>OW026368.1:112606040-115525467 GCA_932273885.2 Leucozona laternaria | reverse complement strand
TTTCCCGTTATGGGCGTTTTAATGGAGGTACCTCCCTTCCACAGTGAAAAAACGGTACTTCCCCCAGACGGAAAAAATATGAAATTGGGTCATTACTTGCGGGGACATAATAAGCTTTCATATGACACCTCACTTGACCATGGGTCACGCCCACTTTTCGAGTTATTGGCGTTTTCATGGTCCGGTGAGTTCTCATTGCATACAAAAAAATATTTTTTTTTTTCTCACCCTTCAACCTCAAAATTGCGGTCCCAAACGTCATCGCACAATAATAAAATTGGTATCAAAAGTTGCGCAAATTCATCACCTACAAAAATGGATTTAGGCATTTTTTTTGTGCGACGCCTAGTTTTCCCGTTATGGGCGTTTTAATGGAGGTACCTCCCTTCCACAGTGAAAAAACGGTACTTCCCCCAGACGGAAAAAATATGAAATTGGGTCATTACTTGCGGGACATAATAAGCTTTCATATGACACCTCACTTGACCATGGGTCACGCCCACTTTTCGAGTTATTGGCGTTTTCATGGTCCGGTGAGTTCTCATTGCATACAAAAAAAATATTTTTTTTTTCTCACCCTTCAACCTCAAAATTGCGGTCCCAAACGTCATCGCACAATAATAAAATTGGTATCAAAAGTTGCGCAAATTCATCACCTACAAAAATGGATTTAGGCATTTTTTTTGTGCGACGCCTAGTTTTCCCGTTATGGGCGTTTTAATGGAGGTACCTCCCTTCCACAGTGAAAAAACGGTACTTCCCCAGACGGAAAAAATATGAAATTGGGTCATTACTTGCGGGGACATAATAAGCTTTCATATGACACCTCACTTGACCATGGGTCACGCCCACTTTTCGAGTTATTGGCGTTTTCATGGTCCGGTGAGTTCTCATTGCATACAAAAAAATATTTTTTTTTTTCTCACCCTTCAACCTCAAAATTGCGGTCCCAAACGTCATCGCACAATAATAAAATTGGTATCAAAAGTTGCGCAAATTCATCACCTACAAAAATGGATTTAGGCATTTTTTTTGTGCGACGCCTAGTTTTCCCGTTATGGGCGTTTTAATGGAGGTACCTCCCTTCCACAGTGAAAAAACGGTACTTCCCCAGACGGAAAAAATATGAAATTGGGTCATTACTTGCGGGACATAATAAGCTTTCATATGACACCTCACTTGACCATGGGTCACGCCCACTTTTCGAGTTATTGGCGTTTTCATGGTCCGGTGAGTTCTCATTGCATACAAAAAAAATATTTTTTTTTTCTCACCCTTCAACCTCAAAATTGCGGTCCCAAACGTCATCGCACAATAATAAAATTGGTATCAAAAGTTGCGCAAATTCATCACCTACAAAAATGGATTTAGGCATTTTTTTTGTGCGACGCCTAGTTTTCCCGTTATGGGCGTTTTAATGGAGGTACCTCCCTTCCACAGTGAAAAAACGGTACTTCCCCAGACGGAAAAAATATGAAATTGGGTCATTACTTGCGGGACATAATAAGCTTTCATATGACACCTCACTTGACCATGGGTCACGCCCACTTTTCGAGTTATTGGCGTTTTCATGGTCCGGTGAGTTCTCATTGCATACAAAAAAATATTTTTTTTTTTCTCACCCTTCAACCTCAAAATTGCGGTCCCAAACGTCATCGCACAATAATAAAATTGGTATCAAAAGTTGCGCAAATTCATCACCTACAAAAATGGATTTAGGCATTTTTTTTGTGCGACGCCTAGTTTTCCCGTTATGGGCGTTTTAATGGAGGTACCTCCCTTCCACAGTGAAAAAAACGGTACTTCCCCAGACGGGAAAAAATATGAAATTGGGTCATTACTTGCGGGACATAATAAGCTTTCATATGACACCTCACTTGACCATGGGTCACGCCCACTTTTCGAGTTATTGGCGTTTTCATGGTCCGGTGAGTTCTCATTGCATACAAAAAAATATTTTTTTTTTTCTCACCCTTCAACCTCAAAATTGCGGTCCCAAACGTCATCGCACAATAATAAAATTGGTATCAAAAGTTGCGCAAATTCATCACCTACAAAAATGGATTTAGGCATTTTTTTTGTGCGACGCCTAGTTTTCCCCGTTATGGGCGTTTTAATGGAGGTACCTCCCTTCCACAGTGAAAAAACGGTACTTCCCCCAGACGGAAAAAATATGAAATTGGGTCATTACTTGCGGGACATAATAAGCTTTCATATGACACCTCACTTGACCTGGGTTCACGCCCACTTTTCGAGTTATTGGCGTTTTCATGGTCCGGTGAGTTCTCATTGCATACAAAAAAATATTTTTTTTTTTTCTCACCCTTCAACCTCAAAATTGCGGTCCCAAACGTCATCGCACAATAATAAAATTGGTATCAAAAGTTGCGCAAATTCATCACCTACAAAAATGGATTTAGGCATTTTTTTTGTGCGACGCCTAGTTTTCCCGTTATGGGCGTTTTAATGGAGGTACCTCCCTTCCACAGTGAAAAAAACGGTACTTCCCCAGACGGAAAAAATATGAAATTGGGTCATTACTTGCGGGACATAATAAGCTTTCATATGACACCTCACTTGACCATGGGTCACGCCCACTTTTCGAGTTATTGGCGTTTTCATGGTCCGGTGAGTTCTCATTGCATACAAAAAAATATTTTTTTTTTTCTCACCCTTCAACCTCAAAATTGCGGTCCCAAACGTCATCGCACAATAATAAAATTGGTATCAAAAGTTGCGCAAATTCATCACCTACAAAAAATGGATTTAGGCATTTTTTTTTGTGCGACGCCTAGTTTTCCCGTTATGGGCGTTTTAATGGAGGTACCTCCCTTCCACAGTGAAAAAACGGTACTTCCCCAGACGGAAAAAAATATGAAATTGGGTCATTACTTGCGGGACATAATAAGCTTTCATATGACACCTCACTTGACCATGGGTCACGCCCACTTTTCGAGTTATTGGCGTTTTCATGGTCCGGTGAGTTCTCATTGCATACAAAAAAATATTTTTTTTTTCTCACCCTTCAACCTCAAAATTGCGGTCCCAAACGTCATCGCACAATAATAAAATTGGTATCAAAAGTTGCGCAAATTCATCACCTACAAAAATGGATTTAGGCATTTTTTTTGTGCGACGCCTAGTTTTCCCGTTATGGGCGTTTTAATGGAGGTACCTCCCTTCCACAGTGAAAAAACGGTACTTCCCCAGACGGAAAAAATATGAAATTGGGCCATTACTTGCGGGACATAATAAGCTTTCATATGACACCTCACTTGACCATGGGTCACGCCCACTTTTCGAGTTATTGGCGTTTTCATGGTCCGGTGAGTTCTCATTGCATACAAAAAAATATTTTTTTTTTTTCTCACCCTTCAACCTCAAAATTGCGGTCCCAAACGTCATCGCACAATAATAAAATTGGTATCAAAAGTTGCGCAAATTCATCACCTACAAAAATGGATTTAGGCATTTTTTTTGTGCGACGCCTAGTTTTCCCGTTATGGGCGTTTTAATGGAGGTACCTCCCTTCCACAGTGAAAAAACGGTACTTCCCCAGACGGAAAAAATATGAAATTGGGTCATTACTTGCGGGACATAATAAGCTTTCATATGACACCTCACTTGACCATGGGTCACGCCCACTTTTCGAGTTATTGGCGTTTTCATGGTCCGGTGAGTTCTCATTGCATACAAAAAATATTTTTTTTTTTCTCACCCTTCAACCTCAAAATTGCGGTCCCAAACGTCATCGCACAATAATAAAATTGGTATCAAAAGTTGCGCAAATTCATCACCTACAAAAATGGATTTAGGCATTTTTTTTGTGCGACGCCTAGTTTTCCCGTTATGGGCGTTTTAATGGAGGTACCTCCCTTCCACAGTGAAAAAACGGTACTTCCCCAGACGGAAAAAATATGAAATTGGGTCATTACTTGCGGGACATAATAAGCTTTCATATGACACCTCACTTGACCATGGGTCACGCCCACTTTTCGAGTTATTGGCGTTTTCATGGTCCGGTGAGTTCTCATTGCATACAAAAAAAATATTTTTTTTTTCTCACCCTTCAACCTCAAAATTGCGGTCCCAAACGTCATCGCACAATAATAAAATTGGTATCAAAAGTTGCGCAAATTCATCACCTACAAAAATGGATTTAGGCATTTTTTTTGTGCGACGCCTAGTTTTCCCGTTATGGGCGTTTTAATGGAGGTACCTCCCTTCCACAGTGAAAAAACGGTACTTCCCCAGACGGAAAAAATATGAAATTGGGTCATTACTTGCGGGACATAATAAGCTTTCATATGACACCTCACTTGACCATGGGTCACGCCCACTTTTCGAGTTATTGGCGTTTTCATGGTCCGGTGAGTTCTCATTGCATACAAAAAAATATTTTTTTTTTTCTCACCCTTCAACCTCAAAATTGCGGTCCCAAACGTCATCGCACAATAATAAAATTGGTATCAAAAGTTGCGCAAATTCATCACCTACAAAAATGGATTTAGGCATTTTTTTTGTGCGACGCCTAGTTTTCCCGTTATGGGCGTTTTAATGGAGGTACCTCCCTTCCACAGTGAAAAAAACGGTACTTCCCCAGACGGAAAAAATATGAAATTGGGTCATTACTTGCGGGACATAATAAGCTTTCATATGACACCTCACTTGACCATGGGTCACGCCCACTTTTCGAGTTATTGGCGTTTTCATGGTCCGGTGAGTTCTCATTGCATACAAAAAAATATTTTTTTTTTTCTCACCCTTCAACCTCAAAATTGCGGTCCCAAACGTCATCGCACAATAATAAAATTGGTATCAAAAGTTGCGCAAATTCATCACCTACAAAAATGGATTTAGGCATTTTTTTTGTGCGACGCCTAGTTTTCCCGTTATGGGCGTTTTAATGGAGGTACCTCCCTTCCACAGTGAAAAAACGGTACTTCCCCAGACGGAAAAAATATGAAATTGGGTCATTACTTGCGGGACATAATAAGCTTTCATATGACACCTCACTTGACCATGGGTCACGCCCACTTTTCGAGTTATTGGCGTTTTCATGGTCCGGTGAGTTCTCATTGCATACAAAAAAATATTTTTTTTTTTCTCACCCTTCAACCTCAAAATTGCGGTCCCAAACGTCATCGCACAATAATAAAATTGGTATCAAAAGTTGCGCAAATTCATCACCTACAAAAATGGATTTAGGCATTTTTTTTGTGCGACGCCTAGTTTTCCCGTTATGGGCGTTTTAATGGAGGTACCTCCCTTCCACAGTGAAAAAAACGGTACTTCCCCAGACGGAAAAAATATGAAATTGGGTCATTACTTGCGGGACATAATAAGCTTTCATATGACACCTCACTTGACCATGGGTCACGCCCACTTTTCGAGTTATTGGCGTTTTCATGGTCCGGTGAGTTCTCATTTCATACAAAAAAATATTTTTTTTTTTCTCACCCTTCAACCTCAAAATTGCGGTCCCAAACGTCATCGCACAATAATAAAATTGGTATCAAAAGTTGCGCAAATTCATCACCTACAAAAATGGATTTAGGCATTTTTTTTGTGCGACGCCTAGTTTTCCCGTTATGGGCGTTTTAATGGAGGTACCTCCCTTCCACAGTGAAAAAACGGTACTTCCCCAGACGGAAAAAATATGAAATTGGGTCATTACTTGCGGGACATAATAAGCTTTCATATGACACCTCACTTGACCATGGGTCACGCCCACTTTTCGAGTTATTGGCGTTTTCATGGTCCGGTGAGTTCTCATTGCATACAAAAAAATATTTTTTTTTTTCTCACCCTTCAACCTCAAAATTGCGGTCCCAAACGTCATCGCACAATAATAAAATTGGTATCAAAAGTTGCGCAAATTCATCACCTACAAAAATGGATTTAGGCATTTTTTTTGTGCGACGCCTAGTTTTCCCGTTATGGGCGTTTTAATGGAGGTACCTCCCTTCCACAGTGAAAAAACGGTACTTCCCCAGACGGAAAAAATATGAAATTGGGTCATTACTTGCGGGACATAATAAGCTTTCATATGACACCTCACTTGACCATGGGTCACGCCCACTTTTCGAGTTATTGGCGTTTTCATGGTCCGGTGAGTTCTCATTGCATACAAAAAAATATTTTTTTTTTTCTCACCCTTCAACCTCAAAATTGCGGTCCCAAACGTCATCGCACAATAATAAAATTGGTATCAAAAGTTGCGCAAATTCATCACCTACAAAAATGGATTTAGGCATTTTTTTTGTGCGACGCCTAGTTTTCCCGTTATGGGCGTTTTAATGGAGGTACCTCCCTTCCACAGTGAAAAAACGGTACTTCCCCAGACGGAAAAAATATGAAATTGGGTCATTACTTGCGGGACATAATAAGCTTTCATATGACACCTCACTTGACCATGGGTCACGCCCACTTTTCGAGTTATTGGCGTTTTCATGGTCCGGTGAGTTCTCATTGCATACAAAAAAATATTTTTTTTTTTCTCACCCTTCAACCTCAAAATTGCGGTCCCAAACGTCATCGCACAATAATAAAATTGGTATCAAAAGTTGCGCAAATTCATCACCTACAAAAATGGATTTAGGCATTTTTTTTGTGCGACGCCTAGTTTTCCCGTTATGGGCGTTTTAATGGAGGTACCTCCCTTCCACAGTGAAAAAACGGTACTTCCCCAGACGGAAAAAATATGAAATTGGGTCATTACTTGCGGGACATAATAAGCTTTCATATGACACCTCACTTGACCATGGGTCACGCCCACTTTTCGAGTTATTGGCGTTTTCATGGTCCGGTGAGTTCTCATTGCATACAAAAAAATATTTTTTTTTTTCTCACCCTTCAACCTCAAAATTGCGGTCCCAAACGTCATCGCACAATAATAAAATTGGTATCAAAAGTTGCGCAAATTCATCACCTACAAAAATGGATTTAGGCATTTTTTTTTGTGCGACGCCTAGTTTTCCCGTTATGGGCGTTTTAATGGAGGTACCTCCCTTCCACAGTGAAAAAACGGTACTTCCCCAGACGGAAAAAATATGAAATTGGGTCATTACTTGCGGGACATAATAAGCTTTCATATGACACCTCACTTGACCATGGGTCACGCCCACTTTTCGAGTTATTGGCGTTTTCATGGTCCGGTGAGTTCTCATTGCATACAAAAAAATATTTTTTTTTTTCTCACCCTTCAACCTCAAAATTGCGGTCCCAAACGTCATCGCACAATAATAAAATTGGTATCAAAAGTTGCGCAAATTCATCACCTACAAAAATGGATTTAGGCATTTTTTTTGTGCGACGCCTAGTTTTCCCGTTATGGGCGTTTTAATGGAGGTACCTCCCTTCCACAGTGAAAAAACGGTACTTCCCCAGACGGAAAAAATATGAAATTGGGTCATTACTTGCGGGACATAATAAGCTTTCATATGACACCTCACTTGACCATGGGTCACGCCCACTTTTCGAGTTATTGGCGTTTTCATGGTCCGGTGAGTTCTCATTGCATACAAAAAAATATTTTTTTTTTTCTCACCCTTCAACCTCAAAATTGCGGTCCCAAACGTCATCGCACAATAATAAAATTGGTATCAAAAGTTGCGCAAATTCATCACCTACAAAAATGGATTTAGGCATTTTTTTTGTGCGACGCCTAGTTTTCCCGTTATGGGCGTTTTAATGGAGGTACCTCCCTTCCACAGTGAAAAAACGGTACTTCCCCAGACGGAAAAAATATGAAATTGGGTCATTACTTGCGGGACATAATAAGCTTTCATATGACACCTCACTTGACCATGGGTCACGCCCACTTTTCGAGTTATTGGCGTTTTCATGGTCCGGTGAGTTCTCATTGCATACAAAAAAATATTTTTTTTTTTCTCACCCTTCAACCTCAAAATTGCGGTCCCAAACGTCATCGCACAATAATAAAATTGGTATCAAAAGTTGCGCAAATTCATCACCTACAAAAATGGATTTAGGCATTTTTTTTGTGCGACGCCTAGTTTTCCCGTTATGGGCGTTTTAATGGAGGTACCTCCCTTCCACAGTGAAAAAACGGTACTTCCCCAGACGGAAAAAATATGAAATTGGGTCATTACTTGCGGGACATAATAAGCTTTCATATGACACCTCACTTGACCATGGGTCACGCCCACTTTTCGAGTTATTGGCGTTTTCATGGTCCGGTGAGTTCTCATTGCATACAAAAAAATATTTTTTTTTTTCTCACCCTTCAACCTCAAAATTGCGGTCCCAAACGTCATCGCACAATAATAAAATTGGTATCAAAAGTTGCGCAAATTCATCACCTACAAAAATGGATTTAGGCATTTTTTTTGTGCGACGCCTAGTTTTCCCGTTATGGGCGTTTTAATGGAGGTACCTCCCTTCCACAGTGAAAAAACGGTACTTCCCCAGACGGAAAAAATATGAAATTGGGTCATTACTTGCGGGACATAATAAGCTTTCATATGACACCTCACTTGACCATGGGTCACGCCCACTTTTCGAGTTATTGGCGTTTTCATGGTCCGGTGAGTTCTCATTGCATACAAAAAAATATTTTTTTTTTTCTCACCCTTCAACCTCAAAATTGCGGTCCCAAACGTCATCGCACAATAATAAAATTGGTATCAAAAGTTGCGCAAATTCATCACCTACAAAAATGGATTTAGGCATTTTTTTTGTGCGACGCCTAGTTTTCCCGTTATGGGCGTTTTAATGGAGGTACCTCCCTTCCACAGTGAAAAAACGGTACTTCCCCAGACGGAAAAAATATGAAATTGGGTCATTACTTGCGGGACATAATAAGCTTTCATATGACACCTCACTTGACCATGGGTCACGCCCACTTTTCGAGTTATTGGCGTTTTCATGGTCCGGTGAGTTCTCATTGCATACAAAAAAATATTTTTTTTTTCTCACCCTTCAACCTCAAAATTGCGGTCCCAAACGTCATCGCACAATAATAAAATTGGTATCAAAAGTTGCGCAAATTCATCACCTACAAAAATGGATTTAGGCATTTTTTTTGTGCGACGCCTAGTTTTCCCGTTATGGGCGTTTTAATGGAGGTACCTCCCTTCCACAGTGAAAAAACGGTACTTCCCCAGACGGAAAAAATATGAAATTGGGTCATTACTTGCGGGACATAATAAGCTTTCATATGACACCTCACTTGACCATGGGTCACGCCCACTTTTCGAGTTATTGGCGTTTTCATGGTCCGGTGAGTTCTCATTGCATACAAAAAAATATTTTTTTTTTTCTCACCCTTCAACCTCAAAATTGCGGTCCCAAACGTCATCGCACAATAATAAAATTGGTATCAAAAGTTGCGCAAATTCATCACCTACAAAAATGGATTTAGGCATTTTTTTTGTGCGACGCCTAGTTTTCCCGTTATGGGCGTTTTAATGGAGGTACCTCCCTTCCACAGTGAAAAAACGGTACTTCCCCAGACGGAAAAAATATGAAATTGGGTCATTACTTGCGGGACATAATAAGCTTTCATATGACACCTCACTTGACCATGGGTCACGCCCACTTTTCGAGTTATTGGCGTTTTCATGGTCCGGTGAGTTCTCATTGCATACAAAAAAATATTTTTTTTTTTCTCACCCTTCAACCTCAAAATTGCGGTCCCAAACGTCATCGCACAATAATAAAATTGGTATCAAAAGTTGCGCAAATTCATCACCTACAAAAATGGATTTAGGCATTTTTTTTGTGCGACGCCTAGTTTTCCCGTTATGGGCGTTTTAATGGAGGTACCTCCCTTCCACAGTGAAAAAACGGTACTTCCCCAGACGGAAAAAATATGAAATTGGGTCATTACTTGCGGGACATAATAAGCTTTCATATGACACCTCACTTGACCATGGGTCACGCCCACTTTTCGAGTTATTGGCGTTTTCATGGTCCGGTGAGTTCTCATTGCATACAAAAAAATATTTTTTTTTTTCTCACCCTTCAACCTCAAAATTGCGGTCCCAAACGTCATCGCACAATAATAAAATTGGTATCAAAAGTTGCGCAAATTCATCACCTACAAAAATGGATTTAGGCATTTTTTTTGTGCGACGCCTAGTTTTCCCGTTATGGGCGTTTTAATGGAGGTACCTCCCTTCCACAGTGAAAAAACGGTACTTCCCCAGACGGAAAAAATATGAAATTGGGGCATTACTTGCGGGACATAATAAGCTTTCATATGACACCTCACTTGACCATGGGTCACGCCCACTTTTCGAGTTATTGGCGTTTTCATGGTCCGGTGAGTTCTCATTGCATACAAAAAAATATTTTTTTTTTTCTCACCCTTCAACCTCAAAATTGCGGTCCCAAACGTCATCGCACAATAATAAAATTGGTATCAAAAGTTGCGCAAATTCATCAGCTACAAAAATGGATTTAGGCATTTTTTTTGTGCGACGCCTAGTTTTCCCGTTATGGGCGTTTTAATGGAGGTACCTCCCTTCCACAGTGAAAAAACGGTACTTCCCCAGACGGAAAAAATATGAAATTGGGGCATTACTTGCGGGACATAATAAGCTTTCATATGACACCTCACTTGACCATGGGTCACGCCCACTTTTCGAGTTATTGGCGTTTTCATGGTCCGGTGAGTTCTCATTGCATACAAAAAAATATTTTTTTTTTTCTCACCCTTCAACCTCAAAATTGCGGTCCCAAACGTCATCGCACAATAATAAAATTGGTATCAAAAGTTGCGCAAATTCATCACCTACAAAAATGGATTTAGGCATTTTTTTTGTGCGACGCCTAGTTTTCCCGTTATGGGCGTTTTAATGGAGGTACCTCCCTTCCACAGTGAAAAAACGGTACTTCCCCAGACGGAAAAAATATGAAATTGGGTCATTACTTGCGGGACATAATAAGCTTTCATATGACACCTCACTTGACCATGGGTCACGCCCACTTTTCGAGTTATTGGCGTTTTCATGGTCCGGTGAGTTCTCATTGCATACAAAAAAATATTTTTTTTTTTCTCACCCTTCAACCTCAAAATTGCGGTCCCAAACGTCATCGCACAATAATAAAATTGGTATCAAAAGTTGCGCAAATTCATCACCTACAAAAATGGATTTAGGCATTTTTTTTGTGCGACGCCTAGTTTTCCCGTTATGGGCGTTTTAATGGAGGTACCTCCCTTCCACAGTGAAAAAACGGTACTTCCCCAGACGGAAAAAATATGAAATTGGGTCATTACTTGCGGGACATAATAAGCTTTCATATGACACCTCACTTGACCATGGGTCACGCCCACTTTTCGAGTTATTGGCGTTTTCATGGTCCGGTGAGTTCTCATTGCATACAAAAAAATATTTTTTTTTTTCTCACCCTTCAACCTCAAAATTGCGGTCCCAAACGTCATCGCACAATAATAAAATTGGTATCAAAAGTTGCGCAAATTCATCACCTACAAAAATGGATTTAGGCATTTTTTTTGTGCGACGCCTAGTTTTCCCGTTATGGGCGTTTTAATGGAGGTACCTCCCTTCCACAGTGAAAAAACGGTACTTCCCCAGACGGAAAAAATATGAAATTGGGTCATTACTTGCGGGACATAATAAGCTTTCATATGACACCTCACTTGACCATGGGTCACGCCCACTTTTCGAGTTATTGGCGTTTTCATGGTCCGGTGAGTTCTCATTGCATACAAAAAAATATTTTTTTTTTTCTCACCCTTCAACCTCAAAATTGCGGTCCCAAACGTCATCGCACAATAATAAAATTGGTATCAAAAGTTGCGCAAATTCATCAGCTACAAAAATGGATTTAGGCATTTTTTTTGTGCGACGCCTAGTTTTCCCGTTATGGGCGTTTTAATGGAGGTACCTCCCTTCCACAGTGAAAAAACGGTACTTCCCCAGACGGAAAAAATATGAAATTGGGTCATTACTTGCGGGACATAATAAGCTTTCATATGACACCTCACTTGACCATGGGTCACGCCCACTTTTCGAGTTATTGGCGTTTTCATGGTCCGGTGAGTTCTCATTGCATACAAAAAAATATTTTTTTTTTTCTCACCCTTCAACCTCAAAATTGCGGTCCCAAACGTCATCGCACAATAATAAAATTGGTATCAAAAGTTGCGCAAATTCATCACCTACAAAAATGGATTTAGGCATTTTTTTTGTGCGACGCCTAGTTTTCCCGTTATGGGCGTTTTAATGGAGGTACCTCCCTTCCACAGTGAAAAAACGGTACTTCCCCAGACGGAAAAAATATGAAATTGGGTCATTACTTGCGGGACATAATAAGCTTTCATATGACACCTCACTTGACCATGGGTCACGCCCACTTTTCGAGTTATTGGCGTTTTCATGGTCCGGTGAGTTCTCATTGCATACAAAAAAATATTTTTTTTTTCTCACCCTTCAACCTCAAAATTGCGGTCCCAAACGTCATCGCACAATAATAAAATTGGTATCAAAAGTTGCGCAAATTCATCACCTACAAAAATGGATTTAGGCATTTTTTTTGTGCGACGCCTAGTTTTCCCGTTATGGGCGTTTTAATGGAGGTACCTCCCTTCCACAGTGAAAAAACGGTACTTCCCCAGACGGAAAAAATATGAAATTGGGTCATTACTTGCGGGACATAATAAGCTTTCATATGACACCTCACTTGACCATGGGTCACGCCCACTTTTCGAGTTATTGGCGTTTTCATGGTCCGGTGAGTTCTCACTGCATACAAAAAAATATTTTTTTTTTTCTCACCCTTCAACCTCAAAATTGCGGTCCCAAACGTCATCGCACAATAATAAAATTGGTATCAAAAGTTGCGCAAATTCATCACCTACAAAAATGGATTTAGGCATTTTTTTTGTGCGACGCCTAGTTTTCCCGTTATGGGCGTTTTAATGGAGGTACCTCCCTTCCACAGTGAAAAAACGGTACTTCCCCAGACGGAAAAAATATGAAATTGGGTCATTACTTGCGGGACATAATAAGCTTTCATATGACACCTCACTTGACCATGGGTCACGCCCACTTTTCGAGTTATTGGCGTTTTAATGGTCCGCTCATTACTCGAAAAGTTGGCGTGGCCCAGGGTAGGGCGATGTCATATTGGGTTGTTGTGGAATTCGAGACGTAATTAGAGAAGTTGAAGAGAAATAAAAATAGTTTTTTGGCGGCATTGACGGCCGCGTCGCGGCCGTCAATGCCGCCAAAAAACTATTTTTATTTCTCTTCCACTTCTCTCCCCTCCGGAGGCGCCCCCCTTCCAACTTTCCCTTTCATTCCTTCGCTTCCCACTTCCACCTACCCACTCAATTCCCCCCATCCCGCCCCTTTCTTTCTCTATCCAACCCAAGCATTTCCTTGACTTTTGGGTGTACAATCATTTGTTTCTGCACCGACTGTCTTATTTTAATTAATTTCAGCCCGTACCAGGGATCGAACCTGGAATGTCACACTTAACCACACGCGTTAGTTCACCAAGCCATGCTCCTTCTTATAAATGTTACTTCGAATTTTAATCACAATAAAAATTTTGATGGGTTATTATATTTGAGTTGGGTCCACCTATCGGAGGATAGTGTCACTAAGGCAATAACGGTTTTTGTCCAAGAATTCATTTCTATTAAGGAATTTTATTTGGTTTTTGGCTTTGCTTACTTTTAAAATTTTGGTTAGTATTAAAGGGTAGTACAGTTCTGTATGAAAATTATGACTGGGTGTAGCCTGGGATATTTTTTAAAAACTTATGCCCAATTTCATAAAAAAAACACTAAAAACAGTTTTACCTAAAGTCTTCTTAAATTTTATAAAACCTTTAAATATTTCCAGTTTCACCAATCTTAAAAAAGGAAATTTAAGGGAAATTTTAGTTAAAATTGAATTTGCCTCTCATCAATGGATATACAAATAGGTTGTTTCCCTCTCACATTCAAAATGCATGTGAAAAAGCATTACATGTAGAAAAAAATGCTAAAAAAAAAATATTCGGAGAACGGATTCATATGATCTCGGAATATTCTTGGACTTCTTATACTATCTCATCATCCTCGTATGAAGATGATTAATCAATTATGCTAAAAACTAAATCACAAAAGATTATTATTTGCACACAAGCAATATTTTTGTATCGACCTATTCATAATTTGTATCAGCAAGAAATTAAATAAAAAAGTGACTGCAAAATATTATCAAATATCATCTACAACTACCTTACTCGTTGGGTGATATCTGACATTACACTTCACAAATGCCACTTTTAAAATTTATAGAGACCGAAATGAGCTTTTAGTTTATAAGGGCGTTTAAAAGCATTTTAAATTTAAAAGCACTTGGTGAAACCCAAACACCCCATTTTAACACTAAATTGACTTTTAAATGTTTAAAAGTCCTTTATGAAATCGGGCATTAGGAAGGAAATTATCTTGGAGTTAGGGTCACCTATCGGATGATAGGTCAATTAAGGCTAGCGGTTATTATCTTAGAATTTTGTTTATTTCGGGAATTTTATTTGGATGTTGTCTATACTTAGTTTGAAAATATTGCTTTGAAAATTATCTTTGCATTTAGCGGATTTTCATTGGCAAAATATTTGTTAATTTTGGGGAATTTGTCACAATCAAATTGAAAGGAAAAGAAGGATTTTTACTTGCTCTATGGACTTCTATAGGGCAAGTATTTGTTTCGTGTAAAACAAATTAAAAAAAGAACAGAAGCATTAAATATATTGAATGACAGACAATATATATGGAATGAATAACTGTTGAAATTGAATGTAAACACTTAGTCGAAATTATTTTATAATGTTCTATCGACTTTGTTATCAAATGTTTTTAATAAATTATTATTCTGTTTTCTGTTCTTCAACTAAACGGACGTGTTTCTATAAGGGTTTTTCTGGAAACTTTCAGAATTCAATAATAACAATAGCTGTGTTTTCTATCGGGATCTAGATCTGGATTTACTTTTAACACGTACTACACAAACAAAATATTGGGAAATTCTCAAAATTGTTTTTGGAACACGTGCTAAAAGTTAATCCAGATCCGGATCCCGATAGAAGATAATAAAACACAGCTAATAATTCCATTTTAGCCCATTTGCCAGTATTTTGTTTGTGTATTCGTGTTAAAAGTAAATCCAGATCCAGATCCGGATCCCGATAGAAGATAATAAAACACGGCTAATCAAACACAGCTTTTAATAACAAAAGATATTAGCCAGCTTATACGGGGCAGTTTGTTGGTGCATTTTATTTTTTTGAACTTCTACTTGCACATAATTATATTTTTAATGAAAATTGTTATTGAAAAGTTTTCACTTGCACTGAAAGTTTTTATCACGTCTTTCACTCGCGAAAAGTATTTTTTTTTTTGTTAAATTTTTGTTTGATAATGAACAACGCACAATAAATTATTTTTATAGCTATGTATATTGACTGAATATATTGTTGAATATTTTGTTAAATTGTGTAGAATTCGTTGCAACCAAGAAATAACCAACTCGTCTTCCAAAAATTCCGCGACTTTCAATTTGACGTATTAGAAATGTTTAGTCTTCATAGTGTGTGTGCAAATCAGTGTGAAATCTTGCTAAAAACGCAAGATTTGTTTTGACAGAAAAGAATCGACTTTGTTAAGAAAAGAATCGATTTTGCTTGGAAAAAAATCTGAACAGAATCGATTCTTTTGTTGAAAGGAATTCGGCATTAAATAGCTAATGAATGGGCATGAATATGACTTAAGCCCGAACAACACTATACTCTCTTGTGGTGTGTTGGCGAGTAGTATGATTCGGGCTTTAGGGTGTTTTTGTTCTATTTTATCTTTTTGGTAGCAAAATGTGTAAAACCTGTCAAAACACCAAAGAGGGGACAAATTTCTCAAAACTGGAGAAACTTACAAGAAAGTTAACAAACGCATTGAACCACTTTTGTGTACAACATATCAGAATTTTACTCCTCACATCAACAATTACATGCCAAAAGTCTGGTTTTGTTAACAATTTGCATTTAATTAAAAAAAAAATTGTAAATTACCCAAGTTATTTATTATTTACAAAGTTAATATTCAATATCAGAAACCACAATTTCAAATTAAAAGAAAAAGATGCGGACAGCTGGGTGTTTTGACAGTCTTTACTCTTCTTGCACACAGAAATTTGTGCTACGGTTATTGTAATTAGTTGAATTAAATATCACTAACAATAAACAGAAATAAGGAAATTATTACTACATTCGTATGTGTATAAATATGTGTTTTTTTATTTGTTTAGATGATCTATTTATAATTATTTTAAACAAAAAACATTCTCTACATACTCGTACGACGTTAATATCTATCTTGCTCAATTGTATTTGGAATAACAACGTTTAATATGCACTTTTTATTAAATATATGTATTTTTAAAATTTAATCAAATGTTTGATTTTGATTAACAGAGTCCTTGCTAGACATTTGTTGTTGTTTCTGGTGTTTGAACCTATTATCATTTGAAACTATTTACGCTTGCACTGCTTCGACGTAGTTGGCAGGATATAATCCAACTTTTCCATTTTTTCTTCCTTTACACCATCCCTGTTCATCTTCGTCTTCTAGCTTTTCAAATACGTCACCTAAAATTTATAAATTATGAATATGTATAAAAACCAACAGCATGTAAGAAACAGCTCGGCAAATTCGAATACGCTAACAACAACAAAAAATACTTTGTTCTTTTTTACACATAACAAAAATTGACATTGGTTTCGTGTAAAAATTGCGGAGCTGGATATTCACTTTTTCAAAAAAAACACGGCTATTGCCCAATATAAAACAGGCAAAAGTTATTTGGATAAAGATTGCAAAATGTTAAGTGAGACTGGTAACAAGAGATGAAAATATGTCTTGCCAAAAGATGCCGAAATGTTTTTTCTATTAAACGCACTAGGAAAAAATGTGATTATATTCTTAAATTACTATTTCTCTTTACATAATGCTAAACAAAAGAAAAGATGATAAGCAAAACCTTGCCAGATATTACAATTTCTAAACTTCACTTACGTTTGACAATAATATCTGAATAGAACCTTATAAGTAAAGTTCTAAGTATTTTAATGGCCAGTTGAAGTGTCGTTATCAAATTTACATGGCAACGAAAATACTTATTATCTTTTTGAATTTTTCATGAGTAAAAACTATTTTGTCTGGAAAACTAATTGGCACATGCATTTATTATTAAGATAAATTGTGAAACGCAAAGTTTTTTACGGTAAGTAAAGTTCCAATTACTTGAGTGACATTTAAATTATCCACAAATTAAATCCTCCCAGTATAAAACTTTTCTTAATGTCACTTAAGTAATTGGAACTTTACAGTAAAAAACTTTACGTTTCACAATTTATCTTAATAATAAATGTATATGTCAGTTAGTTTTCCAATTTTCCAGACTTTTCTTTGTTGTTGTAATCGTGTGAGATTGCGAGGTACAACTTACATGTTCCACACAATTTTTCTATGCTCTCTCACACTATTACAACAAAGAAAAATCGATTTTGAAAAAATCGAGCAATGGCATTAAAATACTTAGAACTTTACTTGTAAGTTTGACTTTTCAGATATTGTGAAACGTAAAAGGAGTTTATAACTGCATAATAAGTTCCAAGTTGCTTACATAGAACTTTAATCAGACATTGTTAAACGAGCCCTTAGTATTACAGCTTAACTCTCTACTAAATATATTCTGCACTTGCTCTCTCATCATTTACCTTGCTTAAAGGTAAGTTCGTCGCTTTCAGCTCCTTCATAATCATATAATGCTTTTACTGGAACTCCTGGTTCACCATTATCAACCAGAATATTATCGGCATCACCCTCATCCCACTCCTCTTCTTCAAATGGGTTTGCTTCCTTTCCATTGTTGCTGAATTTAAAAGAAAAAATGAACTATTGTTAAGCAAATTACGTATTGTTAAAAGTTATTATAAACTCAAAAATTGTTTTCTTTGTTTAGAATTATCCCCGCGACCTCTTTAAATTATTTTAAAAACCTGAGAAATTTTGTTTAAAATTTTTGCAACCAGAGGAATTTAATTTCAAGAGAACCCCAAAATCGAACAAAAAATAAGTGCATCTGAAACGCTTCAACTTAATGTGGCTTGGATATAAAGCATAGGTATATATTTGTGAATAAAGTTATAAAGGGTGTCCCGGACCTAGTTGGAAGTATTTTAGGGTGTGGTTCTTAGGTATATT
This sequence comes from Leucozona laternaria, assembly GCA_932273885.2. Classification (NCBI taxonomy): domain Eukaryota; kingdom Metazoa; phylum Arthropoda; class Insecta; order Diptera; family Syrphidae; genus Leucozona; species Leucozona laternaria. The sequence continues at coordinate 115,507,226 of OW026368.1, read as the reverse complement.
CTAAGAAAAAATCGTTTTACAGTAAAGGTCTACCTCCAATTTTTGCATCATTTATCGTGGATTTAAGAAAACGCTTACTTGCGTGTACCCTGACCCATATACAGTTCTAGTTCCAGTGATAGAAACTTCGTTTAAAGCTTTAATTTTAGAAGAAATACTAGCCTTTAAAACTGCATTTAAATAAAGTTGATATCTTGTCTAAAGATATTCAGTTTCTATCTTGTTCCATTTTTCCTGCCCATGCTAATTTTTTGACTTTGAGTTCGATTTTCTCGAGAAAATTCGTAATAAACATAACTTTTTGCTATTTTTTTCTTTTGAACGTAACAATAATTAAAATTAATATCAAAGGCAAGATCATGTGAAAACCCATAGGTTTTATGATACTGGGGAAAACCGGCAGCAGGTAAAAAATGGAATTTATGATTTTTTCCCTACGTTTCTTATAAAAGTTGACAATAAGAGTGGTTTTCCAAGAATCAACAATTCTTCAATATTTTTTTTTTAATTACATAGCTATTAAAAAGGTTTTGCGTGTCCTTTTATTTAACTACCTGTCAAAACCCTCATTTCTTTACCCCGTTCCATAAATTTCTCAAAAAGATTTTGTTTTGGGATATGAAGGTCTAATTTGAAAATTTACCAAACAAAAATGGTCATCAGATTAAATCTTAAAGCCAAAGGTACCGTTGAAAACGCTATTTGAAATGTCTACATTTACAAACGAAGAATACGCAGAGATAGACATTGTTTACTTTTATGGACTGTTTACAAGAGATGGGATTACAAATTTCCACAATCTGCATACGTGGGCTCCGGATAATCCACAAACACAGATTCAGCGTCAATTTGGCTAGATGAAGAGTACGGTGATTGTTGGATAGGAAGAAATGGACCAGTTCACTGGCCTGCAAGATCTCCCGACCTTATTTTTTGTATGGGGACAACTTTAAACGAATTAGAAGGGTGTATCCTCGAAGCGTCATCAAAAGTGCAACACCAGTTAGAATCAATAAATATTCAACGTGAAATCCATAAACGGGCTCTAGCATACATAAAAAAAAACAAAGAAGGATACTTTATTGAGCACCTGTTATAATTGTTTTATTACACATTTAAATGAACAAAAATCTATAGGTTTTTCCAAGATTTTGTCATTGATTATAATTGTCGTTACGTCCACAAGAAAAAAATAATAAAAGAGAAAATCGAACTCAAAGACAAAAAATCAGCATGGGCAGGAAAAATGGAACAGGCTAGAAACTGGATATCTTAAGACTGATACAAGATATCAAATTTATTTAGACGCAATTACAAAGGTTGGCATAGTTCTTCTAAAAATTAAGGCTTAAATGAAGTTTTTATCATTAGTACTAACAGCGCAATTATCGTTAAGGGGCCGGTTATAGCAATCAAGAAAACGCATCGGGAAAAAATTTTCTTTTGGATAGTTGAATGTGTTAACTTGTGATGATGTCAAAATTGGAGACAGACCTTTACTGTAATCGATTTTTTTCTTAGAATATACCCAAGAACTATATATGTACTTCCAACCAGGTCCGGGACACCCTGTATAATTACATTGTTAACGGAAAAGTTTAAAATAATATAAAGTACTAAACAGATTTATTTATTTTTTTTTAATTTTGTTGGCTGTAAAATTTTGGAATGCAATTTTCTTTGTTCTTTTAAGAAGAATCTTTATAAAATTGTAACGAAATTAGTGTAGCCATTAACTAAATAAACGGGATTAACTCGTCTAATATCGTCTGTATACTAAGACCCGGAAAGCGTTTTATTACTTTCACATTAGAAATTTCCGTACGAAGTTTCATCACAATCGTTGCCGCCGTATTCGATAAACTTCAGAAATATAAGGCTTTGTATTGTATCTAGTTGTTTCGTTGTCCTTGCAAGCGCAGGAAGGTTAAGAAAGTGGTTTGAATAAAATCAACCTACTGTGAAGCCCACTATTAGATTTGAGTTTATACAGATTGTTGGATATACACAATTTTCAAAGAAGCTGAATTTTGGCCATTCAGAATTTTTAAAATTAAATATTATTAAATACCAATAATAAAATTTTTATTTTAGGGCTATGATTTGACTCTTAGGTTTAAAACTCACTTGGGGGTTGAGTTCCGGTTAGTTGGTGATGGACCCCGAGTGTTGTTTTCCGATTTTGGTGACATGTCACAGTTGTTAGAATTTGTACTGCTTGACATTGATTTAGACATGTTTTTACTATTTGCGTTACCAGAAGTTCGTTTGAGACTGTTTTTTGCTGAAGGAGGTGGATATTCCTAAAAATAAATTTAAAAAATATAGTAATACTTTTAACTTAAATTGAAAAATGATAAATGGACTTCAAAAGCCTACATGCAAATCTTCAGCAACCGGGCGCTGGTTTATTAGTGTTATTGGAGCTGCTGGGAGAGCCTCCTTCGATTTATTTCCCTTTGCAATATCCCGGAATTCCTCGGTATATTCCTATATTAAAAATTTCAGCGGTATAATTATTACTATAAAAAGAACATACCTAATGCATATCATTTTAGGCAATTTTTATTTATGCATCACATTTCACATTACAATTGACAAATGAAAAATTAAGAAATTAAAATTTAATAGATAAGTTTCTTCAAGGTGCGTTTGTTCATAGCTGTATACAATTAATAATAATTGGTCCCATAATATATGAATATACATATGTACATATATATATATATATAAGTTTTCGAACCGATTTTTAAAATTGTTTTCTCACTTGATCAATCAACGGTTATTTTGGTATACCTAATTATGGCAAAGCAAAAATTCATTTATCATCAAAGTTTTACCATATCTTGATGTACAAATGTACAATTGCATTCGAAAAGCATTCGTGGTAAATACAAAAGTGGCTTGCAAGCAGTCAAAATTAGTTTCCATTTACAGTTAATTTCATCAGAGTTAATTAAACACTATAAGGGTACCTTATGCCTGTGCAAATATTTTTGGGCTATTTTGCACTATGGTTCATAGAATAGGTTATCCAATTTTGAATACACGAAACCAAAACTTGCTTTATAGAGCAAGTAAAAGTTATTATCCTAGATAGTAACAAAAACAATAGGTAGTAAAAATAGAAATGCATTTTGCAATTTTTATTGATACAAATACAAATTTAGTCAAACGATTTTCAAAAAAGTTCTATTTTAGAAAATTCTCAAACTCAAAATTTCGACTGGAAAATAAAAAAAAGTGTAATTGATTGTGAATTATCGATTTTCAATATCAACTATCAATAATTGATGATTGACAATCTTGATAGGGGTGTTAGTTAGAAAAAAAATGAAATTATTAGAATTGTTAAAATTTCTTTACCTATCAACACAAAAAATTCAAAAATGTACTGTTATTTCTTTTTACAATTTCACCCTCCAACTTAGATACACACTAATCGTTTTTCGTTAGATTTATACATTCACTTAATTTGGCCTTGAAATTTTACTCTCGATGCGACCAAAGAAGTTTCACTTCAAAAATTAATTATTTTTCTTCAAAATATGAAGTTATATCTGTTTTATTCAAAACTAATATTCGTACTGTAAGTCCTGGAGGCGACAGATAGATAACATAATCTATGTGTATCATCTCAGCTGTTTAAAAAGAGTATAAAAACCCATAGCTTTAGTATCTTAGTTAGTATTAAATATTAATATAAAACTAGATTTTTCTTCTAGACAGGATGTTTCTAGTTTTTACGTGCAAATATTATTCTTTAGTTATGAGATGAAAATTAATAAACTGATAAATATGTAGGTACACTTTTAACCTGCAACGCAACTGTTCTTTAGGCTAGACACTAATGCATCATTTGAAACATATTAAAGTTAAAATCAATAAATGCCTATTTAATCTTTATGGTAGCTTACTAACTTACCAATAAAAATATCAAAAACGGTGTTTGTTAATTTTTCTGTATGAACTCTCACTGTTTTAGGCGTGTTTAGATGCAGTTTAAAAAAAATTGGTTTATCACGATACTAGTTAAAGTGTTTAAAATTGAAAAGAAGTTAGCAGAATACTTTAAAATTAGAAAATTGTTAAGTAGTATATAATGCTTAAACCTTAAATTAGGCTGTTTAAAATTATGCCTCACTATTTTTATTTTTATTTATTGAAAAAAGAAACTTACAACAAAAGTTGGCCAATTCATTGCCATATTGACACCATGGTTATTTGACCACCATTTTAGATCCTTTTGGTGATCAGCATTACTAATGGTATGAAAGAACTCTTCGTATATTTGTGGAAGACTATATCAACAAAAAATCAGTATAAATTATTATAGAAACTTAGTGTTATTTTTGTTCTAACCAGGGAATTTTGGTAATGTCCAGACATCCGTGAATAGAGAAAAGTACTTCTTTAAAGAACGTCAATCTAGTTCTCTCTATCGATTGGCACTTTTCAAATACTGAACCCATGTCTTCCATATAAACTGAATTATATTTACTGATTTCCGCGATTGCCTGCTCGTACTTTTCACGACACTTTTGGACTTCGTCCTTTGTTTTTTGAACACGGTCGTGCATTTTTTTAACCTAAAAAAATCAAATAAGATGTCAATAGCAACATAGTTTTTAATATAATCTTTATGAACTGTACAATACACGAAAAAATATATTTATTAATCTATTGTAATAAATTAAAATATAGAATATGTAAATACTTGGTCTTGGGAAAGTGAACTGTCAGCGGTAGCATTTCTCTCTTGGTTGGATGCTGATTTTTCTGTTTTACAGGCAGAGTGATAGTCAGATTTTGCCTTTTCAACTTTAGCTAGAAGTTTTGCCCAAGGCTTTTGGGCTTTTTTAAACAAATCTTCCATATCTTTTTTCTCTTTTATTTGCATGAGTGTTTTATGATAATTATCCTTTTGCCATGTTTTAATTTGGGTAGTCACATCAGTGCATAAGTTTTCTTTGATTTTTAAGTGTACATCAGATAGACGTTCTGATTCCGTCAATACTCCTTTCCAGGCAGCTTCTGTTGTTCCATATTCAGGTCCTTTAATGTAAAAATAAAAATATTTTGAAATAAAAGACTCCAACATTAGTTTCATTTACCTTTTTCAATAAGTTCACCCCATTTTTTAGACCATGTACGTAAGCTTTTAGCATAAGCCTTTTCAATTTCAGCTCTTTCTTGAATAAGTTGTGTAAGATCTTGACATAATCTAAACGAAAATTATTATTCCAATGGAGTATGATTCTCTGAATAGAAAACATACTTGTATCCGTCCTCAATTCGTTTCGTGGTTCTTTTATAGTTCCCAGGTTCCCAAAAGGAATCACTTCCAGCCTGCAGAAGTTGATCATCGCTATGATGTGACATTTTTCTGCCAGTTAAGTTTACTTTATTAATGTTGTCAGCAATGAAAAGTTTGAAGAAATTTCATACAAATATTGGCTATAATATAGAACTTTCGTAAGCCAATCCAGAAAATACCTAAAAAGGAAGAGTAAGGTCTGATTAAATTGTATAAAAAATTAAATTTTATGTAGTACACGAATGTTAGCCGGAAAATGGAATTTTTCGGAATGAAGCTCAGTAATCAAGTACAAATTATTATTATTTTATTGTATTGTATTAGATTTGCTTTCTGCGCGGACAATTTTTTTAAGGTTATGTCGTTTTACAAATTTTTTTTACTTTTTTTTATTTTCTCTTTCCCTTAGAAATTTTAATATTACAAATATTAATGCGGTCTAAATAGATTTAAAAATATACAGCAATATATTTATCTGAAAAGTTTGCCGCATTTATTTTAACGCATTGAGCTAGTCGAAAAAACGATAAAAATCGACCAGTTTTGAACAAACTTTTAATCGTGGCTATATGTTTTTGGAAGTTCTAAATTATGAAATTAAAAAAACTGGCTATTATACTACTTATTAATTTATTATTCTGGTATTCAGTTAAAATTGTAATCAACGTGACTTCACTTTTATTAGCCAGAATTAAGCTTTTCCCTTTTTTTAATTTTTGTGTATGTAAATTTAGAATTAATTTAATAAATACCATCATTATTATTATTTTAATGTAATTTTAAGTGAAAGTATTCTATTTCATTCAACTTTGTCATTTTAATAGAATTATTTTTTTTAAAAAAGGAATAAAAAGGAACGTCCAACAAATTCTTTGATTACTATATTTTAAATTGAATTTGATGACACGAATGATATGTCTGAATTTTATATTCAGAAAAAATCTTATGGAAACTTTTCACAATGACGCTTTTAATATAATATACAAACATCAAGCCTCTTTAATAATTTACTATTAAAGATGACCGAAAAACTATACAATATTTTAATAACAGGGACTGGGTAGTTTGTAGGACAAAGTTATCAACTAGAGATAAATAGATTCGCTTATCATTTTAAAAACATTTTCTAAGATAACAGCTTCTTACGTTTTTCATGAAATCAATTTGTGCTCCCGATATATGTATGTAAGTACACATACGTATTTCAAAAGCCAGTTATACATTCGTAAAAAAAATGGAACTCGCGACTAGAATAAAACATGACATAACGATGATAAAGAAGTAGATGTGGAGTGAAACCGTGATATAAAAGAAGAACTATTGATAGTCTTCGCCATCAAGAGCTTTCGATTGGAACTAATAATAATAAATGATGAATTTTTGTGACCTTTTTATCTTTATACATATTTAAAACTTTGTAGTAGGCCCACGCGGAAATCTTTCATACAATTTGCTTCATGTTATTTTTTCATTCGACGGCAACACGTTTACCACTAATTATTTTTGACATTCTCAAGAGAAAGTGTTTGTTCATATTTCATCATAATTTCTAAATATCCGACTGATAGCAGAATACTAATATTCATGATGACAAAAATACCAGGATAAAGCTAATTTATTGATTGTTTTCGAAATGAAGCTTCTAAGCCTAGACTCTGGAATGGGAAGTTAGCACAGAAAAAAACAGATAGAAGTGCCATGAGGTGACGTCACACCATATAACATAAAAAAGGCGCCTTACTAAGTCTATAACTTAAGTTCTGATTATTCAAATAAAAGTGAAACGCTAGGGTATATTTACTATAAAAATTATTGGGAGCAGCCAAAAAATGAATACCTACTATAAGGGATGTGATGCCGAAACAAATTTGAGTGTCGCTCTTCAAAATGCAAAAATTGATGAAATATTTCAGATATGTATTTGAAGTAAAGGTCAAAATAATTAGTCAAAAAATGATTACAATGTTTTAAAAACTTGAACCAGGTGAGCAGAGCACCTTCAATATCGGGCTGCACCGAACTTTTTTATTTGTTAAATGGACTCTCTGGACTCGACGAAGCAGGACCTCGTTAGTCGAAAAACTCACAACAATATTATAAATGGAAATAATCAGAGCCAACTTTTGGCATTTTCAGCGTTACAATATTGTTCAGATGAATAGATAGCTCAGAGCAATTTATTTGTTATTTTTTTAATTTTTAATAATTGATTTATTTTTTTTTTTATTTCTGAAAAACGACTTACCGAAATTCTGCACTTTAACCGTCGTTATGTCAGTCTTTAGAGATAGTTGACTAAATTATAACTTTAACACTATTTGAGTTAAAAAAAAACCATTTGACACTTCTACTCTGACCTGATATGGAATCTCAAATAACTATTTCAGTCTAAAAGAAAACGCGTAATTCGTATAAAAAGGTACAATGAATTCTTAAAATTGAAAACCTTCGAATATTTCAGTTCAAATCCATATTCGCCATGCCATGCAAATATTCGCTATAAGCTATAATTCGTAATGTTCAATACTTCAAATCACTTAAAGCGATAGTTTTTGCATTTTGAATGAACGAATGAACCTAGGCCAGAATTTTAAGATTTTTCGTTATTTTATGGATTGCCTGCCTGAATACTATAAGATTATATAAATGTTTACCAAATGTACGCATAATATTCTTATGAAGAGCAATGTTTGGATTTGCATATATTTATAATATATATTGTATAATATTATTATTAATACAACAGAAATACATGCCTTCGAATTTATTAAAATTAAAACACTTTTCATCCCTTCATTCTGTATAAGTTACAAAAATAACATATTTGCCTCTCTTTTTCGCATTAATATTATCCCGTTTCCTGAGATTTTCAAATTATTGATTCAATAGATTCTAGAAAATGCATTACAAAATAAAGTCACTCAGCTCATTCCCATAGTTCTATTTTTTCTGTCACCAATACTTCATTTTGCTGAGTGAATTTCAAATTCACTATACTAATTGACTTAAGATTTTTTTTTGTTACTCAATCGGTGTACTTGTTTGTATAGCAATTCATACTTCGCATATCCAATAGGGGTGAATTGTGTGTATCTAGAGTAAAACGTTAAACCTATTATCATTACATGGGGGTCTTTTGAGAAATTTCAACTTCACTATCTGAAACTCAATACATTGAACTCATTAAAACAGAAGAAATATTGAGGTTTTTTATTTTTGTTTTCAGGTTATTAATATCATTGGTCAACAAAATTTTTCTAATAACAATCTGAATAGGTATACTTTCCGGAGGTTTTTGTTCCTCTGATCTGGAAATCAATAATTAGATGTGCTCTCTATCATCTCATATCATACCGACTAAAAAAGAACAAGTGTAGCTGAACAAATAAACAATTAAAAATATTATCTGCACCACAAAAACATTAATTAATACTAATAACAATGGTCTGCAAAATATTTTTTTTTTTCTTTCGAACCATACTAGGTTAGTGCGTATTGACGGAAGGGGCAGTTATCTAACAAATCGATTTGAACAAAATAGTAATATACAACGGCACCACTTACAATGTCATGCTTTACGTTTTTTCTAATTCAAAGTTTTGAAAAAAAAATTTTGATCAGCTAATTTTTTTTCAAAATTTTACGTTATTCTGGTATTTTTGTTTTTAATATTCAATTATCTTGTTAACTTTTAGTCAAACATTAAAAACCAGGTTCTTAAATGCTTTCTAGTTTTTGAGAAAATTGAAAATAACAGAAAAAAATATCTGTTAATCCGTTGCTTAAGTTCATATATTTCACCTTAGTAAGTAGTTTAAGTAGACTCGAATGCACTCGAGATTTTGATCAAACTTGACATTACGATGATAGGGAAGACGAAAAAAGTAAGTCTCGCAAAAACGTACGTCTGTCGGTCGGTCTCTCAGTCTGTTCGGCTAAAGCCTAAACAGATGGGTCGATTTTCTTTAAACTCTGTACCTAGCCTTTCTTGGACATTCCCCCGACACGTTACCTGTCATACAAAATTTGTTGGAAAAAAAGGGAAAATCTATTTTTTCTTAAAATTGGCTCCACAGATTAAAAAAAAATCAATGAATTTCAAAATGGTTCCGAAAAATGGTAATTAAAGGCACGTCCCAAAGAACCATTTTTTTATTTGCGCTTTTCTTGAAAACGATTGAACTGATTTTGATGATTTATACATTCTTAATAATATTGTGTTACAATATTTCCAAAAAAATATTTTTTGGATTTAAAAAAAACAAATATATAATTATTTTTTTAAAACAACACAGCTTATTTTAAGATATCGAGGGACAATGGTTTAAACAAAACCCATCAGGAAAAAATATAGCAAATTAAAGTTGTGGTAATGATTCATTGAAAAATGCTATTTTGAGTTATTCTCATATTTATTTGAATTTTTTTATAGAAAAAAGGGACCGACAAAATATTTGGCTGACATTGAGCTATATTTGTTTAAACAAAATTCCATATCGAAAAACCACTGAGGAAGAAAATATAGCAAATTAAAGTTGTGGTTCAACAATTTTGTACATGGGCAACTTATCACAAATCAACAGGCTTCAAAAACTTCAAAACAAAGCGATGCCGATTAGTGTTATGTTATCATGTTTACAATGGCTAAACATAAAGCAGAGGATAACTTACAACGCAGCCATTTTTGTGTTTAAAATTAAAAATAAAATGGTTCCTGATTATCTTTCTCTTAACTCAAATTTAATTCATGAAGTTCAACCTTATAACTTAAACAAATAACAATTTAAGATTGCCTTTCTATAGAGGAGTTAAACTTTTTAATGACTTACCAAAGAAATTAAAAATGAGTCAAATTTTTATGTTTTTAAACGTTTATTGATACTTTTTATTAAATCCCATGTTTAAACTTTAATTTATGCAGATATATTTTCAAATATTGAATAAATAATATAAAGCAATATTTTAATTTATAAAAATGTTGGTGTAAATAGTAAAATATTATACTAAATAAACGAATACATACATACATACATACTTAAAATTTTGAAGTGGTAATGCTAACTTGATACACACATTTAGCAAAAACCTGCAAATTCTGCTAAACAAAGTCTTCTTCACAGCTGACATCCCCTCTTCATTCAGAAAGTCTGTGATTTTTCCTATACACAAAAAAGGACTTTTAGACGTTGGGGAAAATTATTGAGGAATTTTTATCATGGATAATGTCATAACAAAATTATTCTGCGGGGTTCTTGTAGAGATTCAAGCTGGATTTAGAAAGAATTATTCTATAATTGATCAGATATTTACTCTTTCATCCATTGTCAAAGCGTTTCATGCCAGGAACAAAAGTGTATTCTTTTATTGTTTTTTAAAGTGGCCTTTGAACTAGTCAACAGAAATGCTTTCTTCTTTAATCTCTCACAACTTAGCATATCTACAAAACTCATTATGGTGATCAAGGAAGTGCGCATGGATAAAAATGTAGAAGCTTGCGATGGCACAACTTATTCAGAATGAATTGGAACTAATTCTAGTGTGATGCAAGGTTCTACCATTAATGTGTTATTGTATACAGATGCTCATAACTGTCCGAATCACCGGAGCATATATGCAATTAATGATTTATCGCTTGCAAAAGATGGGGGCTGTGAATTATCAGAAAAGACAAAAATGATGGGCTTGCACGATCCACAAGAGTTCACAATGAAAGGCAATGGAAATACGATGTTCATCTTCTAGAAACAGCAAAAGAGATTCAATATTTGGGAGTTAAACTGAATCCATCTTTAAATTTCAACAAACACCTAACCGAAAAAGCCAATAGCTTGCCAAGCTTGCTTAACTTTTCATGGAAAAATGTGTTTTCAAACATTTTCTCAAGTTTGGGGGTTTATGAGTATAAAGAAAACTCTTCAACCTACCCCCAAAATACTCCTACTCACGCTATACACTTGGAAACCGGACCGGATGAATACACTCAAGTCACAAGCTGACTTTATAATCAAGATATGCAGCCATTATGAAGAATATAGACTTACAAAAAAACTGTTTTTGTATGAGTTGAGGAATAAGAATTTCCAATACTCTATTGCCCAATCAATCAGACCACAGAATTTGCAAGAGACTACCCAACTTCTAAACGATTGTGACTGGAAAACCCTAAGCAATTTTTTGAAAGCAGTCTACCAGAATAGAATGTTATTAATATCGGAATACGTTTGAATCTTAACCATTCTTTCATTATTTTTTTAATTAATTTTAATTACTTAAGTACACATTTATAAATTTGCTTACCAAACTGACGGCTTAGCCATAGCTCTTAAATTCATATTGTTTACTCTTCTTTTATATTGAAATGTAAATAAATGAATTACTAACGTTCTTACATAATGCACTTATTCAATTCAATAAATAAATTATTATATCTCATATCATAAATATGTTGTATCTGTATGTTTGTACATACATATAACTCAATTCGTAGCAAATTAAATTAGAAGAAAATAAATAGAGTAAGGCAATCTGTATTATATTTTGTTTGTCTTGCAACAAGTAAAATAAAAGGAAGCTTTCTTTTATGTATGTAGGCGCTTTATTTTTAAAACTTGAAACAAGGAAACAAAATAAAGTTAAAATAAGGCGCAAATGCAGTTAGCAGACATTTGAATAAATACAAAAATTATGTTGAAACTAAACATGATTGTCAAGTAGGTAGATAGTGATATACTTTTTAAGTACATTGTGTACAATGTACATACATACCTTTGTACATTAGGGTGGAGCATTTTTAGAGATTTATTTCCAAATCACTGCACTGAAAGCCATAACTATGTTCTTTGATTTTATTTTAAATCAAGTTATTTTTGTCAATATTTTTCAAAAAATTACTTTCATACTCAATATTTTCACAAAAACAAATTTAGGTACCAATACCAGTACAGAGGTTGATAAGGACATTGGTCATAATTGATAATTTAGATAGCTACTAAACTTGCTTTAATTACCTATTAAATTGGCGTTTTTAGTTTTTAAATGAGCACTCCAAATCTACATGGCTTTCTGTTCTGTTTGAGAAAAATGAAAACTTTTTTTTTATTTGAGTATTTTTTTTTTTAATTGCTCCCACCTAATTGGAGGAGACACTCTATAGTAAATAATGCCTGCGTTTTGTCCTTCGACAAGAATACAATATTATTTTCCGCCGCTTAATTTATCGTACTCATATCTCGAATTCATAATGTAAATTTTTGTGAAAAATCAACATTCTTTGGTGGCAACTCAAAAACTAAATTATGATGAGTTCAGAAAAACATTACGTATAAACCATGAGTTGCACGCAGTATGTTGGAAAAAATTGCTATTAAACTAATGTACATTAATCTTAAACTTGAGTTTCATACAAGCTTCCTAATGATCAAGTTGCTTTAATTAATCCAAAAAAGTACTTATTTATATAGGTATGTATGTATAACTATCTTTTAGTTTTTATGAACTCTATTGTATTAGACCTCATTAAATATGTATTAAACTCTTCAACAATGTCTCTTCGTTTATCAAGTAAATTCGTTATTAGAAATGTGGGTCGGTCACCTTATGAAATGTATTAGATTATACCCACCTTAGCTTAATGCAAAAACAAAAACCGTATCATATAGCCAAGGCGTTAAACATTATTTTAATTTTTATTCCCAACAATCACTATTGATTTACTATTAAAATAAATTTAATAAAACATACAATAAATCAAAATTTACTTCCGCACTCGAAAAAGCTTAAAAGATTTCTTTTTATTATTTTGTTTTCTTTGATTTTTTTCTGTTTGTGCTTAAGCACAAATTAACAATTTTACGGAGTTTGATTATACATTCCACTATTTGTAGGTATGTGCGCGAAACAAGAATGTTGAATCAACGAAAAATTCCACTGGTCAGTTACTATTCATACTATATAAATGATGTGTATTAGAATTTTAATTATTTAAACATTACAGTTAGGTGTTTATGTTTAGTCACCATTGATAACCAGTCTGCCAAATATAAAAAACTTGCTATGAAATGATCAACTTAAAATAAAATATTAACTTCACTGAAATGTCACTTTGTATTATTCACTCAAACGATTTATATATATTCTGTGCGAAGCAATGAGTGTTTTGTGCATTTTTAATAAAAAAAAGGAAGGAGCACCCATTTCACTATTTTTTAATTAGCAAACCAACAACGAATTAGAGATACCATCGAATGAACCCAAATTTAGGTTAACACGTCATATTAGCAAGTCTACACAGCTTTTTATTGCTTTTTCACGATTGTTAATAAATATTCTAAACTGTGGATTACCTTAAGCCTTTTTTAAGCATTAATTTCTTGAAAAATATAATACGAAGAGTAAAAATGCATATGATTTATATGAAAAAACTGCCGAAAACACGGAACGTCTGCAAAGAAGTAGTTTTGAGAAACGAGAATTAAAATAAAAAAAAAAACACTTCTGGCCATTTCATTTGACAACCTGCCGTTGGATGTTTTCACATATCTGAGTGTGTTTCACGGAACAAATACTTTTTGATCCAACTCTAATGGTGTTTTTCATTGGTCAGCCCTGAAACCTACAAAATGACAGTTGTTTTTCTCAAATGATTGGAAATGCTTCTAGATTTGATTTCAAAATGTAAGTCCACAAACATGAATCAATCGATATTGAATTCTTATGAAAGAGCTTCAGTCGCGAAAAAAGAGCTAGGACAATATAAGGCGAAATCCGCCACAAAACCAACAACCGCAACAATAACCGACATGTAAGTAAGTAATCCATGTTCGGTAGCAGTAGATGCCACCATTGGTGTTTTTGTTGTTGTTTTAAATTTGCTTTTTTTAAGATACATTTTTTATTTTGTTAGTGCCTGATTAAATGGTCGTTTGACTAAAGGCTTTTCTTCAAATTTTACGTCTAGTCTGAAGAAAAATCAATCTAGCCCTTGAAATCCATATATACCACTCACACAATAAAGTCTTTCGTTCTGAATCCGATAACATTATTTGAAACTGGGGGATCTGTGGATTTTGGGGGGAATCTACCCTTCTATTTTTGACGTTCGTAACCAAGGTACATATACTAAAGGTAATATCATTAGCGTTTAAATTTTTGTTCAGTTCTGCGCATCTGTGAAAATGGCGGATCCAGTGTCTCTTTACTTGTCAAAATGCTTATATTTGTTGTTGTTTCTAGTAATGCCATGCGCAGTTTTCGTAGACACTCGAGCCGCCATGTTTAATTTCTGACTGACAACCTGCGCAATATATTACCTTAGATTTGTGTACTGTGGTTCGTAACGTCTACATGCCCCACCGGATGTTGCTGTCAGTAAAACGACCATGTAATCAGGCACAGATTGGTTTTCGTTTTATTCGAACTTTCAAAATTAATGATGGTGTTTTGAATGGACTCACTCAAACTTCGAAATGTATTCATCGAAACTGCTGACACTGACATTTCAAATTGACAAACACTTTTTTATCATGTTTTTATGTCAAAATATTTCTTTTGAAAGTTCAAAAACACAGCAAATTAAAGATTTTTCTTCTTAGCCAAAAGTAATTCGATTGTGGCCAACTGTTAAGTTTAGATAAAAGTTAAATTTAATGCTTTTTTTCTGCTAAGTTGAAGCACTTCTACTTCTAGTCAGTAATTAACTGTTATAAAATAAGTTGAATGTTAGCTACGAAAATACAAATTTGATAAATTCAATTTTTACAAATTGATTTTGGATAATTTATTATGATTTAGAAATTACTAGGTATTGTTAAGTTTATTTATAGTGAGTGCAGTTACATGTTTAATGATACATACCAGATACCACGAATAAATCCACGTGAATCTTAAAATAAAACGAAGGTTAGTTTAAAAAGGATTCTAAAATACAAAAAAAAAATTAAAAAAATAATCAAATACAAATTTTGCCAATTTGTTTTGTTGTATGCATTTACATGCAAAATGTTTATAAAACTTTCATTAAAAAAACATGATAAATTGATGGGTTTATCCCGTTACTGCTTTATCGAGCTCAAAGTAACATCACTAACTTGTCCACCCAAAATTATATATTTTCTAAAAAAAGGAAGACTTCGTAGTTTGCAACTAACTATATTGCATATCTTGAAAACTGCAAGACAAAACCCACTTCGTTTTTAACGTTCGACTTAATATATTTGATACTAATTAATTATTTAATTTAATACTACGAGAAAAAATTGATTGATTGAATTGCCAACGAATTAATTCAAAATGTTTTGAAAAGGTCCCAATTTGTTTTTCAAATTTCTATCTAACCCTTGTTCACCGTGCTTCGAAGAGAAGTTCTGTTAATTAGCTTGTAGGGAATTTTGGTTTATTACCATAAATCTCTTAAATCATATTATATAAATCATTTATATAAATATTAACATTTATATGAAAATTAACATTTATATAAAAATTAATATGAATTCGAAAGCTACGAAGGGTAAGTCAGCAAAGCTGCTAGATTAAATAGAAAATCGGCTTGATTTATAACGTTGAGTTATATATTTTAGATTTTTAGTAGCAACTATTCACTGAAATAAATTAGTTTTTAATAAACAAATTGAATGCAATTATGAATATTCGTTATGAATTTGTGAGCGCAATAAAAATAATAATCGATCGAAAATGATTGAAAAGAATTCGAAAAAAAATAACTTTGAAAAAGACTATAAAATATTATATTATGTCAGTTTGCGGATACAAAATGAGAAAGAATGTGAAAAACCTTCTTTCTTTCTTCTACCCAACGATGTTATTTTTAATTCGATTAGTGTGAGCTCAGATCATCTCGTTCCTACTTAACCTCACAGGTTAGAAACTTCTTTGAACGCTTTGAGAGTTAAAGATAAGTTTGAATTTAAGTGAAGCGTAAAAACGAAACGTAGAAACAATTTATAGTCTGTCAAAGCTCTCCAAATCCAGAAATCTCACCATAACTTCAAAACTGCTGTTGTACAGGACCATGGTCCTGCCAGTACTCACATATGGATCCGAGACTTGGGTGCTTAGCAAAAGGCACTCCGACCTCTTAGCCGCGTTCGAGAGAAAAGTCTTAAGGAGAATTGTTGGCCCCATATGTGAGGAAGGACGATTCCGGAGACGGTACAATCATGAATTGAAGCAGATATCGTGACAAAAATTAAGCTCGGTAGACTCCGGTGGGCAGGTCACCTAGCTCGCATGAGCGAAGAGGAACCTGCTCGGAAAGTTCTTTGTGGTACATTCTATGGTAGACGACAGCGTGGTAGATCATGCTTGCGCTGGAGAGATGGCGTAGACCAGGACGCCCGGAGCCTTGGGGTGCGCAACTGGATGGCGGCGGCTCGAGACCGGGATGGGTGGAGAGACTTGTTGAAGGAGGCCAGGACCGGACCCCGGTTGTCGAGCCGACGATGATGATGATGATGAGAAACAATTTTGTAGCTAAGTTTGTGGGTGCTAATGCTAATAGTAAAAGTACAAATTTTTAGTGATGGATTAATATATTTTATTACGCAATAAGGTTGAATTTTGTAATAATCAATGAGGATCTACTTTTCAAAATGGGTTATAAATATGTTGTTATTTTTTGCAGAAAGCTGATATACATATATATATGTACATATTTTATAATAACAATAAAATAAATGGTAAAACACTATTCTTAAAGTCCGTAACAACAACGTTAACTAAATCTCTGTGTATATGTGAGAGACTGGTACCATTTTTAAAATATTTTATTTAAATCGTCCCTCTATACTGAAACTAAAGTTCAATTTTTGAAATGTCAATAGGATTATAAAACGGTACCCAAAATTTTTTAGGGTCAAATAAACAACATTGTTTCATTCTCCAGTTTCTTGCCTCCCCGTAAATGAATATTTTCTAAACTAAAATTTACAATGACATTTTTTTCTGCATTCTAGGTGAACTATATTGATATGCAGAGTATCGCCTTTAACAGGAAAGGAATATCTTCTGACAATTGTACTGATTCAGCAAGAGAAGCGAAAATGGTTGACGGAATCTATAATAATATTTATGTACAAAAGACCTTCAATGTTCTAGCCACTCTTGAAATTTCTCATACCGAAAAAGTTGCCATTACCGGTGGATGTGAAGCGCTTGGAAATTGGATCCCAAAAAAGGCTATTATATTGGATCAAGTGGAAGGTAAATACAAAACTTTTCTCTTTATACAAACCGCCAACAGTATTTAAAACCATTATACCTGTATTTTTACGATCTCAACTTTACGTGTTTGTTAAAAAAAATGAAAAATGGCGAAATTATTAATGAACCCCCACCCACTTACGATTAAAAAAATGTACTTGTACTTAGCATTATATGAATTTTTTGCATTTATCATACGTAACTTTCCAGGGTGATTTGTCTTTAGTGTCTGATACATTGACGTATTATACATGACTGCTAGTTACTTGTCTTTAATTTCCCGCGCATAAAATTTGCTACAAAAACTTCTAGCGCTGTTGGGATTGAGCTGCCACATTTGTTACTAAATAGGCATCAAACGCTTAAAAAATTTTTAAGAAGAATTGGCGATAGATGACATCTGAATTTTGTTCGGTTTATCACATCCATCGATACCACTTTTGAAATGTATCTTATAATTATTTATTGAAACCTTAAACACCAATCTTCTCAAGACGGGCGGTATAACGGCCATAACTTGAGTAATGTTGATTTTTAATGTGTCTAGGGTTCGGTGTCAAATCGCATGATCTTGGTGGGCAATTGACGTCGCCAAAACGTGAAATTACGCGACCAAGAAACTTCTCACGCAATAAAGCCATAATTGGTAGTGTTGTGTGGCTTGTTGCCTCGTCTTGATAGAACCATATATCGTCCAAGTTATAATCTTCAATCGCCGGCCAAAAAAATCGGTTATCATTCGACCAATTGCTCCAAACGCCGGGAAATCTATAAAATCGGATCATCAGCAAAACTTCACTTGCGGCAGCAATATTTTCGACTGGGCGTGCATTACAATGATGCACAGAGGCCTTACGACACCAGTAACGCTTCCACTCTCTGCAAATTTTACCGATTGCTTGCGTAGTAGGTCCATTATGACGACGATAATCATCGCGTAATGCGCGAAAAGTGGCTACGTTTGAATAACCACTTTTGTAGAGTATGTTTTAATAATTTTAAAGCGTTGTTCGATTGTTAAGCGATCAATTATCGTAAGTGACAAACATTCAACTAATATTATGACACTTCAAATGACAGCTGAGTTTGACAGGTGTCAAATTCCGGCGCTTCAAACTTTAAACCACGAAATGAATGACCCTGTATTTTATGTATCATCTCTTGATAATATAAAACGGGTAATATCCGATGCATCTTTCATCTCAATTCAGAAATTAAAATGTTTTCAATTTTACCATGAGGTATTTTGAGATATTTTTTCGAATTTGGCATAATTTTGAAATCCTTTTATCTAAAGGAGAATTGAAGTTTTAGAAACAATGTTATTAAACTCAAAAATTTGAAGAAAAAAACAGTAAAACAGTAAAAAAAACAGTAAAACAACATTGTTATTGGGATCTTTCTCAAAAATTCACGTAATTTATTATTCAGTGTTTTTATTAATTTTTTTGTCGAATGCTAAGAACCAGACGGTGTTATATAGCTTTTACTAATTATTGAGAAAATAGAAAATTATTAACACTATTTTTTCTTAGAAAATTTAAATTATTACTTTGAAATGTATAATCAAGCTCGCTTTCCTAAAGCTTGACATGCGTTATTTAGCCCATTTCTCTTAAATTTGTTTACATGTCTATAATTTTCTGTATTAAGTATTTTTTTTAGAAAACTACCCCTCCCACGTTCATCCATAGTAAAAACAGGCCAACCCCGCCTATACGATCTTTTTCTTGTGTTGACTCTTGACTCAGCCTACACGCTTTTACTTTAAGCATCTTAAGGGTCCTCACTCTGTATTCAAACAATAAAAATGGATGAAATTTTATTAGTGGTATTAAGGGTGTACAATAATCAGTGTACACACTTACTTATTGAACTAATATCTGAAGTTTTCATTCAACTTCTTATAAAACTTTTATTATTATTATTATTATCACAATTTATATAAATAAATACATTGTTTATGTAAAAAATCACAAATAACAATCATAAACTGTCTAACAAACACATCGAATCACAAACAGCCAATATTCGTATACCAGCTATTGCTGCCACAGACTTTCAAATAAAGATAGGGAACCTCGGCTGTAATTGTGGTTTGCCTATACAAGATATACAAATACGGCAATGCGTTTTAGTGGGTGAAACGTACGAAGTGGTCTATTTGCCCCTGTTTAGGCGGAAGAGCCAATTTTCTAAAAAAATCGATTCGAAAAAGAAAAAAAAAACAGCGGTAACACTTACAATGTCATGCTATACCTCTTAAAGCCAGAAATCCATACTTTAATGCTGTTATTAAATAAAATACTTTGTGATTGCATCGGTAATCCCCTATGTCGTTTTATGCTATCTCCTCAAAAATTCACCATACACAAAAAAAACACCAACTTTAGAACTACCATACAATGGTATGAAAAATTAAATTATAAATGTATTCATTTTCACATCGTATTGTTAGCGTAACGGTCTTGTAAGCGGAAGGTCTCTCTAGGCAAAAGGGTAACATAAATGGCGAGGACCTGGCCAATTTCAATAGTCAACCCCCCACGCCCCTTGTCAGTATATGTAAAACTTCCTAGGGCCTCATTAAAAACTCTTATTTGAGATATTTTTGTTCGCTGTTGTGTCTGCGAAAAGCTGCACACACATTTATGAGGTTTTCCATTGCTAAATTCAGATTTCAATTTAAAAATTTATTTTTTTCGTGGCGAATGGAACACGATTTCAAATTTCTGGTGGTCAACAGCATGCAATCACAAAATCAACCAATTTTCTCGCTACCAAGTAGTTTTAATGCGAAACCAACTTATGAACTCTTAAGGCTCTTTTTACATAATGTAGGACTAATATATTTAAATATTTTTTTACATAATATCAATCTTTTTATTTTTACTGTGAAAGGTACTAACACCTGGAAAAAGACAATTGCACTTCCGCAAGGCCGTGTGTTTAGGTATCGTTATTTTATATGTGGTGTTAACTCCATGAACGACGAATTAATCATTCGAAAGTGGGAAACACACTTAGAAGCTAGAAAAATTGATAGTTTAGGAGAAGAAACTACTATTTTCAATGATACGTTTGGATATGTAAATGGGGTTGAAAAAATTGATCGTGGTTGGCTTACATTTGAAACTCTTATACAATTGAAATTTTTTAACGCTCCTTTCAAGTGGAAGCAATGCATGAAAAAACGTTTGCTGTATGTTAAAGTAACTTCTATGAATCTAAGCATTTATGGCGATAATAATAATCAACACAGCATAGCTGTTGCATCATTAGAGGACTCATTGTCTAATGACACAAGAGAAAACGCCACCGATGTGCCCTGGTTTGGATTCTCTGAAGTCACTAAATTAAAATATAATGAGAGTGTGATACAATTCCAGCCTCAATTTGGAACTTCTTGTGAAGATGAAGATATAGTTATATTTCATATGTCTGTGGCGGATCCTGAGACCACTGCATACTTAGTTGACTTATATGGGTATAGGTCAAAAGCCTCAGAGAATGAACCACCTATTCACATAGGTTACCATTACATTCTTCCCAATCTGTTGAAGAGATCTGAAGGAAGTTTAGAAGTTCCAATAACATGTGCATCAAAACATCGTCCACTGGGAATGATGCAAATCGGCTATTTAATCGTTAAACCATTCCTATCATACAACTTTGATATGAAAGTATCTTACCAGCGATACTGGAATCGAAAGTGGACAGGATTAGATGTTGGTCATCGTGGTTCTGGAACAAGTTTTAAAACAAAAGATTCTGTTATAAGAGAAAACACAATTACATCTCTGAAAAATGCAGCTGCTCATGGTGCAGACATGGTTGAGTTTGATGTTCAATTGAGTAAAGATCTTGTCCCCGTAATTTACCATGATTTTATGGTGTACGTGTCCTTGAAGTCGAAAACTAGTGCCCAAGGTAATGACTACTTAGAAATTCCAATGCGGGAATTATCGTTGGATCAGTTAAAAACATTGAAAGTAAGCTCTGAGATTAAACGAGAATATATAAATAATTTAACTTCTTAAGTTTCACGTATAGGTATATCATGTAGCAGAAGGGCGCTCTCGAAAAGAACGTTCTTTTTACAATGACGATCTTCAAGAGCATCAACCCTTTCCGCAATTATGTGATGTTTTGGAAGAAATAGATCCACATGTCGGGTTTAATATCGAAATTAAATGGTCACAAAAACTTGACGACGGCAAAATGGAAGAGGAATTCGAACACGTTATAGATAGAAATGTATATGTGGACTGCATTCTTGACGTTGTGTTACGTAAAGCAGCTGGTCGTCGAATAGTGTTCTCATGTTTTGATCCTGATATTTGCACCATGCTAAGATTTAAGCAGAACATATATCCAGTAATGTTTTTAACACTTGGGGTGACCACAAAATATAGAAAATTCTTAGACCCTCGAGGAAACACTATTGAATCTGCTGTTTGTAATTCGCTTGCAATGGAGCTATTGGGTATTGTCGCTCATACTGAAGATCTTTTAAGAGACCCAAGTCAGGTTAGTAAATACAAAATAAATACTATTTGAAATTGAACCATTTATAATCGATTTTAAAGATTAATCTAGCAAAAGATAGAGGCTTAATTGTGTTTTGTTGGGGAGATGATAATAACAGCAAAGAAACTATTCAGTTATTAAAAAACATGGGTCTCCATGCAATTATATATGATAAAATGGATATTCTTACCACCAAAGAGAATAAAGTATGATTATTAAATGAAAATAAAAAACTCATTTCTTATATGTATTTATTTGCAGCAAAGTGTGTTTTTAGTACAAGCTAAGCAAAACCGGAATGATTTGTTTGAATTACAGTGTTTAGAAAGACAAACAGAATGGGCCGAAAGAGAAAATATAGTTGAAACAGACCAAAAACACTCCATATCGGATAACACATCAGTTGTTTCATTTACTTCATATTCATCTAGTGAGCTGCCATAAACAAAAACATCTACAAAATTACAAACATTCTATGCATTCATTTTAATAAAAAAATAAATATGTCTTGAAACTTTTAATTTCCTCTTTTACGTTATTTTGTATGTGTATTTAAAATGAAGGCAGGAGAAAAGCTTTAGTAGTAGTGAGTTATATTTTCTAATTTTGGTTTCTTTGGGAAGTGTGGAATATAAATTCACACAAATTTTCCCGATTTGCCAATCTTGCATAGTTGACGTTCCTTACAAATGAAAGGCAAACGATAATGTTATGAATTAATAATTTTATGACTTCGCACCGCACTTTCAAACACTAAG
The DNA here is from genome assembly GCA_932273885.2 of Leucozona laternaria. NCBI lineage: Eukaryota > Metazoa > Arthropoda > Insecta > Diptera > Syrphidae > Leucozona > Leucozona laternaria. The sequence goes on along the minus strand of OW026368.1, from coordinate 115,484,405 downwards.
GCCAGGCGCGCACATGCAACTAAACAGTTTGGTTTCGATTTTGAGCGCTCGGGATTATATGAGAGTCCGCCAGTGTATGTGCGCGGACTCTCATATAATCCCATAGTGCTCAAAATTGCAACCAAACTGTTTAGTTGCATGTGCGCACCTGGCCTAAGACGTCAACATTACAGATCAGACTAATTAAACCGAAGTTATCGACTACTATCGATTTGCATTTTTATTTTCACTTACTCCCATTACCGAGGCTTGCTGAAGCCGAATCTATATATATAAAAATGGATCGCGGTGGGTTCGGATACTTAAAACTTGAGAACGACTGGACCAAATTGGGTACTTCCTTCTACGGGTTTGTTCCTAATTGTACCGCGAAGGTTTAGGAAAAAAGAACAGTCGGAAAAGCCTCGCCACGTGGCGCTGTAGGTAAAAATTTCGTTTTTCAGTTCAATTCAATTACCGTTCAACAAATGGCGCTGTAGGCGTTTAGAAAATGGCTTTTGGGATATTCTTCTTCAACTTTTGTTATTTGTAGGTTGAAAAGGGGTAAATAAAATAATTGTCCGATTTAAGAAATTCTGTTTTTTTTTTTTGTTTGAAAGGTTTTTCTTAGGAAATGGCTTTAGGGATAGGATGAAATGGGGTAAAAACAAAAAAATTGTCCGTTTTAAGAAATTCTTTTTTGATGTATATCTGAGAATAATTAAAGATGATTCTCATCGGCTTTGTTGGTCGGGTCACAAGTGGACATTCGTTCAAAAAATTCTGGAAAGACGGCACTGGCTTGCCACAACGTCGAAAGTGGCCACTAACTGGACTTTGATATCTTGGCAATGGGGAAACACACTTGCAAACGCTACACGTTAAAAACACTACACATATCAATAACAAGAACAACATGAACCGTAAACAAGACATACAAAACATCGCAGCGGTGTACGAGCAGTTAGTTTCCAACAGTAGATCCAAAACTTGAATGTACTTATTGCACTATTGTTCAAGTTTATGCATGTGTATATTATGTCTGCCCTACATACATTTAAAATTTTATGTAATTACTTCTTTTTTTTATAAATAAAGATCCCCTGAAGTCTGAAGAAGACTATTGTACTATTGTACTATTGTGAACTAAATGCCATTAAAAAATAATTTCAGAATGTATTATATGGATTGAACACAAATAAATGGCCAGGTATTTAATGAAATTTCATGTGTTTTTTTTTTCAATATCAAAGTATCAATACTTGAGTACTTGAGAAACAAAACAATAAAGCTAAATGAAACTGAATCTAAGCACACATTTTAAATCTCTTATTTTATGAACGATTTAAAGCAAACATATATTTATAATTCCATTTAAAAGTTATAAAACAATTACATTTGGTTATGAAGAGTTTTGCTAATAAGGATAAGGATATAGCGTAGCGAGTTTTGGTGCTCATTTAAACTACAATTGAATCTTGCTGTTTCTTTGTTCGGGATAATCTCAGAAACCACTTGTCCGATTTCAAAAGTTCTTTTTGTGCTTGATAAGTTATTTTTAGAGGATAACTTTGGGGATATATTTGTTTCAAAAAATTGCAATTCATATGGTGAAATGGGGCAGAAACGAAAAAATGTATCCGATTTAAAGAAAAAAAATTGTGTTTGAAAAGTAATAAAGGTATATATTTTAACTTATTTCATAGGATGAAGTGGGGTAAAAATAAAAAGTGGCATCCGATTTTAAAAATTCTTTTTTGCTTTTGAAAAGCAATTAAGGTTAATCACATGAGATAAACTTGTAATAAACCACACATTTCTTGTCATAGTTTTTAATAAATAAAGCAACACTTTTTAGTTCTAATGTTTGTAATATTAAATAAAATGGAAACATTTACGAAGAAATTAGTTTAATTATATATTTATTTTTGGCCAATTTTTTTACTTGTTCATTTTGAGTTAAATAAAGAATGATATAGTTTATTCAATACATTGTGATAGATAATAAATTACAATAAATTTTGGTTATTTATTTTGTATGTATCGCTTTTAAAATATATATCAAAATATACAATATTACGAAGAAGAAGAATATGAAAGCGATAAAAGCACAGTAATGTCATGTTTACAAGGCTAACCGAAAAATGATAATTGTCTATTTTACCAGAAGTTTTATTAAATTCAGTCTTACTTAAATTACTTTGATAATTTTTCCATACAGACATAAGTGCTTAAATTTATTTTATACTACTCTAAGTTTCAAATAAATTTCAATAAATTGTACAAAAGAAAGTATATTTTACAATTATATATTTTGATCATTATAGTTTATAAAGTTTTGTTTGTTCATCATCATCACTTTTTTTGTATAAGAGGATCAATTAACACTATAATAATTCAATGTACTGAAATATAATAATCTGAGCTAATTTGAATGTTTATGGTTTATTTGAAAGAGCAGAACGTAAATTAAAAATAAAAAATAAAAATACAATTTAACGAATACATCTGTTTATCAGTGTATTAACATTATGATAGTCCATGAATTCTTTTTTGATCTTCTCTTGGAATACTTCAAAATTTTGTATACTAAAAATATGTAAATGGATCGAAAATTCTGTATGAACTTCATTCTGTATGTAAATCTGTTATTCTCCTCCTGTTTGGAACTTCAGAATGGAACGTAAATTTGGAAATTAACTCTAACATTACCTAAACAGTATTGTGAAATACTTTGGATTTACAGGATTTTTGGAAACCGCATTTGGAACACACAGAATTATGACTCGAACTCATTTTTATCATTTTTCTCATTCAATATCAAAGACATCTTTTATACTACAGGAATTACTCGTAGAATAAATTTAAAAAGAATTGTATTTAAAAGAGAAAAAAAAACGACCATTAATTTTCAAAATGTTTAACATTTTTCTTTGTTATGCGGGTCTTACACAAGGCAATTGCTCAACATTAAGTATTAATATACGTTGCATTGAAATCAACTTTTCGCAAATAGGTACAGTAGAAACTTTGATTGATACATACATATCTAATCAATCCTAATTATAAATTCAATACGGTAAAGAGTTCAACTTCTATTTGGCTTTATTTTTGGGACTCTAATGTACTTTCACAATATATGTAAGGTGTAATTTTTTGTTTAACTTAATTTTAGTGTTACTGATCTGCATTCAAACTATTGGAAATAATTTTACAGCTATAGCATAAAAGGTTTTTATATTAGAGGACCACATGTCGCTTCATTACATAATTTTATATATTTTTGTCTTTAATTGAGGTTTTGTTAAAATAAACCTCATAGGCATGGCAAGGTACACGTTGCTATACATTTTTTTTTACATTTAAAAGAACTCTCCGCAGGAAGAGTACACTTTTGGACAATATTGTTCAGCTAATCTTCCGTATGCTACATTTGAACCAACTTTAACAATTTGATTTTTACTGTGCTTGTTCCAAACATGAACTACAAAAGAATCTTTGGTTTTTAGCAAAGTATTTTCTAAAAATGCTTCTTCAAAAAAGTGACTCCAATCTGTCCAAAGCACCGCGTAAAATGCTTCCTTTGAATAAACATGGAATCCAAAACAACGATCTCTGGTCATAACTGTTGGTGATTTAGTTTTACAAACTTGCTTTAAAACACGAGTTATCACCCCTGGACCATTGTTTCCCCAATCGTTACCATTAAAATTCATCTGGAAATCTCTTAAACATAGTTCTGCGATTTCATGACCAAAGCCAGTAGCATCAAAATTTATCACCCCTGCTGCTATATATTTGTCTGATTCAGCACCCGCATAATTTGCCGGAACGTTCTCCAAGCTTCTTTTGACTATAACGTCTAAATCGAGGTAAGTTCCTCCCCATCGCCATAATGTGAGATATCGGAGAAAGTCGGATATGTGTGACAAGACATATTTTGATGAGAATAGCTCATCGTTTATAAACCAATCGTATATGGGAGTGTCAGCTGCATATGTCCAAAGATTCAAACTCCTAATGTAAACGTTAGGATAACTAAGTATAGATTCGAGTATTGGTTGCGAACTTTCGTTATTAAAAAATGTTGGACTAGCAAAGAGAACAAAAACATCGAAATTCGGGTTAGTCAATGCTGCAGATTCGATAGCGCAGGCTTGACGTGCATTCAAGTTAACTATATTTTTAGATGAAGAGCATGACGTTTCATGAAAGAATATACTTTTTCCAGGTTTTGGCTTCCGATGGCTTAGAAGAATATCATCGAGTTTTGAAAAATCTGTTTTTTTATTTGAATGAGTAAAACAAGTTCGCACGTCATCCTGCTTTTTTATATTATTAAGTAACACACTCAGTAACGAGATCAATAGCAAAACACAAAAAATAGATCGATAACGATACTGCTGGATCATGTGAAAACATCTGTTTATTGTCAAAAGCATCTGAAACAAAAATATTTAATTAATTAAAATTTGAAATAATGAAATGACGAAAAACAAAAAGAAACAAAATTGATGAAATATGGCACACAAGTGCCTTATAATTGTTGGAAAACGGATAAAAACAACTAACATCAAACGACAGCCAGTGAACTTCATATTATTATATTCTATATTTTATGAATAAAAGAAATGGTTTACCTAATAATTATGTAGAAATTTCGTAATATGGATTTTTTTTTTTGTTTTGAGGTGTAACTTCACTAGTCTGGAATTAATTAAGATTAATTTAAGATTTTTCCAGAAATCGGATGAAATGTATAAAATGAGATTTTTGAGTTATCGGGTACAAATAATTTGTTCTCTCCCCCTCATTTTGCATTCCCTTCAACACCGAACAAAAGCCCGGAACTGCAAATTGAACGATTTGTAAAGCCAGGCTCATGCACAGTGGAATTGCATTTTTTATACATTAGCCGTGTTTTTTTGCAAGTCCATATGGATTTGTCGAAAAAAACGACATCGGGACCTAGGAACTTCTAACTTACAGTACGTAAGTCCCGATAATTATCTGGACTTACCTAAGTCTATATGGATTTAAGTTGTTGTTGTATTTACGTGTAAGACTATTAGTCCCGATGTCGTTTTTTTCGACAAATCCATATGCACTTGCAAAAAAAACACGCCTATTGAGTTCTTTATACATTGGAAAGAGTGTCAAAAACTATATTTCCAAAATTTCCAGTCAATTGACAGCTGCTTTCCAAAGAATAATTAATTATCCTAATTTTAATCAAAAATGGAAGTTATTATGTTGTTTATACATAATATGCCGAGCGTGAGGAAGTAGGTGAATCCTCGCCCGGAATTTTAAAAGCTATTGTGAGTTTCGACCGACTGATGATTTCGCCTGAAATTACATTTTTCGGGTGAAACTCATAATAGCCGAAAAGTGAAAATCCCGTACCAAATACGGAAAATTTCGTTTTGCATTATTAACCCATAAGCATTCAATGGTGTTAAAAATAAAAAAAAAATATTATCTTTTCTATTTAGTTTTTTTTGTATTTTAAGTTAAAAGTAAAGACATTAAAAAAAAAACTTTACAAATTTGTATAAATATAAAAATCTGTAAGGCGATCTTTCCCAATTCAAAAAGTATTATGACATATTTCATAGGACGGTTTTGATCTATGTACATTCACATTAGCGACATCTAGGTTAATTTGGTAATTTTTGGGCGTACCCGATTTTTCAATTTTTTTCTGAATATTAAGGTGTTTGCTTTCCAAAAGTGCCAACATTTCTACCAATTTTAGTACAGTTTTGAATTAACTAATTAAGCTGTGTCAGCCAAATTAATAAACGTGGAATAGCGAAGGGTTAGGCGTTATTCCTTGGACTAAGTGCAAAGTGTTATTAATAAAACAAAATTTCTATTAAGTGACGTTTACTAAGCTAAACCACCGAAGTAGGTGGTTTAGCGAAGGAATAAGAACTAGATGTGTCAAATTTATTCTAAAATTAAAAAAAATATAAGTGAAGATTGAAAATTAAGTTTTAAATAAAAATAATGATTTCTACTAGATTTATTGAGTTCTTAAACTATTTGCAATTATTGGACAATCAGCCACCAACTACAAGAAGAAGAAGAATATACAAACTCAGATATGATCCAATGCAAGTGCTTAGTGAGGAGGATTTTGGGAAGAAATATAGGTTTTTCCAAGAAAAATATGAGAAAATTCATAGCAATAAATTGATGAAGATAACCTTAATGGGGATACAAGAGGTGGTCATAACAGACAACAGACCCAACACAAACAATAGAAAAATGATAATAATTTTGATAGAAATATGATATATTAGCCGTGTTTTTTTGCAAGCCCGGGGATATTTGGTTGAAAAAAACAACATCGAGGATTAGTGACGCCATTCCAGAAACAAAATGGAGTTTCCATACAAACTATCGATAACAAGTATGCAATTCACGCCGGTAACATAGTTTTTCCCCGTGCTTAAGTTAAGCCCCGAGAATTCTCCGCGCTTAGCTATGCCCGAAAGGGATTAGTTGTTGTTGTATTAAACATGTGAATTGCTTAGCCCCTGCGTCGTTTTTTTCGACCAATTTCCTCGGGGCTTGCAAAAAAACACGGCTATTAATAAGAGAATTGTTATATGTGTTTGGTATAACATGAGCCTTTTTTTTTTACAAATTATCATAATTTGCTGTCAAGACCCATACAAACAAACAGGCATCTTACTTATTGTAGTAGATTTTCTTAGAGAATTTTTCGTAAACGTCACTTTACTATTCCACGAACATTTTGTTTTTATTAATGTAAAATTTTAACCCGTAGCTTAACGCTTATTCTATGGTTTAGTAAACTCGTGGAATAAAGGTGGAATAAGAGTTTTTTATTAATAGGGCTGACAGAGTTTACAGTTTAGGATGTTCTTGCTTCAAAGTAGGTGTGTTTGGTAACGTGAAATTTCTTGCAAATTTGAACAAATTTTCACAAAATTACGCAATTTTTCACAAATTTCTGTTTGTTAACTCAAAAAGTTGCAACGATAGGGCACAGAGAAAAAAATGTCCCCTCCATTGGATAACTTGCGAATTTGTGCTACATACATTTCTGTGTGCAAGAAGTGTAAAGACTGTCAAAACACCCAGCTGTTAGCATCTTTTGCTTTTCATTTGAAATTGTTGTGGAAAATTTATTATTTATGTAATTTTATTTTTTAAATTAAACGCAAATTGTTAACAAAACCAGACTTTTGCCATGTGATTGTTGATGTCAGGAGTAAAATTCTGACGTTTTGTACACAAAAGTGGTTCAATGCGTTTGTTAACTTTCTTGTAAGTTTTTGCATTTTTGATAGATTCATTCTCACTTTGGTGTTTTGACATATTTTACACCTTTTGCTGAAAAAAGATACCAAACAGATCTAGTGTCATAATGCGAGTTGGTTGTTTAATGCCGAATTCTTTCACGAAAAGAATCGATTCTGTTTAGATTTTTTTCTAAACAAAATTGATTCTTTTCTGTCAAAACAAATCTTGCGTTTTTAGCAAGATTTCACACTGATTTGGACACACACTATGAAGACTAAACATTTCTAATACGTCAAATTGAAAGTCGCGGAATTTTTGGAAGACGAGTTGTTTATTTTTTGGTTGCAACGAATTCTACTTTTAGCAAAATATTCAACAATATATTCAGTTAATATAGCTATAAATATAATTAATTGTGCGTTGTTCATTATCAAACAAAAATTTGACAAAAAAAAATACCTTTCGCGATTGAAAGACGTGCAAGTGAAACCTTTTCAATAACAATTTTCTTTAAAAATACATGTATGCGCAAGTAGAAGTTCAAACAAATAAAATCATCATCGTTGGCTCGACAACCGGGGTCCGGTCCTAGCCTCCTTCAACAAGTCTCTCCACCCATCCCGGTCTCGAGCCGCCGCCATCCAGTTGCGCACCCCAAGGCTCCGGGCGTCCCGGTCTACGCCATCTCTCCAGCGCAAGCATGGTCTACCACGCTGTCGTCTACCATAGAATGTACCAGAAAGAACTTTCCGAGCAGGTTCCTCTTCGCTCATGCTAGCTAGATGCTCTGCCCACCGGAGTCTACCGAGCTTAATTTTGTCACGATATCTGCTTCAAGGTAGATTGCGTACAATTCATGATTGTACCGTCTCCGGAATCGTCCTTCCTCACATATGGGGCCATCAATTCTCCTTAAGACTTTTCTCTCGAACGCGGCTAAGAGGTCGGAATGCCTTTTGCTAAGCACCCAAGTCTCGGATCCATATGTGAGTACTGGCAGGACCATGGTCCTGTACAGCAGCAGTTTTTAAGTTATGGTGAGATTTCTGGATTTGAAGAGCTTTGACAGACTATAGTAAACAAATAAAATGCACCAACAAATAGCCCCCGTATAAGCTGGCTAATATCTTTTGTTATTAAAATAGAATTATTATAGTTATTAATTTAATTCTATTTGTAAAACATTTTCCTCACAACAAAAACAAAAAACCTTAAAGCTGGATTTAAACCTTCGGTTTTATCGTCCGTGTACGTTGTTCGTTTTTGGCCGTACGGGGAACAACGAATGAACACCGAATGAAGAACGAATTAATTCAAAGTGGCTTTGAATTTTCAGTGTTCGATGTTACCCAACCAACGAACAACGTGAGTGTAAATGCGAAAATTATTTAATCGAAAATTCTTTTTCATGTATGAAATAAAAATAAAAGTGTATTATAATTTGTTATTTATAATGTTTATTATTTTAAAATTAAAATAAACGTTACAACTTAATTTGTTGGTTTTGCTCTTTCTTTTTCAGTGCCGTGCCATGAATTGCGACACTCCACGTTTTTCTTATTATTACTTTATAATTTTACGGATAGAAAATTGTGAAACAATTTAAGAAATATTACTCTCCGTAGCTAAGTTACGAAAGATTTATTCTAGTGTAAAGTACCCAACTCATCGTCCAGCAGGATGTTTTCTTTTTTGCTCGCTGTTAAAAGCGCCGCCACTGCCAACAATGTGTTGTTATCCATTTTGCTGTAAATGTAAAGAACGAACTGAATATAAAAACGGAATAATCTAGATGCTTCTTCGTTGTTTTTAGGAAGAACGAACAAGGTTCGCTGAATGAAGAACGAAGATGTAAATCCAGCTTAATAGTTTTGTGAAAAATTTCTTGACGTTTTGCGGCAATTTAAGCTGTCAAGTAACACAAACACAATCACACAAAAAAAAAATCCAATTAATTCCTTTCAATTGACAGAAAAAATTCGATTCCGTTTAGAAAAAATTCGATTCTGTTTAGAAAAAAATTCGAATTCTTTAATAGTAAAAAAAATCGTGTTACTGCAACTCGCTATCAAGAACCTAATCGCTCCTGTGGCCTCAAGGTTACTAACACCGTCTAACTCGCTTCGTTCTTTTTACTACGTTTGATCTGAAATTTGACCCCAAATTGGAAGTAATTGAATGAAAAAAAGAACATTTGTAGGATTACGTAATTTTACTTTAAAAAAAAAAGAAAAACACTGAACGGTTTTTATAATTGTATATATCAAGATTTCATAAGACTATAATCTATAGACTATAAATAATCAAATTCTATATACTACTGAAATACATCAGCCAAGTAGAAGACTTAGCACTTGATGAGTCCAAGTGAGATCGCCGGGACGAAACGCCAATTTTTATGGACTAAAGGCCGTTAAAAGCTATTTTGAATCTATAAATAATCTTTCAGTAATATTTTGTTATGAAAATAGGTACAAACAAACGAACAGATATAAGTTTTTTAAGCTATTTCCTACATATCTTATGGCGAATTCCTTTCAAAAAAGAAATCGAATTTTTTCTAAACAGAATCGAATTTTTTCTGTCAATTGAAAGGAACTCGTATTTCGTAAAAGAATCGATTTTTTTTTTGTGTGATTGTGTTTGTGACTTTATAGCTTCAATTGACGCAAAACGTCAAGAAATTATTCACAAAACTATTAATGTGGATTTCGTTTCAACCAATTCAGATTTGGGTGTCAGATCTTAAATTTTACTCGCAAAACGAACACAAAACGTGATTTTATTTTGTTTTATGATTGTATGAGTGCCTTTTTTAAAACGACACTGGGTAAAAGTCACTTTTCTTTGATGTGTGTGCGAGTGCGTGTGAAAATCTATGTAAATCTTGCTAAAAATCGAGATCTGCAAAATCGACTTCAGATCGACAAAAATTCGATTTTTTTGGTCGAAAGGAAAGGAAAAACTTGTCAAAAATCAAAAAAATCAAAGAAAAATCGATTTTTTTGGTCGAAACGAAAACCACATAAGGTTGTTTGTTTTTGTTGTGAGAAAAATGTTTTACCAATAGAATTAAATTAATTAATAAAATATATTTGCCAGCTTATTTGCACATATATTTTTATTTTAAACAACTCGTCTTCCAAAAATTCAGCGACTTTCAAATTATGACGTACTAGAAATGTCAAGTCTTCATAGTGTATGTGCGAATCAGTGTGAAATCTTGCTAAAAACGCAAGATTTGTTTTGACAGAAAAGAATCGATTTTGTTTAGAAAAAATTCGATTCTGTTTAGAAAAAATTCGAATTTTTTGTTGAAAGGAATTCGCCATTAGTAATTATTTTGCATTTTCTGAACCTTTGTTTTTCACTCTTATCCCTCATTCCAGCTCTAGAACTAGACCTTAATAGGGGTATTCATGCAATGTTTACGAACTTCGTATTTGCGTAAATGTATGCTTCACTTTGCATGAACGCACCTATATGTAAATTCGTAGATTGGTAACTTAAATAAATAAAGTAATCTGTGTATATCCTTATTAAGTTGTCCTGCTTATATGATTTTTCATACAAATTTTGACATTTGATTTACGAGGTGATAAACTTATGCAGTTTACGTACGAGGCAAAATCATCGCGCAAACTTATGAGCCCTGCGTATATAATTTTCCATACAAATTTTGACATTTGATTTACCAGGTGATAAACTTACGCAGTTTACGAGGCAAATACGACATTGCATGAATACCCCTAATATAACTTATTAAATAACGAAAAAAACATTAAAATTATCATAATTTTTGTTTACATTTTTTAATATAATGTGATTAATTGTACGTACCGTGTTACAACTTTTTAAATGCAATTATCTTTGAAGCGTTTTAGATTTATGAAAAAAGGTTATCGCCACTCAGGTCTAAGGGAATTTAATAATATTTATTTTAAACCAAAATACCGGGTCCATATCAAGATCCTGATTTTCTCAAATTTGTCTGCAGAATATAATTTTTACTTTTCGTGAAATTTAGATCCTTATAAGACATAAACTGGATTTGAGATATAATAATATTTTGAATATAATTTAAATTGAAAATATTTATCCCAACTACTTAATATCATTTTAGATAAGATTAGATTAGATTGTTTATGGAATCGTGAACAAAACAAGCCAACAACAAGGTGGTTATTTTGGTATTTTAATTTTTCTATCTGTCAGTGGTTTGTGGCATACTTTTTTGAAATGGCTGCATTCAGGCGATTATTAAATGTTAGCCCTTGTAAAGAATTAAATCGTTCGATCACAGACTGCTTTTAAACGATGGAATTTTGGGACGTATGTCCCAAAAATTTGCAGCGATATCGCTCATTCTTCTTTTCTTTGTTTTAAGGCTGTCCCAAACCAACGCGAAACATTCGCGCGAATATGCGACGACTGAATAATGTTCGAAGATTCGCATCGCACCAGTGTGGGTGCTCCCATTAATCTCCATGTAATTAAATTAAGGCAGGCGGAAGTTTCGTTGTCGCGCCGAATGTTTCGCGTTGGTTTGGGAGAGCCTTTACTCTCATTCGTCATTCACTCAGATAACATCACTTAATTAAGTGGAGTAAAGAGTACAGAGAGATGATACTTCATCACTCGCACAAAGTTGACATTCATTAAAAATCGCAGCATTTAAAACGCATTTGCAATTAGAAGGAAACCAAAAGAAAAACGAAGATTAAAAATTGCTCTCGTCTAAAAGCAATCAAAGCAGCAGTTCTAAAGTCCGCCTTTTCTCCTCTTTTTCTTTTCTGCAACCAACCACATTTCACGATTTATCATTTAAATAACCATTCTAAGGGCTGCAGCCTGGCAACTTTCAAGCAACTTTTGCGGATTTAAAACTTTTTGTTTTTATATTTATTGAGTTGACACCGTTATTTTTTATTGAGATCCGATTGTCTGGCTGTCTTGATGTATCATCGAAGGTGGTAAATACCACAAAGCAAAACAGAAATGCTATCGTACGTAGTTTCGGCAGCAAAAGTTGGTTAGTGAGCAAGGGCAAGCAACTTAAAGTTGCATCGTGTTGCCAGAAACTTTAGTGAAGATTTGAATCTCCTTGTGGCCAAGTTTCATAGTCTGACCAATATTGACTTAAGTGACCAAAATGGGCAACTTCAGTTCCACTTATTCATGTAACTGTGCTCTTTGAAACTGTGCCTTAAGCTGGACATACACGATTTGGCTCTGAGACAATTTGGTTCATCAATTTGTGACTGGCTGAAAATCCAAATAACTCAGCCAAGCCCAATCAAATGATGCAATTTGGCTTGGCTGAACCATATTTTTCTAATATTTTTCTTTTATAGATTATAGGACATCGCCAACAACAAAATCCTTTCGTGTAAAATTAGTATGATGGAAATCCATAAACTTAATAGGTTCTGAATGCTATAGTAGAATTAGTTGTCTTAGTCTGAATTCATTCATTTGCGTGCTTCCTTTTTGTTTGGTGTTCGTGTTGACAGACGTTGAAAATTGTATGAAAGCGTAATTCCTAGGTATAAATTAAATAAATTATGAGCAACATTTGCAAAAATAAAAGTTATTAAAAACGGAAAATAATATATTATACTCGTGCCAAGGAAGTAAGTATTGTAGACTGGCATTCAATGTTCATTATTAATGTTGCCTCTTTGAGGTTATGTATGGTAAGGCTCAAACAAGGGCTTGAATATGAATGTTCCTCCATCAGTGCCACCTATGGCCGGTTTATCTTCAACAATGGGATATCCACCAATGGTGCCTTCTTTTAATATGCCACCCCCTGGGTTTGGACCGCCTGCTGAAATAACTGCGGCTTTTGGGACCACATCTACAGAGTGGAGTGAGCATAAAGCCCCAGATGGTAGGCCGTATTACTACAATAACGTAACTAAGCAGAGCTCCTGGGACAAGCCAGATGATTTGAAAACACCAGTTGAGAAAATAATTGCATCTTGTCCATGGAAAGAATATCGATCAGACAATGGAAAAATATATTATCATAATGTTAATACAAAAGATTCGAGATGGGAACCTCCAACTGAATACCTGGAAATGCAATCAAAAGTCAAAGCAGAGGAGTAAGGACTTAAATTTTATAATTGTGTATGGTATTTCAATGTATTTATTTTAGGGCTGCGGCAACTGCAAAAGCTGTTGCTGCATTAACATCATCTTCGATGGCTGGCATGATTATTCCGCCATCCATAGCGTCTGTCTTGCCTGCAACCATTGCTGCAGCTTCGAAGCTATCCACGCCTGATATTAGTTCACCTGCTTGTGATACACCCCCTGGTAGTAACGAGAATTCTTCATCGGCCTTGGATCAAGCTATGGCCGCAACACTTGCATCAATTGAAATTCCGCAAACCGCATTCAAGGAAGAAAAAGAAAGTAAGTAGCATCTATATTTTAAAACGTGTTTATTGTGTACTTACGCATCAACCCTCGCAAATAGATGAGAATAACTACCAAAACTAAACGAAAACGATCGAACGATATCGTTTGGAAGATAGCTATCTATATTTTTGACTACAGTTATTAATAAGATAGCAAAGGTGCAAACGAAATCCTCCAATCGTTTTCGTTTAACGTGATGATGCTCCTGAATACCTAATTGGTATCGTAAATTATTATTCAACAGTTATTCCGCGTTCTTTGGAAGTATAGTGATTCATGTCTTGTGTGTATTTCGTATCTAAAGAACGCGGAATAATTTTTTCGATTTTTTTCCAGAATAATTAGTCGGTGGTGTTCTTCTTCTGCGAAGGAATAACATGGAATACCAAACGATCTATCAAACCAAATAATTATATCGTAAATTATTATGTTATGTTTTGATCGATGTCCGCACATTCATAATCTAGCACCCATGGGCTGTAACTCTTATTATCGTTTATTAGGTTAGATCCGGTGCAACAGGCACATGAAAATTGCAAATTGGGGTTGGTGTCAAGTAATATAGAATACATGGTATGATATTGCGCATGTTGTTATCCTATCTCTCTTACGCCTATTGTCACCGAGTGACGTAATTTAATTCACATTTGTTTCTGTTTCTCTTTTTTCAGTACGCGGTTTTGTCACCAAGTGACGTAGACGCGCAGAACGAACGTAAAGTTCAACGTTGAATATCATACTATGTCTTCTTTATGGAAGTGACTCTAGACATGCCAATTATACCAGTTTTTGTTTATAAAAGTACTGTTTATGCGGCCCGCAGGGCCAGGGCTCCACGCGGGTGGGCATACTTCAGGCACCCAGAGTTTTTCTTTTTCGAGTCGCGCGAAGCGCGTTAACGCACGCCCACTTTGAATGGCGAAAAACTGTTTTAACTGTTATAAATTGGCATGTCGTCCCTTCTTTATACCACAATTTGAGGTAAAGGAAAAGTATTTCAAGGTTTTAAGCAATATATTTTGTTGTTGTCGCACTCTTGCACTTTTAGGGCGGTTACTATCGAGCTTTAATTTGTAATGCTCATTGAATTCCATATATATATTTTTTTGTTGATAAAAACAAACATTTTTTGGAAGAGCCCTATAATAACTTAAGAGTGGTAGATATTTAAAAAGTGAATTTGGGTCCATTTTGAGTTCCAAAAAATCTTATATTTCGCTGGAAGATTCGTTTTTTTTTTGCAAAAATAAAGTTTATATAAGACGTGTGGTTTCCAATCTGGCAATACTTTTTTGAAGTTGGTCTTTTGATAGCTGTCACTTGATTTATGCTCAGTTTGGTTTGCCAGTTTATTATTAATAGACTTTACTCCTGAACAACGCTTGCAAATCGTGCAAATTTATTACCAAAATAATGGTTCAGTTCGCGCGACACATCGCGAGCTGCGTCCAATATTCGGTCAACATAATCGCAAAATCGCATAAATTCGAGCAACCATGGATCGGTTTCGCAACACGTTTACTCTAGTGGAAAATACGCATCCTCAGAGGCGCCGTACAGTGCGCACCGAAGAAGCAATTGCTACTGTGGAGCAGAGTATCGAAGAAGACCCGAATGAGTCCATCCAACATCGCGCGCAACAATTGGAGTTGTCGAAAATTGGGCCTCGGCTGGAATTTATTCGAGCCAACCGCGGCGGCCACTTGCCCGAAATAATTTTAAAACATAATGGCCCTATAATAAAGCTAAATTCTTGGCCATAACATTAAATTATATGCGTTTTATTTCTTCTTGAAAACCACACGTCTAAAATAAACACCGTTTATAGATAACAAATGTTAAACATTTTTTCAGTATTTTTTCAAATAAATTTGATGCAATAAAATGATTTCTTTGATTTATTCATTTCGTTTGACAGATCAACAATATTTTTAACATTGATCGTTCCTAAATGAAATGTTATGGCGAATTCCTTTCTACAAAGAATTCGATTTTTTTCTAAACACAATCGATTTTTTTCTAAAACGAATCGATTTTTTTCTGTAATGGCGAATTCCTTTCAAAAAAGAAATCGAATTTTTTCTAAACAGAATAGAATTTTTTCTGTCCATTGAAAGGAATTCGTATTTCGTACAAGAATCGATTTTTTTTGGTGTGATTGTGTTTGTGTTACTTTATAGCTGCAATTGACGCAAAACGTCAAGAAATTATTCACAAAACTATTAAGGTTGTTTGTTTTTGTTGTGAGAAAAATGTTTTACCAATAGAATTAAATTTATAAATAAAAGATATTAGCCAGCTTATACGGTGCCAATTTTATGGTGCATTTTATTTGTTTGAACTTCTATTTGCACACATTTTTTTAATGAAAATTGTTATTGAAAAGTTTTCACTTTCACTGAAAGTTTTTAACACGTCTTTCACTCGCGAAAGCTATTTTTTTTGTCAAATTTGTGTTTGATAATGAACAACGCACAATAAATTATTTTTATAGCTTTATTGACTGAATACATTGTTGAATATTTTGTTAAATCATGTAGAATTCGTTGCAACCAAAAAATAAACAACTCGTCTTCCAAAAATTCCACGACTTTCAATTTGACGTATTAGAAATGTCAAGTCTTCATAGTGTGTGTGCAAATCTGTGTGAAATCTTGCTAAAAACGCAAGATTTGTTTTGACAGAAAAGAATCGATTTTGTTTAGAAAAAATTCGATTCTGTTTAGAAAAAATTCGAATTTTTTGTTGAAAGGAATTCGCCATTAGTAAAAGAATCGAGTTTCAATTTGACGTAATAGAAATTTCAATTCTTCATAGTGTGTGTGCAAATCGGTTGCTAAAAACGCGAGATTTGTTTTGACAGAAAAGAATCGATTATGTTTAGACAAAATTCTGAACGGAATCGATTCTTTTGTTGAAAGGAATTCGGCACTTCAACATCTTTATTTGACACATTAACAAGAGTTAACTATTGTATATAGAAAAAGAACGCACCACAGAGAGTCAATGCGTTGACCATTTACATTGACCGTCTAATCATACCTATAGTACATAGCTCTGTATACTTCGTCCCTATTCACGCTATTATATGCGACTATAAAATCAAGCATCGAATCCTTCTGAGAAGTCAGCGTTCACTTCTGATGGCATGTTGGCAGTGTTTCCAGTTATCCTCTGCACTTGATGCTGGTGGCGGGCTTGCTGAAAAATTTCTGGCGTTCTCTTGCAATTGCAACTTTTTGACGTCAAATCTTTTAACAGCCTCCGCTCGCCGTTGTGGTGTCATGGATATGCGCATACGTACTTGAGTTTCTACCAAGTAGTGCTACTAGTCTTATGTTGGTTCTTCGGACATCCAGAATACTACCGAAGCAGACCCGGTGTCTCGCAACGATCAATTTGGCTAACGGTTCGTTGAGCTGGAGACCGTCAGGTCCCATTGTGTATATTAAGTTGTTGGAATCGAGTGCTTGCTATGATAGATAGATAGATAGATAGATAGATAAATTCATTTTATTGATTCAGTTTGTTAATGGATACATTTTATGAATTTTGAAGCTATGGCATTTGCCGTCAGCTCGGTTGGCAAAAAATAATGCGAAAGAAATGATGTATCGATTCTTTATGTAATAACAAAAAGTTAATATTTCTATAAGTATTCCGATATTAATAAGTTTCTATAGTTAAAAACCTCTTTAATGAAAAAGTATAGAGTTTTCCAATTCGTCTCATTCAAAATTTTAATTGTTTCTTGCATAGTGAAGGTTTTTCTTCCAAAGTATGTTTGACGTTGTGGAGCAAATATCGGACATATACTGACGAGATGAAAGCAGTCTTCCTTCGATTTGAGATTACATAATGTGCAAAATTGGTTAACGTGTCCATTATAAGGTGCTCCGTTCAGTTTTAAGAGTTCGCATCTAGTCTTGAAGATAAGAGAAATCTCTCTGTAACTCAACGCATCTTGAAAATAGTTCGATTGGTTAAGGCTCATATCGAGTTGCGAGTATAGTATCCTACTATAAGAATTGCGTGCATTGACTTTAAAGCCATCCCGTAGATAGTTTTCATGTTTGTCAATTATACGATAGAGCTGCTTCCTTAGGGTAACTGCATTTCCTGATTCAATCGGGACATCCTCACCGCAAGCGATCCCCATATTTTTCCATTTCGCCACCCACCAATCCTCATTTCTAACTTCGTAGAGCAACATTTGTTTGGAGAGACGTTCGTCTGGGAGCTGCAGAATTTTGACCACATAGTCCGCCTGAGATTTTAATGTATTTGTAAAAAGCTTGGGAAGTCCTGTTTCTATGTACAACGCATAACTTGGGGTAGACATGGGAAGGTAAAAGAGCTTTTTAATGAAATTCCTTTGGAATTTTTCGATTGACTCGAACTCGTCTATTCCCCATACTTGCGCTGCGTAACATAGCGTTGACCTCACAACGGCATCGAAGACCTTGTATTTTGCAGATAGGGATATCCGTTTGTTCGCAAACACATTTCTCCAAGAGAGATTCAACAAACTCTGTGATGAATTGGCTTTTTCGATTAAGTGATCAGAGAAATCAAGTGTCGTGTTCAGTTTCACTCCTAAGTATTTGAAATAATTAACGATTTCCAATCTGTTGCCATTGTAGGTCCAATTATATCGGTGCTGGATTCTGGCAGTTCTTGAGAACACCATAATTTTGGATTTGTTTGTATTTATTACAAGATCCCATTTGTTGCAATATTCAGATAAACGGTTTATCATCAATTGAAGTACGTCTGGAGACTCTGACAATAAGACCAAATCATCGGCATACAATAAAACATTGATTGTTATCCCACAGATCCGAACTCCTCCAGGTAAGAAATCAACTATGTCGTTGATGAAGAGCGAAAAGAGAAGAGCGCTGAGGGGACACCCTTGTTTAACGCCATTATCCGTCGTGAACCATTCTGAATACGTAGAACCATCCCACACAGCCGCTTGAGAACCCTCATACATTTCTTTAATAATGTGGATGAACTTTGTAGATAGTCCAAGTTGATAAAGCTTGTAAAAAAGTGCATTACGATTGACCAGGTCAAAAGCTGATTTGAAATCTACGAAGAAAGCGTATACCTTCTTATTCCTTGCTTGAAAAGCTTTGACAATAGAAGTTAGAATGAAGATTTGATCGATAGTCGAGTAGTTTTTTCTAAAACCAGCCTGTAATTCAGTGAGAATGTTGTTGTCATTAACCCATGATTCCAATCTGTTTACAAGAATTCCACAAAACAACTTTGAAAGAACATTCATAAATGAGATTCCACGATAGTTCTCAACGTGTTCAAGTGGTCCTTTCTTATGTATCGGGAAAATTACTGATCTTTTAAACGAGCTAGGAATGACCTCGTTTTGAAGAACTTTATTAAATAGAAAGTTTAGCTGCGATATAAAGGTTTGACTTGCGTTCTTGAAGAATTCATAAGGGATCCCATCTTCTCCTGGCGCCTTTCCATTTTTTGCCTTGTGAATAACGGTGTATACCTCCGCAATACATATTTGTTGGTCTAAAACTTCATTGGTTACCAAGGGTTCTGCATAGTGATATTTCAATCCAGAGTTGGAATATAGGAGATTTTGAAAGTGTACTGCTAGGTCATCAGCAGTCACTCCTGTTCCTATTGTGAGATTCAAACCATTAATCTCTCTCGTACGCTTCCAGAATTCTTTAGAGTTCTTAGTTTGTCCAAGCAAATATGCTTGGTTATTTACATATTCAGTTTTCTTTTTCAAACATAATTTCTTGTAGTGTGAGTTTGCTTCAAAATACCACTTTTTGAATTCATGGCAGTTGGAATTTCGCATAACATTTAAAAGAGAAAACGATTTTTTTCGAGCACTCATACATTCCTTGTCAAACCATTTTTGTTTAGATTTTGGGACATTAGTTTGTATAATCATGTCCGTGGAGTTTCTAATGCAGCATGTTAGTTGATTTGCATGCATTTCAACAGATTCAGTTAAATTCAACGACGAAATATGGAGGTCTAATTTTTGTTGGTACTTTACGGCATCCTCTTCTTTCCATTTCAGTTTTGGAACAAGATTTAATTTTTTTTCTTGTGTTGGACGTTCATTTGTCCAATAAATAGTAATTGGCATGTGATCGGAGAAGTTCATATGCTGTACTTCAAATTTATTAATTAATTTAACCCAATCGTTGTTTACTGCACAGTAATCTATGACAGAATTTCCTACACCTCCATAAAAAGTGAAATTACCATCCATATCGCCTATTGTACAACCATTCAGAATCAAAAAATCATAGGTTTGTAGAAATTCAAGAAGGAGTTTACCATTTTGGTTACGTATTGAGTCTTTTGATACTCTGTTGTTAGGTTTTATTATGGAGTTATAGATGCTTCGTGACGTAGTGACTTGCAGATTGCTGGTTCTCGCATTCAAATCTCCTATCAATAACACACTTTTTCCAGCTAGGTGTAGCATTGCGTTGTTCAATCTTTCATAATCTTCAGACCAATTATTGCAGTTGATGTAGAATGGCATAATATACATGTTGTTTTGACTTAAAAGTTTCACAAACGTAACTCCCTCGTATTCTTCAAAAGCGAAGTTTTTTGATTGCGATATTTTTATTCCAAAGAGACACCCACCACTCGCCCGACCTCTTGCATTAGGTTTTGTTGCTGCTACCCAGAATAATTTATATTGACTAAAATACTTTGTAAATTTACTTATGTTCTCATATATTACATGAGTTTCATATAAAAAAAATAAATCGAATTTCTTTATATAATCGAAAAAATCTAAAAACAGTAGTTTATTACTTAAACCTGACACGTTATAAGACAAAATATTAGTAACATTAAAATTAAAGGAGCTGACGGCATCACAATTTCAATTTTGTATTGCAGAACTAGTATTTTGTAAAAGTGGCATCCCTGGAGTTTCGATTGGTCTAGCTTTAGACCATTTGGTGTGACGTTGATTTGACACCATCAGTTTGATAGATCCAAAATCTATTTCTCCAAACAATTCACGAAGTTTGCTTTCACCGTCTTCATTTTCGTATATAAGTGTGTTATTAACATTTAAATAAAATGATTTGCCCGAGACTATCAAATATCTGTTTTTTATTTGCACTAGTTCAGTTGGTTTTATCATTTTTATAATTTTTCTGTATCCTAGTAGAATTCGTCGCTTGTGTTGAAGTTGCTTCGATAGATCAGGCTGAAGGTATACACCTGTGCCTTTGAGTTTTGCAGAGTTTCTTAGCATGTGAGCTGCATTTTTATTGGATCCAGTGTTGAGTTTAAGTTTTATGATTGCCTCGTTCTTGCTTAGTGTAATGATATCTGACATTTGTTGGGTACCACCTAAGAGAATATGGGTGATATCGTTTATTTTCTCCTGCGGGTCAATATTTTCATTGGGGATTGTGAGAATGATGTTTTTTCCTTTAATTTCTCTGCTTTGTAGCTCAAGTTCATCCTCCAACATACTGTATCTGGCTTCAAAGTTTTGCACTTTACAAGTTAACTCTTCATTTTGTTTTTTTAGGTTATCAATGTCAGCATTCAATTTTAAGACATCGTCCTTTGTGGCAAGGTTAGCCATTGCTTTTGCCAGTTCAGTATTTATAGATAGATCAACTATCATTTTAATTTTTTGCAAATCGGAATCGGTGATCGGCATAATTGGGTGTTGTTCGTTGTTTTTAATAGATTTTCCGGCAAGTGAAACTGATTTTTTTGAATGGAAGTTTTCTTCGGGTGAAGTTTGGTTTAGTTTTCTCTTGTTGTCAGTCATGTGACACGGGAAACGATCAAAAGTATTTGAAATAAGACACGATCTACTTATTTTACCTGTTCAATCCACACTTTTCATGCGTAAGGTAATAAAATTAACGATATTAATGATGTCTTACAAATTTTGGTAGTTAATCAATAATTTAAATTTGAAAAAAAAAAGAAAAACTCGAGGACCGATACAAAAATTGAACCAACCACTTATACAACAGAGTTGCCAACCCGGAGTGCTTGCTATGACGACATGTCGCTCCGCCTCCACAAAGACCATTACCTTGTGCCCGATACCGGAAGTGTTGTCGTGCAGGCTGTGTCCTGCTACTATCGAACCAAAGATGCCCTTTTTCCGTGTTTTGCGATGAAGTCACTATGAATAATCTTGAAGTCGTAGTTCAGGCACGTATCATACGTGTTCTCTAGAATATCGAAAAATACTTCCGTGGTTGGGACTTCTTTTTCTTCCGTGGGGGCGTGCCCACACATCAAGGTACTGTTATTGAATTTAATTTTGTGCGGATTGCGACCAGACGCTCGCTAACATTCCAAAAGTCCAAGACTTATTGCCTTAGTCCTTCGCGTATCACCAAACCACAACCATAAAGATCCTGAACCAGCTATAATGGTTAGGAATTTTTATTTATTTATTTATACAGACTAATATAATAATCTTAAATTACTAAATTAGTACAAAATTTTAGAGAGCACAGGCTGCATAGGCTTTCGGCTCGCTGATAAAAAAGTAATGGGTGTATACAAATTTAAAATTTAAAGTTAAGCTTCAAAATTATTTTTTGAATAGTTTCTAGGTTTTGAGAATTAATATTTGTAAGCAGTTCATATATGTTTTGGTTATTATTATAAGACAAAAGTGGGTTAATGTGGGCTAAAAGGTGTCTGATGTCCATTGTTATGGTGCAAGTAGAACAGATCGGGGGATTTTCCTTTTTTAAAAGGTGCTGATGAGTAAGTGAAGTGTGGCCTAAACGAAGACGCACAAAATTGGTAATGGTTTCTTTTGTTGAGTCAATTAGGTACATACACATAGGACGTGTTTTGTTGTTATTTGTGCTTGAGTAGTGATGAGTGTATGTCAACCAATTTTGCTTCTGGATGGTTTTGATTGTTGTTAAAAGATCCGACTCACTACATGTATTGAACAAGAGTGTTGGTGATTTAATGGCAGAAAAAGCAGCTTTGTCAGCGTATTCGTTTCCCATAATACCTATGTAAGCAGGAACCCACATTATTTTAGTTTTGTTTGATGTTTTTATAATAATGTCTCAATATCGTAATTTCTAGAGAGCTGTGGTTAAGGTTCATGATAGCATGAATGACCGAGAGGCTGATCTTGTTATTACTGTAAACAATGGTTTTTTATCAAAATATCCATGTTAGTTACACTGATTTTTCAAAAATTGTATATCGGTATTGACAAGGTCCTCGATAGTCAATATCATACACACATACATAAATACATACACATATACACATATCTATAGTCACACACATTGCAAATTAGACAATCACCCTTATTACGGTTGTCGTTTTACTAAAACGACATGGCTCTAGAAGATACAATTGACTATAAAATAAAACCAAAACTTCAGTGTTCTCACCGCTATTCACCCTTCTCGCTATTATAACAATATTTTTATTTTGCAACGCCAATTGGAGTTTCAAGAGCCGAGTCGTTTTGCTGTGACAACCGTAATAATGGTGAATGTATAACTTTTACTGTGGTTTTTGCATGTTTGAGTGTGTATAATTCTTCTGTTACGAATTTAGTTTCTCTGCACTGGGTCGTTACTAGTTATTTGAAAATGTTCTAGAAAAAAGTGAATTAAAAAAAAACGATTTATATAAGTAACAGTCTAATGATTTCGATCGAATTAAAGCCCTTGTGTTATTTTTTACTCAAACTATTTAATCAAACAAACCATACTTAGAAATTAAGAAAAATAAAATATTTAGTACCTACATGCATATATAAATTAACGAAATTATGATTATTTTTTGAATACTTCAATATTCTTATTATAACTTTATTATAGGTAAAAATCAAAAAACAGGAATTGAAGAAGTAAAATTAGTTTTTAAAGACAAAAAGGAAGCTATAGAAGCATTCAAAGAACTTCTCAAGGAAAAAAATGTACCATCAAATGCAAATTGGGATCAGTGTGTTAAAATTATTTCAAAAGATGCTCGGTATAATTCTTTTAAAGGATTGAATGAAAAAAAGCAAACATTTAATGCTTACAAAACTCAAAAGTTAAAGGACGAGCGGGAAGAATCTCGTTTGAGAGCAAAAAAAGCTAAAGAAGATCTAGAAAAGTTTCTTATGTCATCCGAAAAAATGAACTCACAAATAAAGTTCTATAAGTGCGAGGAAATATTCGCCACGAATAAAATCTGGACTGTCGTTCCTGAACAGGATCGTCGGGATATATTTGACGACTGCATCTTTAACTTATCAAAACGTGAAAAAGAAGAATCACGTATTATGAAAAAGCGAAACATGAAAGTCCTCGGTGAATTACTTGAATCTATGGCATCAATAACATACCAAACAACTTGGTCTGAGGCACAAGTAATGTTATTAGAAAATGCATCATTTAAAAATGACGTGAATCTACTAGGAATGGACAAAGAAGATGCTTTAATTGTATTTGAAGAACATATCCGTAGCCTCGAAAAAGAAGAAGAAGAAGAAAAAGACCGAGAAAAAAAAAGAGTTAAACGGCAACATCGTAAAAACCGGGATGCATTTTTGACTTTATTAGATTCCTTACACGAGGAGGGAAAACTGACATCAATGTCCTTGTGGGTAGAACTCTATCCAGTAATTTCAGCTGATTTACGTTTCTCAGCGATGTTAGGTCAATCAGGCTCAACTCCGCTTGATTTGTTCAAGTTTTACGTAGAAGATTTAAAAGCCAGATTTCATGACGAAAAGAAAATTATTCGGGAAATACTTAAAGAAAAACAATTCCAGGTCAAGGCCAACACAACTTTTGAAGATTTCGCTACAGTTGTATGCGAAGATAAACGCTCTGCTAATTTGGACGCCGGAAATGTTAAATTAACATACAATTCCTTACTCGAAAAGGTATAATGTTTTAAATTTGAGTGTGATGTTTTTGCCACCCATGAGTTGAGTAGATTTACAAAAATTATATAAAATACATTAGGACTTCTCAAAAAATATTGTTAGTAAACCTAACAAAAAGTACTTACAAATACGGTACGGTACTCATGGCTAAAAATGTCCTCATCTTTTGACAACTATTCATTCACACAATTGACAACACATAATATATGGTAGTCAAATGTCTGGTGTTTAGTTTTAGTCTGATTTTCATTGAAGGATAAATTATGATACCCAAACTTATATTTTGAATTTTTTAGGCTGAAACTGCAGAGAAAGAACGATTAAAGGAGGAACATAAGCGCTTGAAAAAAATGGAAAGTGAAATTAAAGCTGAATGGCTTGAAGGAAATATAACTTCGACCGATACTTTTGAGGCAGCCAAAAAACTTGTCGAACATTTAGAAGCATGTATTTTATATGAAAAAGACTATAGCTTGGAAAAGGTTTGGGAAGATTTTGTTAAAGAATGTGAAGATGCGTGCAGCCATCATCATTCCAGATCAAGGAAATCTAAAAAGAATAAAAAACATAAAAAACGATCTCGATCTAGCTCTAAATCGGTAAATATTCTTATTTATGATTTAAAACACGCATTTAATTTTTTTTAATAGGATATTGAAAACGATGTTTCTGAATTTGAACAAGAAAAGTTGCGCAAAAAGAAGTCCAGATCGCATTCGGTAAGCTTTCGATTATTAAATTATACAACGTCGCAACAACGATATCTGATTTATTATATGAGTATTACACTTGGATACAATTTGTTTAGATAATTTTTACTATTTATTTAGTTCTAACTGAGTTATTATTTCCTACTTACTTACCTATTAAACCCACCACAGATATTATAGACATAGTGCTCTCCATTCCCGAACATTTTTAATGTCATGTCTCTGAGGTATCTTTATGTTTTACAGGCAAATCCTAAGATTTCGACAAATTTGGGAGCTAGGCCTGTTTCGCACGTATTCGGTTCCATTTGGATTTTTAGGGATATATTAAAAAAAAACACTTCAAAAGGTTTAAGTAAAGTATACTTACATTTAAGGAAAAAAATCGAGTTAGTATGATTATTTTTTCAAATACATAAAAAGCATTGATATTTCAAAATATTGTTTGCTCTCAGTTTGCATATGTACATTTTAATTTAATTTGACTAATTATGTCTATATACTGCTTATAAGAAAGATTCTGTAATCCGAAGAGAAAACAATACAAAAGTCACGACCCTTTTATTTATTTCAAGATACAACATTCCCACTAAACAATGTCAGAAGATCATGCCATGAACATATAAAATTCAATATGGCTATTATTAACATTGATTGCGCTTCTTCAATGGTAAATTTTTAGTATTACTTGCGGCATAGTACAAACATTTTGTGCATTTTGGGATATACATATACCGAAAGTCCTAAAGTTTAGCATTTTTGGTACGTCATATGGATATTATTTTAAGGTATTGGGAACTTTATGTTGCATCTATAAGGGCTTTTATGACTGTTTAAATTTAATGCTACATCGGGTTTTGACATTTCAATACAAAAGCATTTCAAATGGTTTGCACATAATTTCCAAGCTAATTTCGTGCAAATTGGGTTGAAATTATCTCATTTGGAAATGTGAATTTGTATTCGAAGTGAGATATGTAATTTGGAAATTTTCATCGAAATTAGATAACTTCTTCTAATTCTAAGATTCTCTCCTGACACTTCCTGTGCTGATATTGTTCCTTGTTTTAAATGGTTTTAGAAAGAATGATTATAGCCTTATTGGCCTGAGGACTTTTGGATTAACTTAGGAACATTTTGGGTTTAAATATAAATTTAACTTCTCTGCATAGGATAGGAATTTGCACCAGATCTAAAAATTCACTCCATGCAGAATTACTTCTGAATTCTCCTGCAGACTTGTATGGTTTTAAGCTGCTGCAGGGTCCGCTGTAATGTATGCCTTATCATTAGATTCCCAGGGGGAAGGCAGTTAATCCGGCGGTCGGCAGGCATCCGGATACTCCGTTAGCGACTGTTAATTTAAAATTGAGTTCTCGCCCAGGCTGAGCATGGCAATATATCGTATAATAAGGAAAGTGGGAGAGGGGGATTGAATGCTCTTTTGTTTGAGGACTCGTCTACAGAAATTGTCTGGAGAATCATTGAGACTCCGCTTTTACAACTTAGGAAAAATTAAATGCTTAATTTTCCAAAAAACAACTTACAATATTTTCCTTTGTTTCATTTTTAAATCAAGTAATTTCAATGAATAGTTTTTAAAAAAAAAAACTATTTTCTAACTCAAAATTTTAAAAATAAAAAGTGTGGCTAAGGGTCTAAAGCATAAAATATCTGAAATTATGCCATAAACAATGTCACAATTACATTAGCTACAACAAATAAAATATTGAATTTCAAAACTTGTATATTTTTTATCACAATCGTGTTGCGAAAATGGTAATTACTCAACCTTAGGACTTATACACAGAAGACTTGACTGACAGAAGACTGTTTGTGATGAATTGGCAATGATCTTATATCAAATGTTATCAATTTAATTTATTTATTAAACTCCCATCATACACTAATTCAAGATGAATTTTAATGTCAATATTTGTTACGACTACTAAAGCAATGTTAACAGATTGTAATTCAAAGTTTTCTGCAAAATTATCAGACACTATATAGCATTTTGCTGAAAACAAACATAAATACCGAAGAAAATTAGAAAGAATAGTTACTTCTGTTTAAGTGGAGTGATTGAATATAATTCAGAAAGTCAAGTGAAACGCATTTTGCCGTTGAGGTCACTTCACACGTGACAGTTTACGATGAGAAATAAGTAGATCATTAGCTTTTAAGTTTTTCGGATTAGCCTCGTTAAAATATTTATATACGGTGACTAGTGACCACACTCAATGCTGTTTGTAGCGAAACGTTCGGGATATATTTAAATGCGGCTAATCCAAGAAAAAACATGAACAATTTCTAACAACCGCGAAAACATATAAAGTTATATAAGCGTTTAAGTTTCCCATCAGCAAACTACTTTAAAAGACATTTAAACAACTTTATGATAAGCTATTAGCATGATACCACTTATCTTTAAAGCCGTGTACTAACTTTTTAACTAGTATCGTGTTTAGTTTTTTTTTTTAAATAAACTACAGCTGACCACAACCGAAACCGTTACAGTAAAAAACTAAGCGAACATCTTTTTGACATTTATAAATGTCAAATGGAGTTAGTAGTATAATAAAAAGATAAAATAGGTAATCGATGATTTAATGCAATGACAGGCATTGTGATGCTAAACTGGATTGGATGTAGCTTAGTATCATAGTAAAATAGTTTTAACATCGTACAAAATCGATTCAAATTTTGCACTATTATTATTAAAACATAAAACATTTGATGAAAGTTAATGGAATTGCGTTTAATAATAAAATATGAACATTTTGAATGTTTTGTCTTTTGTAAAAGTATATACATATGTGATAACTTACGAACTGAGTATTTTTATTGAACTTCTTAGCAATCTCTTAGTAGCAGCGAAAGCATCGAAAGCGAAAAAATTTCAAAAAAGAAGAAAAAAAAGAAGCACAGGAAATCGTCAAGAGCGGTAAGGAGAGACATTTGTTAAAATATTGATTTTGTCAAGAAAAAAAATATTCTTCAGTCTTCATACGAAAGCGAAAATCCATCATTGGCGGAGGAGTCACCAATATCTGCAGAAGTTGGCCTGAAAAAGAAGAAAAAAGATAAAAAACGTAAGGAAGTGGAGCCCCGAAAACAACATTCGCCTTCTTTAAGTCAGGCAAGCAATATTTCAGACAAATTACCTTCAGGTGGATCTTCAAGAAATGGTGACGAGCAAGCTCTTAGTGAAAGTGAGTTGGAATCAAAACGTGCGGCACTATTGGCTCAACTAAAAGAACAAATGGAGGAGTAAGAGCTTCATGACGTTTAAAATATTTTTAGCTACTATTTTACGAAGATATTAAAATACATAACAATATTTTGAATGAATTCAAAGCATTTTTTTTAACAAAATCATAACAGCTTAATTATATCTCGAGTGCATCGACTCTGTTATAACGATTTGTAAACATCAAATAACATAAATAAAATTTGTATAGATCAATTTGATTTATAATTAAACTCTTACTTATAAACTGCGTTATTATTTTTCTTTCAGTTGATCTTTAAATCAATAAGACCGTATAAAGATAAAAGCACTTACATATATAGTAAGCTAAGTAAGTAAACTATTGGGTCGTTCGTTCTTGTGGTTCAAAGAAGTGATTAAGAATTGAATAGTAATTAAGAACAAAGTAAAACAAAAATTACCAAATGGCGTCGAAACAAAAATTGGAAGGTATAGGTCCACTTTGCTGCTTAGGTGTACCTGTTTGCGGTCCACTTTGCTGCTTAGGTGTACCTGTTTGCGGTATTACAACAAAGTGTATTTCAGGAATACGGGAAGAATATGGTAAATTTGAACAACATCGACAAAACCATAGGTCCGTAATACGTTAAACCCCCAGAAATACCCATGGCTCTTTTATCTATGGGTATGTTTTTTCTCGATCTGTTCTTTGAGGTGGAAGCTGGAAGGAGTTTGGATAGAATTAGATTGGCCAACCCAAATCGAATATTATAGCGAAACTAGAAAGTAAGCGAAATAGTTTGCATGGGAGTAATATAAAGCATGTGTTGGGACTGTTGCAAATTTCTCTATTGTATTGGTTTGTTATTGATTATTTAAAAGAAAATGTAATTAAAGTTTTTATGCAAACATTTCATTTGTAGGCAGCTACTTTACAGCTGAATGCTCTTTATTTATTCAAGGGTTGGAGCAGCTAACCTAGCCAACTGAGAGGAATCGCCAGTGAAGGTAGCGCTTTTTAACTAATAGGGATGATTTAAAAATAGTGACTAAAGAAATGCTAATTTATATTAGGACTTACTGTACTGATATACTTATGAGTATGTAATGTTTATGCTGCCCCCGTCGCAACGCATCGAGTCGGTGGTACTTCCTTTGGCCACAGTACACATAACTAAAGGTAATATATTTTTCGTTCTATTCTGCGCATGTTTTAAAAGAGGATTGGGAGAGACGATTCAATTGTTTATTGCTATGTAAAATCTGATATGGGTCACTGAGATTCTTTAACAGCAATTAAACACTTTATTTTGTTTTTTGTAAATTCTATATAACAGCGGGACTCTGAGATTTGGAAAGATGCTCAATTTATTACCTTAGTTATATGTACTGTTACTTCGGGCAACCTCGCAGCGTTGATACGCATATGCTTTTAGGAAGTGATTCAAAAAATGCCAACAGGTCTGTTTATACTGGTAGGTACCTATTGTTTATGTGGAGCTGCAGAGACAGGGCTTTCAATCGGTTTGCATACTTCAGGCACCAGGCGTACCTAAAGTGGTCATATACAGTTATAAGATGATTAGATATCATTGGCGGTGTAAAATTTATTGCATTAAGGTGACCATACGTCCCGCTTTCGACGTGACAGTCCCGCTTTCGAGATATGAACGGAAACATATCCCGCTTTAAAAAAAAGATGCGAATGGTTCATTCACAGACAAAAAAGAAAGCCATATCAAAACAATAGAGACAATTTCTTTGACCATTCTAAATATACAGGGTGTCCCGTAAGTCAACGTTAAGCGGGTACTGGGTGATAGGGTAGCTTGTACCTGTACTGGGAAAAAAATTAAAAAAATCTATTATCTATTATATCTATCTGGTTAAGTATATAAGAATATAGCAATATTTAGAAAAATAATGAAAATTGATACCCTACGCCACATTTTTAGGTACTGTGGTCACAATTTTCCAAATTTTGTGTTTTTATTTTTTACGTAATCCTTAATAACCATGCTATTAATTCCAATTCAAAAATAAATATTGTCAGTTTGTAAGAAAAATAAAGTTCGACTAAGTCATGGTTCAAAAAATGTTTGTAACCTAACTTTGACACTTCATATCTTAAAAAAATGTACTACTCTACCCTCGGCAAGTTGTTTTAGAAGTTGCGCCCATTTCATCAAGATTTCAAAATGGTACAACACTTGCTACTTATTCCTTCATAAGAAATATTATTGATTTTTTATTTGCAAAAAGGACCTTAATTCAGTACAGTCACTTTTACGTATTATTCACGTAAGAAAGATTGTGGTGAATTTTTTTTGTACTCAAACATCGGTTTTACCGATATGTATGATAAACAGGGAAATTTATAATAAAACACTGTTTGCCGTAAATTAGAGGGAGACAGATCTGCATTACATATGGTACGCTACGTTCCTTCTTTTACTCGCAGCTTCTCTTTTTCTTGAGCTTTTGTTTTACCGTTATCGTAATCGTTTGTTTTTCGATTACCTTGGACTTGATTAGTGTAGTGAAAATTGTGTAAGTTATTTTCTAATAATAGATACTAAAAACTTTCGCGAAATGCCGTATTTGTACACAGCTCAAGAATATGCGAACATGCGTATGATCTATGGTGAATGCCGTCGTAATGCCTCTGCCGCCGCCGCCAGATTGTATCGCGAAAGGTACCCAAATGTGGAGCGTCACCCAGACCACCGTGTCTGCACACCTATCCACACCTTTCATACTCGCAAGGACGATTGCCTACTACTCGTACGGCAGGCACCGTCACCGAAGAACCTCGAGAACACAACGAAGAAGTAGTTTTAAATGAAATTGAAAGTGATCCCAGCGCTTCAGTACGTGCGATTGAAAGATCCACTGCAATACCAAAAAGCATTTCTCATCGAATTTTAAAACAAAATAATTACCACCCGTACCATGTTGAACGTGTAAAAAGTTTGCTACCTCGGGACTACGGTCCCAGAGCCGATTTTTGCAGAACAATGTTGGCGAAAAATAGTGAATACCCGCAATTTCTCAACGACAATTTAAGGACTGACGAATCAACATTTAAAAAAGACGGTTATTTGCATTTACATAATTTACATGAGTGGCACCAAGAAAATCCGCATTCAATTCGTGAAGACCGCTCTCAATATCAATTTAAAGTAAATATTTGGACCGGAATTTTAAATGGACAAATAATAATAATGGACCATATGAGCTGCCAGAAAATTTAAATGGCGACAGCTACCTGCATTTTTACAAAATAATTTTCCGACTTTATAAGAATTTACCGAGACATGTGGTTTCAACAAGATGGTTGCCCAGCGCATTATGCTCATCGTGTAGGGGATTACCTGAATACGGAGTATCCCGATAGGTGGATAGTGTACTTCAAACCAATTGAAAATAGACAAGAACTACGCCAAACAATTTTTGAAGCAGGAGAAGAAATAAATTCAAGGAGATTCGGGCGCCTAATGAACAGATCTTTTCTGCGGCGGTGCAGAGCCTGTGTTCGTGCCGAGGGTAGACAATTTGAGCATTTGCTTTAGATTTATCAATAAAATAAATGTATTAAAATATTTTCTTTTGTTTCATTAAGATTAAAGTTTTCAAGAATACATCAATAGGGTAAATTTCCAATTTTTTAGTCAGAATTTTAAATGCTCCAAAACGATTTAAATGTTGATAATATTTTTTACGGTGGAATAAGTAGCAAGTGTTTTACCATTTTGATGAATCGGGTCAACTTTTAAAACAACTTGCCGAGGGTAGAGTAGTACATTTTTTTAAGATATGAAGTGTCAAAGTTAGGTTACAAAAATTTTTTGAACCATGACTCAGTGGAACTTTATTTTTCTTACGAAACTGACAATATTTATTTTTGAATTTTGGATTGGAATTAATAGCATGGTTATTAAGGATTACGTAAAAAATAAAAACACCGCAAAATTTGGAAAATTGTGACCACAGTACCTAAAAATGTGGCCTAGGGTATCGATTTTCATTATTTTTCTAAATATTGCTTTTATAACTTAAGCAAGCGATATATATTTTTTTAATTATTTTTCCCAGTACAGGTACAAGCTACCCTATCACCCAGTATCCGCTTGACGTTGAATTACGGGACACCCTGTATGTATGACAACCACATATTTTTAAGAAGATATCTACTGAATTTACCTTAAAAAAAAGACCTGATTACAAGGCCTCTACGCTACCTCTAGGCTAATTTCTGATATGAAAAGTGTACGCTTAAAATCAATAACATCATATCTTAAGCACAACTGTTGTCAACTCAGTTGGTTGTTGATCAAATCAACCCGTGTGATCAATTTGACGGCTGACGAATGAGTTGAAGAAAATCAATAGATTAAGAATTTGTTCAAGTTGAATTACAAGTCTTTCAACTCATTTGAGCTGTGTGTAGGCAAGTCTTTTGACTAGCTGTTAAACCAAACTCATTTTAACTCGACCCCAGATTTATTAGGTTTAGAGACAGTGTTTTACTTCAAACTTCCTTCACCTGATTTTTTTTTGTTTTTGAGCCATTCTTTCATCCAGAATCTTTTTATTTTGCATTTGTATTTCTTTATACTTCTTCTTAACACTGTGTTCCTAATCAATATTAATGCTAGTATTTATACTCCTCTCTTAAACAGATTAAGAAACTCGAGTGGTGTAACTTTTTTTTAGAAAAATATTGTTTTTGACTTTTGAGGCAGTAGTCTTTCAACTGAGTTTTTATAGGTAGTGTGCGGCAAAGCATCAATTTATGTCGTTGATAGCTGAGTTTACGAGCCAATTTCGTTGATAGCTGAGTTTACGACCCAATTAAATCGTGTATGGGGTGCTTTACACGATTTAATAGGTTAACTGCTTAATAGGAGTAATAAGGAATTCTTATTATAGGTATCATTTAATATGATTTTTCTTATTGTTTGTATACCTAACTATCTAATAAGATATTCTATGCAAACATTTTAAGAACACTCTTAAGAACTTTAATAAGTTTTTGTTTATAAAATCAATTTCATTTCTCTTTTTGTAATATGTGGAAATATTATTTTTTGCTTTAATAAGATTTCATAATAAAGTAAATAGGTAGGTCAATAAAGAAATCTTATTGATTTTTAATAGTTCTTTTTCTCTGTGTTAACTCATTGTGTTTAATCTATCAAATCAATCAATCAAAGTACGCAGTTTCAACATAATACTCCACAAGGGAGCTTAAAACTCTCCATATCAATCAACCGTCAACCAGATTAAGACATTGTGATCGACGCAAGACACTACTCCTGCAATATCATGGATGTGCGAACTATCCGAGGGGGCAACATTGACTCGGACTACTACCTCGTTGAAGTCAAGTTACGGCTGGGGATATTCCTACCACGTCAAAAACGGATAAATACTTTAAGGAAGCGGCCTTCAATAAAATTTATAATAGTAAAATAGGCATATTTTATAATAGAGTGAATTTCCACAATTCAATGTATTGAAACAGGGACGAAATACTTTTGACGATAATGCAGGCGCTAATTTAAATTTTTTAAATTTCGTATATATTTTTTCTGAGTGATGTTTTTCAGTAAACAAAATTACTTTTCTTGAAAATATCAAGAACATTTTCCATAAGACAGGGGGATAGTAGGATATTACTAGCAATATCAATATATCGCCTTATTTCCTCAACATGCACAGGTCCATCCCTGTTTACAAATGTGTAGTTTGACATTTCAAAGATTTGTATTTGTTTCTCTCTCTAACCTATATCTCTTTCTTGCACTCACACACAGTTTAGCCAGTTGACGTTTTAGAGATTAAGATTATTTATAGGTTTGGTGCCGCACTCACGTACACTGTATGTGAGACAAACACCATTTCCATACATTTTATGTTTTACCCCTAATAAGAATTTTCCATTTCAATGCGGTTTCAGAGGACATAATAAATATTGAGTGGAGATCGCTCTTAATTTTTGACAAAAATAAAATAAATTTTCTTTTGTTAACTTTTGATTAATTTTTTGAAAAAAATAATTTTCAAATTCAAAAGTTTGATGAAAAAAATTAGTTAAACCTGATTTTTTTCAAAATTTTACGCTATTTGGAACTTCCACCAGACTTTAGTGCCAAACAAGCACAAAAAAAATCAATAGTTTGACGAAAAAATATGTAGGGAAAACAAAAACATGTGATTGTGATTGGTCGTTTATTTGTTTTCCCTACATATATTTATGTCAAAATTAGAAAGAGAAAAGACAAAGATAGTTTCTGGAAAAGCCTAATTGAGTACTATTTTATGGCGAATTCCTTTCAAAAAAGAAATCGAATTTTTTCTAAACAGAATCGAATTTTTTCTGTCAATTGAAAGGAATTCGTATTTCGTAAAAGAATCGATTTTTTTTTGGTGTAATTGTGTTTGTGACTTTATAGCTGCAATTGACGCAAAATTATTCACAAAACTATTAAGGTTGTTTGTTTTTGTTGTGAGAAAAATGTTTTACCAATAGAATTAAATTAATAAATAAAAGATATTAGCCAGCTTATACGGTGCATTTTATTTGTTTGAACTTCTATTTGCACATATATTAAAAGAAAATTATCATCGAAAAGTTTTCATCACTTGCACTGAAAGATTTTAACACGTCTTTCACTCGCGAAAGCTATTTTTTTTTTTGTCAAATTTGTGTTTGATAATGAACAACGCACAATAAATTATTTTTATAGCTGTATTGACTGAATATATTGTTGAATCTTTTATTAAATTATGTAGAATTCGTTCCAACCAAAAAACAAACAACTCGTCTTCCGAAAATTCCGCGACTTTCAATTTATGACGTATTAGAAATGTCAAGTCTTCATAGTGTGTGTGCAAATCATTGTGTGAAATCTTGCTAAAAACGCAAGATTTGTTTTGACAGAAAAGAATCGATTTTGTTTAGAAAAAATTCGATTCTGTTTAGAAAAAATTCGAATTGTTTGTTGAAAGGAATTCGCCATTAGTCAAACGTTAACGGGATCCTTAAATGTCTTAGTTTCTGAGAAAATTGAATAAAATATAAATTAATCGTTTGAATATTTTATTTGAAATTGAGTAAAAGGTATTATAATATCTACATATATATCATCCAATATACATATGCACGTATCATACAAACTGGATATTAAAAAATTTTGAAAACAATAGAATTTTTGTTTTATTTTTTATTTATGTTTGAATTGCTTCCCATTACAGCTCACATTGTCAAAATGGATTTGTCTAAATCATAATTGTATAATCAGACCGGGTGGTTTGCATTATATTGCTTGAACAAAAGCATTAATTTTTCATTCGAATTAATTTCAGCATATCAAAAAGACTTTTTCTAAAAAATTTTAAAAAATAAAAGGGTTAATACATTTGCCAATGCTTTATTTTTTACTCACAAGAACATTTGACGCTTTAAGGAGCGACAGTTTCCGTTAGCATCACGTAGTTCATAGTTTCTGCAAATCGCAGGTACCTTCGGCAAACCAGTTCGAACGGATAAAATACTAGGGATGTCTGTATTTACTTTGTGGTCCTTCAGAAGGTTGTTTTTACTATTTCCTATGGTATTTTTTTGTAATGGAATGTTCATCAAACGCATCTCGCTCGGAACTTGTGAAACGGGTTCCTTTGCAACACTTGCTCCCATATCATATTCTAAAGTAGTTCTCCCCGATAATGGGAGCAAAGAAGAATTTGGATTTGAGTCGACACTACTTGATTCAAGTAATGCCAAGTTTGGGTGTTGTTTGTGTGGAGATGATGAATGTTTATTATTTTTCATATCAACTGTTTCGTTTTTTGAATTGTTCACAATTAGCTGTGGGGTTAATTTGGTGGTTGAGATCCAATTCGATATAGGACTTATTGTCAGGTCTTCTTCGTCATAATAATATTCATCAGCATTGTTGACCGTATCCTTCAAATAAAATAACGTTAGCTTTTATATACATATTTCAATAATGTAGGTACGTCAGAAAATTCGTTTTTATCCACTTCAATAATTGCGACATCTCTTAAGCTAATATGAATATTATATTTTCCGGTTTGTCTTTGATCATACAAAGTGTGACTCTCATTCCCCAATGGGAAACACAATACGTTTTTTATAAACAATAACATAAATATAAACAACATTAATTTGTATGACAAAGACATTGATTCTTTTGCGACTTAGTCTGCTGCAAGAAGTTGTTTGACTGAAACTATTCTTATTATGCTATTTATAAATTCTCCTCTTGGTAAAAAGGTTACAAAAAAACTGTTAAATGCGAAGAAGTTATGTATGTACGTACATACATAGGTATATGAAAGAAAAAAACAGAAAAGAAGTTGGTAGACTGAAGCTATTCTGTTTATGCTATTTATAAATTTATTACCTTGGTAAAGTGCTTAAAAAAGCTGTACCTAAAGTAGGTACGGAAAACATAGTATATGGAAGAAGAAACCAGAAAATTGGCAGATAATCCCAATATCCCAATATAAGATAAAGTGCTTTACTGTGTCTCATGTACTTGCTTTTTTAGTTCAATTGATTTAAAATAATAGTATTGTGTAGTATGTTTAATACTGATATAAATACAATGATTTACCAATAAGTGTTTAATTTTATAATGAGAATTGGTAAATATAATTACCTTAACAAAGTATGTATGTATTATAATCCGCCAAGGCACATTGTGGTTTTTGCGACAAGGGAACATTGTGTTGCTACAATAACTTTCCACTTCCTTTATTGTTTATATAGAATACTAGCTGGCCCGCCCGGCTTCGCACGGGTAAACATACCTTAGCTTCGTAATATAAATACATATTTTAGCTACTTTTTGTAATCGATTTTAAATTTTTTTGTTTTTTAACCATCTACAAATGTTCGCCTTTCATTTAAAAAAAAATAATTTTAATTCACCCAGCTGGATTCTAGATATAAGGCACACACAGAAATGAAACTCATTTTTATAATTTCAGATTTACTTACTTTGTCTCCGATATTTTTGTCATAATAAAATATAAATAAATTAATCAACAAGGAAACATGAAAGAACAGTCAAAATAAGGTCAATCGAGCCTAATATTATCAGGTAGTTTATCGTGAGGAACCAAGCGATTTTGTGCAGCATTTGCGGGCTGCAGAAAAAGGAAATTTGACTGATGCGATTGATTCTATGTGCGGTGCACGTTTTCAGTTCCGATTTTGTGCAGCATTTGCGCGCTGTAAAAAATGGAAATTTGATTAATGAGATTGATTTCATGTGCGCTGCACACGTTTTCATTTCTAATTTTGTGCAGCATTTGCGCGCAGCGAAAAATAGAAATTTGATTAATAAGGTTGGTGTAATATTAATTATATAATAGTAGTAATAAGTTTGTACAGCAAAAGAGCGCTATAGAAATTTGTCTGTGTGCTGAAAGATGAGTGAAGGCGCAAGTGTTTATTTCTTTTCAATTTTAATTTTGCAAAATAGATCTTAAGGTCGCAGTGGATTTAAAACTCTAAATTATATTGAATTTTGGTAATTGTGGCAGTCAATTTGTAACGTGCTATTAATGAATGGTAACACTTAGCTCATGTCTGATTTGACAGATAATTAGTTTTATCCTTCCGCTGAACGAATATGGATGTGTATACGCTTCGCTAAGTGGGCCTGCGATCGACTTAGAGAAGATGCAGATTTTGCCAAAAAAAAATCATCTTTTCAGATGAAGCTCATTTTGATCTTGGCGGGTAGTAAACAAGCAAAATTGTCGCGTTTGGGGCACAGAAAAACCGCACGCATACAGTCAATGGCGATCGTTATCGGGCCATGTTAAACGAATTTTTGTTCACAAAAATTGAAGAGGAGGATATTGGCAACATTTGGTTTCAACAGGACGGCGCTACGTGCCACACGGCCGAAGCTACACTCGATGTTTTGCGCCATTTAAAAAAAAAAAAGTTATTTGGCGGACCCAATTTTACTTTTTAAACATGTTGAAGTATGATTAGTATTAGAACATGTGGTTGGCAAAAATTGTTTCGACTGTGTCTTGCTACAATAACTTTCCACTTTGTTGTTTATATAGAATATTTAGATTTATCTAAGTTATTTTTGTTATAATAAAATATTAATTAATTAATCAAAAAGGAAACATGAAAGAACAGTCAAAACAGTGGTTGTTTACTACAACTTGAGATTGGATCACGTGAACCTTAGCAGTTTTGTACCTATGTGTACAATATGTATATTATAATAAAAAGGTTCCGATAGAAGGTTTTTGAATAATTGATCTTAGTAACTTCTGAGGTGGTTTTCATATCAATTATTTTTCATAATGTCATTGTTGGCGCGCTGAATATACACGAAGCCTTATTCTGCTAATTTTTCATATGAAAGAAGGTATTCTACTACCCGTGGGAGAAAATTACTGTCCCAAAATTAAGTGAAACAGGTTAAAAGATAGGGCCTTATCTAATGACCTAACGTTTAAAAATAAATGTACATCGGAGACAATTTTGTGTGTATGTACATAGATAAGATTTACGAAATTAGCGGCAGTATTGTTCTTCAATGTTGCTGTACCAAAACTGACGCCTTTAGCTTTAATTTTGTGTCCCTTTTGTTTTATTAATAAAAGAAAATAAATTTTGTATATAGGTTAAGTATAAAAATCATATAGGTACAAAATTACTTACTTTCCTACTTATAGTCCATCTAATTCCAAGAACAAAAATTTTATAATTTTTTAATTGAACAAAAATTAATTAGGTAATGAGGCTTTCGTATATTTAAAGGTTGATCGAAGCAGGTTTAAATTTGAAGCCCTAAATCTTTTTTTTTTAATTATTCATACAAGCTGAGAAATAATTTTAAAATTATCAATTTTTAATATTTATTTATCTAGGAATTGGATGTAATTCCAATCACTTGGTGTTGGTCTTCTCTTCCTCCTTTCTACATATATATGTATCTATTTACTTTTAATTTCCATTCCACTCAATTGTTTTCTGTGACATTCAATTGTTGACTTTTTTTACTTGCGTGTTTTAAAAATATAGGACTAGGACCTTTAATGAGGGCAATTGATGAATTCGTAAAAAAAAATCAAGCAAGTTAACCCAATTTAATTTTTTTGACTGAAATTTGGATTTATGATGAAGAAGCTTTTTTAAAATTCTTTTGTTGAAAAGTATATTACACTGTAATGTCTGTTAACGGTTTAGAGTCGTGCATCAACGTGCCTAAAGGATAACTGATGATTCAAAAACATGTTTAGATCATATATTCATTAGGCTTGATAGAAAATCAGCCTTTGCTCTCACAAGTGCAATATCGGATTTTTTAATTACTGATCATTGTATGACTAGCCTGTTTTTTTTTCAATTAAAGAATATGGAAACAATAATATGCGCTCCTTCAAGCTTATTATAGTTGAATAAAGTAATCGATTATCCATCTGAACTAGCCAATGCTTTTAATACAATCTAAAAAATATTGGTTACACATCATTGAATGAGCATTAAAAAGCATTCAGAATAGTTTTTATTTCGAACATATCTCGTCTTTTGAATTGTACAGATGTATTAACTCTCTTGATAACTCTAATTCTTTTACCCAGAACAGCTTTTCCAATAATTTTCTAAAAAGCATTGCTCTTAATTTTGTTGATGTTTAAGCTAAAATTTTTAATAAATGTGTTTATGCTGATTTTTTTCCTAGCAGTTTAAAAACAGCCGAAGTCATACCGATTTTCAAAAAAAAAAAAATGATACAAAAAATCCAAATAATTACAGACCAATTTCACTTCTTCCTGTGTTCTGCAAAATTTTTGAAAAAGTAATGAAGGTCTGAATTATTAATTAAAAAGACAAAGGGTTAAGATACAAAACGTATTCAGTGAAGCCTTGAATATTGAAATAGGTGTTCCACAAGGTTCGGTTTTAGGCCCTATTTTATTCCTGATCTTTATCAACTCAATTTTCAGTCTTAAATTGAAAGGTACTTAAACCGGTTTTGCTGATGACATAGCATGTTTGTACTCCAATAGTTCTATACTCGATTTAGTAGCAGACATCAACTTTAATCTAGAAATCCTAAGACACTGGTTTGGAATGCATAAGCTTGTCATAAGTGAAAAAACTAAACTGATGTTTTTTTAATGAATCTTTTCCTTATCTTCAATCGCCACAACTTGTATTTCACAGTACTGACTGCAAAAGGTGCTGTGTTAATGCTGATACTTGCAGTGCAAACAGCGGTGAGATAACTTTTAATGCCAACTTAGACCGATCTTTGAAATGTTTTAAAATCGAATATGTGAATGTTTTTAAATATTCGAGTTTGAATATTGACAGTAAACTTGAATGGAGTTTTCATACCCAACAATTGAAAAAGTATATTCACTATACAACATATGTATATTATGTATCATCTGAGAAAATTCTGTTCAAAAAGCTCCTTGAAACTGTATATTATGGCTTAGTTCAATCTAAGTTACAATATGGCCTAGTGTGTTGGGGAGGTACACTTATTAAAAACTTCCAACCTTTGTTAGTTTTTCAAAAACTTTGGAGAAAACATCGTCGTGAACATAGCTTTTATCTATTTTTCAATTCTAAGATACTCGCATTGAAGCATTTATACTTTTATAAAGACCTTTAAGTCTTTTATATGAGAAGTGGTAATTTACTAAATCAGAACTTAACGACTTATAGTATGCGCAGTAATGACAGTTTTTTGGCTCCCATTCCGCCGTATAGTAATCGTGGATTCTTACACTTTTATACCTCAGTAGCACCTAAGTAAAATATATTTATGTATTATATATTGTAAATTCATATTCAACATTATTTTTGCTAATCGGTATTATATTTTAATCTTAGTTACTCGATACATCCGTCACTAATTTATAACTAAAGGATATATCTTTTAAATTCCTAGATTTTTTATTAAGCCATGTATTAAAACTTTTTTTTTATATTTTAATTATCGCTGGGTATAAGCTAATAAATAAAAAAAAAAACACAGATCGAGAGATTTTCTTTAGACATTCTGTTAGGCACTCGCTGGTGGTTTTCAACTACAAAAAAACCATCAGCGAGTAACAGAATATCTTAAGAAAATCTTCCGATCTTTTCACCTACTCCGTAAAAACAAAAATGTCGAATTCCTTAACGATTTTCGAATTTTTTTTAAACCGAATCGATTTTTTTTAAACTGAATCGATTTGTTTCTGTTAATTGAAAAGAATTCGCAAAAGAATCGATGTTTTTTTGTGTGATTGTGTGTATTATTCTTGACAGCTGCAATTAATTATTTTTTAGAGCTAGGTATATTGACTGAAAATCATAAATACACAGATGCTGAAAATATTGTTGAATTTTTTGTTTAATTATGTAGAATCCGTTGCAACAAAAAAAACACAATTTGTCTTCCCAAAACTCCCCGATTTTCAATTTGACGTATTAGAAATCGGAAATTTTTATAGTGTGTAAATCGGTGTAAAATCTTTCTAAAAATGCAAGATTTGTTTTGACAGAAAAGAATCGATTTTATTTAGAAAAAATCGGACGTAACACGAAAAAGTGGGTGGCTAAACTTCGTCTGTCAATCGACTTATATGATAGGAAAAAAAATATTTCGTGTTGACTTTTAGTCAAAAGTTGAATTTTTCTTCCTTTGCATTTGTATGCTGAATTCATATAATTTGAATGTAAGCGAAAC
Organism: Leucozona laternaria; assembly: GCA_932273885.2. Classification (NCBI taxonomy): domain Eukaryota; kingdom Metazoa; phylum Arthropoda; class Insecta; order Diptera; family Syrphidae; genus Leucozona; species Leucozona laternaria. The sequence continues at coordinate 115,442,129 of OW026368.1, read as the reverse complement.
ACTCGAATACAAAATGGGCATGACTGAAAGGACATAGATAGGCAGAAAAAACATTAATATTAATTTAGAAGCAAGAAGCGTCGCTGTCCATGCTTTGTTTTATATCATTTAGCTGTTTTTTATTTACTTCCCCTTCCTTATATTTGCTATATGCTAAGCTTGCTAATTCCACTCAATTTTTTATAATAGCGGTGCGGTGTTTTCTTTCTTCTTTTACATAGCAGGGACTTAAAAGGGTTATCATGAATTCTTAAAACAAATTGAACGAGATATCGAGAACATCAATCAAACATGGCATTATGTTTCTCTTTGTCTGTCGACCCTGCTGAACTGCAAAAGGTTTTTATTTCTAAGAAATTGATTTTGGCTCAAAACATAAACATACAATAAACTTTTTTGTCCATATGGTAGAAATTGCAGTTAGCCCTGTTGGACACTATTTTGATATGTTAATATTTGTATAAACAAATTATTCTTAAAATTTTGCGAAGCAACGCGACCACGGGTCTGTTAGTCAACTATTATAATTTAAAATAAAATAAATAAAAACATTCAACTTTTCTCATAATATTTGTATTCGTATACTTGATCTGGGTCGAGTTTCTTACGAAGCAGATGAACGACTGGGACACACACACACTCATACACTCACAAACTTGTATGGGGATGTTTTGCCGTTGACAATTAAATTAAACACATCCTAGGTATAGATATACATATGCAAATCCTTGACTTCCAACACCAGCGTTTACAACAAAACATCTTCAACAGTAGAAATTCTAGGTAACTTATATCCAGAGAACATCAACTTTATAATTATAATAAAACAACTATATTAGCCGTTTTTTATTATCAGAGATGATCCAAATAGATCATCAAATTACATGCATTTTACAGCAATAACGCACGAGATCCTGCTCTCTACCGGGATCACGTTTCATGAACCAAAAGTTTAGTTTTAGCTCATGCTTCTCAGCTTTGCAAATGATTAGGAATTAAATATTAACTAGTGAAAAGAAAAAAGCCAACGAATATATGAAAAATAAACAAACGTAAGGAGAAAAGAGATAGGTATACAACACAGTTGTCACTAAGATCCGTATTGTTTTATATTTATGAGACGATCTATATGGATCATCAGCGATAATAAAATACGGCTATTATATTATTTGTATATTATACACAAGATTTAAATCTGTAATTAACAGGTACATGTATTTGTATGCGTATTACTATAAACATTCAATATAAAATTAATTTGTAAACCCCTATAGTTTAGTTCGCTGCTGATGCGCAAACGAAATTTTTCTCTGGTCTCCAACACGACAGCGAAATAGTTACGGAAAGTGCCTCCAATCGCCACAACCTCAAAGTCACTTTTCCGCACACATTTAATGGTCACGGCAGTGAACCAGCGTTTGTCGTTGTCATTTTTGTATGAGATTTTCGATTTTCTCAGCAGCCTATACTAGGCACAGATTAGCCACATGAAGACGAGAATCCCCGGCAGCCATTTTAATTTGCATACAAGCTTGAACTGGCTGTTATCAGATAAAAAATGAGAATGTGTGTATAAAAATCTCACGCATAAACAGTAGGGATCTTCACACACCTGGTTAAATTGTTGTTGCAATTCACATCTATTCATCGACGCGGGAAAAAATTACAAATATGTACAACAATGTAAACAAATGGGTTTTGGAGGGTGAAACGTACGAAACATTCTCATCTTCATATGGCCAATCTGTGCTACTAGGCTTTAGAGCCGAAAACCCAAGGCAGCTGCTCATTAATGTAATAACAATACAAAGTGTTTGAAAATTTGCTTGTGATTTCTTTTTTTTTTTGTATTTTGTGTTAAAGTTCAAATATGTATGTAAATATACAGATGAAAAATAAATTCTAAAATATAACCACTTCAAAGGCTTTCACGTTCATCAGCATGGTACTTTTGTCTGCAATATTTAACAACAAAGAATTTATTTAAATGTACAGCCAGGGAAACTCAAACGCATTGCGTCTGTGTAAAGCGAATACATGCCCCAATGTTTTCTTCGGCGCTACCTTTACCAACTCCTTTTCCAAAGTGTACGCCCAAGTAAAAAGGTGTGACTGTAGACTCAATACGACAAGGTTTAACATCTGACGCGCAGAACTGGTTCCCGCAGTGAACCGGTTCACACCCTGGAAGTGGGCCCATTCCAACGCCAACAAAGTCTTCGATTATACAAGGCATAGTAATACGATCATTGCACGTAGTAAAAAATTGTCTAGTAGATCTAGCTATGTTTCGGAAACTAAATGCACTCCGGAAAAGTGATAGGATATCAAATCCTCCACGCACTGGTCTTGATGAAATCCCAACCGGCAATTGTGAGTTCTCTTCTCCAGAACCCTCAGCATCAGTTAAAGCTGAAGTAGCAGTTGTAGTATCTGTTTGTGTAGAACCCGTAATGGAACTTGTATTTGAGGATTGGCCTATATAGGAAAAAAAAATTTTAAACATGTTAATGTTAAATAGCCCTGGAAAGATATGCTTTTACTATAGGAAAAAAATCCATGTGAAGATTTTTAATCGCAATTATTTTTATTTTGTCTCAGAAGTGAAATAATGTGGATAAAAAAGCTTATTCAAGCTCCGACTATGTAGTCTGCCTGTACATCGCCGTCTAAATCCGATAAGCTATTTTCTTCAAACTTGAAACTTAAGATTTGTATGTGATTTCAGAGATGGGAAATTGATAATTAAGGTGCCAGTTATAGCTTTCATTGAAAATCATGATGGAACATTTTGATTATTTATTTTGAGACTCTTAAAAACCAAAATCAATAATTATCTTAATGCCAAATTAAGGCTTATGGCTTTATTATTATTTCTAGCCAAACAAAACTATTAATTTCAACTTACACACCAGATGTCTTCCAAAATTTCAATGATCATTGGTAAGGTAGTGTAGTCATTGAAATAATAAAAATTATTTGATGAGCAAGGTTGGGCCCAAAATGAAATTTTTGTTTGACTAGAAATATTATGTAAGTAGATAAAAAGTTGTATTTTGGAATCAAAATAATCATTAATTTTGGCTGTCAAACTCAAAATTAAAAATTACAATTTTCAATGACAGCTATAATTGGCGCATGGCGCCTAAAAAATGAAATTTTCATGAAACTTTTACTAATTGTAACTTCGATAGAACGGTTGTTTTTTTTTCTTCTTATTTTCGACTTTCTCTTTAACAGCAAAACCAAATTCAATAAAATTGTTTATACAGGATTTCCCTTTCCTGTAAACAAAAATCGAGAAGTCCGCTGAAAAAGTCTTACCATCCGTCGCATCAGTCTGCTCGTCCGTGCGTCCACTGTAAATTGACCTATAGAGCCTAAACGGGCGAGCCGTTTTGCGGTGAAATTCGAATTTTTGTTTTCGCGAAAACGGCTCTAAACGTTTTTGATTAAATGTTATACCTGTAATGATGATGGAATAATTGTAAGAAAACGTCGTCTCAGATTTTTTGGTAAAAAATTCACATAATCATCACAAAATCATAATTCACATAATAATAAATTTTGATTATTCACATATATGTATATTTTTTGAATGGATGGACCGATTTTATTATAATTTCACAATACTTCTCAATAGTTGAAACAATATTGCAATTCAAAATTTTAGAAAACGAAATTTAAATAGACAAAAAAAAAATCAAAGAAACAGTAGAAACAATATTTGTTGTGTTCACCTCAGTATATTTGACATGTATAACTGTCAAAACAATTTATTTCTAGCTTTTGTTTCGCTTACGAAAAAATAGTGTGGTGAATACCAAACATTTACTAGCGCAGTCGGCTTACGCTTCCGAAAAAAAAAATTATTTTATCCTCACAAGATTATTTCAATCAGAGATTATCCAATTGGCGACATCTATCTTCTGATCATTCGTAGGAACAAGTGACCATTTTTGTAGAGGATTCCGTGAACTATAAATTTTGTATGAACTACTTTTTAATACCATACACGGTTTAAAGGTTATGTTATGTAATGAATAGATGTGTTTTTTGCACGCACTTTCGCGCTTAAAATAAAAGTGCATTAAAAAACACCATCACCACTTACCACTCGTTGCTGTTTTAATTATTATTCAAAATTTTCGAAATAAGCCTTGAAAAACTTTTATGTGCATACGATTTCACAATGGACTTTTGAGACAGTTTTTCTGATGCCAAAATAAAAATAATTTTGTTCATAAATCTTCCCTTTTTCGAATTTTTGCTCTCGGGATTATTGCATGAGTAAATAATATTCTTCTGATTACCTTGGGAAAATGTTGAATTTTGAGTAATAAGATTATCCGTAAGTGTTTCAGCTGTTAAAGAATCTCCCATCATTATATTATTTAGTTCTTCAGTTACTTGCTTTGTTGGCCCTATTTTAAAAGACTGGTCATCGCATGGTTGATATATTATAGAACACATTTTTGCTTCTTGTCGAATGCAAGATTTGTAGTGTTGATTTGCTAAGTGGCGCCCATTATCAGCAAAGTTAAATGTCTACGGATTAAGTTAGTATTAATTAACAACCATTACAATCTTTTGAAAATAAAATGCAAGACTGGTTCGGAGGTGTATTGTTCACGTCTTAATAAGTGGTTTACAATTTGTAAGATTTAATATATTCTATGTCCATATTCAGTAGAACATCCTTATAGACCCACGGAGGTAACAGCCCTAAACTGTGACTTCAAGCGAGCTGTGCTTATCCTTGTATGACATTATGTTGAAAATCAGTTTTCCTCCAGAAATCAAAATGTTTTCCCAATTCGTTGTTGTTTTTTTTTTTAAGTCTGGCAGAGTTTGCTTGCGCTTTTAACTCTTAAGCAACCCATAGAACCGTTAAAGGTGATAGTTTCCATTAACACCTTAACTGTCCCCATACAAATTGATTTAAAACCACCCATACGTCCATTATTATTTCAAGACATCAACAATACGTCCCATGTATCATATTTGATACACACAATTTGTTTTTTCTCGTGCCGCCTACGTCCATGTATCATTTTTGATACATGAACAGAACTCGGCTTCACTTTAAATGCAAATCATTTAAAAACGCCAATACGTCCGGTACTTTTTTTCAAGAAAAAGCATTATTATTTAGTAGGATTCAACATAGAAGGGGTTGGTTGCATACATAATTGGTCACTGCTGTTAAAAAAAAGTTTTAGTTTTGTGGTCATTTTTGATACATGGACGTATGCTAACTAATTTTGTGTATCAAATTTGATACATGGGACGTATGGGTGATTATCAATTTCTATTGGTGTAGGATTTACTACTAGACTTTGCAACTGCAAACCCATAAGAGTTTGCATCAGTCTATAAGCTTCTCCGTATCTCCATATTCCTGTTGCAATAGGGAAATGGCTCCATCATAACATGCATCGGAGGGAGTAAAACCTACTATGGTTTTTGCCGCATTGTCCGTTAACACCGATTGCAAGAAATTAAACTTTGCAGATCGAAAATTTTCCCAAAAGGGACGATCTTCGTAATTTGATTGTGAAAACCAACACGTGTTTGTATCTCCATTTTTTATTATACAAATCGAGAAAGGAAATTTTCATATTAAAAAAAACCACGACTATTACTTTTAAACAAAACTTATTAAATCTCATTTTCAACACTTCCCGGGTTTCGGCACCATGAAGAAAAATTCTAAAAGTCCGGAAAATTAAAAGAAAAAAACCTCAAAACTATCCAATTTATAATAAGTTTTATCTTATAATATCAAAATTAATTCAATCATATCGGTTAAAAAGTAAATCGTTAACTTAACTCATGAATTCATATTTGCGCAGCTTTATATTGAACACAAAATTCAGTTTTTATGTTTATATAGAGTTATTAAAAAGAGACGAATACAAAATCAAAATTAATTATTTTCCTAATAATTCAATTTAATAAGATTTACACAATTATTAAGAAATATCGTACTTTTTTTTTTAAATATGTTCATACAAAAGTAAGGATTTACTTGTGAAATAAGTTTTTTTACTTTAACATTTTTCCAATTTTGTTTGAACTTCCCTAAAGTATCAGACGTTACCTATACACGTTAATATGAAAAATAAGTTTTTAGGCAATTTTGTTCATATAAAAATGATAAATGTTTATGTATCAAAAATGATACATGGACGTAGGCGGCACTATAAAAAAATAATTTTATGTATCAAAAATGATACATTGGACTTATTGTTGATGTATTTTATTTCTAAGCCAAAATAATGGACGTATGAATATTTCCATATGAATTTGTATGGGGACAGTGAAGCCAAATTCCAAAATGTATCAAATATGATACATGGACGTAGGCGGCACGCGAAAAAATTTAATTTGTGTATCAAAAATGATACATGGGACAGTTAAGGTGTTAAGCACTTTGGGCTTTGGGCTTGAAAAAATTAGAACTATATACAGACTAACTGATGGACAGGGGGCAGATACAACGTCAAAGACAAGTGAAAACTTGGCATTAGATTACTTATCATTTTGCGCTATTGTTATTTATCTATAACTAGCTGACCCACCCGGCTTCACACGGGTAGACAAACCTAAGCTTCGCATAAAAATTACAAATGAAAATATAGATATATTTAAGCTACTTTTTGTAATTGAATACTACATACTGATTTTGACCCACTTCACATTATGAATGGCGCAATTCGTAAAAATATGATCATCTGAGTCCAACCTTTATTACTTTCCCAACGTAGAAAGAATTTTTGTAATCAAGAACCACTTTTTTGTATTTATCCCACTTCACTCTACAAATATCAATTTTTTAAAAATAGCCTCTTCAAAACAAACAGAATTTTTGATATCGAATACCACTTTTCGTTTTACCCCCTTTCACCCTATAAATACCAAATTTTTTTAGAACAATATTCCTAAGGCCATCCACTCAAAATAACCTTTCAAACACAAAAAGACTTTCTTTCATCGGACAATTTTTTTATATGTACCCTATTTTACCCTACAAATTGCAATTTAAAAAAAAATAATACTTGAAGCCATCCTAAGATTAACCTTTCAAGTGCAGGTAGAGTTTTTTTTTTATCGAATACGTCTTTTCCATTTCACCCTACAAAGTGATTGTTATTTTTATAGTTATTCTGCTATTCGGGGCGGAGGCAAATCCAACAAATCAAAGATCATTAAAATCAGTCCAGCCGTTTTTGAGTTATAAGTGTTGTAACTAAAACGACTTTGTTTTATATATTAAGATAATGAGATTTATTGATTTTCCCTTTTTATGCGAATTAAAACAATTTCATAGTGTCTGCTAAGGTTTCGTTGATGTTCGCGAAGTTCCTCCAGTTAAAACGATTTATTTGGATCTATACAAATCTATAAATACAATATACCTACATTATAATTATTGTTCTAATTTACATAAAAAAGTAATAACATAATAACATATATAGATAAGTATACATATCTATGAAATTGAAAGAACCTTTGTACATAAACGGCAGGTACCGATGTTGGTAGGTATAATATAGACGAAAGCTATGAACTGATTGAGCGTAACTTTCACAGCCCTAATCCAGTCTAACACTTTCTTTAAAAAAAAAATTATATAAAGTTTTAACCAAAATTTAAAAAAATACTTATTAAATATTAGGTAGGATAATTCCTAAATAGATTATATGGATGAAACTACATCTACCTGAACGACTCCTTCACGCCCAGTATAGTATTGAAGACAATTTGCAGGAGCTCTTTGACTGAATGGAATCTGTGCAATTCGTATCTCCCAAAATCGTATAGGCGAAAAACGGTTAGAAAAACTCATAGTTATTTCAATCGTTTCTTCATCATATAGCGAAATATTTGCCATTGTGATATTACTTTTGAACACCGATTGTTGAATACTTTTACGTGAAAGACGACTGGTGTTGCGTCCTTCAACATCGTAATATACTAGGTATAACGATAGGGTATAAATGTATTAAATAAAAAATAATCCAAACGTTCTTACCATGTTGACCACTATTTTGTCCGCAAAGTAAAAAGCTTCCAGATGGACCTCCACTTACCTTAAAAATATCTCCATCACACATTCCAGTTTTTCTATTAGGCTGTCCAAGAGAGAAATGAATAAAGTCGATGCGAAGTTGACTCACATTAGAGTCCATCATTTGCATTTTATACTTGCAAAAAGTGAAGTTTTGAGGCATTGAACTGGGAAAATTTGGTGACACTAAATACGTTATGTTGTTGCGAATGGTCTGGTCGCAAGTCGCTAAAACTAAATTTCAATTACGAATATTAAATCAACTTTAGAACATGAATGTTTTTAATAAATAAAAATAAATGAAACATGTATAAATTTTTTTATCGAAACGAGAAAATCGAAAATCGAAAATCAAAAAAATATTCCAATATTCCATGGAGCTCATTTTTGGTTGAATGGGTACGTTAATAACCAAAATTGTCGTATTTGGAGTGATCATAATCCACAAGCCATTGTTGAGACGTCGCCGTTACATCCTCAAAAAGTCACTGTTTGGTGTGCTCTATGGACCTTTGGTTCCAACAAGACGGCGCTACATGCCGTACAGCCAACAACGAAACAATCAATTTATTGAAGGAAACTTTTGGTGAGTGCATTATCTCGCGTCTTGGGCCTGTGGCGTGGCCTGCAAGATCGTGCGATTTAACACCGCTGGACTATTTTTTGTATGTGAAGTCGCTTGTCTACGCAGATAAGCCCGACACGATTGACGCCTTGGAAGAGAATATTCGGCGCGTTATTGCTGACGTACGGCCCCAATTGCTGCAAAAAGTGGTCGAAAATTTGGCCTCTCGGCTGGAATTTATTCGAGCCAGCCGCAATTATTTTTAAAACATAATGGCAAACCCTTATCTTTATAATAAAGCTAAATTCTTGGCCATAAGAATTCTAAAAAAAACACCCTTTACAAGTTTGTTATCATACAAAAAATTCCTTTTGTGTTTTGTTTTTAAAAACAACAAATATAATAATGCATAACAGATAACACTTTTAAAGAAACTTATAAAACCTGTTGCTGATTTATTTACATATGTTTATACATACATAAATTCATATTTTTTGGAAAAATTCAGACGACGTTCTGTATTTCGAGCTCAAATCTTTTTTAAGAATTGTTTTAACCGATTTAAAATTTAATTTTAAGCATGTTCTATAATATAAATATTTAAAATTTCAATTTTCATTTGAACTACAACAGCAAGTTCGTGGAATTCTGTCGTTCATTTTAATTATTTTGGATCAGTGAATTCGCTAGACTTTTCACTTTCATGAAGTCAAATAAAGCCAAACGTTAAAATGTTCCGTTATATAACTTTAACAAATTCGTATTTGGTGTTATAATTATTGTGGTGAACAAATTGGTACTTACATATGCAACATACGCCAAATCCCATCGAACATTCTCCTTGGGCAATTCCACCCTTTAAACGGCATTCGTATACATTAAAACAAATTCCAGTTCTTCTGCCGTCATTTGAAAGGCACTCTCCATCCACAGGAACCGGAAATAAATGAAACACTGCCAGGATTTATACGGGGTTCATATACTAACATATATTTTGTTTTATTGAATCCGTTTACCTTTCCCATTTCTAATATTAATATCTTCTCGTTGTATACTTGTATCTTTTCCGAATCTAACGTAACTACCATCTTTTAAATTATTCGGATCGCTTGCAGGACTCCATATATCGATTTTTTTTAATATATTCCATGTATTTCTCCTAATTTCAACACCCGCTGACATAGCATTAGACTTCAACACAATGCACATCATCCACATCAAACTAAAATGCATTATTTTAAGGTTCTTCAGTTAAATATTTAGAAAAATCATAATGTTTCATAAACTATTAGGTACTAAGGACTAACACATAATCAAAGTATTAAAATAAAACAGAACTTTAACAGAAAGAAGACCCGTAACGATTTCACATGTCTATTTCACTTCCAAACTCTCTAATGTGTACTTTGCTTGTGCTTATTCTATATATGTTTCAATGTCAGTGGTACTTGTACCACTTTCTCATACCGGTACACGTTCTAAGATCTAAGTGAAACTTATTATATGTATTTGCACATCTTTCCATAGGCGTAGAAAGGGGAACGTAAGTTCTCTTGCTTAAAAAATTAAAATCAATTGCAAAAAGCCTGATGTAAGCAATAAGCTTGATACCACATACTAAACAATTTTCTAACTTTAAATCTCTTTACTTAAATGTTCCTAATAAACTCCAGCTGAAAACGTGTAAAGCAAAGTTCATGCAAAAAAGTACACAAACATACCTTTTCCACATTTGTAATTGTGGAGTAAGCATGATACTAAAAAGATAAAATATTTAGTCATTTGATGATGTTTACTTTATTAAAATTTAAAAAGGCTAGTACGATGATAACTCGTTAAAAATTATTAAAATCCTATTTTTAACCTAGCATCATACCTACTAAAAATGCCTTAACCTTTGAATGAGTCATTTTTGAATAAAGGAATAATGTTAGTTAGTAACGAATTCCTTTAATTACTATTTGTGTTTGTTACATTTAAATAAATTTGTATGACTTTCAAGCATTGGTTTTGCCGTCTGCTCGACTGGCAACAATATTTAAAATGAAATATACACATAGTTTTTGATCCTATTCGCATCAGTCTTATAAAAAAAAAATAAAAGTAGAGGACGGTTATTTAAATTAAAACATAATTAAATGGTTAATCAACGATTTTTAAACTCGACTTAAACTTGTTTTAAGTTGTAAATAAGCCAAAACATATATAGATCATAAAAGGGCGAATCTTGTATATACATAAGAGATGATATTAAAATGGGTTGGCCGACTTTAAATCTCTTTACTAAAATATTCTTAGTTATAAACATTTGTGAACCAATATCATACCAAACCTATTTTCTTAATAAATCACTTTTATTCTCAAACGCGGGTGGTAAGGAACCGTCGTAGCTTCTTCAGGCTATACGAATGAACTAGGTGATAAACTTATTTAGCTGGAAGCTAGCCTTTCTAATAAAGGGTTATATCATTAAGATTAGAAATCATTTAAAAAGATACAAGAGTTAAAAAATTGAATATAATCGGGTTTAATCATCATATAGACAAACCATTCTATATTTTTGAAAGATCATTTCTTTCAAATGTTGACCGCGTAACTGCGGCTAACATACTCCATTCTGAAGTTCCAATTTGCTTGAAGAAGATTCACTGTTTTCGATTTCTGTTTAACGATGAGATCCATTTATCTGTGGTTATCGTCACCGCGATACTACTGCAATATGAGCCGATATAATTTAAAAGATGAAATATTTGTATGCTCACAGGTTTTATCCAAAAGATGAATTTTTGATTTGAGAGATCTTTCACATTGCAATGAAAATCGACATAAATTTCACGGTGAATTGGCCACCAAGATCATGTGATATCATGCAGAAAATACATAATACAGTAATACAGCTCATCACCAAAATTCAGCTTTGTTTCAATTTTTCGAAATTTATCCTTTTTGGTCTAATTTTCCTGGGCTGGTTTCAAATGATAGTTTTTTCGAAACAATAAATACAAAGTAATAACATTCTGAATAAAATTTGCAAAATAATTATTACAGTCTTAAATTCTATGTTTAATCAATGCTTTTTCCAATAAAATTTTAATACTTTATAAAAAAAAAACCTACGCCCATGTCTACACTCACATTGCTTGCGCCTAATTGAATGCCCACAGATCGCAGCTACGTTGTTATATCTTAATTTTATAGTAATATTCTTGTTGACCTCTTTAGCATTTTTTGTTTTTCATTTCGTTTGGTTTCCATCTCACGATAAAGCTACATATATGTTGTATATGTATTATGTACGTATATATAAGTATAATAATAATTTTTTTGTATTATGTTTACGACTTTATCTTGTAAAAATCGTCTACAATCTCAGTATTTGTCGTTTTTTCACGCAAAACTGTTTTTTTCCTATGGGTTTTGACAGGTAATTTCGAAAATTTGAAGGAAATTTCATGTTACCATGAAACTGTTTGAGCACAAGAGTGGCATTATTTGTGTAATTGTATGTCATTCATAATCATAATGCCACATTTACATGAAAACTGGCAAGATAAAATAATGCATATTCCTGACTTTAGATATTGCACTATTTTTATCAGATTTTTAAAATAATATTTTAGAGATCGCGAGCATTGTATGCAAAAATAAAAGTTTTTAGAGTGAATGAATTTCTGGATAAACTTGAGAAATTTTATTTCATTTACTCTCTATTTTAGAGCTTATAACTAATTATTATTATCCAAACATAATAATCTCACCATTTTCTTCGCAAATAGTATAAAAATCCTTCAAGTTAATGTTCGCCATGAAAAATGAAAACAACTTCAATTTGGTATCTTCATTTTTGACACAATTTTTACACAAATACAACGAAATAAAAACTCAAAAAAAAAGTCTACCAACTTTTTTGTTTTGCATTCCGGATCAAAGAGATTCGAAGGGTTCTTGCGGACTACGAAACGTAAACGCTATAGGCTTGCTTTTCAAAAAATTTGTTAACATCCACAATTTTTTCCTGATATTGATGAAAGTTAGCAACTTAAACTAAATGCCAAAAGACAAAAGATTTATTAAAATAGTTTCCAAAAATGAAAAAAATGTGAAGGGTTGCTCATATAGCCTCAAATAAATCTATAAAAATACAATATAGAATCTATTTCATAGGATGATAGCGCGTGAAGGGGGGAGGTGATGTGTCGTAACAATATTTACATACAATATGTTTTCAAAACTTAAAAAAACGGATTTTTGCTAAATCTAAGCATATGACACATGATTCTAAGATATTTCGTGGAGCGGAATCTAATGAGAGTAAATCGAAGAAGATTTAAACACCCTACAGAAATGAAATAGTTCCAATTTTGTGTGTGCTTATGAATTTTCAATTGATATGTATTTTTTGTTTTGCGTAGAAAACGAATTTGTTTTGAAATGTTGTACTATTTTACCTAAAGTCATCTCTTGTAGACTTACCAGCAAGTGGGAATGATAAATACCAAGAATTTTATAATTAACAACTGGATCGCATGAACATTCTCTTGTTGTTCAAGACTGAAACGAAGTTGGATTTTTATAATAAATTGGAAATAGAACGAAACTAGAAAAGTCTCAGTCTCATTACATTTTCTTGTGGAGTAAAAAAAGTCATCATCTGGTTTCCAAAAGTTTTGAAAATGGGTTAATGATTCGGGGTCTAAAAGTACTTAACATATTTTTCTGCTTTAATATTTATTTATTTTATTTATTTATTTATTTGATCAACTGCAGACTTATGTCTAAGTTGTTTAGGTATAACTGTACATTAATGAATAATAACAAAACAAATAAGAAAAAATGTATGTAGATACATTGCAATCAAAGTAATTTAATATAATTAAAACAGAAACACAAGATAAAATACAATTTGAAATTCGTTAAGAAGACAATACATTTTTTTTAAGGCAATCTTTAGACAAATTAAAATCAATGATATTATTAAAATAGTTAAAATGTTTACACATTACATTAACAGGTTCATTTAAACCATAATTAGATGTAGCAAACGATGTATAAAAAAAATCAGGATCGCGGGTTGATCTAGGTCGAGAGTTTATATTCAGCATACTCAGGATGTGGGCAGAATTAATTGATCCAGATAAAAGTTGAATGAGGAAAAGGCAATTATTAACTTCTCTTCTTTTCTTAAGCGTTGATAGACTAAGTAAGCTCAAACGATGTTCATAAGGTGGAAGATGTTCATTTGGGTTCCATGGCAGATGACGAAGGACGAATAATAAAAACTGTTTTTGTACACTTTCCAATTTATTTATGGAAACAGTATATCCAGGACACCATACACAGCTACAATATTCCAGGATAGGACGGACCAGTTCACAATAGAGGATTTTTGAAATATAAGGATCATTAAATTCCTTAGAAAACCGCTTAATTAGTCCAAGGCGGCTTCTAGCCTTGCTTATTATAACGTCGATGTGTGAGTTAAATGACAGTTTGATGTCAAACAAAACTCCTAAGTCGTTGAATGAATCTACACGATCAACTAGGCTTTCGTTAATGAAGTAAGAAGATAAAAAGGGTTTTTTCTTTCTAGAGTATGTCATCACTTTGCATTTATTTATATTGAGATCCATTCCATTTGAAATGCACCATTCGGAGGCTCTGTCAATATCATTTTGTAGACTGTACTTAATCAAAAAACAGTCATTCAGGTTTAAGAACTTACACAAATTACAGTTGAGTTACAAAATCTTTTGACGCCAACTACTGCTTAAGAATCACTGCGCTATCACATTTTGCTACTGAAACACATTTAAAATTTATAAGAAAACGCAAATTTATAAAAATGTACACATCATCTTTCATCTGTAGAATTCTTTCACAAACTGAAACAGATTATCGCTATTTAAAAGAAGGATTTCAACAAAAGTTAGGGCTTGTGGTTTGCAATTACAAGGTAGGTAGGTAGGTAGAAATGGCGGCCAACGAGCCAACTAGCTCGCTGACCCAATTAGCGCAAAAAGCGCCGTTTTGATACCAAAACTCGTTTGAACCTATGGTTTAGGAATGGTTTTGTGGAACAGGATTGTAAAGCCCCGAGTAAGACAGCAGAAAGCCGAATATCGTCTCAGAGCCATTTAGTTTCGTTTAAGAAGGAGATCAAGTCTTTGATCTTCAGTTCGGAAAGTTCATCAAGGTCGTTAAAGAAAGCCTTTCCAAGTGATTGCAACTTAAACGGGCTAAGGCAGGGCATCTACAGGGGAAGTGAACTAATGTTTCCTTTTCCTGCTGATTCGCACAGCTACGGCAGTGGGTGTTGTAAGAAATACCCAGTTTGGCCGCATGCTCTCCTATTGGCCAGTGCCCGGTGCATGTTGCAACGACCCTGGCAATGTCTTGTCTTGGTCTGGACATTAGATCCTTTGTTCGGGCTTTATTGTAGGCGGGCCACATCTTTCTAGATATGACGCAGTTGCTTAGACTGCTCCACCTACGATTGGATTTGATGAGAAAAAGTGAATAAAGATTGCCCTTCATAACTCCGAGGGGAATGTAAACGCTTTCCGCAAGTGAGCTATGAAGGGCTGATCCTTGCCTAGCTAGTTCGTCCGCCCGCTCATTACCTTCGATGCCACAGTGACCTGGTACCCAGATAAGAGTGACACTAAGATTGGTACTTAGACTTGCAAGCTCATCTCGGCATTGCAGGACCAATTTGGAGGATGATGTGACCGCAGCAATGGCTTTGACAGCCGCCTGACTGTCTGTCAAAATTGCAGTATTTCGATTTTGGTTTGGGTCTTGTTTAAGTATTTTGCATGCTTCCCTTATAGCCAGTAGTTCCGCCTGGAAAACGCTAGCATAGTCAGGAAGTCGAAGAGATTTGGAGATATTTAAAGACTCCGAGAAGATTCCTGAACCAACACCACACTCCATCTTTGAGCCGTCAGTGTAGATAGTTGTGTCGAAGTCTCTCGTCACTAAGTCATCATTCCAATCCTCTCTGGATGGAATTTTAACGTTACAAACCCTCCCGATACTCAAAGTAGGGGTGCAGTAGTCGGTAGGAGTCGAAAAAATATCATTTGGAATCAAGTTTGCTATATTGCCATGACTATAAGGTTTAGCAAACCAGCAATTTGATTCTTTCAGTCTCAACGCGCTGCAAGTTACCATATATTTAATGTGTAAATCGAGTGGCAAAAGATGCAGAAAAACGCTTAAGGCATCCGTTGGGCAAGATCTTAAGGCCTCTGTAGTTCCAACACTAGCCGTTCTTTGAATCTTTTTAAGCTTGTTGATGTTATATTCCTTGGTTAGAGCAGGCCACCATACAATCGATCCATATATGAGGATTGGTCGTACTACTGCTGTGTACGTCCATAGTATCATTTTTGACTGTAGGCCCCACTTTTTACCAAAGGTTTTGCTACAGGCATAGAAGGCTATACAGGCCTTCTTAACCCGTTCTTCAATATTTAGTTTCCAGTTTAGTTTATGGTCAAGAACAACACCCAGATATCTAGCACTGGATGAAAGCGACAGAGTTTGGCCATCTGGTCTGGGTAGAGTGAAAGGGGGTACTTTAGTTTTGGTGGTAAAAAGCATCAGTTCTGTTTTGCTTTGGTTAACACCTAGGCCACAACTATTAGCCCAGTTATTAACTTTTCTCAAAGCCATTTCCGTGATTTCACTAATCACGGGCGTAAACTTTCCTGACACCATTATCACCAAATCATCGGCATACGCAACAGCCTTCACTCCACATCTCTTCAGCTTGACGAGAATTTTATTCATGACTAAAAGCCACAGAAGAGGGGATAGGACACCCCCGCAATTACAAACGAAAACTCAGAATTGTCAATAAGTTTTTGATTTGTAATTTACAAGTACAATTTTGTATTGGAAACAAATTTAAGAAACACACAAAATTTCGAATTTTACCAATATTTTTGCTTTTTGCTTGTAATCGCAATTTTTTTAAGATGGAGTATCTTTCATTTGTGATTTAGAGCTAAGTTTGAAACCTTTGGGATAGTATAACTATTAAAATAAATATATCAAAACAAACTCTTAAAATCTATACTAAAGCTAAAACTATAAACTCAAAGATTTATATCTCTGATTTATTTCTCTTAAAATCATTTTTAAAAAATGAAGAAACGTCATTTTTGGTAAACACGGCATTATTAGAAGTGGGGATGGTTGGCAAATCACATTCATATATAAAAAATACTAATGGTTTGCTTTTATAATTTGTATAAGGTAGGACCGATATGAAACCAAATAAAAAAGTATAGTCTTCACTAGTTCACTTGTTATACTTTGGCAGTTCTGCATTATCCTCACTTTCAGCATACCTATATTTAAAGATGACATTATGATAATATAGAACACGAAAAAAGTGGGTTCCGCAATTCCATCTAAAGTGGTTTTCTTCAAACAAAAAAATTGTGTGCACTATATTGTAGATATGGTATGGTATGCATTATATTATAAAAATTGAACGAAATTATTAAAAAACAACGGTAACACTTACAGCCTTTGTGTAAAGCCAGAAATCTCTTAATTTATCTTCTTTTTAAATAAATTTGCTGTACTTAATATTTTTTGAAAAACTAATTTTCAAACTCAAAATTAAAAAAGAAAATATTAAATTTGTTCATACTAATTTTTTGCAAAATTGTACGTAATTTTTCAAAATTGAATTGAAGTCAAATTAAGGGAAACTTATTTTTGTTATTTTTCATTTTCTCAAAAAGTGCATCCGATTTTCTAAATGGTATGACGAAAAAAATTTAAAATTTTTTTCATTTATGTACATTCATTTTTGTTGAAGAATTGAGAAGGTTTCATTTTGAGATTAAAACTTTTTGATGGGTTATTTTAGCAATTTAAAAGTCTAGTTTCATGTTTTTTATAGATGAAATTTCAAGTTTTGTATCCACACTATTACGCAGAAAAAAGTGTATTTTTCCTCCACACATCTTCTTGTATGACTTTTATTGATACCTAGCAATATTTTTGAAAACAAATTCAGAAAATAAGGCTTTGGCGTGTAGGTTGGGTCGAGGGAAAAAAAAAATCGTATGGAAGGGAGTTTAGACGCAAGGGGCAGTTTTCTAAAAAAAAATTGAATTGAAATAGAACAAAGCATTCGATACAACCTACTTCTTAAAAACAGTTTAAATATTTTAATGATTGAATTTCTTTATCCGTAATTATTTTTTTTTGAGTCATGACATCAAATAAGTATCAAAGTTTTCTAGTGATAATGATAACAATGATAATAAATAAATATATTAACTTTTAATTCATGGAATTGTGTATAAACTTTTATAACATCTAACATTTCACTATTCTTCCATGGTCGGATCATTTGTGCTGCTCTCCAATTTTCTCCATACAACGTTACACATTTCTCTCACAATAGCTTTTTCTCCATCATCCATTTGTTCTATTGGCATCCCAGTTATATTACCAAAACGGTCACGCTCTAACTGTTCTCGTACTTCCAGCACTTGCAAAGCTCGAATAACAGCTTCCGGTCTGCCAAGGATAGGTTCAGGTGTGCGTTGCGAAACATTTCCTGAATCAGATATACGTTCTTCCTCTAACTGTTGAATTCGTCTTTCTAAAGACCGAACGTATTGAAGAGTCTGGTCATTTAGTGTGGATCTCAAGTGCATATCCTAAAAACGAATAATATGAAATAATGAAAAATAATAACATTTTGAGTTGTGTATAAAATAAAATGCACGAATTTGCTCTTGTGCTTCAAGAGGATAAGAATATATTTAATAATAATATATATAACTCGTTTTTTTTAAATTTCTAAAAAAATTCCCAAAAACGTTTTGAGATCAAATTAAGAACCCCGTTTAAAATCACTATTGTTTTTTTTATATTTTTTTATATACATATGTATGTATATGTACCTAAATTTTTTCTTAAATTTGTTATGCCGCCATTTTTAAAAATTTAATATTAAGGTGTACTAAAATCCTAATTTCAAAAAAATCACATGCCCATTTTCAAACAAAAGATTAGAATGTAGTTTTTCAAATGCAAAAAAATAATTCTTTAAAATTTTTATACTTATGCCACATTATTTTGTCTTAAGCGGACCTGCTGTGTACAAATTTTGATCGAAATCGGTTAAAGTTAAGGTCGATGGGAGCTAACGTTAATAACAGTATAACACATACAATATCGTTAGATCCGTTTGCGAGATAAATAACCACTTTCATGACGGTTGTATGCCAGTCCACTTATTTTTAGAGCTACAAAAATTTAAATTTCGCCTTTAGGGAATCATCTAAAAATCTAAATCTCCAAGTTAAAAGCCTCAGTGGTTAAGTGCTCGGCCAGGGAGAAGTTCAAGCGGTAACTGGCCATTTATTCAGCGACATTTCTCGTCATCGTGATATCATGTTAAATTGCAATTTCGACAACAGTAGTTGTTAAAAAAAAATATTTAGCTATAAAAGAATTAATTGGTTATACAACATGTGCAGGTGAGGTAAAAATAACAAATCAATTCAGTAAGTTCGGCTACAGCCTAAAGGGATAGGGACATACATTTATCCGGATGATTGAATTAAATTGTTCAGCTGAGGAATTCCGTATGTAACTTTTGGTAAGAAAAATGTCCGAAAAATGGTTTCGAACGGCACCTCCCATAGAAGTTTTATTTTCGTACCTATCATACAAACCGTTGAGGAAAATCTCATTTTTCTCAAAAATATCTCGTACGATGTTGATAAAAATTGTTTGCTAATATTATTTCGATCTACCATTCAATAGGTAAAATTTTTAAATCAAGCCTCATGTGTACTTTGCTAGCCATTTTCAATATGACGCCCGGATCTCATATAACAGGTTTTTTTAATTTACACTTTTTCATTTAAATTTTTAACTGATTTAAAACATTTAAACAGCGACATTGGTAATCAGCCCTATCACGAATTCCATCGTAATCGGAATCCCAAAAAAAAACCATCATCTAATCCGTTTTTATATGGGATTTCCCACTACGATGGATTCTGGGTTTTTTTCGAGTTCCGTAATACGTTTACGAATACGATGGAATTCGTGATAGGGCTGAATATATCGAATTATAAATTCATCGATGATAATGTAATAATATACACTAACATATGTACATATTTTGAACTCAATTAAAATAAACATCGAAGACCCAACCGATTTTTATACTGATTTTTGACCATATACTGACCACACATTCATCTTGTACTAGGAAAGTGGCAAAGACACTGGTCGAGTTCATAAATGGAAAAGTTCAGCAACATTGCAAAATTTGTATTCAATTTCAACAGGCGAATACTGTCCGTTAGAAAGTACCATATAACTGTTGGAGTTTGCTCTCAACAACAAAAGCTAATTTTTCCAATAATGTACATAAACAGTACCTACTTTCTTTACAATCGTATTTTGTAGTGAAAGAATAATTTTACTTTTATGAAATCCATGACAAATAAAAAAATGCATTTGTATGAGTACAAGAAAATAAATTGTTCATACCGGATATTGACGCTCATAACTCCGTAAAGCTGATATTGTTTCGTCTGCATTTGTACTGGAACTGCTCCCATCACCATCATCGCGTAAGGTCCCACGTATTGGAGTGCTACAATTGGTACAAATTGAATTTGTAGCAATGTGCGCTCGCTCTTCGTCCAAATAGAGACACAATTCCTTAAGCTCAAGATTGTCTGTAATAAGCTCTTGTTGTTTGTCATCAAGTTGCCGAAGTTTTGTCTGTAGAAATTAGATAGATTTATTTAATTAAATTTGATTACCGAAGTTCAGTTTAATGTCAAAGTTTATTTTCCCAACATTTTTTTATGAAATTTTATGAAATATTTATTGTGAAAGGGGGAATGAATTGGGGCTTGAATGATAGAGCAGTTTAAAATTTTAATAAATATAGGTATTTAAAAATAGATATCCCCATCTGATTTTATTGGTGTTGATTAATGAATATCAGTTTCCTGTCCACGTTTACTTTCCAATATTTATCTGCCACTTCATATTTTAATAGAACTTAAATGCAATTTACCTTACATACATTTTTAGATATTAAAAATTCATAAAAGTTTTTCAGTAAAGATTTATCAACATAAGATTCAGACTATTAAAAAAACAACTTAATTATAATACGAATCATAAATTTGGTTTTATACTCGTATTAACCTGATATGCTGAGACTTCCTGTCTCATAACACTAGCTGTATATCTTCCAAATCTTTGCCACTCTCTTGCAAGCTTTCTACCTTTTTGTCGATCGTCATCTAGAAAACAACAAAGATCTCTTAGTTCTTGGTTATCATCCAACAATCTTTGGTTGGCTTCTTTTAGTGCTCGCAGTTCCGTTATTAAGGGCTTTAAATAAATACAAAACACGATATTATTATACATTTGTCCACTGTAGAAAAACTAAAAACATACCTGCAGCTGTCGGCTCTGTTCCGAAGTTAATCTAGCAGTCGATGGAATTCCAGTTGGCGTTATCCCTTGTGTATTTGAATCGTGATCCGACTTTCTTACAAATTTAAGCATCTCTTGCTGCTGTTGCTGAAGACGCAAAAGATTATCTTGTTCTTGTGAAGTGGAAATCAATAATTGACCTCGATGTTGGCCTAAAGGACGCTGTTGAATAAATCGAGATGGATTGCCTTGTGCTTTTACTGACTCTGGTACATACACTGACGAGAGTTTTGGAATGTCTGGTGGATATTTTATGTTAAAATGTGGCACACTTAGATCTATTGATGTAGTTGGATAATAGTTAGATTTTCCACTTGAAAGGTGTTTCAAAATGCCACTCGAAGGTTGTGGAGGCGGCTGATACCGCGGAGGAATTGTATGTGCCGGTTCGATGCCGATGCCGCCCTTCGACGGTCTTTGTTGTTGCTGATGAATGTGCTGTACACACTGATTGCTTGTAAGTTGTGGTACTGTAGCAATAGGATGATGTACCGTAGCCAAAGCTTGAATTTGCGTAGGGCCGTTTGTTGCCGTGGCACTTTGCTGCTTTGCCACTTGCTTTTGTTGGTGTGTTTTTAAATGCTGATGTTGTTGGTTCTTATTGTTTCCAGACGATGTAGCACTACAGTTTTCGTTTATCAAATTTCCATTTAATTTGTAAGTATGGCTGTTGGTTCCGGACATCTTATCGACGTAATATATCAGTTCGATTCATGAACATTTACTTTTTCCTTTGCATCTTTTATTTGAATTTATTTCTTAAGTTCTAAAGAAAACAGAAAAAGAAACGAATTTTAACATAACATAACAACTTAAAAGTCTTAAAGACAATACTTTATCAAGCTAAATACCGTATAAATAAATGCAAAACTTAATTGACTTTATGCTTTGCTTTTAAATTAAACTTCAGATACCTAAGTTAGTAAAATGTCTTGAATGAAAAGTACAATTGACAGTTAATTAAACATTTTTCATTGCGAAATTCAACCGTTACGCTTAAGGCGTCAGATAAAATAGAAATAGCTATTACAAGTCAACTTGTTTACGTTTTATTATTTCTTATGTTACGCAACTAGGCGAAGTTTTGATTGTGTTAACAAATGTATCTCCATATTATATTGAGTGAAAATAAGTGGAATTCGGATGTTGGGATAGACTTACAAACAAATAAAAAGTTTTCTTTGTTCAACCATTAATTTTTTTAGCTTTATAATGGGATTTTTTAAACTTAACAAATTTAACTAAGGATCTCAGTTAAATAAAAATAATACATTGAAATAGGTTAGGTACTACATATAAGATATTATTGCTTATTTAAAAAAAAAAAATATCTTTTGCAGATGTTGACAAGTGCGTCAGGAGAATTTGAATATGGAATTGAGACAAGTTTAGATGTAAGGTATAGGAAATGAGTTTTTTGTGGGATTCGATCATAAATCTAGGAAAAATCAAAATATGAAAAAGAGCTATAATAACCCCCTCTTTTTTTATATTTTCCTATATGTATAAAGCTTATTACGCTGCTGATACGAAACGAAAAATCCCATACAAAAAGACACAACGAAATCATGACCGAAAAATTTCGTTCTACTTTTCGTTTTGCAATGCGCTTATGTTATAGTTTTTGTTGTTATATAGCAATAGATCAGGAAAAAATGATGAAGAACCAAGTAATTTTGAAGCTCTCAACTGACAGGTAAAAATTTGTACAATTTTACTATAAATGAGGACTCAAGTACCTTACCGCAGAGCTGTAAGTAAATTAAATATATCATATACATTATGAATAACTTAAAGACAATTACCCTGTACTTTAAATACTTAAGTACAATTTAATACCATTCCAAGGTAATTTATGTACTCGTAAGGTACCACTACCGGGACTTATACTTATAATTCCGAAAAATTATTCAAAAATTGTTGTACTTAAAATTGCTGTACTTAAATACCTATGAAGGTTTTTATAATACAAATTCTATATACTACTGAAATACGTCAGCCAAGTACAAGACTTAGCACTATTTAATTGGACTTGTTGAATTATTGATTAAAAATAGCTTTTAACGGCCTTTAGTCCATAAAAATTGGCGTTTCGTCCCGGCGATCTCACTTGGACTCATCAGTTGACTAGTGAGGGCCTTGTAAATACGCAATTTTTATTAAGTTCAGTTCAACTTACATGAACTTTTTGACAAAAAAAAGCTATTTTGAATCAGTACTTAAATACCTTTCAAACCCGTTTTTAAATCCTAAAAACTGCTAATTACTCTTCTAGTTACTAAAAGAATTATGAGTAGGTATGTACCTACCTACTTAAGAATTAAAAAAGAAATCAGAAGTAATTAGGAATTAAAAAAGGATTCGAAGATATAAGCGAACGTTATCGGCTTGATTTTATGCATAGCAAAAAATGAACAGTAAAAGCCTCCAAAAAATATCCGATAACGTTACGATAAAAAAACCTGCCTTGATATCACGACGCATACACCTAAAAACCCTCGTACTGCCTAGTCTAAGAGATTCATCTGAATTACCGCTTCCATCATTTTTTTTTTTTTGTTTGTACAACCCATCTTTGCAGATTACCCATGCATTTCAATCAAACGATATTATTTCAAATAAACGATATATACCTGTAAGAAAGTTGTCTTTAAATCGCGCAGTGCTGTATGATTAAAGCGTCTAAGTAGTAAGGGCTTGTCTCGATCAACGTGACCCGTCCAAACTTATAAGTGGACCCACCGATCCGCGCCTTTATCTAATTAATGTAAATTCTCTAACCATGGACTTTCACACTATTTAATTGAACTTGATGAATTGAAAAAAAATATATGTTACGGAATTCAATCTTTCGGATTCCTTAACAAAATTTTGTTTGTAACTAGCTACCTACGTAGGTATTCTTAATTCAGTTAATACTACCTACGTATCCTTTAATTCAGTAAATACGAACAAAAATTTTGCTGTTCGTATTGGAACTAAAATTAAATTCTACGATCCTGAGAAATGTTCATAATAATTACAAAGGCAAATTAACCCACAACTGAAACAATTTATAACTTCATACTTGGTCAAATTAAGTTCTTGATTTTGTATGTACAGATACAGGCTAATTTATTATAAGTGAAGGTGTTTATTGACTTTAAAGTGAGATTTTACTCTTGGTGATTTGATTTGTTGACCAAGCGTTTCATGAGTTAAATATTTGAAGTTTTGTTTAACTGAAGAAAGTCACATTCCTTTATGGAATCGTATACAACATCAACCGTGCAAAGATGAAGATATTCATTAACTTATTTATTTCACGATTTCTCTTTTCAATAGACAATGTAATCACGTCTTAATTGTTTGAAGCATTTAATTAAGAAAAATGTATTTAATTAGGTACAATCACCTGGAACTTTGTTACTTTTTTATTTTATTTGCCACATAAAAAGAAAAGTACATTCAAAAACAATCACAACAATAGAGAAATCAAGCCATCAAAACTAGAAATTAAATCAACAAAGTTCAAAAGGCTACGTCACATCACACAAAACGCAAATTGCGGCGAACAAATTATAAATTAAAAATCTCGATCACGTCCTACTACCACTTAATAACAACTAAACAGAACAGAAACAAAATTCCATGATTCCATCAAATCGAAAGAAAACCACAGATTAGCCACATGAAGATGAGAATCCCCGGAAGCCATTTTAATTTGCCTACAAGCTTGAACTGGCAGTTATCAGATAAAAAATGAGAATGTGTGTATAAAAATCTCACACATAGGCAGTAGGGATCTTCACACACCTGGTTAAATTGTTGTTGCAATTCACATCTATTCATCGACGCGGGGAAAAATTACAAATACAACAATGTAAACAAATGGGTTTTGGAGGGTGAAACGTACGAAACATTCTCATCTTCATATGGCTAATCTGTGAAGAAAACAACTCCATCACTTTCCAGGGGCATTGATGATATTTTCCAGATCCAAGGGCCCAGTGTTACCTTTGAGAATTTTCATAAAGTGTCAAAAAAGGTGTCCGAGAGGAAAAAAGGTGTCCATTAGAAATTTCAATTATAACACAAGATTAAATTCAAATTTTAATGAACGAACAAGTATTTCAGAAATTGTGTAAAAAGTTTTAAAAAAGTCTTAAATTTCATCATATTATTTCTTTAATACAGTTTCTAAAGTTTACTATTTTGAACCAAAACTGTTCTATATTTTTAATTTTAAAACAATTTTCAAAATCAACATCATTTTATTGGCTCTTAACTTATAAGCTTTGAACTCTTTCCCGAGATTTTAAATTCATTTTTTTGAATTCAGAAACCAAATCAAAATAGTCTTATTCTTTTCCCAATTTTATAATTTCTGGGTCCAAGAAACGTTATACAGATAATTTCTTAGCTGTGACTTGTTCACATATTTTTTGATAATATTTCAAAACATTGTTTTTTATTAAAAGTACTTCATGGTCTTTAATTTAGGGAGTATGAAAGATGGAAGAAGAAAAAGATTTGGTGTTGGTATTTTTTGAGTGACTGACAACGGGTTCCGTTCAATTTTTCGAACAAATTGTTTTTTTTTTAAATAGTGTCGAAAGGGTTGCTAGATTTCTAAAAAGTGTCCAAAATCGATGTATTTTTAAAAAGAGGTGTCCTGGTGTCCGGGTGCTGAAAAGGTGTCAAAATGACACTAAAGTGTCCCCAAAGGTAACCCTGCAAGGGCCTGTTTCTACCACAGATTAGCCACATGAAGATGAGAATCTTTCGTACGTTTCACCCTCCAAAACCCATTTGTTTACATTGTTGTTATTGTAATTTCTTCCCGCGTCGATGAATAGATGTGAAATGCAACAACAATTTAACCAGGTGTGTGAAGATCCCTACTGTAAATGTGTGAGGTTTTTATACACACATTCTCATTTTTTATCTGATATCTTACAGCTCAAGCTTGTAGGCAAATTAAAATGGCTGCCGGGGATTCTCATCTTCATGTGGCTAATCTGTGGTTTCTACCACAGATTAGCCACATGAAGATGATAATGTTTCGTACGTTTCACCCTCCAAAACCCATTTGTTTACATTGTTGTATTTGTAATTTCTTCCCGCGTCGATGAATAGATGTGAATTGCAACCACAATTTAACCAGGTGTGTGAAGATCCCTACTGTCTATGTGTGAGGTTTTTATGCACACTTTCTCATTTTTTATCTGATAACTGCCAGTTCAAGCTTGTAGGCAAATTAAAATGGCTGCCGGGGATTCTCATCTTCATGTGACTAATCTGTGGTTTCTACGCTACTCCAATTCACAGATTAGCCACATGAAGATGAGAATCCCCGGCTGCCATTTTAATTTGCCTACAAGCTTGAACTGGCAGTTATCAGATACAAAATGAGAATGTGTGTACAAAAATCTCACACATAGAGAGAGTAGAGCTCTGAACAGAGTCTGAACCACAGATTAGCCATATGAAGATGAGAATGTTTCGTACGTTTCACTCTCCAAAACGCATTTGTTTACATTGTTGTATTTGTAATATTTTCCCGCGTCGATGAATAGATGTGAATTGCAACAACAATTTAACCAGGTGTGTGAAGATTCCTACTGCCTATGTGTGAGATTTTTATACACACATTCTCATTTTTTATCTGATAACTGCCAGTTCAAGCTTGTAGGCAAATTAAAATGGCTGCCGGGGATTCTCATCTTCATGTAGCTAATGGCCGAGTTCAACGCACATCTGAATATTCAGAATTCTGAATTTTTGAAGCTCTTGATTGGCAAGCTGTCAGAAGTCATCTGAATTTTCAGAACTTTTTCTGACAGCTGGCCAATCAAGAGCTTCAAAAATTCAGAATTCTGAATATTCAGATGTGCGTTGAACTCGGCCATTCTGTGGTCTGAACACTCCGAACATACTCTGAGCGTGCTCTGCTCTGAGAGTTCTTCCTTCCTTCTTTTTCCACTTGTCAAATTTGTGTTCAGCTATTCAACTCCGTCTGCTATATCAATTTATTCTGAGCTCATAGAGCGCGCTCTGAACCTGCTCTGATAATGCTCAGAGCGAAAAAAGAAACACAAAATTGGAGCTCTGGGGTGGAATCGGCTAAGGTGATAGTTGATCATCAATTTTTTGATTGTCGCTTTAACGATAGCTGTCTCTATCCTATCTATAGGGAAAGATAGAGAGAGCAATCGTAAAAACGAAAATCACTTAATAAAGCGATCGCTTTATTCTTACGCGATACGGGCCCTGAATGCTCTGAGCTAAAAAAGAAACACGATTTTTTTTGACAGTTCAGGCTCTGCTCTGAACTAAAAAAGAAAAACGCCCATGGCGAGTAGATGAGATTTCTCGGCAAATTAATCCTGTGCGTTCCATTAAAACGGGTAGTAAAATACTAGTGAGTGTTCGCCACCTTCAAAGAAACACGGCTTCAAGGGCGCATCAACTGAGATAGGTAAATCGTATGTGCGTAAAAAATAGAAGGGCAGATTCCACCCAAATTACACCGATGCGCTTGCTTTGTTTATAGAAACGAGCCAGTTTCAATTATTGGCTGCGTTCGAGGGGTAGTCGGATAGGCTGTCTGAGATATATTAGTATCCGATTCGTTTTCGAACGGCTAAAACTGGATAGGTAACATTTGCTGTCAAAACCAAGAACAGCTAATAAGATTGCTTTTAAACGATGCAATTTCTTCTTGTGATTTTTAAGCATGTTGGCGAGGGACGTATGTGGTGGCCGCACTGCAGAGTTATCGCTCATTCTTCTTTGTGTTTTTCCTTATTGTTCGAATGTGTTTTATTTTCATTCGTTGTGCACTCAGATAACTTCGCTTAAACAAGTGGAGTAAAGAGTGCAAAGAGATGATAGTTTTTCACTTGCACAAAGTTAACTTTCATTAAAAATCGCTGTCGTGTAAAAGGAATTTGCATTTAGAAGGAAACCAAAAGAGAAACGAAGATTAAAAATGGCTGCCGTGTAGAAGCAGTATAACAAAACGTAAAACAATTGAGTTCTTAACGCGACGATTAGATTATCAATTGGGGTTTTTTTTTTTGGCTCCGAGCGGGGCGTGAGCGAATAGAGCTTGCTCCGAACCGGGCTTGACCTGACCGCTCCGATTTATTTAAGAAACTATTGAGCACTAAACTGTCATTGTATATATTTTTTAATAAAACATCAAAATTGTCAGCTTTGTTTTGTGAAATTGGTGGTTATATTTTCAAGTTATGTTTCTTTTTAATTACTTTCTAGTTAATACTAAATGGAAAAAGCAATTATTCCACAAAACTTAATGAATTTAGCTGCGCTCAGCTTTTCGCTCGATGTGCTCGGTCATTTTTTTCCGAGCTCATCGAGTGAGCCCCGTTTGAGCTCTGATCTAAAAAAGAAATACAAAGTGAGAGCTCGGAGGGCTCCGAGTTCAAAAAAGTAACAAATTCTTTTTAGGAACGCTCAGTGCCTCGCTCGGAGCTAAAAAAGAAAAACGCCTATTGCATCATCAATTAATTATTCAGTACCATTCCATGACAACGAATAAATGAAAAAAAAAACAAACGTAAAGAAAAAAGGTATGCAACACAATTGTCACTGAGATCCGTATCGTTTTATTTTCATGAGATGATCTATCAGCGATAGTAAAATACGGCTATTGAGAATTTCACTACCGAAACAAAATAAAAGAGCCTTTAAATGTAAACAAATAAGGAATAAGGTTTCACAAATCAAAAATGCATGAGCTTACTTAATTTGAAGTTAAATAAAATCTTAATAGTTCTATTAGTCTAATCAATACGTACCTACTATACGTAATGAACTAAAAGCTGTTAAAAAAGAATATGGCAATACTTAATTGGGAAGTATCGAAATAATTCTGATTGTTCCTTCTATGATTGTTTTTCATTTTGATTGTGAATTTTATACAGCAGAATTTGTAGAAGATTCAAGAAAAGTGTAGGGATTTTGTTAGCGAAAAGGTTAAATAATTTTAACCTTACATGCCGCCTCCACTAGATATGAACGATGCTCGGATTATGAAGAACAAAAATTCATATCATGTGGTGACATTATCCATACAAGTCAGATTGTGGATTGAATTGTGATTATTTTTTTCGGGGTCTGTTTTTTCGATTGATCTTTCAAATCTCGATTTGAAGCCACATACTTTCACACTCACTTGCACACAAACCAAAGTAAAGTGACTTTTTCTAAACGTCGTTGGTAAGTTCTTTTTCTAGCAATAGTAGCCGTGATATTTGTAAGCCCGGGGAGATTTGGTTGAAAAAAACGACATCGGGGATTAGTGACGCCATAACAGAAATAAAATGGAGTTTCCATACAAACTATCGATAACAAGTATGCAATTTACGCCGGTAACACAGTTTTTCTCCGTGCTTAAGTTAAGCTCTGAGAATTCTCCGCGCTTAGCTAAGCCCGAAGGGGCATTTAACATGTAAATTGCAGGACAGGACGTCGTTTTTTTCGATCGATTTCCTCGGGGCTTGCAAAAAAGCACGGCTAGTAATCTATTGTTGTTATAAGTTTGTTCGGGTACTTTCTGGACTAAAAATGGCAACGATAAACAGATACAAGGTATGCTCATTAGATACACCCAAGTCGCCATCTTGGCATTTTTATGACGTCACAATCATCTTTGGGTGTTATTTTCTTTTTAAAATGAAGACTATAATTTAGAATTCAGTATTTAAACATATTATTTTAAAGTGATAAGAACTAAAAACAATCTAATGAAATTGAATTAACTTTTTGCTCTCCTAACAAACCCAGATGATTGTGACGTCATGCACCATGCACCTTGTTTTTGTTTATCGTGAAAAATGGCAATCTGTCATATTCGACGGAGAGGGGATGAAATTCTCTCAGGGGAAGTGAAACTGCCCAAAAGTACACGAACGCTTTGAACCAAAAATGTTTGCCCCTTTTCAAACGTCAACAAAAAGTAAACAAAAGACCAAAAAAAAACGTAAACAATACGACAAAAATTGGAATTTCTATTGTAATTCTACATGCTTTATTGAATTTTCCAATACACAAAATAGCAGAAGTGAGTCAAATTCTAAACAGTTTTTAAAAATATTGTAAATTCAGTTAAATTAAATTGAAAAAAACATATTGAAATTACACTAGAAACATTTTTCTTTAATAACTTAACTGTTCCATGTTTTTTTTAACAAAAAGCACTGCACAATACAAAATAAATACACGTTTTGCATTGATTTTCTTCTTTAAAATAATTTTTGTTTGAGTTATTTTTTTAATTAAAAACAAAATTCACCTCAACAAATAGAAATAAAACCTAAAGTAAAAGTAAACAACAGCCATTTTGTTTTTGTTCTTTAACTGGCTTTTGACGGAACACCAGAACTTACTAGTTTCAGCCCGAAGAAATTTCTCGAAAAAAAATTGTCAGGAAGCGGAAATCATTTTCTCTCTCGCGAGCACCCTGGGGTCGCCCCAAAGCGTTTTTTTGAAAAACCTGAAGTCACCCTGGTGAAAAGTTTTTGTATTTTTTTGAGACCTGGGGTCGCCCTGAAGTAGATCTAGGTATTTTGCTGTGGCGAGTTGAGGTAAAGAATAAACTGCCAAAGTGATATGAGTTGTGAAGCATTTGACGCTGTTCACATTTGGAGTCACTCCGTGCGACTCATGTTGACATCGCTTTGTTTTATCTCACTCCACCTCATGATGAGATAAGATGGAAAAAAAAATGTCTCACTTGACTACAATTACATCATAGTGAGATGGAGCGAGATAAACCCAGGTTTTTTTTGACAATTCTTGGGCTTGTCAAGAAAACCTGGGCCCGTATCGCGTAAGAATAAAGTAATCGCTCTATAGAGGTCTTCCAAGATTTGTCTTTGTCTTTTCTCTTTCTAATTTGACATCTAAAAACAACAACAAAAAAAAGTCCCTGGTTGGAAAATATTTACATGCTCTTGGCAGTGTTAAAAATCCGGTCATTTGATTATTTATTGTATTTGGAACTGAAAACTTAAATTTGCGATCGAATTACCAATTAATTAGTGTTTAAACATTTTAGTGAACATTTTTTCAAGTGTTTGATACAAAAAAACTAATTTTATTACATATTAATCACTATTATTAAACACCCGACCTTTTTGGCTCGCCTTCGTGCCTTCGGCATTTGGTTTTGTTTTCCAACCAGAGAGTGCTGTCAGATTGTTTTTTTTTTTTTTTTTTAATTTCACAGTGACACTTCTGACATTTGGTGGCAGAGATCCATTAAGTGATTATCATTTTCGTCGATTACGCACTCTGTCCTTCCCTATAGATAGGATATAGAGACAGCTATCGTGAAAACAATCAACAAATTGATAATCAACTATCACCTTAGCCGATTCCACTCCTGGGTTAACCCTGGCTAAAGTTCAACAAAGGAAGTTAAGTCAAAACGATTTATTATCACTTCTTGTTGAAATTACAGATTAGCCATATGAAGATGAGAATGTTACGTACGTTTCACCCCCTAAAACCCATTTGTTTACATTGTTGTATTTGTAATTTCATCCTGCGTCGATGAATAGATGTGAATCGCAACAACAACTTAACCACAGATTAGCCATATGAAGATGAGAATGTTTCGTACGTTTCACCCTCCAAAACCCATTTGTTTACATTGTTGTATTTGTAATTTTTTCCCGCGTCGATGAATAGATGTGAACTGCAACAACAATTGTGAAGATCCCTACTGTATATTTGTGAGATTTTTATACACACATTCTCATTTTTTATCTGATAACTGCCAGTTCAAGCTTGTAGGCAAATTAAAATGGCTGCCGGGGATTCTCATCTTCATGTGGCTAATCTGTGAACTTAACCAGGTGTGTGAAGATCCCTACTGTCTATGTGTGGGGTTTTTATACACACATTCTCATTTTATATCTTCAATCTGACAGTTCAAGCTTGTAGGCAAATTAAAATGGCTGCCGGGGATTCTCATCTTCATGTGGGTAATCTGTGGTTGAAATCAAGTTTAAGGCCGGTATTCACCGAACATTAGTGAAGGTAAAACAAAGTACATGGTGGCGTCGAATGTGAGAGGAACAGTTGGTCAAACAATCAAGGTAGCGGAGCACGAATTTGAAGTGGTGCAATCCTTTAAATACCTTGGGTCAATAGTAGCAGCCGATAACAATATAGAAGAAGAAATACGCGGGCGGCTTCTCAAATCCAACAGAGCCTACTATAGTCTGTCAAAGCTCTTCAAATCCAGAAATCTCACCATAACTTCAAAACTGCTGCTGTACAGGACCATGGTCCTGCCAGTACTCACATATGGATCCGAGACTTGGGTGCTTAGCAAAAGGCACTCCGACCTCTTAGTCGCGTTCGAGAGAAAAGTCTTAAGGAGAATTGTTGGCCCCATATGTGAGGAAGGACGATTCCGGAGACGGTACAATCATGAATTGTACGCAATCTACCTTGCAGCAGATATCGTGACAAAAATTAAGCTCGGTAGACTCCGGTGGGCAGGGCACCTAGCTCGCATGAGCGAAGAGGAACCTGCTCGGAAAGTTCTTTGTGGTACATTCTATGGTAGACGACAGCGTGGTAGACCATGCTTGCGCTGGAGAGATGGCGTAGACCAGGACGCCGGGAGCCTTGGGGTGCGCAACTGGATGGCGGCGGCTCGAGACCGGGATGGGTGGAGAGACTTGTTGAAGGAGGCCAGGACCGGACCCCGGTTGTCGAGCCGACGATGATGATGATTCACCGAACGCTTATAACTTAAGAGGCTCATAAGCCTATTCACCAAGCAATAATAGTGAATATTTACATTTAATATTTATATTTAAGAATCTCATCAAAAAATTTCGAAGTCCACATGTCAACTCTCCCATTTCTTGAGTTTTTTTTTTGCAATTTCAATGTTCTTAGATTCAAATTTCAGTGAAGAAAAACGTCATTGAAATGTATGCAACAAAATGCAAAACTGCAATGTCCCCTTTCACACGAGGAAACTGAGTTGCCAGCAATATTCAGTTTGTGGGTGAGAAGGGCAAAAAGTAAGAGGGGAAAATGAAATATCCCCGGTCAACGATTCGAGGAGATTTTTTCGACATTCCTCTTCACACACACAGTAGAGTGTGTTCAACCAAGCTTTTTTAAAAGGAAACTACAGAAAGTTTCCAGTTATTTTCAAGTTATGAGCCTCATAAACTTAAGAGCCGTTTATGAGCGTTCGGTGAATAGCGGCCCAAGGCCGGTATGAGAGCCGCTCTCTCACAACCAGACATACCCAAACTGTGAAATCAAGCTGTTTTTTGAAATGAATTTAAAATCACTTTATTTCATTGCAGTTTTGCATTTTTTGCATACATTTTATCATTTATTTACTTATTTTCATTTTATTTAATTCAATGGTGTGTTTTTTCACTGAAATTTGAATCTAAAAACATTGAAATTGCAAAAAAATAACTCAAGCAATGGGAGAGTTGACATGTGGACTTCGAAAATTTTTGATGAGAGCCCTTATAACTTAAAAGTGGTCGGGACCACTCGTAAGTCTTATGAGCGCTCATAAACATTCACTATTAGCCGTGTTCCATTGGGCCTTGCAAAGTACTTTTAAGTACTTCCCAGTAGATGATGTATGGAATGCTTTCATTTTGCCAAAAGTAAAATCTAACCTCAATATCAATTTAATTTCGGTTGTTTGTTTTCTTATTTTACCGTGTTCGGCGCCAAAAAAAAAATAAAATAAAAAAGTAGTTTTGGTAATTTTCAATTTTCTCATAAACCAGAAGACATAAAACCATCTAGTTTTCAATATATGATTAAGAATTTATAGGGACATCAAATAATTAAAGCCAATTCAGTACTTCATTTCACAACTTTGAATAAAAAAACTGTAAACATTTTTTTTTGTTTTTTTTTGTATAAATTTTGAGATTGAAAGCATTTTTTTCAAAAACTATTAACACAAATAACTAGGTTTAAACAAATAATAGAAGAATAAGTTTCTGACTTTCAGAAAACATATAATTTTGCATTATAAGTGTTGCCGTTGTTTTTAAATCTTTTTTTTTTTGCTTTTAGTAATTTTTTAGAAAATTGCCCCTCCCGCCTTAACGGAGGGATATAGACCCCCCCCCCTCCCATAGCAAAAAATGCTTGTATTTTACCGTTCTACAAAAAAAAAGTTATTATTTTGCGGCGCCTGAGTGATCGTACTCTCCCCGATTTCGATTTTGGGAATTTGTTCTGTAATAATCTGATTTATTTTATTTTTTCGCCTTTATTTATTCTTTCGATTTCTTCGATTTTTTATTAAGAAATTTGTGCCAATAATGAATGAAAAAATCACATTTGTGTGTAAACATTAAGTTGATAAATAATTTAATGCCGTTACAATTTTGCTTGTCAAATTTCCTTTAAAACATAAAAAAAAACATATACTTTGACTAGTGAAGAATAATGTTTATTTATAGTATAACAAAGATCACACAGCTTGATAGACAACAACAAATAATTTTACGAAGTAGCTTTCTTTGTATTTGATTTAAAGAATCCATTTGGTGTGCATGCATGTTTCTATTTATTTTGTAGTCGATGTTATTTATCTAAAAATTGATACTGAAATATTGATGTTTTTTCTCTCAACATAGATTTTTGCTAACATCGATAATAATCATTAATCATAACAACCGAAAAAAGGAATCGTGTTATCAGGCTCTATGGCACACAATCATATTTTTTGCAATGTAAATTTCTCATTTTCAATTGCAAAATTGCATTTTTATTTTGTTCATATTTCTTACTTCTTTTACCTGTTTTGTAAATAAATCGACTCATATTACTTTGAAAGATCAAGACTTTCAATTCATATCATGTACATGAGTTGAAAATAGTTACAAAACGTAACTATTTGACACTTCAAAATGAATTTAAAAACGATGTCAATGTGCCAAATAGTTAGAATTCGTAACTAATTTTGATTAACGGAACGACAAAAGTCAACTATTGTTAACAAAATTTCAAATACCAAAAGAATTCCTTAAATCGGACATTTTTTTATTTTTACCCCATTTCACCCTACAATTTTAAAATTTGAAAAAGAATACCCAAAAAGCACTTGGCTAAGAAAAATATTTTAAACAAAAAAAAGAATTTCCTAGATCGGACAATTTTTTTTATTTTTATCCCATTTCGCCCTACAAATAAGAAAATTTAAAAAACTATATCCCAAAAGCCATTTCCAAACCTCCTGTTGAACGTTAATTGAATTGAACTGAAAAACGAAATGTACGCCTACAGCGCCACCCGCTAAGAATTTTCCTATTTTTCAGTAATTCAGACGGCGTTCTTCATTTTGAAATAAGAAAATGTTTGAGGAGTTTAGAGTAATTTAAAGAATGAGTTTCATGCTCCTTTTCCATTTTCTCATATGAATAAATAAATATATTAACTGCGAAATAAAGAACTTCGTTCTAAAAATATTAAGCTTGGAATTTCAATGTTTTTTTTTTTTTTTGTCATAGGTCCGATAGGTGCGATTTTCTGTGTTTGCCCAATAAAGTTGAGGAACTCGTAAGTTACAAAAAAATCATTTGTAGTGTCGGCTTTCATTTTATTTTTTTTTACAGTTTGACTGTACTTTATAGTACTAGTATGTACATACATATGTATATATACACAGTTTAGATTAGAATAAGCTTACCAAATCACCAATGACTGAAAAAAATATAATTGTTGCTGCATTCATTTATTTGTTGATTATGAAAAAAATATCTTTGGGTATGGGTTTACAAAAATATTTGTATTTTTTATTTCAAGTTTGTATAACATTTTTATTTTGAAGTAAAAGGAAAGAAAATAATTTTGATGTATACAATTTATAAAATCCCATTTAGTAAATATTAGCTTTTTATTTTATTAAAATGCAGTGTTGTACTTTAGAATCTATATTTTTTGAACATTCCCTGCATTGGGTCAACTTTTGTCATTTTAGACAATTTTTTTTCTTTTAAACGTTTGCTTGTGTTTTATTAATAAATATTTTGATTCTATCATTAAATTCAATATTTTTCGCCAAAGAAGTTCGTTAGATTAGTAATATTCATATCAAAATATCATGAACATGTTTAAAGAATTTTTTTTCCTATTGGTTAATGTAATAAAAATATATATTTATAAAAAAAACTACACGCAAGATATGATGTGTAAAATGGTCAAAAATGCATAAAATGATATTTTAAATTACCTAAATGAAAAATATTTATTTAGAACTGACTCTCTTCTCGAGTAGTAGTTTTAGTGGTGGTGATTTTATCGGATTCCCCATTTGTTTTCTCATGTGAAATGCTGGTTATGACGGATTTAATTACAACGGAACTGGTGGTTGTTTCTGTAGTATTGCTAAAAATGGTTTTCATAAAAATTGTACAAATTGGTTAAGATATGGGTTAAGATATATTTACCTGAGTGGTGCTAAATCCATTAAGTTTGGTATATTAAAATCTGTAATGTCCCTCATATTAGCGTTTGTAACGGTTTGGCTCGTTTGCGAGCTTAAAACTGAAAGTCGACCTATCAAATTAAACATTTTATAATATTGGTAGTGGTATGCGACATTTATTTTTAAAAAGAAATTTAATTGTTAGTTTTTACCTAAGGATTTCTCAAAACGGATTTTAAATGAGAAATTAGTACTTTCAGATCACGTACTTAGTTTTTCGGGGAAACAATTTTTCGTTTTACAACGTATTTATATAGTGGAAAAACAGACTAATATATTATATAATTTTGAGTTAGAATATCTCAAAAAACTGCTCTGATAAAAGAAATTCTGAGCCTGGTTCCTGTTTGACGGACATAATAGGGTATTTAAATGTGGACATGAATCATTAACATTATGTAATCATTAAATTAGGGAACACACATTTCGGGGGGCAGTTGAATAAACTAAAAATAAGATATTTTTCGTACCCAGAAATTGTACGAAATTATAAGTATCAACAATTCGTTAGATATTCCAGTTTTCCAGACCAAATAGTCTTGACTGATTAAAATATCCAAAAACTTGGTTTTCGTCGTACAATCCTATTTTTTCATCCACTGTACATTAAAATTCTAATGTTTGTTTTAGCTCTTCTACATAGGAACGGGTAGATGTAATATAAAGAGTGATTGTAACAAGACTGCGTTTCAAGTTTGTGCCGATTTTAAATAACCCGAAATATGGCTTTTGCGTTGTTTAAGAAAGATATATTTTTCGTATTTTGTTTTACTTTTGAATACAATCCCGTAGCAATGCAATTATATTAAGAGACTAATACTTTTAGTCGTATTTATAAAGTTATAAATAAACAGTTCTTATTATCGTTGTGAATAAGTGAATAAAGCATTATTCTGGTTGGTAAAAAAAAAAAATAAATGAAAAAAAAAATAAACGTTTAAAATGTAACACGGAAAAAGAAAACGTTGACATCCTTTTGTGTATCTAAGTGGGTGGTGGCAGAATCTTAGACAGCCTAATGCATTTTGTTGTGCAATAAGGTAGGATTGTTTGATAAATCAAAATATTATAATGTGAAAAATTTGCTTTATTGTCTTTCTAATTTTGTCTTTAGTGAATAGCTTATGCCTCGACCTGATTTTTTTTTTTTTGGAATGAAAATATGAATCGAAATAGGATGTTGAAAAATATAATTGATGAAAATTACTGTTTTTTTTTATTTTGATTTGATTTCCTCTTCATCACACGATCAAAACATTCATCAAATTAGTCATCTAATGTTTCAAAAACATCCATTTTAAGTCCAATCGATTATATTTATTTGTTTTACCGGTGGTATTGACAGCTATAAATGTTTTCATTTCGAGTTAACTTTGTTAATCGATACAAAATAATTCGTTATTTTCAGTATTTTTTAGTTCGATTCGACTTGTACTCTAGAACAGTACTCTAGTTATTTTCAGTGGAAGGCACATAATAGAATTCCATAGAAATCACATCTACTCACAATGAGAGCAAGAGTAGTTTGTAGTAACATGTTATGGTTTGAATCTATTCATGAGTAGTTCGCCACCTCTAAAGGAACACGGCACCTACAAATTTAAAACGGGATGTAGCAGCGCTCATAGATAAAATGGGACAAGTTATTTGATAACATAAAGCTTTATCGTTGAAACTATTATTTACTGTTGGGATTCGCTACAAAGTTGTATTCTTTTTAATGAGGGTTTACTTTTTCTTTCATGTCAGTTTAATTTAATTGATACCTATATGGTTTTTCTTTTTAAATGGACATCAAATTATTTTACCTTTCGTCGGGGTTTACTTCATCCTGGTTTCCATCCCTATAAAATAAAGTGCAAATCGGATTCTCAGTAACAAAAAAAAGTAAAAACGTTTTTCCCAATGGAGCTTTACAAAGAGTACATAGATATATATACATATATATGTTTGCCGAATATCTTAGACTTTATTACTTAAGCTTTATGTTTGGAAGCTATTATGTTTTCACAATACCAATTGACATAAAAAAGGCACAACACAACCAAAAACCAAACATTGATATCAGCAGTGTTAGAAAGATAATATTAACAATTACCACAAAGGACGAACACAAGAATTTAACTTACCAACTGTTTCTTCAGTTGTAGTCGAACAGAGAGTCGTTGTAGTAGCATTTAGATGATCCCGCACAGAGTCGACAGTAATGTCTCCCATTGAACTTGAAATAGTCTCATTACCACGATTGGGGGAGCCTTCCAATCCGTTCCCCATTCCATTTGAATCCAAGCTTATGTGTTCTTTGTTAATGGGTTTGTTTATACTTTCTATTGAATCTGCCTCCATTGTTTCTTGTTCCTGATTACTATTTTCATCCATGTCTTTTCCATTTGAGTGTTGAACAATTATTGTTCCTTTGGGAGTTACAACTTTTGCTGTCGCAAGACTTATGCGTTGCATTTCTGAAGAGGACATCATATAGAGAGCTTCTCCAAAATTAGTAAAGCATAGAGAGGAAATCCCACTTAAAAGAAAAAGTCATAAAAATATGTTCTAATCATATTACATTAAAAAATTTTACTTTATGTCCTCTCGTCTAACAGCCGCCGCATTTAACTGTCGCTTTAATTCTGGTATGGATAGTACAAGGATATCGCCTAGATTCGTCAGACATAAAAGGCCTACTTCGTGGTAGTCTCGAGTTTCGGGTACGATTTCCCCACCATTTTCATCGACATTTTCGCGTTCAGTGCAAGTTTCAGATTTAGTGGACTTCGTTGGACTGCCCTGCAAATAATCTAACGGCACTCTACAAGTAAACGAAGCAAAAGCCAATCGTCTCACACGTGCTCCCTCATGTGCTGTTAGTTTATATTTTGTGATTGGTTTCAATTGGGGGAGAGAAAAAATTTTAAACTGTTCCTCTGATGCAATCAAAACTCTATGTGGAGGGGTTTTGGGTCCATTTAGCTCCAAGGGCACACCAGTATGGTCAAATACCACGATTCCAACAACAGGGGCTCGATGTTTCATTTGAATCTCTTTTGCTAGTTGTGCAGAAACACGACGTGGAGGAGCAGACTGTTCAATATTGTTTTCTTGTGGGGGTGGTAAATGTAAAAGAAACACAGAAACGCAACTCGCGTTAGTGGCAGACCAAAGTGTGGCGGCGGTTGTGTGGACTGTAATGTTGAAGATACAAGTTAAAACTATGAAATATGTCAATTACACTGGTCTACAAAACTAAATGTTTGTTTGGTGCGTGGATTACGTTGATTTCATCTTTGTAAAATTTATACAAAAACTGGGTTCATAATTGTTAACAAACAGCATTATCTTTACATATTTAGGACAACGCTTGTGTTCATAAAAGTAAAATGACAGTCAATATCTACGTATGTTATCAAGTTCTGTATGTGTTTTAACTATGTTGCCGAATTTGAAGGAAAATCCCACAGATGTGACCGAACTATTAAATCATTTGTGTGTAGCCATTAAGGCAGATAAGGGTTATTTCAATTATTTGAAGATTTTTTGATTTATCGTTAAGCGGAAAAAATTACAGTTTTATATTCTTGCGAAAAAATCATTCCCATAATAAATACATACAATTTACAAGTATAGCTTGATAAGGTGAATTTTGTCGGAGTTTCAGCTTTATTTACATATACATATATGTAGAATGTATAAAAAAAAAAATACAGCCGACTCTCCCTAAGTCGTACTCTCCCTTAGTCGAATTTCTCTCTAACTCGTATTTTTGCGTCATATTTTAACATTCCCTTCAATTTGCCATACAAAAACCATTCCCTAATTCGAACTCCCCCTGAGTCGAACCT
The DNA here is from genome assembly GCA_932273885.2 of Leucozona laternaria. NCBI lineage: Eukaryota > Metazoa > Arthropoda > Insecta > Diptera > Syrphidae > Leucozona > Leucozona laternaria. Next base: position 115,401,639 of record OW026368.1, on the reverse strand, counting down.
CTCTCTAACTCGAACACATTCTCTTGATTACTGGCATTTTTTTTCACCCCTTAAGTCGAATTTTGTTTAGTTTTGGAAATGTTAATAGGAAAGACTTTATGGAAGTCGATGATGGTATCGTGACTACCGAAGTACCTGCAAATGAACTTCTTTTAGAAGAAATAAATTCTGAAAATAACCCAAAATGAAAGTGAAAATGAAGAAGAAGAAGAATCCGAAGTAGTAAATCTAGAAATGGCAAGTAAAATAAAAATTGAGAACGCTATTGAAATCCTGCAATCTGCAATGGAATTATCAGATAATGTCTTTTTTAACTTGACTCATTTTTAAAAAAAAACAGAAACTACCTGTGATGACAAAATCAAAAATAACCAATTTTTTCAAGTAATATAGTAATAGCAAAAAGATGTTTTTTATTTTTTATTTTATATTTTTGTTTTGTTTCAATGAATTCATGCCTTATTTTATTACTATTTTTGTAAATAAGCAAGAAACTATATTTTTTTGTTAGCTTTTTGTATGTATGTATATTAACCTGTTTTATTAAATAAAAAAATAAAAAAAAAATCCTTCTCCCTATAACTCGAATTTTTCCAAAACTCTCTCTAACTTAGGGAGAGTCGACTGTAATTGTATTTACTTCACATGTCCGATGGTCTGATTTCCTCGAAGATAGCTACAACGATTTTTTAATGTACATTGATTTTCATAAAACTGCGTTTTTATGTATATAACGGAGATATGGTGTTAATATGTTTTGAAAAAAATTTTCATATTTTTTAACTATCCCCGTATATGTACGTTAATGGCAGGACCAATATTATTCCGAATTTGCACTAGTAAAAGCAAGCAATCAAAAGTTCTTGACAATTATTTCATATTTCTGATATTTTTCAATTAACAATTATGAACTTCACCAAGAAAAACAAAAAACCAATATAAATACATTTGTTCATAAATTAAGATGATTCACATCTACCTTTTTCCACAAAACTGCATTTTTTTCATTTAAAATCGTACAAGCGTCGTAATATTCAATACAAAAAGTCGTTCAGTTTTTTTCTAAGTTTGGGACACAACGATTGTTTCGAACTTATAGATCCGAATATCTCGAATCAGTACATCAAAAACCTTCAGAGAAGTATAATACGTTTTTGGCAACCGGAATTGTGTTGACCAGTGTTATATTGAAAATACTAATGCAAATGTTAACTTACCATTTGTAATGTATGTTTTTGCAAAAACTAAACAACGAACCATAGAACCCATTCCATCATCTGATGAACGCGCTTCGACTTGTCTTTCTACAGGACGGGCATCAAGCTAAAATAAAAATATTTGATGTTTTAATACCATATCCTTTCTTAATTAATACACTACCGTTGTTGCAGGCTGAGTTGGATTATTCCTTGTAGAACGTCCTTTTCTTAGTTTTCTAAATGATTCTCTTAGTGACTTTTTAAACGACTTGCGTCTAGAAAGTTGTTCTCCTGCACCAGTAAGATCTAAGTTTAAGTTTAAAAAATTAAGAAGTTGCGATTAAATACAGTATAATAGTTTACCATTTGGATTGAGAGTACATCGGTGAAACACTGGTAAAAAGTTTTTAAAGTCAAATAAAACTAAACCATGTGCGGTTCCACCTGAAACTAAGTTCCAATCTGTTTGCAAGGCCAAACAAGTAATGCTAGCAGGGGGTAAAACCTGTAGAACCCCAGTGATTTGAACACCAGGATCACCAACTGGATCTGCATTTTCAGCCAGTAAATTTGGACGCACATTTAACTGGTCGTGTCCTTTCCACACAAATCCATCACGGTCACTGACAAGGTTCATAGTCGACACTTTTAGCGGCTCTTTCTCGAGAGACTTTCCCTCAAAGTTAGCAATAATAATTTGGCCAGCGGTGCCGCCTATTATTATTATCCCCGTCTTAGGACACAGTGATAGTTTTTTCACAGCTAATCTAGGATCATCGGAATATGGATCGAAAAGGCCTGCTTTACGGAAGGGTGGTTCTGAATCATCTAACGACTCTGATGATTCACCGTGAGTGTCCTCCTGATTTTCATGTCTTAAAAAAACAAGAAAGGGTAAACTAAGTATAAACATTCCAACTGTTAAATTCTTTAAATGTACCCAAATAAAATAGAAGTTTTCAGATGATATATCGGGGTCATTACAACATCGGTACAATTCCAAAATTTAACAGAACCATCTTCGTGCCCAGTGAGCATTATTTCATATTCTTTATTTTCGTCATTAGCCAATTCATCTATATCTGACCACACTCCACCAGTGATTGGCCACATCATATCACTACATCCTGCATCCTGTTCTTGTCCAGCTTTGCTAATTTTTTCAAACACTTTCTTAGATACTTGCGAAGTTAATTGATTACAAGTAACAGCTGAGGCATGTACGGAATGCAAATAAGGGGCTTTAATCACGGGAACCTTGGGATCTGTTAGGTCATATGCACAAAGTTCTTCTTCTAAAAGGACCACAAGTACTTCAACTGCATCGGAGTTGCTTTCATACGTTACGAAAAAATCAACAACTTTTGAAGTAAAATCAAAGCATATTTTGTTTTCGTTATTCACGTGTATCGAAACACAATTGTGATCACCATATGCAGAGCGAGGCATACCTCCAGAAAACACAACAATTTTATCGGAACTTAAATTGTAAAAAACATAATTCTTGAATTATTGTTTGTTATAAAAATAGACGTAAACACAAATTTCTTACCCTCTTGTTCCTCTATACAGACGATTTATGCTTTTGCAGGGATCTGGTCCGTAAGGCACGTAGTTCAAGTTCTTCGGAGGGTCGGAATCATTAAGATGCCAAGAAGCGAATGAGCCATCTGCATGGTACCAAGTAAACTCAGTTCCTTCGGCATTTATGTGCAAACCAACACTTTGACCGTGGCCTGGAGCTATAAACGACCGAGACACTAATGAAGTTTCTGTATCCCATACCACACAAAGACCGCGGTTATATGCTACAAGCAATTGGTTACAACCATTTGGAATTTGCTTAATGCACTCAATAGCTCCTGGATTAAGTTTATAGCTGGGTGGAACTTGCTCCAAAACAACGTCGTGGTAAATTGCGGGCTCTTTAACGCTGAAATCTTTTAAATCCAACTGATATATATTGCCACCTTCCGTTCCGATCCAAACAATATCTTTCGTATGAGAACAACATAAAGAGGAAACCTTCTTTAGTTTACCATCAAATGAAAGTGACTTGATGGCAACTAATGTTGATCCAACAGGTTCCCATAAAATTAATTGATTGGACGCAGTAAGCGAAAGCAGGTTCCCAGTTCCATGAACCCACTCTAAAAGCTGAACATTTAAATCTGCTGCTGAATTCGATTGCATTGTGTGATGACCGTAAAATTCGATTCCGGGTTGTCCAAAAACTTTAAGTGCCCCATTCTGCGTGCCAATAGCCATAAGTTTACTTTTAGAATCAAAAGCCAGTGCTGATGGTTTATGAGGAAAGCCATGTTGCGCCGTCTAAAAATTCAAACTTTGTCAAATCAGCTCAATTCGTAACAAAACTACTTTTTAATGAAATAAATGTAAAAAAGAATCGAAAAAGCTTAATTAAAAACTAATAAGAAATCGACTTGAATACCGCGCAACTCACTAAGGTCTTAAGCGTAGGTTAATCTATGTTCATAGATTGCCTTTTTTTTACTATTGTTGTGTTAAAATATGCAAGAATGGCTTTAAATTCTTCATAATATTCAACCAAATTGTATGTGTTTTCCAAGTAAAATTGAAATGTAATAAGTAATTTTTTTTTTCAAATAAGTCTATTAGTTATCTTTTGTAATACGAAACCCTATCGCACCTATCTTATCTTAACGGCTTTTGGTATCAATTATGCAGACTTACTCACGCTTTTATTTTTCGACCTGAAGGTTATTTATTGTCATGTTGACTTATAATTATTGGAACGGAACGAGTCATTTTTTCGTAGGTATTCGTCCTAAATATCCTAAAAAAATGTAATCATGATTATTTTCATTAGTGAAAAAGATAACACAGGGGAACAAAATTTAACCAAATTTCAGCGGCAGAAACCCAACTATACTTTTCTCAAAGTTTTGTATGTCCTGAATTCGATTTCGAGGCTGTTTTGGTTGATTTGATTTTTTGAATGCGAATAAAACGACTTATTCCATTCCACATTCCAATTATATAAGGCGTTTAATAACCTTATAGTCCATAATTAAAAACGTGAGCTATCGTTTAGATAAAGATAAGTGCGATATAGTTTGGTGTCGAATTCAAGCCATCAAAAACCATGGTCAAAGTATAGTTTATTTTCTTCCGGAAAAATGTCTTTTGACATTTGTAATTTATGTACATTGTAGGTAATTTTATTTCCCAAAAGCGTACTCCGTTAGCTTTATATCTTTTTCTGTGTGACTTTTTAATCTGTACATCATTGTCATTTAGTAGGGATGTTTTCAATCTTCAATTAAATACAAAAATACATGTGGGAGGGTTAAGCCGCCAAGCACACAGTTTTATTCAGTAAAACTGATTTTAAATATTTATTATTTCATGATGTTTAAATGTAAGAAATTAGTTTATTTAAATGTAGGCAATTCAAAGCGAATAATTAAATTTAATACAAAAGTTAGGATGTAAGCAAAAAGTTAAACACACTATCGATGCGTCTTGTTGATGTCGGAGCCCTTGTGTGGTCGTGATCGTTCTCTTGTATATCGTTACCAGTTTTTGCTAACTGATGATTATGGGAAGTGATTTGTCAACTGTACTCTGGATTAAGTGGTAATGTTATTTGGGGTTTTGTCGAATACGGATTAGGGGTATCGGGGATTTGTCCATCCTACATACATACATACATACAATACAAAATTACAAATGAAAACTAAATGCCACTTAGTTTCATCACGTCCAAACGATACAGCTTTCAATTGCGTGTTCCAATAAATGCTTTAGTTAAAAACGGTTATACAATGTTGAGTGATATAAAACAAAAAAGTTATTGTATAGGGTTTTATTTATCTTTATAGGCCGTATACCAAAAAAAAAAACAAAACAAAATATATGAGATTAGATTAGTTATGTTGTATGTATCTAGATAATTGTTTCTTTCTTAACTTTTACAAATATTTATACTAAATACAAAATGTACCTATCACTCACTTTATAAAGAAAACACATAGATAGCGACGATACGATGTGATTCATAGAGTTACAGGTGTATGTGGTAAGATGTACATAGATGAACTACATATAGGTAACCATTCATTTTTCCCCTTATTAAGTAAGTTGCGGAACATCCAAAAAGAACCAAAAGATAAGATATAATAATAACTTTCATCAAATAAAGTGACAATACTGTCCATTAAGAAGGAAACACAAAATTAGGGTTTTCTCAGATAAAATGATAACAAATAATTTTAGACGATAAAAAGATAACAACTAGGTCAGTGTACGTTTGTAACTGGTTGTCAACTATGTTTTACACCTGAATCTAAATTTTGATTAATCTCTATTGCAAAACGATCAACTATGTTTTGGTATTGGAAATAAATATTCATCGTCAAATGATAAAATACTACACCTTTTGGAAATAAGATAAGATAAACCTTCAATAAAGCATTGTGTTAAAATAATCAAAAATAACCAAAACATTCTAGTTCTAAGGTTTATTATGACACTCAAATTCTTTTAAAATAACACAACTAAAATTAAACTGCATTAAAAAACAAACCGATTTATTTGTATTAATACATATATTAAAAAAAGAAAAACAGAATAATGAATGCCCAATAAAAAACAGCTATTTGGCAATTTTCATAACTAATTTATATTTCTTATTCTAAAGCAAACACTAATTCATAGTTGTCTTCATTTTTTGATGAACAATTAGCTTATGTTATTTTATTGTCATATATGACTCACATTAAATATTTTTTAGGTAAGTGCTATAGCTCTTGAGTTGTACAAATTCATTGAACAGTCTGAAGAAAAAAATCGGAACAAATGGAAAACACCATGATAGAAAAAAGTTTCGAGTTATGTTGGTGTGACTATAGCTCTATTCGCTCGCATTTAAAGAATGATGTCATACATTCGTCATTATGAGGAAAGGTATACCATGGGATGCCTATTGCGTAATTATTAACTTTTTTCATTATTTTGCGCGCTGTAAATATATTAGTAAAATCATTTGCGTGGTGGATAGCAATTAAAAATCAGATCATTGATGTCCTGAAGAATAAAATCGCCTTAGGAATTTTTGTTTGAGTGTCTTATAGGTTGGCTAAATAAAACGTTAAGCCGAACCTTATATTTTTTTCTAAATTAATATGTTGATGAACGTTGCGTGATATTCAATATTCTATAGGGCATTATTTTATAAAATTGAATGACTTTACGAACACCCACAAAATAAACTAATAGATTTTTTATTTTATTAATAGGGATGCAATGTTTCTATTAAGACTATGACCTTATATCTGAAACCAGAAACGTCCACATTTATTGTTTTAACACAGCCAATCTAAAGTATCAATAATCTTCAGGTTTAAAATTAAATGCACAACTGGGTCGTACGTTGTTGACCTTATAAATTAATTAATTAAAAACATTTATGTTATTAGAGTAAAATACTTGAAATTTGTTCTTTAAATTGGTAAAATAATCATAAAATAGTTTTTACATCAATATGAGAATACCGTTCGAATTAATATAATTTCATACATTTTTTGAAAAAAGTTGGTATAAAGTAAAAAAGATTTAAAATATTAATAATAGTGGCGGTGGAAAAAACTTGATATATACATACCTATATTGAGTGCAATAAGTATACAAAAAATAGTTTTCACTCACAATCCAATAAATATCGTTGTTTTGTGCCTTAATTGTTATTTTTAACTGGGTAAAATATATGACTTATTATTACTAATTTAAAAGATGCTTAATTTTTTTTTTGCATATTCATTAAAAAGCTTTCTAGAAATCCTACAATTATACCAATCACGGTTAATCGATTGATTACCAATCCATTAGATCGAGAAATGTCCAATGTAGGATATAACTTATTCCCATCAATTCAATTCAGTAGGTAGGTACCTACCTATTTAACAAAGTTCTTTCCTATCCTTCTATTCTGTAACTATTGCTATGCAATTCAGGTGGACTTGAAAGATTTTAGGTCTTACAGGCATAAAGCTAAAACTTAGAAAAAAAACCTCGTCGATGATGTGCTTAATCAAACTTATTCTCTAAAAGCGCTGCTCCACTTGCTTTTTATCGGTTTTCCGCTTTAAAGGAGGGTTGAGGCAAATTTCTGAATTGTTTAATCAACTTTTCCATTTAGAATAGATCATTTTAATTAATTTTATTTGCAACCGTTCTAGAGTAGTAATTTCTATATGCATATGAATGTAAATACATTTATAACACCCCAAAAAATGTTTGACTATTCAAAAATTTAAAATATTAAACTTAAAAATCCAATGCTTTTTATGAAAACCAATGTGTAGTTCACTTTGAAGTTTAAAAAAAACGTCTCTACCTTTCTATAGGCAAATAATTCCTTTTGCAGTCGCTGACGTTCTGCTGTTGGCTGTTGTCCTTTTCCTCGTATAAATTTAAGCATTTTATAGATGATGGTTTTTCTTCACACAGAAACCTGTCGTTATGGTTCTGAAATCATAGAGAAAACGTATAATGATATTTACTTCGCTTTTATAAAAACATAGGTGGGAAATTATTTAAAACACTCACGTCATGTTATGTCATTAGATAAACCAAATAAAATGGTACATTTTGTATGAAACGGAATGTTTTCCAAAAATTCTTTCGTTTTTTAAACAGAGCAATTTCTGTGTGCATTTTTTAAATTCGATTTTAATAATTAAGAGCTTCTTCCATTTTATTGAACAAAATAGAAGGTAGCTTTTTGCACTGTGAAAAATGTTGACGGTTTTTCAGGTATTCATTTATAATTTCAATGCACTCCATACCTATCTAAGATAAGAACGTAGGTACTTAGTGTGTAGTTTTGTTTAACGTTTGTTAAAAATGTTGCCGAATTCGTGACATTTTTAGAAATAAAATGCATTCTAGGATGCAATTTAATAAGTAAATAAATGTTAGGTATACATAAAGCATACACACTACAAACTTGGTAGGTATTTAATTTTAAAATAAGCGAGCCTATGTATGCAACTCTAGTAAAAGAAAACCAGTTACTCTTTTCATAATACTTAGAGCAACACAAAATACATTCACTGCAATTGCAAAAGAAATCTTTCTGTTGAATTTAATATTAAGAAAGCAAGTGGGTGGGTAGGTAGTCTTTCAAGTTTGTAGAATTTGAGACAGTACAACATGCTTTCTTATTACTTTTTTTCATTCCACTTATTAATGAATTATGTCACTTATAAAAAATATATGATATAAAGAATTTATGAACAATCATAGGAGGTAGGTAGGAGAATTGTATTTCAAGAATTTTGTCATATATGTACCTACAAAAATTCAAGACTTAGTTTTAATAGAAATGATTAATCTTGCGGTTAATGGTTTATCTATCTATAAGCATCATGTTTAGAAAATATTATTTTTTTACTTTCATTAATAAGATAACAAACTTACCAGTGTCCCGAAAACACCTTCAGAACAATAAAGCCCGATCTCTGCAGAATATAGCACTCACCGACTTTTTGAAAGCCGCACCCTTATCCAACAAAAATATTGAAACTCTTTTATACGATTTCGCATACAAATACAAAGAATGACAAAATGCGTCCGGCGGCGGCGGCGACACGTCAAACACAGCCTAGGTGTTTAGTTACCTTCCTTACATGCAGAAGTTAAAAAAACTTCATTTGGAATACCCTTGATAAGAACACTAATAAATTGTATTTACAGGTGTATATTTGCATTCACATATCGCATCATTTACCAGAAGTGTCTGCGATATTTTATAACAACAAGTTATTTCACAAAAAAAATAAGTAAAATTGCTTTCACATGAAAAGTGCAGCCGAGTCAAACAAAAATAAGGTGTACAAAAATTCAGTATTGAATCGACACAAGAACAACCGATAAACAATATACTGTTATAACGTTAATACTGAGACGATAAGAAAGCTACACTTTGCTATAAATTTTTAATTATTCTGAATTAACAAAAATAAAAAACTAAATAAAACCTTTGAGAAGCGATGCTGACATTCCCACCAGACCAAACCAACTAGCTCAACATTTTATTTTCCACTGAACTGCATTTTGAATTTGTTCACAAAGACGGAGGGGACAGGGGACCGGACTGGATTGTGGAATGTGGATCGCGTACTTGTGTGGATTATATTTATTTAGTTCTAGGTTGAAAGTGTAGGAGACTTGTTAAGCTGGGAACACCTTCAAAACTGAAAATTTATTAGTTGAGCACCATAGAAGCGCCCGCAGGCTCTGATTTTATCTCAACCGTGTAAACACATAACTAATTATCAGCTCATTGGTAGAAAATTGACAGAAAAAGACAGGAAATTGCCTGACAATGAAAAAATTGTATTATGTCAAATAACATCTGACTATTTCTTCACTGTTTGTTGTTGTTTTTAATTGAAAAAATAATTCAAAAAAAATTGTACTGTGCAGTGCTTTTTGTGTAAAAAAAACATAAAATTAAAATATTGAATTAAAGAAATTTGTTCTAGTGTAATTTAAATGAATGTTTTTTAATTAAGTTTTAATTAAATTACTATTTTTTAAAAAACGGAATGAATTCCATTTGCCTCTCCTATCTTGTGTATTATACAATTCAATAAAGAATGTAGAATTACAATAGACATTCCAATTTTTGTCGTATTGCTTACGTTTTTTTTGTTTTGTCTTTTGTTTACTTTTGTTGACGTTTAAAACGTGGCAAACATTTTTGGTTCAAAGCGTTCGTGAACTTTTGGGTAGTTTCACTTCCCCCTGAGATACTTTCATCCCCTCCATCGCATTTGACAGATTGACATTTTTAGTCCAGAAAGTACCCTAATGTCGTTTTCGTTTGGATGTTCGGAGTACTCCTTTTGCACTCCTTTTTCACTCCTACTACTCCAAAAGTCTTCGATTGGCTTTTCCGAGTAATGTTTTCGGAGTGTTCTTCTGTTCCCAATTTCACATTGGAGTAGACGCGAGGAACACACACATACATGTAAAGTTTTTCGTTAGATTAATTGTCAAAAGCGATAAATACTTGAAGAAGCCATTTTGGTAAATGACGGCTTCAGGTAGTGTGTGTGTAAATTTACAAAAGTCGGTGTTTTCAAATTCGATTGGAATTAAAAAGGAGTAGAATAGACATAAAATCCAGTCGAAAACAACATAACAAACCTATTGTCAGACAAATTTTCTGACAATTGATTGTAAGACTACACGGGGAGATGATCTGTATGGACCATCTCTCATAATAAAAAAAACGGCTATTGTAAGCATGTTTTTCACTCAAATTCCGCCCCAAAGTTGTGTTGCCGTGTCATCGTCAAGGCAGAATACTGTCCATGCGTTGACGGCTGCGTTGACATTGTTTTTACCATCGCATTGATTTTTTTGTTGAACGTGTAATCACCCTGAGCAAATGTTAGGACACATTGACGCAAAGCGTTGACCATAATCCCAACGTTGACATGGCATACTTTTCTGCCACGTCAACGTAGTCTGCGTTGACTTCCGTGTGACATTGACGGACTAGCGTCATTCGTGTGATCGTCGCACTCTGTTATGCGTTGACATGGTCAACGTTGACATGGTCAACGTTGACGGTCTATTGGCAGTGTTGATGACTTTTTTGGTAACGTCAGAGAGTCAATGCGTTGACCATTTACATTGACCGTCTAATGATAGCTTAAGCTTTACTTGTAAAATTCGAGAAAGGAGATAAAATTAAGTACTGAGTACTTCAAAGAATATGTCATTTCCTTAAAAAAAAAACTCTAGCCTTAAGAAAATGCAAATCCATTGCCAAAAACATCCCATCATCCCAGCCCATCACAAGACCCCGACCATTCATCCCAAGACCCATCTGATACAGGGGTGGAATCAGCTAAGATGATAGTTGTTGATTATCAATCTTTTGATTGTTGCTTTCACGATAGCTGTCTCTATCCTATCAATAGGGAAGGATAGAGTGAGCAATCGTAAAAACGACTATCACTCAATAAAGCGATCACTCTAGTCGTTCGCGATACAGGCCCAGGACAACTCATCCCGGGACAAGAACTCATCCCATTGATGTTTTGTGCGAAAAAAAGAAAAACAGCGCTTTGTTGTTGTGATTTAGTACTTTGCATACACCCAACCTCGCACCTACCCCAAATCCTATAGTGTGCCCAAGCAGGGATGTTGCAGGGGGCAGCATGCCCCCCCGGTACATACCTCGCGCATACTTTCATTGAGATGAGTTGTTCCGGGATGAGTTGTCCCAAGATGAGTTGTCCCGGTACCAGTTGGGTCTTGGGATGAGTCGTCGGGATGAGTTGTCTTGAGACTAGTTTTGTTTTTTGTGCATACATTTTGTCACTTATTTACTTACCTTCATTTTATTTATTTCAATGGCGTGTTTCTTCATTGAAATTTAAATCTCAAAACATTGCAATTGCAAAAAAAAAACTCAAGCAATGTTAGGCCAGGCGCGCGCATGTAACTAAACAGTTTGGTTGCGATTTTGAGCACTATGGGATTATATGAGAGTCCGCGCACATAAACCGGCGGACTCTCATATAATCCCGAGTGCTCAAAATCGAAACCAAACTGTTTAGTTGCATGTGCGCGCCTGGCCTTATAGTTGACATGTGGACTTCGAAAATATTTGATGAGAGCCCTCATAACTTAAGAGTGGTCGGGACCACACATAAGTTATGATCGGGACCACACATAAGTTATGAGCGCTCGGTGAATACCGCGGTCTTATTCGTATTCGCAGCTCATATGTACTTAAGGCATGTCGCCCACTAGGCAACTTTTACAGCCCGATTCTCCCCTTGTGAGGAGTCACAAGTGACAAGCTCTTGTGATTATTTCTTGTGAGGATTGTTGTGACTCGATAACATTTTTGGAATTAATATACATAAGTATTAATAATGACGCGCGTGCGAACGCGCGTTCGAACTGGACTCTATTGTGTTCAGCCAGTTTTTCTAGCAGTTCTTTGGTAAATGAAAATCAGATGTCAACGTCAACAATACAGAAACTTGGAAGATGAAATATTTCTATGTACAGAAAAATGTGTGTTAAATTTATTGGTTCATCTAATATTTATGTTTAGTCATACTAGCTACTAGCTAGTATTTGATAAAAAAAATCACGAAATTTCTAGAGGAATTTTTCAGTTTGGAAAGGCTATTTAAATTAAACTAAAAAAAAAATAACTTGAGCGGTATGGAATTCCCAAACCTTGGAAAACATTGTTCTGAAGAATCGTGCCACAAGTTGGGTAGGTATTTAAAAATGTATTATTAAATTATCTTATTAAAGTTAAATGCAGATTTTTTGCCTATGAAATGCGACTCGTGTGATAAAGTTTTCTGTTCAGAACACTTCAGTTACATGAAGCATTACTGTCCTGGAGCCTACAAGAAAGACTTTCAAGTTCCAGTATGTCCACTATGTGGAGAACCCGTTCCTACACCACGCGGGACATGTCCCGATCAAACCGTTGGTCAACACATGGACCAGTATTGCAAGTCGGACACAAAGAAAATCTTCACGAATCGTTGCTCTTTCAAAAACTGCAAAAAAAAGGAACTAATTCCTGTGACATGTACTATTTGCAGTTATAATTTCTGTCTACGTCATCGCCATTCAGCCGATCATGAGTGTACTGGTCCCCCACAAAAACTACAACGTCATTTAACAGCGTAAGAATTATATTCCATCTTTCTAAATCTTTCTAAATTTATATTTTATATTTACATCCTTAGCAATGCAGCCGAATATAGGAAAAAAAACAAGCCTACTACATTATTTACTACAAATCTTAAACCAGCAGCAAATAAAGTGAGTATAGCTCAAGGAAGCAGCGAGGCTCAGAATATTCAAGGAAATATGGTAAGAGTATTAAGTTTTTTTTTCATACAAGTAAGTTAGTTTCTTAATCACAACTTTACTATTTTCTTGTAGACTGAAGACGAAGCCTTAGCTCACGCACTTGCTCTCTCTATTATGGAACTTGATGAATCTGCGGAGCGCAGTAGAAGAGCGGCTCAACAAAGTCCAGCAGTTGCGCCGGTTGGTGGTCCAAGAAACTCTAAGGAAAAGTGTTCATTATCGTAGCAGCCTTCATTATTATTTTAATACAGATGTATGGATATCACAAAATTCTAAATCTCAAGGGATTATCTAATGCGATTGAGTTTCGTAAATTAACAAATTATTGTTGACTTAACCTCGAGACTTTGATACACGGGCTGCTATAAGAGATAGTGAGGACTACTAAATGTTTATTTTTATTACATTATTTTATTTTAGTTACATTTTCTGCTGAGTACCAACTATTGGCCTATTTGTAGCTTGTTAAATTGAAATAAAATCGTTATTGAGACTAAATTAAGAAATCTTCAGTTATTCTGATAATTCTCATCTTTCTAACTTACTTGATGCTGGCGTAAATATACTAGCTCAAATAAAAAGCTAGTGGAACCTTTACATACCTTCTTTACAACAAAGCTTCTCATTTTGTTTGTAAGTTTTTCCACTACTTTTGGAAACATGTTAAAGGACGATCTATATAAATAAAAATGTAACCAGCCAGGTTCTACATTTCACTTTCACTCGAAATGAAATTGATATCAATTGTAATTAGATTCAGCCTTATTGTGAGTTTCACCCAAAAAATATTTCACCTTAAAATTTTTTATTCGCCCGGAATTTTAAAAGCTATTGTGAGTTTCGCCCGAGGGAAATTTTGTTCGCCTACAAAAAAAAAGTGAAATGACATAACATTCCGCCCGAAATAAATGTTAACAATAAGGGGAATTTTTTTATAATGACATTTCGGGGGAAACTAACAATAGGCGAAAAGTGAAATGTCAAATTTTCCGGGTGGAAAGTTGTTCGGGTGAAACTCACAATAAGGCTGATTGACTTCAATTTCATTTTGAGCGAAAGTGAAATGTAGAACCTGGCAACAGCCCCGTTCCCTTGGAAGTGGCGCATTACCAATAAGTATATGCAAACGATAATCTATTTAGTACTTCCAATTAATTGTGTTTTTATTTGCGAGCAAAATTAATTTTTTTTTTAAACTCTGAGCGAACCGAGAACCGGAAGAGCTGTGTACATAGTATGATCTTAGCTCTCCGATATAATTTTTGTCCGCTGTTCAAATAATTATTGCTCAGTAGTATTGACAGTGTAAGGACTGGTATTCCGCAATTATTGCACAATCAGTGCTATCACGAATTCGTAATGGGACAATTATTACGAATCCCGAAAAAAACTATATCATAGAATCCATCGTAGTGGATAATCTCATGCAAATTGCAATTGCGAACGGATTCGGTAAGTTTTTTTTTGGGATTCGGAAAGATTTTATATAAACCAAATAATTGAAGAATATATAAATAAAAACGCTGAAACAACTAAATGCGAAACGACTAAAAACAATCAACTGCAAAACGAAATAAAAAAAATAAATCAAACCACACCCAAAATTAATTTCCTACAAAAATTCTTTTAAGTTAAATTCTCTTACTTTGAGCGTTGTGAAGCTTATATATTTTCTGATAATCGCTTCCCTCTGCATATAAATCGCTTGTTAACCACTAATTGTAGTTCTCCTTGTGCACTGTGATAAATCCTGGTGGGAACACATCAAATCGACAAGAAATATAGCAAATACTTTTTGTAGCGGAAATAATGGGAACTTGTATTACAAAAAGTGGGAAAGGTTTTATTTACAGTTTGTGTGACTTATAAAGAGCCCAAAAAAATAAAGTGAGAAAGAGAACATTAACATTTTTGTACTCCCGAACCACAAAAGGGTGAGACAACAATTTGCAAGACTTGTATTAGATTTCACGACGCATACACTTATAAACCATCGCACTCATATTTCATATTTTGGTTGTACATTCTCTTACTCGTTTCTATAATGCAAAAAAATAGAACCTAAACGAACTAACTATGCAGTTTGAAAACAAAATATGACAATAGATAGTGATTACAATAAAAGAATTCTTTATTTGTTTTTTAAATAACTTGTGTTTTCATTATCACTATCGTACTAATTTTGGTTAGGATCAACTTCAAAAGATACCTTTTCAGAAGTCACTTCCGAAGTTTCCGGAACTTGAGTCATAACAGCACTGTCGAAGCTCACTTTTTTATCCAAGCTTGTTTTCCTTTGTCCCTCATTTGATGAAGTACTTATTTTTCTTGCTGCAGAAAAATTTACAATACCTTCGGCAGCAAGAATGCTTGCACTTGACAGAAGTATTGATACTTGCTCTGCTGAAGGACAACTTGTAATAATCATATCATCTTGAGAATATCCATTTGTTGCAAGTATTTGCTCTAATTTTACAAATGAGCTTATTATGTTGTTCTGAAATCAAAATCTTTGTTCCTTTTTTTTTTTTTTTTTTTTGTGTATGTTTTACTTACTCTAATAGGTCTAAAAATGATGAATTCGGTATCGCGATTGCTAAGATAAAGTTGCATTGAACGCTGAAGATTGCATAGTTTGACTTTAATAAGTCTTTGCGTCTCTTGTATAATACTGCTTGTATGCTGTGGACTTGCCCAAGAACTATGCCTTAAGGTGTAGTTAACTTTACTTGTTGTTGTCTGTTCTTTATTGCCCGATGTCGATGCCTGCGATACAAGAGTTTGAGCTTTTTCAAGAAATATAAGCAGAGGTCCAATAAGCATCTGCACGGCGTCTTTTATAAAAAGTTCGCAAGCAGATTTAAGCTGTTGATCGACTTCTTTTCTAGAGTCTAGTAGGTGTTCCTTTATTTGAGGCGTGCCTTCGAGAAGAAATTCAAGTAATGCATTATTGCTACCCATAGAAAAAAGTTGTTTGCGTTTCTGTAGAAGTCCGAAAGCAGCAGTTTTTACTTTGCTGAAATCAAGTGATGTTTCCTTTACAGTAAAGTCTACACGAAATGGAGCTATTTGCTCTCTTAGTATTAACAAATGTTTAATCTCAAAAAGCTCTCCATCGATTGATGTCTGAAAAATCGTTTTTTTCAAAATTAATTTTTGTATTTAATAATGTAATTATAAATTAAAATTACCTTAGAAGCACTTATCTTGGTAGCAGCCTTAGAGACACTCTGTATGCAGAGTCTTAAGGCTTCTTGAGAAAGTCCCTGAAATATTGGTCTGTCAACACATCGGTACAGCCGCGATAAACAAACAAGAGTTCTTCGTACAGTTGGATACCACATACCATGAAGATCAGCCGGAGAATCTGAAGAAATTATTTCCAAAATTAGTTGTTACAAAATCAAAATGATTACACGTTTACTTAGATTTCTTGCTCTATAGTTGGTATCAACGCTCTCTGTGTTTGAAGTGGTTGATATAAGCGATGATCGGGAATCTGATCGCCTCATGTGCGGTTCTTGCAGCGACAATGCTATACTCTAATATATATATAGTTGCAATTTATTTCATTTCAACAAATATGTACGAGTATCTACTTACTTCCATCATTTCTAATTTTTCTGGATAAGCAAGGTCTCCCGCTGATGGATTATAATGCAATATGTCTGATTGCAAGTACAAATGAGCTCGAAAAACTAATCGCTCTTGAACATCTTGAAGCATTTGGTTAGCAGTTCGGTCGAAAGCTTCCAATTGCTCAGCTGAAATAATAATAATTCTAACATGTGTACACTAGTCTCCTTATTATTGTTTTTTTTTTTTTTTTTTATTGCATGGCTCTTCTTTTCCATATTAAACTTACGGTTTTGCTGGACTTGTTCTTCAATCATTTCAATTCTCAGTATACCACATATTTCAGCCAAAGTTTCTAAATGGTTTATATGAATAATCATTGGGCGCATTGTATCATAAAGGATTGTACACAATCCTTCCAAATAGGATCTGAAATAGGCAAATCAATGTCAGACTAGGAAAGCTGTTGTAATTTTAAGTTATCATATACATCAATTGATCGCTGGGAATTGAAAAATACTGGAAGAACAAACGATGTTCATCTTGACATACATGCACCAGAAATCCACAGGCACTACGCATCAATGAACATTGATCTCCTTTGTAGCTAGCTTTTAAATCTTGAATTGCACTTTCAACAGCCGGTGACATGATATTTGCTCGTTCCGACAAATAGCTGTTATGAATTTCAGATAGTAGCATTTCATATTCCGATCCATAGCTGAGGCGATCTTCAACTAGTTGTGATACCCTTTTAATTTTAACCGCAGAAGCTTGGTACTTTCCGTAATAGAGTGCAAAAGCAGCCTCGGCATTTGGTTTGGGTTCTTGATTGCCAACACTTTTGGGAGCTAATGTTTGATGTGTGGCTTGTGAAATGACTGTTGTCACATAATTCTTAATTAGCGTTATGGCTTTCGAAAGAATATGTTTGTATTTAACGATAAATGCAGAAGAATCTTTATATTTCGGCTAAACAAAGAAAGTATAAATCAAGTAGCTTAGTCAAAATTCGTTTGGTATTAAATTTGAAATATGAATATTTTAAATTATGTAACCATACTACAAGTTTCCAAAGTTAAGTTAAGATTGAGAGCAGGAAAATAATAATTTTCAGTTTATGTGAAGTGACTATTTGCTAAATTGTGAAGCTTAATTCGCTAAGATAATTCTTGAACTCTCTGTTAAGATGTATGTACAAATATAAATATGCCTTTTTGATTCAAATTGGGATTTGAGTTGGATTAGAATTTGAGCTGTAGTTGTTCAAAAGGATGGAAATGGAGTGGAATTCGTCATATTTATTTCACAACAATGTTTGTAAATATTCAATGGAACAAAGGTCAGCCGTATGTTCGGTCCGATTTTAAACATTTTTTGCAATGATATACTTAGAGGATGGCTTCAACGTTAAACAATTCTTAAAGGTTAGCTATGTATAGGGTGAAATTGGGAAAAGCTATAAAATGGTACCCGATTCTCAAAATTCTTTTAAGTTTTGAAAGATGAAAACTTTTAGCTTTAAAGATATATTTCCAAAATTAATAGCAATTTATAGAGTGAAATGGGGTAGAGAAATGGTTGTACAAACAACAAAAATGGTTTTTATCTATACATAAAATTCAATGTTTGTATGCTATGGACTGCAAAATCTCTAAACCAAAAATTTAATTTTCTTTATCTGGAGCTTCTATTTTTTCAGGCACAGCAACGTTAAACAAGCACGTTTCTGCCATATTTTCAAAGCACATAAACCTTAATATATAAAACAAAGTCGGTTTAGTTACAACACTTATAACTCAAGAACGGCTGAACCGGTTTTAATGATCTTTGATTTGTTGGATTCGTCTCGAATAGCAGAATAACTATACAAATATCAGAAACAATCACTTTGTAGGGTGAAATGGGGTATAATGAAAAAGATGTAACCGATTTAAAAAAACTCTACCTGCGTTTGAAAGGTTATTCTTATGAAATGGCTTCATGTATATTTAAAAAAAATATTATTCGTAGGGTGAAATGGGGTATAAATAAAAAAGTATTGATTCAAAGTAGCTTTTAACGGCCTTTAGTCCATACAAATTGGCGTTTCGTCTCGGCGACCTCACTTGGACTCATCAATTGACTAGTGATGAAAATTGCGTATTGACAAGGCCCTCACTAGTCAACTGATGAGTCCAAGTGAGATCACCGGGACGAAACGCCAATTTTTATGGACTAAATAATAATAATTCAACAAGTCCAATTAAATAGTGCTAAGTCTTCTACTTGGCTGATGTATTTCAGTAGTATATAGAATTTGTTTTATAAACCCTTCATAAAAAAAATTATCCGATTTAAGAAATTCTTTCTTTTTGGAAGATTTTTTTAGGAAATGGCTTTAGGAATATTATTTTAAATTTTTTTTATTTGTAGGGTGAAATGGCGTAAAATGAAAAAAATGTACGGATCCGATATAAAAAAATTTGTTGGTGTTTAAAAGGACATTCCTACGAAAATTGCTTTAGAGGAATTCTTTTTCAAAATGTTATTTGTAGGGTAAAATGGGGTAAAAATAAGAAATTAGACGATTTAAAAAATTCTTTTTGTTTGAAAGGTTGTTTTTAGCGAGGAATATTTTTGTTTTTCAAATTTTGTTATTTGTAGGGTGAAAAGGGGTACAAATAAAAAAATTTCCGATTCAAGAAATTCTTTTTTTGTTTGAATTTTGTTATTTGCAGGGAGAAGTGGGGTTAAAATAAAAAATCTTTGATTTTAGACATTATTTTGTTGTTAGAAAGGTTATTTTTATTGGATGGCTTTAGGGTCATTTTTTTTTTCAAAAAAATTGCTAGTTATAATATTTAATGGGGTAAAATAAAACATTGTATTCGATTTCAAAAATTCTTTTTGTATATCAAAGGTTTTTTCCAGGCGATGACGTAGAGAATTTGTTTTCTTCAATAAATTTATATTTTTAGGGTGATGTGGGGTAAAAACAAGAGGGATATCCGATTTTGAAAATTCTGTTTCGGCATTGGAAAAATCGTTCAATGTAAATGCCGACTAATAAAGGTTGGACTTAGATGATCATATTTTTACGAATTTCGGCATTCCGGCATGCCGACTTATAAAGGTTGGACTTAGATGATCATACTTTTACGAATTTCGGCATTCATAACGTAAAATGAGTTAAAACCCAGGAAGTAGTATTCAATTACAAAAAGTAGCTTAAATATTTATCTATAGATATATATATATATATTATTTTGTAATTTTTATGCGAAGCTTAGGTTTGTCTACCCGTGCGAAGCCGGGCCGGCCAGCTAGTAAACAATAGAATAAACCTTATATTCTCCAGCAACTTTAATTTACAATTGAAAATTCAATACATAAATAAAGCCGTGGAATTGCCAACCCGCGATATCGCCAGTAATGCAAACTTGGTTAAAAATGTTTCTTACACTAAGAACGTTAAAATTAATCAATAAATACTTACTAATAGTGCAGTTGATCTACTTACATTTTCCTGAAGATACTTAATGCAATCATCAATTTTAGACAAACATTCTCTAAAGGACTCACTTGCGACAGACAGGGTTGGGCTTTGAATGCGTTGATACAAAAGTTCAACTTGATTGAAAAACTGTAGACGTCTCTGGATTTCTTCGTTTATTTCTTGCATTTTGTTTTGCTCGTCAATGAGTTGTTGGCTTGCAGAGTTAAGAGAACTTGTTTTGTGGGATACAAAATCGTATTGCGAATTTAAGTTACTCAACATTCCCACAGCTGTATCTACTTGTTGAAGCATAACCCGGCATTCCTCGCTACGAATTTCTAGTTGTTGCAAATACTTTTCATATGAACTGTGGGCATGTTCATGGATTTCCCCTTTTACCCGATCGTGCCACAACAAAAAATCATGTGTACTCCTGATACCAGGCGACTGCTCGAGGTCTTTGAATATTTCACTTAGTGGATAGGTACAATATTGTTGTATTTTTTTTTCAGTGGATAATGTAAATGAAGTTTTATCTGAAGTCTGTGAAACAAATTTATTTAGATAAATGTACCTATGTACTTTTAGTTAGCAATCTTACATCTCCTTGAATTTTCTTCCATTTGGAGGTAAGTTTTTCCATACATTCTTCTTGTTTATGTGAAAGCCCGGCTATTGGATCCTCTTTAGATTCCCATTGTAACAAGCGAAAGCGAATCTTTCGAAGATTATCATTTTCACTTTGAGCTGATGCTATGTCCACCATTTTTATATTTGATTTGCTTCAGTGTCTTTAATAACAAAACAAATTTAGTGTAAATCAATGGAGTTTTTATTTTTCAATTCTTAATTTTGATATCTTTTTGCTATGATGTTGACATTGACACAATCATGTTAAAATTTTTGGATTGAATTGCAGGTGCAAACGTCGCATTTCTTGTTCAAAGCGAATACAAGCTTTCAAGCTTTCCAAAAACATTGGAAAGTAAATGGCCGCGTTCAGGCGGTAGTCGGATAGGCTATCTGATGGCGAATTCCTTTCAACAAAAGAATCGACTTTGTTTCGAATTTTTTTCTAAACAAAATCTATTCTTTTCTGTCAAAACAAATCTTATGTCAACCGAATCGATTTGTTTCTGTCAATTGAAAGGAATTCGTTAAAGAATCGATTTTTTTCGTGTGATTTTGGTTGTTACAAGACAGCTGCAATTTATTATTTTTGTAGTTATATTGACTTAAAATATTATTGAATATTTTGTTTAATTAAGGAGAATCCGTTGCAACGAAAAAAAAACAATTTACCCTCCCAAAATCCCCCGACTTTTAATTTGATGTATTAGAAATGTGCAGTCTTGATAGTGTGTGTGCAAACCGCTTGCGAACGCGACTGGGAGTTAAATGACCAAACAGAAAGCGCGTATGGGCTGGGTGGTGCGGTCAACAATTCACAAGCAAGAAAAGAACGCTGCGGTCAATTTTGTTTTGTAATTTTGTACAAATGATTAGACCGCGCTGTTTGACCAGGCGTTTAATAATCGCGCACGTATAATGTGTTCTGCCATTCACTTGAGAAAACTTTGTTTCCAGTAACTGCATTCTGCCTTCCAGGCAAAAAAGAAGGTGTTCTCGGAAATGGAAATTTATGTATTCATTTTGCATGCATTTTGTTTTATCTACTGTCACTTCTTTTGGCTAGTGTTTTGAAAACTGAAACTCCCAAAAAATTAAAAATTTTATTGAATTTTTTGTGTTGTGAATACCTTACCTCATTAAAAAGTGTAATAAACATCAATTTGTAATGGCACCCCAGCCTGTTGTCACCGGGCTTTCTCCAAAAGAAGGTCCTCCAGGAACACGAGTTACAATACGGGGAGAGTTTCTTGGAACTAGATCAAATGATCTTATCGGTATACATAATTGTATTTTTGTCAATTAGTTACCGATGTTACGAATTCTTTTAAGGTCTAACTATTTGTGGATCCGACTGCCTTCTATCAGCAGAATGGAAAGGTTCTAACAAAATAATTGCTCGTACTGGACCTGCTAAAGGCAAAGGTGATATCATCGTCACCACCTTAAGTGGTGGTGTTGGTACATCCACAGTGCAATTTCGGGCCTATCATGAAACCATTGGACCACTTAAGGAGTCTGCAGTTTGGATTGAAGAATCACCAACTCAAACGTTATCATGGGGAAGACGAACATTAACCCAAACGGGCTATACACAAGAGGATCCGCTAGGTCTCTCTATCGAGGGAAACGAGCAGAAAATTCCAGAAGACTTGAGGGAACTTTTTCCAGACAATAGCGGTGATTTATCGCAAGAAAATTTTTCGTCGTCATGGTTTTTGTTAGAGAACCACCTGGCTACTTCATTTGAGGATTTAAAAGCTGGACTGTCTTACCTCAAACGCAAAGTAGAAAGCCAAAAGGAAGGGCAACTTTCGTTTTTAAAATCAAACGCTGGTTCTGTCATAGATCAGCTTGATACTCTTATGAACATAAGAGACAAATTTCAAGAAGATATAAGAGTGCATGGAGTGAAACCATTAACCCTTCTCCATACATCAATCGAAAGTAAGATCTAAGATGTATCATTCTACTTTTTAACAGATTTATTTTTAAGATTCGATTTCTGAGTCTAAGAACATTTTTAATGAAGTTTTATTAAGAAAGGAAAAAGCGGATTCTACTAGAGCTGTTCTTTTAGCTCTTTCAAGGCATAAGTAAAATGATAATAATTATTAAAAATTGGGATTTCATCATTTTGCTTCTATTTCTAGATTTCTCTTCTCCTTGCCAAATTCCGTAGATCGAAGAGCTGCCGCTGGGGACTATGATATCCTTGTGAGCGATTACTCGAGGGCTAAAAATTTGTTTGGAAAAACCGAAATACCCGTAAGTTAATATATTATGTATTTCTTGAAAAGGGAGTTCGTAAGTACTATTGAATCGTTATTTTGAAAAGAGGATAAGAAGTTCACTTTTTGGGAAATTGAGTTTTAAATGGTTTCATGCTTGCTTATGTTCTCCCCGTTATAAGTTACACTCGGTTACATGAAATTTGGCCCAATGAAAAATGTCCCCAAACAAAAAATGAAAAATAGGCCCAAATATTTATATGAAAAGCAACAATATTTTGTTCTGTTCTGATTAAATAATCGTACACAAAAATCGCTCGATTTTTTTGTACGATTATTCAATCAGATTTTATTTTTTTTTAATTTAAAATTAGCATTCTAATTTGTTTGTACAATTATTAATTCACTATCACAGAATGGTCCTTTTTAATTTTGAAAAATCTGACTAAATAATCGTACACAAAAATCGTGCGATTTTAGTGTACCTACGTTTCTTTAATACAATTTGTATAAAAAAAACTAGAATGTTTTTTTTTTTTTTTTTTTTTGAAAAAAAAAATGATTAAATAAATCACCAGAAACTGAAAAATTAAAAAAGGCCCTAAAATATGAAAAACTCACAAAATTGATCAATTTGTGTTGCTGTTGCTTGTCATTTACATTTTTGGGGGCCATTTTTCATTTCTGATTTGTTTAATAATATATTTTGGGGCTTTTTTTTATTATTTTGGGGTGATTTTTCCAATTTGAAAATAGGGCAATTATTCATTATGAAACAAAGCCCCAATTTTGGGGTCAATTTTCATTTTTTGTTTGGGGTCATTTTTCATCGGGGACAAATTTCATGCAGCCGTTACACTCATGTCAACTTATTTATTTCAAAAATTATGATCAGATTTATTTGTTGTTTGCTTTTAAAATGTAATTAGCAAATAGTGGATTTAAAAGAACTTATCCCCTTTTAAGCTTACATAAATGATTGTCGTAAAATGATGTCTTAAAATTTTGACCATTAGTACCTAAATACGTATTTCTATTTATGTGTATTATTAAGCAGATTTGAGAACTCTAATTTCTTGCAGATTTTTCGAAGAATTCTAGATGAAGTAGACTTGCGTATTTTAAAAATCAGGAAAGAGCTGCACGAGAAAGTTATCAAAATGCCACAAAGTGTTGAGCAGCAGAAAAAATGTATTAAAGCACTCACTAACTTAGAGGTTTTCTATTTAAACTATAAAGACAGAATTGAATTGTTAAAACAAATTGTTCATTAGCTACAACAAAATGGAAACATAACTAACAACAAGCTGAAGGACTCGGATCCAGCTTGGGATGCCATCGATGCTCGGGCGAAATACTTGGAAGACACCTTCAAGTTAACTTTTGAACAGTATACCACAAAAGAAAGTGGACAAGAAAGTATGCTACTCTTCCCATTTACCAACACTTGAACCGCTTTAATGAAACCTATATAACATTTCAGAATCTAAAAACCGCGATAGCAACCAACCACCCAATAGGGTTGTGTTTTGTGAGGAAATATGTGATGTAGCTGCATCTCAGTTGCCTGATTTATGGCGACTTGGACAGCTCTATTTTACAGGAGAACTGCGTGGTCAACACGATCCAAAACCAGGAGACTTTAAAGTTTGTTTTGTGATATAACGTGATGGATTCTAATTATATTTAATTTTTTTTAGCGTATGGTTTTAACGGCTATAGAAAAGTTTTGCACATATCTACGTGTAGCTATTCTTATAGCATCTGACTTGCGTTCTCTACGTCAAACAACAGGTGTGTCTTGGCCAATTGGATCTTCATCCGCAACACATCAATTTCTTCCTTGGATTCAACAGTGTTTGCGCTTCATCCGAATAACATACGCCACATTGATACGCTTAGATTTACCCAACAATGCCTTAGACATAATTCAAAAGCTTATAAACGATGTACGACTATTTTGCTTTTCGATTATTTTCAAGCGATCTAATGACAAAGTCAAAAAGCTTGGCTCAAAGGAAAATTGGGTTACCGGAGTTGATGAATTCCCTGGAGCGACGATGTTACCATCTATGCTGGAAGAAATAATAGTTGAGACTTTAGAAGAAGGTCAAAATACTTGCATGAATCCCGAAATAAGGTAAAGATAATTATAAGGGCTAATTCATTTAAGGTACCTACTTTTTTTTTAAATAAAAATCAATTTTTTCAGGTTATCTTTATTATCATATAAAAGAACCATTCCTTGCATTTAGTTTTTGAATAATATTTCTTTTAACTCTTAACAGTGCAGCTAACATGGTTCATTCTGAAATTCCAATTTTCTTAAACAAAATCCACTGTTTTCGACCAAAATGTTGTTCAGCGATAAGACCCATTTCTGGCTTAATGGATACGTCAATAAGCAAAATTGTCGTACTTAAACTGAAGAGCAACCCGAAGAGGTTCAGGAGCTGCCATTACATCTTAACAAACAACGGTTTGGTGTCATATATGGAAAGATCGGTCAATATATCTTCAAAAATACTAAATACCGAACACGTCATCGAAAATTGAAACTTCAGAATGAATGAAGGTCCACATTTGAAAGAAATTATCTGTTAACAAAAACATGTGTCAATAATGGTTCTTTTGTTTGATTTTAAAGACTACCCAATATAATTGAATCATTTCCTTACATTATTTTTGAAAATTATTAAATTATTATTTTAGAGAGGGAAATCTTCTGGAACCTCAATCAGATGGGCAACGAGAGGTTTCTCAGCGATTACAGGAAATGCTTTCTACATTCTGTGGAGTGATTGAGGAATTGGCATTCCAAAGCCATGACGATGAAGCTAACACATCAACTATATCTCAACTGCTTGGATTTCCAAATTCTCAACAGAGTGGTCCAGACAGCAAAATGTGGGGTTCAGTTGTTTCATGGGAACAACGAATGCTGTGTTGTTTGGCAAATTGTGCTTACTGCAATAAATGTTTTTTTCCACACATCGGCACGGTATTCGTAAAATATGGTTATCCCCTACCCAACTTAGCAATCGAAACTTCGCGCTATTCTATAAATCAACTTTTTACAAATTTATTAGAGGCCTATGTGGAACATAAAGGCGACCCTTTGGTAGGGACGATTGAGCCTTCAATGTACCTAGGCCGATTTCAATGGGATAATCAGGCGGAAATTGGAAAATTGCGCCCCTATGTTCATGAGTGCTGTGACAATTTGGTAGGCGTATATTCAGAGGTATTTACGATATGTCCATCACTCTTGCGTTCGATCCTGGAGCCACTTATTCAAACCGTCGCTGAAGAGTTAGCACGCCTCATGAGTTGCGTTACAAAATTTAGTTATACAGGCATTATACAAGCAAATGTCGATATTAAACTAATGCGAGATGTGCTCAAGTTTTATAGCAACGAAACAGCAAAGTGAGTCTTGAATTAAAATTTTAAAAAATGTAGAACGTAGATACAACTCTTATTTACAGGTCTTTTTTTGTCGAAGCTCTTGATGCAATAAACCCGCAGATGAATACAGAACAAAACAAACAAGTTGATGCCATTCTGCAAGATGTGAAACAACGTATGAAACTTCATTTCGCTTGCTTTTTAGTAGTTAATCCATAAAACTTATAACAAAATAAAGTTCCAGAACACCGTCGTGGATATTTAAAAAAAAAAAATCGTTTATACCTTTGTTTTGGTAATACATTTATACAATTTGTAACTTTTTTTTTAACGTAACTAGAGTTTAAAATCGAAAGAAAAATCATTTCCAGATTCTTGAAATTTATGAAAATTTTCCTTTATAGCACGCTCTACATCAATTTGGTTAAACTTTTCTTGAATACGCATTTTGATAGGATTCTCAATGGCATCCATTATTTGATAACGCAAAATATTTGGTAATACATTAACTAAGAATTCCATAACGTAGTCAACTGTGCCAGCTCCATCACAGCGAACTTGAATATTGCCTAGGTCAATCTGGAGGTCATTTATTTGTGGTCTTTTGCGAGTATCCAAAGCTTGACTGACGTTCACAGTTGCCTTGATATGCTGAAGTATAAACTGTGCATGACCAACAGCCGATACAAATCCTAATCCAAATCCTACCTCCCATTGGGTAGCACCACTTATTTTTTGTGTTCCCAGTTGAAAACATAGAGAAACAGTGTTATTTTCCATTGCAACAATCATTTCTCCGACGCGGTAGAAGGAAGATACACCCGTTATCCAAGTATTTACCATTTGAACGGAAAAAATCCCAACAGTATGGTTATAGTCTTGAACATGATAAGGATCGTAACCCATTGACCGGACCTTTTTTCGGCCCTCAGCAATAGCCATATCTAATGGAGAAATCGAGTTTGGAAGCTTCCGGTCACCCATTAAGTTTTTAACGTTCTTATTTATTTCTTCACGAAGCTTAGTATCCACTTCTTTCAGTATAAGAGGCTTCATAGCATCAAAAACTAAATTGGGGGCTGAATTTACAATGCTCTGAAAGACGGCACCTAAAAATCCTAGATTTTGAAAATCCATTGTCATAGCTGAAAACGTAAGGTCCATGTTTATTTGTTCTGTTGTAAGGTGACCATCGGTTTGTACTGCAAGTGAGGCAACTGCTTTTGCCAATACGTTCTTCAGAATTATCGTAAACGGGCCTTGTGCCGAAGACCAAAGTGAGCTCATTGTATACGACCCCTTTACTGTCATGGTGTCCAACTGAATTCCAGCATCTACCTGAAAATGAAAATATAAAAAAAAAAACAAACATTTTATCTTTTGGCTTATTTTTTTTTTTTTGAATTTTGTTTATACCCTCCCTAAAAGAGATCAAGGTATGTGAATATTTAGAAAATTTTCTGTAAAAAATTATTGACGTTAACACGTGCCACCGAGCAGTTGAAATGTCGGATACAAAATAGGCTTAATTTTCATTTTCCATCCACTTTTACCAGAGTTTTAAATAAAAGACTGTAAAACTCCGTAAATACAGACGAACTTGGAGAACCCTTTGTGCTCCTGGGAGCCTACAAATTTTCATATGTACAAACATACATAATGTATATATGTACATATGCGTTACAGATGAGATCGTCAAATCGAAAAAGCCGATGAAACACGAGGCTAGCCGAATGGGAGGTCGGCGTCGGTCATGATCGTGACGTCCCATCCAACTGCACCCACAAATGTTTCACATAAAAATATGTGACTACACATTTAATTTTATTATAACTTGGACATTGCCTGATATAATTTCCACTCACCTTCATTTCCTTGAGGTTGACATTTAAGTATTTGATTCTAAACTGAGAAAGACCATGTGCTTGTACATTCATCATTTTAAGTGTAGCCATGCCTAAACTCTTCACCATATCGGGTACCTTCATGGGATCAGGAATTGGAACGTCGGGTAATCCAACTGGGTCTGGTTGTTTATAGTGCTCCAGCACTGCAAAAAGTTGAGCCGCCAAACGATTTTCCGTAACGTGAACATTGTGTTCGTCTACAACACTTTGTGGCGATGAATAGTCGTCTTCTTGGGAATCCACATTTTCGCCTGCGTAAAATAATTTTTCTTGTTTAATATTCCAACACAAAAGTTACACGTCTTCATACCCTCATCATAACTACACCCGGCTTGTGAAGTCAATAACAACGTGAAAACCAAAATGAAGTTTTTCATCTTCATAAATCTTTGGTTTTTATTAGTTAATTAAATGTTTATGGAAATCAATCACTATTGAATTGATAAAAAAAAAGAAAATTAATATGAAGCTCTATGAGATTTAATCCAACTGCTACACTGAAAAACTGATAATGAACGCCATCTCAGTATTTTGAATATCTTAAAATGGTCAAGGGTCATGCTATGAGGAGATTCTATTCATTGAATATCAGTGTATTCACTTATTTACTTGATTGATTATGTTTGTTTTGTCCAACAATACATTTTCGTTGAAAGGCGTGTGTGTAAATAAGGGAAAATATGAAACTCAAGATAATGATTGAAAGCATTGCCAGTGTAAATGTAAGTTTAGCACTGAATCCACAGACAATTTCTTTTCCGGGATTGGATTTTTTTTAAATTAATTCTAGTTTTTACTGTAAAACAGCATAATTGTCAAGTATTATGAGGTAGGTACTTATCTGGAACGTGCAGCTATAAATACCAGCTCAAAAGTAGTTATCTCATATAACTTGGGCTAGCCCTTTTCTGCTCAGATAAAAAACGAAAAGTATTTATTCTCTATAAAAGACATAAACATCACATTAGCAATTGTATTCCATTTCGTGTCGTTTAATGAAAACCATTTGGTTACCTTTAAGGCGCCAGTTATAGCTTTCATTGAAACTCATCATTGAAAATTTTAATGATTGGTTTTGAGGGACTTAAAAAGCAAAATCAGTGCATATTTTGATGCCAATATGAAGGCGGCGACTTATTAATTCTTGCCAAACAAAAATTTCGTTTTGGCCCAACCGTCCACATAAAATGACTTACATATATGTTTGTTTGGTTCTGCTGTTTTCTATTTTATCTGGCATTATTTTCAGGCATCCATTCTCGTAAATCAAAATCGGTTTATGTCATGACTATCGTTTTCTTGGGTATCGTTTTTTTTTGCCTTTCGTTTCGCAATTCGTAATACGGGCCCTGGTTTTAAATATCGATTTTTCAAACAATTATTTTGATATTTTGTCAATATAACATACATTTTGTATTGCTTTTTTTCAAAATTTTTGAAAATTTAAAAAAACTATCGATTAAAACAACTCGATTTAAAAATTAATTGTATGAATCAATTTCTGGCTTAACAAAAGCTATATAAATGTAAGCGTTGCCATTGTAATTTATAATTTTGTTTCTATTTTCAGCATATGTATGTATGTATGTATGACATGTGCTCTGGTAACATAATTTCCTATATTCAATATTATAATGTGCATATCAACACTGTAGTCATACAAAATAAACGTGGTTTTTGCAGTCTTTCAGTAAAAAAGTCGATAACGGTATAGTTGATGGAGAACTACTAAATTAGGCACATTTATTAAATGGAAGTGACTAGACATGCCAATTATAGCAGCATATAGTACTATTTATGCGGCCCCGCAGGGGATACTTCGGCACCCAGAGTTTTTTTTTCAAGTCGCACGAAGCGCGTTAACGCACTGCCACTTGTTATATAACTGTTATAAATTGTCATGTCTCTAGTCTCGTCCTTATTAAATACTGTAAGCAGTCTTTACACAAGAAAGAACATATTTCCATAAACAGTTCTTTTTTAACTTTTAAAAATGATATCTCGCTTCGCGCGGCTTGAAAAAAACTCGGTGCCAGAAGTATGCCTGGCGGCGGAGGGCCCGCCGCCGCGGGGCTGTATAGACAGAATTTTTATAAACACAACTGTTCTACATTGGCAGGTCTAGAGACGCTTACAGCTCGAAAACATGAGCCAATTCTCCAGTTACAAGGTAGTATTCAAACTCCAGAATCAAAAACTTTCGGAAAAGTACAGTCTATTTTCTGCCCCAGAAATTTGTTGCTCTTAGCTAATTTTTTTTAGGGGAAAATATGAAAAAAACAGGAGGAGAAAGTATTCATATCTTACCAGAAAATTCAATATTTTACTCACAATAGCCTGGGGTTCTGGTCCCTTGTTCCATTAAAATATAACGGCTTTTTCAATTGGTAACCCGGAAGAACAATTTGATACGTGTGAATCTTCTTTTCAGAAGAAGAACTGCCATTCTGACACCAATCTATCTATTTTCATGAGCAGTAATAGTTTCAAGTTACATTTTTTGAAAGTTCAAAGTCATAAGACGGCGGAAATATAGAATTTCATTTCGAGTAAAATCAACTGACTAATTATTGACCCCACATGAGTTCCTTATTTTGGGATTATAATTATGAGCATTTTAAGAAATAAGACACAGGAAAGTTTAAAAAATCTAGGAGGAGAAAGTATTCATATCTTACCAGAAAATTCAATATTTTACTCAAAATAGCCTGGGGTTCTGGTCCCTTGTTCCATTAAAATATAACGGCTTTTTCAATTGGTAACCCGGAAGAACAATTTGATACGTGTGAATCTTCTTTTCAGAAGAAGAACTGCCATTCTGACACCAATCTATCTATTTTCATGAGCAGTAATAGTTTCAAGTTACATTTTTTGAAAGTTCAAAGTCATAAGATGGAAATATAGAATTTCATTTCGAGTAAAATCAACTGACTAATTATTGACCCCACATGAGTTCCTTATTTTGGGATTATAATTATGAGCATTTTAAGAAATAAGACACAGGAAAGTTTAAAAAATCTAAGTCATGTTTTTTTTTATTTGTAATAATTTTGTTTGCTTGAGCCTTATGTTATATTTAATCCTTTAACCTATTTATATCTAGATTCATAAGACGAAGTTTTGTTTTTAAGTAACCTTAGTACTATAATTTTGTATTGTAAAATTTAGGCATTAAAACAACAAGCGTTCTAGGACAACTTTGTATTTAATCGAATATGTTCGAATACCGAAAATAAATTTAACTATAACATCCCAGTACAAAATTATCTAAGGCTTCATTATTCTAAAGTTATTAAAAAACTACTTATTATTATCTTAATAAGTCTACGTGAGATGAAAATATGCACATGTAAGCGGGAAACCAATTAAAATTCACCCGTGTCGAGAACTTCCAGCAATGGCGGGTGTGTTATTGATAACGGCGAGTCTCGTGAGTTAGCCAAGAACTCATCATCCTGAAAAAGGTCTGACGTGAAGGAGCTCGGTGAAGTTACGATTATTGGAGATAAGGTAAATGTAGCAGGAGATGTGGAGAGAGAAATTGCTGAGTTCTTGGGCTGAGGAACACTATTTGAGGGCATTGTATGCAGAGTTATAACATTGTTGTGTTTTGAATAGGTAGAAAGTTGCGTGCTTGAAGTAAACGAAGAACAATTATTTGGTGGCATTTGCTGTTGTTGAGATTGTTGCTGCATAATTATTTGTGGCAACGTAGTACTGATTTCCGGAATTTGATGAATCGTTGTTGTCATTTGCTGGTTTGATTTGGGTACAATGAATGTATTATTACTGTTGTGAGAAATTGAATGAATTCTTTTAATTGCCTGCTGATTTTGATGGGATGTAGAGGTGAAAACATTGACAACTGAAAAAAAAATTGTTAACAGTTTATAACAGTTTTTTTTTTACAAAATAAGTGTATTTAAATAAAGTGTTTAAATTAAAACATGAAGGTTAATTGTACACAAAAAAGCGACACCGCTGTATAAGACAATAATAATATAGTAAATTCATACATGATGTCACCACTAGCTTCTACACTAAAATTAAGCTAGATATTTGTGCTAAAAACCTTATTTTTATTAAATGATATCTATCTAAAATTTGGTATTATGGACGAAAATGTTAATTATTGTGGTAGGCGTCTCCTCAAATTAGTTGAAGAATTAGGATTTATGATTTTCAATAGAATTACTGTGTGCAGTAGAGGAAAGCTAGCATTTTGTTTCAGGACAGCGCAATTTTCTCATGTATTAATGCATGGCAAGAAGAGGAGATTGGCCACATCCCAACTTTGTATTCCACACCGTGTGACCCTGTACCTAAACTAAAATGAATTCCCGTATTTCTTGAAGTCACATCCATGCAATATTTAAAAAAAGGTGATCACAGCTTAGGCATCAGTTATAGCTTTCAATGAATCTGATCATTGAATATTTTAATTTTTGGTTTTTAAACACTTAAAAAGCAAAACCCAACATTATTTGAATGTCAAATTTCAGCTTATGGCTTTATTATTTGGTTTACTCAAAAAATATTCATTTTGGCCCAACCTTCCTTACCAATGATCATCGAAATAAGAAAAGCCTTTTCATGAGAAATATTGGGAATAATGAAAAAAAATGTATATCATTAAAAATATTTGTGTATATTATAAAATGTATTCTTTAACTACTTTACGAAACGAATAAATACTTCGAATTATGTCACTTTCCTTTTCAAACGACATAATGATCATGGAGCTGCGCCGCGAACGCGACTGTGGGAGTTAAATAAGTTTTAATAATCATGCGCGTCCGGACGCGCGGCAATTGTGTTCCGCCAGTTAATGGAAGTAGAAACCGTAAAAAACGCTCTAATCGCCGAGTACACCGATTAAGCATACAAAAAACTTAAAAAACTGGTGAAAGGAATTGAATTGGGTGACTTAAAGCCCTCACAATTGCTGAAGCGGATGAAAGAGCCTTAGAATAATAAACTACCCGATGATGTGTTGAAGTCTTGTTGGCTTGAACGTTTGCCTGATCAATAGAAAGTGGTGATTCAGGTCCATAGCGAAGCAAGCCGACCAGAGTATGAGCATATTAAATTATTCTAATGTGACACTCAACTCTCAACCATTCCTGTGTGCGTGGTATCGGCTGGAATGGAAGCGATATACATTTTTGCCGAGCCCGAACGGCTAGGGTAAGTGGCACTTTTTCATGACAAGAAGTACTATTGGAGGACTTGTCATTTCCTCGCATTACCACTGAAAAAACATTTCTGCTTTTAGGTGGCTTAGGCTGGAATGGAATTCGATCCCAAGACCATTCACCGTTACGTAAAGAGCAACTGTAACTACCAAATACATGAATGACATAGACATTGCAAATTTTTGTTGGTTCTTCGTCTTCAGAGATGCAGAGCAAATGGTTACCTTTGGATGGATCGATAACAATATACAGGGTGTTCATCGCCACAGAAGAATTCCATGGGTTCCTGAGGTCATTTTAAGTCAAAGGTAAGGTAATTTTTGAATTGTTTTTGAGTAATAACGGATTTTATGATTATCGGTCGCGTTTTTTTTAGCTAGTTCATTTTTGCCAAACTTAAACTTCAACTAGTCTTTAAAAAAATCTATTTTCTTAAACATAAATATTTTTACAAAAATAACTACTAATACCATACCTTGATATTTTCCTTCTGGTGATTGAATCAATAGAGATTCTTTAGAGAGGTTTTCTAATTGCACTAAACCATGATCTCTTTGTACTTTGTTGGTGGCTGCAAAAGTCTGCTGTTGTTTGACCACACTCTGCTGTTGT
Organism: Leucozona laternaria; assembly: GCA_932273885.2. Classification (NCBI taxonomy): domain Eukaryota; kingdom Metazoa; phylum Arthropoda; class Insecta; order Diptera; family Syrphidae; genus Leucozona; species Leucozona laternaria. The sequence goes on along the minus strand of OW026368.1, from coordinate 115,367,493 downwards.
GGTGACGCCGCATTTATTGTTTGATTTCGATGCGAAATCGTTCCTATACTCGACATTATTGGTGTCACAGTTATTCTTGAGCTAACAGGATAATCATTCGAAGTATATTCTTTACGGGTCTTAAAACAAGTTGCCGGTGATAATTGATTGGTCGTTATTACATCTTTAGCGACTGGTACATTGGAGGCAGTCGGGCTTATGCTATCATCAGCCATGTGAATTTCGTAGCAAGCAAGTTCGGGTATGACTGGTCTTACTTTTCCACCATCTGGTCGATGGGGATTTCTACAGCCCCGACATTTACATCCGATGCAAGACTTCGAGTCTACATAACATGGACATCTTTGTCCACAGCAAGTGAGTTTGCCAGGTGTTGCTGTAGCATTACCACATCGGCATCCTCGACGTTTTGTGTTCTGTTTGTTTACCTGCCGAAAGAGTGTTGGTGCTACCGCCTTCTGAAAATAATGAAAAATTTTAAAAATCGTAGGGTTGCATTTGAAACGTTATTACCCTCGGCGCATTTTCCTCTTCTACTTCAGTTTTTCTTTTAATAGTTATCTTGTTTCCGATCCCAGTATACAAAACAGAATACATTGCAGTCCCATTTGAGACTGTCTTTATGGGAGGTGGGTTTCTTACTTGCTGTGTTGTCATAGCATCAACTGCCGGCGCCATCATTACCGCCGCCTTGGCTTCAGTTCTATGCTGCGTAACAAAGCTTGGAGTTCTGTTGAGTTGCGTTAACTTCATCGAAGAGCTCACTACAGAAGGAGCACTTGTTGAAGTAGAACTAATAATTGGTGACGAGTTTTTAAGAAACGATAGCGACTGAGACGGCGGATTTTGTGTTACGACCATCGGCACAGTTCGAGAAATGTCGATCAGTGGAAACTCTTGTTTTATTACCAAGGGCAACTGAGGAGTTGGTACTGCAAGCGCGGACGACGATGGCGGATGTGCAGCAGGCACTGGAGTAACTAAAGTTGGTTTTACATATGTTTTGGGAAGTTCTGCAGAAAACGCCATCAAAATATCTTCAAAGTTTGCCCCTTCTTCAATCAGCTCAACTAAACTCAAGTGTGGAATGATGACTCCACTGGCAACGTTGCTTGTTTGAAAAGATTGTTTGCAAATGAAGTTGTATAGTGCCGTTGACATGATATGCTCACACAAGCTCTTGTAACACTGAATGAGAATACGCATTTGCTTGTTTTCTTCATAAGTCCGATAGTCTTGGCAATCTTTGCAGGAATTGCAAGAAGGTCGTATATTTTTCCTCCCACGAACACACAAACGGCAAACATTGTGTTGACATTTCGATTCTTTGGGAGAGAAAGGGTCTTTTAAGAGGCGTCCGCAAACCGCACACGAAATAGACTGCCTCAGATACGGGAGAAGGCGGTAAAGGTCTGATATTTTTTGGTCGCAGGAGTTTGGATCATGTTGCAGAATTATCCTGGAAGTTGATACGTAAAGACTTATTGCATTCATTCTGTCGGATGGCATTGGCCGAGTCGAGTCAAACAATTTATCGTAATCCTTTCAATGCAAGTTGGTTTTTGAAAGGAAATTTACGATTAAACAAAATCATCAACTTTCTTATTGATAAGCGATAAATCCTTCTTAACAGTTTTTATTTACAAATCGGAAGAATTTGTATGGACTCTGGACATAAAGTGCGCAATCTTTGAAGCATCCACATATATGTAAATAAATCACTCGATTTTTATAGAATACATTTATTGGATAGCTGGTTTTACAAAAATGTATTCATACATTTTTTTCTATTTTATAAAACAATTTTTTGATAAACTTTAAAAATGCAAATATCGAAAAACGATTTTAATTTCTGACTACTAAACAACGTATATAATTTTCGCCGATTTATTTTTTTGACATTTCTTTGTGGTAGTGTCATTCTTGACAGTTGACCTTTTTTGTACTCTTTTGCAGCTTTTTATAGGTCCGTTTGGTATATTTTTTCAATAAAATGTGTAAAACCTGTCTAACCACCAAAGTGAGAACGAATTTCTCAAAAATGGAGCAACGATTTTTTTCTAAACAGAATCGGTATTTTTCTAAACCGAATCGATTTATTTCTGTCAATTGAAAGGAACTCGTAAAAGAATCGAATTTTTTCGTGTGATTGTGTGTGTTACTAGACACAGCTGCAATTAATTATTTTTGTAGTTGTATTCACTGAAAATGTTGTTGAATATTTTGTTTAATCATGTAGAATTCGTTGCAACCAAAAAATAAAAAACTCGTCTTCCAAAAATTCCACGACTTTCAATTTGACATAATAGAAATGTCATGTCTTCATAGTGTGTGTGTTCATTGGTGTGAAATCTTGCTACAAACCCAAGAATTGTTTTGACAGAAAAGAATCGATTTTGTTAAGAAAAAAATTCTGAACAGAATCAATTCTTTTGTTGAAAGGAATTCGGTATCAAAAGACTGCAGCGATTTTTAATCTTTGTTTCTCCTTTGGTTTTCTTCTAATTGCAAATACCTTTTACACGACAGCGATTTTTAATGAAAACTTAACAAGTCAAGAAGTATCATCTTTGCTAGTTCAATGGAACGCTCGGAATTAATTTCCCTACAAATCTCATCTACTCGCCATTTAGCCACATGAAGATGAGAATCCCCGACAGCTATTTTAATTTGCCTACAAGCTTGAACTGGCAGTTATCAGATAAAAAATGAGAATGTGTGTATAAAAATCTCACACATAGACATCAGTAGGGATCTTCACACACCTGGTTGAATTGTTGTTGCAATTCACATCTATTCATCGACGCAGGAAAAAATTACAAATACAACAATGTAAACAAATGGGTTGTGAAACGTACGAAACATTCTCATCTTCATATGGCTAATCTGTGGTTCAGAGCTCCAAATTTGTGTTTCTTTTTTCGTTCTGAACGTATTCTGAGCGTGTTCAGTGTGTGCTCTATGAGCTCAGAATAAAATAACTGAGCAGACAGAGTAAAATGCTGAACACAAGCATTTGACAGCTTTGACAGTTCAGGTGTGTTTAAAAAATAGTTCAGAGTGCTCAGAGTCAGAACCACAGATTAGTCACATGAAGATGAGAATCTTTCGTACGTTTAACCCTCCAAAACCCATTTGTTTACATTGTTGTATTTGTAATTTCATCCCGCGTCGATGAATAGATGTGAATTGCAACAACAATTTAAACGGTGTCTGAAAAAGGTGTCTTAAAATGGCTGCCGGATATATTGTCACCGAGTGACGTAATTCACTTAATATTTGTCTTTGTTTCTTTTTTTTTTTGTGTTGTTAACTTGCAACTTCTTGGTACTTTTGGCTACTCGTCAAAAATGTGTATGGGGTTTGACAGCAAGTTGTGCTTCGTAGTACGAGTTTATAGTTACGAAACAGACATAATATGCATGAGAGAGATAGGATAACAAACATGAGCAATATCAAAGGTACCATGTTTTCTTTAGGGTATACCTTGCTAGCGATCTTTCCCAACATTTTCAGATACGTTGGGTTGTTGCTGCATCACAAATATTTTATTTTTATCCAATTCTCAAAATATTTTGATATGTTAAATAATTTTTTGTTTTCCAAATTTGTAAGTTAGAAAATTACTTGTACATTAAGTACATACCTATGAAAGGTATATGTTTTCTACTTGGTTTTGTTTTTTAATTAATTAATACCTAATAAGTAATAACCAATTGAACAAAAATTCCAAATAAATTAAAAAAATACCTTCGTACCTTTTCCTCTTTCTTCCCTGTGACTACATTTTTGGTTTTGTTTAATTTTTTTGTTCGAACTTCTGTGGATCTTGTTCCACAAAATTTTAAAATCTCGATTTGGTGTATGCGGCGACACCTATTGTGCGATTGACGTAAGTTTCGTGGTTCCTCTACGTGTATAAACTCAATGGTTGTATGTAAAAATAATGTTGTCCCAGATAATCGTCTTCAAAGTTATAGAGGGCTGGTTTTTGCATTAAACAGTTACAACCCTATTAATAAAAAAACTCTTATTCCACCTTTATTCCACGATTTTACTAAACCATAGAATAAGAGTTAAGCTACAGTTTAAAATTTTACATTAATAAAAACAAAATGTTCGTGGAATAGTAAAGTGAAGTTTACGAAAAATTCTCTAAGAAAATCTACTGCAATAAGTAAGATGCCTGTTTGGTTGTATGGCTTTTGATAGCAAATTATGATAATTTGTAAAAAAAGGCTCACGTTATACCAAACACATATAACAATTCTCTTATTAATATATTATATTTCTGTCCAAATTATTATCATTTTTCTATTGTTTGTGTTGTGTCTGTTGTGTGTTATGACCACCTCTTGTATCCCCATTAAAGTTATCTTTATCAATTGCTATGAATTTTCTCATATATTTCTTGGAAAACCTACATATATTTCTTCCCAAAATTCTCAGTCTAAGCACTTGCATTGGATCATATCTGAGTTTGTATATTCTTCTTTTTCTTGTAGTTGGTGGCTGATTCTCCAATAATTGCAAATAGTTTAAGAACTCAATAAATCTAGTAGAAATCATTATTTTTATTTAAAACTAAATTTGCAATCTTCACTTATATTTTTTTAATTTTAGAATAAATTTGACACATCTTGTTCTTATTCCTTCACTTAATATTAATTTTGTTTTATTAATAACACTGCACTTAGTCCAAGGAATAAGGCCTAACCCTTCGCTATTCCACGTTTACTAATTCGGCTGTTAGATATCAATAAAGTATTGATGCAATATGATAAAGAACCATCAAAAAGCCATAAAACCATTCAAAAATTCTTAATTTAATGACTGATGATTTTACAAGCATTTTAAAAACCGACATAGAACCTTGTTGGGAAAAAGTTGATAAAAAATTCCGAAAAGGTTCAATGTACAACATAGAACCTTTTAGTCCTGAAGAGATTATATGGGAGGAGATGTTTTTGTATGAAGAAAAAAAGACCTTAATTGCGTTTGACTGATGTTTTTATAAAAAAAAATCAATAAAAAAATATTTTTCTCAAATAAAATAGTCCACAAATCACTTACTTGATGTTAAAACCAGAAAGTTCTATATCTCATTGTTTGCAAAACTAGACGGATTTGAAATTATGAAAAATGGTTCTATGTTATCGAAAACGTAGGACTTTTCAAAAAGTATTAAATTCAAAAAGGTTCTATGGGGATTAATTTTGAGCAAAAAAGTTCTTTGTAACTTAAACACGTTTGTTTTGTGTGACAAAAAGTACGTTAAAGGTATAGTAGGTAGGTACTGAATAATAGGGCAAATTCAATGAAAGTTCTATATCTTTTTTGGCTGTAGTGTTGCCAGCAATTTTTTTTAGTTTTTCTTTTTTGTTCTATCTGAAAGCTAAAATTACGAAAATTTTGGTGTATAAAACTCATTTTTTGTATTTTGGTCGACACAAAACCTTATAGTTCTCAGCCAGCGAAGTGTTACATGCCGCCTCCACTGGGCATGAACGATCCTCGGATTATGAACATGTCTTTAAAAAATCCAATGGAGGCAGAAAAATCCATGTCATGTAGTGACATAATCCATACAAGTCAGATTGTGGATTGGATTGTGGTTGTGATGTTGGACATCGTTGATGCCCAGTGGAGGCGGCATGTTCACGAATTCCATCGTAATCGGAATCTTTCCGAATCCCGAAAAAAAGCTATCACAGCGTCCGTTTGTAATGGCAATTTGTATGGGATTTTCCGTTACGATGGATTCTGTGATACTTTTTTTCGGGATTCGTAACAAGTTTTGGATGACGATGGAATTCGTGATAGGGGTAATTATGTTTCAAATATTTTGAAATCCAATATTACTTGGACTATTTAAAAGTACCTTTTCAAATTGAAACAAAACCATGCGGGCTGTCAAGGAGATATATACTTCTCACTGAAACAGGGCAAGGAAGAGAAAAATATTTGAAAAAAATTAGGACTTTTTTTTAAATTACATATGTTTTTAAAATTGGTTCAGAATTTAACGCATGTTAGTTGTTTTAGACGTAGTTCGTAGAAAGAACTTATTTTGTCTTTATAATATTTACATCTATGTTTGATAAAAACATGGAAGCAGTTTTATTAATACTCGCTATTGTAGTGTACCTGTACATATAGGTACGTATAAAAGTCAAAATTGTTAATGGTGACACCATAAACATGTGTCTTATAAAACGAAAGAGAATTTTCGAAAATAAAACAATTTTTCCTCTAACAATGTCTATAATTGTTTACCTTTTGTTAAGAATAGCACAGGATGTGAGAGCAGGAAATGCAAACGTGTTTTGTTTTGAGTGTTCAAAACATAAAAATACTAAGAGCATTCATCAGGCTGTAGTAAAACTTATTGGCATGCGCACAAATTGCTTTTGGTCTCAGTAAATTTCAAAAACTCAAATTTGATTTTTGAAAAGTTCAGAGGAATCTTATTTTCCTGAAATACTTGATTTAAAATTCAGTTAGTGTTTCGTTCTCGTCGAGTGTTGTTCTCGTACCCATCAAGCAGATCATTTTATTCTCTTCTTTTATTTCATATTAAAACCTTTAATCAGAAAAAGCATTTTTGTGTAGTGCAACGTTACTTCTTTTTTAAAGATAAAATTAAATAAATTGAACTGTAAAGTGTGGAAATATCATTCCTTCGGAAAGTTGGTGTTTATTTTTTAAAATTCAAATTTTTTTTTCAAGTTTAAATATATATAATTACATAACTAAAAGCTTTGTTCATACATAAAATTGATATCGAAAAAAAAAAAATCAAAGCAAATTCAAATTCCCTTTAATTTTATATCAGTGTAAAGTTTAAAATTGTAATTTAAAATTTATACATATGTACCTTTATTCAGAAAGGAAAATAGCCGTTTAGTTTTTATTCGATAAAATTATATTTTCCAAGTTTAACGAACTGAGTTCATTTCTATTTTTGAAAACCTCGCCGATGCTCACACATATACAAGTGCATGCAATTCATATATTAAAATACTAAGATTGTGCGTGTTCTCAAAAAAAAAATTTTTTGGAAAAAAGTGAAAAGTAATTTCAAAAAAAATCCCAGCTGAAAAAATAGTGATCAAAAAAGCCTTTTACTGTGGAAGCACACGCAGATACATCGCACCCAGTGAACATAATGTGCAGTTCATAAAGCCACATACCTACTTTCAATCATATATATATGTACATATATATTTTTAAACTTTACAATGAGATAAATTCTATTTTTGGATGGAAGAAGAAAAAATATTTGTGTGGAGAAATGGTCGAATCAAGAGAATTTGGTGATAGGTTAATTCTACTTTCGCGAATGACTATGCGTTTCGTTTCTTGTGCCATTTTTTATTTGAAAAAAGAAAAAAATAATAAATTATATTTTTAATTAAACTCATATAGCTTTCATTCAAAATAATTCTGACGAGTATGATTAAATTAGAACGAAAAGATCTGGAACTTCAGCACATGGTCTTATTTCTGTTCTTTTTTTCCATTCAGTCATCAGTAGAAATAATTTTTTATTTCATCAGACAGTGCAAATTTTTGTATTTAAAAAAAAAATATACTCAGGTATACCTATTTGAAATTTAAATTTTTTATTTATTGGCCTTTCAAATTTCAAATTCTACAACCTTATATGTACCTAAATGAATCAAAAAACATATTTTTTTAGAGCAACTTTCTGAAAAATTGTATGTTAAACGTTATTGTAATTAATGTAGGTACCTACCCTAAATAGAAGGTACATTATGTAGATTGTGATTTTTTTAAAACAAAGCTGTGCACAGCAATAGTACCCCTTGACATAATGGTTAATGGTTAATGCATTTGATTTTGTCACACATTTGACAATTTTGTAGATAACAATTTCGTCAATATTTGATTAACAAAGGAGAGGGCGAAGAATTCTGTACGGCCCAAAGTTTGTATAGCCAAAATTCTGTATTTCAAAAAGCTAGAAGCAAAATATCTAATACAATTTTTTTTTATAAAATTAAATTAATGCCTTGCATTAATGAGAACTATGTATTTGTTGTCGTTATTGAAATTGAATTGAATCGGTGAGTGAAAGTTGGAAGAACTATGCGGACAATAGAAATGAAAACTTACAACCTGGGAATTCCCACAGAATTTATTTGATCTGAAAAACTGCTAGCCCAGGAAAAAAAGAGTCGGTTTCAAAAAATTCTTACAAAGCCGAATTTTCGTAGAGTTTTGTGGTATGCGTTTCCTAAAAAGTACCCTAAATTTGGGATGAATTTTGATTTTGTCAGGTAAAACTTTAGTTTTTCTTAACTCCTCAACAACAACCAGTTTTTTTGAAGAAATATAAAGGCAAAAATTAGATTAGAATTTGAGAAAAAAACGTGGACAAACGCGCTCAGTACCTACCTTACACCGCGGTTATGTGAAAACAAGAAGGTGCATTAAAACAAATAACTGATATTGTAAAAAACCTGATGTTTTCAAGAAATTTATGAAAAAAACTGAATTTGTCACACTTTCAACGGACAAAATTTGTAGGATGCGATTAAGTAGTCAAAATGACGTTTTCAATCCCCCGGTGTGTGGAAAATTGTATACATTAAACAACAAAAAATATGAAATCAATTGCTCCTATAAAAAGTTATACAATCATTCTTGTGTAGTATCGCTTTAGCTGCAGTTTTTATCTTTACCTACACTATTTAAAAAAAAACTGAAAGTAGGTCAGCCCTGGTTCAAACTAAGGTACGTTTAAGGAAACGCCAAGTTTTTCGAATTTTTTTTCGAAATTAGGCTATCGACTGTAGCCGAAATTTCTTTTGTTTGAATAACCGCGATTAAGAGCCCCTAACTCTCCGGGGTTCCCGGGGTAGTTCAAAAATGAAAATTTTCATAAAAGTAACTACAAATAGCCATTCGTTTCTTAAAAATTACTTAGAAAAATTGATGATGAACCAATTTGTTCAAAAATGTAGATACTCATCATTCATTATGTACATTATGTATGAATAAATCTATTTTTGAATTGAAAAATTAAAAATACATGATGATCCTGAATTTTTGTTTCTAAATATAAAAAAAAAAAGGTATTGTATGTATAAATATACTTACAATATTCCAAAACTCATGTGCTTTCATAAGATATAGAGCTACTTAATTCGGAATCTAATGTGTCAACAATTTATTGTACTAAAATTATTGTATTGCGAGAAGAAATTCGTTTTGCAGGTTGATGACTATTTTTCCACTATCAAAATTCGCTATTTCAAACTGCTTTTAATAGAGATATCTATAAAAAGAAAAACTGATATTACAGAATTTTCGTATACAGTATTTAGAAAACAGAATTATGACCCATGCAGAATTCTGACGTCAACCTGACTGACAATCTTGAAATTGAAAATCGATTGAGTGTAGGTCTTGTTTCGATTTTAATGAGACAAATACATGTTAAGATGGTTATCTTTTGTCAGATAAAATTGCAAACGAGATACAAATCGAAATAGTTTTATATGAACAACCTACATACTAAATACATGTCCGTTTTCGGTTTTTAGAAAAAAAAAAAAAAACAAGTTATATGGTTTCATTATATATTATCTCATTTTGGGTGTGATGAAAAATTTCTTTACACTTTACTTATACTTAAATTTAAGTTCAAAAATGTTGAACTTAAAAAGGTGTTTAAGTTTCGTTTCAGCTATTGGATCTAAGTTCATTTAGTTAGTTTAAAAATTATTTCCTAAACATTAAATATCAGAATTTATTTTGAATACCCATAATTCACAAAATTGTATGCTTCCGTAAGCAAAGTTTCACCTCAGGTAGTATGAATTAATATAATTTCATATAACATAAAATAAATGCTAAACAAAGCTGATAATGTCTAATAATAACAATACAAATTATAAAAATAAAAACTTAATTCCTACATTATTGAAAAAAACACATTTAGCTTTGTGTTTTCATTAAGTATATTCTGTTTCCCGGTGAAAAAATTGCTAACAAAAAATAGTATACTTACTCATAACCATCCCGGGGATTTAATTCTATTTCACTTTTGTTAGTGATTGACACGGCCGGCGCCATAAAACCCCACAATTTCACTTAAATTAGATAAAGTTAAATTGTCATACCCAAAAATAGTATTTAAAAAGGCAATGATGTGTCTTGGCAAGGTGTTAAACTACATTACTTGCTCTTGTCTACACATTTTTTTCAATAGAAACTGACGATTGATTTTCAATGAAATTGAGTTTTTTTCTTAAACATTTTTCTTTTACATTTTTTACATTTTAGGTGTTACAAAAATTGGCACAAAAAATAGTTTAATAGATTTCGAACCAGTACTCAAAGTGAAGTACCCACATTCTCTTGGTTGAGTTTCTATTTCTATCTGACGCGATGAAAAACGTTTTGATGAGTTTTTTTGTTTCTACGTCATCGACCATATTTAAATTTACTTGTGTTTTCGCAGGTTTGTGTATTTAATCGAAATGTTCAATATCGATTGAAAATAAAATTTTAAATTGTTTATCCCTCCGTGAAAAAATAAAAACTGAAACTAAATCCCATATTTGATAAGGAAAATATAAACTAAAGCTTAATATCACGAAGAGAGTTATTTTTTTTTCGAAAAATGTCTGGACAGCATCCACAACCTCCATATGGAGGAAGTGGACGAGGAGGTTGGAATCCCCGAGCCAGTAATGCAGCAACACCATCCCCTTCTTTTATGTACCGGCCACCATCACCGTGGACTCCAGTGGCACCATCTCCACCACCAATTATTTCAGGTCCGCGAAGGTCATCCATACAATCTCCAGCACAAATGATGAATTCTGCTATGAGTCCTCCAATCGGCAGAATGCAGGCAATGTCTCCAGGACCTCAAAGTGTTGCTGGACTTCGTGGATCACGGGGTGTAACAAGTATTCCGCACCCAAGACCCCAATGGCCATACCGTGTGCCGCAGCAATTTTCGAGTGATAGTCAATCACCTCAACCATATCAGGCACCTCTGTATCCATCATCGCCCAACTTTTATTCCACATCATCTCAAAGGGTCTGCCCATCGCCTCCACCGTTTGCAGGCGTTAATGGACCAAGACCATTTCGACCAATGTATAATACTCCGAATAACCAAGTGCATGACCATGTGCATGGTATAAGTTCATTTCAACTGTCACCAACACCTTCGCCAGTTGTGTGCCAGGCTTCACCTGAGTTTTTGTATAACAACCAGCCTAATCCGTCATTGTACGAACAGCATTCGTCGAGATCTCAATTCGAATACGTAGGCGTGCCATTGGAACCTCCACAACCTAAATCGTATGTGATTTATGATGACGAAGAGGAACAAGGTCCGTCAACAGCCGAAATAATTGCCAACCAATCACAGGACTATATAGACGAGAAATTAGCGGAGTACCAATTAACCATCCTCCAGTTGCAAGGTATGATACTTTATTTTTCTATTGTACGTATATTATAATTACAAATATTTAAGTTAAAATATATTTATAAGTACATATGTATATGTATACAAACAAATTGAAGGACTTATAAGGGACATGTTTAATACTTATTTGCTAATAAATTGGTGTTATTGATTGCGTGACCTTGAAATCTTTAAAATAGAAATACCTATCTTTTTTTACAAAAAATAATAATTAACACACGATTGTGCGAGCCGATAGAAATATAAATTATTCGTTAAATTTTATTTGATTTTGTTTTTTTTTGGCTTATGGAATTTTTTCGAAAAGACACATTTTTCGGGGTCAATTAGAATTAGAAGGATATAGTTTCCCGAAAAAGAAGAAAGCTTTAAACAAAAGAAAATACATTGTTTTTGTATGAATAAAACTGAGTTGATTGTTTTTGTTGCGACCTTTTGTCCAGATGCGTTTGCACGGCAGTTTGGCTCACCAGTAGGTAAGGTGTGGTGTCGTACCCTTAAAGGCAAGATTTTAGTCGATGGTTATCGACACCAATATATTTTTGGCAGCATTGATTGATACGCTGTAATTGATTGATACGCTGTAAATTATATTTTTCTAGGGATATTTTGTTGTGCATGAATTATGCACTAAGAAATAAGGCAAGAACTAATAATTAAGTCATCGCATTTATATTAACCACAAAATAATCACTGAATTTGGTTTTAAGTGCCTCAAAACTTAAAATTAAAATTTTCAATGATGAGATTCAAAAAAAGCTTAAACTGGCGCCTTAATTGAAATTTTCAGTCCAGTACAGTTATTTTTAAATACAAAGATTCTTATAGGTATTAGTATAAAAATCCATTAGGTAATAGTCAACTAACACAAAAACCAAAAAAACAATGTCTTTCGTGTTACTTCTGCTTGGTATTAGTACAATTCATTATGGGTTGAAGTATGAACATTTTCGACCATAAACTTCTTTCAGAGTTGTTTCTATTTTGAATTGAGGTGTGTATCTGGAATAACAGCCGTGTTTTTGATACAAAAAAAATGTGTTCTACGTTTTTGAATATGTGTATGTAGGTATTACATTTTTTAATGCGTATTTACAATACTTCACTAGTAGCAACTAATAATTTTCCTGGTGACATATTTTTTCTTTTTGCTGCACTATGCATTAATTAAAATTGGCTACTTATTGTTTAACATGCAAAACATGAAAAATAAAAAAAGATCACATATAACGTTTTTTAGAGCTCAAAAATGGTTACACTGTTTTTTTTATTTAAAATCAAAAATACAAATGTTATTCTTAAAAACGAACATAACTTTAATTCAAGATAGCAACAACACAAAACCTCATTGCCCTTTATAACAGCAGGCACTGTCTACGCTATATGGGCATATCTACTTCTTCCTCTTTTCAAGTAAAATTGTTATATTCGGTTTCACAAATATTTAAGATGCTTATAAATTTTAAAATGACGTATTTTGTATGGAACAAACGTCATTTTATGATTTAAAAGCCTCAACTAGAAAGGGATTTATGAAATCGGCTATTAATATTTTTGTTTGAAGTAACGTCAGTTTTATCAAAAACTTGCTATTCACAACTCTTTTTTATGCATTCAAAACGTAAAATATATAAACATTTTCGAAACATGTACCTTTCTGTACCACGATTTCGAAAATGAAGCAGTTTTTTTTACTGAATTTTTTACAGCAAAATGTCAATTTTTCTTACATTTCCTACATTTGCATAGCTTGGAAAAAATTAGAATATGGATACGAAAAAGAGAATGATTCTTATCATTTTTGCAGCTTTTTAATAGGACTTCTTTTATAACGCATTTTCTGTGCTTTCTGTTTTTAAATGATTTAAAGTGTATAAAATAAACTATGGAAAAGATTTTCATAGATCCATGTAATATCACAAGGGGCCAACATTTGATCTAAGTGTGTGGACTATCCGTCGACCTTGACAGCCACTTCTACCTAACCTAACCCTCAGGATAAACTTAGTTCTAATACTGGCTCTCAGTTTTCTAGATTAGTAAAGGGTCTTTTTTTTAAGAGGTATAGAACTTTAAGTTGGTTTGGCATTGAATAGACTGAGGCCTGAACAATGCTTCCAAATTGTGCCCAAATGGGCCCAAAACAAGATTACCGTTGATCCAAATTTTCATAATCGAATTTTGTTTAGCGATGAAGCTCACTTTTGGTTGAATGGATACATCAATAAACAAAACTGCCGTATTTAATGATGATAATCTTAAAGTGTATGTTGAGACAACGTTACATCCACAAAAACTGACTGTTTGGTGTGCTTTATGGTTTGGTGGAATACATGGTCCGTACTTCTTTAAAAACGATGCTGGCCAGAACGTTACAGTCAATGGTGACCGCTATAGAGCCATGATTACTGACTTTTTCGTTCACCAATTGAACAACCATGATGTGCAGGAGCTGTGGTTTCAACAAGACGGCGCAACATGTTACACAGCTTGTGCCACAATTGATTTATTGAAGGAAACGTTTGGTAACCGCATAGTTTCACGTTATGGACCCGTGAATTGGCCTCCAAGATTGTGTGATTAAACGCCGCTTGACTATTTTCTGTGGGGATATGTGCAGTCGCTAGTCTACGCCGATAAGCCCGAAACGATTGACCACTTGGAGGACAACATACGCCGCGTTATTGTCGATATACGGCCACGAATGTTGGAAAAAGTCATCGAAAATTGGATCTCCAGATTAGACTACGTCCGAGCCAGCCGTGGCGGTCATATGTCAGAAATCATATTTAAATTATAATGCCAGAAGATTATCTTTCGAATAAAGTAAATTTCATGTCAATTTAAAAAAGTCATCATTAGCTGTGTTTTATTATCTTCTATCGGGATCCGGATCTGGATATCTGGATCTGAATTAACTTTTAACACGTGTTACAAAAACAATTTTGAAAATTTCCCAGTATTTTGTTTGTGTATTACGTGTTAAAAGTAAATCCAGATCCAGATCCGGATCCCGATAGAAGATAATAAAACACGGCTTTTGTTTAATTCCATTTCAAAGTTCTACACCTTTTCAAATTTAGTATCGATTTTCCCGAAAAATGTACTAGAAAAGTAGTTTTTTTTTCTCTCTACTATACCTCTAGTTGTCCACTTATAATAATGTCCTGTCCTTTAATTTGATATTTCGTTTGACATCTAATTTCTGAAGATAAAACCGAAATTGCCGAAATTAGAGGCAAGTTTTGAGTGTCTTAATTGTTTTTTTTTTTTTTTAATTCAGAAATTTTTCATCAATTATTGTATGCAAGAATGAAGCCTTCCACATTAAATTAGTTTTAATGTCTCAATGATCACTCCAAAGTAAATCAATAATTAAAATTCATTTTATGTTGAAGTTTCGGCCAAAATAGTGCATGTTGAGCGTGACCGCTTAGATTTATTTATATGTGAAATTGTTTTTGTTTCTATTTACAGAAAGAAAGAAAGTAATGAATCAGATAGTATACATATGTATGTATATGTTTGTTTGTAGGTACAATATTATGAATGTATATTTAAATAAAACAAATTTCTATTTTTATATTTTTTTGTATACTTCACTAACGAAACGTGAGTTTACAGCTAGAAATATAAGGGAGCACTGTTAGCTAACATTTTGGTTCAGACGAGGAAAATACGTTATAAAAATTATGTAGGTACCTACATTTGCTAAGAGAAAATGATAAATTCGGTTTCAGGTAATTTATTAAAGTTAGATATGCAAGGAATGAACATTTTGTAATTTCTATTTATTTTATAAACATTGTATAGTATTTGAATAGAGGTGCTGCCTTTTTGTAGTGACAAAGTGACAACACAAGCATATTGGCGCGAAATTTTAAACAGCCTGATGTTTAAATATTAGCATGATACTTCTACTTAAAAGAAAATACGCACGACTGGGTCGCACGAACTTGCTCTTATGCGCGATCACATTGTGGTTCTATAGTCTGAAATAAATTAGCTATGGGAGTCTATATTTTATCCGTTTGCCAAATCTTAGTTTAGTTGCAGGTGGTATTATGTGAGTATACAAAAATTAACAATATAGCCTAGTGTTGCAAATAAGCATAAAAGGAAATTATATTATTTAAACTGGTAAATTGTTTTAAATCAACAAAATTAGAAAGAAATTGATTAAAATACATTAAATCTGTTTTAACCCAACGCGATGTACACCATTTGATTTCTTATATAAATTTAATTTATAAGAAAAAAATTTTGAAAATCGTAGGAGCGGTATTAAAATAATTAATTTTTTATTAAATTTCGTAAACATTTTTGAGAAAAAAAATTGGTACGACAATTTTAAGTATTCGTTAATGTTAAGTTAAAAATTGAACATTACAAAAAAATCTGCTACCCGTTTTCGAAATATCGAAAAAAATAATTTTGAATTTTTTTTCAAAAATCCAAAAATTATTTTTTAGAAAATTTTGCTACGCACTTTGATTTATATTTGTTACAAGCTTCTGTATACAAAATCTTATTTTATTCGGTTGATCAGATATTGACATTGAGATTGTTAATAAACGTAAAATATAAAATTTAAAAATTTTAAATTAAAAAACTGCTATTTACCAAGTTTAATAAAAATCGACATAGTCGTTTTTGAAATATTGAGTTTTCAAAAAAAAAAATCTAAACTTTTTTTAAAAATCTTAAAAAATATTTTTTTTTGAAAATTTTGGTTCACAATATTATTTAGAATGTGTCAATAATTCTTCATAAAAAAATTGATCAAAATCAATTTAACTGTTTTCGAGAAAAGCAAAAATCAAAAAAATGGTTCTTTGAGAGGTACCATTAATAACCATATTTCGGAACCATTTTTTTATTAAACGGCAATTTATATGTAACTATTTAAATTTATTGAGTTCTTAAAAACAAATTCGGTAGCGCTGGTTTTGAGAAAAATAAGTTTTTCCTTTTTTGGGCAAGACATTTTAAATGACAGCTACTGTTAGTTTTGGTCCTAAAAAAAGAGAAAAAAATGGGTGGGGGAATGTCCAAAAAACGCTAGGTACCAAGTTTAAAGAAAAACGATCCATCCGTTTAGGCTGTAGTCGAACCGACAGACAGACAGACAGACAAACAGACAGACAGACAGACAGACGGACGGACGTTTTTGCGAGACCCACTTTTTTCGTCTGCGCTATCATCGTAATGTCAAGTTTGATCAAAATCTCGAGTTCGATTTTTTGTATACGAATACATAACTTGCCATATAGTACCTACATATATCCGCAAGTAAAAAGTGGAAATGAAGAATCCAACATATGGACATTGTTATTACTTTGAGAAGACTTTGAGATGACAAAATTGTTATGTATTATATTTGCAATAAACATAAATTATAGAAAAAAAGAATTTAATCTTTATAAGCACACTAGATAAGGTGCTTTCTTATATTATTATACTCGTATACGGTATTTTCAAATGTAGATTTGTAAATTTTTAATTTTTTTGTATTTAATTTTGTCGTACCTGGGCGAAACGCATTTTGGACTAAAGGTCCAATTGAATTTAATTCATCATAGTCCACTAAAACAAAAATAAAAGCAATATAATTGTTTTCTATTGTTTTCGTTCTTCTTCTTTCTTAATTAATTTCCATTTATATTTTTTTAAATCTGATATATTATTTTCTTCCAAACCACGGTACTTTATCGTTAAAGCATTTAACATCGAAGTAACAACAACTGCAAGCTATTGCACGTGATTTGGGGATCAAACATAATTTTAAAAACCACGAGACATATTGGGTGCCTGTTGTTACCCAACCGAAATGATTTAGTTTATTTGACTACTACCTTTTTGATACTAGGTTTCAATTGCTAGTATAAGTTAAGCTATACTGTATAAATAGTAGAATGTTTACATAATGCTTTAACAAATTTCATAAAAAATCTTTTGCGGTTAAACTGCTGGCGGTTTCATGGAAACTAAATCTAGACAACAAATAATTTACATTATTCTTATTCTTATACTACCTACCATAATAAACCCCAAGCATTTACAACTGCATAACAAGTTGGCGCACGTGATTTCAGATACATCTTAAATAAATTGATCTCAACCATAATATTTATTAAAAATATACAATGAAAAATTGAAAACATATATCGCACATATAATTAAAGAACAATTTTAACACAGTTTTCAAGTCCAATAACAACAGTAGATAGATAGATAGATATACATACAAATATAGATTTTAACTTTATGTTTATGGGTTTTATGACCTCTTTATTGCTAATATGTTGTTGTTTTTTGGGCTTTAGGTCAATTTATATTTCAATTAATTAACATAATTCATTCAAGAAACAATTTAGATGACTTTTTATATAATTTTTTTTTTGTTATTATAAAACTTCAAACAACAATTTTAAAATAAATAAATAAGTTGAGGAGGTTCCGTATGTGACATTTAAATTTTTAAAATAGTCAATTCTCTTTTACTTTATATTTTAAAAATCTACCTAATATAAGCACAAAGAAAATTGCCCATTTCTGGCCAAGAGTGTACACGCCTGAGTTTGGTATCAAACGTTAAGCTTGTTATATGAATGAAATATTTTGATAACCATATGAAAGGTTTATAATACAAATTCTATATACTACTGAAATACATAAGCCAAGTAGAAGACTTAGCACTTTTTAATTGGACTTGTTGAATTATTGCTTCAAAATAGCTTTTAACGGCCTTTAGACCATACAAATTGGCGTTTCGTCCCGGCGATCTCACTTGGACTCATCAGTTGACTAGTGATCCAATAAGATAAAAATTCTTAATCATTGAGCTGGAAATTTTTGCCCAGGGTTAGGCTTTGTTTTTATATGAAGGGTTTAATTTTAATCTTGTTGGATATAGTTCACATTGGATTTTTGTCAAAAAGTTTATGTAAGTTGAACTGAACTTAATGAAAATTTCGTATTGACAAGACCGTCACTAGTCAACTCATGAATCCAAGTGAGATCGGCGGGACGAAACGCCAATTTGTATGAACCAATGGCCGTTAAAAGCTATTTTGAATTTATTTTGATAATCGTTCATGGGAAAGTCGAGATATTTGAGCTGAGTTTTTTTCCATCTAATTGTTCATAACATGCGCAATAATTGACGTAGAAAAATGATATTATCAAGTAAAAGGTAGTTTTCTTGTCTTTAAAATATCAACAAAAAATTTTAAAATCTCAACGTGGCCTTTTATTTCACACCAAACTCGTTCATGTACAGAGTGTACGCTCTTGGCCAAGGTTCCAAAGAAAAATGGGCATTCCCTTTGATAGTTTTAACCTCAGACTTCAGTTTAGTTTAGCTGATTACAGTTTTATTGAAAACAGATTATATTATTTTAAAAAGTAATTTTCAGTTTTGTTAAACCGAAATTTTTAAGTTTATAAGTTTCATTAAAAAATTTGTTTTTATAATTGAATACGTCTATTTTACATAAATGTTCCATCTAAATTCACGCCAAACAGCGCGCGTGGATCTTCAGCGAATCTTTCCAATACTTTTTTTTATTATTTCCTTCTCATTTTCCATGACCGTTTTCCTGTGAGCACTCAGCATACATAATCCTGTAAATTTAAGCATTCAATTACTAACATATCTTCCACCTATGGTTTTTAGATTTGTTTTGACTGTTTTTAAGGTATTAAAGGTCCTTTTCAATCGAACTGGGGGCACAAGCTAACGCTGGGGCAAAATGAAGAATGGAAGTTTTGTTATTGGAAAAAAACTTCTGCTTCTTTGAGAATATCGCATAATTCAAGTTTTTGAAGAACTTCAGCGGACATTCTTTTGTTTTTTCCAAAAATTGTACCACAATTCAGCTTCTCTTTTAAAACTTTTTAGAGCGTAGAACTAGCAAACAATTTTTTGATTTTTCTTTGAATTCATTTATGTTAATTTTCAACAAATTTGCAGGATGTAAAACAAATAGAGAATATATGTATATGCTGGCAAGTTTTCATCTGGGAATCTACGTTCAAGTGCTACAAAAAGAAATTATTTTTTTATATAAAAAAACTCTTTTGAGTACACTGTATGTAGCCACATCGTTGGTTTTTATCGAAGACACTGCATTTCAGAATTTGCTGTTTTCAAAAATCTTAAACATAAAAATATACTATACCCAACTGTTGCATTTGCTCTCTACGGAGTTTCACCCCATTTTGATTCTTTAAAATAATCGATTTATTTCAATTCCTTAGTTGGCGAGAAAAAAATTAAACAAAAGGATCGCATTCACCACCGAAGAGGTCGAAAACTAGTTTTTTCCGTAAGCGTCAATACACAAACAACATAATGTGGAAATCGTTGCTGTACTCGTTAGTAAGGTTATACCGCACTGACTGGTATAACAATTTTACATTTGGAAGTAAATGCTTTAAAAAATTGATGTGGTAAAAGAGTAGAAGGAAATTTTTCCGGAACTTTACTGCTCTCCATCCTTTTGGACATTACATTAAGGCGACGAGCCTGAGCTACAGCTACACTATTGTGTTTGCCAGTTAGTTTGACTGAGCTTTATCATACTTACGACGGACACCATTAGTCACAATTTAAATTCTGAAATTGTAAAATAATCCGAATTTCAAAGTCGAATGACGGAGTTTTTACAAAACTCACAACATAAACATAAAAAAAACAATATACCTTATTGGTAGTTATATTCATATAATCATGATAATTAAATAATAAGATAGCTCAAAGCCCTGGTAGGTAGAGCTTAATTTTTGTTATTATTGATTATGTAATTTATTTATGAATCAATAAAGTTATAATAATAATAGTAAACTAAATATTAAGTACCTAAGCAAGTTCATGTGACATGGATGTGAACTTTATGAATGCATAGACCTTTCAGCAATCCTAAACACGAAAAAGTCGAACTAAAGCTTTTCACATTGGGCTCTAAGCTATGTTTTATAAACAACCGTCGATTAACCATAATATACCGCTGTTGATCCGATAATGGATGGTATTGGTCTCGATGTTGACTGATAAATCAAATTTGATGTGTCAGGTTCAGTTGCCATAAAAAAACCTTAAGGTATTTTTAAAATGTACATCAATAGTATAAAACTCTTCATATTCATTTTATTTTGATTAGTTATTCTCAAGTTAAATACATATCACATATAAATTCAACTGGAAGGTTCTTCAATTCTCTTTTAATATACAGATATACAGTAGTCCCTCGATAATGTGAATTACCGATAGTGTGAATTTCTCTAAAATGTGTACCGCCAAAACTTTACATTGTCATCTCTATAACGTGGACTTCCAAAATTTTCGAACTCTAAAATGTGAATTTCTTTTGTAAAAGTTTTTATATTTCTCTTTTTTCTCTTGTTAGTTTTGTGTGCGATATTAGGGACTTATAAACTGTTGTTTGTTTAGACATATTATAAGGTTTTTAATGCAGCTGCAGGCCAGACAGTATGTCCTGCGAGTTGTGTTATGTAGAAACATTTAATATTATCATGCTTTTCGTTATGATGTTTTACTATCGTTATTTTATTTTTCATTTTTTCTAAACTTAAAAAATGTTGAAACTGTGCTTTAGGAAATTAATTTGTGTAGTTATAAATGAATACGAAAGTTGTTTCAATGAGTTTATAAGAACTGAAAAATGTTCAAGAAATGTGAATCCCTCAAAAATCCGAAAACGCCTTGTTTTAATTAGTTCACATTACCGAGGGACTACTGTACAACTGTTTCGTTCGAAAAGCTTCAAAAGTAGTTATGTTGCCATTATTTGGATCATCATGTCGTAAATCATATTTTTTTTTCAATGTACCTTACCTATGATAAATTTGTATGCGTGTGATTTCTGTTGCGTATAGAAATATACCCCCATAAACGATAACCATACCATACATGGTAGTCTGAAAACTTTTTCACTTGACCTATTAAAATTCAAAAATAATTCCAGGTAAACTTAAATGCAAGTGAAGTTCTAAAGTTGAAGTAAAATAAATACATACGGAGTGTTTTCGAGAATTAAATAAATATGTAAATTTAACTTTACTCTAAAGAAATATTATTGGGTGGAATGGATGTTAAAGTCAGAGGGGTGAAAAAAGCTTTTTTTAAAGCTCTACACCTGCTTGGGTTTGACACTAAGAGTAGTAACATAAACCTGAAAGAGATTCAGATACTCTGCAAAAAGCTTTATGAGGCGCCCGGCAAGAATCTATATATATACAATGTAAATGTACCCATGTTCATGTTCCATATAAATTTTACTATCCCCGACTTTTGAGAATCTAATCTGAGTTTATATTTGTGGACTTGCGGATTGCGGTCTCTGGTCTCATAAGAATGAAACTTGAATTTGCTACGCGAATGTATGTAGATGTGAACTAGCAAGTTAATTTTATAAGTGGCAGAATAAGCTCTCATATGGAAATAACTTCGAAACGAACTTCAGTATCGAACCGGCTTTCTTCATAGATGGACTTGAATTCGGAATAAATTGCTATAGAAAAGTGTTCAACCTACTTTTAATTAATGCGGAGTGAAGTAAATAAGAAAAAGTAGTGGTGGTAGTAATTCAGTTAAATAATGTGAATCCGCAAGATTTACAAACATTTTTTTTTTGAATTATAGTAAAACCGGCCTTTGTAATACCTACAACCTTAAAAATTTCAACTTATTAAACCTTTTAAGAGAATATATGTGCATATATGTGTTTGTGAGATATTAAAAATCCAGAAAAGGTGGCGAAGAGAGGCAAGGAAAGGCCTGTATATTTGTGATTTAAGGCTAAAATGCCATTGAAATTTGTTTTAAGCTATTCATTTGGCCATTGAAAATACTCGAAAGTGATATTTGTGCATTCAAATAAAAGAAGTGAAAAGGTTAATCTGTTATGTTAACATAAGTTATACACAAGACTTTTACATAGCTTTCTTGATGTTAGAAATAACTACAACAAAAATAAAAAAAGACATTAATTGATAAATCAATGAAATGGATAGAGAACCTAAAAAAAAACAGGATCCTGCTCATTCGCCTAAGTTGGTCAGCAAAGATGATAAGGGGGGAGGAGGTGCGGAGAATATAGTGCACTCTAGAAGTGTCTTTGAAATTCAGGTTAGAGAATATGAAACATTTAAAGAAGAACTACCAACAACAGCACCCATTACTGTCCAGAGCAGTACTGAAATTCAAAGGAGTAGTACTCCAACACTAACCCCAACCCATCAGCAGCGGTTGAGGCAAAAAATTGCTCTCTATGAAAAAGTATGGTCATCGGGTAATAGTACCATGAAACGTCATTCAGACGACTCTTCGGAAAGTTTTTCAATAGAAGGTGATGTGGGCGATGAAAGTGTATTTGATATAGATGTGCCCGCATTTGAAAAACGCCTTAAAGAGGAACGTGATGGTAGAAACGCAGAAAGTCCTACGATCCCCTTTGTAAAACTTAGATCGACTCCACAACCTCTGCCCAGGAGTTCCATTACAAGCGATAAGAACCCAAAAAGCCCATTTAATGTAACGTTGCGCCATACTACCCGAGATATTCCCGAAGAAGCGGGTGTAATCCACAGGCGATGTTCCCCAGAAGAATGTTTTACTTTTGAAAAGAAAATATTTCGAACAAGTCGTGAGACTTCTTCCTCCGATGGTTTTAAAACAACCTTAACAACAACAACAGTAGGAAACACAGATGCACCCACCCACACACATCTCACCCAAGACCGGATTATTCGTCAGCAACAATATCCTAGTGGTAGTGACCGTGAACGAGGTTCATCAGAAGAGCAAGAGACTCGCCTTCGAGCGTCGAGCCGCTGTAGCTCTACACCACCCCGCACAATTGATTTGACCGCTGGAGGACAGCAAATTTTAATCAAATTTGATGGAGGTTCTAGCACTGACGAGACTGATGACATCAACCGGCTTACAGCCGAAGGTAAAGTTCAAAATGTTATGGAAACTTCAGAAAGTTTTATCACTGTTGGCAACCGTTCTGCTGGCTACCATGGACAACTACAAAAACAACCTTCTTCATGGAAAACAAAAACGACGACAAGGATTATTTCCAGCTCGTCCTCTTCCACACCTTTTATCGAAGCAAAAACGAGAACCAGTTTACTCGAGGGCGGCGATTTAGACGGTGGTGATGTCAACCGACCTATTGGTGCTACTTCTACTGGCGGTGGCATATCAATTACTTCCTCTGCAATACATTTTAGTGGTGATAGTAGTAACTCCGCTGGAAAACAAATTTTTGAACCGAAAGCTTACTGCACGACTTCTGTAGAGCTACCAATAGAATCGAAAATCAGTGACTCCAACTTGACTAGAAGTGCAATAGAAGATAGACAACATATTGCAATCAGCAGCACTGCTAGCAGTAGCTGCAAAACCGAGTATAAGGAATTTCAGTCTACAATGGCAGCGATTAATTTTGCTAGAAGTAACTCGCAATACGATAGCCATATCAAGGAAAAGAGAGGTAAATTATTGAATTTATATTTTGTTGATCAGATATAAATAAAGTTTAACAAAGTTATACACCCGATTACTCAATTATAATTATATGCATATATAAATGTGTAATCAATACTGTTAAGTTTTGTTTTATGTCAAAGTTTCAAAATAATTTGTCAACTAGTACCTATCTACTCTGCTATAGAGTCGTTTCCACGGAAGCTATAGATATTGATTTATGCCTATGAACATTTATATGGGTCACGCAAAATACAAGTTATAGTCTTCCCAGACGGTTTAACCAATAGATATTATAGTTATGGAACAGTGAGTACCTACCACTTCCTTACAAATAAATGTAATTCTACTTGCTGAGTTCTCATGCGCTGGTTATTGATCGTTTTATGTTAATTTATATAGAAATTCTTCCGACAGTTCGCACAAAATGAAAATATCTATACATATCCGTACATGAAGTATAAAACAAAAAAAAATAATTAATAATTATTTCATAATAAATAATTTTATTAGATGATTTTAATACCAATAAATATATAATGTACCTAAATTGTACAATTGTACATACATATGTGTACGTGCACTATTAAGCTCTCACAATTATTGTTCTAAGGGCTGGTATGTCGAAAGGCTGATACGAGTATATTAGGCTGCTTACTATGTAAGGTGATTAAAAAAGTAAAAAATAATCATGAAAAACCAAAATCTTTCTCGAAAGTTATTTCATAAATGTGAAGGTAATTATTTATTGTTTTGTTTTAAAAAAATGAGTTTAAAAAAGTTAAAAGCTAGTTCTGGAATTAGAATTGGGGAACTCGGTTCGGAGGTCTGTTTTTCATTATATGTCCTTTAAAAAAAAATTCTATCCTAGAAATAGTTTTAACACACAATCAAGCTGGCATCTCGATCTGTGAGCTACATAGATGTCCGTTTTTGATTTGCGTTGCTATGAAACACCTGCGAAATTAACACTCAATTTTGTTTTCTTATTAAGTAAAAGAAACTTAGGTTATACCAACCTATGACAGGATACAACAATCGATATCGCTGTGGAGTTGGCAGTTTCTATCGTTTTCTTTTTTAAGATACTCGAAAAGGCACACCCCAGTTCAAAGCGTGTATACTCAGCTAGTTCTTATTCCTATTTATGTTGACCACCAATGTTAATTTTGCAAATAATACCTACGTACATTTATGTACTGCTGTTATTTTCAATGCCATATTATAACATTTATAACACAACATTTATTATGCCGATAATGGATCAAACATTTTATTTACAGATTGAATCAGTGGCTTTTCATTTTGTTTTAGACACTTACGTACCAAATTAATTGTAATGTTTTCGATCAACAACACTTTTGTATGCAGGGTGGGTATAATATAAAAAACCTAACACAAACAATCAAATGTGCAAAAACCCCTTGCAAATCGAGTTTTTTTTTAATGAAGAACTGCATTTGTGTGTTGCGAATACAATGTTAGGCGCATTCTTAAGCTAATATATCTAGCTGCGTTAAGTAAATAAATAAATTATAATCCGCGTAGTTCATCATAACCACTCTTACTTATATAGTAAATACAAAAAATTAACTTTCAACAAACCAACAGATATAAACAACAATTTTCTGTGCATTTTTCGAAGCTGCAACTGCTTTGCAATAATGTACAACCTAATTCAATTCATATTGTATAATGAATACGTATGTATATATGAATAACTATAAGCCATTAATTTAATTTTATTTATTTGATGATCAAAAAGTCTACTCCTTTTCAAATAAAATTAACACAATGTGTTAGTTACCGGGCGAATAAATTATGTTATTTTATATTTTGCTGAATTTGTATATAAATGCGTCGGAATTCTAACTTAATTTTGATTTGTTTTATACTGTAAATAAAATCGCAACAACTAATTCGTTACTTAATAATTAATAACTAATTTATGTACTTAAACTTTGGGTCACAAAAATTTGAATTTGTAAATATGTAAAATATTATGTTTATCTAGTCGAACTTTTTTCTATGTTATCTCCTATATGTTTGACCTGGGCGTGGACATTATTTCTCATTAAATACTGCGCCAACGTACGTATTTCACAATATGTACCTATAGATATTATTATCCTAAATGTTTTATTTAAACTTGAAATTTTATGTCAGTGGTGTATATATAAGTTAGGGTGGTCCAGGATTTTCTTTGTTGTTGTTTTATTTTGAGCTACTCTTGAAATTAAGTTCCTTTCCCAAAGAGATTACTAGATGTTTTCTAGATTTTAAATGATCTCTAAGGTTACGACATCAATTATATGCAAATTCAAAAATCAGTATTTATAGTTTTCATCTCTTAAAATAAAATTTTTATTAAATAAAACTATAATAATAATAATAAAAAGTGTAATAAAACTATAACCATTTTCTTCTTTATTAAATGAGAAATAAGTAGCAAATATTTTTTTATATTTAGGGGTGGTTTTAAGGGTTATTTCATAAATTTTTATTTGAAACTATCAAATACACATCCGTTTTTTTATTTATAACAAAAAAACACAAGTTCTTTCCTGCTTTTCTAATGATGATGTTGAGACTTTTTTATATTTTTTAAAAATTGAAAAAAAAAAACTATATAGAATTGACGCTCCAGGGGCGCCTGTTTAAGCTCAAATTAGACAACAGAAAAAAATCATTTATGTAATACCCTAATACACATAATACACATAATATACATATTTATGTATATAATTTATATATTTTGTAAAGAACTCCAGCCAATCGCAAAATCTCGGTAGATATTGAAATGTGATATTATAATAGCGAAGTGTTATACTATACAGTCAATGCATTCTGAACTTACTAGGGCTAAATAAACACACAAGTGTCAATCTTTTGATACTGATCATTAGAACGTCTGACCACATGGAATGCCGCTGTCACCCTAACTTCATTGAAGTATGTATACATATGTATATAGGTATACAATGTACATTTTATTGTTTTTATTTAATTACCTTACCTACCTAATAAGTTATTTTTAGATTTAGGTATACGTACTGTTGATAAACGTGATGAAAAGGAAAATGACGTAAGCCTTACTTTGTAACTTGATAGAAAATGATTTAGCCTTATAGAAGTTGCTTATAGATATAGGTAGTCTTCTAAATCTTTATATATGGATTTAACTAACAAAGATAGTTTGATCTATTGTAAGGTATTATAATGCTATATAGATTGAGTTTTTCTAGAACCTTGAAATTATGAAGCTTCCTCATAAGTTACTGTGGTTAGTAAATTAATGAGGATATTATTTTGAAAATATATTAAGTTTATTTCTTCAATAGATTTCCTTAAACGGCCGCCGCAAAGTGGAAAATAATGGTGTGTTTCGGATCAAAAATCCATAACTTTTTTGTTTTTAAAGATAGAGCGTTGAAATATTTCACAAATAAATAGGAGTGTATTACGTTTCTAATGAAATGATTTTAATAAGAATAAAAGTAATAATACATATTAAAAAAATAAAAAAACTCCATCGATTAATATACAGGGTGATCTGCATAAGGTGTGACAAAAGACTAAAACGTGTAGGTTGGGTTGGGTGCTTTTTCCACCCGTTTAGGTGGCAGGGGCAATTTTATAAAAAAAAATACTTAAAACAAACGAAAAATTATTAAAAACAAATGGCAACACTTGTAATGTCTTGCTATTTTTTTTTTAAAACCATAAATCCATTCTTTAATTTTCTTTTTAAATCAAGTTGTTTGAGCAAATAGTTTTTGAGAAATTAATTTTAAAACTCAAAATTTTGAAAAAAAAACTTAATGTTTTTTGTTCAAACTGAATTTCTTTAAAATTTGACGTTATTAATTACTGTTTTTAATTTTAATATTCAATGCTCTTTTTAATACAATAACTGAAAATCAAAAGGTTTTAGGACTTATACTTCAAAAAATAGAAGCAAATATCTAAAACAACAACAACTGACCTCATTCATAACAGTAGGGTAGGTAGCTGAAATGATCATAATGAATTGGATTTTTCTTCTTTTTTTAACGAAGTTGATTTTGATAATTGCTTATATCTTTTATCCTAGAACCTTCTGGTTTTCAGTTTTTGACTTCAAATTGATAAGAGCATTGAATACAAAAATTAAAAACAGTACTTAATAACTTAAAATTTTTAAGAAATTCAGTTTGAACAAAAAAATTATTTATTTTTTCAAGATTTTTATTTTGAAAATTAATTTTTCAAGAACTATCTGCTGTAGCAACTTTATTTAAAAAGAAAATTAATGATGGATGTTTAGCTTTAAAAAAAGATATAGGGTGACATTGTGGGTCTTGCTATTGATATTTAATATTTTTTATTATAGCTAAAATAGTGATGTTTAATTTTTTTTCGCTTTTATCACTGTTTTGCTGATAACTTCCAAAACCGCACGTTTCGGCAGTTGATTCTTATGAATGTTTTTTTTTTTAATAAAATCCTTAGCTACAAAATTAAATATAAAGCGTGGCCAACTACTAAAAGTCTCAGTGAACTTAAAAACATATTTTTTTTTTCATTTTATTTTACATTTTAATTAATTACTTGTGAACTAAATCATTAAATTTAAATCCTGAAGTTGTTTTAAAATTTCCATTGTTCTACCATTTTCCACCGTGCGCCGCCGTAGTTAGCATTGTCATTCTTTCGATTTTGTAAAGTGAAACTGAATATTGACCATACTTAATTAATAAATAAATTTGGTGGTGGCGCGACAGCTTGTGGAGAACCAGGGCCTAGTGACTTACAAGAATTAACTCCCAACCATTCCTGTCTGCGTGTTGTTACTCGAGATTAAAAAGGGGAACTATATAATTTTGTTGTTGTTTATTCTTAGGGAATTAAATAAAATAATATTCAACAAATATTCTTGTTCATAGTAGCCCCTGGCGTATGGCTCGGACGCGACGTGGAATTGTTTCATCGAAGATCTGGAGATCAAATATTAGCCTTTCTAAAGAACAGATATGTATGTTTTTTTTTCTTCGGAGAAATTTACAAATTTTCCAAGAGTATATCTGTAATTATTCCCCTCTCACGTAAGCCGTTCGGATTCGGCAGAAAATTGTTGGCCCCCTTCATCTCTGTAGATACCACGGACAGGGGAACGGTTGAAAGTTTTAAATCACTAGGTATATTAGTTCTCTACGAACCGTGTGTCGCACCACCAAAGTTATAGATATTATCGACTGCACTAGGACAAAAAATGGCCGTCGTATTTTGAAACCGAAAGGGTAATTTTATATTAATGGACACCTTTTTTTTAAAAATCAATTTTGGATGATGCATTTATATTAACAAACCGTTATTAACATCATATTAGCGTCGTAAATCCAAATTAACGTTTCTTCACGTAAAACAATATTACTTTTAACTAAAAAATCCGGTTGAAGCAATGTTTAATTTTTGAACTTAGCCGATAAAATCATTGTTCAAAATTTATAAAACAAACTAATTTTACACTCGAATTAAAAAAAAAGATATCCTGTAATGAATAAAATCTTGATTGAACTTATCCAAATGGTCACTAAGTTGAAAAATTGACAGATTTCATATTTGTATGTCAGTGAATATACATGAGAACATATGTACGTATTTAGACAACTATTGGAACAACATTTATAAATAAGGATATGTGCAACTACTTAGACAATGACAACTAGCCAAGACAGTGCTAAGGAATTGTAATAAATATGACTGACAGTAACAGTGAGTGATAATTTTCTATCAAAAGGATGTTCCGAAGTGCAAATCAAGAAATGTTAGGGTTAATTTTGCACACTGTATTTTTCTCAATAAAAATCTTATATTTCTTTCATAAACAAATTATGTAAATATTTGTTGTTTCAATTAAGAAAAATAAATTTGTTTGCGGCGGAAACTACGAACTCCTATAGTTCTCTCAGATTGCACATCTCTTTCTGACACAGTTGTTTCAAGCAAGAGAACTTTTTTAAGAGAACGTTACATTTTGCATTTATGTTTTAAAATTGAAGTTGGCAGGTAATCATATTAATTTTGTAAAATTAAACAAAAACGTATAAGACGCGAGCTTTTACTTTTGAAGCTTATCAAATCTAAAAAGTGGTTAATACGAAATTATAATCTTTTAAGATAAAATATTTGCGTTGCCATCAAAAAGCTGGATAATTATAGGTAATTATAACACACCTACATTCCAAATTAAAACCGACAAAATTTTTAACTTCTATAATATATTTTAAATACAAGGCCAATAAAACACAATGTCAAAGTGACATCATTTTATCTCGAGTCAAAAAATAAAATCGACATAGCGGGGTGATAACAACGTTTTTGATTAAACTAATTTAGAAATGGATTTTGGAACAATATATTTCATTGACTAAGTTTGTATTTGATATGTGTTAGCATTTATAGAGACCTTGGTGTACTAATTTAATTTGATAGCAAATAAATATATAAATGTATAAATTACAATATTGCTTCTCTTCATGAATTGGTGCACAATTTATTTGAATGGTTGCTGTTGTTTTTATTTTGCGATATAAAATGTAAGTAGGTGTATGTTCTTTTTTCACAAAGGGTAGACACAATAACAATGAGTTGGTATTACTACTTGTTGTTTTGTTTACATTTTGATTTTGTGATTTTTATTTTTCATATTCTGACAGTTTCGACGTACGATATTAATCCGATATTTGTTTTGAGAAATGTATGTACATATATTCATTTATTAGTTTGTGTAAATCTTCTATCCTTCTATACCTATATATATAAAAATGGAGAATGGTGTGTTCGGATGCTTAAAACTTGAAAACGACTGGACCAAATTGAATACGTCCTCTTGTGGGTTTGTTTGTAATTGCTACGCGAAGGCTTGGGAAAAAGAAAAGTCGGAAACTTCTCAACAGGTGGGGCTGTAGGCGCAAGGCGCTGGAGGCGCTGCAGGCGGTTAGGAAATAAATTTTGGGATATTCTTTTTCATTTTTTGTTATTTATAGCGTGAAATGGGGTCAACATAAAATAATAATAATTGTCCGATTTAAGAAATTATTCTTTTTCTGAAAGGTTTTTCTTAGTAAATGGCTTTAGGAATATTCTTGTTCAAATTTAGTTTTTTTGTAGGGTGAAATGGGCTAAAAACAAAATTTGTCCGATTTAGGAAATCCTTTTTTGTTTAAAAAGGTTTTCTCATGAAATAGCTTTAGGGATATTCTTTTTAAAATTTTGTAATTTATAGGGTGAAATGGGGTAAAAATAATAAAATATCCGATTCAAGAAATTCTTTTGGTGTTTGAAAAATTGTTTTTTTGGCCTTAGAGATTTTTTTTTCAGAAAATTGGTATTTATAGTGTGTATTGGGTAAACACGGAAAGCGGCATTTGATTTCAAAAATTCTTTTTGTGTTCGAAAGGTTATTTAAGAAAATATCTATTTATAGTAGAGTGAAATAGGTAAAAAACAAAAAAGTGGTTTTTGATTACAAAAAATCTTTCTGTGTTGGGAAAGTAATACCCGTTGGACTTAGAGAATCATTTTTTTACTCATAAGTATTCGAGCACAAAAATTAGCTTAAATATTTATTTTTATTTTCTTTTGTAATTTTGATGTGAAGATAAATATTTATAATTTAAATATAAACATTAAAATTAGTTTAAAGTAAAATTTTGTATTCTGTATAAACAATATAAATTGACATTTATTTATTTATTTTTATTTTCAGAGGAACAAGAACGTGTGCAGAAGAAAACGTTCACTAACTGGATTAATTCATACCTCTCAAAGGTGAGTTAGATGTCATGATTCGAACACTAATTGGCTTAACGAGTTGATGATATCATGAGCCGTATAATAAAAATGAATGGTTATAAGTAAAGCTTCACATTCTACGTAGTTTATAATTTTTGTACAAATTGAATAAATATGTATACCAACTTGCGAAGAAATTTATTATTCAAATTAGGTATCATGGTTCAAAATCATAAACAAATATATAGGTATATTAAAATCCGTTCAAAACAAATTCTGACCTCATCACAGTTTTTAGGTTGCGATTGATAATGAAAATGACTAATAACAATGATTAGAATTTCAGCATTTTTTTGGCAAAAATGTCACTCTAGATGAACTTTAAGAAACTTTCGGTTTAATTAAAATAGAACTGAAAATAAAATTAGAAGATCGGGGGTAAATGAAGAGAAATAATAATAATTGTTACCGTTATCTACTTTTTCAAAACAAATTAAATCTATTGATTACAAAATATATTTTTGGTTCACTATATTTTTTTCGGAAAATATTTAAAATAAAGTATTTTCTCCCGTGCTATGATTATTTAAGAAATCCACAATCTTTTGCATACCATTTATTTTTTTTCACCATAAGCTAACTTTATAGTTCCCATGCGAAAAAAAAATCGTATGTTTGTTTTGGTACGAAACTGTGGTATACAAAGGCGCAAAATTTTAGACGATTTAGAATCGCGTTAAAGTATTTTTAGTATGATGCTAAGTTAAAAAGACGATTTTCCAAACATTAAATGAGTTAACATCGTATTATCTTTTTATCATTTTACTTAAGTTGAAATAACCAAATGTCAATTTTATCTTTTTGGTATCATACTAACTGCATATAATTATCATTTTGTCCATACAAAATGTGAAAATGGTTTGTTTACCTACTTTTTTGAACGAACTGTCACAGGCTTAGTATGATAGTACCTGCTAGTACATATCATGCTAACACCTTAACCTTAAGTTTTTAATTTTCCGCAGATAGTTTTTTCAAACTTAACTTAACTTAATAAAAAAGGCTTTTCCCATTACCTACATCGCAATATGATGGGTTTCGAATTAAGAGTTATTTTTTTCTGAATTGTCACAGTTAGTTGAAGTGGTTATTTTCAAAGTGTATTGATTTTCTAAGTCCTGGCAACTGCATGTTCTCAGCAAAACTTCGTAAAATTTAAATCAACATTGCTAAAACAAACTCCTTAAATTATTTTAATATCAAAAGAAAAAACGCAGACTGAATTATTGAAAAAAAAAATTAATTTATTAAAAACAAAATTCAAAAATCGTTGGAGTGGTTTTCTTAAAGAAATATTTTTTGTATATAATTTTCAAGTATTTAATAATAATGTACACTAACCCATTTTTTGAAATATTGATTTTTCAGAAAACTATTTTAATTTTTCTTAAAGTCCAAAAATTTTTTTTTTTTTTGAAAATTTTAGTTTGCAATATTATTTCAATTTTAAAGGACTTCTTTGTACTTTTGCAGTAATCGGTCAAGCCGTTAACGAGGAATTCGAAAATAAAAAAAGATTCTATGAAAGTTACCGTTAGTAACAGTTGTTGGTAATTTTTATCTTACCAAAATGCATAGAAACCATAATATCTTCAATAGCGCACACAATTTTTTTTTTATCAAAATCGTAAGACCCGTTTCCTAGTTCACAACAATTGTATGGCAGGTATCTACCGTTATTTTTAGAGCTTTACTAAAACTTCAATTTCCCCTCAAGAGAATCACTAAAAAACCTTCAGTTCAAAAATTGAAAAAACCGCTTCAGTGGTGTAGGCTATAGGTCAACGTACAGACAGACAGATGGAATCATGTTCTCTATCATTGCCCAAGTAACATCGTTGGAGCTAATAGAAGCAAAACTGTTCTTCTACAGCTCCTAGATGGTGAAATCTAAAGCTACAGCTCTGTTAGAGATTATTTCAAAGCTCCCTGCATTATATTTCAAAATAAAGTTCTACATTGGCAATTTTAGAACACTTTTAGCTCTATTAACTTTACAACGCTTCCAGATTTCAAAATATGCTCCTTAACACAGTTCATGAGATCTTGCAACGAGCAAACTCTAAACACCAGCATAGATAGAGGCATTGTAGAGCTGGTAACAACACATGCGCACAATACTAACGCATAATCTTTCAAAATGTCAAAAAATTGCATTAACAGAGCTACACTGAAAGCGGCTGTAGAGTTCAATTACTAATATTCTCACACAAAATGTGATGTCAAAAACATCCATCAATAGAGCTCCAATAATGCACATATAGAGCTGAATAAATACTTATCCTCATTCAAGAAAATTCTCCCAGTCAAATTATAGGGTGTTATAAACTAAAACAAAAATTATTTCAACTGGAGAACTTAAAACAGTGGAAAATAAATAAATTCCTTTCAATTTATAAGGGAAATCTTAAGATTCGAATTAAGCACGGAATTGACATTTTTTTTTTTTTTTAAATAACTATGCAGTTCCCTAAAAAAATTAAATCTACGACTTAGTCGAACAAGTACTTCCTTTAGTAATTTAAGGTGCTTATAAAACTTTATTCACTTCAATGGCAAGTAGGTACTCTTTGAATTTAAAATTATTTCTACAATTTAGAATTATGTTTTCTAGCTTTCAATTTTCAAAACACCCTATTTTCTACAAAGCCCTGAATGGAAAACTGTAACATTGCTTTCAAAGCGATATTGCAGCTCTATTAAAGAGACATATTGTCCATAATAAAAAACATGGCGACACAAATGAAAATCATTTGATTTATTTGTTTTCATTCATTTAAAAAACATTTAAATCCTTCACTTCAATATAAAACTTAATATTGATTGCAATGTAAACAAAGCATTTTATTTCGTGCTTCGATAAATTTATTTAACCAATTTTTACATTGTTCAATTAAATTTTTTTCACATTACACAGCTTAAAATACATAATTTGGAAGGCGCATTGTAATTTTGCGAAGTACCTCCAAAACATTTATGAAAAAACTAAGCGCGCACTTAAAATTCATACATACATACATTATTTCTCTAGGAATAAATAATAATTAGCTTGTTGACATCACAATAAATGAAGTTATCTCTTCCTACCATTACACACATGGACTTTGTTGTGCTACTTTTATATTTATTTATCATTTGGATCTCACAAACTAATACAAACAAAAATCTGTCAAAAGTGCTCCTTTTAGGATTTCATATGAATATATTAAAGAGCTTCAAAGCCACTCGTCACTGATAAAAAGCTGGTTACGAGCAAAAATGTGCTCTCAAACTCAATGAATTAGCTGTATGCAAGCCCTACACTTGCTCTAAGGGTGCATCTAGAGCTCTTTCTCAAATAATCAAGCTCTAATATTTGCTCTGGAAGCGCCATTAAAGCAATTAAGCAGCTAAAAATGTTTCTTGGGTGTAATGTCATCGAATCGAATACGTATTAAAAACTTGCCCTATGTTACCTTTTTATATCGGAAGTAAAAATTGAAAACCTGATTCTTTTGCTAAACCGGCATTTTGTTGTTTTTTTCGTTGAAATCTAGTTGTTATTAATTTTCTATGAAAATATGTGAAGTTTAATTTAATTTTCAAATTGTTCTTTTTATTTAACTGAAATTGTCAATACTTCGTACCAAAAAGTAAAATGCCGCCCAACCGCCATCAATATCAGTGAACCAAGGTTATATCATTTGTCAACAAAAAAAAAGCGACCTCAACACTTATTGGTTAAGACGTATTTATTTATGACTGTCAACATGAACGTCTTGTTTCTTTTCAAAACCTGCATTCAATTATTTATTTATATTTTATAGAAAAAATCATCTTAATAAATCTTCATCTCCGATCTGTTTCAATAATTTTACCATAGGTTTATTTTAATGTATTATAACCTTTTTTAACTCGACTCCATTAAATTACCTGTTTAGCTTGAAATAAACTACATAATGGGGCATAGATAAATTTATAAAAAAAAATGAAAACTTGATGTTAATTTTGTGGTACATAACAATAAAATACTATATGTTTGCGCTGTGTCGCATCGTCGAATGTATGCGCCAAATATGTGAATTTCTATTTCATCAGATATAGAGGTTTTTGATTACCTTAACTCGTATTATCATTCCATGTTCTTTATTTGGCAGATTTTTCAAGGTTAGCCACAATTCAAGAAACAATTTATTTTTATATACAGGGTGTCCCATAAATAATTGATAACTTTGCAAATGGGTAAAAGTGGACTTAAAACCTTTCATACAAAATTAAAACAAAAATATTGTCCACGTGGCGTCTATGTTATGGTGATATATTTTGTGGTAAAGTGCAAATATTAAGTGGTAAAGTATGTTCCTTGATGATATCCAACCTAAATTTGACTACCAGCGTAAACCAAGGTCCGGTTGTTTATGAGGGACAAAAATGTTATTTAAGAAAAAAGGGTACAGAAAGAGTCACACTGTCATGTCATAACGTAAATGTAGTAATTTGTGTGATTTATCCTTGCAAATTTTATAAAAGTACTAATTATGCGGCCCTGCAGGTCAGGGCCCTCTGCGGGTCGTTGGGCTTACTTTTTATTTTTTCAAGAATATTACATACTTTTAATGGCGAAAAATTGTTAAAAGTGTTATAAATTAGCATTTCTTTAGTCTCGTCCATAAAAGCTATAAATAACGTAACGATTAACACTGTTGTTGTATGATTTTTTTATTTAGTAAATTTAGCAGACATAAGAGTCAGTGACTCTTTCTGTATCTCAAATAACATGGGTCTCTCATCAACAACCGGGCCGAGGTTTGCTCTGGTAGTCGGATTGAGGTTGGCTAACATCAAGGAACATACTTTACCACTTATAATTTGCAAATAGTACCTAAATATTTTATAAAGGCTTAATAATTGACTATTAACTGTAACCTAATTTTTATTTGAGTAAATGTTAAAATGCTCTTTCGGTAGGTTAAAAGATAGTTTTATTGGTTATTATTGAGAACAGAAGCATGTGTTATACCATTTTAGAAAGTATATAAAGGGTCCGCCATCTAACGTTTTTTTTTCAACTAGTGCTTATTTCGTGAATGGTAACACTTAGCCCATGTCTGATTTGACAGATAATTAGTTTTATCCTTCCGCTGAGCGAATATGGTTGTGTATACGCTTCGCTAAGTGGGCCTGCGATCGACTTAGAGAAGATGCCGATTTTTCCAAAAAAATCATCTTTTCAGATGAAGCTCATTTTGATCTTGGTGGGTAGGAAACAAGCAAAATTGTCGCATTTGGGGCACAGAAAACCCGCACGCATACATTGAAAAGACGATACACCCAAAACGAGTCACTGCTTGGTGCGGATATTGGTCCAGAGGCATAATTGGGCCATTTTTCGAAAATGAACAAGGACTGGCCGTTACAGTCAATGGCGATCGTTATCGGGCCATGTTGAACGAATTTTTGTTCACAAAAATTGAAGAGGAGGATATTGGCAACATTTGGTTTCAACAGGACGGCGGGCGGCGCTACGTGCCACACAGCCGAAGCTACACTCGATGTTTTGCGCCATTTAAAAAAAAAAGAAGTTATTTGGCGGACCCTCTATACTAAATAGACAATTTTTAAAAATGATTGGCCACTTATGATCTCTTACATTTTTATTTTTGATGTGTAAACATCTTTGCTGGCTGTAGAGTGAAAAAAAAAAACGTGAACGTTCGTGTGCAACGTTACGTCGTGCAACGTTACGGTGTGCAACGTTACGATCTGCATACTAGGATGGGTTCAGTGAAAAAATTTTAAGATCCCCTTCAAGCAAAAACAAGTCCGTTTTGGATCCGCGCACGTTGATGCTTACACATATTAACCGTGAGTCCCGGCACTCACACAATTTTTTTTAGAGATGGTCAAACTTTGGTGAAAATAAATATTTTATCATTTTTGTATTAAAAAAATAATTTTAAAAATTGAAATTTAAAAAATTGCAACAACTATAGTGTAAAATTTGACTGCCTATCTATTAGTAAAGATATTCTAGAATATTATAAAAAAAAAAAACAATAATATTTAAGTAATGTCGTAATTCTTTTTTTTTTTTTTAAAAAAACACCATAACAATATTTTTCTTATATTCTTTTCGGAAAGGTCTTAAGTCCAACTTTACCCAGTTGCAAGGTTATCCATTATTTACGGGACACCCTGTACTACGTATAGTTCACATTTTTCTTAGGAGTACTGTACACGATATAGCAGCACCAATTGCATTCCCTAAAGCTCAGAAACAAGCTACCAAAAACCTGACGTAATGATAATACAAAAGCTAAATAAATTGCATAACTTGGTTTCAAGTACTAACTTTTATAGCTTTATATATAGTGGCTTAGATATATGTACTTTTATGTAAGTCTTCCGCGCAAACAATTAGATTTTTTCACAGCAGGAGATCAGATATCAACCATACCTTCAATTGACCACCATTAAAAAGATAAAAATTGAAAAAGATTTAAATGATAAGATATCGCTGAAAGCATGATCATGTGTTAATCTCTGCATCAAGCCGCATAAATAAGTTTTACAAATATTTGTTGACAAAATGTTAACTTGTTTATAATAAAATGTAGGGGCTTGTCTTAATTAATTAAATTAACCCAACCAAACTTCTAGGCGTGAAATGCCAATTCTATGCTCTTTTTGTAAATTAATAACAAAATTAATTTTTATTGCGATCTAAAAGTGTCTAAAAAGTCTTATTTTCTAAGCGACCATCATAATAACGCACAGATAATTTTCTTCAAACAAACAATAATTTTGAATGGAACTCCTGCAATTTTTGTATACAAAAATAGTATGTCCTTTACTATACTAAAAGCTTCTTTCAACTATCCGATACCGTTGAACAAAGTTCTTACCATGAAAAAGGTTTAGGTTGAAGTATCGCATGCCATAAAGTGCTCATTAATGTTTGAATAGATACGAGTACTACATGCAAGTAACAAAAATTAAATAGTTTTAGCATGGCAAATAAAAAAAAGCAATCTAAAATTTTATTTGTATTTACAGCGTATTCCGCCGCTTCGAGTAGATGACTTAATCAACGATTTACGCGATGGCACCAAACTCATTGCTTTATTGGAAGTTCTATCTGGCGAAAGATTACCCGTGGAGAAAGGACGAGTTCTACGCCGACCACATTTTCTCAGCAATGCAAATACTGCCTTACAATTCTTAGCCAGCAAAAGAATCAAATTGGTCAACATTAACCCAGCAGATCTAGTGGATGGGAGACCACCGGTTGTGTTGGGACTGATTTGGACCATCATATTGTACTTCCAGGTATGTCAAACAATATAATAATATTTTTGTGACACTTTTCTTTTTGGGTAAATAAGACAATACAAAGAAAACCAAAAGACACATTTGTGTGCGTATTGTTGCACTTTTCTTTTTTTTTATTTCCTTGAAATTGGCTTTGTATCGCTTCCATTATCCAAAGTGGAACTGTTCACAGCTAGTATAATGCTAATAATAATAAATTATTTGTTGAATGTAAAAAATTGTAATGTAATTAAGTTGGTGTATAACATTTCTTTCTTATGCAAGCTTCGTAAAAAGAGGCGGAAAAGAGTAGTAGTAATTAGTTATAAAGCTAAGGTAGGTTTATAGTAATTAGTTTCTTACAATTTGTATCTACTATTAATAAAATAAAACACGTATAAATTATTAGATGCTATATTATATTTTCATATCCTTTTATATATTTTATTTTATTTTAATTATTTTTATTTTATTTATTTTTATTTTCATTTTATTTCATTTTTTGTATGTACCTATATATTTACATATGTACCCTATTTTACTATATAAACTATATTTTTAAATAATATTTAATGAATTTTAAACATCTTGCTTCACCTTGGCTTATGTC
This sequence comes from Leucozona laternaria, assembly GCA_932273885.2. Lineage (NCBI taxonomy): Eukaryota > Metazoa > Arthropoda > Insecta > Diptera > Syrphidae > Leucozona > Leucozona laternaria. The sequence continues at coordinate 115,327,764 of OW026368.1, read as the reverse complement.
TTAAACGGACAGTTATTTAAAGCGCATTATTTTGCTGGAATAATACATGCATACAAAAATGTAAAATGTAACAATCCACTAGATATGTCTGTATAGGTAGTATTCGAATATTTTTAGTAGTGGGCAAGCTACACTTAGATCCACGATGAAAGAATTGAGAAAGCATCAAAAGCCAACAGATATGTTTAATCATTACAGAAATCTCGATATTGAAAGCGTGTATCATATATACAAAATGTATATAGTTTGAGGAACATGAATGTTTTATTGGAACACGGTTACATTAAGGATTGCATGCGAACAAGGAACAATTTCAGGTCCCTTTCATGGGAAAATCTGTTGTTGATTCAAGTTAACCTGTCATACTTGCCCGATAAGTCCACCTGATTTTAGGAAACGCAATCAATACACTTGTCAAAAAGTTAAAATTCCTTCAACAATTCTCATATTATGCGTGTTTTATTGGAAAGTTTTTATAACTAGTATCGTAAAAATTTCCTAGCTAAAACACATCACAACAAAAGAGAGTTTCGATAAATAAGCCAGCAATAAAGTGAAAAACTATTGGTTTCTTATTGTATACCGAAGAAAGTTTAACTGCACTAGATATATATTTTTATTTCCATTGTGAAATATATATATAGGTAAATTTATGTGGTGGCGTGAAGAATCAGGGTCTAGTTACTTACTATTCCTGTTTGCATGGAATGAAAGAGATACAATTTTCTGCCGAATCCGAACGGCTAAGTTGAATGTCAATTTTTCATGGCAAGAAATATTCTTGAAGGATTTGTGCATTCCTCGCAAGAGGCAGTACCCGTGAAAAAATATGATTTTATTTTTTATGTGACATAGGCTGAGATTCGATCCCAGACCATCGATCGGCGTGACCATCCCTATGGACGATTCATATTTGTTTTTTTTTTTTTTTTTTTAGCTAAGATTTAAGGTAGTATAATTTTATTTTCGTTCATATTGTGCAAGTATCAGTCATACCTTGCTTTAGCGTTTCTAAATTGTTTTTGTGTTTGACTCTTTGATTTAAAATTTTTACATTTTTTCCTTGTCGCAGAAGTGATAATAATATGATTTTATAACAGTTTGACTCTTAAGTTTTTATTTTCTTTTATATGATACACGTGTGTACTATCTTTATAAGTAGCTACTATTTTACCGAACTGTTCTGAGTTTTAAATAAATTATGAAAGATTTCAATTATAAAAAAAATTTCAGTATTTTTTAATTTCATAAATTTTTGGCTAATTTGGCACAATCACATATACGTATGTATATAAATAGGTTACTGATTTATTCTTTTATTCACAAAAATATTTATAAGAGAAGTAAATATACAAATTAAACGTTTTCCTGACAGAGATGTTTTTAAAATATTGGGTAGGTAAATAAATATATACTTATCTTACTCGAAAACAGCAAAACAGGGTTATAACAATTAATATGATGAAATTTGATATTTAAGGTTTATAAATAAAAAAAATTCACCATCACGAATTTCAAGTTTTTCAAATTAAGGCGTTTTAAATTTTTCTAACGGATTTTCCTATAAAGATTGAAAACGGTTTGAATGTATACCTATCTTAAAACTTGACTGGATGTCAAACTTCTTCTAATGGGTCAGTCAAGGCTATCTTTTAAATTATGAAAAATTGGTCATTATTTCGTAATGAAATTGAAGTTTTTAATTTTTTTTTAAAGTAAAACTCGAATTGAACTGTTTATATTTGTGACGCAGATAAGCTGAACTATAAATTAGAAAACGAATTTATTTGTAGTTAGTTAGTAGATATATTTATTAAACCTTATTGAATATTTCGCTTAGGCTTTGTTTTATTTGTTTAAGTAAATAATTTTGTATTTGAAAATAACCTAATAAATAAAAATGTTTTCTCTTTTCTTAGATTGAAGAAAATAGTCGTGCTTTAGAATACCTGGGCCAAGGAATAAGTGGATCTGTCAGTTCGTTGGATAGCGTTGGCAAAACTGTTAGCGATTCAAAAGCTGAAAAATGGAAGCAAGGTGCAAGGAAGACCCTCCTTAATTGGGTTACCAATGCTTTGCCAAAGTAAGTATTTAGTTAAGTTTTTTGTTCGCATAATTTATAAATGGTATTTTCATTTATAATTTACTGATTGTGAGTGAAGCAAAGCATTTCAAGCAAGTTAAGCACTGAGTTTTTTATGATGAAGGTAATAAAAGTACTTATAATCCAAATGTTAATACAAAATTAAGCAATAGGAGCCTATAGTATTAGAAAATTCATCTTCTTTCGCTTAATTGATTTTATATGAAGTATAAAACGAATTTTCTTACGGCTGATTCATCAGTTGCAATGAGTAAGCAGTGCGTCAATTTGAATGTGTTAGTTATTAGTGCCTCTCAAAATAGAAAAAGATTTATTTGTTTATGCCAAAAAAAAAATATTTATTGTGCCTAGAGCACACAAAATTTAAAAAATACTCACCGAGAAATACATTTTTTAATTAATACTGGTTTGGCTTTTTTTAAGTTTTTTTTTTTTTATTTTATCAAACATATGAGATTTTGTATTGCAAACACTTGAGATCTTATTCAACAGAGGAATAGATATGATTTTTTTAATAAAAATAAAATGCACGACAAACTTGCACTTATGATTGAAAGCTTTAACGTGGCTAAGCACTGAAGATATTTATAAAGTATATTAATATAATACACCTACATAAAATAAATAATTAAATACTTTATTAGTTTATTATGAAAGTTACTTTCATAACGGAAAAGTTTAAATACACCAAAGCTGGAATCAAAAAATGTAGTTTTTTGTATATTTGTATATAAAAAGTAGCTTGAACATTTTCGGAACGCAATATTGCTTGTTCTATTTAGTACCTGTGGGGAAAATATTTTGAGTAATTAATGAAACATACAGCAATAATGTAAAAAACAAGACAATTTTCTTCAAAGCTTCAAAACGGAAGGGAATGGTTCAGCCATCCCAAGGCAGTGGAGAAAACTTACATTCTTAGCGGGAGTACTCTAGACTCACACAATTTTAAATTTTTTCGGCATTATCAGAGATCATTACCAAAACATTTGAAAAATATGTTATATTGATGAAGCTTGGCTTTTAATGGCTTGGCTTAATGTTGGTACAAATGCTTTGTCACGAGAACGAAGAATCAAAACGGTTTTAATTCTTCGTTCTCGTGACAAAGCATTTGTTCCAACATTAGTATCATTATATGGGAAAGACTTTCTGGTAATAATTAAACACCTTCCCCTCAAAAATTACGCTTTCACCATTGTATGGACTTCCTTTTTATTCTCGTTTCTTACGACAAACGAAATGTTCATTCAAAGTTACATCAACATAACATAACATTACCAAATGATTTGGTAAATCATTAACATTCATCTCCAATGTACGATATACATGGTGTGTATGTACATAATATGTGGTTTTGCACCACAAAAGCAAGCTCCCATCAAACATTTAGTTTCTTTAACGTTTTAAATTATTTATTTCAATTCTTTAAAGTTTTCAAGACTTGTCCAAAAAAAATAATAATTACGAGGAAGATATATGAATATACTAACTTATTGGGACTAATGTGAGTTAAGTATGGACATATAATTATTTTCAAAATAAATTAGTCAAAATAGCAAACATAATATAAGTTTTTGATTAGTAGATCTATAGATCAAGTTCCAAAACCATTTTCTTAAATTATATTTCTAAAAAAAAATCTATCAATAAATATTAACAAATTTAATTTGTATATTTAGGGACATTGGTGTAGAGGTGCGTGATTTTGGCGCTAGTTGGAGGGATGGGGTTGCATTCCTTGCACTTATCGATGCAATCAAGGCAAATTTGATTAACTTAGCTGAGCTAAAGAAAGCTAGCAATCGTCAACGACTACAAACTGCTTTCGATGTTGCAGAAACCAAACTGGGTATTGCAAAACTTTTAGATGCTGAGGATGTGGACGTTCCGAAACCTGACGAAAAGAGTATTATGACTTATGTGGCCCAATTTCTGCACAAGTATCCCGAACCAAAGGTAATTTGTTGAATTAAGTTCTATTTTAGTAAAATACCTATACCTACTTCATCTATGTTTTTGTCTTTAAAAGGGTGCTGGACAAAGTTCTTCAGACATTCAACTAGAGGCCGACAAGTTAAGACATTGGTTACAACAGAAAACACAAGAATACGAACCAATGGTTAAGCAAAACTCTTTTCCAAGAGACTTTGGCGAATATCTTATAGCTAGATCCGAAATTGATGCTCATTATTCGATTTATCATAGAATTCAAAATCTTGTCGAAACCCAAAGTGGATTTTTGCAGGTTTCGAAGCAATCTTGGGAAGTAATTCATAATTTGTGGCAATTAGTACAATATCAAATAATGTATTGGTTGTGGCTATTGGATTCCGAACTTCCTGGAGACTTAGGCACAGTTGGTAAATGGCTAGCTGAGGCCGAAAAACTTTTACTAGACAATGAAATTCCGAGCAGTATGAATGAAGAGACTGCATCAGTGATAAGTAGAAAGCTGGAAGAGCATAAATTATTTTTTGCGCAACTACCCAAAATTGAGGCCTTATTCGAAAACGCAAAACGATCTCCATATGCTCAAAACGTGCCTTTGGAGCAACTTAGAAATATAGAAGTTCGATTACAAGAAATTGGACCAAAAGCAGTCGAGAGAAGGATTAAACTTAAGTTCCTAGAACACAAATGTTGCCTTATAGCTTTCCTCAACCTAGTCGAAAATAAGATGAAAGGATGGACGGGAAAATATGGAGTTGAAGAGAGAGTCCAACAACAGTTGGAGCAGTATAAAAACTTTGTTTCGCGAAATAAAATTTTCCAAGAATTTCAAAAGGCGTTTGTTGATATGCAGCAAGTTGTTGATGAATATAAGCGCGATGGTAATGTATCGCGTAAAGAAACTGCAAACATAGACCAGTTTATGTTTGAGACCGAAGAACGTTGGAATCGTGTTTCGATGGAGTTAAAATGCTGCCAGAATTCCCTTGAAGAAGTTGTGACATGCTGGAAAACATGGAACTCACTGAGCCCTGTTTTCGAAGACTGGCTTAATCAAGCTGAAAGAAAGATCGGCGAATCAGAAGACGATCGTTTGGAGTTTTTCCAAGACATTGGTATGTGGAAAGACAAATTCCAAACACTGTCAAGTTCTGCTACATACCTCATAGCGTCTTGCCAAGATCATATTTCAAATGATCTCAGAAATAAACACAGCATGTTGTCAGAAAGATTTGAAAGACTTTTTGCCAACACAAAACAGTATATGCACGCTGGTGATATTATACGTTCCAGACAGGAGTATAAATCTGGTATTGAGAAGCTTAATAACTGGCTGTTCAACGCAGAAAGAAAACTTCAACAAAAACATTCCCTTGGAAATAATGAAGAAATTAAAACCTACGCCGAGGAGCTGCAGCGCCTAGCTGGTGAGATTGATGACAACGAAGAACTCTTTAAAACAATAAGCCGTAGTTTCCAAAGCCTAATTCAGGATTTGTCTCGAGAAGAAGTCGATAAAACTATGAAAATTCTAAAGCAAGAAAAAGAGAGCTTAGTAAGAGTTCGTGCAAGAATTCCGAGCAAACTTCATCTGATCCATCAGTTGATCATTCAACAAGAGTCCTTAGAAGCAGGTCAGAAAGAAATAAATCAGTGGTTGAATGAAGCTGAAAATTTACTCAGCAAGAATACCTTGAGTGGTGGAAAGGAAAGTGTTTATGAGGAGCTTAACAAAATTAAAAGTTTCTTCTCTCGAACTGTGTATTACCGATCGATGCTAGAAAGTAAAAATAAAGTCTTTCAGAATTTATTGAAGTCTGTGGCAGACGACGAAGCCATTGACACAACAGCAGCTAGACAATCAATGCAGCATCTGAACGATAGATTCAATTATGTTATTCAAAACGCACAACAGTGGGAACAAAAATTGAACGATACCGCAGTAAGCTGGAACAATTTCAAGGAAAATGAACAGATTGTAAGCGAGTGGATTTCGAAGGCTGAAGCAACTTTATCGGAAAAGCTCATTGAATCAAAAAGCGTAATAGAAAACCAAAAGCACTTCTTTGAAAATGTCAATGAAGCATGGATGAATAACTTAGTTAAGTCTGCACATGAGCTGTCTAGATGTCTTCCTGAAAGTGAGCAAATTCCAATATTAGATACTGTAGAAAAACTTCAAGCGAGGTGGCAAAATGTGCTTTCCCAAGCGCCTTTGCATTTGCTGAAGTTAGAATTCCGTCTTGATGAAAATGTTTTCCATCAATATATGAAAGACATTGAAAAAGAAATTCACTTGGAGGAGCAGGCCCTTAACCGGAACGAAGACATCGAATCTATTTTAAACCGCAACAAAAACTTTTTCAACACTCAAGGGGCACTCCCTAGAATTGAAAACTGTCTCGATACCATGAAGCGATTAAGTCAAGCGTACACCAATCAAATGCCCAACGATGGCAGCTTGAGGTCCAGCTACCAAACAGCTGAACAACAGTGGCAGGATGTTACAAATAGGATCGAAGACCTTGTTCAAACTTTGCAACAAATACCCGCTCAATGGGAGAACTATCATCGAAAGTTCAACGAAATGGTCACTTGGATGAATTCTGTTGACCGAAGCTTGAAAAATATTGTCAATGAAGTTAATAGCATGGAAGAATTCGAAAAGGAAAAAGTAGTTTTTCAGGTAATTTTTGTTTAATATGAAGACCTTAAACACTAACCAAACCCCTTTTCAACATTCCCTTATATAATGCAGCTAAGGGAACTTGTGGTATAAATTAAAAATTTTGTTCGGTTTATTTCACTTAAAATATTCTAAAAACGTTTTTATTTATTTCATAGAAAATTTGTCAAGAAGCAGATATGAAGCGTGAGGATATGAAGTGGCTAGTCAAGACTTTGGATTCCTTGTTAGGTTATGCCACAGAAAATGAAGCAAATATTGAGCAGAAACAGCTGGAAGACCTCATTGCCCGTTATAAGAATCTAATTCCTACCATAGAAGTAACAATGGTGAAGACTGAAGTGTTTTCGAAATGTTTCACTTATCGTAGAGAAGTCCATGAAGTTGTGTGCCTTTTGTCTAAAGTTAAAGAACAAACAGCAAATGCCTCTGCTCCAGATAGTCTGGAAAAAGTAAACAAAATGATTCAAGAACAGCAATACGCTATCAACCAGTTGGATCACCAGAGGCCACACATTATGTCAATGCTGCAACGTGGTCGGGATCTGAGCAAAGATGTTCATGCTCCATCCTTTGTTAACACAGAAGTTAAGAATCTTGAAACTGGTTGGAATGAAGCTTATACAGAAACAGTTGATAAATTACAAACATTAAAGGGAACACAAAGCGTCTGGAGTGAGTTTGTTGACCAAAAGAATGATATATTTTCATTACTTCAAACTGCAGAAACTGAACTGAGAGCTCTTACACCATTACAAACTGATCCTAAAAATGTAAGCCAAGATTTAAAGGCCAAACGTGAACTGAATGCATCTCTGCAGCAGGCCTCCCATCAACTGATACCCAAGTTACATGCACTAAGAGGGCAGCTTTCCCCATTAGCAGCTTCTGAGAAGCGTCCTATTCTTGAAAAAGAGGTTGCTGAAGTTGAAAAGATGTTCTTTAATACTATGGAGCACGTAAAAGACCGCGTAGGATATCTCGAAGATTACAGTGCGAAGTGGAACAACTACAAATCTCGTCTTGCTGAGCTTCAGGAGTGGGCAAACAAAGTTGCTCCAAAGAACATTGAAACCTTACAATCCGAAGACTTGACTCCAGAGGAACGTGTTGCCAAAGTGAACTCACTGAAGGGAATTCTAGGCGATAAAATGAAACAGCTTGATATTCTAGCAGCGGATGCATCGGAACTCTCCCCAAAGGAGGGTAACGTTTCAGAAGCGAAACGACTTAAGGGTGAAATAGTCAAATTACAAGAGGTCTTTAGCGCCATTAATCGCAACGTAAATCATCAAGCTCAGGCTGTTCAAGAAGATCTTATTAACTGGCAACGATATCAAGCGGGTATTCAAGAAATCAAACCATTGATAGAGGATTCCGAAATTAAGGTAAATACTTTAGTCCCCAAGCCCCTTACCTTACAAGAAGCGGTTCAATTACAACAGAACGCTAATCAATTTGAAGCACAATGCCAAGAGCAATTGGACAGACTCCAAGGCATATCAAACATAAGTCATCAAATGTTATGCAAAACAAATGCCCCTGATGAATTAGATGCAATGCACTCCCGCTGGACCGCTATTCATGAGAATGCCAAGCAAACTAATACCAAGCTACAAAAACTAGTTTCCACTTGGCAATCTTTTGATGCGGAGGCTGAGAAATTGGAAGCATGGGTCGATGAAGGAGAAAAAATGATTGTAAAGCGAACGTCGGTTTTAAATTCTCCACATGTAGATAAACTCGAAAAAGAGCTGGTTAAGTTGAAATCTTTTAACAACGAAATTTCCGAACAACAAGCTAGGCTTGTTGCTTTAGGCCAGTCTTGTGATCAAATCGGTCTTCATTTGTCTCCTGAAGGGGCTGCTGCAGTAAAAGATCGAGTAACTACCATGAAGGCCAAATTATTGAAGCTCTCCGAAGCGACCAGAGCAAAAATAAATGAACTATCGGATGCCATTATAGCACGACAAGATTTCAACGCGAAAATGGCAAACTTTTCTTCTTGGATGGATCACCTCCGAAACCAAATAGCTCAAGTTGAAGAGATTAGTCCAGAGGCAGTTGAAACGAGCCTTCAAGTAGTACATGCTTTGATGCAAGAACATGCCGACAAAAAACCAAGTTTCAACTCAATTTACGATGAAGTTAAACAGCTTTCTTTAAGCTCTTTACCCGAAGATGCAAATACCTTAAATGATTCATACACAGATTTAGTTGTGAACTTCCAGAATTTGGAAACAAATATGCAGCAAAAGAAAAACCTTCTTGAGAAATGGACAGAAATTTTAGGTTGGAAAAATGAAACTGAGAGCCATCTCAATTATTTGAAACATCAACTCGAAAAGCCTGATGTCCCCGGTTCAGAAGAGCTGACCAAAATCGTAAATGAAATTGACGGAATCGCAAAGCCTTTCAAGTACTGGAAAAATCAAGCAAAAGAAATTGACGAAAATCCGGTTGTTCAACTAAAGGAACCAATAAATAGACGTCCAATATTAGCGACAAAATTAGTAAATGATCTAGAAAATAAATTAGATAACTTAAAAATTCGTTCACAGAACCAAAAACTTCAACAGGAGCAACTTGTGGTTAGAAAAACTAAATTTGAACAACTAGAAACTTCTTTTGGTCAAAACCTTCAAGCTCATCGTGCTAAGCTAGCAAACATTTTGAATATAAATCCAAGTTTAGAAAACATTGATCAGATTATCGCAGATTTGGTTGCTTTGAATGCAGCTTTAAAACCTCAAGAAGCCTTAAAACACAAAATCCATGATGAGGGTTCAATGCTTATGAAAGAAGACATTGCAAGCATGCCAGCAATCCAGGAAGTACTTCTGGTAATGGACAAAAATTATGATGTTCTTCAAAATGACATTCAAGACCGCATTCAGAAGTACACCCTAATAAGTCAAGGTTTGAAAGAGTACGCTGACGTTAAGGACAAGTTTGACAAGGAACTGAAGAAGGCTATTGATTTCCATCATTCTGTTCCAACACAACCTCATGATGAAGTTGAGTTGCAAAAAGCTGCAGACAAAACCCGAAAATCACTAGAACAAATAAGAAAATGCAAAAACAGCTTGGATGAATTAGAGCGAAAAGGAAACAATGTTGCTAAATTTTTTGGTAGTATTGGGGAAGATGTTCCAAAGAACATCGCTTCTGATTTTACCAAAGCAAAACAACAATGGCAAGATCTACATGACAAAGCTACAAAGAACGCTCACCAGTACGAAACTGAAACGGTTATCTGGAGCCAGATTGAAGATGCCAAAAAAGACATTTTACCTTGGTTAATGGAAACGAACCAAGGCTTATGTGATGCCGCCGATAACACAATTGAAATTGAGTTTGCTCCAATGAGATTAAATAAATACAGGGCTGACTTACCTTCTTACATGATTTTAAAGGACAATATCGCTGAAAAATCTCAGGAGATTCTTAAAGTGAATGCTGGTATTCCAATACCGGCCCTTGAAGCTTTAAATAGCCTCTTATCTGACCAATTTGCCGAAGTTGAAGCAAACGCAAATCGTCTAGAATCCATTACAACATCATTTAATGAAAAAGAGCAAGATATTCGAAAAAATATAAAAACAGCGGGAGAGGATTTAAGCAAACTTCGCGAAGCTTTAGTTAAGTGCGATGATATGTCGGGTGACAATTGTAAGATCATGGAACGCCTACAGCTTTGTAAATCGCTCCGGGTACAATTGGATAACAATGGCAGCAATATTGATAATCTGAAAGGGCGTGTTGATGAGCTACGTGTATTGTACCCAACATTTAGTGAGTCAATTATACCCAAAGAGTTAAACAACGTCCAAAAAAGATTCGAGAGTGTTGATCTCTACGGCAAAAAAATCGAAAAATCTCTCCTTCAATTCCTAAAGAAAATACATGCCGATAAAGTTGGAATGCTAAAGCGGATGATAACCACACAACAGGAAAAAGTAGCATGGTGTCAACCAGAATCTTCAAGTGACAAATATAATCTTGATGTGAAAAAATCTTCACTTCAAGAGGTCAATAAAGCGATTGCAGATTGTCAGACCCGACACGGTGAAATATTGAATTCCCTTGAGTTTTTAAATCTTGTTGATAGTCCGGAAAACATAGTGGAACTCAAGAGAGAAGCTGATGCCTTGAACGATGAAATGAAGGCTCTTCAAACCAGTTTCGATAAAATTAAGCATGTTCTAAATGAAAACTTTGATTTATGGAGTCAATATGAGGATGCAAACGAAAAACTTTCTTCGTGGCTGCGAGAAGTCGAAGGGCGTGCAAAGGCTGAGACCAGTAATCAAATAAGTTTGCCTGAAATTCAATCCAAACTTAAAGATCTCAATAACTTTCAAAGTGATGTTCAGAACCATGCACCAATAATGACAAATCTTGAAAAAATATCTCAGCAGATCGTCGAAAAAAATCCCGAAGCTCGAATTGGACAATTTGTAAATCACTTGGTACAAAGATATCAGACTCTTTCCAAAAGTCTGGCAAGTTATATTGAACGAGTAAAGAATGCACAACAAAACAATGAAAACTTTGTGAAAGCTAAGAATGAGTTCAACGATTGGTTTGAAGATGCAAAAATTGAGTTTCAAGAGCTGGCTCGTATGGGATCTCCAGGATCGTCTTCAGCTACAGCTCAACAACTGCAAACTATTAAAAATTACTTAAAGACTTTTGATAATGGACAAGTATTACTTAATAATGCCGTAGACGTTGGAGAAGTACTTTATCCATTAGTAACACCCCAAAACAGAGAGGTTATTCGTGCTGATTTAAGAAAACTTCGTGAGAATTACGATTACTTACGAGATGAAGCCAATGCTTTAATGCAGCAAGTGGAAGCAGTTTTGATTCAAAAGACTTCTATTGAAGAGAGTTGTACTCAAGTCTCGAGTTGGCTAAGTGAGTCTAAGGCTAAGGTCTCCGACTCTGGTGAGCTGTATCCAACCCTCGTCGCTAAGAAAGCCGCTCTACAAAACTATAAGGTCCTTTTGCAAGAAATAACTCTGCACAAGAATGCTCTTAAACAGCTTCATGACAAAGCTGTCACCTTGTGTGACGACGAATCAGAACGTAAGACAGAGGAATCAATTCGAGAATATGAAGATATGTCAAAAAAAATAACAGATCGAATAAATGTTGTTAGCAACCAAGTTGCGAAACATGAAGCTTATGATCAAGTTCTTGAGAAGGCTCAAGATTGGCTTAATACAATAAAGTCTGAAGCAATAGATATTTTAAATGAAACAACTTTCGAGAAAGAAGGAGCTGAAGAGAAGCTTATTGTTGTTGAAAACTTGATACAACAGAAGCCGGAAGGTGATTCAATTTTCGAGACCTGTCACAAACTTCTCCAGACCGTTCTCACTCAAACTCACCCGACGGGACATCCACTGTTGATTAAAAGCTTTGAGGAGCCAAAAAGAGCTTGGCAAGAATTTATGTTACTCTGTGAAGACTCATTAGTAAAATTAAAACAACTCTGCAGTAAATGGGATGAGTTCGAAGGATTGATTGATGGCATTGACACATGGATGAAAAAAGTTGAAAACGTTGTTAAAAATCAAAGTCTCAAGAGCTCTGCCGAAGCTAAAAAGGCATACTTAGAGCAACTTAAAGACATTGATCGTGAAATTGCAGATCGTGCTCCAGCCATAAATGAGTTAATGGACCAAGGCCGTGAAATTGAAGGAGAAACGGATTTAAATCTTAAACTATCTCGCTTAAATACGCGATATCAAACTTTGAAGAACCTTTGTAAAGAAAACACTTCGAAATATACGAACTATGTGAAAGATCACGAAACATTCAACGATGATTATGAAAGCTTTAAGAATAAAGTCCAAAGCTGCGTTGACGAACTGGCTAAGAATAATGAAGTTATTGGCGACTTTAACATTTTGCAGGAGAGGCAAAATAAGATTCGTGAAATGTCTGATAACAGGATAAATGATTCAACGCCTTTCGAGGCACTAATTGACTGTGGTGAGAAGCTCTATAGTCATACAAGTCCAGATGGTAGAGAAATAATACGTCAACAGCTCCGATCTTTGCGGACAATGTGGGATAACTACACTGATGATCTTAATTCTTCAGCACAAAAAATTGACCACTGCCTTTTGCAGTTCAATGAGTTCACAATAGCTCAAGAACAGCTTACAAAATGGCTTAAGGACGTTGATAAATCCATGCAAAGTCATACAGAATTAAAGACTACTCTGCAAGAAAAGCGAGCCCAACTGCAGAACCACAAACTTTTGCATCAAGAAATTACAACACACAACGTTTTAGTTGACAATGTGTGTGATAAGGCACAAATGCTTGTTGATCAAATCAAGGACAATTCGCTCAATATCTACTTACAATCAATAAAAAAACTATTCAGCAACATTGTCAATAAGTCAGAAGATATATTAAGCAATTTGGAATTGTGTGCAGAATCTCATGCTGAACTTAATAACTCGATATCGGCTGGGAAAACATGGATTTCCAGTGAAAAAGAAAAACTTTTAGATTGTGATGATTCTTACGGTGAAAAGGCTGACATTAAACGCAAAATAGACATTTTGGCCCGCCTCGCCGAGTCAAAAACTCAAGGACAACAGATTATAAATGACATCCGCAAACATTTGGAAAAGGTCAAAAGCACAACCTCAGCAAAGGGAAATGAAATATTAGAAAAAGAAATTGATGAACTGGAAACAACCATTAAAAGCCATTTCCAAGACATTGAAGGTATTGCAGGCAAACAACGTGATGTACTTGGCCAATGGAACAACTTTGAGAAGACTTTGGAAGAACTGACTAAGTGGTGTCGAGCTGCTGAGAGTGTTTTCCGTGACCAGCAATTACAATCAACATTTGAAGAAAAAGCCGATCAGCTCGAAAAATATAAAAATCAGCGAGAACTTATATTGCAAAAGGAAAAAGAGATCGACACATTTGCTGATGCTGCCCATTCATTGCTCAACAATTGCGGCACTGATCGCCTTAAAAATCTTACTTCCCAAATAACGAACCGTTATCATTTGCTGCAAGTTCTAAGCAAAGAAGTTGTAAATCGCTGGCAAAATCTGGTGGATGATCATCAGATTTATAATGACAAATTGAATGAAATCAATCTTTGGTTGCAGCCCATTGAAAATCAGCTTGAAAAAGCTCTTAGAGATGAACCATCACAGTCTGGAAACATCTTAAATGTCCTACTTTCCGAACGGGAACAAGCTGAAAATCTTTTATCGTCTCTAAACACTGTTGGAGAAAAGGCGTTACCAGAAACATCAACTCAAGGTAGAGAAAAAATTCGACAGCAATTACGAGATGTCCGTGATCGTTGGGACAAACTTGATGAAGGCATCAGGAATCTTCAAAAACTACAAGAAGCCCAGACAGTTCAACTATCGAGCTATCAAGATATTTACAACCAAATTTTGAACTGGTTGGATTCAGTGGAAAAGACCTTAAAGAACGAAAATCCCAATACATGGACATCCGGGCAAGAAATTCGTTCCAAAATTTTTAAATACAAATCAACAACACAGGACATCAATTCACATAAAAGAATTATTGAAGGTGTCAATGAAAAGGCTGCAATTTTGCTAGAAGCATCCGTTCCAGTTAGTGCAAATGAAATCAAAACTGAAATGGATGACATCAACAATCGATACGATAAAGTGGTTCAAAATTGTGCAAAGTTATTGAGTGAGCTTGAAAAGGCCTTTGATGTCTACCAACAATTCAGTGATCTTCAAAAATCTCAACAAGACTACCAGAAAAACCTGTGGGATCGATTAACTGGCTACTCTGACTACTCTGGCAATAAAGTGGCCCTTCAGGCCCGTCTCAATAAAGTCATTGAAATCCAAGATGCTCTTCCCGAAGGAGTTGTAAAGCTTCAATCACTTTCCAATCACATTGAAAATCAAACAAAAATGCTTCCTGCTCGTTCCAAGGAAGCAATGGCTCGTGATTTGGCAAACTTAAATGCGGACTTTGAAAAATTCAGTGGGTCCCTGTGTGATGTAAAGAGTAGCTTAGAAAACCGGCTTCAGCAATGGAATGATTACGAAACCAATTTGGACCGTTTGATTAACTGGCTAAGTGAAGCCGAAAATAGCCTTAAAAATTATAATCCCAAGTCGTCACTTGATGAAAAAATAGAACAACTTAACCGATTCCAGACGCTAATTCAAAGTCTTCGGCGAAACGAAGTTGAATTCGAAAAAATGAAAGACGATTCATCTGAACTTATTCAAAGTAGTGGTGAAACAAGGATTTCGGTGAATGTCCAACAAGTAACATCTCGATTCCAATCCATTCAAGCAACTGCAAAAGAAATTTTGAAGAAGTGTGAGCAATCTGTGAATGACCATCAATCTTTCAATGACAAATATAAGAATTGCTCCGATTGGATCGCTAACGCTCAGGCTAAGTATGATGATTGTAGTGATCTTTCTCAAGTAGGCTCAAAGGAAGATTTGATTAAGAAGCAGAGTGCTATTCAGGAACTATCAGCCCAGCAGTCAAGTGTAACGTTGTTGCTGAACAGTACTATGGAATCGGGTGAAAAGTGTTATCCATCTACTGCTTCTGAAGGCAGAGAAGCAATTCGATCTCAGTTAGACGAGTTGCAGCAAGCTTTTGACCAATTGTTTGATAACATAAGTGGTACTGTCAGGAAAATTCAAGACAAAATGTCCAAGTGGAGTGGATTTGACGAAATTGCTGAAAAATTACAAAATTGGTTAAACGATATTGAAAGTCAATTATGTAGTGATATCGAACTTAAAACCACTCTAGATGAAAAAAGGGCCAAGTTGCAATCATACAGAGACATCTTGAACGATATAAACAACCATAAAGTAGAGTTGGGAAATCTTCAAGAAATTTCATCCAATCTTCCTGAAAAAACAGAGCATGTTGAGGTTACAACCAAGAAATTAAGTGACCAGTACTCAGTTCTTCGAAATAGATGTGAGAAATTCATAGAACGTTACGAGAGCATTGTTAGTGACCATCAGCAATACTGTAAGGCCGTCATGGAAGCTCAAGAATTTATGGATGCAACAGGAAATACTGTAAATCTATGGGGTGATTTAGAACTAGAACAAGTTTCCTTGCACACGAATTTAGATCGTTTGAAAAATTTAAAAGCCAGTCTCGCTGACGAGTTTCCGCGAGTTGATCAAGTGCGGGCTTTAGGAGAAAAGGTTATTCCTGGAACAATCGATGTTGGTCAGGTGAACATAAAGTCTCAGATAGATAACACTCAACAGGAGTGGGAAAACCTCATAGCTTCAATAGATTCAGAAATAGAAGCTATTGAGAACCGTCTTCAGCAATGGTCTGAATACGAACAACTAAGAAATCAATGTCTGAACTGGATCCGAGATTCCGACAATAAACTTCATGCAATTGATCTAAAGGAGACTTTGAATGACAAAAAGGCGCAATTGGATGAACTGAAAAACCTTCAGGGTGAAGTCCGTGCAAAGGAACTTGAAATTGACAATGTATCGGAAAAGGGTCAGCTTTTATTGAAAGGCCATTCGAGCGTGAGAAGTCTACAAGGTCCTGAACTTACTACGAAATATCAGCAAATCTTCCATAAAGTCAAGGAATTAAACAATCGTTGGCAACAGTATGTAACCTCGCATCAAGAGTTTGACAACCAAATAGCTGAATGTAATAATTGGATGGACTCTATTAAACAAAATCTAGATTATTGTTCTGACACTAGCTCAATGAATCAGGCGGAACTAGAGAAGAAGTTGTCCACAATTCAAGATGTTATTTTACTCAAAGACGAAGGGTCAACAAAGATTCAGGGATTATTTGAATTGGCACAAAATGTTTTAGCAAATACAGCTCCAATGGGTCATGAACCAATTAATAAGTCATTAGCGCTGATACAAGAAGCCTGGTCTGCAATAGCTTTGAAGATGATTGACGTACGATCTAATTTAGATGATTCTATTAGTCAATGGAGTGGTTTCCTTGAACAGGTCCAGAATGTCAGGAAAATAAACGAATGGCTAGAAGGTATGTTAAAAGAACTGTCTGAATATCAAACAACAATGACAGAAAAAAGAGCTCAACTGGATAGAATTAAGAGTGCAGAAGAAAAGGTGCGAATGGAGAAAATTGATGTTGATGCTTTGAAATCACAAATACCCGAAATGTTGGGCTCCGGACAGCAAAGCCAACAGGCCTTCCAAGCTCAAAAAGTGCTTGATAAATTTGACGAGTTAGCAGCTAGAACGCAGAAATTGCTTTCTTCACGGAATGACCAATATAGAGACCATAGGCTCTACAAGGAGGCCTACGATGACCTCGTGAGCTGGATAAGCCGTGCCAGAGAAAAGTTCCCTTCACTGAAACAGAGTAGCTTAAGTGACAAACTTGCAATTGAAAATGCTGTGCAGGCTACTGAAGCGCTTATTAATAAACAAGCTCAAGGTGAACTTCTAGTAGAACATTTGGTACATACAGGTGAAGTTGTTTTAGCTAGTACTTCAGCCCAGGGCCAAGAAATAATTCGAAATGATATTCGAGCGCTTCGTGATAGCTTTGAAGGCCTTTTCCGTGAAATAATTCAACAAAAGGAAAGCCTCGAAGCCACAATGATTCAGTGGAGAGCGTATAAAGAAGAATATGAACGGTTAATGGAATGGCTTCAGCAAATAGACATACTGGTTAAGAATCATAAACTCAATCTTCTTCCAAACATTGATGAAAAGAAGAAACAAGTAGAAGACATGCACAGTATAATGAGTCGATTAGAAAACGGAAAAGCTGACATCGAAAAGTTTAACCAATCAGCTGCCGGTCTTCTTAAATCGCACTTGGATACTTATGTTAACAATCAACTTCGACATCTTAACTCAATGTACCAGGTTCAAGTCAATTTAGCTAAAGATGTGTTGAAAAAAGTTGAAACAAACTTTGAGCAGCACAAGGGCTACATGGACAATATGAAAGGTGCTCAGGACTGGATAGCCAATGCAAAAGAAGTTATTCGTAATTGTAGTGAAGCTTCTAGTGCAAACTCAAAGGAAGTTTTGCAGCAAAGACTTACTCAAATTCAAGACTTGATAAGAAGGCGAGAGGAAGGGCAAAACTTAGTTAACTCTGCTATTAATAATGGTGAAAAAGTAGTTCGCAATACTCGGTCGGATGGTAGAGATTCTATTAACTCTGAAATGAGAGACTTGCAAACTGATTGGGAACGCCTTGTGAAGAAAATGTCAACCGCAAAGGTTCATTTAGAAACAAGTCTTTTGCAATGGGCTGACTATAGCTCAAGCTACTCGCAACTACAACAATGGATATCAGACAGAGAGGCCAAATTACAGCAAGCTTGTGAGCAGAAAATAGTTAAATCAAGAACCGGGCAACCAGGTCTCAGCTCAGGACTAAGCGAAAAGAAAGCGTATCTTAGACAGACAAACAACATTGTCCAAGATATTGTGTCATTTGAGCCAATGATTCAGTCAGTAGCATCAAAAGCTTCAGATCTCCAACAGGGTGCACCCGCTACAGAAATTTCTAGCAAATACGAAACTCTTACAAAACAAGCCAGGGACTTGTATGAAAAACAAAGGAGTGCGATCGAGCAATACCAAGCACTTATTGATGCTGGCAATGAGTTCGCCCAGTGGCTTCGCAATGCTAAAGAAAGGTTAAGTAAATGTTCCGAACCAACAGGCGACAAACAAGCATTAGCCGAAAAAACTCATCAGTTGAAAATTCTTCAGAGTGAAGTGCCAGATGGTCAGAAAAAGTTGGACCTTGCATTAGACCAAGGTGAAATTGCTTGCAAAACAGCTGAGCCAGCTGATCGTGAAATCATTGAGGAAGAAGTTGCTCTTCTCCAAGAAGAATTTGATAATTATGTCGATGCTCTTAAAAAATCAAAGGAGTATCTAGAAGTGGGCATTGTTAAATGGACAGATTATCAAGACCAATATACAGAAGCCCTTGAATGGCTTACCAAAACCGAAGCATTAGTTCAATCATATAACAAATTGCAAGATAGTCTGGGCCAAAAGAAGGTAGTACTAGAAGAATTCCAAGGACATTTGCAGACACTTTTCGATTGGCAGAAAGAATTAGACCGTTTGAACATGAAAGCTCAAATGCTACTTGAAACTTGCTCTGATACAAGAGTTAGCAATGCCATTACACAGTTGACAACTAAATATAATGCACTGCTAACATTGGCGAAGGAAGTTATGCGTCGATTAGAGATGCATTATCAAGAACACCAACAACACCACACGATCTATGAAGAATGCCAGTCTTGGATCGAAAAAACAAGAGAAAAATTGAATGACTGCGAAATTATTCCAGGTAATCTTAAAGATGTACAAGCAAAATTAAACACAGTAAAGAATCTTCGACAAGGCTTCGAGACTGACCAAAACAAATTGCGATATCTTCTAGAACTTAAGGAGAAAGTTATAATGAATACTGAGCAGAATGGTGCTGCAAAAATTCAGGAAGACACTGAAAATCTTAAGCAAGACTTCGAAAAACTTTTGGTTGATCTCAACGAAATAAAACAGAAATTAACAAATCGAGCTACACAACTTGAAGAAGTTAGTAAATTGTATAAAATTTTACTCGAATGGATTGAAGAAATTGAACCAAGTATAAAACCAAGTGAAGAGTTCTTGAATGATTCAAGCGAAAAACGAGCAGCTCTCGAGAAATACCGCGCAATTTACCGTGACATCAATGGTCATAGTGATCTTATTGAAAAGGTAAACAATCGTCTCAAGGAAGACAAAAGCCTAGACCGCAATGATTTCAAGGATGGTCTTCAGAAATTCGATGAAATACAGGAATCCGTTGGAAAGATTATAGAGAATCTTGAGAACCAAGTTAATAATCATGATAAATACAAACAGGCATTTAAAGAAACTCAAGATTGGCTGCGAAAAACTAGATTGGCTATTGAACAATCGTCTGATTGTCACGGTGAAAAGGATCTAGTTGAAGATAGGTTGAATAAACTTGGTGACATTGGTTCCTCCATGACAGAGGGTAGATCTTTGCTTGATGCTACTGTGGAACTAAGTCAGAATGTAATATCTACTAGTGGAAACGAAGGTCAGGATGCAATAACACAAGAGATAAAACAATTAAACGCTGAGTGGGAAATACTTCAGGCCTTGTCTAGAGATGCTCGGACTAGTCTTGATGAGTGTCTATCTTCCTGGACAAGTTTCTTAAACAAATTCGATAAGATTAACAAATGGGTCGCGGAGTTATCTAGTAGAGTAAGCACCGCAAATGAATCCGAAAGCAAAACACCTACTGACTTAGAGAACGCAAAGGTAAGCTTTCTCATTATTCATTGTGATTGTTTGTTTTCCAATTTTAAGTTTCCTTTCACTTATGTATCCTTTATGAGGTTAAAATTGCATGCCTTTGAAAAGTTTTGCCTTCCCCTTGTTTAAACTTTTAAGTCTGTTCTAGAAACTATTGGAAGAAGTACTTGAAGAGAAGGAAACTGTTGAGGATCTTAATGATGCTTGCGAGATTCTAATGGAGCATAGTGCTTGCTCAAGGGTGAGGGACCAAACTGTTGAAACTCAGGCCAACTATACAAAACTTCTTACAGCAGCACAAGGCAAGTTAATCGCTTTACTTAAAAACAGTGCTGACTGTCAAGATCAATTTAAAATTATTGAATGTATTTTTTTAACAGGACTTGTAGCGAAAATTGAAAAGAACCTGGCAGATCATACAGAATTCCTTAACTTTAAGAAGGAAATGGACGCTTGGATAGTAAAGGCCAATGATGTACTGAATGAGTGTACATGTGAAGGGGCTACAAATGCAATCGCAGAACAATTGGAAACAGTAAATGTATGTACATAACTCCAGTAAACAGTTAGGTTAAGAACGTCGTTTATTAGTTTTTATGTAATTATATGATTTAGATTAAGGTACCTACTTTTCATAATTATAATTCTATAATTGCAAAGTTGTCAAAACAAAATAGTGTTTGCCATTAACATTAATATCATGTTCAGATCATTGAAATTTTAAACTTTGCATTAAAAATCCAGGGTTTTTAAAATCTCTTCGATTAAAACCAATAACGGGTTGCAGTTACAAAAAAAAAAATTACATAATTTCTAAATTTTTAACTTAAAATGGCAAACAATTTAGTTTTCCTTTGAGTACCTCTTTGAACCATCAGTTTATAGATATTTTAAAACATCTGTTGTTTCAATAGAAGCTTTAAAATATTGAAACATTTTGGATTTTAAATATATTTTAGTTCAGTCAGCTTGTCAATTTATTTTTGTTAAAATTTCACTAAATTAATTTCTATATTTCTAAACTATTAACAATTTTAACCATATTTTAACTAAAATTTTCTTCCTTCTTTTTTAAGTCGTTAAATTCACGTCTCCCTGAAGGTCAACATTTGCTTAACATAGTCCAAGAAGCTTATAACAAAGCAAGCAACATTACTCCAGAAGAACAACAAGAAAAACTTCGAGACTTAATGACAAAAGTTCGTGAAGATTGGGATACATTGGGTTTGAATGTTCAAGAAAAACTTAGTAACCTTCATCAAGCAAAGACACGCTGGCGCGATTTTTCAGCCAACAAAGGAAAACTCATTAAATGGTTGGAGGTCACTGAAGGTTCATTGAAGCAAACACCCGATACTAAGGGTGAACTAAGTGAAATGAAAACCATTTTGGAAAGATTCAAGACTTTACAAAACGAAATTAAACAAAAGAATCCCGATTTTGATAATATTATGGTTGAAGCTAATGAACTAGGAACAGAGGTTGAAGAAGTTCGTGGTTTGTTAAATCGCTTTGAAAAAGCCAAATCTGACTGCGCTAATCGAATTAAATTTTTGGAATCTGAAGTCATTGACTACAATGCGTATCATCAGTCACTGCAAGATGTTGAAAAGTGGCTTCTCCAAATATCTTTTCAATTGATGGCGCATAATTCTCTATTTATTTCGAACCGAGAACAAACTCAAGAACAAATCAATCAACATGAGGCTTTGTTAGAAGAAATCCAGAAATATCGCGCGACCCTGGATGATCTCAATGCCAAAGGACAAGGACAAATAAAACGATATGAACCAAAGACACCTGCCATACGAGGAATGGTAGAAGAGCAACTTAACAACATTCAAGATAGCTACAACTCTTTGTTACATACATCAGTGCAAATAAAGAACCGTTTGCATGAGTCTTTGGCCAAGTTCCAGGACTACGAGGATACTTTGAGCAGCATCATGGCCAATTTAAATGAATACGAGCCTATAATTCAAACTGAGTTAGATGTTCCAGCAACTAATTTGGACATGGCAAAGAAACAGCTTCAACATGCACAAACATTGCACGATAAACTACAACAGGAGAAGTCTCGACTTGCTTTGGCCGTGCAAGCATGTGAGGCAGCCACAGCATCAATCAGTCGACCAAGTTCACCATTAGAAACAGCAATGCAGCCTATACCAGAAAAAGAATTGATTGTCAGAGCTAAGCTTGAGGATCTTCTCGATCAGGTTAGTATTTTAAAATCTTTATTGGTTCACCCAGCTTTGATACTTGTAAAAATATAAGTTTGTTTATTATACGTTGCACCCATATATAAATAATTATTTTGATCTTGGCTACTGTCCGAACTTTAATGTAATGTAGGCTTTGCAAATAAGTCCTTGTGATTCTTCGGAAGCAACATTCCTAGATCCAAACTCCTGCAATCGTATTAAAGTTCTTTACAAAAATCCTAATCAATGCAGCAATTTTACTAAGCTAGAGGCACTAGACACTAAGGTAAGTGAGGAAGACATTTGCAGTGAAAGGTACTTGCACGGTGCTTTTAATGAGGCTTTGGTATATCATAAAGATCTATTCCATCGATATCTTAAATCTTCTTTTGATTTAATGAGAATTTTCGAATTTTTGTATTGCATTCATCCCAACATATTTTGTACTTAGTGAGATTTGATTTTCTTATTACAATTTTTTTTTTATAGATTCAATCCCATTTAAGTGGATTAACGCAATCAGTTAGTGAACTAGAGCAGCAGCAAAAACAGAGAGCCGAACTTCAAGACTGGATTAAGAAGCAAGAGAATTCAGTATCAGACTGGTTGTCGCGGCCGTGTAAACTACGTCCAGAGGCAGCGAAACAAGAATTAACTGCTATGAATGACCTTCTTAATACTATTGAAAATAAACGTTCTCAACTCATGACGGATATGACAGGATCATGTAAGTCGTTTGTTCTTTTTCATCTATCGAATTACAATAACAAATTGTTAAATTTTTCTAGTTGCTGATGGCGACACAACCGATCTTGAAAATCAGCTAGACCAATTGGAAGGTGAGCTGATGAATGCCATCGCTAGGAAACAAAGTGGACAAAACATCATCGATGACTACCGTCAGGCTATGCAGCAGGTACAAACATGGTTTGATTCGCTAATAAAGCGCATGGACGTTCTTGATAAAGGTAGTGGCCTTAATTGTGGACAAAAAATGGCTGCCATTTCTGAACTTAAGCACGAGTTTGAAACGAATGGTCCACTTAAGCTTCAAGACCTGAAAACTAAGGCCGCAGCAATTGGAGAAGTTATAAGCAATCTTGATGGCCAACAAGTAGAGGAACAAATGAAATCTCTTGATCGAAGATATAATGACTTAGGAAAAAGAATCGATAGAAAAGTTCAGCTTTTAGATGTTACTAACAAAAATGTTGAAGCAGCTAAGGCTGATATCGATCAACTGCAAAACTGGGTGAAAGAAAAAGTTCTTGAGTTACAATCTCCTCCTCCTATTGGATATACGGTAAAATCTGCCGAAGCTCGACAGCAGAAACTTAAAGGAATATTGAAAGATGCTGAGTCCAAGCTATCTCTTGCAGAGTCACTTGAGAAACGGACTTCAAATCTTGAGCCAGAGTTAGAACCTGTTGAATATACACAGCTTGTTTCGGCTTTGAGAAATTTCGGATCAGAGCACAAAAATTTGTCTAATTTGTTGAAGAGCGAAATGGAAAAAGCCTTAGAAGCGGCAAAGAATAGGAGAGCTTTAGAGTTGGACCTTGAAAAAACTCGATCGTGGTTAAAAACTAAACTAGCCGAAATTCGTAAACAGCCTGGGCACCATCCATTGGCATCAGCAAATGTTGAGAAAGAAATTCAAATCAATAAGAAACACGACGATGACATTAAAGATTTTAATGAAGGACTACTCAATGATGTTGTCCGTCAAGCCCACAATATTATGAAAGATTGCACAGAAGAAGAAAAATCTCAGCTTCAAAAAATATTAGATGAAATAGAAAGTGACAATCAATTAGTGAAGGATGAAAACTCTAAACGCATGAAAGTTTTGGTTGATCTCTTGCAGAATAGAAGAAATTTGGAGAATGCAATGAAAAAGGTTGGCGATTGGTTGAACGAAGTAGAAACCACCGTCTCTGTTGATATCCGAACTTCAAGCCTTCCAATCCTTGAAGAACAGTTAAGTAACTACAAGAACCTGGCTAAAAAGGCAAATGAAATGGGAGGTCTTATGAACGATGTCGCTGAGCAAGGAAAAGGAATTTCTCCAACCCTCAGCAATCCAGATAAACTAAAGCTTAATGATGAGTTGAAAAACTTAAAAGAGCGTTTTGGAAAAATTACACAAACAATCAATGATCGCGTTATTAACTTAGAAGACAACATCAAAAAGTACAAGGACGCCAAGAGTAAATTGGCTGATTGCATGCAATTCCTTAATGCTGTACAACAACGCTTACGGGATTTAAATAAACCAATTGGTAGTAAAATTGAGGATGTTCAAGACCTGCTTGGTGCTTATGAAGGCATATTGAAGGAACTGAAGGATAGTAAACAGAACATGGGTGACTTAGAGTTCGACGATTTGCCAGAACTACAAAGTATTATTTCACAACAGGATGATATGATCAAATTGATCGAAGATCAACTTGCGCATCTGAGACAGTTGTTAATGCTTCGTGAGCAGTTTATCGCTCTAATTAATCAAATTATTATGTTTATAATGAAATATACTGAAGTAATAACCGATATTGAAAACTCACCTGATGACCTGGAGGAGAAAATCAAGAAATATGATGATGTGATTGTAAAAATCCAAGAGTGCGAAGCCCTTCTAGCCACCGCCACGGATAAGGGGCAGAAAATTGCTTCCGAAGGAACTGCTGCAGATAGAAATAGTATTACTGATCAGCTGCAATCCCTTAAAAAACAACTACAGAATCTACGCAAGGCAGTCGAAACTCAACGACAGAAGCATCAAAATCAGTTAGAGCATCACAAGAAAATGGCTACCGAACTGTCGGAAGTTTTAGATTGGTTGCACGGTATTGAAGGTGAAGCTAAATCTCGTCCTCTGTTAGATAGGGATCCAGACTCAGTAGAGCACGAAATTCAAAAACATAATAATCTATCAAAGCAAATAAAGCAAAACCTCGACAAATTAACTAAAATTACCAATCAAGTGCAATCGGAAGTTGGAATGCCAAGCTCACTATTGGAAATGCTATCGGAGGCCCGATCCTTGATGGCAATTTTGCCAAACGAACTTGACGAACGTTTGAAATACCTCACGAATAACAAAGCTAGTCGTATTGAGTACATGGAATTGATTGCTAAGTTCAATGGTTGGGTTCATGAAGCAGAAACTCAACTTCAGAACGTACAACACGGTATCGACTACAAAAACCTATCGCAACACTTGGATGAACATAAAAGTTTCTTCGGAAATGAGTCCTCAGCAAGGAATTTGGTTCATAAAGATATTCAAGAGGCTGCAGATAAGATTTGGCCATCGTTGAGTACATTTGAACAGAATGAGTTATCTAGAGAACTACAAGAATATCAAAAAAAATTGCAGAATACACTCGCTGTAGCTAAAAACCAACAAAATGAACTCGAAATGGAATCTGAGCGCTGGAAGACATATAATCAGGGTTGTGAGAAAATAAGAGCGTATATTGAACGAACAAGTTTTGCTGACGAGCCCGTCACCAATTTGGCTGGCGTGCACTTCAACATACAAAAACTAACACATGCTATTTTAAACATTGAGGTAAGTTTAATAATTATTTATTTACAATATTTTTCACAATTTTGAAAATTTGGTACTAGTTGAAGTAATTATAAGACTCATTCAATGGATACCATACCATACACCATACCATACAACATACCATATAGTTCAATTTTGGCTTTAAGAAGTGGGACACATTGAGAATCATAACAATCGAAAGCTTATGTTTTATTTCGACATTCATATATACTATTCTTTTTGAGAATAGTGGCCCATGTGATATTTTTAGTTCCATATAATCATACCTCTTCAATCGTATAATGTTGTCTACATACCTCAAGAAAATTCTTTAAAATTGAGGAATTTAAAGAAAAATTATTCACACGGATTTTTACCACAATATAATTATTATCGACAAAGGTTCATGATTTGGACAGTGGTGAATAGAATTAAACGAACAATTTTTAAAAATGTTTTTGTAGATACATCAACAGAGTTTTTTTTTTTATTTGTGGCACATTAAAGTTGACATATTATGTAATCAACTATATTTACTGCTAAAGTTCACCTCGGCTGTCCGAGGAATCAAAAGCCTACCTACTTAGCATTCCCATGCAATAAAATTTTTAATTAAAAAAAAAAATGGTTTAAATGGTGTTGCAGAACCTTCTTCTGAATTAAGAGTTTTTTAGCACAAGAAATGAACATTACTAGGCGGTACCCCAGTCTATTCCGCTGCACAGAAACTAAATTTTAAACAGAAGAATTATTTATCAGAAACACACCACTCAAACACGAATACACCACACGCATAAATATATAAAAAAAACCTCTTGAAAAATATAGAAAACGCACTTTGTCTAATTCACAGTATGTGAGTGTAAGTGTGTGTGTGAGTGCTCTTCGACTCTGGCAAGCGAGGATCTATATTTGGATTCGTATCCGAAGTCGTCCATACGTTGTTGAATAGGTGCACGGATCCAAAACGGACGAGTTTGCTTGAAGGGGATCTTCAGAGTCACTTAACGTACCCAATATCCTACTATACAGATTTTCGTAACGTAACGTGCTAATTCACAAAGTGTGACCTCGTAGTGTCGCACAGACGAAAGTGCCCTTTTTTTTACTTCACATAAAGCTTTATGCAATTTACATATGCAACTGAGTTTTTTAGATCAATAATTAAAAGTCGAAAAAGTGTGTGTAAAATGGTGTTTGAAAAAACATTAAATTAAATAATTAACAAAAAAAAATATTTAAAAAAATGTGCATGACCATTGACCGCATAAACCTACTTATGGTCTTCTTCTTATTGATCGTTAAATTATTTTTTTTTCTGTTTTCGTCTCAGTTAGCAAGAGATCGTAGAACATGATTTTTGTACTATCTGTCCTTCATACGAAGGGGAGTTGACCGAATATCATAGCCCTGGGCCCTATTTCACGGAATATACATCACATATATTACGTAAAATAGCCCCCAGATGAGTGACGTCCTCTACAATCCTGCAAAAAGAACCAATACGCCGGCACACGAGAATGATTGAGAGTTGCAAGTCACTAAAACCTGGTTCTCCACGAGCTGTCGTGCCACCAAATTTATTTATTTATTTATCACAGAAAGGCAAAACCCGATATCTCAATTAAATATTTGAGTGGTTTTTTTTTAGAGTGGTCTAAAGCCCATTTGTTGAAACGAAACTTAAATATCTAAGTTCAACATAAGCGCTTAGAGCGTTCAACATAAGCGCTTAGAGCGTAAACTGTCTCATAAGCTCTTATGTTGAACTTACATAAATATTTAAGTTTCGTCTCAGCAAATGAGCATAAGTCCACTTACCTTAAAAGCTGGTTTCCAAAATGCATTTGATCCGAATTTACAAATCTCAAACGAGAAAATGATAACAAAGTAGCAAGTTCCTAAACTCATCCGAAAGGGCTATGATGCAAACTGCACATCAATCATTTTTGGATGTTTTTATTTAAAATTGTATTGCAAACGAAGCGTCAAACTTATGCAAAGTAAAATTAATGCAACACAACAAGTCTGCGTTGCTGATGCGTATGAAAAGTGTATTGCTACCGCATAAAAATAAATTTGTTTTACATTTTAGGTCTCAGTAAACATCTGTTAAGGTGGTGTGCATGGTATGCCAAAATTGATAAATGCGCTAAAGAGGACGATTTTTTTAATTAGAAAGACATTTTTGTAGTAAATAAGCCTTAAGCATAAAAAAAGCAAATTGTGACGTTTCCCCAACACCTTCCCCCCATTATATCTTTTAACAAAAAAAAAACTTGTTTTGGTAAGCAGTTAACTGCTGAATTCACCAAAATAAGAACAAACAGGGAATTAGTGATCCAGGCAAGTTGTTTTTTAAATATTAGTTTAGAATTTATTAGTTTTTACTTGCGATATAAGTACTGTAGGGCAATTTTAGGATGCGCAAAAAAAAAATTCAACTCGAGATTTCAATCAAACTTGAAATAACTATAATATAGAAAACGAACAAAGTGGGTCCCGCAATTCTGTCTGTCTTTACCTCGACGTACAGTCTAAATGACTTAAGCGGTTTTTTAAAATTTTGTTTAGCTTTAAAAATAACGCTACCAGAAACGGGTGTAACGATTTTGATAAAAAAAAATTGTGTGCACTATTGTAGATATATGTATATCTAATAAAAATACTTGAAATGGTATCCAAATTTTTTTATTTTTAATGTTCAAGAAATTTTATATATTTTTTTTTTTTTAAATAAATGAAATTTCAAGCAAGTTCATGCGATCCAACCGTTCATATTTTTTTTCCTTTCCATTTTCATTATACGTATTTCCAATTCTTTTTACTTACTTAATTTAACTTTTCTAACAAAAGTATTTCCATTCAACGTTCGAATAGTAATCTGACACTGCACACTGTTAGCCTGGTAACAAGTCGTTGGTATTTTTAGTATGATGCTATGTTAAAAAGACGAATTTAATAATTTTAAATCAGTTAACATCGTACTATCTTTTTAACATTTTACTATCTTTCAATTTTATCTTTTTAGTATCATACAAACTCCATATATCACTTTGACAGTAGCAAATGTGAAAAAGGTATGTTTGCTTACTTTTTTGCAAACAAAGGGAGTAAAAAGTGAGGGGAAAGGATAAAATCGTTTGTTCCTCAAAACTCAAACGATTTGTCCGGTCTGTTTTCGTTCTCTTTCACCTTCTTTCCAGTTTCTTGTTATATTTAGTGTTATGGGGTTTTCTATTGGAAAATTCAGTTTTCAATTTAAAAATCGGGTTTTTCGTGGCGAATGAAACGCTTTTTCAAATTGATTTTTTTATGTCATTGTATTCGTGTAGTTTCGTTTCTGAGTCAATATTTGAAACAAAATTTCATCCCTTGATGTAATTTAAGAAAAGAAAAATGGGCTTGATGAAGTTACCGATTCATTTTGAAAAGCTTCTATTTGTAATAAACAATGATTTTTCACATATTCTGAACATAATTTGAACACACGAAACAAATTGAACAAATAAAAAATACTATTGCAAACTGACAGCTGCGAATTATGTTGGTGTTAGTACAGGGAGGGGTAAATCTGCCGAAAAATTTAATCAAAAATAAATCAATTTATTTTGCCCAATGGAGCGCAAAAATGGTCAATATCGGCTTTTTGACAGATCCAAATAAAAAATAAATTGATTTATTTTACCAATGGAGAACTCCATTAATGTGCCGTTTATTTGATGGTGTCCGTAAATCTTAATGTAAAATGAAAGGGACAGCAATGCAAAATGAAGAGGACAACGAACAAACCTCATTCGAAAAATTGTTCAACGCAAACAGTTAATGCTAATGCGAAACGAATTTTTTCAGTGGTGGCCAACACGACAGCGAAATGCTTACGGAAACCACAGGGAAAAAAATACAACGACAGTTGAAAGCTTCACCAATTGCAAAAACAAAAAAAAACAAATGCAAAAAAAAAAAAAACACAGGAAGCCATACTGTAATAAAAGAAACAACAAATATAAACACGAAAAAATCTCAAATGTCACTTTTGGACACACAATTAATTCAGTGCGAAAAAGCGGAAACTTTTCCAAATAATCTGATACAATATTTATTGATTTCGCTCATCGAACAGCGTACTGCAAAATGAAAGGAGGACCTCCCAAAACATCAACCAATATACCAACTACATATGTACATACAAATAAACTGTCAATCTCAATGTCTCTTCAAAACTATAATATTCTCTTATTTACAACATTGTTTCAGTGTGACCATTTAATAGCCTTTTAACCATATATGTACCTGAAAGTTTGTGTAATTGATTTAAATACCTGCATATTTTTCAAGAAGAAGTTTTGAAATATCTACCAGTACCTACAAGTTCTCGTTAGAAATTTGTATGACCTACAAAACCCAATTGATTGTATATTATAACAGTTTCTGATCAAATACTAGGTACCAGCAATAAAAAGGATTTTTTTTGAGAACAAAATTATAATGCAGTTCCAATTGGACTTTTTCCCTAGAAAATTTTGAAGTGGAAACCATAACATATGGTATAGAAATTTAATACATTTTATAAAAAATAAGGAAGATCTTCATAGATAGATAGATAGATAATTATTTTGTTATTCTTCAATTTGTTTACAAATTATTCCGTACATTTAAGTTTAAGACATGGCTTAGTGCCTTCTGCCCGAGTTTGACAAATTTTACAATAATTATGTTATGAATTATGATTATAAAGTTTCTTCCATTATTAATCTTCTGTATTGCAATGCTTTTTGACAGTAACAGTGCAATTTTTTCCAATCGGTTCCATTCAATATAGTCCTCATTTCCACCTCTTCTAAAATTTGTTTCCCATAAAACTGCATTCTGAACTCATATAAAATAGGACTAAGGTTTAAATTATATCCACATTAGTTAGAGAGTTTTTGCCATTCCTGAAAAAATAGTGTTTTTGTTGCTATAACGTACTTTAGTACACGCTTCGTCAATCTTCCCTCGTCTAAAGACATGGTTTTTAAAATATAGTTGACGTGTAGCTTAAAAGTTTCGATGAATAATGGTGAGAGACCTGTTTCAAATAGCAGCATATTGTTTGGAAGATTAAAAACTCTTTTCAAAAAGAATCGCAGAAGTTTTTCTACCTCATCGTATTGTCTTGTCTATAGCCCCAAACTTGCGCCCCATACAGCATGATTGACTTAAAAACTGCCTGAAATATCTGATATTTTATTTTAATTGATATTTGCTTGTCTTCCAAACAGTTTTTCCAAGCTGCACTTATGGCCGATTTAGCTGCTGTTAGTTTTTCCTAGAAATGTTGTTCCATATTCATATTACTTTAAATATTGATTCCCAAATACTTGTCACATTTAACTGTTTCTAGTTCCTGTCCGCCGAAAAACCATTTTTCATTTCTGGCATACCTTCCTCCACCTTTTCGAAATACCATTGTCTTAGATTTAGATATATTGACATTTAGCCTCCACTCCTGGCAATGTCTTCGCAACTGATCGATCATTCTTTGTAAATTCTCTGGCGAGTCTGCAAGAAAGACCAAATCATCTGCATACAGCAACACCTTTAAATGAATACCATCGATTCTTATTCCTCTACATAAATATTCCGTTATGTCATCTATAAACATGATGAAAGCTTAAGGACTTAAAGTGCACCCCTGTTTAACACCCGTGAGGATTTCAATGAAATTTCCTAACTGCTTACCGTCCCAAACTGCTGATGAAGTCTTTTCATACAACTTTTCTAGGAGTCCTCCAAACTTTGTAGACAGTCCTCGGTTATAATTTGAAGAAAAGTGCACTTCTGTCTACAGTGTCGAAGGCGGCTTTGAGGTCAACGAAGAACGTGTATAATTTTTTTTTCACTCTAATAAAATTCTGAGCTATGGAGGTTAGGATGTAAATTTGATCTTTTGTTGAATAGTTCTCTCTAAACCCAGCTTGAAACTCACTGAGAAGGTGATTTTGCGAAGTCCACTCTTGAAAACGCCTTGCCAAAATGCCCATAAGTATTTTAAGAGCGGAATTTAAAAATGCTATTCCTCGATAGTTTTCCGCTTGGTTAGGGTCTCCTTTTTTGTGGATATGAAAAATCACACTTTGGAAGATCTTCATCAACCTATGTATGTACATTTTATCGAAAACAAAAAAAACTTTAATTGAGTAGGTAGGTATCTCAAGAATAAAATGCAAGTGCGTAATTTCTTCATGTTCTTCGCTCCATTTGTTTATCAACCTATCCCAACATTTAAGTCATAATACATACATAATTCTTTCACAAATATTAGAAAAGTACATACCTTTTCAATTTAAATACAAAAATGTTCACATTAATTCTACCTGCCTTGTTTTTTTTTTTAATTATTTCTTATTATTTTGCCCAAACCAAAATTAAAAATAACAAAGTAAGGTGTGGCATTGTTTGTCTAGACGTCCGCTATTCCATTTGTATGAGCATATTGTCGGTATAGTAGGTTCATAAGAAGTTGTTATATTATATTTCAGGTCAGCTGACTCCAAATAGGTTTTACATAAACGAACGTTACCCTACATTACGATTACATGTGTACGAACATTGTAAATACATAATCCGGATTTTACAACAGGGACACAAAAATTTCTCTGACCTAATTTATGGCTATGGAGCAATTTCAGATTACAGGTCGCACTTGCAGTCACAGTTACAGCGATATTTCGATTTTAACGATGGCGTACATTATTCTAATTATGTGCTTCTGATAGACCATCCAACTAAGTTCCTATTTCTATTATTTGAAAAAAAGCAAAAAAATTGTTGTTTGCGGACTGCCTAAATGTCTAACAAATAATACAAAATAATGCTAACACATTATGTACTCAAAACATATGCAAATCGACGAGACGTTTCTTTTGCTTTTTTCAACTAAAATGACATCACCATTCAGCACCTATAGACAAGCCATATACATTTTTGTAAGTTTAGTAAAACCCTGTTTGTGTGAGATGGAGTGTTTGCCTTCCACTTGTAGTAAAGTGTGTTTGTGATGTAGTTATGTCAGATACAAAGTACTAAGTTTAACTGAATTTACGTACTGTAAGACACAATAACTCTCTCTTCTAACAGCTTTTTCCAACAACACTTCTCTTACTTTTTAACACTCCGTCGATGTCTGGATTATGAAAGTAATACGAAGTACATAATGTAATAGTGGCAAAGAGAACAAAACAATTCAATGCTTAAAGCTCCATAATTTTAAAAAGCATCGAAAAAACTAAAGTAGATGCCTACTACTGCGTCGCACAATCTTGATGTTATGGAAACCTTGTTCGAATTTAAAATCAGACACATAATTTATAAGAATAACCTTCTTCCTGAAATTTTGCACCTGTCGTATTGGACATTTTCCGGATGATTACATCCTGTATCTGCCATACGACCGTTATGAAAGCGGTTATTTATCTCGGAAACAAATTTTTTTGCGAAGGTACTAAGTAAAAAGACAACGACTGAGGTTGCCATTTAGAGCGAATGAAGGCATATGAATCTGCATTTCAGTGAAAATAAAAAAAACTGACATTAACGGTTTTTTTTTTTTGATTTTCGACCTTCTCGGTAATGACTTAACCGATGCACGAAGTCCTTTTAAAAAAAATAAAATTGGTTACAAAAATTAAAAAAAAAACATTTTTTGGATTAAAAAAATTCTTTTTATTTTTTTTTTTCAAAAATCAATATTTTGAAAACGGAATAATGAAGAAATTGTAGGTAAAATAAAATATATTTTCTTATGAAAACCTTTCCACCGTGTCTCCAAGCCTTTATACAGGGTGAATCGCAAAAGATGCGAAAAAACATGTAGGAAGGGGAATCTACATATTTGCTCCCATCTAGTCGAGAGTGCATTTTTCTTAAAAATAAAATACAAAAATTATTAATAAAAGACAACGGCATCACTTACAATATAATGCTATTGCTTTATTTAAAGTCATACCTACTTTATTTTTACTTGCTCTATAGGGCAAGTATTGGTTTCGTGTAAAAAAAAATTTCGAGGTTATAATAAAAACTAACTACGATAATCGAGAAGTCGGAAAAAGTGGGTTTCGTCATGCCGTCCGTCGGTCTGCGCGTCTGTGCGGCTGTGCGTCTGTGCGTCGGTGCGTCCACTGTAATTTGAGCTAGAGCCAAAACGGGTGGACCGATTTACATGAAATTTGGTACAGAGCATTTTTATGTGATTCCCTAGAGGGCAAATTCGAATCTTTGTTTTTATTCATCTAGAACGGGTAGCTGCCATACAAATACTTTGGTTTCTTCAAATTTTCTCGAAAACGGCTGTAATGATTTTGATTAAACTTCGTACCTGTAATAACCAAGTCAATTTTAAGAAAACTGCATTTCAGGTTTTTCTCAAAAAATTCACATTACGGAATTAGGAATTCCAGGTTTTTGAGAAAATGGTCTTATTTTTGGGTTATTCACGTATATCTTTGCCATGGTTGGACAGATTTTGTTATAATTTTGCAATCTGATGCTTCTCAATAGTTTAAACAATAATGAATTTAAGAATTTTTAAAAACATTTTTTTTAAAAACAAAAAAAAAATCTAACAAAAATTGTATTTTTTAGTGCTTTTGACTCTTTCAATATTTGTTCGTTAAATATATACTAGGTACATCATGCATCTTCAATGTGGGGTTACACACAATATTTTGCCACAAGAAAAAATTCGTGCGATCAAGTCGTGCATATTCTTTAATCAATTTGTTTTAATCGATAAGTATTTCAAACTCAAAATTAAAAAAAAAATGAATGTTTTCAAAATTTAACATTATTAAGTACATAGGTACTATTTGTGTTTTTAATATTCAATGATCTTATCAATTTTTAGTCATACATTAAAAACCAGGTGCTAAAGTGTCTTCTAGTTTTTGAGAAAATTGAAAATATCAGAAATAAGTTTCCCTTAATTTGACTACTCTCCCTTTTTTTAGGTGCTATAAAAATCCTATTGCCACTTCTTAGTAAGTATTTATAAGTAGGTAGATGTAGTTATTGATAATAAAAAAAAAAACTAAGAGACATTAAGCTATCTGGTATCTTAAATACTGTTAAAAACAAAACAAAAACTATTT
The DNA here is from genome assembly GCA_932273885.2 of Leucozona laternaria. NCBI lineage: Eukaryota > Metazoa > Arthropoda > Insecta > Diptera > Syrphidae > Leucozona > Leucozona laternaria. The sequence continues at coordinate 115,292,775 of OW026368.1, read as the reverse complement.
CGAAGGTAAAATTTTGAAAAAAATCAATTTGATCAATTTTTTTTTTTTTTTAAACTTAATTATTGAAAATCTGTTTATTAAAACAAATTCATTTGTTTTTGACCATGAGTAAAAAATATAAGCTTTTATTTTCAAACAAAAAAAAAATAGCTTTGGAAACAGAATTTTTTAAATTAAGATTCAATGAAAACTTCGTCTGATTTTTTTCGATTATTTCACGTCAACTTTTGACAGCTGTTTACAATATCTGTTTTCTTAGAAAGATGGTACTCAACAAAAATAAAAACCAAATTAAGTTAATACAAATGTAGTTTAAAACTAACTTGTCATTTATGTACACAGTTCTTTTACAGTAAGCTTAAATTCAGTTGAAATAAGCTTTTTAGTATACTTCTCTTATTTTATATTTTGAAATGATGAGCAGAATAAAAAGTAATATTAATATCCAAGAGAACAGAATACATAAATTTCCATCCTATTCGTAACGATTTTGTATCTGTGAAGTCACTATTCTCGACCTTAGCACGTGCACTTGTGCGCGAGTTTCAGCTGTTTTATTTTTTTGTTGGTGGATGCATCGAAAGCCGGTATTATACCTAGCGTGTATACATAGACTCTTATATTTAATCTACATAGGGAGTTCAAAGCCGGTGCCGGTAGAGTGTTTAAACGCTGAAAGTGCTTTAACTTAAATATTTCTTAGCTTATGACGACATCTTGCGTGGTAGAGAAAGCTCTTTTGTATGATACTTGTGCCATTTTGCATGTATAGTGTATTTAAAACGAGAATATTGTATCTATAGTGGTTTCATTCCTTTTTGGGAAGATACCGGTTCCATGTTGTGTTGGTAAACGTATGTGTCTGCTTGTATGCAGAGAAGAGTAGTGGGCTAGTCAGAAAAATAATTTTAAAGGAATACCACATTTAAAGTTGAGACGTTCGGTAGATCAAACCCGTTTGGAAATAAATAGGAAATAAAATAAGAATTACACGTCTAAAAAATAACCTAAGCTATTCTCTTCAAATTAAAACAAATAAAATTTCGTTCATTTCCATATACATATATACCTATATAGTTATATTTAAAACGCGATTGGGATGGAATAATATAATTTCTTCGGAACATATTTTTAATACGTATAAATAAATGTCCATAGCATATGATTTATCGTGCGCAAAAAGAAAGCTAAGTTTTGATTTTTTTTCTTCTCACACCAGAGTCAAAATAACGACATCGTTCAAATAAATCAACAAGCTCAAGCTATAATAAGACAAGCGGATTCACAAAATCGCAGCGCTATAGAAAAGGACAATTCGGAGTTGAACCGTTTGTGGTCAGATTTAGTGAAAGGATTAGAAAATCGTCGTGACACGTTACAATCTGCCGCTGAGAAGTGGGAGGAATTCGAGAACAAGTTCCATTCGTTGGAAAAATCAATTGTTCGATTGGAGGAAAAAATCCGAAATGTCGACCCAGTGGTAAGGTCCAGACGGCATTTGGAAGAAACAAAGCATGCTATCCAGGTGAGTTAAATATATTTTTAATCTTCTATTAACCATAAGCTTGTTCTATTCAACTTTTAACCTAGAAGGATTTTCGGAATCCTGCTCAAAATATTCTTAAGAAAAAGCTTCGTGGTTTTTGATTCATTTTTAAATATTAAACTTTGTTGTAAATTATTTAACAAACATAGATCAACATCACGTGTTTTGTTGGTTTTCTTGTCATTCAATTTTATGTACACATATATACATACATATGTTAATATAATATCTGAATTACTGAGTTTTTAATTTATTCAATTAAAATCATTGTTCCTGTCGTTACAAGTGAACAATTACCGATAGCTGGTGATTACGAGTTTAGATATAGGAGTTCTATAAAAAGAAACTTTAGAGCCTTTAAATGTAAATATTTCTCATGGTACACTGACCAAACTAGTTAAATTAGTGATGAAATAGTAACGAATACAACATATTTGTTATAAAGTTTGTTTGAGTTTTTCTGAATCGATTACGTCATCGTAAATTCGTTGGTGTGTCTGTACTATCTACAAATATACAAAATAAAAATCAACGAACTTGGCCTTCATTTTGAGGGCCAAATTAAATAATAAAATGTTGCTTTAAATATTCCAGAGCTACTTTTATCAGGCTTACTCATTACAAGTTAAAAAATACACAAAAATAAATTAAATTTATATTGTTCTGAAAGACATTTTTCATTTAAAAAAAATGTAACTAAATTATATAGCAAATGTATGTTTAAGACTAAAACACTTAAATTTGGTTTTAAGAATAGTAGTACTTACCATCAATAAATTATGATTTAAAATCAATGTTTTATTGTATATTAAATTTGGCTTTGTTTTTTGTTTTGCTATAGGAAATTCTCGGTGAATCTGAAGAACTTAAACCAACACATAAAGAAATTAAAGCGCTCTCAGTATCAATCGTCTCATTCCTTGGGAAAGTACACAAACCCTCGGCGGAGGCCATTCAGGCCAAAGTGGATAACATAGTCATTCAAAATTCAAAGTGAGTACATTTTTAAATATTTTGTTTAAGACATTAATATGCATCTCATTACCTGAGCCAAATGATCAGCTCCACACTAATGATGGTTTTATGGTTTATTAACTGTATTGAACAGATTGGCATTTAAACTATATTTTTTCTGAAAATAATTGAGAGTTCCATTGATAAGCAATTACACTTACATTAGGACGAACCTGATCTTTTGGCTTCGGGTAGCGTGATACCATCAATAATGGGAAAATTATTAAGCATAATTTCATATATAAAGAGTGACAAGAAAAAAGTGTTTACAAGATTTTTAATAGAAACGAAATAAGAATGAATGAAAATAGAAAATGAATGACGGAAAGATAGTAATACAATGTTTCGAGTTACCATATTATATTCAACCGGTTTCACCACACTTAGCATGAATACACAGTTTAATTCTTTGTACAAAACATTTGGCTACTGGCCGCGACTCTTCTGTCGTTATTCGACCATTTTTTGTATCATATCTCTGGAATGATCTTTATTACCGTCGGATCTCAATTCGATATGGACTTAGGATATCTAGAATATGTCATACAAATTTGAAGTCCCTGAAGTAAGCTTCGCGCAAAAAGTGAGATCGAATAACGCCAGCCTCGCGTGCCGTCCGCCAGGGGAGCAACTAAGTTCAGCAATTGAAGTATCTGTGCTACTGTAAAATTTGAGTATTCATATTTCTTCGAAATACCACCGATATGATTACTCAAACACTGCATTACTGAATTTAATCATTTATTTCCCATTATCATTCATAATAAATTGTTTTATTTTAAAAATCTTGTCACGTTGCCACCCAGTATTTTTAATATACAGGGTGATTCACATAAGGAGTGACAAGAAGCTAGATCGTGTAGGTTGGATCAAGCCAGCAAAAAAATCGTATAGGAGCGGGAGGGGGATCGTCTTGTTGGGAAGGGAGATCTATTCCCTTCCATTTAGGAGGGCATTTTCCCAAAAAATTGACTAAAAACAGAAAAATATATTTAAAAAACGAAGGTTACATTTAAAACTCCATGATATACCAATCCTTTAGTAAAGCCAAAAATCTCTTCTTTTATTGTGTTTTCAAATAAAGTTATTTTAGTGAAAAGTTTTTGAAAAATTTATTTTCAAACTCAAAATTTTGAAGAAAAAAATTTGAAAAAATTTTGTTCAAAATTTTACATTATTAAGTAGTATTTTTATTTATTAATATTCAATGGTCCTATCAATTTTTAGTCAAACACTAAAAACCGGATGCTAAAATCTCTTCTAGTTCTTTAGAAAATTGAAAATAACAGAAATAACATTCCCTTAATTTGACTCCAATCCGTTGCTTAAAAGTTGCTCTAAAGATCCTATTTCCACTACGTAGCTAGTAAAGTAGATTAAGTTATTTTCAATTTTCTCAGAAAGTAAAAGACATTTAAGCATCCGGTTTTCTATTTTTGACTAAAAACTAATAAGAGCATCGAATTTTGAAAACAAAGTTAGCACTTAATTACGTAAAATTTTGAAAAAAAATTAGTTTAAATTTTTTTTTTCATTCTTTTTTTCAAAATTTTGAGTTTGAAAATTAATTTTTCTAAATCTATTCTCTAAACCTACTTTATTAAAAAACACAATAAAAGAAGAGATTTCTGACTTTACAAAAAAGTTGTTGTTTTTTTAATATTTTTTTTCTGTTTAAAGTATTTTTTTTTAGAAAATGGCCCCTCCTGGCTAAATGGGGGGGGGGGGAATAGACCCCACTCTCCTTTACGATTTTTTTCTTGTCTCAACCCAACCTTTACGCTCTAGCTTTTTGTCCCAAATTTTGCGAATCACCCTGTATAAATGTATCAATAGGTGCAGAAAAATAGGGGTTTTAACACCCCATTGAAAAACAAAATTAGCAAAAACCCTATGTCCGAATTCTGAATTCAATATCAAGACTGTAGACACACGTGTTGTTTACACATAAATATTTATTTGTAACCCAATTTTTCCTGTCGGCTCTTTCTCTAAGATACTAGGCATAACTTCGATTTGTGTATGGAAACAAAAAAACTCTTAAAAAAATTACAAAACAAAACAAAACAAAACAAAACAAGCGATATGCGGCTTTTGGTCTGATAAGATAAAAATATTTTTTTCAGAATTGAACTTTTTATAATGTTGAGAATTGCCATATATGTACGTATGAAAAATTCCATCTTTATGAAATTCTGAAAAAAAAAAATTAACTAATCATCAAACAATTTAATTTTAGGAAAAAATACAATATTGTTTTTTTTTTTTTGTAGGACTGATTTTGAGACAGGTAATGCAAAAATATTTTCAACGTGCGCCAGAATTCGAAAAAAAAGAAATTTTACTTAGCATAATATAAACCTCTCGATAAGCTTCAAATCTTGGACCTTTTTCTTCCAAATTATCAAAAGTGTGAGAATTCAGAATTAATTATTGTATTGCAGACTATTGAGAAATGGTTATGGTTTGCGGGTTAAATAAAAGATCTCAATTGGTGGACCTACAGCTTATACTTTAACATTTTGAATGAAACAACAACCAAGAAATTTAATCAATTTTTGCCAAACAAAATAATTTACTATTTTTTTTATATTATTTTATTATAAAAATTCTTTTTTTTACTTTTTTTTTAAACTAACGGTGAAGGGTCAAAGAAAATAAACGTTATAAAGTTTTAAGAGAGTCTTATAGGCAAGAATCTTACATACAAGTCTTCAAAACTGCCGTTAAATTTTCTCTGGCATCATTTGTTGCTGAAATATTTGTGACCAAAGCCGAACGTTTGTTTGCTTGTATATTTTTTTAAGAAATCCGATATCATACCTTTTTTGTTTTCAGATTAAACTTGCAACTTGTTTAAAATGTTAATTTTGTTTGCAAATAAACTCAAATAAAATGTGTGCTTTACTTTCCTTAATTTATGTATCTTTCAATTCATTGATCCTTATAATTAAATCCACTAAAAATATATAAAAGCAAATATATGCGACTGCACTTAATTTCCTTGATTGTGATTTTTACACATAAGTGATTTTAAATTTTCCGGAGAAAGATCAATTAAAAAATGTATTACTGCCATTATGCGAGAAACAGATTGGCACAGCAACTTTGACAACCGCATCACTCATTTTAGAGCTAGTGGTTTGAAATGGCTTTGATTAACACAGCAATATCGACGTCGACATCAATGTTAGACCTAAACCCTAAATCCGATGTTGCTGTGGAAATGCAAGCGCAGTTTTTCAGGTGACAATTTTTATATTTATATGTTTTTATGCTGTCAAAAGCACTGTTCACGTTGGTAATCTTAAGGGTGGTTACATTTTAAGGGCCGATGTTGATTTTAAATAAAACACAAGTTATTTAGGAAATTATTGTCATTTCTTTTTATTATGATAATATTGGTATGGTTTAATTATGTATGGAACAAAATATCGGGCAAATGGCCGCCGCGACCTCGACGGCATACCTCCAGCCGATGGTCCAAATTTTCGATGACGCTGAAGCATAATTGAGGTTCTATGCCGTTAATGTGCCGAATTATCTCATCCTTTAGCTCTTGAATTGTTGCTGGCTTATCGACGTACACCTTTTCTTTCAAATAACCCCAAAGAAAAAAGTCCAACGGTGTCAAATCATATGATCTTGGCGGCCAATTGACATCGCCACCACGTGAGATAACACGGCCATTGAATTTGTCGCGCAAAAGAGCCATTGTTTCGTTTGCTGTGTGGCAAGTGGCACCGTCCTGTTGAAACCATATATCGTCCACATCCATATCTTCCAATTCGGGCCATAAAAAGTTCGTTATCATCTCACGATAGCGAACACCATTCACAGTAACTGCCTGACCGGCTTCATTTTGGAAAAAATACGGCCCGATGATGCCGACAGCCCATAAACCGCACCAAACAGTCACTCTTTGTGGGTGCATTTGTTTTTCGACAATCACTCTTGGATTATCATTCGCCCAAATCCGGAAATTCAGCTTATTGACGAATCCACTGAGGTGAAAATGTGCCCATCACTGAAGATGATTTTCTTCGAAAATTGATCATCCACTGTTTTGATTTGAACGCCCATTTTCATAATAAGCCTGAATAACTTTAACGCGTTGCTCGATTGTGTATCTTTCCATGGTTTAAATTGAGTTAGTCTGAAATTGAAAAATGTCAAATGAAATGCAGAAAAAAACTTGACGTTTAGGTGTGGTTCACATTCAACATCGGCCCTTAAAATTTAACCACCCTTTATTTCAAACGACTTTTGATGTCAAAGTTTTCGTTGCCGTCATCGTTGCTGTTGAAGTTGCTGTGCTAATCTGTTTCTCGCTTTAAACTGATATATGTAGGTACCTTCATAGATCAAATCTATAAAACAACCTTTCAAATGCATATTTTTGCAATAATTCAAATCTTGCAGATGGATTTTAGCAGAGAAAATAAAATAATGTTCACAATCTTATTTGAATTCAATTACTATATAATAATGTTATGTCATTCGTTTGACGTTTGTCAACTGTGTAGCACGCGCTTTCTAGTGATTAGCTAATACCATTTCAGTTAAAAGAAATCGAAATAAAATGGAGGGTGATGAATTCATCCTCCTAAAGACTAATAACAAAAAGTTAAAAAAAGATCATAGTCAATCTAAAAGTATTAATAACAATACTAACATGTCCAAAATTGTGAAAGACGATAACTATTATTTGCCACTACAATCTACATGCGAAGAAAGCATGGATAGTGCAGACATTGATGATAGTGTACCTGTCAAACTAAAGGAATTTGTTCCTCCTATTATTGTTCTTAAAACAAAAAGTGATGTGCTTAGATCTATGATTGATAACCTTAAAATCGAAGACTATCTCCTTAAAAACATTTCGTTGGGCCAAAAAATTTTGTGCACAAGTTTTGCATCATACAACTTGATTGTAAATGAACTAAAAACTCAATCCTGTGAATTTTATACCCATGAGAAGAAAGGTAATAGACCATTTAAAGTAGTTTTATCCGGCCTAGATCTTCACAATCCCGTCTCATTAAAAAATGAATTGATTAAGCTTGGTATAAAATGCATTGATATAAAACCAATTGCTATAAATCCGAACTCTAATTACATTCACTATATATATATTGTAAATATTGAACGTGGCTCAATTAAAATGAGCGAGTTGCGCACCAACTACAAAAACGTGCTCAAAACAGTCGTTAAGTGGGATTTTAAGAGACAGCAACCTAATAAAATCACACAATGTCATAATTGTCAGATGTATGGTCATGGAGCCATGCACTGTCAGGTAAAAACTTTTTGTTCATCGTGCTCTGGGAACCACAAAACTACCGATTGCACAGCACCACAAACAGCTTTAAAGTGTGCTAACTGCAGTGGAGCACACAAGGCTACTGATCCATCATGCGTTAGCCGTAAACAATATATTGAGATAAGGCAAAAAATTTCGTCACGTCATCGCAATCATAATCCCTCTGCAAAACCGGTTTTGATGAATCGACCTAGACATAACCATGTCAAATTCACCATAGAAGATTTTCCACCATTACAACATAAGAGAGGCAATGTTGCTCCTCATAATAATTCTCACCAGTTCGCATCAAATCATAACCACATTGTCAAAGCTCGCTCAGATGACCATTTAATTGTAACACCGTCTACTAGTGCAAATGCACTTGGCTCTGAGAAAAACTGTAGCAGTAACTTACTTTTTTCTTTTGATGAAATTTCTTCTCTTCTCAATGATGTCTTATCAAAATTAAGTTCTTGTCGTTCTAAATCTGAACAATTTAATGTAATTACCACTCTTGCAGTGAAATATCTTTATTCAATATGATGAACATAAACCCAAAAATTATCACTTGGAATGCTACTAGCATTCAAAATAAAAAACATGAATTTTTTGACTTTATGAAACATAACAAAATTGACATAGCTTTATTAACTGAAACCTGGCTTAAAAATGAAAATAACTTCGCGAATCATGATTATGCATGTTATAGACTTGATAGACATTACTCGAAAGGAGGTGGGGTTGCTATTTTAATAAATAAATCCATTAAACATTTTTCCATTCCCGCTGTTAAATTTGATATAATTGAAGCTATAGGTATTGAAATAGTTTTACAGGATTCAACTAGATTAAGTGTCTTTTCTGTATATTTCCCAGGGGGAAATAGTAGCAATGAGAAGAAAACTAAATTTAAAAGAGATATTTTAAAATTATTTAGAAGAAATGATAATTTTTTGATCGGAGGCGATTTAAACTGTAGACATCAGTCGTGGGGATGTCTGAGAGCAAACTGTTGGGGTAATATTTTCCATGATATTATTGCATTCAACAGTTCTCTTACTTTGTTATACAGTCTCGAGCCAACATACATTCCTAAATGCGCGTCCCAAAATCCTTCAACGCTTGACATTTTTGTTTCAAATAATGGATATCGTTTTTCGCAGCCAGTCACACTTAATGCTTTAAGTTCTAATCACTTGCCAGTCTGTACTTCCCTTCAGAGTTCTCTAAGCCTAAATAATCCGATTCCTGTCAGTTATAACTATTCCGCTGCAAACTGGTATCGATACAGTTCATATGTTTCTGAAAATTTAAACCAATATACGTCATCGGTTGACTGTATTACTTCGTCTGTACAGATTGATGGCCTCATAGACTCTTTTATGGCAGTAGTAAATAGAGCGGCTGAATTGTCTATTCCTAAGACCCAATCTTTTCATTCAAACCAACTGATTTTGCCTGAATCTATATTAAGATTGATTAGTTTGCGAAATTCGGAAAGAAGAAAATGGATGCGATTAAGACTAGAGATTTTTAAGAATAATGTTAAGATTTTGAACAAAATAATTAAAAATGAAATAGACATTTTCAAAAATAAGAATTGGAATAACCTCCTATCTAGTTTTGATAAGGGATCTAAACCTTTTTGGAAGGTTTCAAAAGTAATCAAGAAAAAAAGCTCAATCATTCCGCCTCTACGAGTTAATGACAAAGTTCTTGTTACTCAAGTGGAAAAGGTTACAGCACTGGCTGACACTTTTTCCCAAAATCATACATTATCATGTCATCTCAGTGATATTGTTACTGAAAATATTGTAAATGACAAACTTATTGAGCTCAATTCTTTACCAACTAACGTAAATAGAAACAATTTTTTTAAAAATAGTTCAGTGAAGGAATTAATTAAACAATTAAAATCAAAAAAAATCAACTGGGCTTGATGGTATGAGCAATAGATTACTTAAAGCCTTACCTCCAACGGCGATGAAATTCCTAACAATGGTTTTCAATTATTGTTTGATCCTCTCGTATTTCCCTAATGATTGGAAAATAGGAAAAGTTGTAGCTATCTGCAAACCTGGTAAGGCTAAGGATAATCCTAATAGTTACAGGCCTATCAGTTTATTAAGTTCTATAAGTAAATTGTTTGAAAAACTTATTAAACAACGTCTGTTAAACCATATAGATGATGCGTGCATGTACCCTAATGAGCAGTTTGGTTTTCGAGCTGGCCACTCCACAAGCCATCAAATCTTAAGAATTAAAAATCACGTGAAAAGTAACCTTAAATCTAAATTATCGACTGGTCTAGTACTTTTAGACATCGAAAAGGCCTTCGACACTGTGTGGCACCAGGGGTTAATTTACAAACTTATTATGTTTAATTTTCCGACATATCTGGTTAAATTAGTACGGAGTTTTTTACTAAACAGAAAGTTTGCTGTATATGCAGGTACTGTAAAGTCTTCACTATATGATATAGTAAGTGGAGTTCCACAGGGTTCTGTGCTGGGACCCATACTTTTCAACGTGTATATGTCTGACATCCCATCTTTGGATGTAAACACTAAATTAGCTATGTTTGCAGATGACACAGCCCTTTTTGCCTCTAGCTTATTGCCTCAAAACGCTCTCGAAAGCTTACAATGCTCACTAAACATCTTACAAACCTTTTTTCATAGGTGGAAAATCAAAGTAAATGCTCAAAAATCACAGGCAATCTGGTTTTCTAGGCGTAGAAAATCAGATTTTTTGCCACAAACAATGTTACAGCTAAACTTTACTGATATCGCATGGTCTGAGAGCTGTAAATATCTAGGTCTTACACTCGATAAGAAACTCATTTTTGATAAGCATATTGCCAATACAATAAACAAAACAAATCTTTTAATACGAATTTTATACCCTTTCATTAATCGTAAATCAGGTCTTAGCACGTATAATAAAATTCTGATGTTCAAAACTATTTTCCAGCCTATACTCACATATGGTGCTCCAGTGTGGTTTGACTGTGCTGAGGCCCATCTAAAAAAGTTGCAAAGAGTGCAAAACAAAATATTAAAGTTAATGCTAAACTTGCCATGGCATTTTTCAACAGTTAGGCTTCATGATAAAGCTAATGTTAAGCAAATTAAGCTTGTACTATATAAATTACAAGACAACTTTTATAGAAGATGTTCTTATTCTGATAATGAGCTAATTCTTAATCTCTTGAATTAGATTTATTTTTTTTTTATTTATAAATCGCATTTGGGTTTATGTGCAATTTTAGTTTTTAAGTATTATATAAGGGTTTTTTTTCTTGTAGCTTTTCCCTTGAATCTTTATCAAAATCTTTAAAATTATATATTCATCTTAGTATTAATAATATTGAAGTTGTAAAGAATTTAATTTTCTATATCTCTTAAATAAACAAACACAAATGTAAGAAATATCAAACTGCAATAAATAAATAAATAAATAAATAAATAATGTTATGGTTTTAAAATAAGAATATAATAATGACATAATTTGAAATTTTGAATTTGATCTTTCAAGAAAATAATTGTGTATAATGCAAGAAGTTGACCATATGGTTTGATTGAAATTGGATATTATTGTTAAGACTAACTAAGGCTTTGCTTTCAATGAAATATTTACAATGCCTGAACATGAATGCTTTGCTTGCAATTCTTAAATAGAATTCTAAATTAAGATAAATATTTTTTTGCGATTTTGTGGCTCCGTTGAGTTGTCCAAGAGTACAACGTTTAATTTTCTCTTGAAAAAAAAACACGACACTTTCAAACAAAAGTTCATTGTATTTAGTTTACTTCTTAAACGAATTTAGAATTGATAAGGGAAAAATAGGGTGCAAAATAAAAGTAATATTTTTTCCAAGTTTGATAGAATATTTAAGTGCCACACAAAATTTTAATAGATAGTTCATTAGCTTTATAACGGAAGTAAGACAAATCAAACGAACAAGGTTTTTAGATAAGGTGTTCCCAATTTCAAAATCTGATTCAATTCAAGCGATCATCTGCAGTATTTTCGATGCTGGCGTTGTATTTTTGGTTTCTTTTATAGGATGTTCATGCTTGATAATAGAGGGTGTTTTTTTAGAGGTGGAAAACTTTAAATTAAAATAAAACAAAGACATGTGTTTGAAAATTTGAAATTTGACATTTGACACATAATTTTATGGCATTTATGTTTGAATATGCCTTCGGGCATGTTGCCGACGCGGCATTTACACACCCTTTGCAGTAAATTAGGCTGTTTTTCGGCAAAAATGCTTGGAATGTTAACTTTCAAGGGTTCAGTTGTTTCTGTTTTATTGAATGTCGTAGACATGCGACTTTACACATCTAAAGAGAAAGTAATATAATGGCTTCAAATCGCACGAAAGTGGTGACTAGTTTATAGGCCTATTTTGTCAAATGTTTCATTCGGTGAATTAATTGTTTCTCGCGCTGTGTGGCATGTGGCGCTGAAATCACATGTTTGCAACATTCATTATATTTAATTGAGACACAAAAAAGTCACACAAAAATTGGCGTTCAATTTTAAACAACCTGATGTAAAAGTGTTAGTGTGATACTAGTTAACAATTTAATTACTTTAAAACTCGTTTCTAATATGTTCTTAGTTTTAAACGATTTTTAACTTTTATCATACTTATCCTGTTTTCTTAATAAACTAAACACACCTTAAACAGTGACAGTTCGTGCAAAAAAAGTAAGCAAAAATACCTTTTTCACATTTTGGTTGTCAAAATGACATGTGAAGGTAGTATCATAGTAAAACGATATAATTGCTATATGGTGATTTTAACTTTAGTAAAATTTAAAAAAGATAGTACGATGCTTAATCATTTAAAATTTTGAAAATCTTCTAAGATTTTGCGCAGTTATTTCTAGCAATCAAAACTAGTAAAAAAATTTCTGTTTTAATTGTTGCGGTTTTAGTTTTCAAATTTCTTTATATTTCAACTATTTCCGCAAAGGGAAGAATGAATTTTCAAAGAAGAGATATAATTGTATGAACAAGAAGTATCGTTAAATAAATATGACAGAGTAGCAAAGAATTTTTTTAACATTAATTCATATATGCATACATATTTGTTGGTGAAATTAAAAAAAAAATAAGCTGGTTGATAGTATTTTTGTATAAGCTCATCTAGCTACCATACACATATTTTAGGAATTAGGTATTCCACGTTTTTTGAGAAAATGGTCTTATTTTTCGGTTATTCGCGTATATCTTTGCCAGGGTTAGAATGAATTTGCAATCTGATGCTTCTGAATAGTTTAAACAATAATGCATTTAAAAATTTTTTTTAACATTTTTTTATAAACAAAAAAAATCAAACAAAAACTATATTTTTTAGTACTTTTGACTTTTTTTTACTCCGTTTTTTTTTTGTACAATGTACATATGTAAAAAAATTTGAAAATCAAAAAAAAAAAATATGCACGACTGGGTCGCACGAACTTGCTCTTATGTGTGATCACATTGTGGTTCTATAGTCTGAAATAGATTAGCTTTGGGAGTCTATATTTTATCCATTTGCCAAAACTTAGTTTAGTTGCAGGTGGTATTATGTGAGTATACAAAAATTAACACATATTGCACATATGCAATATATAATTACATATTACATGAAAGGAAATTATATTATTTAAACTGGTAAATTGTTTTAAATCAACAAAATTAGAAAAAAATTGATTAAAATAGTTTGAATCTTTTTAAACCATCTGGTTTCTTATATAAATTTTAATTTATGAGAAAAAAATTTTGAAAAACGTAGGAGCGATTTTAAAAATAATTAATTTGTTATATGTATATAAAATTTCGTTTACATTTTTGAGAAAACAAAATTGATACGCCAATTTTAAGTATTTATTAATGTTGAGTCAAAAATTGAACTTCACAAAAAAATATGCTATCCGTTTTCGAAATATCGAATTTTCAAAAATTAATTTCGAATTTTTTTTTAAAAATCCAAAAATCAATTTTTAGCAAATTTTGATGAGCTTTTTTATTTATATTTGTAACAAGCTTCTTTATAAAAAAACTAGTTTTATACGGTTGATCAGATATTGAGATACTCGAAAATCAAAGAAACCGTTCCATGAGAGCTACTGTTGATAAACGTAAAATATAAAATTTTAAAAATTTTAATGGTAGATCGTACTAATTTCATCAAAAAAAATATTTTTCTTAACGGTTTTTTAAACATTTGTGTGGGAGGTGCCGTTATTTTTAGGTATTAGAATGATTTTTGTCAAAAATCTTCTAGATAAAGTTAAGAGTCATTTTTGAAATATTGTGTTTTCAAAAATTTTTTTTTAAAAATCCAAAAATATCTTTTTGAAAATTTTGGTACACAATATTTTTTAGAACGTTTCAATCATTCTTCTTAAAAAAATTGATCAGTATCAGTTGAACCGTTTTTGAGAAAAGCGAAAATCAAAAAAAATGGTTCTTTTGGAGGTACCATTGATAACCATTTTTCGGAACCATTTTTTTATTAAACGGCAACTTATAACTATTAAAAATGAATTGGGTTCTTAAAAAAAATTCTGTAGGGCTGATTTTGTGAAAAATAAGTTTTTCCTTTTCGGCCAAGAAATTTTGTGTGACAGCTACTGTTAGTTTTGGTCCTAAAAAAAAGAGAAAAAAACGAGTGTGGGGAATGTCCAAAACAACGCTCGGTAAAAAGTTTAAAGAAAATCGACCCATCCGTTTAGGCTGTAGTCGAACAGACACACGGACGTTTTTGCGAGACCCACTTTTTTCATCTTCGCTATCATCGTAATGTCAAGTTTGATAAAAATCTCGAGTTCGATTTTTTGTACGAATTCATAACTTGCCATATAGTACCTATATTCGCAAGTAAAAATGAAAAAAAAAAATGTTCAAATTTCAAAATTCAAATTGATTTTTTTTTCTATTTCTTGTCGATTTTTTTTTTGGAAAATTGGAAAATATACCCCCCTCCCACACGATTTTTTTTCTTGTCATGAACCAATCTTCACGGCCTATCCTTTTGTCGCATCTTATGCATAAAACCCTGTATAAGACTGATTTTTTTAAGTAAGAAGGTTCTTTTGGAACTTTTCCACAAAACCTGCAAAAAGAAGCAAATGACTACTCTTTTTAAAATGCCTAGTAAAAGTAAAGTAAATGAAAAGCGGCCGATACTTGATGGCAAACATACATGAAAACACTATTAAAATTAAAATTTGACTAAATATTAACATATACATATCACAATAGTGTTCAATAGGGCTAACTGCAATTTTTACCATATTATATTTTGAGCAAACATCGTGCACTGTAATTTGAGCTAGACCCTAAACGGATGGTTTGATTTGCTTGAAATTTTGATTCAGAGCATTTTTATGCTATTCCCTATAGGGGAAATTCGTTTTTTTTGTTTTAGTTTAATTAGAACTGAAGAAGCTGCCATATAAAAATGTTGGTTGTTTCAAATTTTGTCGAAAACGGTTTTAATGATTTTGATTATTTTTTTTACTTGGAATGACCAAAGCAATTTTAAGAAAAACTCCGTTTCAAATTTTTGGCACATAACGAAAATATACTTTTCACGTTTGTTTTAGAAAATGGTCTTATTTTTGGGTTATTTACGTACATATATCTTTTCAATGACCGATTTCGTTATAATTTTTCAATCTGGTAATTCTAAAAAGTGCAAACAATATTGCATTTAAAAATTTAAAAAAAAAAGTTTTCAAACGGAAAAAATCAAACAAAAAAATCAATTTTTTTAACATTCCCGCAAACTCGTGCGATATAGTCGTGCATATTTGTTTTTTTGCTATCATAAGTCCATTGATAGACAGAATTTAGCCACCCACTTTTTCGCGTTCTTACTTTATCACAGTAATGCCATGTTTGATTGTTACTTCGCGTTTGATTTTTTTCACGAATTCTTTACTTGCCCTCATTTAAGGTTCTAAATTTGTATCGCACGCAAGTAAAAACATTCAACAATAAGGTGGAACAGGGCACAATTTAGTGGAATTAAAATTGACTGGAATTGAGATAGAGATGGACATAGATTAAGATAGAGATAGAAAAAATGCGAATCTCCGAAATGATAATGAAGTGAAAGAAAGCAGCGACGCAGTGAAAATTCGCACATAAATTTATTTCTAAGCTTGTTTGTATAATTGAGAAAAGATTTAGGGCTTAAAATTTGCGAACATTTTATCTTTATAAAACAACTCTCATTTTTCTAAAATAGTATAATTGAATTGAACAAAAATGTGGACACGAAGTTAAAAAAAAATAATTATCTAATTCAACAATCAAATTAAACAAACCGACAAATTTTCTTAAACATTCTTATAAAAATAACAAATACCTATTAAAATATAAATTTTAAGGAAATCAGTTAAATACTTTTTGGGATAAGCTTTACAAACTAAATATTTGTTTCCTCTTTATATAAAAGTAAAGACAAATGACCGCAGAAGATTAAAATTTATCATTAGCAGTAAAAATCTTTGTCGATACAGTGTACTTTAAAACAAGAAAGCAATTAAATTACTGCAGTGATCACTGCGATATGTTTAGAATTTTAGTATTTTTATTTTCTGTTGTGTTATGATGCTGATAACGTAAAATGAATGGTTCTTCAGTTTTTCTGTTTGCATATCTGCCTGATACCAACTTATGGTCATCATCCTTTGAAATCCACCTTTAAAATTACTAAAACTTGTTTCGTAATGCACATTTTTAAACTACGTTGTATTTACAAAAAAATTGTGTGAGTGCCGGGACTCAAGGTTAATATGTGTAAACATCAACGTGCGGGGATCCAAAACGGACTTGTTTTTGCTTGAAGGGGATCTTAAGATTTGTTTCACTGAACGCACCCATCCTAGTATGCAGATCTCAACTGTTGTATAATATCTAAAGGGAACCAGAAATGAACCAGAAATATACTTTTCCTCTATTTTATTTATTTTATTTATTTCTTAACTACATTCTTTAATAGAAGATTGCCTCTTCTCTTGCACACCGTAAAGTTGCACGACGTAACGTTTCACACGAACGTTCACGTTTTCTTTTCACTCTACCGCCAGCATAGATGTTTACACATTAAAAAAACTAAAACATTCATAACTCATTCTACGAAATAACGAATGTAAATTTCATTATAAGTCTCAATGCAAATAGTTCTACAAAAAGGTTGCGTATACGCCATACACCAATATAATTTGTTTTATTATTTGATACAAAATTAAATAGTTGAGATAAAGTTAGATGCTTTTAATAAAAAAAGATTACAATTTCACAAAATTCTGGAAAGATTTTTCTCAAATTTCCCTTGCCACTACTTTGATAGCCTTACCACAAGAGAGTATTTATGCACATATGCGTTTTATTTTGTTCTACAACAATATAATGCTTGTTGTTTTTGTTTCTTGTCCTTGCCAACCAAAATATCAAATTAAGAAAACAAATATTTAATCTTGAGGAAGTGCATCAAAATAAAATTATCTACGGAAAGAAGAGAATAAGCCAACAATAAATAACGTGTTTTTGTACTACTCTATACAAAAATTTAATTTTATCTTTGCATTCGTTTTAAAAAAGAAAGATTTCACCATATTTCAAGACAATATGTATAATTATAGCCCGTCTTTTTTCTAGACGCGTATTTTCAATGATCGGTTCGGTTGACAAAATACTATAGGAACGAAAATAAATAAATAACAACATTCAATTCAAATTATGTCATTCGTACGTACATACAAGTAGGTACATACATATGTATATGTTTAAGTATACCTACTGGTGTGGTGTACATGCTGTGATGACTTCATTTTTAATTTACTGTCTGACTGCTTATCCGCTTTAATTTACTCACACAGACTAAGATTAATTTGTTTTGAAAAAATTATAAAGATAATGTCAACAACAACGTTTTTAGCCGGCTTGGATAAAATAAACAAATTTTGTTTATTTGCTTGTATTTGCTGCATTGCAATAACAGTGCAAAAACAAATTCAGACTTTAAAACAAATCTTTCTCCTTAAGTGCTTTTTCAATCTATTAAATATTTGTTCATAAAAACAAATTTATTTGAATCTATTGCAATAAAAAAAATAATAATTGGTAAATATGACATCAAATAATTATTTTAAGCTACCTTCACAAGCTTTCGATGTAAGTCACAAAATCATTGAATACATCAATAATCGCTAAGCTCACTCTCTTAAAAACACAGCACGCACATGGCCATTCACAAAAGCTCCGATAAAGAGAACGTTCAAAAGCTCATCTACTCAGCCGGAGCCGGCCCTCCCTATTTAACAATTTGTTGCATTTTATCTCACGCTGTCTGAAAAATAAATCTATTTTCGATTTTGACAACATGCTTACTATACATGAGAATACACAATAATATATGAAAAGTGTGACCAGACTATGTCTTTAAATTAAAACAAATTAAAGAAAATATTTGTTAAATATGTTAAATTGATAACTGTAGGTATGTCGAAAATTTTGAACATCATTATTCCTGGAGCCTCTGAAAGTAATTCCTAAAACATTTTGATATCGTTAAGGTAGGTAGGAAAGCTTTACCTAAACATTTACAACGGTATCGCTCGTATTCAGTGTTTTTTTTTATTAATTTTTCGAAATTCGTGAAAAATTATAATGCACCCATTTCTTTATAAGATCCGGCATAAGCTTCATTTTAATTTGATGCAGGGACAAACAAGAGTTGGACATTTTTACTTTGAGGTTTCGAAATTTCTTTAAAAAATTCTGGAAAACGTTCTAAAAAAATATCGGTTCTATGAAAACAAGACAATGTTTAATAACACAAGTCAACACAAAATCTGTTGCCAAAAACTTATTACGCTTTTTGATACTCTTTAAAAAAAAACCCGAGCTTAAGTTTTAGAGATGCTCTTATATTAAAGTTAAAATAAATTTTGGTTTTGCTGTACATGTTACATTACGAAGTAACTATTCTCCGAAATACTCTGTACGCCATCTTAAAGATCTAATCTTCTCTTCATAATTATTTTTGAATCTTTTCATTTCTCTCTTTCCTCTTCGAGGAATCTTTGGTTTACTTTATTTGGAAGACCTAGGTAAAGCGTACAAAGAAATCCTTTACGTTAAAAATTCATTGTAATGTTCATTAATTTATTTAAAAAATTTTGGTTTTGCTGTACATGTTACATTACGAAGTAACTATTCTCCGAAAAACTCTGTACGCCATCTTAAAGATCTAATCTTCTCTTCATAATTATTTTTGAATCTTTTCATTTCTCTCTTTCCTCTTCGAGGAATCTTTGGTTTAGTTTATTTGGAAGACCTAGGTAAAGCGTACAAAGAAATCCTATACTTTAAAAATTCATTGTAATGTTCATTAATTTATTTAAAAAAACACATAACATTTTGTCCACTTTGGTAACATCATCTATGACATCATTACAAAAATTGTGCTTTATACGATTATATGCTCTTTATCGCTTTCAGTGCCTCTCATCATCAGGTCTAAAGACACGATGACGATATAAGGGGCTTATCGTTGATATTTCGAGAACTACTCCACACGTACTTACCTAAATATATAGTTACTATAATGACTAAATTTGTATTTGGGATATGCCTGCCCCTCCTGTCTTTAGTGAATTATTGCAAGTTCACTTCTTCTTTATAAAATTCAACTTGAATCTAATTCTTGCGGTGCCATGGCATTTTTAGTTTATTATATTATATACATACCTACTATTTTTTTGCCTCTGTTGTGTCGCAGTCACACAACTTTTTGGGGTTGGCCTTCTCGTTTCAGAAGCAAACTTTCGGGGAACTCAGAAAAATCGACCAACGAAGTTCTCAGTTTAAATTATAATTTAGCTATAAGCGGACGTGATAGACTGGATGGCTGGAAATCGTTACATTACAATTAAAATAATTATTTAAAAAAGCAGAGCGCATTAATTAGGATAAACTATATATACATCGAAATAATATAAGTGGATTATCATAAAGAATCAAATACGTTCAGAGGATACAGGAATACGCTAAGAATTTACAGTTTATTTGAATACTGGCAAATTTATTTTTGAAGGTTACACAAACAACAGTCAGTACTAGCGAAAGGTTTGTTTGCCGGTTTTTATTGAATTCTTTCTTTGGAACTTCATTTTGCTTTCGACTCGATTAAGTCATCGGTTAAAATACGCGTGCAAGGTCGTTTAGTATTAAAATAAATTCTTTCACATTTTTTCGAAGGAAATAATTTATTCATCGACAAGTTTTAAAATTTAAAAATATTCGGCGGCCCATTCAAACCGAAAGCAAGCGAGAACGCTGTAATGTTTAAAAATATAAATTCATAGATAAACGTTCTGCGTAGTTTTTTCTTGAATATATTTTTATCCAAGAACAATCTGGTGGAAGTAGTTGTTCCTATTGTTTAAAAACAGAAAAGAAAAATGGTTGGCGTTTGTCCAAGCAGGCTTCAACTATGTCTATTGGGAAGTTAAAAAAGACATAATGAGATCACTACTAAATGATTGCACTATCGATACGAACGTAGAGGCTTTACAATTTATACAACGGATATCAAAATAAAGTCATGATAAGATAAAGTTTTGCCTTAAGCGAAATTGAAAAAATTTTTTGGAAAGCATTCGTAATTCGTATCAAATGAATACCAATATAGTAAATTCAAATGCATTCTTCATCATTTCTTAAAGATATTTTCTAATATGGCAACTTGAAAACCGAAAGGTTTTACTAGGATATCTTACCTTACTTACCTACATATAATAATAAAGAAATAATTGGATGTCATTTTTTAAAGGTATTATTCAAAGAGAATATTATTATTTATACGCCAATGTCTGTACATGCACATGTGAATACAAATATTTCAAGGCAAGGGACCTATACCAATCTAAAGAATATACAAATGCGAGTATGGAAACAAGAAACGTTTAGACAAAAATAAATTTCCTTGTGGTAAAATAAATATACGAAATGGTGAAACAGTTCGCGCGGTTACGAGAAAATATTGAATTTAGAGCTTTTTTTCAGAATTTTTTTCGGGTACGCCGTAGAAAAAGGCGGAATACGATTTTAGTTGAGTTTATCTCTTATACTGTCTAGGATTTAATTTGTTTGTTGTGCGTTAAACTTTTAATAAGATATTCAATAAATTAACATTACCTATAGAATTTTATATATATATTTACTATTTACTTTATAGATTGAACGACGACCTTAAAGATAAAGACCGAAAGGTAAGCAAGGATTTAGAAGAAATTGAAAATATCTTCCATCGAATATCCGAACTGCAAGATAAATTTAATACGCTTTTGGAAAAAATAAGCGAAATACACGTATTTGATGCTAATGTCATTAAAATAGAAGAAGATTTGAATAAAATTCAAACGTCCGCTAATCAAACTGTAGAAGAAGGAAAGAATTTGATTAAATCCACACAAGAAAAATACCTAAAGCAACAGAATCTTATTCCAGCGGATATAGCGCAAGAATTTACTGCTTTGGAGTTGCTCTCTGAGAGAGTACAAGGTGACATGGATACAAAACAAAGAGAATTTAAACGTGCTAAAACGGTACGCACGGAATATTTAACCGGTGTAGATGAAATTCAAACATGGCTCCAAAAGGCTGAAGTTCAAATTCAAGATCGTACTTTAGAACCAGCTAAATTAAAAGAAGACCTTCACAGAATCAACCAGGAAATCGGTGGAATTTATGAAAAGTTCAACTTGGTCAAAAACAATGGAGGCGCAATCATCGAGAATTGCCGAAACAGTGAAGAGAAGGTATTGGTTCAAAACACAATCGATCAACTTGCTCAGCAATTGGGTCAGGTGCGATCGTGGTTGGATGAGAAGAAACAACAAGTTGGTGACAGCTTGGACGCATGGACTAGGTTTATGAATTTGTATCAAATTGTGATGACATGGGTGGCTGAGAAGAGGGCATTCCTCGAGGAACCACTAGATTTAAAAACCCTACACGAAACCCGTCAGAAGTTGAACGATTACTCTAATGCCTGCAAAAGTATTAAGCCTATTGTTAAACATTTAAGTGAAATGGACAAGGAATTGGAACACATTGGCCAAGTAACATCGATCGGCGATCTCAAGTCTAAGCTGGAAGAAGCGGAAGAAGCTAAAGTTGGAGTGGAGGCGATCTTACTTGAAAGGGTACTAACTCTGGAAAGCATTTTAACACACCGTTATATTGTTTTTCTCTTCTATTATTTAGAATGCTTTATTACAAGAAACCAGCGAAGAATGGGATCAATGTGAGCGCAAAATTAAGGACATCCGTAGTTGGATCGAGAAGACAAAAACTTCGTTAGATTCAACCCAGCAAAAGAAAAAACCACTGAGAGATCAGTTAGGCTTTTGTGAAAAGACTGTAGCCGACATTAATGTGCAAAAGACTAAATTGAGACTATCGATTGAAAAACTTGAAGTATTTATATATATATATGGCAAATAAGTTCTTTTTCGATGTAGTTGTATTTTTACTTTAGGTGCATTTCCGTTCTGGTATTGGCGGTGATCCCCGACTAAGCGAAAATGTTGATGATCTTTTGCGTATTCTATCTGAGCTAAATGACTTGGTGAAAAGCAAGTCTACAAGCTTAGAAGAAACGCTAAGTCAAATTGATGTTTATCAGCTCCAGATGCAGTCTCTAAGACAGAAAATAATCCAGGAAGAACAACAACTTCGTCTAGTCATGGCGCCAACATATTTGCCCCATGATCGTGAACAGGCGTTAGTTGAACAACAGGTACGTACCTCTAAAAAAAAATATCTTGCTGTTGGATAGGGTTTTTCTTTCTATCAGAGATAATGATTAAAACAGTTGTTAGAATTTTTATAGATCAATAATTTTGTGGCTAACTAGGGAAAATGTTATACAAATTTTCAAATGCAATTGACAAAAATCAGGCAAATGCAAACAATTTTAAGTTCGTTCTTATATCCACATGTGCATACATATATGTTTTCATCTTTTCTGTTCTCCATATACATATATCTTGTCTCATGCGTGCACAAACTATCGAAATCATTTCATCCATTTACATATGTATGTATATCTTTATGGCCTTTCTGTTTGATCATATAATAACAGTCACGTGTATTTGAAAATACGAATTCTTGCAAATATTCTATCAATCTTTTGAAAGAATAATTATAAAACAGCGCAGAAAATTCTATTATGACGTCACTGTTATTCTAATTTAAGAAAAAAAAAACGTATCTCTCCAAAAGAGCCTATACATAAACAGTCTTGCGTGAGTCATAAGAGTTGTAGACGAATACATAAAAACAATAATTCAAGTTATTATTGTTGGGAAAAATGTTTGCTTTTAGTGAAAAGAAAATGATTATATTTATAGATACAATGCACGCATATAAGTTAATTGTTTCGGTTGGTTCCTATGCAGAAATTAATAGACGACACCCACATATTTAACATTAATTATACAATTAAGTGTTGGAATTGACATCATTTATTGGGTAATTATGCCAATATCATAGTGTCACTGAATTATTTTGTTGGTCCGTCAGTCAAATAATCAAAATCCCTCAATGATGATTCAAGTTTATTCTACGATGAATACTTTAATATTATTATCTATACAAAAAATAACAAAAAAAAAATATTTATATAAAGAAGAAATGATGTGTGTGAGATCTCACAACAACACCTTTTTGATTGCAATCACCATGTTTGTTTACATTTACTCGTAATTTTGTAAAATAGCACATCTTCGCGTGAATTTTCATAAAACTATTTTAGCTGCTAACATGGTGATGGGTATTTGTAGCCATAGTTTCTTTCAGTATTCAATTTTATTCTTTCACACTTTTATTCATTTCGTCCCATCATCATCTTTAAAAATCACCAAAAACACATCTTTATATTGATATAGCTTTTTGAAATATTAATTAATTACAAAGTTTGATTTGGTTTGTTCTTACTTAATTTTAATTTGTATCAGTATTTTGTATACAAACAATAAATTTAATTTTCTCATTTACTTCATAATATAATTTTACTTATCTTTATTCTTTTCCTCTTTTATTTTCATTAATTATTCTGGTGTTGTTACTCTTCTTATAAAAACAAACCGAACCCTACAAAATATAATATATTCACTGAACATAAACAAAAACTCAATACAAAACACCCTGCTCTGCTTTTGTTTTTGTTTAATATGTTTTCACTCAATAACTAACATTTGTATTAATGTTATCCAATTAATATATTAATAATCAATTTTGTGTTATGTGCCTAATACTTATCCTTTTGATAACTTATCCTCTTTAAACAAATTTGCATTGCCTTACATTAAAAACGACTTCTTCTTTGGTATCTGGGTGCTTATTGCCAAAAACATATACTATTTGTCTTAAAAAAAATTAAAATCATTGCTTGAAAAAAGGCATGTCGGGAACGCGTCAAGAACCTTCATTCTAAAATAACTGCCCGCAATGAGCGCATCAAATTACTCATAAATCGGGGTACGCCGGACGATGCAATCTTAAATAGTTAATCGTAGTTATCAACCTTAATTAAAATTACTATTTACTTATCATTATAATCGTACTTAAATATTCAAATAAAAGAAAGAAATTATAAACAAGACTAGAATGGCTTAGAAACCCATTAATAAAGCACTTTATTTGGATTGTTTATCTCCCGAACAATTCCTAAAAAAAATATGAAATTAATGAAAATATTAGAACATAAATATAATGTACGTCCTTACAATAAAATAAATATAATTCTTCCATGTCAAAGAATTAAGTTAAAAAATAAAATCAATGCGAAGAAACATGAGAATTAGAATTTTATTTTAATAGGGAAGAAATTTAGAAATTAACTAGATTAGCAGGGAGGGTAAATTAGGAACATTAGGTAAATTATTTTCATTCTTATAATTTTTTTTATGACGAATCTTACTAAAACCAATTTGGCACATCTCTTCAATTCCATTTTCCACGTGCAGGCTTTGCGAACAACAATCGATGATATGAAACAAAAATATGATGTGATAGCCGCCTTATCATATACCCTGGATCCAAATTCAGTGGTTACAACATCATCAGCTGTATCGATGCTCTTAAAACCATCGAAGTTGGGTTTCACTTATGCCGAAGTACTATCAGGTAGATCAAGTCCACTGCAGTTTGCAGTCGATCAATCGAAAGAACAAGTCCCAAAACCCAAAAAGCCAATTATTTCTTATAATATGCCAGAGCAACAACAACAATTTGAACTTTCATATGGTCAAGAAAAATTACTATTGCAACCGCAACAACAACAAATTGAAATAGCTGACGTACCAAACACTTCATTGTATCAAGAGGAACCCAAGCAAGAAGATGCTCATCAAGTCCAAAGCATGTCACAGAAAGTCCAAGTTTTCGAACCAAATTCGCAACGAATTTCACAACTAGAACAATTTATCGACCAAGAAAAGATATCTGCAGAACCACAAAAGCCTGAGATAAGACGGGCAAGATCTCCCCGACGAAAATATTCTGCAAAACTGAAATCAGAAAATACCACACATTTGCAATCGACTGAAGCGAAAAATGCCTTATATGTTCCAGTTGAACCAAGAGCCCGTTCAAGAAGTCCTATTTGGGCACCAGGATCAACATCTTACGCCGAAGTACTTCGTGGTGTTGAATTAGAACGACAACGGCAGGAAATGCTTTTACAACAATTCGGTGCAAAACACAGCCAAGACAAGCAAAGTCAACCGGTGACCATACCAACAAATGAAACTATAAACTATGAAAAAGAAGAAAAATCACCAGAACCAGAATCAGAACCAGGAGCAACTTCATTAGATTACGGTAATGTGCAACAAGTCGTCACTGAATGCCTCACCCAGAAAGAGTATTCTTATCCCAATGTTACCACGTACCAAGAAGAAAATTTTGAAGTTTATCAACCAACACAACCTGTGCAAGCTACTTTAACGCCTGATCAATCTTCATGGCAATATTCCACTCAACAGGTTCAGCCTAACTATTATGAACAAATCTTACAGTATCAGCCTCAACAAGCTGCTGCACAATCTACTTACGGCAATTACAATCTTACCCAATACCAGCCAGGCTATCAGATCATTGGTCAGTCTATGGCGGGCTATTATCAACCAGCTAGTATTGATACTTATCAGTATCAGACAACAGGAACAAATATGATTTATTCTGATCAAACTCAATTATACTATCCCCAAGGTGAAGCCTTACCTTTGGACGTGAGTACAATAAGTCTGCCAACTTACCAGCAGTCTGAGCATGAAACAGTTCTTGCTGTTCCTTCAGCTGAGCTTAATGAACAAATTTTCCAATATCAAAATATTCCTCCTAAACCGGAATCGAGTGTAAATATTTCTACATTAACTAGTGTAACGCAGTGTACGGAAGCACCATTAAACTACGAAAGCAATCAAGTTCTTCGGCAAGACCTACAAAACGTTCAACTGTTAGAGGCGGAACTACGACCCGATATAACATTTGGACAATTTAGTATGAACGAAATAGATATTGATATTATAAAAGATTCAAGCCCAACTTGCTTTGAAACACAATCTCAAGATAATGAGCAACAACAATCAGCTCCATTTGTTCCCATGGAAGCAGAAATTAAGTCAACACAGTCAACACAGTCTTCAGATTCACAATTCCAACCTGTACCTGAATTTGCTATAACTAAGCCAAGTTCCTCAAATGGAAGTACATATGCAGAAGTATTGTTTGGTCAAATGAACATAAATACAAGGCAAGTTTTCCAGTCATCCAGCATTCAACAACCAAGACAAACATCTTTTGTCACTTCAACAAATAGAGAGGAACAAAAACCCCAATATCCTAAAAGAGGGAAACTCGAAACACCAATTCAGTATCAAACGACAAAACATGTTCGAGACGAATTGAAACAAACTGCAACTACAACGAACAAGGCCTGGCAACGAGCGAAGTCTCCTTCCGTGGACTTTAAAGAAATTCAGAGAAGAGAGGACACATATGCTCCAATGTCAAAACCTAGGTCACGCTCCAAGAAACAACCTGATGAAAAGCAAGCGACATTATACAAGACGAAAGATATTCAAAAAACGAAGCAAATTAAACATGTAGAGCCAGTTGTTTCTGATGAAACTACCGCTACTACGGTAACAACTTCTAAAACAAATGTTGCAACAACCAAGAGTAGTATTAAAGAAAAACAATCTTCAAGGGCTCATCCAAAACAAAAGGGGAGAGTTGAGCTCAAGGAAGAGGAAATTAGTTTAGAAAAATCTAAAGAAGATTCAATTAGCACTAAAAAAGGTCATACGGATACAGAATCTCAAGTTACCAAAGCGGACGCTGAAAGCAGTGGTGAAGAAAAAGAATCAAAGAACAGACAACGCAAAAAATGTCCGAAGGAAAGTAATTTAAAGTTGGTTATGTCAAAACCTGAGACCATTGTAACGAAGTCTTCGAACGAAGAACAAACTGTGCTTTCAACAAAATCAAAAAAAGCAAAGAAGGGAATTGTTGATGTTAAAGAATCGGCATGTGAACTAGTTAGTGCGAATACGATTCAAGAAACAAAAAAAGATCAAACCGTTGAACTCATAGTCGATAAGGAACCCGTAATCTCTAAAAAAGACAAAAAACAAAAAAACACTGAGAATTTTCCCCTGCAAACATCAAGTTCTGTGACTTCAACTTTAATAATCGAACCCAAGACTGTAAAAATCAGAGAAAAAGTTGAAGATGTTCCAATATCATTGAACAAAAATTTGAAAAATCCACTGAAAGAAGATCGACTAGAAGAAAATTTACAGACCTTAAGTATAAGTGAAGTATCTGAAGAAAGTCCCCGAAAGGGTATTGACAAAGCCAATAAAGTCAAACAACATGGGAAAAAATTATCTGCAAATTTAATCGATATCAAACCCCTAGCAAAACCATCCCAAGATTTTGAATTCCCCGATACTTCTTCTACAAATATCATAAGTAAAACCGTGACAACAACAAGAAGAATTGTTAAAAAAATCAATTCACAAGGCGAAGAAACTGTTTTGGAAGACGAACCACAAGTAGAAACGTTTACAGTTTCTGACACTTCAAAGCTACCAAGGTCCGAAATACAACGAGATGCTACTGAAATATCCACAACATTACAAGGAACTGGTGTTATAAAGACAACAACGACAACGAAGAGAACTGTTCACCATATAAGTTCGCAAGGCAAAGGAAGTGTTGTTAAAGAAGACCCACAGGTAGAAACATCAACAATTTCTGACACTGTTGTAACACAGCCTGATTTCATTGAACCATCTAACACTGTTCAAGAAGGTGGTGTTGTTAAGACTACAACAACAAAGACAACAAGAATAACAAGAAAAACAACATCTCAAGGAGGCGGAAACATTACTGAAAATCAACCACAATTATCGAAAGACAAAAACAATATATCTCAAGAAATTCCAATCGAAAGAAATGCTGAAACAGTTAAAAAGAGCTCTAGCAAAGGATCAAAAACAAAAATATGCCAGAAGAAAATTATTTCTCAAGATATTATAGAAATCGAAGATCAGCCACACGCGCAAAACGCTGAAGCCATTTCGAATGAATCCCTTGTTGTAAATATTGAAGCTCGTCCTGAAAAAAATATTGCTTTGCCATCAACTCAAAGTATAGGGACACAGGAAGATCCAACTGCAAATATGGAAGAAAAAATTCTCAAAGAAGAAAATGTTATTTTACATCAACCGAAAACTGAACCCCAGGTTCAACCAACGGCTTGTGGTACAGAGGTGATAAAACAAATGGATAAGATTTCGCAATCTATTCCTGTTGATTTTCAGCCTAACGTTAGCCAAACGAGTTTTACAACGTCATCTATCTCTAGCAGCCAAACCTCAACTACATTTGTTAAAAGTCAAAACACGTTCAGGCAAACAACAATTGCGGAAGGGGTTCAGATTTTTGAAGACGTCTCAAGTCCTACAGAACCGACACATACCACTGAGGAAAAGCAAGAAAATATTAATCTGGAAACAGAAAAACCATTAGAATATGCGATACCAACTCCCGTCAAAGGCCATGATACAAAAGAAATGCTTTTAAATCTTCAAACACAAACGGAAAATTTTGAACCAGATTTCAATTTAATCTCTTCAGAAGAAACAACTGCAGGTAGCACTGTTAAATCCACTACGCTTAAAAAGAGACAAATTATCAATAAAATAGCTTCAGACGGTCAAGAAATGGTTGAAAGTGAGCCAGATTCTGAAATGATACCGAAAGCTTTAGACGTGAAAATTGAAGAACACAAACCTGCTAACCTTGAACAGTCCACGTCCACTGATATAAGTGATAAGACTCCACAGCAAGACCCTTACCAACAAAGTTATACCTCGCATTCGTCCATAATATCTCAGGGAAATGTTGTTAAAACGACAATCCTCAAAACAACAAAGATTATTAAAAAAATAACTCCCAATGGAGAGGAAATTATCGAAAGTGTCGTTGAAGATGAGCCACAAATTGAAACAGTTCAAACTGAGATGAGTCCAATTATTTCAGAAACAGCAATGTCGTTTGTTTCATCTCCAAAAGTTGACCAATCAGAATCAGTCATTCCAGAAATTGCACACACAATTGAAGAAGTAACATCTTGTCCACCTGATCAAAATTATTCAATCTATAGCACTACACAATCAAGTGGTGTTCAACAAGGATTTTCTTCAGTAACATCAAAAACTACACATGGGAGCGTTGTAAGAACGACGACTGTTAAAACTAGACGAATCATTAAAAGAATCACGGCCGATGGTGAAGAAATCATAGAAAATGTCATAGAAGATGACCCGCAAATTGAAACAGTGGTTTCAGAACTGTCACCGAGTGTGTCAATTACAAAAACAGATATCAGTAGAGCTTGGAATAGTGAGCCTTCTCATGAAATTGGTGAACGATTGGCAGCTCCTGAAGATTTATCAACAGTGGCGAGCTATGTAATAATTAGTCCTTCACATGATCGCCGGGAAATACAAATAGATCAAGCCATTTTAAATGAAGATAATGAAAGCGATTCAAACATCGCATCTGTGAAATCAAAGAGCTTAATCAATACAGAAAGAACTAATATTAGTGAAGTTGAAAAAACCATCAGAACAACTAAATTAGAGGACAATGAAGCTTCTACTAGCAAAATTCAAATCGAATCTGCAGTCGCAGAAGGTTCCAATGAAACTTTTTCAAAACCAATTTCCAATATCGATGCAATGCCTGACAAAGTTACCATTTGTGACAGCGGTGAAGTTCAAATTGTTTGTTCAGAAGAAGCGGGCAACAAGGGCGTTGTAGATCCTATTGAACCTTCAAGTCTTTCCCGAGACAATTATGGTCATATCGTCGACGCTGACAAACATACGACTCTCACTCGAACGACAACACAATACAAAACTGTTTCGACAAAAAGTACTCGTTCCCAAAATCCTTATCAGGTTGTTGTTGTTAGCGAAGAAGATTCAGATCTGTTGTTATCAAAAGGTAGAACACAAAAAATATCGCTTATTACTCACGAAGAAAAGCTTAAAAACCCGCTAGTTCAAATGCATATGCAACTACCGAATATAACTTTAAAAATAAGAAATACCATAACTGAAGACGTTCCACCTGAGAATTCAAATATTGAGTTAGGAAAGCTTAATATAGGACCAACTGAAGATCAGTCTTCTATTAGAGAAGAAGATAGGGAAAAGGCCGATAGTAATTTAGAAAAAGAGAATCAAACAAAATCAAATCAATCATATGAGGTATCGAAATTGAAGAAAAAGTCTATCATGCCAGATGATATGACCTGTGAAGAACAACAGCTATTTGAAGAGATTCATAAGAAACTTTCCAAAAAAGACAAGAAAAAGCGACCCGGTATACCGGAAGAATTCCGTAGATGTAGTGTAGGTAATGAACCCGAAGTAAAAGAACTTACTGTTGAGCCCAGTTTTAGTAATGTATATTCGATTAGTCAGGAGCTCATCAATCAAGAACGAAGCCAAACAAGCGCGATTTCAAGTATCTCAACCGAGGTATCTGAAAATGTTAAATTTGCTTCGGATAACACTTCAATTTTGGAAACCGGAAAAGAATATCAGGAAATAGTTTGTAAGAATACGAATTCATCTTTGTATAGCCAAGCTCAATTCCCAGAAGACCAAGAAGAAGGGAAACCTAATATAATAGTTGATGTTCCTACTAAACCCAACACAGACACCCCAAGTTCAAAAATCCCTTTTAACAATACCGATAACACTTTAAAAACACAAAGTTTGATACAACAAAGCGATAGGCGCGTAATTAAAGAAGAATTAAGTAGCCATGTCAGTAACATATTAACATCAGCTAATCTTGCACCATTACCTAGGCTAGCAGTAACTCATGCCATTAATTGTTTTGAAGTGCCACGTTATGATTTAATGCTTTTAAATAGAGCAGAAGCTGTGTATTACAGAGTTTCTGGTAGAGAGGTAAAGAGTAAGGACAAATGCGAAGTTGAGTGTAATATCCCACTGGATTCACCCAAAACCGATTCAATAAAGGTGGAGAAATTAGAGGTAAGAGATATTCCATCAAATGCGAAAGCATTGCCTAATCATTACAATTTTGAAGTGTCTACATATGATACTTCTCTCTTAAACAAGGCTGAACGCCTCCATGTAACCTTACTAACACAAAAGTATGCAATAGAAAAAAACACCAAGATAGATTTAGACTGCGTGACTCAAAAAGATGCTGTCGATGTATCGCTTTTGATAGAATCCGAAAAACAGGTGAATCAATTGGAAGAAATTGAAACATCTAAGCCCACTGGAGTCGCAAAAGAAATTTTTACAGATTCTCTTGTGAAAGAAGAAGAAAAGGAACAAGAAGATATTTCCGAAAAACCCTTTAGTCAAAGAAAAGAAGTGCAAACAGAAAAAACCAAAGCATTACCTGAGAAAGTTGCTCCTCAACAAGTGGTCCAACACATAGATGCAGTAACTGTAGATGAAGAAGAAACTCCTGAAAAACCAGTTGCTGATAAAAAAGAAGTTGAAACGGAAATGTTAAAAGTATCGTCTGA
Organism: Leucozona laternaria; assembly: GCA_932273885.2. NCBI lineage: Eukaryota > Metazoa > Arthropoda > Insecta > Diptera > Syrphidae > Leucozona > Leucozona laternaria. The sequence continues at coordinate 115,260,732 of OW026368.1, read as the reverse complement.
GAAAATATCTCCTCAGAAAGTTGTGAAAGAAGTCAAACCTGTGCATAGTCAGGCTTCAGAAACCGAAGTCATGAAAGAAACCGAACGAGTTGATTCGTCGATAGATGTCAAAACAGAAGAATTAACAAAACCAGTTGATTTACAAGAGAAGCCCAAAAAAATTGATTATGTTGGTCTTCCGATTGACGACGCTACAAACGCTTGGATGGATGTTCTTGATGAACCAATGGTATTTTCTTCAGATGAAGAAGATACTCCTGAAAAACCGGTTGCTCACGAAAAAGGAGTGCCAGCAGAGAAGACTAATTTACCGTCTGAGAAAACAGCATCTAAGAAAGTTGTGGAACAAATTGAACCAGTAACCACGGATATTCAAGTTTCAGATACCAAAGCCCTGAAAGAAACCGAACAAGTTGATTCATCGGTAGCTGTCAAAACAGAAAAATTAGCAAAACCAGTAGATTTACAAGAGAAACCCAAAAAGATTGATTATGTTGGCCTTCCCATTGACGACACTACAAACGCTTGGATGGATGTTCTTGATGAACCAATGGTATTTTCCTCAGATGAAGAAGATACTCCTGAAAAACCGGTTGCTCACGGAAAAGAAGTGCCAAAAGAGAAGTCTAAATTACCGTCTGAGAAAACAGCATCTAAGAAGGTTGTGGAACAAATTGAACCAGTAACCGTGGATATTCAAGTTTCAGAAACCAAAGCCCTGAAAGAAGCCGAACAAGTTGATTTATCGGTAGCTGTCAAAACAGAAGAATTATCAAAACCAGTCGATTTACAAGAGAAACCCAAAAAGATTGATTATGTTGGTCTTCCCATTGACGACACTACAAACGCTTGGATGGATGTTCTTGATGAACCAATGGTATTTTCCTCAGATGAAGAAGATACTCCTGAAAAACCGGTTGCTCCCGAAAAAGAAGTTCCAGCAGAGAAGACTAAGTTACCGTCTGAGAAAACAGCATCTAAGAAAGTTGTGGAACAAATTGAACCAGTAACCGTGGATATTCAAGTTTCAGAAACCAAAGCCCTGAAAGAAGCCGAACGAGTTGATTCATCGGTAGCTGTCAAAACAGAAGAATTAGCAAAACCAGTCGATTTACAAGAGAAACCCAAAAAGATTGATTATGTTGGTCTTCCCATTGACGACACTACAAACGCTTGGATGGATGTTCTTGATGAACCAATGGTATTTTCCTCAGATGAAGAAGATACTCCTGAAAAACCGGTTGCTCCCGAAAAAGAAGTTCCAGCAGAGAAGACTAAGTTACCGTCTGAGAAAACAGCATCTAAGAAAGTTGTGGAACAAATTGAACCAGTAACCGTGGATATTCAAGTTTCAGAAACCAAAGCCCTGAAAGAAACGGAACAAGTTGATTCATCGGTAGCTGTCAAAACAGAAGAATTACCAAAACCAGTCGATTTACAAGAGAAACCCAAAAAAATTGATTATGTTGGTCTTCCCATTGACGACACTACAAACGCTTGGATGGATGTTCTTGATGAACCAATGGTATTTTCCTCAGATGAAGAAGATACTCCTGAAAAACCGGTTGCTCCCGAAAAAGAAGTTCCAGCAGAGAAGACTAAGTTACCGTCTGAGAAAACAGCATCTAAGAAAGTTGTGGAACAAATTGAACCAGTAACCGTGGATATTCAAGTTTCAGAAACCAAAGCCCTGAAAGAAACCGAACAAGTTGATTCATCGGTAGCTGTCAAAACAGAAGAATTAGCAAAACCAGTCGATTTACAAGAGAAACCCAAAAAAATTGATTATGTTGGTCTTCCCATTGACGACACTACAAACGCTTGGATGGATGTTCTTGATGAACCAATGGTATTTTCTTCAGATGAAGAAGATACTCCTGAAAAACCGGTTGCTCACGAAAAAGAAGTGCCAGCAGAGAAGACTAATTTACCGTCTGAGAAAACAGCATCTAAGAAAGTTGTGGAACAAATTGAACCAGTAACCACGGATATTCAAGTTTCAGAAACCAAAGCCCTGAAAGAAACCGAACAAGTTGATTCATCGGTAGCTGTCAAAACAGAAGAATTAGCAAAACCAATCGATTTACAAGAGAAACCCAAAAAGATTGATTATGTTGGCCTTCCCATTGACGACACTACAAACGCTTGGATGGATGTTCTTGATGAACCCATGGTATTTTCTTCAGATGAAGAAGATACTCCTGAAAAACCGGTTGCTCACGAAAAAGAAGTGCCAGCAGAGAAGACTAATTTACCGTCTGAGAAAACAGCATCTAAGAAAGTTGTGGAACAAATTGAACCAGTAACCACGGATATTCAAGTTTCAGAAACCAAAGCCCTGAAAGAAACCGAACAAGTTGATTCATCGGTAGCTGTCAAAACAGAAGAATTAGCAAAACCAATCGATTTACAAGAGAAACCCAAAAAGATTGATTATGTTGGCCTTCCCATTGACGACACTACAAACGCTTGGATAAATGTTCTTGATGAACCCATGGTATTTTCCTCAGATGAAGAAGATACTCCTGAAAAACCGGTTGCTCACGAAAAAGAAGTGCCAGCAGAGAAGACTAATTTACCGTCTGAGAAAACAGCATCCAATAAAGTTGCGGGACAAATCGAACCAGTAACCGCGGATATTCAAGTTTCAGAAACCAAAGCCCTGAAAGAAACCGAACAAGTTGATTCATCGGTAGCTGTCAAAACAGAAGAATTAGCAAAACCAGTCGATTTACAAGAGAAACCCAAAAAAATTGATTATGTTGGCCTTCCTATTGACGACACTACAAACGCTTGGATGGATGTTCTTGATAACCCAATGGTATTGTCCTCAGATGATGAAGATACTCCTGAAAAACCTGCGGATAAAAATTTTCAGCATATATCACAGCATATTGATGAACTAGCTGTTAATAATATCCAAGTTCCAAAAACTGAATTTGCAGCAGAACGTCTACAACTTAGTTCTGATGCTAAAGCATCACAAACAAACACTTGGATAAATGTTCTCGATGAGTCAAGGGTTTCATTATCAGATAGTAAAACTGATTCGACGCAGTTCTCTAAAGAGATTATGATCAAAGAAAATCCGTTACACGAGGTTGAAACGAAAAGAATTGAAGATGAAAGTATTACAAACATTACGCTTGAAGAAAAACCTGACCATGTTATGTTTGCTGATACTCGAAAGATCGTAATGGAAAATGAACACGGGCAACCAATATACGAATTTTCTATGCCGCAAAAACCAATTCAACAAGTCGACTTCATCCAACCCTTACATGATGAAAAATCAGTGATTGATACATGGTCTAGTGTCCTTGAAGATTCAATTCCAGCAAAAAGTATTCCACCGTTTTCTAAATTATCAGCTGACGCTCCGGAGTTCACACCAGCATTTTTGCGAAATTTACAGACCAGAAAAACAGAAGAATTTCTGTCGTCTGAGAGAAACATCAGTGTATCTGCACCTAAATCAGAGTACAAAACATTTGATTCTAATAGTCCGAAGGCATCCGAAATGCCTTTCCAAATACTAAAAACCGATAAACCAAAAGAGCATACAAAAGTTGAAACTTATATACCCGTAGTCTGTTCAACTGTGGAAACAATTAAGGAAACTGTTCGAAAATCTTCACCAGATGGCAAGAGCTATGCTGATATACTTTTTGGACAGTACAAACCTCAAATACAGCCTTCTATAGGTACTTCAGTTATCAAACCTAGTTCTGATGAAAAAACCAAAAAAGGTGATGGAAAGTCTAGCTGTGTATTTGCATCAGAAGATAAGACAAATAAGCAATTGGAAGAACCTAAACTTAGTTTCAAAAACACAACTACTGACACACAGAAACAAAGAAAACCGAAAAAGCAAAAATCGAACAATAATATTCAAAAAGAGATGAAACCAGTAATTTTGGAGGAAGAAAATTTAATTGTGTCATCAATTGAAAGTGAGATAAAAGAAAAATCGGAACCCTCCATTCAGAAACAGATTGATGTTGTTCCAGATCCATTTTCTTGGGCATCAATTGTAAGTCGGCCAGGAGAGTGGGTCGATGAAAATCCTAAGAAAAAAGAAGTCTGCGGAAAGAAAGAAACAGTTGAATCTCCGAAAAAAATTGAAAAAAAGAAGAAGATGAAGCCGGATTCCAAAAGAAGAGAAAAACCAGCAAAGAAATTGCCAAAAGTTGTTGATTGGGAAGAGAATACTGGTGAAACAAAATCAACTTCGGATTCCGAAGAACAAGACTCATCCGTACCTGCGAATGAACAAATAATTTCCAGTACAACAAGCAGTCCAATTGATGACCAAACATCAATAGAAAATACAAAAACGGAATCATTTACGTGGGCGTCTTTAGTAAGAAAGCCAGGGGAGTGGCAAGACAACACAATTCTTCGTAATATTGAATCAGCAAAGGAGAAATCTTTGAAGTCTGACTTAAATAAAAGTAAAAAAGAAAAGATCAAATTGCGTCCGGAAACTCCCAGTGACAGTGATGAAACACAAAAACCCATGGGCGATGCAAAAAAGAAGGCCGAAAAACCACATCGAACACAAAAATTGCCAAAAATTCAAAAAGAAAGGCGTGAACCTATTGAGATGCAGCCTACCGATGAACCGGAAAGTACTCCTCTTATATCTAGTGACAGTGACGTAAGTCTACAGACTAAGAATCACCCTCAATTACATGTTGTTGAATCAAAGAAAGAAGAAGTGATTGCCGAAGCAGGATTGACATGGGCCAAGGTTGCCAGTCAAATAGATTCTTGGACCGAAATCGAACCTAAAAAGGAAGAAAAGCCAGTCCTAACTGATGAGAAACGTATCAAAGAAGTAAGCCAGAAGCCCAAAAAGCTAAAAAGAAATGTTATATCGCAGAAAGATAGTGATACACATTCTGCACATCCTTCTGATTTGCCAAAGTCATTAATTCCCACTGAAGAAGTCGTATCGCCGAAGGTTGTAATACCAATAGAAGAACAGCGACCTGAAAATGTTTATCAAACATCTGGGCCAACTTGGGCCTCTATTGTCAGTACACAAACACCCGCTACTAAACAATTATCTGGAAAACCTACAAATGAAAACAAAGAAAAGCCGCTAGTTGATAGAAAACCTGTTCACAAACCGAAACCGGTACCCACCAAAAGTATTCAGAAACCAACAGTCGTAGACATGAAGCTTGTTCAGAATCCGATTCACCGAACAGGTGAATCCAAACCTGTTGAAAAGTCGAAAGATACAATTGTTAAACTTGTTCAACAAGAGCCTTCTGAACAAAAAGAAAAAATACATGTTACTGAAGTCGATGAAACTCAAGAGGAGATCACAATCAAGTCGTGGGCTGAACTTTTAGAAGACGAATTTGATGATGATGTTCCTTCACCGAAAATTGTTTCAGATGAACCGACAAAACTTAATGAAGCTGATTCAAAAAAAGAAATTAAAGAGGTTTGTGTTGCCGAAAATGAGGAACAACTCAAAGATTTAGATCTACCTGTTGCCACAAAAAGCTCTTCTATTGAAGTCACTACCATTCCAGAATCTAAAGAAAGTATTGTAAGAGATCAAATAAAGAACTTAGTTTTTACAGATGAAAAAGAAAATTTACCAAAAGAAATAACTCAATGTTTTGAAACTGTTTCTTCAGAAGATACATCAGATTTAGTTGATTTGACAACTGCGGTATCTGAACTACAAATATCCATTCCTATTTCAAAAGTTAAGGAATTAATTGACATTGAAAAACAACCTTGTGAACAACCACAGAGTTCAATTGCACCTGAAGCGACCTTGATTGAAAAACAAACTGAAGATGAATTAAAATCAGAAAACGAAGAAAGGTTAGAAACAAAACCGAAGAAACCATTGGTGGAATATTTAGCTTCCCCAACAGATCCTGATTTCAGTAACTTCATGTTCTGGAAGAATGCACCTGAAGAAATATCAGATCTTGAGCCTGTCCCGAAAAAGGAACGAAAGGTATCGTGGTCTACTAATTTAATACAAGTGATAACTGAGAAAAACGAAGATTACCCTGTTAATGAACAAACAGCTCCAGAATCAACAAATTTGTCTTTAGAGCTGCCTACATTAAGAGAAAATGTCGTGTCTGATATTGTGTTGTCAGGTGATAAGCAAAATAATATCAAATCGATTGCTGTCTCAAAAGAAATTGCAAGTGAAACCACAATTTTAAAAAATATGGACAAAATTGTTGAAGCCCTGAAAATAAACAAAGCTGAAGATTTAATCGACGTTGATAATCTACCAATTGAAAAAATAGTAAGTTCTAAAGCAAAAACAGAAGATCCAATTGAAGAAACCATAACACAGGATTCATGGTCTGCAATAGAAACAAAAACAACTGAGTTTATTACCACAGAAAAAAACAAGCTTTTGGAAGAACGCGAGTCTGAAAAAAAGGCAGAAACAAATATTGCTGAAAAAATCAACAAAATAGCAGAAACTGAAGCACACGCACCCATGAATGATTTGATTTCTCCGAAAATTGAATCAATCCCAAGAGAAAACCAAAATATTGTTAGAGATGAATGTCTTAATAATGATCAATTGAAGCCTGAAAGTGAGAATATAAGGAAGAACGAATCTAAAGTGAGGAACCCGATTGAAGCAGAAAAAGTAATTGCAGCACAATGTTTAGAAACAGAGGAACCTAAAGAAATTATAAAAACTTCAAGTATTAATGCGAAGGAGCCCAACAAAAAACTCAATGAAAAAAGTGAGCCTGAAAGCAATGTGCCGAAACCTACAACTCCAATTTCTATATCTAAATATGAAGTTCCCTCTTCTAATCTAATCTTAGGGAAAGGAAGTGAAGAAATCAGTAAAGAACATAAGGATGACGAAGAAATACCGCCAGTGACTAAACTCCAAGACAAGAAGCTTACTATCGAAACTACAATAAATGAAGATACTGAAGTAGAAGCGAACCAATATTTAAAATACAATCCTGCCAACTTGCCTGTTATCAAAGATGCGCAAGTACATGCGCCATTGTCTACAAGTACAACCTGGTCAACAATAGGCAAGACGTGCAATGAATTTATATCAATGGAAAGTTCAAACGCTACTTCAGTAATGAATGTGGTAAGGGATGCTGATACAAATACATCACCAAACCAAACGAATAGACAAGTGTTTAGTGTTACAGATTCTTCAGACAAGATCAAAGAAGAAACAATTATTGACACTTACGTAAAGACAAATCAACAGCCAACTGTGGTTAAGCAAAATAAATCTGGTAAAAATAAAACTAAAAAGAAGAAACCTGAAGATTCTTCGATTGATGTTCAAACAATTATTGCAGATGAAAACAAAATTGTAGAGCACGATTGTGTTCCTTTGCCTCCAAATATTTCTTGGTCAACAATAGTGAAAACCGAGAGTACTCATTTGCCAACAGAAATCGAAACGCAATCATCGGAGCATCAACCCATAACGGAATCTATTTATCCTAACCAATCAATTATTAATGAACCAATGCAAAAAACTGAATTATTTGAACAAATACTGCCAAGCGAAGTTCAATCAAAACTACAAGAAGATGAAATATTAGTTTCAGACACCAAACCAACTATGAAAGCTGATGAATTAGAAATCGATTCTTTAACTTTAGTTGAACCCCAGAAGCCAGGCAAAAATAAGCCTAAAAAGAAGAAGCCTATTGATCATCCTTATAACGAAGCTCCTAAGCCAACCAGCGAAGAGTTACCTGTAAACGAAAAAATAGCTGATGTCGAACAACCTCCATCTTCCTGGTCAACAATAGTTAAGACTACATCTACTGAATTGATCTCCACTGTAGAACCTACACTTCCAGACGCTGCAGTTGAATATGAAGTATTAGTTTCTGATATCAGCTTATATGAAAAACCTACAATTAAAGCTGAAGAACTACCAAGCGACTCTCAAACGCTAACAGAAACAAACAGGCCAAGTAAAAATAAGCCCAAAAAGAAGAAGGTTGTTGAGACTCCAATAAAAGATTGTTTTAAAATGGAGAAAAATGTGACTCCCATTGATGAAAAAATAGTGGATGTTACGGTAGGTAAGACACCTAACAAGACTTTTGAAGAATGTTCAACTTCCTGGTCTACGATTGTAAAGACAACAACAGCTGACTTTATTTCTTCTGAAAAACTTAAACTTCCAGAAACTTCAATTGAACATGAACCACAAAAATCTGATGTCATCATAGACCATAAAACAACCACAGAATCTGATGAACTGAAAACCGATTCTCAAACACAAGTCGAAGTAAAGAAGCCAAGTAAAAATAAGTCGAAAAAGAAGAAACCCATTGAAGTTTCAGTAAAAGAAACTTCTGATATGAAGAAGGAAGTCACCCCCATAGTACACAATACTAAATATGCTTCTGAAATTGAAACACAAAGCAAGTGTACGTCACAACCATCAACTTCCTGGTCAACGATTGTAAAGACAACAACTTCTGAATTTATCTCTCCCAAACAAGATAAACTTCCAGAGGTCTTAGTTGAAACTAAACCCAGTGAATCTGATGTTACCCTACATGATAGACCAACCATTAAAGTTCATGAATTAACAACCGATTCCCAAACACAAGCCGAAACAAAGAAGCTAAGTAAAAATAAGTCCAAAAAGAAGATGCATATTGAGCCTTCAATTAAAGAGTCTTCTGAATTAGAGGGAAGCAAAGTGGACCACAAAACTGTTGATGAACCAGTAGCTGAAGCACAAGACAATAAGGGCCCTAATGAACCTTCAACTTCGTGGTCAAAAATTGTTAAAAAAACTACTACTGAATTTGTGTCAACTGAACAACCTGCATTTGTACAGCCTTTAGTTGAACATGAACTAATAGTATCAGATATAACTGTAGATAATAAACCAACTTCCAAAGTCCATGAATTAACAACCGTTTCGAAATCAAAAGTTGAAACGCAGAAGTCAAGTAAAAATAAGTCCAAAAAGAAGAAACCCATTGACACTCCAATAAAAGACTATTGTGAATTAGAGGCAGAAGCGGCTTGCATAGAGGAAAAAACTGTTGTTATAGCAGGAACTGAGAAACAAGAAAATAACACTAAAGAACTTCCAACTTCCTGGTCAACGGTTGTTAAAACAACAACTGCTGAATTTATTGCTGCTGAACAACCTAAACTTCCACATGCCTTAGTTGAACATGAACGCATAGAATCTGATATATGTAAAGATGATAAACCAAGTATAGAAGTTCATGCAATAACAATTGATTCTGAAACACATGTTGAAACAAAGACACCAAGTAAAACTAAGTCTAAAAAGAAGAAACCAATTAAGACTTCGATAAAAGACACATCTGATTTACCACTGGAAGTCGCTCCCAGGGAAGAAAAAACTGTTGATTTGCCTGCAGCTGAGCCACGTGACAAGGGTAATGAACAAACTTCAACTTCATGGACAACCATATTAAAAACAACTACTGCTGAGTTTATCTCTGCTGAACAATCTAAAACACCTGAATTAATAGAAGATAAAACAGTTGATCAACCAGCCCATCAGACACATGACACAAACACTGAAGAACCTTCAACAATTGTTGAGACGACTACTCCTGAATTTGTTTCTTCTGAAGAAATAAAACTCCCACTGGCTTTAGACGAACATGATTTCATAGCATCTGTTGTCACCGTAGATGATAAACCAACCGTTGAAGTTGAAGAATCAGCACCCCAAGCCACAACAAAGCAGCCAAGTAAAAACAAGTCCGAAAAGAAGAAGGCTATTAAGACTTTGATAAAAGACACTCATCAACTAGAAGAGGAAGTCGCTCCCAAAACGTTTGATGTGCCTGCAACTGAAACACATGACAAGGTTACCGAACAAACGCCAACTACATGGTCAATGATTGTTAAAACAACAACTGCTGAATTAATCGCTGCTGAACAACCTAAACTTCCGCAGGCTTTAGTTGAACATGAACTCATAGTATCTGATGTACTTAAAGATGGTAAACCAAGTATTGAAGTTCATGAAATTACACTTGATTCTGAAACACATGTTGAAACAAAGACACCAAGTAAAACTAAGTCTAAAAAGAAGAAACCTGTTAAGACTTCGATAAAAGACACATCTGATTTACCACTGGAAGTCGCTCCCAGGGAAGAAGAAACTGTTGATTTGCCTGCAGCTGAGCCACGTGACAATGGTAATGAACAAACTTCAACTTCATGGACAACCATATTAAAAACAACTACTGCTGAGTTTATCTCTGCAGAACAATCTAAAAGACCTGAATTAAAATGGGAATCGGACTCCATAGAAGATAAAACTGTTGATGAACCAGCCCATGAGACACATGACAAAAACACTGAAGAACCTTCAACAATTGTTGAGACGGCTACTCCTGAATGTGTTTCTTCTGAAGAAATAAAACTCCCACTGGCTTTAGACGAACATGATGTCATAGTATCTGTTGTCACCGTAGATGATAAACCAACCGTTGAAGTTCAAGAATCAACAACTCAAGCCACAACAAAGAAGCCAAGTAAAAATAAGTCCGAAAAAAAGAAGACTATTAAGACTTTGGCCAAAGACGCCTACCAACTGGAAGAGGAAGTCGCTGCCATTGTAGAAAAAACAGTTAAAGTGCCTGCCACTGAGATATATGACAAGGGTAGTGAACAACCTTCAACAATTGTGAAGACAACAACTGATGAATTTATCTCTGCTGAACAACCCAAACTACCTGAATTAAATTGGGACATCGCCCCCATAGAAGTCAAAACTTGTGATGAACCAGTAATTGAGACACATGACGTGATCACTGAAGAACCTTCAATAATTGATAAGACGACTAGTCTGGAATTTATTACTTCTGAACAACCAAAACTCCCACTGGTCTTAGTCGATCGTGAAGTCATAGTGCCTGACAACACCAAAAATGAAGCTATTGATGTCCATGAGTTAACAACTGGTTCTCAAACACAATTTGAAACAAAGAAGACAAATAGAAATAAGTCCGAAAAGAAGAAGCCTATTAAGACTGTCATAAAAGACACTTCTGATATACCACAGAAAGTTGCTCCCAGGGAAGACAAAATGGTTCACGTGCCTGCAACTAAGACACTTGACAAGGGTAGTGAACAACTTTCAACTTCTTGGTCAACGATTGTTAAGACAGCTACTGCTGAATTTATCTCTGCGGAACAATCTAAGACACCTGAATTAAAATTGGAATCGGCCTCCATAGAAGACAAAACTGTTGATGAACAAGCCATTCAGGCACATGACACGATCACTGAAGAATCTTCAACAATTAATAAGACGATAACTCCGGAATCTGTTTCATCTGAACAACCTAAATTCCCATTGGCCTTAGTCGATCGTGAACTCATAGTATCTGACAACACCAATGATGAAATTATTGAAGTCCAGGAGTTAACAACTGGTTCTCAAACACAATTTGAAACAAAGAAGACAAATAGAAATAAGTCCGAAAAGAAGAAGCCCCTTAAGACTTTGATAAAAGACACTTCCGATTTACCACGGGAAGTCGCTCCCAAGAAAGAAAAATTGGTTGATGTGCCTGCAACTGAGACACTTAACAAGGGTAGTCAACAACCTTCAACTTCTTGGTCAACGATTGTAAAGACAACTACTACTGAATTTATATCTGCTGAACAACCTAATCTATCTAAATTAAAAATGGAAATAGCCCCAATAGAAGACAAAACTGTTAATGAACCAGCAATTGAGGCACATGACACGAACACTGAAGAACCTTCAACAATTATTACGACAACAACTTCTGAACTTGTTTCTTCTGTCCCACTGGCCTTAGTCGAACATGAATTTATAGTATCTGATGTCACCATAGATGATAAACCAACTATTGAAGTCCAGAAATCAACAATCGACCCTCAAATACAAGTCGAGACCAAGAAGCCAAGTAAAAATAAGCCCGAAAAGAAGAAGGCTATTAAGACTTTGATAAAAGACACTTATCAACTAGAAGAGCAAGTGGCTCCTAAAACGGTTAATGTACCTGCAACTGAGACACATGGCAAGGTTATCGAGCAAACGTCAGCTACCTGGTCAACGATTGTTAAAACAACAACTGCTGAATTTATCGCTGCTGAACAACCTAAACTTCCACATGCCTTAGTTGAACATGAACTCATACAATCTGATGTATGTAAAGATGATAAATCAAGTATAGAAGTTCATGCAATAACAATTGATTCTGAAGAACATGTTGCAACAAAGACACCAAGTAAAACTAAGTCTAAAAAGAAGAAACCAATTAAGACTTCGATAAAAGACACATCTGATTTACCACTTGAAGTCGCTCCCAGGGAAGAAAAAATGGTTGATGTGCCTGTACTTCCACCATTTGACAGGGGTACTGAACAACCTTCAACTTCTTGGTCAACGATTGTAAAGACAACTACAGCTGAATTTGTCTCTGTTGAACAACCTGCATTTTCACAGGCTTTAGTTGAACATAAACTCATAGCACGTGAAGTCACTTTAGATGATAAACCAGAAGTTGATGTCAATGAATTAACAACTGATTCTCAAATACAAGTCGAAACCAAGAAGCAAAGTAAGAATAAATCCAAAAAGGAAAAGCCAACACAGGCTTTAGTCAAAGACACTTTTGAATTAGAAAGAGAAGTCACTCTCCTAGAAGACAAAACTGTAGAAGAACCAGCAACTGAGACAAATGAAAATACTACTGAAAAACTTCTTACTTCCTGGTCAGCGATTGTGAAGACACCCTCTTCTGAATTTGCCTCTGCCGAACAACCTGGAGTTTCACAGGCTTTAGTTAAACAGGAACTCATAGCACATGATGTCACTTTAGATGATAAACCACATGTTGAAGACAATGAATTAACAACCGATTCTATAACACAAATTGAAACAAAGAAGCCAACTAAAAATAAGTCCAAAAAGAGGAAGCCTATCGAAACTTCAATAAAATACACTTCTGAAGTAAATGAAAAAGTGGATTCCAAAGAAGACAAACCTGTGGATGTACCTGAAGCAAAGGCACATAATAAGGTACCTGAACAATCTTCAACTTTTTGGTCAACGATTGTTAAGACAACTACTGCCGACTTTATATCTGCTGAGCAGCCGAAACTTTCACAACACGCGCTTTTATCTGATGTTATCTTAGATGATAAATCAACAATTGAAGCCGATGACTTATCAAACGCTTCTAACACCTTAGTACTAACAAAGAAACCCTCCGAAAAGAAGTCTGTTGAGTCTCCGATTAAAAGAAAATGGGATATAGAATCAGCGAAAGATCAAACTTTTGATGTATCAGACAGTTATATGGAAAACAAGCTCACTGAACAAAATGTCACTTCATGGTCAACGATTGTAAAGGATTCTACTAATCAATTTATATCTACTGAGCAATCTAAGATTCCGGAAGTGCTAGACGCTAAACAAGATTCTGAAATATCTGAAAAATCAATGGAGTTAACTAAGGAACCAGAAAAAAAGACAACAATAGTTCTGGATACTACCAGCGAAAAAGTCCCACAATCAAGTGAATTGGGAATCGTCGAAATTTGTTTAAATCCAGTTAAGTCTTTAGATACAGCTGGGAGCTTAAACGACGATGAAAAATTGTCTTCTCCAAAGGCAATCTCCTGGTCTCATATAGTAGATGAAGAAATTGAAGAAGAAAAATTAAACTTAAAGGATTCAAAAGCAAGCCTTAAACAGCATGAAACTGTTTTGGATGAACAAAATAGCTTTAAACCAAAATCCAAAAAGAAAAAATCTATTGTGACGGATGAAGCTATTCTGGAATCTAATGTGATAAAATCAAAAAAAGTTAAGCCTAAAATTAAAAATCCGGTATCAACTGATAGATTAAAAGGAGAAAATGAGAACCAAACCCTGGTTGATCAAGCGAAGGTTGAAACTATAACCAAAATAGAGCCATGTCAATCAACAGATTCAGTTCCGCAAGCATCTCAATCTTGGTCATCAATTGTTCAACACAATATACAAAAACCAACAGTAATTCATCGTGTAACGGAAGTAAAAGCTTCAAAAAAAATCATAACGTTACCACAGAATCTTGCAAAATCTCATGTTATAGCTCCAAAATCTACTCAGTTAGATACGGTTTCAATCAACAAGTGCGATCCCATTGAAACAGAAGACAATAGTAATTCTGTTATAAAATCTGAAAATATACCTGATACAAAGATAAAATCGGAGTTTGTAGAGTTGGTGAAAGATGAAAATTTGTTCTCGTGGTCTTCTATTGCTAAACAAACTAAGGACTTTATTTCCTCAGAACAATATGAAGTTCCTAAGGTTGATAGAAGTAAAATGATTCTCGGGGAAAATACCGAAAATAAAGAACAAGTTAAACAGTCAGTGGATTCAGAATTTAGAAAGGGACATGTCCCGAAACAGAAACTGAAAGAAGAGAAGTCCAAGAAGCAGAAACGAGATGCAACACCAAGTAAAGGTAATAAATATTCTCCCGATCAACACTCCGTTTCGCAGGATAATTTAAATATTGTTGGTGTGGTCCCATTACCTATAAAAGAAACCCAGCCTAACGTTCAGTTCGAAAATGAGGAAACCCAAGTACTCAATAAGGTCATTGCTACAACAGAATTACCCGATTTACCGAAACCAATAATCTCTGACTTAGATGACATCACTACAGAGGAGCATCCTGTATCTCGGGATATAAAAGAAGATAATAACAAAAATCAACAAGTACTTGAAAAATCTGTAAAAATAGAAAAACAAAAGCCTGAAAATTGGAAGCGAGAGAAAAAATCTAAGAAGTCAAACCTCAATGAACCTAACACATCAATTACAGATATTCCACCCAAAGAACCTAATGAACAGCCAAAACCAAACGTATGGAAATTAAGTGAAACGTACGCTGAAATTGTTAGAAAGTCCGGTTTTATTACTGAACCTATTGTTTACGAAACAGAAACCATACAGCCTTCATATATTCATGAAGTTACAGATGAATTGGTTTTAGACGAGGGAATTGAAGATATTACTAGGTTTGAGATTGATAAACCGATGGAAGAAGAAAGTTTGCATTTTGAGCTAAAACCAGAAATCGTCATTTCTAAACCCCAAATACCAGACACGATTCCTGAAGATAACAAAGAATTAATTGTCCATTCACAAGATGTTGGAAATTTAGAAAAAACTGAAGAAATGAGTTTGTCTTGGAAAGAAATGATGAATGAAAATGATGCCTCTTCCAAATCATGGGCATCGATTGTTAAAGACAACGCTTCTGAGCAACAATTTAAGATGTCACCTCCAGAAGTGGTACCAGATGTACCACAAAGGCAGTCAAGACCACCTGTTCGTCCAATAATTCATGTTACGGAGTTATGTGATTCTAGTCATGAAATAGAACAACCTATCGATTCTGAAGGCTTCCTAGAATGTATTTCGAAAAAAGAGAAGCATAGAAGAAGATCACGGTCCAGATCTCAACAACCAATGAAAGATTTGACAGAGACGACAGTTGAAGAGGTAAAATCAAAACCGAAGAAAAATAAGTCTAAAAAACAATCCAAAAAGGAAGAAGGAGAAATTGATATTGTACCCAAAATTGAAGCTAACATTGCGAGTAACTCTGAGAAAACCACTACCGATAAAACAATACAGCTGTCTTGGTCCTCTGTCGTTATGCAGGCTGAAGAAGAAGAACTTGCACAAAATGACTTTACAAGTCCATTAGAAATTAAAACTAAAGATGCTGAACCTACACTGGAGAATACAAAACTTAAAATTTCCAAGAGCGGATCTAATGAAAAGAAATTGCAAATATCTCACACAACTGAGCCGATTCCAAAACTTTCCAAAGAAAAGAAGAAAAAAAAATCATCAAAATTAGGTACTCCTCTACCTCAAGAACAACTTCAAACCGTAGAATTAAAAACTCCTGATATTATACAAGGAGAATCTGTCTTACGGGAAACAGCAACAGTACAGAAAATAAAATCAACGCAACCTAGACTTGATAATCTTGATGACCAGCAACCATTAAAATTGAGAGAAGTCGAGACAATTCAAAAACAAACAAAAACCACACAAAAAGAATTACAAAAACCTGTCGATTTGCTTGAATCAGATGAATCTTTCCAAGAAGTCGCGCTTGTCCCTGAAGAATCAGCAAGAGAAAAATTATCACCTCAACTTTCTTCTGAAATTCAAATTTCTGCTGAATCCAAATCAGTTCAAGAAGAAGTTCCAAAACAAAAGAAAAATGCACAAAAACCTGATGAGTTATTTATTGAGCCTGTGACCGATTCCAATATCATTATCACTGAAACATTGCCTATTGAGTTATCATTCGAAGAAAGGAATTTAAGAAGAGAAGATATAAGCGATCCAAAATCTAAAGTCGTCGAAAATAAAACCGCTGATATAACGACTGTTGAATCACCATTAGATTCAAAACCTAATTCTGAAAAACATGAAGCCACAATATCTGCACCATTGGAAAAATCATTTGAAGAAAAGCATTCAACAAGAGAAGATGTAAGCGATCCAAAATCTAAAGTCGTCGAATATAAAACCGCTGATATACCGACTGTTGAATCACCATTAGATTCAAAACCTTATTCTGAAAAACATGAAGCCACAATATCTGCACCATTGGAAAAATCATTTGAAGAAAAGCATTCAACAAGAGAAGATGTAAGCGATCCAAAATCTAAAGTCGCCGAAAATAAGACCGCTGATATAACGACTGTTGAATCACCATTAGATTCAAAACCTAATTCTAAAAAACATGAAGCCACAATATCTGCACCATTGGAAAAATCATTTGAAGAAAAGCATTCAACAAGAGAAGATATAAGCGATCAAAAATCTAAAGTCGTCGAAAATAAGACCGCTGATATTGCGACTGTTGAATCACCATTAGATTCAAAGCCTTATTCTGAGAAACATGAAGCCACAATATCTGCACCATTGGAAAAATCATTTGAAGAAAAGAATTCAACAAGGGAAGATGTAAGCGATCCAAAATCTAAAGTCGCCGAAAATAAGACCGCTGATATTGCGACTGTTGAATCACCATTAGATTCAAAACCCTATTCTGAAAAACATGAAGCCACAATATCTGCACCATTGGAAAAATCACTTGAAGAAAAGCATTCAAGAAGAGAAGATATAAGCGATCCAAAATCTAAAGTCGTCGAAAATACGACCGCTGATACTGCAACTTTTGAATCACCATTAGATTCAAAGCCTTATTCTGAGAAGCATGAAGCCACAATATCTGCACCATTGGAAAAATCATTTGAAGAAAAGCATTCAACAAGAGAAGATGTAAGCGATCCAAAATCGAAATTCGCCGAAAATAAGACCGCTGATATTGCGACTGTTGAATCACCATTAGATTCAAAACCTTATTCTGAGAAACATGAAGCCACAATATCTGCACCATTGGAAACAGTTTCAATGAAGAATACCGAAAAAACTAGCATGGAAATGTTGAATATGGAATCATCATCATCTTCGGAAAGCAAACCTTTACCACAGGAGCCCTTAAAGTACGAAGATACCAGCAAAGCAGCATTGGAAAACGTGCTCGACCCACTTGGCGCTACTAGTTTGAGTCCAGAAGATGTTCTATCGTTAGAAAAAACTTCTTTAGATGTGACAGCTTTGCCAGCAGATAAATTTGACGCAGAAGTTTTGTTTACTGACAACTCAACAAGAGTTATTATAACTAAAACCCCCAGATCTGAAGCTCATTTACAGACAGAAGAAAAACCGTTTAAGGAATTGAAAGAAACAGTATCAATAAATGAGGCACAAACATCACCAAAAACTAGTAAATTGGTTGCAACAGAAACATCAACTCAGATTTCCGAACTACCTCCTAATGTCTCTGAAGCTGAAACAGCTTTAAAAATCATTTCGGAGGGGCTGGTTTTAACCAAAGATGATTCAAGTGGTTTAGTTCAAACAGATGACAAAAAGGATACATCCATTGACATCGGAACTGAACCAATTAATAAAACTGAAAACCTTTTATTTGAATCCTTTTCAACTACACCAATTGACAAAAATCAATACGCCCATACTTCGATAACTAACGTACCTGAAAACACCTGGTCAACCACCATTAGCTACATCACTGAATCAAAAATAGCAGAAACATACGCACCAAATATAGATTCAGATACAAATGAAAATATTACCACAGTTTCAACACCTGCTGAAAATATTCCACAATTTTGGTCAGCAACTGTCCATTCTTCTAACGAAACCAACATGATTGCTCCCGAACCATCAAATGAAAGTGATGCTCTTAAGAAGATCACTGAAGCAATTGCTAGAACTACTCAAATATTACAGGAACCATTGAACGAAGTAGAACAAGATTCACATCCAAATATACAACCGAATGTTTTTGATACTGAATTCGATTTGCATCTTGATACTGAGTCATTTGTTTTAGATAGTTTGGATATTAATAGTGTAGGTGGTGTTAATAGTAGGGAAACAACGGAAAATATACCCGTAAAACTTACACAACAAATTGCTTCTTCGAGTTGTCTTCCGCAATCTGACGAAATTCTTTTAAACCTTTACCGCGACTCTTTTCGCACAAATACCTCTTTGGCTTTGTTTGAAGCTGAATGGGTTTTATTAGTGCAAAAACAAAATGTTTCTTCTGTGGTCAAAAAAACAGAAGTTTATGAAAAAACAATTAAGACTGATATCGTGCATAGCGATGAAATAGTTTCTAATACCGAACATGAAGACGCAAAAGCACGACTTTGTGAAAACTTGTACATTGACAATCTAGTTAGGCCAATGCGTTCCCATTTAAATGCATACGAAGTAGGGTGCCGTGTCCGGCTTGTCAGTGATTCGCTGAACCAAAATGAGGTAGAAGAAGAAAATGACGAGGACGAAGACGAACAAATACAAGAACAAAAACCTGCTACTGACATCAAAAAGAGAAATTCTGACAATGAAGACGATGACGATCGTAGTCCTGGAAGCAGTGGTTCAAGTGGTATATTGACACTAGCCACAAAAACTCAAACAAGTACGAGCTGCGCTTCACAGAGTATGTCAGCCAATCTTCCAGGTGGTATTGCGAATTGGCGTGATCAAAGCACTTATATTGCATTGGCAGAAAACCAAGAAGAACCTAATATTAATGATAGCTCAAAAATATCAACTATCACAACTAGAATTGAAAACAAATCTGCAAACCTTATTCCCAATGTACTCCCTATTCCCACCGTCCATCCACTTCCCGTGTCTAACCCTAAGATCACCGCAAAAATTACGTCCGATAATATTGAAAACCTAACAACAAGTGAGGAAGAACTAACCACTCTGGCCAGCACTAAACTAACTCAAATCGCTGTTGCCGTTGCAAGTACCCCCATAATCACTACAACAACTAAAACAGAAACAGTCTTACCCGAAAGTATGCACCCAGAACAAAAAGTCGTAACCAAAACCACAACAACGACAACTACAACCACCGATGAGTTATTATCACCTGAAATTGCCTCAAGAACAAAACCCTCAATCGTTAAAAGGACGACAAAGACTACGACCACAACGTTGACTGCGCTCCCTGGGGAGCATTTATCCACATCGTTAGAAAACATTACTGGCAGCAAGGACGTCGTTCTCGAATACAGCCATCAACAGAAGGTGATAACGATGAGTCTTCGTTTATTTGTAGCTATAATATTTGCTGCTTTTTTGTTTGGTTTTGGTATTTGTTTTTGGCTTTTAAGTAGTTTGAAGTTTTGTAATTGGTAAAACGTTTTATTGAATTTTTTTTTAAACATTGAAAATACCAATAATAACATTTTTTTATTTGATTTTTAATAGTTATGTAATATACAGGAAATTATAATTCCTATAAGCATTTACAATAATAATAATATAATAATCTTTAAACCTTTTCTATTTTAACTTTAATCATTTATCATGTTTTATGTACGACTAAACTATACTTATCGTACCATTTTGATTGTTTTTTTTTCAATTATGATCTTGTATTTTTTTTATTACTTATCATTTTAGTCTTAATTTTTTGTTGAATGATTGTAAATTTAATTAAAAAGCAAAAAATACGTTGCTATTTTGCCATATTATGTAACCATAGTTAAGAAATTGCATGAAATTTTATTATTATTTTCTTAAATAATAACATTTTAAATAAAAAAAAAAAAAAATATTAATACTAATCTGTAACAAAAGTAGTTTTGATTTTAACACTAAATAATATTGTATTATAGAGAATGCACAGCAGTAAAAGGTATCTCGAAGATCAGTTTTTCTTTCAGAGGTTGGATACTTTTATAAGTCAAGAAAAATTACTTAAAATACAACGAAAGTTTTTAAAATACAAACATACAAAGTCTAATGGAATGATTAATCTTCAGAAAGTATAATTTTCAAAGCGTTTTTTCAATCATCAAGTTTTAATGGAGCTCTTCGCTTCCCGATCTCATTTCGGAGTGCACTTTGAAATCATTAACAAATTTGTTGTCATATTTTATGGGTGCACGACTCGCTCGTAATGCGAGAAAAGCTTTTATCCCTTTGTTTAATATTTTCAATAAAAGAGGCATTGACAAATAGAAGTTAAACACAAAAAGCGTTGCATTTGACACCTTTTTTTTTTAACACAATTTTCATTCAAACGAAATCCAACTCAACTTTTTAAAATTTTAATTTGTGTTCGTTTCATAAGAAACAAAATAACTTTGAAGTACAGATAACTGTGATTCTATAAAAACTAAGCATTTTGTCATCTGTGTAAATTATTGACAAAAAATAAGATCGATTTTCACTGAGGGAAATTTTAAATACTTTTCGCTTCTTTTCAAGTATGTATACATATTTCTTTAATTGAATTGAAAGATTTGGGAAAAACTTTATTTCTCATTAACGGCTTTTTCGTGCCACACCCTCGGATTCAGTAAAGTTAGAGTATTCTATTGCTTATTCCACAAAATGATGCACCTCTGATCCTCACTCGAATCCCAGCAGTTTTGTCTGTCTTATTTAAGGACAAACATCCAAATAAACTTACTGCCACATTTATTATTACCGGTGGTAAAGAACAGATACTCCATTAGATTTCCATTCAAATCAGATTCTCGGGTTCAGAGTAGTCATAGTTCAGAAAAAAATACCCGACAAATCGAAAAAATATGGTATACTTCGTGAACTTTCAATTCAAAAATAATTTACTATAATTCACTGGTTCTGGTGCACCTCCCATACCTGCAGATAATATACCCTAAATAACTAACCAAAATGGGTAAAAAGTATTCCCGTTACTATGTTAGAAGTAAGGCGTGTCCTCCCAGTTTTGAACTTATATTAAGTACCTACTTAAGGAGTATAAAGTTTTAAAAAAATTGGTTTCCCTTTTTTTAAAAAAATATTTACCATGTTAAAAATAGCAATAAATGTAAAAGTTTTTGAGTATTTATTGTTATTTTTTAAACATTGTTTTGTAGCAGTGAAACCTATTACGTAGACCTACTCATAGCAAAAAATCAAAATGTTAAATATTAAAAAAATACTGAAATACTTTGCAGGAATAGCACATATTGAAATTCGGAAATGACTTCTATAAGAACCAGTAAAATACTATGAACAAAAACATCAATATTTTTTCGAATTTCTAATTGGAAATTCTGATGGGATAATATTTTTTTAAAATTTCGAACCCGGCTCTATTATTTTTCATACAAATTTATAACCGTGTTTGAATGGCTTCATGAAAAGTAAATTTGTTCACATTCTGGAATCCTTATAATTGTGCAAAATTCCAACGTCCAAACGTACAAAATCAAATTTAATTTAAATTTGTAATTATGTAGTTATTTTTAATTTTATTCAAAATTAATTAGTTAGTTTTATGTTGGTTTACAAATATTCGAGTTTGGTTAGCATTCCGTTTATCATTTATAATAACTTTAACATTGGTAAATTTGTTTGTCACCTAGGCGACACGAAACATATAATTTAAAGTACCTCCACATTATCATGTACGTATACAGTTAAAAGTAGTATCACAATATCAATTGATACTTTCACAATTGCATTGAAATAAATGCTGGTTTTAGAACCATTACTGAAATTGGCCAAGTACTTACACACGTCCGGCTGTGTGAGATGATCTTTCCATTTTTTTTCCACAAATATGTTATGTACATAATTTTGTTCAGGTAATTTTGACATATGCTTAAACTATGTGTGATAGTGTGAAAGGACTTTTACCGATCAACAACAAAATTTCGTTTCTGGTGATATTTTTATAAAGATCAATACACTTCAAGAACATCAACACTATCTCACAAAGTATTAACCTATGTATGTATGTCAAACAAAAGTGGGATGGAATTAAATACAACTTTAATTTCTTTGTGTTGAAAATTATTTAGTATTATGCTTCCACACTCTTGCATCCAAACATGATGTGTGATGGTTTTAGAACCAATCCGAAAATGTTCATGACACAAAATGTCAAATTGTCAAGAGGTTTGAGATCAAATTTTAATTTTTTTTCCAAATTTTCTACATGATATTTTCCCACATTTTTGACATGTGTTTACACTATGTGAAACAGTGTGACAGGGATATACAAAACGATCATTATGTCATAAAATTAAATGAAATGAATTCAATCGATTTTTCTTTCTTTTCTTAAAAATAGATACGTACTTCGTACCTGCATAATGTATATTATGTACAAAGTCATAAGCAATATTTATTAAGTATAATTATATATATTTTGTTTTAGTTGTTACCTTTTACTGCTAAAAAATACTATGCACTGTTGAAAACATTAGAAATACATCACAAAAGCATTTTTACAAAAAAAATAATAAGATTAAATGGGTGTATGTATTTTAAGTCGGCACATATTTCTTCTGAAAATAAGCATTAAGTTCAATGTCTTCAATTCCTCAGACCAATACTAGACCAAATGGACCTAGATAATGTATTAGATGGTTGTTTTAGATGTGCTCAAAATAGAACTTTAGCAAGTTCATATAATGTAAGTCGAAATTTCCATAACAAGGCAACAGAAACAAGAAGATAATTTAATCATGGAAACACCAACTATGGCGTTCTTCAAAAGCTTGGTCGTTTTACACTGTACTATTGAAATAATAAAATGTACATTTCGTTGACATTTAATTATTTTTAGATATATGTAATTAAAATTCTTTGTATATGATTCCTTGGTGTGTTAAATTAAAATGCAGAAACATGCGCCAGATATAAAGAATTTTGTTATGGATTTACAATTTGAAGATATTGAACCTCTGGAAAAAGTGAATATACGAATCAAAACTAGTTTTATCAAGTTTTTTTTTATAAAAGGCGTGTTTTTTTGCTAATCTATGTACATATTTAGATATATAGGCTTAGAAATACATTTTTAAACACAACAAGAACTGAGCATTTATATATAATTCGTTAATCTGAATATCTATAAATACCTACTAACGTATGTCCTAAGTCCGTATACCAAATTATTTTTGTCAAGGCTTATGTCCTTGCCTACAATTTCAATCCAGGCCAACGAAATACAAAGAAAATTAGACCAGATAGACATCCAGGCTAACGAAATCTATACCTACTATAGCTGTTATGTAATTTCGAAGCAATTTTTCCTAAAAGTCTTTATAGACCGCTTTTTGCATTCAGGCTACAGACTTTACCCATTATTCTTAAAATATATTACAGATCTTCGGGCTCTGCTGTTTAGTTGTATTGTTTATAAGCCTGTTTGCTAAGAGTATATATGTACATGTATATATTGGTGACAAAACGCCGAATATAGACAAATTAAACCAAAGCTGGACTATAACAGGTTTAGATATTACAAACATTTTAGTTTGAAGTGCTGCGGCTTTGATTAACAATGATATAAGATAAATAAATATCTGATAGTTATGTACATAAATAAAATTGCCAATATTGTGCTCAAAAAAACGTGCAAAAAAGACAACGATACAATATTTTAGTGTTAACTAATCGAAGCAAACAGACAAAAAAAAAATAGTTCAAACTACATAATGAAGCCAAGACATATTTTGCATAAATATTATAACCAATTAACGTTGTTTCTTTTTTTAATTTTAACTTCAAACGTTTTTTTAATGTTATTCTATATGGAAACTAATATATTTTCTTTTTTTTTTCTTTTCCAAAATATCATTTAAAATTATTCTTATTCAAAAAAAAAAAATACATTATGTATGTAGGAGGTAATTTCACAAGAAATTGATGAGCTACTTCAATCACTATCTACCATTGAAGATGGAATTGGCAATTTGCCAAACACAAGCCTTGAAAACATGGCACATGGCTTGAAGGTAAGTGATAATTTATTTATGTATTCAAGAAATATTAATTCTTTGTTGATTGAAATATGCATGTGATTAACACAAGCATAATCATGTCATTTGTCATTCATATACCAATCATCTCCAGACTAGACCTTTTTTTTCGAGAAAGATGGACTTGAAGTGTCCTTTAGTCTCTGAAAAATATTTAGTGTTGATGAGAGTATTGGATAGAAGACTTTTATTTCTAAAATTATCTTTGAAACTTGAACTGTTCTCACACTTGTGTTCTTAGCTAATTCTACAAAACTTGGAATCGTACATGCGAGATGTCGAACGTATTAAAGATGTAACCAGGAATTTCCCCACAGATCCCCAAACGGACAGAATTCTAAATGAAATTAAAGATCGTATTGATTTTCTATCACTCAGGTCACAACAAGGAACAACAATGATAGAGGTGAGTTATTTACGACGATTTTTTAAAAAAAATATTGCTTATAATAAAATTTGTTCTTTAACTTAGAACGCTTTACAAGAACAACAAAAACGAAAAAAAGAACTTGAAAACTACCAACACCATTTAATTGAAGTTGAAAGTTGGTGTGAAGTTGCTTTTAGCGAAATAAGAGATATTGAAAGTAACCCCATTGAAGATCAGAGCGAGGCTCTTAAACGTTTGCTAAGAAATCTGAGAGAAAAAGAAACTTCATTACTTCAAATTGTAGAAAGTACGAAAGAGCTGCAACAGCATAATGACATATCGGATTTGGCCAAAGATCTTTCTGAACAGCTAACTTTTGTGATAATATCGATTAGGGAACAGATAACTCTGATCACAACACGAATAACTGTTATCGAAACTCAGATTGTTGAGGAAAGGAAGAAAATAGCAAATAAGAAGCAGAAAGACGAAGAAGAAAAAAAGAAGAAGGAGCAGAAGATAGAAGAAGAACTAAAGAACAAAATCGACCTTGAAAAAGAAAAGGTTGAAATTAAAAAAACAGAAGTGGGGTTAGTTCAAGAAGCATCTCCAAAGACTTCAGAACCACTTAATGAAAAAGTAGAGCTAAGTGCGAAGTCAGATGATAATCCACTAGGTTCTCTTGTTGATGAAAACACAATTGATTCTACCTCCATGCCTGAAGAAGAAATTCCACCTGTATTGGATCAACTTGAAGTAGAGACACAAACATCATTTAGTCTCGTACCACATGTTGAAGTTGTTGCTCAAATTGAAGCTGATGCACAAACAAGTTTCCCAGTGATTGAAACAGTTGAGACATCAATGCAAACGCAAAAAGAGCGAAAACCCACTGAAAATATTTTCGTTACGCAGAAAGTTTTTGGAAACAGAGAAACCATTCAAATCGACACTCGTCCAAATAAAGAAGTTCCCGATGTGCCAGATGACATATTTGTTGAAGCAAGGTTCCATCAAAAACCACAACATGACGTTGACCGTGCTACTGAGCTAGTTATGCAAAACGTCCCTGAATCATTCGAAACAACTTTTGTACAACCCGATGAAACAACTACCGAAGTTATAATCAATCCTGATGGGACGAAACAAATTATTGTTAAGAAATTGATACGTACCATCCATAGGACTCAAACAACGACTACTGTCGGAGAATCTCCTAGTACTGAAAATAATCAAGTTATTTCAGAGACACCAGAAGAGAGCGGTGACGATTTTAAGGATGGCACGATGATTATATCTCAACCAATCCCTCAGATTCATCCAGAACACGTACAATCAACTCCAATTATTGGAAGTGAATCTTCAAGTGTTCGTGCAGTAGTCCAACAGGTCACACGAAGAATTGTACGCAAAACTCGAAAAATAGTTAAGCGTGTTGTGACAATAGACGGCAAGGAATGTGTTACAGAGGAAGTGATTGAGGAACCGGAAGAAGTTGAAATTACTGAACAAGAACTACCACCTCAAGTTCAAGTAAGAATTGTGCGCACAATTAATGGACAAATTGTAACCGAAGAAGAGTTTGAACGTTTTAAGAAACAGCCAGGTGTTGAAGAGCACGATCCAAAACATGCTCCAAGCACATCAGGCATAATGGCACCATCACAGGTATTTGAATTAGACCATGCACCAGTAGAATTGAAAACTTTTGATACAGCACCAATAGTAGAGATGATAAGTGAAATACCTAGTATCACTAATGTTACAGAAAGCAAAATAGAAAATTCAGTAGAAATGCCAGGGCAGACAGTATCAGCATTAACAATCGATGGTAAGTCTGCAATGGAGAAACCTGGAGAACCTCAACAGCAAATTCCATCTGTGGTTGAAAACATCACCGATATATGGCCAATTCAACATCATTTAATATCAACATCGATTGAATTCTCTCAACGCAATGAACCAGTTCACGATATTCTGGAACTAGATGAAAAACAAGAAGACTCACCTCTTGAAGGTGTTGTTGAGATTGAAGAAATTTGGCCTGTAAATGAAATGACTGGACATTCTATCGTTTTTGATATAAATGAATCAAATAAACTACCGGAACTAACTGATCAATCAAAACATCTTGCTGGAAATATTTTACCTTTAGAAAAAGAATCAACTCCGGAAGATGTCAAATCCATTGATCCTTATTATCAAAGCACTGAACTTCAACCTCAAACACAATATGAGGCTTCCGATATTGAAACTTCAAATAAGATCATTTCAGACGCGGCACTTCTATTAACACAAACAGAAAATGTTTCCCAATCTACAGAACCTGGCGTTAAGTACGATTCTCCCAAGGTTCCAATTGATTCACCAAACGAAAATCTCAAAATACCGATTTCAACTATAACCGATGATGCTGAAGACAAAATTAAACAAACCACACAATTGTTTATGTCAACAGAGAGAGCTTACGCGGACGAGCCTAAGATTAAACAAAATCTACCAATTAAAGAAAGCAGACCTGAGATTAAGCGACCAGATGTTAACATTCAAGAAGTCACACAATTATTAATTGCTGAAGGGACTGCTTTGGAGAAAGAACCAGAAGTCGTTTCTAAGTTACAAGAAGCTCCTCATATATCGCCATCGGAAAAAATAGAAACAGAAAAGTCTGATCAAGTGGATGTCGAATCTCATAAAACAACAATTATTACGATTTCTGGAGTCATTACCTCTAGTAAAGACGACAAATTTAACAACACAAAGATTCCAACAGATTTGAAGACCACTATTACCGATACCGATGTAAGCTCTTTAGAAAGCAAACAAGTTTTGGAAAGCACTCCTGAGCTAACTATGAAAGCCATTGGTATTGTACATGATGCATCACCAGTTGAGAATGTAAAGGAAATTAAGCATGTTCAACTTCAAAATGTACCAAAAACAAATGTGGAAATTCAACAAACCACAAAAATGTTTATTTCAGGAGAATCAATTCCATCAGAATCACCCGGAAAATCAATTAAAATGACAGCGCCCAGCCTAGACAACACAGGTGAAAGTTTCTTAAAGCTTGGAATAAGCGCAATTGATACGTCGATTCCATCTCCAAAAATCAACTTGAGTATAACTGAAACAAGTGTTACTGAAACTGACGTCGGAGAACATTCTTGCAGTGATGCTGTAGATGCTAAGCGAAATCGAAAGAAAAAGAAGAGAAGGGAGAAAGAGCATTCCGAAAAATTACAAGAAGAACCAGAATTGAAATCAGAGGACCACCCAGATGTTAAGCCGGAAGAAGAAAAGCCTAAACCTTATTCAGCTTCAGAAATCGAAACAACTCAAGAAGTAGGCTATGAAGAGGAAGATTTTACTTTAAGCAGAGACGATGAAACTCCTAAAGAGGACAGTAAAAAGAGACGTAAGAAGAAGAAAAAGCAATCGCTCAATGTAAAAGAGGACGACGACTCCTACATTCCACAGTCCTCGGAAGAAAATAGTGACGGTAAATCTGTAAGCATTGAGTCGGAAGGTAAAATTTTGATCGAAACAATTGAAAATATTAGCCCCGATAGTGAAGTATCCAGTATTAGCGAAGAAAAATCGGTAAAAATTATTGAAGAATCCCTCATTTCCCCTAATTCTGACTCGCCGCGGCAATACCAAACCTCTGTAGTTATACCAACAGAAGTAATTGAAATTACTTACGTTGAAGATGGTGAACAACAGACAAGTCCCAGAGAAGATACAACAACACGTGAAGAAATCCCCGAACCGAAAAAGACTGAATCCACAGAAGTTAAATCTTCGCAAACTTCCCCCGTGCATCGTGTTGTGGTGGAGCTTGCACAGCAAACGAGCATTGAGCCGGAAGTTGATATTCAAGAAGCCGAGTCCCAAACCGCTATCGTTGAATTAGTTGAGACTGAGGCTCAAACTTCTACTCCGAGAGATGAAGAATATACGCCTCAAAATGTAATAGAAACTGTTTCAGAAGAGGTACAAACTGATCAAATGATGACACCTACCGAAACTGCGGAAATTTCAAGTCAGACCAATTTGATAAGTACAACTGAAAAACAACTGCAAACATCTCCAAAAGAATCACCAGTACATAGACCGAAACCCGAAGAAGTATTTGCAGCATCCGACATAACTGTTCCAGTATTAGAAGGTCTTATTTCCAACCTTCAGCTTCCTAGGGAAAAATTACCGTCCAAAGACCAGGCAATTCTGACAGATATCCCATCAACTGCTGATACCTCTATGCAAACAATTGAAATAGACACGTTAGTTGCGAAATCCGTGGAAACCAGAGACACTGCTTCTTCTCCTACACTGCATCAGCTAGAAACTTTGGAGCGTGAGCCCACTTCTGAGGTCGCAATTCAAACATACGCTATTGAACCTGTCAGTGAAATAGACGATTCTTCAATAAGCATTTCATCCTCTTCAGAGCCCTACAATGTTGAAGTGCGTACAACAGTTGCTGTACCAGCTGACACAGATGCTTCAGAGGCTGAACCTGTGCTTTATGAGTACAAACAGACATTAGAGTTACCAAAGAAACCTAAAAAAAATAGTGACTCAAATAGCGCCGACAGCACTGTTCCAGAGGTTAATATAAGCTTCGAAATTGACAACAATGTCGTCTCTGAACACGAAGTTGTGATATCAGCTATCCAAATCGAGCCGACCTCAGACAACGGAGATGCTGATAAACCGAAATTGCACATAAATACTTCCAATATCGTTCATGAAACTTCAGTAGAACCCGATCAACCTCACGAACAAGATAAGATCAGTGTTTCTATAAAACAAACGCGATCTCGACCCACTTCATTGATTATGATTGAAGAAGTAATGTCTCCCACTGAAATTATAGATGTTCCCATTACGCCCGGACCAGATATTGCTACTGATGATTCAAACATTTGGTCGGCAGCAACAAGTGCAATAATTCAAACTCCCAAAGAAGCTACCCAGCAAATGCTAATGTCAGAGAGCCTTATTCACTATCCCGGGCAAAAGACAACCACTATTTGGACTGAAACAAAAGACGCCATTGGCGACAGAATCCGGCATTTAAAGGAATGTCCATTTAAACACCAAACTCCTTTGAGCAACGTTTTGCACTTGGCCACGCTAAGTGAACATGTGAAGGATGAACCCGTTGAAAATCGGGTTAAGGACGTAAACGAATGCCTAGAGACTTTAGAGCATGTTGTTGAACAAGCTGATACTACAGTCATACAAACTACAGTTATCACAATAATCGAAAAGGTTTCAACGTGGTTAGAAACTATTGAATACAGAGTATACTTGATTCGTCAGCAATCAAATGAAGGACCCAGCGAAGAGAAAGTCGTCGGCTATAATCAACTTAACAATGAACTTAGCTCGATTAAGCAGAGTGTGGACGTACTTGAAACCAAAGTCGGCAAAGCTAAAGTTGTAAAGTTGGATCCTGAATCCCAGACTCAGATATTGCAGTGTGTTGAAACACTCAAAGAGCACGTTGCAGCTGTTGAAGATGTCACACAAAATAATCAAGAACAAGACATAAAAGATCTAGAAAAGTGGAATCACTTCCAAGTTCAGGTTCATCAAATGACAACGTTTTTGGAAGTCCTTCAGGAGAGTTTTGAAACAATAATTTCCGAAGATACAACTCCTGCAGTTAGACTTGCAAAATTGGATGATCTCGAAAATCAAAATATTGATACACTGAATCAAGTTTCTCAGCTAACCAATTCAGCACGATCTTTTCAGAGAGATTTCCCCAATAAACAAGTCCCACAAGATGTCTACACTTCCTTTGAAGTAGCTAAGAATCTTGAAAACAATATCGTTCAAGAAAGAGATAGGCTTTTGCAGTTGCAACTATTGGCTGAAGATTATGAGGAGACCCTTAAAGAGTTTGCCAAGATTACAATATTAGCCAACAAACTTGTTGAAAATCCAATTGTAGCAAGTAACTTGGATCAGCTGAACATAGAAGTTCAAAATCATAGAAAATTCTTTGTGAACTTGAGTCACTGTCGGGCGATTCTGGAATCTCTTGAAGAAAATATAGATTCAGAAACAAGACAGAAGCATTATGAGATGCATAAGGATCTGTATGATCGCGCAACAGTTCTTCTAGAGAAGGCGTCTGATCGAGCTTCAAAATTGGCACAAGCAGCTTCTCGTTGGACAGTTTTAGAAAAGGGTATGAAAGATGAAAGACAATGGCTTCAAGTTGCTACGCAACGCGTTCCCGACCTATCTACAGTGACTTCGGCTGACTTTGATCAATACACCACTCTATATCAATCTTTAAACACTGATATTTCTCATCACTACGTTAAAATGACGCAGCTTTCAAACATCTCCAATAAACTCCAGGAACTAGTTCAGTCACCTAATTTAGTTGAGGAAAGCAATGAAGGCCTCATAGTTCTCCTTAAACTTCGTGAAGAAGTGGCAACTTATTTGCACCGTCTACTTATATTCAAAGAAATTTGGACACTGTACGAAAACCAAACCGAAAAGATGGAAACTTTCGTCCGAGACGCAGAAAAGGAGCTTAGTCAAATTCATATCCCTGAGGATCCACGAGAACAGCCCATAGAACATATGCGTCAGTTCTGGGAAGTGAAGGCCTACTTTGAAATGCACAATAATATCCGAAACGATGCAGGTCTTACCTTTGAGAAAGCACTTATGGTTATTCCGCTAGCTGACGAGATGCTCCAAAGGCAATTCCATGCTCAACTTGAAGACCGTTGGCGGGGAGTGTCCGAGAGAATTGAACGCATCCAAAATGCCATTATCAATGGTATGTCTTCAGAAGATGTACCAGAAGAGGATAGACTTAAATTGCTTGAACGAGAGCTTCAAGAAATCTATCTTACCATGACTAGTATGAAGGGAGTTATAAAGAGCGAAGAGGAACTAAGCTTATATATTGAACGTATACAAGTTTTGAATACACGCGTTGGTTTTATTGGTAATGAGTTGGGTCGCATTGGCTTACAGGCAACTACAGAACCTGAAAAAATAGGACAGCTTTTTTCACTTTCACACAAAATAACTACTCAAATAAAGGAAGAACTTGAAGGTGCCGCAATTTTAAAAGAACGCCTTTTATCCATACAAGAAGGCATTCATAATTTGCGTAAGAATCAAACAAAACTCTCAGTAATTTTGGATGAGTGCGAAAATGCAGAAAAGCTAGGGAGCGATGCAATAGAAAAGGCCGTAGTTGATTGTCAATCAGTTGGAGAGGACCTTATACTGAATTGGCAGGAGATAATGCGGTTGCGACAACTCTTACATACTCTTCCTATGCAGTTGAAAATGTCCGTATCACCTATTAAGCTGGAACGAGAAATATCATTGCTACAAGATGAACATGCATTTTTAGAGTCACGATGTGCAAACATCATGACAATTCTAAAGAATCGGCTTTCCTTGTGGTTACGTTATGAAAGGCAGCTAGATCTAGTGCGAAATTCTGTACAGGAAACTGAATTCATGATTGAGCTATTGAAGGTTCATGGGCAAGTCGATTACGAGCGACTTAAAAAAGCCACAGAACGACTTGAGGTAAGCCGATATAATTTTTTGTTTAACTTTGTTAATTCTGGGCTCAGCAGAACTGTTTAGACACAACTTAATTTAAAAATGTATCTTCTGCGTTTTTCACACTGAAGACCGAATCATAAACTCGGATTTCGGTAGTAATTTTGTTGAATCATTGATACCACTCAAATTTTGGTAGAGACGTTTGAGTGTGAACTCTCATCAAAAGATCTATTCTAATTACCTTAAAGTACAAAGTCATATTCCATTTCTAGGGCTTGAAGAATGTGTTTTAAAATTAATATTAATCGCGTTACTGAAAACAAAAAAAATATAAAACCGCTAAAATTAACGAAAGGTCAGAAAATTTTTACTGATCATTCCCTAATTTTATCATAGCTAAATATAAATTGCCCGTATTTCTTAAATAAGGTCGCGGGACAGGCAATTTAAAGACTGTCTCGGGAAATTCAGTTTCGCCAACGCCAAAGCACTTGAGACATGCTATTTTATAAGAGTCATAACAGTTTTACGCTATAAAAAGTATGAAAAAAATACTCTGGATGCCCGAAGTATGTCCCCACATTACATCTCTGGGAAATAGCTTAAAAATAGAACTAAAAATATTGTGTAGGAGGTGCACTTAGGTGGTCATAAGAATACAAAGAAATCATGTGATGCGTCCATAATTGCAGATAGTTATTTTTCTTCCAGTTTTGTTTTTGTGAGTTAGGAGCGCTCTTAAGTGCAACTGACCGAAATAAGAATAAAAAAAGACAATATAGGTGACTTTGAAAAGCTACTCTTCGTTGATTTATGACATAATTAAGTCATAATTAATTAAATATGTACAACATTCCGACTGTAAAATTTGACTCATTATAAAAAAAAGGATTTATTGTTGCGACTATAGCCAAAATGAAAAAAAGTGAGTCCCGTAGTTCAATATGCCTGTAGCCTGTCTACATACAACCCTCACAATTTGTTAAGCCTGTGAGCTATGACTTTCAATGTTTTAATTTAGCAACCTCATAAGCTTAAACACCAATACAAAAAACTGACTAAAAGATTTTGAATTAGTTATTTTTTTTTCAAATTTATGAAATTTTCTTATTTTGTATCTTAAAGCTAATTCCTTTCAAAAATGTTTACTTTAACGCACTCCAAGGCATATTGATTACATTTTAAGTCCATGTATTTCAAACAAATAAAATAGTACGTCTTTACTAAGCTTTTCAGCTACTGATTATAAGAAAATCGTACCTTTACCTTATTCCCTTAATAATTAAATCACGCTCTCTACTTTAGAACATATAATAAACAACTATGTTGGCTTCCATGTGCTTAACCTAGTTATTAGATGCAGACGATTCCCACTTTGCTTTACAAATTATCCGTTGGCTTCGTAGTTTTACTTTTAAAATCGTTCAACCCTTCCAACAAAATACCACCCATCTCAATTAAAACCTAATGCTTACAACAAAAGAATTCGGTGCGTCGAAATGATAATCGCTACTAAACTAAAACATCGATTTTACACCCCTCCCTTACTCTTAGTCCCAAGGCCATTTCACTTTGATTCTTTTCAAAACTTTCTATTTCGCTTGAAATTTGTTTTTATTGCTTTTGTGTTTTCGATTTGCAAATATTTTGGTATTACAAA
Organism: Leucozona laternaria; assembly: GCA_932273885.2. NCBI lineage: Eukaryota > Metazoa > Arthropoda > Insecta > Diptera > Syrphidae > Leucozona > Leucozona laternaria. Next base: position 115,226,704 of record OW026368.1, on the reverse strand, counting down.
AACGAAAACATCAAAACAACGACAATTTTCGAAATAAGAAAAAAAAAAAACAAAAACAAAAACAAGTGAATGAATGCTTCATTCTTTGATGAGACATTTTTTATTTCACTGCTTAGTTTCAGTATAGTGCGAGCTCGAGTGCTGTGTAGACGACGTTCTATGATCCCAGAAGTATTGATTATTTTTTTTTTTAAATGTTCAGTATTTATAATTTAATTTGTGTGTGTGTCTGAAAAAATTAGGGACTTTCCGACGACCTACAAAACCGTGAGGAACTATTGGGAGAATTAAAGACTACCGCCAAGCCTCTAATTGAAACTTGTGATGGACAAATTGTAGAACAAATTGAAGCAGCCGTCCAAGAAGCAGTCACCGCATGGAATGACACATCTGGTAATCTGCTGGACCTTTGCACGCGATACCAACGTGCTGTGCAGCTCTGGGAAAAGTATCGGAAAGCATCAGACGTCGTGAAAACATTCATCGAACAAGAAATGGACAGTGTGAAAACCTTGGAGCAACCGTTGGATTTGAAACAACACGCCAAGGTAAGTTTAGTAAAAAACTTGAAAACTTGAAAATGAACGTGTATGTTTCTTTCAAATATAATTTGATTTTATAATTCCGTGTTATGTTTCATGGAAATTAATTTTTTTTTGTGATAACTGATAAGCAAAAATGCGGTTTTGTTTTTGAAATAATCGCATTACAATACAATCCTTCAACTTTTCACATTTTTCTTATCGCATATTTTTTTAAAATAACCAAAGTTGAAGTGATAACAACAAAAGAATACAGCATCTTTGAAATTGTTTTTGAGGAGTGACGAAATTGTATAAAATAAGAGCGATATCTAAATTCGGTTGTAGTTGCAGCGCTGCGGGATTCTAATGCTAGAACGATACACAATTAGCTCAATAATGGTCGCAATTAGAATCATGGTGCTGTAAATAGATCCTGAAGTATAGCATTAGTGCTGTTCGTTTTCTTCGTTGATATTTCTTGTACCTGCAGTAATGTTTTTGTCTCTTTAATGATTATGTTATTTGTGTACGATTAAGGCACAACCGGGGTAAATAAAAGAATCGAGATCAACATTTTAATGAGATTTAAATCATCTGCCATGAGTCATAGAGAAAGCAATCATTAAATTAAATCAATTTATTTTGTTTATTTCAGGAATCCCAAGAGAGTTTGGTTAATCAAAATGATAAACTGAATGAACTTCGAGAGATGGTGTCACGAATTTCAGCTGATGTTGGATTAGATATATCGAATTTGTTGCAAGGTGAATTGGATGCTTTGGGTCAAAAACTACAAGAAGTTAAAGAGAGCATCACAACTTTGGCAAATGTTGCGGAGACTAAAGATTTAGAGCGCAAGGGAATCGATGAAAATATATGTCAAGCACGCACGTATCTGAATAATGTTCAACAGGTAAGCAAAATTTATTTTAAATTTAAAAATGAAAAAAGTGAGAAAAAGTCAAAGTTTAAGGTTGGAAATATCACAGCTTTAAGAGAATAATTATTGTACAGAATTATATTCGGTTCGAAATTCTTCATTTTTCGTAATTTAAAAATTGCATTACAAACTTATTTATTTAATTTAGACGTTGCGTTGGAGGTTTGACAATTTAATGGATAATAGTCTCTGCTGCTTTTTTACTGATTTTTGTCAATACCCAAGCTAAAAATTACTTTAGTTGTTTTAAAGAAAAATTGGCATAGTAATAATTAAATATGACCCAGAATTTCAGAATGTAAGCCAAATACTGAAATACCATTTTTAAAAATTATTTGATAATATTTATTTCTGAACAAAATCGAAAACCAAAACCATTGTTCTTTATGAGTTAAATCAAAATTTCGACATTCTCCTTCATAGAATTATATACTAAATACGACGGACGGATACCGTCCAGGTTCTAGCTTGGCTTACTGTTGAACGCACAGAGAGACAGACCGATCGAATGTAGTGTAATTTTTTTTTCCTCAAAATTCAAAGAAGTAGGTAAATTCTTCAAATCGTCTTCTTACACAAGAGAACTTTTCAAAGCAATTTGAATTTAATCGATATTTATACTAAAAAACTTTATAGTATAGTAATGTTTGTATTTTTTTTCAGGACATGGCTCGTTCTCCAACAAATCCAAAAGAAAGTGAAGATCAGTTGATTGCCTTACGAAATCACCTTCAAACATTAACTAAGACTGAAGAACAACTCAAACAAATTCAGGACAAAAACGTCGACACTAACAATAGTTCAGATTCGTCGATAATCGACGTCCTGGAATTATGGCAACGTGTTTTCCAAGAGACATTCCAAGAGTACCATCGTCTATCATCGAGATTGGTAAGGAGTCAGAACAGCACAGAAGCTCTCAAGCTTTGGAGGCAGTATCTGCAGCATGTGCAATCATTTTTATCATGCTCGATTCCCGATGACTACAATAGTTTAAGTGAACAACGCCATCTTTGTGAAATTCATCAAAATCTGCTTGTAAGCCAACAGTCAGTGCAATCAATTCATACTGAATCAAATAAAAACGATGATAGTGGCAATGTTGAACAGTTCAAAGTCCTGACAAATGTGCACAATGATACCCTTTCTAGAATAATCCAAAGGAATAGAGAGATTGAAAACAGGATGAATGCATGGAATGTTTATCGTCTGGAGTTGAATACACTCTTTGAGTGGCTGAAAGAAAGAGAAAAAGAAAGATCCATGTTGCAATTGAGATACATTCATGTTAAGAGAGTTCCAAGACTAAAACAGAAAATTACCGAGCTCATTAATCTTATTCCTTTGGGCGAAGAAATGACTGAAAAGCTTAAAGATCAGCAAAAACTTCTATTGGTCTTTAGCGATGATGCTTTAGCCACATCTATTCGAATGGAGCATGCGTCAGTCAATCAAAGAATACAAAATCTGCGAGCTGCTCTCGAAACCTGGAATAACTTTTTACAAAAAATAAGTCAACTCTCCGAAAGTTTTGACACCAAAGTTAAACATTTGAGGACAGAATTCGCAAATGGACAGGAATTAGTTGAAGAGACAACCAACAACCTGCCAACTGACCCAAATAGAATTTACGAGAGATTGAATGTGTTAAGGAATCAAAGAATACATATTGCAAGTCTGATTCAAGAACTAGAAAGTCTTAACGTTAATCAAGAGGAATTGAAAGAGTGCATAAGTCCACATGATATGAAATCTATTCGACAAACTATTTGGATTCTGTGGCAACAACACGGAGATTTAGATTATCAGCTTTCAAATTTAATCAACACCATCGAGGATAGACTCTCATTACTGTCAATTTTCAATACCCGCTACGAAAGGATTTTGACGTGGATAAACGAACTTGAAACACGAATCGAAAAAGATTCTGATATGAGTTCATTACAAAATCCAGAAGAAGCTGCCAAGAATCTGGAGAAACAAATCCAGTCTGAACTTCAGCTGCGTGAAAAAGACCGTGAGTGGTTGCTTTCAACAAGCAGGGAACTACTTTCTTTGTACAGAGATAGTCCTGATGCGGAAACTATACGAACTGATGTGCAACAAAAATCTGATGTAATCATTGACCGCTGGGAAAGATTGAAATATCTATGTAAACAACGGTCAAATAAAATATCGGATCTTAAAACGACCTTAATCCGGCTGGATGAGCGAATAGCTCTGATTCGCCAATGGATGCTGGAAATCGAAACAAAGATTTCTGAAACAATAGTTTTTGAATCACACATGCCAACTGTTATGGAAACAAAACTAAGTGAACATGACGTTATTCAGCGTTCCATAGAAAACCAAAGTAGTAATGTAGGTGAAGTTCTGAATCTTGCCGAAGTGCTACTTAGCGACTCAGATACGTGGAAAGTCCATCTTAACACAAATAACCTGCAATCGAACTCGCAAAATCTTGAAAAACGATGGAAGAACGTCTGTCGACATTCAACAGAAAGAAAAGCTAAGATTATCAGAATCTGGAATTTGCTACAACATCTTGTGAAACTAACCACTGATAACAAGTCTTGGGTGAGTAAACAAGAGACACAAATTTCGAATTTAGAGAAAGACTTAAATACTCTCTCAAGAGATCAAATTACTGAAAGACAGAGAATTGTCCAGGAAGTAATATCAAACATAAAATCTCAAAATACCAAGCTCACAGAACTGGAACAATGCTATGGCAAACTTGTAATAGAACAAGGAATCGACCTTGAAAATATGCAGAAACTGACTATGCCTACAAAAGTTTTAATTACAAAATGGAAAGCACTGCATCCAAGATGCTTTGCCATTTTGGATACGATAGACAAAGAAGCGAAAATTCAAAGGGAATTTATTACTGCGCACGACAAAATCGTTTCCATTCTTACAGATATTAGTTCTCAGCTAGATGAAGTTGAGAAGTTTGATCCGCAGACAAGTTTGAAAAACATTGAACGATTGGAACGGAATTTCCAACAATCCAATGATGTTTTGAAGCAAGCTGACATTCTTGGAGACCAGGCTAAAAAGCTTAAACATCAAACCAATGCTTCAAGAATTGCAGAGCTAATCATGGAGTACACAACACTATGGCAACAGATTCAGCTCAAGATCACACAGACTAAGTCGACTTTACTGACCAAAGTGTCTTCAGTGGAACTTCCAATTAAAGCAGCGAGGTTAATGGAAAGTGACGCAGGCGTTCAGGTTGATACCCTTTCCAAAAAGAAATCACTCCATCGTATGACCTCAATAACACCGAAAGATGCTTACATCATGGAACTCGAAACAGCAATCATAGAATGTAAGAGCAACTTGGATGAACTTCAACAAGCTATAACGGATAAGACTCGGAAGCCCGGTCCTCAACGGATCTCAAAGTTAATGGCCAATTCTCAATCATCTACCGAACTGATGAAACATTTGAGCACAATTCTTATAACTGAATGTTCGGCCAGTAATACAGAAGCAAACTCTGAGATGGTCAACGAATTGATACTGCGGTATGAAACCTTACAGTCGCAATGGAAGGCACGTCAGCAACACGAAGAAAGTACAAGGTATGTCCTCCTACAATATTATTTAATTATGTGGCTTTTGCTTGGATTGGTTTTCTCGGTTTGGTATTATTCGATTTAAGTTTGAAAAAAAAAATGTTTGTACTCACATTGGGAATGGAAGACTCTTACATGATTGCAATATTTTTAAAGCAAGTGACTCTAGACATGCCAATTATAACAGTTTTGATTTATAAAATGACTGTTTATGTAGCCCCACAAGGCCAGGGGCCTCCGCCAGTGGGCATAGTTAACGCACACCCACTTTTAATGGCCAAAAACTGTTATAACTGTTATAAATTGGCAAGTCTCTAGTCTCGTCCATTTTTTAAATGGATTTCTTAGTGAATTAATTTCTAAATTCCATTCATCGACTTTAACTTTAATTTTACTAATACAATTATATCATATTTAGCTTCTGAATTATATTTCTTTTCGATTGCAATTCAATTGTTCACCATCATTTGTGAAATGCATGCATTCACTTACAATCGTTTTGGTACATAATTACAGTCTTTGGCACATTCAATGCGTGTGCTTAAACTGTTTGCATAATAGAGGGTCCGCCATCTAACGTTTTTTTTTTTCAACTAGTGCTTATTTCGTGAATGGTAACACTTAGCTCATGTCTGATTTGACAGATAATTAGTTTTATCCTTCCGCTAAACGAATATGGTTGTTATACGCTTCGCTAAGTGGGCCTGCGATCGACTTAGAGATGATGCCGATTTTGCCAAAAAAATCATCTTTTCAGATGAAGCTCATTTTGATCTTGGCGGGTAGTAAACAAGCAAAATTGTCGCACTTGGGGCACAGAAAACCCGCACGCATACATTGAAAAGCCGATACACCCAAAACGAGTCACTGTTCGGTGCGGATTTTGGTCCAGAGGCATAATTGGGCGATTTTTCGAAAATGAGCAAGGAGTGGCCGTTACAGTCAATGGCGATCGTTATCGGGCCATGTTGAACGAATTTTTGTTCACAAAAATTGAAGAGGAGGATGTTGGCAACATTTGGTTTCAACAGGACGGCGCTACGTGCCACACAGCCGAAGCTACACTCGTTGTTTTGCGCTATTTTCAAAAAAAAAAAGAAAAGTTATTTGGTTTTACTTATTGTAATTTGATTTGCTCATAAATGTTAAGTAAACGCTTATTATTGAGTGAATTCGTATATGTAGGTATGAGCGGTAATTTTTAAAAGTAATCTAAATTAATTTTAAAATTTTTTTTCTTCATGAAAATCAAGTTAATGATAAAAACTGACTGAAATTTGAAGGTATCTAACTTTAGTTAGTGAAGGAGATAATGCATAATGCAATCAATACTTCTTTTAAGTTGCAATACATTTTACTATCAACTTTTGTAAGACCTAGACCACTGTTAAAATAAAGGACTAATTTGTAGCTGCAATATGAACTTAAATGAATTTAAATATTTAGGGAAATAAAAATAAGCGCAACAACATACATGCCTACAATTTTACTTAATAGTTTGAATTGTGATTGTATTAGTTTTTTAAGGTCTTGAAATAAATCAAAGGGACCATAAAGTTGAATTCGTTGAATGCTTTTTATTTGTTTACAAGTTTACAAAACTGATGTTTGTACGGATTCTTTTAATGTCTTTCAAATTTGTTAAATTTATCACAAGCTAAATCATAAAGCCCACTTCTTTTTCGAAACTGTACTAATTTATTTTTCATGTTTCCTCTATACTAATGCTGCTCACTTTAAATAATATCGTCTTCAAAAAATTGTGCACAGGTCTAATATTCCTGCCGCTTATAATCTCACATGTCCACAGTAAGTATAAAAGTGCAAAATAAAAAAATATTATCAAATTTTTGAGTTAAATAACAAACAAAAAACTAACAATTGGATGCGAGTGAATAAAAATTGGTTAACTATTTAATTTTATCTGTCTCAGAAGTTTTAACAGTAATCCCCGGAATAATAGGAAATAATAATAATTTGTTCATTGAATCGGCTATTTTGAAAATTCAATTACCACTTTCTGGGAGGTGGTGTTGAGCCACGTACATATGTAAATACAATATTATTTCATATATGCTATCCGTTGATTGTTATAAAATGATTAAAACGTACATACCTAATATTTGAATTGGGGACTACTGTATAATATCTACAAAAAAGTTTATTTAACTTTCGATTTTTAAAGCATTTTCAATATAGCTATTTCAAATTTCTTTGCTATTTTAGTGATGTTGGCCGTTTAACATGTCCTCTTTGTACCCAGCGTAATTGGCAACAAATTGATAATGACTTATGGCGACTTGAGCAATGGTTGCAATTTGCCGAAAACACCCAACGTTCGCAAACAAGTCCGCCTAGCAATATTGAAATTTTAGAAGATATCGTTCAGGACCATCGAGAATTTTTGTTGGATTTAGAAAGTCACAAAATAATTATAACTTCATTGAATGTCGTAGGTGATCATTTGGCAACTCACACTCTAGATACCGATAAAGCTCAGCAACTGAGAGCAAGATTGGATAATGACAATTCCCGCTGGAATACGGTTTGCATTAATGCAACAAAATGGCAAAGTCTCTTGCAGACAGAATTGATGGGTAACAGTGAATTTCATCAGATCATTGATGAGCTTTGTACTTGGCTGCAGCAAACTGAACAAAATATCAAGGCCTCCGAACCAGTGGACTTGACTGAGGATCGCAAAATTTTGGAAGCAAAATTCCGAAAGTTCAAAGAACTCCGTGCCGAATTGGAACGTTGTGAGCCTAGAGTTGTTAGTCTGCAGGATGCTGCTGATCAATTGCTGAAAGCCGTTGACGATAGTGAAAGCTCTTCACTCACTTATACAAGGTAAGTTAGATAAAGCAATCATGTGGGCGGAAGGAATGTTCGTTTGAAAAACCAGCACTATAGAACTAAGAAGATTAAATTACAATTAGAGGAATATTTTCGGTACACTTCATATAGATTAAATCTTTACAAATGTACATATATTGCCGATAATGCTCAATAAGTATAAGTTTATTAAAAATATTGTGCCATATTAATAGTTCTTCTAGAGTTCTTAAACTGGAGTTTACATTTTTCGTTTTAGTATAATGTTGTGTTTATGAAATATAAATTCTAACCTTGTTTTGCTTATGTGCACAGGTGCATACTTAAGAGAAAGCAATAACAAGACAACAGTTTTTTTTCATTAGATTGAAAGGAAAAGTTTGTCAACTTCTGTTTACTACAACTACAAAAATATGCCTCATTGACTTCTTTTTATAATCACTGTTTATGATTTTTTAGATCACGCTTGAAATTTTTGGAAAGTACTTAAGTTTCCTCGAGTATGAACTTTAATATGCTCTAGCATTGGCATTAAGACTCAATTTAAAAACCAATTTTCAGATTATTAAGATTAATATTGAGGATTTAAAATGATGAAGACTCTAGGCATGCCAATTATGACAGTTTTGGTTTATTAAAGTACCTTCTCTTTATGCGGCCTCGCAGGGTTAGGGCTCCTCCGCCGCTGGTGCTCATACTTCAGACACCTCAAAGTTTTTTTTTTGTCAAGTAGAAGCGCGCTAATGCATGCATATCTTTAATGGCGATAAACTGTTATAAAATGGTGTTTCTCTAGTCTCGTCCTTTAAAGAAATACCAAATTTTCGCTGCTTCAGATTTCTTAACATCATTTGATTTAAAATTTGTTAACATAACAGTAAGTCTGTTCTTTAAGCATTAAAATAAATTGATTTCACCTACATACAACATAATATATTCGTATACTAAAGACTGGATTTGTTCAAAATAATCTTGAGATCTTAATGTTATGGAGAAGTAGTATAGGGGGTTCTGGATTTTTAAGAAGGATTTCATTTTATGTGTTCACTTATTATTAAATGTGTTCGTCCGCCCATAGCAACATTTAAACGTTTTGTGTGAAAGAAACTTATGTTATCTCAATTTATCCATAGAACTCTTTCTAGGTTAACTGACCTAAGGCTGCGCCTGCAATCTTTGCGCAGGCTTTCTGGAATATATATAGTCAAACTGGGTGCAGTACTTGGCTATGATGGAGAAAATTTGGGAGTGTCTCTGCATATGCTTTCCAATGAAGTAAGTAAACTTTTGATTTAAATAAATCCTGATTGATTTGAGAAACAGTTTTTTGCACTAAGGTATATATATATTATTTTATCAAAAATGCTTTCACAAACTTTGTCTATTTGTTTTGGCAGATCTAAAAAAAAAAAATAAAATATTTTCTTAAACTTTTTGTTTCTAGAAAGTTTTTGTTTTGTAACTTTTAATTTTATGTCCTCGTTTTACTTTGTTTTTGCTACGCAGCTTCTGGAACAATCTGAATCAAGGATTCAACCTTCTTCTTCTTCTATTACGGCATCATCGCACAACACTGAAATTGCAAAGTAAATACTAGAATTATTTTTATTTTTAGTTAAATTTATTTATCTTTTTTAATCTTAATTGGTCAGTTTATATTTCCGACTTCGGAGTATTTACCTACTTATGTTACGAAATATTTGACAAAAAATCTGGAGAAAATTAGCTGAGGAATGCAAACATTTCTGAAGTCTCAGACATATTATAAACTGACCATATAGCAATTATTTCTTGTTTGTTATTATTAAGAGTGATTTAGTAAATTTTTTTAATTTCGGTATATTATTCAAATTCATCACGTAATTTGTCTTAAAGTAAAAAGTATTTTAAGAAAAATATCTAAATTCAATGCAATGCGTAAAAGCTAAAATATAAGGTTCTGTGACTTTATAAGCTTTAACTCACAACGTCTATTTCAACTTGCTCTTAAATGAATTTGTCTTTTTTTTAGTTCCGAAGATGCTGTCGACGGAGATGTTATCAACACTACTGTTCTAGCACGCGGTTATCGATTCTTAGGCCGCGTTGTTCGTGCCTCGCTTCCCATACAAGCGCTCATGTTGCTTTTACTGGGTGTTGCCACACTTGTGCCCCACGGTGAAGACTACACTTGCATGTTCTCAAATACATTTGCTCGAAGTTTAGAGCCCATGCTATCCTATCCCAATGGACCACCACCAACTTAAAATCCAAAATCTTTCCAAACCCCTTTAAAATACTATCAGTGATAATTTTATAAAAAAATGAACAAAAAAAAACAAAAAAACAGTGACTTAGAATTAATTTAATGATCGATTCAAAGGTAAAATTCTCATGCTTATATGTATACAGTATAAACGCACATAATTATGTTTATAAATCATTTGTCAAATCGATAAGCAGTACATGCGTTTCGTATGTAATGTATATTATATACGTTAATGAAAGTAAATATATGTTTGTTTATTCAGGTCACACGACATTGCTTCGATAGTCGTACAAATGTTTCATCTTATAAGTACGAGTGTCAGAAGCATAACTTCAATTCTTTAAGTTGAAATTAATCTCCCCTTGTATTTTTTACTATAAGAAGAGAAGTAATCAGTTGATGATCTGGAAAAAACAAGCAGTAACTTTTGAATAATAATACAAAAAAAAAAAACAAAAATATGTATCCTATGACGGTGCTAAATCCCTAAACAACAAAAATATAATTTTCCTACATTTATTTGTTAAAGTTTATTATTATAAATTTTAAATATTGAACAAGAAATCCATCCAATTATTTTATTTAAACATTTTATACTTTGTTTATATACGACAACTTTTTTTTTGTAAAAAAATGTAACAGAAACGTAGTATCCTATGATAAAATAAAATATAAAAGATATTTATATACTAAATTTGTTACTTGCATTAAACGAATATTTAAATTTAGATTAAAAACATTGTACCTACATATAAACACTTTAATATAATCGAAATGAAAAATTTAAATATTGTGTTTAATTCATTCGTATATTTTTGTATGAGTTGCAGCTTCGGAAGAAAAATGAATTGGTTCAAGTTCAATGAGTCAAGCAACATCAGCTTTTCAGTTCAAGTTCATCTGAATTTCGGATATATGCAATAAACATATGTGAGGGTTAACTAAGTACCTACTGAAAAACTTGACAGAAATAGAATTGGAATATTGTTATAAATAAAATGGCTTACTGAAAATGGTTAAATTAAACAATAATAATAACAAATCAATCCGTTTTCAAAATACTGAATTTACGTTATTTTACGTACTTGCGAACGTGAAAAAGAATCAGCTGGATATGGTTCTCTTTTAACCTAACACCTTTCCTTAGGTAACTTAGATTTATATTTTATTCCCCAGTGGTGAAATTGAAATGGTTTTACGGCATTCCACAAAAGAAATTATAGTTTATAGGTAATAGTCGGGACGTTGGTGAACGATATCAAGAAAAACCTTGCATTTCAAATTGACGAGAAGCGGACTTGCCTACCCATCAAATGAAAAATTCTTTATTTCTTACAATTCAAAAATTCCTTTAATTATAAATTACTACCACAACCACCTTATCTCCTTTTTAACATGACAAGAAAGATGAAATTTTTTTTTAAACTCTACTATAGCTATAAAAGAAAATATAATTAAATATTTAAGCTAATTTTCGTAATCGAATACTACTAAAGGGTCCGCCATCTAACGTTTTTTTTCAACTAGTGCTTATTTCTTGAATGGTAACACTTAGCTCATGTCTGATTTGACAGATAAGTAGTTTTATCCTTCCGCTGAACGAATAAGGTTGTGTATACGCTTCGATAAGTGGGCCTGCGATCGACTTAGAGAAGATGCCGATTTTGCCAAAAAAATCATCTTTTCGGATGAAGCTCATTTTGATCTTGGCGGGTAGTAAACAAGCAAAATTGTCGCACTTGGGGCACAGAAAACCCGCACGCATACATTGAAAAGCCGATACACCCAAAACGAGTCACTGTTGGGTGCGGATTTTGGTCCAGAGGCATAATTGGGCGATTTTTCGAAAATGAGCAAGGAGTGGCCGTTACAGTCAATGGCGATCGTTATCAGGCCATGTTGAACGAATTTTTGTTCACAAAAATTGAAGAGGAGGATATTGGCAACATTTGGCTTCAACAGGACGGCGCTATGTGCCACACAGCCGATGCTACACTCGATGTTTTGCGCCATTTTCAAAAAAAAAAGAAAGTTATTTGGCGGACCCTTTATATGGGTTTTAACCTACTTCACGTTATGAATGGATAAATATGTAAAATCATGATCCTCTAAGGCCAACCTTTATTAGTTGCAAAACAAAAAGAATTGTTGTAATTACATTTCACTTTATAAAAGCCTTTTTTTTAAGTAACCTTTCAAACCCAAAAAGAATTTTTAAAATCAGATGCCACTTTTCGTTTTTACCCCATTTCACCATATAAATGCCAATTTTATGAAAAATAACTACGGCCATCCACTAAAATACAAAATACAACCTTTCAAACACCAAACAAATTTCTTAAATCGGACACATTTTTTATTTTTACCCCTTTCACCCTACAAAAAATTAAATTTGAAAAAGAATATAACTTAATCCATTTCCTAGGAAAAACCTTAAAAAAAAAGAATTTCTTAAATCGGACAATTTTTTCTATTTTCGCCCCATTTCATCTACAAATAAAAAAATGTCTTTAAATGTGTACAATATATATTTATGATGTCTCAATATTCACATAAATACATATGTAATATATGAATACATAAAAATGGTTCCTTAAAGATATAATATGTATATTTAAGGGCGATACAAAGCTCACCCATTTCCCTTATAGTTTATAATAAAATATTATAAATAAATTTTTAAACAAATAAATACATGGTTATATATAAACTTAAATTTAATGAACGAATATATTTTGTTTTGCGTGGCAAGTGTCAAAAATATCTTGTCGGATAAATGCCCCCTCTGTTAGACAATTTGAACATCTTTGCTTGACTACTTCTTCTTCCTCCTCTTCATCATCGCCAAATGTATCGTCATCTGTGACAGTAATGCAGCGAACATTCCTTGGGTATTTCTAAAAAAAATAATAAAAACATCCTTATCTACAGAAAATTTTATATTTTTACCACCACCACTAATGGCCGTTCATCATTTTCTTCTGAGCAAACTATTGGATCGAAAATTATTTTCTTCGATCTCAAAATAATAAAAAGGATAAAGACAAGAAGTGAAATCTGAAAAAAAAAATAAATTAAATTAAAATGTTAACATGTTTTTTTTTATAAAAAAACAACAATTTTTAATACATTGCTGCTAATTTGCTAATTATCGTTCTATATTTAAATGACTCTTGATTCCGAAAAATGTTCGACACAGTTGTAAATAAAGCAGTTTATTATGAAGGACATCACAAATTTTTTTGTAGACAGCAACATTATTTAACAATTTCAAATTTGTTAAGAACTAAATTGAAAAATTGTTGTCGGCAAGTAGATGTTATTTTATTATTTACTGACTTTGCAAAGGCTTTTTATAAGGTTCAACATTAAAAATTGATAAGAAAATTGAACAATATGGGTTTTCACTTCTCGATTGATTTTGTATAAATAAAAAATGTTGTATAAATAATTAATTGAGTTATAAGTTGTCTATCAGGAGTTCCTCTGGCCAGCTATTTGTTTTATTTTTTTAAAGGCACCCTGGGAACGCAAAAATTTTAGCGCCAAATTTTAAGGCATGTAATTTAGCGGAAGGCAGAAAAGCGGAAGAAAATTTAATAAGAAATAAAAAATTGTGTAACAAAATGCAAAAAATAGAATATGAAAATAATTAATTATTACATCCACAAAAATAATTAAACGCTCACTCTTGTTGTTAAGAAATGTGCTTTTGAGAACTAAAATTTGAAAATCATATGTGCATATTAACTGAAATACAATGAACGACAAAAAAAAATGTGTATTGCATAAATAATCCCGCGAATTTTGTGGATTTCATAAAACCAATTTTAAAATAAATAGACATCCATAAATTGGGTGAAATAAATAATTTTTTTTAAATCGATAAATGTCCCATTGCTACTTTAAAATGAAGGACCATGGGCAAATTTGTATGGACTTTGTGTCCCATTTCAATATTGCTCAACAGTTATGAAACTTATGACAAATGAAATCTTATGAAGAGTATTTTATTTCATTATCTATGGCAGCTAAATTTAAATGGAGTGCGAAAATGGTATTTCGGTGCATTTTATAAAAAAGTATTTAAATTGGGACCAAAAAAATGAATGCAAAAATTGCCAACACGTAGTGAAAATTAAAAGCGATTAAATTTATTAAGTTCAGAATTTATGTAGTTTTTAAAATTTGGAAAAAAAATCAGTATTAAATTTTTTTGATTTACCATTTTTGAGTTTGAAAGTAATTTTTTCCAAGACTATTAATAGAAATACGTTGATTTAAAAATAAAATATAAGAACAGACTTCTGGCTTTCAAAAAAGTTAAAACACTTTTTTGAAAGTGTTGCCATTTTTTGAATAATTTGTTTTCCATTTCAAATACATTTTTTATTAAATTCGCCAAAACGCAGTTTTTGAGCATGATTTCAATTTAGCTGCCTTAGCTTTTTTTAGCTTTTTGCTTGCTCGACAGGGCAAGTATTGGTTTCGTGTAAATACAAAATTCGATGTTTTAATCACAAATGGGTTTCGTCATAGCCTCCGTCCACTTTGTTATTTGAGATGGGGCCTAAACGGGTGCTTCAAGTTTACAGCATTTGTATGTGATTTCTTAGAGGAAAATTCAATTTTTTTATTTAAATCTGTGGGTAGCTCCCACAGAATTATTTTTTTTTTTTAAATGTTGTAAATAGTTCAAACAATAATGCAATTAAATGTTTTGAAAAAAATTCTTTTTAAAGAAAACCAAGCATCCATTTTTTAACTTTTTTTAACATTTTCTTGTTCATTACGTTACTGAACCATTAATATGCAAGTTCGCGGAATCCAGTCGAGCAAATTTTTTACTTTGCCAGCCTCAATGGTACCACTAGGCCAAATCCTTGATTTAGCTGCTATTCTACTTACTCAAAATGTTAAGACTAGTTATGGCAAACTCAACTTATTTTTGATTTAATCAAAGAATTTAACGTTCTATATAAATAACACATAAAGCCCGAACCACACTACTCTCGTGTGGTGTGTTGTGGAGTATATTGTCGCTGTCATTCCAATGTATTTCATAGATTTCGAGACAACACATCACACGATACAAATATGGTTCTACGCATATGAAATACATTTGAGCGATAAGGACACACTACTCCCCAACACACCACACGAGAGTAGTGCAGTTCAGGCTTAAGTGTGATTACAAATTTTAATAATTTTACTTACTTGTATTATTAAACTAAAAATCCATACACCGGAAATGATGTGGGAAAATTGTAGTGTAAGACTTTTAAACTTTGGAAAACATCCATCCAAATTTATATCATTTAAATCGTTGTACAAATCCTTGACATTTTGTGCATGGGGGGCAAAGCTTTCAAAACAAGAAGAAGCCGATCGTTTGCAGCAGGCATATGGAATCATTACCATGGAATGGCTCAACTCAGACCTGCAAATCATTTTTAAAATACAAATAGGCACCAATTTTGAAGTGAGGTATTTTGCTTACTTTTGTAGACACTCCTCCTGTTGTTCCGGAATCCATAGTGCTCCTTGCCAATCCTTAAATCCCATAACACCGCAACATTCGTTGCGAAACTGAATTGCATCCCACAGTAACTTCCATTCCGGATCCGTAAAGTACAGATCCATCCCTTCAAACAAAGAAGCTTCGTATGCTATTTGCAGAGATTCAATATTGCTATATTGAAACCACACTGTCACCGATCCACATACAACAGCTAAACTACAAAAACTGTTCCATAGAATCAGCAATCTCGAGTGTTCGGTTATTGTATCACTTTTACAAATGTGGTGCCATAAAACAAATCCAATAGAAAAACAAATCAAAAGTTCGAAGGTCAGAAGGTAAATACTAGACAGCTGACTCAGAAGCAAATTCCGCTCAATTTTTGGCAGGTAGGCTATAAAGATGCAGTGAAAGTAAGTCGTTATGCATAGAATAGTTAATCCGGCCAGAATTTCCAACGAGAGCAGAATTGTGACACAACATTTTGAGCGTTTTAATTTGTCACGCATTTGAAAACTTTTGCCATGTTTTCAGTTTTTGTTGAAGTTATATGTTTTTTTTTTAAAGTAGTAGAGTTTTGAAAATTATCCATAAAACAAACCATAGATACCTCCATAGTAACGATTACGATACATTTTATGCACTTGAAATGAGTTCCATTTTTATGTTTGTAAGGTATAAACAAATCGCTAACATCGTCGTAAGAAACCATTATAGACACAAATAAGCCAACCTCATTTCGATTTAAGTTTTTTTTTTACTCCTGATTTGAATTTCAAGTCAAAGCAAAGTAAAATTTTACTAAAGAATTGCCTATAAATATAAAAGTCATTAATTTAATAAAGAAAAAAACTTGCAATGACTGCAAGTGATCATCATGTTAGTATAATGAGCAGTGTCAGCGAATCTGAGCAGGAAGGTAATTGACAGACATTTTTCCATTTTATATAAACTAAATATTTTGAATGTATGGTGTATTTATAGATGCTGAAATTAACGAACAAATACAGGCTGTTGCAGAAACGCCAGTTCCAACATATTCGGATGAGGATTTAGCACAGCTGGTTAGCTTCGTTAAACGTATGACAATATTATTTGGTCTAGACCACCGAGACTGGACAGAACATGCTGTATCTGTTATACGTGGTTGGTTTCTTGGAGTAAATGAGTTAGTTTTGACTATATTTTATGATGACAACAAGTTGACGGCATGTCTAAGCTTCCCAATAGTGCCAGTGCAAGGTTTGACATACTTTATGCGAAAACCAAATGAAATTTTCGAGGTGGATACCTTTCACGATGAAGTTATATATGGAACTCTACTTGAAAACATTGACAAAGCGTTTTTGAGAACTGTGAGTCTAGTTTATGCTCCGTATTTTCGGAACTATACAGACTGGAGTGACAATGTAAGATATAGATTTTTTAATGCGTTGGATAAAGTTTTGGCCAATGTAACCGGGTTGTATTATAAAATGTCCGGAGCTACTGTGCTGTACGTACCGAGCATAAAAACCAAACAGAATCAATGTGCTGCTGCCAAAGATCGTGAGCTCGTTAAAAGCCTTGAAGCTATCGCTGTGCACTGGGGGACTCAGATCAGAACATGTTTGGCAGACAAAGTACTGGTCGCACCTCATGAACTAGTTTGTCCCATTGAAGAATACGAGTTCTGGGTATACCGATGTAAGAACAATAATTTGTGTATTAATTTAACATTCAACATACCCAATTTGCCGATTAACTTTCAGATGAGGTTCTACAATGTTTGAGCGTTCAGCTTCACAGTGAGGATATAGAAAGTGTTGTTGAGATACTCCGAACAGCTCAATCTGTATACATTAAACAGATTGAGGAGTTAATACAAGAATGCGACAGTGAATTAATCGAGTCCAAGTCGAATGTTAAATATATACAGCTGCTTGTCAAGCCTACTCAAATTTTAGACAATGCAAAGACCCCAGCCGAAATTGCTTCAATGCTACCCCGATTTATCCATCTCATACGATATATATGGCTGAATTCGGAATATTATAATAAACCTGCGCTCATAACGGGCTTATTTCGAAATCTAAGCAACCAAATAATAAAATATTGCATATCACAAACAAATATCGACAAAATTCTAGTCGGCCACCCAAGGTTCGGAATCCTTATGTGCAACATGTCGATTGAATGTTGTTTGTCATACAAGGCAATATTCAAGGAAATTTCAAAACAATATAGAGAAACTGAAAAAACTATCGACTGGCAGCTTGATGAAGCCATGATATTCAACCATGTTAACGCATTTGAGGAACGATTGTATGATCTAATTGACATATGCCAGTCAATGATAGTATTTGGAAGATTGGATGAAACTGACACTATTCCAAAACCATTGTTCGGGGGAACTCGCGGATCGTATTTTGAAAAGCAATCGGAAAGTGTGGAAAATAGCTTTATGAAAATACTCGAAACATTAAGGAAAGACTCAAAAGATTTAATATTAGATGTTCATAGAAATGAATGGTAAGCAGTATGCATATTGCATGATGTTTTTGCATGTGTTATATCGATTGTAATCTGTACAACTGTACTCAAAGTTTCTTACACGTAATTTTTATATTTTTACTGAAAGTGACTAGACATTCCGATTTATATCAGATTTATTTATGAAAGTACTGTTTATGCGACAGTTATCACATTCAATAACGTATTTTATCTTTGGTCGTAGGTATGCAGAAGTTCTTAAATATCGTAAGATGATTCGCAGTCTGGAGGAAATCGTACAACGTTTGATGTCAAATGTCTTTCAAAGTATATGCAATGTCGAAGAGGGTTTGGAAGTCTTAGTGACATTGCATTTCTATTCGTTTCGAGATGCTCTACGAAAAACTTATTTAAGACAAGTCAGTGAAGTCTGGGCAATGTTTATTTCAGATATTTCAACAACAAATGAAAAACTCAAAGAGCAATCTCAAAACCACGAATCTTGGGTTCCGAAGAACGCATCAAAGGTAATGATGTATAAAACAAATTTAGGACGATTGACATGGCTATATGACCGTCTGGACTATTGTGAATGGTTACCTGATGTCAGCTTGTCGAAAGTTGCATTGGAAAAATTCATTGGACTTACGAAGGATTACGAAAAAGAAATGGAAAAGACATTTAGATCTTGGGCTCAAGTAGCTGATGTAGATTGTGGACCAAAATTAAATCGAACTCTATTGATTCGAAGCAAACTTAAGAGAGGCCTTCTGGAATGTAATATTGACCGATCTCTAGTGCAAATTTGCGAGGAGGCTAGATTTTTTGCACAAATGGGATTTCAAATCCCAGCCAATATTAATAAGCAATATTCTAAATATTCGAATCTGAAATTTGTCTACAATAGTGTGGTAACTGTTTGCTTATCGTACAATCGCATTTTGGCAGCCCTTTCTCCAGGCGAAAGGAAACTCTTTGCAATGCTTATACAAAGTTGTGATAAGAAAATAGCTCCGGGTATTTTCAAGTTAAGCTGGGGTGGTGAATTCAGCGATGAGTACATAGTTGATTGTAGAAAACATACCGAGAGGCTGCAAAGCACAGTGGATATCTATAAGAGGGCGAACTTCAACATCTGCAGAGCCTGTGAAAAGATTAGTAATTTAACATTTTTCAATATTTTAAATGCTGGACAATCCTTAGAGAGCTTTGAGAAAAATCTGGATGCACAGTGTAAAGCAACAGCAAAAATATTATCGAAGCAGTATACATTTATTCTTGAATTGATATTAGCGGTCTTAAGAGAATTTCAAAACGTTTTCGACGAGGCAAAAAAAAAGACATTAAATGGATTTTAACAGTTGATATTAAATTTCTGTTTTCCATCCTTCCAGATGATTCCACAATGGACTTTTTACATAAACCGTTTGGATGACATGTTGGAGGCATCTTTTCTCACTTGTGTGAAAAATTCACTATCGATTGTTTTTGATGTTCTTCGGGGAAAGGGAAATGTTGGACCTTCGCAAATATTATTTGTAAATCTTGATATTCAAGAACGAAAAGTAACACGAAGTTCTATACCTACATATTTGATAATGCATTTACGATAGTAGGATATCTTTACAGATTGTGTTTGTACCTACAACTGAAGACATATCACTAACATTTCAAAGCATTCCTTATCGAATAAGAAAAGTTTTAAAAGAATTTCCGCGGCTTTGGCAAAAATTTAAACTTTCAACTTATTCACGGGCATTTGATGAAACTGTTAAGAATAATTCCGACTGCATTGCACTCGGAAGGAATATCACGCACGAAGTTGAAAACAATATTTCTGAGCTAAATGACTTCCTTGTAAATTGGACTAAGTTCCAGCCAATTTGGGAAATGCAAGAACTAACGTTTCTCAAAAGCTGGGAAGACAGGGAACAAACGGCAAATGAATTTGATGAGCATATAGCTAATTACACCAGTTTGGCCAATGAAGTGTCCATTCAAGAAACCATTTCCACAGTTCACTTCATCACGATTAATTCGAGCAAATTGAAAAATTCTATTCTGGATTTCATTGATTGCTGGCAAGACCTTAATATAAAATTGTTAAAGAAAAAGGCCTCTTCTAGAATAAAAGGTAGATGATATGTATTTTGAGCCTTAGATATTTTTTAGTTTGATATTTTTGTCTGCAGGTATCTACAAGTATATCAACTATAATATTGAAAAAGTATCTGTCATTCCAAGAACTCTGAAGGAAATAAAAGAGTCGAATGCATTTTATGAACAGCTTGTCAAAGAAATTGAAGAAAAATCTACAGAATTCCCAGCTATTTTAGCACTTTTTAAAGTTCTTGACAAGTATCAGATAAAATTTCCATCAAATACCCTTGAACTAGTTCAAAACCTTGATCAAGTGTGGCAAAACTACATAAAGAAGCTTTTGGAGGCTGATGAAATGCTGGGAAATACCAAAGAAGAATTTAAGGCAATGCTTTTAGCACAGTCTGAAAAATTCAAGGTTGCAATCAAAATTCTCATGGAAGAGTTTCTTCTTAAAGTCCCAACATCTTCCCTAATGTAATTTAATTTCTTTTTCCTTTAATCGCCTTTTACCTTTCCCAAACCCGAATTCCTTAATTTTAGTCCTCCCCAAATAGCGTTGAAATACTTGGATTTAATCAGACAGAAAGTCGAAGCATGTTTCAAGTTTGAAAAGAGTTTGGGATCAGATTTGAAAATTTTTGGTATTGGTTATTTTGATAACATAGAATTAAAAAAAATAGACAGTGAAGCGAAAATTTTATGTCATATTTGGCAATTGGTGAACGAGTGGACTTTGTCTTGGAATGAGTGGAAAGATGGGAATTTTTGGAAAATTGACATAGAATTGATTGAGGACACGGCGATATCATTGTACGCTGAATTTAATCAACTTTGTAAATCTTACACCGATAGAAACTGGGAAATTTTGGAAACCATAAGAAAGAATGTTGGTGAATTTCGAAAAACATTGCCTCTGATAGCCGCTCTAAGGAATCCATCTATGCGAACACGTCATTGGGATAAATTGCGCACAGTTGTTGAAATGTAAGATTTTTAATTATGGTTATTTGTGCATTCCAGCAACTGGATTGAAGAAATTTTAAAATGAAACTCAATTTCTGGAAAAATATGTTTTTGTTATGATTTCTGTTTCCAAAAAACCTTCATAACTCATAATTTGAATTTACATTTATCTATTTTATTTATTGCTATTGTAACCTTAATGAACCTTTTCAAAATTTACAGGCAATTCGACCAAAACTCTAAAGATTTTACTCTAGACAAAATCATTGCAATGAATTTCCAAGCTTTTTCTGAAGACATTCAAGATATCTCTAATACGGCAACAATGGAGCTTCAAATTGAAAATGCAATTAAAAATATCGCTGCGGTTTGGCTGATTCAGAAATTTGAGGTCACCCACTATCGGGATACAATTTATAGAATTAAAAATGTCGAAGATTGTGTTCAGCTCTTAGAAGAGCATCTGATACAAATTTCCAGTATGAAATCGACGAAATTTGTTGAACCGTTTATAAAAATCGTTGATCATTGGGAAAAAACATTGGCTAATGTTTCCGAAACTCTTGAAAAAGCCTTAAGTGTTCAGCGTCAGTGGCTGTATTTGGAAAACATCTTTGCAGGTGAAGATATTAGCAAACAACTGCCTCTCGAGGACCAGCGATTCCGAGAGTTAACGATCGAATGGGGCGCAATTACTGAGAAAATGTTTCATGCCAAATCTGCGGTCAAAGCTATTCATCACCGGGTACATGGGTTTCTGCTTGGGCGATGTACAAGCATAGAAGATGAACTGGAGAAAATCCAAAGAGCACTCGAAATTTATTTGGAAACTAAGAGACAGCTCTTTCCAAGATTTTATTTCATCTCAAACGATGATTTGCTGGAGATTTTAGGAAACGCTAAAAGACCTGATCTGATCCAAACTCACTTAAAGAAACTCTTTGATAATCTATATAAACTGGAGGTAAAAAAAATGTTGGGAAAGCAAACTCGTTGGCAAGCATTAGGAATGTATGCAAGCGATGGCGAATATGTTGAATTTCTCAATCTTCTTTACATTGAAGGTCCGACAGAAAAATGGTTGGGAAGTGTCGAAACCCAAATGTTAGCAGTGTTAAAAAACAAGTTAAAGCTTACTAGGACATCTCTTAAGCAGTTATTGGCAAATCGTGAAAAATGGTTGAAATCTTGGCCTGGTCAACTCTGTTTGACAACAGCTTTGATGCAATGGACTGCTGAGTGCACAAGAAGTTTAGTTCATTGTAAAATTGTCGAGAGCAAGAAACCCCTTCGCAAATTGAAGCGTAAGCAGAAAAAGGTCCTTGGAATCCTTTCTGATCTTAGCAGGAAGGAATTGCCAACTATACTACGACTAAAAGTCAATACTTTGATAACAATCGAAATTCATGGACGAGATGTTATCGAACGTATGTACAAAATGAATTGCAGGGATGTAAATCACTTCGAGTGGTTTTCTCAGCTTCGATTTTACTGGGAAAGAGATCTCTCAACTTGCCACATTAAACAAACCAATACCCAATATACTTATGGGTATGAATACACAGGCAACTCTGGTAGACTGGTCATAACTCCGTTGACTGACCGATGTTACATTACGCTTACAACCGCTCTACATCTTAATAGGGGAGGAAGTCCTAAAGGACCTGCAGGAACCGGTAAAACCGAAACCGTAAAAGATCTTGGCAAGGCTCTCGGATTGTGGGTGGTAGTTACAAATTGCTCTGAAGGATTAGACTACAAGAGTATTGGTAAAAATTTTTCGGGTCTTGCACAGACAGGAGCCTGGGGGTGTTTTGACGAGTTCAATCGAATAAATATTGAAGTGCTATCTGTGGTTGCACAGCAGATTCTGTCAATTATGACAGCGCTTTCAGCCAAACATAAAATTTTTAATTTTGAAGGACAGATGATCAGACTCAAACCTACAGTAGGCTTGTTTATAACGATGAACCCCGGCTACGCTGGACGAACAGAACTTCCAGATAATTTGAAGTCTATGTTTAGGCCCATTGCCATGATGGTGCCTGATAATATTATCATAGCTGAGAACTTGCTCTTCTCGGATGGTTTTCAAAACGCGAGAAATCTTGCTCGAAAAGTCTTCACGCTTTATGAATTGGCCAAACAACAGTTATCAAAGCAGTGTCATTATGATTTTGGTCTACGTTCTATGGTTGCGCTTTTGAGATACGCTGGTAAGAAACGACGACATCTTTCCGCAACCAATGAGGAGGAAATAGTTTACTTGTCTATGCGAGACATGAATGTTGCAAGGCTTACCGCAGAAGACTTACCTTTATTTAATGGGATCATGGAGGACATCTTTCCCGGACTTGTGATCCCTATTGTTGATTATACCGATTTCAAAGAAGCTATATCTGCGGAATTTCTAGCTAATGGACATCAATTGGTTCCAAATGCCATTAAAAAGGTAATAGAAGTCTACGAAACTAAGAACTCACGACATTCTACAATGATTATTGGAGACACATGTACCGCCAAGAGTGTTACTTGGAAGGCTCTTCAAGGGGCTTGCAACAGATTGAAGAGTTTAAAGAAAGAAGGTTGGGAGAATGTAACAGTATATCCAATGAACCCAAAGTCATTAAACTTGGCAGAGCTTTATGGCGAATATAACCTTGCAACGGGAGAGTGGTTAGACGGTGTTCTAAGTCTAATTATGCGAACAGTATGTGCCGAAGAAACCACTTCACAAAAATGGATTCTTTTTGATGGCCCTGTGGATGCCGTTTGGATTGAAAATATGAACTCTGTTATGGATGACAATAAGGTGCTTACGTTGGTGAACAGTGAGCGAATAACCATGCCACCTCAGGTATCTCTTCTCTTTGAGGCCTCGGATTTGGCTGTAGCCTCTCCGGCTACAGTATCCCGGTGCGGAATCATTTACAATGATTACAATGACTGGGGATGGCGTCCATTTGTACAGTCGTGGCTAGAGCGACAATCTTTAAAAGAATACGTCGCTATCTTACGAGGCCTTTTCGATGACTATATTGATAAAATATTAGATTTCAAAAAATCCCGATGCCGTGAAACTATCGTAAGTAATGAGTTAAATGTAGTAATGTCAATGTGCAAGCTACTAGAATGTCTAGCCACGAAAGCCAATGGTATAACTGCAGAGAATGCTGAGAACCTTGAGACCATGACTAAGTTGTGGTTTCTGTTCTGCATGATTTGGTCAATATGTGCGACAGTAGACGAGGATGGCCGTTTAAAAATCGACGCCATGATACGGGAAAGGGAAAGCTGTTTTCCCATAAAGGACACTGTCTATGATTACTATGTTGAACCTCACTATAAGGCTTTTGTATTGTGGGAAAGTAAGTTGAGCGATAGTTGGAAATATGACCAAAAGTGAGTTCTAATATGCAAATTATACCTATAGTTATATTTTTTTTCAAAATTATTTTAATTCCTATAGTGTACCATTTTACAAAATCATCGTCCCTACGATAGACACTATACGCTATGAGTACTTAGTGTCTAAGCTCTTAGTAGCAGAAAGTCCGGTTATGCTAGTAGGTAAAGTTGGAACGGGAAAGACCTCAACAGCAATAAGCGTAACGAATTCATCTAATCGAGAAACCTTTACAATTCTTTCAATAAATATATCAGCCTTGGTAAGAAATTAACTTTGATTTTATTATTGTTATTTGTATCTCATTCACCAATCAGACTTCACCAGCGGGCCTTCAGGAATCAATTGAAAGCCGTACTGAAAAACGAACAAAAGTATTGTACGTGCCGATTGGTGGTAAGAAGATGATATGCTTTATGGATGACTTTAATATGCCAGCAAAAGATATATATGGATCTCAACCAGCACTTGAACTCGTACGCCAATGGATTGATTATAAGTTCTGGTTCGATCGAAAGACTCAGCAAAGAATTTATGTTCAAAATACGACTTTGATTGCGGCCATGGGACCACCAGGAGGGGGAAGGCAGGAAATATCTGCCAGAACGTTAAGTCGATTTTTCATTATCAACATGACTTTCCCAACGGAGGCAATAACTGCTCACATTTTTGGAACGCTCCTTAAACAAAAGTTAAGTGACCATGAATTGGGTGTAGTGGCTATGTGGAAGCCAATAACGCTGGCTACGGTTGATCTGTTCAATGAGGTGTGCAAAAAACTGTTGCCAACTCCAACCAAAACACACTATCTGTTCAATTTGCGTGACATATCGAAAATCTTCCAGGGATTGTTACGTAGTGATGCGAAGTGCACAATTAAGGTGTCAACCATTCAGCGGCTCTGGATTCATGAATGTTTTAGAGTTTTCAGTGATCGCTTGGTGGATGAATCGGATCAATCATGGTTTGTGTCTAAAATAAACGACACTATTGGCAAACACATGGATGCGACTTTCCATAGCTTGTGTCCAAATAAAATAGTTCCAATGTTTGGTGATTTTTTGAGTCCACAGGGCTATTATGAAGACATTATTAGCATTGACAACTTACGCAGTTACATGATCAGTCAGTTGGAGGAGTACAATTTAGTTCCCGGTTCAGTGAGAATCAATATAGTTTTCTTCCGAGAAGCTATAGAACATGTTATAAGAATAGTGAGGGTTATATCACAGCCTAAGGGACATATGTTGCATATTGGTATTGGAGGTTCTGGGCGACAAGTTTTAGCAAGAATGGCAATTTTTATTTGTGAATATGGCATATTTCAAGTTGAAGTTACAAGGAAATACCGGGCTTCAGAATTTCGTGAAGACCTGAAGACTTTGTACAAGACCACTGGAATCAAAAACAGACCTTGTGTTTTTCTCTTTAGTGGAGAACAGGTCATGGAAAACGCTTTTCTAGAAATAATAAATAACATGCTAAGTACAGGGGAAGCAAATTTATTTAAAACTGATGAGTTTGAGGAACTCAAACCTGGCCTTGAGCGTCAAGCTAAAAACAAGGCGGTTCCAGCAACAACAGAAGCATATTATAATCTGTTTACCCAAAATGTATGCAATAACTTGCATATAATAATATGTTTGAGTCCGATCGGTGAAGATTTTCGACTTTTCTTGAGGCAATACCCTGGTTTGATAAATTCGACAACTTCAAATTGGTTCCCATTATGGCCCCAAGAAGCCCTCCTAGAAGTTGCTCAAAAGTTTCTACTGGACATACAGCTAAACATTCCTATTCCAGGAAAACCTCTTTCAGCAAGCAAAGACAATCTCGTGCACATCACTGAAGAGGACCTACAAAAGAATGTTGCACATGTGTTCTCATTTATTCACTCGAGTGTTGTTGATGTCTCTTTACTTATGTTTATTGAAATGCAGCGTCACAACTATGTTACTTCTATCAACTTTCTCGAGCTTGTATCTGGCTTTAAGGATCTGTTGCAATCTAAGAGAATTGAAGTGTCAACGAATTCCAATAAACTTCGAAATGGGTTATCGAAAATTGAAGAAACTCAGGAAAAAGTTGCTTTAATGTCGGAAGACCTTAAAGTCAGCCAGGAGCAGGTGAAGGAGCTCACAAGCCAGTGCGAAGTGTTTATAGCTGAGATAGAAGATCAAAGCCAAGAAGCTGAAGAACAAAAAGGAAAAGTTGACGAAGAAAGTAAAATTATTTCTCAAGAAGAGGTAGTTTGCCTTGAGTTGGCTGAAATAGCACAACAAGATCTAGACGTTGTTATGCCAATGATAGACAATGCTGTAAGAGCCCTAGACGCCCTTAATAAGAAAGACTTGTCCGAAGTTAAATCCTATGGCAAACCACCACCAAAAATCGAAAAAGTTATGGAAGCCGTTATGATACTTTTGGGCAAAGAGCCTACCTGGGAAATGGCCAAAAAAATGCTTGGCGAACAAAGCTTTCTCAATGACTTGCGAACTTTCGATCGAGATCACGTTTCAGACAAAACATTAAAACGAATCGGCCTTTATACCCAAAATCCGGAGTTAGAGCCAGAAAAAGTGGCAACGGTTTCATCGGCTTGTAAATCGTTGATGCTTTGGATTATTGCCATAGAAAACTACGCAAAAGTCTACAGAATTATGGCACCTAAAAAGGAAAAACTTGACAGGACCATGCAATCATTATCTGAAAAGCAAATGCTTTTACAATCTGCGCGGCGTAAGTTGGAAGAATTGAACTCTAAGCTGGAGAGGTTGAGAGCCGATTTCAAGGAAAAATCTAACCTTTTGGATGATCTCAAAAATAGATCAGAAAAACTAAGGTAATTAAAGTTCAACTTAGCATACCTCGTTTGTTCCACAGATTCAATGAAGCTAAAAAAAAACGTTGAGACTTAACTTAACTTCTATAAAGTTTTGATTTCGGTGCTTTTTAAGAACAATAATACAAAACTAAAATCATTCTCAAAAATTTATTAATTTAAGGATTGTATAACATGGCACCTAGCAGTGTACAGCAGTATACAGGGTGGTTTTCATAAGAACACACAAAACTGGAGTATTTAGGTTACGTTAAAATAATGAAAATAGTATATTATTGGTCTATTGCCCATCGTTAAGACTGGACAATATTTGACTACTAAGGTTTTTATAGCACGATATGGTGCTCTTTTATTTAATTTTAAAATCAAGTTATTTTACTAATTACTTTTTTTACAAAAAAATATCAAACTGAAACTAGCTACTGATTTTTTTTATTAAAATTTTGCGGCTAGAAACGCGCTTGCGATTTTTTGTCTTTGCGACTAAAAATCGTGACCACAATAAATTATTGCTATGCACGCACTTGTGGTTTTCTGTCACGCGATTTTTAATTTGAAATCAATACAACATACCTACGCCTTTTAATGAAAAAGCACGCATTTGATAAAAATAAATAGCAACGTTCACAATTTTTTTTTTTTGATAATTGTTAATGATTTTTTTTGTCGAACATAAAATCACTTGGCACATCACTTTTTAGTAAAAACCCATTATCGCTCTGACCAGACTTTTATTAAAATTGAAGATGTGTGCGGTATCAATCGATTCCATTTGATCTTTTTAATTTTGTGACTAAAAAAATGCTCAAAAAATAAAACCTGTCGCTGCGATTTTTCAGTCACGTATGCGTTCATCGACATTGAAAAGCGTCTGTTCCATTTAAGGTACATATATTAAAGGTAATATCATTAGCGTTTAAATTTTTGTTCAGTTCTGCGCATCAGTGAAAATGGCGGATCTAGTGTCTCATTACTTGTCAAAATGCTTATATTTGTTGTTGTTTCTAGTAATGCTATGTGAAGTTTTCGTGGACACTCGTGCCTCCATGTTTAATTTCTGACTGACAACCTGTGAATATATTACCTTAGATTTGTGTACTGTGTGTTCCATTTATTGCGACTTTAAAATCGTGCGATTGAAAACCGCATGTTTATTTCTTGTTGCGAATACTATTTTTTAAGTTTTCGAAATTTAAATCGCAAATGTGAGACTTAGGGCCAGTTTCACAGTCGACACTTACCGGAATAAGTGGCACTAAAGTTTCCCATATGAGGAATTTAAGCTAAATTTCATAGCCAGCGTAAGTGGAACTTAAGTCACCAACATCGGAGACTTAAGTGCCACTTATTCAGGTAACAGTGCGCTGCGATATTGGGAATTAATCTTTCACATTCACCACTTAAGTGTCACTTTTCTGACTGTGAAACTGACCCTTAAAATTGATAATAACATTGATTAAATAAGAACATTTACAAAAAAATCATCAAAAGTAAAACTCTCATCGATTCGGTTTTAGATCTACATCTTCGTGTTTTATTGCTAGAATGTAAGGAATTATGTGGCCCATATTTTAGTCTCGATTTTCAAAACATCTTTCGACGGGGTTAATAGTAGTAATTTTTGTAATATTAAGAGAGGCAAGTGCCCCAGCGTACCCCCTTGACTATACCTATAAGCAATCCATATTTGACTATAAAAATAAAATACTTTACAGAAAGCAACTCGACCGAGCAATTATACTGGTTGAATCCTTGTCAGGGGAACGTCAGCGTTGGATGGACACTGTCGCAGCTCTTGATAAAGATTTTGAGAAGCTTCCTGGTGATTGCATTACAGCCACCGCATTTTTGTCATACCTTGGTCCGTTCGATTCCAAGTACAGAGACTCTCTCGTTGATATGTGGCAAAAACAGATTCAAGAGAAAAATATTCCACACACTGAAGATTTTAAAATAACACGATTTCTTAGTGATCCTGTTACAATCAGAGAGTGGAACATCCAAGGGCTGCCATTGGATGATTTCAGCACTGAGAATGGTATCATTGCAACTCAAGGAAGGCGATGGCCATTGATAATTGATCCACAAAATCAGGCAAACATCTGGATTCGCAATCTGGAAAGTCGCGATCT
Source organism: Leucozona laternaria (assembly GCA_932273885.2). NCBI lineage: Eukaryota > Metazoa > Arthropoda > Insecta > Diptera > Syrphidae > Leucozona > Leucozona laternaria. The sequence goes on along the minus strand of OW026368.1, from coordinate 115,197,131 downwards.
AAAAACAATTGATTTTAACCAGCCTGATTATATTCGAATTTTGGAAAGAGCTATGCAGTTCGGCTTTCCCGTACTTTTACAAAATGTTACTGAAATTTTAGATCCTATTATCAATCCAATATTAAGATCAACGCTTACCATTCAAGGTGGACAGAAATTTATAAAATTCAACGACAAATTTATATCTTACAAGGATACTTTTAAACTATATATCACGACAAAAATAAGTAATCCACATTATCCACCAGAAACATCCTCCAAGACCGCCATTATAAATTTTGCTGTAAAACAAAGTGCCCTAGAAGCCCAGCTACTTGGAATTATAGTTCGAAAGGAGAAGCCAAGCTTAGAACAACAAAAAGATGAAATGGTTGTGACCATAGCTAGAAATAAGAGAATTCTGATTGACCTTGACAATCAAATTCTTCGACTCTTGAACGAGAGCAGAGGTTCACTGCTAGAAGATGATGAGCTCTTCAACACACTGCAAAAGTCTCGACAAACTTCGGTACTTGTCAAAGAATCCCTGAGCACCGCAGAGATAACAGAAATCGAAATAGATGTTGCCCGCCAAGCTTACCAGCCTGCTGCCGAAAGAGCTTCAATTCTCTTCTTTGTTCTTACAGACTTATCAAAAATTGATCCAATGTATCAATTTTCACTAGCTGCTTATATTTTGCTGTTTATTAAGTCAATCGAAAGGAGTGCAAAGCACCAAGTTGTTATAGAACGTATTGCACACATTAATGAATACCACACTTACGCTGTTTTTAGAAATACTTGCCGAGGGTTATTTGAAAAACACAAACTTCTATTTTCCATTGATATGTGTGCGAAAATTCTTGAAGTTGCCGGTCAACTGGTAGAAGTGGAATACAATTTTATATTAAACGGAGGAATAGTCGTTAATAGACTTGATCAAGCTCCCAACCCGAGCCCAAGTAAGTTTTGATTTGTTCATTTCTAAATAACCTGCAAGTTTTTCTCTCATTTTAAGATTGGATTACTGAAGAGATATGGGATAATGTCACGGAGCTTGATAAGATCGCTGGTTTTCATGGTATTATCAATTCATTTGAGCAATTTCCAAAACTTTGGCATGGTAATATATACAGCACAAGGAATTTTCACGCTAAAGCTAATATGTGTATTTTCTTCTATCAGAATGGTATAGCTGTACTACTCCCGAATGCGAAGAACTTATTGGTGAATGGAATGACAAACTTACCGACTTTCAGAAATTTTGCGTAGTTCGATGCCTGCGTCCCGACAGAATAACATTTTGTCTATCACAATTTACAGTCAACATACTTGGGCCGAAGTTCGCTGAGGCTCCAATTTTGGATTTTAGATCTGCTTTCGAAGAGTCATCAGCTGATACTCCTTTAATATTTCTCCTATCACCAGGAGTAGATCCAACAGGTGGCCTAATTAGTCTTGCAGAACAGGTAAACATGGCTTCGAAACTGTTCTCACTTAGTTTAGGACAAGGGCAAGCACCACTTGCCACAAAGCTGATTATGGATGGAGCAAAGGATGGCAATTGGGTGTTTCTCGCCAATTGTCATCTATCTCTAAGTTGGCTTCCGACTCTAGATAAAATTATTCAAATGATTCAATCTACAAAAGTTAATAAGAAATTCCGATTGTGGCTGAGTTCTAATCCTCACAGAGACTTTCCCGTCTCGATCCTTCAGACTGGAATTAAGATGACCACAGAACCACCAAGAGGAATAAAAGCTAACATGAAACGACTTTATAACAATATATCTGAAGAAAATTTCAGCGAATGCACCGATCCGATAACATACAAAAAACTTATTTTTGCACTCTGCTTTTTCCACTCTGTTCTAATTGAGCGCAGAAAATTCCAAGAACTTGGTTGGAATGTTGTTTATAGTTTTAACGATTCAGATTTTGAAGTTTCTGAAACTCTGCTATTTCTCTACCTAAACGAGTACGAAGAAACTCAATGGGAAGCTCTGAAGTATCTTATAGCTGGTGTTAACTACGGGGGTCATGTAACCGATGAGTGGGATCGCCGTTTGCTAATGACGTACATTAATAATTTTTTTACAAGTGACGCAGTAGACATTCCCAGTTATCGGTATGCGAAGAAATGATTTACAAATAATACTATATGCTTGAATATTTTTTATAATTTTGAAGACTTTCATCTTTGCGAACCTATTCGATACCAGCAGATGGAGATCTCCAATACTACAAGGATCATATCGAACTTTTACCTAACACTGATAGGCCTGAAGCATTTGGGCAACACCGAAATGCAGATATTGCATCTTTGATTGGACAAACTAAAGAGCTTCTGGATACTTTGCTTTCCATTCAAGTTCAAACATATACAGCTTCTGCAGAAAGTTTGGATTCCAAGGTGTTGAGGATGGCTCAAGATATCGAGGCTCATATTCCAGACGAAATGAACTACGTTCAAACTGCAAAGGTTTTGGCAAAAACTCGAACTCCCCTGGAAGTGGTTTTGCTGCAAGAAATGTCCAGGTACAATGTACTTCTGGCAAATATTAAAGTTTGTCTCAGGGATCTACAAAAGGGTATTCAAGGTTTGGTGCTAATGGACAGTGATCTTGAAGACGTTTTACATGCTGTCTTTGAGGGAAGAGTCCCAATAAGTTGGCTCAAATGTATGTTACCAAAATGTTGATTTCTAATCAGCTTTAACAAATAAACTTTTCCCTAGCTTATCAGTCCCAAAAGCCACTTGCATCATGGACTCGTGATTTGGTGCTTCGTGTTGACTATTTCAATCGATGGGCAACAACTTTAAAGCCTCCATCACTTTTCTGGCTCTCAGCCTATACTTTTCCCTCAGGTTTTCTTACAGCAGTGCTTCAAATTTCTGCTAGAGCTTCGAAAACTCCAATCGACGAACTTTCATGGGAATTTTCAGTTTTTGTAGAAGATGAAACTGCCGTCGCTAGAATGGTTCAAAGTGAGGGAGTTTGTATTCGTGGGCTATTTCTTGAATGTGGTGGATGGAATAGAAAAGCCCGATGTCTACAGGATCCCCAGCCCATGGAATTGGTGTGTCAAATGCCAGTTATTCATTTCAAGCCAGTAGAGAATACAAAAAAAAGAACTCGGGGAATTTATCAGTGCCCGGCTTACTATTTTTCTCAACGCTCAGGATCTTTTATAACGGTGGTCGATCTAAAATCTGGTGCAGAGTCTTCTGACTATTGGATAAAACGAGCGACTGCACTTTTATTGAGTTTAAGCTCTTAAAACTTTAATTTGTTTACCGAATTATTTCAAAATTCACACTTTTAATATTGTTTTTAGTTTAAATCAGTTTAATGTTGCTAACCTAATTTTGTTGAAAAATTTATAAATAAAGCTTTTTAGTTTGCTGTTATAACAAAAAGCTTAATTTTTAATTGCTCTATAGGGTAAGCATTGGTTTCTTGTAAACAAAAAATGTCGAGGTTGTAATCAAAAGGTTTTGACGTTTTTTGAGAAAATTGCCATAATGTTTAGTAATTCACGTTTATTTTTTTAACAGCTTAACCGATTTCATTATTTTGCAATCTGATGCTACTAAACAATTTAAACAATACAGATATTGCATATAAAAATAATTAAAACAAAAAAAAAAACAATAAGTATAGACTTATGACATTTTTAATATTTTCTCGTTAAAGAAAGATATAAAGTGTTTTTAATATTTTCTCGTTTAAGAAAGATATTGAGTGTGTAATTTTTTAAATCTCACAAGAAACTATACAAAAAAATCAGGTCAAGGGTTTACTCGATACAATCGAGCAATAGGCAGTTCCATATTTGGTTCAACCGAATCAAAAACAATCGGCTGAGGCAGATAATGAACTACCTATACTCGATATCAAGATATGTACGTGCGAGACCCCCAGCCCTTAACAATTTATATGTTTAATGCAACCACAACTAATCCTCTACGGGCCTAGCTAAGTCCAATAAATGTTTGGGGCTTAATTTAAGCGGGGAGACTTCCGGCGTGGATAACATAATTGCGTCGCTAAACCCCGATGTCGTTTTTTTACCCAGTTCGCTCCGCCGCGCCGGTGGGCATATACTTCGGACATCCAGTGTTTTCGTGCGAAGCTCGTTAATTCTTGCTCACGTTTAATGGTGAAAATATCATCCTTTTAATAAACTTCAGTTAAATATTATACGAACATTTTGTTTTTTTTTAATAAGAATTTTTAACTTGCGAGTTAATTCTTAATCCACGTACGTTTTATAGTTAACTCAGGAGTACGATGTGAGTTAAAACTTTGAAGGCTTAAGCCACTTAGAATATAAGAGCAAGTATACATGAGACGGGCCTTTTATTAAATAATACAGGGTGCCCGCCGGGAAGGTACCATACTACTTTGTTTTTTTTATAATTTTTGATTAAATGAAAGAGAATGGATCTTATATTGATAAATGTTTTATTTAATGTCGGCAATTATGTTTGGAATACAATGTCAGGTAAATGTCCACCTCTGTTAGTCTCAGAAATGCGAGCCCTTTTGAGCTCATTCTTCATTAAATTCTCACACATTTCACGCGGTATTTCATTAATTTTATCACGAATATTTTGTTTGAGTTGCTTAAGCGTTTCTGGTTTGTTTGCATTAACCTTGCTTTTCAGATATTCCCACAAAAAGAAGTCAGGAGCAGCCAAACCAGGCAACCGTGGAGGCCAATCGACATCACCATTTCTTGAAATAACTTGTTGTGGAAAGAGGTCTCGCAGTAATTCCATTGTAATCCTGGCTGTATGCGATGTGGCACCGTCTTGTTGATACCACATGTTAATCAAGCCCCAAAGCATGCAGTTGTGACGTTATAAAAGTTTTCAATCATATCACGATATCGCTCCCCACTCACAGTTACCGTTACGCCGTTTTCATTTTCGAAGAAGTAACACTTCCTTGAGCAGCAGTAATGTTGTCAGCCAATCTTGCAGTACGTTGTGGTCCATGCTTGGGCCTATCACCTACAGACCCTCTTTCTTCGAAATCATTCACTACACTATAAATAGTGCGTTTTGTTGTTTCTCCCAAAAATTTCACGTAACTTTTTCATCGTCACAGTAATCGATGATTGATTTTGATATAATGTTTTAACGATTAATGGTGGATTTACATTGATCTTCAGCAAGCTCTGCAACAAAAACAGGGATGTAATATATTAAAGTTACATCTGTTAAATAGAGAGAGAACACCAAAATGCAGAGATCTTCATAGATGAAGATTATAGGAAGTGCTCTAATGCAGATATGAAGACGTGCATGTTCATCTTCATGGTATACTCTTTCACTCATTCGTTTTTTGGCATAAATCCATCCCGCTCTACTTTTCTTCAAATTTGCAGATGAAGATACATGTAAATCCATCATAAAACACGTTGGTTTATCGAATACTTTTCCATAATAAATTTGCCACGTGTCTACTTCACGAGTGCCAAATATGAACTGTCAAGAATAATGTTTACCAAAATGGCGGCAAAACAAAGAAGTATACCTTCCCGGCGGACTCCCTGTACTTCGGTAACTTTATGTTCTTATTTTTGTTAAAGTGGTATGAAATTTTTGTCTATACGAATATACAAAATAAAAAAACAAATTCATTATTTCTGTTTAAGCTATCTAAGGCTAAAGTTTTATTATATGTTTTTACCTTGGTATGTATATGTATTTTTCTTTACTAAATGTTCAAATTTGGTAAGATACTGCAAATATCAATCTTGTCATAATCTTACCACCCCTAATCAATCAAAATTTACTGCTTGATATTTTACCGACACAAAGCAATTAAAGCTAGGTATCAACCTGTGATTCAAAATTGTGTTTTCTCATTGCTATTAAATTTAGTAATACGAGAACTTCATTCCGAACAGTATATAAATTATATTCAAATAAGAAGAATGTTACTTAAACGAAACGGTTTTGTGATTTTGTTTTTTTATTTAATTTCGGAAATTATATCTTCGAATATCTTAGGGTTGTTTACAAGTCCACATAGATCACATATGTTAGTTTATCAAGGTGTTGTTAGAAGTCTCCTCAAGCAAGGCCACAATCTTACCATTATCACTGTTCTGTCAATAGACGATAAAGAAATTCTTTCGAAAAATGTGACAACAATCAAGCTTCAAAAAACTCCAAAAGCTAAATCAGCACATGGAATATTTCGTCAGATAGCTGTTATTGCCGCCAGTGGCAAAATATTTAATGATCCAGGCTTTCAAAAATTCTTAGGCGATGAAAACACTTTTGACTTGGTTATTCTTGGATATTTGTTCAACGATTATCAATTAGGAGTGGCTGCACATTTTAAGTGTCCGATTGTAATAATTTGGACAACACAGCCAATCAGTTTTGTTAAAAGGTTTATCGGAGAACCAAATCAGTGGATGTATGTTCCACAACCGTTTGTAAGAAGTCAGGTAGTTGGAATACGTGGTGTTTTGTATGGAATCTTCGAAACTGTATTTAATTGGATCTTGAATTTCTTAATGGACCAACTTTACCGGTAAGAAAAAAAAAACTAAACTTTTAAACCATGTATTTTGAAAAGGTTGACTGACTGTTTAAATTGTTTATCATCAAATTAATAAAAAACACGTAGGTATATTTTACATGTTCTTATACCTAGATGCGCCATGAGCTAGTCTATTGTTATTATCTATATACGTTTGGCTTTTTGAAGCATGCCAAATCCAAATAATATGGGTAGTAAATTTCTTTTTTGCAATAGAGAGTACTTTCCGTCATCATTCTACCCCAGCTTGGCCCACATGCAAAACAACGTGTCTTTAGTCCTCTGCAACCATCATTTCAGCGAAGGACCTATTGAAGCTCGTTACCCTAATATGGTTGAGATAAGTGGAATTCAAATCAAGGACAGGGGATTTCTTCCGAAGGCATGATAGCATATAGGCAAACAAATCAAACTTACATATTTATTGGTGTTAAATGGTTATTCTCTTACAGGAAATTCAAGAATTTATGGATTCGGCCGACCATGGAGTAATATACTTTTGTCTTGGAACTGTAGTATCAGCAAGGCAACTTGACCCTAACATTTTGAATATTTTTATTGACGTATTTTCGTCAATTCCTCAGAAAGTTATCTGGAAAATAGAAGACCTTGCGAAGAATTCCTCAAATATTCTTATCGGCAAATGGCTTCCGCAAAGTAGCATTCTTGGCCATTCCAAAATGAAGCTTTTTATTACTCATGGTGGCAAAGGCAGCACAATTGAAGCACTTTATTATGCTGTACCTACGATAGTCATACCATTCTTCGGAGATCAATTTGCTAATGCTCGTCGTTTGGTGAGGAAAGGCTTTGGTCTGGAACTTGAAGCTAAAAACATAAATGAACTTCTACTTCGCCAGAGTATACTCGAGGTGTTAAATAACAACACCTACCATAAAAATATCCGAGACGCCTCTAAAATTTTTAAAGATCGCCCTCTAACTGCTGGAGAAACTGCGACTTATTGGATAGATTATGTTATTCGGCACAAAGGTGCTGTGCACATGCAAACCCCTACAAAGAATATCAACTTCATTCAGTACCATAACATTGACTTGTATCTTTACTTATTTTGTTTTGTGTATGCTTTAAATCTCTTGCTGAGATTTGCAATTTGCAGTGCTTATAAGTACTCAATGAATATATTTTCTCGAGTATCGTCCTACGCAGTTTCAATACTGTCATCATAAGCTTAACAGAGTAATAATATATACATATTGTACGTTGAAGTCCCTCTACTCATTATTTACTTAAATATGACATGTATGTACATACTTTTAAAATTAAGTGAATTGCTGGTACAATCTATTTATGCATCTCAAGTATATTTGACGTTACATTTGAAAACAAAGACGTTGATTACAAATGACGATGCAAATATTAAAAAAAAAAAAACTCGCTCATTGTTGTCACTTTGACTAGCTTTATTTTATTCACAATTAAATTTATTTAAATTAAGTTATACAAAATTAAGTAATAACATATGAAGAAACGACCATACAAGAACACCTTTACACCCTGATGTGCAATAGACAATAGTTTGGGTAGACACTGTATCTTTTAAATTGAGCTATAAAAATTCATGTGACTGTTATTTCACTTCAATGTATTTAATGCGCGAAAAATTATTGTAGAAATAAATCGCTTTTATTTAGGGTCTATTTGACAATGTCTGAGTAAAGTTCTGATTAGCTTCTTGGGACATAAATATTGGCACAGAGTTATAAATCCACAATCCAAACAATAGGACTTATGGCCGTGTACCTTCCAGTATTTATGTGCCGAGTAACTTATTAGAACTTAAGTCAGACATTTTGAAACAGGCTTTTAATGTGATGTAGAAAAACGAAGCTGATTGTAAAAACCGAGGTTTTCCAAAACTGTAAATAACAATTTCAATCAACTTAAACACATTTTTTTCAATTTATCCGACATTTCACCAAAATTTTCATTAAATACTATTACGCCTGGCGACAAACAAAGCTGTAGGTACTACGGTAAGCGATTTTCAGCTTGTGTATGGTGACGATTATATGCAGCTTACGCTTCGTGTGTGGTTGTTCATTGAAACAAATGTGAACTACATAGAAGTGGCAAACAAGCGTAGTACGCATCAATGACGAGGCACTTCTGTTGCTTGATGCAAAAGGCCTAAATTTCATTTGAATTAAGGAACCTAGTTGATTTTTGTACGTTTTCTTGAACATATCAGTTTGATTTCTACATATTCTTCTAAATAAAAGCGATAAATTTTTGATGTCCATGCAACCTTTTATATACGATATTATTTAACTCAATACCTAACAGGTGTGGCATATTCTTTCATAGCTGGATTTTAAATGATAACAATGTGCCCATAAACTAAAAAAAAAAAAATCATAAATTATATTTTAAAAAAAGCTTGTAAAAAGTATTGCAAGGAAGCAAACTAGATTTATTACTTCTCCAATGAACAATAATAATTATTATAATAGATACAACAAGCTTAACATAATTATGTATAATTTGTAAGTACTAAGTTTACTAAATAAATACAAAATTAAAAATGCCTGTCTTAAATCTAAATGATATTAAGTAGAAAAACATTAACATAATATTTAATAGTCATATTAAAATGATCTTATGATGGCCCGTTAAATATTCTGCTTTCAAGGTCGCTAAGATATCTGTAGTTTTTTCTAGAAGACGCTTTGCTTAGTTTAGGGCAACGTCCACTGTGTTTATTATAATGGCCATAATCACATGAAGGCTTTACGCATTTGTTTTCTGAGATACATCTAGAAATAAAAAATTAAAATTGTACAAAATTAAATAAAATATTTTATATTAAACTATTTCTGGTTTATGGTTAATAGTGTGGAGACAAAATTTGAAATTTGATCCCACATGTCCAAAGTCCATCTCTGACAATTTGTTTATAAATTGTTAATACATGAACATTTTTAGGCCCGTCACTCATCCTATTCAATTAGAAGATTTGACGATATGGTAACACTGATTAGTTTAGATGTAAAATATGAAAATCATTTCCAACGCACTAAGTTTGCTGTCGTAAGTACATATAATTCTATCACAATTTTTAAACATCTATGCTGGCGATAGAGTGAAATGAAAACGTGAACTTTCCTCTGTGCAACGTTACGAGGTCACACTTTACGTTGTAGCACGTTACGTTACGAAAAACTGCATAGTAGGATATTAGTCCGTTTTGGCACGTTGTCAAGAACGTATGGACGACTTTGAATGCGGATCCAAAAATATGAATCCTCAAAACTGCGCTTGGACAAACGTTGATGTTTACACAATTTTTTTTTTGTGACGCGGTGACACCGAATAAGGCCTAACGTAATAAAGCAAAATGTCTAGTAAATATAAAAATATCGAAATAACCCTGAATTTTTGATTTAGCCTTACGTTTCAAAACGGTATAAGGAAACATTTGTGATTTGCTCCTATTTCTTTGGGCTTTATTTCACGTCACATTTTTTGAAGTTTGTTAATACTCTGTAAGATAGTATGCGGAGGTACATTTATCATTTTAACGATAAAAATATGAATATTTTGTACAGATTTTTTGCATATGTATCTACATATGACTACGATCAGATATTTTTCCTCGGCAACCACACTTTTCTATGTAAAACAAAGTTTATCGCGATTGATTTTAAATCGGTTTGTTATTTGAGCATAACTGAACTAAACTTTTAAAATAACATGATTTTTATTTCATGAAAAGTTATGACTCAGAAAATGAAATTGATTTAATTAAGAAAATAAAAACTTTTATTAGTATAGGTACTTACTTTTGATCCTTATAAGGAAATTGATCTTTTCCTTCCTTAAGATCGTAGCACTTTTGATTCCATGATAAACAGTCGCACCGACATTGAGTTCTATCCTTAATTACACGAAAATGGCTAGGACATCTACAACTATCGTTGGATGATGGGATATTTAGGCCAGTAGCAAAACTATTTTGCCTAGAAGCTCGCCGAAATCTGCTTCTTTCAACACAATGGCATTCAGTGTGGTTTTCAAACATCCGGTAATCTATAATTGGTGTCTTTTTTCCGAAAGGAGTTATCTAATAAATAAATTAAACAGTAAGACTTATATAATTAAAAAAATATTTGTTTATTTGGAAAAATATTATATACATATGTATTTGTTTATTGTTTTATAAAAATGTATTAACTATTAAATACTAGCACATAATCAGCTTTATTGTGACTTTCACCCGAAAAATATTTCAACATAAAATTTTTTGTTCGCCCGGAATTTTTAAAGCTATTGTGAGTTTCGCCCGAACGAAATTTTGTTCGCCTACAAAAAAGAAGTGAAAATGGCATGAAATGAATGTTCACAATAACGGGAATTTTTCGATCATGAAATTTCGGTGGAAACTCACAATAGGCGAAAAGGAAATGTCAAATTTTCTGGGTGGAATGTTGTTCGGGTGAAACTCACAATAAGGCTGAATATTTCATCCATTTAACCGTTTTTTGTTCACGAGTTGTAAGGGACTTAAAAAAAAACTATTTTTAGGCATTTTATGAATTATGTGAATATTCGCATTTGAAAAATAAAATACTATCCAAAAATTAGCTGGACGTCATACGTCGGATTTCATGAGATAATAAACAACTTATTTCGCAATGCAATGACTGTGCCAACACAAATTGACTAAGGACCTGAAAGCTTATTACGTACAACGATGTATACAATTTCTTGGGTTTATTTTATGAAATTAAATTTTGATAGTTTTAATGTTAGTTTCTTGAATGTAGTAGATGTACATATTATATACATATATGTATATTATGTACTATTTTTTGAATATCAAATCGCATTATTAAATTTAGGTTCAATTTCAAATACTTACATAAAAGTACAACTTTACTTGATTATACGTTTTTGGGGCACATGTTTTTTTATCATCAACACAACATCCTGTATCGTCAGCACAACGATGTAATATAGTACAATGTGGAACAAAACGATCTGAAGCCTCTATAACCTGGATAACTTTTGGGTGTGGCAAATGGCATCTACCTTCTCGCTTGAGTCGTTGTTCGTTTTCGTTGACTTGATCTAAAAAAGGAGCAAAGGATGATATTTATGAAAAAAACTAAATGCATATCCATAAATATAAAAATAAACTATCCTGAAAAGGGCTGATAAATAATTGTGTTTATTTAAAAAAAAAAACTTTTCGAATATTTTATTCCTACTGAAAATATAAAAATATTATTTCAAATGACACCTATAATTTTTATAAGTAGATTGGCTACGAAATCCTGCGTTCAAAATGTCTCATTACAAAATCTCGCAATTACAAAATCCTGCTTTTCATAATTTCGCTATTACAAAAAAATAACGCTTTTTACAATCTCGCAAAAATAAAACCCCCAAATTATAATTTCGAAAATTAAAACTTCGCATTTGACAAAAAAAAATAACAATTATTATATATGTCAAGTATGTTGAAGGTACTTGAAATTATTTATACAATAAAGTCCATAGCAAAATCTTTGAGGTTATTGCACTTTTAAGAGTCAGGCAGGCACACTAGTTAATTTTGGAGATTTCGTTTATCGATATTTTAATTTGCGAGATATCTTAGTGCTCCCTTATAAATCTTTTTGTGTTATAATCAAACTTGGAGATCTCCAAATTGTGTAAAAATAAAAAAAAAATTAATTTCTGAAAAACAAAACGGAGCTTACGAGTATCTAAAAATATCTTAAAAAGCTAAATAATGCCCTGAAACTTTTTGAATTAATATACAACTATATACCTACTTTGCATTTAATAGATAAAAATACCTATACAATCACCATGGGGATAACACTGAAATAAGAACTTTTAAGTTTATTTTTATTAAATTTTAATTTAACAAAATATTCGAAATACTTTCGAAGAATTAACATTTAACTTTAGTACTTTAGTAGTATTTCCAATATAATTTTAAGACCTGTTGTATAATTTTGTATACAATTTCGCGCTGAACCTGAACTTCTACGATGAGAAGCATTTCATCGTGACAGGAGACCTCTAGCGTAGGATTTATCACTTCCTCCTAAACGACAGTACTCCTTCAAAAAATATCCCTGCCTCTTAATTTGAAAAACGCAGTTTTGTACTGGAGCTGTCTTGTTCTTGTACCGCATAGAAACTTTACATAGGAAATATTGAAAATGGTACGAAAGTTTTGGAGATGGATATAGTTGAGTCTCAAACGGTCATTTTACTATATAATGTATCACATAGTTGACTTTCGACCCACATGAATAAGTTACAAATCTAAAATTTTTTGTTTGGATTATAGTCTTATGTGTGCAGAGTAAATCATTACTTCAAATATTGTGAAACAGGCAGTTAGTAATTTGTCTGTTTTTGGAAGTTCCAGACTTTCCAAATCTCCAATGCCTTGTATCTAGAAACCCGTACTGAGGGCTATTTATAATCGTACCGGGTACTTTTGTAAACATATAAAGGCCTTTTAAAAACGTGCCAAGACTATGGGCAGTTGGAAGCGGGTCTTGAAAATAAATGCAGTTATAAAAGTACCGGCTTAAATATTTGTAATTTATACCCCAATCGTTTTTACATAAAGAGCTTATTTGCAAAGATATGTAGTCTCTGAGGAAGAAAAAATTGTCCTCTGAGTTCGGTATTTTACATTCAGAAAAGTTCAACTCATATCATAATAAACTTTCGTAACTTGGTCTATACTTTAAAGAAACTCAAACATGTTGGACTTCAACGAGACGAAGAATGATATTTGGATACGGGGGTAACAATATGCTAACAATGCTCGTATCTGTTGAAAGTCTTAAATATCTTTTTGCTGCAAACCATCCATGAAAGCTATAATCTTCGGTACCTATATACGTATGGTGGTTCTGCAAAACGAAATAGGTATGTACTTGTCCCTTAAGCGGCATAAAGATAACCCTATATTATGGTCAGTGAGCATGTCATAACAAAACGGCCACCGTAAGCGACATAAAAAAAACGTTAAAAAAAAAAACATTTAACCAACAATGTTCAGAGAAATTTATTTGGCTTGGTCAAACACATTTACCAGATACAGACCACTACAAATACCACCCAGAATAAAAGAAGAAAAGTTATTATCGATCGTAAAATTATTACACGGGGCGTGAGCAGCAGATGTCGTCAATAGATACAAGGAAGAAACTCGTAGATGTACGTTCAACATCGGCAAGGCCCATTATTTCCATATTATCCGCATGATTTAGTGATACGGCAATTACATCTCGAACCTCGATGCATGCAACAGAACAGACGTATGTAAATAACGGGTCTGGAAAAATAATGGATGGCTAATCGATCGGATGTACTATTGCTTTGGCATGGTGTGTCTGGCTCTGGCTCTGGATTTGGGAGGCGTGCTCGGTAGCCAGAAATAAACCACGAAAAATGAGTTATTAGCCACGGTAATTAAATGAAGACATTTCATTGTTGGCCCCAAGCCTCCAAGACGTGTGTTATTAAAAGTTGTAATGTTTGGTGTGCGTAGACAGGTACATTACCTTTATCACTTGTGTGTGTTGTGTGCTCACTCATGTTTTTATTTGTTTGCAGCACAGGCTTGAAAAATGTATAGAGTTTTGTTGGTGTGACATGAGTTCAGAAGCGTAATGCAGACGCAGGCTTAGCAAAAAGTTAATAAAGGTATCTACATGAGCAATAATAATTATAGTTTGGTCGTTTGGTGATCGAGGAGCTGGCAAGCCAGATGGTTTCCTGTCAAATTCTTTAGCATTATTTCGCATCGTTTTCTTCATGGGTCATCGACATGCATTTTCTTGGTGAAGTTGAATAAAGCTGAACTGCATTTGAAAATTCTTTCACACACAGCAACACAGCAATAGTTTTTTAAATATATACATATGTAAGTGGGTATATATTTTTTAAACAAAGTAAGTAAAAACGTTAAGAATTGTGATGTTATGCTACGTCCGTGAATGGTTAGTGGGTAGGACCAGTAGATGCATGCCAATTTATAACAGTTATAACAGTTTTTCGCCATTAAAAGTTAGCATGCGTTAACGTGCTTCCCGCAACTTGAAAAAAAAACTCTGGGTGCCTGAAGTATGCCCACCGCCGAAAGGGCCCTGGCCCTGCGGAGCCGCATAAACAGTACTTTTATAAACCAAAACTGTTATAATTGGCATGTCTAGAGTCACTTACATTTTAAAAATTATATGTTCACGTATACCTGACAGGAATGGACAAATCCTCCGAAGTATCTCTTGTCATGAATAAGTGCCTCTCACCTTAGCCGTTCGGATTCAGCAGAAATTATAGGTTTTCCATCACATTTCTTTCCGAGTACACGCATATACCTACCTCTTTCTACCTCTAAGAAATACCTTTATAGATAAAATTCATGAGTTTCACGTAATAGTGAATTTTTATTTAATTTAGTAGGATATAGAAAAGATCAAAAATAAATTTTAAAGGATTGCATTACATAATTCTATATACTTTAAGACGCCATGCCGTTATGGTTGTTGAAGCGTTGACGATTTTAAAATTTTTAAGTCTATTGTATTTGTAATTTAATAATTTTTTTTAAAAAATTAATGGTAGACACTTCAATCTAAAATTTAACTGCCGCGGAATAGCAGAGTCTTTTATTTATTCGTAAAGTACCCAGCGTTGCCTATAGCTGCTTCAAATCCTTACTTATATACTTGCGATGGTTAGTGATTGATTAAAGTATAAGTTTAAAAGGTATATTTTAAAAATTTCACAAGTTCTTACTCACATTTCATAAACTGTTCCGAGACAGCCTCCCGCGTTCCGTAGTCTCTCATTTTTATATCAGTGAGGCTCATGTCCTGATTTTGGTCATCGTTGGCCTCATCATTTAAATACTCCTCC
This sequence comes from Leucozona laternaria, assembly GCA_932273885.2. Lineage (NCBI taxonomy): Eukaryota > Metazoa > Arthropoda > Insecta > Diptera > Syrphidae > Leucozona > Leucozona laternaria. The sequence continues at coordinate 115,181,670 of OW026368.1, read as the reverse complement.
TGTAAGGAAGAAGGTAATTTAATTACATTTAAGTTAAACCAAAAATAGATTATGTATTATGGAAGTGCAAACAACTTTTCGACAGTAATATTTTGTCAATTTTTATGCAGGTATACTGTATTATGCAATTAAACTAAACTATCTACTTTCGTTAATCCCGGCTTGGAAAATTACAACTTTTTTCAGTCCTTTTCTGAGCTTCGTTGAAATACGAAATCATTATAGTTTACTTTGTCGTATTTTCGTATTCAACTCTTTTCTAGTAGGTATATACCTACTATATGTATGAAGATTAGCAAAGAATAACCTTCATAATCTTTATTTTTGGAATTTCCATGTCCCGAGAGATGATAAGATACTCAAGCCAGATTACCCTGTAGGTTATCAAGCGAAAATTCCGACCTATCCTAAATTCTGATATTTATAATCTCTTATCATAATGTACACATATATGTATGTACATGTTTTACATACATAATTATTATTTCTTAATTGATGCCGATCTAACTCATTCATAAATTTATAATGCGTGTTTTTTTTTTCATTTCCGAAGGGAATTGGATGACATCGGGGATAAGTGACGTCTTCACAGACAAAATATCATCCCTTACACGAAATACCTATACACTACCACATCAGCTCGGCAATGTGACAAGAAATTAAAATGAAAGTAAATCACATGTTGACAACTATTACAACTAAAAAAACATTAAAACAACAAATTAAATTCCAAGACTCTGTTCGGGCATGTTTGTTAGAATATGTATAGGTACACAAAAAAAGTTGTTTGATTTACAAAAAAAATAAGGTGTTAGCATACAAACTACATATTGAAGGTCAGTAACAGGGTAAATAGGATTCAAAAATTATGGGCGTGGGGTTCAGTAAGACAATTTCGAAGTAAAATCTAAAATCAAGAAAATTTCTCAAATTGTGAATATGATAGGTTATTAGATTTGAAAGTATGTATTAAGTAACATTGTATGCCGAATGAGAGGAGGTAGTAGAAGTTAAAGAAATGTCTCTCAAAGCTAGAGAAAGATAGTTTTTGAGAAAATAAAGCCTAAATTCAATACAAAAATATGACACAAAAATCATGCTTCTTAAAAAGTTTCGTCTAATGTACCTTCATGCAGGGTTGCGAATTTTTGAATTAAAAAAAACATAAAGTCATAAGCTAGCAGCTGACTTATGAATTAAAAAAAATTTAATTCATAAGCTAATATTTAAATTTTATAAATATTGGTTTTTATTTAAATTGGTTATATAAAATCTTCGAAACCACTTTCGATTATAATTATGCACTAAAAACAAGTTTAAAAATTTACAAATGAGCAACTAAATTATAAATTAAATTTTTTTAACTCTTAAGTCACTAACCTGCTTATGAATGAAATATTTTTCAATTCATAAGCCACTTACTAGCTTAGGATTCAATTTTTTTTTAATTCATAAGTGGGTCACTAGCTTGTGAATCAAAGCCAAACTTAAGCTAAGAAGTGAATAAAGCTTTTGCAACTCTGCCTGCATGTTTTTTGTGTAATTGATACGCTTCTGTTTAAAAGCGGAAAGTCCAGCCAAGTAGTGTAGGTACATATGTTGTTTTAAATAAATCGCATTGAACTTAATAGTCACAGAGCGCTGGCGATACTATGCAAGATTGATAATGTTGTGTGTTTTGTGGGGAATTTTCGGCATCTTTTATAGAATAAAACATTTTTGTTTGTCTTGGAAAGTAATTGACCGTGTCTTATTAAGAACCCCAGTATACACACAACTTAATGTATTATATATTTATAAAGTATTGTAATTTTAGTTCAGGTTTAATAAAATAAAACTCGGTGCTGGTAAACATATGCGCATCAGTATGACATCGTTTATCTATTGAGATTAAATTCTAAGAATTAATTTAAATCATTTGTCGATAGCTTTTCTATATAATGTAATTATTTGATTTTTATAATACATAGTAGATATGATATAAACAACAAATCTTTATTAAATTTATACAAAAAACTTTTAGGCAATCGATTGAAAAAGTAATTTTGGTTGTACTCAAATTAAAAGGTTAATCTTGGTATATCTTGCATAACCAGGGTAACATAGAAGCAAATTGGTTCCTGTATTAAGAATCTAGCTGGATATTTGGTCAGTACAAGAAAAGACTCGGTCCTTATTTAAAAACAAAAGATCATATTTCACTGCCACGCGTGTCTGCCGAATTCACAGTGACGTCAGCTCATTGACAGTCCTTTTCTCAGTTTTCACAGCAACTGCGCAAATTATGAATTTGCAGTTAGGCTTAGTATTTGCTTCAAACATTGGAAGTGTAAAATTTGGTTTGAACCTTTTTTTGAACAACATAAAAACTGCACCCTTATAAACGGTGGGATGTAGTTCTATAGTTAAGAGAATCACTTTAGCACAAGCTGTCATAAAAATCACTCATATACATGTAGCAAGTGACGTCATTGATGGTGTAGCAGTGTTACCGCAGGCGAAATTATTAATGTGTCCCTCTGAATAAAAAAAAAATGTGTCCTTTTGAAACTAATGTATTCCTTTTGAAAATAAATCCATAACATTTAAAAAAATACGAATTTAAGTAGGTGATACCTATCCAAAGTTTTTTTATTTTTTATAAAAGAAAAACTTAACAGAAAATTAAGAATAAAGTTAACACATTTTAATGCATAATATTACTCAATGTAGGTAAAAGTCAGTCTTACATTTCATAAAAAAAAAAAACAAGTTTATAAATATTCTTATTTCATCTTTGTTTTTAAATAAATTGAAATTTTCTTGAGCTTAAATGATCGTGAAAAAATGTGTCCCCTGAAGAAAAAAGAGTCCCCGGGACACTATAGTGTCCCAGTATAGTAACTCTGGGTTAAGCGCGGTTCTCAATGGTTCATTAAAAATGGTTCTCATTGAAAAAAGAAAGGAGCTGAACAATCCAATCATCCCATGTCATCTCAAATAAAGGCAAAGTTGGATCAACTGTAGCTACCAGCTACCTTTTCTGCTGCAGATATACAGCCTCATATTCCAGCACTGTATATTATTTATGTACCTTTTATCTTTGACTGTGCTATGTGCTGCAGCAGCATCTACAGCTAGACCATTTACACACATATCATATCGGGTTTTTCAATAAGAGCGCTACAAAAGTTTTTTTTTTAAATAAAACAAAAACGGTTTTGGATATCAATGAAATTCTTAATTCTTGTGAAAGAACGTTCGATGCCATTATGTATGGAATTCGATTTCTTTTACATGGCCAACACGGGACCGCTTGCTGAAGTCCAGACGCTGAACCCAATTTTCGACGGTTTTCAAGCATAAATCGGCCGATACTGCTGCAATTTCAAGTTCGATATTCGTACGAAGTTCATCAATCGTCGCTGGCTTGTTGGCATAGACCATAGATTTGACGTAGCCCCACAGGAAATAGTCTAACGGTGTCAAATCGCACGACCGAGGCGGCCAAGCGACTGGACCATTTCGTGTGATAACACGTTCTCCAAACTTGGTTTCCAATAAATTGATTGTGACATTCGCTGTGTGGCTTGTGGAGCCGTCCTGTTGGAACCACATGCCCTCCAAGTCCATATCATCCAATTGGGGCCAAAAATATTCAGTTATCATTGAACGGTAGCGATCCCCATTCACAGTAACGTGCCGGTATTGATCATCACGGAAGAAGTACGGCCCAATGACGCCGCCGGCCCATAAGCCACACCAAACCGTAATTTTTTTCGGGATGCAATGATGACTCATGGAGTACGTGTGGATTGCTGCCTGGCCAATACCACATATTTTGTTTATTGACGAAGCCATTCAGCCAGAAATGAGCCTCATCGCTGAAGATGATTTTTTGATGAAAATCCGAACCATTTTCAAGTTGTTGCTCAGTCCAATTCACGAACATACGACGCTTCTGGTGGTCAAGCGGCTTCAGTTCTTGCGTCAATTTAATCTTGTAAGGATGTAGGCCAAGATATTTTCGCAAAATTCGCCACAACGACTTCACAGAGACGCCAAACTCTTGAGAACGACGTGTGAGAGACACATTTGGGCTTTCTGCAACTGAAGCCTAAGCGGCAGCAATATTCTTAACACTACGGGCACTTCTTTGTCTCACTGGCACGGGAACATTTTGTACTGTGCCTGTGGATTCAAATTTTTCCACTAGACGCTCAATTGTTGATCTGCTAGGACGATTGTGACGACCATAAATTGGACTTAGCACCCTTAACGTTGAGGCCACTGACTCAGAATTTCGGTAGTAAATTTTAATGATTTCTACTCGGTGTTGGCTCGTATATCTTTCCATCATGAAATGGCAAACCTTACTCAAGAGAAATGTCAAAAGAGCGGCAAGAAATATGGCGTCGTTTGCTGTTCCTTTGTAGCGTCCCTGTTGAAAAACCCTTTATATGTATGTTTGTTTAATAAAATATTCTAAAAAAAGGCGAGTCTTATTGAGCAATATTATATCTAGCGCAGTCAAATTTTCCTCGGTAAACAATCACAAAACCAATAGCTTTCCAATTTATTGCTGACCTACCTATGTATCGACACTCATTTTTCATAATATGTGGCCCCCTAGAAAATCGACGCCCAGGGCCAGTGCCCCCAAGCCAAATCGGGGTCCGGAAAACTCGCCAGATTCACCCTAACAGTTAAAGCAGCGCTGATAGCACACGTTTATGCTTAAACAGTAAATAAAGTTTTTTTTTTTAACAATAATTAATGTTTTTATTAAAAAAAAAAAAGAGTTATTAAAGGAAATTGAATGTACTAAATTGACGAATTCCACTTTCATTTTGTGTTTTATTCATTTATTTTACTTCTCTTATTTACTAAAAGAGATGTTTTCATAAAAATTGTTTTAAATAAAACATTTTACACAAATTTTTCTCCCAAAACATGAAACACTTAAAAAATGAATCGGTTAAAACCAGTTTCAGTGGAGTGGATTCAGAGCAAGTCACATTTAAGTTTGCTCTAATTTGTGTGCATGAGAGAGTACGTCCACAAAAAAAAATTGTCTGTATAAAATATTAAGAGAAAGACATTCTTGGAGAAAAAGACATTTTTCCGAATGGTTCAAAAATGTTCACTCAAGTTTCAACGCACTGTAAAACTAAAATATGCTGAACCGCATGTATCTAATAATAGGACACCACGTCTGTCCATTGCGGATGCAACAGTCGTCTCATGCCAATTCATAAACAAAGGCCCCTGATGGAAGCTATCTTACTGTCTGTGCCCTGTGCGTGGAGGTTCTTAAAGTTGTTCACTATTAAACAACAGAAAAAAACGTTTTTCCACTACTTACACATTCCATGTATACAATTAAGTTTTTATGGTGAATGAAATCCAAAGTGTGCCTTTTTCAACTCTTCGTCAATCCGCATATTTCCAATTTGAATACCAAATAAGAAAAACTTTACCCCTGTTGCATTATGCAGTATGAATATTCAAATGAGATATAGATAACAATGGATTGCCGATGAATTGGTGTAATTGTCGCAACCAATTAGACTCCTAATCACTTGGATCGGTTCGCACTTAATGATTGGTTTAGCACCTCGTGTTAGATATTTACTGTTACACGGCTGGCAACAAGGCATGAATGCAAATAATATTAAACACAAATAGTCATTTTGTGTTTACATTGGACATTTGTGTTTAGGGAAGTCATGATGGTAAAAAGAAACTCTAAGCGTATGGAAGCTATCCGAGGTGTTTATGGTTGATAGTGAATAGGTATACAAATATGGAAATCATTTTTCCACCAAACACGGGCAACTTGGTACCTGCAAATTCGGCCCCAAACGTTCTTCGAACAGATGTTCATTAGATATTTTGATTTGGTTTTGGTGTCGAACAATTCCTTGTTTATTAAGATTAATAACATTGGCGCAAAATTTTAAACAGTCTGATGTTAAGGTGCATTAGGCTGATTCTAGTTAACAATTTACTAACTTTAAAACTCCATATTTAAATGTTCTTACTTTTAAGGAATTTTTAATTATCATATCAATTTTTAGTATCATAATAAACCTATTTTCTTAATAAACTCATGCTGAACACGTCTAAAACAGTGATATTTTGTACAAAAAAGTGAGGAAACATACCTTTTTTACATTTTAAATTTTCAAAGTGACATATGGAGTTAGTGTGATGCTAAACAGATTAATTAGACATTTCGTGTTTTAACTCTAACCCACGATCCTAACTCTTAATATGGAAAATCCCGTTTATTACAAATGCTTTTACATCGTATTAAATCGCCTACAATTTTGCGTCATTAGTTTTTAAAAAAAATCATCTGAGGCCAGAATTTATTGGGGACTAATGTGTTCTTTTTCAAAAATGATTTGATGAATGTTTGTTTTAGAGTTTGTTTTGGTTTTGTCTCGATCTCGTCTCGGGATACCGCCAGTGGCGGATTTAGATTTTCCGCCCTAGGCCCGGTTTAGTACGCCGCCTCTCTTATTTTTACTTGCGATATAGGTACTATATGGGAAGTTATGGATTCGTACAAAAAATCGAACTCGAGATTTTGATCAAACTTTACATTACGATGATAGAGAAGTCAAAAAAAGTGGGTCTCGCAAAAACGTCCGTCTGTCTGTCTGTCTGTCTGTCTGTCGGTTCGACTACAGCTTAAACGGTCGGGTCGATTTTCTTTAAACTTGGTACCTAGCGTTTTTTGGACATTCCCCCCACCCGTTTTTTTCTCTTTTTTTTTAGGACCAAAATTAACAGTAGCTGTTATACAAAATTTCTTGGCCAAAAAGGAAAAACTTATTTTTCTCAAATCCAGCGCTACAGAATTTGTTTTTAAGAACTCCATAAATTTAAATAGTTATAAGTTGCTGTTTAATAAAAAAAATGGTTCCGAAAAATGGTTATTAATGGTACCTCCCAAAGAACCATTTTTTTGATTTTCGCTTTTCTCAAAAACGGTTAAACAGATTCTGATCAATTTTTTATGAAGAAGTATTGACACATTCTAAATAATATTGTGTACAAAAATTTTCAAAAAAAATATTTTTTAGATTTTTAAAAAAGTTTTAATATTTTTTTTTGAAAACTCAATATTTCAAAAACGACTTGGTCGATTTTCATTAAACTTGGTAAATAACAGGTTTTTAACTTTATCTAGAAGATTTTTGACAAAAATTATTCTAATACCCAAAAATAACGGTGCCTCCCATACAAATGTTAAAAAACCGTTATGAAAAATATTTTGTTTCTCAAAAACGACTCCTACGATTTTCATAAAAGTTTTTTTGTGTGTTAAAATTAGTACGATCTACCATTTAAAATTTTTAAAGTTTATATTTTACGTTTATTAACAGTACCTCTCATAGAACGGTTTCTTTGATTTTCGACTATCTCAACATCTGATCAACTGAATAAAATTAGATTGTGTATACAGAAGCTTGTAACAAATAAAAATAAAAGTGCGTATCAAAATTTTCTAAAAAATGATTTTTGGATTTTTTAAAAAAAAATCAAAATTATTTTTTGAAAATTCGATATTTCGAAAACTGGTAGCAGATTATTTTGAGAAGTTCATTTTTTAACGCAACATTAATAAATGCTTTAAATTGGCGTAGCAATTATTTTTCTCAAAAATGTTAACGAAATTTTATATATAAAAAATTAATTATTTTTAAAACCGCTCCTACGATTTTCAAAATTTTTTTCTCATAAATAAAGATTTATATAAGAAATCAGATGGTGTACATCGCGTTGGGTTAAAACGGATTCAAAGTATTTTAATCAATTTATTTCTAATTTTATTTATTTAAAACAATTTACCAGTTTAAATAGTATAATTTCCTTTTATGCATATTGCATATGTGCAACACTAGCCTATATTGTTAATTTTTGTATACTCACATAATACCACCTGCAACTTAACTAAGATTTGGAAAATGGATAACATATATACTCCTATAGCTAATTTATTTCAGACTATAGAACCACAATGTGATCGCGCATAAGAGCAAGTTCGTGCGACCCAGTCGTGCATATTTTTTTTAACTGCCTTTATTCTTAATCGTTCTTGAAGAGCCTTTTTTCTGTGCAGCCAGAAAACGCCCAAACATTTTTAACACGCTTTTATTAGGTTGAAATACAATATGATATTATGTCATCGGGGGAGGGAAGGTGGGGTCGGATACCCCTATAAATTATATGGCAGCATCTTTATTTTAAAACTTAAAGTTTAAAAAAACTAGTTTTAAAAAACTATAAAGCTCTAATAGAGAACCGAACTTAAAAAGTAAAAAGTAGTAAATAATTTTTACTAACAAAATAATTCAATTCATAGTGAATTCATATTCATATTATTATATTACAATAATATGCTTTTTACTGTGAATGTAAATATTTTGTATGTAAAAATTATTTACTATACTTTTCAGTTCCGGTTTCTATTAGAGTGTGTTTTTTTTTTTTTATTTTAAACATTAATTTTATTTATTCTCGGGCAGTTTCTGGCTTCCCAAATAAATAGAATACCTATACAATTTTTCACCGGCATTTTTTTTTCGTCAAGACAATGAGAATTTATTTTTGAAATGAATATTTGTTTATTTTTGTTTTTCAAACTTGTTCAATAAAAATGAACTCGTTTCTTCACTTTTTAATTTTTACAACAAATAATTTTTTTCAATAAAATTGAACTTTCTCAAGATTTTATCCATAGTCCTCCTAAACTACTTTTTCAACACAAAATATTCTCAGGTCTGTTGCCGCTCCGCTCCCCTGTGGCCCACTATAGCGCCCACAGGCATTATAGCTCAATTTGAGAATCAATTACTTTTCTGCGCCTCCAAAGATTTGTCCGCCCTAGGCGTTTCTTCACTTTTTAATTTTTAAAACAAATCATTTTTTCAATAAAATTGAACTTTCTCAAGAAATTATCCATAGTCCTCCTAAACTACTTTTTCAACACAAAATATTCTCAGGTCTGTTGCCGCTCCGCTCCCCTGTGGCCCACTATAGCGCCCACAGGCATTATAGCTCAATTTGAGAATCAATTACTTTTCTGCGCCTCCAAAGATTTTTCCGCCCTAGGCGTTTCTTCACTTTTTAATTTTTACAACAAATCATTTTTTCAATAAAATTAAACTTTCTCAAGAAATTATCCATAGTCCTCCTAAACTACTTTTTCAACACAAAATATTCTCAGGTCTGTTGCCGCTCCGCTCCCCTGTGGCCCACTATAGCGCCCACAGGCATTATAGCTCAATTTGAGAATCAATTACTTTTCTGCGCCTCCAAAGATTTTTCCGCCCTAGGCCTGGGCCTCACTGGCCTAAGCCTAAATCCTGCACTGGATACCGCGACGATTCTACTGAAATTTTTCGAATTATAAACGAGACTGAGAGGAGTCTTACAAAAGTCTCTTCTTTTCTCGTCTCGTGGCAAGCCTTTATAATCAATATCTACGTTTGTGTTACCTTCACCCAAAAAAATCCTCGCTGTAAATTTTACAAAATCAAATTTACAATTACTTCCAAATTTGTGTGTTTAACAGCAAACGCGCACACATATTGACAGTTAATTGCAGGTCTAACGGCGTTTGCTTTCATATTCACAATAAAATTGATACAATGATCACAATTGCTTTTTGTAAAATTGACAGCGGGTTTTTCGGTTTTATCGACAAATTTTTTGACTAAAATTTACAGAAGATACTGTTATTTTCACAATTATATTGTAGAATCCACAACCATGACTCTGTAAAAATGAAAACAGAAGGTAGTTGTCGGGTTGATTTTGCAAATTAATGCAGTTTAGCAACATTTCTACCACAAATATTGATTGGGTGTTACATCGATATATTTCTTTGTGGTACCTAACCGTTTATTTTGTATGTAGCAGCCGGTCATAAATCGATCTAACCTGAACCACTGAATCGAACGAGGAGAAGTTTATAAGAATATACAAAAACACACACTTTTTTTCCACGCCCACTTTTTGGGCTTTATTTTTAGCAATAGATTTTTCACTTAATTTCTTTTAACAAATGGAAAAACATTATATTGGTATAGTAAGTGATCTAAAAAAAAAAACCTTTTAAACAAAAATTAGCCACGCCACTGAGGTTGTTTTTAAGAGATTCTCATCAATATTCAGCTTATTGTCTTAAATTATGAAAAAATTGGTTTTATGTTTGGGCATACTCCACAAACTCAAGTACATTTTGGTAAAACAATTACCTGCATGCTCTTAGAAGAAGAGTTTAGTTAAATAAATATGTAAATTTTAGTAGGAAGTAGAGGAATCAAAAGTTTAATAGTAATTTTTACATATAATAATGGATTTCATCAAAGACACCAAATAATTTTAAAATTATTTTAATACCTTGTTTTCTAAACTCTATCACTCAAATTTCACAAATTATTATTATAATCAATAAAATCAGAAAAAAAAACTTCAACAAAAGATTATTTTTTTTTTACCTACTGATCGTCAACAATTGCAAACAAAAACTTAACTAAGAAAAGTTATTTGTATATGGTCATGTCATGTGCAATTAGACCTTTTGGCCTTCGGGAGAAATCATTGTGATTCTCCATATAATTTAATCAATCCAAAATTATTATTATTAAATTTTTTTGTATTCTTTAAAAATATTGGAAGTCACAACATTCAATTAAATTTAAAGTAAGGGAATTGAATCAATCCATCATTGAACTTAATTAATCGAATCCACAAGTCAATTTTTTCAACATGTACCTAATTTCTCGTTCATATATTCTAAATATGATTGCACCTATTATTTTGAGCTCAAAGTTATTTTAGTTTTTTTAGCATTTTAAAAAATAATTTGCATACGCGCACTATAACACATGCGTATACATTTTTTAACAACGAATTCTCAAATAGATCATTTAATGAAAATTAAGACTAATTGAGGTCAATAATAAATCAAAGAATCACATCCAAGCAACAACAAAACAAACACAATAAAATTAACATTGCATAATGCACAACACAATAATCACGTCCAAAAAAGATTTTAACTTTCTTTTAGTTTCGTGATGACTCTTAAGTGTATAATAAAGGTTAACATGTTTGTAGAAACTCTTTCTGAAGATTTCGATAAATAAGCAATTAATCAATACTGTCAATTCAAAACCAAATATATATAAACTATTGTATAGGCAGGGCGTTGTAATGTATGCTGTTGAAAGATTTTGATTGACATTTCAAGCAAACGACGCGACGAGCCCAACGAATTAAATTAAATTAAATTGGAAGAGAAAAATCGGAAAACGATGACGAAATAAAATTGCTTAACCATCTTTGGGGTTATAAGTTCTTATATTTCCAGGAAGGTTTTTCTTGGAAATATTTTAAGCAAAGAAAATGAGGAAACCATTTAAAAGTTCAGAAAAGATCTATCTAGAATTTTGGCACTAGGAAATTACCCCAGATTTTTTTTCGGAAAAGGGCTGAACATTTCTATGTTTAATATTTGATAAATTAAATTTTTTATCCCGTATATTTATGAAGCTTTGGAAAAAATCCCAGAATAAAAAGACGCATAAAATTTTGCTGGGTCTATTTATAAAATGAAAAAGGAAAACACATATTAAATGCAAATAAGCCAGCTATATATATTATAAATCCATACTTTTAGTACATGTCAAATACTCCAAAGCAATAAGGGAGATTTGACATTTGATTTCCTCTGAAAAATCTTAAATATTTTACATCACTCAAAACCTTGGGCCTTATAGGTACATTATTAACTATTTATAAGACAAATCGAATATAAAAATATCAAACCATTCAATATAGAAATGGAGCTTTTTTAAGGTAATGTGAAAAAATAAACAACCTGAAATACCTGTTAGTGAAACTGTTCGAGTTATTCTCTATTGTTGGGGGGGGAGAGTTGGGGCGGGTGCACCGGTGGAACGTTGCGTTCATTGTGCAATTTTTGATAAGCCCCTATTACTCAATTGATTATACGATTTTCTTATAAATCCACAACGAATATTTGAAGAAGATTATTTGTTAAATAACTGGATTTATCTAAAAAAGACCAGAACGGGAATAGTGGAAGGGTTGAACCATATTTTTTTTTTAAATTTGAATTTGCATTTGAATTTTAAATTTATTTAAATTTTTTTTGGACGTACATAGGTACAATGTTAACAGTTATGTATTTTAGAAAATAAAAATGCAACTATAGTTAGTTATATGAAACAGGCTTACAGATCAGTGTTGTTTGAATTCAAATAACTAAGAAAATATTTCAAGAAAGAATGAAATAGTTTGTTATATATTTGCATTTGCATATCGCTGATCTGTAAGCCTGCCTTATATAACTATAACTTTAATTAAAATTCCCAGATCACCAATCTTAATAAATTAAAATGTAGCTTTTTTCAGTTACACATATCGTCGTTGATACTGCAAAAAGATGTATCTCACTTCTTTGGGAAAAACAAGACAAACTTTTTTACTTTTATTCTTAATTTGTATTTTATTTTATATGTTTGATTATCATATAATAAGAGACAAAAAATAGGTTTATTTTCTTTTTTTCGAATCTTAGAACAGCTTACATTGATAACAAATGCAATAAAATTCCAACATGGTCACGCAATTTTGTACAAAAAACTAAAAAAAATTCTCTACGACAGCAGTAAAGTTATTTTTTTCTTATCTTACACTCAGACCACCAAACTGTAGAAGTCAATGAATATTTATAAAGGTGTTCCACAAGGTTGCATTTTAGGTCCATTGCTGTTCTCTTTGTAGAAACATAAACTCTTCCAAATTATATGTATAAAATACTGCCTTTCAGCTATGTATACTCCAATGATGTGCAACTGTATTATAGCTTCCCACTCGGTCTTATTGAACATTATATATATAATGTATAAATGAAGACCTTGGATTAATTCAGGATTGGTATGGAACAAATGCACTTCTATATAACAAAGTGCTTGGTTATATTATATACGAACTCCTCTCAAACTATCTTTCTTTTAACCCTACAAAAATGTAAAACAATAACTTTCTCCAGAAAACGAGTTGCGAATTCTTTTGATTGATTCCAATTTCACAGTACACTCTCTATCGTTTCTTTAGATTCAGTGTTCACTTCTGCTTTAATTAAGATTTCATTGAACACTTTAGTTACATATACATTGTAAATAAGGCAGAGGTGCATGCTTGGATTCATAAAACGCTGGGAAAGGATATTGAAATTCCGTTTGTTACACCCGCTCCTTATACAATTGCTATGTACGAGCGGTTCGATCAAATCTTTTAGTATGTCTCACAAGCGCGGACTACCAAAAAAGCCAATTTTAAGAAATACAATATACCTAACTTCATTCGTTTTTCTCTGGATAGGCCCTCCCTGCGCTGACCCGTTTAACCTGTCACAATATACCTATGAAATTAATACTGGCACCAGCATCTGTAGATCCCAAATTTCTTTGAAAGGTGTGTTAAAAATGACTTAATATTTCATCATCAACTTATCAATGGTCAAATTGATGCACCTGATTGTATAACTTGTATTAGGCATATTAACGCCCATCACCTGCGAAGATTTTAACTATACTTCATCTTCACGTCCCTTTTCATAGAGTCAATATAGGTATATAGTATAGGTATATATTATGTGCAATGTGCAAGCATTTTAATTTAAACGGTTTCCCGTTGATTTTCACATATACGCAAAATTGCTGTTTCAATCAATTAATCACATTTGTTTTTCTCATATTTTTTGTGATTTATTTTTGTGCTGCCGTGAAATAAGACCAATTTAAAAAAAAGTGTTATGAAACCAATAGATTTTTTAAGGCACATTTCACGTCTTTGGCTGTGGAATTACTTTTTTTTGTAAAAATGAAAAAAATTCTACGTGGAGTAACAATGTTTGTTATGATGATTTTGTTATTTTTAATGTTATAAAATGCTTTTCTTACCTAATTAAAATTTTACATCGGACAAAATATTCATTTTGAATCAACCTTTACTTTGAAAAACCTTTTTAGCTTCTCTCTCGAAATAGTGAACAATCTCGGTATAGTGAACATGCGTGGTTTTAATTACTTCACTATATCGGGCGTCTACTGTAGTCATGTATGTATTTTTATTTTCAAAAAAAGAAATATTTATAAATGTATGTAGGTACATCCTAAAATTCATATACAGATTTTAAACTAAAAGCAAAATCAAAACTTGTTTAGACTATCTGATGTTTAACTGTCTCTTGAAAAATTGACCTTTAAATACATTATTATTTTTACAATACAATTTTTTTTTTTTAAATATTGGGCTATCTTTGTTTTTTAGTAATTTTTTTCATTAGAAAACTGCTCCACATGTCTTATAAAATGAAAAAAAAGAACTCCCTCGCATAACCACAATTTTCTTGTCTTGTCTTTCCTTGACCCAACCCTACACGCTTTATAGCGTTTAGTGATCTTATTTTGCGGATCACCCTGTGTATTTATGTTTCTTTTTTGCAAACCGGCTTCAATTTTCATTAAGTTCTCAAGGTTTGTGCATACGAAAATGATTAAACACTACCACCACAAAATGTACCCTAAAAAGTGCATACACATGTACATAGGTACATTAATATCTTTTGATTACAAACATCGAACACCCAATCCAAAAACAATAACTTTTTATGAAAAGTTGTGGGACTGACTCAAGGCAATATGCATTAAAAAAAAAACCGGACAGATCTACATAAAGTGAAAAAACGCACTTACAGAGTTGGAATAATTTCCTACATCTTGTCGGCTATTTTCGTCTCTGAACATATAGTCCGGCTCCTCTTCGCTCTTAACCTCTTCTTTTCGACTGTGGTTATCTAATTTATCCAAAAACTGGTCAGATATTTTGCCATCAGTCTCATTATCACCCCGTCGTACTTCAATTGCATTCTCATTTTCATCAACTTCTTCATAGTAGTAGTTTTCGTCATAATCCTCATCGTATTCATCCTTGATCTTCAGAGCCTGATCTTCGTGACTTATCTTGCCGGGATCAATACTATCAATCTTATATTTTTTTTCTACAAATTTAGTTTGATTGTTTTGGGGTTGCGAACTATTTTCCTTATGTTCCTGATGGTTTTCTTGATGAGACTGGCTATTGTCATAATCCTCATCGTATTCATCCCTGCTCTTGAGCCCCTGATCTTCGCGACTTATCTTGCCAGGATGAATATAATCAATCCTAGAAGTTTTTTCTATAAATTTTCTTTGATTGCCTTGCGAACTACGTTCATTATGCTGCTGGTGTTCTTGATGAGACTGCCTATTGTTGCGATACCAGGCCGATCTCGGATTATATTCCGCTTTGAAAGTACTCGTGGGCGCGTCAAAGCTGTTCATATTAACTCGATTTGGCAAAATAAAACTTCGGTTACTATTCGCACTCCTGTTTTTGACTTGAACCATTGTCCCATTATTGGTTTCATTGTGTTTCGATTTTATGTGCATCTCACGATTATTGTTCTGCACGGTGCTTTCATGATGGTGGCGATGTTGGTGATGAGGAATCTGATGGAGTACTTGATGTGGGGTAAGAACATGCTGCTGATTCTGATGTATTCCGTTCCATCGTGGTTTGTAATCGTTTTCATATGTACCGATAGTGTGCCTGATAAAGATCAGCACAAGTAAAACACTGGAAAGGATCATTTTTCTGTCCCATTTGCGGCTCATATTCACGTTCTTAGTCAATAAAATTATTAATATGACAAATTAAAAATCACCACTTTTGCTACAGCACAGTATATAAATGGATGATAAAGTCGCATCGAGTCAGGGTCGTAAATATTGACAGTTTTACTCATTACAAATAAGTTTTTTTTTTTTTTTTTATTGATATGGCTATGTATGTTTCATATTAACTTATAACGATCTTATTTTATCTTAATACAGCATACAACTTTACAAGCCGCTGAAGATGCTATTCAAACATTTTTTTGATTATAAATAACCCACTTTGCGAATAATAATGACAGGTAATGCAAACAAATCAGTTATCAACGCCAACACACAGACACTACAAAAAGCACATTGTTGTATAAATATAGATAACAGAACGCGAGCATTAGAAATTCCATATAAAAAAATCTGCGATTTAACACAATCCAGATGCTATCAACAAAACACAAAACACCGCAGGTTCTCTAAAATTAAGTGTTGACAAGCTAAATATATTTAAACAGCAGCCGTTTAATTAATTCGAATTATCAGCTCAACACCCACGTCAAGACGCCCCTACTGGATAATTTGAGTTATTTAGCCGCTCCTATAGACAGCAAGACACGCGTTCGTTAGGTAGGTACTTATGTCGGCAGTTTAATTTTATAAATAGTATAATATCGCAAAATTCTCGCGAAATTTTTTTTGAGAAATGAGTCACAAAATTAAAAGGGAGACAATTTTTGAAAATTACAACTGCACGCTTGTTACTTATGATGGTGAAATTCCGATGCTATCTTTGCCACTGTTCAAACTACGATAGTAAAAAAATAGACGTCACAGATGTATCTTTTTGCGATTAAGTATACGATCACATACCACGTCTACGAGTATCTATAATAATTGCAAAGTACTGCAATGGGTGATTATAGATCGCGATCAGATCAAAACAACGGACGCGAATTATTGGCCAAATGAAATGATGATGCTGACGCGACCAACGTTCTCCACTTTCTGCGAGCTAAATGCTTTCTCAATGAAAAGAAGACCCCCGATTCCATCTTGTTTCTTATAAAATTATTCTCGATTGTTGGTTGTTACTTGTTAATTGTTGTCGAAGGGCAGAATATTATGTAGAATGTAGATACTTTTTGAAAAGAGAAAATTTTATAAATTGGCATTGTTCGGTTCGGGCAATGCTTTTGATTTACTCTTTAGATAGGAGCACTTAGTGTTTTTATATAGATCGTGCAATATTTTTCAATTCTTTGTAGGTATCAATACCAAAGCAAAGACGGTCTTCACTCTTCACGCAACAACTTATCACCAACAACTGATGTGCGATGCATTCGAGTGCTATTGAACAGACTCAACGAATCGATTCAAGTCGGCGGAAAAGGCAAGCAGCAAGCGGTAAGGGTCATGGGTACATGCTGCTATGCAAGTTCATAATGCTGCTGCAACATTGTGACACCAGACTGAAACTTATACTTCAATATGCTAAATACTTGGGCATTGGTTGCTTATATAGAGAAGAAATGTATCACACAGAGACTCTTGATGCATTCATCAGATCCAGATGCAAGGGGATCTTCTGAAATTATGAATTCCGCACCTTATGGGCGGTGGCTGGTGTGTAACGACACAAAATTTTCCAATATGTTAATCGGCGTCTTTTAAACACCGAGACCACATTAAAGAGTTCGATTGTATTTTCTTTTACTTTTTTACTGACAATGTTTTGAAACTAAAAGGTATTTAAAACCACGTTCACATCACATTTGCGCTGCCTTTGAAGTAGGTACGTTTACGTGTAATGTTGATATTTTGACTATAAAATTACGATCGTGTTGGCAATATTTTTTTTTATTGTTTAATATGGTGTATAACAATATACCATTGAATGATCATGTTTTGAATTACAATAAAGCTCTTTCAGGAAATTTGAACGACTGTTTTGAAAAATAAAATATACGACTGGGATCGCACGAAATTGCTTTTGTGGTTCAAGGCTATAAAGTGGTATTGCAAATGGAAGATTTGTTGATAGAATGACAAAAGTGAGAATTATGGGAACAAATGCCTACAAATAAAACTGTTTTTGGAAAAAATGTCAACATCATTTTGTAGTTATCTATGTATATGTGATTTTTCAGCCAAAAACCCGATTATAAAACCTTCAAATAAATAAGGCCTGGCCCTGGGCTAAAATTTCCAGCTTAATGATTAAGAATTTTAATCTTCTTGGATATAGTTCACATTGGATTTTTGGCAAAAAATGCATGTAAGTTGAACTTAACTTAATAAAAATTGCATATTGAGAAGGCCCTCACTAGTCAACTGATGAGTCCAAGTGAGATCCCCGGGACGAAACACCAATTTGTATGGACTTAAGGCAGTTAAAATCTATTTTGAATCAATAATTGAACAAGTCCAATTAAATAGTTCTAAAGGCTTAACTACATAAGCCAAAAAAGTGAAAAAGTACAAAAGCGAAAATTTTCAAACTCATTTTGGAATAGTTTTTCTGACTGGAAAACTTATAAAAATGATGCAGAAAGATTAAATTTTGGTTTAAAAAAAAAATTGTATATTCTTTTTCTCAAAAAACTGCACTAGCGGGAAAAAAAATATATTTACTGTTGTACTTTTTGGCTTATGTAGTTAAGCCTTAAGTCTTCTACTTGGCTGATGTATTTCAGTAGTATATAGAAATTTTATTATAAAACCTTCATACAAAAACCCGAAAGCCTAGTTTTAAATTACTTACGAAGAACTTAGAACAAGAAGCGAAGTTTGTTCAAAATCCTCAGAGACATTTGGAAGAAGATTAAAAAAGAAATATTCTTTCACTCTCCTGGACTGTCGCACTGACACGCTTTCGTATTGTCATACAGTTACACTAAAATTAAAATTTTAAAAAATGCAACAACAAGTGTTAAATGTTACTACCTTTCTATTAGTACAAAAATTAGAATATCCTATAAAAAAATAAAAAAAACAAATGAATCATTCACTCGTGGTCGAACTGTTCAGATATTCAGAAAACTCTTTAAGTTTTGTTGGAAAACACGCCATAACATAGAAAAACCCTGGAAAATTGGTGGTGATACCGACCCTACACATAATATCATTGCACTTAAAAATATAATTCAACAATCAGACATATGTATTAGGCCGGAGTGAATTTGAAATTTATTTTTGGGATCTTAAACTGTCGGATTTCATTAACTTTACTGCTCTGCTTTTCAAAATCCTTCTAAGGCCTAGTTCCCGGACATGGCTTCGGCTATCAGCTAACATAGCAAGTAAAATATTTTCTGGATGTTAAAAATATGAATTACGCTCTTTTACCGGATGAACAATTGCCTTAAGGTTTTTGGGTAGATATTTTGACGCTTTTATAAGTGCTAAAATGTGTTTTGGTCCATCCAAACAAGATGGTTTGGTTTTGATTTGAAACCAAACAAACGCATATACTTTTATTATGTACGTTGCCAGAACCAATAACTCCTTTGAAGGTTTTTCAGTTGCTATATACAGTCGTAGAATCCTGTTAGCTGTTGTAAGCCACTTGAATGAGACATTTTTCCTGGCTGCCGGTTTGCAAGTCTAAAGCTACTTTCCCATTAGAAACTGCTTCACATATTTCATATAGATATTTCTGATCCGTGCTTTAATTTTCTATAGTAATCGGAGGCAGTTCTACCATTATCTTTTCAAAAGCTTGAATTGGTAAACTATCACAGCTCTCAAGAGCTTTTCCCAGTTCTCCAGAAAAGCCATTGGTCATTGGTTTTTCCACCAACATGTGTCATTAAATGGCGAAGGGGGAGTTCATTTAGATGGAGTAAACATATAAACCAATGTACTGGCTTACCAATGGCTGCTTCGAGCTGACATACGATACCATTTTTGGATCCAGTGTTCACAATAGTTCCATCGCATCCAACCGCTGTAATTTCTTCCATATTAACAGGTTTTTTTTTATAAAGTCAATTATGCTTGAAGATATTGCATTGGCATTCCCGCAAGATGGAGTAACATGTCCCAGATACTGTCCTTCTGGCTCAGAAACAAGTACAATATGTTCTTCCACTGAAATCTTCCGCTGGGTTCTGGCCCCAATTGTTTCCAAATGAATCATTCACTCGTGGTCGAACTGTTCAGATATTTGAGTAAAGTGGTAAATCTTTAAGTTTTTTGGAAAACACGCCATAACATAGAAAAACCCTGGAAAATTGGTGGTGATACCGACCCTATACATGATATCATTTTATACTTAAAAATATAATTCAACAATCAGACATATGCATGTAGGTATGAGATATGATTTGTTCTTTTACGTCAGCGGAACTTTAGGAATTATGTATATCGAAACAATGTATAATGAAAAATATTAAACAAATATGTGAAATACTTTGTTAGATATATTTAATACAAACAGTATTCGGCGTTGAGTAACATTACTTTTTAATTTACTGAAAACTAATTAAAATATTGCTAATTTCAAAATATTCTTACGTACATATTAAGATAATATGTAATACATCATATGACATTTCTTTCTTTTTATAAAGCATAATTTTTACAATTTTGAGAACATTTTGTTTAACCGGAACAAATAACTCTCAGTTTAGCAGTTCAGAAAATTTAATTAGATTTTTTCATCAGCTAGTGGAGTTTTTAAGACAATAAGTTCAACAAAAACTAAATATATCTATGTATATTAGGCTGGTCTTTAACATAAAACAAAATGGAGACGCCCATAAATTGGCTCCAAATAAATTAAAATTAAAACAGTTTTCAGATTTTTTTTTATAAAGAAATTAAAAATTTTTTGAAAAATTTTAGTATGCAGTATTATTCAAAAACTTTAAATATACGCGTTGAAAAAAAACTTGCATAAAATTGGTCCAGTCGTTTTAGAGAAATTTTGAAAAAAAGTGTTAATAACGTCATTACTTTTCGAATTTTTTGTGATTGAAGAAAATTTTGATTGTTATATTTTGGAATGCAGTATTGATAAAAACAATTATAAGTATAGATGTGCAAAATTAGAAAAAAATCGGTCTAGCCATAAGGAGGATATATGTGAATAATCTAAAAATCAGGCCCTATTATAGGCCAAATACAAGATTTTCCCATTGAAACAGGGCGACTAAGGGAAAGAGATAAAAATCTGAAAAAATTAGAGTTTTTTTTTAGTTATTTGGAGCCAATTTAGGGGACGTCGCATTCAATTTTCGAAAAAAAGCAAATAAGAACCACCCTAATGAACACCTATAGAATTTTGTGTAGTAGTGAAATTAAGAAATTAAGAAAATTAAGTGAAATTAAGAAAACAAATCAAATAACAAATAATTAACAAAGCGGTCTGCAACTTGGTATAAGTGCTTATTCCTATATTCATTAGTGAAGATGCAACAAAGGCATCCAAGTCAATACATTTTCTTCTATTCGTGATCGCAACCAAGTTTTAATTGAAAACGATCTTTCTGCAATACCATTCCTTTTTTTGAGGCAATTTTTTGTCTTCTGCTTCACTGTTCAGAGAGCCAATTTTGATTTGATTATAAAAAACGGCTTCAACGATTTTGATTAAATTTCGTGAAAGTAACGCGCAAAGTGATTATAATAAAATTGCATTTCACATTTTTTAAAATAAGTAAGGAACCTAAGTAATTTATTAACATAAAGTTCAAGCAATCTTATTTTAGCATTCCAAAAAAAGGACCCGTAAGCCTAACTTTGACTAAGTATACCAAAATATAAATGAAAAGTTACATCGTTGCGACATTTTTTCTAAATAATTTGCTTTAAGCAGTTGATATTTTGTATTTCAAATGGTTGAGGTAATTTATTAAAAATTGGTATGCCACTCAAAAATAACTTGTTTTTTCTTATATTAAAAAAAAATAACCAAATATTGAAAACCGTGCCTTTGGGATAGGTAAATGATTTTTTTCAAATCCGTTTCATAAGACATAATTTGATGCTTGCTGCCCGAACTGCTAAATGCAGCTACGCCCACTTTAAAAAGAAGGAAAATTCACATACAAATTTGCTGTCACTGGTTTCAGTTTGAGTTGTCCCATTGTAAAAATAATTTATTATAACCCACCGTGTGTTATGCAAACATCCCACTTAATTTCCAAGTTATTACGCACAACAATAGTGTACGGTGTACCTACTCGTAATTTTTTTTTTTCGGAATTCAAATGCATTTCCATTCGTGCGTTTCTACAAGACTGTTCCTATCCCATTTCACTCGTTTCTACGGAAATTTTCGTAAAACATAAACAAAATTATTCTGCGTTGGCGAAACAATTAAACAATTACATTACTGTTGTAGTAGGTCGGGCAATTTAAATTTCGGTGCCAAGTACTTGGGGCTTTGTTTTGCATAAATACATGCCAGAGTCTGCAAGTCTTTAAACACTCAAATGCGCGTCCAATTACTTTTGAATTTTTCTTTATCCGTGCATAAGAAAAGAAACCCCTTAAGTTCCTCATTTCGTGGTTTGAATTTGAATAAAAACAAAGATTTAATAGAAAAGAAAATGGCTCTTAAACATTCTCCGCCTGTGGGGATTCGATGACGATGACGACGAGGCTCTAACATAAACCAAACTTACCTACTTAATAAAATGCATTAAGTAAAACCCAAGGTGAACAAGAGCGAGATCCCGGAATCAAGTAGGTCCCTCAAGAGACAAGACATGATTTGCAGTCGGTGTCCTATTGAATATAGTTTGCTAACACCGATTTGTCAATTTCGTCAAATGGTAATAATTTTCAAGAAAATTTTAACACATTGCTTCGCTTTCGAGGTTTGAGTGAGGAAGCAGTGATAGGGGGGTTGCGGCAAGTCGCTAAACTAACGTCTTATAGCCAATAAGTGAAAGGTGAAATGCCAGCATTTGCTGCTGAGAGCATTTTTTAATTTGCATATTTATGATAACTATCACAGTGTCTGTCTGGAGTGCGGCATGAGAATCTATCGTTGGGGTAATTGAATGAAATAGATAGATAGATAGATACTTGTCGAAGAAGTTATATATCCCAAGCAAATAGGTAGATTATGAGCATAAAGCTTCTATTCAAATTTCTTAATGGAGTAAATAATGTTTTCCTTTTTGTTGTTTGATGACTTTTGAGCCGAAATTTAAACAGTACCTAAACTCAGACTCACGTTCTTATTTATTTGAATCTTATTCATTTCAATTAATCAAAAGAGTCATAAACAATATAGAACAGGAAATAGGTATAGATTCTAGGGTAAACAAAATCGAAAAATTGGTATATCGAAACTACAACATATCCGAAGTCCGGGGGAAGTCTCAGTTTTATATCGTCACTTTTAAATTAAAGTGCGTTCTCAGTAATGTTGTAGGTACTTACCTATACCTGCCTGCAAACACTGCCGACTAAGCCTTTAAAAGCCTTACTTATCAGTCTAAAACCTAACATTGCAATTGACAGTGCATCAAAAACTTTCGGGGAAGTCGGTTAAATATTGTTGCCCTGTGTAAAAATTGTAAGTGATAGGAGCCTGACAAATCCCTTTATTTCAGCTATCCCTTTCACCTATTGCAATTTGTTCTATTTTTGTTGAAATGTATAAAATGCAATAGGTAAACGAGGAAGGAAAAAATACTATACAATGGGGTGTACCCAGTACCAACTTAAGATCTGAATCGGCCTTAATTTAACTGGCATTGGATCCGCTGAATTGAGCGGTGAGGCTGATTTTTGACCAATTGGGTATGTCAAGAAGCAAAAATGTGGCATTTGGGGAAAATATAACCCACATGAGATTTGGTGTGAACTGTGGACTGGCGGAGTCTTCACACCATATTTAAATTTCAAAAATGAGGCTAATCAGCGTCTTACAGTCAACGGTATTCACTATAAAGTCATGATTAATAACTCTTTCTTCTCAAATTGGATGATATGAATGTAAAGGCTGTTTTTTTGAGACGTGTAGTTTTCAACAAGAAATAAAACATATATAATTTAATGTTATGGCCAAGAATTTAGCTTTATTATAAAGATAAGGGTTTGCCATTATGTTTTAAAAATGATTTGGGGCAAGTGGCCGACGTGGCTGGCTCGAATAAATTCCAGCCGAGAGACCCAATTTTCGACCACTTTTTGCAGCAATTGGGGCCGTATGTCAGCAATAATGCGCCGAATATTCTCTTCCAATTCGTCAATCGTCTCGGGTTTATCTGAGTAGACAAGCGACTTCACATAACCCCACAGTGGTGTTAAATCGCACGATCTTGTAGGCCACGCCACAGGCCCACGAAGTGAGATAATGCGCTCACCAAAAGTTTCCTTCAATAAATTGATTATTTCGTTGGCTGTATCGCATGTAGCGCCGTCTTGTTGGAAACAAAGGTCATCCACATCAACATCCTCCAATTCAGGCACGAAAAAGTCATTAATCATGGCTCTATAGCGTTCCCCATTGACTGTAACATTATGGCCGGCTTCATTTTTGAAGAAATATGGACCAATGATTCCCTCTGCCCATGGAACACACCAAACAGTGACTTTTTGAGAATGTAGCGGCTTCTCACCATTGCCTTTTGGATTATGTCACTCCAAATACGACAGTTTTGCTTATTAACGTACCCATTCAACCAAAAATGAGCTTTATCAAATATTGGACACAGCGCGTGATGCGTCGCGCGAACCGAACCATTAGTTTGGTAATAAATTTGCACAATTTGCAAACGTTGTTCAGGATTAAGTCTTTGCATTATAAAATTGCAAACCAAACTGAGCATAAATAAAGTGACAGCTGTCAAAAAGACTAACTCCGAAAAAGTATTGCCAGATTGAAAACCACACGTTTAAAAAAAAAAATCCTTTAGAAGAGAAATGGTTCCAGCAGGATGGTACTACGGTTTTTCGGCGGAGAATGCGTGCGCAACGACTAAACAAACGCGGTTGATAAAATATCAAAATCATCTGTTCTCAGTTAATACTGAGTTAACTCCCCAAATTTGATGAGTTAACTCGTGTTTAACTTTAATCTCGCACTGAGAAACTGGCCCTTAATGTGTTTTGTTAAAAATCAAAATTATTATTGGCTTAGTAAAAAATACCCTGTACTGTACATAACAACGATTTTTTTGTTAGCTTCTTTTTTCAAGGATGTAGTTAGGTATACATGTGTTTGCTTGTATACACTAGAGGTTACATGTAAACAAATTAAATTATTAAAATATCAATAAGCTGGCCGCCAAAAAGGTGTACGTGCATTTTGGAAAGAAAATTGTTTTCCTTGGTTTTACTAAGAATCTTAGTTTTTTTTTAAAATCAAACTGTGTTAAAACCTTCATACCTCTCATATAAAATAGTTTCTTACAACTTTCTAAGGCAAATTGATAGAGCTGGAGCATCGATATTTCACTGAAATAACTTTTTAATCTGACAAATGGGAGGTATTCCGCACATAATGCATATTATTATGTGCTCTTGTTACTTTAACCACAAAATAATCTCTTCGTAAAAGCCAGATGCCTGCTTCCAATTAGCAAAAGCCAACTTATTTCCATCAGAATTATTTGACAATGTGCGACTAATTAGGCGTTTTCACTTTCCATTAAGCTAATGGATGGATTGAACAAGACTAGTTACTTCTGGTAAGCTCTTGTGTAAGAGGGTTGTGTTAGAAACTACGTTTATTCAGGAGTCGCATCGGTTCAAACAACCTGAAGATATTCACACCGGATGGTTACCTAATTAATGGTTATAAACCAAAAGTAGCTACAGAGATACTTAAAGGTGTTTTATTGAGACACAAATAATAAAATAATATTTTGAGTCTCTCTATTATCTGGCAGCAAATATTTTTGGCAATGACTCAACTATTTATCAGAGGAGAGCACGTCGATATTGGATTGTCACGAGAGACTTATTAGCACGGCCGGCACAACTGCAACCAGACAGACGACTTGTCTCATTTTAATAGTTGTTGTTGCAAGTTTATTTCTGTTCTGACACATTAACAAAGTCTTGGATTTGAATACCGCGGTTCGCGAAGTGCGAGTAAATAAAATCGTCGCCAATAAGAATGGAATTTGACCTACTGACCGTAGCAGGGAGGCTGATTTCTCAATGAATTCAAAATGATTAGCTTATTTAGTTTTTTTTTTTTTTTTAAGAAAAACAAAATAGAATTGTATCATTAGCTAAATTCGTTTGCAAATAACAGAAGAAGAAGATGCGAATAGAAATAAAAATTAAACCTTGAAACAGTTTTTATATCTTCAGTATGATTTAATTGATTATTTCAAAAACGGCATAAATTGTACCAAACCTATGTTTGGTGGGTGGAAAAGTACCGCCAGATGTTATCTAATCGACACAAAAATCGGACCTACCCAAATACTTCATTGATGTCGATTATCGGATAAGAAATAAGATCGATTATCTGTAAGGTACTTGGTTATCTATACATGTATGCATTGTCAGAATAAAAGCTTGGTAGAAAGTGCATATACCTGTTAACAGAACGTATAGGTACATTACTTACTACAAAACAATTAGTTCTTGATGATACATAACATAAAATTGTATGCTTCATTGATTCTGTTGGAAAGATTGAATGATGCCAATGATTTTGCATGTGATGTATGATTAGACTCATGATTCGTTCAATACGTTCTGGATGGCATACGGTCAAACTTAAGTTCTTATTTTATGTAAATAAATCATACATTCTGTGAAACAAGTCGACTCATCGCATATCCATTGCTTGTATAACAGCAATACTACGAAATAGAATGAAGATGAAGGCATTAGCCAGAAGCTATTGTTACTGGCCGTGAATCTACCGAGATAGGAGGGGATCATGAGAGGCTGTCGAGATTGTGCAAGATTTCTTAATGAGCCGAAGAAGATAATCAGTAATCACGCACCCATTGGTGATTCCAATTCAGCCGTGACAGGCAGTGTTTATATTGATTTAGATGGCGCGTTTATGAAACGGTAACTTTAAGTCATCGTTACGAGTTGTCACACCATATGTGCATTAAGGGAAGCATTTGCTCGCATTGGTACATTCCAAACGATTTCACATAAACTTAAACTTCTAGCTAATCCTTCTACCATCGGATAATCTGAACATTTTGTTCAGATTTTCGAAAATCAACCTAATAGGTTTTCATGCAAAATAAGGCCAGTATAGGAAAACTACTAGCTGAGTTAAGATTTACCTATACCGAGGCTAGATTGGTTGCAGCCCTTTATTACAGTAAATGAAAGAACATCGGGGTGTAAACGAAATTTTAATATAATAGGCGATCAGCTGGTTCAAGTTTCATTTTTTATCAAAATAAAGAGTGCAGATGAAAATTAAGGAAGGTCACTTCACGAGATGGTCACCTTTTTTTATGATGGACGTAGATGTCGATGACGCATCATATCGGAGGTATATCGATCAACTGGTTGAAAGCAATTTCTCAAATTGTATACTTAACCTAATTCCTCTTTTAATAGAAGGTCAACCAGCTACTTTGCAAGAAACGACAGTAAGAAGCGATGCCGCACGCCAGGCTTGAAAGATACGGAGGATGGGGCTAGTGCAAGAAATAAAGCAACTGACGTTCCAAGCAGTTTAGCGCAGGAAACGAAGGGCGGCCCTGACTGCAAAGCTTCGGATATAGATAAACAACTGATCCTGGATGAAAAATAGAAACCACCTATAGAGCAAAGTAGATCGAAAAGATTTTTAACTCAATCTGTACAATACCAAATTTTGTAGCTAATATTAAGTGGGAAAGACTGACTGAGATGTGTATTCTCATTTTAATGATTTATCCTATACTACCTTATATATACAAGTTGTAAGCCTTCGTGGACACGTGACGAACTTCCTTTATGACATAATGATATTGTATTAAAAAACCCATACTAAGAGTTAGTTTTCATCCGTAAATAAATTAACAGCTATAAACGATAACCAGATTTCCGGATTGATTCATTTATTCAAAACTCAAAACGAGGCTATTGATTGTTTGATATTTAATGACATAAAATATTTGTATTGCCGATTCCCATAATAAAAGGAGGTTAATATAGAAGATTTCGCAAACTAACAGACTACATACATTTCTTATGTCTTATGCCGGTTTTCTACATGAGTCATATTTTTCATGCCTTCCTCTTTTGAATTGAGACACAAAATTGTTAACCTTGGCATCTCACACTTGAAAATATGTTATAGAATTATAAAATATTGACACAGCGAACTTAGGCTCTAAGGCAAAGACCGGGTGTCCATCAGTCAAACTGCCAATTAGTGGCTGGTCTTTTTTTTAGCTCTGAATCAAGTGCCTCGTTGGCTCATTGCCATACCTCTGCAAATAAAATGTTTAATAAATACCTACTTAAATTAATCCTTTTTGATAATTCTTATGAAATAACTTAGATTTATAGGAATGTAACCTTATAAGGTCGCACTTTCAAAAGAAATCATTCACATTAAAATGGAACATAAATTCCCTGAGTTCGGCCATGTGCACTTGGTCTTAATTGATTTCAAGGGGACTTAAGGAAGTCGATTTTGTTTGATTGATGATCATCCGAAAAGTAGCCGTTCAACTTTTGTTACACAACATCACGATCATTCACATGACATGTTTCGTTCCCTCGATTTTAAGGCTTTGTTATCGCATGAATCCTCATTATTTCTTCTTATTATGCATGCCGCTTTATGCATTCATTCACTTAAAGCCTGCCTCAGTCCTCAGCCAGGCCAAAGATCTCTTTGACCCGAACACGTGGAGCAAGACTTGAGTAGGTATACCTAATATTGTACATACATTTATATGCCTTATCCTGGAAAAGAATGATGTAAATAACCAACGTTTTACTTCTGCTGTGCGACTGTTTGGTTTGTTGCCCTTGCCCGTGTTTATATACTCGTTCCTTTTATGTTTTGAATTTATTTGCGGTAAGATCTTTTGGATACAGGCATCAGGCACTCCCTGTTAATTCAAATATTTGTATACCATGAGTTATCTTAGTTGAAATATCACTCAGAAATTGGTTTACCTCCGTGGTGTGGTTGTTGAATAAAAAAAAAACTTATAATTTGAACAAGGATTAAACAAGAGATTATAATCTTTTTGTTCTTCGAAATAGAAAACGCAGCAATCTCAAAGTCGTATCCAGGATCTTATTTCTAGGCAACGCAAACAAACATGTTAATTGTTCAAAATTAGTTTTTTTTTTATGTTTTAATGTTGCAAACTAAAGCGGCTCACCAACTTAACTTGCTCTTATACGTTTTAAAATCTGAATGTACGTATACACCAATTCATCTGATTTTAAAAGAAATTTATTCAACTACCTACATTAGTTGTTGTGGGGGATCCTATATCTTATCTCATTTGTATAATTTGAGCTTAAAGTTATTATTATGAGTAAACGCAAATGAACACTTGTATAGCACCGTGAATTGGGTTTTCAACAAAAATTTTGGATGTTTTTTTAAATCCAAAAAATATTTTTTTTAAATTTTAGTTAATAATTTTATTTTAGTTAATAATTTAGACTAGAGAAATGCCAATTTATGAATTGGCATGGATAGAGTCACTTCCATTCTATTTATACTTCCTAGAAGCTTCTGCATGAGAAACCTAGTTAACATCTGGTGAACTGTTTTCAAGAAAAGCGAATGGTTCTTTGGGAGGTGCCATTAAATAGCATTTTTTTTTTTAACCAAAACGTAGTCTATAAATACATAAACTAACTGATTTTTTCTTTGACAAAAATAAGATTTTCTTTACCCGCTTACTAATTTTTTATGGTTGGTTTATTCCTTAACAATATGTATTTATTATACTTTCAGTAAGAGGACTCCGGTCCTAAGGGCCGCATGAACAGTACTGTTATCAATAAAACTATTATAATTTGGTATGTCTAGAGTCACCATTCGAGTAGTCAAATGTAAGATATTTAAGAAAAATAAAGAGTTCGTTTTCGAGTTTTCCCTCCCAGCTTCATCAAAGTGATGGAAAAACATCTGATACATATTTTTACATTACTTAGAGCTCAGAAAAGTATGAACTCGCTCAATTTATTGATTAATAATAAAATCTGCAAAATAATTTTTATTTAGGTACGTCAGGGTGTAGTTAGAGTGAAAAAAGTAGAACATATGCAAATATTTAGCAAGTATGGGAAGAATTTGGCGTTCAAAAGGACATTAGTGTTAATTTTTTGGTCACAAACACAAAATTTTGAGTTATGCGGTTTCTGACTAAAAATAATGTATGATTAAAGGTTAATTGTATGTCTGAATGAGTAAAAGTTAATTTTATCTTAAAAGATTGCTAATTAAAAAGTCTTAAAACGTATTTTTTCCATATCCTATGCCTTAAGTTTTCCATTATGTTTTGAAAACATAATATAGAAACTATAATTTTCTATTAACCTTACTAAATTTTATTCACCAGAGAAAAACAACAACATTTAACTTGATATCTTTTATTTCTTTTATTTATGTTTTTTTTTTTCTTAGTATATTTTAATTTCAATAAAAATCTTATCTATGGTATCAAACCCAAAAGTCATATTTTAATATTTGAATTGTTCAATAGAGTTTAAGTTGAACTCTTGATTGAAGAGTGTATTAAGAACTAAACATTATTAATTTGCTGAAAGTGCTCATGACCTATTTTTGAATAAAATAGCTGAATTGCATAACTAAATCCTGATTTAATTCTTTCACACATGCATACTTATAGTTAGGAATAAAAACTCATCAAACACCTTCAATTATAAAATGAAGAAAATACTCAATGTAAAAACAATTGTTTTTAATAGTTTTAATATTTTTTTTTTATGTTTATGATTAAACCAAATCGGGTAAGACATTTGAACAACAATAAATAAATAAACTAAGAAAATATACATTCGAGGTTTTTAACATTAATCTTATTTATCAATAAAACTATTATTGTTAACTACTTATTGATTATATAGTAAATATTTTAACAGCGTCTCTTTAAAACTATTTAATTTGTAAATACATAGTAGTCTTAGAATTAAAAAATATATATGAATGTATATAACTACGAATCTTTTTATAACTATGATATTAAATGTTT
This sequence comes from Leucozona laternaria, assembly GCA_932273885.2. NCBI lineage: Eukaryota > Metazoa > Arthropoda > Insecta > Diptera > Syrphidae > Leucozona > Leucozona laternaria. The sequence goes on along the minus strand of OW026368.1, from coordinate 115,150,805 downwards.
GTGAATACAAATTGTTGATTAATTTTTGGAGCTTTGTTGGAAGAATTTCGATTTGATTTATTCTAAAACAAAAGAATTTCAAAAATGTGTTAAGGTTTAGTAGGTATGCAATTGGTACAAGTGTTCCTTTTCTCTTTCATATTCATTATAATTGAATGGTAGAAGAATAATTTAAAATTGTAGGTAATATTATTTTAAAAAATAAAAGAAAATTACTGTTTGAAAATTTGCTCAATTTTTTAAGGAAATATTAAATATTTGCCAACCTTATAAAAAGTATAACATTGTTCTAAAAAGCATGGAGTTCATATTTCTTAAGGCAATAAATTAATGAATATCTCATTATGTATAGTAAATGCATAGATATGTATCGAAGTAAGTTTTCAAAATTTATATTTTACAATAACTTTATTCAAAATTTTAAGGAAGTTTCATAAAGAAGAAGGACTTATTTATAGTCAAAGACCATCAATAATCATTTTATATATTTATTTTTAAAACTAAATTTTATACTTCACATTCCATATCCAACAAAGCTCATAATTTCGTTAATATATCATCTAATTTATTAAATGCAACTAATTTTTATTTCTTAAGTAATTTCATTTGAAAAAGCAGCCAATAAATGCATTGTATTGCTTATTATATCTGGGGTAAAATATCCAGAAATTTGTGCTTGAAGTTCCTTTTTCAAAAATAACATATTTTGAGCATTCTGAAAAAAAACCTTGTTCCAACAAGTTTTATTTTTTTTTTTTTAAATAAATGGGTACAGTCTCGTCTCCACAAGTTAAATCACATAAATACACATAAATAACGTTTTCCTGTCTTAATATAAAAAGGGGAAAGGCAGTGGGATTTCTATATTTCATTTTCATTTGGTGGACATGATTTTCATAATATATTTATAATATATTATTAATTTGTAACTCTTGCACGACAAAATTTAATACTCGTGTTTGATTCTAAATATTATTTATTATTATTATAATTACATTTTTATATTTTTGACAACACGATTTATTTAATATATTAAAAAAATATTCAAGCAATTAATTAAATTGACTAGAGTTTTGCATAAAGATGACTTTCTTCGTAAATAACGTTAATTACATTTAAAAAAAAAAAATAATAATAAACAGTGACAAACAAAATCATACATAAACTAAAAAAAAAACTTCCTTACAACCGAAGTAAATAAAGCTAAAAAGTCATTGGAATCATTGAATCTATCATTTTTAAAAAGTATGAAATTTTTAAAGTAACCTTTTTTCTTAATTGAGGTCCTTCTTGCTCCCTTAAAATTCTAAAATGAATTTTAAAATTATTTTTATAAATATATTATATTTATAACTAAGGTTTTTTATCGTTATGAGATGCACATAGTTTAGTTGTGACTCCAAGATAGAGGTGGCTGCTGTACAACTTCCCCGGTTTTTTGACATCGTCCGTGTTTTTTAAGATAGCTGCCGAATTCACAGGTCGGTGGCTTGCAACGGCCTTCAATGATACATCTTTTGGAAATGGATACATTGAATATTATGTTTGAAAAATAAAATGATATTAAAAACTTACTTTCTGTCCATCATTGAAAAGTGCTCCATCCCACGTTTAAGGTAGTTACATCCTATATTACCCGATGAGCAGTCGCATCTGCAAATACCATCCTCTTGAAGAATTTTTTCGAATAATTTTGGACAGTTGCAGTCTAGAACGGTGGCTTTCCGCATAATCGGTGCTGAATCAGTGAAGGAATGCATATAATGTCTGGATTTATCTACACAATGACACTCGGTATGGTTGACGAAAGTATGTCGTTCAATAGACCCTTGCTTGGAATTAAAACTTTTTACCTGGAAATATTAAGATGACTTTAATTTTTTGATGTTTATGTTTGTATACTTTAAATATCACGCTTTTAGTTATTGACATTTGAGAACTGAAAACAGTTCCGATTTTCAAGCAAAAATAATGAGAAACCTCCGGTAGCGAATGGAATTTTTGATGGTCTTATCATTTAGTTTCAAAATTTAGCCTGGTCATGGTTGAATTTGAAGAAAATTGTTTTTTTTTTCGACAAGGATAAATTTTTGCCCCTATTCTGTTTTGTTTGTCAATACTCCTCGATGGATTTGTATTCGGATGATGAGTATAGTTCTACTGGACTAGACCAATTGCCCATGTAACAGAGCCTAGCATTTACATAAATGAATATCTCGAAAGGATTCATACTTGTTCAAATGCGAATGTTCTGGTCCTAAATAGAAGTATAAGTGCCAATATCTAACAAACTTCATCTTACAAATTCCTTTCAACAAACAATACCTTCTAGTAAATGATACCCATTCATCCATTTCCCAACTGATACTTATAATTACTACTGTTTTTTTTTCTGTATTATGCGGTAGAGGTTATAATGCGGCTAGCGGCTAGCCAAATAAAGTTTACAAGCATTGATTTCACGGACTTTTAAAAAATTTAATATTGTGGGCGTGATTCATGTGTGCTAGTGTACGTGTGTGTACCTACCTACCTTGCTTTAAAGGTAGTTAATTAAGCTCATCAACTCAAAAATGTCTGTTGAACTTAAGTCCCTAAAGAGTAAGGCATAAGATTTTTGTAAAAGCATCTATTCCACTATAGCACAATGGCAATAAATGAATGTCTTGAATTTAATTTTAATTTTAGAAGAATCTTATACTTTTCTCAACAACTTAAAGGTGATGAAACATTACAATTTACACAATGCAACGGCTTAATGGCCCACCTTCATTTTAAATAAATAGCTTTTATTGTTGGTACCTGCATTGATGGTAATAGCTTCAAGCCATTGAAACTTAGAGTTAACGAATGAAGTTGTTCAGCTTTTGAATTGAGCTGTTAATGACCAAATTGGATTTTTTTGTTGGTCAGAATGACTGAATGATTGGCATCAATCATTAATTCTTTGTTTTTGCGTCTTATTTATTTGGTTATTCTTATTAATATAAAACGAACGTTTTGTTTAACATATTCTGTGTCATATATGGATAATGGATCGATCTGAAAACTTTTTTATAATTATATACCTAAGACAATGGGGCATATTCATAGTCACTTTTAAACTCCAGTTTATCTTAGGCTTGGGTTTATCCTATCTAAATAACATTGAATAAACCCCAGTCTAAGATAAACTATGGAGTTTAAAAGTGACTATGAATATTCCCCAATATATTTAGCTTGTAAATATTTTATCTAACATTATTCATTAATAATAATAATAATTGTAACTACCTATACCTATACCGACATATAAGTAAGACCTAAGGTGTAAGGTAAGATCTTTTAAATAGTTACAATCAGAATTGCACGGCACATCAAAAGGAACAGAAGGATAGGACATGGAAATCATGAGTTTCATATTCATAATCTATGTAAACTAATGGAAAGAACTTTAAAATATTATAAATTATTTCTCGAAAAGATAAATTGCGTTTTCTTCTGACATTTAGTTTACCTCTGAATTGGTACGATATCAAAAAAACCGGCAGTCCTGTCTACTTATTTTGAGGTTAATCGAAATGCGAAGTGAAGCCATTAAGTGGGCGGAAGTGATACTACTGATTCCAGCCAGTCGAGATCACAACATGTCCAACAAATAATGTAAAAGAAGAAACACGAAACGAAATTGTTTGGTCCTAACATACATAGTGGCTCGATCCAATTTGTCTCTATAACAATTTTAAAAATTGTTTAATTTGAACTTCGAAAAAACTTATTTTCGTAAAATCATTTGTATATATATGTATATATACATTTTCGACATAATGTATAAAATACACACACACAAACCTAAACCACAAAATAAATTATTAAAAAGAAATTAAGTCCCAACAGAAGCTATTTAAAATCACGTCAAAAGGTATATATGTAGGTATATTAGCATAATGTAAAACAGCTTTCAATATTATGTGTATCTTGTACCTACATTATATATCATTACCATTGATAACATAAAATATTTTGATACATATGGGTATAGAGTATAGTTTGGTTTATGACAGAAAATAATATTGATTAGAATAGCATTAAACTTTATGCACATAAATTGTTATATCCCCATGGCGAATTAAAATTAACCTAGAAACGAAATTGGATCAAAACTAGACGATGTATTATATGTACATATGTGTAGGTATATATTTACTTTTTAATACTATACTCATATCAAGTGATATAGCCTACTTTAAAAGATGGTATAACCGTCTTATTAAATAAATATTTGCACCTCTATACGTTGGCTTAGTATATTGTAAGGTAGGTAAGGTTGATATACCAATTAACACTCACATTCATAATTAAAAGTTATCCCTGTAATGCGCCTGTCTATATTCATTGCTATTCTGTGTGTAATAAGTTGTTTAATATTCATGAACGTTAAGTGAACTTTGAAACAATTGCTGGCTTCTTGTAAAAGATATTTCAAATTAAATTGCAGTTTTGTATGTATTAGTGAATACAAACAAAATTTGAAATATGTGACGAAAATATTATTCCTTTTCAACTATAAAACTTAATAAATATCCATATAAAAATTAAAAGTAAGTTCAATATTTTCATTAACATCAAATTATTCAAAATTGCTTTATGCGTAATTCAAATATTTTTCAAATATTCATTCAATATTTATTTTGTTTTTGTGAATTAAATTTAAACCCCTGATGAAGCCGGAAAAAAGTGGGCAAAATGTTTTGAAAGATTGAATTAAGGCAGTATTACATTATCATATAAATATGTCAAGTTTGCCCAATAAATATGCCTCAAAAGTGTCATATAAGTGTGATAGTCAAATTTATATGAAAAAAAATACATGGAGTCTAATGCTACTTTGACATACATCAGATATGGTGTCATATATTATATATGGAATAGTGAGACATATATAATTATATGATAATATATAATATCGCCTTTAGTTTTTAATTAATTAAGCCCAATTATCTATATAACATGTTTTTTTTTAACTTTTTCTTAAGATAATTTCTTCAAATTCTGATTTAAACTAATTATAAATTTGAATTAGACACTTACTTCTTTTGGATGTAAAATTAAATACACGACAGGGTCACACTTACTTGATTGAAATAAAATTTAAACATGTGTATTTTAGTACTTATAAATATGTTCAAAAACATGTATGTTATCAAAGGAGAAAGTGCAGAAGCATTACATTCATTCTTTAAATTGCTTAAACAACTCCCTCAAAAGAGTTTTTATTAATATAATAATTTAGGCCTACAGACTCCCTCAATTATTTCAGCTGAGGAGAATAATGGAACAATAATTTATAAAAACAAATTATCAACCCGTTTTCGAAATATCGAATTTTCGTTTATTATATATAAATTATTTTTTAATAATATAAGAAGGTATCGTCAGTTTTATTTTTATTTATATTAAATTCAAAACTTTTTTTTTTAATTCAAATATTCAAATTAATTCAAACTTTGAAGCTTCTGCATTCAACCGTTTTCGAAAAAGTCAACAATTTGTTTTGTTGTTGCCATAACCATTTTTCCGGAAAATCTGTTTTCTTTTTTTTAACTATTCTCTATTATAACTAACTAACTGATTTTTTACAAACATTTGTGGAACTTTTTTTGAGAAAAATGAGTTTTTTCTTAGTAATTAAAAAGTGTTGTCGATGAGGTATCGAAAAAAAGTGTAGAGGTAAAAAATAATAATTGGTACCGATTTTCAAGGAAATCCATGTTTTCATTGAGGCTGTAGTTCAACAGACGGACAGAATTGCGTAACACATTTTCTCGTCTACCCTAAGTTTGCTCAAAATCTCGAGTTCGATTTTTTACAATAATGCATAACTTGTCATATTAGTATCTACCCATATAGAGTCTAGATTAAGTGATCGTCAAGAAAATATGTCTATGGTGTACCTTAGTAGTGTGCCACAATATAAATACCTACGTCATACACATATCTAAAGATTTCAATTTATGTCAAATCACCCAAAAATTAAAAAAAAAAGTTATATATGTAGGTATGTAATAATTTTCAAAGTTCATTACATACAACAATTTAATTAGATTTTGTCTCATCAAACATAAAGTCACAAAAATATTTCTCTAATAATAACCAACATTTGATAGCAGACATTGATTGCAGCATTATCGGGATGGGAGGTGGACACGGCATGCATCCTGGATTTTCTTTAAATTCTAGGCCACTTCAATTGTTAAAGTCCAGCGATTAGGTGCAACCTGTCGTGCACAATTATTTATTTCCATATATCCCTTTAGTCCGGAAGGTGACCGTCAGATTACCTATATCTATCTCATATAACCACTGATGAAATAGAGGATGCCAAGGTCAACCGATAGCTTTAGTCCAAATACCTATTATCAAAACCACTGGACGGACAAGCTTTTTTAGTTGTACTTGGGGTTAAGCGGTAAAGTATACCTATCCTATAAGGTACTGTACAGACTGTGCTCTTTACGAAACCGGTATGGTTAAACAGAGTTTTGTTGGTTGCTAACGTGCGTCGGACTACAACGCATAGCATTTCTTCTTTTTCATTTCCTTGTTTGGAATTTCCGAAAAGTAACTCTGTAACGAGTTTTTTTAATTACACATATCACTCCACATTCAATTGTTTCGCTATAGATCAGTTTGTCATCTCACGTGCGTTTTTTTTTTTTGCGGTTTTTAACTTTATTCCTGAATTTGGCCGCGATTTCATCAAAAAAAGCTTATGTAAAAAGGAATTTGTGTGGTTGACTTTGATAAATTTATTTTTGATGTGTAAACATCTATGCTCGCGGTAGAGTGAAAAAAAAACGTGAACGTTCGTGTGCAACGTTACGATTTGCATACTAGGATGGGTGCGTTCAGTGAAAAAAATCTTAAGATCCCCTTCAAATAAAAACAAAACAAGTCCGTTTTGGATCCGCGCACGTTGATGTTTACACATATTAACCGTGAATCCCGGCACTCACACAATTTTTACTTGCGATATAGGTACTATATGGGAAGTTATGGATTCGTACAAAAATTCGAACTCGAGATTTTGATCAAACTTTACATTACGATGATAGAGAAGTCAAAAAAAGTGGGTCTCGCAAAAACGTCCGTCTGTCTGTCTGTCGGTTCGACTACAGCTTAAACGGATGGGTCGATTTTCTTTAAACTTGGTACCTAGCGTTTTTTGGACATTCCCCCCACCCGTTTTTTTCTCTTTTTTTTTAGGACCAAAATTAACAGTAGCTGTCATACAAAATTTCTTGGCCAAAAAGGAAAAACTTATTTTTCTCACATCCAGCGCTACCGAATTTGTTTTTAAGAACTCCATAAATTTAAATAGTTATAAGTTGCTGTTTAATAAAAAAAATGGTTCCGAAAAATGGTTATTAATGGTACCTCCCAAAGAACCATTTTTTTGATTTTCGCTTTTCCCGAAAACGGTTAAACTGATGATGATAAATTTTTTTATAAAGAAGTATTGACACATTCTTAATAATATTGTGTACCAAAATTTTCAAAAAAATATTTTTTAGAATTTTAAAAAAAGTTTTAATATTTTTTTTTGAAAACTCAATATTTCAAAAACGACTTGGTCGATTTTTATTAAACTTGGTAAATAGCAGTTTTTTAACTTTATCTAGAAGATTTTTGCAAAAATTATTCCAATACCCAAAAAAAACGGTGCCTCCCATACAAATGTTAAAAAACCGTTAAGAAAAATATTTTGTTTCTCAAAAACGACTCCTACGATTTTCATAAAAGTTTTTTTGTGTGTTAAAATTAGTACGATCTACCATTTAAAATTTTTAAAGTTTATATTTTAGGTTTATTAACAGTACCTCTCATAGAACGTTTTCTTTGATTTTCGATTATTTCAACATCTGATCAACCGAATAAAACTAGATTTTTTATACAGAAGCTTGTAATAAATATAAATAAAAGTGCGTATCAAAATTTTCTAAAAAATGGTTTTTGGATTTTTAAAAAAAAATCAAAATTATTTTTTGAAAATTCGATATTTCGAATACTGGTAGCAGATTTTTTTGTGAAGTTCAATTTTTAATACAACATTAATAAATGCTTTAAATTGGCGTACCAATTATTTTTCTCAAAAATGTTAAGGAAATTTTATATATAAAAAATTAATTATTTTTAAAACCGCTCCTACGATTTTCAAAATTTTTTTCTCATAAATAAAGATTTATATAAGAAATCAGATGGTGTACATCGCGTTGGTTTAAAACGGATTCAAAGTATTTTAATCAATTTCTTTCTAATTTTGTTGATTTAAAACAATTTACCAGTTTAAATAGTATAATTTCCTTTTATGCATATTGCATATGTGCAACACTACGCTATATTGTTAATTTTTGTATACTCACATAATACCACCTGAAACTAAACTAAGATTTGGCAAATGGATAAAATATATACTCCTATAGCTAATTTATTTCAGACTATAGAACCACAATGTGATCGCGCATAAGAGCAAGTTCGTGCGACCCAGTCGTGCATATTTTTTCAATTAGAAATGCCATTGTTCAAAAAAACACGCTGGATCTTTTTTTTCAGTGTACATAATTCACGAAATTGAATTTTTTTATAAATTATACAATGGAAAAAAACCGTCAACGAATGATTAATGTTCTCTTTTTTAAGCTTCTTTTAATCAAAAATCATTTTATCCCTTTTAATATTCCATTAACTGAAATAAAACAGAAAAGGTAAAAATTTTGTCTCATTTCTTTAAATCGAAGTTTCTATAACTCGAATTTCTTTTCTTTCATTTGGAGGGTTCGACTTATGGAAGTTCCACTGTAATTCTTTAACTTGAGATATTTACTTATGTACGAACTATGGCAAGTTATAGATTCGTTAACTAAAACGGAACTCGAGATTTTAATCAAACTTGGCATAACGATTAAAGGGAACACCAAAAAGTCTCGCAATTCAGTTCGCCTTTCTATTCAGCTAAAGCCTAAGCGGATGGGTCAATTTTCATTAAACTGTGCATAGGTACCTTATCTAACATTTTTTAGACATTCCCCGACACGTTTTTTAAAAACTTTTTATAACCAAGAATAATGGTACATTTTATACAATTTTGTTGGGCCAAAAAGAAAAAAATTTAGGCTACTATTTAGTAAAAATATGGTTCCGAAAAATAGTTATAGTAATAGCACCTCCCACAGAGCCATTTTTCTTTGTTTTCGCTTTCTCCGAAAACGGTTTAACTACTTATATCAACATAATTAACGTGTCACCCTAGAAACTTATGCAAATAATTATCTTGGGCCTATGAGCCACTGCAACCAACCATCGCGCCGCCGCGCGCCGGCCGCCGCCGTTATAGGCACGTTATGCAAGAAATGATGGGATATCTTTTCCCGATCCCCTCGAATGAATAGATGGGTATAAAACTCTTCCTTCAAATCGATTACTACTACGTTACATACAACAGAGATACATTTTTTTCTATCGTTTTTGCTTTGCAACTTACAAAAAAGTAAAGGTCCACACTTTGCGTCCTCTTGGGGGCACAGGTTTGTCGGTCTGTCTTGCAGCATCCGGTATCGTCTCCACATCTGTGCAAAATCGTACAGTGTGGCACGTACATTTTCGAAGGATCCTTTTGAATGCGTTCGACCCTTTGTTGAGGCAGCCGGCATATGGCGTCACTATAAATTCTCGAGGCGTGTGCATTGGCCAAAGCTGTAAGTAAATACGAATGTAAGTAAATACGAAAGTAAGTAAAAACATGAATTCTTAATTATTGTTTCATGAATCTGCGGAGTTGAACGCACGAATAATGTTTTACAAGCGATACTTTGAACGACTTGAAACTTGTGATGGTTTTAATTTAAAGTAGGTATTTTATTCTGTACTTACCTACATCGTCTTTTTGTTAAATCTTACCTTTGTTCTGCATGTGATTCGTGTTATGGGTCTTTCGTGACTGCTTGATGGCATCGTGAGTTCCTAATTCTTCAAATTTATGCTGTGTTAGTGTGCCTGGAATGTTATAGCGCGAGTAAAGGCTTTCCGTATCCTAAAAATATTATAAAAAATTACTGAATCTTAACAATTATTGGGTATATCTCTTAGGACTTATTTTAATTAATGTTAAGTGTTTCGAATTTTCGATTCGTTACGATAAAATGATATTGATATATGATACCCCAAAGACAGAACCTGTTAGGCAGTTCAATAAAATCAATAACTGATAAATGAGTTCAATTTTATTAAAGCCATTTAAGTGGTTTTAATAAAATAAAATAATGTTCTATTTGCAGACGTATTGCGATAAAAAAATGACGTTACCATTTGCATTGAAAACAAAATTGAGAGCGAAAAGGAAACTTGCAAAGTAAGTGATATCGTATGGGAACATTCTAGGTTGCCCAATATATTTTGAAATTCTAATTCCTGTTAGAGTTTGACGAATGAATCATATAAATAATTCAATTCAAGGTTAAACGCTAAGAGATATTTATCACCCTACCAGATATTTTTGGGATCGCTAAGTGGAACTTATTGTGGATTGTTTGATGAAAAAAAAATTGTTCAGAATCAAATTTTACAATATTCCAGAATTTAATTGAAATAAATTTTTGAATTAAAATATCTTAACAAAATTGCTTACAGTTCTTTTATTGAATAACAATGCACACCATGGATTCTTAGCTTATTTAATTCGTACCTTAATTACTTAAAAGAAAAAGTAATAACAATAAGCTACGAGTATGAGGCACTATACACAAGTCAGCGTTAAAAATATCAAGCCGCGTATATAGATATCGCAACGAGGCGGTTGCCGTTTAGTCGCATCACAACAATATGGGCGTAGCTCTCTTGAAATGTGCCGATAACCCACTGCCCATTTAATTCGAGCAATTATCAATTACTTACAACATGATGTTCTATTTGCCTGCTGCATTGATCGGCCTTTTATCTGACTGTCTTTCAAAATAAGAGCTGAACAGCCTTTTTATAATTCATTAGACATTTATAAGCGTGACGAGATGAGATGAGACGATGATGGCGATGCTGCCACATGCCGGCTGGCCAGTTTCAACATATGGAAATGATATTAACCACCAATGAAGCAATAATATTTAGGGAACACTGGGCTAAAGTTGTGTTCTGATGAAAAAAAATTGTGTGAGTGCCGGGACTCACGGTTACCTAGTATGTGTAAACAACAACGTGCGCGGATTCAAAACGGACTTATTTTTGCTTGAAGGGAATCTTAAGATTTTTTTCACTGAACGCACCCATCCTAGTATGGAGATCGTAACGTTGCACGACGTAACGTTGCACATGAACGTTCACGTTTTTTTTTACTCTACCGCCAGCATAGATTTTTACACATCAAAAATAACAAATAGAATACAAGTTTCAATATAACACTTGTTGTAGTGGCACATGTTTATGAATTTTTACTTGATTTTTAGATTTAACTAAAGCCTTTCATTGCATTTTTGTATTTTGTATATTGTGTATTGTATATTTGTATATGTATTTTGTCTCAATATCAATTTTAATCCAAAATCTTTGATTAATTTTTTCTTCACATTAGTTACGAGTAAAGGTTGTTATAGATTTTTGCGACCAAGTAGACCAAGTCTTGGATTCGTAAAAAATCGAATTCAAAATTTCAATTAAACAAGATAATTTAGAAGGTGTTCTTTATTTTGATCTTAAAACCATTTCAAGAGTTGTTTTAGCAATGTAAAGAACTAGTTTCATGCTACTGTTCCAATTTTTCTAATTTACTATAAGCGTATTTAATAATAATTATAAAATCTTTAAAATTCTTAGTAACTGGAACAAATTTTGATTCCTTTAGGGTCAATTTTTCAGTGGTGAGTTAGCTAACCCTAGAAGTAAATAGTAAATTAACCCACAGTGAACTGACGAAGCAGTTTTTTGGTGGAGATAGACTCAGTGCATACAAATCAAAATCATCTATTCAGTTAATCCTGAGTTAACTCACCAAATTTGATGAATTAACTCGGGTTTAACTTTAATCCCACACTGAAAAACTGGACCTCAGAAAGCCAAAAAAGTGAATATTTTGATGTCGAAATAAAAGAAATCTCGCCGAACAAGTTCTTATTACCAAGGGCCTCACTAGTATTTGACAAGTTTTCTTCATCTAGATTTTCCCTATACTGAAAACATATTCCATGGCCTTGACTAAGCTTTGCAAAAACTTGTAATTTTGCAAATTTTCAAGGAGGACAAATTTTTAAGTATTAGAATTATTAAAAAAAAACACAAATTTTCTAGATATTTAATGTCGTTTTCGTTTGGATGTTCGGAGTACTCCTTTTGCACTCCTTTTTCACTCCTACTACTCCAAAAGTCTTCGATTGGCTGTTCCGAGTAATGTTTTCGGAGTGTTCTTCTGTTCCCAATTTCATATTGGAGTAGACGAGGAACACACACATACATATAAAGGTTTTCGTTGGATTAATTGTCAAAAGTTGGATTAATACTTGAAGAAGCCATTTTGTTAAATGGCCGCTTTTGGAAGTGTGCGTGTAAATTTAGGAAAGTCGGTGTTTTCATATTCGATTGGAATTAAAAAGGAGTAGAATAGACCCAAAATCCAATCGAAAACGACATAAGAAAACATTTTATAAAAAAGTATTTCAAATAAAATAAAATTATTTTATTTATATTTTACCCCAAATCCCCTACAGTATTCTTCTCCATTTTACATCACAATATCCATAGTTTCAGTTACAATATACCATGTATAATAAAATTGATAGAAATTCTTTTAATTGAACCCTATCCACAAGTCAAATGCAGATTCTTTATGAATTTCATGTATTCATGCATCAAAAACTATAAGTATGTAGCTATTTGTAAAAGAAATCAATGAATCAAGATTCACCTGTTTCCAATTTGAAAATTCATCACTTCCTTGTGGCACCCAATTAATTTTCTGAGTGAAATCATTCAACTAACTTGCACCTAGCCAATGTACCTATCTATAAATTTTTTTGTATAGGTACCTAGTATATATACCTAGTGTCACTTCTGCCAGACTTAGTGGTTCTCGTAGAATTATCTGATGCAAATGTGATGATGTGTGCTCATTTGAGTGGAAGTGGAGCTTCCAAAAGGGGACAAAAAAGAGGATCGGTATGGCAATGCAGTTTTAGACGTTGACACTGCACGAAGTTGAGGAGATATGTCTCCTTTTTATGCAGAGCCTCGCATATACAGGAGTGGAATCTCAAGTGTCATTGACACATTGGAATGGCGACGGCAACGACGACGACGACGGCGACGGTGCTACTCTCAGGTGGTAGGTAACAGTAGCATTATACTCGTAGCTAGAGGATGTTATAGGATTCTATTTTGCATTCCATACAAAAGGTGAAGAGAGGTATTTATGTGCAAAGTTCGTGACAGTGTCAACGCTCAAATTCAAACGCTGTACGCATATATTTATAAGATACGTTATAGTCTTATAGTACGTAACAACAATGCATATGCATTTCAAGGACGGGCGTCGTCGTCAAGCTGTCTATTTTCTTAAAAAAAAAATCGTTCAAGAATGCAAATGACAGAAAAATGAATCATTTGTGAATAGCGAACTTGCCTACAAGGAAGCTCATTCAACTTGCCGATTCACAGAGCTAGGCAGAAGCACGTCGACAGGTAAAGAGGTAAAAAAAGGTAGACTCTACGAATGTATCTGGATTTCTAAAATGACGTCTCTCTTAAAATGAATACATTAAGTGTATAGGTATAGTAGATGGGTACAGTTGCGGATAAGGAGGATTTTTAAGTGATGTAACATAATAAGTTATTGGTACTTGATTGCGATATAAAATCTTAATCGATACACCTACATAAATCCGAATTTTATATTTAAAGGAATTTAGGTAGGTACATATTTCAAAAAATTTAGGAGATGTGCTGAGCATTGCTTATTCTTGTATTTTTTTTTATAAAATAAGGTATATATGTATTTTATTTGTCAAGAACAATTTGAGGGATTTGTGTCAAATAAATAGTCTATTTATTATTGAAAGAACATGGCCTACCGTAACAAATGCATTTTATCTCTTGCTATTGCCTTATTTCAAGTCGCTTAAAATGTTTAAGAGAAACCTTGAAACATGAAAATGAAAATTTTACCTATTTAAGATTGATTATTATTAATGTCTTCTTAAATTATTCGTATCTTCAACATTAGGTAAAAATATATCGTTATCCTCTTAAATAACTTCTTTTCAAACACAGAAAATTCCTTTAAACCAGGATTTTAAATTGGTTAGAAAATATCAAAAAGAATGATGTAAAATTTTAAAGAATTTGTACCTATATGTCCGTTAGTATTTCTAAATTCGTATAATCCTTATAGTTTTATTGGTAATTTTCTTTCAAGTATTGGAAAATGCCCAAAAAGAGTGTGCTTTTACCACAAAAATCCGTTTTTAGAAAACATTGGCGAAAAATTTTAGACGAATTAGTAAAGTGTTAAATCATTTTTAATATGATACTAAAGGGTTTTCCAATAAGAGGTTTTATTTTGATATTCAAAGAAAAATGGCATTTTTTGAGATAAATGATCGGATGTTTATTTCATTATAAATAGGAAAGTATGCCGTTAAAAATGGAACACAACATCAGCCAAATGGCCGCCACAACCACGCTTACAGGACCATATCCTTTTCATGAAATTTTCCATAACCAAATCGCAAAGTGGCTGCCCTATGTCCTCGATAGCCTCACGAATTCCATCTTCGAGGTCTTGAATCGACGCTGGGCTGTTGGCGTAGACCTTATCTTTCACGTGGCCCCAAAGGAAGAAGTCGCAAGGTGTTAAATCACAAGATTTCGGTGGCCAATTGTGATCACCTTTTCGAGAGATAACACGGTCCGGAAACTTTTCCCGTAAAAGATCGATGGTTTCATTGCTTGTGTGGCACGTAGCGCCGTCTTGTTGAAAGTAAACGTTGTCCAGATCAATACCATCCAATTCCGGCCATAAAAAATCATTAATCATCTCTCGATAGCGCAATCCATTGACCGTAACTGTTGCTCCAGCCTCATTTTCGAAAAAGTAAGGTCCAATGACCCCGCCGGACCATAAACCGCACCAAACAGTCACGCGTTGAGGATGGAGAGGCTTTTCAACAATAACTCTTGGGTTTTCGAGCCCCAGATGCGACAGTTTTGCTTGTTGACGTAGCCTCCGAGGTGGAAATGGGCCTCATCAGTCAAGATGATTTTTCGATGAAATTCCGGATCATTTTCATGCATTTCAAGGACCCAATCAGCAAAGACACGACGTTGTTGAAGATCAGCCGGCTTGAGTTCTTGTGTTAACTGAACTTTAAAAGCCTTCAGACCCAAGTCTTTATGCAAAATACGGTGTAATGACGTTTGTGGAATGCCTAATTCCAAAGAACGACGAGGAATGGACAAACCTGGGTTTTCTTCAACACTTTGGGCTACAACAGCAATATTCTCAGTTGTTCTTGAGCGACGTGCACGGGTTTTATTCTTCACATCACTAACTTGTCCCAACAGCTCAAATTTGTCCACCAATTTCTGTATTGCGGTCCGACAAGGTGCTTCACGACGACCCAAAAATGTTTTAGTTTTACGAACCGTCTCTGCCAAATTTTCACCATTTTTATAGTGAATTTTAATAATTTCAATGCGTTGTTGAAGCGTGTATCGTTCCATTTTTATTAATGGCGTAGTTTCTACTTGTCAAATGTCAAAAAATGACAGCTTCAAAAGTGACAGCTACCGAAATAGCGGGCTATTCAAAATAACACCTCTTATTGGAAAACCCTTTAGGTTAAAAAGAGGATTTTGCTAATTTTAAACAAGTTTTACATGAAACTATCTCTTAACATTTTACTAAAGTTAAAATCGCCAGATTGCTGTTTTATATTTTTAACATATTACTAAATCCATATGTCACTTTGACATAGAAAAAATTTAAAAAGGTATGTTTGCTTCATTTTTGCACGAAATGTCACCGTTTTATGCGCGTTCAGCTTGAGGTTCGTAAGAAAATGGGTTTAGTACGATACTAGTTAAACATTGTTTAAAACTAACAACATTTTAGTAAAGAGCTTTAAAGTTAGTAAAGTGTTAACTAGTATCATGCTAACACCTTAGCATCAGGCTGTTTAAAATTTTGCGCCATTAGTTTTAAAATGTTGAATTATAGGGGAGCATCCCTAGAAAAAAACTAAAAACTATATAGGTATACTGGTGCAATTGAGTGCGAGTGTAAACATCTAACATTTTCCAAGCATTTTTGTAACGTTTATCATGACTCTAATGCTGGATTTACACGACTGACGAATTGACAGTTTTTTTTTTCAGTAAACTGGCAAAACAATGAATTTGTCCATTCTTCAGACATGTTTTTGACAGTTTACTGACATATGTATGTAATATTGCCAATTTGTCGGTCGTGTAAATCCAGCATGACTCTTAGTTATAAACCGGTCAATCCTAGCATTTGAACCAATTTGGGCGATTACAGTAACGTATCTTTAACAAATTAAACCAACCAATACATTCATATACCGGGTGCATCTCAAAATGTCAAAACTCTGATTTTCAAAATTTAATTTTTTTTTATTTTGTATTTCAAAGTTTTGTGTATGCTGAATTCATCTTATACGAATACTGAAATCTTATATTACACAAATTACCATTTTGTAACAATCCCTGATTTACATTTAAACGTTATGTTATGACAAAAAGCCTAATTGTATGGGTAAGTTTCTCCTAATAATATGAAAATCCGTCGATGATAGCTAATTCTTTGCTTTGCCCGAATTTGCAATGAAGATATTCGTTTTAGAAAAATAACACCCACTTTATAAATAAACCACAAGTTCTATAAGATCAACGACAAAGCAAGTGGAAATATTGACGGATAGTTTTGAAACAGAATTTTCAATGACTTGCATATGACATAAAACGGGTTTAGCCAAGTTGTACTGTATGTTGAATTTAAAATATTTAAAGGGACATAATTGAGAATCCTGGGAGAGATTCAATTTGTTTTTATTTTACAGAACTATATTACACCCAGAAGTGAGAGTTTACATATATCTTCAAAATCCGATTAAGAAAGGGAAAATATCAGACTCGGATGAACACAATATTTACAAAAGTATCTAATAAACACTTAAGGAAATTATTTCTCTCTCTTATCTTAAACCAAACATCAATCACGAAATGCTCCACATTTATTTTAACTTAACGCTTCTCGTCTGTTCTTCTTTCTCACACAGGGTCTGAGAAATTGAAAAAAAAAAAAAACAAGGACACAGAAAAGAGGAAGCACACAAAAAATTATCATAATAAAAATGTATCTATAGGTAGGTACCTAAACTATTCTTATAATGACGAAGGTATGTCAGGGTATAGGTATAGGTAAGGTTGGTACTTGTAAAAGGATATCGTTTTCATCTGACTTACCCAGCACTTGCAGAGGGATGCATTTTAAAGATTAAATTCTCTTGACAATTTTTTTTATTCGCGTCTCTTAATGAATTTCCAGATTAACGAAGCCTCCTTCCCGAAAGGATTTCATAAATTGTGGTGCAGGTATTTTGCACTAATTAGATCTTTTCGCTTCAGAATACAGCGCTATGAGCAAAGGTATATAAGTATTGATATTGATGACCATATTTACTTCTTATTAACACCAAAAACTTTTTAACAAAATTAATTTCGTAAGCCATGGATTTTGTGGAACCAAAATATATATCTATATGTAGTGCCAAGTTAATCGAAATAATAATTATACTGGCGCAACATTTTAAATATCCTGATGTTAAGTGTGACTTTCGATGAATACTTTGGAGCAATTTTTAACTATGGAATTCACATACAAAAAGAGCTTTATAACCCAATTTGCTCCCCATCATTTTTTCGTAAGGCTTTTACTATGCTGTTTATAATTCTCAAGAAAACGCGGCTATTATTTGTTGTATGAATACGCCTAATACACTGACAGTTCGTAAAAGTAAGCAAACATACCTTTTTCACATTTGCAATTGTCAAAGTTACATATGTTGTTGGTATTATCGTCTGAAATTTTGCGCCACTACTTTATAGATTTCTTTTTAAACTCCTTGAAAACCCAAAGTTTTCAAATTTGCGCCAGTGTAAAAACCGTTACATAACAAAAAACCGATATCGATGCCATGGGTTAAGCAGAAAAATCAATCGTTAAAAAAATATGTATTCTTTAATTCGTTTCGCACAATGTTTATTGAATAAACTGCTTATTTTGAAATCCTTTTAAGGAAAGATGGTCACCATGTGCGCAGCACATTTTTCGTTTAACTAAAAAAAATTATATTTTCTCATCAAGCTGGCTTTTAATTAAATGAAGGAGTTTTTAATGTTTTTTTTTTGTATTGTTTTTATTCCAACTTTTATTCAAGTTATGAACAAAGCGAAAAAATCTTTATTCTTTGGTCGTGTTATGGGCAAGTCAAAAGTAATGAAGTCCTTGGGTAGTTCAGTAGAAAGAAGGAAAAAAAAACTATCGCAGGAAATTATTTATTTTAATTTTCTGAAATTTTCAGAACCTGGCTGTTTTGAAGAACTTGACTGAAATTAATTTGTTTGATATGAAAATGAGCCAAACAAGGACAGTTGCTAGTTGCGACTCATCTTTAAGATTCTTATATAATTTTATTCATATTGATATTTTTCAAATACATAATATTCTACGATTGGAGGAAGTAATACAAACCTGATGAATAATATGTAATTTTATTTTTCTAGGGGAGTTAAATTTTCTAGTGGGCTTGTTTTGTTGTGCTAGTTACGGTACCGATTCGGCAATTCTCCACATTAAGCCATATACCTACTTAAGTTACTGATAAAAATCAAATGTTTGTTGTGAAAATTCGGCTTAATGCGTGAAGAATTCCTTAATGTGCACAATAAGGAGCTAACCAAAAGACGCCTAGGAAATTTATGCTATGATTTTCATAAAAGTCGGTAAACATCGACTAAAATTTGCGTCTTAGAAGGGTACGATCGCATCTATCTAACGAGCCCACTGTTGTACTTGGCCAAAATGCATATTGAAGTTAAGGCAATTTGAATATTTAATTAAATACTACATTAAAGAAAGGAAGTTAACGGCATTAAATTCAAAGTTATCAGTCTTTGTCATATTTATCAAATAACATATTCCTATCTATCACAAAGCAAAAAGACATTAAAATCAATTTAATTATTTATAAATACAAACATACATAAAGAGAGCAACCCGTATCCTTTTAATACCTAATCGCGCTTCATTGATACCCAAGAACCCAAGCACTGCGGATGAAAACTCATTGCAGGGTATTTATTTTGATAAGTACGCCTTCTTAACGAAAAAAAATTCCATTCATTATCCACAAAATATATAGGGGGCTCTATGATTTCAATTGTTCTATTGCCTCTATGAGTCGACAATGGTGTTCCAGGAAAATTATAAGAACAAAAAAGGGAAAGGGAAATTGGAAACCAAAATCAAGACCACGCCGAGTTGTTGGTTGGCATCAGCACTGAATTTAATTTTAATTAAATCGAGTTTGAGGTTTTTAAAACGAAACGAACGTTGTTGTCGTTATGTCTATTCATAGAGTTTATTCAGCTATTCAGCATTTGGAATGTGCAATGAGATTGAGGGGGTCTTGCTCATGGAAGGGATTTAAATTACCATCAAAAACCAAAACATATCGATTTCAAAAGGCGTTGGCGTACGCTTGGTTATGTGGTTCAATTTAATTGCACACGACCTCATAAAAGTTGCAAACTATTTCCGACTAGGACATTTGAGTGATCATAAAGGTATACCTACAATTCGTAGGGGTGTAGGTTTCTCTATATATGTGTATAGTGTTTGTTTGCATTCAATGTTAATTAAAACGCAGGCTACATGTACATATATGTATGTGTATGCATGGAAAAAAACATAGAGTTTGCTGGCTTTCACTAGCCAGACTAGGAATCGTATATTAATTAAGTATTTATAACAGGCTACAATCAAACGACTAAAAGCAGTGCGGTGGCTTCCTAACTCTGAAACCCGCAGCGTTTGCATAGGTGATTCCTAGTATACAAGTACTGTTCTGTGAGGTATCAGAAAAGCACTTGGAGGAAGCCATCACCAATTCCTATCGCTGGTTTTGGTTACCGAAGAGATTTGTTATCCATCAACCATCAGTGACTTAAACTTGAAGGAAAAGATTAGAATATTTTGGCATTGACTTTACCAATGTTTGAAATCCAAAACTGGAAAGCTAAACCTATCACAAAATCTGTCGAGCCATGCAGTGCAGATAATGAAGAAGGAGAATATCTGTTGCTTCTTTGATTTCAAATAATTTCAATTATAAAGTTTGGGAACGTTGAACACGAAAACATCAGGCATTGGAGATCTCATTGTTTTTTGAGAATAATTTCAAAAAATTGTCATTATCTACAAAATCGAATACAAAAATGTTGGAAATCACCAGACCAGCGCCAGACGGTGGACAAAGAAAACATTAAATTAAAATAGAAGTTATTTTAAAAAACAAAATTTTTCCTATACCAAAAGTAACTCTATACTGTGTGCAAGGTTGGTGACTTTAGCGCAGTGGTGAGCAATTTGGGATACGGATACTCATATTACAATCAAATAAACTGCATCTTTTTTTTTGTACACCACTTTGAATATGTCAGGAATACTTAAGTGTGGGCAACCTAAGTTTTTATTCCGCAAACGAACACTGCATTAACATTTTCTTTTTATCTTTCGTATAACTCAAGAAAAAAGATAAACATGGTAGGCACCTTGTAGAAGCAACCTTGGAGCGCCCGCCGCGGCCGCGGCAGCACCGTACAACCAATATCTAAGCCTCTAAGATACTTAAAGGAGCGGCTGCGGCGCGCGGCATTCGACAGCACGAACTGGAGCTGGATTGCATACGTTGTACCTATAGTTAACAAATGCGCTTTAATTTTGAATAGATTCAAAACCATGTATTTAAAAGTAGGTATTAAGAGAGTTTTTTTCCGTGCATTTTAAATGAGGTCACGTTGGTCACCTTTGTGCTTACTCATTGTTTTCTTGTGAAACTAGTCATTAATCTGGTCGAGCCTTAAAACTTTGTGGATATTATGTAATAACGATTTGTAGAGAACGCACTTTTGAAGCCTTGTTTATAAATAAAATACTTGTTTTCCCTAAAAGATGCATCTATACCACAAGCTACAATAAGCATAAGCATTATGTTTAGGTACCTAACTTTGTGTACAGACTGGAGAGATAAACTTTCAATTCTTTTCATTGAAATAACACTGGAGGAGTATACGGCTAAACTTTACCCTTTAAAGTGAAGTTCACAACTCGTGTAGCCTCGCACGGAAGGAAAAATATCACGTCCTTATTTTATTATTCCATTTCAAAATGTGTGTAACAAGTCCATAAAGCTGGGCTCTTAGATAATTTGGATTCAGCCCGCCCTTGTTTTATATTCCATTCCTTCCTCATACGTATACATAGTTAGCTGGTTTGTATGTTTGTGCTGTGTTAGACAGTCCAATAAACCGCACGTGCTGAAAAGTTAAACATACAAAAGACACCACCACAGAGAGCTGAGGCTTTTGGATGAAGCAAAAGTGAAATGTGCAAGGACATCTTTTTGGTTTATGTGTTCAAATGAAGCATAAATGAAGAACCATCAGATTCATATATGTATAGGTAGATTTTATTTTGTAAGTACTTACATATATGTAGGTATATGTATCTACGTATGTGTAATTTTCATTTCGAAAGCGGTTTCTTAGTTACGTAGGAAGATATATGCATGTGCATAAATTTTGAGAATAAATTCAAGTTTTTTAAAACTTTTTTTCCCAGACATTTCATCAGCAAGGAGTTGAGTTTTAAAAATGCAAATCAGTGTTTTTTTAAAGATTTTTTTTTTCTACAAATAAATAAATGGTATTTCTTTCAGCATTTGAAAGTAGGGTAAATTTTTCCTTGCTAGACGAATTAAAAATTTTGAATAACCGAAATTAATTCTTTTAAACTGATAAAAAACTATAAAAACTTTGTTATAAAGCCACCTTGAACTTCTTTGATGTACAAATTTATTTCCTGTTATTTATGCCTGTAGCGAAAGGAAAAACAGAATGGAAAAAGAATTCAACTGCGATGCTCAGAATTAAATAAATTCTTTGTGTTATAATTTATGAGAATAATATTATAACTTCGAATTCCGAATTGATATTTTTTCATCACATTCTAATTGAGTAACTATATTGACAATCTTCTCATGCCAGCAGAAAAGGTTTTGTAATGCTTACAAAAAAACTAAAAAAAACACTTACCCATCTTAGGTCATTTTTTAAAATATATTCTTGGCAAAGGTAATTTTTCAAAAAGTAACATCTTAATTCTGTATCTATAAATATTGAAACACAAAGCTCCATTACTGAGTCTATGGCTCACTTTGAAAGTTCTATGAATTCATTATTTAGGCAAAAAAGAATATATCCATGAAATAATTTTTATTTCATTCAGTTTTTCGCTTGCGCAATTCATCTGCAAGAAGCTAATATAGAAGAAGTCTCAACAAAGGAAAACAGAGCTTCGAGTACAGATGGTATCATTTTAAGACACTTTCTTTAAGTTAAGTTATTCTGCTGAATTGAATGCACAAATGCAAACTATGCGAATTAATTGTAACAAGCTGCTTATCGAAACAAGTATAGGTATAGGTATACCTACACCACCGTAGACCAAATTTACAACCATTCAATTCCCAAAAATGTATTAAAAAAATTAACGACATACAGTAGCAAAGAAATGCAAAATATGCAGCAGATCAAAATAGTTATTAAGAACATGGCCTTTCTATAAATTGTAAAATACTAAACACTAAAATATAAGCAGATAAACTTAATATAATAAATTGATTAAAATTTAGAATTCGAGTTTTCATGCGAACACATAGTGTGTCCTTATACCGACAGAAGATACCTTTATATAAATAATGGCAAATAAATTCGCTTACATTTTTCTTTTATAAGTGTGTAATGTAGCTGCAAGAATTGTTCTAATGTAAAAAAAAAATCAAACGAGTATAGATAGCTTTTTAATTAATGCCTATATCAATTTAAACACAGTTCTTGATTCAAATAGGCAAAAACCATTGAGCCAATATTGCCCCAAATGCAGAATCCAAAAGCCATTTGTATGTATACCACAATTGAATGTAGCAATTCCAGCCCACTTATGTGTGTATTGCAATAGCAAGTCCTATTGCTGATGTATATAGAGTAAATACACATTGGAAAATGTGGACAAATTCGAGTCCACTCTGCATGCAATTTGCAGTTCAATCTCAATCAGTCTTGATGTCTGCTAAATTCCTTTAAGTGCTTGGACATGGTAGCGGTTGTGTGCACGAGTTATCTAAAGTGTTATGCAAGTGAGTGGGGAATCAATTTATAGCTTAACCTCAAATGATCGTTCAATTTGAAGAGAATATTCAAATAATTTCTGCGCACGCAATGTGTCTACAAGTGCACAAACATCGAAGCGAGTGGACGGCATTGTTGACAAATTGGCTGACAATACAAATACATCAGATTCTACACGACAGACAACGCGTGAATGAGTCACGCCACTTCTCACTTGGCGCTGTCGTCAAAACAAAAAGTTATTAATGAACCTAAATTGTGCGAAACGCATTGTGCTTATGAGATACTTTATACTTTATATTTTTTTTTTTTTTTTTTTTTTGATTTACAAAGCGTTTTCATCTGGTACACGTACAACCATCAGCTCAAGACCGGGGCGCTTATGGATGCACTATTTGTAGATCTGCTGTGGTTCCCCGATTTACAACTTTATTCTAGATGAGCTCATCTTGGGAGAACCATCTGAATGGTGCTGCAACACTGCGATAATTGCGCACATCGAGATTTAAAACAAAGACAGAATAATAATTATAAAAGTCAGAGCTGTCGTATGCATTTTATTTGGGAAATTTTTAGATGACTTATCTTTCTGGACTGGAATATAGATCAACTTATCGAGAGTCATGATCGTTGAGACCAAACATCATCACCAGAAAAATATTTCACCAAAACAAGACTCAATAGAAATATGTATACCCATATATTAAACTTAGAGATAGTATTCTTTTTGTGCGACAGACGGCGCTGAAAATAAGTAAGTTTTGTTATACCTATGTCAAAGCCAAACAACGTCAAATGCAGACAATGGAACAAAAAAATGTGTCTAGATCGTTCAGCTGTAATTAAGTATCTAATCGGAAGCAAGTGTTAACAACATCCATACGCGTTACTTTGTACTTTCACTAGCAGCTGGCTAGTTAGTTAGTTCGTCGTGTGACGAAAAGAAAGAGTGCGTGTAAAGACCTCCTGACAATAACGACAATCCATCATGGATCTTGAAGTAAAAGGAATCGAATCGGGCCAAGGATTATCACTCAGTTGGCGGTTGGCACTTTTCACCTTTTGCCATTTTACCTCTATAGGTGGGCTGATTAATCTGCAAATCGGCATTTAGCGGTAATTGAACGACGCTAAGCAGTAATTATAAATGGTTGTCATTAAGCAGCGTTGGGATTTGAATTTTTCGCTGTAAATCATAAATCGTTTAGTTATTTGTTTTGCTCATAAGCCTATAATGCCTACACGAGTTGACTGCTAAGTAGTTTCGTTTAAACTCAAGTTGAAGTCAGCATTTCTAATTTAACATACCTAGAGTTGTTGGAGGGTGATTTAATAGTAAGAGCTTATCTGTGTCTTTTGCAAATTACCAGATTGTGCCATTTGCTATTATGCATTCATTGCAATGGTAAGGCTGTGCATATGGTTGATGAAGAATGAGTCAAGATGACATTTCATGTGCCTTGATAAATGTATCCCATAGATTGAGTCTCTTAAATTGCAATAAGTAATTTCAAAAGCCTGTCTCTGAATATGAGCCATTTCAGCGGGATGTCAATGTTTGTTATTTTTTAGTGTTACTTACCTTTTACCTATTGATATTTTTACTAGTGTCTGGCATTTGCACTATGCAGATTCTATAAATCATTATGGTTTTTTTATCGCCTTATTGCACGATTGATTTATGCTTTTATGCAATAATCCAAGATACAAAACGACATATCAATTTGAAAGGGCTGAAAGGAAAGATGTTGATATAATACGTTCAACACCATATGTGTTACACTGAGAGAAATAGAAGAATGAAATAAATATTATTATTACTAAAAACGCTTCTTAAATACACTCTAATCTTTGGTTAAGTGAATAATCAGTAAATTGGTTTCATTATGCGCATTCTATAATTAATAATAGGAAAAACTTAAAAGGTAAGTTCCACCCCTATGGCCCAAAGGTTTTGTTTATATTCCACGAAGTGCCTTATATGATTCTAATTTTGAAAACACCTACGTTGGGCGCCAATCTTTGCATTTATTTTTGAAAATTGTTGTTTATTTAGAGTACAAATACAAAATTTAATTAAAATTTGTTAACGAAGCGACTTCGTTTTGGCAAAGGGCAACATTAAAAAAAAGCAACTCTGTTTGCTTTCGCAAAGCATGTGTTCTATTGACTTTAATATATTCAAGAAAATGTTAATTTCCCCTAACTCTTCTCCCACATTAAAAAAAAAATCAGTTTATTTCAATAGGCATAAGCTGCCTTGTTGTAAAAAATAAAATGGTTCTGAAAAATTATTTAATAATTTTGTATACAGGTATAGAAATTTTCTTTTTTTTTGGATTTTTAAACAAATTTAATTTTTTTTTGAAAACTCAATGGGTGAACATGGGAACACAAGATCCCCTGGGAGACTTGATCCTTAGGTATTATCTGGGTTATCTTAGTTCTTTTTTTTTAAATTTAACTACAAACTGGCAACACTCTTTTTATCTCTATTTTGACCGATATTTTTAACCGATATTTCAAAAAGCCCTGATTGGATTTTTAGCAAACTTCGTAAAAATAGACTCTTTTACATTATATAGAAGATTATTTTAAGCAAATATTATTCTTATAACCAAACATAACGGTACCTTCCATAAAAATGATTGACAACGGGTAAGAAAAATCTGTACGATTCTGATAAAAGTTTTTTCTGTGTGTAAACATTAGAACGAGCTATCATTTGACATGATAAAATTTTAAGTACCCACCTCTCATAGCACAGTTTTTTTAATTTCGACTTTCTCATTTTTCGCCTAACCAACATAAATTAAAATTTGTATACAAATTTCAAAATTGATTATTAAAGTCATTTCAAAATTATTTTTTTTAAATTTAATATAGGTATTTCTAAAACGGGAAATTTATTTCAAAATTAATTAATAAATACCTAAAATCTGTATGCAGAATTTTATTCCCAAAATTGTTTACTAAATTTTATAATATAAGAAATAATTTTTTTTCTAAACCTTAAAATATTCAGTCTTTAGAACCACAGTGTGATCGCACCAAAGAGCAGGCTCGTGCGACCTAGTCGTATGCATTTGATTTCTTTTTCGGAAATGAAATTTTAAATCATAGCACTGATACTTTCTAACATTTTGAAAAACCGTGCAAGTCACTTTCTTTTTGAAATGCAGTTTTTCAGTGTCTTCTCGTGAATTTCCATATATCTAATTGTAAATTTCATAATCCCTCTAATCAGAAAGGGTAAGAAACAATCAATTTAAATTTTATGAGATTCACTCCCAGATTTATCAGTTATTCCTAAATTTTTCAAAATCATTACTTTGTTTATCTATCCAGCTCCGTACTTTAACTTTTGTTATAAAATAGTTGAAATTTCTATAAATTCATTTTAAAATAAAAGGCAAGCAGTTTGTCTTTTTGCAGACTTCAACATGGCATTTAATTCAGAAAGTTGGGATTTAGCAAACATTTTGTAGTGTGGCTCAAATCTTATTTATTCGATAAATCTTAAACTAGGTAACCTACTGTATTTTTAAAATTTTGCTAAAGTTAAAATCACCAAATGACTACTTTATCTATTTAGCTTCATAATAACTCAAAATGCCACTTTGACAGTTACGAATGTAAAAAGGGTATGTTTGCACGAACTGTCACTGTTTAAGGCATGTTCAGCTGGAATTTATTAAGAAAATAAATGTTATGATATTCTAGTAGAAAATTGTTTAAAACTATGTTAAGAGCTTTAGAGTTAGAAAATTGTTAAATTGTATCATGCTCATAGCTTAATATCAGGTTGTTTAAAAAATTTGTCTTTAAATTACATAATTTAAAAAAGTCTTAGGGTTGTGGTTTTTATCTGAGTGTATTCTCGGGAAGAGTTTTCCCCGTGCTTAGTGACCTCATAGTGCACTTTCCTCATACACAGCAAACTTTTAACCCTTGCCTGGTGTGTACCTACTTTGATTCATGGTAGATTGGATAATCCAATTCCATTTGAAAAATAATTTTAAACGATAAACAAGAGATATCTTACGGGAATAGAAAATTGCGATGCACACGTTCTTACAGTGGCTGCATGTATAGATATATAATCGTTCAGATATACTATATTCAGCTACTATTTTACAAAGAAGAGCTTTTAGGTTTTAGCTTTTCAAATTCACACAACACGAAAACTGTTTCAACTTTGACATTTCCCATTAGGTACCTACATATACATATATCACATATACATATACAAGGTATACATTAGTTCATTACTTTCGCGCACAAACAAAATATGAGGCTACTGCATCAACAGAAAGCATTCCGATTCACAAGGTATTTTTTTTAAGCAAAGGGTCCTTTTATAGTTTCTCAATGCTAACCCTAAACTGATTCTGAGTGCCCTTATAATGTTTTGCAGCGTGACGTTAAGGAATTTTATAAGAGAGGAAAGTGCACGTTGCTGGAAATTTTAATAAGCATCAGGATCAGGATAAAGAGGATATGAGTGCAGGTTGGATAGGTATTTAATCTGAGCGTTTTACCTGCAGTTAACATCCAAAGTTGGAAGGATTCAAATCATAGTAAATATACGATGATTTTTTACTATACCACGTAATTTACTAGAAACCGTATAGTTAACAAGTTGGAAAATTGCTTGAAGTGTGACCTGCATTTATATTAAGGGTTTTGCATTGAAAGTTTTACGATAAACTTTAATTCGTGTTAAAAAAAACCTACCTAGGTGGTAAGGAGGATGTATTTTGTGTTTTGTCTGACGCAAGTCATTTTTGAAATAATTTTATTAATATACCTTTTTTTTATTAATGTACCTATACCATTATTGATTTATGTTGGTAGATGTCGCTGATGACTAACCATATAAAATAATTAATTTATTATTGCTCTAAAATCAACAGATAAATATTTTAACCTTCATTATCATTGGAATATAAATGTCATTAAAAGGCAGATAAAAAAATCCATTAAAATACCAACATTTTTATATTCATATGCATATAAAATTAAAACAAATTACAAACATCTCATCTTACATTTTGAAAAATCAACTGACACATAAGAAATTAATTATCTTTATCTGTCGATAAATTTTTC
This sequence comes from Leucozona laternaria, assembly GCA_932273885.2. Lineage (NCBI taxonomy): Eukaryota > Metazoa > Arthropoda > Insecta > Diptera > Syrphidae > Leucozona > Leucozona laternaria. Next base: position 115,122,185 of record OW026368.1, on the reverse strand, counting down.
ACCTTTATTTTGCAGTGTCATAAGTAGTATCATTTAGTAGGTATAGGTAGATAGACATTATTTCACAAGTTGTACCTACATAATGTTGCTTCACGGAGTTCTTGTTTTATTGTTTCTGATGTTGTTCATCATTCTTACCGTCCTATATTTGAGGAATGTTGCCGCCAACCGAAGATTGTTCGTCCGATAATATTATCTTACCACAGCGTTGTATTGTGATTTATGTATCTTAGATTGTTTCTGTTTATTATTTCTTTTTATATGTTTAGCAAGCTCAATGAACTTTGATTAATGTTTTAAAGACAATTAAATGCGCTTATTGCAGTTAAATTTTGATCCAACAAGACTTTCGATGCTTAGAATAAATTATTTCTTATATGCAACTTATTTTATTTCTCAAAACATTCGTTATACCTGCCGCACAATATAAAATTATTATCTTCTGTATTCTATAATAGCCTTTTTCTAACAAATAGCATGGATATGGATACCTTTTTTTAAACAAATTCATTTCGCGTAAAACTGAAAAATGCCATTCAGATTTATTTGCAAAGCCAGATAGCTTAATACCGCTTACAAAACAACTTAAAAAAAAAGTATTTAAAACTCGTTATCAGCAGGCACAATAACGAGAGAACCGAAGTTATGCAATGCCAGCTAAAAGCACAGACAAATTTCAATGATGGGCGCCCCATTAACCCCACAAGCAATCGTTAGCCCCAAATACCTCGGACCGTAGCGGTAAGGTTATTCAGAGATGACATCACGGCTGTCGCGCGAAAGTATTTATTGCTTTGGTAGCCTTCCGAATCCGAAGTGGACCAAAGAGAAGTTGTCAGTTGTATACATATTTAACTGCGGTGCACCCGCACTCCCGCACCGCACCCCATCGACACACTGCGATTGGGTAACAAACGATACAATGTTGAAGCTGCAATTAGCATGCAACAGTTGTTGTATTCAAACTATCTGATTTACAACCATCTCAACATTCAATAATCCGACAATTTTACCATCAACAACACTTAAGGCTCATTTGTAAACAAATTGTCAAAAAAATAAATTAACAACTTTAATAATTAGCCGCATCTATTTCCAGAATGCGGGAGATATATTTTTTTTTTTAATCGAAGCGAAGCCTTGATCCTACATCATTCGGCATCGGGCATTCGGGTTGCGTAAAATGTGCGTTGATGTTAGAGGAGTGGGCCATATGGGGTATTGTATTTTTGGTGTTTTGTCTTTTTGATATGTGCAACGAAAATAGAGTTGCCATTTAAATTTATTTTCAAATATTTTTGTTTTATTTTATTTGTTTGTTTTGATTTATGAATATTCGGGATAGTCACAAAATTGATTATTTATTTTAATTATTATAAGATTTGTGTTTTGTTGAGCTAAGTTAATATTTAATATTAAAAGCGATGGTTCCGTGTTCATTATTTTTGATTCGAGAACTTTAATTTAAGAATTTGAAAAACAAGAAATTAAAATTATACAAAAACTGAAATCAATCAAATTAGCTTAATATAAATATAATACAAAGTCGTTTTAGTTAAATCAGTTATAACTAAAGGCTGGACCGATTTCAATAATCTCTGATTTGTTGGTTTCGTCTTTGCCCCGAATAGGTGAAATGAGGTAAAATGAAAAAGACGTATCCGACTGAAAAAAACTCTAACTGCGTGTAACAGGATTTTCTTGGGAAATAACTTCAAGGATATATTTTTTTAAATTTTGTTATTTGTAGGGTGAAATGGGGTAAAAATAGAAATTGTCCGACTGAAGAAATTATTGTTTTTTTGTTTGAAAGGTTTTTCTTAGAAAAGGACTCTTGGGATATTCTTATTTAAATTTTGATATTTATGGAGTAAAATAGAGTAAAAATTAAAACAAATGTCCTATCTAAGAAATTCTTTTTTGTTTTTGAAAGGTTATTTGTTAAAATAAAACAGTGGTTTTAGAATACAAAAATTGTTTCTGTTTTGGGAGAGCAATAAAAGTTGGACTTAGAGGATCATGTTTACAAATGAAGCCTTTCATAACGTGAAGTTGGTTAAAACCCAGAAAGTATTATTCGATTACAAAAAGCCCAAAAATAATATTTTCTTTTGTAATTTGTATATGTCAAGCTAAGACGTGTCTACCCGCGCGAAGGGGTGGGCCAACTAACTTACAAATATAGAAATTGCAAAAAATATATAAAAATGACTTCAAAAAATCTTACTGTAATTCAATGTCCAATACAAATTTGCAGAAGAACCGAATTCAAAATCAATATCTCCATGGTCCATCCCATTTTTCATTTTAATGTTCGAATAATAATTTCAATCTATTTAAATTATACCGGGTAATTCCATGGAAAAGTGGTTGGAATTGAAATGAAATTAAAAAAAGGCTTAGGACCAATTGTCTTACAATGGATTAAATCTGTAATTTGATGATCATATATCGAATTTGCTTAATCCATATTTAAGAATTTGTGATAATCAGAGAGGAGACCTTTTGTTTACTTTTTTTTCAGTTTGAGTAACAAATCATAGCTTTTTCACAAATCATTGCAGTTTCCAGTTCATTTATGTCAATTCACTTGCCAAACTTTATCCATAATTAAGTTTTTGTTTGCTGCTTTTTTATTTGTAAATTAACTTGGTGGTGGTGTTGAGTACAAACAAGAGCGGTAAAGCTATGCAAATAAATAAATGCGTTATATTAATATACTTATGCATATATACATATGTATGTATACATCATAATTAATTTTCATCAGTTGAAGTTTTAGTTTTTCATTCAAATTGTATATAAAACACGGAAGCATGTTTTTTCATTATGTTTTTTAATTGTGTATATAGCAGAACAATGTTAAGTTATTCTTATATTGAGCTATCACACATTTTTTTTTTTTGGTTAACTGTACAATGTAAAATAACAGGTACGATTTTTTTTTATTTAAAAAACAAGAGACTTTCATCATTATTGACTCTTTAAGATGAGACAAAAAAGACCTCGAGGTTTTATTAAATGTAACTATTTTGGAAGCAAATAAAACATAAATATTGAGTTTACTATAATTGTTGGTGTCCCCTTTTAAACATATTTCTGCGTACTTCCGATTAAATTCTATCGAATCAAATTAAACTACAATGAATATTAATAAATTCTTTTCGCCAAGTTAATATTTTGAAACGAAGAAGAAGAAAGACGAAAAATATAGAAATGCATTGTTTTTATTAGTGGACTGTAATGAATTAAATTCAATTGAAAGTTTTTTTTGTGACCTTTAGCCCAAATGCTTTTCCCCCAGATACGACAGTATCACTGCTGCTAAATAAATACGTATATTCGGGTCGGTAGCCATCGACTTAAATCTTGCGTCTTAGAAGAGTGCGACAACATTTTACTGTATAGACGTGGAGCCTAATTGTGGTACCTGGGCGAAACGCATTTGGACTAAAGGTCAAAAAAAATGTCTGTTTTAAAAAAAACTTCAGTTAATAATGTAGAAAAACTTGTTTAAATTTAATTTCTTAACTCCTTAATATTCGTGTTGCTTTTTTTTATATTTATAACTCTATGTTTTTTAATATAATTGATTTAAAAAAAAATTGACTCTGACAATGACAATGTCACGTAAGGCCGCGTGAAACTCAGTCAGGAACTGCATTTTAAACCCAAACAATTCAAAGGTATGGTTATTATCTTTTCAGAGAGCGAGAGAGAAATTATATAAAGAACTGTCACATTTAATAAAAGTAAAAAATTTAAAGCCTTTTTAATTATATATAAATGCATTTTTGGTGTTTGGGAAAATATCTAATGAATTCAAAACACACAAACATCACAGTTCTATGTATATGTATAATAATTAGATATGTCTGATAAAAGCCAGTCACAGAAATTAAAATATCCTGTGTATTTAGCTATACATCCCCAAACCAATCGTGATTGCGGTTCGAATCAATAATACCACATGATGGATGCTGCTGGTATTCGTTTGGCCGTTTATCTCGACAATCGACACGCAAACAGATGGAATTAGAACCGTTTCAGTTGGGAAGTTGGGAAACTCTTCGATTGAGTGATGGTCTTTTGATAGTGTGGATTTTCGATTGAAATCAGCCCAATGCCAACGTTTCTGACCTCTCCGTCTCTGCAATCGAAATGTACTTGAACATCATTAATCATTGACGAAGGGGCTCAAATTCTCAGCTGCCGTGCGTCGCCGTCCGTCGGTCGGTCGATCGCTGCGTCCAATGCTGTGGAGTTGAATAAACACTCTTATGCGGTGGCTGCCGTATTCATTTTATTGCACAATTAGTGGGCAAGACGTAAAAGACACACTCATAGACATGACATGACATCCCAACTATACTATTAACCTTAGGAAAATGTTAATGTAGACTCTAATTGGGCGGTTTTAAATAATTCGAAGTTGTTTACCAGTTAATAAAACAAGAAGTTGTCGCTATATTGAATAAGGCAGCTTGAAGTGTAGTTGTTATAAATGTTTCAGAGGTCGTGAGTCGTGACAGGCTGACAAGTATCATGAGAATATTGAAATGAACACCTTCGGTGGCAATAGAATTTTAAAGACTGTGATACAAGAAATTCGAACATTTTTTTTTGAACTGATTCGACACGAGACACGGTTGCGTTGTCAGTTTTAATAATTCACAACTGAGCTCCAGCATACTGAGCATGTGTGTTAAAATATTTATTTTTCGCGGTGCGAATAGCTAGACTAGTTTTGAAAAACAGCAATGGGTACATTTTTCAAGGTCTTATTTTTGTTTCTCATTTATTATTGGGTTTACTTTTATAATAGTTACCTAATTTAAAAAAAGTAAAGTAATATAATAAATACACACGTGCCTGCGCAGAAGTGAGTAAGAATTTGGTACCTTATCAATGCTTAATTAAACTTAATTTTTAATTTTGTCGACGAGATTATGTTCGAGCTTTCCTATTTTTCGATATTCTTGTTTGATTAATGCATTAAGTCCAGTACAATTTTCACTTCATCTGCGAATTTGACATCGTTCTATAGATCCAATTTTTATATTGAATGTGTGCGGGAGGGGGGTATTTTCCGAGTATAAAATCGAGTTTTAGACTCTTCCACTGAGGAAATATTAGAGGAATAAACCAAATACATTTAAGGCAATGTTCTCGATAGAAAAAAGTCAGACGCCTATTTCTTTTTTTTGAATTTTTCACTTGTGATGACCGAGAGTCAGGGCTGGCCCCAGCTAAATTGGCGCCGGCCGTGTGCAAGATTTGATGAAAGCGCCCCTTTTGTATATCTGATACAGACATACATGCACTGATACACAAGCATAAGACTTTTCCACATTACCCAGGAGGTAGACGTTTTAATGCGTAGGTCTAGTGGGATCTTTAGTTTTAGGATACTTTTAGTTAAATTTTTCTTGAATGCGACAGTGACAGTGAAGTTAATTAGTGTGCAAGAAATAAGTTAGCACCAGTTGTCTTGGATGTTATTTTGGGATTATTTGAACATGTTTTGTGATCAAAATGCAAATGGCCGTACATATTTGTTTGCGCAAGTTCAGATTACATTTTCTTGCTCCTGGAAATGCGCTTCCAAAATTTTGCGCCCTGTGCATTTGCACATCTTGCTCATATTGTTGGCCCGGCCCTGCCGAGAGTAATAGACCTTTTTAACGGTTGGTACAAGACTGACTTTATTTAAGAAAGAGTAACTAAGAACATGAGAAAAAATAGTATAATAAACAGTTATTTTGTATAAATAACACTTGTTATAATATAATATGTACATACAACTACTCCATCACTGAAAACCCGAAACTCAGTATTTTTGCAATTAGTTTTCTAGACATTATGAATCAAAGTCCTAAGAGCCGTTGTCGAGAAAATTAAAAAAAAAACTATCAAAACACCGGCTCTATAGATGAACTAAAACAAGAACTTAAGTTTTCAAACATTAAAAACGACCCGAAGCAAATCAATCAATTTGTTTAAACTAACAGTTTTTGGACTTCTCCATCATCCTAATGATGATGATCAAACCTTGAAATTTTTCACACGAAACCATCATCTTCATTTGTATCTTTTTTTTAGTTTAAATACAATCCATACGCGTTCATATACAAAAGTCGTTATTAAACCAACAAAGCTCGACATTGAATCTGTATGAGACCACCCCAAAACCCAAATCTGTAAATAAACAAAAACTTACTATAAATAGGTACAAGCGGTTAGCTGTTTGCAATAAAAAATTTAAATTCTCTCTGTATCAAGATGATCATGGCTGATTAATTTGACAAATTAAAATGCCGTCAAGACATTGTGTAAACATTTTCTTTAAATCAAATATCTGATAACAAAAATTAAAATTCCCCAAGTTTTTTCTTCATTTAATAATTTGTATCTAATAAAAAAAAAAAAAAAAAAACAATATAAAAAACCTTTCAATGTCAAACCACTAATAAGAGCGCTACTCTTAACATCAGTAACATCTCTTATTCATTTACATAAATTTTAATTTTTAGATCTCAACTGCAAAAAGTATACTGATCCATACGTCATCGTCATGGTAAGGTATGACACATCGATTTAGGTTTCAGATCCGAATATCTTGTTATCGATATAACTTTTTTATGTAAATTAAATTGAGAGTAATAATGGGTGATTTTTTAAGAGGTTTAGAACTTTTTTTAAAAAAAAAACACAAAAAATTCGAAAAAATGAATAAAATATTTACTTGAATCGATAGTTTGAACCTTGCAATTTAATGTTTAAAGATAATTTCATGCAAATGTTGACCGCGGCTGCGTCTCAGGTAGCCCATCCGCTGAGTCCAATTTTGGCATACTCTTTCACACATATCGGCCGGTATCTCACGAATGAATGCATGGATGTTGGCTTCCAGTGCGTCAATCGAAGCGGGCTTGTCCCTATAGACATTAGCCTTGACATACCCCCACAAAAAATAATCTAATGGTGTCAAATCGCACGATCTAGGCGGCCAATTGACCGGCCCGAAACGTGAAATTAACTGTTCACCAAACTCGCCTCGCAATTGCGCCATTGTTTCGCGTGCTGTGTGGCATGTGGCACCGTCTTGTTGAAACCACATATCATGCAAGTCAAGAACTTCCATTTCGGGCAAAAAAAAGTTTGTTATCATCGCTCGGTAGCGATTCGCATCATCTTTGAAGAAATATGGCCCAATAATGCCGCCGGCCCATAAACCGCACCAAACAGTGGCTTTTTCGGGATGCATTGGTAGCTGTTGCAATGCTTCTGGCTGATCTTCACTCCAAATGCGGCAATTTTGCTTATTTACGTACCCATTCAACCAAAAATGAGCCTCATCGCTGAACACAAGCAGCGCGCGATGAACATTTCGAACCGAGCTCGAATTTTGATAGTAAAATTCAATAATTTGCAAGCGTTGTTCATTTGTAAGACGATCCATGGTTAAATTGCAAACCAAACTGAAGCTGTTTGACAGTGACACAAGGTACTAAACACACGTCAGCTGTCAAAACCAGTGTTGCCAAAACCAAACCAGCCAAAAAATCACCCGTTATAACCATTCAAACATGTTTTTACACGTCCTCCGGGGAAACGCGAATTCGAAGTAAGTATACATGCTGTTAGTTGATGTATACTAGATTTGTCGTTGATAGGTATGTTGACCGGAAATGCGCAAGGGTCTGCCGGTGACGCAATTAAAAAGTAATTTTGTATAGTTCCAACTTTGAAATTCAAATGAATTGATAAATCATTTTAATTAAAAGTTATGATTATTAAACACGTACGTATGTTATAAAGTTACCCGCCACGGTGTGACTGTACAAGTACATAGGTAATGCTCGTCAAACATCATAATGGAAGTTGATCGGGCCAAAACGTTTCCATTCATTTTAAGTCAATTTTTAAGAAAATTATTTAATAACCATTTCCCAAAGTAATGGCAAACAACATCGAAACGTCTTGTCTATTTTGACACCTAAAACGAAAGGCAAAGGTTAAAATACTGTTCTTTTTGACTAGATTCATCCGTTTTAAACTTTTATCAAAAAAAAAAAGCAGCAGCATTTGGAAGCTCAGCCTTACATCACATTGCAAAAATAGTTTCATTACTCTGACCAATACTTTCTAACAAAAAACATAATATTTTGAAAGAAATGTGGGCCTACTAGTTTGTTTTTCAATGAAACATGGATGGCCTTTTGGGTTGGTAATCCGGAAAAACAATTTGATACGAGTGAATGCTTCTGCGACGATACTGAAAACAACAAATTTCTATTCTTTTGAGAAGAAAAACTTTCATTTTCTGACACCAAGTTTAAACTTAAATTTTTCTGGTAAGCCAATACCAATTTAGTTTTGAAGAGAGTTCACAAATATTTGCATGCTATTGAATGGAAGAAACTACCTACAGGTCTATAATAATGCCTATATTAATAATAAAATTATTAAGTTAATTATTATGAGTTAATATCTTAGAAGTGGGTATTGTTGATGTCATGCATAAGATTCAGGCCATTTGACAATTGAAACTATTTCTCGATTGAAATTAATTGGTTTGAAAGCTGGAAGCCAAATTATGTAAATATTTAGTATATCTATAGATCATTGGAGTGGACACTTTAATGGCATTAATAGTTTTACATATTTTCAATATAATATGAAATTAGGTATTAGGTTTATCTACATTATTATGTTTGTCAATATCACACTGATATGGTGGTGCTGATGACATTATGGCACTTAAGAATTAATTTTTCATCTGCAATTGACTTTTGGCTTCTTGAGACCACATAGCTTCACATTTTTTTTTTTTTAAATCTAGTTTAAAACATCTTTCGAAGTCGAGTGGAATTTTATCCCAAAAAAATATATTTAGTGAAGCTAATATGTAAATGTATACCTTATATTTTCAATCATGTGAGGCATTAGAGAGTGCCCAACATAGTGAAAAATGGAAACTTTCATAATTAATTTCACAAAGTTTGTAATTAAAAATATAAGCTTCAAATATTAGCCGTGTTTTTTTTGCAAGCCCCGGAGAAATGGTGCGAAAAAAACGAGGTCCTGTTCTGCAATTTACATGTTAAATGCAACAACAACAACTAATCCCCCTCGGGCTTAGCTAAGCGCAGAATTTTCGGGGTTTAACGTAAGCTCAGAGAAAAACTGTGTTACCGGTAGAGTAGTGAATTGTATACCTACTTGTTATCGATAGTTTGTAAACACGGCTATTAATATCATCGATTTGAAAAAATCATAGATTCATAAATTTCTCTTATTTAGATAATAGGATTATAGCTTTTTCAGATTAAGCTCAGAAACATTTTTGATGTGTTTAAAGGTATGAAATAGGTTGATCTGAATTTTTGAAATCTAAGTACGCGCGGAGCTATAAATCTTCAGGTAAGTGAAAATGTTTTAGGCTGTGGCAGGCAGAATTTAAAAAAAAATCATATACAATAAGAGCGAAGCTCTGAGAACTAATTACAATTTACAATGTTTGAAAGTTAAAAATAATATTAATTGCGTTCAATTTTAGTTGTAATTTTTTAATGAAATTAAAAAAAAGCTCATTTGTTCACCCACCTATAGCAATTTTAATGAATGCTGTCTCTTAAACATACGTCTTAAAGCCGACAGCTAATTTTGGGAGTAGATAGATTACATATACCTAACCCAAAATGTAAGTATAGGTGAATGCGTAAGGTATTTAGATGGTCCCCACCTCGCACGGGTAGAATTCAAAAACAAGTGTATTAGATTAGTGAGCGTGGCAGTATGCGTATTTCCAAAAAAGAAAAATTAATGTAGGTACAACAGAACAAAGTTACAAAAGTGGGCGTGCCCGTAGGCGGTATTTACTAAAACACTTCCTAAACTTTCTCGCCACTAGTAAAAACAAATCATACTAATATCATTCTGCATACTGAAGAAAGACAATTAAGACGTACATTTTTGTGAAAACAATCGTATTTTAATTTTGGTTTGTTTGGTTGTCAAGTCATACTTACAGTTTACGTAAGTTGGTTAGATTTAAGTTAATTAAATAAGTAATCTTAGGTTAGTAAGGCCTATACATGTAGAACCCCTGTCTAAGAGATAAAATGGGATTTAAAAAAAAAGATGTTTTGATTAAAATTAAGTTTAAAGAAAACTAATGACACCATCCTTGGATTATTGGTCGAACCCGTAGTTCATCCTGGACTGTATGCGCCATCTAAAGCAGGTAATGACACTGTCCCCTTTTTAAAGCGGTTTTAGTTCAAACGACTTTTTAATGGAGGGTGAATAAATCGGCCATTTTAATTTAAAATAAAAACAGGCAGTTCTGATGTAAACATTTTTAGTTGAACTCAAAAGATATTCCGTATAATACAGTTTGTCCAAATGTACATATATATGTCCAAATTACATTATTTAATCGAAACAGCATAACAACTTTTAATAGAGAAAAGAAAAAGATAAAAATAATATAAATAGAAGAAACATTTCAAAATCGTGTTTGTTTTATACTCGTATATAGTATACGAAACAAATGGTCACCAAAAGAAGAAGATGAATAATAGGGTGTCAATTTATCGGTGTCAACACATAAAATGTACAGTCAAAATTTATTTCTTTCAATTTCAGATACAATGAAATTTTGAAATCTCGTTTTGGGGGACTTGTGATGTTGTGGGACATGAGGAAATTAGAACAGATGTCCGACAGAGTACAGAGACATTTTGTATTGGGGTTAATTTTAATGAAATGACCTTTCACCACCCCACTGTTGATAACCATAAAATAAACTGACAAATCAAGTTTCAAGTTCCAACTTTAAATTTATTAATGTTTCATTTTATAAAAGGGGTCAGAAAAATTTTAAAGGGTGGGAATGGAAACTACATACCTACATTTCGCGCTGAGTTACTGAATGAATTTGTAAAGTCTTAATTTGCAATTGAATGTATTTCATCTCTATGACCAACTCCTCCACGTGCTCAGTGGTTTGGCAAAAATTACATTTAATTTGTATAAAATAAAGTTGTTCTTTCTTTGACTTTGTGCAATCATAGTAACGACCCTTCAAATCCACTATAACAGCTAGCGTCGGTCGGTCGACTGAGTTATGTATTTTTACTATCCCTCTCAATATTGTGTGTGTATAGTGTTATAAGCTGCTTCCTTTTATTTTAATGATGCCTGGATTTTAATTGGAAATCCCAACTCTCTAGTTTTTTTTCTTAACTATTCTTTACCTTTCATGCGATTGCATGAATGAATGGGTTGTATTGCAATTGCGAATCCGATTGTAAGTGTAAATTAAAACCTGATACCGATGTACAATCCAGTAGGTATCATAGATATTCACAAAGAGTGATGCAGAGGTAGCTACAATTATTTGCATACTGTAGGTATATCCAGCGTCGCAGCTTGAGCTTGTTAACAAGGTATTTTCTGAAGGCAAAGGCGCCCGGAGGTAGGGGCAAGGGGGCGCCACTTGCCCACTTTTTCATTTTTTTACTATGAAAACAAAATCCTTGTCTTTTTTCCATGATTTGCCCCCCCCCCCCCCTTGGCTCTGGATCATGCCAAATGTTAATAATTAATCAAGGATAGATAATTCACAACGTTTGAAAAAAATGGACAAACTACCTTTGAAAATGTGTGTGCTTATTCAGTTGAAGTGGAGTATGCCTCCAAAACAAATCGGAGTTTAATGTCATAAGAGCCAAACTCATGAGTTTGACGTTTAGAAATGAACAAGACAGAGATAGAGCATAATGACACGATTCGTTTTTTCGGTCGTTTCGTGTTTCGTCTTTTTGACACATTTGGTGAGGGGTGTAGAAATGTAGAGGAGTGAAGTACAATATATACACCGTAGTCTTTAAAAAATAAACGTTAATATAATTTGTTTATTGCGTAAGCATACAATTTTAATTTAAAGCTGATCTGTTTTGTGGGCTATTATATGTCAGTTGTTTAAACGGATATTATATTTTTATTTGATAATCAGCCCTATCACGAATTCCATCGAAATCGGATTTGTTTAAGAATCTCGCAAAACACTATCACCGAATGTGTTCTTGATAGCAATTTGTGTGAAGTTTTGCACTACGATGGATTCTGTGAGTTTTTTTTTCGGGATTGGTAAAAAGTGTCCGATTGCGATGAAGTTCGTGTAAGTAAATATTTAAATTTTGTATACAAATAAAAAGTGTAGATTTTCGAAAAAATTAAGTTTCTTATTTAAAAGAAAAAGTTTGATTCGGAATTCGAAATTTTTGTTTTGAATTTTCAAATCGTTAAGTAATTTTTTGAAATCTAATACAAGTCTGATTATTTATTTTCATTGCTTAAAAGAAGAACTTGGGTAAAGCCATACTTTTCCATACAAATTTGAATTCCAAAAAAGCTCAAATTATATTGCATGAAAAATTTAAAAAAAAAAAAAAATTCTAATACACATTTTTTTTTGAAAATTCGATATCTCCAAGTTGGGTTTGTGTCTGTCCCCCCCTGGAAAAAATCCTGCGGGCGCCTATGGCTGAAGGCGCAATACTATCATCCATTAATTAATAAAATAAAAACAAAACAGTATCCGCTCCTTAACACACGTGTTAGCTGGCACACGGATTGAGAACTTTTCCGTTTGATAACTACCTTTTTTTTATTAATGAACATATTTTTGCTTTATGATATCTTCATAAATCATATACTAATCATTTTAAAACTATGAGCAAATATTTTAAAAACAAAAGTTCCAAATATGATTTGCAATTGTAATTGCCGTCGTACTTGGTGTAAATGGACCATAGCCATACCATACCATATTTATTTAAAGTTAAAGACACTTTGGAATGGCCTGTTTAATTTTAAGCTGAAATTTGGCCCAAAGTCCTAAATCCTTAAGGGCGCGCATTGAAGTTTCACATAAGGCGCATGTGACTATAGATACAACTCTGAATGTAAATATCTATTTGATGTCGTTATGATAATACTTGCTACTCGTATATAGCCAAGGTAATAAAGGAACTCTCCGATTCAAAGCATTCACTTTGCCGGCCGGCTCTGGTTATGTCTTGAGTGTGCTCCTGCAACTTTATATATGCATACTGTTCCCATGGACGTAATTAATTTCAATTAGAAATCAATGGAATGAGAATGTGACTTGGCTTCACTGAACCCGATCGCAATTTGGAATGCTACGTAGCACACATAATTTCAAATGCAGTTAAATTAACACAAACACAATACAAGGTAGAAGATTTGGATATACAAATTTACACATACCTATGTAGATTCTGTTTATGAATTTGGAATGAAGCATGACTCATGTTATGCATGCATTATTATTGGCAATACACAATAAATTATGCATTACTGATTTGCGAGAGTCTTTCATCAAACATACATTCATAAGCTTACGTATCTTTTTTTTTGCAGTTTTTCAGGGCCACCTCCAAAAACTACATTCCGGTGGATTTAAAATTCATAAGAGCCACTCCTGTGATAGGACCACTATTAGCCAAGCGCTTACGGACATAATTGAACGTTCAATGGCGTAAGCTTTGGACCGAACAAATTTAAAAAAAATGTTGTACCTATATCATCTAAAGCTGAAACTGCACGCATAAACCTTACCCCATAAGATATCAAAAATTTGATTGTTCCCTTATTGTTGCATGCCTTTAAAGAAATTAAGTGACATCAATATATTGATTGATAACACGAATAATAGGTTTGTTCGTTGAGCCCTGAAGTCACCCTGGGGTCCGGTCGCCCCAAATCGTTTTTTAAAAAACCTGAAGTCACCCTCGTGAAAAAATTCTGTGTTTTTTGAGACCTGAGGTCGCCCTGAACTCGCCCTGAAGTAGAACTAGGTATTTTGCTGTGGCGAGTTGAGGTAAAGAATAAACTGCTAAAGTGACATGAGTTATTAAGCATATGTTTTGTTGCGGATTCATGTGCTGAAGGTTATTGTTTATTTTTGAAGAATAAATTGAAACAATACACGAATTAAATTTAATTCTAATAAACAGAAATAGAAAGTGATGGAAACGTTAGAAGTTGTTTCTTATTCATTTTTAAGACATATTTGTAACAAATCTTAAGTTTTAATTATCAAAGCCAATAACTTTTTTTTCTCCTTTTAAATGTCAACAGCCATTGAGAGTTTTTTGAGAACTGGAAAACCCAAGTTTTTTTTGACAATTCTTGTGGTTTTCAAGAAAACCTGGGTCAACCCTGGGTAAGGTTCAACGAACGAAGCTAATAATGCTTTTGGCATTTTATTTGACATTCTGAAAGGTATTGAATAAAAAACTTTTGGAAAGGCGGATTATCTACTCTGAAATTTTAAAATAGATGACACGGCGGGTGGCAGGCGTGGCGTACAAAGAATGTTAGATTGCTGTAGAAATGTTTTTGGTCGAATGGATGGGTATGGTACCTACTGGTAAAAATATCAACCCATCAAATATGGAATTTGTTTTTTTAAATGAAAACCTCACCCGCATTCGTGGCTAGAAAAAGTCTTTGCATGTAAATAGAAGAATATCCAAATGAGAATGGCTAACGAATAACAGATTTAGCAAGCTGTTAACAAATCGGCCTTCAATCTATTATGCAAAGGTCAAGTTCGGCCAAGGCCTCTCCGTATACTTATTTTCTTGTATAAAAATACATATGACGACAATATTTAAATATTTTTGTTGAAAATAGAATTTCAGAAGAGAATAACATAAAACTATTTTCACAACTAAGCTTTTACTGGACTGTCTACAATTAGATACACTCAGTACCTACAAGACTATTATAATTTGTCGCTCTTGCCCATGACTATCATACCGTTTAAAGGTTTTTGGAACGTGTCCCACTAAATATCAACATTCGAAAGCAGTGAATGTGTGATATTTACCACAGTAAACAGAAGACAGAAACCACATATATATTCATACATTTTTTCTACTGAAGACTTTACTGCATTTTTATAAATAAGCCCGAAAATGCGAAATCACATTGGAATACTAATTGTTCGTGCACCAAAATTTAAACTTTTGTATTCAATTTTCAATTGAATTGTTTTCACTTGGAAAATGTAAGTGCTAATTGCTTACAGCGTGTTAGCCCTCGCTTGTGTGTATGTGTGTATGTCTGCCTACCTACACCATCATAACCAACCATCATGATTTCAAGTGAATTATACCTTAAGTAAAAAAAAAGGAAAAACAAAAAAAACTCTTAATTTGGCATAGCTGGCAGTAAACATTGCTATATAGCATGAAAGGAACTTGGCTCATAACTTTGATATTCCTTGCAGTTTTGTTTGTACAAAATTTTGTTTTTGTTTTTGTTTGCTTGAAGTTTTGTTTTTCTTTAGTATATCAATGAAAAGCTCGTTCGTATAAAATTGAATGCGGGAGGAATTGTGGTTTTGAATTGAAGCATTTTACCCGTTTAGTTTAAATTTCACAAAAAGTTAAGTTCCTGTTCATTTGGAAAGGGGGGGGGGGGGGAGGGGGGAAAGAAGGAAACTTTTTGATTAGGGATAACAAAAAAAAAACTGTTCAATCTTCATACTTTTTATTAACACACCTTAATGTATGTAGGTATAATGTACATTCTTTTTATTAACTAAAGCATTTAATTTAAATGAAATTACCTCGCACGTTTTTGTTTGTATACATACCTTGGGTGGCTTAGAACTAGAATTGATATATCTATGCTTGAATATTTTCATAATAGGTACAGGAAAACTTTGCCTCCATTAACTAATTGTTTATTTAATTCAAAACCTGCTTTAACCAAAAAGAAATAAGTACACCTTTTATGAGGGATTTTTAGCCGTAATTGAGGTTAAATGAGGGGTTTCTATGTAAGTATGTATGTATTTACTCTCTGAAAGTGCAAATTCAAACAACCTTCTGATCGTGGAAAAATAGAATATTATGCTTTTTTGGATGATTTTGATGTACTGAATCCAAATTAGACCTAAAAACCTAGTGGTTTTTGAAATAAGTATGCAAATTTAAAAGATCAACAAAAATTTCTGTTATTTTTGATTTAAGCATTTCAAAAACATATATGTACCTGACTTTTGGTTTGCATAATCGTAAAAATATCGACTTCGGGATTTTAATTAAACCTGACATAACGAATAACGATAGAAAACACGTAAAAAGTGGGACCTACAGCCTAAACCGATTTTCTTAGGGATTTTTTAATGATTCTCTATAGTGGGGAATTTTTAGCTCTATAAGAAACGGTACCTGCCATACCATCGTTATGAAAGAAGTATTTATCTCGGAAACGACTCTTACGATTTTATTAAAAAAATTGTGTGTAGTATAGTAGTAGTGCATGTACAGTAGCAGGTACATTGGGTCTTACCAATAACCAAACGCTAAACACTCCCTTTGATAAATGTCTGGTTAAACTTTAAAGACGAGTTAATTTGTGTGTTAACCAATAACCAAATTAAACACATTTTACTAAATAGCGCTCTATTACAAAATCTAGTACATTATTTGTCAAATAGACAGCTGTTGAAATAACATTTGTGTTATTTTGCAAATAAATAAACAATTTTTCTGGTTCCAAACAGAGATG
Source organism: Leucozona laternaria (assembly GCA_932273885.2). Lineage (NCBI taxonomy): Eukaryota > Metazoa > Arthropoda > Insecta > Diptera > Syrphidae > Leucozona > Leucozona laternaria. The sequence goes on along the minus strand of OW026368.1, from coordinate 115,105,565 downwards.
TAAACTTTTTCACTTATAAAATTAAAAAATGAGTTCCGACCACCAGGATAAAATTGATGACATTAGTATTTTCGAGGATGTAGCACAAACTCGCCGAACAAAAATATTAAAATAAAGAATACATACTTTTGAAGAATATGATTATGGGCTTTACTGATTCGATTAGAAACTCCTTCATAGCTGGAGTCCAATTCGTTCTTTTTGAAGATTTTTCAGTCATTTCAAATAATTCAATCTGAAATTGAAATTTTCAATCAATTAAACAAAAGGAATTTATTTAATTCGATATTTTACTTACATTTTTCAATAAAAAGCGCACAAACTCGAGTGAGAATAACATAGACGCTACAGATAAGAAAAATTGTTTTTTTTATCTCTATTGCTTTTAGCTGTCAGATTGGCAGCACAAGCAAAACGAGGTGTTTACACAATTAAACATGAGTTTCTTCACTTTAAATTTTAAGGCACTTTTAGCGTTTATAGCTGACTATATATTCAATTGATTATTGGTATGGTTTCTTTTTTAGAGTCTACTTAAATATTTAAGTGATCTCTAAATTTGGTTATTGGTAAGGCCCATTATGTATAGTACCTATAGTATTAACGGTAGAACTGTTTTTTTTTTGATTTTCGACTTTCTCGTTAAAGGCAATTCCAACGTAATTTTTTTTTTTGAACATTAGGGTGTGAAAGCTCATTGGGAGCCAGGGCCTAGTAACTTTCAACCCTCAACCGTTCCTGTTTGAGTGTTGTTTGTTTGCAGGAATGGAGGGTACCTACAATTTTCTACCAAATCCGAACGGCTAAGATGATAGGTACTCTTGTTTATGACAAGAGGTACTCTTGGATACAAAATTCAAACTGTTTTCCGTTTGTCTTTCAGTCTTTATCTCGACCATCTTACTGGCTAAACCGCTGAAGCAATATTTGTTCAAACATGGGCCCATCGATTTTCTTTTAAAAATATATCTTTTGATAAAAATAAAGAAAAACAACTTAAGAACGTTTTTTATTTCACTTGTATGATCGTAAACGGCTCTACCGAATTATATTTATAATACTTTGTTAACAAGAGCATCTAAGTTATGTACCTCTCTATAATATTGCAAAAAAAATAATACTGTAAGTGCAAAAATGAAGATTCTTCATAAAACGCAATTTTGAAACTCTTTTTTATTGAAAAAAAAAATATTATTTTTTTTATGAAACAAACTATTTTTAGAAAGAGAATTAAAGATTGTTTTTGGCAGTTCAGTAATTTTTTCGTGCTACAAGCAATACTAATAAAAATGTAAGTTTAAGTAAAGGTAACAGTCATTTTCAATTAAAGAATCTTACAAAATGCTTTAAAAAAAGGCTCATAGTAGCTTGGAATAATATTATTTTTGAGTAGGCTTAATATATCTGCTTTTTTGTTTGCTACCAATGGTACCTACTTTGTGTATACTTCGATCCAACCTTAAAAAGGTTGTCGATGGCGATATTTGTGCAAGAAAGCCTCGTAAGGGGTTGCGGTTTGCAGTTGCGAATAGCAAATTAACAGGCCTTTCCAGCGACGTAAAAATTTCGACAAATCTTGACAACAATTTTTTTTATTGATTTTTGAAAAAAATGATCGACTCCCTTGCATCTTTTTTTCAACTTTTAAAAAATGTTTTCAAAACCAAACGAGCTATACATACAAAAAAAAGGTCTTTCCAAACTCTATCCGGACCTCTAGGCCAAAAGCGTGTGGAAGGTCTGGTTCTCGAAATATTTTCATCCAAAGTGATTGTTCGATTTTACTGCATTTCTGTCCAAAACATTCAAAAGCGTTTGTGTTTGGATAGCGATATTACCGTAACTGAGCTGCGAAATGGGTTGCGGTTTCCAAAATTTTTAATTAATTTAAAAGTTTAATTTTCAAGAGCTTTCTAAAACTCAAAACCAAAATACTGTCAGAGGTTTGGTTCTCGAAATATTCGCATCCAAAGTCAAATTAATGTAGTTATTTCGATGCAAACCTAAAAAGGGCTTTGGATAACGATATTTCCGCAACCAAGCCTTGTAAGAGGTTGCAGTTTTCAGTTTCGTATAGAAAATTAACAGGCCAATATAAATCTAAAAAATTGCAAGCCTTGGTTCTCGAAATATTCAAATCCAAAATTATATTACTTTGTGTACCTACTTTAGATAAGTACGCGGGCTTTAGATTTATGTTTTGCATCTCGTTTGTCGCAGAAGAGCGCTGGTTTACCCTCTCGTACGCCTACGTCTTATTTCAACCGAAAATTGATAAAAATCAAATAAAAAGCGTCGGAATGCACACGCCGGTTACGTCGTTGACTTACTAATCGAAGTAGTAACGGAAATTTGTAACACAACTGACAGATAAGGATATGATTCCCGAAACATCAATTTGAAAACGGTGCAACGGTACAAAGACATATCTGCCCCCTGGAGAGAAATAGAATATTTTCAATTGGGTCTTTGTTTTGTTGGAAAGAAATATTTAATATTTGCACTTACGTCGTTGTATCACCGGAGGTGCGACCTACTTATTTGGATTTTCAACATTAACTATTTTATTTTTTATTTAAAATGTGTTTTTAGGTTTTTAAAGTGTACTTCTAATTATGTTTTTGGTGTAAGACTCATATAAATGTTTTCATCATAAGAATATAATAAAAAATATTTTTAAATATCTCCAACGACTTTCAGATGGCACAATTTGAAAAATGTTTCTATTTTTAACGTTTCCTTCATATCTGATTCAACAATTTTTCCCAAAATTTCAAATAAACATGACTTAGTTTTTAAATACCATCAATATTTATACGTAGGTATGTTCGTTCCAATTTAAATTAAATTCATGTAAATACTTCTCTGAATCTTGCATTATCAAAAAAATTCTGTCAAAAAATATGCAATCCAACATGGAAAAATCTATTAAAAAAAGATGCATATCTACAACTCTTTTTCTTTATATCTTTTTTTTGAAACTATTTTTAACTCATTCAATGAATGTATGTCGATTGAAAACATAAAAAATAAACAAGCTCGTATTTACCCGCTGTAAGTGCAGCACCTGATTGCATATGGGTGCATGCCAGGTATCTAAAAAATATATTGTAGAGGTACCTATAATCTTATTTCCTTCGAAAAGCGTATATATAATGTATAGGGAATCGGGAAAATAACTTTTTCTTATTTCAAATAAGATGATGGCATTATAGCCTTTCCCCTTTCAAAAACAAATAGTTGGTTGTGTTACCATGGAGGTAATGCCCTGGAAATAAAAATTAAATCTTTTTTTTTTTAAATAGAACGCTAATGTAATTACAAAAGCTGATTTAAAGATAATCGATTTTGAACGGATTAACTTTTTATACAAAATCAAAACAAAATCGGAGAGGGTGGAATTAAATTTGTATAGGTAATGGAAAGTTCTTCACCCGTGTTTTCCGGTTATGGTTGAAATGTTTAACATCACTCGTGGTAGATTTTATAAAAAGAAACCAGAGCTATGTTATTGTGTATTCTTTCCACAAGTCAACGGTTTCTCGTTAATGCTATTGGCGGGCGCCTTTTGACAATTCATTTACACAAGAAAAGATTGAATGACCAGCATAGTTAATTGAGTATAATAGAATAGAACGCATGGATTCATATGAAACCTTTCCGCATGCTTCTTAATGTCGTGCACCTTGGCAGTGTCTTGTCCCTTTGTCACACAATTTCGTATTAGCGCGGTTCAAGGAGAGGGGTGTTGGAGTACCCAATCTCCATTTAAACATAAAACAAAACTTTCGCTATAAGTAGTGTTTAAATGGAAATACATTTTCTTATTATTTAGAGAAAAATTTGTGAAATATATTTATGGTATGAATCATATTGATTTCATTCCATTAAAGTCATTATGAGGCACTAAACAACTAATTTCTGATTTTGATGGTATGCATAATTTTTTTTATTTTATTAATTTTCTATGTTTTCAAAGAAGAAGACGAATGATAACAATTAAAAAAATATTGTATTTGTGTTGGTTTTTTTTTTTAAATCCGCTCATGGAATTCCATAGTTACACATAATGTGGTCAGCTATTCGAGAGTTGAAAATACAAAATTGACCCCCACAATTTTATGGGCCACGTTATAGGTATACTGGGCGATGGCGATGGGTGGCCATAAATTACACTATTCGAATAAATTGCACCCGAATTCAACCACACAGAACGGAGGGGATATAATGCCCGTAGCGGTGGTTGTCTGTTGGTTCATTAAAAATAATATAAATTTTTGTATTGTAACCATACAATGAGAATACTTAAACGCGTGTAGAGGCTTGGAAGGTACCTATTGGATTGTAATGCAACAACTGTGTGTGTATATGCTAATGTAGAGCTTATGCCGATTTGTCTGATGGATTGCCGGCCGCAGGGTGACAACGATCTCATATAACAGTTGTCACCATCCTATAGGTATTATAATCACGACTTTCAATTGGAATGTTCACACTTACAACCTGGAGGGTCTGTGCGTCAATTATGCTTTCTCCTTTGAGGAGTATCGGACTAATGGCTATTGATGATTTATTTGGATTTTATGTAAATATGGTAATCGATTTTATATATTTTAAAAAATAATCCGTAATAAGAAGAAAGTATAGAAGTTACCTGGTATAGGGGAGAAATATTCGTATGTTTTTTGGCTTGGTTAAAAATAATACTCTTCTAATATACGTAGAAACTATATGGCAAGTTATGGAATCGAACTTGCGAGTTTGATAAACTTTACATTACGAAAAATGTGGTCTCAAAAACGCCCGTATGTCTGTTCGGCCACAAACTAAACGGATGGGTCGATTTTCTTTAAACTTGGTACTTAGAATTTATTGGATATTCCCTCCATTCGTTTTTTATTCATAAACAAACCAAAAATAAAGGTACCATACATACAAAACTCTTGGCCCAAAAAGTAAAATTATATTTTTCTCAAAATCGGCTCCACAGATCAAAAACAAATAATCTCAGTAAATTTAAATAGAAGCTATAAGCTCCCTATTAATAAAAAAAAAGTTGTTTATAGAATCTTTTTTTTTTTTAATTTTCGCTTTTCTCGAAACGGTTCAACGGTTTTTAATTAATTTTTTTTTGAAGAATTTTTGATATGTTTTAAATAATATTGTGCACAAAAATTCTCAAAAAAATATTTTTTGAATTTTTTAAGAACCCAAAAAAAAACAATTTTTCTTAATTTTATCTAGAAAATTTTGAACAAATGTTATTCGTATATAACAACCAAAAATAATAGTAGTTATCATACAAATGATTGAAGATCGTTAAGGCAATCTGTTCTTGCTCAAAAACGACTCCTACAATTTTGATAAAATATTTTCTCTGTATTGAAATTAGTAGGGTCTACCATTTAAAATTATTAAATTTTATATTTTTTTTGAATTAATAATAATTTGACCAATTATTTGAACTATGATTGTTAAGTTAAATCGGGCTTTTTTGGTCACTTCCTTTCATATGCAAATAAAACTTTATTTCATACTTTTCCCTACGTTTCGTCGTTATTTCTCGACTTCATCAGGGGTAGTTTATTAAATCTGTATATATAAACTTACGATTAACAATTTGGGTACACTTTTAAATTTGTTTATAAATTAAACTTACATGAATAAAACTTTTGTTACATTTAATAATAATTATTGAACGATGACAATTCTTAATTTTTTGAATTTTCTAAAATAAAAATGAATTATTTAAAATTATTTGAAAATAAATAAACAAAATTAAATAAATTTTTTTTTTTTATTAACCTCTTAAAGAAAGTTTTTTTTTGATTTCGACTATCTCATTATCTGATTCATCTATTAAAATCAAATTTTTTATTCAAAAGTTTGTAATAGGCTTAAATAATATTGCTTATCAAAATGTTCAAAAAAATATTTTTGGATTTAAAAAAAAATTAAAATATTTTTTTTTTGAAAATTCGATCTTTCAAAAACGGGTGGATGTTTTTTTATTTAATTCAATTTGTATACTCACATAATAAAACCTTCAACTAATCTATATGTTTTTAGAAGGTAGATAAAATTAAGGGTCAAATAACTAATTTATTTCAGACTTTAGATCGACAGTGTGATCGCACATAAGAGCAAGTTCGAGCGCCCAAGTTGTGCATTTAATTTCAATTTCAATAGTGCAAGATACTCCGAAGAATTGAATAAAAATATAACGAACTGGTTCAAAGACCGACATACTCTATTTGATCTTAATCGGTGGGATTAATAAATACTGCGGATTTAACAAATGATAGATAGGTACTTTAAAAAAAAACTTCCTAAAATGAAAAAAAAATAAAAAATAAAAATTACTATTAATGAATACCCCCATATTTTTCGGATCAACAAAATAAAATTTAGTTTGAAATTTCTACCAAAAAAAAACAAATTCTATAGAATAACAAGGCGGATGCTATTCATCATCTTTTAGTTTTGAAAGCGGAAACTGGAAGCAGAAACTTTTACCATTATCGAACAGGAACCGGTTGTTGTGTGTTGCTGTGTGTCTTTTCAAACAATTTATCCTCCATCAGTTCAGTATTGCCTCAACTGAAAAAAAAGGAAAATAATTGCCGAAAGGTAAATAGCAGCAATCCAGCATATATTTTTGCCTCTTTCCTGTATGAATTTGGGTCAAATGGGAAAACTTATCCTCGATAATATCCTTTTGGGGGTAGGCGAGTGTTGATTTGGCTTCAAAACGAAAGTTTTTTTTTTTGTGTCCATTCAAAGCAAACAACGTCTACACGAAGATAAATTTGGTCATATCTCCCCTAGGAAGATGTCGGGGATAAGAAGGTATGGCATTCAAGAAATAGTTTACTCAAATATGTTCTTTAAAAAAAACTGATATTCCTATGTAAATGAAAGTCTTATTTGAAATGAGACCCTGCGCTGCAAGCATAGTAGGTATTCGTCCCGGAAAGAATTATTGTCCAATGCTGAATAGGTACCTGCTACTTTACAAAACACATGCTATTTAAGAATAGCTATACTGGTACAGCAGATGTACTTTTTCCAAGCGATAAGATTGCCAGGTGAGTTTTTCTCTGGGTTGAGTAAGATAAAGCATTTCACATTTGTGTTGGATTTTTTTTGTTCCAACTAAAGAGAATCTCAAGGTCTTAAGTAAGCCTTTTAGGTAAACTTAGTTACAAAACAAAATAAGTACCTACATACATATATCAATATGTATACATTACATAGCTAAATAACTAAAACTAGTAGGTAGGTGTGTACCTACCTACATTTTAATTAATTAGATAAAACGTACAAACTGTATGATTAAAACTTTTGTATACATATATATGTATATAGGTATTCTAACTTCAATGTTAATAAGTGTTATTGTTATTTTCAAACAAAATTGAGGAGTCTTTTATCTTAAATTCTATTTTGAAAGCAAAGGATTCTCGGCTCTCGGAGCACCACGTGGCAACCTTACACTTAAATCGGCCATAATACAGTTGTTTCTACCTCCATGGTAAGTAAGCACAGACATCCTTTGTGAATTGCTCTAAGCCTTCCTACCAACATCGTGAACTGTCCGCGATTTTCTGATGGAATATTCTGTAACGTTATTTCTCCTGTTTTATTCATGTTGGTCTTCAAAGCGAATGTGCCTACGAATACGAAAGGAGTTTAACGACTCAGAGGAGGTCTGGCTGTAGCTGCAGAGTAAGCCTTTAGTGTTATGAATCGAAATAAAGCGACGGGCACGGGTTAAGTCCTTTGCATGCAACTTCAGCGTGAACAGGTGGTGGTGGTGGTATATTGTACTCCCATATATGTACTTGTACTGTAGTGTACAGTGATGCATACATTTATTCTATACTGCCGCTTACCTTGGTGCTTTCCTGAAGTGAACCTCAATACCGCAAAAAGGGTCTCTTGATGGTTTTGTTATTTTTACGGCCTAGTCGTTTTGTGCCAGTTCGTGATGTACCTACATAGGTATATATTTTTTTCCTTATGGAAGTCGATTTTTACAGCAGAGTGAGCAGAGGCTCTTACAACACTTTTGCTGATTGTTATGTGCAGGGGGAGCTGCTTCTGACATTTTACAATTTTTAATAATGTATATTGAAGGTGATTTCATATTTTCTCTATTTTTTATGTATGAGGTATATTTTCGTACATTTTTACATTACTTCAAGTTCATAATTTCTTAGAGTTAGGTGCTTTTTCGTAAGTAGAGTACCTACCTCTGTATCTTCATTTTGAACAACATTAACCCTTTTGTTTTTTTTTAACATCCTAACAAATACTTATGCATTTATAAACATTGAAGGTCTTAACAGGTACAATTTGCATAATTATAATAAAAAAGGCGATGAAAGCTTTCTCCAATTTATCCCTGATGATTTTTCAGAACAGCTCTGAATAACATTCAATTATGAGATGTTTTGTTAACTTTAAAAAAGCAAACGGAGGTACTTAGGTTCTTATAAGTCTGAATGAATTATTTTATGGTACGTACCTACATTATCTAAAGGTTTGAATAAAATAAATGTAGACTTCATGTAGGTATTCTTTCTTACTTTTGCGTTATAGGTACTCGTAGTGCCTGAGGCATTGTGCAAAAAGTTTTACGTTGGTAGATACCTACTAACAACTCATTTCGAGAATTTAATCAAATAGGTAGGTATATCAACATCATCCATTAAATTAAGATGCTGTTCAGAAGTCGGAGAAATTGCCTTTCGGAGTTCCGCATCCTAAACATCTATGTATAGAGCACTTTCATTAAAATTGGTATGAACTTGAGAGTTGTAGAGGATTCTCTAATACAGACCTACTATACGGAAATAAAAAACACTTGTATAACCAAAATCCGCTTATAAGAAACGAACTATAAGCCACGTGTCTTTTTGGACAATTTCTATAAGGTTCCTACATACATACATATATAAGAAAATCGCATATAAGAAAAACACGGTTAGGAAATTATTGTTTATGCACAAATATTAATAAATAAATACATAAATTGTATACCAACAGAGAGATTCTAACAATAACTTGTCATCTTTTTAATCTAAATGTGCCGAAAGGCATTTTCCGCTTCCTCGCAGAATATCAAACTTTATTCGAAATAGGAAGACTTTATTTCTCCAAGAGCTTACCCACATTCCAAGAAGCAAGTGATTTTACGAATGGTGGATTTTACGATAATGTTACCGGATTAGTAGGTACCTATATTCATCAATTTGTTTCCGGACGCAATTAAAACTGCAAATTGCTAACTGTGGTCACTGTATTTTGTTGTTTATTGGTTTTGTACCAGTTCGTTTTGCTTAACTAACTGGGGCCTTACTTCGTAAAAAAATCAAAAGATAACGCTTTAACAACACCCATCTCTCATAGCTCTAGAAAAAGATCCTTAGGCCCCAGATTTGAGTTTAAGAGCTGTGTCAATCGTGATTGATTCGGTCTTTGTGACCCGTTCACCAAAAAGAACGATTGATTGCAATCACAGTAAACCGAAACAATCAATCCCAGTAACAATCATTTCAATTTTCAAATAAACGAGTCTTCACGACGCGAAGTATGTTTCGTTCATTCCAACCATTCTCAATCAAGAAAGAAAGAAAAATACCAAACAAAAACAAACACAAGCGCATCAAAAGGTTAAGAAACTAATTTAAATGAATGAAACAAAAAAAAAAAACAAAAACCAAAATCAATGAGTTTTTTAAATGCAGGTACATCGATTTTGTATCAAACAGAAATTCAAAATACATACAATACATATATAATCATTCTTTTGGCAATGTATTTTTGTATGTATTTTCATAGGTACCTAAGTTATTTCCAGTGCAACTTAATATATTAACTTGTTTTGAAAATCTTTCAATCTGATTATATTACATCTAGCACACCAATATAGAATGCTCGAATAATTTTATCACAAATTAAATCAATTGTACAACAAAAAGCAAATACACACTTTAAACTTAAATTACAAAAACTTTATAATATCATCAAGAAAGTATTTGACTAAGAAACAAAAGTTTCGAAACTCCAAAACTGTGGGATTGTTGCTAACAAGCGAACAAAGTCCTCAACTCTATATTTTGTATTTTTAATATAGTTACCCTCTATACCTAGTATAGTTTCTTATGGGAAGAAAGATTTTCTCTTAACCGAACTTCTATAAATGTTTCAGTTGGTTCTGGTTCTTTTTCTTTGACATCACTTCACATCGTCGTTGGTCGCCTTACTTTGTTGGTACTTTTTTAAAGGTGATTTCAAAACTAACAAAACAAAATGCTAGGAAAATAACAACAAAAACAATTAAATCCTTTCCTTGAAAGGCTGCAATTTTGTCTCTTACCCGATCTTAAGGTTTTCAATATAAATAGATTAGGTATGTCCTAGGTTTTGAAATATTTCTAACACACTTTGTTTAATGTGTAAATAGGTTTATCATCATTTTCATGAATGAACATTTTATATTTGCAGTTAAACAAATAATTTAATGTTTTGGTTACAAAATTAAGCTTTTTTATATATTTTGTATGCAAAATACTGTTCCATTTACCTATACTTCTATTTTCTTTAGTTATTTCACAGACTCCTTTTCCTATTTCCGTGCGAGATTCAAAATACGGTGTGAAAATTATTTAGGAGTCATTATGTTTTTGAAATAGGTATACAGAGTTTTGAGCATGAAAATATAAAAAAAAGCAGAAATTCGTCCGTAAATGATTTTAAATCAAAACAATAAAATTTCGATACGCTCACTTCGATGATAGAGACGACAAAAAAATATGTGAGTGCCGGGACTCACGGTTAAATATGTGTAAACATCAACGTTTGTCCAAGTGCCTGATTTTTGTTACTGAACGTCATCAAAAGAAACATATTGAATAATTAACACTACATTACCTATCTGTAGGCAGTGCTTAAAAAGCTTAGGCCCCAGTTATAGCTATCATTGAAAACCATCATTGAAAACTTTAATGATTGTTTTTGAGGGACTTAAAAAGCTAAATCAGTGCATATTTTGATGCCAATATGAAAGCGGTGACTTAATTATTAATTTTTGCCAACAAAAAATTTCATTTTGGCCCAACCATCCACATAAAATGACTTTTATTATTTCAATGAATGAACTACCTTACCAATGATCATTGAAAAATTAAACTTCATTTTATGGCGAAGTTTGGGCCCGAATACATTTTTTTTTTTCACAAAAATTATAATTTAAGCCATCAGCCTTATTTTTGTATCAAAATCATTTCGGACTTCACTTCCTAAATGTCTCAAAACCAATCATTAAAGTTTTCAATGATGGTTTTCAATGATAGCTATAACTGGGGCCTTAGTGTTGAAAGAACGACAGCGAAATACCCAGTGGGGGAACCGCTGTAACCGCTGTAACGAAATTTCCAGTTGTTGTTTGTCGATGCTCAGAGAGTGATTACCATAAACAATAACCATGTGTAATGTGAAGTCATCTTAAAGTTGAGAGTGAACTACGAAGCAGGACCTTTCAGTACCGAACCTTCACCGTTCCTTGGACACTTCACCACCAGCCTTTTAGTGCTTGGAAATTTCGTTACAGCGGTTCCCCCACTGGGTATTTCGCTGCCGTTCTTTCAACACTAAACTTTTTAAGCACTGCCTACAGAAAGAGGTAATGTTGTGTTAATTATTCAATGTGTTTCTTTTGATGACGTTCAGTAACAAAAATTAGGCACTTGAACAAACGCACTCACATATTTTTTTTATTATGATAGAAGGACCTATGACAATTATGTGTCAAACAAAATATCGGCCAAATGCTCGCCACGGCTTCGGTGGCATACCTCTAGCCGATGGTCCATATTTTCAATGACTCCGAATTATCTCATCCTTTTGCTCATAGAGTACCTATATTACCTAGAGAACCGACCGGTACCCCTCTTGCCTTAAACACCCGCAAATTTTATTTGAGGTGAGTAAGTGAAAACTCTCTTAGTTTACTCTTTTTTCCTTATCCGTGAATCCCTGTGAATGGTGGATATAAAAACAAATTGGCGCATTAGTTCAAAAAGGTACGTGTCTACGGTTTAATTGTGAACAAAGTGGTGGCATTGGCTCAAAAAGGTACGTGTCTACGATTTGCACACCTAAATCGTAGACACGTACCTTTTTGAGCTAAGAAACTAGAGTGCGCTTCCAATTTTCGGTAGGTGTTTTTGTTTTTTTTTTAAACATAAATATTCAAAAATATTATTTAATTTATTACCCGGGAGCAACAATGACCGATATTCTTCATAGTTTAGGTTGACAAAAGGTTAAAAAAAGAAATTTGACTACGAAATTAATAAATTTCTCAATTTTTGAATTTAACGGATTTTTTTTTTGAATCCCTGGGCGGTCTTATCCACCTTATTGAGCACTTTGAGCAATTTGAGCGAAGTCCTTTCAATTGAAGCCATGTTGGTTCGGTCCCATTTAAAATGTATTGGACAACAACCCCATACAAAACTTAATGGGCATTTTCCTCTCAGTACAGCTTGTAGGGTGGAAGAGAACGACCGACTAAGTCGGTTCTCTAGGTAATATAGGTACTCTATGCTTTTGCTCTTGAATTGTTCTTGGCTTATTGACGTACACTTTTTCTTTTAAATATCCCCAAAGAAAGAAGTCCAACGGTGTCAAATCACATGATCGTGGCAGCCAATTAACATCGCCACCTTCGTGAGATAACACGGCCATTGAATTTCTCGCGCAAATAAGCCATTGTTTCGTTGGCTGTGTGGCAAGTGGCACCATCCTGTTAGAAGCACATATCGGCTCAATTTCTGGCCACAAGAAGTCCGTTATCATCTCGCGATAGCCAAAACCATTCACGGTAACTGCTTGGCAGACCTCATTTTGGAAGAAGTACGGCCAATGGAACAACGACCAATGGAACAACGACCAATGGAACATGTTTTCCGCAGAACGAACTGGGCGAGCATGCACACGCACAGGTGTTTTGATATTTCCTACAGACCCGGTTTGCTGAAATTTGCGCACAATTCCACCGATTGTGGACACATTTGATCGATTATACTGACCAAAAAAATCACGGAGTGACTGAAACAAAGAAATGTCAAATTAAATTGGGCAAAAAACTTAACGTTAAGGTGTGACTCACAATAATTAACATCTTGCATTATGGTTGGACCACCCTTTAAAATAATTCTTGCAACGGTTATGTTATAATATACACAAAAATGTCAATAATAAACGTTTATTGTTTTTTCATTGCATCCAAGTTATCTTCGCAGTAAAACGTTTTCAGAAATCGAATGCACAATAAATTAAATAAATAGATTAAATTTTGTAACTTGACGGGTGCGACCTAAAACCAAAGCCATACATATTATGATTGTTGGTTTATAGGACCATCGTTTGTGTATTACAACTTAATAAAAACTTGAGTTGTAAAATCTGTTTTGATTCCTCACGACTAGATTTAAACCAATTTCTGTTGTGGCAACAAAGCTATATTTTTCACTATAAAGCAGTTCTGTCATAAATTTGGGTATTCAAATTTTTAATGGCATTTCGAAAAGAAATGATCAAAAATATTATTTTATAGGGAGAATTCATTATTATTATGATGACAGAATCAAATAAGAAGTCATTATTCAATCAGGGGGTCGAGAGAAGACAATGTACGTAATCTGTCTACATACAGTATACAAAAGAAAGGAAAGCTTTCATAGCATGGAAAGTCATTTGTTAACCAGAAGATCCATAATCTTTCAGAAAATGTCGCATTATGTGTAATAATAATTTGTGGTGTTTTTTTTTCGATATATTTATAAAAAAAAAAAAAATAAACCACTGAATTATACAAAAGATGTGAAAGCGAAAACTTATTATGAAGCCTGCTAAATTGATGAAAGTGTCAGATTTATTTCTTTAGCTATTAAGTTTTTTTAGGATGTGTATTTAGTTTTCTTCTGCTTACAATATGTGTTGTTTTTAGGAACTTCTACCATCTTTTGAACAAACGAAAAACCAAATTTTCTTTTAATATGAAGTTCTAATTTTTTTTAAAAATTGTGAACACACATACAAACGTATCAAATTACATTGAAAATATAAAACTTTTGAAATCATTTTAAAAACAAACTTCGACGTTAAGTACATATTGATGAAGTAGTGTTCCTTGGCAGAAAAGTTTGTGTGTTGGACCTCCCATAAGTACATGTTACCTATGAACAGTTTCTTTGCTCATCCGGGGCACTATCTCTTCCAAGAAAGTGACGAATGTTCTAAGATTATCTTTCGACATGATAAGGTGCCTCTCATCTTTTTCATTCGGACTTGTTGGAAATTTATTGGACACCTCCATTTCTGCAAACACACAAGAATCACACAGGAATGATTGAGAGTTGTAAATCGCTTAGGCCCTGAATATTTAATATATTTTTATTTATCTATATGGGTCAAGGCTATTTAAAAATTTAAGCGTAGAAGGTAATAGGGTGTACAAAAATATATTTAAAAAAAATTCTTATCTTTTTTGAAAATATGTATTAAAGTGCATTATTCATTACTTACTTACGATCCGTATAAATCATCTCATGAAAACAAAATAATACGGAAATACGGATCAGAGTGACAACAGCAATATATATCAACCATCTCTTTTTACCTTGTGTTTTCTTATATTTCATGCATTACATACTTCGGCTCTTTTCTTTACACTACTAAAAATATTTCCAAAACTAAATAGCCATCTGGGGCACAGAAAACAGAAAACCCGCACGCATACATTGAAAAGCCGATACACCCAAAACGAGTCACTTTGGTGCGGATTTTGGTCCAGAGGCATAATTGGGCCATTTTTCGAAAATGAGCAAGGAGTGGCCGTTACAGTCAATGGCGATCGTTATCGGGCCATGTTGAACGAATTTTTATTCACAAAAATTGAAGAGGAGGCTATTGGCAACATTTGGTTTCAACAGGGCGGCGCTACGTGCCACACAGCCGAAGCTACACTCGATGTTTTGCGCCATTTTCAAAAAAAAAAGTTATTTGGCGCACCCTTTAGAACAGGTTCTCGTTCTTGAAATGCATGTTTTTTGATGATCTGTATCGATCAAGTCTTATAATTATTTTTGGCAAAACCTGATGATGTTAGAAGAATCGATTTTTCTTTCTCTGTGAAGAATTAAGAACATTGTGAAATTATTTCCTTGGATGGAGGTATTCAAAAAATTCTAATGACTAATGAGAAATTTAGAAGTCTAAGGAGCCGTTTTTCAGAAAAATAAGATTAAGGATTATAACGAGAGTTAAATATAATTTTTATCCTATAAAACTCAAAAAACAATCTAGAAAACTTTCAGCCGACGTTAGATGACAAGTATAAAGTTAATCAACGGAGTGGTGGAACAACTTCAATTTTAGCGTTACCGAAAGTAGATACTTACACTATAGTAGGTACACTATTTTGAGACTCCCAACACCTTAGTACTTTCACACTCCTGCTTTCACTACTTCTTTTTTGTTTGTATTGTTTTGTCTCCGACAGTGCCGCTGTGATAGTTGGCAGAAATGGTGGAGTTCGATCTCATTTTCTAAAGGAAAATCCCAATATGTTAACATTATTAGGCGGTATGTAATTTTTGTTCCACAGAATGTTGAAATTTTGCTAGAACCCCCTTTTATCGGGTTCCTTATATCATTGTGATGATATATTTTTATAAATATCGGGAGTTCGTTTTTTTACGAATTTATATAAAATGGAATACAGTAGAGATCCCTTTTCTGTTTTATACTACTTCTATTTTTTCTTTGAGAGCGAGATTTCGGAGATGAAAAATTTTGTTATAAACGGAATTTATTTTTAAAAATACGAGATTTCGTTATTTCAACACCATTATGAGGAGTGGACTTGTCTTCAAATTTACACTTCAAATGTTGTTTTCTTATATAAAGTTAAAGCCGTTTTGGCGAGAATATTTGAAATAAATATGAAACCGTAATCTTCTTCTATCTTCTATCTATATCTATCTTTATAACTACCTATCTTTTTCTATCTTTATAACTACCTATCTTTTTCTATCTTCTATTTATAGGTTGTATATGTACATACAAATGAAAATAACATCTATGTATGTCAACATGTTATGCACAGCGTATAACTTCACAATTTGTACTTAAAT
This sequence comes from Leucozona laternaria, assembly GCA_932273885.2. Taxonomy (NCBI): domain Eukaryota; kingdom Metazoa; phylum Arthropoda; class Insecta; order Diptera; family Syrphidae; genus Leucozona; species Leucozona laternaria. Next base: position 115,089,357 of record OW026368.1, on the reverse strand, counting down.
TAGTTAAGCTCCCACGAATAACATATGACTTAAAGATATGTGCGCTATACCGCAGAACGGTATACTACAAAGCCATTGTTGGTCATTTCCATCTTAACCGTGATGTAAGTTTTTAACAAAAGTTCCACAGTTTTTTATATGAAACCAATACTTGCCCCATAAAGAAAACAAACACAATTCTGAATATTTAACGAACTTCTTGTTGGTAGAAATCAAGGAGAAATTTAGTGAGCCCAAGGAACCCGTGCAATATATTGTGCAGTTTCAACTTATCCAAAGACATTAGACAAGTTAAGCAATTATATTAATTGGGGCTTAAATTTTTCGGAAAGACAAAATGTTTTCAGCCCAAAGCACGTCCCATTCAGAATCACCATAAAACAACATAAACATAAACATTTTGTATATAATTTGGAAAAGCTACTCACATTTGGAACCCATTCTAAGACTTAATAACCATTTTGTTGTTTATCTAGATGACAAATTTTGCTTATCTAGGGACTACATTCTGACCTGCTTTTGCTTCTTTATGTACCTATATTGTAGGTATGTATACAATGTACATATACATATAGCATTTCTATCTCCCGAAAGCCCTTTGAAGTGAACCCTTTTTTGAACACGTATACTGTTATATAAATAATTTTAACACTTATTTTGTAGGAATTTTTTTTTGTTGTTATTAAACCTAATTACCTCTTGTTTATGCAATTGTTGGAAAAATCAACAACTTACAGATTTAAGTCTCAACAAAATTACCTCATACCTATATATTTACATTGTTGACAGATACATATACTTCTAATCATTTTCAATTGTGTAAAAATGATTTATTTCAAGCTTTGTTGCATTTTTGTTATTATTAATTGTGTTTAATCTTTTGAGCATTATTACGTTGCCATGATGAATTTTTACAGATTTAAATTCAATTGAAGTGCAAGAGGGAGAAAATTGGGTCAGGGAGTGCCCACCACCAAATCGGAAATGGTGAAATATTTTTATTCTGATGCTTACATTTTGTGGGTGTGACGGGCGGCATAGCGGCGGCGGTGTACATTTTGAATGAGAAAAAGAAAGGGAAAAGTGGAAAATGTTGCCCCTTGGGTAGATAAATATACACAGAAAAGTAAAACAGTTGATCAGCTAGCCAGTTGAGGGATACCCACCAACAGTTGACCGCAAACCAAACAAATTTAATGACAAAATATATGATTTCTAAATAAATCCCGTTACAAAAGTTCACATTCTGATGAAAAAATGTAAATACATAGATATGTATTTGTATGCGCAGTGCATGTGCAGAATAATTAAATCCCCTTGGTGAAAATTGAGTTCTTGTTGGTTGTAATAGATTTTTGTAAAGATTTGGTACCTACGGGGAGAGTACGAACACTAGGGCGCCGCAAAATAATAACGGATTTTTGTAGAAGTGTAAAATACAAGCATTTTAGACTATGGGAGGGGGGTCTATCTCCCTCCGTTTAGGCGGGAGGGGCAATTTTCCAAAAAATGACTAAGTTTAAAAAAAACATTTAAAAACCACGTCAACACTAACGATACAATGTTATATGTTTTCTGAAAGCCAGAAACTTGTTCTTTTATTATTTGTTCCAACCCTAGTTATCGTACTGGGGCCGTACCTACTAAACGTGAATAAGCTAATTATGATTTTATTAATAAGACATTTATTTTAATTCGTAAATTAAGTTTTTATTTACGCTTTAGTTAAAAACAGAATAGGACATACACTTTGAAGGTTTCCTCGTAAGAGGTAGCCATGAAAAAAACATTGGACACTATAAGTTCAGACACTGAACTTTGATCGTCCTGTACTTGATTCGGGTTTCCCGGATCAGTTAAACCGATAATGTAAAAGAAAATGGCAAATCAATGTTAAATTATTCACCAACACAACAACAAGATATAATTTCTAATTACCTAGTTTGATAGGATAGTCAAATTCACCGTTTATTAATCTAGGCATTTCCTTATATGTAATGTTTTCTCATATGCATAAGTCTCCTTTTCAAAACGAATTCCCTTCTCATCTTCTTCCAGCAATTTGACCTTAATTAGAAAATCCATAATCTCAATTAAAATGCTGTTAGACATAGTCATAAATATAAATTTAACGTCTTATGTATTGGTGGAAAACTTTTTCCATCAACAGATGACTTATAATTGAACCACAGTCGCTCACTCTCATATATAGCTACCTATAACTTGAAAATGAATTGGAATCATACATTTCGAGCTGAGAGTAGATGTAATATTTTTATTTCATTTTTTGTTTGTCTTCTTGTCGTTCGCTATTGCATAAATTAGCACTAATAATATAAAATAGAAAACAAAAATATTATTTTCACATTAGGGACAAGAGCATTACTGTAATCAGTTTAAATTAAATTTCTCCGTGATGTACGAATAACGAACTGGAGCCTACAATAGCAATCATATACTAAAATGAAAATACCCAGGAGAATTATTGTAATTAATTCAGTTGACAGTTTACTAGGTCGGCACTTGGCATTCTGACAAGTTAGTGGAGGGAAACCAAAGTAAACAAGCCGCTTCGCCTGCCTTATCAAATACAACACCGCAGGTCTTAGGCTGGATGATACTGCTTTTAATTACGTATTATGATTGTACAGATTGCTGTCTCATGCGATGCAGAGTCGTTGTTCAATCTTCAATCTGTATGGGTGGGTAGTACCAAAAAGACTATTTCGACCTCAAGCGACATACAAAAGTTAATAAAAAAAAATACTTACAGACAAACTTATATAAATATGAACATAGGTTATTTTTAGACAAAAATACAATTTGTCCGGAGAGTCTGAACAAAATAAATCATTGTTTTAGTTTAATATTTTCCAGCTTTCCTAATTACAGCATATAGCTACGGTAAAACTTCACATTGTTTGTAGTTAACTATAGAGTTTCTTTTTTCCATTTGGAGTAACACCTTTGTGTAAAATAATAGATTTGTACCTATGTATTGAGAAGATCGACGAGACTAAAACAAGTCTTGATAAAAATGCCTTATTTGTAAAGAAAAAAAACGGCTTTAGTGATTTAAATAACTTCATCCTCGATGGAACTTATTGTTTATTCAGTATACGCTTGTGCAGTGTATCATTGTAGAGGGTGTTTCTTTGAAAAAACCTATTCATACAAATAAATTGGAAAATTTTGTCATACATTGGGCACGTTCAATCACAAAATCTGAATGTATGTTGTTGAACGCACAACAAATCTGAATTTTCAGTCGAAAGTTGTTGTGTCAAATGCTAGCATTTTCCTAAAGGATTTACATCAAAACGAAAAACAAAAGAACTTTAATTATATTCTTAAATTAAAAATAAGCGTCAGTAGTTCTGGACATAGCAAGACTATGTAAAGTTCAATGAAAAAATAATTCCACAATATTGCGATTGAGAATTCTTCGAACATTTTTCTAAGAATAGTCAATCTTTTGATTTAAGAACTCACTTATCAAAAAAACCATAAGTTCGTTTATTAATAAAAATATTATTTTGTTCGTGATGAAAATTTATCATCACAAATCAACCAATAACCAGAGCGAAAATCATAAAGTTCAACTTCTGCATATGTATAGTACTTCCACATTTCCCCACAACAATCACTTTATTCTCATCTGAAAATTCAGATGAAACGTAAGCAAATGCAACTAAAAGTCACGAAAAGTCATCTTACTTTGTATGGCACCTGGCCAATCACAAGCTCCAAAATTCAGAATTCTGAAAATTCAGATGTAAAACGTAATGCTTTGAACGCGCCCATTGTCATATAATTCATTGCATCCATAGATTTTGGCTCTTGTTGGAAAATTTGTATCATGGGAGTTACGCCTTTTCAAAACAGTGGAATCATTCATCTCCTTATAGCTCAATGGTTTTGGTCAGAAACTTAAAGAGCATTTATCTGAAATTTCAATTTTTGAAGCTGATGCACCATTATTATTTAAATTTAATATGTTTTTAAAATATAATTTTTATACTTTGACTTGAAATACAGTTATAAGTACCTACTCGTATCTATATATATATAAAAATGAATCGTGGTGGGTTCGGATGCTTAAAACTTGAGAACGACTGCACCAAATTGGGTACTACCTTCTACGGGTATGTTCGTAATTGTACCGCGAAGGTTTAGGAAAAAAGAAAAGTCGAAAAAGTCTCAACAGGTGGCAATGTAGGTGAAAATTTCGTTTTTCAGTTCAATTCAATTACCGTTCAACAAATGGCGCTGTAGGCGGTTAGGAAATGGCTTTTGGGATATTGTTCTTCAACTTTTCTTATTTGTAGGGTGAAATGGGGTAAAAATTAAATAATTGTCTGATTTAAGAAATTCTTTTTTGTGTTGAAAGGTTTTTCTTAGGAAATGGCTTAAGGGATATTTAAAAAAAAAAAATGTATTTATAGGTCGAAATGGGGTAAACATAAAAAGTGACCCATTGAACAAATTCGTTTTCGTTTGAGGAGTTTTTCTTAGGAAATGGTTTGAGGGATAATTTCTTTCAAATTTTATTATTTGTAGGATGAAATGGGATAAAAATAAGAAATTGTCAGTTTCAATAATTTTTTTTTTGATGTTTATCTGAGAATAATTAAAGATGATTCTCATTGGCTTTGTTGGTCGGGTCACAAGTCGGACATTCCTTCGAAAAATTAACCGTAAACAAGACATACAAAAAATCTTAGCGGTGTACTGCTCCTTCGTTTCCAACAGTAGATCCAAAACTTGAATGTACTTATTTGAATATTGTTCAAGTTTACGTAATTGTATATCACTACCGCCCTAAATACATTTACACTTTTATGTAATTGCTTCTTTTTTTATAAATAAAAATCCACTAAAGAAGACGCACAACCACCGTCGAAACGTTGGGAAAAAGTGAATGAATTAATCTTTCATTTTATGATCATAACGACCAACAAAGCCGATGAGAATCATCTTTAGCTATTCTCTGATATATGTATATCTAACATTAAACTTTTTCAAAAATTTCACTAAAAAATATTAAAAAAATAAATTCTTTTTTGTTTGGAAGTTTTTTCTTAGGAAAATGCTTCCGGGATATTCTTTTTCAAAATGTGAATAATTGACAATTGTAGGGTGTAATGGGGTAAAAATAAAAAAATTGTCCAATTCAGGAAATTCTTTTTTGTAAAAGGTTTTTCTAAGGGAATAGCTGTAGGGATATTCTCTTTTAAATTTTGTTTAGAGAGTAAAAATAAAATAAAATCGGGTTTAAGAAATTCGTTTTGAAATTGAAAGGTTGTTTATTAGCGGATGGGCTCAGGCATTTTTTTCAGAAATTGTAGGGTGAAATAGGGTAAAAATGAAAAGTGGCATCTGATTACAAAAAATTTGTTTGAGTTGGATAGGTAATTTTTAAAAATTTTAAATTTATATAGTGAAATGGAATTAACACAAAAAAAAAGGTTTTTGATTACAAATATTCTTTCTGCGTTGGGAAAGTAATAAAGGTTGGGCGTAGATGATCATTTTTCAACGAATTTTGCCATTCATAATGTGAAGTGGGTCAAAACTCAGCAAGTAGTATTAAATTACAATGTTTGTAATTTTATGCTAAGCTTAGGTTTGTCTACCCGTGCGAAGCTGGGCAGCTCAGCTAGTTAAGGTATAAACACGTATCGAAAAAGTAATAAAACATACCATAGGGTTAAACATTTATGTAACCAATTTTTATTGTTATCGAAACTGGTATCACTTTGTAGAAAAGTTTGATTATAGTCGGATTTGTATGTTAATTAAAATACCAAATTGCATCACTGACAATTTTGAATAGTACAGTTTATATTTAGATGCCTATAGTTTGAAACAATATCTAATTTACAAAATATTAAACTATGAGAATTGAGCAGTATCTAACTAGTAGTACCTAACCACATCCGCTTTTCTTATTTTTAAAGAGTGAAGACACAAGAGTCAAGGGCTTATATAGAATTATAGCATTTCAAACCTCTCAGCTATAAATACAATTTTAAAAAAGGTGAATCCATGGTAATGTAAACGCTGATTATTCATCAGCAAAAAATATATTGCAAAATTAAAGTTTCTTGATGATCGACAGTAAGGCTTCGTAGCAATAAGTCTAGAGTCTAGTGGTGATCTTATGGTTATATCTCACCGAAAAATGATACTTATTTGTGTCAAACAAAGTAACATAGTTAATATTTTAAAAGCATTTTAAAGAGTTAAGCTCTCTTATAGAAAATGCTTGCATTTGGTATCGATGAATCTATTTTTCGTTGAATAATAAAATACCTTTCCGACTGCTCATTCCCAATACCTACAAGTCGTATTGGAAATTCTGATTTGCCCCAGGGCTCTGTTTTGAATGTTTTGTATGTGCTGAGCTCTAATCGAACTGCAGAGTACGCTAAAAGGCTTTTGAAATACTTGAATCTAATAATTTAAAAAAAAAAATCACTTGTTACCTACATGTCGAAGTATTACGTCCGCAAAAAGTTTGAAATTTGATAATAAACTTTTCGAAAGCCTTGTGAATCTTTCAAAAAAACACCCTGTCTATTTATTTGTGTATAGAGATATCTGTTGCAACAATTACAGCATTGAACATTTTTTAACCGAAATCATTATCTGTTTTGTAAACTTACTGCTTTGGGTGATATAGATATTAAGAGATGCCCTACACCTTTTTTATAACGGAATGCTGCAACATGTGATACCAATAAGAGTGCGTGTTTTCCCTGTAACCAGACTTCTATTCAGTTTAACCCATAGGAAAATCTAACATGAAATAATCTGTCTACACTTGTACAAACACAGACATGAAGGAGTACTTTAGAGTACAGAAGATAGTATAGTCTTTGCAAGTGACGACTGGTGGAGCTAGAAATATTTTATTAGATTCGTGCATTTTATTCTATAACAATTCTTGGAATAAATAGCTTACTTCAGGGGCTAGTGCAATTTCATTTTGCTTGCCTTTTCTTTCGCCTTTTCGACTTGTAGCATTGTTTTTAATGGAAAATCATTTTACGATGATGACGATTTGTATTACTTTGTATTTATGGAAAGTAACTATATAAGTGATTTTATATTAGTTTCTCTTGAAGTGTAAATTTAATTGTCTATTGAAGTTAGGTGGATCTATGAAAATTTTCTTTCGTTAGGACGGTTTTTCTTTTTTCCCATTTGCATTTATTTATGGCATCTATTTATTTGTATTCAGTTTATTTATTTTGTGAAAGATATCATGAAAATAAATTCTTATATGTAAGTACCGATTTCGATAGATAAAGCTTATACTGAAGAACTATCAAGGTATCCATTTTATATATTATACCCTTATATTTATGAAATTATTATTATTTTTAAAAGTACTAACATATAACCACGGCAACTATGCCTCTAGCAGTATCTGTTCAGGATTCAGTATAGAAAATTGTAGGTCTCCATTCCTACCGACAACTCGTACACGGAAATGGTTGAGAGGTACGAATATCATTACATATACTTATAATTATATGTGTATGTAATGTAGGTGTTATATTTAGAAAAATCGAACATTCGAAGTTCAAAATTTTTGTTAAAACTTGTATTCAATTTTCTGTATCTTTATTTTGAAAAATACTTCAATTGTATTTGCAACGTGAACGATTTCCTTAGAACTGATTTTTGTTAAGATTTATTTAACTAAGAATAAATAATAAATGATTAAATTGCATTCGACCGACTTCATTGCAAGAACTTGGTCTCGTGGTCTTTGCATACATATATGCAAGGGATTAACAAAAGCGAATCCATTCATTTTCTGTTTACTTTGTATTTTTTGTTAAACTTTAGAATGTAATATTATTTGTAGGTACCACTGAGAATCACCTGTATGCGACCTATGAACAAAATGGTCGTGTCATTAACAGGATACCTATATGGCAGTAAACCAACAAATAACAAAATTTTCTCAAAAAACGTCAAAAGCCTTTATATAAATTTTACTTTGGACATTACAGGGACAAAGTTTAGCCAAAATAGTAACAGTGGATTAAAAACAAAAACTATTGTATTTGAGCTAACGGTTCTATAAGAGCTTAAACACATATTTTAAACTATCCTCTAGGCCAGGCAATAAAACTCTTCTGTACGTTATTTGAGGCTAATAGGATGTTAAAAGGTTCTAGGTCATTGTACAGTGAACGTATCACGTTTCATAGGTGCTTACAAAACTACTTTAATGAATTTCTACATCACCGTTATGTTAGAATTGATTCAAATCTCGAATGATACAAATTGTTTACACAAAACCAATAGTCGCCCTTAAACAAGTATCAATCAACAATCAATTCATTTCAACATAATATTTGCTACTTGACAAAACGTTTGTCTTCCTATAATTTCAGAATCCAAGTTTGTTTTTAGATTTTCGTTGTTGTATTAAGAATTAAATTTCATTTTAAAATGGACTGGATTTAACTTAATTTGTTGTAACAGCTTGCGATTTTTTTCTTAGTGATAATAATAGCCAAAAAGATGTAGGCATGCGAATCCAAATAGAAGGTGTCACTTTATTACCATTGACAAATAAATGAAACGCTAAAAATTCGAACCATTCTATAGGTAAATAAAGGAATGCACACTCATGAGATTAATCAAAAACGTGACCAATCGTGGGCGGTTATAAATAAACCAAACAATGCGAGTACCAAAGAAGCCAAAGATGAAAAGATCTCAGACTTTATGGATGCTAGAGCCAAACACACTGGCGACAAGCGTTGCGCTTAGCTTCAATTTTACAACTTCTTCTTTATATTTATTATTGTTGCTTTGTGTTGTGTTTCAAAATCTATTTCAAAGATCATAGTATGGACATTTTTTTGAGTTCTTTGTCTAACCTTAGTGCAGGAGAATCATTACTTTGTGCTATGATCGTTTAAGTTTAATTACTTTTGTAGATTAGAAGATACTCACATCACTAATGCTAACCCAGGGCTTTGCAGATTGAGAGTGTTCCCTTCTGTTCCTTCGATCCTGAATATCGATTTTATTCCACTTTTCACTGTCGAGAGCTGGCTCTTCGTTCTGTTTGTCTTCGTCCCCACTTTCGTATTGATAATCATCATCATCATTCTCGTTGTATTCTTCATCAGAGAACAGATGCATTGCTGCATTGTTTTTGTCAGAGTACTTTTGTAAATGTTCCACCATTTGTGGTTCATCCCGATCGTCAAATCGATTGTCATCGCCATAGGCCCTATCGCTGGAACTTGCTGGCAAAATGTGACTGCCATAATTGTGCCTCGATTTCGGACCGGTCGTGGTCCTTGTTCTCGGCATTGTATACAGGCTATCGCGATCGAATAGGCGACTGTGCAAGGTGTTCGTTACGTTAAGCCTAAGTGGTGGTCTCACGGTGGTTGTCGGCCCCAGTGAAGCCTCAGCCTGATGCTGTTGACCTTGCGATTGCAATACGCGATTCTCCCATGACTCATGGTGACGGTTATGATGTCGCAAATGGTGTCCCGATTTCGAGGGCGGTGGCGTTGAGGTGCTCACCACATTGCCTCTATGATGGTGTCGTAGATAGATCTGATGGGCCGACAGCGAGTTGTTCTTTGTGGAGACGCTGAGACTGGAGATTTTCAATATTTTCTTTTTGGAATCTTTCACTGCGTGTTCAATACGATGATTATAGTGTTCCTGATGCCGTAGCGAATGGGGAAACTCATTTTCCATTGAAGAAGATGACGACAGATCCTCGGAGCTCTGGCCTCCACTAACATCAAGATATCCCATAGTGACCGGCAACAAACCGAAGTTTACGAGCACCACAGAGGCGAACAGGAATAAGGCCTTAGGCCCCGGCATGTCGATGGTGGTCTTTCTTATTTTTTGCTGTCAAATGGATACAAAATTACGATTTTATGTCCTCTTGCTTTCAGATTTCGTTTTTTTTTTTTAAATTCCCTGAGGGATAACTGAAGTGCACATTGGTTCGTTCGAATGCGGATGCACTTTTAATCCAGTTTTTTTGTATTTATATTTTGTCTCACTATTTCGTTATCATTACATATTTCGAATTTCGTATTTTTAACATTACGTACATAAATATACCTATACCACATATACATATACACATATATTTGTATTTATATTTTGGAATTTGCATACACACGCCCACACACAGAATCGACGGGTTCGCAAGTTTCTGGATGCAAATTCATTACACAAAAGAAAATCAAATTCATAAAAAAAAACGGACACACTATGCCCAACAATTGGACACAAAGGACGCAAGAAGTTTTATAGATTTATTTTTAAAAAAAAATCAAGAATTCGTTTGTGCTACACATTTCACAAATACAAAATATACAACAACAAATTCCTTAACATGCTAAATTAAAAATATCAATCCAACGACGGCAAATTCGCTCGAACATCAACCGTGCAACTCGACGTTGAGATAACAACTGATTGGATCGGATGCATTTGCTCTAGCAACATAAAAAAAATGATGCTAAGCAAAGAAAATAAGTAGCTACCAGCATTTTTTGTTGTATGTGTGCTCGTGCCCCCAGTGCAATATAGCGGTATAATGCAATCCACACACAAGGAAAAGGTTCATTGCGCAGCACTGCCACTGGGGAAATTGTTGATTGTAAACAAAAACACCAGTGGTATTGTACCTATACATTGTACATGTGCGATTGTTGTAGGCCCTTCTGCGCCGGCTCTGCAGCATGTTGCAATTGAACAAATTAAACTTACTATTCTCACCAAAATATCCACCAATGCTGACGCACAGTAAACTCTCTACGAAGCAAGACATTAAAAAAAAATGTTTTTATTTGCACTAAAAATTTAAAGATTTTTCAATACCTCAATTAATAATTTAATTACTATTATCCAACATAATATTTCTGGTTAAATTTGTGTTTGAAAATAAAATCCCACATTGGGCGCCATTTAGCAAATCTTCGACCGTTCCATGTAAGAATTTAGCGAGAATAGATATAATTTCTTTAAAATGATTTAATTGATGTTTTCTTACTTTCGGATTCCATACAGAGTTTTGGGTAGAAAATTTAATAAATGACATTAGAAAATGTTTTTTTGAACTCCAGCATTCGAAAATTTCGCAAGCCTCAATCGCTTAATTATTTCTGTGATCGGATTCCTTCAGCGTATCGAAATTAAAATCTTTTATTTACTCATGTACATATGGGTATAAATGGAAAATTAAAATAGTAAGTTTTCTGATGCAATTACAGTTTCTATCCGAAATCTATAAATAAAAAAATTAATTCTGCGAATTTATTTTTTTTAATTTTTTTTTCATATAGGCTAAAATCAAAGTCGTGAGAAAAATGTTCGATGGGCTTAAAATAAACAAAAATAATATCGTTTCCGCGGTTTGATAAAATAAAATCTTACACTGCGCGATATTAAAGAAATCAGCAAGTCAATGTAGGAAAAGAACTGAAAAAAACAGTCTTCTTATCCAGTTCATAAGTTTTTTGATGAGCTGTTTCTCTGATATAGTGGTGGTATTCAAATGAAACAAAAAAAAAATCTAAAGCTTCATATTTGTTGTGCAGTGAACTTCTAGCTAATGATATTTTTAAAACAACGTCATTGAAAATAGCACGAGACAAACATTTTAATCTTTGAATTATTTTGCAGGCCGCATTTTTCAATACAAGAAAAGTGCAAGGCAATTCGAGATTCTGACGTTCGCGATTATGTCATTCGGGATTTTGAATGCCGAATTTCGATATTCTGGATTTCGATAGATACCAACCCATATTTCACAGTATGAATATATAATAACAATAAGCATAACTATGCAAATAATTAACTTAGCGTTATATTAAAAAAAGTGTTACACTAGATAAATAAAGAAAGCAATAAATTAAATGATGTAAAATCCAAAATTTGTCCATTACTTCTAATAAGATAAATAAGAGCTAATAAACACCTGTATACATAGGTAGGTAGGTATACAAAAGTTCATGATTTTCTTGACACATTTGATTTTTGTCAATTGTACCAGATTTTTTATCATTTCTATATTCGCATCTTGTGTGTAAATATACCCATTTAGCTTATTGTAAAGAAAAAATATGCACGACTGGGTCGCACGAACCTGTTCTTATGTGCGATCACATTGTGGTTCTATAGCTGAAATAAATTAGCTATGGGAGTCTTTATTTTATCCTTTTGGCAAAACTTAGTTCAGTTGCAGGTGGTATTATGTGAGTATACAAAAATTAACAATATAGCCCAGTGTTGTACATATGCAATATCCATGGAAGGCAATTAGAAATATTATTTAAACTGGTAAATTGTTTTAAATCAACAAAATTAGAAAGAAATTGATTCAAATACTTTAGATCTGTTTTAACCCAACGCGATGTACACCATCTGATTTCTTATATAAATCTTAATTTATGAGAAAAAACTTTTGAAAATTGATGGAGCGGTTTTAAAAATAATTAATTTTTTATATATATAATGCCGTTAACATTTTTGAGAAAAAAAAATTCTTACGCTCATTTTAAGTATTTATTAATGTTGAGTTAAAAATTGAACTTCACAAAAAAATCTGCTACACGTTTTCGAAATAATTTTGAATTTTTTTTTTAAATCCAAAAATCATTTTTTAGAAAATTTTGGTAAGAACTTTTTTATTACAAGCATCTGTATACAAAATCAATTTTTTTTTTTGGTTGATCAAATATTGAGATAGTTGAAAATCAAAGAAATCGTTCTATGAGAGGTACTGTTAATATACGTAAAATATAAAATTTAAAAATTTCAAATGGTAGATCGTACTAATTTTAACACACATAACAAATTTTATCAAAATCATAGGAGTGGTTTTTGAGAAAAAAAAATATTTTTCTTAACGGTTTTTAAACGTTTGTATGGGAGGCACCGTTATTTTTGGGTATTAGAATAATTTTTGTCAAAAATCTTCTAGATAAAGTTAAAAAACTGGTATTTACCAAGTTTAATAAAAATCGACAAAGTCGTTTTTGAAATATAGAGTTTTCAAAAAAAAAAAAATTAAAACTTTTTTTAAAAATCCAAAAAATATTTTTTTTGAAAATTTGGTACACAATATTATTTAGAATGTGTCAATAATTCTTCATAAAAAAATTTATCAGAATCAGTTCAACCGTTTTCGAGAAAAGTGAAAATCAAACAAATGGTTCTGGTTTTGAGAAAAATAAGTTTTTCCTTTTTGGCCAAGAAATTTTGTATGACAGCTACTGTTAGTTTTTTTCCTAAATAAAAGAAAAAAAACAGGTTGTGGGAATGTCCAAAAAACGCTAGGTACCAAGTTTAAAGAAAATCGACCCATCCACTTAGGCTGTATAGTCGAACAGACAGACAGACGGACGTTTTTGCGAGACCCACTTTTTTCGTCTTCGCTATCATCGTAATGTCAAGTTTGATCAAAATCTCGAGTTCGATTGGTAGGAATTCATAACTTGCCATAAAGTAGATACCTATTCGCAAGCAAAAAGAAAATTTTAAAATGTTTCAAAGTTAATGCAACATTTTTCTTCAACCTAAATCTTTCGAAGTACCTACATTTTTCAGACTATACTACTATGAAATTTATACATATAGCTCAAAATTTGCACCCACAACTAAATTCAAAGATTGCATATATTCGATAATAGTACAGAAATAGAATCGAATAGTTCACTGACAGCAGATGAAATCAAACTTAATTTGTTTTCGGTGAGTGGGGCGGTTTAGTGTTTTTGTTTTGACTTAAAAGAACGAACATTTCAGGTTGACGATTGTATTGTATATTGTTTGTGTATATGAATATTTTATTTCTTAATTGTTTTAATTAAAAACGTTAGTTGGTTAATCATAAACATAAAAATTTAAAAAAAAAAAACGTTTTAATTTAAGATAGATGTCGGAAAAATACGCAACATTAGAATTAATCTAATAATTTTGTTTGCTACTCTAGATGCCACTTTTTATTTTATTTTATTTTTCGGCATTTATTAATTCGTCGTACTGACGATATTCATGCTTTTCATTCTGTGGTGGATGCCATTTTTATATTTAATTTGTAAATTTTTTTTTTCTCGGAGACTTATTCAAAATGTTGCCATTATAATTATTTATATCATAATCGGCCTACCACATGCCCACGTCGCGGTCGCGTCGTAATAGATTCATACTACGAAACGAATCCCAAAAATAAGTACAGAAATATTGCCACACATTTTCTGAGTTCATAAAAAGTTATATCGACAGCCCTTAACTTCGTGTCAATATTTTTGTTATGATACTTTTTTTTCGAGATTCACAGTACGAATGTTTTACGACGAGGCCTGTGATAAGGTCGAATATCGGTAAAAATTATATGTATGTGGGTATCGGTATATGAAATAAAGTCCAAACCAATGTTTTGATGGACTTTACTGATGCTCTTTTGAGAGTGCAATGAATTTCAAAACGATTTTCAACATTTTTGCACTCTCAAAATTGCATTCATCCATTCTTGAAAAAAAATCTTAATAAATATTGTTTAAGCGTTTTATAATAAATGTTTGTACTACCCAAGTCAACATACTCTAAAAGTCAATATACTCCTCATGACAATTTAAAATTTCCAAATATTATAAATCTAAACAATCTTAAAACCCACACCCATCTAACGAATAAGTGGGTAATTAATTGTTTTCACATCTTGAAATGATTTTTAATAATGATCTCACATCCACTTGAAAGGAGTGAAAATCAATTGCTAATACAAATTTCGATCTTTGCCGCATGCGGCACTTTGCTTTTAAAACATTTATCGTCATCTCTCTCAAAGACTGACCGACTGCACCGCATGCATAGCACCAATATCAAACGAAGTGCACTAGTTCAGCTAATACGTTTTTTTTTTTTTTTTATTTGTAAAATGCATATTCGAGTAAATACACCACCGACAAATTAGAACGCGTCTATTATTATGATGATGGGTGGTCTTGAAGATCTAAACGCGTCACTCTCCTGTTATTAATCAAGTTGAAAGCTACGATGTGAGTGGGATTCGACAAGGATCCACGAGGGTACATTTTATTTAAAGGTACCTACATATCCATATGTTTATAATTATAAACACTCGCTACCTGTTGTACATAAAGTAGGTAACTTGCCGCTTCGCAGCCGTTACGTTTTGATGTAACCCTTCCTTTTTTTTTCTTTTCTCACATCGAAATATATATTTCTTCTTTTTTTAGCATACGAGCTATGGTAAACAAATTGTAAGACGTGTTTTATTGCTGAAACCAATGTATATATTCTTTATTACTACGACCTCTTGTTCTTTAATAATACATAATGGTAATACACGTGAAATACTCAGATTACAAACAACATACAAAGTCGAGGTGACCATTTTATCATTTTTATATGAAATCAAATGGACCTTACATAAACTTTAAAACTTGGCCTTAGGTCAAAAATTTAAAGGTTTAAGCCACATGCAATTTTGTAACTTATTTATAAACTAATTTTCTTAATAATTATGTATAAATGTTTTAAAAAGTACATACAGGAATAAGTGTTTTTAATTCTACGCCACAGGAGCTATTATAAGAAATATGTATATGCACTACTGGAACGCACGAAATTTTGTATAGTTAAAAATTATTGTAATAGTCCTAGCCTCCTATAGCCACATATTAAATATGCATGTTATTTGTATCTTTAACGAGAAAATGTTTAAAAAAGTCAAAAGTACTAAAAGTGCATTTTGTTTTACAAAATTTTTAAGGTTTAAATGAAACTAAAAACACTTGAATAAGCTACCCACCTAGTTATTCAAACCTTCAATATTTATATGATGGTGTGTAAGCTTTATACCCTAAACTGCGAGTGTGTTATCACACAAAAAAACAGTTTGGATTTTGTTTTATTTTTCATTTTGAATTGCTATTTTAAATACATATAAATATGTGCCTACTTTTAAGAAGAACCAGATTGCAAAATTATAACAAAATTGGTCCAACTATTCAAAAGATATACCTTCGTGTATAACCCAAAAATAAATCCGCATTTTTTTTCAAAAAACCTGCGGAATTGCTGTTTACGTTATGTGAATTGATTGTCAAAAACCTGAATCGCATAGTATTTTTGTAATTACCTACTTTAATCAAAAGTGTAAGAGCCATTTTCGAGAAAATTTGAAAAAAACTAAATTGTTGACTCTGATCATTCTAGATGAGCCAAAACGAAAATTCGAATTCTCCCACTAGAGAATCACATAAAAATGGTCTGCAGCTAATTTAGAGCAAATCGGTTTGCTGGTTTAGGCTCTAATAGCTGAAATTAAAGTGGAAACACGGACTCACAGACAAACAGGCCCACATACTGACGCAACGGGTATTAAATAAAGCCACTTTTAAATCCTTTTGAGCTTACAATTTAGGAACATTAGGACAATGGCGTTCCTCAAAACACTAAAAATAATGTAGCCAAATAAAACCATTTTTATAAATTCCTGGTTTAAAAAATGATACCATGTGGTCACTCTATGTGTAATTGCTTTATTATAGAACTTCTCTATATACAAAGCGTTAAATTATACCAGCCTCACAAATTACAGCCATATTTTCCACGAGGCACAGCGCACAACCAACCATCATAAGTCTTTGGAAAATAAGCCGAACATTCATTTAGAAGAACTAAATCTTCGATCTCTTAAAAAATTTGAAAGTTAAATTCATCCACCAAGTAACTGAGAATACGTTTGTGTCCTGTAAAAACATATATAGGAAACATCACCAAAGAAAAAGACCGCACACGGTAGTGTTTTTGGCCAAGTGCCAATCGCGGTTGCACACTTTTAGATGAGTAGCAAACCTGACCAAACAACTAAGCTAACAATGGAACGGTCCACTATACCAGGCCAGCATCCATGGCCTCTGATGGTAGGACGTTCATATACATAGATACCTACTGCACGGCTTTTGTTATCAAAACAGAGAACGAAATAACGACCAAAAGATACTGCAATATAAATGGCAGGCAATTAATCTCAGTCCAAATGGCTGGTTGTAGACAATTTCAGCGAAACGCCATCCGACTCTCGTAACCCAGTAAAATTGCGAAACTTGTTTGCCATCCTCCGCATCCGCAGTCCGCAGTCCGCAACGAATGTTCTAAGTTCTGAGAGCATTTTCAAAATTTTTATTTCTAAAATCTAATTTCTATTTCGGATCGGAACGCCACTCTTCCGTCCCTCTGCGCCTCTAAATTTTCTTATGTGCGTGTCACTTCTCTCGATTCCATTTCCAAATTTCCATTACGAAAGATAAAAGCAACAATAGAGGAGTATAGATAGGCGACCGAAAATTCCTGAAAATAGATCAGGTGGATAAAGGTCAAGGGCTATGCTGGATGCCTTGTATTCAAGTGGACCTTTTGCTCCAGCAAGCGATTGCCCTTATTGACTCCTTTGTGGTAAATGCTTCTGTGCACACATGAGTTATTTTCAATGCTCGGTGGTTTTAAGTCCCTCGGGGCAAGTGTCTGTCCCAAATCATAAATATGAAGAGTAATTAATGGATTAGTATGCATTATGCGGATATATATAGAGCTCTAGAGCTATTGAGCTACGGAGTGTGTGGTTTCTACTTCTAAACATCTAAACACAGGCATCATGCCGTCATCCCCGCGATGGTCTCGGTGGCTGCTGTGTGGGATTTCAGCAAAGTGCATCGACTCGACTCTGATGGCAAAACACTTCGTCATCAGCATCTGCTGTATAGTAGTTGTCGTAGGTCCAATGTGTATATTTTGGGAACGTTGTGCGTAGGCGGCGATAGTGTGAATCTGCTGTCATTCTCTTTCATTCACGAAGAAACTTTGAGTACGACGACGACGCGACGCTGGGATTGGGACATGCCCACGGATTCCCGATAATTCTGTATAATTTTAAGATTTGTTTGAAAATATTTTTAAGATATACCTACCTACCTTCAACGAGTCTTGAAGCATCACACTTAGATTTCATTTCCCGCCCCACCGCCAACGCTCATAGTCCGACTGTCGATGCAAAAGTGTATTGGAATAGTTTGTCTATTTTTCATCATTTAGTGTTTCCTTGGACTATTTTTGATGTCACATTCGCTGCTGGTAGCAAAGCTGTAGGTTTAGATGATTTTGTAGATTTTGTTTGGTTTTCTCGTGCCTGGCTGACATAAAAATATCAAAACTTGCATTCGTGCTATAGTCTAGTCATATAGCTAGTGGCACTTTTTATTGAGTGAACATGATAATTTGCAGATTATTTATAAATTTCGATAATGATGCTGAACAACATGTTTATAAGTTGGCATATAGCTATGCAACAAAGCTGAAATAATGTTGATGACCTAGTTTTGGGTCAGTCATCAGTCAGCACTCATGCTAATTATTATTGTGTTGTTGGATTGGGTGGGAAGCTTGATGCTCTTGGAAGGTTTACTATACAGTATACCTACACACAGTCATAAGAGAAGCAATTAATTACAGAACAACACTTAGTGAAAAGAGGTTGTTGCTCTAAGTGGAAGACTTTGTATTAAATAAGGCAAAATAATCATACACAAATATGTATGCAATCAATCTCTAAATTGATGAATCATCATTTTTATGCATTACAAACACAACGTAATGTAATATTTGAAAATCATAATAATTCACTTTCTAACACATATATGGAAATAAATGAGATTTGATAGAAAAAAATCATATACAATTTTTTGTTTAACATTTTAAGAAGTAAAAAATTAGACCTGAAGATGAACTTAAAGACGTTCGAAACGTCGCCGTTGTCTATTCAAAAAATATAAGTAACAAACAAGACCTAAAGCCCACTAAAGAGGGGTTCAACAAATTTTGTTTCTATAAAAAGGTCACGAAACAGGAAATATTAAAGTCTTTATCTTTCATCATTCAATTCCAAAACACTCGTCTAGATGTTTAACAATCCAGAAGAAAGTTTCAATGCCATGATACTTTCAAATTGTGAATATAATATATATCTGTTAACTTAGGTATGTTTGATTGAGGAATACTTTTTTTTTATTCTAATAACAACAAATAACAGATTTATATAACATAATAATATTTTTTAACATTTTGATTGTAAGTATTATATTGATTTAATTAATATTTAAAATATGAAGCTATTAAATATAAATGTATTTCAAAGCGTCAAATGGCGTCAAATCTTAGAAAATAAACTCTAGACAAGACCCAAATCACACTAAAGAGTTAAAAATTGTTTTAATAAGTATTTACTAATGATATCCAACAGGATATCAATTATTTAATAATTTCAACATCAAAATCTTAAACGTACATTTAAATGATATAACATTTAGAAGATCATACAAAAATGTATATTGTTCATTGGTAATGCAATATGTTGTTTCACATATCTAGTCTCAAGTCGCAATTGTTGTTTCGCAAATTTTGATTAATTAAAAATCCTCTGAAAATTTAAAAATGTTTGCATTTTAATTTCTGCTCCGGGAAAATGCATTTTCAGGACAATCCTGTGACATTTGCAACGAAATATTCTCGATACGATCAAATATAATTTGTCAACTATCTGTCAGGCCATCAACTGCCAAATTCCATTAAAGGATGGCTATGATGTCAATGGATTAACAAACCTCTAAAAATTCGAATTTTTGAGATTTTTTTTTTGTTTTGGGAAAATGGAATTTCAGAACTTTCTGGTGTTTTTTGTAACGTAAAATATTCCACAGACCTCAAAATACAGTTTGTTGCTTATCAGTCGAGTAATAAACTGTCAAATTTTATTGAAAGATGTCTTCGATGTCGATAGATTAAAAAACCTCAAAAAATCCAAACATTTTGAGATTGAATTTTTTGACAAGGGCAATTTTAGAGCTTTCTGGTGACTTTCGTAACGAAATATTAGTCAAAATAAAGTTTGTTCCCTATCTGTCTCGCAATGCCAAGTTTCTTATAAAATTGAATTTTTAATTTGAATTAAAATGCCTTAACATAATATGCATGTCTAAAAAAGGTATACACATCCAACTTTTTTTTTACCCAGGATGAATTTAAGAACACATACCATTGTAAGTCAAAGAATCTATGGCTACCAACCATTCGGAAACGAATCTTCTCCTGTAACCGAATTAAACGCCATCTAAACATCTCAGCATTTCAACAATGTCCTGTCCAATCCATGTTCACTCTATGATTACTGACCAAAATTATATTCACTCTTAATTTTGTTGTTGTTTGTGTGTAAAAATCTGCTGAGCTGCCTATTCACTCTTTCAAAAAAACACGACTAATGTGAAATAATGAAATTGCGTGTGAAATAATCATGTGAAGTCGCAACAAATTTTGGAAAATTTGGAAAAGATTTCTGTGTACTTTATGATGTTTTACAAAAATAAAGCCAAAAAGATTCTAAACACAATGATATTATAACGGTATTATTTTTAATGAGCGAAATGATGATTTTGCAAAGCAATAAAAAAGTAACATACAAACTTTCCAACCAAAAATTGAGGAACAATTACATGCGAAATCGTTAAAAATTATCACAAGATAAGAAATTACGAAATGAAAAACAGCCAAAAAAAATATTCATATTCAGGCCACTTTTTCAAAAACTTATTCTGTTGCAAGAATGTTGAAAACTAATTATTTGATAAATTACATTTTTGTTTTATTTATTCTTATTTAATAAGAGTCTTTCATTTCATACGTAATCCTTTTCGTCTCCCCTTTCTCAAAATTAAGAGAAAAAAACTTGTTGAACTGAAAGGTTACCAAACGTTGTGTAAATGATATTGTTTAGGAAAATATATTTGGATTAATTTAAAATGTAAGGAAAATATGAAACAAAAAAAAAACAACAATGTATCCTTTGTTGTACAAAAACGGGTTCTCTTTCAAGATTCAAAACATAATCGTATTGTGAATAACAAAGTACTTCCGCTAAAAAATAAATAAATCCACCTTACAAGGCATGTCTGCCCCTTTTCTTAATTTTTGTCTGCCTTCTAATAATAATTCCATCCTGGTATTACATCTTACATACATCTCTGACCATACGACCTACCCAAATATTAACTTTTCCATATTTCCATGGAGAAAAGTCTTCTTGCAACAGACAGGGAAGACAGCAGCACGGTGGCAGCATCAGTGTGGATCGTTTGTTTGAGATTCTTTGTTAAAGATACTTACCGAAGTTGAAGTTGAGGTTCTATATTTTGCTGCACTATGTGATGACCTCATAAATTATCTGATTATATGTGAATGGATTTGATTATGATCTTCGTCATTCTTAATGTAAGAATATTATGAAACCTTGACTGCAAGTTTACGTAACAGATTTTATTAATTACATTCCAGCCTATCATCTAGGGAATTTTTTGTATGAGTGGGAGGCTATTGTGTGCCTATATCGTTACCTGGTTGATGCTAGGAGACATGGAAGTCATTTAACATTTTTGTTTTAAATAATTACATTAGTTGACATTTGAGATTTTATTTAATGGTTTCAAAGAAAAAGGTGTATTTACGAAAATATTTTAAGTTTTAATAGATGCGATATATTATATCATACACACATATATGGTTGGTGCTTTTTGAACAGCCCAAACACATACATATGCCAAAATTTATTGTGTCTTAGTTATAACTCTCAACTGAGTCGCACGAACTGGCTCTTACGGCCTAAGTTCTAAAATATTTCAACATTAAATGACTCATAAAAATAAAGTTGAAAAGAAAGTGTGCATAATGTCATTATCTTATTTATATTTTTTTATTAAAAAATACTTTCGACTAGGTACTATTAGTAATGTTGGAATATTAGATACCGAGTTTTGGCACTTGCGGAGTTATGAACAAAATCCACAGTTTCAATCTTGATCGTTGATTTTTGCGTTGGAATAATGAATAAAGCCTCCTTACTTTTAACTTACTGTCCTTACTTTTAACGTCCAAAATTCACATTTGCCAGAAAATTTTTTTTTCAAAATGTTTACTCTATCAAATTTTATATGAAACAAAAATAAGGAAGAAGTACGTATTTTTATGTCCCATGTATAAACTCTTTAGTTCTTAACTTGCTCGACGTTGTATTTTATTCATAATGATATTTTTAATTATTTTAATTATCTGATATTTTCTTGAGATCTTTTTTCTCTTCCATTTGATGACAAAATGAATCCACCGCTTAAAAATCCCAGATCAATCTCTGAATTTGTTGGTCTAAGGATTTTTCCCAATTCAACCTAATTGATCTCAAGTGAAAAGGGCGCCTTTTTTGTAATCAAATGATCAGTGAAGTGTATTTAAACTATTTAATGTTAAATATAACGCATAACTAAATTGAATGTTTATTGTTCTGAAATGACTTCCATTCGCTTATTATTTAAAACAAAAAAAAAAAACTCTTGTAATGTAAAATAAAATTAAAATAGGGTAAAAATAGTTTTTTGTGTGTTTTTAAGCCAAAAATTGATAGGGAACTAGGCATTAAATAAAATGTTAAAATTAAGGTTACGTTAAAGATTACAAAAACTATACTAAAAAAGTATAAAATACATCTCTACTACACGTACATTAAATTTAAAGAAAATAAAACTTTTTTTGTTCGTCTTACAAGGCCACAACCAAAGGTACATTTATACACTGTGATTAAAAATAAATGCAATATGGTTAAAGTACTGAGCTTAGTGTAAGTGTTACAATATACCCACACTTAAACTTACTTAAAGGCGTAATATAGTTTCCTTCATTCCAGGCACGTAAGGGTGTCACATCCTTTTAATCGATTTGATTGATTGATGATTTGGATTCCAGACAAGAGTCACAAAGCAGTAGGTATAATAACAGTTGCCCATTGCATACCTTTGATTGTGAGGAAATTCAGTTAATCAATATGAACATGAACAAACATAACAATGGAGCATGCCTTGCGTTACCTTTGTTAACGCCCCAATGAAAGTCTTAAAAATTATAGGACATGCCAATTTCTGAAAATATTCAATTTTGTAATACGACCCGTCAGTAAAGTTGCAAAATGATGTTTTGATTAACCAAAGTGTTTTTTTTTTTTACTTGGAAATTTGAATAAGTTTAAAGTCTGAAGGTGTATTTTTTCACATTTTATGATAGGTGTGTAAATTTATTTTAATTAACTTTTTGAACATTAAAGTTTCTCCAAAAAAAAAAACCGGAAAATTTTCGGTCGGACAAAAAATACTTCGCAGTTTTACTCAAACACTTTCAAAAAAAATTAGTTCTTTGAGTTCTAAGAATTCTTTGAACTAAAATTAGAAAAAAATTTCAGATATTTTTATTACCTACACATATTAAAATAAATTCCGATTGTTTTTTAGTATAAGCTATTTGAAAAAGTAGGTATAAAAAATGAAATTAACATGTTTGGTATTTTTATTGATTAAATAGAAAAATATAATTTTCATTAGGTTTACCTATAGTTGTATATTAGTATAATGTATATATTGTATAAAAGTATATTGTGTATCAAATAAAAAAATAATTTAAAATTGAAAACATTTCATTAAAAAGAAAGAATGATTGGAAAATTATTACAGATTTTTTAATAAGTAAAAATATTAAGCTACCTTGAATTTGCTTCCTTTAATGGACGTCGACAGGTATTTTTATACTTAAAGGTAATCGTTTGGTTTTAAAATTGGCAATTGGCTTTTTTTAGTGACAGTATGTTTCACAGATGACTAAGTTTATTATATATGTTTTACTTATGCTGGATCTACACGACTGACAAAATGTCATTATTTCAGCCAAATTATTTTCATCTTGTATATGATCTAAAATTTGCCAGTTTAAAAAAAAACTGACAAGCTTAACTCATGATTAATTATATCATTATACTGACCTTGTGTAAATATTACGCTGTATTATGCTGACCTGACAGCATTTGGCAAATTATCAATTATGAAAAAAATATGCAAAAAAGAATGAACCTGATCATTCCTTTGGCACATTGGCAGAAGGTATATCTTCAGAGCACCATTATATGATTAAAATTCACTGGATATTATGTAGTTGAGTTTGAAGGGTAGAGGATTAAAAAGTTAGACTAACAATAAGTAGAAAATAAGACCTTGTAGACTGAGGACTCTGAATTGAATTAAAACTATTTTTATTGGTACCTAATAGCAGAGTCTTTTCTGGAGCAACAAATTTTGCCTGTTGCATATAAATTCAATGTATTTAAATTTTGATTTATCTATGTCAAAAAATCATATTTTAATTCAATTGGCACACAGCCTAAGTTATGTTAGGTATAACATAAGGTATTCTTTTGGGGTGTTTATATTGGTAAAAAGAATGGCAACTTCGATGTTGGATTGAGTTTTGCCAAAAATAAAAATTATTTTCAATTTTATCCTGATATTTAAGCCATACACGGTTTTGAGAAGAAAATTGATACAGAAACAATGAGAAATGGGTTTAACTTAAATTTGTTCCTATCTCCATATATATATTTTTGTATGAATCCTCACATACCTCTCATATTCTGTTTAAATTTGCTTCAAGCGGCATGTCACACTTATGACTTTGGCAGGTTTACCTAAAACTATAAGATACGTTTTTAAATACCAAAAAAATGGTGAGTCATTTTCGTAAAAAAATATAGGTATATGTATGTAAATAGGTAGGTATAGCTATTCGATTCTTAAAACCGTAATTGATATGATATCTGCCTTTTCTTTAAATAATTTAAACAGAAAACGCCTCTTAAATAAGCCAGTTTTTCTATCAGCAGGAATCCCTTTTCTTAAAACTAAAAAAAAAAAAAAAAACAATAATCTGCATTAGTTCCTCCACCTCTGAATTCAATTTACATTTCTTTGGTTCCTTCCTCTATTCCTGCTGCTAATCCTAAAAGGTAAAAAAGATCTATTTTCCGCAAAAAGGCTATACTTATGTATGTGCAACACGTAGACGTAGATATACCTACATATGTATGTACATGATTTAGAGGAAACATATTATTACCTGTGTATACCTGTTCATTTAACCGATACCACCAATTGCAATTCAAATGAAAGTACCTACCAACTTCTCTGGACATAATCCTTGAGAAAAATTCTAACCAGATAAAGATATCATTTTAATGAGATCACGGGACTCTTATTGAACCCTGTGCACACAAACTGCACAATCATTGGCTTGGAATTTCTTTTATAATGTCCTGAAGGAGTTTCATTTTCTTACGTTTTTTTAGCTGGTATATATTTAGTAAAGCGGTCTTTTAGTTTTTTTCTCACTCCCAATGAGATGTGAGGCTCACAATGGTTTTTTTTTATTATTATTTTGTAAACAAGCCCATTGGACTGGCTGTGCATTAAAATTGCTTTTATGAGCCAATTTGTTAGCAATTATGTAGGAATTACGAATTACCAAAAAGGTTATCACGTAGATTGTACAAGACTAAGTAGTGCTAAAATAATATAAAATATATAAGCCACGATGTTAAGAAGGTACCTTAACCTACCTAAGAAAATTTAAAAGGTTTCCATTTAGGTACATTCATACGAGTAGTTATAATTTCTATATACCTACAGTTACCTTGAACTTACATTTGAAACAGTTTATTGATGTTCCTAAAATGGACAAAACACCGAAACAATAGTCTCATTGTAATGTCTATCACGACTTGTCTTCCATTTAAAACCCGCGCGGAAATAATTTTACTTTAAACTTAATTTACCAGCAGCGCTTATAATTGAAACGTTCATCTTGAAGACAAATGGCCGATTTGGTCTTGATTTTCGTGACAAGCTACCACTAGCCGTTTTGCGTAGTTCAGTGCTTAAAACAAAGAATCCAACAGCAGTAGCATGATAGAAACAACAAACAACAACCATAAGACGCAAAGACCAACACAGGCCGAAGATAATATCTCTTCGCAGTCTACAGGTTTTCGGAGTCGGATCCAGCTTGAAGAGCATGCCCATTGTTGGATCCTTTGCGAGTGCATGCCGGTGCCGGTGAGATATTAATTTTGTTACTCCATGCGGAGTTCGATATGGATGCTGGGAAGCGCCAGCATTTGTACACGTATTATGTAGCGCATTGTAGCCATCTGGTTAGCCTCGATAAAGACGTTCTCTGGTTAGGTACGAGAAGAGTATATTGTTTTATGCAGCAGCAGAAGCATAGTATGAAGCTATCACATATTTATATTCTTCGATATTTATACGGGCTCGTCTTAGTCGATGAATTGATTATTGCTTCCGCGATTGGGAAAGTTAAATTCTGTGGGTGGGCATTGTGACGAAGTGATCAAAGCACATGGGTCCGCTATGACCTCAAGTACAAAATTTGAATAAGCATTGGATGTGGTTGTATCTTGTATGAAGTAATTAAGGCTGTCGGATAAATAGCGCATAATACATATATCTAATTTGACCTGGTTGGGCGCAGTTTGATGGCCACAACAGAACACGGAACACTAAGTGCGAGTCTATGATGTAACGCCATTAGGTACCCTCATTGGCATGCACAATTTGTTAACACCACCTTAAAGAAGCGGGAAAACCTTCATTGTCAGACAGAACAGAACGATTGGCAAAATATTCCACGCAATTTGGACAGACACGAGTTCGTTTATTAACTGAATCTGAATGAATGAAACCTGTAGATCATCTGATTTGAATATTAAATGTAAAGCCAGCCAAGGGTGCGGTAATTCTGTTTGTGAATGACATAGTAACATTTCTTCAATTGGATGGAAAACTATACGAAATGAACACGCCTTTTTGTTGGAAATATTGAGCATGAATTTATGACAGGATCAAATTGTATTTTTCAAATTATAAGTTGTGCATTGCTTTAATGTATATATCTATATGCGGGTACGTCTAGTTAAAAAATCCATTAACCTTTCATTCATATTGGTGTTTATGAAAAAGTAATAAAAAATCGTTTTGAGAATATCTAGGGTAGACAACCCTTCCTTACCAACTTATCTATGTACCTACATATATGAGCCTGAGAGCTCGTTATTTTAAAAATTTGAAGAAATTCGTAGGTGTTGTAGACGTAGATTTTATTTGACCAATTTTACAACTGACGAGGGCGGCTAGCTATAGGGTGACTATCTAAATTGGCAAGGCCCTCTTGCCATTTACGCACTCTTGTGCTTCGAGAAAAGGATTGATTCTAAGGCCAAGTTTTTCAGTGGAGAGTTGAACCAGAGTTAGTTAACTCTAGAAGTAAATTAACCCCCCAGTTAACTGAGTTAGCAGTTTTTTTGTAGAGAATTCATGCGGAACTACTAAACAAACTCGGTGGATAAAACATCAAAAGCATCTGTTTAGTTAATCCTGAATGAACTTGCATTTTCAATCTCTTTTTGTTTAATAATAATTTATTTTACTTATTAGTTTTCATAATTTTTCTTTAGGTAGATACTCTTCTTTTTTATAAAATATTAAATCTTTGATAAAATATCTTTTTATATTTTTTTTTCTTTTTAACTCTTTGTAATTTGAATCTTTTTTTTTCTGATGCATATATGTAACTTGTAATTTTAATTGTAAATATTTTAAAGCCATAAATGAGATATTATCTCAAGGCTTTTTTTAAATAAATAAATTGAAATGAAAACTCAAGAAAGGAAATGCCCATTTTACTATGGGGCCTTGGCCCAGAATGTACAGGAACGAGTTTGGTATCAAATGAAAGGTGACGTGAAGCCCGATGCATGAGTAAAATATTTTTAAAATCGTTCATGCGAAAGTCGAGATATTTGGGCTTGAAGTTGACGATTGCAAAATAAGGATTTCAGATTTCGTTCCAAATAATTGTCCATAACGGGCGGAATAATTGACGTAGAAAAATGATATTGGTATCAAATGAAAGGTGCAATACAGTACCTATTAGGTACAATGTTGAAATTAAAAGTTTTATACTTTAATTTTTCGTATACTTGTATGGTGGTTTTAAATTTTTTGTTTTCGTAGCGCCTACATATGGAGTATATTGTGGGGAAATAGCTTAAACTTGCTCAATAAGTTTTTAATACCAAGGGCACGATTTTTTCCATTTTATCCTTGTCTAGATTTTTCCTACAGAAAACATTCCACGACCATGACTAAACTTTGGCAAAATATTGAAATTGTTTCAGGTGGCATATGTCAGTTTTTTTTTAATAAAAACTCACTTTTAAACTCCAGTTTATCTTAGACCTGGGCTATTATCCTATATAAATAACATTGAATAAGCCCCAGTCTAAGATAAACTGGAGTTTAAAAGTGACTATGAATATATGCCCCTATATATTTAAATTTTATTGATTTTTATTCAAGAATACTTAAAAACAATACAAAATAAATTAATAACTGCGGACTACGGAGACAAGCAAAATTTAGTGCACAAAAAAAAATGTGTGTTAGGTATTCACCAAACTATTTTCGAACAAATCCCGTTCATTTTTTTTTGTTTTGACCGTTAGATTTTTAAAAGAATAATAATAACTATAATTTCCAGACATTTATTTCGGTTCATGCTTGTGAGTGGAGTTACAAAACAGAATAATAAAGTATGAGTATATAAATACAAAAAAAAAAAACACCATGAGCGCAAATTCAGATTTCAAAC
Source organism: Leucozona laternaria (assembly GCA_932273885.2). NCBI lineage: Eukaryota > Metazoa > Arthropoda > Insecta > Diptera > Syrphidae > Leucozona > Leucozona laternaria. The sequence goes on along the minus strand of OW026368.1, from coordinate 115,060,674 downwards.
GGAGAGAAAAAGGATTACACACAACATTGAAAATAACAAATCAGCAAATCGATATCGCCGTTTTATAAATTGTCATTGGCAGTGAAACCGAATGTCATATATTTGTTATGACATTCCACCACAAAAATGGATATTTTTATACACATGAAACAGTAAACCCTACCAATGCATGCTACAAATATTTTTGCAGTCACCTTAATAATGGTGACATGCGAAAATGTTTGAAAAGATTTGTTTTTCGAGTCTTTGTACCGTTATATTACCCGTGTTCCTTAACAAGTCCGATTATAATTGGTTGGTTGAAACGATTTACTAAAAAAAAGCATGCATTACAACAACAACACGAGAGAAAGTTTAGTTCTCACTCTTTCTTCTCAGCTTTGAAAATGGTTAGGTAGTGTACCTAGACTGTGGTGTAAAGAACAAAGATCCTGTTTAGATTGTGACTGCTCACTACGCAATGACGACAGTTTAGTGATGAAATCGGTGAGGTTGCAAGGGAGGCAATAGTCAGGAAGAAAATATAAAAACTGTAGTGAGCAGTCATGGTTCATATCCGAAATGTTCCATTTTATTGTATTTTTTCATTTTTGGAATAGAATTAAAATTAAAAATAAGTATTTGGTCGAGGGTAGAAGCAGAAAATGCTTTCTGAATAAATGGTTTGGTAATTGCAAAGATGCTGAAGCAGATTTAATTGCTACATATTCTTTATTGTGCAACTATTTAATTATTTAATCTTTAAAGTCACGGTTCTTGATGCTCACAATCAAATGTTCCAATTCACAGATAGTTCAGAGATGCACATGAGTGAAAATTACACGTGTATACACGCATTGACTTTTCACTACGTAGTGGGCAGTCAAAATCTAAACAGGGTCAAATGCAACGAATAGGTAGGTACATACCAAGGTACATATATTAAAGGTAATATCATTAGCGTTTAAATTTTTGTTCAGTTCTGCGCATCTGTGAAAATGGCGGATCCAGTGTCTCTTTACTTGTCAAAATGCTTATATTTGTTGTTGTTTCTAGTAATGCCATGTGCAGTTTTCGTAGACACTCGAGCCGCCATGTTTAATTCTTGACTGACAACCTGCGCAATATATTACCTTAGATTTGTGTACTGTGGGTACATACAACACACAGTTTTTTTCGTCCAAGAAAAACAAAACATACTTCTTTCGTGATTGCTGTGCAATTTTTATGTGTTTAAGAATATATGAATGTAGGTGCTTGTACATACATGTAATAAACTTTTTTGCCAATTAAAACATTTATTAGTAAAAAAAACAAATTGTTCAGCATTGTACAAGTTTTTATTTGATACAATGCACACAGATTAGCCACATGAAGATGAGAATGTTTCGTACGTTTCACCCTCCAAAACCCATTTGTTTACATTGTTGTATTTGTAATTTCTTCCCGCGTCGATGAATAGATGTGAATTGCAACAACAATTTAACCAGGTTTGTGAAGATCCCTACTGTCTATGTGTGAGGTTTTTATGCACACATTCTCATTTTTTATCTGATAACTGCCAGTTCAAGCTTGTAGGAAAATTAAAATGGCTGCCGGGGATTCTCATCTTCATGTGGCTAATCTGTGACAATGCATCGTGTTAGGTTTTCCTAAAAGGCTGCAATTAAAATTCTTTCAATTTCAGATTTCAACTTTCTGAACGCACCCTGACACAAATGACAGAAATTGAACAGCTGATGAGCGAACGTCATGAAATGGAAAATTTGAAAAAGTGGAAAATCTTTCTAGCAGAGTATTCTTGGAATTAAAATTATAAAACGTAAATTTATTTATTTCATTATTTAAAATTGATTTTTTCTTGCAAAATAAATAGAATCGAAATTGAAAAAAGTAATACTTCTCAGTTCAAGAACACAAAAACTATCTTATTCTACAGAAGAATGTCAGTACTGCGCCAATGTGGTGCTGCCCTTGGCAGGCAATTCATAAGTGCAAGTCGTCTGACTCCAGTAACAACAACCACATTCTTGGCAAACAATAACCAACCATGGTCAGTCGTCACTCAAAATTATGAACGTCCAAACACAAGGGGACACAAGAAATTTGGCCACGAGAAGGAAGTGACCCCTTCGCTGACCAAATACTTCCATTTAATAATTGGAACGCTCTTCGTTATCTGTTTGACAGATTTTAGGAAGTAAGTTTGGTTTTTCTTCCGAGTAAAAGAAGAAAACGATTTCAAAATATTTTTTTTCTAGAGTACAGAAGTGGTTGATGCCTAAAGTCGATGCTGATGCTGGACAAGAAGACCCGCAATATGATCGACACGAAAAATTAGCTAAGGACGGCGAAAGTGATTCGGAAGAATCAGAAGACGAAAATCAATTAGATGCCGGTGGAAAGAAAAAATCCAAAAAGGAAAAAGTCGGTTTTCGTGACCGAAAGGTATTTTGTTAGATAGCACTTATTTTGCTTTTAATAAAACTAGAACATTATTTGCCTTATGCTTTGGTGCTTTTTTATTTTTATTTTAAATTTAAATTTTTATCTTTTATGTTTTCAATTTTTGTTTCTCTTATGTTCTGACTTAATTTTAAAAAACCCAGATAATGGAATACGAAAACAGAATCCGTCAATTCTCAACGCCAGATAAGATTTTTCGTTATTTCGCGACTGTGAGGCTGCCACTGATTGGCGGGGGAACTGAGATATTTATGACTCCTGATGATTTCCTACGAGCCATTTATCCAGGCCTGAAACAACCAGATGGTAAAAAAATACAAAATTTCATCAAGTAACTTCACTTCAGCCTTAGTGCTTTTATTAATTGAATTAATTATGCTTACTGCTGCAGTAGAATTAAATAAAACTAACATTTTAATAATTAAATAATAATGATTGGGCAGCTTTCCTTATAAGATAACAGTAGGTATAACAATGTAACGCATTTTGAAGTTGAATCCGAATTTATAGGCCTAAGAAGACGGTTTTGCTTTTCTAATTGCTTGAATATCTGCCCTCTGTTGCCTTTAAATCAATACTACATAGCGCAACGCGAAATCAAGGGAACGGTCTCATGCCAATTTTCATGTTGTTTTTCCGAAATTGTTTGATTTTTCGATAATAATATGATGAATATTTCCTAAAGGGAATTGTATATTATGATGCAGAATAGGAAACGATTTGAAGTTCTGTCTGCCTATCTGTCTGTACTCGATATAACAAACATCTTAAGCTATTTTCTTCGATATTGCCACTTAAGGGTTTTGGAAATCGCTAAAAGTCTTTTTCTCACTTGAAATGATTTCATAATCCAAACTTAACGAATATTTGAAGTCAAGTTACATTGATACCAACAAAAAATCCCCCATCCAATATGGTTCGCTTCGAATTCCATAACCATACCCCGAGTTTCTGTATTGCTGAAATCAAAATTGTTTTATAAATTTAAAAATCGAAAAGAGTGCATACCGTTTATTTTAGCTGTTATAACAGCCCTATTCTGCTATTCACGTGAATCGTACTTTCGATTCCCTTTCGCTCTACCTTTCCATTCTGCTATCCGTCGGGTGAAATTCATTATCCCAAACCAATTTGACATTCACGTAAACAGCTGTTCATGTGAAAACCTTGGGTTTTCGTTAATCATTTTAAATTAAAATAACAACAAATATAAACAGTTATTAAACTTTTTTCCACTTCCAAACAAAGGAATAAGAAAATCAACAAAGAGAGCACTTGTTTTTTGAAAAAGTATATTTAATTTTATTGCAGCAAATAGAGGGATAAATTGATCTCTATTTGTTGTTCTACCCAGAAAATTGATAATAAGCTATCATTTACAGACAAATATTCTAAATTAGGGAATGAACTAGGTTTTACTTATATTTTACTAATCACTTCCCAGGCAATCCAATAAAAATGAAAAAATCCGCAACATTACATATGCGAATCTGAATTGTATAGAGTGAATGCGTTCACGTCAATAAGAAAATACCGCGGAGTATTACCGACTTTACCTACAGATTCACTTCGAATGAATAGCAGAATAGTGATTAGTGAAAATTTAAGAAAAAATCCCCCCGATGAATAGCATAATAGGGCTAGTCTATGTTCTCGAAAACGAATCTAACGATTTGATAACGCTTTCTGTAATTTGTATGGCACACGTAAGTGTGTAAGTGTAGTTTGCAATGTAAACATTATGTACATAAATATTATGTCCAGTGCTTTAATTATAAAATAATTTAACATTTTACCATCAATTTCACTTTTTATTTGGGTAAATGACAATCTACTATAATCGTAATAAGATATATGTATGTACATATGTATTTACGTCTGTTCGTTGATTTTCACAAAAATGCCAATTTCTAATAATTTTAGTCGAAGTTTGCGTACTTAAGACGTACAAATAAAAAAAAAATCGTACAAATTGTCAGTTTTTCACTATTCTACTCAAAGAGGCACAGTGGTACTGTCTCTTGAGAGGAATTGACAAATATCCCATGAGTACCTAGTTTTATGAAAAAGTGCGTCTCAACTAAGCCGTTTAGATTAAGCTTTAAATTCTAGGTCCCCTCCATTCCTACAGACACCCACACAGGAATGGTTTAGAGTAAACGATACAATCCAAAAGGTTATATGAACATTCATTAATTGTTAATGGATTCCGAGGTGTTTGATTCCAGTTAAAGCTTAAGTTAAGTTTAAGAGAACAAATGCTGCCTAAAGTGGGAAGCGAAGCCATGTTTCTATGTCAACATTCAACATTCTTGTCATTTTATTCATAGGGTGATTCAATAAAGCAACCCATTTACAGTTTTATTTTTAAGCTTTTCAGGGATTCCATTTGATTACAAAAGTTAAATAGTCTTGTTCAATTATAATTCGCGTATGTTATGAAGTAACTACACGACAACCTGTGTCCTTTAAATTTTGTTGCTTACAAAAACTTGTTTTCACTGCTCTTATTTCGTTAGTTAATATTTTTTCTTACGTGTATTAAATGTATTTTATTTTACCATTTGTTTTGTTTGACACGCGAATCACTATGTTTGAAATTTATCTACCTTCCTTGTATCTAAATTTTAAATCTCACAGATAATCGAGTACGAAAATCGCATTCGGCAATTTTCAACGCCGGACAAAGTTTTTCGTTACTTTGCAACAATTCAAGTTCCAACCGTGGACGATCGTTACGAAGTGTTTATGACTCCAAGCGATTTTCTAACGAGCATGACACCAGGCATAAAACAACCAGAGGGTAGGAAGCATGCTTGTAGTAATGATATATTGAAGTTTTAATACTTTTTTGTATTTGTCTGCACTTATTTACATACACCACATATTCTTATTTACTGGCTGGACACAATAATGTAGATTTAGCTGTAGGTCATAGCACTGTTAGTTTAAAAGTTCGAATCTCAGAGCCCAAAAATGCGAAGTTGTGACACGAAATGTATGGTGTAGTAAAAGTTGAGTCAATTTCCTATTCTACTACATTTACAGCTAGATTATATTGTATTCAGTCAGATATATTAGTATAATAATTTCCCTCCTAATTAAATTCTATCTTATTTTTATTTGCAGGCCTTGGCTTAGATCAATATCGTCGTTACGACCCAAAGGTGAGTTAAAAAGGATGATCTGCTTCACAAATTTTAATTTGATTCTAGTTTAAACATTGCAATCACACCAATCCGTTGATTTCTCAGGAAAATTAAAAATATCTTGTATAAAGCCGTTCACATGCCCAACTTTCTTTGTTATTTTTGTTTTTCTATAAAGTTTTGCTAGCGCAATATTGCAATAACGTGATATTTCTTCTAACACCTTTCCTCTCTTTTTCATCTCTAAATATGTCTTTTCAGGTTTCTGGCGAGGTACAAATTAGTTTGCATTTCCAATAATAAATTTTTTCTTAGGTTTTCATTAACAAACAAAAAAGCATATTTGTTTAGCATTTACAAAACTAAAGATCTTCTTTGCATGTTTTGTTTGAAGAAGAGAATTTATTGATCTGTTGCATGAATTTGATTGATCTTCTTTCCTCTCACCGCGATCAATGTCCTTACGGCTTTTAGGAACCTATTTTTGTCAGTATAAAGTTTATAATCTTTGACTCTGCGATATTCTTTTTATCTACATACATACATAACTACATATAATCGTATATTACCTACATAATATAATCTGAATGTTTTAAATATTTTTAATTTGTATAGATTTCCCAATAAAATAACATAATAAATTTTTACATATGTATCACAAAAAGATCTAGTCTACGTCTATGACCTTATAATGATCTTGAAAGATGTGGTCATTCTTAGCTAACTGTTTTATGATTATCGTTTGGTCAATGCACATAGTATTAGTTTTAAATATTGTTTCATGTAAATATAACGAAATTTCAAACCAATAATTTTAAATTATTTTATTTTCACAGTCGGTAACAGAACGTTTGGATTTGAATCTAGAAAAGGACAGCATTTTCTTAAGGCTGGGATCTTTTGGTTTGATAACATTTTCGGACTATATATTTCTTTTAACAGTTTTGTCAAGTAAGTATTAAAAATTCATATACATTTTTATTGGTACCTTTAGTTGGAAAAAAAAGTTTTGAAAATACAAAAATTACAGTACAATTATTATTAAAATTTACAATTTGCAGGTTATATTTGTATTGTATTTCTGTACCTACTTATGAATGTTAAAAACTACAGCTACTTTCATAGTGTTTGTGAACAAACTAATGAAATCATTCCAACAGCGAACCTAGACTCAAATTTCGTTTGCACAGACTGAAATTTGGGGCATCCTTAGATTTCACAAAAAAAAAAAAAAAAACAAAAACAATGCATATCTATTGTTTTCGTTTTTCTTCTTCTTCGTACATCACCATTTGAATCATATTCGTGAACAAAATCGTCAGTTTTCCGAATTATGGCCAATTTTTGATTTTTTAAATAGAAATTATTGTTTTGCCATTATTTTTAAAACCAAAAATGTTGCAATGGATGTATTGCTTGAATGATAACTTAGCGATGTGGGTCTGAGCCGCACTCTAGGCAGCATTCTTTTCCATATACCCCAGTTTCAACTGGACGCCACCCAGGGAATTCCATGAGGTAATAAATACATTACTTCACAGTCCACTGTGTCAACCAAATTTCTAATTTCTTTTAAATTCTTTGGTGCAATTAATATTGCATTCAAAGACATACTCTGTTTTTTACTTGCTCTAAAGGGCGCCTTTAGATGTAAAGGATTTGCTTTAAATTTGGTAAAGAGCATTTCTAACAAACTATCTAGCCGCTGGCATATAGATTAATTAAATTTTGCAACGATTTTCGGCTTTTATAAGTTTAAACAAAAAGTGAATGCAACTCTAAGGCCTGGTTTTTCAGTACTTTCTTAAACCAGAGTGGGTTAACCCTGGATACAAATTATTTATCAATAACTTATTTCTATTTCAACATATATATACAAAACCGCTGGTCGGACAAGTTTTTTTCTGCCCGTGGCGTAATGGTTAGTGTGGAGGACTGTCACGCTGAAGGTCGTGGGATCGAATTCCAACTTCTGCCACCTAAAATGAAAGCTCAGACCGTTTAAAAAAACAGTAGTCGTTGGTTGGTAGTTATCGCGAAAATTCATCCTCATCCGACAGTCCCCTAATTTACAGCGAATCATTTGCCAAACATCGATTTTAGGTTTTTCAAAAACAGACACTTTGGTACAGCATTCCATAGATTCTGTCAAGGAGTCAGTGGAGTGCATAAATATATAATTTATATCGTTTAAGATGAAATTTGTGTTTCTTTGGAATTGAGCAGCAAAAACAAAAGTTCAAATACTTTTAAACATTGAATACAGTTTTTATTGATAAAAAAATTCAAACTACTATCTTACATTTGCAATTTTAAGCTATAAATATATTTTATACACTTTTTAATAGATATTGTTAATATGTTATAATACTTAATAGAATGATTATATAAAAAATTATATATGTATGTACTTATTTCTCTTCGTCGGAATGGACCTGTTTTGAGACATTCGAGCGCAGATTGTCTAAAAGGACAATAATATAGCCTTTACACCTACAGTAAATTTTCATTCAAAAATAGTTTTTTTTTTTTTCATTTAAAACAAAATATATTTTAAAGTTTATAAAAATTATATTGGTTAAACGAATCAGAAATTATCACAATTTAACTATGCGGCAGATTTTCTTCAATCCTTTCGGAAAAAATATACATTTTTAAACTAAACAATACTTTACGGAATAATAAAGCGTATTATTTGAAATATTACTTTTTTTCTTAAAGACGGTTAAGTTTAACTAAATACTAGTGCTAAAAAACACTTCGGTGAGAAGACACAATCATTATTTTCTTACAATTCGATATAATAACGAATTAATATTAATATTGCTAAATTATAATTATACACTTAATCGGAAAGTATTTGTAATAAATAATTTGGCAACATATTTGTTTTTGTATAGTCTAAGTTATGTACAATAGGTAATTATGTAATAACATTTGAGTAGGTACCTAGTCAAGGTCATATAGATTGAATAATGGTGTGAAACCAATGCATTTGTTTGTATAAATGAAGTTGTTTCTAGATGTAAAATTCGTACGGGTTCTGTTTGTTTTTTGTTATTTGTTGTGTGTTTGATGTTTAGATCTAAATCAAATGATTAAAGTGGTCCGTAATAGTTGTGGAGGATTTTGTATTGGTCGCGGTCTGTGAGACTGTTGACAAATTTGTTGTAAAAAGTTCCGGAGAATATGGTGGTGTAGTCGTCGATGGTGGTTGTACAATATCATAATACTTGGTCATGTCATAGCCGAACAGCTCAAAATCCAAGCGATATATTTCGAGAACAGCATCCAAAGTGTATCGGTCGATTTGTGAAAAATACCTGAAATGATTTAAACCTCAAACTTAACTTACCAAACAAGTATTTAGAAAAAAATTAATACCTTTGAATAAGATTTCCAGTGTTATGAGCCGATTGATTTGATATTTTTCTCATCTTGCTCTTTGGTAGTTTGCCCAAAAGCAATGGCTCCAATCCAGCCTGTCTTATAATGTATTCACTGTCTCTTTGGAATGTCTCGACTTTGGCAATAAGTGTAAAATTGATGGTGCACGGGGTGCAAAAACTGTAAATAGGCGCCCAATGTTCATCGAATTGCTTCCCGATCTTATTATTGTGCACAATGAAATGTAGAAATTCTTTAAAAGTTGGTCCTGAATTGTGTCGTTTGAGCTTTGCTCCTTTTCTAAATTGCCTAATAATCTGTTTTCCTAGCACTTTGTAATATTTATTGCGACATCCTTCTAACTTATCCCGGTAGGCAGATAATAATCTCTCAAAAGGTTCACGCACGGTGAGAAATGATAAAGAAGATGCCAGTGATTCGAAGAGCTCGAACAGTTCTGGTCTAGGAAAACGATTTCGGGCCAATTCAAGTGGAGACATTTTTGTTCGTTGCAGGTATTTAATATCGTAGCCGCCTGAAACAAATTATAAAAAAAAAAGTTTTTTAGCTCAAGAAGATTAAATAAAACGCCTATTCTTACCTAATATGTTAAAGTAGTACATCCATGTGCTGCTAGCCGCCTTGAAAATATTGCACCAGACTAGATTGTGACCTGGAGAGACAAAAAACTCCCACGGTTTCGGTGGGTATGTAGACACGATATTCCTTTTTTTACATATTTCGTTGAGGTGAGTTTTTCGGCTGGTCAAATTTCTTTCGGTAGTACTATGAATCTCTTCGGAATATTCGTAAACTGGATTGAGGGTCGTTGGGATTTTAGTCGTCCTGACGTGGTAGTCTGCATAAGGCTCCACTTCGACTCTGACTTGGTGTCGGCGTCTGTTTCTAATTATTTCAGGTTTTGGTTTCGCCTTTAAAAATGTTAACATTTTTTAATGCAAGTAAACATTTTCATATACATTGGTATTTTGAAACTTACTTCTGGCTTGTTAAGGGATTTATCCTTATTCATTTCAAAGGCATTCAACGACTCCCGAAAGAGAAAAGTTATATAGAAAATCGCCAACAGTAAGAGCAGAGTAAACTTGAAATAAATATTGACACGCCTCCTAGAGCATATTCGCTTAAGCATGATGCACAACGTTTTGTTCTAGCTGAAGCTGTTATTTCGTGTTAATAAATTCACTTTCTAACCTCGTCCCTTATCTTTTGTTACAATTGAGCTTGTTTTGTTGATAAATTTTCTTCGTTTTCTCATTATTTTTAATGACACTTTTTTCGTCCTTTCTGCCAATTCATGTCACTTTGTTGAAATGTATAATAGAAAAAAAAGACGAAGCTGTCACATTAAGCGTCGCAATTTTCACTTGAAACAATAGCAAAAACCACCGCCCAGAAGTAAAACGTGAATTTAAACAATAAAAACAGATTTTAACCAAAACTATTGTCAGTTGCAGGAGAAAAAAAATTAATAAAAACAAAGAACGAACTAGTGCACACAGCACCTTGTTGAATGTCTAATGTCCTTTTGGAAAAACTTCCTATGTATGACGACAGCAGTGTGGGTTAAGGGTGTGGGTGGTTTTTTCTTATTGTTTTTAATCTTTTGCACTTGGAAACACACAATTTTCAGGACCATTTCACCACATATCTTCCACAAATAATTATAAATAATTATAATTCTTATTTCCAAACATTTCCGTGGCAGTAAATGCAAAAAAAATATAAACTAACCAGAAGCAGAAGCAGCTAAAAAATGTATCCACAGTTTTCTTCTTCAATTGCTCCACGAACAATTTTTTTCTGAACGACAGTGGAGACCAAGCAAGAAGGGCGAACAAATGCAACTATCGGCAAGAAATAGCGATAGCAGCCACCCTGAGCTGGGATGTTAAAAGTTATCATTTTTTTTTTTCTGAGAGTGAAAGTTTACTGACACTGTCATGCGCCGGGACGCGTATTTTAATAATGTTTACTACCTTTGGGCTACGCACTTTTGAGAGCTTTGAACTTTAACCAAGAGCCTTTTATTTAAAATGTGGAAAACCACCTGATTGCACTTCGAATGTTTTTAATATGTTTTCAGCTTCCAGGCGCCATTTTGAGATAGCTTTCAGGATGTTTGATTTAAACGGTGACGGTGATGTGGACTCAGAGGAATTTGAAAAGGTTGCGACACTCGTACGCCAGCAGACAAGCATTGGAAACAGACATCGAGATCATGCTCATACTGGAAGCACATTCAAGGTAACTACTACTACAGTATACACAGTCTTTAGTGCCAATTAATCGGTGTTTGTACTTTTTCTAATGTATATTTGTTTTCTCCTTGTTGTGTACTAAGAAATCCGAGGTACTCTCTCCTTTCTGTACTTTTGCACACTTTTCCTTTAACATTTTTTTTGTTTGCACTCTCAAACACTCATGTTTGCAGTTTGCTGATGATACTTTGCACCACACTTAACACTTTTACAAGATCTAGATCAAAATTTAAGATTTGTACGTTTTTAGGGCGTCAATTCGGCATTGACTACCTACTTCTTTGGGCCTAACATGGATAAAAAACTAACAATTGAAAAGTTTTTGGATTTTCAAAGACAACTTCAGAGAGAAATGCTGTCTTTGGAATTTGAAAGAAAAAATCCCGATGAAAATGGTATGATAAGTGAAGCGGACTTCGCCGAGCTCATGATAGCTTATGCTGGATACTCCCAGAAAAAGAAACAAAAGAAGGTAAAAAGAGTGAAGCGCCGATTCCGTGAGCATGGTAAAGGAATTTCGAAGACAGATTACTTGGATTTCTTCCACTTTCTAAATAATATCAACGACGTGGATACTGCGTTGACATTTTACCACATCGCTGGTGCGTCAATTGATCAAGCAACTTTGAAGCATGTTGCTAAAACAGTAGCTATGGTGAATCTATCTGACCATGTAATTGACGTTGTTTTCACAATTTTTGACGAAAATAGTAAGTTAGATCTGGAAAAATGTTATGAATTTAATTTTAATGTTTTAACCTTTTAAGTGGACGGACAATTGAGCAACAAGGAATTTGTGTCGGTAATGAAAAATCGTATATTGAGAGGATTAGAAAAACCTAAGGACACTGGATTTGTAAAGCTGATGCATTCGATTCTCAAATGTGCCAATGAATCTAAACCTGTTCTTTTAGATATTTAAACAAAAGAACCATTTTAAATGTTTGTAGCCATTTATTAGTATTTTTAAACTTCTCGTATAATTTTCTCTTTCTTATTTATTGTCAACAAAATATATTAAACGTTAAATATTTAAAAACATCGTGTTTTAATTATTTCGAAATATGAACGTGGTTTCCAAAGACGACGGAACTTTTACATACATACATCTGCAATGCATGATTTCATACTTTTTTAATTAAAACTTTGAATTGTTGAACCTTGGGTAATAATATTTGGTGAAAAAATTGAAATTTGGCACAAATGTAGTCGCGTATGAGATGTACTATACAATTTTCATCAAAATTCAAGGTTTGATTTAAAAAAAAGGTTTTTTTCCGTTGTCTTGTCGGGGATATATTAGTTTTGAACTTCAAAAATGTACGGTAATTTTTGTATTTTCATGTTTCTAAGAAGATCATCAAAAATAAGAAGTGGACATACCTAATTTATAGATACGGTAATGCTGCTGTTTGCGAATATGTATACATACATAATCACAAACAAACAACTCTTCCGATGTAAGTTGTTCATGGCCAATATCAGTCGCTTAAGTTGGAGCTATTAAAAGAAATTTATCATCGTGGTGAAGTTACTTTTGTTTTCGTGATACAGTCTTTAAAATTCTAGTAGGTAATGGAGTTTTGTGAACAAGGTATGTAGACAGTTTTAAAAGAATTCATTATCTATTGTTCATAATTATACTAACCGCTACTAAAGTTATTGATGTTACCTATATTATATTATTGTTAAATAGAACAATTTTATCATTGTACCAGTTAACATGGTTCCAAATCAATAGAGCTTTAGTGTCAGAATAACTCTGGAGGGGTGAAGACGAATTTTAGTTTATATAATTATCCAAAATTATAAAAATGGTCTTGGACCCACTGATCTAAGGTCAGGGAAGTATTGTGAAGGGAGGGGTGAAGACGAATTTCGGTTCATAGAATTACCTCCGAAGTTGATTTTTTCTGATTTTTCACCATACTTTCACACAAAGCCGCGACTAGAGACTGCAAGACTTGTATTCCTGTCATAAACTTTACCACAGCTTTCGACTCATAGGCTTATTTTTACTTGCGATTTATATGAAAGTACTACATATATGAAAAATTATGTATTCGTGGGTCTCGCAAAAACGTCCGTCTGTCTGCTGTTTGTTTGGCTACAGCCTAAACGGATAGGTCGATTTTTTATTTTCTTAAACGTTTTTTATACATTCCCCCGACATTTTTTTACATTTTTTTCGGAACAAATAATAATGGTACCTGTCATACAATAGGTTTTGGCCAAAATGGAAAATTTTATTTTTCTCAAAATCGGCTCAACAGATTAAAAAATAAATTCAATAAATTTAAATATACATATATGTACATACATATGTACATATGTAGTTATAATCTGCCGCTTAGTAAAAAAAAAATGGTTTAGAAAAATATGGTTAATACTGGCACTTGTCAAAACCAATTTTTTTTATTTTCGCTTTTCTCGAATAGTTCAACTGATTTTGTGAAGTGACTGATACATTTTAAATAATATTGTGTACCAAAATTTTCAAAAAAAATAATATTTTGATTTTTAAAAAAAGTTTGAAATTTTTGTTTTTCAAAAATGTGTACTAAGTTTTATATTAATATAAACAAATTAACTATTTTTGAAATCGCTCCTACGATTTTTAAAATTTTTTTCTCATAAATTAAAATTACCTATTAAAAAAACTGATGGTGTACATCACGTTCAGTTCAAAACAGTTTCAGAAGTATTTTAATCAATTTATTTCTAATTTCGTTGATTTAAAACAATTTTCCAGTTTAAATAATATAATGTCCCTGCATGCATATTGCATATGTGCAACACGGGGCTATATTGTTAATATTTGTATACTTAAACATAATACTACCTGCAACTAAACTAATTTATTTCATACTTCAGAATCACATAAGAGCAAGTTCGTGCTACCCAGTCGTGTATATTCTTTATTTAACTTTCACTCCCAAAAATCAGCTCAGGGTTCTTGGTCTATATTAGTATTTAGTGTCTCATTAGTAAAATGTTGCTGATCACTCGGGCGTATGTGGAACAAAATTAATTTTTTAAATATTATTTACTTTTAAAGTTAATCGAAATAATAAGATTTTATTTTGTACGTATATAATTTTTGGCAAGTAATTATTTAACTCAAAGATATACAAAGTTTTGCAAAACATCGGAATATGTAAATAGTTTGTAGTGAATTAATTTTAGTTCCTAAAATGTAGAGATACCAAATTACACTTTAGTTAATTTAATTTTTTTCAGAATTCAAGCCATAAGTACGAAAGGAAAAGGTCTTACACCAAGCGACTTAATACGTTACGCACGCGCATCAGGCGCTTAATCTTAAGGGTATTATATTTGGAAGTGACTCTAGACATGCCAATTATAACAGTTTTGGTTTATGGTGGGCATACTTCAGGCGCCCAGAGTTTTTTTTTTAAGTCGCCCGAAGCGCCTAAGCGCACGCCCACTTGCGAGAAACTGTTATAACTGTTATAAATTGACATCTATCTAGTCTCGTCCATTATATTTGAATGAATTTTAATCGAATCCTTACATTATTTCCTGTAAAAAGGAAAATAATGTCGCCATCTTTTCCACTTGAATTCCTGAATTCCTCAAAATGTTCAGTATTATAATCTTATAAAAAAACCTTATACAGGGTCCGTATTACGGAAGGCTAACAACCAAACAAGTATATGTACAATGTACACGCATATGCTTTATAAGGTATTTAATATTTCCCAAACTCATTGGCGCAAAATTTTAATCATTTAAAACCAACTCTAAATCATTTTTAAATTGGACGCCGACTCTAAAAATGAGTTTTAGAATGAGAGTCGACTCTTTGATTATTTTAAACGATATAAAGTATGCTTTAACGCTAAAGCACTCGTCTAACTTTAAAACCAGCAAAATGCTCCTCTATCTTTTTTAAAGTATACTTTATCCATTCAACGTTTGTAATTTCATAAGAAAAATTAAAAGAAAAATGTTTGATGAAGATTTTAAGCATGTAAATCAACAATCACAAAAGCTGTCTTAGCTTTAATATGTGGTGCATGCACCCAGTAACCATTACCACGACAAAACAACACCATCTCCACCCCCCAATTGAATAGACTACGACACCAAACAATATACAATACAAACTTGTATTCGGTCGACCGCCCCAACAAAAACAAAAAAAATGTGGTACATAGTGTTGGACTACCATATCGCGGCAAATCATTTTCTGCTCACAAAATCGTCCGTCATCTTAGCTGAAAAGGTGAAATAGCTAAAGGGGAGTTAAAAAAAAGCAAAAAATTACAAAAAAAATTTAATTTTCAAAGGGGACATCCGGATTTGAACCGGGGACCTCTCGATCTGCAGTCGAATGCTCTACCACAAATCATAAAAAAAAACCTTACAAATGCGCTAAAAACCCTACAAATGCGATTAAAACCCTACAAATGCGCTTAAAACACTGCATTAGTTAGAAGAGTTGTTTAAAGTGTTTAAAATTAAGAAAAGGTTAGACAAGGGCTCGCAACTAAACCACTGCGTTTACTAGAGTCGGTTTTTTTCCTTAAACGAGGACTGTTTGAAAATTTGCGCCATTGTTTTTGAACAGACGCCTCCTAAAAAATGTATTCCCTAAAAAATATTAACCAACAAAAATTTTGTCCATGGTCGAATCTCTATAAGGACATACTTTTACCAAACAAATTTGTATGGGATTTTTGCGCCTCATTTTTTTTTCCCGAACTCCAAAATATGTTCCTAATTTTGAAATAAATCGTTCTCAAAAAATAAGACTTTTCTTTTTCGGTTTTTTAACGTTGTATGGTTGTAGGTATCAGTTTAAAGATTTTTTATAAATCGTTTGGAAATGTTTTTTTTTTTCATTGGTTACAATTAAAATAATCTTATAAAATGTTAAATACAAATCGCTATTTTCTTAACTCTAAAATTATGCTTGTAAATTCAAATATTTAGTTGTGAAGTTCTAGAATACTTTGTCACATCTATTCATGCTACTTAATTTTTGTTAAAAAAAGGCTTAAGTCTATTGTAGAAGATGAAATAAAAATAAATAAAAAATAAAATAAGAATAATTATTTAGTTAACCGCGAAAAAACAAAGTTTTCAGTAGGAAAAATCTATACGAGAAAAATATTTCAAATACTCATGCTGAGGCCCTCGCTATTAAAATGTTCTAAAAATCTAACTTAAAATAGTAAACAAATATTAAGAACAACGGCCACACTTTCACTCCGCTAGATTGGCTTGATTCAAATAAATTAAAATATGTAGGTATGAGTATTAGGTTAATTCTAACAGTATTTAAGAAAATAGAAAAAGGTATAGGTATGTGACAAAATATGTTTATGGCAATAATTAGATCTTAAAAGATGTCAAAATTTGTTGAAGGTTCCGACATATCTACCTACCTTCTTATATTCTTGGCGGCCAGGGATTTATTTGGGACATTTTTAATGTCAAAAATACCACTTATCATACATTCAGATATTTTCCCATAGTTTATATATGCGTCCATTGGTCATCTCATAATAATATATACAAATGTTGCATATAATTACATACATGTATGCAAATAAAAGTTCTTTATTATCATTTTATACCCAAAGTTTAGTCGCTATATCCACGACTTCTTGAGGGTTTCATTTTGTAAGACTTAAAACTAATATTTACAAATTTTTTTTACAAGGTACAGGATAATCATTTAATTTTTTTTTATAAATACAGAACTTCCTCTTTTAATTTTGTTGAATTGACATTTTTTTTTTTATAAACTAAATGATAGCTTTACATTTCTAAAAGGAAACCAGTTTCATTTAAATAATCTTACTTTTTATCCAAACAAATAAATTAATTTTTGTTAAAATACAGTCGAACATTACAAAAAACCGGACAAATTTGCAGAAATCTGGAACGCATGCCATAATAACATCATTCTGCGCCGACGTCGTCTAAAAAAAGCGCTGTCAAACATTCTACGGAGACAAGAGAAAAGTAAAGAGCACAAAAACAAACCGAAAGCAATACATTTTTTTTCAGTATTAAACTCAATTAAAATGATTAGTGGTTCCAATAAAAATTGAAAAGAAGAAAGAATGCTTCCACAGACTTACTTGTTTTTCTTATCATTAGTGATATTTGGATCCATTCTTCTTCTACTTATTTACTATGTAAGTATATTTTCCGGCTTTCGGTTCCATAAATAATGCTAAAGGTATCTACTTTGTATTTCAGGTTCTTACTCTAGCAGACTTGGAATGTGATTTCTTAAATGCCCAGGAGTGTTGTGCTCGTTTAAATTTTTGGGTTATTCCCAAATGTGGAGTTCATGCAATTCTTTTCGTATTACTGCTTCTGGGGGGACATTGGTGGTTGGTTGTTTTTAATGCTCCCATGGTAATTTGGCTTGGATACGAGCTCAACAAACAACCTCGAGATAGTCTTGGTGTCTATGATCCAGTAGATATTCATAGTCGTGGTCTGTTAAAGGTGCACTTGAGAAACTGCATGATCTATTTGGCTTACTACTTCATCATGTTCTTCATAATGCTTTACTAGTAAGTTTGGGCTGTTTGTTTTCCATTAAAGATAGTTAATCGATTTATTAACAATGTTTTATTGCAGTCTAATATCTTCATTGCTTGAGGGAGATCCTATCAGAAGACACGAAGAAGGAGAAATTGTGACTGAATATTAATTTTATCTCATGAATCTTCTTTAATTTATTCATCGTATTTATAAATTGTATTCATTATTTTATATAATGAAGAGAGACGTGTAGGAAGAATCAACCTGCCAAAGAAAAGCGCACACATTTTCATTTTAGTAATTTGTTATGAATTTAAAATTATCAGTATAATTAGTTTAAGTGCCAAATACATTATTCTACTTTATCTTCTTTTGTTTGTTGTTTGTGTATGTTAGCCAAATTCCTTATAGCCCGATGGGATACAAATACAACATTTTTTCAAATTAATAAAAGATTAGTTTAAGAAAGTAAACTTGATGTATCACACCAAATTTCCTACCCTCAGCTCACACGATTTTTAGCTTTCAGGTTGAAAAATTATTAACATTCTTATTCGATTTTTGATAAATGTCCGTGGATATATGAAAAGAAATGACTGTACTTGGGGAGAGTCATCGAGTTAAACCAGAAACTAAGAAGATCAATCGCAATGGCTTACGTTTCAGTATACTTATACAAAGCCAAGTAATCGGAAAACCTACCGTTATTGGATATCAGAAGTTAGGTAAGTAATTGCAATATTTCTTATTTTTTAATGTAATGTACACATGTATAAATATGTATAAAATATCTTTCTTTTATCCAAAGAGATATTTGCTGCACATACTTATGTAGGTACGTCTGCTTTGAACATGTTTAATGGTTCTATTGAATTGATCTATTCCTCTCAGTAAATTTTAAATATTTCATGGCAACACTTTAATGAAATAAAAATTCAAACCGATTATTATAATGTATAGGGTCACCAACAATAACTCATAAATATTTAATAAGCTTTAAACACCACAAGTCGAAGTATACCTTTGTGTTCCAAAAATATTCCAGATTACTTGAAATACATATGTTGAAATGTTAATTTTGATAGATAATTTGAAACTGATAAAGGCTTTGGCTTTGACAGTACTTACATACATACATACATACATATTATATTCATATTTTAGAAGCCAAAGAAATATATTTTAAAATAGTTCATTGTGTTTTATGACACCCTATTGCTAAAATTAGATATGATTGGTATCGTCTAAGATCAGACCTTTAAACTTATAGAACTTATACGATTACTCAATTCTAACAAGGACAAGTATAATTGGTTTCGTGTGAAACAACAAAAAAAAACAAAAGGTATTTGTTTGGTATTATACCTACCATTACGTTTATGGAGAAGTCCAAAAAAAAGGTTTAAGTATCATAGCGTTTGTGTAGATGTGTTGTCATCACCTACAGTCTATAACCGGATGAACGAATTCCTTTCAAATTTGTTACAGAGCATTTGTATGTTATGTTAGAGGAGAAATTCGAATTTTTATTTTAGAACGATCTAAAAATTATACAGGGTGATTCACATACGGTGTGACACAGAGCTAGAGCGTGTAGGTTGGGTTGAGACAAGAAAAAAATCGTAAAGTAGGTGGGTTCTATTCCCCCCCGTTTAGCGAAGAGGTGAAATTTTTTAAAAAAATTACTTAAAACCGAAAAAAAATATGAAAAACCAACAGTTACACATACAATGCCATGATACATCTTTTTGTAAAGCTAGAAATCTCTTCTTTTATTGTGTTTTTAAATAAAGTTATTGTAGAAAATAGTTTTTGAAAAATTAATTTTTAAACTCAAAGTTCCGAAAAAAAAATTGAAAAAAATTTTGTTCAAACTAATTTTGTTCAAAATTTTACGTTATTAAGAGCCGTTTACTGATACGAAACTTAAATATTTATGTCCAACTTACAACGCTTATGTTCTACTTTTTCCTCAGCGTAAAATGTCACATAAGCTCTTATGTTGAACATAAATTCTTAAGTTTCGTTTCAGCAAATGGCCCTAAGTAGTATTTTTGTTTTTAAACGTATCAGTAACTTATAGCAGCTGGCTAGGAACTGCGCTGGCTGCAGGTTTAGGCCTTAACTTAAACTGCCATTAAAAGTAAACTAAGGTTAAGTTTTTCAGTGCGAGATTAAAGTTTAACCCGAGTTAATTCATCAAATTTGGTGAGTTAACTCAGGATTAACTTAACAGATGCTTTTGATGATCTGTCCACCGAGTTTATTTAGTCGTTCCGCATGCATTCTCCACCAAAAACTACTTTTTCAGTTCACTGTGGTTTTACTTCTAGAGTTAGGTAACCCTGGTTAAACTCGTCACTGAAAAACTGGGCCTAAGTAATAATTAAAAAAAAAAATAAGATATTGTAAGGCAAGGACCCCATAACTAGTCAACTTATTAGTCCAAATGAGATCGCCGGGGACAAAACGCCAATTTTTGAATGTTTAATTCTCAACTAAAGGCCGTTGAAAAATGTCATAGAAATCGCTTCAACCATAATAATAAAATTAGAAAACTGTTCTAGTTAAAAGAGATGCCGTTTTTTGGTTAAACTCATTTTTTTAACGAACAAATCAAAACGATCGCGATGATCTGATTTAACAATTTCTCTTTTAGTCAGCTTATGAAAATCTAAATATTTTGACAAATTTTTTTTGTCAGTTCACCTAGAAATTTTGAAGCGAATGGAGAGTTTCTGAATATATGTATGTACATATTATGTAAAGGGTCCGCCATCTTACTTTTTTTTCAACTAGTGCTAATTTCGTGATTGGTAACACTTAGCTCATGTCTGATTTGACAAAAAATTAGTTTTATCCTTCCGCTGAACGAATATGGTTGTGTATACGCTTCGCTAAGTGGGCCTGCGATCGACTTAGAGAAGATGCCGATTTTGCCAAAAAAATCATCTTTTCAGATGAAGCTTATTTTGATCTTGGCGGGTAGTAAACAAGCAAAATTGTCGCATTTGGGGCACAGAAAACCCGCACGCATACATTGAAAAGCCGATACACCCAAAACGAGTCACTGTTTGGTGCGGATTTTGGTCCATTGGAATAATTGGGCCATTTTTTGAAAATGAGCAAGGAGTGGCCGTTACAGTCAATGGAGATCGTTATCGGGCCATGTTGAACGAACTTTTGTTCACAAAAATTGAAGAGGAGGATATTGACAACATTTGGTTTCAACAGGACGGCGTTACGTGCCACACAGCCGAAGCTACACTCGATGTTTTGAGCCATTTTCAAAAAAAAAAGAAGTTATTTGGCGGACCCTTTAGTATCTACATTAAATGATGCCTAGAAAATGATTTTTATAAAAAGCTATAAACAAAACATTTCTCAAAATTAGGCGTTATTTATCTTTACTCGTATTATGATTTTAAGCTTTATTGCACTTCGACAGCGAAATCTCTTAAATAAAATTAAAGAATAAAAATGTGATGTACATAATTATCTGTATCTTACCTATATACATATACATATACATATGTAAATATTATTAAAAATCACAAAACAAAACCCCAAAGAGAAAAATCCCTTAAGTTGCCTGTCTAGTGTCTATACTACTTATTACTTATACCAATATCAGTGAATACATACAAACATAAATGTATATGACTCAATCTCACACTTTTATTTTCTCGAAGTTTTCTCTTTCAAGAGATTTAGAAATTGGGTTCAAAGCTTGTTGTTTTCTTCATATTGATAAAACAGCACTATTTTTTTTTTCATCTTATTCAAAAGAATAACATCATTGTAAAAGCTCTTTGATAATCGCTTCTATTTTTTAGTTTTATTTTATTTAAATTTAAATACAATTCAGAGAGAGATTCAGAGAATGGTTCATCTCTGGACTTAGACTCTGATGGCTGATAAAGTTTTTGTAATCGTCTTACTTTATACAACTGTTTAGCTGCTTTTTCACTTTTCACCTATTCTATAGCTTTATAAAAATTTAAAAAAATTAGAACATAATGCCAACGACATAATCTTAAATAGAGAGAAAAAGTCAGTAAAATAATGAGTTTATAAATGAAAAGCCGAGACAAATAAAAAAGTTAAAATAATAACTACCCAATGTTCGTATTAAGTCACGTAGCAAAAATGAGTCACCAAGGTGTAAAAGACGAAGTACCCCTGGAAGCGCTCATATTGAACCAAAAAAAAAGAAATATACGACTTGATCCCACGAATTTGCTCTTGTCGTGGCTAAAAATTCAAGAAATAAAGTATTGTTTATTAACACAGTTACATTGCTAATGAGAAAATATCAAGTGGAAAGAGTACTAAGAAATTTAACTTTTTCGGATTTTTTTATTTACAAACAAATTAGGAATTTGTAGAACATGGAATGCAATACCTTTTAATTATTGGTAATTATAGGAAGTATAGGTACTATAGATAAAATCAGAAAGAATGGGCCTTGTCATCAACAAGAAATAACACAACACCCCGAAAATATGACAATTTTCTCAAAACTCGTCATAGCCACATTTCCCTTATGTAAATTTCACACCAAATCCTGAAACGCATTTTTTTTTAAATTACTTTGTTCATTAAAGGTACGGAGTCGTTAAAGCCGTTTTGTGAAAAAAAATGGAGAAAAAAATCTTAACGGGAGCTAGATACCCGTTCTCGATCTATTCAGAATTTTGTATCACTTGTTCCGTTGAGGCTCATGCTCGATGTAAAGTCGAGGTGGATGCACAGGCCGACGGGTGGTATGGCGAATATAAAGTTTTTGTTGATATTATATTTGATTAAAATCCCGAACAATGACCCCTATCATGGTATCCGATCGGAACGGAATTTTCTTCGAAAAAGGCCTAATATTTTACCTTTGTAGGTAGCCGAGTGCTAGTAAGTTACAAGTAATAATATAGAAAAGTTTTAATCGTATGACGAAATGAAACATTTCACTTTTACAAAATCAATTTTGTATGAATCGGAGAAAATTCCCTTCCGAACGGATACCATGATAGGGGTGAATATATTTTACTCAAAACCAATACTTGCCCTATAGAGCAAATAAAAATAAGTTTTTAAGTACAGACTATGACTTACCAGGGGTGGAATCGGCTAAGGTGATAGTTGATTATCACTTTTTTGATTGTCGCTTTCATGATAGCTGTCTCTATCCTATCTATAGGGAAGGATAGAGTGAGCTATCGTAAAAACGACAAACACTTAATAGAGCGATCACTTTAGTCTTACGCGATACGGGCCCAGATTTGTATACTGAGTACTAGTAATCCTATAAAAAAAACAATACTTTTCCAAAGAAATTCTGTGTTCAATATGGAGTAAACAAACTGCAAATCAACTGATGACCATAAATTTGGGTCATGGTAGATCAGAATTTATAAAAAGTGTGAAAGACAACATTTGTATCTGAACTAGTGACAAATTAAAAGTCCTTTCAGCAAAAAATTTAAACAGATTAGATTAATTTCTACTCTTCTGCTTGACTGATTCGTATCTAGGCGTGAGTTCCAGCCTGGCAGATCGACGTATCAACTGCTTTTTCATTATCCCAATAACTTTTTTGTTGATATTACGAACAATTTTTGGTTTACGAACTGCTACTTTATAAACGGTTTATTGGCTCAATGAATCTCCGTTTATTGAAAATCAAAATTAAAAAAATCAATAAGCGACTGCTAATAATATCAATTAGTGCAATAAACAAGTTATTGAGGGCAATAAACATTTTAATTAATTCTAACAATTTTGTTTATTGTGTCAATAAACTCATACATTATACCAGTAAACCCTTTGTTGATGAAAGAATTTTGATTCTTTATTTTCTTTGATAAATGCGTTCATTGGAGCAATAAAATTATATTAAATATATATTTTTTGTTTTGAATTCTTTTTCAAAAGCAATCAACTCTGACCTGTTGGTATGTGTGATGGGGTCCGTAGACGTAAATTATATCGAACTCGAAAAATATCGATTCTGGTCACACTGACAGAAAAAGAATTCAACTTGCCGGTCCAGAGCAGGTTCTTCACATACCCGTTATCGCTAAGTAAGCGTTGCTGCGCTCTTTTCGTTTATCCGCACTCATACAATTGATTGATAACACCGCTTGAGCTTGAGAAGGCCTCAAGTGAAACAAAAATGAAAAAAAAAAAAAAAAATAGAATAAAATGAAATAAAAATAAAAAAAATATGGAAAAAGGGAAACAACTTGACGAGAGTGAATTCTTGAATCTTGAATAATATGTAGTGTAAAGTGTAAGAGAAAAAGAGAACCCACACACGAGTGAGTGTTAAAACTTAAAACTTAAAAGCTTTTACTCTATGAAAGGGTCGTTTTGCTTCACGACTCTGGTTTATTCGGTATACGGTTTGCCTAGTAGCTACAGCTACCAGTTCAATTAAAGTAAAATTGTATCTCGCCGAATCGTGGCATTGTTGCTTGTCGCAGCGGTTCTATAATTCAATTCCTCAGCAAATGCAAAATTTGCTTTAAATATTCCATTTGTGATTAGATTATACAAAAACAAAAAGATTCCATTTTAAAAATACCTTGTGCATTCGGATGTAGATGAGTTTTTTTTTTGTTCGAAAACATCGGGTAGGCATAAAGGGGTAAAATTTTGTTAATATTTAAAATTTTTATTATTTAGTTTGTTCGGCAAACGTTGACGATACATATATTTTTCCTGTGCAAATGGAAGTGTTATATTTTTTAAGGGTGTAAACTCGAAAACCCTGCCCTGCGTTTTCCAAATACCTTCGTTACTTTAGTTCAGAGTGCGTGTGTAAGCATCAGCGGTGTTGTGTGTATCTAGCACTCGTTTGTTGGATCGTTGGAATTTTTGGGATGAATATAATAATTCCCCCTTCTACAAACCGTAGATACTTGCGTGTACGCTCTATTATTAGTATCTAAGTTGATTTGATGTTCGGTATCACAAATATCGCACTTCGCACATCTGGAGTTTGGTGGAGGTGACGGGAGAGTGAATGCTGGACAGTGTACCTAACTACTGTGAAAAAGAAAAGCACCTTTAGCTACAAAATTTTCTTGCCACAGCGAAAATATCCAAAATAAAATAATTATACATTAAATGCTGCATCTCGTTCGAACAATCCGTTGTTTTGTACATATCTCGCTCTATCAAGTGTCACTAGTGCCGACGGCTGACGAGTATTTTAATATTTACCTTGTCCAAGTGAGCAAGTGTGCTGGTGCTGTTTGCTGTAGCTGTAGGTAGCTGGTTGTATTCGGAGGAGAGCATTCTAGTAAAAGCTTTCATGTTTCGTTTCGATTTCGAGTGTGATTTGCAAATGCGAGCAGAGCGTATAAAAGTTTGCGAACCCGAACATTTATCTGAAATGTGTTATACGAGAGCGAAAGGTAAGAAATTTAATTTGAAGTTTGCAAATTTTGTGTTTCTTTCGGCATACCTAGTCAGTTTAATTGGTATTGTATTTAAATGTTCTTTTATTAATTTCTGTTTGTACCATTTTTCTTTCAAAGACCCAACCTGAGTTTGGAATATTCTGTGCTCTTTTGCAATGATAGGTTTACCTACGATTTTTGTGCTGTGTTTGCCGACTGCACATTGCAAATTGCGGCGGATAGCAACATTTTCTTCAAGTGACATTAGGTTTTTGCACAGAAAAATAAACTTAAGTTTTGTCAGCAAAAGGTCAAGGAGATTGGCTTGGTTTGGTTTTATTTCGATATTTTCAAAAAAAAAAAAAATGTTTACAAGTACAAATTTGTAGGCAGGTGTATAATTTAGTTGGATGATGTACGACGGTATACCAAACCAAATTGGGTTAAATTGATTTTTCTGTTCTATCAACCGGTGATGTAGTATACAAAATGCTTATCTCATATTTTATGCATTCAGTGCGGCTTGTGGGAGGTGTTTTTGCGTCCTAGATTATCCACTTACCCCACATAATTTGAATAATGTTCTTTACTCATTCTGCCAATCATTGAAAACACACAGATCGTTTTGCCTTTTTGTTGCTCTCGCACTCGATTGAACTGGAAGCATTTTGTGTTCTTGAAATCAATTCGATGACAAATTAGTTGTCTATTGAAGTTGAAAATGTTCGTTATTTTTTTTTTTTGGAAATTTTCTTTAATATAATTTGTCTATGTTTTCGGAGAGGATGTTTACTAAATATTTAGGTGTGTAATGTATGTATGCACGTATTTAATTTGAAATGGACCATAATTTGAATTTTGTTTCTTTACTCAACGATGACGTAACGCTTTTTCAAGTGTGCCTTTCTATAAAAGAGATGGATGGGGGGGGGGGGGGGGGTTCTTAAAAGATCTACATATCTAGCAAATCTAAATTAATCGGTGGAATGTTTAAGATCGTTTGTTTAATAAACAAACTTTAATATATTAAGATCCGGTCAATATATTAAGATAGTGCCAAAACCGTTACGAAATCTGAATTTATCAATATTTTAAAAAAATCAGATTTAATTTCTTAAGGAAGAGCAAAGTAATTTCAGATTCCGTTAAGTTGTTTTTGAAAAAAAAATTGCACACCAAAATATTAGTTATAGTGAAACCATAAAAATTGAAAGTGTCAGAAATTGAAACTGGCTGTTCGAGTGCTCGCAAAAACTGCAAACCGCATTAGTAGAAACAGCAAGTATCTAAGTGTTGACAATTTTGACAAGTAAAGGGGCACTGGGGATCCGCCATTTTCACAGATGCGGAACTAAAGAAAAATGAAAACACTAATGATATTGGCACAAAATTTTAAACACTGGTATTACCATGATACTTGTTAACATTTTAATAACTTTAAGGCTCTTTACCAAAACGTTCTCAGTTTTAAACAATTTTTACTAAGCCTGTGTTCTTAACAAACTCCAGCTGCACACATCTAAAACCATGATAGTTCGTGCAAAAAAGTAAGCAAACATACCTTTTTCGCATTTGTTATTGTCAAAGTGACATATGAAAACAGTATGATATTAAAAAGATAAAATAGCCATTTAGTTAACTCTAGTAAAATGTTAAAAAGATAGTACGATGTAAGCTCATTTAAAAATTGGAAAATCGTCTTTTTAACATAGCGCCATATTTTTTTTTTATAATTTGCGCACGCTAAAGGGATTTGGCTACCCTTTTGATGTCGGTGGACACAGCGCGAGCTTAGGAAAAAAGGAGTGGGTTTGAAAGGAGTTGCCGATGCACATTGGTTTTAAACTTCTGAACATCATAATGAGAAGGGAAAACCGAGTTAGGCAAAAGATTCCACATTCGACTTGTACGGCTAAAGAACGAATCTCTGTACTATACGATAGAAGTTTTGCTCAAGGGAAAATTGGTGCGCATTCCTGGAAGCGCGAGTATTACGGTGAAACTGTTTAAGGGGAGGAATGCAACTGGCTATTTCTCTAGAACATTGACCGTAGAAATAACGGTAGAAACGAGAGAGACATGAAACATTCCGTCGATGTTCAAGTGACGTAAATGTTCTGATGATGATATCATCTCCAATCAATTTGAAAGCTTTTCTTTGAATACCATCCAAAAGACTCAAGTAAGTTGATGGAGCACACGCCCAGATATGGGAGTTATATTCTAGTCTTGGGCGGATATATGATTTGTAAATAGTAGCCAGATCAGAAGGGGAAAAGAATTTCTTACATCTTCTGAGGAAGCCTAAACATCTTGCGGCATTTTTGGCAACATTATAAATATGGTCATTCCACAAGAGGTGATTGGTGATGCTCATACCGAGAATTTCAAGATGATCAGCTTCTATAATGTAAGTGCCACTCATGTATAATGGCAATTGAGGTGTAATCCGCTTTAGAGACAGAAGACAGCATTGTGTTTTAGACGCATTAAATTCTACACGATTTCTTATTCCCCATTTGATGATGCTGTTAAGATCAGAATTTAATGAGCTTATCATACGTTGCGGTTGAAGATCCACATCCGAAGAGTACGGGTCTGACTCCAAAAATGAATATGAAAAGCTGAGAGTACTGTCATTTGCGAAGCAGTTTAGTGGATTAGAAGTTTCAGACAGGAGATCATTTATAAAAATGGGAAAGAGAGTTGGAGACAGAACACAGCCCTGGGGCACACCAGCATTTATTTTGAAGATATCAGATTTGAACCCATCCAATACAACTTGTATTGAACGGTCCGAAAGGTAATTTCTAATCCAGCGAAGAAGAGTAAAATCGAAACCAAAAGCACGCATTTTCGATAAAAGAGCCTGGTGCCAGACTCTATCAAATGCCTTAGAAATACTTTAGAAATATATTAAAAATGCTTGAACACGATACTAAATCATCGAAAATTTTGCGCTATTACCTTTTATATGAGTACTGTGATTTATTGCCGTGAGTATGGTATGGAATTCGTTTGAACGATTGTCGCTATATGCGTCTTTAAATAAATTACCTGTATCTTCAAAAAATTTGTCCCGGCCTTTTTTAAAAAAAAACTTTAAATATATAAAAAATACACTAAAATATAGCTTTCTTCAATTTTTGTTGTCTGGCCATTATTACTAAAAAAAAAGAATATATGGGTGTATTCATATCATAATTCCCTAAACCTATTTCTCAACTAACAGTAGGTTATAAATTAACAAACAAAAATTCTGAAACGTACATAGCTTGATTGAAATCAATTCGAACATCAGAGGTAAAAATTATACTCATTTTGGATGAAAAAAATAAAACACCAACACCGTTATATGAGAGCTAACCGTTGTTTATAAGCTAAAACAAAAACTTGAATCTGAACTTTGACATTTAAATGCAAATCCGCAAAAACGGATGTTTTTTTTTTCGCCTGGAATTTTAAAAGCTATTGCGATTTTCCCCCGAACAATGATGATGATTTCTACTGTTTCCCTTCATCTCCAAAGAATTAGTGAACATTTTACCTATGAAAGGCGTAACATTTCTCCGAAAATGAAAGGGGAATTTTTCCACCGTGTAACATTTTTGGGGTGAAACTCTCAATAGGCGAATAGTGAAATCTTAGTCATTCCGAATGGAATGTTGTTTGGGTGAAATTCACAATAAGGCTGAAAAATTTAATTTATTTCTTTTTTTAAATATAATGAATATCTCTATACTCCGGCTTTAAAACCTAATTTTGAATAAACTCACATTTTTGAAAGGGTTGCAGATTGGCTTAGCAATCACAAACAAATATTTTGTACTTAATTTGAAGAAAATTGGTCCACATATTTAGGTTCTCGTTCTATTGACACACGTGGACGATCCGCATCGTTTGTTTCTACACGAAACCAATTCTTTTCCTATAGAGTAAGTAATAAATAGTTGTGGCGACGCGACGCACTTTGAGACGAAATGGGATTTTAGCGCGCCAAAATCTTTTTGAAAAGGGTCTCCGATATGCATGAAATTTTCAGGAATGGCTCTAAATACTTGACTCTGAATAATTCCAATAACGGTTTTTGTAAAAAAATCATGCATATTTTTGTTGTTCGTCGTTTTGAAGACGAGTGTGAATAAATTGAATTTTAAGTGTCATTTTCCTATTTTTCAACCTATCGTTATTATTCCAATCAATGGAAGAAAATCGGTAAGGTCATTTTTCTCATATCTGCTAGTACTGTTTTTGTTAAAATTGACCAAAAAAAAAACAATATATTAATTATCAATAATTAATAATTAACATAATATTATGGAAACAAGTTTTCCAAAGTAATTTTTTTAGAGCCTCCCACAAAAACACGCAACCTCAAATTTTTATCTCTATTAAGTTCGTTAATCTTTATACTACCATTTAGAAAAAAATTCCTTAGCAGATACTAGCAGACTTAAACGATATTCGACTAATTGTGAACCTAAACAAACACAGGTGTGCTTTGTAACAGGAAGTGCTTGTTCAGTGCCTAATTTTTGATTTTTTTATATTATTTTGTTATTTTTTTATAATTAATATTTTTTTTATAAAAAAGCAAAAGTTTCATAAACACATATGGCGAAATTCATTTTGTAAACAATTCGGAAAATAAAAGTGTTAATAAGTGAAAAATAGTTTTCAACGTCACATGTGGACACTGGACAGGTAAATTCTGCCACATTTGTTACAAGTATTAATCAAACAACAGTAAAGTGCTGCCATCTGTGAAGTATATTAAAAATTATGCATATATAGGTCGAAACAGTATAACAAAATGGTGGCAAATTAAAAACAATTATTTAATACATTGAGGGAGAACTCCAACAGTACCGCCCGAAAAAGTGTGTTCCCAATAACATCTGAAGATCACATACTAATTTTCTCCGACCAACAGGAATCGAAACGTTTTTAAAATCTAGAAAAAATAAAATTAATTTGTTTTTTGAATTTTGAGTTTGAAAATTAATTGGTTTGAAAGGCAAATTGAAGAATGGCATTCTGGCCTTAAAACAAAAATTGCCTCATCATCGACCGATAGCTTCTAACGGTGTTTATTTATTTATTTGTTCATCAAACAGAGGTAATTTACTCTTATAGACTAGATATAATTAGGTATAATTCATTAATTACTTATAAAATAAATAACAAAATTTATATTAAATAAACTAACAATAACGATAAAAATATTAAAGATTATACAGATTGCAAATTAATTACATTTAAAACATATGTTTTAAAGGTATCTCTAGATTGGCTTCTAAAAATGTCAATTCTATGACAAACAGAATTAGTTTCCCTGATGCAACGTGAAATTGGCTCATTCAGGCCATAGTTTGTCCGATGAAAATATTCAAGTATCAGATTTGATTCGCGAACATTTCTTTGAGGAATACGAATATTAATAAAATTTAATAAATGAGGGCATTTAATGTGATACGTTAAAATATCTCTGATGAACAAAACGGAGAAGCAGGTACGTCGACTTTCCAGAGTTTTGATTCCAAACAATAAGCACCTAGAATTATAATTTGGCATTTCAATTCGCCAATTTAACTTATAGATTAAATATCTAGTAAATCTTTTCTGAACCCTTTCAATTCTGTTACAAGAGTTTTTATAGAAAGGATTCCAAGCTATACTTGAGTACTCCAAAACAGATCTTACAAGAGAATTAAAAAGTGACTTAATTGAATAAGGATCTTTGAATTCCTCTTCAGGAATCCGAGCATTTGACTAGACTTATTGACCATATATTCAATATGTGGCAGAAACGAGAGTTTAGTATCTAGAATAACTCCTAGATCCTTTTTCCGTTCAACGCGTTCTAAAATAACATTATTAAGTTCATAATTGAACAATATAGAGGTAGTATGCCTGAAACACGACATAACCTGACATTTAGAAACATTAAGATGAAGAAAATTGCGTTCGCACCATTCACACAGTCTAAGTACATCTTCTAGAATTAAATGACAATCTGAATAACTCTGTATACGACGATACACCTTGAGATCATCTGCAAATAGTAGACATGGTGAAGAAACAAAAATTGAAGGAATATCGTTAATAAATAAAAGGAATAATAATGGCCCAAGATGACTACCTTGAGGGACCCCAGATGGGACATATATATTGTCAGAATAGCAGTCTTCTATTTTAACAATTTGAATCCTGTTTATGAGGTAAGATTTTAGCCAACACAAAAGCTTAGAGTGAAATCCAAGCGAAGACAATTTATGTACAAGCACCCTATGGTTAACACGATCAAAAGCTTTAGCGAAATCAGTGAATATTACATCAGTTTGCATATACTCTTCGAAATTATTTATGATATAATTTGTCATTAATGAAAGATTAGTAGTTGTTGATTTTCCCGAAACAAAACCGTGTTGGTTTTCGGATATAAGGCTTCTTAGTTGGAAAGATAACCTATTGTAGACAATTTTCTCAAAAAGTTTCGGCATTGCAGAAATTTTGCTTATTGTCCTGCTTAGATCCAGATTTGAAAACTGGAGTTAAAAACGATAGTTTCCAACAATCCAGAAATGTACCTTCCGATAGCGATGCATTGAAAATTGCTGTAAGTGGTTTAGCCAGGGAAGCAGCACATTTAAGCAAAATTATAGGAGGAATACCATCAGGACCTTCCTTTTTACTTGCTTCAAGTTCAAGAAGTGCTTCTTCAACTTCTGAGATACACAATACCATAGAGCCTATATCAATAACTCTAGAAACACTCGGGAAAACATTTCGAATGATATGAAATGAAATAGAAATAGATATTATGTAAATTATTAACAATGTAAATATATTTCAATTATAAATAAAAGTTAAAATAAAACGCAGGATATTGCCAAATTTCTATTCCAAATACCTACATATCTGGTTTGTATTTATTTCCATATCTTTTAACCAAGCTCTCATGTATGTACATATACATACATAGGTATGCATACATCATACAAAAATATTCTTAATTGACAGCCAAGTTGTCTTTTTTTTTTTGTACAAAAAATATTTGTTGAAAAATCATTTTTGTTGTTTTATCGGTGAAAAACCAAATTGTGGTGGCTTATTAGTTTTTTTTTTTGTTTAGTATGATAAGATGATTGATAGCTTTCTTACGGATCGAGGCCAGCATATTGGGTTTAAAAATAAATTTAAAATAAAAAAATCATAAAAAAAAATTAGAATTTATCAAATTAGTAGGTTCAAGCTTCTTTGAATTCAATTGCTTGAATAACCGTAATCATGTTATGATTATTTTTTCTCTTATTCTTGTTCAAGAGAGAAGTATTTGTATACATATGTACACTACTGGTTAAAAGTTTAGATTCAACATTCAATAGATGAAATTATAGGGCAGTCGGAAAAGGTTAAATTTGTATGATTTGAATTTGTGTGTTGAGTCGTCCCTGACCTCAGAGTATTCAAAATGCCAAGCCTGTAATCGCTCATATAGATAATGCGATGAGAAAACGAGACGAGACCGTGAGGAAATTCGCTGTCATCATCAAGTCATCATCAAGTCATTTTCTAGTTGTAAGATCGTTCCCTAATTCACGGCGGGAACTGATTTTATTTCAAAAACAACTTCAATTTTATTTAAACGAAAACGAAATATTATTCAAAACAATAAATAATTGATTGTAGCCAGTGGCGTAGTGGTTTCTTCGTAGAATTGTCCAGCTGAATGTCTAGAGATCGAACCCCAGACTCAGCCACCTATAAGTAAATACAGTCATTTTTTTTCGCGGAAACTACCTCTTGCGAAGTATTAAGAAATCCTCCGAGAAAAATATGCCAAGTAAACCTACCAAAATGTACGTGGGTAATTATCAAATAACTAATTTCTTTTACAATTTGGAGTTGTTTCGATATGTTACTCTTCTTAAAATATTTGATAATAAACCTCCATAAAATCCAAAGCATTTGATAAAGTTTGGCATCAAGTCCTTTTATCGAATATGAGTGGCTTTTGCTTTGACGTCCCAATGGATTAGAAATTATCTTTCGGACCATTCAATACACTAGTAGTATTGGATGGGTTCAATGCTTCCAATGTTATAAGTTCACAATGGATTTGTGGACTCATAACTCATCCAAGTGGGTCAATAGTCTATTATGTACTTTTGACCTATGGACTTATGACACTGCGCCCATCTACCCTAACGGATTCATTAAGGTTAATAAGAAATAGCACCATCCATAAAACAATCGACACTCTTGAACATCGTCGCTTTTTTTTTACAAACAATGTTCTTGTGAAATAGCCAGTTGCATTACTCCCTACAACAATTTGCACGCGACACCGGTCAAGCCAAGAATACCCATACATTTACACTGGAGCCCAATTTTGGACGCACGGTTAAATATAGAGATCCATTCTTTAGCCGTACAACACGTATGGGGAATGCTTTACCAAACTCGATTTTACAAAATCACTACAATCTAGGGGTATTCAAAACAAATGTTCAACGGTTTCTCCTCTTTAATCCTTTATAAGTTTTCTTACTGCTTGTACTATGTTTTAACATTATAAGGTTAGCCAAAATACCTTACAACTTGGCGTACTTTTATAACTCATTTTTCACGGCTACCTTGAAACACAAGAAATATTATATAATTGTATTCACGTACATAAATCAGTTTAATAATTTCTGAGCTTTCGCGTGACAAGCTAAATAATTGTTTTCTTTTTATATAATAGTAATGATAAGAAATCGATGAATAAATATGTTTCTGGTGGCAGTTATACATTTTGAAGTTGTCATTACGTAACGTAATTTGAAGCAATAATGACTGTTTTTTTTAAAGATATTTTGATAAAAGTTTTAAAATGTTTGTTAGTTTTAAATTTCATCTTCACAGAAAAAAAAATTACCACATAAAATATGAGTACTAAGGAATTCTTATGATTGGTATCATTTAATACGATATTTCTTATTTCTTTTGCGTTTTTAATAACATATGCAAAATTCTTAAAAACTTAAATATGTTTTTGTTCATGGGATCAATCTTATTAAATATGTGGAAATACCTTAATATTTTTGGCTTTTAATAAGATTTCCTAGTTAAGTTACTCAGTATTTTTTTTTTGTTCTGTGTAGAACTTGATGGCCCTAATGGTTATTTATATTTCTTTTATAGATTTTATAATAGCATTTCAAAAATATGTTTCGGAACAAATTTGGCCATAAATTATGAACACTGATGCAGGCTCTTACATTTATATCACCGACAACTTTTTTATGA
This sequence comes from Leucozona laternaria, assembly GCA_932273885.2. NCBI lineage: Eukaryota > Metazoa > Arthropoda > Insecta > Diptera > Syrphidae > Leucozona > Leucozona laternaria. The sequence goes on along the minus strand of OW026368.1, from coordinate 115,026,186 downwards.
AACTTAAATAGATATAAATATAATCTCCTCTTTGTCCTGATAAAATCCTTTTAGCTCTCAATGAAGTCGTGCATATTTTCTAATCGATAAAATAATATGGGTAAGCTTCGAACAATAGGTTGGTTATGGGTATGCTCATTTCTAATATGAATCACATAACTATTTCTAAAAATACATACCTACCATAAATAACCTCAAAGAAAACTTATAACTACATACATATATTTTCTACTTCTCCATACTAACTGACATTTGCACAATAGCTTCAAATTATATCAAAACTATCTGTTCAATCTATTATGTATGTATGGAGAATGTATGTATGTAAATATGTAAAAGACATCTTTCAAAAAATGTCACTCAAATACCTATATGTACATATTTGTATTTAAAATAATATGCAGACATGAATACGGGCCTTTTCATTTAGAGGTGTCATTTTGAAATGTGTTGTATTTTTACACTGTTCAATGCACTCAAAGAGCGGTAATTTTTTGACATTAGTTGGAAGGTTTTAAGAAATAAAATGAAAAGATAATATTTGAGTAACATTAAGGAACTTATGAACAATGAATTCAAATGAAATGAAAATGAAGCTTATTCTTTTTTTTTGAACTGACAGACCGATTTATAAGCTTTATAATATGCAGAGCTACATTGTCAGTTCAAGGTTTTCGTTCTAGAAGTTCCATAAGCTAGTTGTTCTGTCGAAAGTTTTGTATTAAAAATTCGATAAAAGATATATCTTCATATAAAAGGTGTTTTTTTTTTAAGAGGTATAGAACTTTGAAGTGGAATAAAACAAAGATGATTTTTTTAAATTGACATGAAATTTACTTTATTCGATACCCTTCTGGCATTTTGATTTAAATATGATTTGTGGCATATGACCGCCACGGCTGACTCGGACGTAGTCTAATCTGGAGGTCCAATTTTCGATGATTTTTTCCAACATTTGTGGCCGTAACGCGGCAAATGTTGTCCTCCAAGTGGTCAATCGTTTCGGTCTTATCGGCGTGGACTAGCGACTTCACATATCCCCCCAAAAAATAGTCAAGTGGCGTTAAATCGCACGATCTTGGAGGCCAATTCACGGGTCCGTAACGTATGCGGTTACCAAACGTTTCCTTCAATAAATCAATTGTGACACGAGCTGTGTGACATGTTGTGCCGTATTGTTGAAACCACAGCTCCTGCACATGATGGTTGTTCAATTGATGAACGAAAGAGTCAGTAATTATGGCTCTATAGCGTTCACCATTGATTGTAACGTTCTGGCCAGCATCGTTTTAAGAGAAGTACGGACCAATTATTCCACAAAGCACAGCAAACAGTCAGTTTTTGTGGATGTAACGGTGTCTCAACATACACTTGAGGATTATAATCATTCCACATACGGCATTTTTGTTTATTGACGTATCCATGCAACCAAAAGTGAGCTTTATCGCTAAACAAAATTCGCTTATGAAAATTGGCATCAACGAAAATCTTGTTTTGGGCCAATTTGGGCACAATTTGGAAGCGTTGTTCAGCCGTCAGTCTATTCATGTTGAAATGCCAAACAAAACTAAAAATAAATCACTTCACAGCTGACAAAATGGCCGCCAGTTGAAATAGTGTTTCCAACTTAAAGTTCTATACCTCTAAAAAAAAACACCTTTTATATAATACTTAAGGTCATAATATTGGTAATAATATTTTGGTCTTTATTACTTAGCAGATACATTAATAGCACATCTTTTATACTTAATTATAACGAAAAGAGTTGGTTGAGCAAGCCCTAATTTGAATTTGAAGTAACTCATTTTGGTTTTAAAGCGTCTCAAAACTAACTAGAAATTAAAAGTTTTAATTATCAGCATTGAATGGACCCTAATTCACATGGATACTATTCACCTTTTTTTTCCTGCAGTAGATTGTCCTGCAACAAAATAACGGACCAAAATTTGGTACATGGGTGCCAGCTGAAAAATATTTCACCTTGAAATTTTTCTCCGCCCGGAATTTTAAAATCTACCTATTGTAAGTTTTGCTCGAATGATGATGATGATTTCCAAATGATTCCGCTTCCGTTTGCCTCCAAAATATAACTGAAAATTGTGTTTATTAATGGCATTTAATTTCACCCGTAATGACTGCTCACAATAAGGTGAATTTTTCTAACATTTAATATTTTTCGGGTGAAACTCACAATAGGCAAAAAGTGAAATGTCAGAAATTCCGGGTGGATTTTGTTCGGGTGAAACTCACAATAAGGTTGAATGAGTTTTTGAAAATTACAGTGCGAATTCATAAATGTAAATACTTTATATTACTGGTGGACTCGTTTGTGTTTGTGTTTGTGTTTGTGTTTGTGTTTGCGTTGTTTCGCTTTATTTTTAAACTTAAGAATTTTAATATTGAAATTCTGACTTTTCGGCAAAAGCTATTTCCCTTCTCCCCTTCTTATTACTTTCATTATTTATATTTAAGTACATTTTTGTCTTCGTTGTTGTAAAATTTCCACTCATAAAGACCGATCGCTTGACTATTATGTTATAAGAAATTTAAAAAAAAAAAAACCTAACTCATTTTACCCAAAAGTATTTGCTTGATGCGCTCTAACCTCTAAGTTCTCAGACATGAAACTATTTTATTTATATACCTGTAGATATTGATTAACAAACATAATATTAGGTCATCGTCTAATGTTTAAATAAAAACATCATTGTTCCCTTTTTCAGCGCTTGGAAATAAGTTCAATTTATTTCTATTGTGTTCAAATATAGTAAAAAACTATTTGATATCTATACAAAACCCTACCCTTCTTCCTGTGTAGATATACCAAACAGTTTGTTTGCTTATGTTCAATTGTCAATTAATGAGAATAAAAATATTTTGTTTCCTAATCTCCAGACATTTTGTTCATTATGGATAAATATCTTTTATTTTTTATAAATAGCTCATAAACTTGATTATTATTAAGTGTTTGGTTGTTAAGTGTTGTTTTCGGGAAGTACTCTAATGTTAAACATGTGAAAATATTCACCTGCTACCTCTCACAATGAAAATATATCTGTGCCATGATTGACAAGAAGATTGTATACTATTAATGTATATCCATATGTAAAACAAGTAATTAACAATTTAATAATGATTTTGATGTTTGTAAATAGATTTTAAAATCTTAATTGTAAAACCTTAAATTTTATCCCCTATACCTATATGGCTATTAAAAACTGCAAAGAGCGACCTCTAATTTGTAATATTAAGAGCTAATATCGAAGGGCCAACTGTTGTTTCCGCGTCAAAATATTCGAAGTTTGATTCCAAATTATTAACGGTTTGAGCGTTTGCCAAAACGGAATTGGTCTTATGTGTGATCACACTGTGGTTCTAAATCTGAGAACCACATATTTTTAACTTTTTTATTTGATTTTAAAAGAAATTATTTATGGGAGTATTATGTGAGTATGAGTATACACAAGAATGACCAATATGGTACCGCCTTGCATATATGAATGAATGGAACTCATAGTTTAAACTACATATTTAAAAAAAAATAGAAATAATCGTTTAAGCATTTTCCGAAATAATTTTGACATTAATGAAATAAAGACCATCGCATTTCATTAATATTAATTTCTGATTGTGTACACCAACTTTAAGAATTTATTTACGTGGAGGTAAAAAATTAATGTAAACAAAAAAATAATCCACCCGTTTCTGAAAAAAAATATCGAATTTTCAAAGAAAAATTATTTAAATTTTTCTTTAAAATCCAAAAAATATTTTTTTTGAAAATACAAAATTCATTTGGTTAAGTGGATAATGAGATAGTCGATAATTAAAAAAAACTGTTTTATGAGTGGTACTGTTAATAAAAAAGGTACATACAATGTAATATGTATTAATGTTTAATTGAAGATCGTACTAATTTTGTCACAAACAAAAATTGGAATCAAAACCGTAGGAGAAATACGATTTTCCTCAACGATTTTTAAACATTTGTGGGAGGCACCTACCATTGTTTTTGGTGATAAGAATAATTTTTGGTTAAAATCTTTTTGACAATTGGCGTTTTTCTTTTTTAACTCAGAGCAGATCACGGAACTGTCAAAAAATGTCTATGTTTTTCTTAAGCTCAGACATAACTATCAGAGCATAAAAAGTGTAATTTTTTCCATCGGAGTTAGCTCAGAGCTTGCTCAATCAGCTCAGAATAAAATGACCGAGCAAATCGAGCGAAAAGCTGAGCGAAGCCAACTTCACACATAATTAAAAATTAGAAATGGATTCCCTAAGAGATGACTGTTCAGTGTCAAATATTTAAATCTAAGGACTCTGGTCATAATCTGCTCAGAGCTCTGCTCTGATCGCTCAGCGTCTGCTCAGAGCCAAAAAAGAAAAAACCCAAATATTAAAAAAACAGCTTTTTTCAAAGTTTCTTCAAAATCAATACAGTCCTTTTTGAAATTTTTAGTTGCTTGCAAACAAATTTTGTATGTCAGGTTACATTATTTTTGGTCGCAAGAAATTTCCAAAAAATGCTACGTACCAAGTTTAAAAAAAATTGACCCATCCGTTTAGGCTTCTCCTTATCACCTAAATGTCAACCTTGGTTAAAATCTCGAGTTCGATTTTTTTACGAATTCATAACTTGCCATATAGTACCTATAGTTTATCGCAAATACAAAACGAATAACGGAATAACTCAATCTTAACAAAGGTGGCAACAAAGGATTGGATAAATTTTTTTTTCTGGAGGGGCTAGGCACAAATAAATGGTATTATGAAAATACTGCAATTGGAATGCCGTCAACTGTGCATGAAACAAAATAGAGTTTTTGCCCTGTTCGTGCACTTGCATTGTTGGGCCTTTGTATCGAGTTCGAACATTTAGCTGCAGACAATCGCAAAGTGCATGAACAGAAGATTTTAGCGAACTATGGCAAAACCATTATTTAACGTGCCTTATCACTGGCACAAGTTAGTTAATTATTTTTAATATCCACCACAAATAGAGGATTGAGATTTAGAACAAATAAGAAGCTATATACCTAAGTATAATACCGGCCATGAGAACCATAGTGGCCAATAGGTACTAGTTATAGCAAAAATCTACTTTCTTGAAGCAGTTTTATTCCACTCCAATCAAAAGTCATAGATAAAATCGATGTTATGCACCTAGGAAGATAAAAGTAATAAAGAAAAGAAAATTTCAAAAATCAAGTTTTGTGTGTATTTTCATTTAAAATATCACAAACCTCCAAACCAGCACCCGTTATCATCCCTTGTGCAGCTGCTCCCGGTGTGAGGCTCTTTGTTTTTTTTTTTTTTTTTATTTTTTTGGCTGCCTGTTTATTTTGATAAGGGTAAAATCGTTTGATTATAATATATTATATTTCTCCAGAAACTGCGATATTTTTGGTAAACCAAATGGGTATGACAATCTTTAATGGGAACAAAACCCACGCAATTAATATTACTGACAGATTATTTTTCCACATTAATTTCGGATGAAAAAAGATTCATAAAAAAATATTATTTAAAGCAGGGTTGTTATAACGACGTTTTTTTTGGAAATTAGAATGAGAGGTAGCGGCATTAAAACAATTATCTTGTCTTCGAATCTCTTCCATGATTTGCTTTTAGTCTCAAGTTCACAAAAGTTTCTTGCTCACATAAATTCAAACCTTTTTTTTCAATCACATCTTTAAAATTTGGTGGATAAAATTTGCTTCTTGGAGTTAATTTCTTGAACAAAATTTTTTCTTATGAGATATGAGATAAGAGAATAATATATACATATATTCTTAGCAACTGTAAATTTTAAAAATAGTTAAAGATATTTAATTTATTGGTATTTGTTTTGAGAAATAATTTTTTTTTTAATCAAATGTTTTGTTTAAAATATTTTCTAAATTTTACGATTTTTTATCATTCATAACTTATATTAAATTATTTGTGTATATTTTTGGAGCATTTTGTAATATTAAAAAAAACTATACCTGCACGGCATAAGCATTTAAATCATTTTTTTTTTTAATCTTCAAAATGGGTTTTCATACTTGTCTGAACTGAGCGATTTTATGGTAATTACATCCGTTGAATTAACGACCCCATTTAACTAAAGCGGGCACAAAAAAGTATTTTAATATTTAAGTAGCTATTTCTTTCAAGATCTTAAGATCTACACATTCATTTTATTCTGACCCTTTAGCATCATAAAATTTTTTAAAGAAAAAAAAAAAACAAAATGTATTTTTGTTCATAAATTAATGCGTTTATTACTATATTTTTATATTTCCAACTTTTTAACAAAAATTGATTTTATTTTTGGTTTCAATGCTTTCAGTTACCAATGCATAGAGAGAACAACTCGATTATGAGAAGCAGAACATTGAAACAAGATCAAAGTATGGAGAAAACTTCAAAAACAATGATGACTGGCGGTCATGTATTTTTCGACGGTCGCCAGAAATCAGGAAATACAAAACAATGTACACAGTTTATTTGATTGAATCTTCTGAACACATACGCAACCAAAATCAAACAGAGACAATAAACATAAATTTATAGTATCGAATTTGGAGCTGATTACATTTTAATCGTCTTTAAGTGTCATAAAAAAATAACTAAACAACAAAAACAGGAACAGATAAATATTTACAATATGTGGACTTCAGGTACATGTGTCACGACGGGTCCTATCGTAGTAAGCCAAACCTTGCAAGATGGAGAGAAATTTGTCAGATGGGAAGAGGTAAGTCATTTGCATAGTGGTAAATAGTTGAAATCAATAAATAAAATTTAAATTTATAAATACGTCTGAGAAAACTCATCCAGAGTTGATCGCATGCTCATAAGAGTTTAAAAATAAATATTATAATTTAAAAAAATAGTTTTTCAATACTTCTGGAGATTGTAGGCCTTTGAAACTACCTTTTTGTAGATTAAATTCATTAATAATAACATTCTTGTCCGCATGTTTAAAAAAAAAAACTGTTGTTGGCCTCAGTTCAGCATACAAATTTGTGTAGTTCAATCTCTTACTGCAATAACTTCAATTTTCACACTAATGTTCGGTTTCACAAATATATAACATGCTTTTCAATTTTTAAATGACGTATTTTGTATGGAACAAACGTCATTTAAATATTTAAAAGCCTGTTAAGCAGCTAAATGGGCTTTATGAAATCGGCCATAAGATAAATAAAAAGTCACGAAACTTCAAAAACTTTTATCACAAGTCAATACCCTTCGGATATTTGAAATTCTATATTTTAATTTAAAAAAAAAGCAAAAGCAATTTGAACATTAATTTCTTATACTATAATCCCAATGCAATCAGTTAAAACAATCTAAATTAGATTTTGCCTTCTTTCCCCCTTTTGATTTCATAAGAAAACGCTTATTTCAGAATATAAACCAAGAATCTAAATAATGGCAAACAACCGCAACGATAAATTCTTCCATATTTTGATTTACATCCATCTGTTGATGGGATTTTTATTGCTCTTCCTCAACTCTATAAATGAAATTTCCTCTCTGATTAGAGAAATGGGAAATTAAAATGCAAATTTCTACCGCACCATAATTCACAACGGATGCAGATGAAGGATTCAATCTTATCATAGAACAAGCAATAACTGTTTCAAATAAATATACACTAAACATTCCAAACGCCAATTCATATACATACATACGAGTACACCTACACATACTTTTTACTGTAAGGAGAGAATATCTAATTTAAATGAAAAAAAAGAAGGGGATGCTTGTGCGTTTATTACAAATCTTTATTTCATTGTAATAAAATCTTTAATGAATATACAGTTACTGCTTATTGGCAGGCACAAAGTCCTTAATCTGCTCAGCAATCCAGGACAAAAACGCATCTGTATGAGTATAGACTGATGGGTATGTGGTAGTTGTGCATGGTGTGTAACCCCATGAAACGATTCCGATTTGTTCCACTACATTGCCGTTGAACTTTACCAATGGACCGCCAGAATCACCATTGCAAGCCGATGCAATTGTTCCTGCATTGTATGAGCAGACGTTAACTGGGTCAAGCGGAGCATTTGAAGGAAGTAAAGTTTTGCAACGTGCATATCCAATGATTTGGGTGTCAAGTTTCTGAAGGGTGTTTGGGACCATGTTTGAATTGTCAATACCCCATCCGAACAGAACTCCGTCTCCAAGTTGGCTGTATTGGCGTGATGGAAGTTCAACCTTGCCGACAAGAGGTTTGCCTGTAGAGCGACGGATCTCTGACAAGTCGAATGGAGTGTCAACGTAAATTAAACCAATATCATTGGGCCCAACTCCGCCATTGTAGAGTTCATGCTGGATGGTGTTGTTCTTCAGTGAAACCGAACGAATTTGAACTTGGGACTCGTCGCTCCTCTTGTGCAAGCCAGCTACGATTTTAAACTTGTTGTAGATGAGGCAATGGGCGGCAGTAAGGACCCAGTGTTCATCGATGATACTTCCAGCGCAGAAGTGAGACGAAGACTTTAGCGAAACAATGAACGGAGCTTCGCCGGGTTCAGTTGTGGTGCCCGAAATAATATCTCCAGTACCGAACTGTGGTCGAATAAGTGGATACAGGTCAAATCCACTTACACTGACCACTGCAGTTAGAACGACACAAATAATTAGAACCTTCATGTTGGAAATATATTTTGTTTTGCAATTGTGGTTCTGTCTTTTATACTAAAATTTAACCTATTTAGTACTGCCAATAATCCTCAGTATGATTTATTTAATTAATTTATTATATTTAAACATTTTTATGAGGTGGCTATAATTCTGCACTTGTTCGCATTGAGTTTTGAAATCAAATTGTACAGTCCTTCTTTATGACCAGCTTTAACGCCTAGATAAGTTTTTATTATTTTGACCATAAATGACCATAAATGAACATAAACTGTGTCTAGAACTTAAACCAAATGTGTCTCGAGATAACTTAATTTTATGGTTATGATGCAGAAATCTGATACTACGGTCTTAATCCATTTTTATAAAGGGTTTTTCAATAAGGGCGGGTAGATGTTGAAGTGGAATAAAACAAGCTGTGTCTTGTGAGGTATTAACAAAATTATTATTTTTTTAAATTCTTCTTTTTGGTGGCTTCTTATGGTGGCACGGATTCGAGTGGTCCAATTTTCAATAACTCTTCCGCATAGATCTGAGTGAATTTGAGAGATGGCCTGGGTTATGTTAACTTTGAAGGGGCAAAATCGCACGATTTATGTCACCTTCACGAGAGAATCTCGTCCCTCAAATCAGAATTTCCATATGTCGTCCACATCCATATCATCCAATTTAGGTCAAAAGAAATTGGTTATCCTCTTCTTCGAAATTGGTTATCATCGATCTGTAGCACTATCCGTTGATGGTGATGGCAATGACATCGTCGTCTTGAAAACAGTACGGACTCCCCCGGACAGTGACGATGTCCTTGATAGATCTTGCGTTTCGTTGGCTGATTGTTCACTGAATCGTTGGACTCAAATTTGGCAATTTTGGATAATCAACTTGGAAGGACAATAACCATGTTAACCATGTACCTCTGGCCCAAAAGATTTTGACATTAAAGTTTTATCATTTAGACGTGCTTGTTCAATCGTGTAACTTGTCATGGTGATTTATGGCAACAGTACCTAACTAAATAATAAGCAGCAGATTTATCAGATGTCACCACAACAACATGACTGCCACAGGCCGCCAAAATCTACATGCGCCAATTGCAAAATCCTTTACTAACTCAAAAAAAAAAATCTTACCAACATGATGATATTTCTTCGTCAAAAAAGTACGTATACGCCACAGTAGACGTATTTATATTTCGTGTGAAGACTGGAAATCAAATGAAAACACTATATTTAATCAGAGAGATAATTTAAACAAATAATGTTAACCTTCTTTTATTAAACGACGAACAACAGCGAGTTACCACTTTTCATTCATTCTTCATTTAGGTATCTACTTTTATTAAAAAATAAATAATTTTCTTGAAGAGGATGAAGAGGATAGTAATAGAAATTCATGTTTGGGTTTTCGTCTCTGGTTGTATGGATATGTATAAAATAATATACTCAAATTTTATTTAAATAATATTATCTAATATTATTTTAGAAAGGACTAGCATAAAAATCAATATTTTCTATAGCAATAAAAAAAGTTTTTTTTTAGTAAATAAAATAAACACAAAAAAGATATTAGATTATATTATTTATTTATTTCATTTATATTATTTCTTTAAAGAAATCATTACAATAAATTTTAGCCGTTATTTTTGTAAAAAGGTCATCGTATCTTTAGAATTTATAGAAAACTAGCTGGCACGCCCGGCTTCGCACTGGTACACAAACCTAAGCTTCGCATAAAAATTAAAAAAAAAAATATAAATACATATGTATTAAGCAAATTTTTGTAATTGAATAGGTACTTCTCAATGGGTTTTAACCTACTTTAAGTTATGAATGGCTAATATGTAAGAACATGATCCTCTAAGTCCAACTTTTATTATTTTCCCATCGCAGAAAGATTTTTTGTTTTTATTCCATTTCAAGCACAAAAAAAAATTTTTGAAATCAGATGCCACTTTTTGTTTTTACCCATTTCACCCTATAAATGCCAATTTTAAAAAAAAAAATCTCTTAGGGACATCCACTAAAAAACAACCTTTAAAACACCAAAAGAATTTCTTAAACCGGTTTTTTTTATTTTTACCCAAAAGCCATTTCTTTACCACCTACAGCGCCACCTGTTGAACGATAATTGAATTGAAGTGAAAAACGAAATGTGCGACTGCAGCGCCACCTGTTTATATTTGTATATACCTTTATACTATCTTTCTACCAACTTGTGTGTTTTTTTTAAATGCATCCCGAAAAAGTCACTGTTTGGTGTGGATTTTGGGCAGGCGGCGTCATCGTTTCATATTTCTTTGAGAACGACTTTGGCCAGGCCATTGCCATCAACGGCGAGCGTTAAAAGTCGATGATTACCAACTTCTTTTAGCCTGAATTGGATGATATGGACACCAACGACATGTGGTATCAACCGGACGGCGGCGCTACGTGCCAGGCATTCGAAACTCTACCATGTTGCGTAGATAATTGGTAAATTTTGAAAATAAAAATCTAAAAATGCCATCGTGACACAAGGAAATAAAACAATCAATATCCACTCTAGAATAAACCTAGTGGGTAATATTATATAAATCATTGTATATAACCTTTTATAAGGGTTCTTTGGTATATGGCGAAAATAAGTTTATTTGTAATAATTACTTCCGATATCACAGCCAGTTAATTTTGATGTATGTACTGCAACTTGACCATCTGAAAGTCCTTCAGTTTCGAATGAAACAGTAATTAAAACCTGATAGTAAAAAGTTTGTACCTCTACCTGGATAGTTAAAAATCAATATAAAATAAAACAATAGGAGTATTTTATATTTTCTGCGGTGTAGTTTTTCAAGTTTAAATGAAAAACTTTTATTCAACTCAAAAATGATGTACAGAAGAAAGTTTATAACAGACAGGATGTAAGGGTTAAATACAACACAATCTAGCGGCTGATTATTAAACAAAAATATTTTCTTTTTTATCGCAGTTTTGGTAAGGTTAGTTCAATAAAATGAAAAATCGGAGTAAATATTCCACCAACAATATCTATTCCGTGGCAAATAATCTGAAAATATACGGTTTGAAATATCCATGGCCTCAACAAGATCATGACACTTTGAGTATTTTAAAGAGTAGTAAATTATGTAGCAACCGTTTACCTTTACGAATTTAATTTGGATACCTACCTAGAAAAATATCAAACTTATCATCTTTAGATGCGTGAAACTTTTTCTATTGTTTGCCTTCATCTTCTTCATTCTAATGATTGGTATTTTCAAAGTGTTATGGTTAATCTTTTATTTTTTTTTTTACTAATTAAACTAATTAATTTGTTAATTTTTGTAATTAAAATTTTCATTTGATGCCCCTTCTCTTCTTAAAGCGACATAACACTGTCATATATATACGTCCCATTATGCCATATAATATATGACAACATATTTGTTGTTTGTCAAAAAATTAATCTGAAATATATATAATATAATATATGACAACAAAGCAATCATATATTCAAGTTCTTAAAAAAACGTTTAATGTTTAATTTTCGACACAAAAAATTTCTAAACCAAATAATTTCAAAAAAAGTGCAATACTTTTACAAGCTTTAAACAAAGTATTTGCATACATATTTATTATTTTTTGATTAGAACAATTTATAATATGCACTTTGAATATCGGCAATCCAGTCAATATAAGCAGATACACGTGTATAAATTGAAGGCATATTGCCTTTGCCACAAGGAACATATCCCCAAGAAACAATTCCAATGAGTTCGCTTGGGCTGTTTGCGGATTCCTTTACCAAAGGACCACCAGAGTCACCATTGCAAGCCGAAACACCGTTTCCTAAAGATGAACTGCATACGTTTTTTGGATCGAGAGGAGCTGACTCTGGCAAAGTCTCCTTACACTCATCCCAGTCGACAATTTCAGTTTGAACAGTCTGCAGAGTCTTTGCACCCGTAAATACATAGGCTTTGGTTTGTCCCCATCCATACAAAGTTGTATTGCCTTGAGGAATGCTTTCATGTTCTGGGAGTACGGCTGGCTGGACTGATTCATTGAAGTCAAAGGGTTCGGAAACGTGCAGTAGAGCAATATCGTATGGTCCTACACTTCCTTGGTATTCAGAGTGAACTTTTCCAAAGTCAACTTGACGGTGCTGAGCGGTGGGCACGTTAGTTTGGAGTCGTTCATGGAGTCCTGCATACACACCCATTCCTACGGCCTTCGAAATACAATGAGCAGCTGTAACTATCCATTGCTTGTTGATGATTGTGCCACCGCACGTGTGTGAGTGTTTGCTAAACTTTCTACTCAACGAAACGATGTAAGGGGCAGAATTCGGGACAGCTTCTTCACCTTTAATAATGTACGGAGTTGAAAAGCTGGCAGTCAGCTTTTGAATTTGTTCGATAACCGAAGCATTGGCACACACCAACAACAATGCAAATACTAATATAGCTTTCATGATTGAGTTTTACAGTTCAGAATGTACTGACTATGCCTTGATCACGGTAGCAATTTATATAAGAAATTCTACTTTCCAATGCGATAGCCTTTAACCATAAGTCATAAAATTGATATCGCAGAAGTCATTTTTTTGGCTGGCAAATAATTTATTTGACTTATTAGTTCTGATTGGAACAAATTTATTAGTTCATAACTTAATCAAAGATTAGCAAAATAAGATTTATATTGTATATTATTTTAATCTTCTTATCTCAATCATATTAACATTGACTGAATTTGCCATCAGGTAGGCATTTCCATAATTTTAAATACAATAATTTATTTTATGTATCGTAATTTTATTTTCAAAAAAGTTTTAAACTTTGAGCCGATTGTGTTTTCACCTGCCCTAAAGCAAAGGGCAATTATTGGGCGGTTGTAATCAAAACTAAGTGGGTTTCGTCATACCTTCCGTCGGTCTGTGCGTCCAAGCTTCCACTGTAGTTTGAGCTGTAGACAACGATTTGTTTTAAATTTGGAACAGAGCATTTTTATGTAATTTCTTTGAGGCGAAATTTGTAATGATCAAATTAACTAGGTATATGAAAACTGCGTTTCAGAGTTTTGTAAAAAAAATCATAGTCTTATTTCTGGCTTTTTCGCGTATACCGTTTTAATTATTGAAATCATAAAATCTGGTACTCATATTTAGTTCAAACAAAATTGCATTTTAAAATTATTAAAATCGAGTCAGGCATTTTATTTTTTTTAAATCAACAGTCAATTAAACTTTGTTTTCAAACAAATCAAATTAAACACCGAAACATGTTTAATTAAGATATGTATTTTTTTTAAACGCGCTGATTATAATCAGAGCCTAACTATAGGTGTAAGGTGATTGAGGTGTTTTTTCCCCAAAGCGGGGCGATACAGTACAAACAGTTTCTTTTGTAATTCTTAATTTATACATACGCTTTTAATGTCATAGTGCGAGTTCAAAGCATATCTAAATTTTCAGAATTCTGAGTTTATAGAGCTTCTGATTGCCCAGCTGTCATAAAAAGTTAGATGTCATCTGAATTTTCAGAACTTTTTATGACAGCTGACCAATCAGAAGCTCCAAAAATTCAGAATTCTGAAAATTCAGTTAGGCGTTGAACGCGCCCTTATTTAGCTGCATGCAATTTTCATGTTTTTCATTAAAAGACCAGGCCTCTTAGGTGTCTTAAGAGTGCTACTCTTTAGTCTGAAATTTTCCCTCTAACCTTTCCTTGTCAAAACATTATTGTCAACTTCTCTTTCTAAATTATATGTTTAAGGCGCGGATTTGAAGCCCCTCTCCCTTTCAAACATCAAATACAAGTGCCTTCCAAGCATAAGGAAGTTACGTGGAGCTAGTATGATTCATGTCCGCAAATTTTGTCATTCAAAATTATTTGAGTATACAAACATGGGACGGGAAATCTACGAAATTTTTAATTTTGTAGAAAATAAAATCGCGAAATAATGTATAGAATTTAAGGCAGTAAAATCAGAAAAATTCGATTGTCTACGTTATGTAAATAACCGTATGCGTGCGAATTTGTACATGTATAAACCTTAATTTCATCAATTAAAATGTTTCCCAAGACAAGAATTTCAATAAAACTCATTCTTAAAAGTTTAAACATGCCTAGAATTGAATACGCCCTAATTTGTTCTCAGAAAATTCTTTATTGAATCTAAAAATTAAAAACATTATACTGATTAGCCTCTCCTAGATAGGCCGCTACCATTTCTAACGATTTCTGTTTCTCTTAGACAACTCCTTGTTTCTCATCTTTAAAAAAAATTCCAATCAATTTTACTACTTTCGTTTCATTTGAATTTGGTTTACCCTAACGTGCCAAAATCACATTAAATCGTACTAGCCAAGCCTTAGTCGTTAACGAAATCTACCAATGCCCCCATTTCGAACCCTTATAAATATATTTGTTAGGGGAATCCTTAATTGATGGCAGCTATATCCTTTGAACAAAAATGTGTGTTGACCAAAGTAAACCACCACACATTCCGAGTTACATAACAGAATTCCCAACCCTAAATCCGACTTGCCTAATCAAGTGTTAATGATCAGAAGGGGTTATGGTTTATTTATAAAATTCCAGCTACCAATAAAAATGCACACTGACGCGATTCCTTCAGCAAGGTCCTGTTTTCCATTCTTTATACTTGTGCGTATTTGCTTGAACGCTTTGAGTTGATTTTATCGCGCCACAGATGTTTGCTGATTAATAAAGACTTTAAATAGACAACAGCGATAATGCGATTGGCAGGACGAGCAGATGTAATTGCTATTTAAGGACACGAGCACCATATTTACCGCAACTTAAAGGCAAGCAGGTGTACTTAATTACATCAGTTTTTGCAATCGATCCAGGTATATAAGTCTTCAAATAGAAAATGCATATTTTTTCTAAGCAAGTGTATGGCTAAGAGGCTTCAAGGAAGCATATCTTGAGTAGAAGTAGATAAAGCGTAGAGAAAATGTGAACTCAGGAGATTATTTTATGTTCAAGCTATTCCAATGATTTCCCAATTTTTCATGGACATATTTAGATACATATGAGGTATATTTATAATTGGCACAAAAACATACAATTTTATGAACCGAAGTGTGTTCATAATTTTTAATTTTCAAGACATAAAGTGCAGGTTAAAGGTTATTCGTGGATATGGGAATTTTAAAATTTATCTAACTATTTCAGGAGTTTTGTATTTTTATTTTTATTGGAAAAGGTTTCCACGGTTTTGTTACACAAAAATCAGTTATTTTTAAGTAAAGCAAAAATTAATAAAACTTAAATCCTCAATAGTAAGAAAGTTTTATTATCTGATGTAATTATTTTTTAAACTATTGATAAAAACTTCAAGGAGTTAAAAGACACTTAATATTTCGTAACTGTTTCTAATGAAATATAATCTATTTCATGGGAAATAGTAAATTTTAAGTTTTTTAAAGCATCTCTCAATTCATAAATAACAATAAGTTTTATTTAAAAAGAAAACTATTTTTCATTAATTTTCACGAAAACATTCAGCAAAAGAAATTAAATACAAATAAATAATATAAATAAAAGAAATCATAAATTATAAAAAAATATCATACATAAGAGTATAAACGTCTCTGCGTCCGCGCATCCACTGCAACTTGAGCTAGAGCCTAACGGGTGGGTTATTTTACTTCAAATTTTGTATAAAGCATTTTTATGGGATTCCATGGAAGGGAAATTCAAATTTTTATTTTAGCTCATCTGGAACGGGTAGCTCCCATACAACAATTTAGTTTTTTTCAAATGTTTTCAAAAACGGTTCTAACGATATTGATTAAACTTCGCACCTGTAGTGACCCGAGTTATTGTAGGAAAACTGCGTTTCAAAAAATTCACACAACTGAAATAGGCATTCCATTTTTGCGATATTTGCGTGTATCTCATCAATAGCTGGACCAATTTAGTTATAATTTTGCAATCTGGTACTTATAAATAATTCAAACGAAATAACATTCACAAATTTAAAAAAAAAATAAATATAAAAAAACAAAAATCAATAAATTCTCTATAAAGATTTCATAAAATTAGTAACCTTTAACATGCATCTACAATATGTGGCTACACTGCAGTTTTTAGCCATAAAAGCAATTACCTGCGATCCGGTCGTGCATATTTTTTTTTCATTAAATCGTTTAAATTTATTAAAGAGTGTTCAAGTGAAGAGAGAAGAAGATGGCTTGCATTTCTTTGGGATCAAAACAGCTTCAGAAGTATAGTTACATTTATATTGATTTTATGTTTTTTGTTTGTTTTTTTTTTTTTTTTAATAACTATGAATTTAAGTATTCTACATATTTTATGTATTAAAACTTAAAAACCCTTTAACTACAATGACAATTAAATATGTGCGACTCTGTCGTGTGAACACATTTGCACATGCTTGAGGCAGTTCAGGTTTTTATTAAATAGCGGTGTGCAAAGAACAAACATAATTGCCTATTCCTGCAACTAGCTAGCTCAATCGTGACCCAGACAATTTTAAACGTAAAATGGTTTTCTAAAAATTAAAGAAAACTAAGGTCCAAAGCAAACTAACACGTACCAGCCTTTGTCGCATCTTAAGATAATCCACCTGTGTAGAGAACAATTGATTCTTCCCCATAACATAATTTAATAAATATACATATATTTACCGATTTACAGTTCTACACAATGTATATGTCCCTTCTCTTCATAAGATTAATATTTATTTATTATAATTTATGTAACTCAACATACCTACATACTTTAAATTTTGCACTTACACAAAAATAACTTATCTTTAATTTGTGTTCAATTTAAACAATTTAAATGTAAAAAAAAAAATACAAACCGATAAATAAACAAAACGTCATTTTGAATCCACTAAGTTTTTAAATAGGAAAAAACAATATTATCACTGAGAGAAATGTATTTTACAAGATCTTATTAATGCCACTCAGATTATCCGGATATATTCACTGGCTCAGAGATTTTTATTATTACAATAACATTTCATTCATCAACATGCGATAACTTATTGAAGGGGGTTAGAAGATCAAGCGAAATCGTGCCTTCTTTCGACACGGCTACTAGTTCTTAGGTACACCAGTCTAAGCACATCAATTTATTTCAATGGTATACTCGTACATGCGAAGTATACACATTTTGTAAGTACAAATTCATACATATATAATGTTAATGTACATAAATATAACGCTAGGAGCATATTGATGAAACGATTCTATTTTAGTGGATTTTCATGACCTATTCTTATTCGGGTAGTGGCCGATTTGAATGTATGCAAATCTTATTCCATTAATCATTTAAGTTATATCTATACGTGCGGCATATGATGTAGGTACACACAATTTTATTGAAAAACTTTTGTACACATAAAATCAAATTTTATTGCTAAATATTAATAAAAATGTGTATACATCTTTAGGGGTTTAGTTTTAATAATAACATGTTTTTTGTTGGAATATTTTGTTCACATAGGAGATATTTGTATATGAGTTAAATTTGAAGAAGAAAATTAATGGGAATTTTCCGATTAGAAGAAAACAGTAATTCTAGCTTGCAAGTAATTTGTAAATACTTATGTAAGTATGTATATCATTTTAAAACAAATTATATGTATATATATATTTGAACAAAATTACAAAAAGTATGAAACTTTCAAATTAGACATAAGAGTTTTGAAGGCATTCTGGTGGCAAACACTATTGTTTTGTTAACTAAGTTAAGGAAAAGGATAATTTGCTTGAAAATAGCTCTAAGCTTGTTAAGTGTCTGCTTAAAATACAAGCATTTAGAAACGACCTGTCTATAGGTACACATGTAGGTAAATTTGAAACCGATTAAAGATATGATTGTATAGCTTGCAAATAACCGGAGATACTTGTATTTCGGTTAAGCAATTTTTCTATTTTCGAGGTAGGTAATTTGGAAATGAAAAATTTACTGATGACACACCTGCACACTTGATGTGATTAAAAAAAGTGTTTAGAAATGTTTAATATAAAAAACCCTCAAAGGATTTTTCCTTAAGAAGGAAGGGTCATACAGTGCCGCCGAACTGTGCTGGAGTACCTACATTTTAAGTTTTTTTTTCTTTTAAATTTATAAAATTTCGACCGTACGACCGTGGTTTTAATAAAACTGTTCTTGCGGTTTTTGAATTAAGAACTCAGTATCCCATTTCGGAAATATTGTGCTATAATTGCAACAAAATGCCCATATTTATTTTTATAAATACTTTTTTTTTTTTGATAATTGCTGAATCAATTGTGTTAAATTTTTCTAAACAGTTATTTACATATACATACCAACATTTTTGATTCCAGTTTATAGTATAAACGTGTTCAAGCTAATTCTTTCCATTGGTAAATTCAGATTTCAATTTAAAAATAGATTTTTTTCGTGGTGAATGGAACACTTTTTTTTAAATTTGTTCTATTTTTGTCATTGTATTCGTGTAGTTTCGTTTCTGTGTTAATATTTCATAAAAAACTTCATCACTTGGTGCACTTTTAGAAGATAAAGATGAGCTTGATGAAGTTACCGATTAATTTTAAACTGGTTCCATTTATTATGAGCGAATATTTCTCACATATTATTACATAATTTCACACCTGAAAAAAAATAATCAATTCAAAAGACACATTTGCAAACTGACAGCTGTAAAATATGTTGGTTGTAGTACAGGGAGGGGTAAATCTGCCGAAAAATTTAGATCTGCAAAATTGATTTAAAATCAAAAATAAATCAATTTATTTTGCCCAGTGAAACGCAAAGATGGTCAAAATCGGCTGTTTGACAGATCCAAATCAAAAATAAATTGATTGATGGGGAAAACCCCATCAATTTTGATTTCTTATTAATTAAAAAATTATTCCACAGTTTGTATTTAGCACACTATTACTGATATATGTATGTACATATTGCACCTTTGTTTTGAAACTGAGTCGAAAAAGTAAATATAATAAGGGTACTCATACAACGATGTAGAACCATGAATAAGTTTACCATTTGGGTAATTTTAACATTTGGTTAATGAACTATCGAAATTTGAATGGGAAATGATTGGACACGTTTTTGGATCAATCCAAAGTTATCCGGATAGGTTTTTGTTGTTGTTATCCCTTTTGAAAAAAAAACAGATGACGCAACAACAACTCAAGGTATCTGAATATTTTTGGATAGGTTGACACCCTCTCGGATATGTTCTCGAACGCAAGGATTTACACAAATTGGATAAAATTACTCAGCGAATTTGCTGCGGAAAATGATTTGGTAAACTTAACAATTAGTCTAATTAGGTCACTGGCATGGCAGTCATTTCTTCATACCTATACCTTAAGGGACCCCTTGTTTGAAGGGAATCGTTGGAACCGTCAACGGTGAAATCGAAAATAAAAAAAAAACAATTCTATGGTCTAAATTATTAGAGCCGTTTTCGAAATAAATAACCTTTTTCATAATGGATGCATGGTAGGTACCGTTTCTTTTAGAATACAAACAAATTAAATTTTTCCGTCTATAGGGAATCAATCGTCATTAGTTTGAGCTCCAGATCGAGCTACAGACAGACATACATATATGCACATGTACATATACCCACTTTTTCATGTTCTTTATCATCGCAAGTAAGGTCTGATTAAAATCTTGAGTTTGATTTATTTTTAACGAATTGAGTCAAAAAAATCAAGTTAAAGTCAAAAAGTGAAGTCAAAAAAATCAAGAGACAACAATAAATGATTTGCTTTTTATAATTTTCTTACTAGATGTACCTAACAATCGTGGAAGTTCAAAACTTACAAAGTTCTGAACACATATCTGAACATGTCTAATCTGTAACACACCTAATCTGTCAAATGAAAAAACTATTTTCAAACAAAACGACAAGCCGAAAGGAAGAAGTTGACTCAGCTATGTAGAATAAAATGCACAAACCATCATTTTTCCCTAGCAGTTCCAAAATCAGTAGGTCATTAAAAGCATTTTTCTCTTATATTTGAAGAAATTTCTTCTTTTATGTGTTGTTATTAATTTATAAAACCAAAATATTTTTTGGGCTAGAAAACAAACTTGGATGCTTAATCTATTGGGGTTTTCCATTGGTAAATTTAGATTTCAATTTATAAATTGATTTTTTTCGTGGCAAATGGATCATTTTTTCAAATTGATTTATTTTTGTCATTGTATTCGTGTAGTTTCGTTTCTGTGTTAATACTTCAAAAAAAACTTCATCCCTTGATGCACTTTTGAGAAGATAAAGATGAGCTTGATGAAGTAACCGATTAATTTTAAACTGGTTCCATTTATTATGAGCGAATATTTCTCACATATTTTGAATACAATTTTCACACCTGAAGTTAATTAATCAATTCAAAAAATTAGTACAGGGAGAGGTAAGATCTGCAAAATTGATTTTAAATCTAAAATAAAACAATTTATTTTGCCCAATGGAACGCCAAGATGGTCAAAATCGGCTGTCTGACAGATCCCAACAAAAAAAAAAAAATTGATTTATTTTACCAATGGAAAACCCCATATGAAATTTATCTAATATTTGACGTTTAAGGAACAGCTGATTTATTTACGCAGAATTTACCCAAATGATTAAAGGGGCGTTCATTTAATATTTTTATTAATAATATGATTGTAAAATATTTTAAAAATGTCGAACATTAGTTCTACTAGGTACTTATTACTTGGTATAGATAATCAAGAGTAAAAATAAAAATTTTGCACGGAGTTTTGACGATAAGCAGAAAGGAAGGGTTAGGCTCTTAGAAAAAAAAAAAATTCTCCGTTGGCCCTGTGTCCGAGGAAAGAGCTTAAAGGAGAAGATACAGCAATACCAAGCTGCGGATGTTGAACAAAAAGCCAAAATACGTCGATCACATTGGTGCCCTCTCGTTCAGCTAATGATTAAAAAAACAACAACGAAAGATTCTTCGAATCCCAGCCAAGAGGTTTGAAGCAGCAGAAAGACCGACCTACAGTTTATATAGACCAAGCTACAGTCTAAGTCGATCGCAGGCCCACTTAGCGAAGCGTATACACAACCATATTCGTTCAGCGGAAGGATAAAACTAATTATCTGTCAAATCAGACATGAGCTAAGTGTTACCATTCACGAAATAAGCACTAGTTGAAAAAAAAACCTTAGATGGCGGACCCTTTATTTCATAAATTATGAGTTTAGCTGAATTATTCATAAAATTTCAGTTCGCACTTACAGAATTTAAACAGAAAAATGTTGATAGTCACACTTCACTTCCCTCAAGGCGGAGACCTCTAGTCAAATGATGACAAGCTGAATATTTGGTTTATTTTTGTCTTTAAAGCCTTCCATAAATGACCTAACTGCTTAACATTTTATTTCTCGTTTGAGTCTTTCATAAAAACAAAAGCTTTAATTTAAAGAAGAAATGCAAAAAAAAAAACAAATATATTTGCAAATAAATAATTTGTGTACTGTATATATTTTCAAGACGTTATAGCGCTTATTTTATGTAAATCAGCATTTTTATTTGTTCTGATTGTCCTTCTATTTTGCTCATTATTTATTCTAAATCAAGTCACTGACAAATCCAATTTTATGTGGGTTAGATGGCGTTTATTATATAAATAAATTTAAACGATTTGGATTAGCATATAGCACCTTTTATTATTTTCTTTTTGTAGTGGTTTACGAAAAAATGTGTTTGGGCAAGAGAAATAAAATCAAGCACTAATCATTGGGTGTGATTTTTTGTTAATCCCCACAATATATAAAATATTGTTGCGTTTTATGAAAATTGTTGAGTTCATTTGATGTTTTTTTCTGATTGCGCATTTAATACAATTATTAGTATTAATCTAGATATTTGTTAATAAGGTCCATTTCCATTTCCATTTCCATAATCATAATTATTTGTATATGTAAATTTTTTAATTCTCCATAAAACACTAAGTTATGGAAAATTTTGGGTTTTGTTATAAAATAAGATAAATTGTTTCCCAATAAAAAGAGCTTTTAACAACTTAAAACAATCGTTCAATTTACATATCCGAAGCTAAGCTTATATCTTCGGTCTCCGGTGAAATATCTTTAATATCAAATCCATTTCAATATGTATTATTCGTTTGAACGTATTAGAATTATATTTTCTAAGTATCTACCTTCTTTTATTTACTTGAATAATTTGTTTCAAAATGTTGTGAGAGTAGCATTATTATTTTTATAAATTGGTGACATAGTGTCAACCACATAAAAATGTGACAGAAATACTCGACGGTATTCCTTGAGTTATTACGGTTTGAATGCAATTATCTTTCAATATTGAATTATTTACTAATAAGTAAAAATAAAGCACAAACAAGAAATCCTGGTCATGACAGTTTTCTGATTAAATGAAAGACACATTAATTGTTCAATTCGATACTATATATATGGATATACATAAATAAGGAAAGGCTATTAATAGTTTTCTTTTTTTCATATTGTATTTATTATATTTGACGATAAGTATATGTGTAAACTCATAATATTTTGTTTTATTTTTAGGATGCCGTAACTGGAGTAGCAATTACTGGGCGCATCGATCCAAAAGGATTCTTTATGTACTGGAATGATCAGAGAGATGAAAAGGATTTATTGGATATCGCCACAATAAGAGATGTTCGAACGGGGGCATATGCAAGAAAAGCAAAGGTAAGTTTCGTAAAATTGTATTATATAAATATAACTCTTTAAAAACATACATACAGCATATTCCTGTGTAAAAAAATATGAACAAGAGATTTGATTATTCCGTTTCTTCTATGGAAAACCAACTGTTTCTGCCAAACATCAGACAGTTGGGGTAACCTATCATAAGGTTTTGTTGTTATTAGGTGTTTTCTTCTTGAAATCACCAAATGTTTGTATGAAATGTTTGTGGTCTTTGTGTATCGGTCGCCATTCGCAGTATCTTAGGTCGTTTTGAAACTCGGTTTCGGGTAATATATGCTTTTACAATTTTTGATTGGTTTCGATGGGATACAGAAGTTTTTAATCGGTATTATCATACAAAATGTTTCCAAAAACTCTCTCTGAACAATTAAAAATGTGAAGAATATGTTTAAAAATAAGGTTACCTCAGCAAAATTTACTTTTTTTTTGTAAACGCAAAAAAATGAAAAATAGTCGGATTGCATAAACTAGAAACAACAGTCTGTCCGACCACAAGATACGTCAAGAGGGCAGTCTTAGCTTAGGTACACTTATCCTAGTCGCTTCAAGGTTTAGTGGGGTTTTAAATTTTTAAAATACCTTTATGAAATCGGCCAAAAATTACACCCTCATAAATATATTGTAGTATAACCAGCGACGTAATATGGTTAGTGCGTAAGACTGTCATGACTGGAGGTCTGGATTTGATTCCCAGCTTCGACCACCTAAAATAAAAAAAATCGGATACTGCAAGAAAACAAAAGGAACACAGGAATGGTTGAGAGTTGTAAGTTACTTAGCCTTGGCTCTCCACGAGCTTTTGCACCCCCAAATTTATTTATTTTATTAATATTTTGAACCGATTTCGTTTTTTTTGTTCTATAATAAATTGATTTCAATTTTAAGAGTTTTTAAAAGCAACTTGCAGATCATCCTAATATATACATATGTATGGATGTATTATGAGATATACTTATATTGTTGTTGCAATAATAGGAAATGTTAATTTATATACTGCCACGCTTAAATGAATGTTAGTTAACGTACTCATTCAAACTAAGAATAGTTACCTATTCTATAATATTTCTATAGTTTATATAGCATTGAATAGTAGGCATGAATTAGAATTTATCGTGATTCGAAATCTTTTATTTTCATAAGAAAATGAGCGGTAAAAAAATAATTTGGTATGAACGATAAATGAATTTTATACTATCTACGCATACGCATACCAGGCAGGGCCGGACCAACCATATGTGCAAGATGTGCAAATGCACAGGGTCGAAAATTCTGGGGGCGCATTACCAGGAGCAAGAAAATGTAATCTGATCTTGCGCAAACAATTATGTACTGCCATTTGCATTTTAACCACAAAACTTGTTCAAATAATCCCAAAATAACATCCATCATAACTGCGCTAAGTTATTTCTTGGACACTAACTAAATTCACTTTCATTGTTGCATTTAGGGAGAATTCAACTCAAAATATCGTAAAATTAAACATCCCATTAGACATACGCATTGAAAGTCTACCTCCTGGGTAATGTGGTAAAGCCTTATGCATGCGTGTATCAGTGTATGTACGTTATGTATGCAAACATAAAAAAGGGCGCTTTTTACAAATCTAGCAGAGACCGCAAGTTTAGC
This sequence comes from Leucozona laternaria, assembly GCA_932273885.2. Lineage (NCBI taxonomy): Eukaryota > Metazoa > Arthropoda > Insecta > Diptera > Syrphidae > Leucozona > Leucozona laternaria. The sequence continues at coordinate 115,001,206 of OW026368.1, read as the reverse complement.
TGGGCCCGGCCCTGTACGTAGGTATATAGTTGCAGTTTAAAACAAATGTTATTATGTTAAATTGGACCCGAAAGAATTATAAATACAATTTTGAATTATAGCAAAGTGGTGATTATTGTGGGAAGAGGACTTACTTACAATAAACAGCTACAGTATTTAACAGATAAACGAACACGATTTGAAACAGCTTATAAGAAATGCAAGGAAAAGTACCACTCCCTTTTTCAGGGCCTCAGTGACTAACACTCTCAAATTATTCCCATATGTGAGTTGTAAGTCGGCATGAACAGAAGGGAGGTACAATTTTCCACCGAATCCGAATGACTTAAATGACAAAAAATACTCTTCGAGATTTATCACTTTCTCGCAAAAGGCAGTACCCCTGAAAAAAAACGTTTATCTTTAGGTGGTTGGGAGTCGAATACAGAACTCGTGTCTGGATAATATAACAAACAAAAGCTGATAAAAGAACATTTTTCCAGCATCGACGTCTACTAATCTTTTCAGATGATTAGTAGATTTCATTCTTTACCTCATTTTTGAAAAAATAATTGATGATTTTGGATATACATAAAATATAGGTATAAAGTGAAGTTTTTGGTTGTAAGGTTTTCTAATCAAAAAATCCTTTGGAAATTAAAATATTTGTATATCCACAATTCCATATTATGTACCGTAGCTACTAAAAAACAATATAGTATTACTAAAAAATTGATATGTCATTTCACTACATACAATGATGTTCATGAGCTTAACTCCATTCATAGAAATTTGAATGCCCATTCAATTCACACAGTTTATTTGTATGCAAATAAACTTGAAAAACAAAAAATCTGATAATTTCGTTGAAAGGCAATATGTATGTATGTAATTGAAAATCAATTCAAATGAAAAGCTGTCCCGCCATCAGTAGCTCGAAGCACAATTGCTAGCGATGACACATTCATGCCTAGGTCCAACTTAATAGATCAAATAAACCATTTAAAATGACATGATTATAATCAAATTGCACAAAAATAAATTGATTTAGATTAATTAAAAGGAATCAAATGTGGCATAGCACGAATCGTATAGATGTATTTGGGTATGTATGTATGTATGTATTCACATCGTGTAAATGTATTATTGATTTAACTCAATAGTCGGATAATAATGAGCTCGTAATTGGCAACGCTAAAAGAGTAATTTATGCGTTTTTGTGTAAAAACCGGCATGTGGTTGACGAAGAAAAGGGCTTATTACTCATTTAATCGATTGACGGAAACAATTTTTTGTCTAACAAACATACACGTAATTTTCAGTAGGTATTGGTACATATTTGATATTACAAACCTCCAAAATCTTCGTTCAAAGTTCATGAGAAATTAAATTTTAATTTAATTAGTAGAAACTTACTGAAGGTTTTAGGATTATTTTCCTTATTATGATAGTTAGACCCATTTGCTGAAACAAAACTTAAATATTTAAAATCAATATAAGCGCTTATTTATGAGTTTAGGCAGACGAAAAGGTATCCAAAAAACGTGCAGCACGTGCATACTTTACTCTCTACACTCTTTCCTATTATAAACATAATGCATGTGCTCCACGCTTTTCGTTATAGATGTATGGGGCTAGAGGAGCAATTGTTTTAGTGTGTTTTCAAAAGGTGGTAAATTGTATCTGTTATTCAGCAAACAAGAGGAAGAGGATTAAAAGTTTAAACAATTAAACGTCAGAAAACTTTCGTGGAAAGACAAACACAATCTATTTATATTTATTTGAAATAAAAATTATACGACCATTTCACATATAAAAATTAGAAGTGACTTTAGACATGACAATTATAACAGTATTTGTTTATGAAAGTAGGTCCTCCGCCGGTGGGCATACTTCAGGCACCCAGAATTTTTTTTCAAGTCGCGCGAAGCGAAAAACTGACATACCTATTTGTTATAAATTGGCATGTCTCTAGTCTCGTCCATAAATATTATAGTAACAACTAGTTTTTTTTATCTTTAAGAAATAAGGTACCTATGTATATTTCATTTACAAACGCTTGTTCATTTTTATGTTTACATTAAACTTATTTTAAATTTCTATGTTTTTATTCCAGGATCCTAAACTCCGGCAGCTTTTGAATATGGGATCCATGGAAGATACTCTGGAGGAAAAAACTATAACTGTCATACAAGGGTCTGATTTCGTCAATCTTTCTGTAATAAATTTTTCTTGCATAAACAAAGAAATTGCACAGGTAAGACTACCTTTTGATTTGTTTTAATTTTAGCCAAAAAAAAATCAATCCGGCACAATTTTCCTCATTAAATCATTAGTATCAGATAAATCGACCAATTATCGGTGAAATAGCAAAATTAATTTTATGTGGTGGGTTGTTGTTTTTAATTGTCTCGAAATTACCAATCAAAAATTTTCTATGATGTTTCCAAATGATATTGCTTAAGGTTCATTAAACTTTTTTTCAGTAATCATTTTTTTTTTCTTATTTGTGATTGAGTTCTACAATGATTGACATTTAAAGTATATAAAATAATCTAAATTAATTCCAAGCATCCTTTCTGCGTGCTTATTTAATAAAAAAAATATTTTATTATCGTTCATCATTGTCAATGCATTGATTTAATTGCCTGTTTTTGATTGATGATTATTTTCATTAGCAATTTTACTCGTATTATCGTAGGTTCAATAAAAAATGGAAAAACAGTAAAGCCTTATTTGCCTTTCAATTAAGAGATAACTAATGTTATTTGTACTTAATGCTTTATCTCTCTCCTTGTGGCATTTGCATTTAGTAAATGGAAAGCGAATTAAGTATCTACTTGTCAATAGAGTATAATAATTATAGAAATTATACTTCGAAAACAAAATATATGAGGTGATAAATGTGTGCTTACAAGAATTTTACATGACTCAAAATCAAAATATATTTAATACCAGGATTTCTAACTACTACTAAAACATCATTTATGATACATATGATTGGTCTGTATTCCAAAAGGCAGTGATCTAAAATTCTTGAAATCTACAAATTCTGATTTATTTTGTTCATTCTGACCTAGAATTTTGCAGTCACTCATTTATTATGCATACAAAATCTTTGAATATAAAATAAGGATCCGCTAACATTTAAAACAATGTATTAAATAAAAATTTATGGAAAACCTAATGTGAAATTATATATATTTTGTCAACAGTATTGGTCTTACGAGCTCATGAAGTTAGCATATAGTTTATCACAAATAAATGGCTCCTCGAATATGTTCCTTCAAAAGGCTCATACCAAATTGTGCTTGCAAGCGGTCAGAGATAAAATGATTCCAGTAAAAAAGTAATATAAAACATTTCTTTTTGAAAATAAATTGCTTTAAATGCCACTTTTGTTCTTAGTATCATTAAAATTTTCACCCAAAACAAAGAGGATAGGAAGCGTGTTGAGAAAGCTTTAGATGTTTCCGGTCTACCATCAGGCAAAATAGATAGCTTGCCTCTGTCTAAATTCCAATTCGAAGACTTTTACAATCTGTACAAAAATCTAACACAGCGTACTGAAGTCGAGAAGATTTTTGATGGAATGTAAGTTGAAAATTTGTTAATTTACACATAATATGCAAATTACAATAATTATTATAAAACAGTGTAGGTAACTCAAAAAGACGTTGCATGACGATTTCCCAACTGGTGGAGTTTTTAAATAAAACTCAACGAGATCCTAGGCTGAATGAAATACTCTACCCTTATGCGAATACGGCACGAGCAAAGGAGATAATAACGGAATACGAGCCAAATAAATTTAATTCTCAAAAAGGACTGTTAAGTTCGGATGGATTTTTAAGGTGAGATGGTAAATTATGTTTTAAAAAAAATATTTCTAATTCATAAACTCATACATATAGGGATTTTTCGTGTATCCTTTCCTTTAGACTTTAAGCTAAGACAAGTTTTGTTTAGTCTTAAGTTGAACAAAAAACACTTTTACTGTCCGGCTTATGAAAGGACGTCATTTACTTTAGACAACCTTGTTTTTGTAATTTACATAGTTTAAACATTATTGTTTTCTGGATGGCGATGTAGATATTGCTTTAACGATGTAAGCCACTTACCATACAAATCTAGGTCAATCAGCTCCACAAAAAATGAAAAAAAAAAATGGAAAAATTAATTGAACTATAACATAATGTGGCACATAGTGATGGTTTGGTTGGGTAAACATACTACACTAAAATGTAATTAAAATACATGCACAATTCAGTATTCTATATAGAAAAATATTAGTATACCAATGCTTAAATCAGTACTTACATTGTTTTTTTTTTTCTGTATCCCTCCGGGTTGAAATATCTATAAACTCTATTTCTCATGGATTGCACTTTTCCATTCAATCGGATTTCATGCAAATGAGATAAAACATTTTGTGAAGAATATTCTTGTTTTTCAGAAAAGAGTTTTACGAAAACCACATTAAATCGATATGTGTACCCATACCTATACATCTTTGCACTCCTCCTGCATTTCAATATTCCATTACATAGATCAATGGCTGGGTGGGTTCCACAAACTTTTCGTCTTGATGGTTTTACAACCAAAAGGGGGTGGATAGTAACAGTAGAGAAGTTTTTTTTTTGTATTATTTATTGTAAATCACATTTCAACTAGAACAAGTTGGAATGCAATACCAAATACTTACATCAGAAGGAACCTCCTAGTTCTCGAGTCTTACACCATCAACGCTATTTTTACTTCACTTCTTAAGGATAAAGGCGATAGAAATATTATGGACATCGATTTAAACTGTTTTCGTTTTGAAAATTCTTAAACAGAAATGTGAAAGAATACCTATACAATATATTTGAGCGTCCCGTAAAATTTTTTTTTGGAGTAGGTATCTTAACGAAAGACCCTGCGTATTTATGAGTATATTATGGCAAAAATAAGAACAAAAAAATTCAAGGGTACTTTTGAGCCTCTACCGCGCTCTGAGATTTATTAAAATATACAATTTTTCTTTCTATTTTTTTGTATTTTCAATATTTTTTTTATAAAAGTTAATCCTTGTTGACAGATGTAAACTTTACGTATTTAGTAACTTGATAGTGTTTTTTAGCACTTGGCGCTGATTTTGAAAGTTTGGTAGGTAGTAGTTTTTTTTTTGTTTTTATTCGACTTAAAAAATGGTTCATTTGTCCTTGCTACCTACCAATTATACTATTCGTTCGGCGCAAGATTCCTTAATATTAATTTAATAGTTATAAATTATTTTAATTCATCTTTGAAAAAAAGAATAAGTATAACGAATCTATCTTGCTAACTGCGACGCAACGTTTTCCAAATTAAAAAAAAAATCAATCCTGCAGCCACAAACATAGTACATAAGTTTTGTATGTGTTTGTTCGACTGCTTTCATCGCTAGCAAAGAAAAGCCATAAGCCTACTAAGTTCTTTTTGCGTAGGAAAAGAAATTAAATGAATCAACCCTTGAAGTGTTTAGTAGTGTTCGCTTTGTGTTATAATTGCTTTGTGTTTTTGCTATTATTTAATCGTCTGCGTCAAAATGAGTTCTGGACCTCGTCGACAAGAAACAATGTGTCCCTTTTTCGGGCCCTTTAGAGAACTGAAAAAAAATCAATTACCAACAGTGAAAGAAGAAATAAAAAATGTTCTTTTGACACAATGCAATCTGAAAACAAAATGCAATGGCAGAAATCCGTCAAATTCCGAAGTTTTTTTATATTGTGAGTACAGAAATCAGAAGAAAAATATTTGGAAAAGTGCATCGATTCCAATTGTGTGTCATAGTCGAATCTTACAATTAATCTAAATTCACTATGATAAATAAATGACTCTTAAAAGATATCCTAATTCGAAAAAAAATCTCAGCTATAACAGCAAATTGCAAGACTTTATCAATCTTTCAAGTACAAAAGGATAAAAAAAGTACATGTTAATAAAAGGTCATTTTTAATAGACCAAAGAAGTGATAGAAAAATGGTGATCGGTGCTGTTGACAAAGTTGAAACGTTAAGAAATCAAAAGCGAAAAGAACGTAGTGCACTAAATAACCAAAAAGTTACCTCTTCTGTCTTACCAAATTTAGTAGACGTGGTCGATAAGGCAAAGTCCATTGAATCTATAGAAAGAAGAAACAATTCAGTGGAACCAGTCGAGACAGTCCCTATATCAGAGCCCTCAACATCAGCAGGTAAGCGTAATTTACTTGATCTACCATCTGTAGCAAGAGTTTACGATAGATATGGCCTTTCTGTCCGATGTGCTGCAGCAGTGGCTTCAGCAGTTCTCCAGGACGTTGGAATTATAAAAACCGACAGTACCACACTTGTTATTGATAAAAACAAAATACATCGAGCCTTGTTGAAATCAGGAAACAGTTCATCAAACCAAAATGATGGTATCTTAGCTCGAAGTTTATATTTTGATAGAAGAAAAGATAAGACCCTTATTTCTGAGGAAAAAGATGGACTTCATTATCAAAAACTGGTTCTAGAAGAGCATATTTCAATTCTTACAGAACCACAATCAATATTCTTGGGTCACGTAACTCCAAAGTATGGTACAGGAAAAGAAATATGCAATTCAATTTTACATTTTTTTAACGATAAGGGATTTGATTTACAAACTATTCTCTGCATTGGATGTGATGGCACTGCCACCAATACAGGTTGGAAAGGAGGAGTAATTCGTTACATGGAAATGGAACTAGGTTGACCATTTCAGTGGGCAAAATGTTTACTTCATGCGAACGAATGGCCGCTAAGACATCTTTTCACCAACTTAGATGGATCTACTTCGGGAACTCGTGAGTATTCTGGCCTGATTGGTAAGGCACTAACTGATTGTGAAAACTCCAATGTTGTTCAGTTTTCGCCTGTTGTCGGAAATGTACCTGATATTGACCAAAAAAATGCAGATCAATTGAGCACGGAACAAAAATTTCTTTTTGAAATGTGCCAAGCTATCAGATCAGGTTAGTGCTCTCCCGGATTAGCAAATCGACAGCCCGAGAAAATGGCACATTCAAGATGGGTTACAACTGCTAATAAACAAAAAACATCACTTTTACACAAGTTGGGAACACTGGTCATATTAATAGATGTTAATTACACTCTTGCTTAGCTATTACTTAATAATTCCTGATTTTTTTTTTTAAAAATTGCCCAACTTTGTGAAATTCCCATCGACATACAGTCAGGAATTTCAAAAGGCGAATCAGATTTTTTCCCAATTTCCGAATGTTCCATGTTCCCGGAGAAGTTTCTTCCTTACCCAAGTGGCACACATTTGAATATTGTAACCAGAAACCGAAAACACTTGTTACATTAAATTTACTTCAAGGCTTTTCTGAAACAACTATGAGTTGCATAGATGTTTCTGAAAAGTTTTTTTTTCTTTTCAATGCAATCTAACTTCAAACTGATTGTTCTTGCAACTGAAATTTAAACGTTTCAGTAACATTTATCTTTTGCAACCTCCAAGTGACCCAACAATAACCTAATGCTGAAATGATTTGGAAAACTGAAATGCAACTTATATGCAACTTAAAGAAACTTACACCTTGAATTTTTCACATCGAATGAACAGAGGGAGAGATTGAAATTAGCAACTTGAATTTAACTCCTCAGTAACTAATTTGTTTCATCTGTTAAGGTGCGAAATATTGTTGTTTTTTATTTTTATTGCAAACCATATTAAAAATCTCTCTGCAATAACAAATTGCAAAGATAATCCAATCGCTTATTGAAAATGTACTGAATTCCAATCATTCATCATTTGTTACTATACGGTCACAATGTAGTTTCAATTGTTTAAGTTACTGAAGTAATACTAAAAAAAACATGTCTTAAACAAACTTAACTCTTGAAAGGAATTTCATTGTTTTTAAATTTATATTCAGAAAAGTTTTCTGAAACTCCTCAATAATTCAAACAGTGTCAATGGAGATTATTAAAAACTAAATGAGTTAGAAGGGTTTCATTGAAGTTTTCTATAACAAAAATTAATACTAATACCTAAAACCTAAGTATATGTTTTTGAGAATCATGAGTAAAGCATGTGAATACTCCGGATTTAAGGAGCATAGGATTTTACCGTATTATGGAAAATTAATATCAAGATCTGAAAATTAGTAAAAAAAACGTTGCAAAAGCTTGTGTGAGCAGAATCTTAAGGTTGCAAATGTTTGTGTAAGAAACAAACTTAAAAATAACTTAAATTTGTATGTGACAGCGCTGATCACATCAAAGCAGTTACAATGAGGTTACTATGAGGTTATTTGAAGAACAAGAATCGTTGACCATGTTTTCGGCAGAAATAAATACTAATTCTTTTTCTGAAATTTATTCATATTTTAACATTTAATCAATAATAAATCTGTTCGCATTCATCACTGTCATTTGCACACCGAAGTTTAAAAGCTATTCCAAAATTTTAAAGTTTTTAAATATTTGTGTTGGTACCATATAATGTATTTTGTATTTTTTAAGGCTTAAATTTATTTAAAAATTAATTTTCAGGTATTTAATGTCAAGTGATAATCCAATAATGGCTCCAAATAAACTCGATTTATGCGATGACATGGACCAACCTTTGTCACATTATTTCATAAATTCGTCACACAATACCTACTTGACTGGTCATCAGCTAACTGGAAAGTCTTCTGTGGAGATCTATCGCCAGTGTCTCCTGGCGGGATGCAGGTACATTTTATGCTTCAATATGTTTAAGGAATAATGAAATTTTTTTTAATCGAATAAGACCGGCACTTAACTGGTTTTTGATGATAAGCTAATTCTCATAATTTCTTTCATTTTTTGAGTAAATCGGTCATTGTGTTTTAAATAATATTCGTGTTTTTGTTATTAAATACAAAGAACCTATTTTAGCAAGACACTTTTGCTTAAAGATAAAAACTTAAGTACCTAATTATTAATAATTTATTGTTGCACTGTCTTACGAGAACTCGGCTATTGAAAATTAAGTCAAGTGCATAAGTATAACCAGCACGAATTCCTAATTATAAATAGACTTTGAGTTTACCAAAATAATTATTAAACCCTATTTATAAAATAAATATTAAAACAAGTGAAATGGTTCCTTTTTTAGATGTGTTGAACTAGATTTTTGGAATGGACGAACCGAAGAACCAATTATTGTTCATGGATATACATTTGTTCAAGAGATTTTTGCCAAGGATGTGCTCGAAGCAATCGCAGAGAGCGCATTTAAAACTTCAGAATTTCCTGTGATATTAAGTTTTGAGAACCATTGTAATCCACGGCAACAAGTAAGTCAATATAATAATAATTGATAACAAACAGTTTACAATATCTTTTTTAAGATTAATTATACATACATACTATAGATATAGGTCCTTACTTTAATCATTATTAACAATGGAGATTTCAATTTAAGTACGTATAAGTATTTGGTATCCTTAAGGCCAAAAGAGCTTTAAGCCTGTTCAAGAAGATATTCTCTTTGTTTCTTTGTGCACTTAGGCACTTGAGGTTTTTAAAAAAGGTGAGTGTTCTTCTAAGAGTAAGAGTTTTGGCTAGTCGACAATGTCATTGTTATATCTTATTCTTAAATTAGATTATTCCTTGTGTGGCATCTCTTTGCTTTTTTTTTGCCACACTATATATTTTGTATATACATATGTATGTAGGTATGTATGTGAATTGAAAACAAAAGCAACTATCTCTGAATTGTCATCGAGTAGGTATATTTTCAGTAAATTATTTGCTGTAGCTAGAAGTATATTTATTGTTACATACATACTATGTGTAGTTAATTTAATTTTCGTTTTTGAGTTTATATTTTTAAGAGTCCCAAATTCCTACAAATGTCTAAGTTTTAAAGGTTTTTAATTTTTAACTTTTTTGCTGTCCGATCAAGATAAAAAAAGCGTAGCAGTAATTAAAGACGTGTTGAATTTCTATCGAACTATTTATATTCTCACTCACTCTTAGAGAATATAGGTAGGCTATGTTATGTAGGTATGTTTAATGCAATGGATTTAATATATTATAAAAAATAACATCACTTTGCAAAAAAAATAATTTGTTTTTACTTTACCCAAAAACATTGTATGTATGTACATATGTACCTACTCTAGTGTGCAAAAAGCATACTTCCAAATAAAAAATGGAACAAAATATTCAAAAAATCATATCTCGAAAACATATCCTGTCGATTTTGTTTAGTATAATTTTCGAGCTCAAAAGTCAAAAATATAAATTGAAATATAGCGAAGTTAATGTATATACATATGTACTTACATTTTTGCTTAAAACTGTAGTGTAATCAGCGGAAAGCTGTTTAATGTCTATTAAGAGGCCTCAGTATACACTCGAACATAGTGCGAAAAAAATTGGTTCGACCAAAATTAACTCGAACTTCGTTATTCGTCATTTTCACTTACAAATTGATTCGTGAATTCGTGAATTATGACCGCGAGCAATTGTTTTTCTATTTATTTAATAATTATCACGCAATTATTCTTTTTTCCCAAATTTCAATTTAAATTAAATAAATAAAATTGAATTCGGATTTAAAACTAAAAATTGATAAAATCAAAGTCCTTTTAATTTTTGTGAAAGCGACAAGTAAAATCAACTCAAATATAGGAATAGAACAAAGTTTATTGGCACCATGTTCGAGTGTTTACAGAGGGCTTTAGATTGGTATTCCGGGAAACATTGATTAAATTCAGTTTTTTTTTACACAAATATGAAAAACTAATTGGGGCATATTCATAGTCACTTTTAAACTCCAGTTTATCTTAGACTGGGGTTTATTCAATGTTATTTAGATAGGATAAACCCAGGTTTTTCTTAGCAACGGCTTAAACAATGTCTATGAATATTTCCCATTGAAGTTAAATTATGTTTAAACCTTGGTAAAACGGTTAGTGGATTGGAATATCAGGCCGGAGGTTTCGTGACGAATCACAGCCTATTCCACATAAAAATGTTTTTTTTTTCAATGGTAGTGACTCTTGCGAGGTATTGAGAAATCCTTAAAGAGTATCTCTTGATACAGTTGTGGGTCCCCTCAATCCCTCCGGACGAACAACATACACACTGATGGGACCTGTTTGTCTACGAGCTATCGTGTCATTTTTGTATTTTATTTAATTTAAAATTAAATTTTTTTTTAAACGGTTCAAGTGCTGCTAAAACATATACATACATACATATTTTTGTATCCTTATTTCTCATTTGTATAAAGTAAAGAAAGCTATTACATAAATGATTTTCTATAAAGAATTAAATTAAAGTATTCCTCCATCTTATTTTTTATTTCATTAGAAGCTAATCCATTTATTCGCAGTAAAATATGTATATGTATGTTTTTTAAAAGCTGTCATAACAAAATGCTTCTGATTGTGTGATTGTATTAAAAATCCACAAGGATTAATAACTCATCATGGGGCTACGTCATTGCCACTACGGCACTACCCTCTAGGTTATAATTTATTGCTTGAGATCCGGTCACACCCTAATATACCTACACCCCAATTCCCTAAGTCTAAACATTAAAATAAACATAATTCTTTACGCTATAAAATTCATCACGGATATTAATAGAAATGCTTTTCCTTGAAGGATTTGAAAAATTGACTATTGGCGGCTCTGTATAGGCGTAGTCAATATTATTGTTAAATTTTTTTATTTAGATATATTAACTTACTAAGTATTTATTGCTATATTAATGTAGCGAAATGTTTTATTTTTGAAATTTAATTTGCTGTAGGCTAAAATTGCTAACTATTGCCGTGATATTTTTGGAGACATGTTGCTAGATAAACCACTTGATTCACATCCCTTGGAGACAAACTCTGAACTACCGCCACCATCCCTATTGAGAAGAAAAATTATAATTAAAAATAAAAAGAAACATCATCACCACCATCATAAAAGTAAGGGAAACACTCATTCTCAAGCAAAATTGACGACAACAAATTCAGGTAAGATCTTTGTTTGTTTAAACAATAAGTATCAACAATTAAATACCTAGATGATAGTTTAGTTAAATAATAATTATTTATTTTATAATTAAAATTATTTATATTTTATATACCTACATATGTACATTTGAACGTTCATTCTATCTAGATTTTATTGTATTTACAAAAAAATGAATACAAAACTGTAAAATAAAACTTTCGATGAAGCTCGTACCTCATTAGTTTCTGTGTTTACAGAATAGATAAGTGTGTACAGCGAGTACCTATTAATGAGATTAAACAAAGTGACAATTTTTTCAAAAACTGTAATATTTTTCTCTTTTGATGTGAACTTGAAAGACAGTTTTATTGATTTAAAAAAAAAACCTTTGAAAATTTTTAATCTTCACGAATTCACTTTGCCCATTACCGATTAATACAGCAGTAGCAAAAAATAATGCAATTTTCTAAAAAAAAATACTCAATACCCTTACCCTTTCTCTTACCTTACATATATGTTGTATGTATCTACATGTGTATGTGCATTTTTAGAACTTAATTTTCACATCTCAAAAAGGTAGATACTTAAATTAATCTTTGCATGAGAGCTTTAACTCATTCCAGATTACAAACATTCGAGTTTCTCCAAAATTGAGTCTAATCCGACCTCCCATTTAGACTCAAGCTCGATTTACATTAGATAAACATAGACAACTTCTTTAACATTTTTAACCGTCAAAAAAATTACATGTCAACAGAAAGCAAGTAAACAATAATTATTATAATATTCCACATAAGAAACATAATTGAACGGTCATGGGATAGAGAACAAGATTCAATTTATCTTTTTCCGCAACAAAATAATTAAAAAATAATTGAATCGTAGCACCACGGTTATTATGAAAACTAACCGTAACAAGCCTGTAATCCAGCTTGACATAAATTCAATTTACTCCAATCGTATCTACATATTTTTATAATTTAAATATTTAGCTGATAGAATTATATCTGAACTATTTAAATGCAAATTAACAGAACAGTACACCTCCCGAAGCTATCCAAGAGAACATTAGCTTCTTGCTTGCTTTAGCAGCAAATCGTTTAATAAAATGGATTCTTTTTTCTATTTTCCATTCGCCAAAAAAAAAAAAACATCACTTTTAACTAGACATGAAAAGCAGCTTAGTCCATTACAATTGATCTTTTATCTTTATATTTCTATGGAATTTTACAGTTGATGCCAGCAAAATGCCAACTATAGCTCCAATCCAGCAACAAGTTTCCATTCAAGAAGATGGAGTTAGTTCCGTGCCGCCAGGAGAAAGAGGAGCGCTGACAACGACACAGTCAACTGGAAACAGTGATATTGGAAGTCATGCACCACCATTGCATGTATGTAAAATGTACATTGCGATAAACCTTTTTTAAACCCTTTTGTCCTCTTTTAACCATTCTAGGCAGCTCTACTTTTTGTTTGTCCTTGTTGGCATTAAACAGAAAATATTTTTTTTTTTTTATTTTTGTTTGGTATAAAATGAAGAAATCTGGGTCGCACGTTAGTGCTTTATTGATGCCGATACATACATACATATGTACATAGCTCGCAACTGATATTATACTTCCGCTATCCTTATTTACAATATACGAAATCTGGAGGCCTACAAATATTTTCAGTTGTGATATTGTTTATGATTTAATGGTACCTATTTTGTTCTAAGTGATAGATCTTCAAAAAAGATGGAAATACCAAGCTCTAGGCTCTCTCTAACAACGAATCATTTTCATCAATATTTAAACAAAGTATGTAGGCGCTTTGATTGAAAATTTTGTAAAAGAGGCCTTTAAGATAATAGTGGCAGAATAAATCCCTTAGCCATTTCTAAATTACACTGTAGACATAAGTTGTTTTCCATTAAGCTGACTTTAAAAGGTAGTTTTGCATCAAGCTGACTTTATCCCTTTGCCTAAACGAATCTAAACTTCTTTAAAACTAGTCAAAAAAATTGTCAAACCTTAAGGTGGCTGTGCAAAGAGACAAACATCAAACCGACGGACGCACGGATACGGATGTGAAAACTTACTTTTTTTAATCTTTTTTTTTCATTTAAATTAATTTTGTTTTATACTGAACCAATATTTGCCCTAAGAGTAAGAAAAAATTCCCAAAAGGATCCTTGTTCTATACGTAGAAAGCAATATCTAATTCTAATAGAAAACCCATAGAGCAAGTAAAATTATTTGAGCTGGAAAAATGAAAGACGATGACAAAGGTTTTACTTCAAATAGAGAGTTCTGTCTTTTGCATAAATGACAATGAGGTTGATTGATGGATTATCCTGTATCTAAAGAAGGATTAATTATTATTATTTTGTGAATTTTAATCTGGAAAAGTCATTTCTTGAATGAACAAACAAAAGATTTAATGACATATCAAAGAAATATAATTTGTTCAATTCTCAAAGGGTAATATACCCTTTTTTTAATAAATGTAAGGATATATATTTCACAACTTTTGTTGGTAGCTCAAATGGAAAGGGCTTGTCTGCTACGATTTAGGGACGTGGCTCACCTTGTGCTAGAATGAGACATTGGGCCGCTAGAATATAAGCAAGAAAAAGCTATAGCAAAATATACAATAATATATGTACTATGTATATTTATTTTTGTTTTGATTCTTGTAGGTAGGTATGTAGCTCAATAAAAATGATATATATTTTTAGTTTTTATGTGTGTGGGTAGACATCTTTACCGGCACGGTGGAGGTAGGGTAAACTTAAAAGGGGAGACTAGAGAAATGCCAATTTATAACAATTTATAACAATTATACCAGTTTTTGTTGTTATTAAAAGTGGGCGAGCACTAACGAGCTTCGGGCGATTTGAAATAAAAAAACTCTAATATGCCCACCGGCGGCGCGGCGGCACGCGGAGAGGCCTAACTATGAAAAAATTAAAATTGATATTGATACTAATTACTGTAGTAATTTGTTCTTACCATACAAATCTAATATACATTAAAAGAAATATTTAGTATCTAAGATCCTGATGATGACGACTTTTGTCCGCGTAATATATGAAAGACATACAAAATAAAAATATACCATTTTTAATGAACTATACAAGAAACAAAAAATTAATATATTTACATACCGACATAATATAATAAAGAACGCGACTAGAGACATGCCAAATTATAACAGTTATAACAGTTTTTCACCATTAAAAGAGGGCGTGCGTCAAAGCCTGAAGTATGCCCACCGGCGGAGGGCCCTGGCCCTATGGGGCCGGAAAAACAGTACTTTTATAAACTAAACTGTTGAAATTGGCATGTCTAGAGTCACTTCCTATAATAACACTCTAGAGTTCAGCCAAACAAGAATATAAACGAATAGGTACATTTAACGTATTTTGTTTTCAATTCTTCTTTTCTTTTGACAATGAACAATAAAAAATGTGCGCTAGACAGTTGGAAATATAAATAATTAGCTGGCCCGTCCAGCTGCGCACGGGTAGACAAATCTGAGCTTCGCATAAAAATTACAAATGAAAATATGTATCGATAAATATTTAAGCTACTTTTTGTGATTGAATACTATACTTTCTGAGTTTTAACCCACTTCACATTATGAATGCGAAATTCAACCTTTATTACTTTCCCTTTTTGTGTTTATTCCATTTCACTCTTTAAATTTTAAATTTTTTTTAAAATAACTTTTTAAACACAACCAGAATTTTTAAAATCGAATATTCCATTTTGTTTCTACCCCACTTCACCTCATAAATTATCAACTTTTTGAAAAAGAAATTCCAAAAGCCATCGCCTAAAAAAACATTTTTTATACAATTTTTTTTTTCATTTTTACCCCATTTCAATCTATAAGTATCAAATTTTTGAAAAAAAATAACCCATAATCGATCCACTAAAAATGATCTTTCAAACACCAAAAGGATTTCTAAAATCAGACATTTTTTTAAATTTTTACCCATTTCACCCTAAAAATAACAAAACTAAAAAATATAACTCTAAAGCCATTTCCTGAGAAAAAATTCTTAAATAAAAGAATTTCTAAAATCGGACAATTTTTTCTTATTTTTACCCCATTTTACCCTAAAAATATTAAAATTTTGAAGAAGAATATATCTAAAGCCATTTCGACTTTTCTTTTTTCCTCAAGTTTTTAAGCATCCGAAACAAACACTTCTCATTTAAAAAAAAAGCATAAGTTAAAATAGGTAGTCGTTAAGTTTTCTGAAACTATCCAATTTTCCGAGCAATTTTCTTAATTTTTCTTTGCGTAAGAGCCTTCTACAAAGTATTAGAAAACTTAAAAAAAGTTGAACGAAATCGGTAAAGTCGTTCTCAAGTTATGATATACATTTTCAAGTTTTGAAGAATTTTAAAATTATTTCCTTCAGCAAATTCGACAAAGTTCAAAAGACAGTACTGGCTCTTCAGACACAGACAGCTCTAGTGACGACGAATCACTACCGAATACTACTCCTAATCCACCGATAGGAAATCAGCTTCCTTCGGAAAAGGCACAAAGAGAAACTGAGGCTGGTGCAGAAATATCGGCTCTAGTCAACTATGTACAACCGGTTCATTTTAGCTCTTTCGAAAATGCGGAAAGTAAGTTTTTTGTTTTTAAATATTAAATTATTAGTTTTATAATACCTTTATTTTTTTTAACAGAAAAGAACCGATGCTATGAGATGTCATCGTTTGATGAAAAGCAAGCAACAACTTTGCTCAAAGAACGTCCAATAGAATTTGTGAACTATAATAAGCACCAATTGTCTAGGGTTTATCCAGCTGGAACTCGTTTTGATAGTTCAAACTTTATGCCTCAGGTACGATTGAAAAGTATAAAGTTCAGAATTCAAATAAAAACTTGTGCTTGTAGCTCTTTTGGAATGCCGGCTGTCAGTTAGTGGCTTTAAATTTCCAAACGCTGGACTTAGCAATGCAATTAAATTTAGGCATTTTCGAATATAACGACCGGACGGGTTACTTACTCAAGCCTGAATTTATGCGCCGAACAGATAGACGCTTAGATCCTTTTGCTGAGAGTACTGTAAGTTTTGTTTAATATCTCTGTCTATCTATAAAACTGTTTCTAATATTCAAATATTTTTGTAGGTTGATGGTATAATTGCGGGAACTGTTTCTATAACAGTACTCTCGGGCCAATTTCTTACAGACAAAAGGGTAGGAACTTACGTAGAGGTAGACATGTTTGGTCTTCCAGCAGATACGGTTCGCAAAAAGTTCAGAACCAAAATAGTGCGTGACAATGGTATAAATCCAGTATTTGGCGAAGACCCATTTGTTTTCAAAAAGGTAAATATAAAACACTTAAAAATATGTTACAAATTCAATAGATTGTTAAATAGGTGGTCTTGCCAGAATTAGCAAGCATACGAATAGCTGCATTTGAAGAAGGTGGCAAATTTATCGGGCATCGTGTTCTCCCTGTTATCGGTTTGTGTCCTGGCTACCGCCACGTTAATCTGCGATCTGAAATGGGTCAACCAATGGGGGTGGCCTCGTTGTTCCTTTGCATAATAGTTAAAGACTATGTCCCAGATGATCTATCTAATTTTGCAGAAGCTTTAGCAAATCCAATAAAATACCAAAGTGAGCTCGAGAAAAGAGACAAACAATTGGCAGTTCTTACTGAAGACACGGAACCAGTTCCAGAAGACGATATAACGAATTCATGTAAGTTTTGCATTTAGTTTAGTGGAATGCTGTTCCTATTTTATTTTGTAAACTTATATCAAATATTATAGTGGCTTGATTTTGGAAACCCTAATTCATTTAGTGAATTTTATTTATTTTTTTTTTATTTTCGGTGTCGTTCCTTTTGAATTTGTTGTTATGTGTTATGCCCTCTTCAAAAAAAAAAAAACTCTTTGGTTCTATGCGCAAAACTGAACCATACAGTCGTTTTTGTACAAGTAGGTCAGAAAAAAGAGCTCCGACCTGTGGAATCGATTACGACTAGTCCAAAGCATCGAACAAGCATAACTGCAGCAACGTCAATGAGTGTTGAGGTTTCTTCGGATTTTGATGCAGAAAGTACTTCAACGACAATCCATTTGATTCAACATCAACACTCTCTGGATCAAGGAACAAACACTTCCATTAGACAAGTGGAGTCGGCGCAGTTTGACGTGGATACAGTTGTAGCGGAACCGCTTGAAAAAATTCTCGATCATAAATTAGTCCGTGAGAAACGACTTGAAATGGAGAAAAAACTAGAATCTCTTAGAAAGAAACACGATAAGGAAAAGGTTAAAATTGTTTCTCAAAAGCATAGTCCACTGGATGGAACCAAAAAACCTAAATTCTCAATGACTAATAAATTGGTCAAACGACTGAGCAGCAAAAGTCTGTAAGTAAAGTTTGAATGGGTTGCCTCGCGGAGGAGGCAGTTCCACATGCATTAATTTAAACAGAAGTTGTCTTTCTTCTAGCGATCCTACTATTGAGGTACCGCCATGCCTTCTCGATTCAAGCTTGGTAGCTGAAAGCGGCGAAGAAAATATTACAGATGGAGAAAAGACTGGTATCGCGCGGAGTCAGTCCGAGCGATTGTTAAGTTCTTGCCGTGAAAATTCAGCAATTTATCGAGATCTTCAGGAAAAATACTACGAATGTATCTACTCAACGGCCGAAAAAGTAATGAAAACCTCACAAGCAAACCAAATGAAGCAACTAAAGACATCCTTAGATAAGGTAACAAGTGAGGTGATGCACCAGTTACAAGAGGCACGGCGAAATGAAGTTAAGAACTTGGCAACTGTTCATAGGGACAGAGATGAGCTGGTTAGGTATGGTTTTCTTTTCAAACAATACAACAGCAATTTCCCTTCATATTTTTTTTTTTTTTTTTCAGAATGAAGAGAGAGGTTGCTAGTTCAGTAGTGGAAAGGGGTGTTGCGGAACGTGTTCGTTTAAAGAAAAACTATGATAAGAGAACGGATGAGCTTCAGAAACAACATGATGTAGTTAAAAATGCACTCGCCGAACACAAAGCCAAAGTATTTTTTTTTGTATTTTTGACGTTGGGTATTTTAATTAATATTGGTTTGTACTTAATAGGCTCGTCTTATCCTAGAAAAAGAAGTAGATTCGCGGTCCTGCATTTCGAACTATGGTTTCCTTGTTCTTTTTCACACCTCAAGCAGCTCCTTGGCAAATAATACACCTGCGTCAGACGTTGCATCAGGAACCACATCTACCGCCAACAATACTTCTCTTCTTTTGGAGATGTAAAACTGTGATGACAAATATAACACCTCGTCACATATTAGCAATTTCAAAATTATTGTGAACATAACAGTATTTTCTACTCTCGATTAACAATACCTTTACAAAAATCTCAAAAATCAAAGTAATTAAATAATAGTTTTTAAGTTGCGTGCAGGCAGACTTGAAAATTTAAACAAAATAAATGATTGTACTAGTTCCATGTGAGCTACAAAATATGGCTTGAATATAAAACATAGATGTCTCATTAACTATAAATAAGTAGATCGAGTGCCGTAAGTCAGAACTATTGTGATGGATTCGATAATTTAATGTATTGTGAGTTAGATATTAGCTGTTGGCCCAACAAATTTAAAATTGGCCAATCCTTTATACAAGTTTCCAATGTTAGTTAATCAAATCGAATCAGTCATTAATTAAATTGTAAATTTCACTATACAATATCAAATGCTAGTCTATTACATTAAAATATATATATACACATAAATATATAAGATTATGTGCGCCAACATACTCAAGAACACTATCCTTCGAAGTAATTGTTAACTCTTCTTGCTTTTCTTATCTTTAATTGTTTCCAAAAAAAGCCTTAAAAAGGAGAGAAACAACTAAGCATCCTAGTCTAATAAGAATCTCAGTGGAATTCGTAGTTTATATCTGTATCTAGAGGTCAAACCAGAGTGCTGGGCCTTTAAGTTAAAACCTTTTATGCTCTACTTTATAGGTAGCTACACCATGTTGTATTGTCTTACAGTTCTATACATATTTTAAAATATACTTATTAATAATATTTATCTAGACACAATATTTGTTTCTTTTTTATTATATTTTACATTTAGATTTGGAACTGTGGAGATAGATATTTTGTTCATTTATTTATTTTAAATTTATATAGTTTTGCTAAGTTTTAAAATTAAATTATTTACATTTATATTTATTTTAAGGTTGTAATTCTCAAGAATAAAAACTATTAAAAAAACAAAGTTACATATTTCTTGTTTGATTAAAACTCCTTAACAATGATCTTTTTAAATGAATATTGCAATTTCACAGTAGTTTTTTTTTAATAAGTGCAGCTATCAATTATTTAAGTTCACTTTTTGAGCGACTTTTTATTTAAATCGTAGTCATGAGAGCAATATACTTATATGATATTCTAGTCGAATATAATAAATGCAATATTTTAAAAGTAGATACTTTAGAAATTGGATATCTCATTACAGATATCTACATACATATTTATTTAATAAACCATAGGTACCCAATAACGCTGATATGAACGTTCCAAATGATTATGAAATGAAATTTATTAATTTAAATCTCTTAGAATTGACTGCAGACGTTTCGTTATAAGAACTATGCTACGGATACCTACGACACCAAAAAATATCTGGATCGTTCGAAATATTAGACTTTCGCAGTTTAAATCTCTAGCGTTTTGAATTAAACATAAATATTATGAAACGTTTGAGTAGGCGGCCCTTTATGATTTAAGAATTTGTATCGAAATATCGAATAATTTGTTGAATATGAATATTAAGGTCAAGACTTAGCATAATAGAATATATTATACATATTTAATCAATTTGTATGTAGATTTTGTTCCTTTAAATACCAGTCTCTTCTTTTCGAATGGTGAGGTTTTATTTACAATTAAAAAAATAATTGCATTTGTTGTGACAAAGCGTTCTTTTAAAAAAAAAGTTAACAAAAGCTCTTACAGATTTTATTGCAATAAATAAATAATTGTAAAAAATAGCGAATCAAAATAATTCTAAAAAAATGTTTCATATAAAAAATAGAAAAATAAATGGAAACAATTAATTGTTAATAAATATGAATACAGCCCTAGAATGTTTAATATTGTTTAGCAAATAGTTTCAATCAAAAAAAAAAATATGTAGTAAAAATTAAAAACAAAGAAAGTGAAACATTAAATAAAGTAGAAACATAGACGTTTTATTGTAAGTACCTAGTTGTAGAATATGTGTGCGTTTATTGCAGACACGACAATCAAAACTTATCGGACTTTTATTTCTAACTTGAACATTCTCTTTCAATGAACCTTAACCCAAATCCCACTTATATATATGTAGCAATCAGATACACAAATGTAAACAAACTTAACAAATCAGACACAAGTTAACTACTCAAAACTTAAGTCGTTTTTAAAGATAAATATTTTTAAGTGCAGATAAAATGGTGAACAATATCTTTCAAGTTGATAACTTTTTCTATAAAGATAGTCTGCTTTCTATTTAAATCTTCAGTTTACTCTGCTTTATAATGAACCGTGTTTTAATCTTGTTAACGTTCTTTGGCTTGGGGATTGCAAATGCCAATATTTTGCCAACTTCAAGGATTAGTTTTCCAACTGGTGATATAATCAATGGCCAAGAAGCAGAACCACACTCTGCACCATACATAGTTTCCCTAAAGACAAGTTCTCATTTTTGCGCTGGTTCGATTATAAGTGAAAATCTGGTACTTACAGCAGCCCATTGTCTTGAAAACAAAAAGTTTGATGTGATCGCTGGACTTCATAATCGACTTAACCAAACGGGAACTGCTGTGCGTCACGCTCTCTTAAGTCAATCACGAAAGCACACTTTATATAGTGGTGGAGTTGGCCCATATGATATTGGTCTCATCAAAATCGATCCACCATTTAAATTCAATGCCACGGTTAATAAAATTCAGCTACCCCCGGCAAGTAGCAATCACTCTGGCGAAGGAACTCTTTTTGGTTGGGGTCGCGTTAAAAGAGCATCATTGCCAAATAATTTACAAACTGTTGAAACTTTGATCATTGGCTATTCAGAATGCAAAAAGGATCTACCATCTGGAGCTCCAATTCATCCGACGAACATTTGCTCAAATTCAAACAGAAACAATGGTACAGGAATATCGGCTTGCAATGGAGACTCTGGGGGGCCACTTGTTCAATACGGCAAAGGGGGCAAGGCACAATTGATTGGAATTGTTTCATGGGGATATGTACCATGCGGTGCCAAAAACCAGCCTTCAGTGTACACCCACACCTCAGCCCACATCGACTGGATTAATAAAAATTCAAATTTGTAAACAAAAAAGTATAAAAACGAATGCATTGTGTACACTTATACATACATACACAGTAATTCTAAAAAAATAGTTGCACTTTTTTCAATTGACTATTATTATACCAACAAATAAACTGAAAAGCAATATAATGTAGACCTCGGGATACTTAATTGTGTATTTTTGTATTAAATTCCAATTGTTATCACTTTTAAAATAAAATTCTGTCTTCCCCTCTTTTTGTTCGGCTCTAGCTAAATCGGATGGATCGATTTGCTTCAAACTTTTGTTGGGCATTCCTTGAAACTATTCCATAAATATTAGAACACTTTATTAAAAAAACCTCTCGTGGTCACTTCATTGAAATGATTCATGTGCGATTACGATTTACGATAGTCGTTTTTTTTTAAACGATACGCGTTTTCGTTTACGACTCCTTTTGGCGGTCGTTTTTTTGTAGTTTTGAATCGTGACTTTATGTTGCTGTCACTTATTTATTATGTTTGTTTGGTCCTGTTGTTTTTTTAATTTTATCTGGCAATATTTTCAGGCATCCATTCTCGTAAATCATAATCGGTTTATGTCGTCATGACTATCGTTTTCTTGGGTATCGTTTTTTGTTTGCCTTTCGTCTCGTAATTCGTAATAGGGGCCCAGGCGATTGGATTCAAATCGATTCAGGAATTAATTCATAATAGAAGGTTTTGTTCAGTTATGTTAATAACTTATGATACTGTTCTTTAGCGATAAAGCCCATTTTTTGTGATCAATGAACGATACCAATCCACCTGCGACACACCAGTATTATCTATGCATCACGAGAAAGTCACTGTCGGAATCATCAATCCGTTCTTCTTTCAAAACCAAACTCTCATTTCCATAACGCCAGTCACCGCCGACATGTGGTTCTAAAAGGATGGTGCTACGTGCCAAACAGCTCATGCCGTGATTTAAATCTGCTCCAAAGATTTGAGGGCAAGTTTATCTCGGCTGAGGGTCACCGAGATCGTGCGATTTATCGTCTTTAGAACTTATCCTTTTCTATCTTAAATCGCAGGTCTATGCGAATAACAATCAAACAATTGATGCCCCCAAAGTCAATACAACGAACGCCATCCAACAAATTCATCCAGATTTATACGACAGCCATCGAAAATTAGACCTACCGAATACGTACTACCAAGCTAAGCCGCGGCGGAAATTTGACCGACTTTATATATATTATATAGCTCCCATTCATAGAAATCCCTTATAGTAAGGTATACATACTAACATTTGGCCCAAAATGCAGCGGTAACAGTCATTTTGCATTTTCTAACCGAAGAAGCATTGAAAATCTTGTCCGACCAAAGGCTTTGATAATGTTTGGAATAAACCTATCGGTTGGTATCCTCTATTTCAACAGCCATCGTGATGAGATAGTAAATCTTACTCTCAACTACCGGACAATTACGTTTTCTAGATGGCTATGGAAAACAAAATGTTTATTTCGTGCCTTCTACATTCGAAAAAAAAGTATTTCCTATTCCGTAATATGTACTTGGAATTCTAACCAATTTTTTACATATCTTTGTTTTCCCTCAAAAATAAAAAAAAATACTTAAGTCAATCTCATCGATTAACCGGATAATTGTTATCTTAAATGTCGTGCACTATTTTAATGAAAAAACTTGTTGTTAGTATGAAAAAAAAATATTTAATTTATCGATTTTTTTTAAAGTTTATTTAGAAAAACATTAAAATCGAGATTTTCACTTTCTTAGACAGGACTCAAATGTATTTACAAAAGATAAGATCAAAATATATAGAAACTTCAGCAAGAATATTTTTTAGTCATGTTTAGAAAAAAGAGTTAATAATTAAATGTATAGAAATTTTTTTTGTTAAAATTGTTATTTATTTTAAAACAAATTCATTACATTCGAATTTTAATCAATTTAACTATTTTACATTATCTAGTCATGTGCTAATTTTCATTAAAATATAATTGGTGTAAATTAAATTAAGCTTATGCCATTGTCTTTTGTTTGTCTTACTAAAATTCTATAACTGTATATTTACACACGCCTATGAGCAGTTTTATTTAAATGTTAAAGGAGTTCAACGAAAACCATACTAAGAACTGCACCTATCAGAATTCCCACACTGAGGGCTGCCGCCATTATGGAAGAAGCCATCTCTTTTTCGTGTTGCATAACGGATCTAAATAAAAAATAAAATTCATAAACATGTTTTCAAATCAAAAAATATTAATTTATGTATAAATTGTGAAAGACAACTATTGGGTTTAAAATAGTAACAAGTATTAGTAATTTTAAATTTTTAGATTTTTTCGCTGGACTATCAATAACTCTGCGCCAATGAACTTACAAAAACAAAATACTTACTTGGGTGCCATTACGAGAACAATATTTGTGAGATATCCGTTACTTATTGCAAACAGTACCATCATACTAATAAATATCACATCAGAGTGAACCACAGTTGGTAGGAAAAAATGTTCGGAATTTGACATCATAAAAAGAGGAATGAATATAACTCGCATAATTGTAAACAATAATAACAAATGAGGATCATTTCTCGGCTGAAATTTATGAAATAATTATTAAGATGAATTCTAAATTAATATCCATGTCATAATTCACTTTACCTTTTCTAATAGTCCAGCAAATATACGACCCAAATAGTCACCAGAATTAAAACATAAATAATTCGTTACTGGCATAAAATAAATATCTTAAAAAAAAAAAAACAGATAATTTAAAGTAAAAAAAAGGTAAGATTCCTTTACCATTCCATAAGTGTTTCTTCCCAGCACCTTCTGACTTAACCATTTGAGTAACTGCTGGATATACTGATATAGTCACTGCAAACACTGTACTCACACAAATAGTGTACATGTATACTTTTCCAAAGACTTCGATGAAATTGGGCTTTAAAACTAGGCCAGACTTAGGTGTCGATGGGTCGTTTGTATTTTTATTCATATGGTATTTGAAGAATTTTTGTCGCTCCATAATCATGTAAGTGATTATTGAAAGAAAAACGATGAAAATGCCAATGGAAAAATACAAAAATGCAGTCGTCTTGGCGGACGCTCCAAAAGTAAGTGCAAGGATGAAAGCTAGTGCAGTGAAAATTCCTCCCAATGCTTGGCCACTGACTACTGCCGTCATATATTCAGATGGAAATATACCAGCCATACCGAAGAGTCCACCGGACATCACAGCTGAAGAAACTAGAAGAAAGTTGTTAAAACTGTATGTAGCTGCAAGGAAATGACATTTCTTAACACAAACTAATAATTTAATATTTTAACTAATTCTGTGCCTGGGCACACAAATTCTGGGCCTGTCCCACAACATTTAATCTCTGAGCGCTCAGCGATTTTAAGTGGGAATTAAGTGGGGAAAAAATGGAAAATGGTTTTGTGTATTCAAATCAAAGCCATTTGATGGCCTAGCAAATAAGAACTCGAACGCGGGTATTCACATTTTCAATTTTCTTTCTCAGCCAAAACGGAAATATAATTAAATTAAATTTAACTTATTTTTCAGTTTCATTCATTTAAATAAGTTTCGTGCTTTAACAATTAAAAATCTTAAGCTAAGTTAAAATGTTGTTGCCAGAAGTTCAGTTCGAGAATTATAACACACCCGTTTGTTATATTTGAGCGGAGAATCTTGGCCCACGAATGGATTCTGCATTATTTACCTATAGTCAACAGATTTATAAAAAAGTTTATTCTAGTTTTGAGTCGAAATTCTTTATGGGTCATAATTCTGTTTTCTAAATTCTGTACTTGTAATGTATGTATATATGTATGTTCCTATGTACATTATATGTTTAATGGGGGTACATTACAACAATATGCAACAGGTTTGACTGGACTAAATCCGAAATTTTAATAATTGATATCTATTTAAGAGTGGGATAAGAATAATGCAATATTAAAAAAATTAAAAATTGTGTTATACGATTTTAGTCTTGGATCCATCGTACCGCTTCATGAAAACAGAGGCATTAATTAATAAAAAAAAAGCAATTAAAATGCTGATTTATTCGTTTGCATGAGATAAGCAGACATTTATTTAAAAGATGATTTTTTATAGACTTGGGAATCTAATTACCAATTGACAAAGAAATCAAATAAAATGGAAAATGTGCAATTTGAGATTAAATTTGCAATTAAAATCATTACAAATAAACTAGATTTGAAATATACAGATCAAAATTGTAAAGTTGATATGGGCTGTCAACCTTATACAACACGAAGTTGCACTTTTATTTTTTAAGCTTGTTCTTAAATTTTGGCACAATTGTGCTGCTGCTGACTGGCTCTGTTCTGATTTGTTTTTATTTCGTTTAATACAACAACGATTGGCCATTGCGTTTCTTAAAAATATTAAACAACATACAAATTATATACTTTTCTTTTATTTATGAAAATACGCAAATTTTTTAGAATTCAGAAACTGTCTTATTGAAAGGATTCTGTAGAAAAAACCAAAAGTTCTCCAACTTGTAGTTGCGATATACATACATACATCATAATTATATGTGGGTGATACTCCGCAAACAGCGATTTCAGTTGTTCACGTACATTTTGTTCGCATACATACAACAATTGCATGAACTGTGAATCATGTGTTTGTAAAAGCCAAGATCAATTCCGAAATAATTTTTGCTTGGAATAAAAAGAAATAACGTCGCTACCATTGCCATCTCCAATCTTGAATGTGCCAATTTATTCGTTAGGACTTGACTTGAATTGCACTTATAATATTTCATGATTATTATATTTTATTAGTAGGTATTGTATTGTGGAATGTAATATATGCAAGTCTAGTGATAAACAGATGACTCCCTGTGAGTTGGCAAATCTACAATAACAGGCACAAAAAAGGCTTTCACTACGGTTGTACTAGTTACATACATCGAACATAGTTTACTTTTGTTCATGAATCGAACCATTTTTGAATAGTCTTTGCTTGACTAACCCTTATTTTGATTGTAGTGGTATTTTGCAAAGAGGAATTAAGAACTAAAATGTCACTGTCGAGGCATTTTGTTATTGTTTTATGATTTGCTTGCACTCAAGGAATATGCAATGCTTTAATTAAATCTTAACTAAAAGCTGTGTTCCATTGGGCCTTGCAAAGTACTTTTTAGTACTTCCCAGTAGATGATGAATGAAACGCTTTAATTCTACCAAACGTAAACTCTAACCTCAATATACTAAGTAATTTTAGTTGTTTGTTTTTATATTTTATTCTAAATTAGAAAAACATCAACAAGAATAATTTACTACGTAATTTCATTTTACTAATGGTGTATTTTTCGTCTTTTGATCATTTAGTTACTTTATTACTGAACTACTGTGAACTACTTTGACCACAGAGTAGAAGTAGTTGACTGCACCGAGAAGTACTTGGCAGTAGATACTGGAGCCCAAAGGAACACGCCTAAAGTAGTTTCAGGGTTTTAAAAATTCCTTGCATAATCGCCTTTGTTGCATTGCAAAATGAACCATATATCCACTAAATTCAAGTGATCCCACATTATATTTCATTCAGAATAACAACTTAATGTTTCCCCAAACCACACACTTAAAATTCAGGAAAAGTGCTAAAAACTCACGAAAACATGATTCAGAATTCATGCAATTGTTGTATTGGAACCAAATGTAGGTGAACAGCTAAAATCGCTGAATGACATCAGTTTCAGTATCAGTTTACGGAGAATAACCCATATATCGCAACTACAAATTCCTGTCTTAGAGCTGACAGCAAATTTCGGGTGTGGAAATATAACCAAACATTTAACACGAGGGTTTGTAGGTGTATACGTTGTGATATCGAAAACAAAAGTCTGGAAGGTTTTTTTTGGCGCCGGTGGGGGTTTGAAAATAGTGATTTTTACAGTTTTTTTTTAGAAGCATTATCAGTTAAATTAATTTTTTTAACTAAGAAATGATACTCTGTAATTTTCCTTAAGTGTAAAGACTTTTATCTTGACGATCTGATTAACAGAGCACAAGAAACTAGCATTTAAAGCGAATCTTATAGGCTTCTTTTTTTTTTGAGACTTTAAGCATAAAAATCAACAACAAAAGTTCGCCTGATGATGGAGCTATAACACTCCGAAACGCGTACTTGGATTTTAAAAAAAAAATAAAGTTGTGATATTAATTTAATTAAAATTAAATAAAATAAAACAAAAATCAGTATCACTTGACATGATAAGGTACCTGTCAGATTACCCGATTCTTATCGGAAGAAAATTGAAAGTTCCTTCACTCTTGAGACACAGAAAGGGTTGAGATTTTGAAATCACTTGGTTCTGATGCTTTACGGGATGTCGCCCCACCAATTGTATTTATTCAAGGTTCTATTCACCAAGATTACAATCTAGAGTTAAAGCTATTTTAAGTGGGTTATTAGACTTCTTTAGTGGTGCTCAGGGTTGCAAAAGCTTAATTCACTTCTTAGCTTGAGATTGAGCTTGGCTTAATTAATTAATTAATTTATAAGCTAGTAAGTGACTTATGAATTGAAAAATATTTAATTCAAGGTTAGTGACTTAAGAATTAAAAAAATCTAATTCAATTCATAAGTCAGCTGCTAGCTTATGACTTAATGTTTTTTTTAATTCAATAATTCGCAACCCTGGTGGTGCTTAATCTATTATGTACTATAATTTTAATTTAAATAAAAAACTCTTCTCTTACGAGAATCCCCCTTGAATAGCTATAACTTCAGATTTAAACCATTTATAAAACTTATTGTAATTTTTGATTTTTGAATGGAGTTAATAAATTGCAATTTAAACTTTTAAATCAAGTAGTTTTTGTATAGTTTATTTTTTTTAAAGAAATGGCGATTAAGGCCAGGCGCGCACATGCAACTAAACAGTTTCGATTTTGAGCACTCGGGATTATATGAGAGTCCGCCGGTTTATGTGCGCGGACTCTCATATAATCCCATAGTGCTCAAAATCGCAACCATCCTGTTTAGTTGCATATGCGCGCCTGGCCTTAATGGCATAAAACAATTATTTCTATATTCGCAACCTGCTACAGAAATGCTTTTATTATTAAAAAATGGTAGTGATAAAATCTTCTTCGATTTTATAGAAATGCTTTTATTCTAGTTCTTGAATATCAGCTTCGAATTTACAGTTAAATTAAAGTCTAGTCTAGCCTTCTAAAAAATAAGTTTCAGCAACTCGAAAAAATAACGAAGTGACCACAATTCACTTTTAGTCAACCGACTTAAAATACAATTTACAAACAAAAGAACTTCCGCAGTAGCCGAGAGATAGGTATATTTGGAGATTCGTTAATACAAGAAAAAAATCTAATTAAATTATCCAACATAATTATACATATTGGTCATAATCCATAAAAAAATAATGATATTAGATTTCAACTCACTGTTTATTACAACTACCATTGCCATTGTCATTAGGAAAAACTGATACTGCCATTTGTCGGTATCGACTTCTACAAAAGCCGTAGTCATTATGAAAACCAGGAATATAACGATCATAGTTCCGAGCATCTTCAAACGATGCGACACATAGTGACCATAGACCGCATTTAGCAAAAGAAACGTCATTCCAGCAAGCGAAGCAGTCAATGTTAGGTAACAGGTGAAGTTCTTCTGCATAGATGTAGACGGAGGATCTAGGTCAGTGCCATTGTAAGTGGTATTACGGAACTTGAACAACCAATACTAGAAAGAGAAGAAACTAAATAAATCAAAACAGCTTTCCAATACATTCTTAAAACAAAGAGGGCTTGAGTCATCAGAATCTGTTGTTTTTGCAGAGATAAGCTGTATTTTGAATAGTTAATATTTACTTTGCTAATCTAATAATTTAAAATTGTTTTTGCGTTTTTTTTTGTACTTACGTCTTCTGCTGTTATGAAAAAGTTCCAAGGAGCCATGGTAGCAGCTCCGAGTAAATAGAACACCAGATATGTAAAATTAAATTTGTCATTGGGCTTTGCAACATGTTGAGAGGTAGACAGGACTACCGAATCGTAGAGTTCGCCTCCATCTTGGTCCACCGATTGGCCGCCAAATCTGTTGTCAAGAATATCATCTTGGACTTCCTCATTGTGCACAAGAATCTGGTTATCGTCGTTCCTTGAAGGCATCCTACGAACATTGGCGAGTAGTTTTAATCTCGCAATTTTTAAACTGCCCTTTCTTCAGATCGATGTTTCGTCACGCAGGAAAATAATGAGGTTATCGCTTAATTCATTAACTAATTGTTGAATTTAATTCTGTATGTCTAATCTGTTTTTCTCTCAATTTTAATTATCGTGGATCTATGTAGTTATCAAATTTTATTATTTTCATACGCAACGAAACTTAATTGATAATTCACAAACAACAAAGCCAACCAAGGGGCAGTAAATCAGTAATGTTTTGATTTTTCTAGCAAAAAAAAAGTAGCAAAAATAAATTTATGACAACTGCAGCAGCAGGTGAAAGTGAACAGCTGTTTTGCGACTTTGGTTCAAGTATTCATTCATAGATGTCATAGTAAGAGTTTTGGAGAAATTACTGTGGAGTGAATAGAGGTTCTCAAACTGTGTTTTGTTTGTTTCTTTTTAATTAGTTTCTAGTTAATACAAAATGGAAAAAACAAATTATTCCACAAAAACTTAATGAACTTAGCTGCCCTCAGCTTTTCGCTCGATGTGCTCTTTCATTTTTTTCCGAGCTCATGGAGCGAGCCCCGTTCGAGCTCTGAGCTAACAAAGAAATACAAGTTGAGAGCTCGGAGCGCTCCGAGTTAAGAAAGTAACATAGTTCTTTTTGGGACAGCTCAGTGCCCCGATTGGAGGTAAAAAAGAAAAACGCCTATTGTTTCTAAGTTGGGATGAGAAAAAGTTCTCGCGGAAAGAGAATTATTAAAAGTCCTTCCAAGCTTTCCCATTTGAGAACACATAAGTAAAAGGTGTATTTCATTTTCCCCCAAATCTGATCCGGATTGTATTTGCACACGAAAATAGGTAAATGTATTACAAAAATAACTCACGATCAAGCTTTGCTTTTGGATTTGGATTTGCAAATGCATTTATGAACACACACCCTTAGTACTTCCTTGCAAAAATTATTTTAAACGCTGACGGGTAGAGGGCTTTTTGAATAAAAAAAATATAACGAAACCTTAAAATAAGTACACAAAAGGAAAAAAGAGATGGGAGAGTATAACACTAGTCGCATTTTATTATGGCTGAAATTATGAAAATTATGAAAATAAAACAATACGTGTCTAATGCTGGATTCACACGACTGACAAATTGGCAGTATTCTGGCATTTAACTGTCAAAAAAATGACAGAACAATGTAAAAATTCATTCTTTTGGCAGTATAAAAAATGCCAATTTGTCAGTCGTGTATATTCAGAATAAGTGACAACTGTGTGTCGTATATACCTATCTCTATTTTCCTTAAGTTGGTTTAATTTTCATGTATTTGTTGTCTTTTTTCTTTACAGTACGTTTCACACTACTTTACCATGAGAAGCCATCCTCCCGCAAGAGTGGGAACTAATTTTCGGATCTTTAAAACAGATCCAGATAGAGAGCCAGAATCCCAAGTTGTTGTTGTATTACGTATTAAAAAATGATCCTGATCCGTAGATAATAAAACACGGCTTATGTCCATTTTTATATTCACTAATTTGCTGTCTAATTTATCATCACTTTTGCAAGGGAGGGAAATTTTACTGCGCTATAGCTGTAAAATTACCAATAAAACACGCCTTGTATCAACCTAACGAATATATTTTGAAAATTATGACAACCAGAATTAGTTTCTAATTACCTACGCATACAAATTATAAATTGCCCTCTTTTATCCGTATGGGTTACTGTGGCGTATGTGGAACATTTTTGTATAGAATTATTTTTTTTCGAATTGATTTGAAACTAATTAAAACATATTTTTCTTATCTGAATTCTGGAAATTGTTTCAATTAACTTATACACATACAATTATACATCTACATTATTATATGAAGATACTGGCTATGTAAGTGTGTACCCTCTGTAAGAAT
The DNA here is from genome assembly GCA_932273885.2 of Leucozona laternaria. Lineage (NCBI taxonomy): Eukaryota > Metazoa > Arthropoda > Insecta > Diptera > Syrphidae > Leucozona > Leucozona laternaria. Next base: position 114,968,835 of record OW026368.1, on the reverse strand, counting down.
AAGCTGATTTATTAATTACTTTTACTAATCGACATTGATATATTATTAGTTTATTACCTTACATCTGCCGGCGATTCCTAGGATTTGTGGAGTTAGGAGTTTTACAGTATTATTTAATTATTTGCCCACCATTTCCACACTATTGTCATGTTAATCAGAATCAACACCTTTTTCAATAACCTGTTGAACAGTAATGTACTTTTAAGGTAATGCTACACAAAATACAATAATTCTATGGGAGATGAGGTAAAAAAAGTTCATCTGTTCCTCTGGATGTATAGGTATGTATATGAAAAGTCGAAAATTTACATGGCAGTTTGGCAGGTAATTCAAACACCTAGGTACCAACAACTCTATCTATGCACTATATACGATCGGTTTCGATTCTCGATTTGCTATCCTAGTCCCTCTACCCAGAAAATTTGCTAATAACTCCAGAACAGCTGCCAAAAAGGGAGGAGTCAAAGCAAGAAACATGCTTCATATCTTTTAATTAAAAACACAATTCGCGCTTACCAACTGTGGATGCACAACAAAACGCGTAGGATAACATGGTACAGATAGCCGCAAGAACCCAACTGTCTGGGCGATTATTTATTGTCTGTGACTTTTTGTGGCACTGCCATATCCAATAGTATACAGCAGCGCACAACCATTCCGAATATTAAACAACCCTGTCTTGCACGGCACCATAACTATACTCGAGAAGGTGTATCTCTGCTGCTCGCTTCAGAAATATGCCAGCAATATTAAATTGGGAATTGCACGCCCATGCCGCTGCTGTCACCAGAAACCCTTCTGTTCAGTTTGGCTTTGCAGAATAAAGTTTACAGTTTGCCGCGAAGCAACTGAGATGTGGACATCTCCCTCATGGACAGATGGGGCAATCTAGCTGTTCCGATGTATTCTAGTAATGAAAACCTTTTTGAAAATAATAAATTCTCGTTTTTTCCCCATTTGTCCTTGCATCCTGCTTTTAAAATGTTGGATGTTTTTCATATTTTTTTTTTTATTTTCAGTGCATTGCTGAAGCGAACAATTTTTTTGCTATTTCCAGAGTATTCTCAAAGGAAAATGCCCTTCAGATATATTCTGTCGCTGCTGATAGAAACTTTAAAATTAAAAGTATACAAAAGCCACAAATGTTAAAAAAAAAACAATTCTACAAATTTAGGAATATCATGGACAAAAGAAACATAACAGGAAAATGACGGATATCTTGCATTATTGCTGAAATAAATGTTTTGATTTGGTTTACCTGCCTACATGTATACCTACATTCAAGAACAAACACGAACAGCTTATAGGGGAAAGTTACCTAAAATGGCACACCCCAACATTAAATATTGAATTTTATTCTGAACATAATATAAAAATCAGTTGATTTGCATTGGAAGTTCAAATAGGGTAAATGTTGGACTGTTATTTGTTTTTGCACAGCATATATATTCGACTGATCAGCCGATAATTTTAGTGTCGATATTTTTCTTGCTATCCAGGGTAACCGCTGAAAATTTTTAAAAGAATTTTAAAAAAGTCGCAATTTCGTCCAAAAAGTCGCACAATCTTTTTAGAAAAATATTTGTTCAGTAAAAACACTTTTAATGACATCTTTTTTAAAAACAAAACATAAATATTTTAGAAACTAGAACAATTGCAGCCTTCATTTGCCATACTAAACTACACTTCTTAGTAGGATTTTTCTAAAAAAGATTAGTAGGGTGGCCTTATAAATTTGACTTTTTTCGAATTGAAAATTGGGCAAAGAGCATCCAATTTTTTTTAAATTTTTGATTACATGCCTTGGTAATGCCAAGTAAAAGTTGACGAAAAATCTTAAAACTTGGCAGACATCTAAAAACCTTAAGAAGTAGGTACGTATTAAAAAATAATTACTTTTGATTTTTAGAAGCAATATTAAGGTGCCTAGTTGAAAAAAAACAATAAATATTATATTTTGTTTTTGCATATCAGTTGTATTACTAATTCCCGCAAATCCCAAAGTTTTGGTTTATTGTAAGCTTGTTTTTATATATTTATTTAATTTTATTATTATTATTTTTTTTGTTTATACTTCTTGTTACCAAAATTATATGCTAAGTTGGAAGGTGGGGGGAATGCAATATAAGCACCACCTTATAACAGAGCCTAACAAAATGTTGATATTGTGAAATTTTTTGGACGGAATAACGTCATTATTCTGAACGAATTATCCATATAGATATATAAAAATGGATCGTGGTGTGTTCGAATGCTTAAAACATGAAAACGATTGGACCAATTTGGATACTTTCTTCTGCGAGTTTGTTCATAATTCCTACGCGAAGGTTTAGGAAAAAAGAAAAGCCTGAAAATTCTGAAAATTCTCAACAGGTAGCGCTGTAAGCGCCCTTGTCGTTTTTCAGTTCAATTCAATTACCGTTCAGCAGGTGGCGCTGTAGGCGGTTAGGAAATGGCTTTTGTTATTTTTAAGGTGAAATGGGGTAAACATAAAATAATTGTCCGATTTTAAAGGTTGTTTTTAGTGGATGGCCTTATGGGTTTTTGTTTAATAAATTTGGGATTTATAGGGTTAAATGGTTTAAATGGGGTAAAAACGAAAAGAGCACGTGATTCAGAAATTATTTTTGTGTTTAAAAGGCAATTTAAAAAAATTGATATTTTGCATAGAGTGAAATGGGGTGGATCGAAAAATGGGTTTTTTGATTCCAAAAATTCTTTCTGTGTTTGGAAAGAAATAAAAATTGGACTTAGATGATCATATTTTTACGAATTTCACCATTCATAACGTGAAGTGGGTTCTACCCGTGCGAAGATGGTTGGGCCAGCTAGTTTGTTCATAAAACATCATTTCACCCCATTTTCTCCTAGCTTCTCCATGCTTTTGAATTAAGTTCACCTTTTAATTTCATCCCGCGCTATTCAAACAAAGTAAAAGCGAAATAAATAAATTTTCCCAAGTCTTAAAATAGGCACAAAGACCCGACAAGATAATGAAATTCATAGCTTAACTTCAACAACAATTGACTTTTATTTGGGCGACAGCCAGAAGGATGATGCGATATCTTGCAAATGAAAATGCCAAGGAGACAAGGACACAGTCCGCAAAATTAGAGCCAATGAGTACATTTTGTCAAGCTAATGAAAACTAAGGTCGTTCTTCTTTCTTCTTTTGAATTTCATAGATTTTTGTTTTCCAGAAAATGTTGATTTTTTTTTGTCGATCTATGGCCCTACCTGAGTAGCTCAGGTTCCTCTCTCTCTCTGTAGTGCAAAGAACTCGTGAAGCAGGATATTGCAAATTTGTTATACTTTTCTCACACAGTGAACAAAAAAATGGGTTGTCTTGTTGTGTAAAATATTAAAATTTTAAATTCAAAAACATTTTTATGCATTGTGGTGACCAAGTTGATCCCAAAGGTTTTTGTGGTAGATGACTTTAGTTTTTTATTTTCTGTTTGGGGTTCGTCGCATGGGACACATCCCCTAAATGGACAGTGCAGATAATAGGTTGCTCTTCCCCGAAAAGCCACTTAAAAAGTTTTCGCTCAACATTTTATTAGCATATCATTTCATATTTATAAGCCTGAGAAGTCGAAGCTGCCGCAAGAGAACATTTTCAAAGTTTTTCAGTCGTAACTCCTCCCCTCTGCCTATACCTCCAGTGCAGTTCCAAAGTCAGTGCCAACCACTCTATGTGTCCTTGTCGGGTTTGTTATTTCTCTTATTTTCTCATTTGCGTTTTGAATTTTTTAACCTTTTTCAATATTTATGTAAATAAATATGAAATATAAATGAAGTTATGATTTGGGTGAAGTTATGAGAAAACGAAGCATAAGTTTCTCAAAAATCGAATTGGGTGAAACGAATATTATGCAAACCTCTATACAATTCTACATGCGGTTATAGATTGTGTTTTTATTTTTCGCTTTTGACAAAGGACACAATTCTTCTTTAAATCAGGCTACTTAAAATTTGAGATGATGAAGGTTGAGAGAGAACTATAGATAGCTATACAAAAGTGTCGATTGTTCGTTTGAATTCTTTTGTATAAACATTGGATTGAGTTCAAATAATTTTGGAGGGTTTGAATAAATTTGCAAAAATTATTCCAACGATTTCTATACATACATAATACATAGAACCATTTTATGACCTTGAGATAAGATTAGTCTGAGGAAATATTTTTATTGTTTTGTAAATAGAAGAGAACTCGTTGTTTTGAACCAATACGCGGCCTTTTTGCCATTGATTCCTTGTGCGGTATTTCTTTTTCAAACAAACTAAAATAAAAATAATAATAAATATATGTATGTATAGTTGAAGCATTTAATAGTATCTACGCATTTTCAAAAAAGAATTTTAAGCAGGTATTAACTATTGATCATTTTATGGAGGTGTTTGGAGATGAATATACAAAAAGATCTGTTGCTGAATAAGGGCAACTATCATAAGTGGCTTTTAAAATTGTGTACCTTTGTTTTTGTTTTATTTATATTCCATGTAAAGGTGGTCCTATATTATAAAAACTTTAAGTAAAATAAAAAGACGAAATTAGACTTGAAATTTCGGCTAATAAAATTTGTACCGAAAGCTTTAATTAACCGTTACCTGCCATAGAAAAGTTTTTTTGATTTTCATCCGTTAACAGCTTCACCGACTTCGATCAATATTTTTATACAGGAGGTCTTTTCAAGTCCTCTATTAATAATGCATAAACAGTCAAACTTTTTTATAACGAACTTCTTTATAACGTAATTCTCACTATAGCGAATTTCATTTTGTTCCCCTTGCAGTATTTAAAAACAAAATAATTTCTATATAAAGAATTTTGTATAAAGCTTCTTTATAACGAAGCAATTTTGTGTTCCCTTGAAGGTTCGTTATAAGGAAGTTTGACTGTACATAGCAACAAATTAAAAAAAAAAACGGTTGTTGGACTTCAAAAGGAACTCAACATTCTTAAAAAAAAAAAAAAAAAAATACGTATTTTGAAAACGTGTTAATAATTTGTTTTTGAATAACCATTTTAGGTATTTATTTTTATTAACTTCTTAAAAATGACATACGTACACATTTTTATTTTTTAAGAAAACTAGTGCAACGGTTTTTTATTTTTTTATATAAATTCATTGTTTATTTTAAAATGTTGGGAGTTGTTTTAGCAATATAAAGAAGGGCTTTCATAGTTCTCCACCATTTTCTCTTAATTTATTTTAAAATGCATTTTTTATGTAAAAACTTTCAAATTCTGAGCAACTTGAACTACAGGAGCAAGTCCGCGCGATCCAGTCATGCATTTTATTCAACTCAAAAATGAAAAAAAAAATATTGTACCATTACTTTGTAAAAAATTCATAAAACCAATAAAAAAGTAAACAGACTTATTTATAAAGTCACCATGTTTAAAATTTTTTTTACCACTGAACAATGAAAAGGGATCCAGGATTTATGGAAATATTACCCGTTTCTTATTATCGGAAATTATCCCTATATAGATCATCAAAAATGAAGCATTACAATTACAACACGAGATCCTGTTCACTATCGGGTTCACGTTTTATGAACCAAATATTTAGTTTTACTTTGATGGGTAGATTACTTTTCTGTTTTACAAATGGTAAGGTAGTATAAACTGTAGTGCAAAAAATAAAAACAACAAATATAGAGAAGTAAACAACACTGTTGTTACTATGATGATCCGTATCATTTTATTTTAATCCGATGATCTTTATGGACAGTCCTATTCAGTAATCATCAAGCCACGGGTGACAGTAATAATGCCCATATAACCGTTGATGAAAAGCTTATGTTTCTGGAAAACGTTTCGAAATAGAACACTCCAGTCAGGCACGTAGCCAGGGGAAGGGCCTGAGGGGCTGAATCCCCTCCCGAAATGATTTGTATATTAACAGATTTAGTAAAAACTAAAGATTTTTAATATCAATTCCAATCTATCAAAATAAGAAGACTGTCTAGGTATAGTTCATTTGATTTTGGATCAGTTAAGAACTTTAATTTCTTCGTTTATGTTAGAAGAAGAAGCCAAAATATTGCGAAACAAAAATAACAAATAGTGCTAAGTCTTCTACTTGGCTGATATATTTCAGTAGTATATAGAATTTGTATTATAAAAACCTTCATATAATAACAAAAATTATATCATCTCAGACTAATAAAAACCAGAAATGAATAGAAATAATGATATTGGTGACTGGAAAACGTTGCTGCTGGAACACAAAAAAGATGCTGCTACCCAATGCAACAACAATAGCTGAAAATAGAGCTGTAATAACACCTATTATTCAGACTATTTTATTTTGTGCAAAAGAGGAGGTGACGATGATAGTTGAGCTAGGTATATATCTAACTCGGCCCACAAAAAAATATGGAAAACTAAGGGCGCTCCTGTAGTTCAGAATTGAATCTGAGGACAACAATTTAAAGAATCACGTCATTAAAAGCTCTAAAAACTCAGGCTATTTGAGCTCAGATATACAAAATAAATCCTGGAGACATGTTTTGATATTGGTTCAACCGAAATATGCAATAAGACCGTTTATACTTTCAAGTAGTTTCAATGTCCTCGCTGACGAAACAATGGATTTTTCTGGCGCTGAACAATTTTCCATATGCCTTCGCTTACAAAAAAAAACTTTCCAAAATATCATAAGAAACCACACCAGAGAATAAAACAAAAGGCAAAAATACCGTCGAGTGATCCTTCTACCGAAGTTTTGAAGTGGCTTAATATATGTGACAAAACTTACTAAACGTCTTGCTCACGGTTTTGGGCACACTTCCAGTGACAACAGAATGTTAAAAGAATCTTTTCAACGATAAAAACGATTAAAACAGTGTCCCGAAGCGATATGAGCAATGCAAGTTTGATATCTGTTCATTCGGATATTGATGTTGATACAGATATGAGGTGATTGGTCTCATATAAAAAATCAAGAAAAATATGTAAGTATATAAAAATTATTTTAATATGTACGTTATGGACTTAACATACATTTATTTAAAAAAACTAATAAAAATCTACGAATTGGAATATATAGTTTTTATTTTTTGTTCAAAAAATTGTTCGTAAGACTTGGAAGCCAGCCCCCTCCGAAACAAAATCCTGGCTATGGCCCTGACTCCAGTGATCCTAGCAAAAGGACGAACATAATACAGTCCTACAATTCAAATATTTTGTTATTGTCGATGTATGATGCTGTTAAAAAATAGTTGTCTAAAATAAATGCCCTTCCTATGTGTTACGAAAAATCAGCCGCTTGCAATACCCACAAAGTAATCCATCAAATATTTTCTAACACCAGAGGCCGTAAGAATAAACAAGAAGAAGATTCATATCCAACAGACAAAAAGAAGAAGACAATTTCACTTCATTTGTAGACGCTGAGATTGAGAAACAATTTTTGAGTTTGATCTGTCTTTACTAAGTAAAAAGTTATTCGAAGTATTAAATAAAAGGCAAAGCCTACTTCAAAAATTTAAATCTTTTAATTGAAAGTTAAAGTTTTTTAACAATTCTCAAAAATTTAATTAAAAACAATGTCTACGACAAATACGGTGGTGGCAGAGATCTGTCCGATCTGCAAAAAAAGCCACACACCTACCAAAATGGTCGAATGCACGCAATGCACCAGATGGGTGCATTCCGATTGTGCAGGAGTTGGAGACGAAGTTGCTGATGATCACCAATGGAAGTGCTCTATATGCACAGGGCCAGCAACTAAGAAACCAACAAAAGCAGCATCTGTTGTATCAAGTCACCAAAAAGCCAGATCCGAGAGGATCCGGGAGCGTCTTCGTTTATTGGAGGATGAAGAAACCGTTCTGAAGGAACGACAGCTGCTAATGTCGAAGCGCCAGACGCTCCTTGAGGAATTGTCGGAGAGTGAGCACGGCAGCAGATCATCTATAAAACTAAACAAAACTATCCAACAGGAAAATGCCCAACAAAACAAGTTTGTGGGCCAACCGTGTGGTAAGTCTGTTGTTATTAATAAATATATAGATGAATTGCCAGTGCAACGAAGTAGACAAATATCTACGAAACCCACTCCGTTATACGAATCCGATGTACATGACGACTCCATTAAACTCACAGAACATCAGATAGCTACCCGACATGCTATCTCTAAGGAGCTACCAACATTTTCTGGTCACCCAGGGGACTGGCCAGTCTTCATAAGCACATTAAATCAATCAACAGCAGCATGCGGCTTTACTAAAAGCGAAAACCTTATACGATTGCAACGTTGCCTCAAGGGAAAGGCCAGAGAAGTGGTTGAAGCGCAATTAACGATACCCAACTGTGTCCCGCAATAATAATTACTACACTTCGAAGATATTTTGGTCAACCAGAAGTAATTATGGACCATTATATTGATAAAATCAAAAAGATGATGCCACCAAGAATAGAGCGGATGGAAACAGTGGTCGACTATGCGGTGGCTGTCACAAATTTGTGTTCAACGTTGGAGCAAGCAGATCTTCAAGATCACATGCGTGATCCTAGTTTGCTGAGAAGCCTTGTGGAGAAGCTTCCACCCACACTTCAACTTTCATGGGCAGCACATAGGCGAACAGAAGAAGATTTCAATAATATCTGCGTCCTGGGTGATTGGTTGCATTCTCTTGCTGGAGACATCTGTGACGTCATGCCAACAAAAAGATGGTTTCAAGCCAAAGATGTTCCGAATAAACCAAAGAATAAAAGTGAACAACTCCATATTCACGAACACCAAGATGCTCGCAAGAAACAAAAACAAGCAAGCTCTTCCAATTTTAACAGAAAGTGCCAGGTATGCGATGGGAACTGCACATCGAAACCCACTTGCACGCGTTTCATGGAATGGACTGTGAATGAACGTTGGGAATTTGTTAAGAAGGCAAAACTTTGTCGACAATGCCTCAAAAGACATCCATTCAAGTGTTCAGCACCAGTCATATGCTCCCAAACAAATTGCCATGGCAGACACCATCCACTTCTGCATAACAATCGAGATGAGCATTCAGAAACGAAAGTCGAACAAATTAGAAATGAAAACGTATTGAATCACGCCACCTCCACCTCAGTTCGTTTTCGAATCCTCCCTGTATTGCTTTCAAATAATGGGAAACAAATCAAAACGTATGCCTTTCTCGACGAAGGATCTTCTAGTACTTTGCTGAATGAGAAGATAGCAAATGAGTTGAACCTGGAAGGAGAAAGCGCACCTTTATGCTTGAAGTGGAGTGGATCCATCTCTCGTCAAGAGAAGCAATCGAAGAAAGTTTCATTGAATATATCAGGCGTTCATAAAAATGCATCAAGTTTTCATATTTCAAACGTGAGAACAGTGAAAAGTTTGAATTTGCCAAATCAATCTTTAAATTACGAGGGTATGGCAAATAGATATTCTCATCTCAGAAATCTGCCGGTTGAATCTTATGACAATGTCAGTCCAGGTATTCTCGTTGGTCTACGAAATTGGCATGTTGCTGTTCCCTTGAAAATCCGAGAAGCAAGTGATGAAGATCCTATTGCTGTTAAGTCCCGTCTTGGATGGACTATATTTTCCACAACCAATGAAGAGGAAGTGGGATCCAATTTCGAACAACATTTTCAAGTCTGTGAATGCCAGCCAGATAGCGATAAGGAACTTCATCAAATGGTAAAAGAGTTTTTCTCCGTGGACAGCTTGGGTATATCCGGACCGAAGGATTCTAAAACTATTCAAGAAGAAGAGCGTGCAAAATCTATCCTGAATGAAAAAACAGTTGCCTTGGAGAATCGTTACGAGTCTGGACTTCTTTGGCGGTATGAAAATATCAAGTTGCCTGATTCCAAACCTATGGCAACTAGAAGGATGAGATGTCTAGAGAAGCGATTCAATTCAGACCCAGAGCTGAAAGAGAACTTAATTCTGCAGATTAAAGAATACGAACGAAAAGGATATATACGAAGGCTGACCTCGGAAGAACTTCAAGAGCATTATGAAAAAGTCTGGTATTTGCCCATCTTTCCAGTTCGCAACCCGAATAAGCCTGACAAAATTCGAATAGTGTGGGATGCGGCTGCCACAGTTGACGGTGTGTCACTAAATACTTTATTGATGAAAGGTGTCGATTGGAACTCATCTCTTATTGGTGTTCTTTTGCGAAGCAGAGAAATTTTTAGTCTACCTTAAAATTTAGCTTCAAGATGTTTGGCGAAGCAACTTAGGATGGGATGACCAACTTAATGATGACCAATTTGACGCATGGATGAGATGGCTAAAAATACTACCAGAAGTGGAGCAACTACGAATTCCCAGGTGTTTCTTGAAGCAGTTTCCAGATTGGACAGAAGCCGTCGTACAACTACATATGTTTATGGATGCAGGAGAGCAGGCTTGTGCAACAGTAGCATACCTCCGGGTCAACAGAGAAGAAACAATAGTTTGCTCACTTGTAGGTGCCAAGACAAAAGTGGCTCCGATTAAGCTGCGCTCTATTCCACCTTTAGAGCTGGATGCTGCTGTAATGGGATGCAGATTTGCAAAACAGCTTTTGGATTAAATCTCAATCAAAGTGAGTAAAATATTTTTCTGGTGTGATTCCAAAACCGTCTTGGGGTGGATTAGAAATAACCCTCATCGATATAGCAAATATATAGCGTTCCGAATAGCAGAAATTCAGGATAACGCAAATACTGGTAGCTGGCGATATATCCCATCGAAACAAAATGTTGCTGACGAAGCAACAAAATGGGTCAAACCACCGAAACTTAATATCAATGACCGCTGGTTCCAGGGTCCTGATTTTTTGATGTGCGAAGAGGAAAATTGGCCGAAAGATATTAAGTTCTCAGCAGAGACGACTGAAGAATTGCTGAATGTTCATATGACACCAAAACCAATCATCGACTTAAGCAGATTTGGAAATTGGAACAGCATCCTAAAAGCTGTAGCTTATGTGATCCGTTACCTAAATATAAAGTTGAACTACAAACCCGTGGGATTTTAAATGGCGATGAACTCAACGAAGCAGAAAAGGTACTATTCAGAATTGCTCAAAGAGATGTCTATGGTGATGAAGTTAATTCACTTATGAAAAGCGAACAAGATAATAAATTGAATGCACTTCGAGCGACAGTACATCGTTCAAGCACAATCAGACAACTTTGCCCATTCCTTGACAACCAACACCTGTTAAGAGTTAAGGGAAGACTTGAAGCAGCTATTTTTATGGACGAAGAACAAAAACACCCAGTGATTTTACCTAGAGGACATCATATAACAAATCTCTTGATTAAAAAATACCATGAAGAGTTCCTACACGGCAATAACGAAAGTGTAGTCAACCAATTAAGACAGAAGTTTTTCATTCCTAAGTTAAGATGTGCTGTTAAATCAATCATTAGGATGTGTCAACGCTGTAAAATAAGTAAAGCGAAACCAGTTGCACCAGAGATGGCCCAGCTACCAATAGCGAGAGTTTCACCGTACTGCCATCCCTTTACCTTTACCGGAGTTGACTACTTTGGCCCAATCAATGTAGCTGTGGGTAGACGTCAAGAAAAAAGGTGGGGTGTCCTATTTACGTGCTTAACAACCAGAGCTGTACACATCGAAGTAGCGCACAAATTAGACTCCGACTCATTTATCCTGTATTTCCACGACTTCATACAACGACGAGGACAACCTAAAGAAATCTACTCCGATAGAGGAACTAACTTTGTGGGAGCAGAACGGCAGCTACGCGAAGACTTAAAGGCAATAGATCCAACAGTTATTGCAAAAAACTTTGTAGCTCCTTCACTAAATTGGGTATTCAATCCACCTGCATCACCACATATGGGCGGAGCTTGGGAGCGTTTGGTACGTTCCTTCAAAACGGCACTCTACACTTCATTGCCTACAAGAACTCCAATGATCCGCTGCTGAGGAGTTGTTTAATTGCTGCTGAAAATATAATCAACTCTAGGCCGCTGACATACGTTCCATTGGATGACGACTTATCTGAGGCCTTGACACCAAATCATTTTTTAAGACTCAACTCGGACGGTGGAAAACCCACTATTCAACTGAATGACGATGCCAAAATTCTAAGAAACACTTACCAATACAAGGACCGTTTTGCTAACAAATGCTGGGAACGTTTCATAAAAGAGTATTTGCCAGACCTTACTCTTCGTTCCAAATGGTATGATCCAGTACCTCCATTGAAAGTTGACGACATCGTCCTCATAATTGACAAAGATCTTCCCAGAAACAACTATCCAAAGGGCCGAATTATAGCAGTGAAGACATCATCCGATGGCCAAGTTCGAAGTGCTACGATACAAACCTCTGATGGAATTTTCGAAAGACCGGCAGTTAAGTTGGCATTGCTGCAGGTGAATTCTGATGGTACAACAAGGTCCTAGCCTGGATTTGTGGTACCGGGGGGAACTGTTACGAAAAATCAGCCGCTGGCAATACCCACAAAGTAATCCATCAAATATTTTCTACCACCAGAGGCCGTAAGAATAAACAAGAAGAAGATTCATATCCAACAGACAAAAAGAAGAAGACAATTTCACTTCATTTGTAGACGCTGAGATTGAGAAACAATTTTTGAGTTTGATCTGTCTTTACTAATGTGGTTTTCCAGTCAACCATTTCAGATTTGGGGGTCAGATTCCAGATCAATCGTGGTAACTAGAACGAATCGCGATTGATCCTTTTTTTTGTAAAGGTGTAGGTGATTTGTCTGTACTGATGTAAGTAGTGATGGTATATGTAGGGAAAAATCCCTACAAGTATTTTTTTCCTAGGGAACAGTTTTTTCTTTAATACAAAAATATTATATATTTGGCTTTATTTTCTTGATGAAACTGGTGAAAAAATGCGTAAGAAAAAATTCTTACAAAACGTTTTTTTTTCAAATTATACGCGAATACTTTCACCTGTCTTAATTTATTGAAATGGAGATTAATGAGAGAACCCACACTGGCGCTATGCAAATCTTTGAACATTCTTCAGTCGTCGCATATTCGCGCGAAGGTTTAGCGCCGGTTTAGGAGCCTTTATTGATTTGTTTCATAAGAAAAAACTCAAAAGTGGGACTGACTTTTAATCTTGAAATTATTAATATCCTGAGGCCATTTTGAAATTATGACAAAATATAAGAAAGAAAAGATTTACGCATTCTTTTCTTGACTTCATTTAAATGAATGTGATATTGTACATTATTTTGTTCAATCAAATTGAAATCAAAAAATAGAATACAAATTAGGGATTTTTAGTTCCCTAGCAGGAATTTTATTTTGTTGGTATACTATCACTGCTTTATAACATGGCCATCGGTCGGATCCATATATCCACAGGAATCCCGTCCATCCAAAATCCAAATCAAAGAAGCTATTGGTCGATGGTGAGGAAGAAGACAATGAACATGAAACAAGATCACTACACAAGGATTACTATGGAATTTTAATAAAAATAATTTTATTTTCACAAAAAACAATGGACTAACCCACATGTTTCCACAATGCCTTTCATTCCATATGAAACATTTATCCAATTTAATCACTAATTGACTCCGAACTCAAGAAGTCAATGGTTAACGGTAATGAGGACAATAAAGACAAAAATTTCACTAATTAAACTTCATTATTTGTATTTATTTTATTAAACAAATGCCTTATCAAAAGTAAACAATGCTAGCGAAAGGCCAAAACGAATTTAAACTGACGAGGAGAGGACGACGTATAGAAATGTCAATTTGGTTTGTGTGCAAGTGTGTGTGAAAGTATGTGTAAATCTGCCAATAAATCGAGATTTGAAAGATCAATCGAGAAAAAAAACAGACCACGAAAAAAATCAATTTTTTTGGTTGTTAGGAACGTAAAATCTGAAAAAGATCAAGTTGACCCCCATAAAAATCAATTTTTTTGGTTGTTTGGAAAACCACATAAGTAAAAAGTTATTCGAAATATTAAATAAAAGGCAAAGCCTACTTCAAAAATTTAAATCTTTTAATTGAAAGTTAAAGTTTTTTAACACTATGCCTTTACGACTTACCTGAAAACAAGATAGGTCTTCAAAAATCTGGTACGTTCATACTGAAAATATACCTTTTGTCCTAATGACATATCTTTTATTGTCACATGTGTATGTAGGTACCTATTGTACATATATAATTTAGGAATGTCACGTTCGGGTAATTTTATTTCATCAAATGACACCGAATCCTTGGGGTCAGTTAAGTGTCGGCTGGCTCAATATAATAAAATATATGATGGTGACATGGAGAATTTAAGCTGGGGTAATAAAAATATTAGGTACATTTCATACGCCAAACAATGGAACACCACTTTCGCATGCATGCGTTCCATTTTATTACACCTGAGCTATGTATCAACATTATTATCCTTTGTTGTTATTATTAGCATTGCGATGCCTATATGATTTCTGCCTACGACTGCGACATTTGCTTGCTTTGTAATTTTATTGCTTGGAAAAGCGTCGTTTATTTTCGTTTGTTTTTATTCGGGCTTATTGTTACTAAAAAAAAAGGTACCTACACATTTCCTTATTCTTTCATATATTTGTTTATCTACAGACATATATATATACATCTGTATACATTTATATAATTCTACACTCCACAAAAAACTTTTATGATTTCGAAATGAAGATTGTTTTCCTGGCAGTGAACTTACCTTAAACAAATGCTAATGTAGCTTACATGAAAATGATGCTGCGTGTATAGAAGATTTCATAAAGTTTTTAAAAGAATGCATGTGTTAAGCAATCAATTCTATACATAAAGACGTTCATGCTTTTTTCTTTTTAACGATTCAGTAAGTTAGAAATTTTGATCAAACTTGAAATAATACATTTTTAAACCGTTAGTAAGTAGGTAGGTACTGTATTTTTCTCGAAAATGGTTTTTACGATTTTGATGTCGTTTACCTTCAAAAAATAGTTGCCAAAAACCCATTACTAACGGTGTTAAAAAATGTCTATTCCTATATACATACCTAAGCAGGGTTTTTCCCTTTATAAGCTTAAATTAATTTTTTTTAATATTTTCCAAATTTTATTTCCAGTGTATGCTTTATATGTCTTGTGTGTGTGTGTATGTGTGTGCATAAGTATATTTTTCAAGAAGGATAATGTGCGTTCACGCTTTATGCACAACATTTAGTCCTTTTTATATTATTCTAAATGATATTTGTGCTCCTTTTTCGTCGTAATATAACGCTTGGGACAAATTATTACCTTCGGCGATAAACTATATGTATGTATAACGTATTTATCTAATAAGAATTCGCATTTTAGATTTTAGGAGGTAAAGGAGGTATTTGCCACTGTTTGTTCTCGGTTGTCGAACTCAATAAGAAGGAATAACTCAACTAAATAAGGCTGCTTTGACACGCGATCTAGGTTCTAGTTATATACTCTCCAGGAATCGGTTTATGTTGCCAGAGTGTTTGCAAATACTCAATTCATATTCCCAAACACAATTGAGGAAAGTGCTTGTTTTGGTTCGGCTATAAAAGTTCAGTTTTATGGCGATTCGCCTGGCTGCCAATTCAAAAATTAAATCGTAAATTTTGTGACTTATTCATATCGTCGTCCTCATCGTCGTAGTCCTCGTTGTCGTAGTAGTAAATAGTCGTGCAGTGTGGTTATGCTATATGTATGCTACACGATATGAAATGGAAACGCTGCATATACTCATAAATTTTCTACCCCTCCTCCATGCCACGTTCCCCGATTACATTCGAAATCGACCGAACAATATACTTTGCCGAATATGAAGGCATCGCTATGCATGATGCACACATGTATGTATATGTAAAGTATTATGTCCTGGTCCTGGAATGCGTCAAAGGCATAAATCACGTAGCTTTTATTTGTTCATCTCTGACACTATACATGTCGCTACACAAACAAAATGAACAAACTTTTTTTTATAAATATTTAGACAACGTCCTTCGTCACGGAGTGGAGGTTATTTTGTTATTGTGAAGACTGAATCGGACCTTTGAGGTTAAGTTTTGATAAAATCGAAGTTTTTTTTTAAATACCATTTTTATAAAATACAAATTGCTCTAAATGAGTATTTTATGAAGTGGCTATTTGTCATTCTATTAATTGCTTGGATTTAAAAATGTTTTTGTATGAACTAAAATGAGGAAGTTTTTAAATTTGTTTGGCGTGTAAACATCTTTGCCGGGCCTTACGTGTAATACGTTACGTGTAACACAGCATGCCTATACACGTAATTGAATTGTCCGTGTTTAATCATACTTGTATTTAATAGTACACGTATGTCGCGTGTAATTAACGGGACCTGTTACACATTAATGATGTTGAATAAATAATAATGATGATGCAAAATTTTAATTAACAATTTTAGTTAACAATTTACTAATTTTAAAGCAATTTACTAAAATGTTCTAAGTTTTAAACAATTTTTAACAAATATCATACTAAAGCGTGTTTTCTTTATAAGCTTCAGATGAACACACATCAAACAGTGATAGTTCGTTCAAAAAAAGCAAGCAAACATACCTTTTTCACATTTGCTCTTGTAAGAGTGACCTAACCTAACCTAACCTATCATATTAAAAATGCGTTATCACAATACTAAATCGTCTAAAATTTTGGGCCCGCGAGTTTATGCAGCCGTAAGGAGGAAAGTAATAAACTTTTTATTCTTGGTTGATTTGCTTTTTCCATTTCCGGCAGCATAATAAATTTCTTTGGTCAAATTTAAGAGTTACATACGTAAGTGAAATTTTTAAATGTAGAAAAAAACTACGAAGTCTGTGCAAACTGAAGAAAAATTGTGAAAATTCACAAAAAATCTACATGAAATAGATATCACGTACGTACAAGTACCCCAAAATCAATACATTTTTAATTTGGTACTTAAGTTCGCTGGCAATTTTCAGAGTTGTTTTTGTGTATCGCTTTCTTATGACTACACTATGTAAATATCATTGAAAATCAAATCGGAACCTCTAAAGTCTAAACCAAGATTTTTACATCCACCATGGATGGATTAATTCCCCATCCTGTTTTGTATTTTTATACCAGCAGGACCAAACCAGAGCTCACCCATCCATGCTCAAGTAGAGAATTCTCTTTATCGCTGCCATTTAATCAAATCGAATGTGGAACATCAAAAAGTCATAAAAATATGTAACATGTTTGGTAAAGCGGAAAAACTTCTATCTCTCTTGTGATCGAATGAAAATAGCACGGATATGGATAGATTGGGTTGAGGTTTGGGATTTTTTTTACCATATTCTGATCCGACACAGAAAATAAATCTGCTAACCACACTCAGTCATCGGATATACAGGGTGTATAGCAAACCAAATTGACTTAAAATCAGAAAAAAATATTAAAAAAAAAACGTCAACTCCTAGAATAAAAGGTTATAGGCCTTTTTTAAATGTTCGGAATCACTGGAGGAATTGGGTATGTTATGCTTTTGATAAAAACAAAAAATTCACATTTTTCTGTCACAAATGGCCGCTTGAAAGTTGTTCATAATATATGTACCTTCAATTACGAACAAAATCATTGGATGTTTTTTCAAAGTTATTACAATTTGTAAGGGTGTGTTTGTGTTGGAGCTAGTCTTGATAACACTTACAACTGACATCACTTCCATTAGTCTTTTATCGAATCTTGTGCGAATCACCCTATGTTATGAACACAAATAAACATGTAGCTAGATACGTGTCTGTATACTGTACATTGTATACCTACTTGTAGAAACGATGTACCTTTTATATACGACTGTTGTTTCCGCTCGTTTTTTCATATCGCGATAGTGTCGTTCGAAAAGTGTACTTCATTTTTGCTTGACAAATGGAAAATGAGGAAAAAAAAACCCTTCTGCACAATCAATTTCAGCTCATCTTCATCATTTAACCCCTTCCCCTCCCCCCTCACCCATCTTTGAACATCCTTTGAACTAGCAATAAAAAATATTCTTCCAAAATAATTTCCATCATTTTGCGCTTTCGTTCCGTTCGGCAAAGGATAAATGACGACTGGCTTGGATGCTTCTTACATGTCACTTTCAAGATCCCATACTTTTGCCATTTGCTTGATGGGGAGTATAATACCGAACTCTGATGGGCACCTCCTCGAAATCCTTTAGTTTTTTTTTCCTCAGTCAGTCTGTCACTGTTTTTCATGTGAAGAGAAAAAATATTTTTCCACTTTATTAAATGCGAGATTTGCTCAGAGACTTGTAAACATGATGTCATATTCTTTTCCTTCGATGCGCATTTGTGTGAATTTTAGATTGAGTTTACCTGAACGATAAAAATGGGTTAAAAATGTCTTGATATTACAATTTTGTGTTTATTTTTTGCGCCAAAAAAAAAAACTGCTTACATTTTTACTGACTTGGTATTTTTTAATAAGGTTCATATTGAAATTGTTTGCATTTCGCAGCTCTTAAGATTGTAATTTTGAATAAAATCACTTGGCAGATGAATTCAAATTTTTGGGCAATATTATCTAGCTGATTGTTTGAATTACTTTCACTGACAATCAGTTAACAGGTTAATAAATCAAACGTTGAATTTCTATGCAATAATTATTGTTCTTTGGTATTGTGTTGCTTTGAATAATTTGATCCTCCTTATTTTATATTTAAATTGTATTGAAATCCAAATTCAGGGAGATCATATTCTTCAGTGTATACATTGTTCATATATGGTATTTATTTTGATCAGAAAATAAAGCTAATAACTTTATTAATTATTTAAGTCAAAAAAATTTAATTTGGCTGAACCGTAGTGTGAATTTTAATATTTCAATTATAAATTTAAATATCAATGATCATTGAAATATTAAAAAATTCTTTAATAAGTAACTTTTCGAGTCATCCAAAACCTTTTATAATGACTGATTATGCCTTTAGACATTAAAATTTTCAAGGATATTCTTCATATGGACTGAATAACAAAACTTTTACTTTCATTTCACGAGATTGTTACTGTAAAAGACAAATTTGCTGCAGTCTTAGCGGATGGGTTGATTTTCTTTAAATTAGAAATTTAGGGTTTCTTGAGCATTTCCTCATTTTCATTTTCTTATCAGTTACACCTCTCACAGAGGTTATTTATTTTTCTCAAAACAATTTTTTTTTTAACTTCGCAAAAAGCGGGTTTTTTAAGAAAAATAACGGTACCTTCCACACAAATTTTTTGAAATTAAAATCATATTTTGATTAAAATTGTTTGTGTGTCAGAATTAGAACGATCTATACCATTAAACATTATTTATTTAATTTTACTTTGTGCTATTACTAAGGGTGCCTCTCGTGAACATTTTTTTAATTTTTGACTATTTCATTATCCGCTCCACCGATTTAAATTAAATTTTGTATATGCAGAAGCTTCTAATAAGTTTTATTAATATTTCGAATCAAAATTATTTTTGATGTGTAAACATCTATGCCGGCGGTATAGAGTGATATAAAAACGTGGACTTTCCTTTAAAGTCTGTACGACGTTACCAGGTCACACTTTACGATGTAGCACATTACGTTACGAAAATGTGCGTAGTAGGATATTGGGTACAAAAATAAGAAGATCCCCTTCAAGCAAACAAGTCCGTTTTGGATCCGTGCACGTAGTCAACAACGTATGGGCGACTTCGCATACGGATCCAAGTATGGACCCTCAAAACTGCCCTAGGACAAACTTTGATTTTTACAAATTTTAACACTGAGTCCCAAATCCCAGTACTCACAAAATTTTTTTTTGAATTCGGAAGGTATTTAAAAAAAAAATAGGTTTTTTTAAATTCAGTTTTTAACGCCACATTAATAAATAATTAAAATTGACGTACCAAAATGTCTTTAAATTGTTTATGTTTAAAATCAATTTTTTTAAACCAATTCAAAGATTTTAAAAATTTTCTAAATTAAGGTTTATTACAGAAATCAGATAGTTTAAAAAGTTGTTAACTGAATTTATTTTTAATTTATTAATTAATTAATTTTCCAATTTAAATAATATAATTTGCCATGCATGCATTATGTGCAACACGGTGCTGTATTGTGGCATACAAAATAGGCTCCCGTAACTAATTATTTCCTTCAAAATTAAATTAAAAGTTTTACCGTTTACCAACTCAGGCGCGGATCCAGGAATTCAGTTTGGGGGGGGGGGGAGTCAGGGTACTTACAGGCAGTCAACCGAGAAAAATGTATAGAAAATACATACATATAGGTAACTACAAATAAACATGCTGTACCTACTCAGAATAAACTCAATAAAACATGCAAATATGCATTTATAAACAGTTAAACAACAAACGACGATTTATTCTATACATAATGTGGATATGTGGGTATGTATGTTTGTATTTAAAAACATATCTCTTTAATTTGTCTAGAATTCACATAATAAAATCAAGTCTTTTTTGGTTTTTCTAGCCAAATCTTGTAATTATTTCATCAACAAATCGATATCTATATCTCGATGAACATTCATTAAAGCAAGGCAGATATTTTCACTTTTCCAACGAATTCTATTTTTTATGTTGTTTTTCTTAGGCTTATATATAATGTAAAACAATTTAATATAAATTCAAAAGTAATTGTCGGTGATATTTTTTTACTTTTAAAACGAAAAGCTTTTCTTATCATTGAATTATTCGCACACGAAAAATATTTTCACTGAAATTTTCTTGGCTGTCACATTTGTTGGTATTGTTTTGTCTATGACGTAGAAGTGGCGTAATCTTGTATTCCTTGCATGTTGTTGTGATTCAAGTTTATTAGAATTTTTAAGATTTCATATTATTAAGGATGGGTCATAGTAGACAAGAAAAAATGGTAAAGAAGCATGAAACTTGTTCCTTAAATTAATATAACAATTCCAAAAAAAAGTTTTGAGCTCAAAATAAAAAAAAATGCCGCCTAAATTTTTAAAAAAATATGAATTAATTTAAAAAAAAATTGAAAATTGAAGTATTACATAAAAATTGCTGAATATTCAAACGAAAAAAATGATTTTTGAAAGAAAAAAATGTTCATATCAAATATGTATGAATAATCCGAATTCTGATTCAGAAAATGAACATCAACCAAAAATAAAAAGAAAACAAATTGATAAAGGCATATTTACTTACATATACCCTTAAACAAAACTTTATTCAAAGTTTTAAAATAAATGCTTAATTATTTCTAATTTACTTCAACTATGCTGTAATGCCAAATCGGGTAGATTTTTATAGACAAATCGCGTTAAATTTTAAACAGCCTGATGTAAAGGTAGTTAACAATTTACTAACTTTAAAGCTCTTTACTAAAATATTCCTTATTTTGAACAATTTTTTCTTAAAACTTATCTAAAACAGTCCCAGATCGTGCAAAAAAAAGTAAGCAAACAGACTTTTTTCACATTTTGTTTTGTAAAAATGGCATAATGGAGCTAGTATGATACTAAAAAGATAAAATTGCCATTCGAGGATTTTAAGCTTAGCGAAATGTTAAAAATCGTCTTTTTAATTTAGTATCGTACTAAAAATACTTTAACACGATACAAATTTAAAAAAAAAGCAAACAAAAATAACTTTAAACCTGCACAACAAGAGAATAATTATTCTGAATTAACTACATAATTAATAAATTCTTTTTCGAAAGATGTGTAGATAGGTATAAATGAGATAAATAACTTATATTTTAGAATATAAATGCCTATGTATGTTCCGAAACAAACAAACATAGAGGTAAATTATAAAGTTTAACCTGCAGAAAAAATAAATACGTTCGTCGCGTTATAAATAAATTTTAATAATATCTAGAACAACGATTTTAAGGAAATCCAAATAAGTGATTCTGGATTCAGTTACAGAGCCCCATGACCCCCCCCTCCTGCAGACAAAATAAATACGTTCGTCGCGTTTCAAATAAATTTTAATAATATCTAGAAAAACGATTTTAAGGAAATCCAAATAAGTGATTCTGGATTCAGTTACAGAGTCCCATGACCCCCCCCCCCTGGATCCGCCACTGTACCAACAAACCATCAATATTTCAGACTTTAAAATCACAGTGTGATCGGACTTAAGAGCAAGTTCATTCCACCCAATCGTACATGTCATTATTTTTTTAAATTAGTATGTATTATAAAAGGAAACAAAATGTTTCTAAATTTAGAAAAAGTATCTTCTTTAGCGCCCTTTGCCTTTGTCAGATTTTCATTAAACGGTTTATATCCTCACATCAAAGATTTCCAGCTACATAGAACAACTGATGTTTCCAAACCAATAGTCTTTAATTTCATTTGTGTTGTCAAAAACTTGCTGAAAAACAAATATTTCGGATTATTTTCATATTTTACTAGAAAGCTTTATATAAATATTTATCAAAGTCATACAACTATAATGAATAATGGTAATTAATATTTTATGTTTTTTTTTATGAACACCAAAAACTAATATTATATTTTCGTTTAAATTTGAGCATGCCACACAACGTGAAGCACCAAGATATAGAATAGTATGAATAGTGTGGGAGGAACAATAGTACTTTTGTTGCCTCCAGTCAACCCATTGGACAACATCTCTAGTGATAACCAAAATGAAAATTAAATTCATTATTAAAGTTTTGGAAGGATGACAGCTGGAGTAAGAAATGACTTCTTTTATTATCGAGCCTGAGGTTAGCCAACGACGTAAATGGGGAGGATGGTATGGTATAGTATACAGATAGAGGCCATCTTTTTCATGAGAAGAAGACGGATATCCTTAAAAATTATGGCAGTTTTTTTTTTCTTATTTGGTATGAAAGTTATTTTAAGTTCCAGAGGGGAACCTATGTCAACAAAGAACGAAAGGAACTTTTGATTAGTGCAAATGGTTGACATTTGAGGATATTTTATCTTTGAATTTTATTTTATCATAATAAATTAATATGCGGAGGAATGATATTTTAAAGAAGAGTAGATATGTAGGGGAACATATATATAATAATATAATAAATTAATATGCGGAGGAATGATATTTTAAAGAAGAGTAGATATGTAGGGGAACAATTTTATTTGAATACATTGAGGGCTTTAAATTTAACTGTTTAATCTTGAGCTTACAATTTTACTATCTTTTGAAAATAATTTCATATAACTTAAATTGAATTGAATGGTGTTTCGTCAAATACTTAATTATTGTCGTTTTTTTCTTTGTGACAGATCCATTTGGTGAATTCTTGACAATAGACTTTTTTGTGCTGAAATTTATGGCATGCATTTTAACAAAAAACGCTTAAAAACGAGCAACTATAGGTACAGTATTCATAAAACATAATCATACATATATCGATTATGTACGTATATGGATGAAGATTGTTTCTATAATCCTAGCAACATAAAAGCCATAGAAAAAAAAAATTAATTGAAAACAAGACCACATCAACCGAATCAAAAGCAAAAACATAACTTTTTACATCCACTCAAGTACACCTGCAAATTCTGTTTCCTGAACCAGTCGACCTTAAAATTTCAATTACGCGAAAATAAACAAATCTCTATAGCTTTATATTTGTAGGTACCTAAGTGTAGATTTTAAACTTGCCTCCTGGACTTTTTAATTTTTTGTTTAAATGTCAGTGTATCCTGAAGGGAAAGGATTGAGCACAAAGAGTTGTGTATGTTTGGTTGCACAAACAACACCATACGAACGGCCGACAGTTCTGTCGAATAAAAGTTGTTCGTAGTTTTAGTCTACATATGTATATGTTTGCGTGTACCTACTAGACCTTACTGTTTCTATTTGTATGTTCATTGGATTCTTTTTACTATTCCTATTTTTCCATCTGTTATACGCTATTGAATGATGCCTTGCAGGGTGGAGATAAACAATTGGAGACGCCGTTCTTGCTATTGGATATGGGCTTAGCGTTAGACATTGAATGAAAGGTTACATAGAACTGTGCGGAACAAAGCTTACCAATTGTCCATTCCAGATTAAATTAGTTTATTGTTGCCACAAAAGGCATAGATCTTTTACCTAGGTACCTATAGCTATACGAAATATATTTGTGTATACAAATAGGTAGTGTTTCGGGCAAAGCACTTTTTTGAAGGGATATCCCCAGTAGAACTTGTAGATCTTAGTCGATTTTTAGAAATTTGGGAAAAGCTAAATTGCATCCCCTTTTGCCCAAATTAACGGTACTTTTTTGGAATTGCCCAGCAACAAAAAAGCCCTCCACTTTAGTTTTTGTGGAGTTGTCTAATTTATCTGCGATAAAACGCATGTACCTACCAAACGCAAACCTTGTAAAGATTAAGGGCCAGTTTCACAGTCAGAAAAGTGACACTTAGGTGGGGAATCCGGTAAGTGTCGACTGTGAAACTGGCCCTAAGAAGATTGACTGGTGAGTATCTTCGTGCTTACATTAAAGAAACTTCAATGCGCCTTAAAATACATTGAAAAAACAAACAATTTCAATGTGTTGCACTTTGACACAACAACACATTAGTCTCGTGAGTCCAGTTTTTTTTGCTTTCTTCGCATCTCAAGAAGCATGAGAGTCTTCACCCCGGATTTCTCTTACGTGTGTTACGTGAAAGTTAGATTTTGAAAAAAAATTGGACAAATTTTTACTTGGAGGGTGCTTAAGAGTTGGTTATCATATCTCTGTTCCAAAAAAAAATAATGATTTAATTCATTTTAATTTTTTTTTTGGTAATTGCATTTTTTCCCAATATTTGGCAACCATGTTTCATTCATTCGAAGCTGTATACACATAATTTTAGATTTCGACTGCTTTAAACTTCATCCACTCGAAAATTTCCCAGTGCGAATTCTTTCAAATTAGCATAAGTAAAAGGTGTGCAGGCATTGGCACAAGGAGCTTGGCTTACTACTTCAGCATAATTCATTCGGAATAAATACCATTAACATAATCCTTCACATAATGCCATTATGTTTAAAGTGGAAATAACATTTTCCTATTACGCCATCACAAAGAGTTTAACACCATAAGTAACTAACTAACTTTTACGTATGCAAATTATTCGTAACCATCAGCAGTAGGTACCTATATATGGTAAGGGCGTCGTACAAGTTCGCTCAACCACTCAGCCAAAAACTTCTCAGTTTAGGTGCGGTTCACACACGGAGAGGTGAAAGAGAGGTTAGGGTTGGTATATGTATATGCAGAGTATACTAGTACCTATTCCAACGAGTTTCCGTTACCAACATCAACCAACAACAGGCAACGCCAATTTTAACCGACATGGCGGCGACGAAGACTTAGACTGAGTTTTAAAGGGTGTAAAGGTTTTTCCGGTGGGAAAGTTTTCATTTGAATGCTTTTCATTCCTCTACATCCTAGGAACTTATACACCTTATATAGGAATACGCTGGAGCAGCAGCATAGTGGTTCTGACTAGGTTGTCGTTTGCTTCCACTTGGTCTAATTTTCTTCTGAAATAGCACCTTTCGGCAACTTTGCTCGAAGTATAACATAAGAGAGTCGTCGCTTCACATTACTAAACTTCTAACGCATAGGGTTGGACCCACCGAATGAACTAACCTCAAACATTCACTTGTATACTCGCTGTGGCGTAGATATGCAGAGATTGGTTTTGTAATGTAAACGTGCAATAAATTATGAAGTATTTTAATCCATTTTAACCAGATTGCCATGAATGGATAACTTTTGCTGGGGTGCTGCTACTTGTGTCTCGTATCTAAGTCTATGAAAGGATGATAAAACAGTACTTATTTTCAGGTTGGTATAGTCAGTCGTTCAAGGAACCACCTGTTTAGCATACCGAAGTAAAACTAAGGAGTCTATTCTATGTCGGTTTTTGTGGTCAAATGCCACAGTTTTGCCGGCTTTGGTATAATCTTTTGTTTATGATAGGATTCTAGCAGCATATAAAGGTTAACATCTGTGATATACCAAGAGGCGGTTAATGTGGGATGGGTATTCTGATATTTCGGTCTACGATCTCTTTACCAAGCAAAACCCCAAAAAGAAATAAAGCTATAGAAAGTAACATTAGTTTGGTTTGCTTGGTATCTTTTAAAGGTGTGATCCTTAATATTGGTGAACTCCAAAATAACCAGAGTTTTTTATAAAAAGTTTTTACTATATGTTTAAGTTCTTACCAAATCGTAGAACACCCAAATAACAGTATCGGAGCACCAAAATTGTTTATAAATTATTATTTATAGATTGTGAACAATATTATTAATTATAAAATCTCTGGAAAAAAAAATACACATTAGTTTTTTTTTTTTAAAAAGGAGACCATGAAATTAAGTTATTTCTAAAAAAAATACAAAATATGTATATTATTTCTTTAACATTCAACACTCGTTTCACTCGTTTCAGCTTCACTAGTCTTGTTAATAAAATTTTCCTCTTGCTGTATGTAAGTTGAAAAGGGCCTTCCTAGGCCATTGAACGCTTTGAACAATCTTATACAGCAATCTTGAAGGGGAATGTACAAAAGCATGAAGTTCATTTTTAAAATAGCTTAAAAAAAAACTCTTCACAAAATTTGAACTAAAAAAATTAAGCCACCTTATTTTTTGTTTTAAATAAATATCATTTTTAAACAATAATTTCGTCAAAATCATTTTCCGTTGGGTACCTACATATGTACATATATGAATTTTTAACCAAGAATCAGAATTGTAGTACGGGAGCTATACCAGTTCTAGATAGGAATAACATAAGAATGCTCTGCACAAATCCATACGTTAAGGCTCTAAACAGATTTGTTGCCACTAAATTGAAGAACAAAAAGTTGCATCGCCATCAAAATTTGTAAACACTTCAGTAATTAGCTAATCTAATTTTAACCTAGGTATTTAGTTCTGAAGACAGAAATCTACAAAGAAAAAAAGATCTTTTTTCGTTTTCCAATTAGTATGAAAATACAACAAAAATACAAGCAAAGGCAAAAACAATCTGATATAGCCACTATAATTAATCCAATTCTATTAGGAATATAAGGATTTCCATTCCCTCCG
The DNA here is from genome assembly GCA_932273885.2 of Leucozona laternaria. Lineage (NCBI taxonomy): Eukaryota > Metazoa > Arthropoda > Insecta > Diptera > Syrphidae > Leucozona > Leucozona laternaria. Next base: position 114,941,833 of record OW026368.1, on the reverse strand, counting down.
ATAATCATCCCCATTTTAATTCATAGTTTATTAGGGTTCAAGCAAGAAAAAGGTTTTATCTGAAAACTGACCCAAACAAATGTTTACTGATCATAAAAATTTAATTATATGATAAAAAGGACGAGGAAACAAATTGACTCAATAACATTCACTCCAATTTTGTTTCAAGCATATTTATTTCAATTTAAGAAAAACTGTTAACATATTAATTAGAAAAAAATGGCCAAAATGTATTTTCCATTTTATACCATAGAAACATTGCTTGAAGCTTTTTTTAGAGAAAGGAAATTCCAGATTTCAGCAAACCATCTTTTGCAGGCAGAGATAACTTATTGTCCACTCCAAGTATGACATATAGATGGTCAGCTAATATCAGCATCATATTCTTTATTTGACTTTGGTGAATCTTTCTAGTGGCACCTTAGGGAGTCCTTGGAAGTTCTATAAATCCCATAGAGCATCGGTACTCTTGTGCCAAGAGAAGAGTAGTGTAAGGTGGTTAGAATTCTCCTTTCTGGCAAATGACATTTTTTTTATTGACCACTCTAGATTTGATATCGCACTTCATAAAATTAGTCTCTGTCCAGAGCTGGTGGGTGCTTCTTCAGCTGCTTCTGACTGGAACTGTGCGATTGATGGGGTGGCAATGTGGCATAAAAATGTATAAAATTCAAGTAGGTCTTATATTACCACTGCCACTAGCATTGGAACTATGTCTTGATTCAATTTATTCTACTGTTTGTGTAACGGTTTGTGACTCCTTGCAAGGTTGGAGCCAATAAAGCTGTCAGGCCGATGAGAATTCCCCTCTCTGTCTAACAGTCCATGTGTGGCATGTGGGGGAGTCAAAATTACGACCAAAGTTAGATTTGATAAAGTCAAAGTTGTTTCATTTTTCTCCGTGTTTTTCCGGATGTACATCGTTCCGAATTCTGGCAATATTTTTCCATCGTCCTTTAAAAACAGTAGTCCACCATCCAGCAATGTGAACAGGGCGAGGGCGATGGAATTTTCCAAGACAAAAGGGGAGCTGATATTGACAAGGGAAAGCAATTTTTTCCTATATTGAGCTTTACGGACCTTAAGTCATGATGGCAATAAAAAGAAAGCTTGCAAATTGAACACAGGATGGCAGAGCGGCAGAGTATGGTGACGACTTTTATCTCATATTTTGCAAGGACCAAACTTTCGTGTACGGCAAATCGTGAAAACAATGTTATGGTTCTACCATTTCTACCTTTTAGCCATCTTGATTCCGAGGTATATATGGTTATTGGCCTTATTTGCGTTCAAAAACAAAGTAAAACCCATATGGAGTGGGTGTGTTGGTATAGCTTTGTCTTGACGGTATATTGCGGTAATTTGAAAGTTTATGAGGAGTTTAGATGAAATTGAATGGCTTTACACGAACTAGAAATGCATGAACGTACAAAATAGAAAAAAAGATGAAACATGAAGATGAAATTTGTTTTTATGAGGAATAAAAAAAAAGAATATTTTTTTTTATAAATTTATACATATGTACATATGTGTTTGTGCATACCAAGGTAAATATACTTGTATGAAATCATGTTGAAACAAATTGGTTGCCAATTTATTCAGCTCAACAATTTAATAAAATGAGATATATAAGATACACTTCCTAACTCATTGCCTGTGTGAATTTGTATTGCAGTCACAGGATTTGAGAAATTTTCTATACAAAATTAGGTAATACAGTGTAAGGTTCTTATTTCTTTGCAGAAGTTTTTCATCAGTTCCTAGAAAAACTCATTAACTCACATATAGGTAGGTACTTTTGATGCCAAAATTGAGGAACGTTTTACAAGACTTTCGAAATAAATTTAGATATTATCGTCAATTGTTTTTATTCAAGCAAATCAATTGCATGCGGGATTGCTTTCACCTTCAAGTCTTGTCAAATGAACGTTTTCAAAAGAGTCGATTTAGGCACAATTGACTCGAAAAAAGTCGGCTGTTGGCATTATACATAGATACCTACTTATGACATGATCAGCCGTTGAAGCTGTTTTCACGAATTCAACACTTGTTTCTAAGCTCTATCCAGGGCAGGTATCTTTCCAAGCCATCTGGTTTTAACTAAGCCAAGAAGTTTTTATGTTTTGGATTGGTTGCATCATGTGAGCAATTTTAAGTGCATAACGCCATCTTAAGAGTTTTGCTCTTATAGAAACCGCTCTTGAACCGTGGCCATCGCAGTATTTTAACTCTCAAATATCTGTATATTTGAGAGTTAAAGAACTACACGTAATTTTATTTTGTTTTATCCTTTACTCAGACTGAAATACTTATCATATATATTGATTTTTTTGTATTTGAATTTTCTAACTCAAAGAATGTCAAAGGGTACAATATCGACTCCTCCTAAATGAATGTGCAACATCTTATAAATTTACCACAATTTAAATGCAAACATAGAAAGCAGATGGGTTAGGTCCCCTGCACTCCCCCGGGCAAATGAATTTCATCCAATGCGGTATTTTTGTCGATTCTTTTGAGTTATATTGCCAAATGAAGTGCTTTCATGAATTATTTATTTTTCTTCCGGATAATAAAACCGCAATATTTACCCTTTAAATTCTTGATAATATGTTTTTGTACACGTTTTCGAAAGGATTATTATTATTATCATCATCATCATCGTTCCCATCTCTCTTTTGGTGAATGCCAATATCTGGTAAATTAATGCAGGAACGGCATACCTCTCAAAAAGGATTTTTTGCTCTTGCTGGTATATGTATTTTTATCTCTTAGCTTTTTGGCACGAAGTGAATACAAAATTTAAATTGATGTACAGCATTTTTCCGAAGGGCATCGGAATGTGGAGCGTTATGAAAGATATGAAGTTTCAGCAGGAATTGAAAATTAAAAAAAAAAAAAAAAAAGAGAACGAAAATTATATACGAATTGGATGATAATCCTTGCATTTAAAGTATCAGCATTCTTATATTTATGACATTCGAACAATAAACTGATTGAGGAGTGCAGGTTAAAGTTTATTTTTAAAGCAGGCAATTCACGATTGGATGGTCGTAAAGACAGCAGCATAAGATTCGTATATAGATTTCTATAGAAAATTGAGAAGTTCAATCGTGAATGGGCCTCGAAAGCCTCTCTATGATGTTAATATTTAAGAAAAATGTCAACAAAATATTTATTGTAAAGAAAGATATTTTAAATATTTCTGTAATTAATAAAATATTTTTTTTCCTAAAACCGATATACATACAGAGTGCTTTTTGACATTCACAAAAAAAAAACTAGCTTATAAGAGACGTAATCCAAAGCACCTTTGGCCGAATTGAAAAACCCGAGCAATTGCCACTACCAGCTTAAATTGTTACAGCGTGTTAAACGTGAAATAGCGAAGGGTTAGGCCTTATTTCGTGGGCTAGGTGCAAAATGTTATTAATAAAACAAAATCTCTAGTAAGTGGCGTTTACTAAGCTAAACTAGAACTAGATGTGTCAAATTTATTCTAAAACTAAAAAAAATATAAGTGAAGATTGCAAATTTAATTTTGAATGGAAATAATGATGTCTACTAGATTTATTGAGTTCTTAAACCATTTGCAATTATCGGACAATTAGCCACCAACGACAAGATAAAGAAAAATATACAAAACCAGACAAGATCCAACGCAAGTGCTTAGTGAGGCGGATTTCGGGAAAAAATATAGATTTTCCAAGGAAAATATGAGGAAACTCGTAGAAGTTGATGAAGATTACCTAAATGGGGATACAAAAAGTGGTCATAACATACAACAGACACAACACAAACAGTAAAAAAATGATAATAATTTTGACAGAAACATGATATTAATAAGAGAATTGTTATGTGTTTTTTTACAAATTATCACAATTTGCTGTAAAAACCGATACAAACAAACATGAATCTTACTTATTGTAGTAGATCTTCTTAAGGTATTTTTTTAAACGTCACTTTACTATTCCACGAACATTTTGTTTTTATTAATGGCAAATTTTAACCGGTAGATTAACTCTAATTCTATGGTTTAGTAAACTCGTGGAATAGAGATGGAATGAGCGTTTTTTATTAAAAGGGGTGTTAAAGCCTTAGCAATTGCTTAATTCCATAACTATTATGAAATATTGAGTGAGCTATTACTTTTCGAATGTTGAAGAGCGAAGCCAACAACCAATTACCTAGATCGGTATTTTATTTATTGCTCTGTTATTTCCATGTTCATTTATTCCCTCAGAATTCCGAGACTGAGATCCCAATAAATAATCTTAACAGACCCATTTCATGATCTGTCAAGTAAATGCTATGTTCGAATTTTCGAACTCGCTTTTGCAATAGGTATACATTTTTTATTAATACCGATATCTAACTAAATGCTTTCACTCTGCTACGAAGTTTGCTTGGATCAACTGCTCTAATTTAATAATACGATCCCTTGTCTTTATTCCTTCAAATTTTCTTAAACTTAACTAAGGATCTTGCATGTATGAAAAATACGGTTATTAAAAATTTAAGAAAATACGAAAATCTCGGACATATGACAAAAAATACTTGGATTTCAAGAGTTTCTTATATCCGTGGTGTACTGTATTATCTACTATAAAGTGAAAAAGTTTAATTTTTAGACTACGTGAAATAAGTTCAACTAATTATATGTGGTTATATTTTTCAATCAATGTAATTTAACAAGAAAGAACGTTTTATATCAAGCAAACAAATGATTTTAAGATCTTAAGACTGAATTTTTAACACAACAATAAAAATTAGGTAGGTATCTAAATTCTAGAAATGCAGTTTATTCAAATATAATATTAATATCACAGGCAGTGTTTCGAGATTGTTTAAGCGAAATTTCCCATTACTGACTTTGAAATTACCCTTTCTTTATGATGAGATTCCCCACAGTAATTTTTCGATAAACTGTATTGCTTTCGTTAAAAGTAGTCTGACGTGTCCATCATGTCATTTTGGTTTAAAATATAAATAAATATTTATTTCAAAAATGCAGTTGCTGATACTTAGAAACGTATTTTCATCTCTTTATACTATTTTTTTTTAATTTATTTCGATTTTTTCGAATGATTTCAGAAGAATTGACTAGAATTTTCGATGTAATCCGTTTTCGGTGTTAATTTTGTAAACAAGAAATGAGTATAGGTTTTCCCTCGATATTTCCAAGAAAAGGGATTTTTCCCATGATCCCCTACCACTGTACCAGAAAGGAGATTCCTCTTATACCCTGTCGCCAAATTTAAGACTGAAACTCCACCGAAAAAGGAGAATTCCCCATTATCTAGCGACACTGATCACATGATAAGAGATATATGAATACTTGTGTTATTGTCGTTACAGTGGCTCAAAGCACCACATTGTTTTAGAAAACATTCTGAACTCTACCTATGTAGGTATTTATATAAAATTTTTAATCAGATAGCGCACTTCGCACTTCATTGCGGTTACACAAACACAAATATTTTTTAATGGCAGAATTTGTGGGATGTGTTATTTTTTTTGTACAGCTCCTGTGCAGATGGAATTACGTAACCGTATCATTTCATTTTTGCCGCTTCTATAGGTACTGTTGTCATTGCCATGGGTTAAAACAACAACAAAAGTTAATTACGTCTCTGAGGAAATAGAACCAGAAAGCAAATTTATGTTATTTTTTCTCTCTGCGGTTTGTCCTATAACGACATTTTTACGGTATAACTACGTAATGTGTAGGTACATTGCGTATACATATACAAAACGCATCCGTTTGCAAAAGAATAATAATAGGAATAAGGCTCTAAAGAGGTGTGTGTGTGTGTATAGGTTAGGTATACTCTACTTTGCTATTTTTGCTTAGCTTTCTGTGATTATAAGAAAAAAATCGTACGAGAGTTAATTAGAAATAATGGCAAGGTGCAAACAAGACGGGCAATGAAATCCACTTTATTGCCTACATTTGGTATATTTATGAGCTCTGCTGAATTAATGGCTTACTAGTGCAAAGTTCTTTTATAACCGGTTGATCCTAATAACAATTTATTGTTATAGGTCAGGCTTATACTTACATGTATTGAAATGAAGAGAAGCAGAGACCTTATTAACATATATGTATACCTATAGTGACGTGAATTAACACTAAATGACAAAAGAACCAAATTAAAGCAATGGCTTAATGTGCAGCAGCTCATATTAGTAAATCAATTGGTCGTGTAATAATCTAGAAAAATCGTAGTTTTGAAAGTAATTAATGGCATGCGTTAGTGTTATAATGTAGGTACCTACACCGCTAAGGTAAACCTTCCAGAGGTTACGAATAGTGGTATTATAATTTTTAGTTTACGCTTTCCAGACACCTACAGTGGGGTTTTTTATACAGAAAATCGCCCAACTGCGTTATCTTATCGAAGTTTATTTGTAGTCTTTGGGAATCCAAAGATCTAAAGGCTGAAGAAAGGATTTTTTTTACAAGTTTAAGGCGTCTGGCTGGTATAACGCCCCACTGACCACTGCAGTCATCTAGCAACATGGTAAATATTGTTGAAAAATACTTTACCAAAGAACATATGGTACAATGAGCTCTTAATTTTAGATATTCTGGATAAGGTATGTAATACAAAGTCACGTCGTCCAAATGTCCCTCATGGCCTTACTTGGTGGTACGATTACTTTGTCGTATTAATTTGCAGAATGGCGTTCCTATAATGATGATTTTGAGGGCATCAAGTTTTGGAGCATTTGTTTTAAAAATAATACTTGGTGGGTTAAAAACATTGTTCAATGCTACAGCCTTCCATAGTAAGTACATTACAGAAGTTGCAAATTTCGATGGTCCCTTTTGAAAGCTTTCACATTTTCTTGTTAACAATTTATTGCATATCAATATTTGGAAAATAAATTTCTTTTATTGAAAAAAGAAATAAATTTTCTTAGAACTATTGGGGTTTTCCAAACTTTCTCCTGAACTATGAGCAAGAATGTGCGATCCAGTCTATTATTTTTATTATCGCAAAAATTGAATCCAACGGAACTGACGATATGCATAGGTGATCATTTCTCTATCGTTTTTATTATTTAAACTCTTAACCATTTATTATGGCAAAAAAAAGTTTCCCTAAACCTCCTCAATTCATTTAAACGAGTTTATTCCAAGCACATACGGCTTCCAATGCATATGATTTGCATTTTTCAAAATCTCTCTTATGAAACTTTATTTGCATTTACACGCTTTAATCCTTTTGCATCAAGACTCTCCTTATATTTGCCTGATGCTGTGCCTACTATATCTTATTTCCACAGCGACTAACAAAACAAAGTTGCATCTTCTTTAGAAGATTTCCCAGCAGGCCCGAAACTAAAGGTAGAAATTTACACCTACATTGTACCAACCATATGCTTGGAAAATAAAATGGATTGAATAACTAATGGCGGTTGGTTTGGTTATCCCTCATCCTTCGTTTTATTCACTTAGACTGGCATTTATGTATGTGGGATGGCTGCCGTTCGACTGGGATTTATATTTATAGCTTACTTTCAAAAATGTAAATCATATAGTTTTTGAAAGCATGCTATCCGTTTTATCTCAGCAGAGAAAGGCGCACCTCAAAACTGTGACCTGACTAAATAAAAAAAAAAAATCATTTCTTCCCACACGATCCATTTTCATAGGTATGGATGCATTTGTTGCAATGCACAACATCAAAATTTGTTTTCGAAAATTGCAAATAGAATGTTACTGAGGTTTCATGAGTTTACCCGAGCTCTCTATCGGCTATTTTGATATATCGGGTTTTTCAATAAGAGCGCCACAAAAGTTTTTTTAAATAAAACAAAAACGGTTTTGGATATCAATAAAATTCTTTATTTCTGTGAAAGTACGTTCGATTTCATTATGTATGGAACTCGATTTCTTTTGCATGGCCACGACGGGCACGCTTGCAGGAGTCCAGACGCTGAACCCAATTTTCGACGGTTTTCAAGCATAAATCGGCCAATACTGCTGCAATTTCACGTTCGATATTCGTACGAAGTTCATCAATCGTCGCTGGCTTGTTGGCATAGACCATAGACTTGACGTAGCCCTACAGGAAATAGTCTAACGGCGTCAAATCGCACGACCGAGGCGGCTATCGTGAGATAACACTTTCTCCAAACTTGGTTTCCAATAAATTGATTGTGACATTCGCTGTGTGGCTTGTGGCGCCTTCCTGTTGGAACTACATGTCCTCCAAGTCCATATCATCCAATTGGGGCCAAAAATATTCGGTTATCATTGAACGGTAGCGATCCCCATTCACAGTAACGTGCCGCTCTTGATCATCACGGAAAAGTACGGCCCATAAACCACACCAAACCGTATTTTTTTCGGGATGCAATGATGACTCATGGAGTACGTGTGGATTGCTGCCTGACCAATACCGCATATTTTGTTTATTGACGAAGCCATTCAGCCAGAAATGAGCATCATCGCTGAAGATGATTTTTCGATGAAAATCCGAGTCATTTTCAAGTTGTTGATCAGCCCAATTCACGAACATACGACGCTTCTGGTGGTCAAGCGGCTTCAGTTCTTGCGTCAATTTAATCTTGTAAGGATGTAGGCCAAGATCTTTTCGCAAAATTCGCCACAACGACGTCACAGAGATGCCCAACGCTTGAGAATGACGTGTGAGAGACACATTTGGGCTTTCTGTAACTGAAGCCTCAGCGGCAGCAATATTCTCTGTGCTTGTGGATTCAAATTTTTCCACTAGACGCTCAATTGTTGATCTGCTAGGACGATTATGACCACCAAAAATTGGAAGTAGCGCTCTTAACGTTGAGGCCACTGACTCCGAATTTCGGTAGTAAATTTTAATAATTTCGACTAGTTGTTGGCTCGTATGTCTTTCCATTATAAAATGGCAACCCTTACTTAAGAGAAATGTCAAAAGAGCGGCAAGAAATATGACGTTGTTTGCTGTCCCTGTTGCTCTACTTTTGTAGCGTCCCTGTTGAAAAACCCTTTACAACAGGTGAGGGTTCAAAAAAAAAACAAAAGAGGACCTATCTGCTCCTCTGCAAATGAAATTGAACATTTCAATACTGAGATTTTGATATAGGTCCATACCTGTAGTGTAAATACCTAATTGTATTTTCATTTAAAATGATTTGCAAATATTTATATCGTTCACAAGGGACAAGACAATTTTGCAGCAACTGATTCGAACAGATAAATGAATCTATTCTTCAAAATATGACAAACAAATGTGTTTTCACATACACGATATACTAAAATAATGTAATATGTCTTTTCCATAAAAAATAGAGAGAACCTATTGTACCTACCTTATGTTAGGTGTGCGATGTGCGTGTGTGTTACAGTAAAATTGGAAAAATCGAATTTTCCTCACAATTGAATAGAAAAGTACAAATTGTTTCTAAATGTTGTTTCTATAAATTTAAAATAATATTATGAGAATGTAGCAGACATACATATCCTTGAGGAGAGAAAGGGATCCTTTAACAAATATAAAAATTCTATACTTAACCTGCATAAGGTCTTTTTAGGAGTTGCAAATTCAATTTTCAACAACAGACAAAGAATAGCGGGTGGTAGATCGTTTTATATTGCATTCAATAAAACAGATATGGTTAGAGAAAAAATATACACCTATGCATACTTCCAGTGAATTATTATTATCGAAAAATTTTACATTTTCAAATTTTATTTTTATTTTTTGATATGTAAAACAAATTGAACGCCTCATGGTTATAACAAGAAACTTGTATGAATATTGTATGCCAGGTTAAAGATAATACATGAAAGGCATCATAAGTTCCATGAACAACATCAAATAAAGAAACTATGTATGTGTAAGAACTGTATCTACAAGAAAATTTAAACAACATTTTTAGCAAGCATTTTCAAAGTGTAATAAAGTAGAAAAATATAGGTACATGAATATTAGTACCAATAGGTACACGTTGATTCGCATAATCAGGACAAATATATGTACAGGTAGATCGTTTGGAATTGAAACCAGTAGATAATAGAAATATGAGCATTTTAAAAATAAAAAAAATTATTCTAAATAAACGTTAATTCCTTACATTGCGTTATAGTTATTTGTAAAGCAAGTAATATTTTTTTTTTATTTTAATTTTTCAGAAATGTGTTTTTAAAAGAAAATTTTTTTAAAAAATAATAAATAAAAACCTCAAATTCAAGAAAAACTTTTTCCTAATTTAGATGCTTAAATTGTGTATAAATGAATAAATGAACATATATAAATATGTGCCTCGTATTTCTTGAGGTTATTGAATATTGAAATTATACAAAATATCCTCTTTCTATTACATACACACAATTACGTGAATGTTATGATAATATTCCACTATATTCGAGCGTGTTATCACACAAAAACCAACTTTCAATATTTCACTACTCTTTTCTTATTTAGAACACCGTGAACATCACAGATTACCCACATGAAGATGACAATCCCCAGCAGCCATTTTAATTTGCCTACAAGCTTGAACTGTCAGATTGTAGATACAAAATGAGAATGTGTGTATAAAAACCTCACACATAGACAGTAGGGATCATCACACCCCTGGTTAAATTGTTGTTGCAATTCACATCTATTCATTGACAAGGGGTGAAATTACAAAAACAACAATGTAAACAAATGGATTTTGGAGGCAGAAACGTAAGAAACATTCTTATCTTCATATAACTAATCTGTGGTTTACATGCATTGAATTGTAATTGACCTGCTATGATATTACTACGGAATATTGCGCTTTTCTGAAAAAAAAAAAAAAAAAAAAATGAAGCCAAACTATATAATTGCAAATGTATTAATATTGACAGAGTGTGTGCAAACATAGTTTTGAAAAATGTCAATTGTTAAATTTTAAATTAAGTTTCTTACTTACGCACATTTATTTTATTGAAATTAGTATTTGTGCATAAACAAGGGAATCTTATGAGCTAGTTTTTCATATATCCGTAAAAGTCACCGGTAAATGTTAGATATTATAACCAATGACAGTTCGTAAAATTGCTAAAATTCTAAGATTTTTCAAAGTTTTGGTCCTAACAACAACATATGGTATAACATGTTAAAAATAAAGATTGCCTGGAAGACATATAAATGTGTTGTGGACCTATGATAATAGCTGACAAATTAATTTTAATTCATATTCCAATTCGAACTTTTACGATGCATTCACTTGTATGGTAAATTACTAGGCAGCCAATCGTAAACTTACACGCATGCTGCTCTTCATTGTGCCAGTGCTGTTGAATAGAGATTAAAGTATTCGAAGAAGGCTTAGTCCAGTCATTTGGTTGAAAAAATAGAGGTTACTTGGAAAGTTTTCCGGGAGCACGTCGAAATCTATAAAATTGCCAATTTTCAAAACTCCTGGAAAACTTTCCAGGTAAAATTACCAAATGACTGTACTAGGTCCCCGATTGAAAATTTGAAAAAGAAAACACAAAAAAAATGCGAAAGGTATAAATAACAATATTTAAAAAAATGTTTTAAAATTCACACAAAGCGCAGTGGAAATAAAAATTTCCCAAGCGTCAATTTGCGGTGTGAAAATATTTCCTCCGTATCAGTTTATAGTGACAGTTTTGTATGTAACAATAATTTGAATGTGGTTCACCAATAATAATGGGTTACAGTACCTTTTTTTAAAAAAAAACATACAAAAATCTAAATGTAACTATTCATTTATCAAGAAAAATAAACGTAGCTATTTATGTATATTTTTGTATTTGAAATAAATACAAACTACAAGTACACAATTATTTTAAAACAAACAGAACTACAATAAAATGTTCACAATTTATATTTATGGAATCACATAGAAAATATTTTTATTCAAAACATATTTCAATAGAACTTGTCTATCATGCTCAACACAAGCGCTGCTATGTGAAAGAATAAAAATCTACAAAATTGTATTAGTTGGGAAAAAGTAATTAAAATAATTTTTAATATTTCAAATTTTAAACCAATACTCTTCTATGTTAGTTATTTCTTTATCTTTGAATTGTAAAAGTTTTTGTTGAGTTATTAGTAGATCCCAATGCTGTGTTTATTAATCTTTGTGTATGCTAAGAGCTAACAACGCGCTAAGTTTTCAGAAAAATATCTAAGTTAGCGGAATATTCACCATAACTATGAAATAGATATGACAAAAAATAATAGAAGAGGTTTTTCCCACCACAGAAATCTCAAAAGGAATCGCTTTTGGATAGTTTAAAAACAGTTTTGGCGAAGAGGCACAGATGAAACAAAAAGATTCAAAGGCTCTTAATAGGCACGAATGTAGCCTTGGAGCCCACCGGATCTTTAGACTCCTATATTAATGCCGATCCACATCACAGATTAGCCACATGAAGATGAGAATCAATGAAGCGATTGAAATTATGATTAAACTCGAATATATTGGGGCATATTCATAGTCATTTTTAAACTACAGTTTATCTTAGACCTCGGTTTATCCTATCTAAATAACATTGAATAAACCCCAGTCTAAGATAAACTGGAGTTTAAAAGTGACTATGAATATGGCCCCATTATGTTTAATGACGAAATGAATTGTTACTCTCATTTTAACAGGAACAGGTAGTTGTAATCGTAATTGAAAGATGACCCCATTTGAATTTATCTCATCTAAGCACTCAGATCTTGGAGAGTCATTACTTTTCAATGATAAAAGTTTTATCGTGTAAAATGATAAATTGCAAAATTTTCTCAGAATATTGTCTTTTATTATTATTTGTTCTCTATAGTATAGTGATACCTAAATTCTTCTAATGGGTGATTTTTTAAGAGGTTTATAACTTTTTTTTAAAAAAAAAACACAAAAAATTCGAAAAAATGAATGAAATATTTATTTGAATCGATAGTTTGAACCTTGCAATTTAATGTTTAAAGATAATTTCATGCAAATGTTGACCGCGGCTGCGTCTCAGGTAGCCCATCCGCTGAGTCCAATTTTGGCATACTCTTTCACACATATCGGCCGGTATCTCACGAATGAATGCATGGATGTTGGCTTCCAGTGCGTCAATCGAAGCGGGCTTGTCCCTATAGACATTAGCCTTGACATACCCCCACAAAAAATAATCTAATGGTGTCAAATCGCACGATCTAGGCGGCCAATTGACCGGCCCGAAACGTGAAATTAACTGTTCACCAAACTCGCCTCGCAATTGCGTCATTGTTTCGCGTGCTGTGTGGCATGTGGCACCGTCTTGTTGAAACCACATATCATGCAAGTCAAGAACTTCCATTTCGGTAGCGTTCACCATTGACAGTAACGCTGTGATTCGCCCAATATGGCCCAATAATGCCGCCGGCCCATAAACCGCACCAAACAGTGGCTTTTTCGGGATGCATTGGTAGCTGTTGCAATGCTTCTGGCTGATCTTCACTCCAAATGCGGCAAGTTTGCTTATTTACGTACCCATTCAACCAAAAATGAGCCTCATCGCTGAACACAAGCAGCGCGCGATGAACATTTCGAACCGAGCACGAATTTTGATAGTAAAATTCAATAATTTGCAAGCGTTGTTCATTTGTAAGACGATCCATGGTTAAATTGCAAACCAAACTGAAGCTGTTTGACAGTGACACAAGGTACTAAACACACGTCAGCTGTCAAAACCAGTGTTGCCAAAACCAAACCAGCCAAAAAATCACCCGTTACATATGAAGGTTATAGGTATGGTTCATTCGAGTTTTCTTTAAATATGCTAGCTTAGTTGTATGTATTCACTAATAAAACTTCAAGAATCAACTTGATTTTGTCTTAATTTGTGTCTGAGTACGAGTACTACCCGTCCTTTCTTACATTAAATAAATATGTTTACCTAACAAGGTGTAGAAGTGAATATTTTATCCATGTTTCTAGGATTGAAGTTTTCATGTTAGTTTTTTGCTTATATATGCTGCTGTGAGTTTTTGATTACCATTAAGTCTGTCCCTCATCAAAAACCACAGCTCAAATGGGTCTTCCTTATACCCTATCAAGTCTTGGATCCATTTTATACATATATATAGACTAGTGGTACACAGGGACTAATTTTATAGAGATGTTGGTTCATGAATATTCAAAAGAACGCACCTATCTCCCATGCTCCTTGCACAATCCTTTTCGGAAAATATTCGATATCGGCTTGAAAACCCAACTAAAGTTATGGGATTGTTATATGGGTAAAAAGTTAGGTAGGGGATCGTCGTCGACTACGTAAACGACGGCGACGATGGCGAAAGAACCAAATTTCCTCCCGAATGCTAATAAGAAAAGTTTCAATGATATAACTTTTCTCGTTTAAATTAAAATTGACATGAAATTTGTAGCTAATGTTATGTGGAACGATGATGGTACATACGGACGTGCCAAGCGGATTGAGATTAGTAAAGTTAGTTTTCGGCTCATGAAGAACGAAAATGTTTTCATTTATATGATGATTTGCGTTAGCTGGAAAGTGGTTTATTCAACCGTTAATTTCTTTAGATATGCCATGGCTAATCTTGAGTTTCTTAATGATTTTCAAAGTGGGTATTAATATTGGATTATGAAACTTAGAGTGCTTTAAGACCAGCATAAGTCGAAGTATTAATTTTTTTTTTACTTATTTTTATATGGATAATCCGGAAATTTTTGATAATTACCTCAACATAACCTATTGATAATTTATAATTTTATCTCTTGATAGTTAATTATTGTTTTTCTGAGGAGTTGTTTTGTAGTAAAGATTCCATTAAAATAGAGAAATATTTAGGATAAAGAAAAGGGTTGAAAAACGTCAATGGAACAAATTCACATTCGGGATCTTCGTGTTCAAAATTGATTGAACGAATGAAAGATGTAGGTTTGCACAGTGATCTTCAAAAACTTGAAGGTTGATTATAGCTCGAAACTATTTCCATATCGAACGCAATGGTCGAAAAAATTTAAAATTACTTTCCAATCACTATTTCCAATTAAAATATCTTTGATTTGTAAAAAGATAAAAGCCGTTTTAAAAAGCATATTCAACATAAGCAGAATTAGACAGACTGCTAAAGAGTTGTTAATGACTTCATGTTCATGAATACACTAAGAACTTCTTGATTTGTTGCGATGTATTTGAGTTTATTAGTTATATGCACTCTCCGAGAAGGAATTTTAACTCCTAATTTAATTTTTCAATCGCGGCCTTATTTAATCTTGAAATATAGCCGCACGGCTAAAAGTAAGATTACTTCAACTTTATTTTTAATGTTTTTAATCTTAATAAAATTAGTGAAGTATTAATTTAAGAATAGATGGTTTTATTTGATTATTAACATTTTGTACTGTTTTTTTTTTATTTGATCTATACATAATCTAGATTTATAGAAAAATACAAGACATTGGTCCTAGGGCTAATCCAAATGGATGCCGTCATAAATAATAATAATTAGTGCATACCATTTTCTGTTCAAACAAATATTCACAAACAACAAATAGTTAGTTAAGAAGTTAAAGTGAATTTAAACAATTAAAAAAACGAATTTATTTTACTAAACGATGAAGTGAAAGAATTCCCCGGTAGCTATATATTAGTTTCCTAAGGCTTAAATTTTCACTTGGTTTATATTCATCATTTTTAAGAAACTTCATTTCTCGGTTTTGGCCAAAAAGGCAAATTTTATCAGCTGTTGCATCCTTATTCGTATTTATTTTTGAAAAAATGTTGAAATATTTTGTTTGTTGTGTTAATTTCAAAAACCCATATAATTTTTAAAATTAAAAATGTTTAATAACTCAACAGACAGAAACAAATGTAGGACATAAATCGTGATTAGATGGGGGGCGGCACCATGCCCCCTTGCATAAGGCATGTCCAACAATTATACTCAATTATATTTTATTTAAATGAAAGTTGGTTTCTTTGTGATAACACACTTGCAGTGGCTGCAAAGTTAACGCAGTTTTGAAAGAAACATAACCACTTGAGAGAGCTATAATTAATTCATTATAGGCTAGAGTTATACCTACTTCACAGCTGCCAGGCCGATCATCAGACTCCTTTTAGTAGTGCTTAGCCGTTTAATTTTAACTTGAAAAACTGAAAAACTTTTTGCCCAGCTGAGGGTCGAACATAGACCAAGCGTCTTCAGAGCCATATGCACTACGCATTGCTACGAATTTACGTGATCTGGTCGAACCCAATATAGGTTTTATTTTTTGACCATTGTATTTGAATTAACTACCATTTTTATTACATAGTTACAAACAGGTTGATTTTTGTTGACTTGGTGGTAGCTCACTGAAGTGGTTGTGGTTTCATTCAAAATCTTCAACTTTATTTTTATATTTTTGAATTTTGCATTATCAAAAAGTATGTCATAGCAAATACATAATTTAAGCTTAAAAGTTGATTCCTTGATTCCATGATTTCATGAAGCATTTTAGAACCATAACGCAAACTCTTATATCACCAGAATACCGTCGTAATGTTACTTGTCTTTCTTCATTTTATCACTTTTTATAGGAACAGTGTTTCAATAAAATAGGTAATTGCATTCATCCCTTAAAATAAATTATCATTGATGATTTTCATCAGGAATGCCCTGCCCATCCGTTTATACGTAATGTCAAATACAGAGAATCTTAATATAACCGCACTACACGAATATAGAATGTACCTTTATCTATACTTCCCTCTCATTGTGGTGTTCAGAAATTTAAAACCCCAACACTGATGTGTTTAACATGTTAAGGGTAGGTATATAAGTCATAATCCGTTGAGTGAGCGTAAATTATACCAAACAAAATAACGAATCTTATTATTTGTTCAAAAACAATATTCTTTAAGACTCTATAATGAGACTGTTATGTTGTATCAATAACTTTCCCATACGATTTGACACCTATTATATTCATCTATACATATTTCATTTTCCAAAAATGTTAAATTTGTTTTTATTTGTTAAACAAACTAATTGATATCTTTTACCTTTGCATGACAACAACCACTTCCTTCGAAATTATATCTCGTGCTAGAATTTCTATTACAACCATTTAAAACGAAAGTGGTCACCTTTATTTTAATGTTTACTAGCCAAGCCTTCTTATACTTTGAGTGATATAACTAGGTGCTATCCAATTTCGAAAAGTGATAGTTCAATATTGACTGTTAGCACGAGAAGCATTTTTGTTTTGTTATTTGTTTATTTTCTTTTCGGTTGTAGTTCAATACATACATAGTTCCAAAATCAATAAGCTTCAATTTCATATCAGATATCCCACACCTAATTATTTCTTAAGTTTTATTGCTTAGGTAGGTAAATAATGCCGTTTTTATATACAAGAAGTTAAGAGGTAAATATAGGAGTCTGTCAAAGCTCTTCAAATCCAGAAATCTCACCATAACTTCAAAACTGCTGCTGTACAGGACCATGGTCCTGCCAGTACTCACATATGGATCCGAGACTTGGGTGCTTAGCAAAAGGCACTCCGACCTCTTAGCCGCGTTCGAGAGAAAAGTCTTAAGGAGAATTGTTGGCCCCATATGTGAGGAAGGACGATTCCGGAGACGGTACAATCATGAATTGTACGCAATCTACCTTGAAGCAGATATCGTGACAAAAATTAAGCTCGGTAGACTCCGGTGGGCAGGGCACCTAGCTCGCATGAGCGAAGAGGAACCTGCTCGGAAAGTTCTTTGTGGTACATTCTATGGTAGACGACAGCGTGGTAGACCATGCTTGCGCTGGAGAGATGGCGTAGACCAGGACGCCCGGAGCCTTGGGGTGCGCAACTGGATGGCGGCGGCTCGAGACCGGGATGGGTGGAGAGACTTGTTGAAGGAGGCCAGGACCGGACCCCGGTTGTCGAGCCGACGATGATGATGAAGTACGTTTCGCGACCTTTAGTCCAAATGTGTTTCGCCCAGGCACGACAGTTGAGTTCATAAGTTAGATGCTGTCGTACCCTTCTAAGCCTAGTACGCTACTAATTCGAAACGAAATTTTTCGGTGGTCTCCAAACTCCAACACGCCAGCGAAATGCTTACGGAAACCACAGCGAAAAAATGACAACTGAAAGAAAGCGTCACCATTTGCAAAAAAAAACAAATACAAACGCAAAAAATCAAAGAAAACAAACACAAAAAACCTCAAATGTCACTTTTCCGTACACAATTAATGGTCCGGGCAGTTCATTAAGTGCGAAAAAAGGCTCATGAAGAGCAAGGGCCTAGTGACTTACAGCGTTACCACTTCCGGAAAAAAAAGTCGAAGTAGATTTGAAGAAAAAAGTGAAGAAGATTGAAGAAAATCGAAGTAGGTTTCAAAACTATATTTTAAAATTTTTTTAAAATTAAATTAAATAAAAAAAATAAAAGCAATAACTGAAATTCTTTCAGACTTAATATTTACATATGTATTTCAATATATTGTGAAATAACACTTTTTAAATTAATTTAGTAAAAAAAACCTTGCATTATTTTGTACATGTATATTTTTTATGCATGGTTTTATAACAATTCTTAGTTCTAAAAAAACTATCTCAAACTCATGTTTAATAACTTCAGTTATTTTCTTTTTATGAAAAAAAAAACAATAAAATTAGAAAACAAAAAAAAGTAAATACAAAAAATTAAATTTTTATATTTACATTCTTTCAAAATTCAGCTATGCATAATCCTGCCACTCACTTAAAAATTCTCCTTTTTAATTTATTCAACAAAATTCTGCTTTTAAAAATTCAGCAAATAAATACCTCTTAAAATTAGTACTATAAAGTAATTAATTAATATTAATTGCATTAATATTAATGCAAAAAAAAATAATTTTACTGATAAAAATTCTGTAAAGAAAATGAATTTGCATCAGGAAAAATAATAAATTCTTTTTTAAGATTAAATATTTAACCCAAAGAAATTTTTTTCGAAAAAAATTATTTTAAAAGATTTCTCATAGATTCTTTTCATTTTACAAATTGTAAGTTAACACATTAATTTATGAAAAAGAAATTTTTTTCTGATCGCTATATCCGGCCTCTGAGCAAAGTAAGCTCAACAAATAAAATACAAAAAGTTTCCTTACAAGTGAGAATTTTGAAAAGTAGAATTTCGAAAAGCAGAATTTTTGAAAAAAAATGTTGACCCAGCTAAAGTTTTGACCCCGACCCATATTATTGTGTATTGTTTAATAACATTTTTACACACTAGCATGAAATAGAGAAAAAAGAAGTAGATTTGGACTTTTTTGTATAATTGAAGTTGATTGAAACAGAGATTTTAAAAATGAAGTAGATTCCAATATTTTGGTGATGGTGCGAAGTAGGAAGTAGATTTTCAAAATTAAAAAAAAAAGTATAGATCTACTTCAATTGAAGTAAAGTGGTACTACTGGTGACTTATAACTCTCAACCATTCATGAATGGCGGAGACCTATAATTTTCTGGCGAATCCAAACGGCTCAGCTGAGGCTGAGAAGCACTTATTCGTGACAAGAGATGCTTTTGGTGGATTTGTCCTTTCCTCGTAGGAGGCAGTAACCTTTACGCCAGCGGCTACTACTACTTATACTTAAATTCTAAAATAGTTTTTGATGTGTAAACATCTATGCTGGAGGTAGAGAGAAAAAAAAACGTGAACGTTCGTGTGCAACGTTACGTCGTGCAACGTTACGGTGTGCAACGTTACGATCTGCATACTGGATGGGTGCGTTCAGTGAAAAAAATTTTAAGATCCCCTTCAAGCAAAAACAAGTCCGTTCTGGATCCGAGCACGTTCATGTTTACACATATTAACCGTGAGTCCCGGCACTCACACAATTTTTTTAATACATACATGTATGAAGATATATTGAGTGATTCCGGTTCAATTTTCATTTAGATTTAATTTTTTTGAAATTGTATTGTTTTGACTTTTGGGAAATCGAAAATGCCTCAATTTTAGCGGAGTTGTTAAGCGTGTGTACAATGTACGATGATTGGTTGAACGCTGGTATAACATATAGGGTTTAATTCGCCATTTTTAACCCCATTTTGGTCATGTTGCCTACCTCAAAATCTCTAATCGCCTAAGTTTTCTAAAATAATAAAACTTTTTCAATTTTTTCACAATTTAAACTAATGGAAATGGGGTAAATGTTATAGGTGAGGTGTGTCTAGCCAGTCTGTTTGTCCGCGCATTTGTCAGGTCGTCTGATGACCGTATAATGGTCGACGTTTTTCGATGCGTCCATCTGCCTGACTTTTCACTAGATTAAATTTGTTTTAGATTAGCTAGTACCTAGTGCACTTTGCTTGATTAATATTTTATTTGCTATCGCCACCATTTTTGTGTTTTCCTTTATATACCCATCCCCAATGCACATTGAGTTTTATCTTTGATGTGCTACGTATGTGGTTATATTGTTGAAACGTAGATACATATTATAGAAAATCGTTTTTTTGTGGATCTATAGTCCTGATGATGAAATTTGTGAATAGTTTTGTTGATGACATATTGGTGATGAATGATGATAGAAATAAGATCGAAATGAAAATAAATATATATTTTCCAGCTCGATAATGCTTGGATTGGATTTTGTATGGTGTTAGCAAAACTGAAGATTTTCTTTGCAGCTGTAAAGTGGAAATCATTACGTAGGCTGACAGCTTAGTCAATTGACTTTGAGTTAGGAGAAGAAGATAGCCTATACAATACACATTAAGAACAATACATATTTGATGAAATCCAAAGTCCCCGAAATAAATATTTAATTAAATATTTATGCAGGTAGGTACTTTTATAAAAGTCTTGAAAGCTTTTTGAGTTAAAATCAAATTTTAATACAAAATTAAAATTGAAAACCTTATAGATTTCACAGCTACTATTGTGAAATACATATCGCAATTTAATTGATATAAATATCTCAAAAGTCAACAGTTATTGAAGCTAAGGAATATTTCAACACCAGACAAATTGCTAAGAGCAGGTGGAATAGTTGTTAGAAGGTTAGGGCGTAAGACTGTCTCGCCGGTGGTCTGGGTTCAAAGCCTAGACTCGTCCATCTAAGGCAAGTTCGAGCGACCCAATCGTTGATTTTATTTTTCCTGTTTTTCTAATGATTATTTCAACACAAAGACTAGCCTTTTGGAAAAACCTCAAAAATGTTCTTATTTATTAACTTCTACTTGCTTTCAGAAAACCTTATTTCCAAGAGCAGCTCAAAATTTAACAAAGAAAAAATAGTTTGAAGGCAATCGATGTTAACTTAGTTAGTCACTAGGTGGATTAACAGGTGCTTAATTGAGTTAAAAATACAACTATTTTGCTAAAAACTAGAAGATGAAAATATTCTACTTACAAGTTGAAATATCAAAATGTTTCAACTAGTGTTGTGCGTTAAAATGCAAATTTTGTGAGAAAGTTTATGTGCAGACTAATTAAAACTCTTGGGTGACAGTAGAATTCTTTTTGACTGTAGTTGATCGTAAAGCTTTGGTGTACCAAACCTGAATAAGCAGTCTATGATTTTATTAACAAGGCATATAGTTTTTCAATGAGAGATCATCTTAGAATCGCAGAGTTAACCCAGAATTAACTCGTGAAATATGATTTCCAGTCAATTTAGATCCACAATTATCTAAACAAATTTGGTGAGTTGACTCTGAGATTAACTGAACAGATTATTCATTTTTCATGAACAAATTTACTAAAATCGATGTGGGGCACTAAGAAATGCCGTACTTTAAAGTCGTAGTGTGCAAATTCGATTTTGATAAATTTTTGACAACGAAAGTTGAAAGTTGTCACATCATGAGTTAACTCGGGTTTAATTTATTTGAAAGAAATTGTACAAATGGGGTTCCATCTTGGATTAAGATTTGAACTATAGGTTTAGTGTCAGAAGCCATAATGTACAAAAGAAAGCATTTCGCATCAAAAATTAATTAATAGACAATCCACATACTTAAACTCTGGTTTAACCTGAGTTAATCCACTACAATAGATGGGACTTGTTGCCAAAACTTACTCTGATTTAACCTTAAGTTGATTCAGCACTGTCCCTAAGGGCTAGTTGTACAAACGTTGATGATTCCACAAATATTGTTAATTATGAATCGACAATCTCAAATTTGGAAAAGTATAGTGTATGTATAAGCCATCGGAACATCCCGTTTTAGTCCTTATAGATATAGATTAATAAAATAATGCCTCCTTCGTTCATATGTTACAAACACACACCTCATCATCATGTGACCGGTTTTCATCAATTTTTCCAACAGATCAGATAGATACATACGATAAAATCCATCAATGGATATTGAATCGGGTAAATGAGTTTTACAGGCTATTAAGTTTGTTTAAAGATTGAAATTGTCCCAAAAGCACTTAAGGTATATCTGTACCTCCAACACTTCGTACATATAATTCAAATCGATAACATTGTGCTGTGCTTTAACGGTGAACCAGAGTGTCAACAAGTTATCAGATACACCAGGAGACAAAGGCTTCACACTTCGTTGGTTCGAATCCTAGAAGCATGTCATGGCTAACAAATGAATAAAATTTCAGTACCTCCTGTCATATGAGGCAGTGAAAAACTATTAGTATTTCACATCGTTGCATCTGCAGGCAAAGATGATGCAGTGTCGATTATTTCCTGTAAAACCTTTGACATGCTGGTTTGGCTTGAATTAAAATGCACACAAAACTCAGCTTAATTAAAAGTAAATACAAAATTCAATTGAATAAATAAACAGATATTAAACAAAAATTGAACAAGCCACTCAATTCAACGTATAGCCTCATATTTCACAAGTCCATTATAGCCACACTTCACAGTGGAATGATTTCCATTGTCAATGTGCCAAATGTGCACTTTCGTTCGGATAAAGCTCATTAATTTTACGCCATCATTTACTGTGAAGTGGTACAAATTATAATGCATACATTCCACAAAGATTTCTTCCTCCATACATTCATTCAGACTCAGAGTATTATATGGAAAGGGCCACAAGCTGCAAGTTGCCAAAACGGATTTACAGCCAATAAAAACGATCAGGAAGTCGTTCAAGGAATGAACTCGCTGCAAGAAGAAGCAACAGAAATGTAAAAAAAAGGATACCATAGAGCAGTATCCTGTTTCCATCAAATAGGTAGGTACTAGACCGAAAATATTTTTTCTCTCACACACTCACTGTCCTAGTCCTGATGGTATTTAAAAAAAGGAAAAATAAGAGAAATTAAATTCGTATTTAGTCCTTGCATTCCTGCCACTTTGGCCATAGCACATTCCTAGTTAAAGTGGTGACCATCATTCAGCTTTCAGAGTTCCTTATGATATTATAAATGTTACGTTACAAAATACTAAGTCGCCAAAAAACGGTCGTTAAGGAATTTAACAGTACTTAAGAATCAGCTTATTCTTCAAAATAAATTTATTTATTTTTCAAGTATGTACATATTTCTTTTCCTATCGGAAAAATCCTGGATTAATATTTTGGAAACAAATAATATGTTGTGTTTGGGAACTAAGTATATGATTTTTGGAAGAGGATAGAAAGAATTGGATAAGTTGAAAATTTATTTGAAGCAGAAGAAAAGTACATTCAGATTCCGTAACAATTTTTTGAAACAAAATTTATCGCTATGTAACTTTACCTTAAGCATTGTGAATAAACAGTGATAAGTTTAGGTTAGAATATTTCGAAAACCTGAAGTGGAAAAATCCACATTCGAGCTTAGCTCTGCAAAAAACCCTAGGAAAAGACTGTGGTAGGTGCTAATGCAATTGTTTTACTCCGATTCAAATGAAAACTTTATAAGTTTGCGAAATTCTCTCTTAGTAAACATTGAAAATCGTTTCTAGCAAAGCATAACCGGTCTTGTCTTACAATTAATACCACAGAAGTTTGTCAGTCAATTCTGGTTTAACTTAAAACGGTTGAAGGTTTGCGCTAAACATAATCATCAAAGTTTTATAAAGTTTCCACATTTTATGTTTTGAAAATAGAAAAGGTGATCCAGGAGTCAAATGGGAAAGAGAGAAAATCTTAGCATTTCCGAAGAAATTTATTTTCCGAACTTCTTGATTTTCAATTAGCATACTTCTCGAATGCCCGTGGTAATTTTTCTGACATTTTAATTAACTGAAAGCTCATCAATACATTTACATTTACTGATATTGCGTCCATTTGTGTTGGTTCGGGCAAAAGGTCAAAATGCAAAAGCTACCTAACATATTATTCTAAGAAACGCGCCAACGCACGACTATAAATTATTCATCAACTTCTTCTTTAAGCTCGAAAACAGTTTTCAATAGCATGATTGTATAGAACACTTTACTTTCATCGAAATTATTTCCATAACCAGCTTTTTGTCCTCAATAATGTAGGTAGGTACCTTCTTTTTGACTTGGAATATGCAGAGGGTCACCCTTCTCACACGTTTTATGAACTTTTGGACTAAAAACGTAATGTGGTTTGTTTTGCAAAGGAAGTTAATTCGTAGCAATTAGTTTACAAAAAAAATCTCTTTCTACAAAAAAAAATAGGAAAAGCTTTTTCATATTCTTTCTGCATGGTGATGTGGTGGGTTGATATTGGTATAGGAACTTTGTAATATATGTATAAGGACTCCTCTATTCCTCGTTTTGTTTTCTTTGTTTGTTATTTCATTTACCATTAATGAACTCATTCTGTGTTATGGTTTGTGATAGACATCTAGGAGCCAGAAATATCTCCCTGACCTGTGTATAGGAATTGTTGCTACAATAAACACACAATTAGATATTTGTCTGTAGCTAATTGAAGATGCCAAAACGCCGTCTCTATTAGAGCATACATAAAAGAATACGATAACAACAGTGATGAATGGTTAGTAGTAGTCGCATCTCTAGCATAAGATTCAGAGTCGAGAAGGAAACAAAACAAAAAAAAATGGACAAATCCGAGAAAAACAAAAACCACGCTCGACAGCAGAACAAACAAAGTTCTTGAAATAGAGATACGTATCAGGAGAATCCTTCTCGTTAACAAACAGTTACTATCAGTTTCAGGCATCTTTTAAGCATCAGCAAGGACGAAAATAAAATAAAAATTCCAGTCTCCTTTCAATCAAATTACCAGCAGCAAGAGATGGTAAAAGATTTGTCGCCCACATACAAATGAAAGGAGAGAAAGAAATCATGCCCCAATGAGATTGCAGATGATATGATTCCCCAATGGTTTTAGGGTAGGTATTATTCTGAGCCGTTGAGCTTAGCTTACTTATATGTGATATATTTACGGTATACCTGTGAACTGATAGAAGTTGCAAAAGACATCGAGATGGCGGCAGTGGCAGCGGCGTCGGGCGTCGGGCGTCGGGCGTCGTTGTCTTCGACCAAAAAAAAAAAAGATGGAGTCTAATCCAAATAATAAAAACGAAAACAGGGCCGAGAGGTAAGAACTTTCCACCTCAAGATGGTTATTTTAAATAAATGGAGCAACAAGGGACACACAAATTATCCTGGCCACCCCTCTTGCGATGTAAATACTGCCACATAGTTCATTCGCCGAGCACACAAACACAACAACCTTACCCTAGTTTATTGCCGTATTTTCATTTCGTTTGGCTTTGCGAAGGAAAATTAAATTTTCCTCCAAAAGGAAATTAGATGATGGTATCGCAAGGATATTCGTAGGCTGCCTTTGCCTTTCCGCTGTATCTCTGGCATGTCTATCTTTTGATTAACATTTTCAAATGGGCTTTTTATGATTATTGTTATCCCTTGTCACCGACAAACGAGAGCCATCCTTGAAGAAAGAATCTATATAAACATGGAGTGCTTGTGATTCTGTTCCACCTGTGACAAGGACAGAATACAGCCATACTGATGGTCTTCTTCATCTTCATCTTCATCTTTATTTTATATTTTGCTTCGTTTTTTGAGACCTTAGGCTATAGTCTTTAGACTGATGACTTTAAAACGATCATTACTTGTTTAAAAAGTGCTTACCGCGGAAGCGATTAATTAAATTCCTTCGCCAGGATATCCATCATTTTTTGAGTGTGTCTATATCTCTGTGTCTGTGTGTAAGAGAATATAATTTTCAATTTTCGACTGTGTGCTTGGCGAGCTGAAACAAATTAATTGTCATTTTCATCAATCAAATATCTGAAGGGGATTCTGTATTCAATGGTATTAGTTATTTAAACGAAATTGATTTTGTCTACTTACAGTAATGATTGATGGTCATTTTTTTTTGTTATTGAAAATAAATTATTGAGGCAGAATTGTTAACGTGGGCGTTTTATATAGCCTGGAGATAAATTGAAATCTATTTTATCTATTTATTTGTATCTTTTAACTATAGCAAGTGCTACAAATTCATTAGGTACATTTTTTGGAAATAAGTTTCAATTTATGCTTTTTGTCAACTTGACTCTTAAGACTGTGCCGGATATTTATCATTTTGTATTACGAATCGAAAAGTTTCAGTTGCTCTGAGAAGATTTAAGTATAGAATTTATAACTAGATAAATAACACTATCCCTGTAAAAAAATGTCGAAAAATACAAAAATGTTTTACTCTGAAACTCTAAAACAAACAAAAACAGAGAAAAAGAAGTCATACTTTAAACTCTTTCGCTATTTGCCCAAAACTATTACATTTCACTTGATATTTGAAGAATATCCTTACGAACCATTAACATTTAACTATATTTATTCATATGAGCAAATGGAAAACAAGCATGGGACTCGTTCTCAACATTCGTAAAACAACTGCTAACAATATTTGTATCTCAAAATTAGTTTTAGAAAAAAGGAAGAATTTATGGAAAAAAAATTTAAAAATCGCTTAGGCTGTTTTCCCAAAAAAATAATTTTGTATACATACAATTTTTCAACATGTCCCGTTTTTAACAAAAATGAATTTTCAAAAAAAAATTTAATATTATTTTAATTTAAAATGACCTTCTATACCCAGGGCCGGCCCTATAGCCAAACTTGCGCCCTGTGAAAGATTTGTAGAAAGCGCCCTTTTTTATATTTGCATATATATGTCCATGCATACACTGATACACATGTATAAGACTTTTCCACATTACCTAGCAGGTAGACTTTCCATGCATATAGGTCTATTCTCTGTCCAACAAAAATAGGCAGTACACGTCTTATGGGAAAGCTTTTTAAAAATCAATAGCGTGCCATATTTTTGCACCATATTAAATTTAAATAACTCCTCCACAAAAATGTTTGCCCGCCCGTGAATTTCCAATAGCATCGGACACAGACCCAACGTCCTATTCAAGGCACATCTGAGAGTGCACTGAATTGCTGTGGCCATCAATGGCGATTGGCTGCTGCTTGATATATTTAAATTCAGAGTTACCCGTGTCCATTTGGTAGTTCGTTTACCTTTTTTTCCTTGAGTTTCTGTTAAGGTGCTTTTTCTTTCCGAACTGATGAGCTGATGATGAGTGTTATCGTGTACACTACGACAACCCTGTGAAAGCTTTAATGAAGGACAGAATTTATGCAATCGACTGAAGCCAGAATGAGAGGCAAACGTCCTATCTTGCCTACACTGTCAATTTTGGTTGGACAGAGAATATGGTGGAATCTTTAATTTTACGATATTTTGAGTTAAATTCTCCTTGATGGCAACACTGCAAGTGAAGTTAGTTAGTGTGCAAGAAATAACTTAGCAGAGTTATGACGGATGTTATTTTGGGATTATTTGAACAAGTTTTGTGGTTAAAATGCAAATGGCAGTACATATTTGTTTGCGCAAGATCAGATTACAGTTTCTGGCTCCTGGTAATGCGCCCCCAGAATTGGGCACCCTGTGCATTTGCACATCTTGCACATATGGTTGGTCCGGCCTTGTTTATACCTACCTAGCTATGAAAAATTTGAATGAAATCGGTTAAGTCAAAATTTATAAACCGTTCTATGCCAGGTACAGGTGCCAGTTATAGCTTTCATTGAAAACCTTCATTGAACAACATTTTAATTATTTATTTTGAAACCTTTAGAAAGTGAAATCAGTAATTTATAATTTTTGTGAAAAATACATTGATTCGGGCCCAAACTTCGCCATAAAATAACGTTTAATTTTTCAATGATAATTTAGTTCCATCATTGAAATAATTAAAGTCTTTTATGTGGACGGTTGAGCCAAAGCGAAAATTTTGTTTGGCAAGAATTAATATAAAGTCACCCACTTCACCGCTGATTTTGCTATTTAAGTTCCTCAAAACAAAACCAAACATTCAAATTTTCAATGATGAGTTTCAATGAAAGCTACAACTGGAACCTTAATATCAGTCTTTGGTAAATTATTTTTTCACAGAAATGCAGACCATTCCTACAGTAGGTACCTAGTACGCACACATTTTTTTTTATCAAAATCCTTAAAGTCGTTTCCGACATGAATAACCTCTCTCATAACGGCTGTATGGCAGGTGGGTACCGTTATTTTTAGAGATTTTAAGTAAATTTCTTTAGTGGTTTAGGCTGTAGATCGACGTACAGACATACAGACAGAATTGCGGGACTCACTTTGTTTCATGTTCTCTATCATCAATGTTAGGTAATGTTAGGCTTGATTAAAATTTCTTTTTCTATTACCTAATTTATAATATGTAATAATTGTACAACATTTAATTTTTTAGCAGACGTGTCTCGAAGGATCTTAAATTATTTTACTAAAATATTGTCCTACTGCACTAAGCCATATTAGACAGCCCTTCTACAAAGACAAATTTTAAATTAGGTACTATACACTTTCAAGGAGGTATAATTGTTTTCAAAGATTAAAACTGTTGCCAAAAATTAAAATTCGTATGAAGAAGGCAAGAAGAATCTTATATTGTTGGGAATTTTTGAATAAATAAAACAAGAGTCTTTGGGTATACCTATACCTAACGTATGCATGATGTCAAAGTACACAATTTTAATTTTGTATTCTTTTAAAAAATGATGAATTTATTTTTTCCTTGGAGCCATTATGAAAAACTCCCGATCCCTATCGCTCGCACATAAAGCAAACCACATTATAAGGACATTACGTTACATTGTGGTTGCCATCATCAAACTTCATTACAACGAAATGTTATAACTTTGTTACAAAGCAAAACCCGTAA
The DNA here is from genome assembly GCA_932273885.2 of Leucozona laternaria. Lineage (NCBI taxonomy): Eukaryota > Metazoa > Arthropoda > Insecta > Diptera > Syrphidae > Leucozona > Leucozona laternaria. Next base: position 114,912,729 of record OW026368.1, on the reverse strand, counting down.
TGGTAAAGACAAATTGAAGCTGCCTAATAGGCTCTAGGTGTAGGTATATATGCTTCGTTAACCTTTTCAACATTTGCATTATTTCCAAGGACGAGCGATGGCAGAACGCAACTTAATAGAATACATGTTTCTTACACCTATATGCATATTGTATATAACCCATAAACGTATATGAAAACAAGAGTGTAACCTTTCTGTTGATTTCGGTTGAATGTAATTTCTTTCCAAATTGCTTTCAAGGTAAATGATTCAGGAAGTCGTAAGCTTTAATGTCTGAACGTGTATAGTGTATATGTGCATGTGTGTGTGTGTGTGTAATGTGTCACACATTGGTTCAATTCTCCTCTGCACCATCAACGTAATGAAGGAGTGTGAGGTCTGTCATTTAAGTGCATATGCTAGAAACAAATGAGAAAATGGCAGGATTGTTTTTACGGCGTTATAAAATTCAATGGGCGTTGAAGCAAAAAGGGGCTCATATTACATGATGTGTGTCTGTGTAGGTATATGTAGTGTAGTTCTTTTCTATATGAACCAACATGGCAACACGGGAATATTTTAATAATCGTTATTGTCAAAGTAATTTGAGGTCGGTTTTTCGTTTTTGCTCTGCAGACAAAGAAAATTCAAAAAATGTTTAGGAGCCAAAAACCGATTTCTTGTTTCAATGAGTTCGATAGTTTACTAGAGGTAAATAGATTCAAAATTATTCAAATTGGAGTTTTGTGTAAAAAAACTATATTCGATGTTGTAATCAAGCTAAACAATAACTGAAACAATAGAATGTAGCTGTAGCTGTAGAAGAAGTTGATCTCCTAACACCATACATTTCTTGCTACATCTATACAGCTTTACATTTTGTAGCATTTGATACTATGGGCTAAGTGTCTTTGAATCAAAACTCAAGGGACGGTGCAGAATGGGAGAACCGCTAGTCTGGTCTGGCACGCAATTGAAGATGACCTCAAGCAACTTCGCTTGGACACTGGAGAGCTAACTAGGGGGATTGAGCTTGCAGTCTCTTTTAAATGCAACTTGAATTGCACGGCACTAGTTAGATGGAATAGAAGGATAACAAAGAATTTCTGCTGGCACAGTGGACTGAGAAATAAGGTATTGATTATCTCATAAAATCCCACGGGTGACGTCCGGTTGTATAACTGGGGGAATATAGAAAAGAATGCTGCCTAGAGTGCAGCTCTAACCCACACGTCTAAGTTAGCATTCAAGCTCTACATCCACTGTGCCATTGCCACCCGTCTACTTCAAACAGCAGCGCCACCTTGCACAGTAGAGTAATTATGTAGTTATACTATTTTCGCACCTTTCAACATTGACAGTTTTAACAGGTGCACTATTGATAGATAGATAGATAGTTTTTATTCATCAATTTACAAATTTGGTTTACAACATAATTTCGTTTTTGAATAATTTGGGCATTGGCATTGCTGCCGTCAGCCCGGGTGACATTTTGTTTTTCTTTTCGCTTAGTTATTTCTTTAATATCTACTGTTCTATGCATTTTTAAACAAAGTTTCAACATTTTGATTATTTTAGAAGAGTAAATTAACTAACAATTAGAAGGTATCTTTAAGTTTAGATATACTGATTTTACTATTTACTTTAGGTATCTGTTTTTCTGATTCAAAAATTTTCATTAATAATCCGCATTCTGTAAGCCATCGCTTCGGTAGTATAATCATAAAGCAGTTTCCAGTCATCTCCATTTAGAAAGCCTTTCACCTCATCTTCTTGCAAAAAGTTCTTCTTGAAGAAAATCCTCCTGTACTCCATCAATATTGGACAGCTTCTAAGGAAATGATATATATTCTCCTGAACAAGCATTCAGCATAGAGTGCAGGTATCAATTAAATCATTTCTATGCGGCATGTAATTGAGTTTAATCAGCTCACCTCTAACTTTGAAAATCGTGCTAATCATTTTATTCGAGAAATCTTTTTTAAAATAGTTTCGATCATTTAAGTTGTAGGTGATTGAGGCGTAGAAGGTTCTCTCACTCGAAGATCTGGCCTGTTCAATGAAAGCATACCTCTCATTTTCGTCGACATTTTGAATAATCTCGTATAGCTGCCTTTTCCAATGTGTAGGATACACCTCAGATAAGTTCAACGTAATTCCACATTCTGCCGCAACTTCAATCCAATCTTTGCAAAAATATGCATTTCGCCGAACAGCCTCCATCAAAACAATCTTAGGTAATCTGGAATCCGGCATATTTCTCACTCCTGTCAAAAAATCTGCACTTTGCTTTAGAGTAGACACGTAGAGAGTAGATAGCCCTGTTTCTAAATGGTACATGTATCTTGGTGTATTAAAAAGATTTTTCGGAGGAAGAAACGCAAAGTATTTTCCACTTTCTCATATTTTTTAACACCCCAGACGCACTATTGTATTTAGCCAGGAACAAAAAAATTAGTTTTTTCTTCATATTTAAGGTGATTGAAACAGAATTCTGTTTCGTTAAAAATTCACATAAATATTGTATTGACGTTTTTTTTTTAAATTGCCTTATAACAGGATTTTCTTTAATAGCTCGACTGATTTCTTTCAAATGTTGCTGAGCTAAAGTAGTATAAAATACCGAACTTTACCAATTTGTATTAATAGAATTATATATAAAAATGAAACATTTTAGTATTTTTGACTTTTTGTTCATGCTTTTTATTAAACGTTATCATTAATAAATCAACAACTCGGTAGAGTTGTACATAATTACATCTTTATTCTCCACCATTTTATACCCTTGAATTAATTTTTATTTAGTAGAGGAAGAATAGTTTCAATTGATGCATTTTATTAAACTGTGTTCTGTGTTGATTTATGTACACATAAATGTTGCCGAGGTTTAAGGTATGGGTTTTTCAAAAAAAAGTTGAAGATTATTTCCCAGCATGTTAAAGCATCGGTCACTTACTGAGCGACAAGAAACTAGCGGCAGATTGACTGAGCTACATTTGGCCATTTGGAAAGATTGTTAAGAAAATTCCGTTGCTCAACGTTCGAAACAACTTTTAGTAGGTACTTTGTCCCTCAAAAATCAATTTAAAAATAGAAAAGAAAGTTTGGTGACGTTACTCTGTCACTCATAAAGGTCGCTTGTTGCTCAATAACTGTTAGCGTTGCCACTCCGAAAATAAAAATACCTACCGTCCCACATTTTCTGAAACACCGTGCCATTTTCGTGCAATATGAAAAAACACAGGTTTTTGTATTAAAAATAAAAAAACAGATTTCCATATGATTGCGGGGTACCTACATATACTAAATACAAAAAAAAAAATTAAATGCAATTTAGAGCAAACGTTCATTAAATTTCGTTAAAATGCGCTTTATTTAAAGAAAACTAAAGAAAAAAAGTAAAACGTGCTTTACTGGATTTTTTCGTGCCACCGTGTTATGGGGGAATGCTGGCCGTGTCAAAGAAGCACTGTCGTTCCCAATCGGCAACGCTGAACTATATGTGGTCTCAACCACAAATCTCACCTCTCGGCCAATATTTTGTCACTCTGTCGCCTTAATCGAGTAACTGATTGTAACTAGGACCTACAAAAATATATATGATGTAGAATTGTCCTATTTATGAGTGTGTTTTTGAACAAACCATTATTTTATTAAGTTGAAATTATTATTTGTTCAGTTCAAATTGATTTGGAGAAACAAATCCTCATTATTTTTCCTATAAATATTTGAAAACTCGCAACCTTATAGCTCTTTACAAATTATCCTAATACAAACTCAAAAAAGGTCGATACTAATAACCATCAGGAAGGCAAAGAGCAGGATTCAATTTTGAGTGGCTTTTCTATCATCAAAAGGCCATGGAAATGATTTTCCAAAGATTACTTAGGCAGTTAAGCAAATTGAATTTCTATGCCTCGGCCTCTCAGAAACAAAAACGTAAACATAAACACCCTTGAACGACTCAAATATTGTCTGGTCCTTAATTGTACAAATATTGCTTCTATAAAAAACCACTTATAAGGAAACAGTAATGATCGTTGATTAAAATAAAACAAATGCGATCTTAATGGTTTGCTTAGTTGATAGGATAGGTAGGGTAAAGGTATATGCCAAGAGTTTATTCAATTTAGAAATCTTAATTAAACTAACCACACAACATATTGAAGGCAGGTTGGTATATTCGCTTCCAGGAGCCGTGAAATGAATTTAGGATTAATTAGAATCTACCTTGCTCTATTATGTTTATTTGTATACCAACTACAGATATGTATTTCGAACAACCATTGCTTTTCAATTGCTCTCCCACCCAAGTCCATTCAAATTAGTATTCGAAAGCATCCGACCGCATCCACAATAATTTGGTCCTGCAAACTAAGCACAAGTGCCTCCTGCTATTCACATTATTCCAAACCAAAGTTTCGGTTTGAATATATATGTATGTATTTTATTATGTGTGTGTGTGTTTGCCAATGCTTCTTCAGTGGATGATATTTAAGGCATTATAATTAATTTTTTTTTATCATCAATGCAGTAGATTGGCAAGGAAAATGGTGACGCAACTATATAGTTCAGCCCCACAGCAACAGCGGTTACCCACCAAACTACTGCTTGAACTATTCGATATGTATTTTGGAAAATGTTCGATTACCCCTGAATGGCATCGGCAAATAATTAAATTTAATTGAATTGTCTTATCTGCAACATCATCGAAACCACATTTTGCTCCGAAACTGCCATTCTGATGCGGACTTAAAGGAAAGGTGGGCCACATGTCGAAGTCGATTCTCCCCCAATTTAGGTACCTGAGGTTCCAGACAGACAAGGCAAAAGTGTCCGTCTGATATAATGTGCCGCATTGAGTACGGTCTGAAGAGTATATTATTCTCATGGCTTATGATATGAGTACTGTTTTAGGTTACATGGAGGCTATTAAATGTCCTTCGGTTGATATCCCCAATATATTTATAAAAGATTATATTTTTAAAAGATTTACATTTTTTAAATAATTATTTTTAATGATGTATTTATAGAGTATTGTGAAGGAAGTTTGTATTGTTTGTATTTTTGTTTTTGCTCTACATGTCTGACTGGTAAAAAAAAGAAGCGCAACTAAGAAATAAAATGAAACAAGGTATCTGTTGGGGCTTTGGGTCCCAGCTCAGGTGATGCATTTTTGTGTTTTAGAGTGTCGAATGACACTCTTTGTAGAGATGCAACCGATATCTAGTGAATGATTGCCATTACCGATTTTATTTTCAGAAAAATGTAATTTAGCACTTTTTATCTTCTTGAGGAATACTTACGAGCTGCACTGATATAGTTTCCGTGCATACCGTGCTTCTTAAGGCTTTAGAATGTATATCGACGAGTCAAATAACGCGATTCGGTTTAGAATTTCGGATTGTGAGATTAGTGTTTAGGAAACCGTCCACGGTCTGTGCTTATATACATGTCACGTAATCGATTGTCTTATGGTGAAAAATTACAGTGAACTAGAAAATGTGATGTGTTCTTGTGCAACATAATCATGATAAAATTAATTGTTCTTTGGCAACAAATTCACGATTAAAAGAAATCAAATTCGACATTTGGTATAAACGTCAACTAAATATAAAACGTCTTAAATATAGTTTTGAACATTTTTGTATGTATATACAGGGTGATTCGCATATACGGTGTGACAAAAAGGTAAAGCGTGTAGGTAGGGTTGAAACAAGAAAACAATAGTATTGGAGGGGTCTATTCCCCACCGTTTAGCCAGGAGGGGCAATTTTCTAAAAAAATTGACTTAAAACAAAAATAAAATATTAAAAAAAACAACAGTTACAAATACAGTGCCATGATACACATTTTTTCTTTTATTTTGTTTTTAAATAAAGTTTTTTAGAGAATAGTTTTTGAAAAATTAATTTTCAAACTCAACATTTCAAAAAAAATTGACAAAATTTTGTTCTAACTAATTTTGTTCCGAATTTTACGTTATTAAGTAGTATTTTTGTCTTTAATATTCAATGTCCTTATTAATTTTAAGTCAAACACCAAAAACCGGATGCTAAAATCTCTTCTAGTTCTTTAGAAAACCCCGATATATGTATGTGGAAATAAAAAATATTTTTTATGGAAAGTGTTATTAAAACTCAATTTTTAGAAGTTTTTGTTTACCAAAAGTTAGCCCATACCATAATTATGATAGTTATTTACCATTAATAAAATCATACGAAAACATTTTTTTAAGATTTGATGTTAGGTAGGGTCATATAATACATACATATTAGGATACGGTTGCATTATGAATATTGGATACGACCATAAATCCTACACTGTGACGAAGAGTAATGTTTATACATTTTAACCGTGAGTCACACAATTTTTTAAGCTTGTATCTAAGTCATTCGCAATCATCCATTTGAACAAAATAAATAATTATAACAAAAACTTTAAATTTAAAAAAAATATTTACATCAACACATAAATCAATCAGAAGCTTCGGATTGTTTAATTTAACTCTTAAATATTTATTTCATATCTTTTGTTTTCCTCTTCCGCAGAGATATTGACATAACATCGTTCGGTTATAATATATTCTCTTGCCTCTTATAGCATCCTCAAAGCATCCTTTCAGAATGGTAAATTTACTGAACACAAAAGGCAACGAATCGAATACAAAATACAAAAAAAAAAAATACATATCCTGAAAGGCGAAAAGAAACGAGGTGGCAGAAATGCATTAAACAATCTAACAATGATTGATATTCATAACCCTTTCAATATGCACTCAATTGAACATTTTAAACACATCGATAAATGGCGCCGCATAGGTTTTGAATTCGCATAAAACAACTTATTTTTTAACTATATGGAAAGAAGAATGAACCCTGCATCCGGAGACTGCAACCGGACTTTATTGCTCTACATACTGCAGACCTATATGATGGACCGGAATTAAGGCTGGCCACCTCACGAGCGTTTCCACCCTAACGACGAGAGAGAATGAGTTTTGTTGTTTTTTTAACAGGCCGCATTCGTCTTGCTTGTTTTTTATTCTTCGAAATTAAGTTATAGGACGGTAAGTATTGGAATCGTAAAATAAAATTGGAAATTTCAATTAAGCATCTATGTTGAAGATGTAGGTATACTGCTGATGTGATTGTAAATACGAAAAAACTCAATATCACTCGCAAGTCTATTTGGATTTCTGATTTCCGTCTCTCTGTCTCTTTGGCCCTGCTCACTCATTACTTGAGCCAAGTGAAATTTTATAGTTTCAAAGCAGATATATTTTTAAGAAAATTCTTATAACTCGAAATTTCTTGCTATAAAACCGTTAAGAAAATACCATTTCAAAAACCAGCTCGAAAGATATTCCAATCTTAAAGGTTTGAAAATGAAACAACAACCACTTGAGTGAGCTACCACCGAGTCATAAGGCTGGAATTATAGATATTTCGGCCTCAGCAGACTCCTTTTAGTGGTGCTTAATCTATTACGTTCAATTTTAATTTGAAAAGCCCAGCTGAGAGTTGAACATGCACTACCAAAGTCACGTGATCAGGTCCCACCCAATGTAAGATATTCCAATCGTAAGATCAACTACATCCAACCCAGTCGGAGCCCTTATTTGTTTTGTTTCTTATTTTCACATTACACAAAAGCATCCATTAACACAGCACTATACACACAGCTCCCGTGGATGCATGAGTTCCGTTTCGGAACGCTGCTTAATGCCTTAATGGAAATTGTAATCTCAGAGTTGTTTTTTTCTGATTCCAGCTTTTGTTTTGGTCATACGCGCATTTTCATGTTTTTATTTTTTGTTTACTCTGGCTCCCTCTTTTGCCTGCACTTTGGTGATTTATGCCTCTGTTGAAAGAAGTATTTTTTCCCATGAGTCTTGAAGTGTTAGGCGTAACTAATAACCTTGGTGCAGAAAAATCGTAAAGCAAAATAGTCGCTTTTTTTTTGCAAGCCCGCTAGGAAATTGGCAATTTACATGTTAAACGCAACAACAACTAATTCCCTTCGGGCTCAGCTAAGCGCAGAGAATTCTTGGGGCTTAACTTAAGCATGGAAAAAAACTGCGTGTTACCGGCCGGCGTGGATTACATATTTGCCATCGATAGTTTCTATGGAAACTCATTTTTTTTTCTGTAATGGTGTCGCTAATCCCAAATGTCGTTTTTTTTTTTCAACTACATCCCTTCGGGCTTGCAAAAAACCCGCCTTAGATAAACGCCATACACGCCATATAGCATAGGTCGAGATACAATATCTCGATAATCAAAGAAAGACATTAGAAAAGAAGTACCTTGATGATTATAGTGGTAAGGATTTTATTGAAAAGTTTAATCAAGGCCTATCAACAGATGACAAACTTCTGGATGCCTTATTATCTTTAACTTGGGTGGGTTGGTGGATGCGGGCAAGCATTGTGATAGTGATTTCTTATTCAACTTTCTGATAGCTGCTTACTAGCTGATGATAGAAGGTAGATACTTTGAGCACAAAACTTCTGATGATGTCGTGAGTAATAGATTTTAAGCTGACTTTCAGAGATATTAACAAAAAAAAAAAAAACCCGAAGAGATGAAACTTTATCTTTTCGTACTGCATGTTTACCTACCATCTAGCTATTGGCTATTTTTCTAGGAAGCTCAATCTGCTTAGTCTGGCTGTGGTTATTTTTTTTATATAAATTTCCACAACACTCATCACGAACACAAGAAAATCCCATCCTATTTAAAAAGTTTGATGGTAAGTTTCAATAAATTCTATCTGTTCGTCACTCCACAGCATTTGCTGCCAGGCTTCATTAGGACGAATCAATTTTCCCAAAATCTAATAAATATCACATGAACCTCTCGATCCTGATGGACTATCTGACCCCATTTTTTATTATAATCTCATATTCGATAATCAGATGAATTAAGTGTGAATATGAGGCAGCATCAGCACTGGTGTGGAATAGAAGCTGCGATAGGGTGTTGAGTTGCAGCTGATATAATTAATGGAGAACATCTTGCCGAGTCCCAAGGCAGTCGTGCTCTGGACTGAACATGAACAGTGAACGTGAACACCAAGCAGAGTTGGCAGCCGAAGCCGCAAGGCTGTTGACGAAATATACTGCCGACTACAAATAATTCATTAGTATATAATGAATGGGGCTTGCTTCATCTGTTTGTTATATAGTGATGACGCCGGGTGTGTTATTTGTGCGTTGTCTCGTTAGCTTGGAACAAAGGTCCTTGGATGGCAACGTAAACAATCTAAGCGTGCATAAACTCTATATTTAATTTAATCCTTGAAGGAGTATTATCACAGATGTATAACTATATCAGGTGGATTAGTTGTACTAAAATTCTACAAATTTTGGAGTAAGCATTTGTCACTATTTTTAAAAGTACGTAAGGAACTGAGTTTTTTGTCTATATGTTTACTCCAGAATATTTGACAGAAGATAACATACTTTAAATTGATGGTTTATTTCTATTTTGAAAGGTAAATACCTAAATTAAATTACAGCTTGAGTTGATTTTAAATAAAGACAATATAAAACGATATTTAAGATTACACACATATATCGTTGGACCATTGAAGTACATGTAGCTATGTGTATAAAAGTATATTTAAATAAGAATGTCCTGCATTATAGACTTTGTACTCATTGAATGAGAAACAATATAAATATGTATCTACTAAGTATAAAAAAGTAAAGTATAAAGATAATCCTGGATATTCGGTTTGTGAAATGCTTTTTGTGCTTAGATATACGAAACCAACACAAGTGGAAATTAAACAAATTTAAGTTGCTCAAATCCCATCACAAAACTGTACCTATATACACATAATCAAACATATTAAGGATTACCATAAACACTGTGAGCTTTATGTATGTGGACAAACAACAGGGCCGTATCCAGGATTTTGCCTACTTCCTACTTTGCTTGTGTTTTGTGTTGTTTGGAGGAATTGAGTGGAACTACACTTTTTGCAGAATCCGAAGGGCTAAGATGAGAGGTCATTTTATCATGACAAGAGAAACTCTTGAAAAAAACCTTAAAAAAAGATAAGGACATTTTTCTTAGGTGGCATAGGTGTAGCCTATGGGATTCGGTACCAGAACTCCAACCCCGACATGACAGTCTTAAGCACTAACAACCATGGCAAAGGACGTGTGTAAAATTATTTCCTTTAATTTTGAACTCTTAAATTTTGATCAATTGTATTTAACTCAAGGGTTTGGCCTAACTTCTCTTAATTTCTGTCAAATTATTTTACCAGTACACCAAACTGTAAATTGTGTGTTGAAAAAATTGATATAATTATAAAGACGTGCAATATCCACCTAAAGTTCAACAACTGCAGGGTTTGATTTGGGAATAGAAAAAAATATGGTAAAACCTGTACAATACCAAACCTTTTTTTCAAAAGCATCGTTTTCTAGCCCAAGATCAACAATATCTAAATCAAAATCTAGATTTCTCAAAAAGGATGCTCAGACTTGAGCAATTTTAATATAAATTGGTAAATAAAAACTACGACAAACACACCTAAACAAAAAGACTATAAGTCAATGCTCATATTTTATAGAATTTATTTTCATGCACTGAAACTGGTGATAGTAACAAACAAATTTAAATTAAGTATACTTTTACCTAAACCGTGAGCTCAAGTCCTTCCTCAAATTTGTTTCCAAATTTGTTTCCAAGCTCAACGAACCTCCACACTCAATACGTACCTGATATGGACAAAAACCTACAGTACATGCTACAAAATCTTTTTGTCTTTTATTTTTGCAAACTTCCTCTTGCCTACATCATCACATATTATTGAAAGATGGCCCGGTTCTGTTTAGCTATGAATCCTTTATACATATTGCTTAACCAAATACGATTTATAGAATCCATCCGTAAGCAGTATATCCTTTTAGGAAAAAACCAAAGAAATATAGGACACTTTTCTATATACTCATGACCAAACAAGTGTTATAGGGAAGAGGGGGGGGGGGAGAGAGAGTAAAAGCAGGAATAGAACCTATAAGAAGAGCTTTATAATCAACATCAAAGGAAACTGGAAATGAGATTAGAAAATCGGTAAAGCATTTTCGTGTAACCAAACGCACACAAACATGTCCTCGATGTGAATCGAAACTATGGAATCTGATTTGTGGTTTATGTTAGGAAAATTTTCTTCTTGGCAAGTTGAACACATCTTATGTATACCACTTGAGTAATCCGCTTTTGATAGACTTACATATATAATACTTATTTCCCTCAATGTCAATTTTCTCATATATTTTGTCAAAACTAAACAAAAGCTAATGGCTTAAGACTCCGGCCATATAAAGTGTTTTTAATATTTCTAAGACTTTTGATACACGTGTCTGCTTATAAATTATGGAGTGACCAATGGCTATATTTTTGTATTCAAAATTTAAAATACTTTTCCGGATGAAGATTTGTCAAAATACTTAAGTAAACAAATTTTTCACTTTAAGCCTATAGTAAGCTTCTGATGCGAAACGAAAAATCCCATACAAAAATGACATTTCATTACAGAATGGCTTTATGTGATTTTTTCCTGATTTTTTTTTGTATTTATTGGTGACACTTTTAACTGTCATTTTTTCGCTATTGATTCTGCAAGCATTTTGCTGTCATGTTGGAGACCACCAATATTTCGTTTTGCATCAGAAGGGTATCAAGCTTGAGCAATAACATAAGCAAAACTTAAATAATACTTTTTGTTAATTGTTTGGAAGCACATATTGTATTGTATCTTATATCTTTATTCGGTATATACATATGCGCCCTCTTAAACCTTAAGCCAAGTAATGTTTTTTTGTAAATATATTTATCGGCATGTAACAAATTATTATTAACATAAGTTAATTGCTAATGCGCTTGTGTTGAATTCAATCTATTTGAAAATGTCATTAATCTTGATCAAAATTTATATATTTTCAAATCCATTATTATGGAAAACATTATCTAAAATTATATCTTATTTATTTTAAGTTTTAAAATATTACACTAGTTTTTAAGAAAAATATATGCAAGTGATAAGTCTAACAGCCATATTATTGACTTGTTTCAAAACTAGTTCAATAGCAAAACTAGTTTTATAGAAGTTTGGAGTCTTAAATTTTGCACGGTTTTATAAATTTAGAGTTTTTTTCAAAGCTAGTTTTAAGTTTTCAAGTTTTAGGTGTCAAAATATTTTTGAATAAAACCGATTTGTCCATTTCCAAACATCTTTAAAACTAGTTCTGTCATAAAACTAGTTTTGAAAAAGTCAATAATATAGCTGTAAGAGAGTCGTAATACTTATAGACGTAAATAAATAAATAAACAAACAAAATTTCACACATTGTACATTTACAAATTTATATTCTAAGTACATATTTAACATCTACAAAAATCTCCGATTTTTAAAATTTAATAATAAATAAATACAAGTTAAAAAAAACCATAGGATGGTCACTCTAACCCCAAACTTCTTGAGGCAAAGAAAGATTTCCGGTTCTCCTTGGACTCAGATTTTGGTTACAATATCTCTAATGTAAATTTTTGCAATGACTTTTCAAAAAACCGTGGTTCTATGGCTTGAAAATAAAATCAATATCTCTTCATTTTTCCTGGCACATAGGTATACTAATGAAATGTATAGACACACTCTCAAATTCAGTTCCTGAGCACCTTTCGAGTAGAGCATCATTTTCTACCAAAAAGGTTTTTCTTCTGCCACAAACTAACCTCCGAGGATATTATTGCTTTTAAATTTATTCATGCAAATCCTGAGCAAGTGGATCCTCCCCCTCAGGATGTTTGCAAATCCCATAATGGAAATAACTCAATTCTCGAGAAAAAAAAAATGGGAAAAGGGCTTTGTATAATTCTCGTATGTCTATGCATATCTGAATCTACATACATACAGAGGAAGAGCACCTAGCTAAATGGATTGAAAATCAAGTCATTTGCACTAAAAGACAAATAAGTTTGGGCAAACCAGCTTCAAGCTTCTATACATTACCCTGGAAACTGCAATTTCAAGTGCGAAAACTAAAAACTAAACAGTCAATATGAAACACACACTGCACTCCTTTGCGTCTCTCCTATTGGCTTATATAGTCTATTGATTTTGCAGTTCAAGCTCCAGGATATTTGCCTATGTTACACATGCACGCACTAAGGGAAGCTTGAGTCAAGTTGGTCTTTGTCTAAGTTGGATTCTAAATAGATCCGGAACAAATAATTACTCTCTTGCAATGGCAACACTAAAAAGACTGCAAGTTGCTTTGGAATAAAATTTAAATATTTAATTTAATAATTTACATTCCGTTCTGGACATTATTTGTGGTCTTTATTTTTAGAAATGTCTGTCCCAGCACAAACAACAGTTGTTACATTTGTGGCTTATTTACTGAATTCGAGAGTGGAACTGTTTACACTACCAACTTGTCTGGCGCAAACTAACACTTAAGTTTTGAAAATGTACCAACAGCTGTATGCATGTGAACAAAGGTCCTTTGGCATTTATTCAAACAATCCTTAATTAAGAGTGGAAAATGGTGAACTTTCCTACACTCAAACAAAAACGGTTGCCACATTTTGATTACGTTGGCTAGTATAAGTATATCAAGATAGACATAGAGAAAAAGTAACATTTTTAAATGTCATAATGTTGACGTAAAATTTAGATTTTAATAACTCTTCAATTGAAGAAGGGTAGTAAAATAAAGTTCTTGAATACAGTATTGCTTTTTTTCAGTGTATACAGGCATTAACGTGGATTCACCCATTTCTCATATAACAGAGTCTTAAACCAACGAAAAGAGATTAATTCGAAATTGATGATGAGACAAATAGGTCGGATTTGATGGTCTAGCCGTCCTTGTCTCTGAGCAGTAAATGCTCTGCACTTAGGGGTCGCTGTTAACGGCTTTATAAATTCCATCGTTGTGTGTGCTTGTGCTTTTAAACTGCGATAAATGGGGATTTATTGAATATAATAATAAGATTTAGGAAAATGAATTTCAATTCGGTTGCCGATTTATCATGATCCCGCAAGGACGATGATGACGGAATCATCCAGCCATTCAATCATTGCGAGCCGAGCCAACAACTGCTTTAAAGCCATCAAATCTGTTCAGGTCTATCCACTTTCAGGACACACCATTGGACACGAACAGAAGAAGAAGGAGTTTTCGATTAGAAAATGGAAAAGTGGCCTCCAATTACGGCTATGGCATCACATCAAAATAGGGATATTATGAAGGTATTAAAGCAGTAAAAGTGTTTTTATTACATCGCATTTTCTAGATGGGCTTGTATCTATTCTGGATGTCGAATAGAATTCCATTGGTTCACAGGAATATTCTTGTGGGCATTACACAAACACCGGGTGACAAGACTGGAGATTTGACTATACTGACGGCAATTTGTAGTTTTGTATTGGCGCCTTTGAAGCTGTAAAATTCTACTTTACTGCAGATAGTTTTTTTTTTTTTTAAACAGAAACGAAAACACGGGTTAAGTTAGTGTAAGATCATATTCGGAAGTATTTCCAGACTGAGTGAAAATGAATAACAATGCTTATCAAACAGAGATGGAGATAGTAATTTTCGGTTTTACGTTGAAAGCCAAGTTTGTAGAAGGATTGATTACTTTTTGGATTGTGATGTGTTAAGGACGTTCTGCTAGAAAATTTTTTGTTGAACCTAGATACACAAGGTAGCAGGTAGGTCAAATTATACAGAAGGCAAGAATAAAACAATGTTATAAGAATTCCGCAGGGAACGGGTGATTTTTAAGCTGGTTTGGTTTTGGCAACACTGGTTTTGACAGCTGACGTGTGTTTAGTACCTTGTGTCACTGTCAAACAGCTTCAGTTCGGTTTGCAATTTAACCATGGATCGTCTTACAAATGAACAACGCTTGCAAATTATTGAATTTTACTATCGAAATTCGTGCTCGGTTCGAAATGTTCATCGCGCGCTGCTTGTGTTCAGCGATGAGGCTCATTTTCGGTTGAATGGGTACGTAAATAAGCAAAATTGCCGCATTTGGAGTGAAGATCAGCCAGAAGCATTGCAACAGCTACCAATGCATCCCGAAAAAGCCACTGTTTGGTGCGGTTTATGGGCCGGCGGCATTATTGGGCCTATTTCTTCAAAGATGATGCGAATCGCAGCGTTACTGTCAATGGTGAACGCTACCGAGCGATGATAACAAACTTTTTTTTGCCCGAAATGGAAGTTCTTGACTTGCATGATATGTGGTTTCAACAAGACGGTGCCACATGCCACACAGCACGCGAAACAATGGCGCAATTGCGAGGCGAGTTTGGTGAACAGTTAATTTCACGTTTCGGGCCGGTCAACTGGCCGCCTAGATCATGCGATTTGACACCATTAGATTATTTTTTGTGGGGGTATGTCAAGGCTAATGTCTATAGGGACAAGCCCGCTTCGATTGACGCACTGGAAGCCAACATCCATGCATTCATTCGTGAGATACCGGCCGATATGTGTGAAAGAGTATGCCAAAATTGGACTCAGCGGATGGGCTACCTGAGACGCAGCCGCGGTCAATATTTGCATGAAATTATCTTTAAACATTAAATTGCAAGGTTCAAACTATCGATTCAAATAAATATTTCATTCATTTTTTCGAATTTTTTGTGTTTTCTTTTTAAAAAAAGTTCTAAACCCCTTAAAAAATCACCCATTATTTCATAATTATTGCAAAATTTATAAGAAGTGTGAAACTTCTTGTGTGTCGAAAAGACAAAAAGGTATTTTAAAATTCATCAGAAATGTCTGCAAAAATCGGGTAGGTATCTATCTTAATTTTAGTGATTAAAATTGTTTTGAAGAAAAGGATTTTCGTGGGTACAATTCCCAATTCGAAAAAGATGCTAAAGTTTTAATAATGTATTACGAAACCTTCATTTTTGATACAAAAACACACACATAATTGTGCATTGTTATATTCCCAAAAGTCTTAAGGATAAAATAACTAAATAGCTTAATCCCCTTTTCCCAAACACTTTTAAGAGTAAAACTATCATACTATTGTTAGTCTAACGGTTGTTTTGTTAAACTTTTTTTATTTTAAGTCAATTTTGTAGAAAATTGTTGTGCATAATTAAACGGGGGAAAATAGACACCCTCATCTCAGCAATTTATACGAACCAGCCTGTAAACAAAAAAAGGGTTGCCACTTGTTGAAAAATTTTCCGAAGTAAATTTGCAAAAAAAAATGCAGTATATTTAATGTTTTTGCAGTAAATTTGCCTGCCTATTATTAGTACTTACAAATATAAACTTACAGACTTCTGCTGGAACCAGCAACTTTTTCAACACATTGATTTTCCTCTTCTGCAGCCCGTTTTTTTGTGAATCACTACTAAAGAAATACAAATATTCATACTTATATTTGCATCAATTTTCAACCATTTCAAACAATTTTACCTTTTGAATGCAGATTTTATTAAAAATTTATCCATCCTTTCTTTTTTTCTCAAACTCAAAATAAAAAACAAGTTATGACATCTGTCAATTGTAGATTTAAGGGTGGGTTTCATGAAGAATGAGAATGGCTACATGGAACAGAATTGAAAAATTATTTTATGGAAGGATTTTTTTTCGTAAAACGAAAAGTGCAGTAGATTTGATTTAAGGGCAGTAGATTTATTTTTCGAAAAAAGTGCAGGAGATCTACTGCAATTGCAGCAAAGTGACAACCCTGAAAAGAAATTGTTATATCAGTAACGACAAAAAAATACTCTAAATATGAGAATATATAAGAAGTTGTTTATTCTGCCGTGTTAATTGAAAAAGACGTATCTAACATTTGTGGTTTTTTATAGTCAGAGCCAATTTTGAAATATTCGGGATAGTTTTTAATAACAACAAAAGCTGTTAATCACTTTTTAAGGGGTTAATAAAAAAATAAATAATAGTATTATTGCTATTAAAAAAAATCCTTTAATAAAAATGTAGATACGTTATTTTTAGTTAACACGGCAGTATTGTATTAGGTATTTACATTGAGTAAGCACTATTTATAAATATTGTGAAATAATGTTCACCCTTTTTATTATATGCGGATCAATTATATAAGCAAAACCTTATACAACATAATTATGGAAAATCAATATTTTTTGTAAAGAATATTTTGTTATTACATTCTATAGTTAATACTAAATACAAAACTGACTTATATCTATTTTTTTATCAGCTGATTGTTACCTATATAAACTGCTCTTTAACACAAAGCTACAAATTAAGTTTAGAATAGAATTATTTGTGTTTAGTTTCCTTCAAAACTAGTAACACATGTCACAGAGTAAAACAGAAAACTACATTTCAAGATACCTAATCATTCCGATCTCAAAAGCAAAATTCATTAAATTCAGTTGTGCATTAATCTTTTATGTACCTTAGTTGGAAAAAAAACCATTTGCCTAAGTTTGACTTTAAATGTTATTATGATTCGTAATTCGTCTAGTTTCTAGCCATAATTCAATTGTATTTTCCAGCCAGCATCTTGTTCCAATTTTACTAACAAATTCAAAAACACACACAAAACTTCAATCCGGCAGCAACAATTTAGGTGAGAATTTCCTAATATTGTTTCAAGCAATAAGCCGGAGGTGTTTTTCAAACTTATATGTACAACAACACTAACACAAACCATCATCCTCTGCTGTTTATACATATGGAGCACACAATTGAACACTCAGCAATCAGCCAGCAGCTATATTCTATATTCTATATTTCTCTCGTTAGTGTTGTCTTAAAACTTCCACTGACTGGATTGTAAAAGTGTTGGCATGTCCTCGTTCTGATGTCCATGAACAATAAAGTACACTCTTGAAAATGTCTGTCCATCCGTCCGTTCGTCCTTTCAATGTGAGATTTAAATAAATGTTAACTTTTGAGAAAAGGCATAAGTAATTCGAGTCCATTTCCATAAGGGGAAATTGAACGAGGTTCTCAATTCCTTTAACTTAGTCACAAAACTATATGCATAGTACCTACATATAGATACTTTCAAAGGACAAACCAGTATCTTGCCTCTGCTCCTCCAGGGGATTTCAGATGCCAATATAGGAAGACTATAGAAGAATCCCTTATGCAAATATCCGGACATTAAAGCAAAATCGTGTTTATGGAAATTGAATTCTGTCGAGTGTGTCATATTGAAATGACTAACTCCCACCATTATACCCTCTGTTACCTCGACTTCATTGCTTATGATGGTCAATTCAAATACGAGAGTCAATCTTTAGCTTATATTTGCATCGTCATGATGTCCCAGGTAAATGCAACCCTGAGCTTGAATTCTCCCAGAAATTGTATTAAAGCTTGGAATCACATACTTGAACGATTGGCGGAATGGGTGGTGAACAAATATTTAAAGCAACCCATTCATTCACTTAATACGACAATGAAAGTCAGTTCAGATTCATGCAAGATAACTCGAGGAAAGCTGACAGTCAGGAGAAAAATTTGTACATCACAAAAGGCAAAAACCATAAATTTCCAAAACATTTCCCGTAGCTGCCATATTTTTGAAGGAAAAGTTTTTAATAACTTAACTGCGTACGGCTGCATTGTGCTGCAACAATACTAACGACATAGGTACACCTAAATGCTTTTAACGAAGTTCCTGAGTCCTCCCGGTTGCCGGGCACTTGGAAATGGAATCATATCAGTCGCTCGGCTCTTTAGTTTTTGATGGGGTTTTTGCATAAATTGTCCGGGAATGAAAACCCAAAATTAGCAGTTTTTGGTTTATTGCTAGACCGGAATTCCTCTCACAACTCCAAATCAGAAACACAATGGCAAAGTTTATCAAACTTTTTAAGTGCTTCTCTTGTCACCCATTCCCGATGGGATTTTGTGAGAGGGCCTTGTCAACTGTTTCGTGTACTTCCGCTAATTTCTAGATTTCCAAATAATATTGAAGCGCTTTTCTGTGGGATTTGAATTCAAGCAACAAACCGTCCCCAGGAATCTGTTAGTGATTAAACCGCTTTTTGTTCTCCGGATGTCAGCAGAAAGAACACGTTTTTCATTTTTTCTTCATCCAAACTGGGGAAACTGTCAAATATTTACTGCCCCGTCAACGCTGTCCTTAGAGCATAAAAAAGGCGCCAGACGCGTCGTCTGTCCGTCGTAAGACTATAGAAGTGAATTCCCTACTCTGAGAATGACGTCCAAAAAAATAAAAAAATAGGAAAAAAAAATATATTGAAACCAAACACGAAATAAGAAATTAATTCGCCATAAAGAAGTCAAGTCACGTAACTGAGTGCCGAGAAAAAGCTGCATATTTCTTAATTAGCTCTTCAATGACACGAATGAGCGCCATAGCACTTTGCTTTTACAACATCGCTATCGCCCCCGGGACTTTCGAGACCAGCATCCCAAGGATGTCTCCTCTTTGACTTTGTCAGAAGTCACATTCATCGCTCGTCTAAGAGGGTGTTGATGGTTTTGATGAAATGGATGGTACCCGAATTTCAAGTAACGTGCATACCAGAATTACTAATTAATAGAAGCTGCTACAATGATGAGTTAAGGTTTTTGAGTTTTTTACAGAGCAACACCAACAAAAAAAAAGACTCTTCAAACGTTGAAAAAGGCAAAAATTACAGGAATATCTTAGGCAATTAGCTTAGATGAGAAATGAAAACAGTTTAAGCATTTTAAAAGGGAATTAAAAGGGAACGAAATAATATGTTAGTGGGATCATTATTTTCTTTCGTGGAATATTCTCAAGAAGAAGAGGAAGAGTTATGTAAATCTACTTATATATAATTCGGATTCTCTTTTGTTATTTGTACTTTTTTTTTAAACGATTCTTTTAAATAAGAAAAGGGAACAGTGAAAACACAAAGACAAACATTTTGTTCATGTGCATTCATCAAAAGTAGTAATAATCAATTTATTATGTTCTTGGCTAAGATTAGTCGATGTGCACTTGAAAGAATGCATTCACCAAAACTGAGTTTTTTTTATTGCGAAGTTTCAAGTTTCGTGGTTATAATCTGGTTATTTTCTGAGACCAGTGTTACCTTCACTTTCATCTTTATTTAACTCCAAGTTATGCCATATAATTTGGTAAGTTAACACTGGATTACCTGAAGCGATGTTTTGGACTTAGTTTTTTTGGCCAAGTTTTAACCTCTGATTCCATTTTTGTATTAAAAAAAAAAAACAATAATAAGGGTTTCATTCACAATTTCTGAGTAAAGTTGTGATTCGATAAGTTTAATCCTGCTATCAACAAACTTTGCGTTTTACAATTATTAATTATCAAAATAAGAAATATATGTGTCAATAAGCAATTCGCTAGTTATTCCAGTTTTCCAGAAAAAATAGTTTTGACAGATGAAAAAATCTTAACATATTAAAAGTCGGCAGTTACACCATTTATAACTCAAGAACGGCTTTACCGATTTTAATGACCTCTGATTTGTTGGATTCAGCAACAGCAGAACAAATGGGGTAAAAATAAAAAAATGTCCGACCTAAGAAATTATTTTTTTTGCTTAAAAGATTTTCTTAGGAAATGATTTAAGGGATACTCATTTTCAAAATTTTAATATTTGTAGGGTGAAATGGAGTACTTATACATAAAAAAGTTGCCTGATTTAAGGAATTCTTTTGTTTTTGAAAGGCTATTTTGAGTGGATGGCTTTAGGAATACTGTTTTTTTTTAATTAGGTATTTATAGGGTAAAATGGGGTAAACAGAAAAAAAAAATATCCGATTTCAAAAATTCTTTTTGTGATAGAAAGGTTATTTTACAAAAATTTGAAATAGGATACAAATAAAATAGTGGTTTTCGAATACAAAAATTGTATGTGTGTTGGACTTAGAGGATCATATTTTTAGAAATTTAGCCATTCATAAAGTGAAGTGGGTTAAAACCCAGAAAGTGGTATTCGATTACAAAAGGTAGTTTAACGCATAGACCCACAGATTGTCGGAAGGCATGATAAAACCCACTTTTTTAGACTTCTTGATTATCGTAGTGTTAGTTTTGATTACATTTTTTTTTTAAACGAAACCAATACTTGCCCTATAGAGAAAGTAAAAAAATATAAGAAAATATAATTGTTGAAAATTGGTATCAGTCCCTAATAGAGAAAATATAACTCTTGTTTATAAGCTATGCTGGCCTATTTATTTCTTAAATCATCCCAAAGCCTATAATATTGAATCTGGAAATTAAATTTTCTGGTGTTGGAACAATCATTTTTAGTCCAAAATCATTTTTAGTGGTGCAAGAGATTAGAAAAGTCTTGAACTTAGAATTAAAAAAGTAGTTTTTTTTTAACATTTCAGAATTCTTTTAGTTAGCTTAGATCAAACTGCATAACCAACAACCAGAGGCTCATCAGACCACCAGAGGCAAAATAATGTAAACTAACACATGCATAATAATAATCAATAATACAGAAAATATTTAAAAAACTATTGTCAATTTAATAAAAAAATCACCATTATGCAGCGCTGGTTTGAAACGATTTTTGTTAACCCAATTTTGGACCCAAAAATGGCCAATTATGGTTTTGTATGCGGATTTAAATAGATTTATATTTGAATCGGTGACAAATTGAAACTAAAAGAAATTTTTAACTTGCTTATTTTATATGCCTTTCAAAAGCAACTTCCAGATAGTTTTTCGTTTGCTATTAAATTTTATTGACACATCGATTCCTGCCTTCGTATCGAAGAGATATAATCAGTAATAAGTCGGTGGTGTAGTTCTCATTTAATAATATAAAATTCAATTTAACATTACATAATTATTCATTACCACTTTTGTCCTTTAATGCCACAGAAACGGGCACTATATGTAGACACAGAGACCTCCATCAGACTCCGGTTTGTAAAATAGATATCCATAAACCTATAATACACGTAAGAACGTTGGTATATAGTAGCAAATCTAACCACAGCGTTCAATTGAATGCAATCAAAGTATACGATGAAGCCACCCTTTGAGCATTGCAATGTAAATGTAAACGCAAATTTCTAATTATATGCGGAAGAACAGAACACACACGTCATTACCTTCCAAAAGCAGACTTTATCTATAGAATGTCCAGCAACCACCTTTACTTCCATACCATCCCCATTTTCATTGTCCTTACGGGAATCCCAGAACGCAACGATAATTCCCGATTAGAATACAGAGAGCTGTGCCACTTCTATATCAAAAACCTTCACTACGACACCCTGCATTGTGATACGTAAATGGAAATCGGAGTCAACTATTATTTTGGTATTTCCAAAATTTACTTGGGCGGAACGGTGACCAGCGGCAGAGTGTCGTTGCACATTGTGGTGCTGACGCTTTGTAATTTCATATAGAGCGATGCAAATGGAGTTAACAACAATAATTTGTTTCTCCACACAATTGACATAACAATCACTAATTCACAACGTATGCAAAACAGCAGGATTGTTTCCATATATCAGTCACACATATAACCAAATACACATACACATACAAAGGCATACATTACACATATACATATGTATGTGATGTACAAACTGAAATAGTGCGTTTTAAAAAGCCTGAAGGAACATCCATGCATCCTTAGCAGAGCCGGGATTTTGTTCCGCTGCACTGCATTATTCCACAAACGGTTGCAGCTATTTTCCGAACGAAGTAAATGCACCATTTTCGAATGTTCAACTTAAATCAATCAATGTCGGGCTGCGAAGATAGTGTGACCAGAATTCTTTTGATTAACAAAAACTGACAATTTCAAAATTTGTTTATGATTGAATGTCGACTTTGAATTAATTTTAATTGACTTACATAGTTTCGATCAAATATAAAAAATTTTAATAATTTAGAAGACATGAAGAAGAACAAGTTTGTGTAATTCAGTCGAGCGCAAAATGATAATGGAATCAAGCCAACAGCTGAAGGTATGTTAACAAAGTTTGTTTAACCTTAAAAGATTTAGTAGATGGTGGCATAATGGTTAGTGCGTATAGGACTGTCATTCCGAAGTCTGGGTTCAATTGAGCCTAATCCAACAACAACATATTTTACTGAACAAAATAAATACTTGGAACGAAAAATTCAAAATTAGACCATTTGTAACGAAAATAAGAAAAAATGTAGGTACATTTGAAATAATTTTTATAAATGTAGTCAGTAAATAAAATATGGTCTTGGTTTAAATATTTCAAGATTTAAAGTACCTAGTTTTAGGACCTATGGTAACACTTAACTGTTGTATACCCATTTTTTTTTTTTGCTCAAAATGGATTATTTTCATCGAACACTTCTGCTCCTTACATCTCATCAGCATGTCCAAGTTCAGGAAACACCATCACACAGTAAATCCAGTTCGACATTTTTGGAACAACAACGCCCATTAAGCTAATTACGCATACCGGGTAACGAAAATCCGATTTCACGTAATTACAAACGGAATGTGCGCATTGTAGTGGGAAACATGAAAAAAATTCTTGATCCAATCGCGAATTACTTCCAGCTAATTGCGCTGTGGTAATCAATTTGCAGATTAGGATCAAATGCTATACACAGGGATATACAATTTCCCTATGCAATGGCGGGTTGAAGTAGGCTGATGGGCGTATTGGGCAGTAAGCTTGGTAAAGCTAGTGGCTGAGGCCTTCATTAATATAACATCTTTCTGTAAGAGAGTGTGGTGTGTACTCTTTCATCGAATATGTGGTGCCAGGTAATTCGATTTCGATTGTGTGGCCATGCATAGATGTTGGGTTTTTAATGTTGGAAGGTAGAAACGTGAGAAGTAAAAAACATTAGGTATAGTAGAGAATTTTGGCTGCAGAAATTAGAACTAGCAAGTATAGGTGCCTATTTAAATTTATTAAACTCATTCTGATGTCAAAAATATCAAAATAAAGACAAACAAAAAATAAAGTTACATATATGCCAATATAAAAAATGATTCAGGTTGACATTTAGAATATAAAAAAATTGTTAAAGGTTTGAACAACTTGAGTATGCTATGGTCAAGTTTATAAGTAGGAGTTATAGCTACTTCACGGGCCAAATCCCTTAGTGGTATGTTCATTTTATTTGAAAAACATTTTACAAGTTGTCACAAAAAGCTAGAGTATGTAGGATAAGCTCAGAAAAAAAAAATGGACAGGAAGGGGAGTCTTTAGAAAATTCAGAACAACAGAAATAAAATTCTCTTAATTTGACTCCAATCCAAAGCTTAAGTTGCTCTTAAGATCCTATTTCCATTACGTAGGTAGAAAAGCAGTAGATTTAGTTATTTTTGATTTGCTCAAAAACTACAAGATATTTAATCATCCGATTTTCTATTTTTGACTAAAAATTTATAATAGCATTGAATTTTTAAATCAAAAATTATATTTAATTAGGTAAAATTTTGAAAAAGATTAGTTTAAAATTTGTTTTTCTTTTTTTTTTCCAAAATTTTGAGTTTGAAAATTAATTTTTCAAAAAGTGTTCACTAAAAAAACTTTATTTAAAAATAAAATAACCCCCGTCCAATACGATTTTTTTCTTGTCTTGACCTAACTTACATGCTCAAGAGCTTTTTGTCAGAGCGAGATCTGTTCATGTTTCTATCGGATTGGTTATTTGATTGGCGGTGGAAGATGTAATTTTAGATTTCAAAGAAAAGTTTGATTGTTTTCTTTGCGAGCAAGTTTCTTTGGTCGATTTTTTGTTCTGTTTTTTTACCTGATTTCGGGGTAGTAGTGAATTTGATTATAAATATTATAACAACAATTTTTAGCACTGAAATATACTCAACAAAAAGCACACATTTCAAACTCAAGGTAGTTAATATTATTAGTATTATTCAAAAGAGGAAACAATCTGCCGAAAAATCGATCTCAAAAGCATTATTCTGATAGAATTGATAGAAACAACCTTATTAATTGTACTAATGGAAATCACCATGAGTATCACATAATGTTTATGGTATACATATATATACTGTTGTTGCATCGGCTGTCATCAGCTTTGGAGTGATTTAAATAACACCAATCCATATTCAGTTATTTTTGATTGTTACTTTATTCGAAAAATTATCAGGTTATAATTTTGTTGAATTGTTTCAAAATGTTAATCTAACACAACTATCGATTTTTTGCTTTCAAATTTAAATTTCTTAATAATAGTTGGCAATTGCAATAAAAAGGAACGCCCCACAGACAAATGTGTTTCGTTTGAAAGTTAAATGTCAAATTTAAGTCCCATAAGAGCATCTTAGCTCCCATAAGAAGTACTGTCTCTCAGAGAAAATTTAAATTTACTGAGAGCGACACTTCTTACGGGAGCTCAAGCGTTGTAATGGGACTTCATCATCATCCAAAGATCTCATAGAGATCTTAAAACAAGAGTTAAAGTATCAATCAACAGCAGCCATGTTGCAATATGAACAAAACGTTTTCATTATATTTTGAGGGTTACCGTAGCTTAAAAAAAAAATATTCTTAATGAATTATCATATTTGGTTTTCCATTCTGACCAAAACGTCATATTCATCTTGTTTTCTCTTATTTGCTTATGATATTAGTTGTATAAAAAATGGATTTGTATATTTTAGTATACAGCTGCTATACCAGAGAAGAATGAGCGGGGACATTCTTTTTTGTGTTATGTCATTATTTAAAATTTGTGAGAGCAGTATATTAACACGACACAAGTAAAATGGCATCTTTAAAAATCAGTTGTTTTTGTCAGTTTTTAATGACAAATATATTGGAAGATTTCAGATAATCTTAATAATGAAAAAGCGTCATATTTTGTGCCACTCTAGATCCAATTTTTATCATAAAAGCACGATAATAACAATAATTGGAAAAAAATATGGTATGAATGATCGCATTTTGTGAATTGTATAAAAACATACTTTGGTGATTTTTGCACCTAAAAAAATATTAATGGTAACCCTATAATAAGATTATAATTAATAACAAAATATTTTAAATATGCATAATTTTGGAAGCGCTTTGTTATTTTTCGAAGCAAAATGTTTAAATTAGTAGATGCAATTTTAATTGCACAAAGAATTTAGCCTACATATGCCATGATCTTAACAAATATAATACGTCATTAACTTGTGAGATAAATACTCGCACCAAAAAACACATTATTTTTTGACATGAGAGAATCACGAACACACATAAAAACTATTCGCCTACCTTCTTCAAAAAAAGAAATTAAAAATGCGAAAGATATATGTTTTTTTAAGTTTACACACACTCGTTCTCTTTTAAACAACTTCTGTAGGGAGAGACGCACTCCCATAGGAAGAGTTCAGAGAGCTTTACTAGATTTACAAAGCGGCGTCTATAATCGCATAAGAAGAATAAAACTCTTCCTATAGGATCAAGAGGCTCCCATAACTAGGCCATTTAAGGCTTTTAACAATCTTATAAGAATCTAGAAGAACTCCTCAAGAGTGCATTTAGCTCCCTAAAATAAGTCTCGTAGCGCTCTCGGAGCGTCTTATGAGAGGAAAAATGTTACTTGGGAGTCATCCTGTGTAAAGGTTTATAATCTACGTGATCTATAACCGCTCAAAATTTTGTTCAGCGGTGAAACCCATTTCTGGTTTAATGGCTAAGCCAATACAGTGGCACAAATAGTTTTGGTGACTTGCACTTGATATTTCAAAAGCATTTCTGATAAAATTTGGTATCCAAGCTCTCTTATCGAAAATGTGTGCCTCTGATATTGATGATTCATTTTCCGTTGGATTAGAAATTACGTTTCAGACTGTATTGAATGGTTTTTATAGTTTGAAATTCATAAAATAAATGATGGTGTGCCCCAGTTCTACGTTCTTTTTCTTATATTCATCTTATCTTATGAATTGTAAATATCACGCTTTGGACCGGTGAATTGGCGGCCCAGGTCACCTAAAGTCCAAAGTCACCATGAAAAAGCCGACTACGAATGAATTGGGGAGCCAAAATTACTTCCGTCTGTGGCCAAATGCCACTCGAAGTTATGGATTGATCATAAATTGAAAAGCCACAATAAAGATAATCCCCACTTATTTATATATTATTATTATTATTAACTTTTTTTTGAAAAAGAACCTTTAAATGAATCAACCGGGTCCGTGGTAGATATTTAAAAAACAAAATGAAGATAATGTGGTGGTAAATTTACTTGTTGATATGATATCAGTGTAAATTTGTATATTTGGAAACATCACATAATTCACTTTTAAAGGAATTTGTTTGTTTTCTAAAAACAAACTCAATTCATTATTCAAAGTTCTTTGTTTCTTTTATTTTATAGTTTTTTTTTAAAACTTTTATCAAAACAATTTTGTATTAATTTTGAGTTTTTGAAATTGTCGTTCATAAAAAAATTATTTTGCAGAGCATCACTTTCCCAAACACCCACACATTTCCACAGTCATATACTCGTTTAAATACTTCTCGCAAAGAAAAAAAAAATTGAAAGTTTGTAATCATTTCGTTTCAAGAATATGCAACTCTTAATGGACTCACCACTTACAGATTCATTTAGCGTTAAGTGCTT
This sequence comes from Leucozona laternaria, assembly GCA_932273885.2. Lineage (NCBI taxonomy): Eukaryota > Metazoa > Arthropoda > Insecta > Diptera > Syrphidae > Leucozona > Leucozona laternaria. The sequence continues at coordinate 114,885,181 of OW026368.1, read as the reverse complement.
CTAACCATCGCCCACATTTTTTTTTATTTAACAATCTCCATCTATTAACAACATCCTTTCAAAAAGATGCATCTGCACCAGTATTTGGCTCTTGAGAAGACATCAACGTGGTCGCCGTCGTCGTCGGTGTACTCATCATTGTGGTTGTAAGTTTAGGTACGCTATATGAAAAAGCCCCCCTTTCGTGGAGGCAGCAAAATTGCCCATAGATTGTGTTATTTTCAAAATCAGTTGTATATTAAATCCCCGGAAAAGACAGATGATTGGTACAGGGAGTTGAGATTGGGTGGGAGAATCGTGCAATAACTACATCTCTTGTTCATATATAATCGTGCTTATGACAAGGAATAGATGTTATGTTGTTCCATATGCAATTCTATGATCAGGGTAGGATAATGATGATGTTCAGTTTGAGTCCAAATTCATACACAATATGACATGAAACGCCATCAACAATGATGGATGTCTATACATGAAAGCGAACAAAAATCGAGCACAATTACTCCTCTTGGTCCTTGTCATTTGATCTAGTGGTGGTGAAACTATTTCTGGGATTACAATGATGACAATAGTTACGGAAGCCTCCTTTTGTACGCGATATGGCATATGTGAATGTTTGAATGTTTGACGAAACTGCAAGCCATGCTCTTTTCTAAGGGATACGATTTAATAAAAACTGTATGTTTTGTATATACTACACAGCTATATACTGTATACTCATATGAATGCTGCTTTTGTGTTGAACATAAGACGGAATTGAAGGTTTTGAGAGAAAACTCCCGATTTTTGCGGGTAACATCTTATTATTCGTTGCACTGAATTATTTCATTATTGCCAACATATGAGAAACACATATTTAGAATTGTTTAATGTTTTGAACTGAAAGAAGAAAATGAAAAACGTGGCAAGAGCTTGATTACATCTATACAGACCATTTTAACGTATTTGATCAACTCTCTAAGAGGAGCGTTTGGACTTACTCTGGGACTCATTATACTTGAATTTTGTCTTATATACATAATAGATCTTACCGGGTCAAATTCAGGGACTGTTTCTAAAATCCTTTCATTGCCAAATCGGGAGTTCCTCAGGAAAGTCACCTAAGACCTCTCCTTTTTAGCTATTAATGAAGCACCTTCAACTCGCATGTATGTTGTATGTGCTATTAAATTGGAATGAACATATCTTTGATTTTAATATTAATAAAAGTAAAGTGGCGTCCGTTGGTTGTACTTTGTTAATTCGTAACTGTACTAAATCTGCTGTCTGCACTAAGTGTACAAAATGTTTTGTTGGAAAATCTTTAGTCGCTAGATGCTAGTTTAAATAATTTCGTTTGTGTTAAAATGAGCAAAGAGTTTTAATTTAAATAAGGTTACTACAGTTGCCAAAAAAAACATTGTTTGTGACGTATGTACATACACAGCGTAATTATTATTCCGCATTTGGGACAGTATATACAATCAAACCTTAAGTGAATGAATCATTAAACTTCAGCTATACTTCTCACAAATTGTTAGTCCCATCGAAATGACTTCACTTAAATTGCAGAGAGGTGAAAGAAGGGTCGCCAAAGTTCTCATTAGTCAAATGATCTCCATTAGAAGTAATTTGGCTTCCATTTAGTTGACTTCGATGCTATCAAATGAATTCCCATCAGTACAAGGAATCGTGTTTATATAAGTCATCAGCGACACGCAATTCTCTCATTTCTATGGCATAATGTTGCACCATCATATATTAAATTCCCTGGTGCGACACTACACTACAACTATGGTCTAATACAGTATTTTTCTTTTTCCTTGTTCATTAACAACTTCCATTTGTTATATAGCTAAAGCAATAATTTCATTTGTATTTTTTGTTTGTTTCCATTTGTGATGACGATGAGGCTTGAAGAATTAAATTATGTCAACGGACTCTTACCTAGGACACATGTTACTTTTTAATTATAAAACATGCGTTTGGTAACCCCACACCGATGATGATAAATAATTAATGTTTAATGGCAATTATGAACTGTATGATAAGAGGAAACAAAATATGATTTGATTACATACATACATTTTTAAGGGAAGTAGCTAGCGTGTTCGAAATTATAAAGGCATTTTGCATTTATTTGTTATACTATTTGTTTCTTTGTAAATGTTAAAGTCCAACGCGCCGTGAGGCTCATGCGAAGCGGATGTACATTGACAGGACATCTATATGCTCTGGTGCAAACATTTTTAAGTCCACTCCCGAGGGACGAAGCAGCAGAGAAAGACGAGGACACAGGTGGTGCACGCAAGTGGGACGGGACCTCAACCCTGGCGACAGATAGCTAAAGACCAAGTTTTCTGAAGAATCTTGTTTGTTGAGGGCTAAGTATACTATCCGGACTCTAGTGCGATCTTTAAATAATTAAATGTCATATAAAAGTTATACAGTGATTTTAGCATGATTTTCCCAGTAGACAACATTTCACTTTCGACAGCAAGCAACGAAAATGGTAACCATTAGGAGGTCCCATAAAATTGGGAGGGGATTCATTAGAACTTAAGCTTTTATACTATTGGTCCTCAATTTGAATCGATTGTTTGATCTCGGTCTATACCTCTCTGTTGCATATATCTTATGCCGAAACCCCTGATTTTTCCTTTGAAAATTTACAAACAGCGTTCCTTGTAGCTATGGCGGTTAATATTTTGTTTTTATATTTAAATTTAATTTGCATTTTTTAAAGCTCATCAACTACCATCATGCATGAACATCTTTTCTGTTTTAAAACTTTTTTTCAAAATAAAATTGTGCCAACGAATTTGAAGGAGCATTTCCCAATGAAGGTGAAATATAGAACCTATCACGTGTAGTTATCCCCTTCACTAAATCTACTATACTAACACGATTTTATGCATATCTCTATGTTGCTATCATATATTAATTTCATATTCCATTCACCATGCCTTCAAAAGGTTCCCCAGATTCATTATTTGCTTACTCATTTGATGTAGGGTGATAGTCGTTTTGTTTTGTTAGTGTCACTATAACATCGCAGGAAAGTTTGGTTGTGTAGGCTAAAGCCAATTTAGCACAGAATAGTGTAGTATATAGCGCTCCATAGTCACGTCTAATAATGACATTAAACGAATCTCATCAGTGAGAAGATCCCTCTTCAGGGTCACGCTATGGAATTAAATTCTCTGCTTTCCACGTTCAGTGTGTCTAATGGGAACTGAGGAAGGACATCATAGAAACATGTATGAATTTGAAATTTCATACATGTTACCTGACCTGAAACACGTTAATAAAACGAAAAACGATCTCTTGAAATGAAGAATATCCAGAGAGGGTGGTTCTGAAATAAATAAGGTGCACAGAGAAAAATTTACTAAAACCACAATTCAGCGGATATTCCATTTTATAACTTAAAGTCCGTCTTTTCTATGATGATTATATTTAAGTGCAGGAATATCAATATTTTTGACTATTGCCGAATCAAATTGAATGATTGAACATTGATAAAAATATATACATTTAATTATAAGCTATATTTCAGTAGCTTCATAAATTTTTTGAAGGTTCATAACTTTTGAGGCGATTTTGCGGTTTTTACAAAATGTGGTGTATGATAATTGATAATTATCAAGAAGTTTTCACCTCTCCGAATATCAATACAATCGGTTGATTGCTTTGCTGAGGAAGTCACAAGTGGGGTTCTTTTTTAAATTAATTTAAGATTTTATTTACAAAATATTTTCTGAAAGTGTTGTTGCGCTTTACATAAAAAAATTGTCTTCCCGTGAAAGAGAAGTAGGAGAGTAAAATAAATATGTCATTTCTTCGAACAAAAAAAATTAATGTAACAATAGCAGTATGCATGTACATTTTTGTCCAATAACCTGAAACGAAGTTTCACCATCACTTTTTCGAATTTTAGTCAAAATCCTATAATCAGACTGAATTATTCTCAGTGTAGAGAGCTAAAGTATGGCTGCTGATATCAGTATAGCCGGAATTCTGAATTACACATTAGAGCTGTTACACAGATTGGATGGGCTATCTTCTTTCGCAAACGTTTCACACTATGTTGTGTCCTAGAACATAGTAATGGGAGGTAGATCATAGTTTCTCCATGACATGATGTTAAGGAGTTTTTGTAATTTATTTAAATTGCTCTGGGATTTTTAAATATTTTAAAAGGTTTTGCTTGAAGCCATAATGGAAGCGTTTTGAACATAATATTAATGGACTCGTATACTATAAAAAATTTTATTCTGAAATGGAAAAATTAAAAGCATTATTTATTAAAAAAAATTACGAAATGTCTTATATGCTGAAATATTAAAATATAAAAAATGTTCTGATATTATGTTTTCCTGCTTTGTAGAAAATGCACTTATATATAATGGTTTAAGTAAAGCAATACTTTTCAGACTTTTATGCATCTAGACAAATAACTTTCAGCTTCTGTATAGCAATTTCCCTCTTTTTAGAAAATCTTAATTTTATATGAGTTCTACCAGATGAATTTTATGAAAGTCATCTGAATTGTAGGACTGCAAAACACAAACTCGTAAATGACTCTAACGATTTGTATTAAACTTCGTACCTTTAATAACCAAGGTTTTGTAAAAGAAAACTGCGTTTCAGATTTTTGGAAGGTTTTTTGAGAAAATTGTCTTATTTTTGGGTTATTCACGTATATCTTTTGGATGGTTGGACTGATTTTGTTAAAACTTTAAGAATTTAAAAAATTAAAAGAAAACGTTTTTTTTTAAACAAAAGAAAAATCGAACAAAAAATTAATTTTTTAGTTCTTTTGACCCTTAATATTTTCTCGTTAAAGATAGCACAACATCATGCATCTTCAATGTGTGGCTACACACAGTTGTTTACTACGAGATCAAGTTCGTGCAATCCAGTCGTGCGATACTTGCCCTATAGAGCAAGTTTGAGGAATTTTGGAATATGCTTTAATATTTTTCTAGTATTTAACAATAGGCGCATGTTTCGAAAATTGAGCCACTGAAGATATAATTGATTTAAGAAATGTAAAATTTTTTAAATCATCTATTAATACTTTTCTAAAAAAAACGTGATACCTTCTTTGTGTTCTGTGAATTGTAAGCTTATAATCTGAAACTCAGTTTTATTACAATCACTTGATTAAATTTGTTTGGGAGCCTCCCGTAGAATAAGAATAAGACAGTCAATTGTAGGAAAGGTACTTAGTTATTTTTTCTTAAATTGATTAATTAATTATAAGTACCTGGGAGACCGCGCTTTGCTTGGGATCTCAGGAATTTGCCATGGGAATGTAACTTTATGCGTAGAAATAAAAAATAAATAAAGAGTTCTGCAATGAAAATGTGTTGTATTTTTATTTTTAAGTGTGCCGCACTAGAAAACAATTTTTTTTTATCTCATTATTCCACAAGTGAAAACTTTAGTATCAGGCTGGTTGGCTGCACAAATTTCTGATATTTCTTTGTTTAAATTCTTAGTTTTTTTGTAGGTGAGGCCATATCTGTTACTTGAGTTACGCAATACACTGGTGACACCGGGCAATTTACATCTAAGTTTCGGCCTGATGCATTGTTCGTGAGAATAGTTTCAAAAAATATACGGAAATATGCTTGCACAAAAGTGTTAAATTTGTATGTTATAAGCAGGTAGGTATATCCGATGAACATTTAAATTTGGATTTGGGAATGGATTATCATTAAAATTGTTTGAATGGTTTCCGAGAAATGGAAGTGGGTGGATCTAAGTTATGACATTTTTAATATTTTTTTCTGGCTCAGAAAAACAAACTGAAATTTAAATCCAAATCGTAAGAGCCGTTTCCAACAAACTAAAATATGATAAAAGTGGGCGTGGCAATGGGCGGATTCTACTAAAACTATTTTTTTCAATTTTTCTCTTACACAAAAAAACAAATTATGAGAATTTCATCCAAATCATTTGAGTGATCTGCAAGAAATAGACGAATTTACGAGAAAATATGAAATAAAATAGTAGGCGTGGCGGTGGACGGATTAGACTAAAACTATTTTTTTAATTTTTTTCTAGTACATTATAGCAAACTGTGAAAATTTCATTAAAATCGTTAGAGCCGTTTTCCAGAAACCAATTATGTATATATATATACATATACACGTATAGCTCATTTAAAGTAATAAGATAAGATAAATAATAATGATCAAAATATTTGATTGTCTATCATTTAATTATTACAAAAAATAATACAATTAACACTAATGAGACAAGAGATCATTAATTAAGAGAAAATATTTTCATCATCCTTCAATAAAGAATGTTTCTGTCTAGGTTACCTTGAACAATTTAATTATAATATCGCAGTACTATTAAATAAATTCAAGGGCAGGGTTAATTTCCTAGGACATTTAGCAAAACATTCAATTAATTAAACATAGCTAACTCTGGCATCACGGCAGGGAATCCAATGAGGCGCGACAAATTATTTGTATACAAAGTTTAAAATAATATTTTCTGAGTAAATCGATCTTATAAGTTCAAATTAACAAGCCCCCTTCTCATACCATTGAAAAAATAAGTAACTATTTATCGCCCTGACATCATCGTTATAAAATGACTTTGATAGTTAAGTGAAGTTTTATTTCGATTAATTAAATTTAGCTGATTTAGCAAATTTCAAATTCTTCTTTGTTAGCGTTCGTTTTTTTTTTGTTTATCCTTTTGATTTAACTTGAATATAGGCAGCTCCAGTGTATTGAAATGAATGAAAATGACAGCTTAGGTATAAGGAGGTATTATTAAAACGAGTACGTCTGAATTAAATTTTCAAATTGTTGAAATACGTATACATACATCAAAACCGAAATTTAAATAAATAATTATATTACGAAGAAAGTAACAAATATGAACCAAAAACTGTGACAGCCATTCTGTTCTGTAAGATGGTGTGCTTATACAATAGGGCATCCCGTTATTTCCCAAAATCACTTTTTACTCAAAAAATTTGTCGGCCTACAAAAAATGTGTTAACCAGAAGAATTGTCTTCCGATGTCATTAACCTGTGCCTGCAAGCTCTTATTTTTTGGTTGGTAAATTTTTAGGACATAATTACACTTTTGATTATTATTGTAAATGAAAATACCGCCCCCCCCCCGCCCTTAAACTTTATACGGTCCAAATCCAGGGTAGGTACTTTTTGAAGAATGCGTAGGTCCCAACTAAATTTCCATTTTATCCTAATTTTTTCGAAGTGGATGTCTAAATTTTCTGTGCTAAAAGTGCTTCATCTTGCTAAAAAAAATACAACAATCACTTTTTGACAGAAGTATGGCCTAACTTTTAAAAATGTTTGTGAATTTTGTTTAACTTATCTCAATTAGGTCTAAAAAATAAAAATAAATAGATTTCTTAGCTTTGGATGCCAAAAGCATTTACATATATTACGAGCTATGCCTATTGAAATTCATATTTTCAGATACATAAAATATCTTACTATATGTATGTTTTTTATACCTGGTCAATGTTTTGTACCTCTACAAATGCATGTCTCCTTAGAAACTACGTAATGAAACTCATATACAGAAACTTTTGGATATCTTTTCAAGCATGCAGTTTAAGTCTTAACTTTTTCTCTAAACGACAACTTACAACCACTTTGAAAGTTTCAAATTTTCCAAATGTGCCAATTACGATGCTAAAGAACTCTTTCCCTATCTCTTTCTCGGTCTATTTTTGTTCATTTAAAGGGTTTCTTGTGTGTGGAGATAACCCACCCCTAATCTTCGAAGCAAATATGGGTTTCATTGTACCAAAATCCTTTTGTCCTATACAGAGTAAGTACTTACAACAGCATCAAGTAACGAGACATGGACCCCTTTCCAGCGTAACAACCTAGAAACCCTAACAACCAACCACCACTATTATCATTCATAAACTTTTATTAAATCCATCCATGTGCTATATGAGGGCCAACTGGACCGCTCCCACTTCCTGCTCTTATATCACGCCCAAAACAAAATAGGATTTTAACTCAGCAATGCGTCCCTGATGGGAGTCCTTACCTCCCTGTCCCAAGAGCCAACACACATAAAAGACCATAACAATGTTGGTTAAAAATTAGTAATTGGTTACCTACAAAGCCAAAAAAACAAAAAAATCATACAGAAGAAAACCAACAAGCAAAAAGACTCAAAACTTGTTTCACTCAACGAGCAATTAAGACCGAAATTACTTTCCAGGTCATGGGTTGTAATTAAAAGTCAAACTTTTTGGGCATGTTGAAAATAATTTCGCCTCATGTATACTTAACGTATTCGAATCGAGTTTGAAAAAGGAATGGAAATGGATTGGTGCTGGCGATGTAGAAGGCAAAGGCGAAGGCGAAGGCGATGTGCTTATGGGATCCCCGGAAGAGCTCAAAATCGGAAGAACAAACAAGAGCAGCAATATAAAGTTTTCAAGAGTGTGGTGGGTGCGTTCTTCCGCAGGTTCTTTTTCCTGTAATATGTGGGTTCTTGTGCTCGACTCTGTCGATGTAGACGACTGATGTGGGGTTTAATTCTTCCTTAAATCCAAAATAAATTTTATAGCAGACATTCCGAGTGCGAAGAATCCCTTAAAAACAGCGGGTTCTGATGAATGCTTATGTTCCATGGTTTGTGTAAGAGTGTATAGAACCCTGTTCGTCATGTGTTATGACTTTTTGCGGTTGGGGAACTCTTGTTGAGCAAGTACCACACTTGCGGCGAGAAACAACATCTAAAACCAAAATCTGACCAAAGATTTGCGACGGTCGGTCCCAATTTAAGGATTTCTTATTAAATGTTCCGCATCAGTGTACGAGGATCAGGGTACCCTTTTAGCATCATCAGGGAGCCAGCTGGCGTCGATGTTTGAGATGTTTGTTAATCTGGTGAGGCATAACTGATTTGGAACCTCAACTTGGTTGGAGATGGAGATGGAGAGAGCTCGTCATGTGTCTATTATGCTTTTCGACCACATTACGAGTTTATTTCTGAAAGCATAATGTTACAATATCGTGTATACATCAACCACCAAGCACAAGCATCCTTGTCCTTGATCCCTCGCACCCTAATCATAGGAGCATTAAATTAGATTTGAAGGGGGAAGCACTCTGTGATTGATTCGGATTGAAGTGTTTTAAATTGTGTTTTCATTCGTCTAGGAATCCAAAACTGTAAGCCAAAAAACAGAAAGGGAGACAAAATAAATAAAACAAATGGTTGGGGATTCAAACCCAACTCCAACTCCAACTCCAACCCCAACCCTGACAAAAATAAGAAGAAATCAAATTAAATTTAAGATTGACAAAAATGATTTTTCCTTCTTAGTCGTCATTGCCATCATGGATCCACACCACAAGCATCGTCGTCTTATCCTTGCAATTTGCAAATAAACTACTTTACATTTTCTTATTTAATCCCATCATTCGATCTACTCCCTGCGTCGCCGTTGCCTACTACTTCCAGAACCTAGAAGCTCCAGTTTGAAGCCACACTTGTGCTTGGTCTAAATGTATGCGTGTGGGTTGGGTAGTATATCGGATGGAGAAGGTCGTTACGGAACGAAAAATTGGTACCGTATCCGTATGTAGCGTTACAGTGGTAACATCAGAAGCAAGAGCAGGAGCAGTAGGAACACCAGTCTAAGAAGATGTATCTCACAGGATTATGTGAAATTCAATTTGCAACTTTAATGTGTTTATTTTGTGTGAGAGAGGAAGGGAGGCCGTGTACACTGTACAGTGTACAAGGCTATACTCTTGGTTACTGTGGCTTTGGACTTTTATATTGTGAATTCTGAGGATGGCTGTGGAGGATTTCTGTAAACGATGGTACGAAATTTATCAAAGTACCTACTCAATGTGTAAATAAAAGTTGAAAATTGAATTTAAACCTTCCATTCTGAGAGTTGCACACATAAATAGAAAATCCTTTTTATCCTGTCATTTGCGCGATTTCTTATTATATATGTTTGTTTTTTTTTTTTCTTTTCTTTTTGTGTGTAACATAGCCCCTCCATATATATTCGGAGTTCTTTATTTTGGTGGGTTTCCTCCTGTTCTGCGTGACAGGGAACTTTGAGTGTAACTCGATTTGTATCAGTAGTTAAGCGCACTTATTATACCAAGAGAATTACACTGAATTTCATAGGATTTAAAATTACTCCTTTCGTAATGATGATTTGACAAGGATTTATTTTTTGAAATAATTTCATAGCGCTATATAAGAACACTTCAATTTTGTTTCTAATATTTAGATGAACAAGAGTTTTAAGCCTGGAAAATACCGAAGCTGCACAGTGCCATATTTACATACGGACTGCTATAATATTTGAATTCGGATTATTTTCCCAGTTCAAACTTCAACTGCAAATGCCAAATTTCAATTATAAAGAATTAAAAACAACATTTTCAAAAAATTAAATAAACTAATGAATTTCTGGCTTTAAAAAAACCGATTGCATGATATTTTAAGAGTTGCCGCTTTTTTTTTTAATTTTTCTTTTCATTTTAAGTCAATATTTTAGAAAATTTCCACTCCCGCATAAACGGGGTGAAGTAAACCCCCGTCCCAAACGATTTACTTAAAAGAACATGCCGAATAATCATTTCCCATAGTATTATTCATTAATTGACAGCAAGGGCTGATGGGCTACCTTTAATTATACTTTTAACACACAATAAAATCTATACACTTTACTGGCGACCTTAATTCATTTGATAAGAAAGCCGAACAAGAGACATAGAAGAAAACAAAACTCTTCCAAAAGGGACTTCTAAACTTTGACAGTTGATAGCAGCCATATTGTTTAAGCTACATCTGTCAAATTGACTGTTATTTATTCAGTCTGCTTTGCAAAATTACCATGAACGGATATAACAACAACACGTGCAAATGATAAAATTGTTTCATCAAAATGGGTGTTCTGCTCGGTCAACGTTCCACGCGCTTCATCCATTTACGGTCATCTTCAGCGATGAGGCCCATTTCTGGATGAATAAGTACGTCAACAGACAAAATTGTCTAGTTTGGGACGAAACCAATCCACATGAGATCCAAGAGCGTCCAATGTATCCCAAAAAAGTTACTGTTTGGTGGGGATTTCAGGCAGGCGGCGAGTGTCATGGGTCCATATTTCTTTGAGAACGAAGTTGGCCAGGCCAACTGTCAACGGCAAGCGCTATAGGTCGAAGATTACCAACTTCTTTTGGCCTGAATTAGATGATATGCACACGAACGACATGTGGTTTCAACAGGAAGTTGCTATGTGCCACATAGCTCACGCCAAATTGCAAATTCTGCGCGAACGATTAGAGGGCATGGTAATCTGACGTGGATGTGATGTGAACTGGCCACCGAGATCGTGCAATTTGACCCCGTTAGAGTTTTTCTTGTGGGTTTTTCTGAAATCGTAGGTCTGTGCGAAGAAGCCACAAACAACAGTGGCCCTCAAAGCTAACACAACCCATGACATCAGTGAAATTCAGCCTGAAGGTAGCCCTAAACGACGAACTACATGCTCACCGAACTTGTTCGTTTGAGTTATCCCCTACACGGCGAACACATATGGCGAACATTCATTTCGTTCTGTTTCTTCAAAGAATGAAGGTAGCCCTTAACGACGAACATGCTCACCGAACTTGTTCGTTTGTGTTATCGCCTACACGCCGAACACATTTGGCGAACATTCATTTTGTTCTACACGACGTACACGACGAAAACATAGCGAGCACGAACAAGTTCGGCGAGCATGTTCGTCGTTTAGGGCCACCTTAATTTATTCTTCAGAGTCATTGAAAATTGGACACTCCGGATGCGCGCCATCTTTAGACCTTTCAAACGAATAAAAAAATTCGTTGATATCTCGCACACACCTCGTTTTATTTAAATTTAAAGATAGGAAGGGTTCAATAAAAGACCCTGTAGAAAACTAATTATTAAAATTTGAAATTATATTTTTAAATAATAACTCACTTTAAGTAAACAATCGGACGGATGTTATTAAAATGTTAAGCTCTACCGACGATAATCCCTGCTTTACAATATAATATTTGAAGCCAACTCAACCGAGAGTCTATATCATTAATGCTCCTAACAGCACTTTGATGTAGGAGCTCACAAGCGGAAAGAGTATTTTTTTAAGTAGGTATTAAAGAAAGTTCCGTTATCCGCTATCCAAGTTTCTTTTCTTCATATTTTTTTTTTTAAATCAAAAAATGCTTTGTTCTGGTTATTGAAATTGTGATTTATGGCCTCACACACCTTAAAATGTTCATCAGTATTCTTTGTCCCCCTATCAGTTTTGGTGACCAAATGTCTTTGTGTATAGGCTGGGAAATGAGCCTTTTAAGAAAATGGTAGTGGGTTAGGGAAGGGAGGAAATGTCAAGTGAAAACATTAATATTGTCAAGCATGGAACAAACACCCGCATTCTAAAACAACATTTATTGGTTTTTATTAAAAATTCATGTTCTTCACTAAGTGTTGGTGATGGCGTCAGGGACGAGGACAAGGACGACGGAAGTAGTCGTTGCGACGCGACAGTTATGTTGATGTTCACGCGGGTGATTTTAAAATTAATTGCCGATCATTGCTTCCTGTCCGGAGAGGATGAATGAGATTCTATATAGAGAGACTAACATCGTCATATCAATCTTAAAGCTCTCAGCCTCATCCGAACTTAAATGATGTGGGGTCAGGGTATGTCAGGACAGATGGAGCCAAATAAAATGGAATATTGATAAATTAAACATCAACTCTGGGCACTATATATACCTGCAGCAGCGTGGCTGTGCAAAGATATCTGGTAAATTCAGACAGGAAAGCAATTATATAAATTTATTTACATTGCTAATTAACGGTCTAGAACAACTGTAAACTTATTGATTCTATACACGTGGTATGCAGTTCCATATAGGTACATATGTATGTAATGTATAGTACCTTTAGATAAATGCTCTGTTTGCAATATTTCAAATGTCAAACTGCAGTCATCCGGATTATTTGTTTTCAGTCCGTGTTTAATTAGTTTAATGAGTATTTGCTTAAATTGAGTCCCACAAAATTATAGAGAATATTTCCAGGTCAGGAATTGTATTTCCTGTCCCATCTCGAGTTGAAATCTATACGTCTGGTAAATTCTCATTTCTGGAAGTTATTATTTATCGGCGTTTCAGATGCAGCAAGATGCTGTTGTGTAGCTCATTCATATCGATTGGCATCATCATAAAGAAATTTGAAATTCTGCCATCAAACCTTGTGCAAGTCTGATGATGCTCACTATAACGTGTACGTTCTACATCCCCTTAAACAGCATCAGCAGAGCGCACCTATCATCGCTATTAATCCTTGTCCGAAGCGACAACGACTAAAATAAAAGGACGTGCTGCGCACCGCGAAGGAGCTATACAAATTCCGCATGAATATTGCGTCACATCAGCAATTGTGTTGGGGACTTTTCACTAAATTACTCGATATCAATCTTAATTGTCCTTCAGCATGAACAAGGAAATCGATGACATCAATGGAATAGCACAACAAAGACTTGTCCTTGCCCATTGATGATGTTTCCTCCTCCTCCTCCTCCTCCTCCACTCTACATATATCATATAGCTGCTGCCAACCATCTATAGGTACAGGAGTTGCACAAGTCCAAAAATAGCAATACAACGAAAGCGAACGGACAAAACACAGAGCTAGGAGATTAATGCCTTTTTGCTTCCTTGCAAATGTAGATTAAACACAAAACAAGAGGAAGGCAGAGTGGTGCGGGGCATCGGCTTCGCTTCGGCTTGGCGATGATAATTTCAATCCATCATTTTGAATTATGAATGAAATGGATCTCGTTCATGGGGCTCTAATGAATTTTCGCAAGGTATTTAGCACAAGGAACAGGATCTACCTATCAGTTTGTGTCAGGGGAACGCATTATTTACAGGAATTCGTTTGTTTTGTTGCCTGTTCGCTGTTGGTATATAGAGCTAGGTATATTCTCTTCCCGTTTTCGTGTTATTGTGTGGCAAGCGATTTGAAATATTAGCGTGATATTTGAGCGACAATGGTATTGTTAATTAAACAAGCCATTATGATTCTGTTGTAACATGATAAAGGTACGATATAGAAACAGGGAGTGTTGTAGGTTCTATTCGAAAATGTGCGTAACAAGCATTTTTTTTTCTTTCAAATAATCAGAAGTAATTGCTTTTGAAATGTTTTAATGTTTCCTCAGGCGACACTTTGTTAAAGCGCTGAAGTGTGAATTTAAAGCATTTTATTCATTGCCGCGAGGAAAGTTGCGAAGGGTGTGAAATGTTCCTTATAATTAATATTTTCAATCATTCTGCCAAATATATATGTTTGGATTTGAATGTCTAATTAAATTGATAGCAATTTTCGAAGAATAAATTCTGTCGAAAAATACTTACTGTACAAAAGGTATTTATTTTATTTGATAAGCGCCTATCTACATAATATTAAGTTGCTAAAATTTAAAAATTTAAACAATTTTGGTGAAGCTTAGTAAAGTTTAAGAGGGCTTTAATGTAAAATAAATAAGATATGTGTAGTAATTAAAATAAACATCTTCGGTCCGTTATTACTTACTCACAATCCAAGCTGGACCTCAACTCAAGGAGCGTATCTAGATAGGAATATGATGTCTAGGTCAGTCTCCGGTTATAACGGGTGATTTTTTGGCTGGTTTGGTTTTGGCAACACTGGTTTTGACAGCTGACGTGTGTTTAGTACCTTGTGTCACTGTCAAACAGCTTCAATTTGGTTTGCAATTTAACCATGGATCGTCTTACAAATGAACAACGCTTGCAAATTATTGAATTTTACTATTAAAATTCGTGCTCGGTTCGAAATGTTCATCGCGCGCTGCTTGTGTTCAGCGATGAGGCTCATTTTTGGTTGATTGGGTACGTAAATAAGCAAAATTGATGCATTTGGAGAGAAGATCAGCCAGAAGCATTGCAACAGCTACCAATGCATCCCGAAAAAGCCACTGTTTGGTGCGGTTTATGGGCCGGCGGCATTATTGGGCCTATTTCTTCAAAGATGATGCGAATCGCAGCGTTACTGTCAGTGGTGAACGCTACCGAGCGATGATAACAAACTTTTTTTTGCCCGAAATGGAAGTTCTTGACTTGCATGATATGTGGTTTCAACAAGACGGTGCCACATGCCACACAGCACGCGAAACAATGGCGCAATTGCGAGGCGAGTTTGGTGAACAGTTAATTTCACGTTTCGGGCCGGTCAATTGGCCGCCTAGATCGTGCGATTTGACACCATTAGATTATTTTTTGTAGGGGTATGTCAAGGCTAATGTCTATAGGGACAAGCCCGCTTCGATTGACGCACTGGAAGCCAACATCCATGCATTCATTCGTGAGATACCGGCCGATATGTGTGAAAGAGTATGCCAAAATTGGACTCAGCGGATGGGCTACCTGAGACGCAGCCGCGGTCAACATTTGCATGAAATTATCTTTAAACATTAAATTGCAAGGTTCAAACTATCGAAACAATTAAATATTTCATTCATTTTTTCGAATTTTTTGTGTTTTTTTTTTAAAAAAAGTTCTAAACCTCTTAAAAAATCACCCATTACATAATGTATACCTATATTTCCCGATACTTCTCTTGCATTCAATAAGACGAGGTGGTTTAGGTTAAGTAACGGGTGATTTTTAAGCTGGTTTGGTTTTGGCAACACTGGTTTTGACAGCTGACGTGTGTTTAGTACCTTGTGTCACTGTCAAACAGCTTCAGTTTGGTTTGCAATTTAACCATGGATCGTCTTACAAATGAACAACGCTTGCAAATTATTGAATTTTACTATCAAAATTCGTGCTCGGTTCGAAATGTTCATCGCGCGCTGCTTGTGTTCAGCGATGAGGCTCATTTTTGGTTGAATGGATACGTAAATAAGCAAAATTGCCGCATTTGGAGTGAAGATCAGCCAGAAGCATTGCAACAGCTACCAATGCATCCCGAAAAAGCCACTGTTTGGTGCGGTTTATGGGCCGGCGGCATTATTGGGCCTATTTCTTCAAAGATGATGCGAATCGCAGCGTTACTGTCAATGGTGAACGCTACCGAGCGATGATAACAAACTTTTTTTTGCCCGAAATGGAAGTTCTTGACTTGCATGATATGTGGTTTCAACAAGACGGTGCCACATGCCACACAGCAAGCGAAACAATGACGCAATTGCGAGGCGAGTTTGGTGAACAGTTAATTTCACGTTTCGGGCCGGTTAATTGGCCGCCTAGATCGTGCGATTTGACACCATTAGATTATTTTTTGTAGGGGTATGTCAAGGCTAATGTCTATAGGGACAAGCCCGCTTCGATTGACGCACTGGAAGCCAACATCCATGCATTCATTCGTGAGATACCGGCCGATATGTGTGAAAGAGTATGCCAAAATTGGACTCAGCGGATGGGCTACCTGAGACGCAGCCGCGGTCAACATTTGCATGAAATTATCCTTAAACATTAAATTGCAAGGTTCAAACTATCGATTCAAATAAATATTTCATTCATTTTTTCGAATTTTTGTGTTTTTTTTTTTTAGAAAATTCTAAACCTCTTAAAAAATCACCCATTATTAAGGATGAACAAAAAAACATTGCAAATTTAAAAATATGCACGAGTTGATATCTTTAACGAGAAAATTAAAAAATAATTAAAATATACTAAAAAATAAATTTTTCGTTTAATTTGTTATTTGATTAAAACATATTTTTGTCTCAAAATTTTTAAATACATTATATTGTTTAAAATATTTAACAGCACCAGATGGCAACATTGGCCATACTATTTAAGAGATACTTATACGCGGATACATCCAAAAAAGGACCATTCTCTTACAACAAATATGTTTTTGAAGCAAAACAGCCCCTCCGTCATCAAACTAATTTTTTTATAATAGCTTTTTAAAAATTAAAAAAAAATGTATGTAGGTATATCTACCTAAATTATCGATTGCGACACAATTGCGAAGAATTTAAATTCAACTTCAAATGGACAATTTATTTGTTGTTACTGTATAAGCAATAGACACTCCAGAACTCATAGTGAAGTTTTTTTACTTTGAGTTATAACATCTTAACTTTATGAAATGAAACTTGATTCAAAATTAAAATTTTAAATTAACTTAAAACCAATCAAAACTGTGGATTTAAATTAAAATGACGAAATGTATTGTACAAATAGAAAAAAAAAACATTTAAGAAAATTCGGCGTGGCAGGCAGTTGATTCCAAAAAAATTCCTTTGCCATGCTTTAGAATAAAGAGAAATTAATTATAGAATTTCAACTTTCTAGAGATGTTGTGAATATTAGTCATTTTTCTCCATAAATATTCCCCTATTGGGTTCAGATTTTTTAGTTTAATTGTTTGACCAACATAATTTATTGTGAATACAAGTCACGTTGACAAATAGACAAAGAATTTTTTAATACCTATCGGATCAGTTCACTTTTGCAATATATCAATTTCCATAAGAACCTTATTCAGACTATTAACGAACCTTTTAAAAAGAATTACTCAAATTGGTCCAGCCGTAGGTAGTAAACATTTCCGGACAAAATATTTCCGCAACAAACGGTTATGAAATAAATGGGGGCCTTAAACACGGACTTGTATAGTTTATATTATAAGTACAGATATAGTCTTCTTTTCGTGTCCTCTATAGGTACCATATATGTTAATGCATGTCGGACAATCGCCCCCCTGGCCTTCAATCATAACAAAGTACAAATATATTTCTCAATTTTTGTTAGGCATTTTTGACAAAAACTACTGTTTTTCGATCAAAAAGCTCGGTTACGTGCAAGCAATTTTGAATTATTGTATACATTTTCAAGTCATTCTGTGCAGTGGTTATAACAGTCTGAAAAAGAATCTTAACACGCTTAAAACGTCGCGTCGCACCAAAAAAATATATTTAAACTATATTTATATACATATAATGCAAAGGGTTTTTCAACAGGGACGCTACAAAAGTAGAGCAACAGGGACAGCAAACGACGCCATATTTCTTGCCGCTCTTTTGACATTTCTCTTCAGTAAGGCTTTATGATGGATAGATATACGAGCCAACAACGAGTCGAAATTATTAAAATTTACTACCGAAATTCGGAGTCAGTGGCTTCAACGTTAAGAGCGCTACGTCCAATTTATGGTCGTCATAATCGTCCTAGCAGATCAACAATTGAGCGTCTAGTGGAAAAATTTGAATCCACAGGCACAGTACAAAATGTTCCCGTGCCAGTGAGACAAAGAAGTGCCCGTAGGGATGAGAATATTGCCGTCGCTGAGCCTTCAGTTGCACAAAGCCCAAATGTGTCTCAAGCGTTGGGCATCTCTGTGACGTCGTTGTGGCGAATTTTGCGAAAAGATCTTGGCCTACATCCTTATACAAAATTAAATTGACGCAAGAACTGAAGCCGCTTGTCCACCAGAAGCGTCGTATGTTCGTGAATTGGGCTGAGCAACAACTTGAAAATGACTCGGATTTTCATCGAAAAATCATCTTCAGCGATGAGGCTCATTTCTGGCTGAATGGCTTCGTCAATAAACAAAATATGCGGTATTGGTCAGGCAGCAATCCACACGTACTCCATGAGTCATCATTGTATCCCGAAAAAATTACAGTTTGGTTTGGTTTATGGGCCGGCGGCGTCATTGGACCGTACTTCTTCCGTGATGATCGAGACCGGCACGTTACTGTGAATGGGGATCGCTACCGTTCAATGATAACCGAATATTTTTGGCCCCAATTGGAAAATATGGACTTGGAGGACATGTGGTTCCAACAGAACGGCGCCACAAGCCACACAGCGAATGTCACAATCAATTTATTGGAAACCAAGTTTGGAGAAAGTGTTATCTCACGAAATGGTCCAGTCGCTTGGCCGCCTCGGTCGTGCGATTTGACGCCGTTACACTATTTCCTGTGAGGCTACGTCAAGTCTATGGTCTATGCCAACAAGCCAGCGCGACGATTGATGAACTTCGTATGAATATCGAACGTGAAATTGCAGCAGTATCGGCCGATTTATGCTTGAAAAAGGTCGAAAATTGGGTTCAGCGTCTGGACTTCTGCAAGCGTGCCCGTGGTGGCCATGCAAAAGAAATCGAGTTTTATACATAATTTCATCAAACTTACTTTCACAAGAATAAAGAATTGCATTGAAATCCAAAACTGTTTTTGTTTTATTTAAAAAGAACTTTTGTAGCGCTCTTATTGATATATAGGTACTTTTTTTATTATTTTTATTTCTATAAGCAAAACATCGGTTTAAGAAAAATGCATATTACCTAATATCTTATCTACCCCACATTAAAACGAATCCTGTGGGCACCTTTGAATACATCTACATAGGTAGGTACTCCTGATTAAATTATTGAATTTGATAATTTTAAACGAAACGCAAACTAAACCCCAAGTTATAGAAATTATCTTACAGTACCTAATTCATTATCTTAATCACACATAAATAAATGAACTCCTGATGCGAACACTGCTTTTTAATTTTGCAATCAAATTTCTGCAACCTTATCGGCAGCAATAAATTTGAAGTATGTAGGCATGAAATGTGAAACCTCAAATCGTATATAAACAATAATTCCCTATCGAATTCACCATAATCTACCAATTCGCGTTCGAATATTCAAATTGAAATGATCAAAATTTGTCAGCGGGTCTGTCGATTCTGAATAAATTTGCACTTCATAAAAAATTCGAAATGTTTTCATCATCGCGCCGAATTCGTTCGCCACATCTCACTCATCTCAGTCTCAGTCATCACCTCGCATCAAGAGTGTTGAAAAATGACTCTCAAATTTCCCATTTCCATATCAATTCTTGGACAGAACATCCTCAACGTCTCAATTCTCATCATCAGACCCTGCAGGGCGCATACTGTGCTGCATAAATTTATCTCAGTCTTTGACTGAACATTAAAATTTCCATCTTGAAGTGTATATCTACACACACACCTATCATACATAGCACTGTTGGCAATACTTTGCTATAAAATCAAAGAAAATTCGTTGCAAACTTTATGGGGGCACAGAGGACGTGAGAATTGCAGAAGCTGTTACAGCGGCGAATAAAAACACGATTTTCCAGCTAGATATGGGAAGTGTACAAAAGCGGTACTAATTAGGCCATTAAAGAGCTGCTGGGATCCTTGAAATGATATCCCAATGTAATCAAAAATTAATACCCAAGATCCTGAAAGTGCTCGTAAAAATATTGTCGCATTCGAAGAGATATATAATCTTGGAGGCATGCATGCAGAAATGTCAGCCAATATAAAGTGCTCTTTGGGTCCATAAAGTGTTTCTTTATAGGAGGCACATACCGCAAGAAAGTAATAATTCGCTATGAAGTTCAAACACTCTCTGGCTGCCATAATTGACACTCCCCCTCCCCCCAGTTTAAAATGTACATTCCTTTTTTGGATTATGCAAATGTAGCTAGAAGACGCAAAGACGACAATATCCTTCGGTCTTTACTATACCAGTAGTCATGGTTGCCATAGCTTTTTTTTTGCTCAGTTGAACCCAAATTTTATTTCGATCTTACAATAATATAGAAATTAATAAAAAAATATGCACAAATTTGAGAAAGTTTTCGATTTTTAAATCGAATATTTGATGAAATATGGATGTCAATGTAATAATTTTCGATGAGTTTTTCGATAGATGGCGCTTAAAACAAAAAAAAAAATTAAAAACTGACCATCCGATTGAGTTGAAACTTTCACAATATATTTAATATGAAATGTTAAGTGCACATAAAACAAAAGGTTTTGAATATTTATTATAGATGGCGCTGAACACAAATATATCTTAATGGCTAAAATGTATAAAAATAAATACAAAATCACAATCACAATGTTTTTTTGATAAAAATATATTTCAATAAACTTCTAAAAACATTGGCGTTTTGTCAGTCATGTACAAAAACTAAAGACATATTTAATTAAAATGTGTCATTGATATTATTTTTATTTTAAGAGCTGTTTTTTTAGTATTGCACTAATAATTATTTTTAATAACTATTTAAGCAAATGACAAAAATATCTTGTCAGTTAGCCACATAGTAATCTCATCAGAAAAAAAAATCACTTGCTTCATTCGTGTTTTGTGGTTTTGTACAGAACTATAGGAATTTCGTCAAATTTCGTTTTATTTTAAGTACACATAGGTACTCAAATATAAATAAGAAAAACGTGCCCTATTTAAATTTTTCGTGCCACCATGAGGGAATTGACATGCCAAAATGGCACGATTAGGTCACTTCGGCAACGCTCAGTTAAACTAGAGTTGAACACGAAACATTTTGCATTTATTTTTGTTAATTTAAAAATCTTATAATTTATTTTTAAACAAAAAAAAAGGAAAACAAAATATAAAGAATCTGGCAACCATATATCCATCAAACCGTCATGAATATGGATGCGTGTGTGTGCAAGAAGTGTTGATTACTTTTGTTAGGACATCTTTCAAGGAATAGTGGAATAATAATGCATAATTGAAAAAAGTTCAGTCCAACAATATTAAGGATGTATAATATTGGATGTTGGTGTTGTGTGTCACGGTCTTTGTTTTTGATTGATGGATGGTCGTTTATTCAATTTATTGCTCCCCAGACCACGTATGGCTACCCGCTGCCGGTCTGACTATGTATAAACATCCGTCAATCAATGGCGGGCAAATTTCAATCTTCCACAGATGAATGATGAGGGCTTTGGGGAAGTATAATGACCGACTTGCCATATTGGCTGTCCATTAATAATATCGCTTTCTTGTCTTCAACTCTGGTCGTATGGAATTCTAGGCGACAACGACGACGACCGACGATGATGGCGATAAAGGGGAAATGAGTAGATTCCCTATAGAGATATATGCCATTCGCCTTTGCTTCGAAAATATGTCCGTCTGTTTTTAATTGCTCTCCTTGACTTCGCTCATTTCCTCTTGTTTTGTTGAATTTTCGTGAAGAATTTATGCTGCTCACATAGCAGCGAAAACAAAGTACAGTGACAGCTCTGCAAAATTGCACACGATCAAATGACAGGCCATTTATAACAATGAACACCTAATTAAGAAATATAGAACATTGTTTGGCGTCAAGCGAAAAGCAAAGGGACATCCCGGGATACGTGACTTGGGTTTTGTACGTCTATATACTTCGGAAGCTTACCGTTGACGACCTTATAATTTCTTGTGTTTGGTTTTTTCCTCCTGATGGTTGATGGCTGAAGGCTGATGCTGTATTGGCTCACTTGTGCTTTGCACTTTTGACTTTAGTTCCAGCTCTGCACAGTATTTGTCCTTGAGTTTAGATGATGATAGAGCATGCCGTTGCAGAATTACTTGGAAGGAATTAACTATAGTGGCTGATGTTCATGTGTTTGTCCTGCAAACAGAAAAGTGAGATGAATCATTATTTAATTAAAAAGACTGACGGACGACGAAAAAAATATATCTCAATTTTTTTAAATTAGGTTTACAAAATGAGCTTACAAGAATGATGAAAGTTGGTACCTACCTATTGTTTTATAAATTAAACGTTATCATGTATTTTAGTCCAATTTGTGAGATGAGAATTGTGATAAATAAAGGATACAAAATATTTTAATTAAAAAAAAGTATTAATGAAGAAATTTCCAGCAACCAGTGTTGTCGAAAAAAGGCTTCAAAAGTATACATAATTTTTCGGATAAATAAAACAAGTTCGAGTTGCTTTTTTCAAATGAATCTCATTTACAGAATGTCCTTAAATCTCTGAGACTGAATATGTATGACAGCATGATGCTTAAAGCCTGCAATCAGAAAAAAAACTGTCGTTAAATGTTCCGATTTTTATCGCATTCTGGATTATAATTACAGAGAGTTATGATAGGCTTACGCTTAAGATATCTTTTCTAATCAGAGCAAGACTTTACCTCAATAACATTATCGAACACGGATTATTAATGAAAATACTGTGAGGAATGTATAATAGGTCTAACATCACATTACGTTATACGGAGCCAAAATGACCAAAAACAGCTCGTCTTTTGAACCGAGATCCGAATACAAATCCTGGGTATATTAATGCCACTGGATCAAATTTAAATTCACCAGGATTTTCTCAAAGCCGCTCATGACAAATGGTCAACAATTATTAACACTCGGTTTTTGAGACAATTATGAACGGACCTTAGTAAAACAAAATACAGACTACTT
The DNA here is from genome assembly GCA_932273885.2 of Leucozona laternaria. Lineage (NCBI taxonomy): Eukaryota > Metazoa > Arthropoda > Insecta > Diptera > Syrphidae > Leucozona > Leucozona laternaria. The sequence continues at coordinate 114,861,919 of OW026368.1, read as the reverse complement.
ATACTTAAGCATACTTTGAAAAACGCGTTCTTACAATGGAGGAGACAAAACACATCTTAAATGGATCAGACTGGATAGGACTTGCACTTTTTTTGAAAGACACCTACAACTGTAGAATGTTGCTTGTGACAGAATTTGCACAATTATTATATTAAAATATATTATATTCCATTTTTAAATGTTGCCACTCGAGCTGACGGCAAAAGCCAAAGCTTAAAAATTCTTTAAAACTTATGTTAATGTAAATCTATCAAATTGTTAATAAATGAATTCTTTTACTTACTTTACTACTTTACCTATGCAAAACTTTTTTTTTGCACTTTTGAATTGCATATTTTAAAAACAATATACATTCGGAAATGCATATTCTATTTTTTAAATGCTCTATAGGGCTTTGTATACGAAAAATGTAAAGGATTTAATCAGTGATAACTTCTCAATATTGAAAAAGTGGATTTCTTCATATCGTCCAGCGGTCTGTGTGTCTAAGCGTCCGTGCACGTGCATCCACTATGCACCCAAAATTTGGTTAACAGCATTTTAATGTGATTCCCTTGCGGAGAAATTTGTAATTTATAGAACGGGAAGCTGCCATACAACAAATTTTGTGTTTTTTAAATTTTTCTTAAAAACGATTTTAACCATTTTGCTTATACTTCATACCACTGTAATGAGCAAAGCGATTGTAAGAAAACTAGGTATCAGGTTTCTGGAAAAAAAAATCACATAACGGAAATGGGCATTCCAGTTTTTTTTTTGAAAAAATGGTCTCATTTTCGGCTTCTTTGCGTAGAAATTATCTAGTGCTTATAAATAATTGAAACAATATTGCCTATTGCCTTTAAATATTTTGACACTACAAATTTATTTAGCAAAAAAAAATTAAACCAAAAATTCACTTTTACTACTAATGGGTGATTTTTTAAGAGGTTTAGAACTTTTAAAAAAAAAAAAACACACAAAATTCGAAAAAATGAATGAAATATTTATTTGAGTCGATAGTTTGAACCTTGCAATTTAATGTTTAAAGATAATTTCATGCAAATGTTGACCGCGGCTGCGTCTCAGGTAGCCCATCCGCTGAGTCCAATTTTGGCATACTCTTTCACACATATCGGCCGGTATCTCACGAATGAATGAATGGATGTTGGCTTTTAGTGCGTCAATCGAAGCGGGCTTGTCCCTATAGACATTAGCCTTGACATACCCCCACAAAAAATAATCTAATGGTGTCAAATCACACGATCTAGGCGGCCAATTGACCGGCCCGAAACGTGAAATTAACTGTTCACCAAACTCGCCTCGCAATTGCGCCATTGTTTCGCGTGCTGTGTGGCATGTGGCACCGTCTTGTTGAAACCACATATCATGCAAGTCAAGAACTTCCATTTCGGGCAAAAAAAAGTTTGTTATCATCGCTCGGTAGCGTTCACCATTGACAGTAACGCTGCGATTCGCATCATCTTTGAAGAAATATGGCCCAATAATGCCGCCGGCCCATAAACCGCACCAAACAGTGGCTTTTTCGGGATGCATTGGTAGCTGTTGCAATGCTTCTGGCTGATCTTCACTGCAAATGCGGCAATTTTGCTTATTTACGTACCCATTCAACCAAAAATGAGCCTCATCGCTGAACACAATTTTTCGATAAAAAAGCGGATCCTCGGCCAGCTTTCCAAGAGCCCATTCACCAAAAATTCGGCGTTGTGCTAGGTCGGCTGGCTTTAGTTCTTGCACCAGCTGTATCTTAAAAGGCTTTACGCCCAAATCCTTCCGCAAAATTTTCCACGTAGTGCTGTAACAAAGGCCTAACTGCTGGGAACGGCACCGAATCGACATTTCGCGGTCTTCTGTCACACTAGCTGATACGGCCGCAATATTTTCTTCACTACGCACAGTACGTAAACGTGTTGGTGGTTTAATGTCCAACAAAGTAAATTTGGTGCGAAATTTGGTCACAATCTTCCGAATAGACTGCTCAGAAGGTCGAGAATGCCGATCATAAAATGGAAGCAGCGCGCGATGAACATTTCGAACCGAGCACGAATTTTGATAGTAAAATTCAATAATTTGCAAGCGTTGTTCATTTGTAAGACGATCCATGGTTAAATTGCAAACCAAACTGAAGCTGTTTGACAGTGACACAAGGTACTAAACACACTTCAGCTGTCAAAACCAGTGTTGCCAAAACCAAACCAGCTAAAAAATCACTTATGACTTTTTGAACATTGTCTTGTTAAAGATTTCACATTATTAACCATTAGCATGCATCTTCAATGTGTGGCTATATTACAGGTGTTAACCATTAGAGCAAGTTCGTTCTTTTAAATTTTGTTGGATTGTATTACCCAATCCGTATCACACTGTCAGATAACAAAAACATAACCCATCAGAAATACCTAATTGTCAATGCTTATTAAGAGCAAATAAATAGAAATGAATTATTAAACCTCCATTTGGGCTTAAAGTCTCTTTTAAAAAGAGTTTTTTGCTGTTTTAACTAAAACTGGTTTCAAATTAAATGAACAACTAATTAATGGAGGCAGCATCAGTTAAAATCGGTAAATGTGGTTGAATAATTTACATTTTTCAAAGGTGGTAAATGTTCTACGTATATTGAATGTCAAATTTAATTTAAATGGAGAGTGAATAATAAATTATAGGGCTAAATTTCCTATTTCTTTTTAATTTCGAATTTAAATTTAATGGAGAGTGAATAACTTGGGGCATATTTTACTAAAAAAAAGTTTTTCTTTACTACATTGAATTAATAAACCAATACCTTTCATAATCTTTTTTTACCCACTTTATCTATACAGCTTTGAACCGAAAGGCTATAATTTATGCTAGACTGTATTTTATTTCAATGGGAATTAAAAGGTAAGGTAAGTTAAAGGTAAAAAGCCATTCACATATTTTTATTTATTTAAAATTTTTACAAGAACCTGATAAACCCTTTGGCATTTACAAATCTTTTTTATAAATTATATATACTTGTAATTGTTACGAAACAAGTTCAACTACATATACTCACGAGATTTTTATCATAAAACACAAGGTATCTATTGATTACTATTTGATTAATTGTTTATAATAAAGGTAAAGTATCTTAAGTCAATTTTTAACATTTTTCTGGAGAGAAAAAAACTGTGGAAAGAAGCTTCCCAAAAAACCTTTTAAACATAGACTTCTTAGAATAAACTTTTTATAGGTCAAATTTTGTGAATTTTTTTTTTAAATTTGTTGTAGAAAGATATTGTTAATATTTATTCAGTTATAGGGCAAATTATGACTTAAGATAGTTTGCCTTTTCTCAGTTTTCAAAAAAAAATTGGCTTTTTATCTTAAGTCGACTTAAGGGTGATTTTTTTTGGGTTTGCACGCGGTAAGGTATCTTAAGTCCACTTAAGATGTTTCACCTTTTCAGAATTATCACAAACTTTTAAGATGAAATAGTCTTAAGTATACTTAAAATTTTTAAATTCGCTACAACACAACATCTTATGTGGACTTAAGATATTTTACCTCATGTCACCATGCTATTTTCCAACATAAGATGATTTTTTTCCTTTGTAAAAAGGAAAGGGAGTGAGATAGAAGAATTCGGATAAGACAGAACTGTGCGCCTCTGTGTTGGTAAAAGGGTTCATTAAAAAAAGCAAATCATCTTAAGTCGACTTAAGATACTTTACCTTTTCAGTCGAGAATTAATCGTTGCATTTTGTGAATTAAGAAAATTCTAAATTATTGAACAACCCTTAAAAACAAACATTTATAATTAAGTCTCTTCACGATATTTTCAAATTTAACCGTGTTTCATGCTTTTTTTAGTCTTCTCAGAGCTCACAAAGACTCAGTACCCGCACATAAAGTGTATAGCTACTGCCTTATAAATTTGTACGCAGAAAAAAAAAAACAAAATACAATTTATAATCTTTTGGGACAGCTAAGAACAGTGTTTTGTTGGCAAGAAAAAGAAAGCGCTAGAATACAGCACTGGCGCCCGAGCGTAAAAAAGAACTTGATTTCAATTTCCATAAAAGCAGTTCAGCTCATGATATAATGTCAGCTTCATATTAAGCTGATAAGTCATAAATTTGACAACAGAACCGCGACAACAACGTCTCTGTCCCTTTCCTGGGTCCTGGCTCCTGAGTCCTGGCTCCTGCTCTGTGTTCCTCTCAAGTCTGGGTATAGTGGTATGCCGACAGTTTATAATGCGTAAAATCCACATGTCACTGCAAAGAGCCATCTCTCTCTTTATGCTCCATATCATCGGAAAGAAGAAAAAAACTGGAGTTCCTTTTTTCAGGGCATGAATTCTGCTTGCGTGCATTCATCCTTGTTTCTTGTGCGACTTCGGTGTCACGGTTTTAATAGCGTGGTCGGAAGATAAGGAGAAAATAATGGTGAAATATTACACATGACATTTTGACATTGCACAAATGATATATGAAATGATAATCTATTCGCGGGTGCGGGTGGTACCTATCTCGTATCACACTTCCCATGCCCCTCCTCCACGCGCTTCAAATTTTCAAGTTGAGATTCAGTGCAGACCATTAGGCAAACACTCAGGCAGATTAAGCTATATAATGGGGTTATGGGGGATATATTGTGTTTAGTGTTTAGTGTTTTTTTTTTTTCTCAACACTCGACTAATTCGCAGTTTATTGATCACGTCACTGCTAGTGGTTGGCAAATATCAGTAATTGATTACCAAATTATTGGCTCTGAAGTTTCAGATCACGTATATCCGAGTGGGTTGCTATTGCTGGCCGCAGGAGAAGCTCAAGGAGAACGGGAATTGGTTCCAGCTACTCGGAATCTCCATCGAGACACCCATAAATAAAATATTTGTTTTTCTCTCGTTGCGTCTCGTCTTGTCTTGTCTTGGCTTGGTTCCTCTTCCTTATACATGCGATTTCTGGTCGTGTTTGCAGAGCAGGTAGCATCCATGGAATAATTTAATAAGGAGAGCCTTGCGTCTTGGAAGTGGTTGCTTGTTTTTCCCCAGAGTCAAGTTTTTCTTGGCACGATAACAAGGCGAAAATTATTTTTTGATTATTTATCAAGTGTGCGAAAGAAACCTTATAAAGGAATGAGTTTAAGGGTCCTTGTTTCTTGGGTAAATATATCTTCCTGGGTAGATTCTAGATTCTTATTGGTTAGTGATACACATTGTATACACGTTTCTGGTGGTTGTGTGAAATGATAAACTTGGTCGTTAGCCAACAAAATGAATCTTGAGTATTTTTCCTGGGATGGTGCATTGTGCTCGTAGATAGAGCGGATGCTCATGTTCGACCAGAAACGGCATGTAATACAAAGATGTGCCGGTGCTTTGGATGCACTTGGGTGCATAATTTAAAAGTTTTTAACAGTTTGTGCCTTGCATATGTGTGCGTGGCAGCGATATACAAAGTTTTGTTCGTTTCATTATCTCTACCCGGGCAGGATGCACTGAGGAGCTTTTGTTTGTAAACAAACGCTTTTGTATATTTTCGTGATACTATAAAAGTTTTGTTTTACTCCAAGATTATTTCATTTTGGTAAACACGTTTCATAGGACAAAGAAACCTGTTTACAAGTACATTACTATGAAATTTAGTTTTCTTTTATAATTTTCCTTTTATTATCCTAAATTCTGACAGCAAAATAAAAGTTTTCAAACACAAAAATATGCACGGCGATTCTGGTTTTTCCCGACAAATTTCAATGGCTTAAATTTAAGACCTCAAAATGGAACAAAATTGTACGGAAATGGGCTGTAGGTATATTTGTCTAATATTTATGTTATTATTTTGATAATGGTCTATAACATACATGGATAGAATCTATAACTTGTAGGTAAGTTTAAGTCTATTGTTTTGAGAAAACTTAATTATCAATTAACCCTCTACTGCACATGAATTATGAACGAAATGGAATATAATTTTTTTTAATGATTATTTTGCTTTGTTAGGGGTTAAAAAAGGTAATACCTACATACAATTTTTTTTTACATAATATATACCTACCCATATATATAGGTTTGTATGCAGTAAGGCGATTTCCAGTTAAAAACTTACAGAACATATAGGGTTTAATATGCATTTAATTAATAGATTTTTCTTATTTGTGGAACGTTTTCAAGTTTTAGTCTTCTGTTCGCAAAATTGGCATATTTGGCACCACGGGCTGAATTACCGCATCAATTATCGAGTAATGCGTGACTCAATTATGTGAGTTTGGCATAACCGCTCACGTTATGGAGTCATCATCCCCATAGGTTTTACTCGATCATTCGATCACTCATGGCACTCACTGGATCAGTCACTGATGCGTTAATTTGGCCCAAGATTATGTCACTGTAAAACGACGAAATGTCGAAATTTCAGTTTTTGAACAAAATTGGTTAAAGTCCAATATTATAGGTATGTTTTCATAATTCAAGTTAGAAGTCAAGTCGAAGAAAACTGTGACATTTGCAACTGAACATACCCTCTGCGGAGCAATGGAGTTTCCAGAATGGGGCAGATAACCCAAAGAGGGAGTTAAAATCCTTGGAAGCCACAAAGCTGCCACCCAACGTACCTGTACTCTGTTGTCTGTTGTCCAAGAAAACTGTGCTGAAAAAATGTTAAGTCTTCTGTTTTGCTGATTTAATTTATATACTACTATTTATTTTATATAATTATTTATTTTTCTCTAAATTGGCTGCACAGCCTGATGCCTTTTAATTAAAAAAATGGTTATTAATAGCTCCCCCAAAAAAACATTTTTTTTTGTACCTACCTCCAATGGAAAGGTTTTTTGATTTTCGACTATCTCATTATCTGGGTAACCGATTAAAACTAAATGTTTTTCTACAGAAGATTTGTAATAAGTTTTAATAATATTGCATTGAAAATAGGTGTGTGATCTTTTTGTAAAATTTAATTTTTTCCTCCACGTTAATAAATACTTAAAACTGGCGTGCCGATTTTTTTCTCAAAAATGTTTAAAAAATTGTATTTATTAAAATATAGGTACCTAATTATTTTTAAAAACGCTCCTTCTATTTTTAAAATTTGTTCTCATACTTAATGTATGTATGTATTTATATAATATATTATTTCAGACTTTAGAATCACAGTGTGATCGCACTGAGAACAAGTTCGTGCGACCCAGTCGTGCATTTTATTTTCTTCTCTCAACACAAAATACGGGCGTAACTTCTTGTCGCATCACCCTGTACATTGTTTTGTATTTTAAATTCGAAAACGATTGAGTATTATCAACAAAAGCCAATAATTTAACGAAATAAAATTACGATGATATGTGTTCCATTAATGGGAGAAATATGAACAGAACCGTTGCGTCTTTCTATTTTTATATTTTCGTTTTTGTTGTTGGATCCTAGCAGAAGATCTACGATGTGATGATGAAAACAATCCTAAATACACGACTGACTCCATTTCTATCTGCAAAGTGGCAGATGAACACCAACGCAACGACCACGAGCGAAGGATGTGTGTGCGGATGAATGGTTTTATGCTAATTTAAGGCTGTGATGCATTCTTCCTGTCAACAGGAACCATTACTGTGCAATTAAGCACATGTTTATGTGTCATGTGGGTGTTGCAGAAGATGCAATGGAGTACCTTGTATATGTGTAGTAGTTGCCGGAGTGTGTGAAATTTGCATAAATGTGTCTTCAGCTGGAGGTGTAGATGCAGATGCAGATGCTTTTGTTTTGCAAATGGAAAATGACGGAACAAAAGTCGGAGATAAAGTTTATTATTCGGGTGAAGATGACATCGAATTATGGCTGCAAACAATGTTAAAAGCAAACCGTGTTCAAATTAAGCAACTGTTTTAGTTGTTTTCTGTGGAGACAATTGATTAAATTAATTCAGCTCAAGTATTATAGCTACGTAGTTTCTCGTAGTTTTTTCGTTACTTAAATTGTGCCACATAAAATAAGGAATATTCTATACCAAGTTGTAAGGAATTTTTTAATATAGACTGTAATGCATTGTTTTTAATCTCAAATAAAACATATAACATAGGTACCTATACCTAAACATTTTTTTATCAAAATAGTAGAAGTCTTTTAGAGCAAAACAAGATTTTCCTTAACGGAATTAAACATTTTGTATACTGGAACTACGGTTATTTTTGGTTTAAAGAACAATTTGTATTTCCTCTAGATAAAGCCAAAAAACTAATTTTTGTCAAGTTTAATAAAAATCGACAGTAATTTTTGAAATTCTGGGTTTTCGGAACCATTGGCGCAAAATTTTAGACGATCTAGTAAAGTGTTAAATCATTTTAAGTATGATACTTGGTTTAAAAGAAGATTTTGCTAATTTCAAACGAGTTTAACATGATACTATCTCTTAACATTTTACTTAAGTTCAAATCGCCAGATTGCTGTTTTATCTTTTTAACATATTACTAAATCCATATGTCACTTTGACATAGAAAAACTTTAAAAAGGTATGTTTGCTTACTTTTTTGCATGAAATGTCACTGTTTTAGAAGCGTTCAGCTTGAGTTTCGTAACAAAATAAGTTTAGTATGATACTTACTAGTTAAAAAGTGTTTAAAACTAAGAACATTTTAGTAAAGAGCTTTAAAGTTAGTAATGTGTTAACTAGTATCATGCTCAAACCTTAACATGAGGCTGTTTAAAATTTTGCGCCAGGATGTTTAAAATTTTGCGCCATTTTAATTTAACTGATGTTTTTTAATCTTTGGAGTCAATAAAAAAAAAAATGTTTTTTGTCCCAAAAATTTTGTATGACAGGTACCTATCTTGGTCCTCAATATTTTTGGTCCCAAAAAATAAAAAAAAACTGAGGGAATGCCCAAAACACGCAAGGTACCGAGTTTAAAGAAAATCGACCAATCCGTTTAGGCTGTGGCCGAACAGACAGATCGACAGACGGACGTTTTTGCAAGACCCACTTTTTTCGTCTTCCCCATCATCGGAATGTTAAGTTTGATCAAAATCTCGAATTACATTTTTTTTTCAAATTCATAACTTGTGGAGGGGGCTGAGGTAGTTATTCTAATTCAGCATTGCAACTATACCAACTGATATCAATTTATCAATAACTTAAAAAATTGATAAGTATTGGGTTGTTACTTAACGCAAATCATTTATCTTCTTTTGAAAAGTGCTACTGCTAATGTCCAAAGTTTTCGTGCCCTTACATGAGGTAGAAGCTTTATCAGATTATGTAAACAGAGACCAGCTTTTTGCGTACATAAACACTCATTTCTGAGTTCTTTCAACGAGAACCATCCTCGTCAACGGTCTACATTCTACATAATCTCATTTGAAGTTGCTGTGTCACGTTTGATTGAAACCAATGACGATGGTAATGTCCTTATACTCTGCAGGCCTATGCATGATGGCACATAGTTCATTGTCGTAGCTATACCTACTATCGGACAGCCTAATGACACCATGTTTCGTCCATGTTCCCCTGCGAATCAGTAAAGTTTAAGGATTCATAAAATACAAAACATGCAAGAATGAAGGATTGAGAAGCATAAGGATAACAGAAATGTCGTTAGGTAAAAAATCAATTTTCGTTCCATTGAAATGGAAGAAATATAACCGACCTATAACATCTCTATATAATAGTCAAGAAAGTAGTGTTGCAATTTTTATTTTTATAGCTATCGATTTTAAGGTATAAAAATAAATGTTTGTTGGTATCTGCAATTGAGCATTTAACTAATCTAAGTTACTGTTGCGCTTATTTTGGAAATCTGTGTAATATGTCTTTTAGAAGCCATTATAGATTCCGGAATATCTGATAATTTAAAAATATAGATTTATGCATGTATTATTTGGATACCTAAGTATAATTATGGTCGTTTTTGATAAAATAAGTCATTTTAAAATTACCCCTATAATACTTATATAACACCGATTTAAGTACCAAGTTGTAAAAAAGGCTAAGATTCTGATATACAGACTAACAACAGATAAACATTAATTTTTCTTATGAATGTAATGTCTGGCTTGCATACAATTTCTAGTTTGCTCGTAGTCGCTATAAAACTTGATTCAAAGAATGCAACAACGACCAATTTTTATTAAGATTTAATTTTTACTTATACTTACTATCGATTTAGATATTTGTACATTTGCTATTCTAACTCCCTGACTATAAATATACAAAACGTCTATTTATGTGTACGGTAATGCAGATTTAGTTGAAAACTTTAGTGTATCAATCATAAATGAACCAAATTAACAAGTTGTCGTGTCCATTTCAATGCTTAACCATCGGATATGTTGATTGTCATCACATCTATTGCTGTGATAAATTGCGTCACCATGATTCATGATAATCACATAAAGTTGAAAAAAAAATATGAAATACGAATCATAATGCAAATGCCCATCTTTTAATACTTTTACCTATAGGTTTTGGGTAAAATTCTTACCCCCGGAATTGGTCCTAAGCCTAGGTTTTACAGATAAAACATTAAATCTGCATGCAATTTAGTCAACAATATCCATATTCCATGCCAGAATTTTATGATAACATTCATTTGCACACTATATTTTAAAATGTTAGGCGTTATTTCAGTGTAATTGCCAGTCGCAGTTTAGAGTGTGCTGTGCATACTCACAAGCTGCGCTCCATTCTGCCAGTCCCATCGAAAGCGAAAAATAAAAAAATGGGGGTAAATTTGTGCCCACTATAGGTTTTCTATTTGGGCAGATTTTAAAATATTATTTATTTAAAAATGCTGTCGACAGCACTGGCAGAATGGAGCACAGCTTACCGCGAGTCCACACCAGCCAGTAGGTAAGGTACTGGCTGCCAGTTGAGTTCATACATTGCCATTCGTATCTGTGTACTGGCTGTGATGTGGGCGGCTCTCCATTTGCCAGGCAAGTTGCTTGCAAGTGGGTCGTTCATTTTCTCTACTATAGTTAACTTTGGTTGATCTTTCAAACAAAAAGGATTGACAAAAAAAACAAAATACATTTGGAATGAATATTCAAGAAAAAGGTTGTTATTACATTAAAATTTAACAAACTTAAATAATTGCAGTCATGGATAACGAAACAAAAGAGGGAACAACATACATATACTTCAACTAAAACTCATGTTTTCATTAATTTTTTTGCTCCGGAAAAAATCAATCTCAGAACATTCTGTAACGAAATTTTCTTCAGACGTCAAAATACATTTTATTGCCTCTGAAAATTTGAAATTTTTGAGATTATATTTTTTGAAAAGGACAATTTTAGAACTTTTTGTTGATTTGTTACGAAATATTCGCAAATGTCAAATATTTTGTGAAGCAATGTCAAATTTTGTATGAAAGAGAATTTTAAAATTTTTACAAATTGCAAAATAAATTTTTTTTAACTCATTATTTGAATAAAATCGAATCACTTCAGAAATTTGAATAAAATGACAAGCAAATTACATAAGTTTATGTGTGTATTAGTAAAAAGATTTTAGTGTATTGCAATTGACTAGCCAGTATTGGCGGTGGAATTCTTGTCAATTCTCGAGTGAATCAGAAAATCCTGTAAATGTTTCATGGACACCACCAATTACCGAATCCTTATAGCTAACCTTGTAATAGTGGATGCGATTTTAATAGTTTTTGTTTTAAGAATTTCCAGGCATAATTAAATCGAATAGCTATTATATTTAAGATATTCAATTTAATTATAAATATGATTTTGTGTAATTGATAGCGAATAAATGTAATGAGGGAAGGAGTGTTTTAGAGCCCAACTTTTCACATTAATTTTCTATTCTTAAATCTCTAATTACTATAAATAGTCTTTTCTTATATAAATTTGTTTTTGAAAGAGATTTCCGTTTTATTGAACGATTCCAGTTTTAGCTATTTCCACGAACTAGCTAAATTGTAATTAAATTCGATTAATGTTTTTTTTTAAAGAAACATTTACACCAACATTTTTGATTACACATATACGAGTACTAACATATGTATGAATGTATGTATATGAAGATGTATGTACTACAATTTAAAATTGAAAAATATTAAGTAGTCATAATATAAACATTCGAATTTCTTTCAGACATACTTACCACTTCTCAAGTTCTGCATTCGAATAAATTTAATTTTTTACAAATAAAGATAACTTTTTGAACTGGAACAAAACCCCAAAAACGTTTACGTATCCAGTGAACCAAAAACTGTTCAAAGATATATCACACTACCCCGCATCTTGTACTCATAGCAAGTTCGAGCAGATCAACCACATAAGAATTGTTCACACAATTACCCCAGAAATGTTTCACGTATGTGCCACCTCATTTGACATGTGTTCTGATCCTTCCTACTGTTTGATTCTTGGCACCAGCTCCATCCCTAGCATCAAGACTCAGCTCGTTCCTCCCGCATGAATAATGTAGACCATCCCATTGCTCCGTTCCGTAGATATTCTGGCACTCGTACCGATTGTTTAACATAAATTTCGAACTCGATTGAGCATTGCGAAGAATATGCACTCGTTCGAATGTAATTCTTTTTGTTTTGTAAATGTTGTTTCTCATTTTTTTTTTAAACTCTTCTCCCCTAGGTGACGCACTCAATTGCATTCCACCACCCTTTTCCTCCTCGATGTGCCATCACAAAAAACACGAGCGGGGCGATGTGTGTTTATATACATTTTTTAACAATGTAATAGCAGAGTCAAAGTGTTGCCCCGGCACTCTTGCATTTGAGCTAAACAGCAGATATAGAATCTTTCGGTCCTTTGGTATCCTATGTTTGATGTGTTCCCGCCCGCACCCCATCAAAATGCTTCAACCCATCCAGGAAGTGACTCGGGGGTATGTGAATTGAGGGTTTTTTTTGTTGGCTCATATTATTGTATTTTTCGATGGATATTTGTGTATTTGTATTTGCTTTTATCATTGTCAAATATTTTTGCTGTGAGAAAAATATCCTTATAAAAAAAAAATATATATATGTACATGTACGTATAAGCAACTTCACGTGTAATTTACACTTTGTATTTGCAGACGAACCAAAAGATAAACACAATTTGTAATGTGTGACATTCAATTGAGAGGAAAATTGAATTTACGAGATTGCAATATACACACATATTATTATTTTTTTTTTTTAAACATTTCCATAGAAATATGTCGCCACTTTTGAAATGGGCATAAAATAAGAATGACAAAGCAAGAGGGTTGCACAGAGAGTAGGTACAGGTAATGTTTCAATATTTCCATGGATTACAATATATTTTTTGTTTATTATATTAAAACTAGATTCCATATTATAATAAAACTTTGACTGATGGCCTTTTGTGTTGTATAAGCTCCCATCTCTTGTAAATTTGTAATTTTAATATTTCGTCCAAGGGCACCTTAAGTTTATAATAAAGGGTGTTTTTTTTAGATGTGTGGTTTTCAATCTGGGAATCCACTTTTCGGAGCTGGTCTTTTTGACAGCTGTCACTTGATTTATGCTCAGTTTGGTTTGCCATTTCTTAATTGATAGACTTACACCTGAACAACGTTTGCAAATCGTGCAAATTTAGATATTACCAAAATAATTGTTCGGTTCGCGCGATGCATCGCGCGATGCGTCCAATATTCAGTCGACATAATCGCCCAGCAGAGTCGGTAATTCGAGCAACCATGGATCAATTTCGCACCACGTTTACTCTAGTGGATCCTCAGAGATGCCGTACAGTGCGCACCGAAGACGCTATTGCTGCTGTGGAGCAGAGTATCGAAGAAGACCCGAATGAGTCCATCCGACATCGCGCGCAACAATTGGAGCTGTGCCCATCCATGATTAATGACTTTTTCGCGACTGAATTGGAGGATGTTGATGTGGGTCGTTCCAACAAGACGGTGCCACATGCCATACAGCCAACGAGTGAGAGCATTATCTCGCGTCGTTGGCCTGTGGCGAGGCCTCCAAGATCGTTATGTGAATTCGCTTGACTACGCAGATAAGCTCAAGACGAGTGACACTTTGAAAGAGAATATTCGGCGCGTTATTGCTGACATACGGCCCCAATTGCTGCAAAAAATGGTGGAAAATTGGGCCTTTCGGCTGGAATTTATTCGAGCCAGCCGCGTTGCGTCCACTTGCCCGAAATCATTTCTAAAATTTTTTCAAACATAATGGCAAACCCTTATCTTTAGAATAAAACTAAATTATTGGCTATAACATTAAATTATATGCGTTTTATTTCTTCTTGAAACCCACAAGTCTAAAAAAAACACCTTTTATTTCAAAAACCTTACGTGCTTCAACAATTTTACAGTTTTGAATTGGGATTAAGTTAAAGGCTTCAAAAACCTTCGGGAAAGTATAGTCTCTTTCTATAGATACGAAAAATACTTTGTTGAGAAGTGTTTAATCATAAAGATAAATCTTACTTTCTTTATTCTACAGCTTGATGGAGTACTTTTTGCTGCTAATATGTGAATCATCGATTTGAGTAATTCATCCCTCTTATAGCATTCTCAATTTGGTGAATGTTCAATGTTGTATCATCGATGTCACTTTTCACCAACACAATAAGTGTATTTCTTACATTAAATATTTGTATGTATATCGCACCTATTTATAGGTTGCCCATTCCAAAACCTAAATTAAAGGTATACAGACCTAACATCTCAACCATAATATGTACTCAAACTCACGTCATTCATTCAAAGTTTAAAAAAGATAAAATCATCACTTTTAAATGATTCAAAAAGGAAACGTCACACTGTCACCCGACCTCCTACCACCTCCTTCAGAGCATTATGCATTTTACCGCCTCATCAATTTTTGTTGACCTTATTCTTTTCTGTAAAGAATGTGAGGAAGGGAAATTATTAAAAAAAAAGACACACAGACGCAGGTAAATCTACCAGACCACCATTAACATTTCCCAGTTAAGTCATGCATCATGCTGGAGGCATATAAGACAATCAATCTTGCTTGATTGAAGGAATCAATTGCGAGGTATTATGACAATATAATTGAAAACGAAATGTTAAAACATTTAACACAGTTCAGAAATGTAATAAATTGTTATACTTACCTATTCTTAATCATTTTATTCGAAGCATTTATTATTCTTTTTATATCTGTTATAGGTTTTATGGCCAACCAAATAAAGTGCGACAAAAAAAAACGAAAAGAGTAGAGAAGTGGAAAAATAAAATTGCACGAATATAAGTCACACGAATTGGCTCTTATCGTTCAAAGCTTAAATGTGGCTATACAGTGGAGATCTATGGTAACTTGTTAAATGTGAAGAACATGTGAAGACAAATCAAAAGTACTATAGCTACTGTATAGATAGTAATTATTTA
Organism: Leucozona laternaria; assembly: GCA_932273885.2. Taxonomy (NCBI): domain Eukaryota; kingdom Metazoa; phylum Arthropoda; class Insecta; order Diptera; family Syrphidae; genus Leucozona; species Leucozona laternaria. The sequence goes on along the minus strand of OW026368.1, from coordinate 114,846,605 downwards.
CTTGTTTATTTTATATTTGTTAATTATAAAAAATATTAAAAAATTTTATTTCTCAAAGAACAGAAATTTTTAATACAAATGTCAATTATAAAATACATAATCTAATTCTAAGTTATTTGGAGGTGAAAACCGCTATAAATTAAAAAAAAAAGTAACAACTTAGTATTTTTTAATTACAAGAAACAAAACAATATTAGGGATAGAATTTTTCAAAGTGAAAATTTATTAGAACTATACAAACAAACATACATATTATGTAGGTATATGTACATACTTACGAAGCTATGTATGTTTTAATGAGATAACCCAGAAATAACCCAAAAATATGGACATTTTTTGTTAGACTGTTCTCGAATATTAAAACAAAAAAAGGAATCATTTCATGGCAGGTTCCGTGGTACCATTTTTATAAGACCTTAAATGAGAATTTCAATTTTTCCTCTAAAGAATAATGTAAACATAATTTTTATTATATATATTTGAACACAAATTCATTCTTCCATTTAGGCTCTAGCTCAACACGCACTAACAAACAGATTGACATGGGCGGTATGACGAAACCCACTAATGTTGTAATGTTGATAGAAACCTCCTAAAACGTCTTAAAGAGCAAGTAAGAAAATTCATAAAGGCAATAGTATAGCAAAGTGGTAAAATTTAAAGAAATATTCATTTGAATTCCAAGTCCTATTTGTCCTCCAAATTTTCAAAAGGACTTCTTTGCTTTGCAAAAAGTCTACGCCGTCAATGCATTGCACCTAAAAATGAGGGAAAACTATAGGGGAAGGATACACCATACGGCAAAATATGTTGTCAGTGGGTTAAGACTTTAAAGAAAAACAAAATCAATCAAAAATGACAATTTGATTTTTCTAACAAGAGAATTAGTTTAATTGTAATTTTCAATTTTTGGACAAAACCAAAAAGTCATGGAATAACATCGTCTAATTTTATTATTCAATCAAAAACTGTAAATGGCATTAAATAAATAATGTCAAGATAGAAAAAAAAAAAACAAAACTTAATATTTTTATTTATTAATATTTTACATCCCATTTTGTGTTCTGGTTTTATTAAAAAAATGTCCTTTTACCTTAAGTAGGGAGTAATGAATCCCCATATATGTATGAACGGTATTTTCTTGACTTTCGAATCACCATGAATAAAGACGAACAAAAGTTCTTTTAGAAAATAGATCAAATGCAATTATTTATAACTTCAAAAAATAACTAGGTAACCTTTAATCCTTCAGGCTTTAAGATTTATAACGGTTCAAAAATCGGTTGTAGTTTGTAGTTTATAAGTAAAAAAAGAAGCGAAAATGAGAAAATTACCTCTTAAGTTGTTCGACTTGAAATGACCTCAGGAACTCATGGTTTTCTTCTAAGGCGGTGATGACATCCTGTATAGCTAAGGTATTTCTATTTCTTTTTATTTTGTTACTAAAAAAAATTAAATCAGAGAGGATTCACTATTCCACACGTTCGAAATCTATTTGCGTGCTAACTTCTAATTAATTGACTTTGCAAGCAGTTTTATTTTCAGTAAAAAACCTTGCTCTTTGCCAATTTAAACACTATAAAGACGGATGAAATTCCATTGGTAGAATCCAAAAACAAATTTCAACATGTGAAAAGGATTATCTATTACAAGCTGAAGGTTTAATAAGAATATCAAGATTATTTAATTTCCGCTGGTTCCGTTTAAAAAATGAACACAGGATATTTGATTCGGATAAAGAGAAGGGATTTTGATGGCTATAAGGTAGTTGAAAAAATTAAAAAAATAAAATAAAATTACAAGACTGTTTCGACTGTATTTGGTTCAAAGCTATTGCATAGTATTAAAGATATTATAAATACAAAGATAAAGAAATTAATAATAATTAATATGCGAAAATAAATAACGAAAAAAAGTATTGAAAAATAATTTTTTTGTTTATCTAAAGGGTCCGCCATCTGAATGGTAAAATTAACAATAACAATGGTAACACTTAGCTCATGTCTGATTTGACAGATAATTAGTTTTATCCTTCCGCTTGAACGAATATGGTTGTGTATACGCTTCGCTAAGTGGGCCTGCGATCGATACTTAGAGAAGATGCCGATTTTGCCAAAAAAAATCATCTTTTCAGATGAAGCTCATTTTGATCTTGGCGGGTAGTAAACAAGCAAAAATTGTCGCATTTGGGGCACAGAAAACCGTCACGCATACATTGAAAAGCCGATACACCCAAAACGAGTCACTGTTTGGTGCGGATTTTGGTCCAAAGGCATAATTGGGCCATTTTTCGAAAATGAGCAAGGAGTGGCCGTTACAGTCAATGGCGATCGTTATCGGGCCATGTTGAACGAAGTTTTGTTCACAAAAATTGAAGAGGAGAATATTGGCAACATTTGGATTCAACAGAACGGATCTACGTGCCACACAGCCGAAGCTACAATCGATGTTTTGCGCCATTTTCAAAAAAAAAGGTATTTGGCGGACCCTTTATAAAAGAATATTTGAAAGATTATGGTATGCAATACTATTTGAATTATTTTGAAGTACTTGTTTGCTGATTGTAACAACACCGTTGCAGCTATTAACCAGATTTACAAGAATAAACCCAATTATTTCACAATTTTCTCTTAAAACATCGAATTGAATGTGAATTTTAGACCAAAACTAAATTGTTATAGCCATTTCCGAAAAAAAATTAATAAAAATAAAAAAAAATCGTTGAATTGTAGTAGATATATATGACCTAATAATAAAATTTGAATATCTCATCAGGCAGACACACAGACGTGGACGCATTGGCGATTGACCGCAACCAGCGTTCAAACCTTACTCCAATCAGAGAATTTACTCTAATTTTAAGAAAGAAATTAAATCTACTCCGCCATTCCGCTTTTATGAGATCAAACTGAAATTTTCAAAAGTTCTTTAGCCAAACCACAATTCAATTTTCCAACCAACTCTGACTCTGAGTTTTTTTCGTTTTCAAATCAAAGATAGTTTTAAGATTTTCCAGTCTGAATTCATGTGATTTATTTTTTTTTGTTAAAAAATATTTTTTTTTTGATCTTATAAAATTTTCTAAAAACAAATTCGGATATTTATTCATCCTAATGTATTTTACCTTTTTCAATAATTCTAAAAAAATTTATTATCTTTTTTTTTAAACTCCTTTTCCTAGTAAAATTTTATAAACAAGGAATTCCCATAGAATTAGTCGGTTTCCCTCACTGTCCCTTTAGAGCTCAAAATTAATAAAAAAGGCATTTTCCTTATATGATTCCCCAGCACTCGTTCATGTTAGGTATACATCTATAAAATTGAATTCAGGTATTTCCGTCACATTCGTTTTTGCAAAAATTAGTTCTCAGTGTGAAAAGGGTCATCACATTGTTAGCTGGGAAACGATTTTACAACGAAAAAAATATGGCGGTCAGGTTTAACTCCTTCTAAAGATTTCCTTCCGAATTAATATAGTGGACCGAAAAAGTTGAGTATGTTCGTGTTGATTACCAATGTTGAATCAGAATGACCAAATAGTTTTGTGTCCAGTAACCTAATTGTTTGCCTTCACTTGGTTTCGCCTAAATAAAATATTTATAAATTCTTTATCTATTATGATATAATTATCTCGTGTTCCTGTACCTACCTATCCACTTTTCGTATACTATAAGGATAATGATGTTAATAATTTAAGGATGTATTTATAAGGATGTACGTATCTGAAAATAAATGCACCTAAGTTCTCTCTGTTTTTTAAAATCTTACTTTGGAAAGCTTTCCTTCCAGATACAAATTATGTCTTCGATTCTATTAGAGTCTAATTCTTGAACACATTTATGAAGCTATCTGTCGTCAATATATATATGGAAGGAAGAACACCAGTGAAAACTTCGATTATGTCATGTTCTTCACTTTTCAGTAAACACTTTCCTAAATATAATAACAGTTTAGGGTTGATCGGATCTTCCGCTGTTGCCTTTCGAAGCGAAAAGAAAAAACCCAACAGCTCTGAATGACATCGGACTTTGAAAGAATACATACCTTTTATAGTCATAGTATATAGACAAACGTTACATCCTTACACCTGTACATCCGTATATAGAAGGTGAAATTTAGATTGCAAATCCAATCCACCCCTATAAATTTCAATCCCTGAGGCTAGATGTCATGGCATCCTATGGACTTGTTAAATATTCATTTGGGTATCGTCGTCTTATTGGTTTCCAGGATTCAATTTTCTTCGAGGACAATTTATTTATGACCACCTGTTTGGAAAAGTGTGTTTAGAGAGTGAATTTTCTGAGCACAATGTCAATGCTTGCTTATAGGTATACTCGTATCTAGGCAGCTAGATTAGGAAATGACCCAAGAGCATCATAAGGTCATCTTAAAGGTGTTTGCCAAAGGAATATAAGCCGCATTTATTATGGATTTTGATGGTCACCCAAGAGCAAATATTTCACCTTTGATTTCTTTTCGGATCAATGTGCTTCGAATTCAAAAAAAAAAACTATTGACATCATGTGACACTTATTTTTGGATCACAATCACAAAAACATATGAATTTAGAATAAATTCATTAGTTCTGGGGATATCAGAATACATAGTGAAGGCTTTTTCTTGAAGATTTAACCTTTGTTTAAGCCTCGTAGCTCTTTGTAGTTTTCGTTTCGCATTTAATACACTTTTAAATTAAAAAAAAAAACGATACTTTGTGAAGAAAAATGAAAAGACAATTTTACTTTGGTCAACTTCACCATTTAAAGAGTAAAACGCTTAACACCGGTAGTGTTAAATACTGACCATATTTTCTAAAATATTATTTTTAATCACTCACCGATTTCGGCGAATTAACTAAGATTCAACGATGGTTAAAGCATGTAATTGGCTATTATCACATCATACCTGAACCATCGTTGAACCTCAGTTAATCCGCCGAAATCGTTGAGATGAAATCGCTGAACCACGGATCAATATTTGAACCGCTAGTTTGTACAACTGCTTCTTAGTTATCTTACTTTCCGGGGACGTATATATTAAACTGCAACTGCGGCTTTTCGTCAAATTTTGTATTTATTTCATAAAGAAATAGAATTGAATGCAAAATAGTACAGCTGAATAGGTTTTTGATCAAAATCCTGAATCTGCCCTTGTTCACCATACTATTTCTTCGCACGAAAGACAAATTGGACGTGGCCAGCAGTAGAATGTTTGCATTCTATAAAGAACACAAAATTAGTCTCACTTCCAGTGTTACCGCAGGCGAAATTATTTATGTGTCCCTCTGATTGAAAAAATGTGTCCTTTTGAAAATAAATGAGTCCTTTAAAAAAAAAAATTCATAACATTTAAACAAAATACAAATTTATGTAAGTAATACCTATCCAAAGTTTTTTTTTAATTGTTTTATAAAAGAAAAATTTAACAGAAAATTAAGAATAAAGTTAAAACATTTTAATTCATAATATTACTCAATGTAGGTAATAATAATCAGTCTTACATTTCATAAAAAAAACAAGTTTACAAACAACCTTATTTATTACTTTTTTCATCTTGGTTCTTTGTTTTTAAACAAATTGAAATTTTCTTGAGGTTAAATGATCGTGAAAAAATGTTTCCTTTTTAAAAAAAATGTGTACCCTAGTCCCCCAAAGAAAAAATGGTCCGCGGGGACACTAAAGTATCCCATTGGTAACACTGCCCACCTCCCACCCCCATGATTCATTGAAAGCAAACATTTTAAATGGTATGATGTATCGCATTCCTTGTGGAGTGGTTCCGAGGAACTTTACTGTGAACAAATGTTGCACTGTTGCAGAGGCATGGAAACGGAGAACAATGAGTCTCGAATGCGAATTTCCTAAAAGCAAGTTTGTTGCGAATTAAAAAGAAACTACTAAAGAGTGAAACATATTTTGTATAGACTCACACAAACTTTTCCCAGTAAAAGGCGGATACAATATGCAATGCGTGTGCGCAATAAAAAAAATAAAGGGAAATTCACCACTAAACCTTTCAACAGGTGCTTGATGAGTGTTGTTGCACGAATAAAGTATGATATCCAATGGCAGAAGGATTTGATAAAGATTGGAATAGATTTTTTGTATTTTTGTTGTTTTATTTTAAGATTTTTTTTTAATGAATGTAGAAATACTGATGGTATGCAGTTGGTGAACTTTTATAACGATTTGATGACGTCACATGAAAAGAAGACTATAATTCAAGGAATACAGTGAGGAGCGAAAATAATATTCATACATCAAATGAATTTATATATAGAAGAAAAATAAAATAAAAATTTTAAATAATGTACAGAAAATCAATGTAAATATTATATTCAGTTAAATTTTATCTTAGAGGTGAACAAATTTTACCAAGCATATTATTTTAAATACGTTCAAATAGGTCGGTTTGATTTATGTGTGTTTCATGTTATAAAAAACTCTAACAAAACTAAGGTGATATCTTTGATATCAGCGAAACATATTCAGTCATATTGTGAGTTTCACCCGAAAAATATTTCACCTTAAAATTTTTTGTTCGCCCGGAATTTTAAAAGATATTGTGAATTTCGCCCCAACGAAATTTTGTTCGCCTACAAAAAAGAAGTGAAAATGACATTACATCCCGCCCGAAATGAATGTTCACAATAATAAGGGGAATTTTTCTATCATGAAATTTCGGGGCAAACTCCCAATATAGGCGGAAAGTGAAATGCCAAATTTTCCGGGTGGAATGTTGTTCGGGTGAAACTCACAATAAGGCTGATTATGTATTTGAAGAGGATCCGAAACCAAATACGTAAATTAAAATGAGCAATTTTCAGGCTTACCTACATTTTTTATTAACTTTATGTAAACTCGATGTTTGTTTCGCTTTAACTAAATAAGTTATTTCTAATTGCGGTATATACAGGACTTTGAAAAACTACTTAACTTGTAAAATTATTAGTTCTGAATTTACATTACAAATAATTAGGAAAATCTTATTTTTTCTTTTAAAAAAAATAAATTACAGTAAAACCAGCTAAGCGGGACTCTCTCTCCAATTGGGCCACCACCTATTCGGACCGCACCTAATGCTATTTTTCATACAAATATCCCTCTATAATCAGGACACTTGCTAATCGGACCATGGACAACTAAAAATTTTAGATTTCGTTAATTGGCAAATGAAACAATTTGAATTTTGTATGTTGCTTATTATGCAGAGATTCTTTAGTCAGTCAGTTGTAAGTGGACCGGTCCAATTACAAAGGAACTTCTACTTTCAGACTTTCTGCCTCATATTCTTTATTGATCTTCGTCCTGAAAATTCTTGTCAATTAAAATTCGCCTATACGTCGACTAAGCATGAGCATATCTTTGCATTTATAACGTTGGCTTATAAAAATTCTTTCTTATAACAAGTCGCAAGCTAAAGTATACAGACCGATTGTTGAATTCGCAATACGTATAGTGGATTTGCTGTGGTTCCACGAAGTGTGTTCTCTTTTTTTTTACATGGAAAATGAGTAAAGGGGAACGATTGCACCGCACTGCGAATTCCATAATCGACGCTGAAAAGGAAAAATGCAGGATAATAACTTCAATGAATCTTCTCGTCGTGATTTATGTTTGTGATTATGAGGCACAATTACTTTTCGCAAAATCCTCAGAAAAGGTGAGGTGGAGGAGATTGCGTAGAAATCAACCAACGAGAGATCGAACCAACTCTGAAAAAAAAAAAAAAAAAAAATTCGATCAGCAGTTTACCTATAGACATGTTTTTAGAATGTTCGTCCTTCAAGCTTCATTCAACTGTATACACCTATATCACCGGTTTTTTGTTTTTCAATCTACCCGGAAAAAATCCCGAGTCCTCTTCTTGTGCATGGCAGAAGTAGCGCACCCTTCCTGTACAACATGCCAGCAGTATAGCGCAGACAGTTGAAAGTTATACCGACATTCATGTTCCTATACCTGATGGAGGATAGCGGGGACTGGATGATAGCATTGTATTCTGCCAGAAACAATGATGAACATTTGTATACGCCGCACTTGCCTGAATCAGGAGCGTTCCATTGGGAATATAAGTATAAAGGTAGATTGTGTTTGTTGGTTGGATAATAGTCTAATGCTTCATGGGGTTTGTGGGGCGCATTAGTAAATGACATTCTCAGCCCCCAAACTAGGGGCTGCCTTCCCAGGGATTGCACCTAAACACATGTTCTATATATGAAAATGGTTTGTGTGAACTAAAAAGGCTACGCGATGTAAGTCTTATTTTCCTATTTAAGTTCCAGCCATCAACATCCTACACTAGGATCTCAGTTCTCAGCACAAATATTTAATATTCCATGAATGAATGATGGCACATGACATGACTTCATCGCAGGAAGTGAACATATTCTAAGGTGAGTCTAACTATATCTAGGTTATATAGGATGCAACTGATTTCGATTCCGGCCATTATTTTGTGTGAGCATGGTGTTTAAGGGCTTAAAGCTGCACAGCATTCTAAAGTTGTAAATAATTGAATAATGAACATGATGTTGGGGATGGCCACATCTGCAGGTCAACATTATGGTCATTGAATATGCCAGTAGGAATAAACTCATTGTTATAGAAATGAAGTGGTTACTCTATTGGTGGATGCTTATTGGATAAAACAGTTCTAGAAACTTATGACATATGATATTCTAGAGGATGAACATAGATGTTGCGTACCTGTTTGTTTGGACTCTTCTTAAATATTTAATTTTGTTGTCATGAATTTAACAAAATCAAACAGCGTTATGCAAACTAGATAGACAAACTCTAATTAATTCTTATTTTGTATACACATACATATAAGGGATTAAAGATTCGTATATCAAAGATTTGAAAACTATTTAAGCTGGCTTACACATCAATATTAAATCAAATCATATCAGATCCCATGTTGAATATTTTGCCCAAAAATCAATGTGATAAAACGTTTCTTATGAACATCCTTGACAAGTTTGTATGATGTGTTTGGCTACATATTATAAGACACTCAAACTAAAAATAATTATTAAAATAAAACTAACATTTTAATCATAGCTCATTTTTAAAACGGAAGTGACTCTAGACATGCCAATTATAACAGTTTTGGGTTATAAAAGTACTGTTTATGTGGCCCCGCAGGGCCAGGGCCCACCGCCAGTGGGCATACTTCCCAGATTTTTTTTCAAGCGCGTTAACGCAGCCCCACTTTTAATGGCGGAAAACTGTTTTAAATTGGCATGTCTCTAATATCGTCCTTTAAAAACACACAATAATTTTTACTTTAGCTTTTCGGAGAGTTAGTTTAAAAAGATTGCATAATTTGTTAGCGAACACAGATTAAAAAAACAGTTAATTTTAATAAGCTGCCTTTAGGCAAGTAAAAAAGTGGTTATTAATGGCACCTACTGTCATACCACATGTCAATTTTTGTTTTGGTTCTTAAAAAAACTTTCAAATATTTTTGTTGTTTGAACTTGATATAATTTGTGAAAAAAACATTTTTTAATTTTATCTAAAAGATTTAAAAAAAAATAATTTTTATGAACTTCAATTTGTAGCTCCAGATAAAATAAATTTACTTAAAATTGGCCTTCGAATTTTGTTTTGGTTTAAACAATTTTTTAAAATTTGTTTGTCACATACCTACTTATATATTTTAAAGAAATAAGATGATGTACACCGCGTTGAAATATAATACTTAAAGTTTTTACCCAATTTATTTCTAATTTTGTTGATTTTAAACAATTTTTCAGTTTACTGTACTGACTGTACCTAAGTCCCATGCATGCATGTGTGCAACACGGTTCTATAAAGTTCTTTTTTTGTGAACTCAAATAATACTGCTTTCAACTTAACTACATAAATGTTTTGGCAGGTGTCATTGATACTAGCTATATGCTCTCAATTTTGTTCCTTTTATATCAAATAGGTTTAAAATTTATTCAGACGGTGGAATCGCAGCGTGATCTTCAGAAAGAGCTGTTGGTATTGTTAAAAACTACAGCCATACAGCAGTACTGCGAGCATTTTTAAAGAATTCCTTTTAATTGAACCGAAATTTCCCTTTTTCTCCACCAAACATTCCTTTTTTCCCTATTTTATTTCCATTAGAAAAAAAACTAAAAAAATGCACTCAGAATGTAGGTACATACATAATTGCAGTTTTTATAAATTAAATTCTTTACAAAACAGTAAATTTAAATTGCATTAAAGAAGTCTTTGGTCCTTACCTTTTTATCAACATTTCAATATCTTCAGTGGTGGAGTAAACTTACTCAACTGAAAGATGATTTTTCCCCTGTTCCAGATGGTCTCCCAGCAATCGTTCTTAAAAAATGTATTGTAAAATTAGCACAGCCTCTTACAAAACTCTTCCACCTCTCCATTGTAAGTGGTATTTTTCCTAAGATGTGGACAAATTCTTTCATTAACCCTGTCCACAAAAAAGGTTGCAAAAATGATATTTCCAACTACAGACCCATTGCCAAACTCTCTTGTATACTTAAACTTTTTGAAAGTATAGTGTACGAGTCGCTGTTTGTTCACTGTAAAGCAATTTGTACCTCTAAGCAGCACGGGTTCTTAAAAGGACGATTCACAACAACTAACCTCACTGAATTCGTTTCAAAAACGCTGTCTGCCTCAGAAAAAGGTAAAGAAGTTGATGCCATTGCAACAGATTTTAGTAAGGCGTTTGACAAAATTTCCCACAATATCATTCTTTTTAAACTTAAAAAGCTTGGTTTTCCTCTTTTGTTCACCTCTTGGATTCAGTCATACCTAGTTGACCGTCAGTATCGAGTGCTCTTCAGAGGGAGTATCTCCAAACCTATTCATGCATTTTCTGGAGTACCCCAGGGAAGCCATTTGGGACCACTTATTTTTGTTATGACTATAAATGACGTTGAGCTGATTTTACCTCAATCTGATTTAAAAATTTACGCTGACGATATGAGAATATCGAAACAAATTTTTACCCCTGACAAGGCACTTACTATTCTGCAAACAGACTTAAATAGTTTTTTTTACTTGGTGCCAAAAGGACTTTCTTGAGCTAAACATTCAGAAATGTCAAACCATAACCTTCACTCGAAAGCGCCCTCCCTTGTTCCAAAGACAATACTCGATTAATGGAGTACCTGTTCTTATTTTAACCTCCATTCCCGACTTGGGAGTCATTTGTGACACTCAACTCAATTTTCGCTCCCACTACGACAGCATTATAAGCAAAGCCAACTCAACACTCGGGTTCGTAAAACGCTGGTCAAAAGAATTTTCTTGTAACCAAACCCGTTTATATGACTTTTGTTTGACCTCTCCTAGAATATGCCTCACCAGTCTGGTCAACATATCATCAAGTTCACATAGATCGTATCGAAGCCGTCCAGCGCAGATTTTTACGCTTCGCTTTGCGGGGTCTTGGCTGGGATGATCCCTATAACCTGCCTTCTTATGCCGTCTTAAACTTCTGAACCTTCAACCGCTCAAATTACGCCGGGATACTGCTGACATCGTTTTTGTTCACCAATTAATAAATGAGGTCATTGATTGCCCTACTCTTCTCCAAAAGATCTGTCTGAATCCAAACACCCGTCAGTTAAGATCTGTTCCTTTCTTCCTCACTGCCTACCACCGTACCGAACCTCAACGAACCTTTGACTCGAATGCTACGCAAAGCCAACAACATAAATACCTTCAACCCCAACATGAGTAAGCCTGCTTTAAAACAAGCTATTCTTAACTCATTCTTCTCTTAGTCCTTTTTTACTTATTCTTACTCTGCCATACTGAAAATTTCTACCTTTATATGTTTAAGTTTAGATTTAAGAAATATTATATTAGTTTAGAGTTCTGCTTGTAAAGGGTGATTTTTAAGCTGGTTTGGTTTTGGCAACACTGGTTTTGACAGCTGACGTGTGTTTAGTACCTTGTGTCACTGTCAAACAGCTTCAGTTTGGTTTGCAATTTAACCATGGATCGTCTTACAAATGAACAACGCTTGCAAATTATTGAATTTTACTATCAAAATTCGTGCTCGGTTCGAAATGTTCATCGCGCGCTGCTTGTGTTCAGCGATGAGGCTCATTTTTGGTTGAATGGGTACGTAAATAAGCAAAATTGCCGCATTTGGAGTGAAGATCAGCCAGAAGCATTGCAACAGCTACCAATGCATCCCGAAAAAGCCACTGTTTGGTGCGGTTTATGGGCCGGCGGCATTATTGGGCCTATTTCTTCAAAGATGATGCGAATCGCAGCGTTACTGTCAATGGTGAACGCTACCGAGCGATGATAACAAACTTTTTTTTGCCCGAAATGGAAGTTCTTGACTTGCATGATATGTGGTTTCAACAAGACGGTGCCACATGCCACACAGCACGCGAAACAATGGCGCAATTGCGAGGCGAGTTTGGTGAACAGTTAATTTCACGTTTCGGGCCGGTCAATTGGCCGTCTAGATCGTGCGATTTGACACCATTAGATTATTTTTTGTGGGGGTATGTCAAGGCTAATGTCTATAGGGACAAGCCCGCTTCGATTGACGCACTGGAAGCGAACATCCATGCATTCATTCGTGAGATACCGGCCCATATGTGTGAAAGAGTATGCCAAAATTGGACTCAGCGGATGGGCTACCTGAGACGCAGCCGCGGTCAACATTTGCATGAAATTATCTTTAAACATTAAATTGCAAGGTTCAAACTATCGATTCAAACAAATATTTCATTCATTTTTTCGAATTTTTTGTGTTTTTTTTTTTTTAAAAAGTTCTAAACCTCTTAAAAAATCACCCATTATTAAGCTTATAAATAAATACCAATAGGTAATGGCTAAAAACGCTATTATCTAAACACCAAGTTTATCTAATTTGTGTGTACATATTATAGCTGACTATTAAAGGATCTTTCGGTGTGGATTCATTGACAATATTTGAGGCAATGGCTTTCTATTGCTTCGGTATGGATATTTAATCGTCAGGCAATTTCAGTTGAAGGAAACGACAGTGATCGTGGTAATTAACTGCTTCAAATATTGCCGCTGAGATCTTTGAAAAATTGTAACACATTACATTACACACGAATTTTCTGATCAATAATTCTGATATTTCATTGACCTTATTTATCCTTTCTTTCGATTATAATTGCATGGGTTTTCCCGTCTACTTTGATATCAAAATTCCCAGACCATTAGTTTTTTTTTATAATTCCCCAGCACTACCCTATAGAGCAAGTAGAATTTCGTTGAAATAGTGCCAGGTACATGCAATGTTAGAGAAAGAAATTTGATAAAATGAATTGTTTTATTTTTTTTAAAATAATTAAGAAGTAATCTAAGGTCACCGAAACCGAACTCGATTGACAAAACCTAATTTGGCCCATACCCTAATGAACACGTCATTATTACACATTTCAACTAAATTGGATACAATTTTTACACGAAAATCAGTATTTTGTTCACATATAATTGGACCTTTACTTGAAGCTTATGACAAAAGCAAATCTACAGCCAAAAACCATTGATGGGATTCACAATGTGATATTTGAACAATAATGTCAACGAAAGGATTTTAAAATTGTCAGCAAAATGTTTTTTTTTAACACTGTGAACTTCACGAAAAAGCCTTTAAATTATTTTCAGGGCTGTGTCGCTGTGCGTTGTCCAGTGTCCACCCATGAGTGGTTCTTTTATACCTTCAACATTTTATATTGTTCCCCTTTGCCGCTTTATTGTTATCTGACAAAAACGCCACTGACACCATCAAAAACACAAGAATAGAGAAGGATTTCTTTGTTGTGTAATAAATTTTTCAATCGGCTATTGTTGTCCGAAAGTATATCCTCCATGAGATTTTCAATTTCTTAAGATTCCTCAATAATGGGAGCGAAATATTTTATTTTTATGTGCACATTATTTTTTGTCGTGCAACATTTCAGCATAATGTAGGTACCTATACCATACCAACCTAAGACTGGATCTGTGTATAGAGCTATAGAATATAATACATCCTCTATCTATCTCTGTCTGCTCTCTCTATTGACATGTTCCCCCAATCACAAACATAATATTCTGTATAAGAATTTCGATTCAGAGATTTTGTGTATGTGGTTATTCGATTTTGATTTTCAATTAAAATGGACAATGGAAGCAAAATTCTTATGCTTTTTGCTTGTTTGCTTATTGCTTAATGTTGTGTGTGTATGAGTATATGGTGCATAGCCAAGGACCATAAAATGTGCATATGATGCGTTATTTAGGAATTGTTGGTGTACAGTAATAAATCGTTTGCCCGAAAGCAGGCTATACATATGCTTCGTAGTACCTATTATCTATACCTATACCAGTTAGTATATGGTAATGTGTGAATAGTTTGTAAGCTTTGGTGAGCATTGGGATAGGTTTTCTATAATACTATTATGCATCTTTACCTCTTGTGTTGGAAAAGATAGATATACGTTGTGAAAATTGTTACAAAAGAGACGCTGCTATACTTCTATAAGTATCTGTCTCCAACTTTGAGCAATTTAAAAACTGTTACACTTTTACTCAATAGGACGTAAATTGATGACAAATAACCCTGCCCGGTCACCTAAATTTATTCGTGTCTTCAGCATCATGTTTGTCAGTTTTGAATTTGATCATGAAAATTATATTAAAATGTCCTAACCTCTGACATAAACTGCCTCCTTCTAAAAAAACTGTTCCAGGCATAGCCGTTAAAACCAAATAAGATAAAATATATATGTAAACACAAAAATAAGAACGAACAGTATAGTTACAGTATTTTGCTATAAATTCCTTTTTCAAAACGAAATAAAACCCATTTTATGGATCAGAATATTTGAATTCTTATAATTTAGAAACATGTCAATAATTTTGTTTGTCTCCCATTACACACTGAATAACCCGATTTCTGGTGCTTGGCATGAGATTTAACAGCATATAGCAGCTGGCATGTTGGTAATTTCTGACTGGGATGTTGATGGCCGTCAAGTCTTGCATAGGGTCTTTATAGGTTGCGCTCCGGAGAGCATTTTCTTTAATCAACCATAGGTGCCCTGGAAGTGAGATGCGTATCGCTCCATCTTTTTTGAAGCAAATGAACTCTTAATCAAATTCATCAAGTCATGGACAAAAATCCTTCCAATATTTTCACATACCGGTCTGAATTCACTTCCACTCTAACCTATTTTTTCTTAAAAAAAAAACAGGGACCAACGATCCCAGCTAAAGAAGTTTTAAAACATAGGTACTTTGACCTTAGGTGAATGCAAACCCATGCAGACGAATGTAACAATTGATTTCCGGACAGGGACAGGGCCCAACGAAACGATTTTGGAAAGTGTGCTGGGTTGCCACCAAATCAGAACATCCGTTTGAAAAGTAGGCGTCGGCGGTAAACGCACGCTCCTCACTGTTCCATTGCATAATGGCTACTGATCTGGAAGGAAATAAAAATAAAACTTAAGAACACTACCTGTCGAAATACCGAAGAACACAAACTTCCATTCCGCTGCGACCCTATGGAGCATGCATTTCATTTCATTCATTTCAAAACATTAAGTTATGTTGATACACCCTGTGCCTGTTTAATGATATCATTAAGAAGAAAATACAAAAAAGTCAAAACTTCTGAAAAATTACCTTTTTTTTACCTTTTTTTATATTTCATTTAAATGCAATATTATTAAAATTATTAAGAAGTACCGTATTGTAATATAGTAAATATAACAAAATGGGTTAATCTACATTTACATTTTAACATTTCAAAATCTGAATAACCAATTTTTACAAAAACCGTTGGCCATAGAATTGGCCGTTGGTTGGCCAAAATTTGTTTTATTATTTTGTATTGCATGCCTTAGAGCTAATTGCTTTGTTTATTTTGATGAAATACAGGGCAAATTTTTTAATATTTAACTATCTGATGTTTAACTTTCAAATAGTAGATATCCTTATTTTTTAGCTAATGTGAAAGCAACAATATTTGTTCCCATTCATTCCTCTGATAGTTAAATGAATGTTTAATTGATGATCGGCTCTAAATCAAGTCATTAATTTTTTGTTAGATTTTTATATTATGTAGTAAGATTTCCTCTATACATTATTTCCAAATGATTTATATATGAGACCAATAAATATAAATAATTTTTATTTCAATCAAGATACGAATTTGTATCCAAATCATCAAGTCCAAGTCCGCCTATGCGTGTGAGCGCACTACTGCAGGTCGATGACGCCGGCCGCCACCTCCACCCTTTTGTTTTGGCCTTCTGATGTAATCCCTATACATTTATGGGTTTGATTAATACAAACCCAATTCCTGCATCTTTATCTATCTTTACAGAACAAGTGCAAATATGGCTGCAGATATGGTATGGGATCGTTGAGTCTTATTTTGTAACGCATATGTCATACCCTACCCACACAAAACTTCCCCATATATTCCTTCACAGTCAAGTACACACCTCTATGGCTCTGTTCGGCATCTTTGTTTGCTCTTGTATTGAATTAATTAGAAAATTATTATGCATTGGGTTGAAAATTAATGGAACGTTGAAGTACCATAAGCAAATTGAGTCATTGCATGGATACTTGGTTACATAATAAAGTGCTCTTCAGCTAAAGTGCTACCATAAGCACTCTCGAGGACAACGTGCGATGTGTGTGATACAAAATAAGTTGCCCTACCTACATTATTATATTAAAAAGAAAAATATCAGCTCATTAAAAAGATTCCATCAGAATATTATTATTAACTTATTCCCACCCACAGATTAGAGAGTCGTTTTGCAATAAGTGCCTACTTTAAAAAAAAAAGCGTGTCATACCCACTCATACTCATCTGTAGGTACATATATGGCAAAACTCCGACGCCATTTAAGTCATGGATAAAGGACTATACAATGTCTTCAACAGTCAACGTTGCACCAAAAGTCATTAGTCATTCTCGCAATGAAAAACAAAATAAAACATACAACGATAGACTGCAGGTGACGCGATCTACATAGGTGCCTTATATCGTATATGTAGCTACATACACATCTCCATTGCTTCAGCACGCTTGTTTGCATTCGCTTGCATCCAGAACTCTTGTATTGAAGCAAATTTGCATTTCATGAAAGTCCTTAGTGTTAAATTTTATATATTTTATAAAGTATATGGTGGAAGATGCATAAGTGAAACCGTACACAGCGCTACAGCGCAGTGCAGCGCAGCAAAATGAAAGCGCGACGAAAGGACCAAGGCAAACAAATGAAAGTGGGTCCTTAACACACTGATGAGAAGAAAACTGTTTTCATGAAATATTAACGAAAAAAAAAAAGTAAAGTAGAAAAACCTGTCGTTACCTTTTTGGCTGGTAATGCTTCTGTGGTATAAAACATCCGCAGGTCCTTAAATCAGATTCGGAAGCGGATCACCGTTACACACACATGGGTTGTTAGGTGAATCCTGAATGCACATACCTATATACCGACGAGTCGGTTGCATGGAGAACATCATCATCTGCCTTTCAGCCTTTCAGTTCAGCCTTTATGTCGAAATGATTGGAACGGAATATAAGCCTTCAAACGAAATTTAAATGACGGGGGACAGACAGCTATATGACGATGCATAGGTAGGATTCGACGTCGACGTCAACGTCAACGTCAACGGCAACTGCATGCAACGAGGATGCCAATTAGGAGCAAGTAAACAGGGCATCCAGCTTCCAGAGCTCTTATGGCTTTGGCGTCTATATTTGCGTTGTACCATCCATGGTGCTGTGCAGTTTGCCGTGCTTTTGGAGGTAAAACTACTCGTATTTCAATATGACCCTTAATGACTATAGATGGAGCGCTGATTGAACAAATTCCCTCAAAAGGCTTTTCGTTTATTGAAAAGATTCATAGGTACGATTCGATTGAAAAGCGTTTGGAGACTTAGGTCGAACTAATTAAGGAAAAGGGCGTAAGAAAGGGAGCATAAATAAACTATACCTATATGGTCGTGGAACATTGTTTTTTTTTTAGATGTTAAGCTTTCTAAAGTGGATTGTCGATTTTATATCTAACCCTCATTTAAATGGTCAGGTGGTACATACCTATATGGATAACACTCAATCAATTAAGTTTATCACAAGGGCTGTGCTCCTGGCCTTGTTCGTTGGTTATTTAAATTGGATGACGAAACGTTGCTTGGCTATTGATATTGCTAACTTTATAAAGCATTTTATAGTTATTCTACCGACAGACGCAACGGCTACTATACCAGCCCATTATTTATCTCGCAAGAAAAAGTATTCTTTTAGAGATATTACAACTAAATGTTAGATTGTAACCTGTAATAACTTAAACTTTGAAACGTATGTATTCAAATTTCACGGCAGACTTCTTTCACTATATAAGCTTACACAAGTCTTGTTGGTCTATTCGATTTTTGTTTGTATGTATTTGATAACAATTACACAATAGGGGTAAAGAATTGTCATTTTTACCAAGTGAAACACAGTTTTCAAGTGAAAATAAACATGCATTCGTTTAAATTTGAATTCAGCCAAACACGCGATGATAGGTAGGTTAGCTTTAGCTGGTATAAGTGAGTATGAGTGGCTATTTATGGAAAATAAACTGTGCCACAATAACCCTAACCCTATTAATGTAGGTATAAATGAAAAACGAAAATGCCTGTAAATATTGCTTGAGGAAAGGACGAAATTCTTTCGAAAATAAGCTAAACCATATACAAGAAAAGTTTGGTCTATAGATATGATGGTCTGCTTTGGGTGGTGTTTGGCAAGAGGTGCGAAACTCGTTAGCACTAAATTACCAAGAATTTATATAATATTTTTTATATCAAGGTTTTTTTTTTAGAGAAGCATTTTTTCGCCAAAACGATATTTTGAATGAGTTATATTTTGTTGTTGTTGATAAGGTGTCGTCTTACAACTGACTTTCAGAGTTTTTGATGTTTATTGAGAAGTTTTGTTAAATTGTAGGAAATAAGATGTAAGAAATTAAATGTTGATTTTCCTATAGGCTAGGTTCCTTGGTTACAGAGATAATACCATCAGGAGGTTGAAGAGACCGAGATCATACTGACAATGAGACGCAACTGATTTTTTTTTTTTCGATTTTAACGAGACCAAGACAAGACTTAGGCTGAAAACACACCGGAGACAAAACAACAACAAAAATTTCAATGAGAACTTCCTAATATTTACAACGCCAGTGGCAAACAAACAACGACAACGAAATTTTTTGTCTGAAAAACATCAAAGTTGCATTCATCGATAACTAAACATGTTTTTCTGTTTCGCCTTTGTTTTTTTTTTTTTTTTTTTTGTAATGTGCTGTGTGGGTTGCGCCATAAGGACGTGCTTATAATAATATTAACAACGACGCTGGTTTGAAATAAAATGTATTAAACTGGCGTTGGCCGTATACAAAACCATGTATTTTCGACAATCAGTCATAAAAACATAAAAAACAAAAACATGCTTTTTTTGCTTCGCCTGGTTAGTGATGTATTTTTCGCCATAATTATAATAATAACTATAACTAAATATTATTTGCCTGTAAGACCCAAAGTGTTTTTTTAAATGCAAGCTGAGTTGCATGGCACTAGTTAGAAGGAACAGAAGGTAAGGAAAGAATTTTTGCTGACACAGTGGACCAAAAAATATGGTATTGATTATCTCATGTAATCCCACGGGTGGCGTCCAGTTGTAACTGGGGGAATATGGAAAAGAATGCTGCCTAGAGTGGGGCTCGTACCCAAATCTCTATGTTAGCAGTCAAGCACTATACATCCACTGCACCATTGTCGATGGATTTTTATTACATAAGGCAGAAAAATATGTTTTGACTGATCCGGTGTGTTTTCAGCCTTACAGAAAAACTCGGGGGCCACCCTTTACGTACAAAGAAGCTCAAAAGCGTGAAATGTTAGCTATGTATATACATAATTGTATAAAATTGTTATTTGTATGGATGTGCATACATACATAGGTACTATCCTATAATTTAAATTTTCGCAATTTTCATTTCAAATAAATGTCTTGAATATTACGATTGCTGTGTGGTTCAAATTAAGTAATTTCAATTTTTTACATTTTTTTTTTCTTTTTCATAAATGATATGAATTTTTCTTAACCGTTAACCGCCATCGCATGGGCAAAGGGATGACATTTTTAGAATTCCTTTTTTTTATCTTCTCTGAGGACAATGTTTCACCACCTACACCACACAGCAATTGATATAATAAAACTGCTGGCTGGAAAACAACCCAAATAAAATTTCATTATCGTCGAGACACAACAGCGACAAACGAATGCAAGAAAAAGGGACCGACTCTAGCACTTATTCCAGTTCACTCCCTTCGAACAAATTCAATTATAATGAAGAATAGAACTTAATGAACTCGCCATCATTGCCGCCGCTAAGATGAAAACGATTTTTTGCTTATATTTTTTTCTTCTGCCTCGAATAAAAAATAATTTCAAAACGTTTCTGAAAGTAAAGGCCAACGCCGCCGACGCCATGCCATCCCCGCCACTGCCACCGCCTGCACCACACGCCTGTGAATAGGCACTCATTTAAATAATATCCAATGTATCCTTCCTTTTGAAGTATTATGTACTTTATACAGCTGGGTCTGGGTTTTCCCTTTCATATTTCGGAAGAGCGGGTAGTTCAAACTCTCCGTTACAGTTCCCAAGGCAATGGTAGACCATTGAGATTTGAAAATAAGTAATCACTCGCTATTATGAGAGAAATGAATAATAATGCAATTATTATTATTATATCCTGCCATAGCAGATGTGACTCTATATTTTCGGAATAAAGAAGATCGGTAGGTATACTACTGGTGATACTGTCCGAAGATTAAACAAAAAACTGTCATTTCCTGGAACATGTCTCATTTTAACTCTATATAGTCATACGCTGACCATTGTTGTTAAATTTTCTGATAGAACTTTGGAGAAAGAAAAAAATATGAACAATACGAACTTGCTTTTGCGCAACTCTAATGCAGGCAAGCTATACTTTGATGATGCATGTTAATGGCTCATTAATGTAATAATAACTTTTATGAGCAAATGTTAACAATGTCAGAAGTAGGTTCCTACTATTTAATAACACCAGATTGCTTTATATCGAAATTCGTTAAGCCATTAAATAGATACGTGAAAAACTAAAAAATAAGGGAATTTTCTCAATAAACCTCAAAATCCTATTTTATGCCAAAAACCTGAAAGACAGTATTAATATCTACATAATTACTTTTGTCATTAGAGGCACGAAGATGAATCATAATCGTTAGAGTCGTTTTCGAGAAAATTTGAGAAAAAAATCCAAAATAATTTTATGGTAGCTACCCTCCCAGGTGAGGTAAAACAAAAATTCGAATTTTCCCTCTAGAGAATTTCATAGATATGTTCTATACTAAATTTGAAGCAACGAATCGGTTCGCCAATTAGACTCTAATTCTAATTCAAATAACAGGATTTGACTTAATGTGAGATATTGTTTTCAATATTTTATGTTGAGCAAAATTCTTCGAAATAAATCCGAAATACTAGACGAATAATTATGACATATTTTCACTTATAAAGTCTAAGTCAACTGAATTCATATCTGGTTTACAAAAAGTCAATGTCAATTTTAATACCTACTAGATTTTAAATATCTGAAATTTTGAATTGTTGTGATTTACGAATATTTAACGATTGTACGTAGTGTCTTTTTTTTAGAGAAGAAATGTAGCAAAAAACGCTACAAGCAGACAGAGATACACACAGCCAAAGAGATATAACGGGTGATTTTTTAAGAGGCTTAGAACTTTAAAAAAAAAAAAAACACAAAAAATTCGAAAAAATATGAAATATTTATTTGAATCGATAGTTTGAACCTTGCAATTTAATGTTTAAAGATAATTTCATGCAAATGTTGACCGCGGCTGCGTCTCAGGTAGCCCATCCGCTGAGTCCAATTTTGGCATACTCTTTCACACATATCGGCCGGTATCTCACGAATGAATGCATGGATGTTGGCTTCCAGTGCGTCAATCGAAGCGGGCTTGTCCCTATAGACATTAGCCTTGACATACCCCCACAAAAAATAATCTAATGGTGTCAAATCGCACGATCTAGGCGGCCAATTGACCGGCCCGAAACGTGAAATTAACTGTTCACCAAACTCGCCTCGCAATTGCGCCATTGTTTCGCGTGCTGTGTGGCATGTGGCACCGTCTTGTTGAAACCACATATCATGCAAGTCAAGAACTTCCATTTCGGGCAAAAAAAAGTTTGTTATCATCGCTCGGTAGCGTTCACCATTGACAGTAACGCTGCGATTCGCATCATCTTTGAAGAAATAGGCCCAATAATGCCGCCGGCCCATAAACCGCACCAAACAGTGGCTTTTTCGGGATGCATTGGTAGCTGTTGCAATGCTTCTGGCTGATCTTCACTCCAAATGCGGCAATTTTGCTTATTTACGTACCCATTCAACCGAAAATGAGCCTCATCGCTGAACACAAGCAGCGCGCGATGAACATTTCGAACCGAGCACGAATTTTGATAGTAAAATTCAATAATTTGCAAGCGTTGTTCATTTGTAAGACGATCCATGGTTAAATTGCAAACCAAACTGAAGCTGTTTGACAGTGACACAAGGTACTAAACACACGTCAGCTGTCAAAACCAGTGTTGCCAAAACCAAACCAGCTTAAAAATCACCCGTTACAAACAGAAATAACCGTGGTCTGGGACACTTTGGGGTCGATTTGACACCTTTTAGAACACTCAAATCCAAAACAAGCAAAAAAGGATTCATGGATCATATTAATTTATATGCGTAATATAATTTTTAAGGCAAAAATCTGCAAAGGTCACCCCGATTTCAACTATAAAAGAAGTTTAATTAATTATAATTTAAAAACGAGCAGCAAGAAATAAAGAACAAAAATCCTTTGATTGCATTCATTATCATCCCCCCCCCCCCCAAAAAAAAAAAAAAAAATTTCCGCACAAGCAAGAAACTGATTTTTGCTTTTTGTTCTTCTGCCATCAGTCACCACACCAGACCACCCAGCACCCCAGCACTCACATCCTCATCACCTAGATCAATGAGCACGCACAAGCACACTTCCCTCAGTCGGCGCACGGCGGGTGGGTGATTTAATTTATTTACTAGATACAACATTGACTATTTATTAAAACCCCATGTCAATCGAGCATAGGCTTTTTCTCCCCTAACTCAGCAACAGACAGAGCCAGCAGCAACCATTGATGAACAACAAATCGCAGGGGTGTTTTTTTGTTGTTGGTTTGGATGGTGGTGAAAATTGCATGCGGCAACCAACAAGTTTCATACTTAAACGTTTCGAGGCAGAATCGCTTAGGGTTGAATAAATTTTAGCTGGGGGCGCTGCACCCTATAGTTTTACTCATATTCTTGGCTTTCATTTCCCACTCTGTCAACCTTTTTGTGAAATAATGTGAAGTGACATACCCTTCAAGATAATAGTGGTAGTGTGTGCTGCTATAGCTGGGAGACTTTTAAGACTGCCCCTGCTGCATTTATATGTGCGTTCAGAATAATGACATCGAAATGGATTTCCAATAACTGGGACTGGGAATACCAAAGCGATGTGTGATGGGTAAAGGTTGGTGTTGGCGTGGGTTAGTTTGAGAAACAACCCTCTTTTTCGTGAGTGAAGCTGCCGGCAACATATGGCTGATAGATGAATGGCATGGCGTTTGGGTTTCACTGCACCCTCTATTAAGAAAATTGAAAGTCATTGACAATTTGCCACAAGTACGACTTTATCAGTCGGCCACGTTGAGAAGAGTCATCTAGAGCGAGGAATAGAATTTGTTCAGGATTAGAGATTGATAGATGTATGCGTGTTTTATTCCTAGATACCTATAAGCAAAACGAATAAGGGATGCTTCGTTATATTTGTGCATTTTCTTAAAACGAGTAAGTACCTAACAGTAAAACTCAATTATTGTAGGTATTCTTCTTTTCAAACAAAATGTGTTTATTTTTCAACTTTTGTTAGTCAGTAGATAACGTAAATGTGTGTAGGTAGATACGTAACACAATGTTAAGGATTTCATCCTTTCAAACTATATAATATCAGTTTTTAGTGCGAGATCCGAAATTCGGTTTTAAACTCTACGCCTGCAAAATATGTTCATTTAGTTTAAATGTGAGTTAACCTGCCACCAAATTTAGTGAGTAAGTATAACTCAAGATAAAAATTGTGTTAGTGACGGGACTCACGATTAAGATATGTACAAACATCAGTATTCATCCTATAGTGTTGCAGTTTTATTACTGAACGTACCCGATTAACATAATGCAAATTATCGTAACATGTGACACGTAATGTCTGACACGGAACGTTTTACACGTAAAGCTCAAGTTTCATGCATGCACCGATGTAGTCAAGAATTTTAAAAGAAAATGAAAAAGAAAAAGTGAAAATACAAAGATTATGAATATCATATTTTGCTTCTCCTGAAAAATCGTTTTTAGTTTTGACTTCATATATTCTCAACGTGCGATATATGTACACACACATGATATATGAAACAATTAATAATTTTATACTACCACACTCGCAGACAGTCAAACTTTAGTTCTGTTTTCGTATTCTTGGGCCTATAAAAGTTCTAGCGAATAGTAACAACCCTATTAATAAACTCAAATCAAACAAGAATTATCTTTAATCAAAAAAATCTTATAAAAAATAAAATTGAATTTAATTGATGTTTAGATGTTACTTTGCTTATATGTCAATACTTATATATTTTTTTCCGTAAGCCTAGTATCTACTCACCTGTCATGAAATGAAAAATGAAGGCATTCCACAATCTTCTACGGATTTACTTTTGACAAACAATAAGTCTTGGTTTCAAACACAAGCTTTGGAATGTACCTATATTTTTATTATTTAAAAAAAAGTTTAAACCGCGAAATAGTTTCAAATATTTAGAATCACCAGATCGCAAAATTTTATCAAAAAACGTTTGCATATTTCCGTTATGTGAATTTTTTGCCAAAAATTTGAAACGCAGCTTTCTTACAATTACTTTGATCATTAATTGTTAGGGTGGTTTTCTTGAAAATTTCGGAAAAAAACAAAACCGTTGTATAGTAGGGACAGCTACTCATATACAAAATAAGCTGACACAAAAATTTGAATTTCTCCTCTAGGAAATCTGTACCAAATTTGAAGCCCCCGTCAGTGCTCTATCTATAGGTTAAGTAACAGTAGACGCACAGACCGAAGGACGTTATGACAAAACCCAAATTTTCGAACCTACGGGTTTGACTGTACCATGATGGACAAGCAGACATCCCTGAAAAAGAACGTCCTACATAAAAGATGCAACTCTGTCTCCTCTCTTTGTCCCAGACGTATGTAGGTACGTGCTTGCCAATGTAATTCTGATTGTGCAACTCAATCCTTCATTCAGTAATTATTACAAAATTTCTTCTTTTAATTAAAAGCACACGTTGTTTGTCACAGGGTTAAATTACGATAAACACGTGACTCTGATATAAAGTTACGAACAGCAATTTTGTCCTTTTTCAAAAGCAAGCAAACTCATGATGGCTCCTGGAAGAGGTTTTTTTTTTACTAACAATATCAAAGATATCATATTTAAATTGGCTTATTCACAGAGATACCTATATAGGTATAGTTTTATGGTGCTCATCCTCTTATCTGTATAGGTTAAGTAATTACCAAATGAAACAATATATTCAGCTATAAACCAACATCTATAGGACATATGCTTCTACCGACGGACATTTTTGAAAACTTTTAATTACACTTCAAATTTTCATAGCAAACTATACCTACACTTACCAACTGTCGCTCGCGCTGTGCATCCCCACAAAATTTCATGGAACCCAAACGCAATCTTCTTCCCCGCCAAGCCAAAGGGTTGCAAAAATTATTTTAAATTTGAAAAGTTTCAAGCAGTGAATGTGCCACAAACGAAACGGTAATTTCTACTAATGGATGCTCAAAAGCAAATTTTCAAGTTGTCTTTTGGATGCGCGCCCAGACCGAGGATGAAAATGCTTCTTTATTTTTTTGTTGCTCAAGGTCACAGCAATGCATTCTATGTATTTTGTTTTTAGGAAGGGAGATAGTTCTGGAGAGCTTGGGAATCTTTCTACGCATTTGGAAATTCATTTTTCCAGGAAGAAAATTGATAAGGAATAAAAATATAGAATTTGTGATTCATAATGGAATGTGTTCTAAATTTCACTGAGAGATGAAGAGAGAATAATAGCGGGAAAAACTTTTCATCATACATGCTCCATCAGTGAAAAAAATCTTGCAGATATTGCGCATGGCTGAGTTTGAAGCTGGAAAAATTGGGAAATTTTTGACAGGGAAATTTGTTGTTATTGAACGATTGCATTATGCGACTGCATATAGTGTCATATCGTTTGGCTAATCTCAAATTGAATTTTCATAAATTTATTTCTTCAAAAGTTGTTGGTGTTGGAATGGCAATCCCATCCACTTCCAACCAATCCATATTTTTATTTTTACAAACTGAAAGAAAGATTTGAATTTATTTTCAATCAGTTTAAAATAAAAATTATTATTTGCTCTCAATACATTAGCACAATATGTAAGAAATATGTTCTTCATATAAATACAAAAATTTTAGTCGAAGTATGTATGCACATACACATATTGTTTTTTTTTTTTTAATAAATGCCTATAGATTTTTTTTTTAATAAATTAATAAATTATTAACTAATAATTAAATTTTCAACCTTTTTTAACAAAAAAAATCCTATAATATTTTTAAATATTAAGGGTATATTACTTTCTGTAAGACTTTTGCATGAACACTCCTTAAAAAATACTTGTTAAATATCACATCAAACACAACACAAATGTCATTTATAAATTTATCAGGCTTATCTTTATGCTTTTCGCATCAAATTGATGAGATAAATTTATCAGATTTGCAGCAAAATATTTACAAACAAATTTTGACAGTTGTTCGTTTCTGGGGAGTTAAAAGTATCTGGTTTTTGAGTTTTATCCGGGTTTTCCGCCATTGCATGAATATCCTTATTATTTAACCAAAATATGAACCTAATTAAATAAAATTGTAAAAAAATATATTCTCAATCCGGAAACTATAAACTGGGCTCAAAATTCAAATTCCAAATCCAGAAGCTTCGATCATTCTAAATTTTGATTAAGAGCCGAATTTTAAATCATTAATTATTAAATATTCAGTTAACTGTCAGGAACAAAAATGTTTACTTTATTTGAAGAATAAGTAAAACTACCTACGTACTAATGTTTAATGAAGTTGTTACGTTTTTATTTACGTACGTATTTATTTATATACAAAACTTTAATCGACTAAAAAAAATACTTAAAAATAATTTAATATTTAATGATGTGTAAAAACTCAAGCAAAGTGGAGTATGTCCAAAATTTCAATATATAGTTTCTTAAATTTGAGCTTAGATTTCAGTTTAAAGTGGTGACATTTAAAATAAAATATACCCAAGTACACCAACTTACCTTTAAGGAAAAATATTTTTTCATAAAAATTTTTATTTGGCAAAACATATATGTAGGTACATTGTATATTTTTTTTATATTAAAATCAAAAAATCTTTATTCGCTTTGGCGTGTAGCTTTTCATATTTTTTAATTTTAAAAATCATTTTGTGAGAGTTCCGCCTTTATTCAAAATTTTAAATTATATTAATGTAGGTATATTTCCCATAAAGTAAGTGTCGATAACTACATTAAAATCTAGGTTTTTTTCTTTTGAAATAATATTTTTTGAGTACCTAATACGTTACGGCGGTTGTTTCGTCAGTAAAAAATTGTTTTTAATTTCAAAATAAGCAGTGTCTTAGTATTAACCATCCCATCACATCATCACCTTCTAATGAAGAGTTTTTCTGATAAAAGTCGTGTCACAAAGATTTTCAGCTGATTTATTCAATTTTGTTCAAGCATACTTAAATGGGAAATAATAAAAAAAAAATTGAAAATGCATTAGAAATAGAAAATAATGAAGTAGGTAGATAGGTACTTACCTATAATGCAAATTAACAAGCGTTGAAATTCAGATTTATTTCGTTCCAATTTCAAAAGCTTCGGAGCAGCTTTTGTTCTCTTTTTTTGGTATCGTCGCGTCTCATCGTCTATTTGTTTTCGTGTTCAACAGTTTGTAGGGGTATCTTTGTAAAGATTTGTTTTTTTTTGTTAGGAAGATAATCATTTTTAAAACCCAATCCTACCATATGTTTTTCAATTCACAATGCGCACTTAACAAATCATACCACCATCATCACACCATTAAAACTAATACGCAAAGTATATCAAGAACAAGAAATCACCCTTCAATTTTTGCAATATAGAGGTAGGTAGGTAGGAATCAAATATTCATTGCATTTTAAAGCACAACTTTAATTCACATACGGAACGTGTCCAGAAAATCAACAAATAATTCTCTTTACTTACCACAACAAAATAAACAGAGTCGAGAGGTAGCATTTACTCGATGACAAGAGTTTCACCACACACCGTGGGAAAAATAGTACCCTAGTCTCTCATAACTATATTGCATACTTATGAGCGCCACCCACAACACCAACTTTAGAGATACAAACAAGAGCCGTGCAGTGTGTCCAGAGTTATTTTCATCTCTATAACCGACCACCGACTACGTAAAGTATACAACAATTGAAAAAACAAAATTCAACTCTCACCATCATGCGTACTCATACACTTACCCCATTCGCCACCGCACACCGCTGCGATTGCACCCCCAATAAGGATCTCCCAACAAGTGAACTCCGCGCATATCCTTCCAGAGCCTGTGCTCGTGACTTCTCTCAGTTTCGTATATAACTGCGCTGTTGTTCGCCTCACGAGTCAGTCGTCGTGATACCATTGAATCCAGAGCAAGGGTCGTTTCGAAAAGTCGCCCCTAATCACAACAACAACAACTAGCTCACAAAAAGTACAGAATAGATATTTTTCCAAAATTAAAAAAGTATCTATTGTGTTTCTCTATCGTTTTTTGTTAATTGTTCTATTCGGTTGCGAGGCTTAAACTTAGCTTAACGTCATTGTGGATTGCATTTCTATTTAACGGTATACCATCACCCCTGTAAGCCGGCCCTGATGCTGATTGACCCTTTTCCGTAAGTGGTTACAGGACCCAGCAGAATTGTTTTTTTTTTTTCGTTATTTTTGTGTGGTTTTGTTTTCAATCGCGTTCTGATTCTAATTTTCCGTGAGGAATATTTACAAATTTGCCTCGAATTTCGATAGTGGGTTCGTGTGACAGATGTGCCGTCGAAAACGACGACGGCGAATTTTCGACACCGTGACAAAGTGAGTGGTTTGAGTGTGAGAGTGAGAGCACTGGGAAAATCCCTGTTAACGAAAATATGTAAATTTAGTGTGTATTCAATTTTGTATGAAAAAGAAGAGAAGGAGAAAATGTAAAGAATACAACCAACCAACCAAAAGTAATTTCTAAAAAAAATAATAGTGGAAGTGAAAAATCATCTAATACTGGTACGAATAGTGAAAATCCTGTTTTCATTGTCCTCCATATCTATATCTGCACAACCAACTAACCAACCATACCTACCATCACCCATCCTCCCTCAATCCTCTTTTCTATCATCTACACTCTCCATAACACACTCACACACAAGCACACAAACTGAATTGTACTTGTGTTGTTAAGCGGCACTCGAATTCGGGTGTACAATATTCTGTACCTCATGCAAGTCCTTTTTTGTGTAGTTACTCGAAACTCGTAAGGATTATGTAAATTTTTATTATTATTATTATTTTTTTTTTTTTTTGCGAACTAGAACACGTTTTTTATTTGCATTGTTTTTAGTGGCTTTCTCGGAGCGGAGTTTATGGTTTTAGACATTTTTTCAACATAAAATCCTCTATCTGTGCAACAAGAGAGAAGGGAATCGTGGGAAAATGTTGGCTTTTTGAGAGAATGGGAAATTAAACTGTGGGTATATTCACCTTATAGAAAATCGTTTGCAAATTCAGCTTTGAAATGGTTGTGGTTTTGTTTCAAAGAAATTTGAAACAGTATTTTCGTCCTTAAAAAGTTTGTTTCGCATTAATAATTGTTTTTCATGTGTTTTCATCATCCCATCACCCCCACTCCCTACATCACGAAAAGAAGAATACCATTGTTTATTGTTGTTTGTAGGGAGGTAGAGGTATACACTTACTTATCCTTGGCTTTTGCAAGCGTATACCAGCGCTATTGCATAAAACCCATTTTCAAGTTGTAACAGATGATATTGCCGACGACGGCGACCGACGACGAAGAAGACGATAGTGAGCAAACGCGTGCAAAGCAGCTTAAACGTCGTCGTCGTCGTCGTCAATTCCTCAAAACTTTAAGATGGCTTACATACGAACAATGTGCAACAAAATGTGCTGGAGAAAGCGAGACGTATGTACTCCCTTCGTGTGCCATGTTGCAATCTAAGGATTCCATTATTTATTTGTAAACCTCTTCAAGAGGAGCAACTGGGTAAAACGGGGTAGAGAAGAGGTACTTTTTCGCAAAACCACCCATTTGCTCCCCCACTTCTCTGGTAAATTATTTCAAAACTTTTGCAAGGACACAATCACAATACAAAAACATTTATTATATTATATTCAGCTGCAACCCTTTGCTAGCGACTTTCTTTGAGTGCGAAACTTACTGAGTACAGTTAGATGCATTTAGTGCCAACATCTACTATAAACACACCAATCAACGTCTTCTCCAAAAGTAGTTGCATGTTGAGGACAAAATAAAGCAATTGAAGTTTTTTTCTGTAGGTATGTACACATTCTATACTGCTCTGGAAGAGTTGCATCAAGATAAAGGACCAAGTGAAAATAGGGAAAGAGTCACAAGTTGCACAGCATACCTACACACACGTATACCTAAATATTTCTTGAGTTTTATGATTTTACCGTTAAGAACAGTATAAATGGCGTATTCCTTTTAGGATAATTTTCTATCTTATATTCGAATAATAAAATACATTATTAAAGTTCAATGAGAAGAGGTCCTTATACTTCGTCCTTTTTATTTTTTTTTGTTTTCGAAAAGCATTATCAAATTTATTTTGAAAGAACACGGACTAAGTTGGGGAAACCTATAAGCTTTGCAGCAAAAATTGCATTTTAAAATCGAATGCATGCACAAATGGTAGCACAGAACAGAAATATTAAGCAGCCAGACTTTAATTCAAAAGCCATTGGAATATTCTCTTTTTCATTTTGAATTTCGAGGAAACGCTCGATAATGGGAAACTCAATAATGTATTGGAAAATAATGGAGAAGATAATGTGCAATGATTGTGAAATTTTAACTGGGATTAAACATACAGTGGCACTGGGGTGGGGAGAAGACTTAATTCGCACTGATAAGATTAAATTAAATTTTTAAATTTAAAGCTTGTGAAAATACAGTAGAAAATTGCAATGGAACAGAAACGTTCAATGAAATAAGATGAAAAGGTAAAACCAAAAGTAGCTTATAGTTAATACATAAATGGATCCACCTGTAGATTTATTACATAGCCCGATTTACGTGTTTTTGAATACAAATTTAACTGATATGTAAATTCTTGGCAGTTTAATAGCATCTGCAAAAAAAAAACACAAATTATCTTGAGAGGATAAAATATTAAAATAAAAATATTTGTAATATTCCTTAAAATCAGTTAGGTAATACAATAATTAATTTCTCTGTTAAAAGGTGCACAAAAAAAACCGAATTAGTTCCGTGGAAAATGTGATTTGTGATTTCAATAAGCTTTTATTTTTAAATAGTTGCAAGAAACTCAATCAATTAAAAAAAAAGAAAATCATTAACATTTGAGCCAATATTCAGATTCAGATTAAAGTACATAGTTTCGTGCTTATTTATTTTTTGAAAAATGGTTTAACGATTTCGATTATCCATTTAGCTAAGAATTCAATAAAAAATTTCAATAAAACTGCGTTTTAAGTTTTTGGAAACAAAATCACAAAAATTAAATTCCGGTTTTATTTTTTTTTTTTTAGAAAATTGGGTTATTTTTGGGGGGTTCTCCCTAAAAAAATCATTCTTCAACTGTTATTACTAAAAACAAATAAGATTTTCTATTTTAAATTACTAAGACTAACTACATAATAGAAATGTTTTGAAACCGTAAGAGCGTTTTTTTAAAGTCAAGTGAAAAACTGATAAATAATTTTTTTTCATTAAAAAGAAAGTATTCCTAATTTTCGATAAAATTAAAAAAAAACTAAATTCAAAAGAATTGAAGAGAATTAATATTTTTGTGTAGTTTTTAACATTTTTAATGATGGACGTAGCCGGTTTTTGCATTCTAAGCCGACGATATAAAAAAAACATAGGGATACTTATTTTAAGAATTAGGACTTGGGTAGCCAATACCTTCAAAATATACCAAAATATTGAATTTTCAAAACAAAAATTTCAAGAATCGAGATATGAAGGTACATTCCTACGTAACGACTTGTATTAATATGCGCACTGACTTACTTTAGTATTCAATAAACATGATAGAATTTGGCCAATGATTAGTGGAGTAAAGATATAATAAAGATTATATCAGATCCCATTTAAAGTGATTTTTATTAATTAAGTTGTATCACTAAAAGTTAACCATATATGTATGCACCCACCTATAGGCACGTCTTTTAGCTTAAAGAAATTGTTTGAGCCAGTTTCGTAATTTTTTTCATTAGGTACTTATATGGCAGTTATATAATTATTTTTAAAACTAAACTACATGTCAATCTCTCTTTTTAGTAGGCAATTGCAAATGTGTTTCGAGGTTTTGGACTTAGGTAACGACCGAAAGAGAGAGTAATTGTTGACCAAATATTTTCATCTCCTCTGTCATTGTTCTGCTTTTTCAGAACTTATTAAAATCTTGAGTTAAACTATATCTACTTTACATATCACCGCAACGTAATATTATAAATGAATTTTATACAAAAAATATTTTTCTATCGTTACCGAAAATCTCAACTTAAGTGTGTGATATAATTATGTGTGTAGTTACTTCCTTGAATTTAGAACCTAAACAATGTCTATTAAACTTATTTCGTACTTAAGAAAGGCAGCTATTTTCCCAGAAGAACTAACTGTGATATTTTTAAAGCAAAAAGCACAATAGGGCATATAGACAAAGTTGATTGTAAAATTGAATTTTAGAGGCAGTTCATTACCATTTGGAGCTCAAGAAAAACAAATAAATTACTTTGCTTGGATTCATGGTTACGCTTGTATAGAGGCAGTCAAAATAGATCAATTTTTGACGTCAGAAAGGAAATTCTTTTTTTTTAGTTTTTGGGGCAAATATTGCAAATCACTGGATTTTTTGTCTCTATATTCAAAAAATAATTGTTCATTATTTATGTACACCTTTCTAAATTTTTAAAACTTAAA
This sequence comes from Leucozona laternaria, assembly GCA_932273885.2. Classification (NCBI taxonomy): domain Eukaryota; kingdom Metazoa; phylum Arthropoda; class Insecta; order Diptera; family Syrphidae; genus Leucozona; species Leucozona laternaria. The sequence continues at coordinate 114,813,089 of OW026368.1, read as the reverse complement.
AGTTTTTTCTGGAGAATTGTTCTCCATAGTAAAAAAGTCTTATTTTAGCAGAAGATTCTAAAAGACCCTGTACAATAGCGTTTTTTTTTTTACTAAATTGACTTTTTTTTGGTTTTCAATAGCTTCACCGTTTTTTTTATAGAAATCCAGTGCTTTTAAATAGTTTAAACAATAGGTATTGGCATTTAAAAATTCAACAATCAATTTTTGTTTAATAAAAATTAAATCATTTTTTAGCATTTTGATCTTGTTTGTCCTACTTTGTCTCTAACGATATAATGTCATAACGTTACTGAACCATTTACCTGTTTAAATTTTCGGTAACTAACCCCATCACAGTTTGTTGTTAACCTTAAGAGCAAGTTCGTGCGATCGAATAGCGTATATTTTTTTTTTACAATTTTTCGCCGTTTATACCTACACGTTTTCATTCCATTCGTTTTTGAGACAATGACTTTTTCTTTATGTATGCAAAATGTATATAAATATTAATTTTTCGAAATTTTAATTGTTTTGTTTTTCTTGGTTTTATTTATCAGTAATGTGCTTTTCCAGACTGAAAACTGAAAAAAATTTAATTGATAAATTATTTTTGATTTATTATTATGAAAGAATATAAACTTAAAGGACATAATATTTTATTTTAATTTATAATAAATTAATATTTTATACTAAATTTAGTAAACGTTAATATAAAAATAATAATTGGGAACATTTTTATTTCCTTTATTGTACAAACACATACAAAATTCATCCTTTTCTTAAATATTTAGAATTTATATATTTTTTTTTTCAGTAACAATACATTAGATTTTCGCATTATAGGACTTAATACGGTGATAGTACCTAATAATAGCTAAAAGAGTTTTTTTTTAATAAATTCGGTAAAGAATCAAAATTTAAAATAATAAATCAGTTGTGTGAAGTTCTTAGGCTATCATCACCAATATGAAGGTTTCTGAGTTAAACAAATTATTTAGTTAAAAGTATAAATACAATTATTTAACAACTTCTGTTTTTATATAAAGGTATTTCAGTTTATTTTCATATTTTTATTTATATTCTGAACATTGGGAAAATAACCTTTATGTTTTGGATTCTTTTCAGAAGATAAATTAATTATCGATGTGTTTATTTTTAATAATAGAGTTGTTTTAAATGCGTTGATGACAGGGTTTTTTAACATGTCATGGAAAATTTATTATTATTTTTTCGTCAATATTTTGTTTTGTATTATTTTGTAAAATTACAGTAGACGCTCGATATAGTGAATCTCGGTAGAGTAAACTACCCAATATAGTGAACACACAAAATTTTATACAGACTACTCTAAATAGTGAACAAAAAAATCTCGTTATAGTGACCACACTATTTTTTCAGAACTTAACAAGAATTTTCCAGCTACAATGTGTGTACAGTTATGTCGATTGACTTTTAAGAAGTTTTACTGTTCACTTATGGCTTCTACATTCACCAAAGTAGGAATACACAAAACGCAGTATAACACAAGTTAATCGTGTTGCTACCTTGTATGACATATATTGTGGTTGACATAGGTGAATGGAACGAAGACATGGTCTTGTCAGAAATTGAAGAAGCCGAAAATGAAAATGGTGAAGAAGATGTTCAATTGGCTGCTGATTGGGACTCATCAGGCAGGACATTACAATGCAGATTTTTCGTCTGATGTCTTAATTATGAAACGTTTGCAGGAAAAAGCAGTAAAAATTAATTTAAATGTGAGAAAGACAAAAACAAAATTGAAAAATTATTTTTCTAAAATTTTATATTAAAAAAAAGAAAAATTCTACATGGAGAATGGATGGATGTTTTTTATGAAGTGTTATGTTTTTTGTTTGAATAATAAACATTTTTTAGTTGATGTTAATGTTATGAAATGTTTTTTTCCTAATTAAAACTTTACACCGGACAAAATATTCGTTTTGAATCAAATTCTACTTTGAAAAAACCTTTTTGGCTTCTCTCTCAAAATAGTGCACAATCTCCATATAGTGAACATGCCTGGTTTTAATTACTTCACTATATCGAGCGTCTACTGTATTTGTAAACGAATTTTAGAGTAAATTAAATTTTAGATGTATTTGTTGCTTTCTGTGTCAGTTTGGACAGATAAAATACCTACTTGAAAAAAATGTAATATATACAATTGGTAATGTTTAGTTAGACATAGTCAACTTATGTTTTCAGATCAATAAATTGTATCTTATTCCAGTGTTGGTTGATTAGTTAACCAGATAAAAGATAACTTGAACTTTAAAAAAAAACAATGAAGAATTGAAAGATATTCCTATTCCCATTATACTTCCAAAAAAGCAAAATATATATGTATATTTATATAAGAACAAAAAATAGTTTTGGTTCAGACCAAATTTCAACATTTCAGAAACATTTATGAAATTTTTCCCGTATTTTTCTTAAATATTTCAGTAATGTTTTCGAAAAGTTTTTTTTTTTTGGTGTCGACGATGGACGAAACATTTCTACAATGTTTCTTATTAAAGAACTCGAAGATATGGATGGAAGTGAGTTCGAATAAATCACTTGGTGTTTCATGAAATCTCTATTGTCTGTGCTATGCCTTTCCTATTTGTTTGAGAACTTTTAAACCAACAACAGGTCAAAAATATAGGATTCCAAAAAATCACATTTATGAAGTTGATAAATTCAATTTTAATTCTGTCTTAGCCTATAGTTTAGCCTGAGGTTTAAATTAAGGTTTGTAGTAACGAGTAAAAGTGTAACTTATTGAAAGCTGCCCCGCAAGACGCAACATAATAATAAAAATATGTTTTGACAACTAAGAAGAGCTCTCCAACTTATCTGGAGAGAAGTTCTCGAAATTCATTAATACCTCTAGATGGCGTCCAATCATCCAGGATATCACAAGGGATCTACATTGATCTATAAGTGTCATAGTAATTACATCCTCTATCAGCCCAATAACCTAAGCTAACCTTTCAAATAAACAAATTCAATTAAGCGTTAAACGAGAAAATCAGAAAAATAGTTTTTACGGAATATTATAGAACAAAGAACATAAATAGATACACACCAACAGTAAAAAACAGAATATTCTTAATTAAAATCGTAACAGCCATTTTCTATGGGAACAAACCAGAAATTTTCTCATTAGAAAAAAAATATTTAAAGACTAATGTTGAATGGTTAAATATTAAGACACTGAACTTTGCAAGCAGTTTGAAAATTAATCTTTTTGGAAAAAGAAAAGTAGTAAGAATGATTTGATTTTGAGAAAAATCGATTTGTGACGAAAGAGTCTCCACAAGCCATTATTTATAAAAAAACACGAAAAATGTGAGACCCGTTCTGTTTCTAACACGATCTACAGCCCAAACCACTGAAACAATTTTATTCAAACTTGGTATAATTAAGGTTGTTATATGATTTTTCATAGACGGGATTTAATTTGATGTAAAGGTTCAAATACAATGAAACGAGCTTTTACTACTTTGATAAAAAAATGTGTGTCAGGTACTGTGTACATTTTGGTAAAAAAAAAACTTACCAAAAACTTGCACTCAACATAAATCATTTTTTTTGGTTTTCAACCGATGGCCGATTTGATAAAAAAAATCAAACAGGAGCTTCTTTAAACTTGAAATGCTGTAACGATTTTAAAATGTTTGTTTGTATAAATTCATATTTGTTCAAGAAATGAGATAGCTCAATATTTTTTCAGATCAAATTATTTTAAGATATTTGTTTTTTTTTTCATAATAAAATTGGATTAAAGCACAGCACCACTAATAAGGGGAGACTGATGATAGGTGGCTTGGCACCCCTTAAAACAGCTGTATCTCTAGCCAAAATAAACGAATTATAAATTAATTCGTAAACAATTGGTGGTAGCACCTTTAAGTTGTTGTTGTTGTTGTTCAAAAATTCAATGATATTTGTTTTAGCAATTTAAGGAACGAATATCATACTTTTTTTAGATTTTTGTCAAAAGTCGAAGTACTTACATATATATAATGTGTACAACGAAGTCTTATACATATATTTTTTTTTAAGCTCTGATTCACTTGAACGTAAGAACAAGTTTATGTGATCCAGTTGTGAATTTTATTTTATCTACCGATTTGTTAAAATTGTTTGACTTACGCGACCGACTAAAAATGGTTCTATTGACAAAAATTATACGGCAGTCGTTTTGTCTTCTCAAAATCTCGATACGTCATTTTTTAGTTATTTATTTATTTTAGTTCAGGAAATATCCGGGGAAATTTGGGATAACTTATTAAACCATTTAATTTTTTTGACATAACCTTTTTAAATAGCTGGTATGGAAATAAAACAAATTTTCGAGATAAATTTTGTAGATATAATATGCACGCTTACGCAACACCGTAAAGCCATTTCAAAATTCTGAGTATTTACATTAGTAGAGTTCTCCTGCAAAACAATACAATGTGAAGCAATAAAACCTAATGTCACGTTATATGTATGTTACATTTAATGTTTGAACATTACAATATTAAAAAATGACGACATAAGAAGAATTATCGAAGCCTTTACCGCAGGTATCGTTTCCATACAAACTCCCTTCAAATTTTATTTCCATTTGCAACCCTGTAAGTATAAGTCCAGTGAACGAAGACCGAAAATCATAAAATAAATTCAAAAAATCATCTAGTCTGGGTAATTGTTTTAACGGGTAGGGGTGACCCACAGGTCCCCAGACCACGAGATTAAGACAGGAATAGGGGGGGGGGGGGGGGTAAAGGTCCCTTTTCTAGTATTTCGCGAATATCTTGAAAACCAAGCGTATTAGCGGAAAAGCCCAAATAACAAAATTAAAGTAAATTAAATTTTCTACAGAAAAAGTTTTATTCATATTTTAGCTAGAAGCGTTAGTAAGGGAGATGTGAAGAAGTGTCAAAAAATCTAAAAAAAACGGCAATTACCTTACAAATTTACACTGCTTATGATAGGTATACAATACAGTTGTCACAAGATCCGTTTCATTTTATTTTCATAAGTTGATCTGTAGGGATCATAAGCGATAGTAAAATGCGGCTATTATATTTCTGGGCTGACAAAAATGGTAGTGAGTTCGATGCAATTGATAAACCACAAAAGTATCACTGAGGCTTCCGTGGCACGTGACTTTGGTTTTGAAGAGAATGTTTCTAGGAAAAAGTTATTTTAGTTAAAATTTACATACATATATGTATGCATTATACCTACTATGCCCACTTTAGTTGATGATTGGGTCGGTACCCGTGAAATAGTTATTAAGTAGTAAATCTATTGTAATATTCATATTTATGATGGTGCAAAAAGCCTTGCAACCTATGCAAGGCGCATTTGTTTTGATATATAAAAACTTTGCTCTAAATTCGAAATATAACCATAACTATTTTATACATTATAGCTAAGAAGTCGAAAACTTCTAACCGCTGATATTATAACAACTACCGATATATTTTTTAACACTCAGTTTCGAATTAAATGACTGTTTCAAAATCTTACACACATACATACCTACAGAATACATATACATATGTACCTATGTCTATATTCTTTTCTTTTTTACATGTTTGTAATGTATGCTTATTTCTTCCATTTCGAGTACCTATACCTACGTACATAAACAAATTATTGAATAAATTATTTCTTTTGAAAAATTTAATAATGCATTTGTTTTCTTTTTTTTCAGGAAAAATTCAATGTCAATGTTCACGCGAAAGTGTTGAGAAATAATAAAAAAAATTGTGTACAAAGTGATGAAAAATCAAAGAAAAATTAAGTCCTCAAGGCCACATCCGCACAGAAAAGTGTAATGCAAATTGTCGAAATTGTCAGAACAGAATGTGGATTAGGAATTTAGCCGAGGGGTTCCGCAACAAGTCAAGGTATGTATATTGTATAAATGCGTATATTAAATATACACAGAATCAATATTCTTATGTACCTACTTATGTATTTTTTTATGCATAGCCTGACGTATATACAAATACATATAGCTATCAATAAATGTAATTCTCCCTCTGTTGCTGTTGTAAATTCCACAGACAAGTTAACAAGAAAGGAACGTTCGTCCTGGTTCCTTTGTCAATGGATAAAAATTAAATTCGATTAGGGGGTAGATTCTTTATCACTTTTGCTATATCTAATTCAAATCAGAATACCATAAAGGGGCAACAATACACATCTCCACCCACTCTTCTGCTAGCTGGTTCTCGACACATAATCGATATTGATACGCGAAGAAAGGTTCCAGAAGGATAAGTATAAGTTTAGGCTGTTGTGAAGAGATATAGAGAGTGACAGAGGAGAGGAGAGGAGAGGAGAGGAAAAGAGGATCCCGCATCTCGAAGCTTGTAGGCTGGATTCCGCGCCACAATCTCTCTCGTCCAATCAAATTCAAATTAATATTTATTTATGCAAGGCAGAGACATAAATCTCTCCATATACACACAGAGTCATCTATTGTAAGGCTCTTATTCAGACCTTCGTCTGCCGAAGCCAAACGAAGAATGTGGCAAAAAGGATCAAGGGATAATCTAAATATGTAGGTGCGATATAATTCTTAACAATTGAAAATCAAAAATCTGGGCCTTTGAACTTACCTATATTGCTGTGGATGTGTATGATTATATATATGTCATTTTGTCACCACCTGTACAATTTTGGTGATTGGATGTACCTACATTCCTTCAGGCCAGTTATTTTACATGCCTCTACGTACAACGTATAGAAGTTGTTGTATAGCCAGAGGACAATAATTTTCAAAATTTTCATTCATTGGTTATGAATTATTCAGACAGTAATGAATTTCAAATTGTAAGGAGCTCTCATTTCATATCCGGGAATGGTGGTGGTTGTGGCGGATACTAACTTGATAACGTAGTGATTTATCTGCCAGTGTTACTGCCTTGTTTGTGCAACAGGTACATTCGCTCCACCACAACTGCCTTTCGATATCGATAGAAGTTAACAAATTTTTCTTTTTTTTTCTTCTCGACTTTTATGGATCCTTTTCGGATCTTTATGTGCCCTAATTTAAGAAGAAAACTTTTCAACGACAAGCTATTTATAGACAGTAGTATATAGATCCAGTGAATCCCATTTGTTAGACTTCTTCGTTTTTGTAAGAAGGGTTTCATTTTTTTTTTGTGTTTTTTGAACGAAGCGTATACATTCAACATTGCCATTGACTTAAATTAAATAGGAAATGTTTAAAGATGGATAAAGGATATTTTCAAAATAATGTTACATTAATATAGATTCCCCACCTAAATGAACCCAAATTGTATACGGCATTGTTTTTTTTTAGTCTACATGCTGGTAGTTTGAACTAGCTATGTACCTACTAATTTAAGCTGGATTTTAGTGCAGAATTTTAATTTCTTGTTTTGACGCCTTAAACACCCTAAATTTAATAGTTTGCCTTTGATGTTATTAGGTGATAGGCCCAAATTCAGTTTTTTGTAAATAAAGGGTAAATGGCGCAAAACATCGAGTGTAGCTTCGGCTGTGTGGCACGTAGGGCCGTCCTGTTGAAACCAAATGTTGCCAATATCCTCCTCTTCAATTTTTGTGAACAAAAATTCGTTCAACATGGCCCGATAACGATCGCCATTGACTGTAACGGAAACTCCTTGCTCATTTTCGAAAAATGGCCCAATTATGCCTCTGGACCGAAATCCGCACCAAAAAGTGACTCGTTTTGGGTGTATCGGCTTTTTAATGTATGCGTGCGGGTTTTCTGTGCCCCAAATGCGACAATTTTGCTTGTTTACTACCCGCCAAGATCAAAATGAGCTTCATCTGAAAAGATGATTTTTTGGCAAAATCTGCATCTTCTCTAAGTCGATCGCAGGGCCACTTAGCGAAGCGTATACACAACCATATTCGTTCAGCGGAAGGATAAAACTAATTATCTGTCAAATCAGACATAATCTAAGTGTTACCATTCACGAAATAAGCACTTGTTGTATGTGTTGGCTCATCATAAGACTCATTATAAGAAGGTATAAGTAGGTCTTCTCAGTTTTCTTTGACAAAAATACTGCCAGAATTCAAATAAATAAAATATTGTGTGGTAAGTCAAAATCTGAGTGTGTAAATTCTGTCTAATTTTCGGCTTTGAAGCTTTTCATGCCATCTTGTGAATTAAATACAACAAATAGATTATCTGTCAAAAAATGTGCACCTTACTATTACGGAAATTCAAAATTTGTTTGGCCCCAAGAAAAACAGTTTGGATTTTTTGTAAAAAATAATCTTATAGTTACTTTTTTTTCTGAAAAGAAATAGACAAAAAATGTTTTATTTATGCCAATGTAAAAAATGTTTAAATTTGTTACTAAAATTTCAATCGCAATATCTTTTAAGGGTGTATCTTATAGTTAAGTAAGATTTTTGAGATTGCATTTTTGAAAAAGGTTATAATTTTGACTACCTATCCTTATTCTATCCAATGTCACTACCAATTTGTTTCTAATATCTGTTAAATGATTTTGATGAAATTTAATACTAAATTATTATAAACTAGCTGGCCCGCCCGGTTTCGCACGGGTTGAGAAACTTAAGCTTCGCATTAAAATTACAAAAGAAAATATAGATAAATATTGAATACTACTTGATCCAAAGAATCTTTTTACCAAGTTTAGTGAAAATTAGTTTAGTATTGTAGACGGTAAAGTGGAACAAGCAGACAAACACATTTTTTCATTTATAATATTTTAATATAAGAAGATATAAGATAAAGCCATATTTCAAAAAAATATTTCATTGGGGCTAAAACTTCGTAGGTAATTGAGAAAAACGGATGCTTTAGATGGATTTTTTATAAATTTAAATTTAAAATCACAGCCTGATGGAAAAACACTAATCTGTCCCATTGCACATACTCTGCTTGGCAACAAGCTAATCGGTACCAGTTACTCGGTTTCACAAAAATGAAATACGTATTTTTCAACCTGTCCCGTTGCGTCGTCGGTTTTTACATGTGAAAGCTACCATAACATTCATATTTTAAAAAACCGACGATCAGGGCCCTATTTCATAAATATTGACAGGTGACAAATTTAAAAAGTTGTTACACTTGTCTGAGAAAATTGTATTTCATAAGATATTGACATGTGACAAGTTTGTCAGAAAAATACAGTGAAAAATTTGTCATGACAATTTTGTCATACAACTACTGACAAATATTTGTCGTGACAAATTTGTCACGTCGAAAAACGATGAAAATGGAACAAGACCTATGCATTTTGTTTCAATTTTCATAGTTTCTCGAATAATTTTCTTGATGTTAGAAGTTACAGAACGCAGGCACTCTTTCAAATTTTAAATGTCGAAGTTGTCGAAGTTGTGTTATGTTAGTGTATAAAAAAGCCATTAATAGCATCAAAATGATTATTTATTCTGCGTTTAAAATGTTGAGGGCGCCAGCCGCCGGTGCGGCGTATTACTCGGGATTCCAACTAAGAATCATCATCACTTTCACTTGAAAGATCATTATTTAGCATTTTAGCTCAACTTCTGTCTTTTCATTGCTAACACTTGACCATAACTGAGTTTCCTGTCACAATTGTCAATTAAATACTGACAAATGTGTTAATTGTAAATATATTTTTTCTCATTTCATAAAAGATTTGTCGGCTCAAATTTTTCAGAAAATTAATGACAATTGTCGAAAAATACTTGACAATTCACTGTCGTAACAATTTTTATGAACCGAAAAGTAATTGTCTTGTATTTTCCGACAATTGTACAAAATTGTCAAATTGTTAATGGAACAGATTTTGACAATTGTCAAGTTGTAAATTAACAAATTTTCACCTGTAGCTATCGAAATTGTCAATGTTTATGAGGGCCCAGCAAGCAGGTGATGTCGGTTAACTGGAATATCCATACAGAAGGATTTGACCAAATCTATTAAGCTTCTCGGTTAAATATTTTGTTAATTAACTCAGTAGTTCATATATCATATAGCTTACTCATTCCTTACTCATGAAGAAATGTCCATCCAAACCCTTTTTTCAAAATTTGAGGTTCGGAAAATTATACCAACCACTTGAAAGCGGATCCTAGATATTTTTCAGTATAGTTTTTGTCAAAGAGCTTTCGGGTTTTGTTGATTTACCAAGTATTTGAGTTGTAATGATTTATAATGCAAAATACGGCAACTTTGTGAGAGCTTTACAGAGCGACAGGTCCTATCCTATCTTACCTCTACTGATAATTTTGATTGAACAGAGTATACGGATATGAAATTTGGAGCAAATTCATCCACTCCTTAGGGTAAAATATCGTGGTACGCATAGGTATACAATATCTTAACAACAGTTTTCAATATTGCTAATTTCAGTTTTGTAAAAAAAAAAAAACGCACTTTTTTTAAACTCACGAAACCACTCTATCCATATAGAGAAATTACAAGTCGTTTGCAAATGGAACCATCATTTGGCCTGTTCCATTATTGGTACTATCGTAAAAACTAAAACTTTAGTCTTATAATGGCAAAGAGTAAATTGGTTTTCAAATCGTTAACATCTCTAACTCTTTTCAACCATAAAAATAAAATAATCCTTCATTTTTTGTTGATAATTTCAAAATTCTGTGACATTTTTTCCCAAATGATTCCATTTATCCTGCATCCGTTCTGATCGATGATGGGCCGATGCGATGGCCGGAAGGAAGAACAAGCTTCCGATGGTGGCAATTTGCGTGCACAATTTTTGTATTCATTTTGCTTCCATGTCAATGGCTGCAAATTTGGAATTTCTTGTCAATTTTTTGCTGTCATCCCTTTGACAGGAAGCAAGCACACACAAACTAAAAAACTAAATCCTTTGTGAACGTGTCCTTCATCCAAAACTTTTATTCATTCTCTTTAGAAGGAGTGCCGTGTCCTGCGATAGAATGGCAGACATCCAGGCGTTAAACTCTTTAACTAGAAAAAATTGCCATCATCAATTAGTAACTGCTGGCTCAGCTGGTGGTTTACTTGGAAATCCTTTATTCGCTGGAAAAACTTTATGACCTTAACCGTAATCTGTGCGGTGTCAGAGAACAGTGTTTGACCTATTACTCGTATATAGGTCTTTGCTTGACACGCAATTGTGTCGACAAAAAGTTACAATAGGTATAAATGTATGTAAATGATAAATTTGTTTCATAGTTGACACGCTAATGCAATTTCATGCTAACGCATATTAGCTTCTCTGCGGGGTTGGGTATGTAAAGTAAAAAGCCAGAAAGCCGGTACAAAAAGCCATAAGGTAGGTAACATGCGTGACATATTTATGAAATCATAAAAACGTGAAATCGCTGCCCCGCAGAGTTTGAGCCTTTTCATTTTTTATTTATACAAATTTTCAATGTCTGTCATACTGCCACAGCCACTATACTGACTCTGCCATCAGTGTAGATTGTGTTAGCTAGTGTAGGTAAGCGTATAGAGAGCGAACAACGAACGTCCAAATGCTCCTCCCGCTCCAAATTCCTACCTTTTTGAAATCCTCCCCGCAGGCATCAGTGTAAGGGTAGAAATAAAATACCTAAATATATACCTACCCCTCTACCTACATACATGTTGGAAAGAAGGAAGCACGCCGAGCCGGCCGTGTGTATAGGGTATATATGTATATGTAGATATGTATTTATGTATATTCCCTGCGCAATAAATTCTCTTTCAATTTATGATTAAATGATTTATGGTGGATGGAGCCATGCGTTTGAGGATATTATTCAAAAATGTATACTATTCAAGGACAGCAACAAATTGTCGGCCATGTTGTTGCTGATAAAATTTAAAGCGAACACTTGCGAGACAGATAGGCACATTCGTTAGCTCGTTACAAACAACACAAACACTGAGGCCCAATTGTCTGGTGATTTTTGTCTGGAAACATATACATACCAAATAATAATGTTCAAAATATTGTATTGTCGACGAGGACCGACCGACGGACGGGATGAAGTAAGTTATGATGCTCATTTCGTGACGCCTGGAAGTTATAAATTTTCTCGAATCAACAGAAATGATGAAAATCCATAAATCATTTCCAAAGGACTTTTCTATTTTCAAAAACGAAAAGTGTCGACCCTCTTTTCTTTTTGTGTAGTGAAAAGATTTTTGTTTTTCTTTTTTTTTTTTAAGGGTACGTACGGTATGTACTTGTGTACACATATAACAGTTGTGGCTAAGAACTCATAAGTTTGAAGTTTAATATAAAAATGTTTCCTTTAAAAAGTTGATTTCTTTAGTAATTCAAATCTGTTTAAGGGGTTTTACGAATTTTTGAAAAAGGCTATTTCGAGTTTGTACCGTATACCCCCTAAAATTAGTATTGACCATCTTTGTGTTAGGTACCTACCTATTATGGCAAAATCCGATATGTCAATGTTTTTAGGCAAATATGTATTTTCTAAGGATACGTTAATGAAGTTTCTCAATGGAAAGATTTATATTTAAGTTAATGGCTTAGTCTGTAGTTCAAATTTTGGACAAACTCTTTGCAGTAAATCAGGCTGTATTTTGGCAATAACGCGTCGAATATTTACCAAATGCTCAATTGTTTCTGGTTCAATTTTTTCTTTTGAAACTGAATCAGAATTGAACCATATTTTTAAACGTTGCTACGACGTGAGTCAATTCATGATGAATTGCTAAACCAAACTAATCTTAAAACAACCGAGAATTGTCAAATAAGCTTTAACATAAAACAGAGTTACCAATTGATAGTTCTCCACCTCTAAAAAAAACATACTTTTTATAGAAGATATTTACCAAGTTAAAAATAAATTATGAACAATTTCTTTCTATACTGACTATATAGTGCCGTAGATAATATGTAGTGTAGGCACGAAGATTTTCCATGAATTTGTAAACTTTTACCAAAATTTTAAGAAAAAGACTGCTGATGTGAAAACTATACGTGTATTTTTGAATGAAAAATATTAAAAATCCAGGCGGCCCGGGTTAATATCAATAAACTTGAAGCTTAAAAAATCTGAAACCCTTTGATCTCCTGAAAATATAAAAATCTAAACAATGACCACCCTAATGTCTACGAAATTGGATATATTTATTGGAAAAATTCTACAGATGTATGAAGATTAATCTTTTCTAATACTTCATTTGGGATATCAGCGTTTGACAATCACTAATATGAGGTGTTGTCCCTCCATCCGCACATGAACTACATCTATATACATTATGCAAAATTAAACTTGTTGAATACTTTAGGGAGAATTGGACCCCGTATCAACATGCTCTCCTTATGGCCACGGTCTCGTATGCAGGTTGAAGCGAGCCTCGATATATCTTATTTATGAATTGGCTAAGTAAGAATTTTTGTTCAGGGCTAAATTCATAGGTGGGTATATGATGCCCTTACTTTTGAAAACATATTGCACTTTCACATAGTACAAGTGGCATGTGGACTCTGCTCTGACAGTAAATAGGTTAAAGGGCTCATCCATGAAGATTTTGATTATTATGATCAAACTTAACTAACTCATTTTAAATATATGTTATGAAGGTACTTTTCCTAACAATACCTTACCTATACCCACTTCAAAAACTTTAGTATTGTTCAAGTTTCGTTTTTCGTTTCGTTTTTCATTGATACAGTAAGTTTTAAGATTTGATTACAAAATTTTCCCTTAAAATGTCTACGTACCTATATATACTCGTATGTATGTATATATGTATGTACAAATACATAGAATGCTACATAAATGTTTAGGACCTTATTTATTACAAAGCAACTGATACCGAGTAACTTTATAAAAATGCTCACTGAGTGACACATCACTGGAAAAAGTCTAATTACATTTTTCATGAAGAACATGTTCAGTTTACGTAAAAGATTCAATAAACTTTAAAGCCAGAAACCAAGCGAAACATCATAGATCGAACACAAAATGTGTCAAAGATTAAAAAAAAAAAAGTTAACATTTCACAATTTTTCACGATGATAGAAGAAGAATTCGTTTCTTTTCCTCAGAAATTGTATTATATTTTTGTCACGTACGTAGACTCTGTGAACAACAGTTCTGTGTATCAATATTTTTGCAGAGCAGCTATAGTCGTTACTTTACGGTTCATCGCCCGTCGCCGTCGCTGTCGTCGCCACCGCCGCTTCGTCAAAGCTATTCCAAGAGAGCCATAAAAATCCAAATTAAATTGAACATCATCCTCACCCGCGTTGACATTTCATTTCATATAAAAGCGCCATCAATATAAATGGTACTCCACTACCACTATACATTTATAATAGGTATCCCCAAATTCATAGACGCAAAGGAATTCAAACAACAACAACAGTAATGAAAAGGAAAACCAAATAAAGTGAAACTTGATAAAACTCTTAGAAATCGAAGTGGCCATTTATACAATTCTCGCCACCATTGACGTTCTAACGATGAATTCTTAAGTTTTCTTTCAAAACGAAAAAAAGAAAGAATTCTATTCCCATTCATCTGAAATCACGCTAATTGCCCAGAAAAGAGGGCGCGTCAGTCGTTCTCGTCCTCATCGGCATCGGCATCAGCAACCCTCTTTTGTTACAAAAATATTCTGAGTGTTTCAATCTTTCAATTTTGTTGTATATTGCATCAAAGCTCCATATAAAACAAAGGGCCATATGTTGTATGTGAAATGGACTTACCCAAGTGACAAGAAAATAATATGGAACAAAGAATAATGCCCGGAATTCGCAATTTTATAAAATGGCAAAATTACTTATGCTCCATTTGCGTATACAACTTTCTGTGCTCAGAAATTCAGAGAACAAACAAAAAAGCACGGAACCTTAAAACCTCTAACCCTCCTACTTTTTTTTCTTATACGAACCGTCGTCGTATGTACATATGTATTTATGTACGTACTAAGGTGACCATATTTCTTGAGCAGGGTTTGAATTTAAGATTATTACTGAAACAATTATAAATGCTCCACAATATTCTCTGTTATCAGAAACTTATCGATGCCTTGAGATGATCATAACTCGGAATCACTATCCGAAAGAATGTTTAGAAATCTCGAATAACGATGTCTCGCATATCTAAATCCCACAAATGCCTACAAAATCTCAAAATATTGACTTCTAGCAAACTAAAATCTCACGAGATTTTGAAAATATGGGTTACATAATTTAAAAAATGAGAGATATCCATGCGGATAATGGAACTCGCAGTACTTTAATAGCCGAACAATGCTCTTTCCTCTATATACTCATGTGAAACACTGCAAATCCAGTATTTGGAATCCAATAATCGGCATGATTGTTATTAGAAATTTTAGTTCGTGGTCAACCAACTGCAATTAACTCTGTAATTCATGTTATTTCAAGTGTTGAACACGATGCAAGCACCCTGTACCTCTAGCCTCTCACCTATTTTATAAACTTATTCATTAATAAATTGAATAGGCCCGTTCCCCCAGTTGTCTAACTTGCCAGATTTTGGCCAGAAAATAAGTTCCTCGATTTAGTCAACTGGGTTGTCCGTGTGGTTGCACAACAAGTTGATAGACGATGACACTTTCGTTGACACACGTTGAACGGACTCGGCAGCTGATTTGACAATTACTCAAACCTTGTCCACATATTTTCCGACACGCCATCTATCTTCGAGGAAAATAAAAAAGCACTGAATTGCAAATCGTTAAAGGAACACAAGGGATCACAAAAACTCAACTTGTTTAAAATCACATTATTCGTCGCATCCACCACAACGTCAAACACGTGGCGTGACAGTCCTACGCACTAACCGTTACGCCACTGACTACTTAAAGTAAGAAGAATTCCGACTGCATGATTATACACATTTTCATTAGAAGTATCTTAGATGTGTCCCTCAATAAAACCGAACAGATGGTCACTCTAATCATAAAACATACATGCGAGAAAACAAAAAAATTCAAAATATGATGTTGAAAATTAAGTTTTCAACCCCAACCCAACGCCAACCCAATAATCCCACCCAACACAACCAAGAGCAATCTATTTTGAATCCTAATCCACCCCATGACGATGACGATATGACACAAACCAGTCGAAAGTAGACTGTGCTGCCGTCACTAGTACATTTTCACCGCGTATATCATATCCAAGGAGTACATAAAAAAATCCTACAAATGTACGCGAACATAAAAGGATACAAATTTCCATTTCATTTGAAGCGGAATCATATGAGATTCATCCAGTACGCCCTCCTTTTGCTGCTTGGTTTAGCCATAGCCATCATAATATACAACGACATACACATCAGGTCTAAAGATATTTGCCCGGAATCCTAGATGAGAGACGGCAACGGCAGCGGCAGGCTGAAAAAAAAAAGAATGCGGAGCAAATCGAGGGACTTAGAGGCAATAAACCGCAAAATTTGTTTATGTTTTTCTCAGGCGAATATGGAAAAGTGTTTCGTTTCTTCCTGGGCCGGAACGGGGAACCATTCCCGTGCGTCGTTAAATCCATTGTTCAACTTATAGTAGCACCCATACATAAACTCCGCCAATGCCTTGGCTCGACTACAGCATCTGTGCGACGTATATTGAAATTCCAATCCAACAATAACCGCCACAGAAAGCAACAGCAATTTCTCAGTTGGGGGTGAAGTTTGGGCCAAAATTGGATTTTCTCTGCCTTCTTCTTATCCCCTCTTGCTACGCCCACTATAGGAATATTTAAAGGACGATGAGGGTGAGGATGAGGACAAGGACGAAAATGACGACGACGACGACGACTATGAAGAGGATATGATGATGAAAATACAAAATTGAGCGTAAATCGAAAAATAAAATGAAAAATCTTCCAGGTCCAGAGATTTCGTATCCCGTACATGTATGTGTGCTTATATGAATGTTGCTTCTCCCCACATCTGTTCGCCAAATCGAGAGGATACATATATGTATGGATCAAGGAGGTCAAGGGTGGTCCTCTATAGCACTGCTCTGACTCTGGCCCCATCCTGTGAGCTTTGTGCCGAAAATCAGCATGAACGAAATATTTTCTTAATTCAAAATTCAATACCCCAAAAAAACAATAACAATAATACAGAGGAAACTGCCACTAAACTGCTATAGCGAAACGATGGCGCATTTCCTACTGCAATAAATCGCACTCTCAGAACCCCTCAGGCGCGTTCGGGCTACGCCTTTGACTCTGAATCTGAATTTGAATTTGACTCTGACTGGGAGTTGGAGTCGGGCCTCTGTGCGATGTACGCTGTGCGGTTGTGGAACTGTTTGCTGATTCTCGTGCATTGAGTTTATTTTTAAACAACGATTTCCGGGAACATTATTCGAATGCAAGCAGACACACTCAAACAAAGTCACAAACATCCTTGGAATTCATGAGCCTCTGGGAGCCTGCAGAAAAAGGACTGAAATTAGAATATTTTATGCGATCCTTGAAGTCTCAACTATTTCAAATATTTGTGCATATATATGTAGTATAGAGCGAAGCCAACCTCATAGCTACAGCTAGGCCTCCTTTCGTCAAGTTTCATCGTTTCATCCTAGCCGCGCACCGCTCTGTTTATTCACTTTCGTTGAATGGAATGCACTTCAACCCACAGCCGAAATGAAATTTATTTATTTGGTGCACGAAAGCCATAGGCAAATGGAATTTCTCCAGAACGTATATAGACACTCGAAATACATACAATTTCAAACTCCCACTGAATGAGGACGAGTTGGAAGGACTTTCCATACTCTTTCGAGATTTATACCTACCCAACTACCGACCAGATAACAAGCGAAACAACTGAGTGACGATGAAAGAGGACCCAAAACCAGCTTTTGAAACCCCACACCCTGGCAATTTAAATCTGGTGTGCCTGTGCACCTCCAAAAAGAACACACAAAAAATAGATATAGTCCCTACCTACAAAATACCAAAATAAACGAGATTCCTTATTCTCCCCCGCCCATCACCGAACGACGACGCCACCGAAAAGTCGTTAGATTTCGTTTCAGTTGAAAAGTTTTTTGACTGGAAAAGTTGTGTCCTTTAAACTTCGATGACAGTGGCAGGAGGCGAAAAACCAGTGAGTGAAAAGAAGGTACGCCCGACGCGCCGCGGCAGGGAGGAACGATCATCGTTGCGACTTCTTATGATAATAATTTAGACGGGGATCGCTCTCCATTTGCATTCGTGTTGTGAATATATCCACTGATGGAATTAGAACTCAAGGACGCCCATTGCAGTCTGTTTTCTCATTTTGTATAGTATACTTTTCCGTTAACATTTTGAAAGTTTCATCAGCTGAATATTTGATTTCTTGTAGTCGCCTGAGAACGAGGACAGTGGCGGTGGTGGTAGCGTTAGCAATAGAATATAGTTTTCCGCCTGCAACTTTGCAAGTCAGAGCCGCCTTTTAATTTTTTGGGGTTAACGGGCGCAAGTTGGTTCGAGGCATCAAATATATAAGACAGATTTTCTTATAAACAACAACAACAACAACATGAAGGCGGGTATATATGCATGTAGATTTAAACAATGCCAGACTATACCTCACGAAGCAAACATTTGTCTGAATATAAATTATGGTCAGTTTCAGTATTTCTTCCATTAAATTATCGATTGACGACATTTCAAATTACTTTTGACTTCTCAATTCCCGTCTATGGGGCTACATAACTTGAATTTTTATAAAAGTAAAAAAGAAAAATTGTACTAAAAATGTAACATAGGTAGGTAAATCCTATTTTGGATTGCCAATTTTTTTGTCTTGAGCGGTAATTTTGTTATGACTTTCTTGATACCTAACTTACACACGTTTTGATTGAAAACAGAGCTGCAAAAGATTAAAATCTTGAAAGTTGATTTCCAACCTCTTATATTTAAAAAGTGGGTGTGTCAGTGGGCGGAAACTTATCAATCAAGCAATCAGTAAAACACAGCTTAATAATCAGCTGCTTATTCCTTCTTATATTAATAATTAATAGTTGCTTTTATGCCTTTTTCTGTTAGAGCCTTCATTTTCGCCCCTTCATTATAGATTATAGTTATGTATAAGCTGCGGGCATTGTATAGCTACGTTTTTAATGTGATTGCTTAGCTCCTTCATATTGAATGGTATTGCTTTTACAAAAAGACACTTTTGTGTTTTGTTTCAAGTCCAAGTAGTGTGCATGGACATTGATTGCAAAAGCCTATTGATCCGTCATTTGCATATTTGCACTTTTGCCATGCATTTATGCATGCATACACATACACAAACACTGATATACCTACACACCTTAGGTACTTTCCAATCGATTCAAAACGAATGGGAATAAAAAGCATTGGGATAGGTCTTGTCGGGGATGGTGTCTCGTGTCTGCAGGTTTCCACAAAATTTTTGAAAATCGATTTTTGCAAAGAGGAAATTTGCCAGTTTCTATAAGCTTCAGATTCACACTATATTCGTATAGATGTATTCAATGGCTTAAGGGGGTCTTGCACCTACATAAATGTATAGTGCATATGATAGAGACGAAAAATCGGCTTCAATATCGATAAAGAAAAGGCAGGTATAGGTATATCTCTACAATATACTCACGCATCACTCGAGGGACTTAATTGGATGTGTTTCCGCAATAGATCATCTTTTATTCAACTTTGGGTACAAGCAAAGTTTCAAACTATCGATTTTACCCCAATCTCTATATTAAGAGTCATCATTCCATCAGAGTTTGTGGGTCTCATCATCAACTATTATGCCTGCTATATTGTGTCTAAGGGAGGCAGTCAAAATTATCATAAAACCCATTTAGATGATTTTCGTATAGGAAAAGCAAAGGATATGCCAGACAAAGAAATTGAAATAGAAATTACAATCAAAAGTAAGTTATACCCAATTTAATGACATTCTTTCTTCGGCATCATCAGTTCAAGATAACAATAGTTTTGATAGCGAGTTTTACAAATAGACATATACCTTACACCTTACTATTAGTTTAAGTCATCAAAAGTAATACCATTAGTGGTACAAAAAACTATATTTTTGAATACGTACTGATTGGAAGAAAATATTGGCGAAAAATGTTATTAGGACGATTGGTGAAGGATTTTTAGTATGCGATGCTAGGTTAAGAAGAAGATTTTCCAAATTTTAAATGATACAGCATCGTAGTATCTTTTTGACATTTTACTAAATTCAAAATCACGAAATTGCTATTTTATATTTTTAGTAGCATACCAACTCCATATGTTACTTTGACAATACCAAATGTGTAAAATGTATGTTTGCTTACTTTTTTGCACGAACTGTCACTGTTTTAGTCGTGTTAAACTGGAGTTTATTAAGAAAACAAGCTTAGTATGATACTAGTTAAAAAATGTTTAAAACTAAGAACATTTTAGTAAAGAGCTTTAAAGTTAGTAAATTGGAAACAGCGAATGGTTTGGGAGAGTCTTAACATGTTAAAAAAACACGATTTTACAGGAGAAGCACTAGCCCAAAACTTCATCGTGATTCAAGAGACACCGCAATTATGATTAAATTCTTTTTCTTAAATTAAACACCAAAACAATCTGGTTTTCGAAAAGGACATAGTTGTCTAACAGCTTTGTTAAAAGTTACAGAAGATTAACGTCAAGGTTTAGACAACAGAAACGTTAGTTTTCTAATTCTTTTAGATTTCTCTAAGGCCTTTGATATGGTTAACCACTCCGTTTTACGTGAAAAACTTTTTCGACTCTCTGATTTTTCAACTTGTGCTGTAAAGCTTTTGCTCTCATACCTGACTGGTATAGGAAACAGGCGGTTCAATTAAATAACACTCGGTCTGATTTTCTTTCCACTTCGCGTGGAGTGCCGCAAGGTTCTATCCTGGGTCCTCTTCTATTTTCTCTTTACGTTAATGATTTGCCGTCTATAGTTAAATATTGTTCTATAGAAATGTATGCCGATGATGTAAAATTATATTTCAGTTGTCCGTTAGGGCTTATAGAAGACGGTGTGTGTTGTGTGAACGAAGATCTCGAAGACATTTCACGTTGGACTCAACAAAACAGTCTCATGTTGAATCCCAAAAGATCTGTCTCTATTGTGAATTGTGATACCTAAAAAAGCGTTAGATGTTTCCTACTTCCCGCCTGTGGTCGTACAAAACACGCCAGTCACATATGTTGAAACCGCTAAAAATCTTTGCTTGGTTTTTCACCGGACTCTAACATGGAATAACCATATTAGCAATATAGTGGGTAAAACGTATGGCATTCTTCGAACTCTGTGGGCAACACAGTTCTTCACCCCTCTAAAAGTGCTGATGCTGCTAGCTAAAACGCTGATCATACCAACCTTGATATATGGCTGTGAAATTTACTCTTATTGTGACTCTGCCAATAAGAGGAAACTTAATGTCACATTTAATAATATCACACGCTACATTTTTGGACTACGCAGATTCGACCATATTTCAATTTTTTCTAAGTGTGTTCTCAATATGACTTTTAAAAACTTTCTTAAGTATCGTGCCCTAACTATGCTCACTAACATTCTTTACATTTTTATTATTTTTTTGTTTCAATATATATACATATTTTTCAACTACTGGATTCTTTTTTGTTTTCTTTTTTGTCTATTTATTTATAATTCTTCTTTTGGCATTATATAAAATTTTCCTTTTTTAACTTTATTCAAAATTGTCATATTCTTTCTTTCATTTTAAACGTTGTTATAAATCATTGCTTATATCTAAGTTAAAAGACATTTTGTCTTTATGTATATAAGCATTTCATGAATAAATACAAAAATAAAGCAAATAAAAAATCAGGAAAATTCATACCAAGATACATATTTTGTCTCTTAAGTTTTAAGAACAAAATTTGGCTAATGTCGTTTATAATCATGAACTTATCCGGAATGTCCACCACGAACTCAAAAAATAAATTGAGAAGCCATTACAAGATAAGTGTGAGAATGGAATTTCTGCTCTCAAGCAGCGCATTTTGCAGAGACTCGCCATTTTGCACGATTAAACTTCTGAACCTTTTGGACTAGAAACATTGTTCTAGATCAAAACTAACATTTATAAGTATTGTGTCAATATTATCACATATAATAGAGTTTCATACAAAAAATAAAATAATTTCTGTCTCAAAGTACTTTTTTCTTCCTAAAAACAACAATCGGTTCATCGAACTCTTCATGTGTACGTACTTCTACGTCCCAGTGATCTTATTTTTTTTCCTCTACATGCGACATCTATGGAACTATCTGTGATATTATTTTTAAAGTTCAATGTAAGTACCTACTTAATAAACTCAAAATTGAGTACATTCTCGATAAAACTTAGATATATTCTTGAAACATTTTAAACACTAGAAAAAACATAATATTTTGTTGAAACAAGACCATTTCGAAATTCTATCCATGATATTACATACATCAGCATTTACATGATTGAGCAATTACTCGTATTTTATTGATACGTGCTTATATGTCAATTAAAATTGCAAATAAACCGTACATTTTTGAAATCTTTAAGACCACTACCGCGTGTTTTATTTTTTTTTTTGTCCAAAAACTCTTGTCATAGTTCGGGGAAGACAATTCTCCATGATTGTTCAACCAATGCAAACACAGATAGGTAGGTATCTATACTCTGTGTAGTGTGTACCTACTGTTTGGATGCAGTTCATCCAAAACCTCCGAAACTGACTATTTCATAAAAAAAAAATAGAAATATTCACAAAAAATACCTATTCTGTTGTTAGAGCTTAATTTACCAATAGCGGCAGAAATAATTTGTGAGCATCAGAAGGGGCTTGACGTGGATGTGGGCCAAATTCAATACAAACATTCAGTTGAACGGAAACAGGAATTTTTGCTGGCATTCCTACAATTCAGTTCATTTTTTTTTGTAGGTCTCTTGTTCATCAGCGTGTTCTCTCTTTCTATCCTATCAAAGAGTATGCTTCAGTGTTCAGTGTGCTTCAGTGAAGCCCGGGCGAAGACTGACTTTTTTGCAGATTATTTCTACCACCGGAGTTTTTCATCTGTAAGGATACCGCATAAACACGAAACAGGGTGCGACGAGTAGAATAATAGATAACAAAAAAAAATAAATAAAAAAAACACACACACATTGCTGCTTGGTCGTACATCCTGTAGCAAGGAATCGATCCGTCATGCATGTTGTACCAAACTTCGTTGCAGTTTTGGGTGGGATTTTCGTTTTTATCCAAATGCACTGCTGCACTTGCAAAATTTCCCAAAAGTATAATTTTCACATGTGTATTTTCGGATGTACATACTTTCATACATACCTAGCAACGGTTTCCTCTGTATTTCATCCTTTGGGCACGACGGACGGGTGCAAAAAAAAAAGGGTTGAACATTTTAATTTCAAAATGAAACAGCAAAATTTTTGATATCAGAGAGAAGCCACAAAAGCATGCCATGCTTGTAGGTTAAAATTCAGATACTCCAATACTCATACCCATACACATCTCTAGCCAACCCCTTTATCGTCTCCCCAAGGCTCAATAATAATAAACACTTTGCAATAGTTGTGCGCGATAGAGTGTCCTAGATATTTCGCAATATACCCTTGAGAGTACAAAATATGATTACGAGGATATTTTTTTCTTGTTGTTCCATTCCGTATATACAGCCTGCCGTCCGTCCGTAGCCCAACCTACTTTCTATTTCGCATGCCAGCTCTGTTCCTTCTGGTGATCCATCTCCACCCCCCAACAACTCCACCACGGGTTGGGTTAAAAAAAAATTGAAAAACTTAAAAATGAATCGAATATTTTTTAGTTGGCAAAGTTGTTGGATGTTTTTTATGGGTCGTTGGTGGGATCGTCCGCATATAGTAAGAGTTGAGTCAAACTGGTCCATGTGTTAGCTGTTATCCTTGAGAGAAAACAATTGCTTTTGATGATAGGACTGGGAAATGGGTGGACGGTTAGACGGGTGGAGGGGAGGTGATCTTAAAACTCAATGATATTTCCTTTTTCCAGCTCCTTTTTTCCAACCTTTTTTCTCTCTATTAATGTAAAGTGTCCAAGAGGGACAAAGAATGAATTCTTCCAATTTTGCCTTTGTTTTACATTCCACATAAATTGTTGCAACTGGCTGTTTATTATACGAAAAAGAAAGGTTGCCTTATATTTTGTTGAAGAAGCGCAGAGCGCATTAGTTCAGCAAGGAGCTGTCACAGAGTTAGAGAGAGTTTTTGAAAGGCAAAAGGCAATGTGCAGAAAAACAAAATGTATATATATAAGTCTTGTAAAACACGTAGTGTTTGTCGAAATATGTTTTTACCGAAGCTATGTTTGCAGTTATGGCGGGGTGTGGACCGGTCGGTCGGTACAGAAAAAGTTATTTAGATTTTTTTTTGTTCTTTATAGTAGATGTGGAACAGGAAATTTGAACAAAACTTAAAAGGAAAATGAAGGCAAAGTTTTTATAGAGCGCGCTCTGCAAACCAGAGCGGAGCGTATAGCCTTTCCCAAGTGCTACTTTTGCGCGAAAACAATAGAAAATAAAATTGTGTATGGGAACAATGGTCTGCCTGTACTATTATTTCATATTATTCACGCTTCGTGTGCTTTGAAATGTTGTATAAGTCGAACTTTATTTTGACACCAAGCTTTTATGAAGTTATACCTACATATATGTATGTATGTGCTTGATTCTATACAGTTGACGAGATAATTTATTTTTTAATAATCCTCCTTGCATGAGAGGCTGTTTAAGTTTCAACTTCAAATTAAAAATGAAAAAAAAGTTTTTGCACGTCTTGTCAGATTAGTAAAAAGTATAACTATCAGACGAAATAAATAAATTACATTATTTAACACAATGAAAGAGAACCCTAGAACGGACCTGATATGGCTTATATTTCCTTATGCTGATATTTGACATTCAGACTTAATTTCTTTGTTGATTATCCTATAGGGGTATCTATGATTTGTGTCTAATTTTCCAGTAATCTAGCTTAAAACCATACGCAGTGACAGAAATAGTGGGTTTCAGCTTCATGTTCATTTCCCCCACTTGGAATTATGAAGACACTGACAAATTGTGAATCAAAGTACAAACTACAAAAAATTGCAAAAAATACAAAATTTATTAATTCCAATACTAATTTAATTTAATTTATTTATATAATAATAACCTCTGGATATTCCGGGTCCAATTTTTAATTTAAATTATTTCAATGCAACCAATCAACCAATGGATGTGCCTTCCATCAGGCGTAACTGCGATATTTACTGGCTTCGGCTGCTTTTCTCATCGGCTTCGGCTGCAATTCTTATCGGATTCGGCTGAGATTTATACCGGCTTCTGCTGCGATTCTTACCGGCTTAGAATGCGGTTCTTACCAGCTTCGGCTGCGATAATTACCAGAAGTAGCTTCGGCTGCGATTATAACTTGCTTCGGCTGCAATTCTTACCAGCCTCGGCTGCCATATTTACCAGTAGTAACTGGTGATTATTACCAGCTTTGGCTGCGATTTAATAGGAATTAGCTGCGATATTTACCAGTAGTAACTGCGATTTTTACCAGCTTCGGCTGCGATTTGACTAAATAATTTTGCCAGATTTAAGGAATTGCTTGAACCGCTGATTAATCGCATTGATGAACAAACCCGAGCTGAAACTAGCAGTAGATATACCATGAAGACGGACCACCGTATAACTAACACGGACACGGAACTTTAGCTCTAGAGCATTGTTGTTGTTCTGAAAAAAAGTCAAAAGGACAAGACTTGGCATCTCTTTCATCAAAGGATATACAATGTTGGTAGCGTCTGATCTGAACCTTCGTTGTCAGTTTTAATGCACAATATTCATCCATTAATTAATTACTTATCAATTTATAAATCTCCAAGCACAATTTTGTAAGTTAATTGGGGAAGCATAAAATATAATGTTGGAAAGGTTTTGTTCCAAAAACGTTCACAAACTAAAAATTATGCGTAGACTTGACCGTCTCGAGGAGTTTAAAAGTCTGAAATCTTAAAAAAATATGGAAATTATTGATTTGGACTTATGGTGAAAAATTGAAATGCCTATAATTTACCAGTAAGGAGGGAAAGTAACAGTTTTACAGGTTTGGACAAACAATTCCATTCTCTATGTTAGAAAATCGATAGAAAATAAACAAGATTTTGAAGTTGGACATCTGTCTTAAGTTAGACGTCCTTTAAAATGGATTTATAAATAAGAAGGAAAAGGTTAAACTTGATATTCTGTTGATTTATTGTACCTAAGTCAGTTACAATTTTTTCCGTACTAAAGTCATCTGTAGTTTGACTGCACTACAATACAGATTCGTAGACTTTCTAAAAAATGATTCAAAAATCAGATCATATGGAACTACCCTTTTCCTATATGTATCAGGTAAAGACTTGATTAAGTGCGATAAATGGTTTTATATGTAAAGAAGGTATAAGAAAGAAACTTCAAAAAAAAAACAAGCCACACATGCCAAATAGGCAAAATCCGACGAGACATAAGATTCTTTTCATCAAGCTTTATTAGGATAACCTTTATCGACTTCATGTATACCTACCTACCTCCCTAATACATATATACCTTCAAATTTAGTTCACCTTTTAATAATGATGCTTTATCAGTTTGATGGTGGATATATAGGAAAAAGAAGCCAATGACTAGACCATATCGCTTCCAATTTATATACACTCTATGGCCCACTTATGGTTGCCTTGCATCTGACGGATTTAACAAATGAATACGTGATGATGTCTTTTATCCGTCTAACCTTTCCATCAATTTCTATACCTGCTGATGATGATGATGATGACGATGGTAGTGATGTGATATATTTTCTTTTCCATCAGGGCATCAAAATAGGATCATCAGAAAGGAAGTGAGAGAGAATGAATGAAGAGTGAACCAACACTATACTCTGACGAGAAAAAATAATTCGATTCTGTGGTGTGGAAAGACCATAGAACGTCATGCACAGACACTAACACAAGACACATGACCCACTCTAACGATTATATAGAGTGGGTGGTGCTCTGTGTTATAGAGTATATGCTTCGACCCACCCACATCCTTCCATTTTCCTATAGTTATAGCTGAGGTATTTCTGGAACATTTATCACTTTTGATGTCGAAAACTTTCAGAAGAATGGTGGTCTTTGGTTCCGTTTTATTTTTACTCTGTTTCCTATCAACACCTACTCTCATATGTTCGTGAGGGTTGCAAAAATTTTGTTCGCCTTTTTTTTCTATGCCCGCAATAAGGACATTTAGATTTGAGATTCTAGTGAGGGGGATTCCTGAATCGCTCTGGGGTCTACATGGAACACATATTATGTATACCTACCTCTCTTACATTCAAAGAAAATCCCCTTTATGCGTTTAGTTATTTTACACCTATAACATATACAAATAGTATAACCTTAATCGTGAAATTCCGTTTATTAAGGATCCGAATTGCCTGTTCCTTTGTTAGTTATTCAATGCCAGGAATCAGAATATCTTTTCATATTTTTTGAAAATAAAAGGTTTCATATTCGCTAGTCGGATAATAATTTCGACTACCGTTGCCATTTCCGTTGAATATATGATGGTTGCGTCGTTTGAAGGCGTTAGTTCACCCACCGAAGCCGCCTTCTTTCGTTTTACTTGTCGTTCTTTTCTTAAAATATCAATTATGTACGAGTATTATGTTTTATCTCATTTCTCTCGAAAATCCTGGATTTATTTCTATTTGTTGAAGGTTTTGGAAATTAACATCCTTTATACATAAAATTAATTCGGTCGTCATTCGATATGGCCAAGTACAACCTTTATTGTGCTGAATCTCTGAATGGAATACACTCACAAGCTACATATACCATACAGGAATACATATACCATACAGGAATCTCAGAGTTGCCAAACACAATTTTTATGTGATTACAAACAAATCGTTTTTATCCTGAAACGAACTTACTCTTATGAGACGAACATTTTTTTGGACATTTTAAATAAGAAATTTAAAGGCAAAGTCTAATAGGACTAGACGAGAATAACAATTTTGAAATTCGAGGAAGTTTGTATGATAAGGAAAAATACAGTACAGGCTGTGAGCAAATATCCATTGACATTCAAACATTTAAGGGTGTCAGAGTGCAAAGCCGATCATAAGACTCCTTTTAAGCAGTGCTTAGTCCAGTATGCTCGTTTTAATTGAAAAAAATTTTACTGTCAAATGAAACAATGTGAAAAATGGGGTGGAGTTTACAAGGAGGAAGATTTGTTGAAAGATTTGACACTGGTGACGAATTACATATTTTCAAATAAAAAGGATTTTTGTATGATAAACCCACCAACTTACTTGTGTGGGCTATAGTTAAAATGCTAGTAAATTCAATTTATTTGATAAACAATTAAACCCAAATTGAGATAGAGCTGATCTGATCACGTGGCTTTGGTATCGTGATGGGTATACGGTATGCCACATCTGCTCTGATCTGATGCGCTTGATAAATGGTTGGTTCCCGGTTGACGGTAAAGGAGAGTAAAGGCCAATTTATTCACTAAAATCGCTTTTAAGGCAATGATTTCTGAGCACTGCATTCATTTTTCTATTCAATCAATCCCCATTAGATAAATGGCTGGAGTTTAATGGAACCGCTAAATGGAAATGCTTTTAAGATCCCAATAGATTTTTTTTTGTATTGTGTCAGTTAAGCCTTGAATAAGGTTTAATGGATCGTCTATATTTTCACTCTCAATTAGCCTTGACAATCAATTTTTGTCTTGCTTCTTTTGTTTGTAATCTGAAAGTGCGATTATTCGAAACAAAAACCGATACATTTAAACTATATCTTTTTGGAAAAACAAACTATACTTAACACTTTTCCAGAATCAAAAATTACCAAACAGTTTTTTTTTGCGCTCTTGTTTGCATATCTGAAAGGCCATAAGTTTTTATGGAGGTCGGATTTGGACTCAGTGCACCAAAAAGATCAGGAAAAGCATACAAAAAATAAATAAATAAATTTAGTATCACGACGGCTAACGGACAGCCATGGCCTGCCTAGTGGCTTATGGCTCTGAACCATTCCTGTGTGCGTGTTGTTTGTTCGGAGGAATGGAGGGGACCTACAAATTTCTGTCGAAACCGAAAGGCTATGGTGAGAGAGACTTTTTCACTCTTCGAGAGTTTGTCAATTCTTCGCAAGAGGCAGTATTCGGTGTTATATAAATTATTTTAATTAATAAATTTAGGGGAACGCAACCATAGACCTCCGGCATGAAAGTCTTACGCCAGTACCCCTTACGCCACTGGCTATTATACTGTTTTGCGCACCAGAAGGTTTCTTCAATTTAACTACTTGTCGATTTGTGTTTAGCTTAGGAGTTAAAATTGCTAAAGGCGGTTGAATCAAAGTATAATTTTAGAAATTCGACGAATTTCGTTTTTTTTAGTGCCAAATTAAAATTTATTGGAGAATGAATAAAGTGGGACAATCAGAGCACCGTTAAAAAGAAAAATAATGTTATAAAGCATAACATTACTGCAAATCAAGAACAAATTTTAAAAATTTTCCGAAATCATAAGCTTAACGGATATTATTACGATCACATTTTTTGTTAGTGACAGTAAATTGAAATGAAGGAATATAATAATATTTGTTTTAATGATTTTTTTTAATTGGAAAATTATTTAACTAAATTTCTTCAGATTGCAAACCAAAAATATACGTCTTTAGTGCAATAATTGACTGACATATTTTGCAAATTATTGACAAACTTCCATCACGTCAGTCACGTTGTTTGGCACATATAATATTTAGTTTAAATTCTGTGTTTCGAAAATAGTTCAAATATTTGCCAAGCGCTTATCAACGCATCATTTGTCAATATCTTACCAATTAATGGCATGATTGGGATAACTCTTATGGGTTTAATGATTGGCAATCTTACAAATGATAGGTATGGAATAAAAAACATAAATAATAGACTGGTTCATATAATTCATAGAGTTTTTGATTTTTGAACAGATAAGCTTTTAAGCGTTTTAACATACAAATATTTGAATAAGGCTTAGGGAGTCAAAGCCTAATGTCCTAAGTTTCAAATTATGTTATAAATATTTTTATAGCTTTCAAATGTTTTCGAACTATAGGGCCAGTCAATTTAATGATAAACAGACATGTGCTGTGCGAGTGAAATTGTATGAATAATTGAAAATCATTTTATTGATTTCGATATTTTTTCCCAAAACTTGAAAAGGCTAACGGGTGAATAAATTTTATTTTCGATTTTGGAAACTTGTAGAGGTCAAATTTATGAGAACTTAAAAGAAATCGATACCAAAATAATATTATTGCCTATAGTTAAATTAACTGTGCTGGGAACCATGGCTGGCAACATATGTGCCTTTCCAAATTAGATTAGCTTTTGTTTGCTTAGACCGGCAGCAGCAAATCAGAAATCAATATCAGATTTCGATTATCCTTATCAACAGACCCAGGATACCGTACATCGTCATGACTATTTTCCATGGTATTATAATAGTGCTAGTGATTTGTCTGGGCTCTGGACTGGTTGTGGGACTCCTATTTCAAGTAGTGGCCATTCAAACCCGGTATTTTCTTAATCTAATTATCCTGGAGTTTATTTACACTCCAACGCCATTAATTTCTTTGCCTAGCTCCATTTATGGGATCCATAAACAGCATCAGAGTATGTGGTCGTAAGTTTGTGTGGCTGCTGTTGCTGCATGCTCCTCACTGCTCGTCTATTCTGCTCAGTATAGATGAGGCAGTGTGCAGCCGTTGGTGGTGCTTTTATGCTCAGCTCACATAAGGGAAAATTAATTTTCCATTCGATGGAAGAGAAGAAGGTCGGTTAGGTCTTGGCTGCCGGGCGCTAATGCTGAAGCTGAAGCTGGGATACTGTAGTTGTTTTCTATTTCATTTGTTACAAGTTGAGTGTTGTGCTTTGTGAATCGAAGGCGTTCAATTGTATAAAATACATTTAGAATGCGGTAAGCGATAATGTATACGGAACATAACCGAAGTTTAGTTTTTTTTTTTGTTCAAAATTAAATCGGGAATGTGATTGGTCTGCGTTTATTGTCGGTTTAAAGCGGAAAAAGTAATGGAAATGTTTAGCAAAATCGATATAAAATTGTTGAATACTTAAAACGATACTGTTTTGTAGAAAATAAGAAAAGGCTTAAATGAATGTGGAAAGAATGAAGGGAAAATGTAGCAAAGAAATGTACTAGAATATCTAAGAATTAATGAATGGGAAAGAGGTAAGTTGGCTAGCTAAAGATGGTTGAGTGATGTTGTCAGAAACTACAGAAAATCTTTGGATAGTGAAATACAAATAAAATAAAATAATAAAAATATAAAAGTAACATAAATCATATTGAATAAAAATAAATACAAAATTCTGCCAACATTTTTTACCAATTTATTGAGCAGGCTCAACTTCGTTTCCGATGTACTCTCAAAACATTTTAATGAATTTTCTGATGTAAAGTAAAATACTCCTGTGGCGTGCTTAGCCGGAACCACATTTGTTTCATGTCGTGTGTTGTAGAGTGATGTGTCGCTATCACTCCATTGCATTGTATTTGAAGTGCGTACAGACGTATTTGACTCGTGTCATGTGTTGTTAAGTGGCGCGTTGTGTACGAATTTAGCTAGTTCCCATTGACATATAACACGCTGTTTGATAGATATTTTTTCCATATGCTTAAAAAAAAAACAGTGCTCGTAGATAGAGAATAGTTCAATAGCGGAAGTAAAAATTTTAGTTTTCAACACAACACGCTTGATAAGAGTGTGTAATCAGCAACATAACACAACACGCGACTCTACAACACTCCAATCGAGACTTGCGTTATTCAGGCTTTAGTCCATTGTATGGAGACCACATACAATTTTCCGCCGAATCCAAATGGCTAAGATTAGAAGCACTTTTCCACAAAATATAGTTAGTACTCTTGGAGGATTTGTCGTAGATACTTACTCGTAAGAGTCAATACATATTTTGATTTAAGGTGGAATAGGCTGCGATATATTCGATTTCCAGACCACTGCTGCATGGGTGTGATTATCTAAAACACTTGTCATTACGCCATAGGGTGTTATTAAGGAAAAACTTATAGCTTATAACCTCTGTTCATATTTTGACGTAAGTCTTGACGTATAATAAAAAAAATTATAGTTAAAAAAACTTTTGAAAAATATTTTTGATTGTTGGCAAAATTAGCCGGTTGTAAAAACCACGTAGATAATTATAAACCAATTGATAATTATTATTAACCTATTGATATGCTTTAGCTTATACCTAAAATAATTCAAGCGGTTGTTAAAAATAAATTGTATGCAGTTGTTCGTAATCATATTTCTGAATACCAACACGGATTCGTAAATGGCAGGTCTACTACCACTTATTTTATCATTTTCACAAATTATTGTTTTAATATTATGGAAAAACGTCACAATTATCACTGATTTCGGGAAAGCTTTGAACGCGTTCAACATTCAGTTCTAGTGAGATAGCTTGAATTTTTTGGTTTCTATTCGGAAATTTTGAGTTGGATCCATAGTTATTTGACCGATCGTAAGCAGTATGTTTAGGTTGGTTCTTGTTATTTGTCAAAGGTTATTTTTATAACTTTTCTGGTGTTCCTCAGGGTAGTCATCTTGGCCCCTTCTTTTCTTGATCTTTATAAATGACTAACCTTCTTTTGTTAAGCACTCAAAATGTCTTCTGTTTGCTGATGATTTAAAGTTATTTAAATCTATGAGTTCTTTATCTGATGCTCATGACCTCAAAGATGATGTTTATAATGTAATGGATTGGTGTTTTTTTAACGGATTGCAATTAAATATTGGGAAGGGTTCTTTCTTAGCGTGTACTAGAATTACCTCACCTTTCTTAGTTCAATATAACGTTAATAGTAATGTCCTAAAAAGAGTTGATACTCAAAAAGATCTGGGCGTAGCCTTTGATTGCAAGCTAAAATTTTCTATGCATTGTGATTACCTACATAATCTCGAAAGAAAATTCTCTATTCGGATTTATATGCCGAAATTCCAAAGAGTTTCAAGACTCATTCAATTGACAATTCTCTAATACGGTCTAGATTGGAATATTATTGTATTGTATGAAGTCCCCATTGCCAGAAAACATTGCTCGGATAGAACGTGTCCAAGAACGTTTCAAAAGATTTGCTGTTCGTAAGTTGGATTGGAACGGCAACTCACAAAATTATTAAGCTAGATGCGCCTTACTAGGCCTAAAGTCCTTAAAATAAAGACGTATTTACTATTCAGTTTTGTTTGCGCAGGATATTTTAACTGGCCATATTCACCGTTCTTACCTGCTTTCTCTATTTATGTTTACTCTTCGTCACAAAATTTGCGTCCCAGAGATCGGTATTTCTTGTATGTTCCTAGACCTAATACTAATTATGGTCAAAATGAACCAATTTCCATAGCATGTATAAATTATAATTTATTTAAAACTTCAATTGACTTTAACATGGATAGAACAATTTATAAAAAACATTATTATGAATCTTCTTTAAATTTTAAACAAATATTGTATTCCTAAATATTGTATCCCCGTTTTTACTATACTGTATATATTTTATTGTTAATATAGTCTATGAAAGTTGTATTCTTGTTAGACGTAAATAAATAAATAAAAACAATGTTTTTCTATTTCATATTATGAATAGAAAAAAAATATTATTTAGATTTTGAAATTTGGTCAGGTTGTCTAACATAATCTTATGTAACTTTATATTCAAAAATCAATCTCTCTCTGAACAAAATTTCATTCTCTTTAATTCTTACACACACACACTTATTTACAGCAATGCTTCAATATTAATATAAATACAAAAACTTCACTCTTAACTTTAGTGTACTGACAAGATATCAAAAAAAAGCTAGTTATTGCTCTTTGTAAACCAATGATGATAATAATTTCATACGAAACTGCTCTCAACCCTATATTCTTGGTCTTTAAAACATAATCACATTTTATATAATCTTCTTTCCTTGCTATAAAAGTCTCTAAACAATAAATTGTTAGTTTGAAAATTAATTTAGTCCTTGCTTCATATCTTTCATCAAATATCAAAATTTCATGCGGATCCCTCTCAGACTTATTCGGTTTTAATTCAATTTGGAAATTTTCCTCTCTTAGTGGTTGGCTATCAGCATCAGCAACCTTCAGCAATATCCATTAAACCCCCTCCCCGATTCCGTTGATACACATTTTCCGAGAGCAACGAAGGATTTGTTCCGGAAATTCATAGTCAACGGGTCGGGCTTGGCCTTTCACTTCACCATACCAGCATATAATATATGTATATACTACCACAACAAACTCGGATGGAATTATTTGTGCATTTTTGAACAAAGTACTGACAATAAAGCAAAACACGAGACACAATTTGTCTCTGCCATCTCTATAACATCCAACATCCAAAAGGGAGATTTCTTCATGTACATTATGAAATTATGCTTTAATATAATAACCAAAGGAAGAGGGATCTCATTTTCATTTCCTTGAATTTTCCATTACTAAGAAAGGTCGTGCGCATCTTTTTTTTTATTTGCTGTTTTGTTTTTTGTATTTTTTATGATGCTCACCATTTTTTATTACAAAAAAACTTTATCCGCATTTACTGCTTGAAATGTTGTCCCACATTAAAAGCGACCATCAACCCCGTATCAAAGTGATTTAATTTTCTCCTTGCGTAGTTTCGCATAAATACAAAAAAAAAGAAAGAAAAACATAGTCCTAGGACTCACAGGACGACCATACGACCAACCAAATGAAAGGCTCCCCCTAAAGACAGAATGAGCTTAGGTTTATTTATTATTCTAAGCTAGTAGCTCAGAAGAGATTTCCATTGGAAAGACAAGCAAACAGGCAGGCAAGCACTTGTAGCACATTCAGAACATCTGACTTCCGGTACCTCATTCACTCACCTTATAGCTTTCTCTTTATATTAGATCCTGAATGGAGCAGTTTTATCATTTCTTCCTACACCATACCGCTTAATTTCGAGTCACTTCGCGAATAGATGATCATCTATAGCTTCTACATATACACGGAAGCCTCCCTCTAAAGTTTGCTTATAGCTATTAACGATGTAAACGCTATTTCTATTTGCGTTGGTGCTACTGTGGCCAGGGAGGTAATTATACCGAACTAGAACGACGCTGATGCTGACTACAACGATAACGACGAAGAATATCTTCAAAAACACAAAACGGGCGACATTTGCCCTACAAGGTCATAACGAAATTAGCTTAACAGGATAATAAGTATTTTTGTAAGGGTGACAGCATGGCGCGGCGCGCGCGGCGGTGGGCTTGGTGACACGGTATCATATTTTGAGACTTCTTTGGATTCTTTCTTAATTTCCGTTTGGTTAGTTCGTTTTAAGAAAATTACTCTCGTTAATCAAGTCGATTCCGGCAAAAGGTCCTTTTTAATGACAATGTCACCACCACTGTTTTGATCTGTCATTTCAATCTTCGCCACACTAAAATTACCTATAACTGTATCGATTTGAGAGCGAGGACTTTGGCATCGCAATTTCAAATAACGTTTCCGCTATGAAGTTGGATGTTTCAAACTTGAGCAAGGAACAAAACATTATTATTTTGTAAAGATTAAGGTAAACTTTAATGGACAGCGCGAGTCTTGTAGAATTTTCTCAAAATAGTGGGATATTTGTAGGTACCTGTGTATACCATAAGTAAATATAAAGGGTGTTTTTTTTAGAGGAGGAGAAATTTAAATTGAAATAAAACACGGACAAATATTTTTTTTCTCTTTGAAATTGGATCTATTTGACAGATAATCTTATGGCATGAATGTTTGAATATGATTTTGGGCCGATTTTGTGGCCGAAGGTTTGGAGGTCCAATATGTACACACTATTTGCAGTAAATCAGGCTGTATTTTGGCCATAACGCGTTGGATGTTGGTTTCTAAGAACTCATTTTTTTTGGTTTATTGGCGTAAGCATGCGATTTTACATATCCCCAGAGGAAATTATCTAGTAACTTCAAATTCCAGGGAGGAGGTGACAAGTCCATAGGTCCATTTCATGAAATTAATCGTACATCAAATGTTTCTTTTGCTTAATTAATGGTATCGCTCGCTTTTTAGCCAGTAATACCATCCTGCTCAAACCACATGTCTGCAACATTAACGCTTTTAAATTGAGGATTGAAAAAGTTAGTTATCATATTTCTGTACCGTTCACTGTAACGTTCTCTGACCATAATCATTTTTGAAGACATATTCCACCGGCCCACAAAATGCACCACACTTTTTCTTGTGCTTCATCACTGAAAAAAATGTTCAAACGAAATACTCGATATTTTTCTCGAATTGAACCATGTTTTTCAAAAAAAATGTTGAAAAATTTGCAAACGTCACTCCGGTGGCATGAGGCTATTTATAAAATTGCCAAACCAAACTCACGTCAAAACTACCGAGAACTGTCAAATCAGCTGTCACTGAAAACAAACCTTATACCAATTTTTATGGTGGCCATAGGAATGACAGAAGTAAAACATTTTTTAGATGTCTTCTTCTTCTTCTTAGATGTCTGTTTTATCAACATAAGCTTGAAGCATCTATATGCGTTCATCTCTGAGGAGTTTATTAAGTCATAGCAACAAACCCCTATATGGAACAACCAAACTGGATTATTGAAACTATAAATAGTTTTAGAAACCAAAAATTCCATGCAAAAATACCGAAAACAAATTAAGATAAGATTTTATCTAATAGTTATGGCTATACAGATAAGGGAAGGCCTCTAGAGCTATTAACACCTCTGAATATATGCATTCAACTATTTAGGTAACCAACAATTTTCATTTTCCAAAACAAAAGACACAGAATGGCAGTGAAACCTACTAATTTATCCAATGTGAGGGAAGGAGGTGTTAAATGTAATTATTTTCCCGCCATTGGTTTACAAAACTTTCGAGTTATCGTTCCTTCCGTGTCACCACCACCAGCGCCACCACGCCCCAGTTCCAGCGCTGCCACCAGTCACCGAAACGAGTGGGAAATAACACTTAAACCCCAATACTAGCAACTAGCACCGATGAACTAGGACGGAGGCGCACAAATGTTGAACTAAAAAATGTACGTTAAAATAAAACCCATTTCAAGGCGGACAAACACAAGCACAACACTCCACAAAACACGAAGCGGACAGACACCAACCACAATAGTGTCCCGCCGAAACACAACGAGCGACGGACACTTCACAAGCAGCGAAAACGTTCAAAAACATAAAACCGTTGCATAAAGTCAAAAATGGACGAAAAATATAGGGTCAACCAACGACATCAGAGAAAGGAAATTGTAAAAACTGTATAGCACTCATCCTCTTCACATTTACACTTAAATTTTATGCAAATCACTGGAATAAGTTTCCATTTAAAAGTTTGCCTAAGTCGCGTATGCCTCAGATACCCATGTTCTTATCCACACCCGCTCTCGTCCTTAATATCCATGCCGTACCCTTTAGCCTGGTGTCCTGTGAATAGCACAGCAGTGCGGGCTATGAAGGGGTGTTGTGGTTAAATTTTAATCTAGCTAACTATTTTGTTCCAACGGTGGCGGTGATGAAGCGGCAGCGGGCGGGGATTACATGCTTTTACTACGAACTGGTCGTGGCTGCACTCAGACCGGTGTTATTGCGGTGTTATGTGGACAGTAGAGGGAATTGTTTCGCGGTTTGGTAGCAGCCTCCAATGATGTGTTCGCCTTTCTGCTCCTGATGCATATCCAGCTTCAAGCGACTGCTTGTGGCACTATGTGTAGGAGGCATGAACTCTTCCACATTGTGACGAGATCCTTGACCATTGTACTATAGTAATCGAGAATTTTTGTCGGGTATCCTTGTTTTAGTTTTCAGTTTTTTTTTTCTCGTTTTGATTTCCCGTTTCCCGTCGGACTGCTTCGAATGCTCATACTATTCTTATGGGAGAGCGATGGTAATTAAATGAGATTTCTACTGCTGCTGGACGAGAAACAATGGAAACTCGTCTATAGAGCACTCAAAGCATTTTCAACAAGCCAAGCGCATATGCATCGGTCCAGCAGCAAGATTAGATTGTTGTTTCTGCTTTTATTTTGCATTTCGTTTCTATTGAATGGGACGCCACTTAAGCATAGTTAACAGTCATGTCACGTAGAATTCGTTTTAATTAATTTACTTTTTTTCGATGTTGTTGTTTAAGAGAAACAGCTTGTTTGCCAACCCAACAAAAAAAACGAAGAAGAAAATTAGCGAAAACAATTCGATGAGTTGGAAAGCGGGAACGAATTGATAAATAAAATTCTCCTCCTTTTTATTTCTTGCGATATATTTGATGTTAGAGGATAATTTGCATTAGTTAAAACAGTTGAACACGAGAAGATTTTAATGAAATGAAACGACAACGATGATAGGGAAGCTGATAAGTCTATGGGTCAAACGATTCTATACATGAATGGTGTCAAGAGAACAGTATGGGCCTAAGAGTCCACAGAAAATAATTGCGTGTGCTGTGAAAGTTAGACAAAAATAAGTCTATGAGTCTTAATAATAATAATGGTGAAAAAATTTTAACAGCCTGATGTTAAGGTGTTAACATGATACTAGTTAACAATTTACTAA
This sequence comes from Leucozona laternaria, assembly GCA_932273885.2. Lineage (NCBI taxonomy): Eukaryota > Metazoa > Arthropoda > Insecta > Diptera > Syrphidae > Leucozona > Leucozona laternaria. The sequence continues at coordinate 114,774,439 of OW026368.1, read as the reverse complement.
CTTCACAGTTCTTTACTAAACTGTTCTTAGTTCTAAATAATTTTTAATTTGTATCGTACTAAGCCTGTTTTCTTAATACACTCTAGCTGAACACTTCTAAAACAGTGACAGTTCGTGCAAGAAAGTAAGGAAAAATACCTATTTCACATTTTGTATTGTTAACATGACATATGGAGTACCTAAGTGTGATACTAAAAAGATAAATTTCTATTTGGTGATTAGTATGATATTACGATGGTTACTCATTGTAAATTTGGAAAGTCGTCTTTTTAACTTAGCATCATATTAAAAATGCTTTAACATTATACTAAATCGTCTAAAAATTTGCGCCAATAATTTTAACTATTGACCTTAGGTTTTTTTTGAATGCAACCTGGACGGCAATAGTTAGAAGGAATAGAAGGATAGAAAGGCTGTGGTAAAGCTGACAGAACTCAAAGCCTCGTAGTCCCTGTAGTCAAAACCCAGAAAATTAAGTACATGTTTTGAATAAAAAATTAAAATTTTAAATGTTAATTTTTTTAAATAATTTAAAATTTATTAATTAAATTATCACAACATAAGTTTGATGTTTTAGGCTACGCGTTTCGGCTTTATTTTGCTGACTAAGGGTGTTATGTATCGTCAAAAATTCAATGTCATTTTTTTTTTTTTTTGGCGATACAACACCCTTAGTTAGTAAAATAGAGCCCGATGATGGTTTTTTTAAATCGAAACGCGTCGCTCAAAACATCAAACTTATTTTGTGATAATTCAATCAATATAAATATTTTAAACTATTTAAAAAAAATTAAACTTTAAATTTTTTTATTTTTCTTTCTTTATTAAAAATACATTTTCCTACACAACATGGAGACTAAAATACAAAGAAACTAGAAAAATAAACTTTGGGGATAATTTTTTGAACAGAAAATTGGTTTTCAACCCTCCCTAGATAATACTCCCCTGATCACAAATTTGGGGTTCAAGAACATTTGGAGGCGGTTTTTGCTCTGCTGCACCCAAAAATGGTAAAATAAGATAAACCGGGTTAATTTTTCAGGTTCGACCAAGACAAGAAAACAGATCTTATAAGAAGAGGGGTCTATTTTTCCCCGTTAAGGCAGCAGGAACAATTTTCTTAGAAATTAAAAAAAAAAAATGTAATATAAATATACTCACGGTTAATATGTGTAAACATTAACGTTTTTCCAAGCACGGTTTTGAAGATAGATTTTTGGATCCGTATGCGAAGTTATCCATTGACGCGTGCACGTGCACGGATCCAAAACGGACTAGTTTGCTTGAACCGCATCAGTGATTGATCGAGTAAGTGCCATTAGTGATCGAATGAACGAGTACAACTTATGGGTATGATGGACTCCATAACGTGAGCGGTAATGCCAAACTCACATAGTTCAGTCACGTATTACTACATCATAAAGTTGACCTCGTAACGTGGTACAAAGGAAAGTCCAAGTTTTTATTTCACTCTACCGCGCGCCGGCTGGAATACATGTTTACACATCAAAAAATCAGCACTTACAATTTCATGATGTAACATTGTTTTTAGTAATTATAAATCTATTATTTAAATATCTTTTCAGTTAAATTTTAAAACAACATTTTTCAAAGTTATTTTTTTAATTTATTTCACGTCAAAGCCGTTTGCTGAAACGAAACTTAAAGATTTAAGTTCAACATAAGCGCTTATGATCTTCTTTTTTCCTCTGCTTAAACTGCCACATAAGCTCTTATGTCGAAATGGGCCTCAAGTACTTATTTTGTTTTTAGAATTCATTGCTCCTATTAATTTTTAGCCAAACACTAAGAAGCAGATGCTTTTACTATATCTCCTAGTTTTTTAAGAAAATTTTATCAACGACTTTATCCCACTTTAAAACTTTTGGGTCACAATGCTGCTGAAAAATTCAAAGTTTTAACGGAAAATTGCAAAATTTCCCCATTTCGGAGTTTTACAGTACCATATACACACTTATACAGATTTAGGATTATTTTGTACAAATTTGTATCCTCTTTCTTAATATTATATACACATTTTAAAGAATGTTGTTCAAAAAAATAACTGAAGTACCTACTTTAACTAAGGCACCAAAGGAACGTACAATCTGAAGTGATCTCCAGAGCACCTGTTGTCATCAAGCGCAAGTTTAACGAGAAAGGTATAAAATTCAACCTCCATGGCATCAGCCCTGCCAAGACACGCAGCCCTTATTTATGAAATAATATAATGATAACTTCACCGTTTGTTATGTTTATTCATCGCCTAATTGGATTGGGTTTGCGTAATTGGTATAGCGAACTGGCACTGGCACTGGCACACATCGAAAAGTTTTCATTTGGAAACGAGGTGAAACGTGATGATTTCCGGAATTCATTTTGTAAATCACTAGAGCTTATTTTACGTTGACGACCCAAACGATAAAATTGCCCTTTTCACCGCTAATTAGTAACTTCTGTGTTCCCGGGCTGTGTTCAAGCTCAAGGGGATATGCAAATCAATGAGGTGGTAGTGGTGGTGGTGGGTTGTATGCTTACGCTCAGGTGGCAAAATAGCAGTTACAGCCAGAAATATGACGAGAGAGACGACACGATGACGAAAATCATCCCTGCGTGTTCGACTTTCCGCTCCAATTCAAATAATGAAAAGTAACAAGGACTTCTTAAAAGTCTTTGGATGTGGTTAAAGCTGTGTGGGTTGGTGCAGACGGCGCGCATTGTATATATACATGTGTATGTATTTATATAGGCAAAGTATGCGGCGGTTTTTGCTTCGTAATTAGTTTCAATCGAATTCTCAGTATATATCTGTGCCCGCAGCCAGTCATATCCCACCTCCCAACCCATCGCACCCAACAGCTCCATCAAGGTGCTTCTCTAATTCTGATTCCATTCAGCAATCCTGCCACCGTCACTTGAATGTGTTCATGCTTGCATTCGTTTCAATGGAACGAAATGTACGATTGATCGGGTTTGCTTCATCACGTTAACCAAGAGGACGTATAGTATTTAGGGAAGGATCTGCCGTTCAATTATATCGGAGATTCCACCACACTGCACTACTGAAATGGTGATGCTCTCGAATATGGTCTCAAGTGGAAAAGGGAATATGAACTAATTAGTGGTTCGGTATGATTGGCGCAACAGTTCAATTATAGATTTCAAGTGGTTAATTACGATGCACATATAGTCGAGAGCAAATTGGCAAAAGCTTAACAAGAACAACATCATGTTCTGGGTTGGTTCATTTGAAGGACTAATTCATATGCTGTCCTTCAGTTGTCGGTACCCGGTATCCGTTGATGACGATGAGTTGAAGAGGGTTGTTGTTGTAAAAGAATTTTTTTTTGGAAATAGATTGATATTCAAATTAAATTAATTAAAGCATCAGAAACACTTTGCATCATACTCGTATGTCTAACACTTTTCTAAAATACGTTCTAATCATGAAATTGTTCAGGACTTTTTCTAAACTATCTAAACAAAACATAAGCGACCAAATTATTTAGATGGAATATACAATCGCATATAATGGCTAGTGCATTGGGATTGGACTCACATGCCTTATAGGTTTGGTATCGAATCCCAGACTATGCAATATGCAAGCCAAGGAAAAAGAATTTCTTTAAGAATTTTCGGCAAAAAATTGTATAGATCTCCTCTATTCCTGCTCGTAGAAATGGTTGAGAGTTGAAATTCACTATATTAGGCCTTGATGGTTCTCCATGAGCTGTTGTGCCACAAAGAAAAAGCTTTGTGCTTCCTATACACAATACTAGCTATATAGATATCAGTTTATTTTAATAAAATTAACTCGACTACCTAAGCCACTTTTACAATTGCGATAAAAATGGAAATACATAAAGACGGGTAGATATTTTTTTTTAAAGTAATAGGTTGGTATTGAAGAGGGGTTGTGTTGTCATAGTATCTCTCCTCTCTTATCCGACCTAGTCATCAATTTCTGACATGACAATTGTCAATGTGTTTATTTTAATGTCGATGACATAATTCAAAATGGCTGTGGAGGGTAAAAATAAAAGGTGTGTATCAAAAATTCATCATTTGAGCTGAGGTAGATATAATTAAAGTGTCAAAATTTGTTGACGTTTGATTTTTCAAAAAGTCGCCAGTTAAATTTCATCATAGAACGTCAACAATTAGTTGGGCTCTTTCACGCAATTTCACTAAGTGGTATTTGTCTGCCGTGATGTTATTGATTATTTATTTACCAGTTAATTACTTCGGGTTTTTGGTGGAATGTTTATTTATGTTGTGATAATCAAAAATAATGGCATAGAAAGGGATGGGAAGAGCCATTCATAATAAGTTCAAACTTCGATGAAATAATAAATTTGTAGTTGCTATTGAATAATACGCGTATACATAGGTATAGTACTGTTAGCCAGGTGGTATACTTAATTGCTGTTGGATGGAAAACAAAATAAACTTTAGTATTAATTTGTATCAGGTAAATAGCTGTGTCTACAATAATTATATAGTGACTGAAAATATTAGGATAAAATTTAAATATTAAAGGGTTTGGTGATGAATAACGGATAAGGTTAGTTCTATTTGATGGCCTATTGGGATTTTGAAGGATCTAGAGTATCGTCAGTAGAAGTAGCTTTGTAAACGTGTAAATAATTATATACATTATTTAAACTAGCAGGGACTTAAATGATAGGAAAGTAGTAGTGGAGGCTGCAAGAGAATGGCACTTTCAATAATTATGAGTGATGGAAATGAAACAAAAATAACTTGAGTAGCTACCACCAAGTTTTCAATAGGCCGTATAGAGTTATATATGATTAAGTGATTCACAGGGACCAACCAGATAATCGAGAGTGTTTTGTGGAGCTTTTACAGTTTACTGTGTTTAACATGAAGTAAGTGAATACAGAAGCTACCGAGCCTCATGATTCTTTTTATTTAATTACTCGTAGGCTCTTCACACTTTGCTGGCAAAAAATAACGCATCCCACAGCGGGCAATATTGACTTTTTGGGTACAAAAATCATAACTCTTAGATCCGAATTTTCAATCATCAATTAAACATTCACCTAACTATCAGAAGTATAAGTATTATCTGACGTTTAACTGGCTATTGAAAAATTGGCCCTTAAACGAGTTATAATTTATTACATCGTAACAGTTTTTTTTTCTTGAAAGATATTTCAAATGCTGGATTTACACGACTGACAAATTGGCATTTATTCGTCAAAAAAATTGCTATAAAAAATAAGAATTTGTTCGTTCTTATAACAGTTTTTTGACGGCTTACTGACATAATAACTGCTAATTTGTCAGTTGTGTAAATCCAGCATAAGGCTGTAAAATTGATGAATTTTAAGAAACATGCATTACAAGGTGTTTCAAAATCTTTTGCTTAACTAAAACTTTTGTACAACAAGGAAAGGAACAAACACTACCTATATTTAACTTACAGAGTAGTCAAAAAATCCAGATTGTAGTAGTTCTCTTAAAGCTTTTACGACTAAAACAGTGTGAATAGAAGTACATGGACCTTTTCTTTAATTTTTAAGTGCAGTTTTTTTTTTAAATATTTGTAGCATATCAAAGTACATTTCAACTATTTCATAAATACCTACACATTTCTACATAATTATAACAAACATATTGAAGTTGCAAATTTATTTTTCGTTGAATTTAGGTCGGGGACGAACCAAACTTTTTTAGTAAAATCCACCAACTACTGCACCCACATGTTGTATGTTTTATGTTCTTTTGTTATACTAGAACTACTAGAAATATTTTGAAATTTTTGCATTTGAAACTAAATTTATTATCAGAATCATTATCCTACCTACTCTACATCCACTGTGCAATGGGGCACTCAGAGGTGTGGGTTCTAGCCCCACTCTTTTATTAAGCACGTATAGGGTATTCGCTTTTTGGTTTTAAAAGAAATTTATCTGAATAGGTATAACTTACATGAATGTTTGTAAAAAAATAGGGAAAAAGTATTGTCATAAATTGGTGTCTCAAAATCTCCATCGTTGCCCTAGCTGTGTGAGCGATTGCTTCCACTTGCTGAAACCAACAATGCTTGAGAACTGGTTCTGTGGCAAAAAACTCATTTAAAATCTGTCGAAATTGGACGCCATTTGCAAAAATTATGGAGAATTTACAATCTGAGATAATTTGTCCCCTCCCCATGCAGTAGGGCGATACAACGTTCTACGCAATCCACTAGTTATTCATACCCTTACATACTGTTCATAGTATAATACATACAAAAAATATTAATATAAAATTAGCTATATACACACGATATAGACAAAAAAGAAACCAAAATAACATAAGGAATAAAATCACCATAATGATTCCTTTCGTTCCTATATTCCTCTGATATATATAAATGAGCTCTTTAAATTACTTTAAAGTCATAGCCCGTAATTTCTTTCAATATTCCACTTACTTTTAACTTGGAATTCCGTAAAGTGTAGAGAGTAGAGAAGTAAAGAGAGATATCAACATTTTCAATTTATTTCCCATTTTTGTGAGCAGTTTTACAATTTTACAGATCTAAACTGCTATACACACCAATAGTCAGGAAAAGGAAATACCTTTCTCTAAGCCTTATCGAACTTTCAACTCCTTATTGCTACTCAGACCATTATTTACTCCATCACCGTCATCCACAGCGGAAGTTATCCGCATTCCCCAAATAACCACCCCGCCCGCGCCCAGCCATCGCAACACGCCACCATTCCCAACACAATCTTGAAATTATTGAAGCGAAAATTTTAGAAAGTTATTTTAAACCCATTTCGTGTACCACCCTACTGCTGCTGTATCAACCACCCACGCTGATACAACCAAACCAGTAGCATTCAGCGCTCATCATTCTGCCTCCGATGTCGCCTTATACCGTATATACGTTCAGGGCGAAGGCTTTCGATACCTACTGAGCGGAAATGTTGAAATGTTTTAATGAGCTTATGGCCTTAGTGGCTTTGGCTTTCCCATCTTTGCAGAGATAATGATGAGGAGCTTTAGTCTAAAATTGTCCTTACGCTGCAGACTAATGGACGTTTAAGCTGTGAGAGGTTTTTGGACCTTCTTTTTGACTTTTCATTTTACGAGTCTTGTCTAAATGAAAGGCTTTGCTTCATCGTCGTCGATATATAAAGGGGTGTGGGGGGCTGACATCGAGTCGATTATAATATGCATGGGATAGAGATTTATATGAAAATTGCCACGCTGGCAAATTTAGCAATCAATTTCAGTGTCAATATGGGATAAACTTTAGGTGATCCATTTAGACCGTATAGCAATTTGTGGCTCTTAGTTTTTAAAAATTTTTCTCAAAAGGCTTGTTTTTGATGAGCGGAGCGTTTGCACGTTGAATGACTTTCTTCCTCGTTGGAGTTCTTGATTTAATCTCCCGCCACCTGAAAAAGACTTTAAACGCTATGTAGGTAGGTACTTGCGCTGATGCCGTGACACTTTCAGGTTAATGCACCTGCTTCCTCTTCGGTGAAATTTGCATGCCATACCAAACTGCTGATTTCAATCAAAGCATGCAAGAGGCATATGCATAAACGAGTACCTATGGCGAAGAAGAAGGGGTATTTGTCTTTCATCACCGTAACAACATTCGATTAAATCAGCAGCCTTTTTCCATCTTAAGAATAGAAAATCAAAGAAAATACAAAAAGGACTAAATAGGTGTTGGTATTTGTATCTCGACTCTCTTTTTATCACTACACAAATTCGAGAAAACAAAAATGAAACAAATGTACAGCGTTGGTATTTATTATTTTAGAATGTTTCATAAATATAAAAAAGCATTTTATTTAGAATTAAAGATTATGATAATGAATTACGAAGTTTAAAATGGTTTATATAATTCGAGTGAAATGTATAGGAGAATTTAAAACTGCTTTATTTTAACAATAAATACACGATGAGGCCCTCACTAGTCAACTGATGAGCCCAAAAGTGAGATGGGCAGGACGAAACACCAATTTTTGTGGATTTAAAAGCTATTTTGATTTAGAACACATGACTGTTTGGAACATACTTAGTTGAGGATTTTTTAGATTAATACACATATCAAACTAGGTGAACCCTGCCACGCAGCGCCACCTACCGAAAATTAGACAAACTAGGTTTACAAAATTTAAATTTTCAAAGAAAAAAAGGAAAAAACTTCAATTTAAGAAAAGGGGGTGTGCCAGTAGGCGAACTTTAAACATAATGTACACATGTCATTTCTACGTTCAAAAGACGTTAATTACCTAAGAAAAGTGGGCCATGGCCGTGGGTGAATTTTATTCAAACCACTTTCTATAATTAATCATTAAATATAAATGTTGAATTTTCATATAACAAATCTGTTGGGAAAAAGTCCTTAAGTGCAAATAATTCGTTTCTTTATTAAAAATCTTTCGATTTCTCCTGGCTCTGCGACAGTATTGATTTTTTGTCCTTGACACACCCACTATCAACTTTTCATCCTGTGTGTGTGTGTGTATGTATTTGTATTTGTTTTTATAGATACAACAAAGCTGAGTTTGATGAACGCCGCTTATGTGTGCCACGAGTAAATGATCCCAGTCCTTTAGCAATTTGCAAGTCCTAAATTCCCAAGCATGGGTTTTGCTGGGTTTTGGGTTTCATCATCAGACTCAGATGAGGTGAGGTTGGGTTTGGGTTTGGGTGGTTTATTTGCTTTCGCATTTCCTGCCTCGATCGCGTCCACCGTTATTACACAAATTGCTATACGCTAGTGTATTGCAGGTTACAGTTACAACGTTTGTTAAGCGATACCTTTTCTATAAACCCCTCGTCGTGCTTGTGTTATGACAACGACGACGATGACGATGATGATGATGATGGTGATGGTGATGACGAAGAAGGGTGGTGCTACTGAAGCTGTTTGCTGCGACTGTAGCTTTGTTGACTCTGTCAGAGGGAAGAGCGGGCCCTTTGGTGGGGACAAAATGGTTGCTTTTAATTTAAAATGAAAGCCAAATTTATTTGCTTTCTGGCGAAATATGTTTGCTGCATTATTTGCTGAACGTGATTGGTAATACTGTTGGCTGCTTGTCGGCTGTCGAGGGGCTGACTGCAGCCACCAGCACAGCACACGTTCTGCTGTAGTCAATGATACTCCCCTCATATGTGAGGAACGTATATTCGGCGAAATTGAATCAGTGAATCCTTAAAACAAACATATGGGGAAAACATGGTGATGTGATGGAGCTAGTCCTCCCTTTGGTATCAAAAGAGGACGAGTACCATCATACTGACTGTTGATACGAGTTCCGTGAACTTTTGTAGGTACTGGAATCATATGCTTTGGAAAGCGTGCCTCTTCTTGCTTTATGTCCTGGTCTTTCCTCACAGAGATAGCCTGGCAATGTGCGACATTGTTTTATATAATCAAGGGGGGATGGAAATGTAATTCACTTTGATCTCACTCTCAGCCAACCATTAGAATGCTTGCTTTGGGAAAATATTGTCGTTTTCATTAATTTACATATTCAAAGGAAATTAATTGGGGCTGCAGGTTGTTTGCCTACCTTCGTAATATTGTCCATATGCAATCACGTTACATCTCTACGTTCAAGTATACGTTTATGTATATTTTGTATATACATCAAAAGAAGTGTGTGTTATTATCATCTTGTGTTCTATAAGTTTGTGTTTTACTTAAAGGGAATTTAAACACGATGATTAATTTATTGTTTAGTATATTCAAATTTAGGGTTCGTTGGAGTATTATTAATTCCAATTATATAAGTGAACATTTCGGTTTCTTGATTTTTAAGACTATAAGCTAAGGGAATACTGAGGACTTTTTTTTAAAACTGAATGTTGTTAATAGGGGTGGCCATGAAACGATACACGACAACACTTTTTAAAGTCTCATCTCAGTTTCGTTTGAATTGAAGATTTTCAGAATGGTCTCGTTGCGGTTTTGTTTGTATTTTTGTGGAAGAAATATAAAACCAGAGAAGCTGGTTTTCATTCATTTTTATCAATAACTGTCAATAACTAAATTGGATGAACGCACAAACACAAATTGGAGAAAAAGCGTTAAAAATAGAATAAAATAAAATAAAATGAAATACAAAAAATAAATTACACATACGCCCGAGTGTACCATTATTCACCAAACAAGAAAAATCTGTCGGAGTGGTTATTTCAAATCAATTTTATCAAAGTTCCGGTTAATGCTAATGCTAATTTATGACTCATTCATTTTTTTTGAATATCTAATGAAAGGTATGAGGATGTGTTTCAATCTAATAGTAAATATTTGTTTCGTCATTCAAGGCGATGAAGTTTTCTTTTTGGAAAGTCTTGTTATAAGAGAATTAAGAATGCTAACCAAAATGTTGCACTACTTTTTCACCCACAGCTTAACATTTACCCCTCAAAGAGATCACGGGAACCAAGATCCAAGTAAGTATTGGTTTGGAAAACATCAAGTTTTTTGTAATTTGAGCTAGAAGCTAAATGGCTGGACTGATAAACGTCGAATTGGGTACATCAAATTTTTATGTGGTTTTGGTTCCAACGATTTTTTTAAAACACTCACCTGGGGAGGAATAAATTAATTTAAATAAAACTGCGTTTCAGGCTTATGCCAAAAAATCACATTAAGGAAAAGGGATTATTAGGTTTTTAGAGAAAAATTGCCTTCTTTTTGAGTTAATAGCTTTTTTATCAACTCGACCATCGCAATTTTGCTATACAGATACACTGACTCCAAATTGTAAAAATTGTAAGTTCTTGTTTCAAACAATACAAACGTTGTTGAATTTTCTTTTTTTTTAAATTATCAAAACAACAAATGACGTCAGAGGTCAGAATCGTTAGAAAACGAGTTAATGGTCAAAATTATATCTACAATAATTTATTCGGTTCATCCAACGTATGTTTTTCAAATTTAAATCGCCAGTTAGTATTTATTCTGTTTTACAAGTTTTAAAGACGACGTCAAAAATACACATTTCAAAACGTCAAAAGGATAAAATCTATGTTATTAAAGGGCTAGAACGAAAGCTGATGAGTCAACAAAAAAATAATTTTGATGTTTTTGCTCTCATATAGAGGTAAAGGGTTTAAAATTTGCAAAAATGTTTCTTTTGAAGTATGTTTTCCGAAAATCACTACTGTATTAAATATAAATCAGGTAGATAAGGCATTTAAGTTACAGTAAACCAGTTAATAGGTATTGAAAATATAGTTACCTGTAAAATATTAACCTTTTGGGTTTTGCCTTAGTACCACAGAAATCACACTTAATGGGAAAACACCACATATCTATTTTTAAGATGAACCGATTTTCTATATTATCTAGTTTCACCACAACGGTAAAATGTATATATTTAAATAACAAACTCAACATTCAAAATACTTCAAATTTTTAAATTTGGGAACCAAAACGAACAGATTGAAGTTCATTGTAGACCTGATTTAAATATGAAACCTCTCCTTCCGCCTCCATAAATCCACCACTGATCAATATGTAAGAGGGTAGATTTAAAGTGAGGAGACAAACATTCCATTCCATTCCATTCCATTCCAAAGGAATAGAAACCAAGATGAATTTCATTTTCAAATTGCGGTAGTACAAGATTGTGGAACCAATCGTTTCAACTGTTAAAGGGTCCGCCAAACAACTTTTTTTTTCTGAAAATGGCGCAAAACATCGAGTGTAGCTTCGGCTGTGTGGCACGTAGCGCCGTCCTGTTGAAACCAAACGTTGCCAATATCCTCCTCTTCAATTTTTGTGAACAAAAATTCGTTCAACATGGCCCGATAACGATCGCCATTGACTGTAACGGCCAATTCTTGCTCATTTTCGAAAAATGGCCCAATTATGCCATTGGACCAAAATCCGCACCAAACAGTGACTCGTTTTGGGTGTATCGGCTTTTTAATGTATGCGTGCGGGTTTTCTGTGCCCCAAATGCGACAATTTTGCTTGTTTACTACCCGCCAAGATCAAAATGAGCTTCATCTGAAAAGATGATTTTTTTGGCAAAATCGGCATCTTCTCTAAGTCGACCGCAGGCCCACTTAGCGAAGCGTATACACAACCATATTCGTTCAGCGGAAGGATGAAACTAATTATCTGTCAAATCAGACATGAGCTAAGTGTTACCATTCACGAAATAAGCACTAGTTGAAAAAAACGTTAGATGGCGGACCCTTTATTTTACCTACGGATTAAGGTTTTGACTTTAACAATTCATAACTTTCTCTTTTATAACACCCCGATTCCCGACTTATGTATATATGATTCCAATAGCAAGTACAATGTATGTATCTCACCCTGACTATTCATCTTTATTGTATAAATCTGCAATTGAAAGACTCCACTGTCCTCTTACCACCTCAATAACCTCCATTTGTGTAAAACATCCGACACAAGTATTCACTCTAGCAAAGTCAACAGTTTTCAACATTATAGTATAGTTTTATATGACATCGAGTTGTGAAACGTTACATCCGAATCACATGTCCCAATGTGAATAGGATAAAAGATTCCTTGGCATGCATTGTCATGGTGCATATATTTTTTATAATGTAGGTACATAACATCGTCCCTTCATCCTGGCTGATGGCTGCTGAATGGTCAGTCAGGAATGGCACATGGACTAGACAGTGGACGTGTCGTGGCGATGTTTTTCAGTTTAACAAAAATCACTGATTAGTGTTCAGTTGAATGATATTGTTTGACTTTTGACTGAGCGACACAAGGGAAATGCAACAATTAACAGAGGAGGCTTCGGTTTTCTTTCTCCCCTGGGGGGTATTCGAGGAAATTGCTTTGCTTGGCTCAGTTGCGATTATATACGATTTCAATCGTTTATTTCGATTTATTTGGCCAAAACAAATTCAAATTAAGCCATTCAAGTGCGGCTAACTGAATCTTTCCTATGCTAAAAGTTATACAACCATAAAACCTCAAGGGGCAGTATCCATCTAGTATAGATATAGAATGTTGGTTCTTTAAAGCAGCTATATGGGAGACATATAGCTTGATTTCTGTGAAAAGGAAATTAAAGTCTGTGTGTATGTGTGTGTAATGATTGAAGTTTGCATCCAATATATTTTACATGTATGCCTCTCCCACGTACTCTTCCCATTTCCATTTATGTACGTTTGGAGTTTAATTAGGTTTTTGAATTTCGTTGTCGGTTTTTCTTTTGAGTTTTCTTTTTTTCTGTTTTGTTTTCCACGTTTCCCATGAGGAATCATGTTTGTATCTTCCGAAAGCACTTTCCAAACGCTGTATTGAAACCACTAATGTAGATGTCGACTTAAAAGAACTTTCTATTTTGTTTGTTCCTTTTGTATTGGTTCGAGAGCATCGCAAGTGAGCATCTATGAGTTTTTCTCAGTTGTTTCATTGAATACGAGAATGCAAGCAGAGATTTTTCATTTACTTTTTGAAAGAAGATTTGTATTCAATACATTGACGGAGAGAAAGAGGTTGTGATTTCATTTACGAAATTGAATGGGATGGGCCATCGGGTGGTCACAGTCATTTTCATATTGAAAAATAAATTGAGATTTTTGATTTAAACAAACAAGAATGCAAACAATATTTGTATAAAAGCACTTAACCAAAAAGGTAAGTAGATATCTACAATAAATAACTTTATTAGGACCGTAATATTTTTAATAATTTCCGTCTAATAAACTGGTTGGGCCAATTAAAAGCGATGTATTGTTTAAATAAACTATTTTTGAAAAAAACAAAAGTTGTTGTTGTGGCAATGTCATTTTTTTTGTGCTGGTGAAATATTTTATTGTTTAAAAGAACGAATTTGCAAGGACAGTAAAAAAGTTTATTAAATTGACAAATTTCGTTTGTCATGCCAGTAAACTATTTCGTTGTCTTTACAAGCAAACTAATTTTCTTTATTTTGTTTTTATTGTCCTCGTTTTCATTTGAGTGCATTTAATTTGTAGTTTTTTACACTAAATATGGTTTTTCTGAGATGGCCCAAATAAGTCCTTCCTATGTAAATTTAAAATGCTGTTTGAAGTACTCTGAACTTTATTCTGCATCACCAGGATTGAGCTTTTGAACCAACTGGAATTTTGTTAGGGTACGGGTGCAGATCTTTCTTCAAAATCGTGGCATGTGGTGTAACCAACTGTATTGAACGTCGCGTCGTCGTGTCGATATTCCAGGATCGCAGCTGCAAAAATTTCACGAACGATCTAGATGTACTTCTCACATCTCTCACATCTCTAACATTCCCATATCGCTCCTGGTCACCTCAGGACGAATTTTCGCAGCTATTGGAACATTTTGAACACCATAAAATGTATTAATTTGTGTAAATTTTTGACCGACCATTTTCCAATCATAATTGGACATTTTTTGTTCGCTGTGCGATCGTGTAGTAGTCTGTTATTTAATTTCCCGATCTTTATGTCTAAAACATTTTACAAAATATTTCAAAAATACCTATAAATAAGAAAATTATTATTTTCTTGCATAAAAAAGGGACTTTCGGCCCACCCTGTACCTATATATGGATTACATAGGACTTACCGAAGTCTTAGACAAAAAAAATATGCACAACTAACTCTTGTGTTTACCACACACTGAAGATGCATGTTAATTGCTCAATAAGGTAATGCGAAATCATTAACAAAAAAATGAAAAAAAAAATGCAAAAACACTAAAATCAGGGATTGTTTTTTGAAAAAAATTGTTTTCAAAATTTTTAATTGCAATCTGCTAATCGATTGTAAAATGATGACTTTATAGACCAGCTATTTCCGTTATATAAATTTGTTGGAAAAAAACCTGAAAGGCAGTTTTCTTAAAATTAGTTTGGTAGTTACAGATTCGAAGTTTAATCAAACTCAATATAGCCGTTTTCGAGAAAATGTAAAAAACACAAGATTGTTGTATAGAAACTACTAAAGCTACCAGTTCTAGATGAGCTTAAACAAAACTTTGTATTTTTCCTTCACATAACAAAATTGTGTTCCAAATTTGAATAAAATTGGACACCAGAGTTTTTTTCAAGTCGCAAGAGGCTCGTTAGTATTTAATGCACGTCCACTTTTAATGGCAAATAACAGTTATAAATTTTAATTTCTCTAGACCATAAAAAAAAAACTTTTGGGGCTTTGTTTTATTTTTCATTTCATTTATTCAGTTCCTTTTAAAAAGATTACCTATAACTAGCTTCAGTTTATTTTTGTGGCCTTGTTCCGTGGTGCTTAATTTATCGGCAATAATTCTTGCCATCTTTAAGAAGCATGTACCAGAACACAAAATTTCAAATTTCATCCAATAGAAGCCCTCAACCAAATTATAAATTTAATTATGTAGATAAAATTATTTCGATCAAGGATTGAACGCAAAGCGCTCATCAATTGCCCAAAAATATAGTTCAATTCTATAAGAACCAAATTATGGTTTTTCCAAGGCGTGGACATGAACAAGAATGAAAAAAGGGCACTGTCCATGTTAGAATGTCACATTAATTTAATTTCCAATGTGTGAGAAATGAAATGTCAAGACAACAAAACAAAGTTATGCACGAAACTGAATCCCACTCCTGAAAAATAGCTATGGCGACGGGACGTTAGCTGCGATGGCGATGCGACAGGTTGAGCAATGGAAGCCACTGGCCTATAAAGGGTAAAAACTAAAACAACAACAATACATAATATCCCATAATGTACTGGTGATGTTTAAAAGTGCTACAAGGACGTGAAACACGTTATTTCTTGAGCATTCACTTGTCAGTCTGACAGCCTGTTAAACGGTCGGCATTGTTGCATTAAATAAATTAATTCCACGCGTGAAAAACCCTGTCTTTGTCTGTCTCGTAGTCTGATAGTGAATTTCTATGTATTTTGTGTGTTTGTATAGGTAAATGTGTATACCTATGCCAACACTATTGAAAGCACGTGCGAATAAATTGCTGAGCGAGTTTTCTTCAACTGTTGCACAAAGCAAAACTTTTTACACACCATAGCTCGTAGCAATAACCGCAACTAAGTGCGGCGGACATATTGGTCAATCCTTGCTTCGGCAACGTGGCAAATTGAAGCTGAAGTTATCTGCCAAGGGGCTGACGGAGTCCTGCAAGGGTATTTATACCTTTTCCTGCTTCATTTGCATTTTTTGTCAATTTCCTTTGAACTTGTTATGGGATGGGATTGGTTAAAAGGGAAGTCCGCAGTTTGAGTTTCTATCACGAGAACGAATTTTTTATTCTTAAATTGCTTTGAAACTTGTTTTCGAGGCAAAACTTTGCCCGAGAAGTGAGTTTTAGGACGAATCGCGAACGCTATTATTGGTGCCACGAAGGACTCGTAAATGAATTGCAATTAAAGAAAAGAAAAAAAAAAACAGGCGCTGAGGGAAAAGTGTCCCAATTTGCATTGGGGATGTCCAAATCAAGACCACAAGTAATGGTCGGAGTGAAGGTGATTTTTGTTGTATTTTTCTTAGTTTTTTTCTGAAAGGAAGTTTCAATGTGCTGACTTGCGGAAAAGTAAATGAGTGCTGCAACATTTTTCACTAGTACTATCATCCGTCCCATTGTGCACATTGCAAGCAAGGAAGATAGTCCCCCGTGACCTTATAACGGAAATTTTTCAACTTCCTCTTTTGTATCTTTTTGTAGAAACTTTAGATTTTTTTTTTTGCAGAGAAGGTGGATAGAATGGGCGAAAACACAAATTAAATGTTACAATTTTTAAAGGTGATTCCTGTGGTGTTTACCCGTTGTTTTTGAGACTGAATTGTTTCCAACGGGCGGCAATGGCGCGCGGGAGGTCGGTCGTGGCGGCATAGTGGGATGTTTGTGCGGTCGTGAAACCCTTATTTTGCGTGAAGTTGAAGGTGCGGCACGGTGCGCGGTTATATCGGTGGTTGTATTAGTTATGTAAAGGGAAAAAGTTTGCCGCTAGCTTTATTTTCCCTCCCGTTATTTTGGGTGAATAATTAGAAATTCTATGTTTTGCCTGTTCCTCCTCGTTTATATATGTAGTCTACTCCTGCTGTTGTATTATATTTCAGTATAACAAAAAAGGGAAATTGGTTGCTGGCACTTGCTGTCAGCTGACATGAGAGAGAGAGATTTGTTGTTAATTTGCATGGAAATTTCATAAACGTTGGGAGCTCAAAAATTGGTTGTTAAGATTTGAATATTTAATGCTGGCAAACTCATCAGACGTCATTCCAAAATACAAAATTGTTTGACACTTGAATGGTTTAGTTTTATGAGGAACATTTGATTAGTTTCGAGAGAGGAATGCAGTTCACTATGATGCGCATTTAGTGGAAGCTATGAAATGTTTTCTCGAATTTTAAATTTTTTCTTATAAAACCGAATTCATAATAGCAAGATTGTAGGAAAATTCAATATGGATATAACTTATACAAAATATGCATAGTTATCATTGTGTACAGTGAACTCTTTCATAACCAGACACTGAAGGTACCCAGAAAATTGTCGGCTTACGAGAGGTGTTCTTTAAGACATATACATAAGAGGAGTACACTGTTTATGTTGTAAGCGTTACAATATACCCTCAAGTGCAAACACTGAGTGATTTTCTTGATTAAACTTACTTCTAGATTAAGAAGTTACACACTTTCATTTCAGATTCATATTATATGAGAGAGACAAAAAAATAGTAAAATTGTCTTTTAATCTCATCCAGGGGTGGGTACCAGTCTAGAGTAAAGAAAATAGGACAATAGAACAGAGACAACTGAAAATACCCTTTAAGTTTTTTGTAAATATATATAGCCCGTTTGGTTATGTTGACACATGGATAAAATTGGAGTGAGAACTATAAAGAATCCACTCTAAGGCTCGTTAGAATAATAAGATAGGTTTTAACTAAGATTTTATCATTCTCATACAGAATTCCATAATATTTTTCTTATAGGTTGCCTATTCAATAAGGTTCCTTTTTGGACAAGATTCCTTTTGAGGGTACCGACCAGCACTTTCCCTAGATTTTGTGCTAGGGGCAGGGATTTGTAACGAAGATTTCAACAGTTATTTCCTTATGTTGCCTCTTCAAGGTTCCTTTGGTTAGTTATCAGGGGCGATTTCTGGTATTGAGTTCTGGGTTGGCTACAAAATACATGAGATATTAGCTGATGCACAGCACTTATATAAGTATACTCCAAAACGACCCACGAAAAAAGCGTCCGAGTCCAGTAGGAGGGATATATTCTCAAATCATAAATAACATCTCTTTGTATCGAGTAAACTTATTTTTCAGTTAGTAAATTAGGATTCATAACTCTGTATTATAGATATCTACATTCATTTCTGAATATTCAAGTTTTTATTGATTTTCTGGGCTCTAAAGTAGCGATTTTTTCACTCTAATCTAATTTGCATACCCGAAACTATTATTATTTTTTTCACAAATCGAACAAATGCCTTAATAATAGTCTTTTAAGACTTTAATCATAAAGATTATATTGCAGAACTTTTTGAGTAGGTAATCAATTTATTAATGAAGCTATGTCCATCTGTTTTTTTAATTAAAATGCGTTTTATTTGCAAAAAAAAACATTTAAAATAATTCTAGCACCTCTCGTCTGGGCTTGATGATACAACATTGTACAAAATAAGAAGAGAGGTTAAGCAATAAATAAGCATTTTTTTGATTTTTCGATCAATTTAAAATCAAGATTGTGATCATTATATTCCACGTAGAATAATAAGTGAGGTATCGAAATAACGGTATTTTTATTTATATGCAAAGTTAATAAAAACGAAAGATATCCATTTATGTACTCAAGAGATATGAGTTCATATGTGAAAGCGCTCAAAAATTGCCGTTATCACCGTTCAAGGGTATTCTAGGATTATAAGTTTTTGTATTCATATTTTATTATTTCTACCATCTGCCAAAATTTCAGCCTTATAGCACCATCCCTTAAAAAGATAAAAATCAAATACTTCATTTTGTCTCGCATTTCTCTACCCAGTTTGGCTCTTTTATTAGAGCCAACCCTTGTGAATATTTTGTCGGTCTGTTCTTAAAGAAAGAATGAGACAGCACATCGGGAATAATAGTGTAGTTTGTATGAGATTTGATGGCGCAAATTTTGTAGCCAACTCAACACCGAAGTCGAAAGCAAAATATGAAGCGAGATACCTTGTATGACGAGACGGTGTCCATATTGGACTATGGGATTAATATAGCACGTAGAGGGGTCGTAGTGATTTGAATAGGTTTTGCTGGTTTATAATGATTTAAACGCATAGGGATGTTATGTTTTTTGTATTTAAAAGAATGTTCTGTATCTAAGTTTTAATACAAATAATTTGTTGGTATTTAGTATGTATATTTAAGTTGCAATTTTAGGCCTGGCGCCGCCATGCTAGCCAACTGAGAGGAATCGCCACTGTTAGTTATGCTCTTTTTCAGAGTCACAAAACTTTTCTTCTCTCAATTAAATAATTCCCAGAAACGACTGCTCTTTTACCACAAATATGTTTAAAATTCTTTAAGATTATTTCCCATTCCTACCATCTGTCACACCCAAAAGTTGATATAAACTTTAAATTTATTGAAAAAAAAAACAACGTACCTAAGCAAAAATAAAAGCCTTCTTCGATGATTGATTTATTGAACGATATCTTTTATATTATTATTTCTCTTCACTCCACTACCACCCCGTCGAAACAAATAAAAGATGACTTGTAAAATGATGTCACTTCTATAGGTTTCCTGTGTTGGTTGTTGTAGAGGAAGAAAACCAAAACTTTATGAACAAAAAGCCACAAAGTTTGTAAGCCTTAGCTCAAAAAAATCAAAAAAAAAAAAAAAAAAAACAAGAAGTAAAACCTTGTTATTGGCTAAATGGCACAGCAGTAACAAAACAACAGCCTATATCCACCTAAACCTATACCTATACATATAGGTAACAAAAAATGTTGACTCATTTTTCAATATTTTGTATTTTTTTTATTGTTTGAGGCGCCCGACCTTCTTAAATGGAAACACTTAATTTTAATTTCTTTGGGGTGGTGGTTGCCAAAGGAAAATATGTTTACATTTTCCATTCAATTTGGCACCAATCGCCAGTAAAAAAAAATCTCTAACCGGCAAAACAGGCAATTTGGCCAGACGGCATATGGCCCCAGAATATATCCTACACAACAGATATTTATGTGTATCTATGTATGTTGTATGTGCCTTTGTCCTACTTCCAATTGTTTTCCTATATATTACCAAAATGATTGTCGTATTTTATTTTAAAATGTTTTTCTATGTAAATTCAAACCCCTAACGGAATCTAAATATTCATCAACAGAAGCAAAATTCTACCTTTTCAAGAAAGGTAAGGCCTCTACTATATAATGTGAATTTGGAGAGTATACCTAATACCTATATGTAAACCAAACTTCAATCCCCAACCCCCATAACCCTCATAACTCCGCACACCCCCGTAACCGCTTTTATATTTTCGAAGAATCATGATGGGGTTCCTGCCATGTGTAGTGTATGTTGTATATTGAAAATCAATATTCTTGATAAATATTTATAAATGATAATGAAGTCATCCCTGGGAAATGTGTCTCAATGAGATTGTGTGCTAAGAATATAGCAATTTTGTCGAATTAAAAAGGATAACTTCAAGCCACTACTCAAGGCGCTAGACACGTCGTTCTTCATGTATAGGTAGGTATATGTGTGTATGTACCCTCCTCTATCGAATCCCTTTTGTATCATCGTTGGGGACTATGATTGATTATCACAATGAAGAGAGGGCGATAAAACACTAGAAATAGTTGGTAATGACAAAGCAAAACTGACAAAAAAAAAACAAAAGAAAAAACCGTTCAAGCCTTTTTTTTGTACGAGGGAGGAATAATTCCAAGATATTGGGGAATTAGTCCAGGAGGCCATAAATCATTTCTATTACTGTAATTATCAATAATAGCCCTTCAGTTGGGCTGGGAGTAGGGAGAGCAATGCCTCGGACCTTCTCACTAATTAAGGCTCAATCACGGATGGCAGGAAAATAATTAATAATTATAGTTTTATTTGATTGCTTAATCAGACTTATATATAAGAAAAGTGTTGCCAGATATATCTATCTATATCTATTTATTTTTTTAATTATTTTGTTGTTGGAATAAAAACATACAATTTTGAAAAATCCAACAACTTTTAGTCAAAAGAAATTTTATTCAAGGGTTTTTGGATTTCCATACAAAAATAGTAAAAAATATCGAAGCGTCTCCCTCAACTTTAATCAAAACTAGGTTTTACTGAAGACAAAAATTCCAGTTAGAAAAAAGGATTTTGATACAATTGGTTGGATACAATCTATACGGGATATGAATGTCTTTCTTTGTGTGTTTAGTTTCTCACGATCTAACCCTTTAAATTTAAAACCTAAATCGTAATAAAATTACGTTAGCGTATCATCATATCATTACTAACGTGTATTATATTTTCTTCTTCCAATTTCAGCATGGATTACACAAGCTTGGGTTGCTGCGCGTTAGCCTTTGTTTTGTACATAAACACCCTCAACTTTGGATTCGTCTATGATGACAGGTAAGCCGGAGCTCCATATAACCATTGCACATCTAATTATATTGTTAATAAAACAAAGGGAAAAAATCCCCAAAAAAAAATTCTGTTGACAAGGGATATCCGCTCAGCAGGACGAACACCAATATTAGCAGTGACAAATTGTTTTAATTTCAATAAACTACAAAACGAGAATGTTAGATTTCCTGCAGTAAAGATTCATGAGGCTAAAATTTGTTTTTGGCGTGTCATTGCCATATGTCTGCGAAATATCATTAGTGTGCGCCGCGCAAGGAACAGAGGAGTGATACCTATCGTGCAAAGACGACGGGACGGAAGCAAAATTGCTTAAGTTTCCTGTCACGTGCGTTTTCTCTCGTTTTTTTTTTTTTTTTTGTTATTCAGTTCATCCAAGAATTCACGATAGCTATATGGCTGGATGGGAAACGATGAGAGGACTTTCAATCGATATCGATTATGGTCATTATGAAGCCTTCATGATGTGCCTTCACTATACCTAACTTATAGGTCATCTTCTGGAGTGAAGTTGGTGCAGCAGTTAAACCTTAAAGCTTTTGTTACGTACCTACTCTTTAATGGCTTCCGGTTGAGCTCTACAGAAATCCGCTTCGCACAAGAAGTAAGAAGTAGAAGTAAGAAAAATCTCAGGGAGGCGAAGAAAAGATTTGCAAGTCTGTGCTTTCAAAGGGAGATCCAGGGAAATTAAGAGCAAGGTGACAGACAGACATAATCTTTCCTTTTCCTCTTCGCTCGTAGCTCTGGGATAATGGAATTCCTTTACAGTTTCTATTCTTTTATGTGGCTTTAACGTCCACAGAGCTATAGAACCGCCTCCCCTTCCTCTATTTTATCAACAACAACTATACCGTCCGTATCCCTTTTCGTGGCTTGGGTG
Source organism: Leucozona laternaria (assembly GCA_932273885.2). Taxonomy (NCBI): domain Eukaryota; kingdom Metazoa; phylum Arthropoda; class Insecta; order Diptera; family Syrphidae; genus Leucozona; species Leucozona laternaria. The sequence continues at coordinate 114,751,974 of OW026368.1, read as the reverse complement.
GTTACACTACGTCTTGTGACGGAGTGGCGCGGTGAATGGAGAGAGGGTTAATGTTTTGGCATTGTATTTGGAGTGGAGTATGTGACATGTTCGGAGTTTAACCTTTTGAGGTGAATATATTCAGATTTTATATTCACAATTTTCTTTGTAAAACATTTTTATGGCTTTAAAGATTTTCTCAAGGAAACATTGGCAGTAGCATAAACATATCACGGGCACTCACAAGTAGGTATAGTATTAGAGCCATCAAGCAAAAAAGCATTATAGGTCCTATGTAAACACAAGGGTATACATAATCCTGTTTTGTGTCTAAGGCAAAACGATTTTTGTTTGGTTTTCATGTTTTTTTTTTTTTCTTTCTTACTTCTTTTTCTTCGATTTTCCCTTAAGAGTATCAAATTGCCAGTGTCAAGAGGTGAGAGATGGTAGACCGATCCTTGTGAAAATCGATGAGAGTATTTAGTTTTACTTTCGAACACAGGACATTTATTTAGGCAGGGGAGGTAGTGATTTGTTTTTTTTTTCTTCCTCTATCGAGAATCACATTATCCCAATCGGGGATAGCAACACCCGGAAAAAATAAGATTTTTCTTTTAAACGCCTAATTTATAGGAAGCAATGTAAAATTTCCAGCGATTACAATTACGTTATCGAGCGTAACAATGTCCAATATAACAACCATCAATTTATTATACTTTAGAAGTGTAAGTGGACTTTATATGAATACATCTACACCGATAAAAAACAGAGGGATAAACAGCTGAAAAAATATTTCTTATGCTGCTGCATTTACACAACTACAACTTTAATTTTATTGAAATGTCATAGCTTCGAAAGCTCTAATAACAAATTCTCGCATATTTTAAAAATCTGAAAAAGCGAAACGACTGAATATAGGTACTCTAAACTCTAAGAAAAGCAATACAGGCGGTATTGAGGTTCCAACAGGGAGTGTAAATATTTTCAATCAGCGAGAGGGCCACGCAAAGGTACGGTTGTCCACGAAAACTGACAATTATACTTTAGTACTTCATCCATGTGACGCTGAGAACATTTAAGCTGCTTCGTACAGTACATTTAACTTTTGTCCATGTGTGGCGGGAAGATTATGTGTAAGTTTTGTGTCGGTTTCCCAAAGCTTGAGACCATACACTTAGAGTTTTTTTCTCCAAAAATTGAACTCAGAAACAAGGGCAAAATTCTTCGTTACACAAGGTCATGGTCGTTACACAAAGTCATTAGCTCTGCCTTTTATAGGTAAGAATACAAGCAAGCAATAAAAGTTAACCAATAGACCAAATTATGACAACTCATTAGGACCCATAGGAAAAAGACTGAATCCCCAAAGTTTGAAGATTTAATGGCCTTCGCTTTCTCATATTGTATGAATAATGGAAGTGACTCTAGACATGCCAATTATAACAGTTTTCAACAAGTCCAATTAAATAGTGCTAAGTCTTCTACTTGGCTGATGTATTTCAGTAGTATATAGAATTTGTATTATTAAAACCTTCATATATAACAGTTTTGGTTTGTAAAAGTACTTTTTATGCGGCCCCGCAGGGCCAGCGCTCTCCGCCGATGGGCATACTTCAGGCACCCAGAGTTTTTTTTTTTCAAGTCGAGCGAAGCGCCCTGTTAACGCACGCCAACTTTAAATGGCGAAAAACTGTTACAGCTGTTATAAATTGGCATGTTTCTTGTCTCTTCCATGTATAATACATGGTCAGAACGATTTTATAACAAAAAACTACCTATATAAAACTTTTCAGAAGGTTTTTCATATGCTTTGCACAGAATTCTTCCATCAGGAAGGTTTTTGAGATGTACCCGTTTGAATAACGATTTTTACATGGTCTATATTAGGGAAAGTATTAATTTCGTGTAGAAAAAAAATTCGAGGTAGTAATCGAAAAAAACACTGCGATGATCCAAAAAAAACAGGCTTTCGTCATCCCGTCCATCGTGTTGGCCTGTGTGTCCAATTTACTGTGAGCTAGAACCTAAACGGGAAGGTCGATTCCCTTCAAATATGATACAGAGAATTTTTATGTGATTTCCTAGAATGACAATTTGAATTTTTGTTTTAGCTCATCAAGAACGAGTAGCTTCCATACAAAAGTTTTTTTTTTTTTATTTTGCTATAAAGCGGCTCTAACGATTTTGATTATCTGGTCCGATTTTATTTTAAAACCCAAAAATCTGTATTTTTTATTTTTGTTCTTGTCATAATTTTGAGGATTTTTTATAAATATATTTTTGCGACTATTTTAGTGAACTACAAACTGAAAATATTTCCCAATTTGGGATGTTATTTTTTTATTTTTCCGCATTTTAATTTTTTTCCTTGGTCTGTTTTTATTTCTATTTTGTTTGTGGTCACAAGAAATGTAGGTAATGCACAGTTAAACATTAAAAAAAAATTTATTTTTACAAAAACATTCTTAAATTAGATTTCGTGGAGTTTTATCAGTGTACTTGTGTATTAAACGAGATTTTATATATCTGCATATATCTACTTATACATATACCAAAAAAATAAATATGTTTTCGTATTTAATTTGGACATACATAACTTCCTTTAAATCCTCTTTATTGCCATGGACTTACTCTGAAAGCTTCTTAACCATCAACAATATAGAGTAGTTGCCTGATGTGCTGATGTTGCCTAGGTTAATAATCAGTCTTGGTGTTCCTTCAGTTTAAGAGCTGAACCTGTGCATTTTATTTTATAAATATATATGTATATGTACCTCCACAGTTGCTAGATATTGATCCTGGATGATAACTTTAAGTTGGTTTATTAAATTCAAAACTTTCTCCATCGCATCAGCCATCAGTCATCTATAGTCATCAAAAAAGAATTAAAAACAAAAAAATGATTCGCCCAAAACCACCTTAAGGCAATTTTCGTTATGTTGTGTCAATTGAATGCGAACATTTTCTGACTGTGTGTCATTAACTCCCCATTCACAGAGTTTGTTTTTTTGAAAAAGTTTTCTTCTCACCCTCTAATTTATGCCAAAAAGCCACTTAAGTCTGAAGAATTCTTTTCGAAAGTTTAACAATAAAATACCACAATAACAATAAGGGCGACTCAACCTTTTGAAGGATTGCCTCGTTTAAGGACTGTTTTTTTTTTTTTTACTGTTTTTTTTTTCGCATTCTGACAAGAAATAGAGAGATCAAGATTGTTCATTGAAAAAAAAGAGAAAAAAAAACATTTTAAATTTAGTAACTTGTGGGAAATCAGTTTTGAAGTCAGAAGAGCTCTGTTTTGTTTTTCTTTTTTTGTTTGCGATTCAGGGATTATCAAAGAGATAAGAATCCCATATTCGTGTCTGGAGGCTCAAAACAACAATTTTGATAGAAACAGCTTTTTTTTATTTGATTTTCTTTTTTGTCGGCGATTTGTTCTCACGCTTAAATGATTTTCAATGTAGTTGAGTGTATTGAACATGTGTAAAAAGAAAACTGTTAAGGTTGGCTGAACATGAACATATGTAAGGATTATTGTCTTCAATAAAGTCAGTCGATATTTTTTTTTTTTTCTAAATAAAAATCCTTTTGTATTTATGAACAGATGGGTAGGGTATATACCATGAACATATTATATTGAGTGATATTTAATCTTTATAATGCTTTTATAAATATTTAAAAATATCGATTTTATATTTGAAGATATTGTTTTGACAGTTTGTGAGTGAAAATATGAAAAGCTCTATTTAATAAGAAGGTATCGATTTTATTTAAAAAAAAATAAAGCAGGCAAAATTAAAGCTTATCATTGTTTGAAGCATGATTTAAGGCGTATATTGTATGCATAATGTAAACTATATGCTGTTATGTTAACTTAAAAACACGTTCAATAAGGAGAAAACTGAAATAATAGAAAACTGGGTATGGCAGTAGGAGGATTTTCAAATAAAAGGTTAAGTCTACTGACAACTTTCTTGATTCGATGAATATGGAGAAAATTTAACCAAGAGTAGGAAGGCATTGTAGAAGGCTAATTTCCATTAAAGTCAGGCTTTATAGGGCCCATAGACACAACACCTGTGTGCACACCAATCGAGACACCGACACCAAAAACCAAACATTTTTCATTTTTTTTGTGTCGGTGTCACCATTGGTGTGATGTGTATAAAGAAGATTTAATTACAAAATTTCAGGTTTCTAGGATAATTAAATGAGTAAATACTAAAGTATACAAAAATGGGAGCATTTCGAACGGACCATGGGCAGATTTGTATGCACTTTGGGCCCAATTTCAATATTGCTCAATAGTTATGAAACTTTATGTCATATCAAAGCTTATGGAGAGTACTTTATTTCAATATACAACAGCTAAAATTTAAATCGAGCGCGAAAAAGAATTTAAATTGGAAACAAAAATTAATTAAAAAAGTGGCAACCCTCACTTAAAAGTGTTTTACCTTGCCAAAAATCTGTACTTTTGTTTTATTTTTAAATAAACTTATTATTTTTTTATTTTTATTTTTAAATAAAACAATTAGTTTTCGTAAAAATTTCTTTCAAAATCAAAAATGGTAAAAAGCAAAAAATTGAATACCTACTGATGTTTTCAGAATTTTAATTCTCTTTTATTTCGTGCTTAATCACGAAATAATAGACAAAGTGAATACTCCAAGCTAATTTTAGTTTTTTAAAATTGTGGAAATATCAATAATTAATTTTTTGTTTTTCACCATTTTTGAGTTTGAAAGTATTTTTTTTCGAAAACTATAAATAGAAATAAGTTGATTTAAAAATAAAATAAAATCATTAAACAGATTTCTGGCTTTAAAAAAAAACAATTGAAACACTTTTTAGTAATTGTTGCATTTTTTTAAATAAATTGTTTTAAATTTTAAAAACTTTTTTTTATAAAATGCGCCAAAACACCATTTTCGCACTGAATTTTAATTAAACTGCTGCATAATGAAATAAAGTATTCTCCATAAGCTTTCGTATTACACAAGTTTCATCACTGTTGAGCAATATTGAAATTGGGCCCAAAATGCCCATGGTCCCTTGGACATTTAATTGTTTAGATCTCAGATATTTAAAATTTTGATAAAAATTAAGATTCTTATAACCGATGTTTAATATGGAGAACATTGCATTATAAGAAAAGGAGGAGTGGCAATGGATGGATTTTTATTAAAACAACCTTTAAAATCTTCCTCCTTTTTTGAATTGCAAATTTTGTAAGTTTTGAAAATTTCATACAAATCGGCCAAGTGGTTTCTGAGACTACAAGACTAATAACTCAACCGCAGCACCACCAATCGGATCCAGATTTTGTTTTTTCATTTGGACCAAACCAAGATAAAATTGCAAATAATATAAGTCATTTTGCTACATAAATATAAAATTTGCCAATAACTTAACTTCAGCACTATCCGATATAATTTTTTTGTTTGAACCCTCTTTGCACCCAAATAATTTAATATATTATAGCCTTCCTCTAAGCACATCAATTAAATATTACTTTAAATCACGATATGAGTTTTTAAAATGGGGCCTACTAGGTATTCTGAGATATCGTTTGAATCCTGAGTTACGATCGCGAGTTCATACAAAAATCCTATAGATGAAACCACCTCCGGTTTACCATCATTTGTATAGATTTAAATGATTTCAATAGATACTTCGCTTTTCTCTACACAATATTGATTGATTAGGTACATACGTAGCTTAATTTCATTAATTAATGAGAACCACCATTCACATTAACAACTATGCAAACCTAAAATTTTGATGTCGATGCTGACTGCTGATTGATTGGTATGTAGTAGTTAGGTGAGTTAATTTCAATTTCACGTCATCAATAAATTAATCAACAAGTCCATACCCCAGTGGAATATGACAATCTGCTTATCAAAGATCTTAAGCTCATTCGGTGGCCCGTTAGCAGGCCAATAATATAATTCGGATTTATTTCGCGCACCCAATTACCGCAACTCTCTCACTTGCCTACTCAGTCGCTCCCAATATCATCTCTCTTTCTTTTCACTTGCAGACGTGCCATCTTGGGAAATACAGATGTAGCTGGAACCACCCCTTGGCAGCAAGCCTTCCTCCACGACTACTGGGGCACACCACTGACGGATACAGGATCCCACGGCTCCTACCGTCCATTGTGTGTGTTAAGCTTTAAGTTGAACTACATCCTGGGCGGTTATACCCCGTGGGGCTACCATCTAATTAACAACTTAATGCATTGTCTGGCCACCGGGCTGGTGGTAAAATTGGCCCGAAACTTCCTCTCGTCGATGTGGGGCATTGTGGCAACGGGTGCACTATTCGCAGCCCACCCCGTACACACGGAGGCTGTGGCCGGGATTGTTGGTCGGGCCGATCTCGCAGCATGCATATTATACCTGCTAACTTATTTAACATACATTCGGCATATTATGTGGCGCGAGAGAAACGACAGCCGCCAGTGGCTGGCCATCATCCTCACCGTAGTGCTGTCGCTGTGTGCCTTGCTATTCAAGGAAACTGCCATAACAGCACTCCTTGTTTGCGGTATATTCGATGTCATCAGGGGATTATGCGGATTCGGCGATAAGGTACGTAGGCTTTCGCTTGAATTTAATTAAATTTAATTAGCGTCTTCCATTGATTAAGTGCAATATTTGCTTCCTTGCAGAATCGCTGTCGTTCGCTGGGTATTCTGGCAGTTGCCTTGGTTTGCACTGTTTATGTACGTCTACAGGTGCTGCCACGACCGCAGAGCTATTTTTCAACGGCAGACAATCCAATAGCGAAATCAAATTCGGTGTGGACACGTTTCCTGACGTTTCTCTATCTGCCCGTTTTCAACTTCAAGCTTCTGGTGAATCCTACAGTGCTTAGTTTCGATTGGGGCATGGATGCCGTGCCACGGATAACATCGCTTTGGGACAGACGAAACGTGTTGAGTGCAGGATTTTACACCATCCTGGTGCTGGTCCTGTGGCTAAGCACAAAAAGGTTAGCTGAGAGGCAGATATCCGCCGGAACACATCGCTACAAGAGACCACTTCTGCACCAGCAACACCAATACCACCACCACAGAAAATCCAGGACGAAGAAAAAGTACACGATAATAAATCAAAACTCCATCGATGGGCTGCTCCCTGAATACACGCCCTGTGTGGAGGTTTCATCGGCTTCAGCCATGGTGTTTAAGAAGGACTGCATTTGTAGGGTATGTAAGCAAGAACTCACAGCTCGCCACACCAGTTCGTGCAGAGCCATGAACAACAACAACTCCGTGCTGCCGACGGGCGTCTTCAGCGAATGTGCTTGTCCCCAACTCTTGCTGGACAGGATGGATATGGTCCAGCAGCAACATTCTAAAACGGACGTGGACGCCTCACAAAACAACAACTGCCGCATAACACCGCGCAGCAGCCGAAGCAGCAGCAGTTGCAGCAACAGCACAACAGCCAGCAGCAAGAGCTCAAGCAGTGGAGCTAGCAGCTGCACTGTGACCAGCAGCTTCAGTGTAAATAGTAATTGTCAGAGCCTTCTTATTAGCAGCAATCCTGCAACATACAACGCGGTTGTGCTGCTGATGGTGCTGGCTTTCATCACGCTTCCATTTCTACCTGCAACGAATTTATTTTTTTACGTCGGCTTTGTGGTAGCCGAACGGCTGTTATATCTCCCTAGTGTCGGCTATTGCCTGTTAGTGGGCTTCGGCATCGGTAAGCTTATGGAGCCGCTCAGACACCAGCGAAACAAAAGGATAGCTGTGCTCTTGTGTTTGAGTTTGACATTGAGTGTGCTCAGTGTTCGGACGGTGAGACGCAATTTGGATTGGAGAGACGAGGAGAGCCTGTATAGGAGTGCAATAGGTGTTAATCCACCAAAAGGTATGTATGAATACCTACATCTATTGGATTTATATTGAAAATTGAACAAAGGTTGTGTGAACGTGAAAGGATTTATACAAGTTTTTTTTTTTTTTTTTTTTTTTTTTTTAATCCTGAATAGCACTCGGAAATTTGGGAAGTGTCCTTAGCTCGCAAGCGCGGTATGCTGAAGCGAAAGAAGTGCTCCTAGAGGCAATAAAGCATAGGCCAAACATGGCCGATGTTCACTTTAATCTGTGAGTATATTTTAAAATTATTTGTTTACAAACATTTTTACGAAAAAATATCTTAAAATATATGGTAGCATCCCTTTTGGTACTGCCACGTTCCAATTTTAAAATATGTATGTTCAAGATTTTGAACGAAGGATGGGAATTGTTTTTATACTGAAATAATTTCTAAAAATAGATTTATGAACACAAATTAAAGAATTAAGGAGTTTATGAAAAATAAAAGGATTTTATTATTTGAATCGTTGTGGTTCATATGTAGCGTGGATGAGTTATACTGACAAAATGTAATAATTTCGTCATTTTTCACTATCAATTTATTTTTAATAAGCTACTTCATTTTTTTTTTATTTTCTTTTATTATATTTTATTTTATTGAAATTCTTTTTTCAATTTAACCATCTTATTAGAGTAGTAGTTTGGAGGAGGAAAAACTATTAATTTGCAATACCTAACTATAGTTAGGATCAATATTTTTGAAGTTTAATACAAACCGGTGGCGTAATAATCAGTGCGTATAGTACTGTCATGCCGGAGGTCTGTGTTAGATTTCCAGTCACTAAGACCCATTGCTCTCCACGAACTTTCGAACCACCAATAAATTTTATTTTTATTCAATAAAAGGCTCTATTTTTGAAGTCGTAATTTAAAAAAAAAATATAGTGTACCGACCAGTGTTACCGCAGGCGAAATTATTTATTTGTCCCTCTGAATGAAAAAATGTTTCCTTTCTAAAAAAATGTGTCCCGAAGTCCCCAAAACAAAAAACACTATAGTGTCCCAGTGGTATTTCTAGCACCGACTGCTAACTTGACTCATATGAAGTTGATATGACAACAATTTTCTTCAACAATAATATGGTTGCAGTTGCACCTTGCCTCTTCTGCCTGCTCACTGGCACTTTCCTCTTGTGAGGAATTGTCAAATCCTCGAAGAGTACCTATATTGTATTACCATGAAAAAGTTCCTCTCATTTTAGCCCTTTTGATTTGGCAGAAAATTGTAGGTCCCTTCCCCACTCTACGTATACACATACGCACGCAGGAATTATTAAGAGTTGCTCTGGTTCTCCACGAGCTGGCACGCTAACTCTGTTTCTTATTGATTTAATTCTAAAAACAGTGATTTAATAAATGAAGCTTACTGTAAGTTGTAACGAACCAAAGGTGTTGTCGGAAAAGAACCCCATACTAGTTGATAGCCCAAGTAACATTTTTCCTCTCATAAGATGCTCCGAGAGCGCTACAAGACTTATTTTAGGGAGCTTAATGCACTCTTGAGGAGTTCTTCTTTATAAAGACTAAAAATGACGTTTAGAGTTAATTTCATAACGAGATACTTATGAGACTTAGATAGATTAAGATATAGGATTTAAGTACTTTCAAATTTAAAAAATGCTTAGCTCTTACAATAAAAATGCTATGAGACGAATTTGAGTTTCATTACAAGAGATTCATTCTCAAGTATAACAATAGGATATATAAGAATCTTATAGGAGTTCTTTTCAGATTTGAAGAGCTTAACTCCGGGAGTTTGTTAGTTTTGAGGTTTTTCCAAATGGGTTGATAACCACCGAAAAAAAAACAGTCTGAGAATCCTTAAACCTCACCCCTTTTTAAATCTTAGGCAGCAGGAAGGCCAGGGCGTCCAGCCTACGACCGGCGCGGCGTGGCGGCGCGCGTGGCATGCTAGCTGTAGCTCATCCTAGCATGTCGGAGGGGTGGTTGTTGCCATCACAGCACTGGACAGTTGTTACGCAACAAATTAAGCCGGATTTGAATTAAAAGTAAGTCGGGTTCAAAGAGAATCTGAAGCCCGAATTCTACCTAACAGAAGGGGTGTGTACGTGCAAAAGAGGTACGACGTATTCAGAACTCTGTGACTTTCATTAGTTTGTTTAGTCTGATTACTTCCTTTTCTTCTTCGATTGCATCCCTTCTTTGCAATTGATGTTAAGACTTTGTGTTAATTCTACATGCCATTTCGAGGCAACAGGAAACTATGTCAGCTTCCTACTGCTATCTTTTCCTGATCTTCGGAACAATTCTTCCTCAGAAAACTCTGTGTGTTTTTGATATACTGCCATGCAATGTATGTCGTATGCTGAATGTCATTCTTATCCTTCTCTCATTCCTTTGTGTGATACAAATAAAAAACTATTTGATTTCTCCCCCATATAACACTCACCCAAACCAAAAACCCCGGCCTACTTATGTACACCCACAAAATCCAGTAAAAGAATAGCTGTTCATGTTCCAGTTTCGAATGTCTCATTTGCTGCTGTGTGTTTTTGTTCCTTTTATGTTGGCCTCTTCATCGTTTAATCCTGTTCCTGTGTTGATGTTGGAAAAAAGGAGCTTTACACTATATGCCTTGAAGGACGAAAGCTGAGGATCTTTTTTCGCTTTGGGTTTATGCTCTCATTGCACCTAAATTCCAGATTTTAATCCGACATCCTATCCTGCAGCTTTTGGAACGAATTTACTGACACAGCACTCTTTGTCGCACGTCCCGCAACGGAATTAACTGCCACCAGAGAGCAGAACAGTTCCGCTGCTGGTAAAGTGGATATGTCTTTGATATGTCCTTAGGCTAGTTTTGAATGGAATTTCTTGTTTCCTTAACAAAAAAAAAACTGAGTGATATGATATCAATGGGAGATGCCATGCCGTTGTGTGTGCACAGACAGATATCAGTTGAGGAGACTCCTCTGTCCTGGTGAATACATAAATACAACGTGCATATTTTAGTTCCCATTTTATATCCTTAACTGTTGTTAAGTACTCGTAGTATGTACCTGCTACACTTTGCTGGTGCACTGAACGGTCCTTCTGTAAACCTGATGTGTATGCCTACCTATACGCCTGAGTCCTGATGCTCATCACTCAGCACGTTGATGAATGCCATTCAAATGCCGTTAATGCGCTCGGTAAAAAGTAAGTCCTTTTGCTACACACCAGCTTCGTCTCATCCCTCTTTGTCCTCGTTCCAGTCCCATGGCGTTGCTGTGGAAATCCTGGCTTTTTCTGTACACCAGTTGTTGTTTGAATGGAATCGGATTTTAGAGCAAGTGTATAATTCGCATTTTTGTCGTCCTCATGCCGCATATGCACTACACAGTACACACACAACGTTTTCTAGGCATGGGATAGTTGCTGATGGGGTTGGGGTTTGGGGACGGAAAACTAAAAGAAAAACTGTGCATATTATCGCATTTGATTGTGAGTGTATCTCTTTTGCTTTTTGTGGGTGAATGCCCATTCACCTTTTCTCATTTTAGGTGAAAAAGGAAAAACACTTATTTTGCTCCTTTGCGGAGACAACAACTCTAGGTGGGTAGGTACATAATATTCAAAGAACTGGCTTTTCCTTCTGCCTACCATATGGCGCGCAGCTAGATAGGTATTGGTTTTAAAAGAGGCTGTGCATTTGACGTCCTTTGTGGCATCCTCGTGTATGGAAATAGCTAATGGTTGCGGGACAATGTACAGACATTCATCTTTGTTCTTTGGAATTCGGTATACCTACGTTTGCTTCTTCTAGGAATGTTGTTTTTGTTAGGGAGATCACATTCAATAGTAAGTCGAATGAAACACAAAAAGGACGAGAATCACAAGGATGACTTTTCTTGATGGTGGTGCTTTCTATATTATTTGTGTGCCATTTTTGGAGCTGTCAGCAGACAAGATGACAGGTTTCCTTATAGAAAAGAAACCTATAGATAATTACAACTACACATGGAAGTGGGGTTTCTAATGAAACAATAGGTTATTTGGTTATTTATTTTTCTTCCCAACAAGAAATTAATTTTACCTAATTGGAAAAGTTCCTTCTGTTCTTTCCCTCCATTTCCTTGCATTTACTTAATGCAGTTTTCTGGTGAGTTCTTTTGAGTTTTTTGAGTTTTTTGATTATTTAAGTTTTTCAGGCCTCTCTTCATAGGCAACTTACATTTGTTTTCCAAATAACATCCACTCGGAACTGTAAATTTAAGGCGCCTAAAATGTCTGTATCAAATTTTTGTTAATTTCGCAATGTAAACAGTTAATGTTTTCGGATCTGTACAAACAGTGCATAGCATTCCACTACAATGCCTCTGGACCTACCCATGCTTAAATACCTTCCTTCACAAAATCCGTTCTGGGTTTACTCTACTAAACTTCAAATTTATTCAATAGGATTGAATCGAAGTCATCAGAGAAAATCCTTCACCAAGCCAAAACAAATAATACTGACACAACAAAAAAAAAAGCCAAAGAGAAACACATCAACTGGTGAAGGTGATTTCCAATACTCCCTTAACCGATAACAAAAAGTGCTGATCATTGAACCGAATAATTTGATTTCTACTCTCTGTCTCTATATCAGGGCAAAAGCTTTGGGATAGGGATGAATGAGTCGATTGATGGATGTTCGCTTACCAAACCGATGGGCTGTATAAGGACCAGCCAACCAACAAAAGATTATCTAAGCTGTTTTATTTGTGTGGACGAAAGCCCCGATTTAAAATAAAAAATTGGAAGAAATAAGATTCGCTGAGGTGGATTAAAATCTCTCCTGGGAAATGTGGAATTAATTTTTCACCTGTTTTCATTTTGCATTTTTAGAAGGATTAAAGAGCTATGATTTTGATTTACTAGAAGTTTATTACCAAAAATTGAGTTTGACGAACAAAGAACACGTATTTGGATTTGCGATAAGTCATAGGGTAGTGGGTAGTAAATAATTCCATCAATCCTTTTCGTTCAATTAATATTCAAGTGTTTTTGGAAGAATTAAATTTTCATCTATACTCTGTTCAATAAAAATTACCTGTACAGGGAAGATAGGACGTTTACCTCTTGCAGTCTGGTTGCATTGGCTTGCATAAATCTGTCCCTCTTTAAAGCTTCCACAGGGTTTCCGTTGTTTGCATAATTAATTGCCCCAAATCTGAGCAATGTGTATAAATGGTTGCAATTATGCTGATTAAAAAGGCAGGCATTTTGTTGAGAAAACAAACAAAAATAAAATAAAAGTGTAATTTAATTTATTCATTGTTTTAAATCACGCAAACATAAACCTTTATTCTTTAAAAGACGAGACGGAAGAAACTGTTTTATTGGGTTTCTCTAGAAATACAAACAAATAATAATAAGAAAAACCAACCTACAACACTACACTTACTCAAATGCATAAATCTGGTTCTCAAAAGCTTTAAAATCCAACAAAACCCGAAAGCTCTGTGACAAAACATACAGGAAAGCTGTAATGGTTTGCTTTCACTTGGTATGATAACACTGTTTTCATGTGTTTATAATTTTCAAAACACAGAACAAAGAATTACAATAACAATTTCTATAGGTAAGTCATCAATGGCTTGGTATGTTTTTGAGTGGCAATATTTTTGGTTCACTGTCGCGATAGTGCATTTAGGCACCACTGTTTTGAAAAAAGCTCCCCCATAAGCATTGTACTGACAATTTTTGTTGAACAGAGTATAATAGTCATTCTGAAATTAAGGAGTTGCATATTACGATAAATAGACAAAATCCAAGACATGTAAGAGATTGCAGTATAATATCTGTATCTCATAAAATTGGCTCTGGAAACCCATTTCCTTTATTTTATACACTCTTAGCCCGAAAAGCCCTGGTATTAATAGTTGAGATCAAAAATTCAAGACACAAGAAACACCAATTCCCGTTTGTGCCCCTTAGGTCTAGTTTTTCAGTGCGAGATTAAAGTTAAACTCGAGTTAACTCATCAAATTTGGTGATTGAACTCAGGTTTAACTGAACAGATGCTTTTAATGTTTTATCCAGCGAGTTTGTTTAGTCGTTTCACCGAAAACTACTTCCTTAGTTCACTGTGGGTTAATCTACTTTTAGAGTTAGCTAACTCGAGTTTAACTCGCCACTGAAAAACTGGGTCTTAGCTTATTTTTTCAATAGTCACATTTTAAAGAACCTAATCAAAATTTAATTGCATTAAGCTGGGCGCATATTGAGACGCGTGTGAATTAACCTCACGCGTGTCCCATGTCACGACTAATGAAAACGTCATGTCATTATCAAAACTGAAGTAGGTACCTTACCCACCTTAAAGAATAGAGAAATGGAAAATTCAAAAGTAATTTGTAAAAAAAATTTTGTTTCAATCACTGTGTCACGGGTGTTTTTTAAAACGCGCGTTAGATCGCGTCTCTATATAAATATATCGCGGGATTCAATTGGATTATCTTTATTATTGTTTACAAAAATTCCTGCTTTGCTGTGTCACGCGTCTGAGTATTTGCCTTAAAGTATATATAACCCTTCAAAAAGCTTAAATATCGAAAAAAATTTTAAAAAAACTGACATTATAAATCAACTTGTGTATTCGCTTACGTTTTCAGATAGACTTTAGCTTAGCCCTTGAACTTTTTTTTGGTTATAGAAGAAATGTTATTTGTTTCTTTCGTCAATTTATTTTGTTTTTGTTTTTTTTTTCCAGAGGGATTCTGCATCAAAATCAGCAGAACTTTCAAAATGCAGTAGAGAATTTCCAGAGGGCGATACAATTTCGCCCCAATCTGGCAGGTAATTTATTTTAACTACCCCTCCTGGCTATTCGGACAGTTATTATTATTGCATGCACCATTTTTCCATTTTTTTTTTTTGTCTATAACTTGTTGCCTCACCCTACACAGTTGCTTATCTGAATCTGGGAACATCGCTAATAGCCATGGGCAAGTGCCATGAAGCAGTAAAAGTGTTGCAAGAGGGAACAAAAACTGATGGCACTGGGGTTAGAGACCGGGCTGCTCACGAAAACGCACGCATGTCGGCATACCTGCAACTGGGGAACTTGTACGGCGAACAGGGAAAGTTGCAACGTGCTCTAGCTGTTTACAGGGAAGCGATGCATTCACTTCCGTCGTACTTTCAGCGAGAGGTGCTTTATCATAGAATAGGTGATGTGCTTGGTCGATTGCAGCAGTGGGATGAGGCGGAGAAATATCACAGAGCTGCGCTACGAATTCAGCCGCACCATATAGCTGCACATTTGTCGTATGGAAACATGCTTGCTAGAAATGTAAGTTTTTATCATTAATTTTAAATATTTTTATTTTTTAAATTAAAAAAAAAAAAATATTTAAACGCAAGAATAGGACGGGTTATTTTTTGAACAATCGATTCACACAAAATCATTTTAGTTGAGTTTTTGGAAAGTGCTCTTCATTAGCCTTTGAAAAGTGGTCGTATTGAGATTATGAAAATGGAAAAGAAAAAAACACTTTTTCCATAAAAAAAAATGTAATTTTAATAATAAATTCGCATGAGCAAAAGTGCATTAGATCTTCAAATAGAAAAAAAAACAAATGAAAAGTTGTTGTAAGAAAATAGACAAAGTCCAAAATAGGCCAGTAAAAAAAGACATTCTGCGTGAAAAAAATCGCATGATCTTGATTTGACTATACTTTGAGCAATTTAAGGTATCGCGATTTCAAAACATTCCTCCAAAAGTCGAAAATATCAGTTTTTTTGTCAATAACTCTGACGAATCGAAAAGTATTTCATAAAAAACAGAATAAATTTTTCTTTCTTAAGAGCTTCAGTAAATTCATATGAGTGTAGCAAATTAGCAAAAAAAAACATAGAAAACGAAAAAATTGAAATTGTCACAACGAATTCACGACTTATTAAAGACAAATTATTGAGCAGTAACCCATTCAATACAAGAATTTTTTACCCGTTTTTGAGAGGGTGCTTGGCTAAGTGACCACCAAGTTAGCAAAGCAGCAAAAAAAAACAGAAAACATGGAACGACAAATTCGAGATTATCACAACTAATTAAAAGCATTTATCCACCTAACCACTTTTCGATTCATGAATGTTGTTTCGCTAATTTGACACTCATTGCAATTATGTACCCAAGCTATTAAAATAAAAAATGCATTTTATACAAATTTCCTAAAAATTGTATTTATTTATTTTTAATTTTTTTTTTTTAATTTTAGAGCAGCAGGTCATCCGAAGCTGAGCTGTGGTTTAAAAGAGCATTGCAACTGGCTCCCGATCAGTCGGGAGTGTATCATCATTATGGTGAGCTTTTAAACTTCTTTATATCAAGAAACCTTTATCACTTATATTATTATATTTTGTGTGTGCAGCGGAATTTCTAACAGGACTTTCGAGAGGAGAAGAAGCTTTATACTATCGACTGAGAGCCGCTGAGCTGTCACCAGATGATTACTCCTTAGTAGTGGCGGTTGCAACAGCCTTAAGACTCTTAGATAGGAAAATTGAAGCAGAAGCTTGGTATCGTAAAGTAAGTTCCATATACATACAACTAAATTGTTCTCTTATTAAAATATCATAACAATCCAATCCATAATTACAGGCCGTTCTGCTACGACCAGATGACGCGCGAGCGCACACAAACTTAGGAGCCATATTGCACTTGTTAGGACGCACAAATAACGCTGCGGTTAGTTATAAAGAAGCCTTAAGACTGCAACCGGGTGATCCAACTACATTGGGAAATCTAGCCAAACTTGGCATAACCGAAGTGAAATAATACCCACTTAAATCATTTAAACAATAAAATTATTTTAAACTGCTCCCATTACCTATACACAAATCCTAAACAAAAATAAATAAAAACAATACACTATAAACATAACTATCATCATCTCTAATATCAGCAAACTATCAGCGTTGTATAGTTTTTATAAGAAAAAAACAAAAACAAAAATTAAAAATAAAATCCAAAATATGACTATGAATCTCACGAGCAAAAAATATCACATATTCCATTGCCAGAGGACAAACATTGTACATGGTACACCCTGTTCCACCTCTAACGTGACGACTAAAGCGAACAATAAATTCAATTATTATTAACGATATTTTAGTAAATACGATACAAAACAAAAATGGAATTTACTTATGGTTATTTTGTATATAGTACTTGAGAGTAAAAAAAACAAAAAACAAAAACGGGGCAGAAGGAGGTCCAGGGCCGACCTCCTCGAGGAAGGACCTACCAACCTTATATACATAATATTATTGTTGTAAATGCCATGTAAATAACTTGTAGATATTAAATGATAATAATAACAATGGAACAAAAACAAAACAAAAATATGAGAACCCAACAAATGTCCTATATTTGTGTATTTTTATAAAAATAAATGAAACTGTCGGTAAAATTATTGAGAAATGAACTAAAATTGTTTGCATGCGATATGTCATCTTCACACACCACACACAAACAATATAATATTGATTTTTTGTATACCCTTACCCACTCAGTTTTCATTCGTTGTTGACTTCCTCCCTCAGGAAAACACGTTTAAGTGTGAAAGATATAAATGAAAAAAAAAAAAATTAAATAAAAATAATAATTAAAAGGTCCTTCCTCCCTATACAAACGGAGTGATGTGAAGAATTTTTGTTTACTAGCCAGAAAGTTTTTTTTTTCTTTTTTGTTCCGAATTTGTTTCTATTATTTACTTAAAGAAATTATAAGAAAAGTTAAAAATAAAATATATATATATATACATATATACCATGCAAAATTATAATCTGTTGTTTTATTTGGGAGAATACTACATAATAAATCATTCAGGGGGAGAACATCGGCTTCTGCTGCAGCCACTTTAGTAGGTAAGTATATATATGTATGAATATTCGATGTAAACCCCAGGTACAATGTTACAGAATTAATTGTTTTGGCAACAGCTGCCTGGAGCAGGGATTCAACACAGATCCTTAACAATGAGAAAGTAGGTATATAGAAAGGAGTAGATATATATTAAACTACTTAATACCCATTTGATAAGTCAAGTCAAAAACCCTGCAAAACATTTCGCACATAATGCGACCACTACACTCTACTCCACTCCACTCCACTCTACTCTACAGTGACCCTTATCAAAATTCAAGAGTTGTAGTAGAATCCTTTTCGTTCTTGAAGAGTTCTGCACAAGTACCAATGTGGAACCATCCATGTCCGTTTTCCGTTGTCCGATGCTTTGAAAGTTTTTGCTGCCCAAAACCGACCCTCGCAGTGGGATTACAAAAGTTTGGACATTGTCGAATTAAGGACCTATCAGAAACATACAAATACCCAAAATGACGGGCGTAGAGAGTTCGTTGCCAGCAGGGGTTTCTAAATCAAGGACGAAATGCTTTTTTAATTAAGTAACGCAAATTAAAAGACATGTGTTTAGGGTATTCTGTTTGTTGGCATTCCTATACCTCCACCTCCCCATGTGTGGATAATAAACACACACAAAACAATACACACATACAATAGAGATATTGTTTTGATTGAAATTAAACTCAAGAGGATTGTGACTATGAGCTAAGCAAGGGGTTGGGCTGATTAACGAGGGTAAGGTACTAAAAAAAAGTTATTTCCTTCGGTACTATAAAATTTAATTGATTTTCCAAAGTAATTTGTGGGTATGTATGTATGACGTACATATATAAATACATATAACGCTAAGACATCCTTTTGACATTTTAAGAGTTTGAGATGTTAACGATAGCTTCACACGATGTTAATAAATCTTTTTACTTTTTTTTTTTAACTATAAAGTTGTTTGTGAACGGGGATTTCAATTTTAGTAGCCATTTTAGAAAGATGTAACAGAATACCATAACCTCTCGGTTGATACATAGTAAATTTATACGAGGTTTGCAAAATCTTATAACAATCTAACTTCAGCATCACTTTTAATCGTTCACTTCACACGTGACACGCATTAACTAGATTTAGTGTGACCTTTCAAGGAATGTCATTGATGTTCTCGAAACAAACAAAAAACTAAACCAAAATTACTTAAATTCCAAGCCTCTTCTCTTTTAAAGAAATTCCTCTCTTTTCCTTGTTAAACGCGATAAAAAGGAATGAAATTTAACAATCTGACTAAATATACAATACAAATCTCTTTTTTAATTTTGGAAAACAATCTCAGATCACCTTGGAAAAATGCCAGAAAATAAAATAGAAATCAGGCCAAAATTGGAATTTACGGCTTGCATGGATTTAAGTGTAATATTATTTATGTTATATCCCAGTAAGAAATGTCCATGAATTCACCGATGAATCAACAGCTTTTTCATCAAAGAACAGAAGCACCACCCGGTGAATTGGAGCTGAATCCATCGATGAAAAAATAACATGAGGTTGTCACAAGCGTTCACCAAGTGGATTTCTTGAGGAATATTCAATAGTAAAATCACTGAGCATATAGTTGTAACTTGGTTATACATAAATAAATTATATACATATATTTGATAAAAATATCATGAAATTTTAACAGTTATATCACTAGGTTAGCAGGAGTTGTTTATTCACCAGCTGAAAAATGTCATGAATTTTCACCAGTGAAATGACTTTGTACATAAATGTAACGTTAGTGACATAGGATTTTGTGCATTCAAAAATACTCTAAGGTTGCATGTGCCATAATCTTAGATTATACTAAGACAAATATTTAATGTGGATAAACTTCCACCTCCCCCCTCTACCCCTCTGTTAGGAAGCGATTATTCAAAAGAACCAATGTGAGGATTTCAATAGACTTCGGATACGCTTTCAGGTGTGAAATTCTGCGTCATCACCAATGTTAAGATTGTATGAATATGATTATGTAGATACATATCTACAAAATTTTTACTATTATTTTTGGAAACTAACAAACTCCCTTCTCCGCCAAGGCAGTGCCACCGAGGGAAAACTTCTTAAAATAAAGTTTTCACATTATCTTCTACTAGAGTACCAAGAGTCAATCCGTCAGGTGAAAGGCCAAGGTTTATGTCACTAACCACCCCACTATTCATAAATGAATAATATTTAATGAAAAATGTTATGAAAGTGGGTAGAATAGTGAAACTTATTTCCCTTTCAGATGAAGGTGCTCCCTATCACTAACAGAAAACAGACGTTATTCTATAAAGTTTTGCAATTGGCTCGGGTAGATTTTGGCGGCCATGTTGTTTTGGTGACATCTGTCAAATCTGTTGTATATTACAGTTGTGGTCCAGTATAACGAATGATATAATGTCCAGAGTGCATTCGTTATACCGAATGCTTTTTTAACAGAAAGTAAAACTGTTTGCAAATCCGTTAAAGTTTCATGCATAGCGAACGAAAATTTGAGCATCTGTTTGCATTACTCAGACGTAACAAAACACATTTTAGCTATGGAAAATTCTGTATGTATCTTCCAATATTATCATAAAGATACATACATAGATATTAACACATTTACAGTCACGAGCTGCTTTACAAATTTATTTTCTATATAGAATACCTAATGGGGTTGTACAAAATTGTTCGTAATATCGATCATTTGTTATATCGGCATTCGTTATACTGGAGGACCACCAGTATTCAGTTACTGATACCAAATCACCATGGCAAGTTACACAATCGAACAGCACGCCCAAATGATAAAACTTTAATATCAAAATCTTTTTGGGCAACGATATTTGCGTGGCACCCACTTTACGGTTTACATGGTTGTCCTTCCAAGTCGATTATACAAAGTTTGGTGGCCATATTTGAGTCGACCGATTCAGTGAAAAATCAGCCAACGACCTTGTGATGTCAACGAAAAGTCAGATCAACCGAAAACATCGTCGCTGTCTGTGAGAGTCCGTACTTTCATCGAAAACGACGATGTCATTGCCATACCGATCGATGATCGATATTGATGTGAACGACATGTGGTTCAGACAGAACAAAGCTAGACGTGCCACTCAGTGAACGCCACAATCTTCCATTTCAACATCGACCCGCCCTTATTGAAAACCTCTCTCTTAATTCTCCTTTTTTTCAAAACTATACCTCTCTATTTGTCCAACGTTAAAGGTGTCTAAAAAAAAATTTATAAATTCCAATTCACCAACTTCACAGAAAAATACATTTTTATTAAACAGGCCCATTCACCGGTTCATGTCTTTTTTAGACAACGAATTTGAACTGAAAATATTCTAGAACTGAAGTATTATTTGTAATTAATGCCAAATGATCTACAGATGACGGAAGGCACGTGTCACCAAGATATTATTAGAAAACAAAACTGTATAATCCATAGAGGTTAGTGAAGGAACGCATTATTAGGCGCTTTTCTTTTTTAGTTCACAGCAGAGCCTGAACTGTCAAACAAAAAATTGTGTTTCTGTTTTCGTTCTGAACGTGTTCTGAGCGTGTTCAGAGTGCGCTCTATGAGCTCAGAATAAAATAACTGAGCAGACAGAGTTAAATGCTGAACACAAGCATTTGACAGCTAAGTGTTCAGGTGTGTTTCAAAAATAGTTCAGAGTGCTCAGGACACGCTTCGTTCAGCGGACGTTCAGAACATGCTCGACATATTCGGACTCTGAAAGTTGGTTTTTGTGTGAAAACACACTTGGATTAAAGCTGCAAAGCTTACGCACCATCATATTAATATTGAAGGTTTGAATGATACAACAACCACCTGAGTGAGCTACCACCAAGTTATTATAGTTCGGACTCTGTTCAGAGCTCTATTCTGAACTAAAAAAGAAAAACGCCTATTAATGGTTTTTATCCCGAACAAGAAATTTTAGATCACAAACTCAGGACTGTGGGCAGTATTATCTATTCTTCTCTAGACAGGTGTAGGGAAAAGGCAATATTAAGTTTTTTTTCTATTTTATCTCTCTCGGAAAGAAGACAGGACAACGCAGAGCACCCAACTAAATTCATGAACTAATTAAAGGATGAATTACTTACTTGTCGTTTGTAAAATCATCGTAAATCACTTCGTTTACTGAAATTGTATAATGAATCGTAAGCATTGAATTCATTTGAATGTTTGTACCAGAGATTATCCACATGAAGATGAGAATCCTTGGCAGTCATTTCAATTTCCCTACAAGCTTGAAATGTCAGTTTGCAGATAAGTTTGCAGATAAAAAAATGAAAATATAAGTGAACAATCTCGCACATAGACAGGAGGGATCTTTCTCACACCTCGTTAAATTGTTGTTGCAAGTCACTTCTATTCATCGACACGGAATCAAATTACAAAAACAACAATGTAAACAAATGGGGTTTTCAGGGTGAAACACACGAAACATTCTCATCGTTATGTATTGACTATTTTAGGTTTGCGAAATAAATTGTTGATATCAAATGATTTTTAAATTGTTGATAGTATAATGAATTCATTGCATTCCGTTTCTACTTTAAAGTATTTGATGAATTCATTGCACAATTTTTCATTGAGGAAGAAATTTTCTACGTGAATTTTCGTTAAATAAACAGGGTGTGACAAAAAAATAGGGCATCTAGCTCTTAAGGCTTTCGCTGTTGTTCGACATCGTTAAAATATGTTTTGGGATTATTCCGCGTTAGAAATTATTTCAGAGTGCAATTTTGTACTAACCGTGGAATAATCCGAAAATATATTTCAACGATAGTGCATGTAGGTTAGGTCGGGACAAGAAAAAAGTCGTATGGTAAGGAGGTCTATTCACCATCGTTTAGCATTGTTTGACTTCAAATAGAAGCTCGAATACACGGCCATCAATTATTCTTAGAAAACTATTCCTCAAAACGTTGCTAAAATGTCGGATTGTCCCTTTTAACGAAGTACCCAAGTTGTGTAGTAGTTAAAACAATGTGTTCAGTTAATACAAAAATCTGTTGTTAAGGAATATCATGCATGCGGATAAAGACCTCCTAAACTCTGAGAATAACACAAAAAAAAGAATTTGTGCAATAAATCGAGAGTTAAATCGGATCAAATATGGTTTGTTAACTTGAGTTTAACATTAATCTTGCATGGAAATACTGGACCTAAGAGATAATTTTTCCAACGCCATTCCATCAGATTGAAAAAGAGATAGACCATAGAGAGGTCCCTGTTGCGACAACAATTTCATAAAAGAATCTAAATTGTTTTTTGTAAATATTTAGCTTTATCCCAAATATTTTTATTATAATTTATAACATTGTATACATATATGCACATACATATTTATAAATGTAAAGTACCTAAAGTCCCTTTTGTTGAAGTACCTATCAACTTTAGAGATGATAATAAGTCCGGATGCCAATCAATCTATTCTTCACAATAATTGCCAGCCTTGAAAACTATATGGACAATATAATTCCGAAAAACTAATAACGGTACCTGAGAGAACATACTCTTCCGTTCAAATAAATTTTTGATTTCAATATTTATACATACATAGGTATTCTACTGGGAGAAATCCTCTTGGTAAAAATATTTTTTTTTTGAATTATTAAGGTAGAATACCTCGAAAATCTGTTTATGATGGAGCAATTTTGAGGTCAAATTCCAACTAGGGGCATCTAAAATCTTTGGAAAACTAGGTATAGCTATTTATATAGTTTGGTTTCTGCGACCAGTGAAACCTAAGCTCCATTGTATTGGCAGAACTTATAATCCTAATTGAATCTCATGAGATATTTCCATTCCACAACACATAAATAGGTAGATAATAATATTATCAGATGAACCAAGTACCAACTCACGAATATTCTATTGACAACCCAAACCCTAAAAAGCAGGCTCTTAAATTTTACAAGCAGTTTTTAAATTATTAAAATTAAGGTACACACTTTCACCTCTTCAATCCATGTTCTTCTTTACTGTGGCCTCAACAGTTACGGTAGCTTCTAAAAGTACCTATCTCTTTTTTATATTAAAAAATAACAAAAAAAAAAAAAACTCCATTTTAGTTCATGTCAAATTCAGTTTCTTTTAGCACTTGGTAAATCTCAAACCAGGACAAGTGTTTCCCTTAATACACGTCCTTCTGCTAATTGGAGAAATTATTTATATATTTTTGTAAATTAATGAGCATTACCAGCCTACAGCACAAAAAGATGTCTTAAGCACCACCACCAGAAGTTTCTTTCCGTTGAAGAACATATTAAGGATCATCCTGGCACACAGTCACAGGATTTCTCGTATCATCAAATTGTACAAGGATTTAGCTTTTAATTATTATCATACCATCAACAAAATAAGAAATTTTCGGACGTGCTCGAGTGGTAAAATATCAAAAATTCCTCCCATAAGGTGTGTTTCAGCACCGCACTTGCTGAAGTAGCTGCCACTGCCACTACGTCACCACCCAACGAATCAACAAACTAACCCTCCGAACAAAACCAACTACCCTCAGTGTCACCACCAAAACCAACCACTGCCGCCGCCGCCGCTGCCACGACCAACCACTCAACATGGCAGGGACGTAGAGAGGGGCGATTTTGTGATGCCACCGCAGAAAATGTTGGGTCTGTGAAATGCTTTGCAACATAAAGTGACTGGAATTAGTACTCGTTTTTCTCCGTGCTTCTCCACACCCAACCATTCCATCATTATCATCTTAGCCTTCAGGTAGACCACTCCAATTCAGTCACAGAGCAAAGGATCTTTGCTGGTGCAGGAGAAGAGGAGCCTTCTGATTTCTTTTCCTTCATTAGGATGCTGAAGTACGATGACAGGATAGCCAGCGGTGAAATTCTACTTTTGCAATTGGTTTTGCATTTCATGGCGCCCCGATTGTGGTGCCACTGCTGCATTCTGCAATGCATTGCTGAACGAGACTTGAGGATGAATTCTGGTTGCTGGTATCTCAACATTAAGTATAGCAATTTGCTTTGAGCTGCCTCGTTCTGAGGAGAGTTTCCAAGGAGATATCTCATTGCAACAGCCGCATAGAATCTGGTGTTTTTGAAGAACTGTGGCAAATCCTCCGACGACGTTGAAAAACCCTCAAACACTTAGCATATGCCCGCGGTCCATTTCCGTATTCTGTACACTCTTTCAAGAGAGTGTCCTTGTAGTTTTCCCTCTAATGAACTATATTCTAAGAAAAACCAGATCACGAATCCTTTCAATGAAAGCCAAAGCAGTTACCCAGACCCACCAGCCACTACCCACCCTAACCTACAGTCCGTTGAAAATGGCGGGGCTGCAATTAACAAAATTAAAACCTTCGAAACAAGACTGAATCTAGCTTTGTTTTGCAGAAATTCGTCGACAATATTTTAAGTACGACAAAGTTCTTTCCAGAGGAAAATTAATTTGCTATTTTATTTGGAGGTTCAATTGAAAGAAATTTAATGCAAGATAAGGTCCTTTTACGTTATTCCTTCAACTAAACGAAAACGAAAACGAAGTAATAAAAGGATGGAAAGCTAAAAAGTTCACCGTCAACAAGACGCAGCTCGGTGAAAAGGCGATTGCATACTATACCCTCAGCGCCAGCGCCCACGCCAGCGGGGGAGAGGGGCACGGCTAGGCGAGGATTCAATTTCTATCAAAACAAGGTAGGTATCAGTGAGCTTATTAAACTTTGAATGGAATACAAAAAGTGAATAGCTTTGTCGAGTCTGGAGACTGGAGTAACAAATGTTTTGTTAAGCTTCATAAAATTCTCTTCTCCGTAAGTTATAGTGGAGCTCTATGCTATAGTCATCATTTGCATTGGATACAATCCTAAGTGCTATAAAGGGGTAGAGTGGCAGGGCAACGCAGCCAGCGCCATGCCATAGCGGTCGGTCGTGCGAAAGGAGTGAAATTAATAATAAGTTATCTCGTGTTGACAGGAAATTACACTTTTGAGTTATGTCTCGCCGCATGATTGCCGTGGCTAATAAAAGATATTCCTATAGCCTAGCGTATACCCGTCCAACGTTATAAATAACGGCTAATATAAGCTTAACATTTTTCATTGCGGATAATATAAAAGATTGTGTTGCAGGTATGTTGATGCTCGCAAAATGAATGTGTATTGTGTAACGGCTCACCTGAGATGGGGGGATACAGACACACATTTTGTTGTAATGTTTCAAAAGTAAAAATTACAATGTAAACTTGATGTAGGCCATAAAGTTAACTCACGATTAACTGCGAGGTCAAAATAGATAGGTACACCACGAGAATATTTATTAATAGCTGGTTCAAGTTCTTCGCTTCGGTTACACAGTTTGTGGTGGTATGTATATAAGCGCTGATTAATTACAGTAATTTAAATCATTTGATTGAAGATCCCAACCGTAGAAATATATATATTAAATGGGTTCTCAAAAGCTAAAATGTGGCTACAGAGATTGAAGACGCATGGTAATGGCGCAAGAATGTAGAATGATATTGTCAAAGAAAAAATGTGAAAAAAACTCAATAACCAATTTTTATATAAAAATTAGTTTTTATATGTATTATATTATATTATATGTATGTATTATATTTAAAAGCTTTCTACATTCGCTTCGTTGGCTTCGAAATCTCGCAATTTAAAATATCGCAATTACAAAATCCCGCTTTTTGAAATCTCGCAATAACGAAATCAAACAATTATTTCATTGCCTAAGTATTGGTTGTAATAGGTTTTTTGTTGTTGTGCCATGAAATAAAAACCATAACAACTAAGCCCAAAGCAAATTTTTGGACTTTATTGCAATTTTAAGAGCTAGACACGCACCTACGTCAACAGGTTTTTCTGACAACAGTCTTGGTTGCACGCTTCGCTCCATATGTTCACTCCAGTCGTCAAGCAGACGTTTATGTTATGTTTTACAGTTTTCTTGAACAATGCTATGCGAGATTTTGGGGTACGAGATTTTTAAAAGGGTATTATTGATTCGGGATTATTATTTCGCGAGATTTCATTTTTCGAGATCCATACAAAAATGCTAAATTTCGTTATTCAAGGTTCAGTTGAAAGTTATTCGAGATTTTTATTTAAGGAATATCGTATAGTGCTTCCCTATCCTATTCGTTATGCGATTTTTTTGAACATTAGGACTGAACAGCAGTATTTTTATTCCTTACAGGATTTTAGTAGAAACCGTTTTTGGGAAAATTAAAAGAAAACTGAAGTGGTTTTATGGCAGTATACTTTGAGCTAAAATAAAATTCGAATTTCTTTTCTAGATAATCACATGGTCTGTACCAAATTTGAGACAAATCCACTTATTCGTTTAGACTCTAACTTGATGTTCAGCTGGATGTTCATTCTACAGACATGGACCGATGCGACGTTTTCAACGGACGGTATAACTTGAACTTTTGTTGAGAATTTCTGTTTTATATTTTTTTGTTTTTGAGAATCTTAAAAATTACAAAACTACTTTTCTCTATTGAAAATCTTTTTTTTTGGCTACATAAACGCATATTTATTGTCCCTGCATAGTCATGGTGAGTCCTTTCTGATTTAAAAATAAATAAAATCATCAATATAGAAAAAGTAGGTACATAGTGTCTCACTTTTTCTGATAAATTTACTAACAGCCTTAATTATTGGAATTAACTAAGCACCTCTAAATGGCTGAATAGTTATGTATTGCGTAAGCTTAGCATCTATTCAACATTTCATAAATCCTAATTCATTAAACATTTCCCTATTCATTAGTTATAATGCGCTTGTGTAAAATAAAGTACCAAAAAAGGAAAAATCTATTACGTTTTATTGCCACAATTGATTGAAAAAACACAGCTGTTTGTGCTGTTTAAATAACATTCTAATTACTTTTTAAATATAAAGTTAAGGATTTAAGAACAACAATGTATGGTTTTACTGGAATAATTATTCCATTCACTCACAGTGTGATTAAATTGATAAGAATATACGAACACCTGTTAGGGTGGCCCTTTTTTTGGCATTTTCTTTTTCTATTCTGTGTAACACTGGAAGTGATCAAATAACATGTATGTTAAAAATAAGGAATTTGCATCACATTTCACACTTTCACTGACATTTTAAGTACCTAAAAGACGGAAATCTGAGTGTGTTTTTAATGAAAAGTTTCAACTTCTCGATGGCTCATGTTGATCTTTGCCGATTTTTATTTGTACAAAGTACCCACGTAATTTACTTTGATCACTTTAAGGAGGGACCACAAAAAGATATTCAAACATTCCCAAACTAAGCCCCACTCTTATAACTAGGTATTTTATTGTAGTGTGTGTGTGAGTCAGAGTGACACTTTGATACTGAAACCTCCTTATGTAGGCACTATTCAAACTCCAACCGCGTTTAGCTTCTAATGCCTCTATTCAACGTTGCTAACATTTTATCAATAACATTTTTGCGTTTAGTGGAATTATAAGGAGAGTAAAAGTATGAATATAAAACTAAATAATAATATTTATGTTTTTAAAAAATGTATTTAAAATTTTAAAATTATTCCGTTAAAAGATACAAGGTGATAGGTTAAGCATTAGAGCATAATTTACTATAGTGGCTATGGTAAGATGAAACCGTGTATGTCATAACACATACATACTTCCATTAATTGATCAAATGGATATACATATATTATGTATACACTATAGTAGAATATAGATACATACATTGATAACTTCACACTTTGTTTGATTTACAAATAAATTAGTTATTTATAAGTTCTTTCAAAAGCATTTGATAGAGTTTGGCATCAAGCTCTTTTATCGAAAATGCATGCTTATGGTATTAATGAATCACTACTTCGCTGGATTAGTAATTATCTTTCTGACCGTTCAATCCAAGTTGTCAGAAGTTCACAAAATTAATGCTGGTGCGCCCCAAGGCTCCGTTTTGTCTCCGACACTGTTTCTAATTTTCATAAATGATCTCTTGTCTGAAACTACTAATCCGCTTAACTGTTTCGCTGATGACAGCACCCTTAGTTTTTCATACTCCTTTCCAGATTCACCTCCCGGTTCTTCAAACGTGGAGCAGCAGCGACTGAATATATTGAGCTCATTAAACTCAGATTTAAACAGCATTGTCAAATGGGGTTTTAACAATCGTGTAGAGTTTAACACATCTAAAACTCAAAGCTGTCTTCTGTCGTTAAAGCGCAATATACCCCCTTTACCATTACACATGATCGGAACTTGCATCGAGGAAACTGAAAAGCTTTCGATTCTTGAAATGCGCGTTACCGATCAACTCTTATGGAACGACCATATACAAGATATCGCTAAAAATGCTGCGAAGTGCCTAGGTTTCCTTAGACGATGTAAGAACTTTTTTTCCCCTTCTGATCTAGCTACCATATATAAAGCATACATACGCCCAAAGCTAGAGTATAAAACTCATATCTGGTCAGGTGCCTCTAAAACGTCACTACACTTACTGGGTAGAATCCAAAATAGAGCTTTAAAACTGATAGGTGACAGATCAATCTCGGAAACATTTGTTTTATTGGAACACCGTCGAAATATTTGTTGCTTATCTTTGTTTTATCGCTACTTTTTTAAACGTTGCTCTGTTGAAATAGCTAGCTGCATTCCTCCCCTCAAACAATTTCAGCGTAATACCCGCTCTGCTAGGAATGCTCACCAGTATACCCTTGAGCCTAACTTCGGACGTACCGTCAAGTATAGAGATTCTTTCTTTAGCCGTACCACACGAATGTGGAATTCCTTACCAAACTCTGTTTTTCCTTCCCATTTCAATATCCAAACATTTAAAGCAAATGTACATTGCTATCTCCTACACCATTCTCCCTCTATTTCCTAAACGCTCGCACTGTGTGAAAACATTTTAAGAGTATTCATAACCCCTTGAGTGCGCGTCAATTATAAAAAAAAAAAAAATTTATAAGTTCTTGGTTGATATTACGAATTTCTCGTCGTTTCAATCAACAATATCCGATTTGTTAATATTCCAAGGAGAAGTGAGTAAAATTTGTTTGCCATCTGATAAAATTTGTAAACATCAAAGAAAAACATCAGCTCTATAATCCTTGGGAGTTCGTTGCGAGTAACCTATACGTGATTGGAATAACCTATACAGAATGTATAGGAAAGGAAATTTTTTTGTTTGCTCAAACACATAGAAAAAAAAATAACATAAAATAAAGAAAGAAAGCTGTCAGCTGGAAATCACTCATCCCCTTAATCCATTTCAAGATCCCTGGATGTTTAAGAACTGATTATTTTTTTTACCCCCTTTTGCCGCAATCTATCTGTTCAAATAGATAGAAATGAGGATACAAAAAATTCCACCCCGTTAGAAACAATGAACTGCAATTAGTTTCTCTTCAGACTTGACTTATTCTAAATGATGTATGTTGATTGTGGCAGAAGATTACAGCTAGAGGCCATAATATAGCTTTCCAATAATAGACCATGTTTCAAAAACATCTTAGGTATATTAAGATATATTGTTGACTTTTTGAGTATTCGTCAAGTTCACGGCGCGTAGTATGAAAAGTGCGTATAACGCGTAACCACGAATATTTCTATTACCTTATGTTTGAAAAAAAAAACATTAGGGTGGTCGAAGAGAAAATTTCCAGAAATCCAACAATTTACAAAAATATATGTTTAATGACTAAGAGCAATGAGTAATGACGAGACCAATTTTTTTGTTTTTGATAAAAAAGAAACAGTAAAACCCGATAAAAATGACGTGAACATGAACATTTATGTTAGAAAAGAATTAATTTATGAAAAAATAATAGGAACAATCTTGTCGCCCACACTGTAGCTTATTTTGAAGATTTAAACTAATCTGTGGTTTTTCCAGTACGAGATCATACTAGTTTCGGGGTTTAACCCAAGATAACGTCTGAAACATGTTTTTCAGTCAATCTGGTTCTAGATCCCGAGTAAACTCGAAATACAATTATACAAGTTTCAGTTTGAACCATTGATTATGGGACACCCTGTATGAACAGGGTGAGTAATTTTTAATCTTAGAACTAAAAATTTTTACTTTATCTCAACATCAGATGTACATTTTTCCATCGGGGAAAACATAAAATTTTGACATTTAGAAATTTGATGGTAATATCCCAAAACATCCATAGGTTCCTAGGAAAATCAACATACCTATCACTCTCATTTTCCTTTTAGCTGGTGATATAATGTGTCAGGCGAAAGCACACTCTGAAAATATAGTGTTTGCCTTTGTTGCTCATTAAATAAATACATACCCCAAACAGTTTCCCGTCCTTCTGCCGTCGCCGAGACGCGTTGCACCGAAAGAACCCGCACCAGTTGTTGACCACCCATTGAATGGTCTGAAGAGAGCAAGGAAAGTCAGGTCATATTCATAAATCATATCTGACCGTCTGTTCGCAACACTTTTTGACCTCCTAGGTATTCATTTTATGTACAAAATTCTTAGCTGCATCCTTCTTCATCGTCGGCATCGTCACTCGACCAGGGCAACACACAATTCCTTAGTTATTTGACCTTTTGAGGAAAAAAATCTTCTGTCGAGGCGGTGTCTTCATCCGTAGTGAAATCTTCTGCGCGGTTTCTTCGCCCTTAAAGCCTTCGGTATAGGTATATATGGATGGCTATAGTGAGTTCTTGTTGTTTTTGGGGCAAATGTTTGGGATTAAGATACTGGGGTTGTGCTTCTATTACTGTTTTCGGTGGTATAGTGGTATACCTACTGCTTCTGTTGCTGAAATATGTCTTTAATTTCCCAGCATACGAGCGAACAAGAAGAGAGCTCATTCATCACCAGAACTGCTTTTTTGCTATAAGTATCTCTATTGCTGATGGTGGTAGCAACAGCTAATTTTTCTAACTCCGTCTCTGACTCCCCATCCCCATCACCAGCCATCTCCAATGACCAGAGTTCGCTGCTGCCATACCTCTCAGGATGATGAACATTTTGGTCTTTAGCCAGAAACGGCTATGTTGTCCTTCCTCGCCTCTGCGTGTTGTACTTTCCGGTTCAGTTTTAAAATTGTGACTTTTTTATGCTTGTACATCTCTCGTGATCCCATTGTCTGACGATTTGTGTAGAAAGTGGGGTTTCGGGTGCTGCAACAAGTTGACTTTGTGACGAGCTATGGGTGCAGTAGTATGGGCTCATTGTTTTCCTTTAGCTTGTACCTTTTATATTTTGAGAAGAAATCTCTTGGAAATTCCATTATTATCAATTGGCTTAAGGGTAGCTAAGTCTCCGGATGAAAATATTTTGACACTTTTCGTTATAATGGGGTAAACAAGAATTATTCGTCGTTGTCGCGTTCAATGAAAATTCCCAAGTCCACTATAATTGTTGTAAAGGACTTTTCACCATCACTTATAGAAGATATTTGAATTTTGAAAATGTGTGTGTGTGAATATTAGGGGAGTTTTTAATACATGGAAATAAGCCGCTCCTGGATCTTAGTACCCCATATGTTGGTATGCTTCCAAAAAGGTCATTAATTTGTTCAAAAAAGGTAAACTTGTTTCAGAAATGTTTCAGCAATGAATCAATGGTTTTCAGGGTCATCAGTGATTTTTAGCACCTCATTTGTGGAATAGGTATTTGCAAAACAAATATACCTACCATCAGAAAGGTCATTAAATTTGCATAAAAGGTCAACTAGTTTTAGTAATTGGTCATAATTCCCGTACCTTAACCAACAAATATTCACGACTGCGCTTATGTTCGATCAAACTGAGGTTCTAAAATCTGAAATAAATTAGTTATGGGAGGGGGCCTATATTTTATCTATTTGCCAAAACTTAGTTTAGTTGCAAGTAGTATCATGAGAGTATACAATCATTAACAAAATAGCACATAAACATGCATGGAAATTATATTATTTACACTTACAAATTTTTGAAATTGATTAAAATACTTCTGAAAGTGTTTTGGAACCCAACGTAATGTAAACATCTGAATTCTTCTATAAATCTTAATTTATGAAAACAAAATTTAAAAATCCTAAGAGCGGTTTTAAAAATAACTATATTTTTATATACCAATAAAATTTTGTAAATATTTTTGAAACAAAAAAATTATTACTCCATTTTTAAATATTTATTTATGTGTAGTTAAAATTGAATTTCACAAAAAAAACTTCCACCCGTTTTCGAAATATCGAATTTTCAAAAAATAATTTAGAAATTTTTTTTAAAATCGAAAAATATGTTTTTGGAAAATTTTGATATGCAATATTATTTATACTTGTTATAAGCTTATGTACAACAATTTTGTTGTAATCCGTCTAAAATTAAAAAAAAAACCGCTTCTATTAGAGGTCCTGTTAATAAAAGAATATTTAAAATTTAATAATTTTAAATGTTAGATCGAAAAAATACCAATACATCAAAACAAATTTTTCAAAAACGTAGGTGTCGTTTTTGAGCAAACGGTTTTGACCATTTGTGTGGGAGGTAACGTTATTTTAATTTTTAATCATAAGAATAATTTTTGTTAAAAATCTTCTAGACAAAGTTAAAAAACTTCTTTTTGCCAAGACTAATAAAAATCAACCAAATGGTTTTTGAAATATTGATTTTTCAAAAAAAAAAATTTCAACCTTTTTTTAAAAATTCAAAAAATATTTTTCTGAAAATCTGGGTTAACAATATTATTCTTTTTAAATTTATCAATCATTCTTTATAACGAATTGATCAGAATCAGTTAAACCGTTTCAAGAAAAGCGGATTGTTTTTTTGTACCATTTTTGAGTTTGAAAGTAATTTTTCGAAAACTGTTAATGGAAATAAGTTGAGTTAAAAATAAAACAAAAGAGCTGACTTCTGGCTTTCAAAAAAGGTAAAACACATTTAAGTAAGTGTTACCATTTTTGTAAATAATTTTTTTCCGTTTTGCCATAAAATGAGATAAAGTACCTACTCTCCATAAGCTTTCATAATATGACATAAGTTTCATCACTGTTGAGCAATATTGGGCCCAAAATGCGCATATTGCTTTGTTGAACTTTTTTTTATCTGTATGGAGCTGATTTTGAGAAAAATAAGACTTTCCTTTTTGGTAACAAGTTTAAAGAAAATCGACCCATCCGGTTAGGTTACAGCTGAACAGATAGACAGACAGACAGAAGGACGTTTTTGCGAGACCCACTTTTTTCGTCTTCCCTAGTCCCCTTTCACACGGGAAACAAGTTGTTGGAGATTTTTTTGACGTTTTCTTTTAATTTCCTTGAAAATCTCTTGTACCTTTCACAGGAAGAAACAAAATCGTGGAAACTTTCTGTAGTTTCCTTTTAAAATTGCTTGGTTGAACACACTCTACTGTGTGTGTGAAGAGGAATGTCAAAAAAATCTCCTCGAATCGTTGACCACCAACAAACTGAATGTTGCTGGCAACTCAGTTTCCTCGTGTGAAAGGGGACCTGTCATCGTAATGTCTAGTTTGATCAAAATCTCGAGTCGATTTTGTTTACGAATTCATAACTCACCATATAGTTACTATGAGTATATCACATGTAAAAATGATCCCATGTAGATAGTGCAACAAAAGCTACCTGAAATAAAAACATAACACTCAGTTTTAAAGCATTATGATGCGCTAGTCGCCGTAGAACTGAACTTAATAGAGAAAACCAGGGTTGCTAACCAATCAAGTAAATACTATTTATTACTATTATAAATATAATTACTTTATCCAAACTCGTACGTTGTCTGCTACCCTCAATAAGTAAAACTGTATACCCCTGGTAAAGGCTAAGGTATACAGACATTTAAATTAAATTTCTTTTAAAACATGACTAGCATAAATCTTAAATTGACAGTATTCATCTATAACAATCAACAAGAAGTATATTTACACCATAGTCTAAGTACTTTCTGATTCATCCTCTTTTGATAATTTATATTGTGGAAAATATCATTCCACCAATAATAATTATCAAATGGAGTTAAAGCAAACATAACGCAGCTAGTATATAATTTATCCTCTAACTGTTGAAGCTTTGATATTTGCGTATATTATGGCACTTCGAAAACATTTTTATCCACAAATTAACATCGGAGAATAATGACAGAGGGATGCTTATCTTTGTCACACGATGACGTGCACTCCGGGCTATATGGATGTTATAAAAGAACGCATTTACCAGCCAATCTCGAGGGGTTTTTCTTGCTGTTTTAAATGCTCTGATTCGAGAGTGTAGGTTTTTAATTTCTAGGAGACTTTGAGGAGATCACGAGGGGATTGATGAAAATATTTTTTGTTTATCCTGCAGTAAATTAGCTTTTTAAGAAATAATTGTCTTATTTGATATCAAAAAATGTTAGAAAACCTTGTTTAAACTTTACACAAAAAAGGACAAACGTAAATGTTTTAAATTTAAGTTGAAAACCTTTAAGTAAAAAAAAGGGTTAAAAGAACAAAAATCTATACAAAGCCGTTATCTTATATTCAAAAGAGTTTTGAAGTTAGGTTATGTATCTACTTCAAAAGATACTAAATATGACGAAATCAGCTTTTGAACATCCTTTGTTGAAGGCTCGTGATTTTGATACACATTGCATTGCTCTATAGATATTAAATAATCGTTGTATAGAAAAAAAAATTTGACTAAAAAACTTTAAATTCAAAATTTCAAGAAAATCACTTCAATGGTTTAGGAGGCTCTAGATTGAGGGAGAGACAGACATACAGAATGCCAAAACTCACTTTTTTGTGTTCTCTATCATCGTAAAAGCAGGTTTGATTAAAATCCTGAGGTCGATTTTTTTTACGAATCCTAATCTTGCCTAATACCTATATACATATATGTATATCGCAAGAAAAATGCCACGACAGCTCGTGAAGAACCAGGACTATTACTGACTCATAACTCTCAACCATTTATGTGTGCGTGTTGTTCGGTAGGAATGAAGGGGAGCTATAGAATTTTCTGAGGAATCCCTACAGCTAAGATGAAAGGCACTTTGGAGGATTTATCAATTCTTCGCAAAAAGTAATACCGAACCCGTGAAAAACTTTTTTTTTTGGTGGTACAGGCATGGGAGTAAACTAGATTTTCGGTGTGGCAGTCCTAATATAATTTTTGTATTTAATGTCAATTTATGCCTGTAAAACCTTAAGTGATTATAAACTCATGAAATCCCATGGGTGGTGTCCAGTTTAAAGTGGGGGTAACGCTTCATAACTCTTAAAACAAATAAGTATAAAAATTAATCACCCTGAAGATTGAACAACCACAAGAAATAATTCCACAAATTAAAATTATTTTCATTTAACAACCCTCTTTAATTTAATTAGTTCACAGATTAACACATTCTGAAGCATTTGGCATTTGGAATTTTCGAACAAAAACTTTTCTATTGTCCTTAACCGACAGTGATGCCTAATCATTCAAAAGAAACTTTATCCTGATAGCATCATCTAAACATCTCCCAATAAATTATTATTTATCATTAAACAATTACTATTTATCCTAAACAAAGCATAGGAATTCAACCCTCCTTGATGGGATGGTCCTATAAATCCTAAGGGCATCAGGTATAGAATAATAGTATCATCAGAGTCGAATATTTTTGAAGGAAAAACTTTGTAGAAAGAACTTTCTTAAACAAATAGGGCTTCAAGAGCTTAAAAGATCAGCAAGTCATCAAAAAAATCAAAACTGTTCGTTCAACATCGCCTGTGTTAGTGCTATCGCCATCGCCAGTGCCAGCGTGTGGATATTTTCCCTTAATGTACTTGGACCTACAACAACTATATATAGGTAAGACGAAAAATAAGCACTCCAGATTCAAACTATACGAAGAAAAAATAGAGAAAAAACTTTTTTCTTCAAATCGTCAGTTCAAGGAGTCATCCTATCTGAAAACTTCTCAACTCCGATCCAGAAACTCTCTAACTTCGAACAAGGATGACAAAAACAGAAAACAAACATGACTGACGTACTACATACCTAGGTACATTTTCATTTTTCTTTTTGCTATTTGATCTACCTTCTCCTGCCTGGTGAATATCCTTTTCTATTCCTTTGTTGCCCAGACTTCTATCATAGGTCCGGGTGGGAATAAAGTTTTCGTTAGTCTGTCGGTTGTTTGACGAAATATATAACTTTTCCGCCAACATCCGTCTAGAGGAGACTTGATGAATGCCTAGGTGCACATGCAGGGCCCGGTGGGTTTGGGGAGCATCAACAAAAGAGGAAGTATTTTTAGTCCCAAAAGTCAATTACAAATTTTTTTCTAAATAAAAAAAGTTAAGAAATCATCGCAGCGAAGGATGACCAAAGTTTTTATTTCGGACCAAGGCGAGCGTTTCCATCAACACTCCAAATGTTGTGATGCATCTTGGGACCTGCTCCAATAAGATGAAGAAGTATTATTAAAAGTTCCAAATCAAGTTTTCGCGACGACCGACGACGACGTGTAGGTACAAAGAGTGAAGAAAATTCGAATGGGGTGATGAGGAACAGAACTGCTTAGCTACATTGAAAAAAAAATCGTTTGTAATATCAATAAACACCGTTTATCAACTGTTTTTTCACTGTCGCAATAACTTTTTTGTTGATATTACAAACAATTTTTGGTTAACAAACTGCTACTTTATAAACAGTTTATTGGCTCAATGAATCTCTGTTCATTGAAAATCAAAATTGAAAAATCAATAAACGATTGCTTATATCAATAAACGTTTTCTTTGACACAATAAACCCGTTCATTGGGCCAAACAATTTTTTCATAAAACGACTTTTTTTTTACTTTGATAAATGCGTTTATTGGCGCAATAAACAAATTATTGAGTGTCAATAAACTTTTTAATTGATTCTAACAATTTTTTTTTATTGTGTCAATAAACTCATACATTGTGCGAGTAAACCGTTTGTTGAAGACAGAAATTTGATTTAGTTTATCAAATAGACTTATGTAATGACAAACCTGTTTGTTGGAAGAGTATTGATAAACTTTTTTACTGTCCCAATAAATTTGTTTATTGTCTCCACGTACCTTTTTGGTTCAGTGATATGAAAATGGGTATGATGGTTTATAGCTTATAAGAAGTGATGTTATAGATGTTAATAAATATCAACTGATAAATAATCATCCATTTTTGTACAGGCTCTCGTTACCGTGGGATCAATGGATTTAAATTATGAATTCGCATTTCTTCGCAAAACCATTCTATTGAAAGTACCTACAAGTTTTAGACTTATGTAATGACCTTTAATCTGTGGCTGATGGATTGATGTTATTAACTTGTTCATTGTTGATGGTTTAAACATAAATTGATATAAAGCGACTGTAAGCTACTTTAACCTTCCGACACACGACGTTCTTTTTCTGTTTAACTTATAAATATGTATATCTTCACTCATTTGCCAAAACACACACACTCTGAAACCATTTCAACACTTAAAAAAAACAGACCGATGTTCGAAGCCTGTCAGCTTGCTCGCATTGCCCAAAGGATAAATGAAAAAAATCCTTGCGCTGATGGTGTTTATTGAATTACTTATAAAAAAATTTCAATAACTTTTATCCAGCAGCTTTCGAAAGCTCATACCCCGCTCACCACATGGATTGGATATGCGATAAATATATTGACATATTTCCCGGCACATGGAGTTCCAATTCGAAAGTATGTAATTCAATTTTGACAGATTTCCTGCAAGAACGGAGAGAGGCACAACATTGTATCAATCACCCATCCATCCATCACATGGCAGTGAGAGAGAGGCTATAGCTCTTGGAAATATAATGATACAATACATATCTGATTTTGCAACTTTGCAATTTGTTTCATAGGTAGGTTATTGGTTTATATGTTTATTCTATCGTAATGCTTGAGTATCGTCTCAATTCAAAACCCCTTTCGCCCACGACATGATGTGTATAGCAATTGGTGATGCTTTCGGAAGAGGCTGGCCGTGCGTCGTCGTCCTTCTGATGTTGTTGCTTCTGGTGGTGTCAGTTAGTCAATCCAAGTGGAAAATCGTTATAAAGCAACGTCAATCCGGGTGCTAAAGCTACCCGCAATGCTGCCCTCAATCCATACGACTATAATAGTTTTGTTCAAAATGTCCTTATTGTCTGTCCTTTATGCATTGACGTTGTTGGATATTATTCGATTTGGGAATCATCATGTCCTTCGATTTCACTTAGAATAAACAAAGCGAAAAGTGAATAGCCATAGG
Organism: Leucozona laternaria; assembly: GCA_932273885.2. NCBI lineage: Eukaryota > Metazoa > Arthropoda > Insecta > Diptera > Syrphidae > Leucozona > Leucozona laternaria. The sequence continues at coordinate 114,713,042 of OW026368.1, read as the reverse complement.
TATACAGCAAACATCAGTGCAAGCCACCCTCAGAATTTCGTTCCACAAATATTTCAATAGCTGGATTGATATCCCTGTGAAATTTCAATTAAATTTTCACCAATCGAATTCAATGATGTACATTTTGGTCGCATCCTTCATCCTGTGCTGAGCTCGTATATAATATCCATATAGTTAGAGCTAATGATGGTTTGTGTCAGACAAGGTTAAGCTTTTTGTCCACTTCTATCGGCCTTACGTTTCTATACACCCACTGCGCACCCTTGAAATTAATATATGAGTTGTGTAACAAACACTCAATATATTTTCCCAATTCTGATGCTCCAATATTCATCCTTTTGAGCAATTTTCAATCCCCATCCCCACACAAATCGATCTTTCTCTTTGGCGTTGTTACTTTTCGTCTTTTCATTTTGGCTTGTTCATGGTTTTCTTGGTGTTAGCATAGCTATCATCAATACAACTACAATAACGAACATGAATTTCAAAATGAAGCACAAAGTCTCATATCCTTTTCGTTATTCACAGTATTAACAAAACACTAAAAAATAGTTGTATATAAACTAGTACCCTTTTATTCCCCTATTGCAAATATATAAATGAGTGATCTATTTCCACCACCCCCCCTTGAATTCATATAACTTTAAAAAAAAAGACCTGGATCCGTTAAAATTTGTATAAGCTAAAGGTTCAATAGTAGAAGATTGAATTTCTTTTTTTTTTATTTTCAAAATTCTGAAATTTTTCGTCAACTTTTGCATTTTTATAATCGAAATCAAATTAATTTCGGAATCAAGCTAAAAATCGCTGCATCCAAAGTTTTATTTTCTTTTAGTAGAGAATACCTCGATAAGTATCAATGATATTGGAAAATTTTAAACACCAAAATGTTTGGCGAAATTTTTCTAGGGGCGATATCCATTACTTTTTTAAAATTGTATCTCATTACATGGGAAAACTAGATTTTCCAAACCCTAAAGGCGATGTTTTTTATTTTTTTTTTATTTCATATTCTTAAGTCATTTATTGTTGCCTAACCACAAAAAAAATAATTAACAAAGAATATATCCAAAAATATGTAAGAGTAATTATGCCAAATTTTTTTGTCTGTTATTGGGCGATGTGATGCATTAAATTTAAAGACCTTATAACCTTAAAAATTCAGCTGTTAGAACTCAAGTTGTAAGCTTCGTAAGAAAACCGAATTTTCAGGTATTTTGCATATAAAATGGAATCTCCTTACTGAACCTTCTCACCATATGGGTCATCATCAAGGAATAATAAATAAATAAAATAAAAATAATGTGATCATTTGAAATTTTTTTAAGGTTCAAATTAATATTGCTATGCAAAAATTTAAATGTTAAAAATTGAATTTTACAAAAAAAATCTTCCACCCATTTTCAAAATACCGAATTTTCAAAAAATAATTTTAAATATTTTTTTAAAAAACTAAAAATTATTTTTTTGAAAGTTTTGGTAAGCAATATTATTTAGACTTATTACAAATCAAAAAGAAATTTTATCAAAATCGTAGGAGTCGTTTTTGAGCAAAAACAAAACATTTTCTTGTGTATAGGACTGTTATTTTTGGTATAAGAATAATTTTTGTTTAAAATCTTTTAGATAATCATAAAAAAATATTTTTTTCCAAGTTTAATAAAAACCAACCAAGTCGTTTTTTAAATATCGAGTTAAAACTTCGTTTAAAAATCCAAAAAATATATGTTTGAAAATGTTGGTAAATAGCATTATTTAAAATTTTATTTAGTCATTCTTCATACAAAAATTGATCAACATCAGTTGAAACATTTTGGAGAAAAGTGAAAATCAAAAAAATGGTTCTTTGCGAGATGCCAATAAAAATCATTTTTCTGAAACACTTTGTCTGTGTAGCCGATTTATAAAAAATTAAATTTTAATTTTTTGCCACGAAATTTTGTATGACAGGTACAGTTATATTTGATCCTAAAAAAAAATTAAAAAACCTGGTGTAGGGGAATGTCCAAAAAACGCAACGTACCAAATTTAAAGAAAATCGACACATCCATTAAGGCTTTTTGTATTTTTTTTAAGAAGGGTTTAAAACTTCTGAAAACCTCTCCATCTGCTTTTTAAAATACTGGCAATACATAAGCATAATATTTTGTAAGAACATTTCTTTACTATTTTTGAGAATTTTCATATTTTAAAATATGAAGTTAAAAAAAACAATATGGCTAGTATGTGCCCTATTTTTAATAATTTTTACACATAATTTCGCTTTCTTATCTTCTTAACGGGGTTAAAACTGACATATTTTAAGTTATTTATCAACGAATAATAGTTTTTAATTATTAATATGCAATCTCAAGTCATTTTATTCCTTTTATTTATTTATTTAACTTGAATGTGCACTTTTCTTAAAACCAAAAATTATTCCCCAAATTAATTCTTAATATACAAATAATATTTCAGGTACATGAGAAGTGTATTCAATTTTTAAAATGTGAAGGAAAAGGTTAAATAAATTTTGAATCAAATTCTCCTATTATTTCTAAAAACTATGATATTAATAATTACGGCTAACTATGGCGTATACTTACTATATTCATAATTTTTGTAAATGATGATCTTGAACTGACCGATTTCATATTATTATTTTACAATATTGGTGTTTTGTCGATTCTCGATCCAAAGCAATTAATAACAGTAGTAAGTGACAAAAGGCTCAACTAAAACCTACAGAACTTTATACCTACCAACAATAATCGAAATGCAACAAAATTCTTAATTCGGTTGAGTACCATAACTTGATTTCCGAGAACATCGGCAAGTTGTTAGTTTAAGAAAGTTTTACAGCGAAATGTTGCAAACAACACTTTACCTTAATAATTAAAATCTAATCAATGCTTTCAAAATTCAATTATTAACTTATTTGTGTCAATGGGTCACGATAAATTTTGTATGAAATTTGCATCAGGTCTTATTGACAGAAGGTTCGGAACCACTGATTTAAAAGCTTCTGCATAAAAAAAATCGGTCGAAAACCTAAATTTGTTGAATGGGATGTATCTTCAATAGTTTAAAAACAAAGTGTCATCTACACATTCTGAATAAGTTTTACTAAAACCCACATATTTATCCACAAACTGTGATATTGAACCTAAGAGCCCACCGACGAAGGGCCCTGACACTGCGGAGCCGCATAAACAACACATTTATTAACCAAAATGTTATAAAATGGCATGTCTATAGTCACTTCCTTTCCTTAAAACAAACGATTACAGAAATAAGATCCTCTAAAAGATCTTACTACTGTAGGAAGCTGCCCCGCAGTGTGCCTGATGTAATAATTTGTAAGCCAAAACGAAAATTGTGATTTTAATCCAGATAAGCATCAGCTTGATACTTTTGGGAGGTTTGCCAAATGAGTTTAGCTACAATTTATTTTGTGTGTTAAAATCAAATCAAATATTTTTTCCCAAAAATTCTCAAAAATAAAATAATATCAAATCAAGTTGTACAAATATCCCAACTGATACTATTTGTATGTATAGATATAGCAAAAAGATGGTACGCTAAGTTTTTTAAGAAGAAATTCTGAAAAGCAGAAACACCCTCAAAAAGGACGAAGCATAATGTAAATCAATTCCATCGCGCATTCTCTGCAAATGGAAAGGAAAACAAATTCCTTCAGGTGACTATGATTGAAAGCTTGCAGAATTAAATTTGAAGGCAACCCCCCTCTCGCCATCCTTTCAACCACATCAGAATGCCTATGAATGCAATCAACATTTTGTCACCCTCAAGCCTCAAGCGCCCTTAAAAAAAAAAAACGAAAAACGAAAAAATGAGAAAAAAAGTCATGGCAAAATCAAACAAAAAAATAAAAATAATTTGCAAATCAAACCGAAGTGGAAATCCTGGAGAGGTTCTCTGCACTTTGCAATTTCAAACAAAGACCTCATTTTTATTCCCTTTCTATATATTTGGAGGAATGTAAATGTTAAGCACGATAAGACGAAAACATCGCGTGGGGAAGTGAGGGAAGGGGGCCGATGTAGGATGGCAGAGCAGATAAAGAGTCAAAGGAAATGATTCAAATTGAAAACGCTAGCAACTGAAGCAGTAATAAACAAATTTATTTTCCTACCATCAATGTGGCAGTGGGAATATTTTGTGTCGGTTTTGGGCTTCGGTGTAACTTTACACTCGTCACTCCGCATTTTGGCAAAGTTACTAAGATACTTTACCTACCATTGATTGATGATGATTAAATTTGAGGTAAATTTGCGTCAACATGATTGTGGGGGGGGGGGGGGTTGGTTTCAGTGAAAATAATCTTAATACTTCGAGCGTACAGGAGTTATTTTTTTTTGTATTAACTGTTCTGGCAAAATGGTAGCACTCAGTCAAATTCTAACTCAAGATGTACATACGAATTTCTTGCATGTGACCATGACCATGGCTTTTGGGGGAAGAACGCAATTTCAGCAAAGAGAAAATTGCACAGTTATTACAGTAGGCTTTAAAGTTAAACAAACCATAAGCATTAATTTAGCGGAATACCATCATAAAGCATCCTGTAGGTTGCTATCATAATTTAAACAATTTTCTTCATCTACAAACATAAGACATATATATATGTAAGTATAAGGTCGTCATGTCCTCGGCTGGTATTACTTTTTTTTGTTTCGTCACGACTCGTTTATATTGAATTTAGGCCTTGATATTCGCAAAGCCAACTGCAAATTTAAACACAGAACGAGAAATATTCCATTCGTGTACCATATGTTGTATGTGATGGGAATTAAAGAGCAGTAAGAAAAATACCCTCGTATATATAGGACCTTGCTCCTGGCAGTGGTGTTGGTGCAAGAATGGCTAAACGACAGCAGCTAGTCACCGAAAAGAGCCAACATATTCACCAAACCGTCAACTAAGCCCGGATAAAAGTAAACAATTTGTGTATTTGTTAAATTCATTGCACGTACGTCTCGCTTTCTTGTAGGATATTCAAGTACACACACCACATATCTACCATTCGGTTGGGTAGGGTATATCTACTGATGGAATAGGGACGATGCGTGATGTTTTCACAGCCTTTTTGGCTTTTCTTTTTGCAACGTGGAAAGTTAAATTTAAAGTTGCCAAGTAGTCTTTAAAGTCAAATGTTCCCAAATGTTTTTGTTATTCAAAAGGAAGAAATGCACTTAAGGACTGTGATTTGATACTTAGATACTTGCAATTGAAACCAGTAATTCCCCAATTTTAGATCACAGGTTATCATCATCAGTTTTACAAGTGCATGCCATCCGAAATTTAGTTATGTTAATTGTATATTTATACTTCCAGAGAAAATATCAGGTTAAATTAACCAGATTTTAACCAACTATCAGGTTATCATTTTCAACACGGTTAATCATATTAAGTATTTAACAGGATACCATGTTTTAAGGTCGTGTTAATTGAACACAAGTTAATAACAAAATATACGTGGTACCTTATATGCTTAACAGTAACGAAAATAAATAAATCGTGTGAAATGGACAAGAAAATCTAGGTAACTTACGTTCACATGCTACTAAACTGACAGTACTTTGCAGTATAATTTGAAGGATTGAAAGTTTAATAAAACCAGTAGCCATGTTAAATTTAAAGATAACAGGGAAGAATTTACATTTGAAAGTGTAATTTTAACAATGGTCACCTGTTAAGTCATACTTATCATAATGATACACTGTAATTTCTTCTTACTTGAGAAATCTGTTTATATCCCTGACTTCAAGTAAATTAAACGAAACCTTTGTTGTTCAAGGACTAAATTAATTTAAGAAATATATTAATATTAAACACCAAGAAATATCCGCCTGTATTTTTAATTAAAACCCAGTTGACCGAAATATCTTGTTTTTCAAAATCTCAAAACTTCGATTCCTTGTTGTTATGAGATACCAACATTATCTATGAGTATCATCTTCAGCTATCCATAAAAAATAGTAATATTTAGGAAATGTTTTAATTTTCCTTGGTTATTCAATATATCCCTACTTTAGTTCGCTCAAAAGATTACAAATTGCTTCAACGGAAATTGTGAAGTGTCGTCCTAGAAGGATTTTGTTTAAGATTTGTTGTATAATTTAGTATGAAAAGTATAGAAGGATGAAAATTCAATTAACACTGTTCTCAAGTTATATGTTTTTCCATTTCACACAATTACTTTTTTTATACTTAGACACAAACGATTAAAGAATATTAATACGATGTAATGTTTAAATGTTTAACTCAAGGACAGACTAAGTTCAACAGTTAAATAATTGTAAGATCAACGAAGTGATAAGCCGACAGGTTATATAGTAAAATGAAAATTTGCAAGATGAAGTGTTAAATTAGCAAGAACCTTGTTAAAACTAACACTGCAATCATGTCAAAATTTAGATATTTTTTTTTTCCCAGAATTTCAAGTTGAAGAAATATGACATCATCGTAAGTCAACCATAATTTTAGAAAAAAAATGCTGGATTAATTTAAACCCCGAATAAAATGTACCTATGTAATTGAAATCGTGTAATTTTCTGAGCTTTCTGCAACTTTGTGTGGGAAAGTGCAATTTATAAATTTAACAAGGTATGTACTTGTTAATTTTGTACCTGATGTTTTTCTCTGAGTGTAGAATGACAATATAAAAATACAATCTGAATAAAGAGTCAAAAGTATTAAAAACTGATTTTCTTCTTTTTGAAATATTATAGGTACCTACATTTTTTCTTCGTGATAACGGGTTGATCATATTTTTAAATTTAATTTTTTTGAAATTGTACTTTGGTACTTATGTATGTGCTTAAAATTTTAATAGCAACTGCTTTTTTTTAATTTTTAAGAAGCATTCAAATAATATGAACAAGGTTTTCTATAGAAAAATCAAAGTTATTACAACATTATTGGCAATCATGAAAACTCCTTTGCCTGCGGCTCTGATACCTCAATGGGCCGAATAAACCGTTATTATTTATGTTCTGTTGACTATTGCAAATGGAGGCTGCGTGCTTTATTAAATTTGTACAACGGGATCAAACATCAAAGTAGATAAAACGAACGAAATGTATCAGTTTGGGTTCACAAGGAGATAAGATAATCTCATGTAGGGAACACGTAATTTTCTACCGAGTGGTAGTAATTTTTTTTGTTCAAGTTCGCGGATGTACATATTTTAAAAAGAACAGAAGTAGATACCTATGTACAATAGTTTTTTGAATACTTGTTACATTTTCCTGTCTCTATGTTGCTGATGCTGTGAATATATTCTTAAAAAGTCAGCTAATATGATAACTCAGGACGCAAAAAACTTCAACACTTATCTAAAAAAAGAACAGGAAATGCTTAAAAAAAAATAAAATAAATAAAAACGGAAGAACAAGCAAAATACAAACGAAATTAGAAGAAGTGAAAAGAGTGTTAGTTAGCTCGCCGCCGCCGCGCCGCGCCGCTGCTGCCGCCATCGTTGTCATAGAACTCCACTAAATTCTCATTTCCGAAAATTGTCTGTTAAACTGTAATTGCATCAGTCGGGCAAACAAAAGTTATAAAGCCAACGAAAGAGAATAGGAATCAACTTTCAAATTAAATTTACACTAGCGCAGCGGCAGCAGTAGCACAGCACTGCTGGCAGAGATATAAAAGGACAAAAAGTACGACGAAAGCGAGGATAAAATTTATACGACCATTCAGAAGTCTCCAGTTTCTCGCTCAGCATCACAGTTTTAAGCACAAACACACATTGCGGTATATTCGTATACCTACAGGAAGAGAGACCAAGAGGTATAGGTACGTATAGTAGCTACATGGTTCTACGCGACGCGTAAAGGCGACCATCTCTAATTAGATTCTATCAAAAGTTTCACTTCCACATCGTAGCTGTCGTCAGCCAGCTCACTGTGCTGTTATTCTGCCAGCTATATACACAACTATAGCTTTACCCTTAAAAAGAAAATCCTACACCCGCACACTTGGCCGCATAAACGTTGCTTTTAACTGTTTTCAACTGCTGCTCTTAGTTGACAGAATGCAGAGAGAATGTTATGTGGTTCCGCAATACAGCGACTACGTACGCCTTTTTTTACTAGCGGAATTATGTGCGACCTTAACCCACAAAAGGCGCAACCTGAATTTGACGCAGTACAAGACTGCTGGTGCTGGTTACGGCTACAGCTACCACCATGCTTCTAGTTCTGGTAAGTTCATTACAGCAAATTGTTATTAGCATATGAAAAAGACTTTGAGTGCTGCAAAAGAAATCATAATTGGAAGAAGAGTCACAACACAACACCCGAGCTCCGTAACTTTGTTTGGAGTCATTTCAGCCATTGAACATTACACAAAGTTCAACCAAGATGAAGTGACGCCTAACCGCTCCTACTAACCTCAGAGAGTCCTTGTGCGTGGCTCATTTAAATTCAAAAGGCACTCCTAATTGGAGGATATCTCGACAAAGTCGGATGTGGGTTTTTTTTTTTTTTATTCTGTATGCGAATACTGGTGTTCCGTGTAGGTTGTCTCGGTGTCACTCTTCACAGATGCATTAAATTATAATGTGTCCCTTTTTGTGCAGTTAGGTTGGAGGTGAAACGCAGGCTTTGATTATTTTTAAGCTGTTGTCGGGTCAGGACAAGAATTTATGGGCTTCTTTGGCTTGACTTTGGCGAGCATTCATTTAACCAAAAAAAAAAAAAATAAGAAAAAGGAAAAACAGACATGGCAATTTGTTGGCCAATCTTCGCCTGGAAAAATTAATGGCTCTTGTAATTGAAGTTGGCTAATTAAAAGTTTTTCGCAGGTCTCCTCATGGAAAGCCGTATATTATAGCTTTAATTGAGGATATCCTTACATGTGCTGTGCACGCCAACTATATGTAGAGTGTAGAGTGTAGTGTAGTTGTCGGCAGCGCTTCGAATTTTCTAGAAACCAATATTTTATCCGCAGTGCAAGTGCAAGAGTACCTATATACCTTACCTAAGTCGTCTTCCACACATCTAAACGTGCCTCGGTGATAGTAGTGTTGGCTGGTAGTCGGCATCGTCCTCAGATAGGACTTCGTCCATCCTTGAAGTATATATACATATAAATTCAGTTATTTAATCTTTCAATTTTTTTTTTTTAACTGTAAGGTACCATAAGATCGATCCTTGTTCAGTGTGGAAAATTTGCTAAAGTTTTTGGCGGCATGCCAACGTCAGGCAAATAAAGTGTTTAGAGTCTCGTCCTATCGTACCTCAACTATACCTACATAAGCTAAGTTATATATGGATTTCATTCAGTTATTTCGGTATTGCGGGCCTTTTTATGCTCTGGTTATTTCACCCTTCAATTGAGTTGAGTTGCCTGTTTAATGAGTTAATTTCAATTTAAAAAAAGGGACATTTTTAGTGTCTTCGCAATCGCAACGATGACTGCGGGTAAATGATTTTTTCTTTTGTTTCTATTAGGCTAGTGAAATGCGTAGGTATAACAAAAGGTTCTTTTTGTTTTTCGAATGCGGAAATAAAAATCACATTTCAGTTGTTAGAGGGTTCTTAGTAGAATGATTGATTCCATTTAATAAATGCAGGCACAAATATTTTGTAGATCAACCTTTGCCAAATAAACATGCATATTTTAAACCACCCGCAGTAGTGAGAAAAACACTATTTTACTTTAAGTTAGTGGCAATGAAATCTGAACAATGTGAGTAACCTACAAGTTTCATATTCTATAGTATAGTGTGAATTAATAAGACCCCTTCTACCGCCGCCGGCGCCGCAACAGGCTAATATAGCCTGTTAAAGGGTGGTCAAAAAATATATAAGCAAGGTGTTAGCTTAAGAAATTATGTGCAAAGCAGCCAACATGGCCTGGCCACTTAATATAAGTGTTTAACGTTTTATTACCCTTTAGATTTTATATCAAAGAAACTTTTTTGTTCTGAGTTTAGGGACTTAAAGTTGAAAGAGTCTTGATGAATTTAACCAAAGAAAAAGACAATGTTCAAGAGAAGTTGTAAGAAAAAGCATGTCAAAAATGTGAGGACATACTGATGATAGTGAATAGTAACATTTAAGCCATGAAATGAATATATAATTGATTTTTGCTTGAATTACATGAGAATTCATCGTTTGGAACAGTATTTACGGATTTGAGGTTATAATCCCGTGGCGTAATAGTAAGTGCGTCAGACTGTCACGCCGAGCGAGCGTCTATAGATCGAATCCCAGCTGGTCCATTCTTCCCAAAAACAAAAATGTTTTTTTTTGCCTCTTGTGAGGAATTGGCAAATCCCCCAATAAGAGATTCCCTTGTCATGAAAAATTGCCTCGGATTCGGGATAAAATTGTTGGTCCCGCTTAATTTGAACAATTTTTAAGCCGAAAATAGCTACTAAAATTGTTAAACCAAAACCATTCTGTATAGGTATTTCAATTGTACAAAGTTTTGGAAAAGAACAAATCGACTGTTACAAATTTACATTTTGTATAGATGCTTTTAAAAAAAAAAAACCAGCAAGTATAGACCTTATTTACAGACTTTAGTTAAGCATGCATACTTTTAGAGAAATTGAAGAAAATTGATAAAAGATATTTTTTTTATAACGCAGATTTCTTCATAACTTAGCAATAGATATTACTGTGTTGTGTTAAAAAACAACTGTTCTAGTCAGTTTAAAGTTAATCCTAGTGTACCTCAGGAGAGTCACTATAGGTCCCCATTATTGTTATATGCTTTATATATTTATTTTTTAAGCTCACTTTAATTTTAAAAATGTAATGGCATTGATTTTTGCTGATAACGTACAGAAAACTCCTTGATGGATTGCTAACTGCAAACATATGGTAAGATCAAAAGGATGTTTTGTTTACCCTTTCTCAAATCTTCCCAAAAAAAAATAATAATTGTCTCCCGTTATTTTATTTATAAGCAAAACCCGTCGCTAAGCCTTTTTTTTCTCAAACAAATCTATCTAATGAGTATTGTAATACCTACTATAGTGCCTACACAAAACCCACACTATACAACAGATGTGAAAGATCGTCTATACAATAAAGAGCGCAGGAGCCAGAACCCACGTTGTATCCATAATTTATTATTGTTTTATTTTTTTTTTTAGGGAAGCGCTTCATTCCTTTAATTTGGTAATTTGGTTTACAAATTGCAAAGGCAAAATGGCATTTTATTGCCTTGTGAAAGCACTTAACTCGAATCCAGGGATTGCTTAACTGCTGGTGCTGAATTTCCGACCTAAAATCTCTGCTATATACAATAATACACCCAAGGAGCAAAGAGAGACCGAAAAATGGCTGTGATGGAGGCCTAGGTACCTATACTATTTGTAGCCAGACATCCTGCGTTGGGTGTTGGTTGGTGGTAATAGGGCTGAAGTGGGTGGTGATAGGGGGAGAACGGACATCAGGATTTGTGTTCAGTTATAGCTAGTGTGTAACTGAAGTGAGAAGTTTCCTTTTGCTTCTGCCTTCTGATTCTGCTTCGTCCATTCCATAGCAAAACTAACGGATCTTTATGTGAAAGCAAGTGGGCCATTATTATTTACGGCACACATGGCCGTCATTTACTTTAGCCTGTTCGAAAGTTGTCTGTTGCTTTAACGCCCTACTCTATATCCAATATTACAAAAGCGAAAGTAATGTTATTTCAAATAAGGTCTGTTGCTAATGCATCACATAATAAATGGCAAGGGAAAGCAAAACAATTCAGTTGAGTACCTACATACAGACATACGTATCTACAAAAATGGTCAAGCTATATAAGTGTTTTAAAGACCAAGGCTGATTACAGTGATCCAGACGATTCAGTAGTAACGCTTAACTTTTTACGTTAGGAATTTTTCAGATAAGGGTTGGTAGTTGCCTATTTATTTTTATTTTAAATTTTATTTAGACAACTTATGACATCTGCAGCGAAAATAAAGTTTGAGGCAGTGTTTTATTTGTCCTATACAGAGGGCGGTGGTATAAGAATGATTTAATTTTGTACTTGTTGTTAAGGTCGAGCGTGTTGATGAAAAGAGTATAGGCCTTGAAATGAAGGGTGAAGTAGGCCTTACTTGAAAAATAGTAAGCAAACATGTTAAATTAATATCCATAATACAGAGTTTTCCAAAACTAGTGGTGGGCTATGTTCTCAACACTTTGAGTTTAACATTTTCGTATGTGTGTCTTCAGCGATTAAAATATTAACTTGTAACCACACCATGACCTTTGAACACATTTGACGCGACTGAAGGTATTTGAAATAGTGCGCAAATCACAAATTGTTATGAGTTAACTCGGGTTTTGTGTAGCGACAAGTCCATACATATAAAAATATAAAATTATAAGACTCAATTTATACAAGAAATAAATTATAATTTCCTTAAAAATAAGAAAATTTCAAAAGGTTGGTGTTTTAGCAAGGTTGTCAAAAGCTGGGTCGAGAAATATCTTTGATTTCAGAAGCAAACCTTCAAAATTTCTGGTTTCTAGCTCTACCGGGTGATATGATATAAAATTGTAAGGCATTCGCTCCATTATGTCGTTAGGTTTTGAGTTGGATTAAGCATTCAGTTATTTCTGCACCAACAAATCCGAACCATTGCCGATAAAACTTGATGAAAATGTTTTTTTTTTTTTTTGTAGGCAGAGACGAGGGGCCCATTTGGCGGATATTTTGCTCATTATTAATTTCAGACCTTGTACTTTAGATCAAAAGAAATATATTGATTTCAAATGTTTTATAATCCATTGAATAGGGTCTGAAATAATGAACTTACATAACCATCAACTTACACATACATACATCAACATATATAAATAAACAACTAACCTTACGATGTGGGGCAAAACTCTTCCCTATATACAAATATACCGTCTATTAGAAATAAGATTGTCAAAAAGGCAAATGTTTGTACCGGAATTTATAAGCGGCAGACATTTTCATAATTGCCACACAAGGCTACGTCCGGTCCCGGTGATCCCCTGCAGCTGGGTTGTGACCAATTTCAAGTCCAGGTTCAGGCAGGTATTTTACAACACAAAAGACTGCCATTATATCATATATGTGAACCCAGGGTTTTCGAGGCAAAAATATATTGTATTTTCCCAATGCCCATTGCCTTGCCATATCGTAATGGAAGATGTAATTGGAAGTTTCCACAGACAAAGTGCCCATAACTGAGAGCGAGACTATTTGAATAGGGATTGCACAAGTATTTATTCACATTGCTTCGATCAGTTATGTTATAGCATCACACCTGAGGCCAATCAGGCATATAACTTCGCCGGAATAATTGCTTTCACATCCAGTTCCCTCTGTCAGACTGATGTAACTTACTACTCGTACCTATATGGAATGAAATCTTGCACAAATAGTGTTCTTTATATGGAACGTCAATCAATTCGAAACTAAAGAAAACTATACATTCCTTGAAATCGAGTGTTCTGGTTTGATTGTCCTTATGGCTTTTCCAGGAAGGTTTATTCGCTTCTCTCTGTATAACAAAAGAAAGTTAATAAAGCGGGCAAAATACTTTTTTATCAATGAACGGAATGCGGTACAGGAAATTAAAATTCCTTTGATATATGAGTGTTTGATTTTTTTCAATTTAGATGTTTGGTTATCTAACTATACAGGACGAGGGGACAAGAGAGCCACTTATCTTTTCTAGCATATGGGCTTAGAGTTTGCTTTAATTAAAAGCAAACTTTGAAATTTGCACAGAAAATGGATTTTATAAAAGAAATACATGCATTTTAAATTAACTTTAGCTTGATAAGCTTAAATTTTTTTGAGATTTTCTTTATTTATGAGTTTATTTTTTTACCAAAAAAAAAAATAATAAAATTCATTAATTTTAATAAAAAGATATTGTTGATGGTTTTGCTAAAGTTAATTTTTTTGTATGGAAATAAATTCAATAAGAATAAATTTGTGCATAAATGTGATATAAGTAAATAATTTTAAACAAACAAATCCTCTGATAATCCGAAATAAATATTCATGAGGCTTTATGCATGTAATCGCTGAGCTTTACAAGTGCACATGCCTCATTGGAAATCCATCAATTCCACTTTTCAAATACGGACATTTACTTTTAATCCTTGTGAAATCCATTTTCCTTGGTAAATTGTATATATAGAAACCTGCTATAAGGGCAAACAAAGGATTTGTACAAAAAATGGTTGGCGTTATTTTAATTGATCGATGGTAAGATTTTCAGAGACTCGATATGTTTACTGTCTGATGGCCAATTATAAGCTTTTGTTACAAAACGCTATGCATAAGAGACAAGACAATCAATGATAATAGCTATTTATTATATATGTTTTTTCTTAATATTTTCATGTAAGAAGGTTAAATTCGTAATTTCGAACATTAACCCTTGCAGGGTTGCCGCTATCTTTAATTAAGGATGAGTTGGTTTTTCTCTACACTAACATATGTATTTTTGATTATTTAGAAAAAGTAGCCTCAAACATTTTTGACTAGATGAATATGCTCTACAAATTTCAGTTATTGTGTTTGTGCCAGTAGAAAAAAAATTTGATCAGTATTATTATCAATTCTATTTTTCTTTTTAAATATGAACCAAGATCATAGTTTCAAAATTGACAAAACGGTGCACTCCAGCTCTAATTGGGTCACGGAGCTCCATGCATTGATCTGGGCCGCCATTTCTACCTATGTACCTACCTTCAAAGATGTAGAACCCAATTTTATTTTAAAAAATTAAAAAAATAAACTTGTTTTTCCTCAATCTAAAATGATGGCAACCTATAAAAAAGTTGATCGACTTAAATTTGGGTTTTAACTTTCTATACAGTATATTTAAATATAAAATGTTCATACACAATTAACTCCACCTTTTGGAATCTAACTAACTGTTCTGGACTAAAAATTAAATAGATGTAAATCAAAATAATTTTTATTCAGTTTGTTCATGGATTTTGAAAACCCAAATTGATACATGAACGCACTTATAAGCTAATAAATCTAAATATTTCAACAAAGGTTTTCTGCTCTCACTATAGTACTTGGTCACTCCAAATTTAACACTATAAAAATCAAAATAAATAATAGTTTCTATCACCCCTTTAAACTTAAAATGTTTAAACCCATTCTCTAAAAACAAAAATTATGATACTAAAAATCCAAACAAAATTAGTAAATCAAAAATTTCTAAAACATGGCTAAAATACATTTTTAATTAATGTTTAATTTTTTTTTTGGACTTTTAAACGTTCATATCTGGAAAATACTTCTCTACCTACACCTAGTCCTGTTTTGAAAATAGTGAAAACCGACTTCAATCTTTAAAACCATATGGCGGAAACCATGCAGGGGTAATGATGGTCAAGAAATAGGGTTCAAGCTTTCTTTAAGGTACAAAACAAAAAATTGAATTTTCGTTTCATTTTATATTAAAAAACAAAAACCAAACATGTTAGCGCGACCTAGTCGAGCACTTTATTTTAAATTTAATTCAACTTGCACTGTATTTCATTACAAAAAACACGCGCAGCAAACGAGGACGAAAAATTAAAAACATAAAAATAATAACACCTCTAGCAAAATTGTCAGGCAGTAGGTAGGTAGTTGTATATTTTGTAAAGTTCCGAACAAATTATTTAACATCAATTTAAAAATATGAGGGGGTGGTTCCCACAAAGGTTATTGATGGAGTGTGGGGTGATGGTAGGGTGTTAGGGGTGGTAGGGTGGTCGTGGTGGTCACAAGGGAAACACATGTACCGACCACACTCTCCTAAATTATTTATGTAGCCAGTAACACGGTTTTAAATTTATTTTTGACGTTGTACTCTGCAGCGGCAATCCTTCCCAATTTTAATCGGATGATACCTACTTCGTACAACTATTCGCACGTCACATCTCTCGCTCTCGCTTCATTGCTATCGCTGGCAATGTCCTTGTGCATATCCTCTTCTATACCATATATAAATACCTCTACCATGCAAGACAAACACACATACGGCCAGGCCATAGCACAAACAGGGAGCAAAAATAAAAACAATAAAAAATATATTTATTGTATATTCAACCCCATCTCTTCGATATCTTGCACACCTATAAATTTCATTTTTATCACAATGCTCGCGGTGTGCGATTTTTTGGTACCTACCTATGTACTTTTTATGGAGTTTTTTTTCAGAATTTTTATTTAATTTTTTTTATTGAAGGAAAATTTGTTTTCCAAAAGGGAATAAGTGTGGTGTGATCATAAATTTATCTGATATCCGGAATAAATGAACTGCCAATATGTGTCCCCAATGTGGCATTAAACAAAAAAAAGTAATTTTTTGTACTTCTCTATATGTATATGTATATGTATATGTATATGTATAGGTATAGGTAGGTACCTAGAGATAATTTTCAAGGCAGAATTCTTGGACATTAAAACAGTACAGTGATATAGTGACATGTTTGTCTCAGTTTGCTTTAAACTTGGCAATAATATCTAAGTACATATATTGTGAAAACTCTATACTTACATTGACACACATTAGGCAATGAATTAATGTCTATATACTTACTCTGTATACATTAACATATGAACATACTGATATTTGTGATTATATAATTAATAATATTGTGTGTACCTATACTTTATGTATTTTTATGAGAAATATTGAGTGGGATTTATTAAAGTTTTAAATGCAGTGGTGGATAGGTCTACTTCTAGCCCTTTCACCAACTTTTCACCTTTTATTTACTTAATGCTGATGATACAAATAAAAATGATTTCAGGGGTATCTACTGGCTTTTGCACAAAATCGGACAAAAGTATATTTTGTCGTGCTGATGTGCCTTTATATCTTAGCTCCTTGGATTCAGTAGAAAATTGTAAGTCATCTCAATTTTTCCTCTATTAATGCAACGATAAATTGGCCAAAAACGCGTCCTTTCTTTATCCGAGCCGCAAGCAACAGATGGTCAACATTTGACACTTTTTGTCGGGTGTTAAGAATCTTTGGCCATTACATGCGATGGTTCATAGCTTCATGCGCTCTGATGTGCGTCGTACCACCGTGTGATGCGGTTCTGAAGCATTTGAAGATGAAACCGGATAACTTCTTCAGTTGTTTGATCATGAAATTCATCTAAAAATTCTGCACGCTACGCTATCAAAATGAATAAAACTCCGACGGGAACTTTGCTGCGCCATTGTTACTTATGCCCAAGCCAAGCTCATTGTATAGAATTCTTCGATAGAACAACTCAATCATACACGCGACTTCGCCACTTTGCATATACAATATACATATTCACATACACATACTCTTAATTGACCTTAAGAATGGCAAGTCTAAGTATACCAACCTACTCACATAAGTACCTAAATTTTATAACATAGGTAGTTAAGTAAATTTCGAACCAAAAATTTGATCAGATAAAAATTCAATTTCATCATAATTAACCAGATACCGGGTTTTATATAAAATACACCTGGATATACTTATATATAGCCATTAAAGGGCAACCAATTGGCTGAAAAAAAAAAAACAAGAAGAAAAATACAGCGATAAAACCCAAAACCTAAATAGGAGTTGAAGGGTTAAAGGCCATAAAGGAAAAGTTGAATTATTTATTTCACCGTTTAGTTTTCCATGTTCCACTGCCATTATTTGTATGTTCTATAAGCCAAAATAACCCCTTCATAGACTGGCAGCCTCCATTCAACATGGAACCATGTTGGTTCTTGCACTTCCCTTTATATATATGTTACATGTACGTATGTATATGAGCCATAAATTCAATGGAGAAGTGCATTCCGAGTAAACTGCAAGTTCTCAAATCATTTCCAACCACAACGTCTTATCTCCCAAAAGCAGGACTCCAATCTTTCTTCCATTATTTTTTAGCGTATACTATACCCTATCATTGATGGTTATTTTATGGTTGCCATGTTGAAAGGAAAGTAGTACTAGATTTAAGATAAAATAAGTGAAGCGCCGACAGGTATAGATATTGTCTATTGTCTATCGCATGCGCCCCAGGTGTTCGTTTTGAATGAATGGGGAGAAAGTGTTTTATACTTTTTAGTCCGTTTTAAAAACATGGTATTTAAAAAAAATACCATTTTATAAATATAATCACATTCTGCTCTTTAGTCTTAGTTTTTGTCTGTACGATCTTTTAATCGATTTTAATAATCATGCTGAAATATTATGACAAATATATCGTGGGTATACAAGCAGAAGGCACTAAGTCAATTTTTTAGGATTTTTACATTTGAATGCAAAGTGATCAAGAATGATGATATCTATGTAATCCAAACACCTCCTAAGTCATTATGGAACGTTAAACATGAATTATTTGAGGTTTAGTTTTGCACTAAGTCAGTTAAATAATTTATAATACTGTTAAAACGCACTAAGTTGACTTAGTGCATTTTGGCTGTCATAGAAAAAACACTTCATTCTATAATAATACAGCAAGAAAGCATTAAAGTGGACTTAGTGCTTTTTACCTGTCATCAAAACTAAGTTTTTTGATTTAAAAAGGTGATGAGTTACTGTTCTGTAGTCTACACATAAGAGCGAATTCCACCTAATTGTTTCAATTTGGCAGTTTTGGTCAAGAAAAAAAGTATTTTTTTAGTTTTCCGTAGTAGGTAATAGTGAATAATCTGCACAACCTTACACATCAGATGAAAGCGATGGTAAATAGTTCCAATCTCTTTCTTTATTTATTGTTAAACTATTCTTACCTTGTTTTTATTGTGAACTTATTAAAACACTCGACTTTTTCTTAAATTTATTATTCTAACTTACCATACCGTTTTCTTCAATTTAATTACTTATTATTCTTACCCCATCTAGGCCTTTACTTATTATTTTATTTTCTTACTGTTATTATTATTCTTATTCCTTCTTGCTCTTAAAGTGTTAAACTCATTAAAAAAAATGTTTCTTCAGATTTATTTTTTCAGTTATAATTGACTAATTCACACATTATTGCAATATCAATTCAGCTAAAAAGCACTAAGTCAGCATATTTTTTAGTTCTGCTCCAATATTTTCGAATTGGTTTAGCAAAACCTTAAATTTTAAATTGTAAATTTAAGTCATAATGTCAATAGAGCTTTTTATGTGATAGGATGAAAAATTACCATCTGTATTGAATTTTCGAGAGTAAACAAATATTAAATATCAATTTACTCAAAACTATGTTTTTTGACTTAGTGCCTTCTGCTTGTATACCCACGATATATCCGTTCAAATATAGCAAATTAACGTCTTGATAAGATAGATACTTGACCCTGGAATTTTGAGACACTAGTTTTTAGTGAGAGATTAAAGTTAAACCCGTTTTAACTCACCAAATTTGTGTAGTTACTAAATAGATCCTTTTTAGATTATTTTATCCTTTGAGTTTGTTATGTTGTTCTGGATGCATTCTTGACAGAAAGACAAACAGTCTTAGTCAATGATAAAAATATGTTTATTAATAAGAAAATTTATCAAGTGGATAATTTCTCTTTCTGTGTACCATATGCCAGGTAACATGTATGCTAAGGAGTGGATAGTTCTTTTTTCATCCTTTATTTAGTGAAGAGTGTGTTGGAATATTTCATTCGCCTACAACAAAGAGGAAATCTCTTTAATTGCATAAATGTCAGGACTTCCCTTTAAAGTTCGATTTTTTGTAGCGAAAGCATAAACTTTCTCTTTGAAAACCAAACCCGGAAGCACAATGTACCTGTACCTACACCTGAGATTAACAACATTTTTCTTTTGCTGCCTGGATAATTTCCTGCTAAGTGGCAACAATAGGTTGTGTGAATTGCAATGGTTATATTATAGAATTGAAAGCGAATTCGAGGAGTGTGTGTGAGTTAATTGTATGTGCGGAGACGACCCGTCCCTCGCACCACCGAGCGCACCAGTGCAGGTTTGGAAAGACCAAACGGGTTATTGCCGACCAACTAATTTGTAACCAACTTAACTTTTCTGTCAGTTTGAGTGCACACAGTTCCATACGGCCGGCACAAAGTCCTCCTTGGCTTCATGAGAAATGCATAAATAATGGCGCCCAAGTAGGTGAGTCGTCCTCGTCGTTCGCTTGATCCGGAACCATAAATACATACATATCTACAAGGAGCCATTGCCTGCCTCAAACTAACTAAAGGGTTAAATTGTAATAAAGTTTTTAATTAATGGCACCTCTGCACAATATGTTGCTGTTGGTGGTGGTACTGCAACCGGGACTGAGACTCTATGTTTGCTGCAAACCTTTGATTTTTCAAGGAAATTCTTTAATGAATTCAGATGCTTGTCTAACATGGCCTTTCATTGTGGCTATTTATTATCCGTCGACGTAGACGTAGACGTACGTCGAGTTAGTGGCGGTTGCAGTGGCATTGGCAAAGCACAAAAACCTGCACCATTCACTCAAGTTGAGTAAAGTGCAATCCACCTTTTTCAGTGCGTCTTGAATACCTTTTTGGAATGATTGAGTTGTGAGTGTGAGGGATGAAAGGTGGGTGAGAAGGAGGAGGTGGAGATTGCTTGGATGTGTGGTCGTGGTGTTTCGGGACTCACACTATTTATTCTAATAAGAAAATAGGGTGTGTTAATTTCCTTTAGTTGAAACGAAGCGTGTGCTTGTTGCAACTGCAAGCAGGGAGTTATGATTTTATCGCTCTTGCTAAGTTGTCAGCATAAGTTAACCCATTCAAAAAGTTTGAAGCATGATTCTAGAAGAACAGAGAAGCTTTGTGCTGGTGAAAGTGCAGCAAAGTGTGGTTTTGCAATACAGCTGTTGTATTGTCAATTGTTAATGGTGCCGTTGAGATAATTATTAAAGGGTTTTGCCTTTGACCATTGTTTCAAGAGCCATGTCGATATAACACAATTATTATGTAGATAGGTATGTAGATGTATATGTAGGTTTTATGAAAAGTAATTAATGTTCACTTGTATGCAATTTTATACCCCTCATACAGGTGGTTAAAAGTTTAAACCCTCTTAAAACAAATTCTAATAATCAGGCGCCATTTTTCTCGTGAAGATTTGATTTTGGGCATTTTTGGAAAGCTTCCAGGTCAAAATGACAACAATGAGTAACCATACCACACCACGGCGCTTATTCTCAGACCAAAGTAATTGCGTTGGTCGTCGTTATTGTACAATACAAGGAAAATAAACAACTGTAGAAAGTTGAAGAAGATTTGTTTCCTGCCCGAGAAAATCCTTTTAAAATAATGACATCCGAAGTAAAAATCAAAAGACAAAAACGAACAACGTCGTCCTTGCAATAAAAAGGAAATGGCAAATATTTCAGTACGCCTATCCCCATAAACGCCCACGGCCAAGTTCTTGTTTTTAGTCTATAAACGAAATGTATAAAACCATTTTGTTTTTTATTTCCTGAAGCGCTGCCAAATGTCTCCGGTTTGGAATTATTTTCACTCGAATATTAAATTCACGAATGCTCATTATTTTTGTTATAGATACTCATGCGTCACTTGAAATTTAATTTTCCAGACTTAGTTGGTTGATCACAAAAAAATTATTCAATGAATCATGTTCAATTTTCATGTATCATTTTTGCATTCCTTCGCTAATTGTTTTTATAGAATTTTCATCACTCAACGTTGAAAAATAACCGAAATTGATATCACAGAGACGAAAGATATAAAGGATGCAAAAATAGGATAAAATCGTATACTTGCCGTTCAAGCACTCTATATTTTTTCTGCTTTTGGTGCATGAAATATTAAAAAAAATCTTATAGGTGTATGTATTAAGGGGAGTTGTTGAAAAGTGGAAACATTTTGCCAAGGCTTCATTCTTCTTTTTTTTGTGTGGAAGAGGGGCGTAAGTGTAAATTTGAACGTATCGAAACATCACCCAGTGTTGATGTTGACTATTATCCTGTTGCTTCATCCTTTTTTGTTGAGTTGGTTTGTGTTTCGTTGTTGGTGTTGATATTTGTAACTTAAAAAAATCAGGCTGCTAGTGCAGTGTCAGTCAGGTATTGTGAGTAATGGATACACAAATAAGTTGGGTAAATAATACCTAGTAGGTATCCCAGTTTAAAAAAAAAAAAAACCAAATGAGGAATTGGTACGTTTATACTGTTTTGGTAACATATGAGTATAGTTAATTAGGTACTAGTATGTTTATAGAGAAACAAGAAAAGGAATTTGTATTCTTGTTTGGGTACACTTTACATAGGTATCAGCGGCGGGCGTTGCGTGAATAATTTGAAATTACAAGTCGAACAAAATCCTGTTATGTTTTGAACCTTAATTCTGTGTACCTATGCTTCAATCAGGATCATGTATATAGGTATTAAGTCATTACTACAGATTTAAATTAAAGCATAATTAAAGTATCTACTGCCCAAAGAATCCTTTCTTAAAAGCCAAATTAGGAATGATATGGTTCGAGCTAGAAGCTTATAACTTGAGTTCTGATCGTCTAATCTTTGAAGATTGATATCTTAAAATTACGGGAAAATAATAATTGAAATTTATTTGAACAAGTTATTTACGTGAAAAATGTATTGAAAAATTGTACCCAATTCATATTGTTTGGGTTAAATTTCAAAATTCAAGATGGTAGGAATCGTGTTATATGGACACCACGCCACTGCTAGGTACATAACATAAGCATATTGGAGAAAAAAAAATTGCTCAAGAAAATATCAATAGTTTTTAGTGTAAGAACTTAAATCAAGGAAAAATCAGTCGAACGAATTTTCTGATTTTCACTTCCCGAATTGATCTTTTCATTTCATTTCATTTCATTTAAATTTCATTATTCTTTTACTTACAATTGTTTATGTATACATAACAACATAATAAATTCAAAAATAGCAAAAATAGCTAGTGTATTTGAAAATAAATAGTGTTAATTTCGCTTCATTAAAAAATATACGTTTGTTGGGTGAACTACAGTGTTATACTAATTTAAAGAGAAACATTTGAGTGAAATAGTATAAGTAGGTAATTCATTTATGCCAAATGTTTCAGAAAATATGAAGAAAAAATTTAATAATAATATGGCAAAGTAACTAAGATATATATGTAGGATAACTTTCTACAAAGAAAACACTTTTGTTTCGTTTAATCGTTATAATGGTACTTTTATTTGTCAGTAGGTTTAAGATTTAAATATGCGACGACCGGCCAACTCTAAATGAAATCTAACACTGATTAGTTTGCTGGATTTTTAAAAAGATGGACGATCATTGTCTTTTGTTCTTTGTTCGTTCTATGTACTACTGTCCCGTTGGCTAGTTCGTTGCATGTTCGTCATGTACTTTCGTAAGTGTTTGTTCGTTCTTGTCCGTTCTCCTTCGGTATCTGTTGCGTAAGTGTTAGTGCGTCGTTGCTCTGTCTAAGGGGTTCTGTGTTGGTCGTACGTTCCTGTCTGCTACTCATCCCACATATACGACAACAGAACATTGATTTCAACGTGATCGAAGTCTAGAAGCAAACTTTTAATTTTACGTAGAAAAATTGGAAGAGATGTAATGAATAGAAGGTCTATATAGGGAGTCTATTGAACAATTTACATGATACATCGGCGAAAAAGTTTGTGAAATATGTAGTTCAAAAAGAAGTGCCAGAATTGATTGAATGGCATCTGCATATTATAGGTAACCACCAAATATTTTTAGGTCTTTGAAATAAAGTAAATGTTTCAGTGGAAGAATGCTCAATGTTCTAAAAAAACCCACAGAATCAGCTAAACGATTAGCTTTGCATATTTTTCGTTTAGCGGACTTTTGTTAAATAATGAGTGGTTGGAGAATTCTCTCATAAGCGCAGCCCCAACAACTTAAACTATACTGTAACCTAGATTGAAAAATTCCAAAATAAAACATTCTTAGAGTTCTATTGCCACAGAAATTTCTGAGACGATAAAAACTACGGATAGAATAACGAAGATATGTTTTACGGATTGGAATATGTTCGAACCATCTCATGTTATGAGTAACTGAGTTACTATTTCTATTTTGAAGCAGTTTTTGTCACAAGTTACAAGTTCATTAAAAATTATAGATACATATCAGGTTCTTAAAATATGCCTTGAACAATTCTTGGCGTGAAAATAAACTTCACAACCAGGACACTCCGGACTATACTATTACTAAAGTACATCAATTTTGTGTTGCTTCTAACAAATATTTTGTGTTCAGAAAACCAAATTCTCAAAAGTTGAACATCATGATTGATGTCTGAACTAAAGTTCAAAGTGTTTGTGCCCAAACGGCAAGTGCAAAATGCAGTTATGGGTGCGAATGCTATGGCGCATGAGATGGTTATTTTTACTGATTATACTTTTACTTGTTTCATATTTTTCTTTTTGAGTTGTTACTGTTTCAATGTTCAATTTTATAAATTATTATTAGTAATCAACAATCTCAGGAAAAGGTTTAGATTTTCTTTTCAAAAGAAATAAAAATAAATATAAATATTCAATTTGAAGAATTGGACTATTTTGCAAATTTAGTATGGCTTCTCTGAAGAAAGAAAGGGTAAGTTGCTCATACAAATACAGTCCATGTCTCTACCATCTGGACTTTCGACATGGTCCTAACGAACCGGATCGAATCGGTGTACCTATGGTCCTTTGGAGATGGTGCGCGTTCGGATATCAACGACATCTATTTTATTTGATTGAAGTCAAAAGGGGTTTAGTAAGTGTTATTGCAGCAATTTGGCACGGCGTCGTGTATGAAGGATGCTATTAGGATTTTAAATTTTAATTTATTTAAAACGGTTAAATTTATATGTTCCTTTCTTAAGTAAACCACAATGCTTATGAAATTTCAATTTCTGCAGAAACTTAAGCGATTGATTGATATAGCAGTTTCTTCTCCAACAAAAAGGAGTTTGATGGAAATATTCCGCAGAAAGAAGTTGGTTGTCAAGTCTATACAAGCTAGAAATGCAGGTATGTGAAAACATGTATGAGCAGAATAGGTTATGAGTCGCAATTGGCGTGGCTATAACTATAATGCTGCAAGGATTATGAGTCACAATATGCGTGGCTATAATCACATACAGAATTGCTTGTGGGTCACAATTGGCGTGATCGCAAACATATGTACATAGGTACATATTTATATAGATACAGTGTTTTATGGGTCACAATGGGCGTGGCCGTAAACATAATTCGGCAAATAGGTTATGAGTCACAATATGCGTGGCTATAACTAAATAAAAATTGCTTGTGGATCACATTTGGCGTGATCGCAATCATAATTCAGAATGGTTTGTGGGTCATAATATGCGTGACCACGAACATGTTAGATTGGTTAGGAAGATGCTTGGCCATAATAAATGAAAGCTAATGAAAGTATTATTTTACAGGAAGGAACAGACAGCGTTCGGAGCCGAAGCTGCAAGGCAGTTACAAGCGTGTTTCGAAATCTGCCGTTGAAGAAAATTCAATGGGGCCGACGTATGTAGGGCCGTGGGCTCCCTTTGACGTATCTGAACAGAGCCAGAATGATGATAATGCAAGATTGACGTTTGATCTGCAAAATCGTCGCACCAAACAAACAAAATTGCACAGGTCTCCTGCCAGCATCGAGGACTCGTGCAACTGGTGTGAAGTGAAATTATCTGCTCTTCGTCGAATATCAGATTTTACACAGCAGACCGAGTTCTTAGACGCTGATCAGCATGCAATTCAGACGAAGCTGGAGATGCTCGATAACTACTGGGAGGAGTACAACAACGCTTGTAATCAATGGCTGTCAATAGGAAACGTGACTGGCAGTTCATACCTAGAGCAGGGTGAACAAATTTATTTCACTTCCAAAGCAACTTTGCGATCGCGATTGGCTGAATTGGTGCCGCATGTAGTACAGCAGACAAATCAGTCAGACAGTGTTTTGCGAATTCAGTGGAGCGATATGCCAAGTCAGTTTAAATTGCCGACATTTAGTGGAGATTTCGCCAAGTGGGCACCTTTTCGCGATGCATTTATTGAAGAGGTACACAATAATACAAATCTTACAAATGCACAGCGCTTAAGGAAGTTACTGGATGCTCTCGAAGGCCCAGCTAAACGTGCAGTTGGTGAATGGTCAGTTGCAAATGATGATAATTATTTGTTGGCATGGTCTTCATTGCGACAACAGTTTGACAACAACCACCAAACCATTAGAGCTCATATGCAAGAAATAAATGCGTTGCTTCCAGTACGTCAACGATCATTTGAGGATTTGCGGGAGGTTTTGGATACTGTAAGAGTGAATCGTCGGCATTTAATGTCATTGCTGTCATCAGAGCAGTTGGTCGACTATCAATTTATGCATCAAATCGAACAGTTGTTGGACACAGAAAGTAGACGTGAATGGGAAATGCGCCACCAAATAAATGAGCTACCCACATTGACAGAGATGTTTGCATTTTTGGAACAGCGTGCAAATTGTCTTGCCAGTTTGGAAATGGGAACAATTAACCCCCGACTAATAGCAGCTAGCTCACAAGAAGATCCACGCAACATTCTTAAGTCATCAGTCAACACAACGCAGCGCATATTAGGCCAATCGCAACCGAAATCAGTAAATGGCCAAGTTCGACGCCCAATAGCACAGTTTATTGATCGCAAACGTCCGGCTGACAACCGCAAGTGTTTCAAATGCGATTTCCCTGGCCATGCACTGTTTCATTGTGACGAATTTAAGGCAATGTCAATGAACGAAAGACGGGATTTCGTGCAGAAGAAACGTTTATGCGAATCATGCTTTAGTCCAAACCATTTAGCGAACAACTGTCCTCGACATTCGTGCCCTCGATGTCCAGGACAAAAGCATAATAGCATTATATGCCCAATTAACAATCTATCAAAATCTGAAGGTTCAACCATTCAAACAAATACCTCAACAAAAACGCAATAGCAACCAACACATCTGGATGGATACAATGAATTCACTGTATCTAATCACTCTGTTTCAAAATTATTGTTAACAAAATATCAGCAAGACGAAGATCCAAAGACAAGTTTGGCTTTGCTGGCAACAGCTCAGGTGCGTTTGAGAGTCGGTCCATTTACAACGCAGGCAATCCGAGCAATGTGCGATTCTGGGTCCCAAGTTAACCTTATCGCTAAGTCAGTGGTGCAGACGGAGTTTCTACCAACGATACAATGCAATATACGGATTGCGGGAGTAAACAGCGTGTCAAAGCATCCAATCACAAGGAAAGTATGCTGTCAATTGCTGCCGCGTTTCAGTGAAAATCCAATTGCAGAGATTGAGTTGCTTATAGTACCGGCATTATCTATTGGCTCACTACCCAAATCACCTTTAAATATCGATCTGGCTCCAAAAGACATTCGAGATAAATTGGCTGATCCATTGTTTCATATACCAGCAAAGGTAGACATACTGCTTGGAGCTGGTGTTTGGGCAACTATTTTGCATAATAGGAGTTCGATTAATGACCTTGGTATCGTTGCACAAAGCAGCCGACTAGGATGGTTACTTTATGGTGGTGGTGTACGCCCATTAATAGAAGCACAAGTGACTTTGGCACTTGCAAAGGAGGACCACCTGTCAACGTTAATGCATAGATTCTGGGAAGTTGAAGAAATTCCCTCGTGTCGAGTGCGAACGAAGGAACAGGAGGAGTGTGAGAAATTTTTCATGGATCATCATTATCGAACATCAACTGGCAGGTATGTCGTGGGGATTCCATTTCGTAGCGACATAGACGAAATAGGATCGTCACGTGATATTGCATTGCGACGTCTGTATGCTTTAGAGCGTCGTTTTGACCGTGAACCAGCATTGCGGGAAAAGTACATTACTAGTATCAACGAGATGTTGGAAGCAGGTCATTTGCTCCAAGTGGACCGCGAGCCAAAAGGATGGTGCTATTATATCCCACACCATGCAGTCGTGCGTAAGTTTCGCGTTGTTTATGATGCATCATGTAAGACAAACCACGGCATCTCTTTGAACGAGGCACAGATGATTGGAGAAAAATTGCAGGACGATTTGTTCAATTTAATTTTGCGATTTCGCACACATAGAATCGGAATAACGACCGATGTTAAGAAGATGTATCTCCAGGTAGGGGTCATTGAAAAACAGTGGGATGTACAGCGAATAGTTTGGCGACCAGATCCAAAAGTTGACGTGAAGGAATACTGGTTGACAAGAGTAACTTTTGGAATGGCTTCTGCACCACACTGCGCAGTTCGCGCGATGATTCAGTGTGCGCGAGACCAACAGGATGAGTTCCCACGTGGTGCACGAGTAATAGAGAGTGACTTTTATATGGACGATGGCATCACCGGCGCTGATAATGAAGAAGAAGCGCGCACACTATGCATCGAGATGTCAACAATTCTTCACAATGGTGGGTTCCCGTTAAGTAAATGGCACTCAAATGGCGTCAACGTAGTTCCGAAGCAATCAATGCAGTCAACAGAAGCAGTCGAGTTGGGAGAATTCAACGACACAACGGTGCTTGGTTTGCGATGGTTACCCATTTCCGATGAGCTAACCTTTAAATTTAAGCCGCAGCCACCAGAGGAGAAACAGACGATGACCATGCGAAATATTCTTAGTCAGATAGCACAATTGTTCGATCCAAATGGATATTTGGGCCCAGCCATCGTCAGGGCGAAGATAATCATGCAAAATATATGGAAGGCAAGAATTGGCTGGGATGCACAAGTACCGGATACAATTGGCAATGAATGGAAACAATTCCAATCTCAATTGCCTGAGCTTACACGCATCCGAATTCCACGTTGGCTTGGAATTGCCCCAACAAATAAATTCGCTCTTCATGGATTTGCTGACGCATCTGAGGTAGCTTATGGGGCTGTCGTTTATGTAAGAGTTGAAAATGGAAATGAAACAATTTCTACACTGCTAAACTTCCCGGTCTCGAGTGGCACCAGTCAAGACATTGACAATACCACGGTTGGAATTGTGTGCTGTGGTGTTACTAAGTGAGCTTATGCGAGTAGTGAGAAAAGCATGTAAGTTTGAATTTGTTCGAACAATAATGTGGACAGATTCATCAATAGTTTTGCACTGGATGGAGAAGGATCCAGAAACTTTAAAACCATTTGTGCATAACCGAATTCAAACGATCCGAAAATTGACGAATAACTGCAAATGGCGACACGTAGCGACCACTGACAATCCAGCGGACGTATTGAGTCGTGGAGTACCACCAGCTGACCTGGGATCATTAAAAATATGGTGGAACGGCCCAACATGGTTGATAAAGGATAGCATCGAGTGGCCAGCATCTCGAGTAGAATTATCCGTGCTTATCCAGAGAGAGATTCACGCTGAGATGAAGTCAAATTGGCTTGAAATGGCCAACGATAAGAGACTGCGTCCGATCCAAAAGGCCTTCACCAGTGTTGTTGTGTTTGAGATGCGTGGCGAGAATGCTTTGAAGCACACTAAAAGTGATATGCTTTCTCGAACATCGTCATGGCGTCGTTTCATTCGACGAACGGCCTGGCTATGGCGGTATATAGACAATCTTAAGCTTCGTGGAGAGGACAAGTCTAGACGAGAAACTGGTGACATAACTGAAGCTGAAGAAGAGAAGGCTATAGATTACTGGGTGAAACAAGAACAATCAGTTTATTTCAGCCCAGAATTAAACGCCTTAAGAAATGGAGAAGCGATTCCAAAGAAGAGTCAATTGATTCGACTCAATCCGATAATCGACAAGAAGGACGTCATGCGAGTAGGTGGTAGGTTGGAAAATGCAATGTTGTCATATGAGCAGAAACATCCTGTAATACTACCTGATGTAAGCCACCTAGCTCAATTGTTGATACGGGACGCTCATGAACAAACTTTGCATGGCGGTTTTCAGTCAATGGCGGCAGCTCTGAGACAACGCTTTTGGATCACCAATCTCCGAAGAGCAATACATACTCAAATTTCACGTTGTATTCCATGTGTGCGACAAAGTCAGAAACTTTGTGAACAATTAATGGGGAATCTTCCAGCAGACCGAGTGCGGCAAAGTCCACCATTTTCAAATACAGGCGTTGATTATGCTGGCCCTTTTGAGGTAAGGGCACGTGGTGGCAGATGCAAAATCATCGAAAAGAAGTATGTCGCAATTTTTGTATGTATGTCAACAAAAGCGGTTCATATCGAACTGGTTGAAAATTTGTCAACAGCAGCCTTTATGGCGGCATTTCTCCGTTTTACCAGCATTCGTGGCAGCTGTACCCATTTGTGGAGTGACAATGGAACATGTTTCGTCGGAGCTGAAAAGGAATTAGCGCGAATGGTGAACAGCTGGTCGCAGATTGATTCGGACGCGTATAAGGAGATGCGAGAATTAAGGGTGAAGTGGCATTTTATCACACCATCTGCTCCACATCAAGGAGGCCTATGGGAATCAAAGGTAAAGGCCATGAAGTATCACTTGCGTCGAGTTGTCGGGCAGAGCAAACTGACCAGCGGTGATTTTCAAACATTGCTGGCACAGATAAGTGCTATTTTGAATTCAAGGCCACTCACAGCGCTTACTGATGATCCGGAAGATTTAAATTTTTTATCACCTGGACATCTGATCAATGGGAGACCACTAAAGCAACTCTTTGGAGAACGAATTGATGAAACGCCTAAAAGTGCACTTCGACGATATGCAATCACGCAGCATATGTCACAGTCATTCTGGAAACAGTGGCACCAAACATATTTAAATGAGTTGCAGCAACGTCCCAAATGGAAAACTGCACGAGAGAATTTAAAGATGGGTGATTTGGTGCTAATCAAGGATGAGAACGCACCGCCAACTTTTTGGGCAACTGGCCGGATCACGCGGACATTTCCTGGAAATGATGGCCTTGTTAGAAACGTAGAATTGCGAGTCGCTGGTAAGAAACGACGAATGATGCGCCCAGTGCAAAAATTAATTTTGCTGCCGTTGGACCAAATTGAAGAATCTGCTGACTCATCAAGGGGGGAATGTGCCCAAACGGCAAGTGCAAAATGCAGTTATGGGTGCGAATGCTATGGCGCATGAGATGGTTATTTTTACTGATTATACTTTTACTTGTTTCATATTTTTCTTTTTGAGTTGTTACTGTTTCAATGTTCAATTTTATAAATTATTATTAGTAATCAACAATCTCAGGAAAAGGTTTAGATTTTCTTTTCAAAAGAAATAAAAATAAATATAAATATTCAATTTGAAGAATTGGACTATTTTGCAAATTTAGTATGGCTTCTCTGAAGAAAGAAAGGGTAAGTTGCTCATACAAATACAGTCCATGTCTCTACCATCTGGACTTTCGACAGTGTTGTCAGAACGATAAGCAATCTTAAGATCAACTACAAAGGCTGTAACCTTGTCTAAAAACGGTTGATTAAATAACGTGTTAATGTAAAATATGAAAAGTGTAAAGCATAGGTCCCAAGACTTAGCCTTGATAAACACCTACATTAGTAACTTTCGAATCGCTGAAAAATTCAACTATTTTTACTTTTTGGCACATTCATGTGCGAAGAACATTATTAACAATTTTAAAATGTACAAATTCACGCAAACTTATAGTTTTCTCATTTTATGACCCTGAAGAAATCTTGTAATTTAACCGGTGAATTCTAGGATTTCTATATGTGTATTGAGTTAAATTTTTGAACAAAATTCAGAAACGAATAATTGAATTGAGGAAATGTTATACAAGCAACATCTCTCCGAGTATTTGAACTTGAACCCATGTAAAACTAAGACATTGTACACACAAGAAAATAACTTACTTAACACCCATTCTCTTTAATCTAGTTATCGAATCCTTGTTTTGGCAATCATTTAAACCAACAAGCTTTGTATTTCGATAGGATTGATTTTGCTCTAGCTATTTCATTAAGATTTGATTATCATTCGCATCACACTCAACCATATTTTGGATTTCTTTAGTTCGTATAAGTTGAACCAAAACACTAAGTATATCTGTCTTCACATTATTATATGTGGTGCAATTGAGATGCATAGACTCATAAAAGCATTCAGATAGGATATACTGAAGTTCTTAACTTAAGTATGTATGCATATGCTGTATATGTACCTAGAGTCCTTCTGAAGGAAGAAAACAGAATTTCTACTCAAAATGATATTTGGTTTTAACGAAATTGGATTTACCTATGATATTTTCGAGCAAGTACACTTCATATTACATATAAACCATCAGATAAAGCCAAATGGCCACATTCATAACATCTATTCCAGGTTTACTTTGTTACCTTACCATTGATTGGCATATAGAAAAATTTCTCTTTAGGAAGGAAGAACAAAATTGTAAGAGTGTAGTATCTGTTCATCTGACGAAGAAGCCAAAGGATTACACTGATTCGAACGTTTATGGTTACAGATTAATTTAATTTCCATTCAGTCTTTCGATATACTGATGGTCTTTTGCAAGTAGAAGTAGTTATACTGTCCTTAACAAAATATTCTACATAGATTTAAGAATTTACTAGTATGTGTTCCCGAAAGTACTTATGCCTACTCGATAGCACAAAAAAAAACATAATATGCATCCACGTCATAATAAAGAGTGTAGATAACTGGTTTAAAGTTATAATGGACACAATTTTGAAGTCACAACAAACCTCCTTGTGTGACCCTGTTCAAAGTTTTTTTTTTTGAAGCATTATGGGGCTTTGTTCTACCAACTTCCGTTCCCATTTAGATTTCCGCTCTTTACGAATAAGTAGGAAAGTAGGTATACTTATGCTGACCGAAATTCATTTGGATATAAAGCAGTTCTAAACTGCAAAGGTTTATGGTTCTTTTTAACTTTCTTTATGTGTAGGAATATCACGGTCACAACCACAAGTGTATGTTTGTTTTTATTATACCAGTTTCTCTGCCATTAAATGTATAAGGTATTTTTAAACTTACTCTATATTTGCTTGACATACTAAAAACTGGAGTGTGGATGTTCAAATTTACGTTTACAACATATGCGACCTTGTTCAAGGTAGAAATTACTTCTATTAAATCCAGGAATATAATTAAACAATCAGTTGCTTGATTAAATATCAAATTAAAAAAATATGATACCCGAGGGCAATGAAGGAATCACCTTATGCCAGATATAGATATATATATTAAAAAAGGCAAAAGAGACATTTTTATAATAAAACTAGCTGGCCCGATCGGTATATATTTTTAATTTTACTCCATTTCACCTTATAAATATTACAATTTAAAAAAAATTCTAAAGCCATTTCCTAAGAAAAACCTTTAAAAAAAAGAGTTTCTTGAATCGGACTTTTTTATTTTTGCCCCATTTCACAATACAAACATCAACATTTGAAAAAGAATATCCCTTTAACCACTTCCTAGCAGCCTACAGTGCCACATTTTCAACATTTGAATTGAACTGAAAAACGAAATGTGCGCGTACAGCGCCACCTCTTGAGAATTTCCAACTTTTCTTTTTTCCTAAGCCTGCGCGTAGCAATTACATACGAACATGAACAAACCCACAGCAGGAAGTATCCAATTTGGTCCAGTCGTTTTCAAGTTTTAAGCATCCGAAGACACCACGATCAATTTTTATGTATATAGATTTTTTTATAATCTTTCACTTTTCGATATTCAGCAACAAAAAATTTCCTTCAAATCATTTATTTTAGTATATTTTAGTAGTATATTTATTGTTCAATCTACGATTTAGTACATCAAGAGATTATAATATAAATTTAGAGATGAAATGAAATAAATAAAATTTAAATAATATAATATATTTACAAAATTTAATAGTTTTAAAACCTTTTACTACATATAATGGTGTTTTTGAATTTTTCTCTGGACATACAAATGTCAGCATCTTCATAGAAAACATTAAATAAACTTACACATCTGGAGATAGGCTCACGCTGTCCATACAAAGTTGTGTGATGATCAGTGTACAGTAACTGTCTTGATCTTAAGGATCTTGAAGGGGCATACAAATAAATTTTAGACAGTAGATTATTACTTTTTAAAGAAGAACACAAAATATCACGGATAAACACACTATAGACTTTCCTTCGCCTTTCAAGGGTCTCAATCCCCAACAATAAACATTTGCTATTATAGCTTAATATTACATTTCCTGATAATGAAAAATTTCTCAAAGCAAATCTCAAAAAACTTATTTGAACCCTTTCAATCCTGTTTATATTTTTTACAGTGTTAGGGAACCATACAATGCAGCAATACTCAAGTGTAGGTCGCACTAATGAACAGAAAAGAAACTTAACAGTGTACAGATCTTTGAAGTCTACTGAATTCCTTTTAATTCCTTTTAACAAATCCTAAAAGGGAGTTTGCTTTTGACACAACATAATTAATATGAAGATCAAATGAAAGTTTTGTATCGAATACTATTCCCAGATCTTTTATTTCATGAATCCTTGTCAACATATCCATTAAGGTTATAATTAATACAAATTGGATGTAGAATACGATTATATGTCATCAACGCACAACGCATTTATAGAAAGAACTATTTATAAGATCAATTTTAAGCATTTCACAGTCAAGATTTTTGGAAATGTATTTAAATATGTTAATATCATATATAAAACAATTGAGCCCAGTTTATTAGTTGTGAGTTAAACCAGGGTTAGCTTAATCTAGAAATAAATTAACCCACAGTGAATGAAGGAAGCAGTTTTCTAAACAAACTCGGTGGATAAAACATCAAAAGCATCTGTTCAGCTAATCTTGAGTTCACTCACCAAGTTAAGGTTTAACTTTAATGTCGCATTAAAAAACTGGACCTTGAGTACTTAAAAACTGGGGGGAGATAATTTATAAATAATATAAAAAGAATTGGACCCAAATGGATGCCCTGTGGAACTATAGAATTCACAATAAAACTTTTTGAATTATAGCAAATAAATTCAGAAAAATTCACTTTCTCAGCTGCCGCAGATGTTTAAAGTTAACTTAATTTTTAAAAAAAATATGTCTGTTATATAATATTCACCGTTTTTACGACTGAGCTCTGTAGAAGATTCAATTGGCGTTGCAGCGAAGCAACAGCCGCCTGTTTTACAATGGAGTTAAGAAACATTCGAAATTGAACAAAAATATCTAACGAAAAAAAGTTTAAAAAAAGGAAAAAAGTAATAAATATATTAACAAAAAAATGAAATTTAAAAACTGGAACACTTTTGCTGTACTTGTAAAACATTGTGGCAACGCTGGAGTAGAGCTGGATGCTGATTCATGGACCCATTTTCCTGTAGGTAGCTGTTTTTAGAGGAAACTTCTCCGGGTGATTTTTGGTCACATCTGTATAAACAAGGAGTACAGTACAGCGACGGTGACGGTGACCTAGCGAAATGAGTAAAAGTCCAACGACTGTGGTGTAGTGGCTGCATGCTGGGGAGTTTAGAGCGGATAGAAACCAATATTTCCACGGGAAAATTTTTTTCCTCATTGAATTTTCTTCTTATTTATAAACTGTCACTGCCGAAAACAAGACCAAATATTTTCCGAAGAAAAAATTATCATCAATATTGACTTAAGTCCATCCTGTTTTGATTTCATACATACAAACGCCATGATTAACTAATCTTTCTAGCTTCAAAAAAAATTGAAATGAAATAATAATACCACCTCTCTTGCTGTTTTTTTTTTTTTAAATGTAACTTAAGCCTTTTCCTAAAATATACTAATTCTCTCTAGAGACTTTTTTTGAAAAACAAGGACAGAACGTAAATACTGATATACATAAACTGAGAGCAGGCCGTATTCTATGTAAAGTCCCATGCATAGAGGGGAAAACTTTTTTAATTTCTAACATCAGCCTCTTGATGGTGCTGACTCTGCTGCTGAAGGAATTTTTTTTTTTATATTTTTCTACTCGACATCATGGCAATTCGTGGTTTTTGGAAGTGGGAAAGTTGACATGTTAATTGGAAAATTTGTGGCCAACGAAGTCCTCAAAAAAAGCAAACACAAAATAAAAGTGAAACTAGCAGAAACTTTAAAGATGAAGTTGAAAGCAAATAGAGGGAAGACGGTAGACAACACTAAATAAAAAGGATAAATGACGTGCGTCAATTCTCTGCTTTTCATTTCACGTATAAGAAAGATGGAAGTGTTTTCGGTCTTGTCAGCCATCGCATCACAAACAAACAAAATAAAACTGCACTCGGAGAATTCTTTAGCAGAAGCAAAAGCCATGTTAATTAAATTTGCGTCAGTAGATATGCCCAGTTCCCCAAACGCCGAACTAACTCCCAGCTGAAGCAAATAGATTTCGAATCCTGCACCCATTTGTTATTTGAAAGAAGCTTAGCTTCTCCCAGCACTTAGCAAAACCTGCTCCGGAGGCCTCACACTTTCACAAAGCTACCAAGAATGAATGCAAAACTTGTGTGCATCCTGCGGCGGCGGTATAAGGATCCCAATATATTAGGTATACAATTTTACATATATCTATGGGCTATACGCTGCATGAATTCGAGGATTCTATTAGTGCGGTGAGTTATAATCGCATTATTCAGCCTGTAACTGAACTTCGTTTTGCATGCGATTAGAGATATTATGAGGGATTTGTGGCGGGGGCGGGCGGGCGTAAGTCAGCACTTGAAAAGATGCAGCTTTAAAGTTGTTTATACTTTTGAACGGTGCTTTAATATACTTAACAATTGTTTTCTTGTTAGGGAATGATGCAAATGCACGAAGGGTGTAATCTTTGGAACAGAGATAGAAAGAGACGATTTTCAAAAGGATGTAGCCTGAGGGAGTATATGGCCGCAGGTTACATGTGTGCAAACGCTTTGTCTACAGCACCCAGTATTTCGCTTAGGGCTCCTATTGCATTTTTACACATACTAGGGAGACGCGTCTCACAATCTCACAGCATTTGTTCATTTAAGATAAATGGATGTCAATGA
Organism: Leucozona laternaria; assembly: GCA_932273885.2. Taxonomy (NCBI): domain Eukaryota; kingdom Metazoa; phylum Arthropoda; class Insecta; order Diptera; family Syrphidae; genus Leucozona; species Leucozona laternaria. The sequence continues at coordinate 114,676,146 of OW026368.1, read as the reverse complement.
ACTTTGAAAATAAAGAGTTGAAGTGTGAATATTTAAACACGAAGATGGATTAGGCAATGTGTTTAAACTTTAACTCAAAGCTGCATGCATTTTGAACATTTAACGAAAACTTAAAGCCACTTGCATTAAAATGACAAACTTAATATTGGACACGGTTCACGTACCTATATGCAGAAAACCAGAACTGTTGGCAGCATCCTACCCTATATCTGTTGCACTCTGCGCCTGCCATGGCGTTTGTATAGCTAAATTATGAAAGATACCGTTAATCATGCTTTCCAGCGCAGGCTTACATTTTTTTTCTATTCTTCCGTTACGGTTGCCGTTGCCATAGCTAGGTAAGGATTATACTTATGTAGGTTGTAGGTAGCATTAACAATGTACCTACAAGTAAAAAAAATAACCTTTTTGATTAAAATTTTCCAACGACACAACCTAACTGTAACCATATAGCTTTGGTCATTCTCATTGCAAGCCATTTGGTGGGGAGGCTCTGCTCGGCTCGGCTCCAGGATGGTACCTAGAAATGTCCGCGCGAAATTGCTTTTACATATTTCAAGAGAGGACGTGAAACTATCAAGTCATGGCTGAAGGGTTGTGAAAAATTAAATGTCCTGGGATATAATCTCTCATTAAATCTTGTGTTCAGTCCTTGTCCAACAGCCCATGGACATGGAACAGTGATTTTCTGGATTTATGGATTAAAAAGGATATAAAGCGGGGGCTATTGAAAAGAACTTTATATAAATTCAAATGACAATGGATTCTATACTACTGGTGCTACTGCTGATCCTTGAGTTGCTGTTAATTAGTTTTTAACAAGGAATACCTAGTTACAGAGCTCGAATATAATAAAAGCTGAAAGTAATAGTTCTTTATAATGGAATATAAGTTAGAAGAATAAGCTTATTATTTGTGATTCACATTAAACTAAAAGAAGAAAAATATTTTCTCTATAGTTGGTTCTTCAGCCGGGGTTTGATCGTCCTCTACTAGTCTCGCCCCCTATTCATCACCACCAAAGGTTTCAAGCAAGCAAACCTATCTACGCCATCCTTGAAGATCAAGAAGCAATCCACATGAATCTATGTATGTCTATAAATCTCTAGCTCTAGCGTTTATATATGTATATTATATTAGATTAGATTAGATTAGATTAGATTAGATAAGATTTTTTTTTTTTTAGATTTAAATTTTATTCATTTTAAAAGATTTTTTGCAATATTTGTATTACCCACGAAGCTTAGTGCTTATCTGTGAGTGGTTGAATTTTCAAAAGTTATTTTAATTGATTTGGATGTTAAATACTATTTTCAAATATAATTTCTATAAAATGTTAATTTAACAAAAAATAGAAATACATATTATACATTCATGATGTTTTTTTTTTTTTTTTTCAATTTAAAGTATGTAAGTATGAAACATAATAAGAGGCAAGTTGTGATTGGTGTTTGAAATTAAGCTTAAAAAGAAAAGTTTTACACATTTTTTACGTTTTTTAAAATTTTGATTATTTTTAAGGTTTGTTGGAAGCTGGTTCATGATTGATGGTATAGTATAGCTCAGTTGTCTTCTGCCATAATTGTTATATACGGCTGGAATTTCAAGTAGACCTTGTACTTGCTGGAATCTTGAATCATCGTAGTATTCTACAATTGCTCTCATCTTAAAGATATTGTTTACCCTCAAAAACTTGAAATAGAGCTGGTTTTCATCAATTATTTTGAAGATTTTATGCTGTAGATTAACAAGCCTATCTGTATGCGTTTTTTGATGCATTTCCCCATGCCAGTACTCCATACCTTAATCGGGATTCAACTAACGAATAGTATACTTGCTTTTGAACATCTTTTGTCGAATATCTTTCAAGGTAAAAAAGGGCAAACATAGCACTTCTCATACTAAGCCTTAGGTTATTAATATGCTCGCGCCATAGGAAGTGTTCGTCTATTGTGACTCCGAGATATTTGATTGATTTCACTAATTCAATGGCATCACTTTTTTTCGAAGTCGGACATTTTGGGTTTTGAAAGAAAATACTTATTTGTTCCTCTTGATGGTTCGGTGGCATTAATGACCAATCCAAAATCGTGACACCATCGAGACACCTTATCAAACTCATGTTGCATTAAAGAAATGGCTGTTTTTAGACACCGTACTGTTCTTAAGGATTCGAAGAAGCGCGCTCGTAAAAAGTATGAAGAGAACAGGACCTAGCTTTGACCCCTGTGGTACACCATAACTACAGTTTTTTTCTCGACTCCATGTATTTCCAATTTCAACTTTAAAAGTTCTTCCTATGAGGTAGATTAGATTAGATTGGATTAGATTAGATACTTTTTTTAGTAGTTCGTATATTATGGCGATACCACTTACTAGTTGAATGCCGATACTATTCGGTACTAAGAAAAGTTGATACACAGTTCTCTTCTATTATATAGTATACAAATGATAAGAGCCTATATCTCTCGTTTTTCCAGTATTGTATTTGCAATTAAATAGATCTATTAAACAAGATGTCCAATAAATAAAAGTCTACTACGCACATTTGCTGAACTAAAACACTTCACCCACAATAACAAATGTTAAACACTATGACAGTTTTCCTTGCTGTTCACCCAAGTTCGAGAAACAATATAGTTTACCAATTTCCCACCATACCCCAAAACAACATTATTATACAAACAAAATTATTTAGCCATAATAATGACACAAAAAGAATACCCAAACTTTTATTCTCCGAATAATTTATTCGACAAAGGTATCTAAAACAATAATAACGCAACGATAGGCAAAAAGTTTCCTCCACCAAAATCGACAAAGGCATAAGGCGCGCACCTCTATCCTTATATGTATCTAGAACAGCTACCGTTTCGATCCCCCACAAAGCAATAAATTTCAATTCCAATAACACACACACACACACACATCTATATCTAGAGCAATTTGTAAATAAAATTGCTAAATTAAAGGAATAAATTGGTTTCTCGGGGTAAGCGGAGGCGGCCACCATATTAATTTATTATGGAAATCTGAACGACTTAAGTGGAGGAATATGGGATAAATTATTATCGAAATTTATGTGTTTTCCAACACATCTGCTATTAAGTTTAGAATATTGTCGATATGTGTCCATGTCTAGCCCACAGACCTTCAACATTTTACTATACAAGTCCGTGCTTTTAGCAAATGGAAATCTCTCATATGCTGCGTTCAGCTTGAACAAAAGCTATTTAGTCCAGTTCAGTAAAGCCCTAATATTACCAAATATGTAGGTAAACAATTTAAATATGATTCTATAATTTAATAAAGTTATTGCAATCAAAACCAACCAGAAATTCCCTGTTGGCTATGAGTTGATTTTGCATTACTAACAACGTATTCCCTAAAATTTGTGTACCTACACATGAAATTTTATGAACGGTTATAGAGGTATAATGTAAACGTTAACCGCCACACCATCCTGTGGACTTGGCATGTTGAAGGTTTTGTTTTTAAAAGCTGAATTATTTCAAAAACCAGTAATGAATTCACGGCACGGGGAAGTGATCTCATTGCTGAAGAATTGTTTGTACCGCGAGAGAACAGAGACGTGGTACTTGGAAAGTTCTTTTGCCTGTTGCCTGAATGGGAGAATATGTAAGAGCCAAAACTTATAAAGGGTGTTTTTTTAGACGTGTGGTTTTCAAGAAGAAATAAAACGCATATCATTTAATGTTATGGCCAAGAATTTAGCTTTATTATAAAGATAAGAGTTTGCCATAATGTTTTAAAAATGATTTCGGCAAGTCGTCCCCGAGGCTGGCTCAAATAAATTCCAGCCAAGAGGCCCAATTTTCGACAGCTCCAATTGTTGCGCGCGATGGCGGATGGACTCATTCAGGTCTTCTTCGATACTCTGCTCCACAGCAGCAATAGCGTCTTCGATGCGCACTGTGCGGCATCTCTGAGGATGCGCATTATCCACTAGAGTAAACGTGGTGCGAAACCGATCCATGGTTGCTCGAATTTATGCGATTTTGCAATTATGTCGACCGAATATTGGACGCACCGCGCGATGCGTCGCGCGAACTGAGCCATTGTTTTGGTAATAAATTTTCACGATTTGCAAACGTTATTCAGGAGCAAGTCTTTTCATTAATTATGAAATGGCAAACCAAACTGAGAATAAATCAAGTAACAGCTGTCAAAAATACAAACTCCGAAAAGAGTATTGCCAGACTGAAAACCACACGTCTAAGAAAATATCCTTTATTTAATACTAGAACATACAATTTTAACAACGGCAGATATTGTTTTTTGGTGTGAAAAAACTCTACCTGCGTTTCAAAGGTTATTCTTAGGAAATGGCTTCAAGAATATATTTTTTTTTAATTTAGCTATTTGTAGGGTGAAATGGAGTAAATGCAAAAAATGTATCCGATTTAAAAAAATCGTTTGGTGTTTGAAAGAGCATTCCTACGGAAATTACTTTGGGGGTATTTTTTTCGAAATTTTGTTATTTGTAGGGTGAAATGGGATAAAAATAAAAAAAAATGTCTAGTTTAAAACATTCTTTTTCTGTTTGAAAGGTTATTTTGAGTGGATGGCCTTAAGAATATTTTTTCAAAAATTTTGTATCAATAGGGTGAAAAGGGGTAAAAACGAAAATTGGTAGGTATCCGATTTCAAAAATTCTGTTTGTGTTTAGAAGATTTTTTTAAAAAAAAGCTATTTATAGAGTGAAATAGGATACAAATAAAACAGTGGCTTTCAATTACAAAAATGTTTTTTTCTGCCTTGAGAAAGCAATAAAGATTGGACTAAGAGGATCATATATTTTTAAAAATTTTGTCTTTCATAACGTGAAGTGAGTTAAAACCCAGAAAGTAGTATTCGATTACAAAAAGTCAAAAAATAAAATTTTCTTTTGTAATTTATGTGCGAAGCTGAGGTTTTTCTTCCCGTGCAAAGCCGGGTGGGCCAACTAGTTATTTTTATAAAGGAACATTTATATAATATAAAGGAAAATTGATATATCTACTTAATGTTTGTATTATACAAGTGTAAATATAGGTACACCGTACCTACACCAATTGTATAACCCGTCAGAAGTGTGCAGTTCCTTGCATTCCTATAATGACGTAAGCCAAAAAAGAGGTGTACAGACAACAATGAATTTTCCGGAAGAATGCCAAAATCCGGGGATGGTATCACAATGCGAGGGGGTAATGCATTTTTGATGCTCATCTCTGAGCAGTGATGTCTTACAGCAGCATCTCCCTTCTACATGCCTATATACAGTGGGGACTATTTGTAACTACCCGGCGCGGCGGGCGTGGCAGGCGGCTGTTGACACTCTTATCTGCCTTGAACTCCGTCATCGTCATCGGTACAGGCAGTCCTTCAGTTTGGAATAAAATCTCTGCACCTTTCTCATCTTAAATAAGTTTTACAATTTTTTGTCATTGGGTGCTCTTAAGACGGATTTTTTTCTTCTTCTAAGCCCAAGGGAATAACAAAGACTACCTACGTCTTTGTGTATTTTCCTGCGAACAGGCAGAAGACTATTTGTAAAATGACTGATTTCTGAGCTGGAACGTCATCATCTCCATCATCTGAATGGGGATTTTCTTGCTAAGCATCCTGTTCTTATTCGGTGGGGTTAACTGATGTAGTTTAAACACACGCAAACAGAACAGAACTCGCAACACAATTCACTTAAGTAGATTGAAATGTAGGTACACCGTATACTCGTACACCATCAGTTGACAACGACAACGTTAACAAGACATCAAGGACCTCAGACTTTCATTCTTTACAAATGGTATATATGTAGGTATGTGTGTGTGTGTGGTGTGTGTCTATATTATACCTATACATAATATATTATATGTTGGTAGTTCGTAGAAGAAAATTTTTATGATTTCTGAGTCATGTAATTGAAATGATTTCCTGAATGAAAGTTTCAAATAATTTTAGTTGAAGTAACATACGAGTACCTTTCTCCATAGTTTGTATATGTATATTGTTAAGGGTTCATTTGTTGTTACTGAAATGTTCGTATATAGTATAATGTGCAGAAGGATAACACAGAAATTGTATAGAATATAACAAGTAGAAAACGGTTCTTTTTGCTTTATTAACGTTAAATTATTATTTGTCGAAAATATATGCAGGTATATCTGTAGATTTCTTGTTCTTATTTTACTGTGGTAAAAGGTTCTAAACGAGTGTCATGCTTTGTATACTCAAGATAATGTATACCAATCTACTTACATTATAATTCATTTGGTTATGTGTGCAGATTTCAGAAGCCAAAAAACTATAAAATTCCAAGAAAAATTTCAAAAGACAAGTCCAAACACCCAAGAAAAATAGTTGTAAAAATGTTGAAAAACGGTGTTGATTCTACTGCATTAATTGTCATAATCGAATTGACAACTAATGTTATCAATTAAAAAGAAACATGGTTGTGGATTGCAAAACTGAATTGCAAGAAAAAACAGCATCTTTTCTGTTGTAGATTTTAAAGTTAGAAATTTTGTCGATACAATAGAATTCTTTTTTGAATGTACATCAAATTCAGTAAAATGAAGCTGTCAATTTCACACTAAATCGATGATACAGTATGACTAAACACCAAATAATGTGGGTTACAGAAAATAAGAAGCTACCATATTCACAACTCATCGCACTTTCCAATTTAACAATACTCTACAGCTTTTTGTACTTGTAGCATTTTTGTAGTAATTTTTACGATTTTTATCTTTATATAACTGTTCAGTGTTCACGTCTACTGCAAACCGTTATTACTACACCATGCTGAAGATTGACTTTGTTGGTGGTTTTCAGTCTTACAGAACTTTCTGTGGTTTCTAGAATCTGTTGTAATTACTACAGAAAGTGGCTGTACATTTCGCAATTTCGCGTTGTCGGTTTTACAAACTCATATCTGTAAATTTGACAAAAAAAATGAAAACACACTGTTGATTTAACAAGAAATCATTATCATTTTAACAATTTTACTGTGAAAATGAAATCAAATTCTCTTAGACTTGCAATTGATTGCTAATGGGAGAGTGTTTGTTATTAAATTCCCAAGTAAAATTTACAGCAAACATTTTTTAGGTGAATATCCAAAACAAAAATCCAAGTGAAGATTTTAAAACGAATTTGCTTTTATTTTCGCAGCAGAAATAGAGATTAGTGATTATAAAGTCCATTGCGAATTATTGTGCGCTTAAAAAGTTATTCAAGGTAAAATGTCAAAAATGTCGGTTTTACGCGTACAACTTTTGAACGCTAACTTAATGCCATTGAAAAACTGTTAATATTAAACTTGCAGACCAGGCAATTTTTTAAAACAAAAATATCAAAACAATTTTTAGCTACGACTAACCGTTTAGAAGATATCGCCATTTCAAAAAAGTAAAATGACGAAATTGTCGGTTTTTCCCATAAATCTTCTAAACGGTGCATTTTATCGAAAAAAAACTAAATTTAATGTTCCTACATTATTTGACTTCTACAAAGTAATAAATCAATAAAAAAAAGAATATTTTTAAAAATTTGGTCAAAAGTAAAAAATATTGTTTTTTTTCCGTATACTCTTAAATGACGAAGTTGTTGAAAAAGATTTTATATTCAATTTTCAGATCATAATATTTTCTACAAAGAAGATGTAGAACCGATTATGAACCTGATCACAAGTACTTGCTCTTGTGGTTAACAAGTGTGTGTAGTGTAATCACACATGCATGATGTATATACATATATATGTATATAACGAGAAAATATTAAAAAAGTCAAAAGTACCTACCCACTAAAAATTTATTTGTTTGTTTGATTTTTTTTAATTTATAAAACAATGTTTTTCAAAATTTGTTAAATGCCATGATGTTTAAAATATTGATAAGCACTAGATTGCGAAATTATAACAAAATCCGTTTAACCATAAATAAGGAATTCCTAATTCCTTTATGTGAATTTTTCACAAAATGCTGAAACGCAGTTTTCTTAAACTTGACTCGGTTATTACAGGTACGAGGTTTAATCAAAATCTTTAATGCTGTTTCTGAGAAAATTTGAAAAAAAAACCAAAATATTTGTATGGCATAGCTATCCGTTTTAAAAATCACATAAAAATCCTCCGTACCAAATTTGAAGCAAATCGGTACACCATTTTATGCTCGAATAATAATGAGCGCACAGGCGCACCAACGCACAGACCGGCAGCGCGGCAGACGGCATGACCAACCCCACTTTTTCGGACTTCTCGATCATCGTAGTGTTAGTTTTGATTACAACCTCGAAATTTACAAATTTACATCTACATTAAGAAACCAATACTTGACCAATAAAGCAAATAAAAACGATTTTTGGTCAAAACCTGGTGTTGCATTTCAAAATTCAAGAAGAGCCACACAGAATTTCCGGCAAATTGCCATTTTCGTGGATTAAATTTGACACAATATTTAAATGTTCTCGTTTTTAGGTACCATGTCGTCGTCGCTTGGGTAATTCTGTTTGTCGGTCTGAATATTTAGGGAGTATCAACCTTGTCGCCTCTAGATGGATTTTTCTTGAATTATTCTGAAATCCAAATGACAAAAAAGAGGGCTCCTGATTTCATAGCGGGTATACCAAAAACATTTTAATCCTCAAAGAACAGAACAACAGGCTATTATATTTTAAGTAGGAAATCCATTTTCACGGACAAATACTCAAATGACCTCAAAGTCGCATACATGACGAGCTGACGAGCTGACGAGCTGACGAGCTGACTGGCTGACGGGATGACGTCCCCTACAGTTGTTTCGTTTGCTGTGGTCCCGCACTTAAACCATTGATGTTGATCCTTATACACATCACTGAATGCATCGATTTTAGAGAAAAAGCAACCAACATCATCAGGCTCGACTGGGCTGGATGTCCTTGTCCAATGTCCCATCACTGTGATTTGTAATTTTGTGCAAACGATTTTATACTTGGCCATTTTGACCACTACTGCTGATGCGCTGCTATATAGTGCTCTAGTGCTTGTGATGCTTATGCTTGTGCTCTATTGCTTGGATATTATAGTGTGTGGGATATAGGAGGCTTGCTAGCGCAAATGATGTGGCAGGCTATCTCATTTGTCCTCCAGCCATAGTGAATCACAGTTTAAGTATTAAACATGCCATTGTGTTGTGGTACGTCTATTCAGAAGGATGGACTAAAATAACAAGAGCACCCTGCCTGAAACAGGCTATTTCCTTTCATAACATCACATCACATCAGAAGAAGTTCGTTGATGTGGAAAATTTTCAAAATTCACAACGATAGAATATTAACAAGCTATCATAAGGGTTTGACTTGGAGCCCAGGTCATCAGAACCATCAGAAACCGGTCGAGGTTGCTTTTATCGAAATTGCATTTTATGTCACCTGAAATGCTTCCCGTAAAGGCATATGTTGCGTTTGACAAAAAAAAAAAAATTGATTGTGGCAAGTTTATTTTATCTCTAAGCAAACGCAACTGATTTTCCTTTGATTTCATTACTATCCTGCAAAAACAAACTTTGTATTAGTTATAGCTTTTGTGAAACAAAGGAAAACATAATATTTGAAAATTGCAAAGTTTAGCAATTCAAATTTTTCTATATCTTATCTCCTAGGTCCTTACTCTAAATAAATGAATGTTTGTTGTTAGTATAGGAACTATGTATGTGTCTCTATATTTTTTGAATTCTGTTGATATCTTGATGGCCAGATCTAGCTATACACATGAAAATACTGATTTTGGAAAGTTTTATATCCTCTAAATTGTTGGGCTTTTAACACAAGAGATTGAAATCTATGACAAGGAATGTACAAAATTTCAACCGGATATGGAATATGGATGCCCAATTTCTGAAATTAATTGACCTTTTTCAAGCAATTACTGACCTTTTATAGATGCAACATTATTTTTGAGACTATCTTATATATGGGGTGCTAAGCTCCCAGGGCCAGTGAGCAGACATCAAATTCCACTGAATTTTGAGATTTTTAAAATAAACTGAAATAATTTTTTAAAGCTTTAAAGACTGCAGTTGCACATTGATATATCATATTTAAGAACATGCATACCAACTGCGTGATCAACTTTTCTTAATCCGTTTTTTTTTTTATCGTGTTGGTTTGTTTCTGATTAAAATCTCGAATTCGATTTTCTATACAAATGTATAGATATTGTATAACTTGCCTTTATAGAACTTTCAAATTAAATCTCATCCCAGAGGACCAGACATGTCTGGGCTATATTTATTTTGCCAATTTTTCATACTAAAGAAACGAGTTTCATCTTCAAGGATCATTAGGTATCCATTGTAATCTTTTGAATACATCTCTCCCTCATTTGTATTCTTGTGTACTCATATCATTTGCCGCTGCTACTGCTGCTGCTGCTGTCTGGTCTTGGTCCTGTTGTTGCTAATACTTAGCCCAGCCCATCGCATGCTCCTCACTCTAGGATTCCTGTGGTTTGTTATGCCTTATGCTGCTGCTGCTGCTGCTACAACTGATACAAGAGGGTTTATATTTCTATTTGCTAGCAACGCTGGCATTTAATATCATCGTTTCTGCAAGGATAGCTTTTTCCTTTTTTTGTCCATTTTTGATTCCTCTTATGGAAAGCAAGAGTTGAAGAAGTTAAAGGCACGGATATCGACAGTTGGTATACCCATGTGTGAATGTCGATGACTTTTTATTTTCTTTTTCGATATGGGGCTTTTTACTGGAGAATTTTATATCAAGGTTTTTCTATAAACGTGTATAGGTATATTACTTCCGATTTAACCAGTGTGTTTCATTTTTGCAGATAAGTATATCTGTTAGTAAATCACTTGATTTTAGATAATGGACACATTTTTGATGTTTTCTTTATTTAATTAAAAACTAGACACTAAAGAAAAGGATTGAATACAATGCCCATTGCCCAATGTTTTCTTTGAATCTCAACGAAAATACAAGGAGAAGGTGGAGATTTAATTACCCATATGCAGTGCTGGATCCACGGAGGGAGCTATAGGGCTCATTCCCAAAAATTACTTTGGGCTAGCCCCAGTGTAGAGATTTACATTCGTGTTGAATTCTTAAATTTTTGAAAACACACAATTTTTGAAAACACATAAGATTGAATGATTCTTAAATGAAACATTTTGGATATTAGGTGTGTCAAGTCTGATAGGAATTGGAAGAATAAAATGAAGATGACCTTGGAGACTAAACTCTAAAAAACTGTAAAGTTTTAACGAAAAGATGAAAAAACATAGTCGGCGGAGCTAAAGCCCAAAGGGAATTGGATACAAAATGGAAATTAGAACTTCATGATTCCTATAAAAATATTGAAGTAATTTTTAATTAATTCTAAAACTGTTCATTTTAAAAAGAAACTGCGTACACAAAATGAAGACTGAAAGGAATTTGACGCACAATAAGAGGTTATAGGGCTTACAGAATTAACTTATGAATGCAAGAACAACTTATTCTATTGATAATTTTGGGTTTAACTTAAGAACTTTTACGTACAAAGGCGCTAGGACGAGGCCACGCTATCAGTATAAGTATATTGCTTAATGTAAGCATGCGTAGATTAAGTAAGGTTATTGGGATGATGGTAAGGTAAATCTTATTTCTGTAACACTAAGATCAAAGCTTGGTGTTAGATGTAAGTTAGCGGGGCTGAATCCCGAAGGGAATTGATCGAAAAATTGAAGGGGGAGGGGTGGCTAAAAGAATTTGAATCTTTTTCCTTATAAAAAATATTGTGTCTCCTGGGGTAAGCTTTTAAATTTAAAAATAAACAGTTTCTTTCTCACTATTTTGTATAACTATGATAATGTTATTCCATTTGTTTTCACACTTAACAAACTAACATTCATTATGAAATAGGTATATACAGTGTACTCTCTCCTATAATGAACACCTCTCATACCCAGACATATTTCAAAGAACGCTACTAAATACAATATGATTTTTTCATAGTAGTTCCTCTCCCACCAGATTACACATACCTTACCTATTCAAGATTTTATATAATTTACCGGAATGGACTTTTTGGATAGTAACTCATGAGTTGTTGAATTTTGAAGCTTAGGGATGAAAAATTTGCAAAAAAAAATAAACACAAAAAATATCTGCGATAGAAATTCATAGATAGGTCAAATTTTGTAGCTTCTCGCAAGATCTATTTTGTTGAATATGGGACCGCATTTGGATTATAATTAAAAAAAATTGAAAATGGATACCTATGATAATCTGATTTATTCAATTTTGTGTTTTTTTTTTTCTTCTTTAGTGGACGCCACCTTACATAAGCGGACAATTTTCTGGGTACATGTCAGTGTCCGGTTATGAGAGACTTTACTCTTTATCTAAATATTTGTCAATTCCATTGAAAAAATAATAACCCCTTGCCATATAAAGTAGATATGTCATTAGCTCGAGGCTTTGTCACACGTTTAATATTTCAGTTAATTAAAAAACTTTGTTTCCGCAATTCTATAATCTACAATGCCAAATAGAAAAATGTTCCACTGTTGAATTCATATAATTGTTCACAAACTCATTTGGTCTCCCTGTGATGCATATTTAGACTGAAGTATTTTTTGAAATAAGCCGATTTATAACACTTTTAATAGTAATCAGCTTAGGTTCTACATATTATATATGCAATGAACACACATACATTTTCACGATATTTCAAAAATGTCCCTCTAAATAAAAGAGCTTTGAACAATTTAATCAGCTCTCGAGCACTCATTAATTAAATAAAACCGACAATAATATTAACTCGTAAATAATGTAGCCACCCAGCTCATCCGTTGCCTCCCTGTATACGATTGAAACCAGCAGCTTACACCATTATATAGATTGGAATTTATTACGCAACGGATGAGTAGCTCGCAATGCCGATTCGAACGATGTCCTCTCATATCGAATCGCGCCCCCAGAAGGCAGACATGTATCTATATGCTCATTTTTCCAGTAGGATATATACAAATCTGATTTTCATCAGAGTTCCGAAATTCCAAATCATACATTTAAATGGCAATTATCGCGATTTTGAGGCACCATCCAAACAATTACCGAAACAATTAAAATTTAGCTTGTTTTAAAATTAACATTTTTTAATCAGTATCCAAAATTCTTGAAACTATATGTTTGACCTCTCACACGCACTAGTCACAGTTTCATATTATATTAAATTATTCCCGTGACCTTTTGAGGTCAAAGGACAATTCCACGAGGGAGATTAATGGAACCAATATCTGCACTGATAAATAAACTCCAAAATTAATCACGTCTAATATTTCTCAATGATTGATCGTCCCAAGTGTTGAAGCAATTTTTGACCTATATCATTATAAAAGGTCTTAATTACTGTTGTGTTTGTTTGATATTTTTTTTTGTCAAAATACGGACATTCGCGGCAGAAAAAATACTTTTCTTTCATACCCACACCAAAACTGTTGAGAATCGAAAACAATAAATCAACTCGGTACTCAAGGGTCTTATAACAAATTTGAAAACTCATCGATTACCCCGGGAGTAAAATGTTGCGGCATGATTATACTGAATCATTTTTAATTTCGGTTTACATTTTTAGAAACAACGATTCGTTTGTTCACGTGTTGCCATATGAACTTAAGCAATTGCAATATCGTTAACGTATTTTGCTCGACTGTGGTATAAATGACTTATTCGATTGCTAAACCGAACCATCTTAAAAAGTATTAGGAAATATATACATGAGAAAATAAAATTGTTAAATTTGTTTGTCAAAATGTCAGTGTAAGTCGAGATTGGATTCTACTTTCCGAAACGTGGACAGAAAACACTGCTTTTTATTACTACGGAGAGAAGCTGGGGGATTGAATAAGACCCTGTCAAAATCAGGTTTGGACAAATCTTCAGAAAACTTTTGTTCTGCACATCTTCGTGCGTAACTTTTAGATAAGATTCTGTCAGAAATACTTCTTGTGTGAAATGTTTTGCATATCAATGTGGTCATTGCCAGAAAAACCCAATCCGCAATCCTTACTTTGGCCAATTTATTGATATAATGATACCACAAAGGTAATTGATCGATCTACACTGAAAAAAATAACCGTTGTTATATTGACAATCACTGGTTGTAAACTTAAAATTGTCAAAATCATGAAGAAATCGTCAATATGACGTAAAATCTGTGAAATCATCTTCAAATAAATAAAGTACATAATATGTACGAAAATTTTGATTTGTCAGTTTGTAAATATCAATTTGAGAGTCGAAGTTGTTAAAACGACAACTGCAGTAATAAAACAGAATATTTTGGTTGTCAATACGATGACCTCATTATTTTTCTAATCACATTGACAATTGCAGTTGTCAAACTGACAATTGCGATTGCTTATATGAAAATCGAGATAAATAAACATGAGAGGTGATCAAGATGAAAACCGCTGTCTTTAAATAGACAATTTTGATTATCAATTTGACAGTTGAAAGGGACGAAAGGTACCTAGACAAAAAAGCTTTCTTGCCTTACGTCAAAGGCGTAACGGACAGGGTGGAGAAAGTTTTTAAACGCTATTAAGTTAAATCCATTTTCGTGCCTCCAAAAAAGACCACTTTCCTCTCCAAACGCCAGGCGTCTATGCGGTACCTTGCAGCTGTGGGTCGGCTTACTTTGGACAAACCAAGAGAAGTATTGCCATAAGGCTCAAGGAACACATAAGTGCTGGGACCAAAAAACAGCGGGAAAAATCCGCAATTTGCGAACACATCGTGGACAATCCAAATGAACATCCATTTTGAACAAGCAAAGTTGCTGGCGCAGGAAACTCACTACATCCCTAGACTGGTCCGCGAGGCGATTGAAATAAAACGTCACAAAAATTTCAATCGGGATGACAGCTTTAAACTAGCGGGATCTTGGGATCCAGTTTTAAACAACCTTGGACCTTCTAAACTTAAACCTGCAACTCCCTGTGATGTAGTGAGTACGGTTTGTTCCCATCAGCTTACGCTTCAAAAACAACAAGAACATCGAGAGATAGAGCTGTCTACGCACCGCTACAACCTGCGTAGTGCGTAGCCTGTCCAAAGCTCTTAAATAACATTTTTAAATCAGTTTCCCGGTGACCACGCACTATGCAATTTGTTGCGAAACGTTCGGGGTGGGTAAAATCCCACTCTGTATGTAATAATTTTGTAACGCGGAATAACCCGAAAATATATATTTTTACTATTGACAGTTACAGTTTTCAATTTAATAATTGCTATAATCAAATTGACAATCGCAGTTTTTAATTTGACAACTGCTGTGATCAAATTGACAATTGCAGTTTTCAATTTTAAATGATTTTCAATTTGACAGTCGCAGTTTTCAATATTACAACCGTGATTTTCAATTTTACAACCGTGATTTTCAATTTGACTACGTCAATCAGCAAATTGACAACTGCAACTTTTCAATATTAAAATCGGAGTCATCAATATGAATATTTACTCGTCAATTTCCAACCCTTAATTGGCATATTTACTACTGTGGTCAGCGGTTAAAAATTGACAAATTAAGTATCAATTTGACTACCGTGATTTTTCATTTGAAAATCGAAGTTGTCAACATGATTGCCAAATTCACTTAGCGATAAAATTGACAATTCTAAATCATCGTTTTTACTACTGCGGTAATTTTTTGGAAATTGAAAACTTTTTTGGCAATTTGACGCACAAAATTAGCAATTTGACTACGGTTTTCAGTTAAAGGGTCTCTTAATGTACAAACTTTGCATGAACATGATTTCGAAAACATTGATCGCTAAGGAGCTAATATATATATACCATACTTGAAGAACCAAAATTTGTAGTCTTCTGAAATGGCCGTATCTTCTAAGCGATTGTTCGCAGAAAGAAAAGTGTCGAGACCTATTTGGTTGAAAATCACACGGTATATTTACATTCTACAAGTTTGGTATGCATGCATAGGTTACTTTTCTCTAGCGTTTACCGTTTTAAAGTAAGATATTGCATTTTTCTCATGATTTCCGATTATTTTTCAATGTGTTTCTATCAGTGTATACTCCTACTCATTGAAACAAAAAACTCTTTTGCGCCTTTATCTATATAGTTTGTGCCTAATAATGGCTATTTTCTGAGACTTGACCCAGAGGGAGAGGAAATCAATATTCGGCCAGTCCAAGCAAGTTTATCCGTTTCTCGGATAATTGGAATTAAACTTTTCAAATTTGCGGAGCAGCAACACTGTATAGTACTGAATTTGGAACTCAGAACAGAAGCACTACAAATCGAGTTGCAGTTCAACTCACCCTGATGCAGTCATCCATCAGTTTTGAATCCGATTGCTCATATAAATAGTTTGGGATTACATATTGGGATGATGCGATGTATTGATCTGGAACTTTCAATCGAGAGTTGAGAATGAAGGGTCGTTCATTTGTTAGCTTTTTTGTCGGTTTGATTAACATCGACTTCTGCCACCGCACCGGCCGCCACCGTCAATAAATTGCATATCAAATATTTAATCAATATCCACAGAAAAATTCAATTATCGGTGGCTTTCCCACACGTGACTAGTTAACGTTTATATAGGTGTCGGATGAGGGACATCGCACACAAGAGCTTCTCTTCCGATGTCGTCCTCGTCCAGGCAGTCGCTTTCGTCCTTTCGAAGTCAAAGCAAAACCACATCCCCATAATGCTTTACGATGGATCTGCTGCAACTGGGTGTCCAGCTCCTGATGTTGATGGTTTCCTCCTTTCCTGACAACGCCATCACCATCGCAGAGCACTCCACCAACCACCATCGCATCGGCTGCAAAATCCCGATAAACTAAATGCAATTCATATTTTGTGTGTTTTCGCTTTTTATTTCTGCTTTTTTTTTTATAATTCGCTTGGCCAGAATAGGTCCTGATGCTGCTTCTGCCAGTCCTGAGTGCCGTGTCGATGTTTGTCCTCCCATGCCAATGCCAAGTCGTATTTTACAATTTTATTTCAATTTTTTGCGGCGTTTCACACAGTTTCGACTTCATAAATTTCAATTTGTATTAAATTCAATGAATAGGTACAAAAAAATGTAACCTCTCAATCGGTAGGTATAGTGGACAATGCAAGTGAGTGAAATGTTCGCCGAGCGCTTGAGAGAACAAAAGATTTTGAGCTTCCAGCCAGGATATAGTTTAATTATTTTTAAATTAAAAGATGGGTAGGTATGGTAGATAAAAACCTGTTCTTCTATTTTTTTTTTTTTTTTTCATAATTTATTATTCAAGAAGGAAATATTAATAAATGTATACGTTGAAAGACATTACATACTAGACTTTAAATAATTTGTAAGTTCTGATGAAATTATGATCATCCTTTTTTTTCTTGGGATTTTATATGTGTAGATATAATTACAATCATCAAAATTAAAGTTTTTAGGCTTAGGAAAAATTACAGCATTTTTTTAAATTGGAAAAATAGCTATTTTTTACCCAAGCAAACGTTGAGAAAAATAACTTGCCAGACTAATGTACTCGCTCTAACGTCGCATACACCTATAAACCCTCGTACTCATATTTTGGTTATACGTTACAATTTACAAATCCCTAGGTATTCCCAAAATTTGCTGTCGGCTCTATGAAGAATAATCCTTGGGCTGTGAGCGAATGAATTTTCTTATGAATACAAATTTGTATAAATTATTGTTCTTGATGTTTCCGTTTCTGAGTTATCTTCTTATAAAAAACGCAGACTAAGTATCTAGAAAGTTCAACCAATTTATTTCTGTTTACCTATACTTTGTACCTAGACCAGTAATGAGTTTACTTATATTGCACAAGATGACTTTCCGAATGAATAAACACGAGTAATGAAGTTTTTTTCAGCCTGAATTCACTCATTTGTGTATTTGGGTTCATTCAATGGGTTGAGGAAGGTTTGACTCTATGACAATTTGGCTTTCGGCAGGAACGCCTATGTGGCTTAGTTTTTCTTTAAGGTAATTTTGTAAACCTAGAATCGGAAACAATCTTCGTCGTTGAATTATATTTGACGTCTCCATACAGGGTGCCCCCAATTCTTCAAGGATACCACCACCCATAGGCTTAGTTCTTCAAACCATCTGGAGTTTTTACGAAATGGTTTACCAGAACTATTGGAGAACATTTCATGATATTACCAGCAGGATGGTGTCCCCGACCATAACTATGGCCCTTGGAGAATAAAGCAAATAAACACTTTTTTTGTTAAATTTTAACTGCAGCAGGTTTCCACAAGTATCATAAAATCTGTGGGTTTTTCCAAAAAAAAATATTAAAACGTAATATTTATATCTGGAGAAAATTGACATCAATTTCAAAAACTAGCGTGAGCAAGAAAAATGGAACAGACTTAAATTGGATATCTAAAGAATCGAATAAGGCATTATTTTTATTAAAACACAGTTGCAAAGGCTTCTAATAATAAAGGATTCCGACCAGAACTTTCCTTAGGTTGTCTCTTCAAGGTTCCTTTGGACAAGGTTCCCCAAGAGGGTTCCGACATGAACTTTCCTCAGATTGCGTACTGGGGACAAAGTATACCCTGGTAATTTCCTGTTATTTATAATAAATTAAATAATTGTTGTGATCTGAGAATTATATGAAATACCATGTTAGTTATTTTAAGTGAATTGACATTGTAAAGAATTGTTACCGAAATTACAGATAAATAAAGAATTTGTTATTTCGGAGTTGGATCTTACAAGCCCAAGTTTAGTTGCTTCCTTTAGAAGAACGCTGGCCACCGGTGAGCTTACCTCATCCTTGAAGAAAAAGCATCACAAGTTTCTACCATAAATATTAACTGAGAAATTTCCGTTAACATATGGGTCAGGGTACTTACACCAAAGTAAGCCTCTTCTTATATTCCCGATAAATTATGTCAACTTTGAATATAGATTCTTACTGTAAAACGATTTTTTTCTTAGGATAAGGATAAGATATATATATCCAAAAATCATTTCACAAATTATCCTTCATGAACTAAGAACACCCTGTTTATTTCTTGATGGCCTTATAGCTTTAAAGTTAACCCTCTGACGTCTGAAATGAGGCGGGGACATAAAAAGAAAATTTCTTTCATCTTTCTTTCCATTTTCCACTTGAGTTAAGGTGCTTCACAATTTTCTTGTTGAGGCTTATAATGTTTTTAACGTCGCAAAGTATAATCCTCCTCTTCACTCAAATGAAAGCAACCGCTAGTTATTGAAGCCCTAATTTAGCTTTTGTTTGAAGTAAATATAATTTTGTGTATGCGTTGAAAACAAAGTACCTACCTATAACTAGTATAAATGTAAAGAACATTTTGGCGTGAAGAATCACTGAGGGACAATGCAAAAACAGAAATGTTAAAAGCGTTGACTATTAAAACAGTTATGTTTTATGGCTCAGGATTGAAATTAGAAAATCTCTGCGGAGGAATAAGGGCAATACTTAATTTTAGTTGCCGCAATGCGTTTAAATTTGTCAGTGCATATCAAACACAATCTCCCTTCAATGGGTTCGAGAACATCTTGACATGCATGGAAACAAAATGGCAGATGAATTGGCCAAAAAAAGGTTCTTATCTTGATCTGAGCCAAACCTAATCGTCCGTATTTACGCCTCTAGAACAAGAAAAGAGTAGAATTCAGCAGTGTTTCATAAAAACCGCAAAAGTTAGATGGTCAGCAATTGATACTTGTGGGCTCTCGATAAATCTTGACCTATCTAAGAAAAAAACAGGCTACATTCTCGAGCTAAGCAGACTTAAACTATCCATCTTGATTGGAATCTCAATGGGTCACAACCTCACAACTCAGTGGGAACTCACATGAGCAGAATGGGCATCAGCTCATCTGACTTATGCATAAGAGGGTATCAAGATGAAGAGGCGGAGAATGGCTCTTATTACTTCCTTTGTGAGTGCCCTAGTCTAGCATGAACCATCAGAAATACAAGATGTCTAACTGAGTGACCTCTCGTTTTGCCACTTAGAAACATCCTTGAATTCGTTCATAATTCAAGATGGTTCAGAGAGGCGCTTCATACCCATACCAAAGCTCCACTTACTCCTTTCCTTATTCGTGCTTATTTTTTAACTCACCTTCATCCTGGCGACAATGGATTTATTGAGATCCGATTGATGAGATGCGGCTTGCCGTATAACTCCCCTCTTTTTAATTAACCTAACCTAATTTTAATATGGAAATTGCAAATTGTAGGAAGAAGTTCTAAAGATTTTTTTATAAATTTTGTCCTAAACTCTTGAATATCCTAAATACCTATCTCAAAAACAATTGGAAAAAAAATACTAAATTATATTAATTGTGGATTCTAAGATGCTCAATTTGCAGTCCGAGTAGGTATAAGCTCAAGTTCTCATAAAAAGTTCGCAGCTTGAACTGAAAAACTTTGATTTCCCTTCGTTTCCAAAGAAAACAAACTTAAGTGACAATTTGTTACTTTTGTCTATGCAGTTCAGTTGAGTCACACACGATTAAAAAGCGTATAGCCTGCAAAAAAGACTAAAGTATGAACTCATTTGCTGCTAAACATTTGATTTACTGTTAGTGTGGCAAAAAAGGATTTATCAAAACATTTTCAAATTTACTTTTAGTGAAAGTCCCAAGTTTTAAAACTCAAAATAAGGTAATAAATTCTTCATTTCCTCATTTATACGATAATCTTATTATAGCCTACCGACCTCATACCGAATTTCCTATATTTTTTCCAATCAAACCAGTCCAACCAGCAGGATTTTCTAATTATTTCTTAATGAGTTCAATATCAAGACCAGAACCGTCAAAGCTATGCTGTCCATCCTTTTCCCTAAATAATTTATATGTTCCATGTTTTTTTTTTTTGTTCTCTTTTTCCTTTGAGGCAATAACAATCGATCAAAATGTCGGCTCAAGTAGTCGAGCATCTCCATATAACCCAGGGGCTAGGACAACAGGGTGCTGCTGCAAAAGGCAAAGTTAACGAACCGTATTAACGACTAAGAAGAACTGATAGGACGTGAATATGAGAAAAATGGAGAGAAAGCCAAGAAGTTTATTTTTGCCCTGCACTCCCGGGTTTCCAGAAACAAGGAATCTAAATTCCATTCTTCTTCTACTTGTTTTTTTTTTTTTTTTCACCACTGCCGTCCAGTGTACCTACTACCTAGCTATTATTCTGCGTTGGTAGGACTCTCTAATTAAAATTTTTCCTAATGACTCGTTTAAAGGACTTTTCTTGTCGTTGTCGTCAGCGTCAAAATCGCGTCGGTTTGGGGGTGGAAACATTTTTAATTAATCAACGTTTCACGAGATTATATTTTTTTCTCATTTCATTTTTAACCTTTTTTATGAACAAGGAAATTAGACAAAAAAAAAACAATGATCTCGCTTCCCTTTTTAATATTCTTGTGTACCTATATAGGTAAAGCCTTTTTGTTGAACTGAAATCAGATAGTATAGTGTCCTAAATAGTAGATTAGGTTATTTATGTGCCAGTAAAAACTATCTAACAAACAAAATTTTAGTGCTTACCTAGAAAGGGAGGTAGGTAGGTAATTATTTTTTTATATGCACCTGAAATCTAAATGGGCCATTGCAGAATGCCTTTTCCATAGTTAGTTCCCAAAAATTCAAACGGAAATAGGATTTTCGGTTCGTTACTCAATTTTTGTAATTTAAAATTACCTACATAACTTTTCTGGATGGTGGAACGAAATTAACTGCAACATTCTATTGGTGGGCATTTGAAAATTAATTTTTCAAAAACTATCTCTAACACAGCTTAATTTAACAACAAAAAACAAGAGATTTCTGGCTTTACAAAATGCTTTTGAGTGTAACTGTTGTTTTTTAATAATTTTTTTCTGCTTTAAGTCGTTTTTTTTTAGAAAATTTCCCCTCACGGCTAAACGGGAGGGAATAGACCCCCCTCCAAAACGATTTTTTTCTTGCCCCGACCCAACCAACATGCTATAGTTTTTTGTCACACCTTATGCGAATTACCCTGGACCTATACATATCGGCGGTTAAAGTGCAGAACCTGTTAAGTAATTTTTCAGAAATAAAAAAAACTTAAATCAATTATTAAAAATTAAAAAAATAACAAATAAATTGATCTGAGCTATTTATTAATCTGAACAACGTTGTTACGCCGAAAATGCCAAAAGGTGGCTCTGCTTATTCTGATTTTTTTCCATTTCTAATTTTTGTGAGATTTTTTTGGCTTATGAGGTCCTGCTCACTTTGACCGTCGATATATTATGAAATCATTTCGACGTATAAGAGGTCTAGGGCTGAATTTATTGGCTTTTAAAGTGTGTATGCTAGGTATGAGAGCTAAGACTTTAAGAAAAGGTTTTTCTAGGGTAAATTCGATGCTCTTGAAATCACAACTCATCAAATTTTGACTGTTTAAAAAAGCGGTAGCTTAACCCACTTAGGCCCAGTTTTTCAGGGGTGAGTTAAACCAGTGTAAGCTTACTCTAGAAATAAATTAACCCACAGTCAACTGAGAAATCAGTTTTTCGGTGAAGAATCCTTTCGGAACGACTAAACAAACTCGGTGGATAAAACATCAAAAGCATCTATTCATTAAATCCTGAGTAAACTCAAAAAATTTGATGACTTAACTTGGGTTTAACTTCTTGCACTGAAAAACTGGGGACCTTATAAAGTTAAATTCTTATCTCTCAACGTTTTGACAATTTGTTTTTTACCTCAACAAAAAATTCAAAATGATAAGTTTTTGAAAATTCGATATTTGGCGTACGAAATTTCTTCTTTTTTTTTTAAACGTCTTGGTTGATTTTACTGAAAGTGGTCACCTAACCATTAAAACACAATCTAAATACAAGATTGAAACAAAATTGTTCTTAAAAATGAACATAATAGTAAGTAATACGTCACAGTACTCACAGTTCAAGTTTGTCTTGTAAGGTATGGATATAAAAAATATATTTTTAATTTATATTTAAGTTATATTTTGAAATTTGTATTTAAAAGTTATATTTCAAAACTCTTTTTAAAAAGGTAATAAAGAAGTTTTTTTTTATTACTGAAGCCGCAGCTACACCGTTAGGATTAGGCAAAAAATTGTAGGTCCCCTTGAATAGTTGACAGTTGTAAGTCGATACATCCTGATTTTCCACAAGCTGTCACGTAATCGAAACTTCCTCTAAAATAAAAAAAAAAAACACTAAGATGGGGTACGAGGTAGGTAGGTATATTATACCTTCACCTAAATTTGTTTTGGTGACATAGCTATTATCAATTAATATTATGTGCTCAGAATCATTTTCTCTTGATGATAAATATATACAACTATTTATAATGTTCATGTACACTCATACATAATGTGTGTCCGTACACACATAAAAATAAACAATTTTATCCATATCTCCCAGGGATATAGGGATATGTACGTGCTCAGCAAGCTAATTCCACTTTTAATCAATATATCACTCCTCGGAGTTATACATAAATATGTAGGTATACAAACATTCATAATAATATTCTCCTAGTCGGCATTTAATTCAGTCGTCTCGAAACAAAGCTGATATCGTGGTATGTATATTCTTCCCAAGGAGGTTCTTGTTTATTCTTCTTCCTCTTGATTGTATGAACTGGCTTATTTCATGGCATCTGGTTTGTTGGAATTCGCTCAAACGTGACAAATATACCACAAGCTGAAGAACATCTGTTCATGATTCTTCTTCCGTATATATTTGTGAGCTGAATGTGTGTGATAGTATTTTTGCCAAACATTGATCTAGTTCGGATGAAAAAGCAAGAATATTTCAAGCTATAAATAGGTAGGTATAATGTTTTCAACAAAAATGGCTCAAAGGAAGGAAGTTGCACAGCAAGCGCACAGAATTCGCGGTACGAACTTCCACCGGATATAAGTTAAGTTAACCTCTTTCCCTCTCCTCAAACATATATTTTATCCTTTGAAAACTATTCCGGCATCTTCTCTTCACTGAAGACGGTTGATTTCTCTGGAAAATATCCACTGAGGTAAATGAAGTGCGGGACATGTGAATCATCAATCGTTGGAACTGCTGTTTGGAATTTGAAAATCTAGAGAGCGTTGGGCGCCACCCACCATTGTTGAAAAAAAAACCATTTATTCTTTGAGTGGTATCTCTCGGTGCCAGTGCAACTGGCCAAAATGATTTATCTTTTTGTCAAGCCAGGCGCTGACTTAATCGCCGCACTACAATAGGACAATTTCAGCACTCTTTATTTTGTGTTCCTCATTCTTTTGGTTGTTATCCTTGTTCTTATCGTTTTGTGTCTACAAAATGATATATGTATTAAACAAGAGGCTCTCTGATGTAGTTGGTTGTGTAGGATGATGACAGAAATCGTATGTATGTGCTCAGAGCTGCTCACAAAGAAATGTAGAGGGGGTATATAGTCGTATAGTGAAAACAGCAGAGAATTTTCAAAATAAAAGTGAATGCACGGGTTTGGTACATGTGTCGTTTTGTCGTTGTTGAAGAAAGTCGAACAAAAAAAAAATAA
The DNA here is from genome assembly GCA_932273885.2 of Leucozona laternaria. Classification (NCBI taxonomy): domain Eukaryota; kingdom Metazoa; phylum Arthropoda; class Insecta; order Diptera; family Syrphidae; genus Leucozona; species Leucozona laternaria. Next base: position 114,651,602 of record OW026368.1, on the reverse strand, counting down.
ATTTTGTGTAGAAAAAAAGTGCGGGAGGCAGACCGGAGACATTAGCTTGAAAAATGATTCATTTTGCCAGAAATTTATCTAAAGTCAAATGACATGTAAGGAAAGATACAAACGAGCTCTTTTCTTTGAATCATCATAGAAACGAATGTCATTAGGGACCAGATGGAAGAATTAACAGAAAAAAAAAAATTCCAAATATTTACCATATTGACTTTTGATTTAAGCTCAATGTCAAACTGGTGTTGTAGTTTTTTACTCTATTTAAGATTTCTCTTTTCAATTCAACGATGTGAATTAAATTGAAGTCTATTAATTTTATATGTTTTTTTTTTTGTTAACAATTTAAGTTACAAAATGTTTGAAAGTAATGCAAACTTTGCCACGAAAATAAGCATTTTTTTTTTTGAAAACTATCTCTTTTTACTTTAATCTGAAATTTGTTTTAATTTCTTAAAAAAATACTTATAAAAAATTCACCCCATTTGGAAGATAAGCAAACAAACAATCCCTGATTCTTAAAATAATCTTCCACAAAATTGTATAGTAATTTATTTAGGTAAGTCGTTCAGATTCCTATAAAAGAATTAAACCAATGTTCAACTTATGTAAATAGTGGCAGCTCAAGTGACACTAATAATAACCTGATAGTAAATAGGTACACTCCTTTAAATCCTTATCCAATCTTTTCGCATGCCAAGGAAACAATTTTCTACGGTTCACCTGATAAATTCACTTGTTGCACAGCGTGCTTAATTCCGAAGTCTTTCACGCTTGACTTATACCAACCATTTCATTCTTTATCTTTAAGACATTTTCGACCACACCGCACCAGTACCACTCGAAAAGCCTACAAAATAAACGAATAAGGGTGGAAATGATCTAAGTCAGAGCACAGCAAAATAAACACTATACTTTTTTCTGAACAAGGAAAGTCCTCTTCGTCCTCATCCCCGTCAAGAGTGTCCTAATCAATTGGGGCACCGTCCTCTTCAGAATTCACAAGTATTTGCACTCTTCACTTTCCGTTCCCGTATCTGTCACCGTCTCCGTCCACCTCCACACCCGTTAGCGCACAGTTTCACAACAGAATGATGCCATTTTCGACTTCCTTTTCTGTTTACACTGCATCTTGGTGTAGAACTTGTAGCATTTAACCATCCCCTTCATCCCATCAACCTAGCCGCACTCTCCATAACGTTCGTCAAAACGAATGCCCATTTCAACTAAAACCCCGAAGAGAAAAAGCAGTGCTAAACAAACTGATTTTGTGACAAAAACAGGATTTCTCTTTCAATTTACCCCCAACACAGTTATTCACAGCACAATCACATACACACGATGCGTGCAAATAATTAAGGATGCATTGACACTCTACCGAGGCGAACCGAATAGGCACAGAGTGTTCGCATCGAATTTTGCGCAGCGGGAAGCAGTCCTGGTTCCTGGATCCATTTAATTCCCAAATTCAATGATGAACTGAACATACTATGCTGAATCATTTAGCAGCGCGTCATCTGCACCAATCGGAAGATACCGCCGAAATTACAATTTGCATGAGCAGACACATCAGCAGCACCGATGCGAGTGGCGTGATATTATGCTTTTAGGCCAACGTCAAGCTAAATCAATTGAAAAAATCTAAAATTTCCAATAGGTAGATATCCCTGCTATACGTGTGGCATGTGGGCCTGGGTGGAATGATAATAAAGTTGAGGCATTGCGTTGTTTGGTTGTTTAAACGAAAAACGACTCATAGGTACCTATTTCTCTTTTATAGGTATGTATATATTTATAAAGGATCCTGTAGTCAGTGCATCAGGAGTGCAGTGACATTTGGTATTTGCATTGCACAAAATAGGTATGCAACGGATTGGATTTTCTAGTGGATTGCATCCAAACCTTGCATACATTCTAATTTAGATTTGAAATTCTTCATTTAAACGTTGAACAACAATGTTACTGAAATCGGGGGTTATTTCTGCATCATCAAAGCGCAATGATGTGAGAAGACGAAAAAATATATTTCCGCTCTGCATAGAATTCAGCAAAATGTGTGTCGCCTTGCATTCACGCGGAGGTCACACTTTGCTCTTCGCCATAGGCTAAAAGCTTTGAAAAAAACAAAACTTGGTCTTGGAAAGGGCTCTATCTAATTACTTTGATGATCTGCGAATCAGTGAGATTTTATGTTTGATTGTTTCGAAAAATTACGTTCCTCTAATATTGCCCTTATTCTATAAAAAACAAACAAGAACTCGCTATACCCTGTTCCTTGTTGAGAACAAGGTATAAGGGAGGTGGAAATAGTCCTGTTAAGAATCAACATGAGATTCTTATTTGAATTTTGTTCCTTTGCGTCCATTTTTACGCTAAAAACTAAAGCTGAATAAATAGCTTTTTTAAAAAAAAAATATAATTTTCACAAAGACTCAACATTCTGTTGTGTAAGATTTTTGTTTTTGTTTTTCTATCTACCGAATCTACTAAACAAATAAACATCCTTAACATTGTTGCTACACTTGGAGTAAAAGTCTATTTAAGAGCTTAGGTAATAACGTACTATTTTATGATTATCACAACTTAAATGAGCCACTCGCTTTGCTGTCGCTTGAACTTTTTTTTTTGTTATGTAGGTATAGCAAGTCTGTTTGAAAATCCATACTATTTACCATTTGGAGCCACAGGGGATTATCCTTGGATATTTTTTATCGCACATAATGTTGGTACGTCCTTTGGACGATGTAATGAAAGCCACGCTTCAGACACTTTAACGGCGATTTTACGGATTAATGTTCTTCCATTTGCTAATTGATTAATATTGTGTATTATGATAGAATGGGTGTTTTGGAGGTGGTTTTTATGAAGGATGTAGCTATATACAATACATACACGTCAGTTACTGGAATGGCCATGAAGAAAGTACTGTTTGTAGTGAGTATAATGACATTGTAACAAATGATAATTGCCCTTGAAGCTCGAAATCAATAATTATTTTTCAAGTCGAAATTAGATTGAAATCAACAAAGTTATTAGTTAATTAACTTAGGGCCAGTTTCACAGTTGACACTTACCGAATTAAGTGGCATTTAAGTTTCCCATATTAGGAATTTAAGCTACATTTCATAGCTAGAGCGTAAGTGGAACTTAAGTCACCAACATTGGAGACTTAAGTGCCACTTATTCAGGTAACAGTGAACGGTGATATTGGGAATTAATCTTTCACATTCCCCATTTAAGTGTCACTTTTCTGACTATGAAACTGGCCCTTATTTATCGTCCCCTTTCGGGGTCTAGAGCGTATCATTAGGTACTTATTATTTAAGGAGTAATTAGCGTTGCCGCCAAGACAAAAAATACAATGCCAAATTAAAAAAAAAAACTAAGGGTGCGCTTTATGTTGGCTTGTGAATAACTTAAGATTATTTGGACTAGTTTTTGAATAAAACATCCGCCTCTATTGACCAAAGCAAATTGTTCCCTTTTTGCTTCGTTTTCTATTATTTTTCCAAGCATCTCGGGCCAAGTAGCGATGATGAAGAAAAATGGCCCAATAATCGTTTTGGCCCAAACAATAATTTTTTCGTTATGCAATGGTGTTTCATGGATTTCGTGTGGATTCTCCGTTCCCCAAATGCGACAATTTTGCTTTCTAAAGCTGCCAGAGAGTGTGAAATGGGCCTTGTCAGTCATCAAAGTTTTGTATCCAAAAATCAGATTCAGTGTCACTGTCAACCATTCGAGCGTTATTCCAAGCGACGACGCGAGGACGATTCAAGAGTTGACTGAATTGTACTGAATTGACATTTCAAAAGCATGTCTACTCAAGTCAAACGGTTGCTAAATGTCAAAGTTATTCAATGTTTACATACCGACATAAAAGATGGCGCACCTGTTATAATTTGATATTATTACGGGGCGTACTACGACAGACAAATAATAAAAATAAAAACCACTTGATCTATTCGTACATCGTGCTGATGAAAGGTATAGGGCAGTGGCAGAAGGTGAAATTATGCATACATTTGTAAGAAAAATTACAATTTATTATTTTATAGTTGACATTATCTTTCAACCAATATCTTGATGAGAGGACAGATCAACCGTAGTTTTAAGAACGAAAACCGACTTATCTTATAGCAAACTGGTTATAAGAGCCGTTGATAAATTTAACTCTTCTGAAATATCCTTTATTTAGCTATGTCTGATATTGAAGAAATAGTAGAACATTACAATTCCAGCTGCCTAGTTGGTATTAGATATACCTAAGGAATGTGGGAAATGGGAATACTCAAAAAAGTGCTGTATTAACTGGCTGAACATAATGAAATTTAGCTACAGCTGCACATTTTAAGTGGTCCCTACTTTTTCGTACCTTTCAATTACTGCAGTGCTAGAAACTCTGATACTGCTAGGCCATTGTTTTCAGCCAGTAAATAAATCAAAGAAAACAAGTCTATGATCGAAGGCCATTTGATTGAATTTTTGGTATTCCCCCATAGTCTTTGAGAGTTTGACACACAATTCACTACAATTTCCTACATCTAATGCATTTTTAAGTGCTCAAACAACAGGTGTAGTAATGCACCTTGCTATTTTGTTTTTTTGTCTTCGTGCCCACAACTTTATTAATGTTGCATGTTTCTGAAAGCAAGGACCTGTTTTCCTTTGGCAGAAAAGCTTTAACTCAACCAATCCATGTGGATTTCGTGTTGGAATTCAAAGTCAACATCATGCGCTGCACAGGGCATCCTTGAAACGAGCGTAAAGAATACACTTATTGCTTTCTTATCCATCCGTCTATGTCGACATTTGCCTCGGTGAATGCATTAAAAATTCATTTCTTCTTGAACGGAGGACCCTTAATCTAAGAATACACACAAAATAATACAAACAAAAAGTGAAATAAAAGAAAAATACATCTGCCTAAGTGAGTGTAATGTGTTTACATACATACCTATGTATACCTACACTACATACGTTTTGTTTCAAGGCGATGTTATTTGGATATTGCAGTGCCAAATTACATGTGTCCTTTAATAGATTTTTTTCGTATTCAAGTACGGCTTGCAGGTGTGCTGGCTGGATTTTTTTTTTAATACCAAATGGCATTTATATTATAATATATACATATCTACATATACCTCGTTCATACAGCAAAAATAAAAGATGGTTTACGTCACCAGCACAGGTACTGAAAAGGATACGTTATAGGTGTCTAAGAAAAATTGTATGTTAATAATACTTTTAACAGAGACAACATTAAAAGAAACGATAACATGGTCTCTGTAAGTTCGTTACACTTTTTCAAAAGTATTGATAGTAACTCACTCACGCAGTTCGATCAGCATGAAAAACACTCATATGAAGTTAGAAAAGAAAGTTGCTTAATTCGCAATCCAGTGAAAAGATCGGCGGTAGAGCTAATCGCCTAAAACCCCATACAAACAAATTGAAAGTATCAGAACGCCCAAAAAACTATTAAAAAAATTTTTTGTTGCACAATTTGTTGCACCTTAGGCCAATGGTTCGAGGTAGAAAAATTTAATTTGAAATTCTTGAGCACTTGTCCTGATATTGCATATAGATCTTTGAATTTCTTTCTTGGCGGTGATATCTTAGACGTCAATTTAGCACCTCTAAACGTTTGAGGGCAAAAGGAATTAATCGTTCAGCTAGGATTACAGCACTTAATCAGCACCTAAACATGTCCTAATTCCTGCATCATTAGATTTTTGAATTTCGTTTGTGGCAGTACCATATCTTGACGTACCTTCCAAATTATGGATCTTTTATAAATTAATTTCAACAGGACTTTAAACCCAGTCCTCTAAAAAAACTTTGCTTTTTTTGAGAAACACCCAATACATGCGACTGAGGTGAGGAGTTTATTTTTTGTTTTTTGGTTTGGCTGGTAGGCTAGCTTCAAGCTTGAAATAGAAGTATCTCAAAGAAGCCCCAAACACATTCATAGATATACATATGCAGAAGATATACCTATTTCACATCCCAAAAGGGTCTGCATATTTCATCTTCAATTGCAATGGCATTTTCACAAATTTGCATGTGGCAAGACAAGGAATGACGTTTGCCTTAGAGTTGGATGGAGCTGGAGCATTGAAACAACCTGCTATTATGGTGGCCGACGGCGTCGTCGAAGTCGCATTCACCGTCGCTATCGCGTCGGTCGGTCGTCGCTGTGTCATCGTTGTCGACGAACTGCAAGAATTCCACTTTAAATGAAATATTTATTGGATTTTTGTCTGCATGTCTCTAAATGCAGAACCATCCGGAATCCACATGATGCCTGATGGTATATAGTCCTTTATTTATTTTTATTTTTATTAATGATTTTTTTTAAGCTCTCTGATCCTTTTCCCATTCCTATATTCAGCTTTTCAGCTATATATAGGTACTAAAAAATGCAATTTTGTCTCCGAGATCCGAGTATAGGTCGTGTTCGAGGACGAGACACGGGATTTGATTTAGGAGAGTGCATACATACAATTTTTATTAAAAATATATTGTCAATACTGTGTCAAAGAGTGAAACGGTGTAGGTATGTTCTTAACGGTGTACAGAGGTTTGTTCTACAACTATAAAGAGGACATGGAAGAAATAAAGGAACATATAGTTCTCTACTGCAACCCTGAGTGAATGTTTTTAGAAAGAATCCACAAAAAATTCGAAACTTTATTCTATAGGTGGATGAAGAACTAAGCAGAATGATGGGAAAGAATAAACCAATTCTTTGATGTTTAATTTAGAAAACAAGAACCTAGGTAAATGTACCACCTACATATTTGAAGGATTCAGCTGAGAGTTTATGCCTTGGAAGCACAATACGAAATTAAATTTAAAATGTTCGCTAGAGGTACCCAGTTTTGTCTACATTTCTATGAAATACCTCCAATTGCTCAGATTAGACATCAAAAGCTTAAATTATATGCATATTATTAATTGAGTTTTAGCTTATTTTCAAATGTGTGTAGGTAGTAATATTATAAGACAGCTAAAATAGGAAATTAAGTAGAGTCGGAACAGTTTTATGTAAGGTAGTATCTAAGCAAAGCATTTGCGCATAAGTTGACGAGTGAAATGTAGTCAAGGCATAGGGTTGCCACTTTTGGGTTCATTTAATGCTGCCCAGCTTATATGGAAAGCTTTAAGTATAAATAATAAAAATAACAAATGGGTCGCACGATCTTACGGTTAGGTTCGATCACACTATGGTTCTAAAGTCTGAAAAAAATAGTAATGGGTGCCTATATTTTTCCACCTGCCAAAGACATATAGTTTAGTTCAAGGAAGTACCTATATTATGTGAGTTTACAAAATTGAACAATAAAGCACCGTGTTGGACACATGGATGCATGTAAATTATATTTTTTAAACTGGAAAATTTCTTAAATTAACAAAATTATAAACAAATTGAATAAAATACATCTGAAACTGTTTTAAACCTAACGCGATGACAGCATCTGATTTCTTAACTTTTGAGAAAAAATATTTTAAAATCGCAGGAGCGGTTTTAAAAATAATAATTCATTTTTATATACAACATTTTGTAAACATTTTTGCAAAAAATAAAGAAATGAACGCAAATTTTAAGTTTTTATTACTGTGGAGTTATAAACTGAAATTAAAAAAAATCATGTCCTTAGCCGTTTTTCCAAAATAAATAATTTCGAATTTTTTTTTAAATCCAAAAATAATTTTTTGAATATTTTGATATGGAATATTATTTAAACTTATTACAACCTTAATAAAATATTTAGTTTTATTCGGATGATGAGAATGTCGAAAATCAAAAAAACAAAAAAAAACGTTTTAATAATGGTAAAATGCAAAAATTGATAATTTTTAATTGTAGATCGTACTAATTTTGGCAGAAAGAAAAAGTTGTTATCAAAATTAAAGTAGTCGTTTTTGGGCGAAATACGTTTTCCTAATCGGTTTTTAAAAATGTTTATCGGAGCTAGCGTTATATTTGCTTATAAGAATAATTTATGTCAAAAATCGTCTAGATGATGTTAAAAAATTCTTTTTGCCAAGTTTAATAAAAATCGACAAAGTCGTTTTTAATTATCGAGTTTTAAAAAAAAATTCAAACTTCAAAAAATTATTTTTAGAATATTTTGGTTCACGATATGTATTAATTAAAACATATTAATCATTCTTCAGAAAAAAAAAATTATCAAAATCAGTAGTAGTTTTCTAAAGAAGCGAAATTTAAAAAAATATTACTTGGGGAGGTGCCATTAAAAATCATTTTTCGGAACCATTTTTTTTTTAAAGGCAGTTTATGACTTTTAAACTTTCTGAATTCCTTTTTTAAAAATCTGTACTGCCGATTTTGAGATAAATAAGATTTTCCTTGTTGGGCCGAAAAAATTTGGAATGAAAAATGAACAAAATTATATCAGGGGAATGTCCAAAACACGATTGGTACCAAGTTTTAAGAAAATAAACCCGCATCCGTTTAGGCTGTAGCCGAACAGACAGACGGACGTTTTTGCGATACTCACTTTTTCGTCTTCCCTATCATCGTTTGAGTTTGAGCCAAATCTTGAGTCAGATGTTTTTACGAATGCATTACTCTCCATATAGTACCTGTGTGTATGTTAGTAGTATACATATGTTAGTCGGAAGTAAAAATATCATGTGAAATGAAATTTTGTGCCATTCTTGATGCTGGGACTTTGTGTAATTTACTATATGCTTGAGAGAGCAACTCACAACTCACAAATGAGTTACGAATTTTGGACATTGAGGTGGGCGAAAAGAAGCATGAGAAAAGGAAAATATGAAACGTGCAACAGAATGAAGTTTAATTTGTTGGTGCTATTGGAATGGAGTTTTTATTTAAGTCGCACAACTCAATTATTTTAAAATGAAAGTTTGGTACTAACATCTCTGAACCCTGAAGTAAATAAACATTTTACCTTACCAACCTAGCTACGCGAAATATTAATTAGTACCTACATACTTTGTTCTCCCCCTGTTTTCCCACAAAACTCCACCACATCAAGTATACACAAATTAAATTTTAAATTTCGTCGTATCCTGTGTAAAACACGAATTTATAAAACACAAACTTACCAAGCAAAAAACCTTTTTTGAACAAAAAATAATTTAAGTAATGCCCGACGGAAATCATCGTTTATATATAATAAATAAATACACTCCGCGCACTAACCGAGGAGCACGGAGCGGGGAGCCCCTGCACAAGTTTCAGATTTGCGCGCTTCTCACCCTAATATCATCTAATCCTGAAATTATTTATTGACTGTCTACAACATAAAACCTTTTACTTTGCTTGAAACATGGTCATAATAAAATGTACCCACCACTTTTGAACCCAACTTCAATTTATTGCTGTTAAAAGTTCATTTAGAAGTAATTTTGAAGCCAGAAAAAGGCGAAAGTGGATATCCTCTGCCCTCGATATTTTGCCACAAGATTTAAGCCTGTTCAAGCCAGCCTCAGCAGCTGATAAAAAAATCTTCAAGAATTCCATCAAATAATATTATGGAATAGGTATAAGCCAGCAAAATCTCGGCAATGTGACGGGGAGGCCGCACATGCTATACCTAATATAAACAAAAAAAGTTCATTTTAAGGAAGCTCTTGTAATTCAGTTGCAAAAAAAAAAATGTAATTTTGTTGCTTCCCTTGAAAGTTTTTTGGTTGGGTATTTCACAAGCCTTCGACATGAAATGGGAAGCACATTTGGAGTCACCTGCTGCCTCTTTTCACTTGTATACGTCCTCGGCAGGAATGTCAGGAGTTTGTGTGGTTAATGGTTATGCACAATATACGCAAATGTTCGCACCACAAATTAATTTTTTTTGATACTGTAAGCCACAATGTTGCAAATGATGTTTACATGGTTAACATTAAAGGACATAACTTTTGTTGGTTGCTTCGTTTGGCAGATCAGTATCCAAAAAAGCCCCATCATGAGTGGTTTTTTCAGTCGTTAACTTTGTATAGTAATGATAAAAAACATTAATGTCAAAATCTGATCCTGAAGTGCAGAATGTTTTATATTATGTACCCACCGCATCAATCTTTGTAAATGGTGACGCCTATACTTATGTACTCAGAAAATATGAAGTTTTTGCGAAAGATTAACTAAAATTCATTTAAAAACTTCTTGCCTGCTACTTCATATCAAAGCAGTCCGGGGTTGGGTTAGTGGGTGACGGGGGTCGTAGACACCCAATATTTTAAGATTAAATTAAGAAATATCCTAATCCGTTGAATGATTCATACTGGAATAAAAAAGGTTGTGTTTTGAAATTAAAGATGGAAAAAGGTGTTAAAAGTGTCATGTTTTAAATAAGCTACAATCATCATGTAAAAGAATTTAATATCGTGTCAAATCAACAGAAGTTACTTACAAAATATAGGTGACACACTATAAGCTTTATGGCAGTATTACATTAATAAATAGTTTTGTCAAATTTGGAATATATATAGCTTAAGAGTGTCATATCAGTGTGATAGATAAATTTATATGGCATAATTCTAATAATATTTTCCGTACATACAAATACACAACGTTTCAATATTTATATGATAACATTAGTGGTCATATATGTGTATGTATATGTTCGTAGTACATTTGCCATATTTACACTACCTTAAATGAGTAACCCAGTTAAACTAACATGATAATCTAGATAATTTAACTTGATTTACTGAGTTGTCTATTAGACTCAATGTTAAAGTAAACCAGGTCGTGGTTTCTTCATCTTTGTTAAAACATGGTTGAATGTACTTTTAACAATGAAGTTTACATGAGATCTTGTCAAATTATTATTGTGGTTATATTTTGAAATTTAACATGATGTTCTGTTTTTTTATTTCAAATAAACAAGCAACTAAGTCTCACAAGATCAGATTATGTAAGTTCACGAAGAAAAAAAAATTTGTTGTTGTAAAATTGAAATGTAAAATGTTAAAATAAAATAAACTTGGTAAAAATAAACACAGTCATGAAAAATGTCTGTTTAACTTTTCCTATAAACTAGAATTATATGCTGAAATAACATGGAATTTTCTTAAACTAACTATAATTTTGTCAAGATGCATGTTGCCACTTCTTCAGCTTTATACACGCTGTTAATTAAACAAGAGTTTAACCAGAGTTTAACTAGACATATTTAAAAAGGCAAAACTTATTTTAAATTGATCTAAAGTCTAAGTAAGGATACTTTCATCTTTCTTCAAAGCCTAGAGAGAAAAATGTAGACACTCATTAGAGCTCACAGCGTGAACAATAAAAATTTATTTGACTTTAATTCCGGAAAAGTCTTAATATTTCTTATTTAGGAAATGAATGTTGATTCGTGCCCATTCAATGATTTAAATTTGATGCACCAGACATCTATTTATAAGGAGAGGTACAAGCCCACTGTTGTTTTTTCAGCAAGTCGGGATTTAAATCTTCATAATAATTTTCAAAAAAAAAATATATTAGTTAAAATGTACTAACTAAATTCACCACCACAGTAGCCAAATAGATATAGGGCACATGGATCGTGCCCACAAAGCCATTAGTGTATTTATTCAATTGTAAACAATTCAAATTTTGTAAAGCCTTTATATAACCTAAAGGAATGATTTTCCATCAGCACAGCACAGAGCTCCATTTAAATCCATCCATGTTTTATCAAAATATAATACAAACAGAAAAAATTAAAATTATGATAACCATGCCTAATGGCGCCACACCCGACGCTTATATTGTCCGATTAGATAAATTGTGTTTTATGATTTGCAATTTAATCAAAATTAACATTTACCATTATCGACGGTGCGTTAAATGTGGTTCGGTGTTTTGCTGTTTTTTTTTTTTGCCTGTGGCCGTGATGTTCACCAATGTTGTGGTGACCCATGGTTTAATTTGCATAATGGCAAAATGGTGAATCACGTTGAATCCAACATTTCATAATTGAATTGAAATAAGTCAGCTGTAAATGTCATTCTTCGTTTCATCATCATCGTCGGTGGGGGATGGAATTTTTCAAACCTCTGATGATAACCAAAACCCTGCCACAGTCATTATGAAAATAAGCTTGCAAATTGGCATTGTTTTCTAATAATATGAATAATATGAAACAAAGGCAGCAAAACCAATTTTCAATTAATGCCTGACAATTTAAACCCCCAAGAGGAGCGAAAGAAATCCGGGTTGAAGCATAGGTATATCTACTCGTATACACTTCCCTACAGCTAGGTGAAAATATTGGAACATTTTTACGAGAAAATTAATCACAGTCTGCACTGATGGTATTGATTCTTTCGCTGCTGCTCGCTAGATGTCTCAAGGAAACTCAAATTATTTTCAATTTGCTCAATCCTTTGGAATCCTGTCCCCGTGCACTAACCTCCAGATCCAGCACCGAGCCCGGGAAGTGCCATTGTCCCAAGACACCCTCTTGAAACCAAATAATCGATTAACAATTGATTGCAATTTTATGGTTCGTTTCGTTTTGTATACGCTGTGTGTTTGGTCTGTGGTATATAGTTCTTCGACTTGCATCCAGTTGTTTCGCGCGTTCTTGGTTTCCTCTGGCAAAATCAATCGTCCACCGTAGACCCACTCCTGTTCTTGTTCTCATTTCCGTTCCAGTTGTCGAATTCAGGTGGGTCGTGCAATGGCAGATGTGGTTTCTCGATTCCAACTTTGCGATAACCGCAAACAGAAACAAGAGACGTAGTACAGTTGTACAACATTGGCATACGAAACAATGAAGAAAACTTTCTCGACAAATACCTATATATATCTATGTAATGTTAAAGGGATTCTTACGACATCGACAACTACCTGCGAATTGGACATTTTGCTAGAAAGAAAAGCTACAGCTTATACGAGGACTCATGGAGAGAAACATCACACCCATAGGCTTGTAAAACCTTGCACTCCAACCGACAGTGTTGCCAAGAAACCTCCATTTTTTCTTAAAAAGAAAATAGAAAAATGGACACGATTACAGATGGTTCTCGTTATTCAGATTTATTAAAATTGGACGTGAACTACAAGCATGTCGTCCCAAAAAAATTGTTTGCTTTAAGATCGACGGTTGCAAAAAATAAATTCGATTTTTAATATCAGTGTTACTTTCCAAAAATCGATCCTTATATAAAAAGTCGCTGTTTTTATAAGATTTACCCAAAATCTCCTTCAAACTATAAATTTCAATCTTACACACAACTTATATCGGGTTTTTTTAATAAGAGCGCTACAAAAGTTTTTTTTTAAATAAAACAAAAACCGTTTTGGATATCAATGAAATTCTTCATTTTTGTGAAATTACGTTCAATGCCATTATGTATGGAACTCGATTTCTTTTGCATGGCCACCACGATCACGCTTGTAGAAGTCCAGACGCTGAACTCAATTTTCGACGGTTTTCAAGCATAAATCGGCCAATACTGCTGCAATTTCACGTTCGCTATTCGTACTAAGTTCATCAATCGTCGCGCTGGCTTGTTGGCATAGACCATAGACTTGACGTAGCCCCACAGGAAATAGTCTAACGGCGTCAAATCGCATGACCGAAGCGGCCAAGCGACTGGACCATTTCGTGAGATAGCACGTTCTCCAAACTTGGTTTCCAAGTCCTATTGGAACCACATATCCTCCAAGCCCATATGATCCAATTGGGGCCAAAAATATTCGGTTATCATTGAACGGTAGCGATCCCCATTCACAGTAACGTGCCGGTCTTGGTCATCACGGAAGAAGTACGGCCCAATGACGCCGCCGGCCCATAAGCCACACGAAACCGTAATTTTTTCGGGATGCAATGATGAGGATGACTCATGGAGAACGTGTGGATTGTTGCCTGACCAATACCGCATATTTTGTTTATTGACGAAGCCATTCAGCCAGGAATGAGCCTCATCGCTGAAGATGATTTTTCGATGAAAATCCGAATCATTTTCAAGTTATTGCTCAGCCCAATTCACGAACATACGACACTTCTGGTGGTCAAGCGGCTTCAGTTCTTGCGTCAGTTTAATCTTGTATGGATGTAGGCCAAGATCTCTTTGCAAAATTCGCCACAACGACGTCACAGAGATGCCCAATTTCCCAAGGCTTGAGAACGACGTGTGAGAGACACATTTGGGCTTTCTGCAACTGAAGCCTCAGCGGTAGCAATATTCTCGACACTACGGGCATTTCTTTGTCTCACTGGCACGGGAACATTTTGTACTGTGCCTGTGGGTTCAAATTTTTCCACTAGACGCTCAATTGTTGATCTGCTAGGACGATCATGACCCATAAATTGGACGTAGCGTTCTTAACGTTGAGGCCACTGACTCCGAATTTCGGTAGTAAATTTTAATAATTTCGACTCGTTGTTGGCTCGTATATCTCTCCATCATAAAATGGCAAACCTTACTGAAGAGAAAATGTCAAAAGAGCGGCAAGAAATATCTCGTCGTTTGCTGTCCCTGTTGTAAAACCCTTTATTACCAATATACATTTAAAAATCGATTTAAGAACCCATTGTGAGGTTTATTTAAGTGTGTATTATAAGCCCGTTTTATTTACATGAGAATTTCTTATATCCGTTATCTTCTAGATCACATACAATTGTTTTGAAGTTGTTGAGGAAGGAGAAGAGTTTAATAAATCGGTTTGCAGTTAAAAATTAAACAAACCATTGCAAACATAGCTAACTTACAACCTCTCTGACGTTATAGCCCCAAAAATTCAGTTAAGGGCTTCAAACTGTATTCCTACCACCAGCAATCCACTGGCAAGAGACTTCAAGAAATGAACATGGATTTAAAAATTCTGTGTACGATGGCAACTCTGGACCAAATAAAAAACAACTTTAATAAATAATTTCAAGCTGAGAACAAAGCAATCGACCAAACGCGCTGCGATGGACTCAACATCTTATTGAGGTCAACCCGAGAGCTGCTAGACTCTTCAACTCAGCACCAAAGATTCGTACGTACAGATATATTACCTACACGATGACCCACGACGACGCACGCAGTATACCTACAAGCACTGGAATGAGATCCAGGTGGTTTCAACGTAAGGCATTTTAATTGTAACAGTGTGTTTTGCCTCAATTAAAATTTACAATTAAATCGAGAGCCCATGAAGTATATGCTCTGGTGTATTGACACAAGCCCTCGATGTCGATTGTGTTTAGTCACGAAAAGTAATTCAGAACTTGACTGCACTCTATTTAACTTCCGTTTGGGGAATTGCCGAGCACATTACACCGAATGACAAAGAATGGCTAGTCATTCATTTCCGTCCGCCATCATAGAACATTTAGTTTGGGTTTGGTGGATGAGGGGGGAGGGGATACTTTTTAACCAGCACCGGAAAATGGGATAAGCACTGGGATGAAAGGACAAATAATATTTTCTTCCATCATATACCTACACATCCCAAGCTCTCTTATAAATATATATCTATTATTATATGCCTCTGCCTCTGCCTCTACCACCACCACCACCACCTCCAGTGCCAGTGCCACTGTCAGTCTATTGGAATTTTCCATTTCATATATTCTGGCAACTTATTGTCGAAGAGATAACAAGGTTTTGTGGTTTGAATTAGCCCCAGAGAAAGGGGGGAATTGGATGGATGCCAAATTGCCTGAAGATTTTCCGTTCACAATTCTGTGGTTTTTGCACTGAGTGTAGCAATATCCTGAGGATGTAATTCCTTTTTGATTAAGAGAAGAGTGTATAGTAGTTGTGGACGCCACGGCTGAAAGTACATGGAGAATTGGAGAGGGCATAATGGCATAATATGATGTTTCTTTGATTGGACCTGAGCAAACAGGATATGAACTTATTACCGAATAAACTTTTGGTAGCGGTCCAAAGAATAAAGGACTGCCATAGTGTGCTAAAAGCGGATTTCTCTGATTGGGGATAGCTTGGCAGATGCTAACGTTTGGTCGAATAAAAAAAAAATAATACGTTTTGGAAATTTATTGGGGCCAACGAAGGCGCCGCATATGAAGTATAAGGTCGATAGTTGTTTCCGTTTATTTTTTATTGCTCTAGCTAAACGATTTAAAGAAATGTTTTTGATGAGGTGATTGCGCCTTGTCACTCTTTATAATGCTACATACACCAACGGAATTATTGAGGTTTAATTTTGTAGGAATAATAAGTTTGAGTGCGGTAAAATGAAAATAAACTTAACGAAAGATATAATTTAAGGCTTGTTTCACAATGTTTTATTAAAGTTTCGACACTTAAATACTGGCGCAGGGTCATAAGGTCACAGGACAAACATTCACAATTGTCTTTTGGCCCATTAATTGCATTATAAGTACACAAATTAATACTTTCAGATAGATGTGGAGTTATGGCCCTACGTTAAAATGTATGTGTCGGATATCTAATCAGAACTTTAATCAGACATTGTGAAACAAGCGAATAAAAATAGTTAAAAAAGCGTTCGTTACATATGAGTTGACCTTCAAACTGAAACTACAGGATGGGCCAAATACAAATTTCTTTTTAAAAATGCAATAAAATGAACAAAATTAAATTTTTTCCATGTATTATGGCTTTATTAGTAAGAGCAGTATTTCCCATTAATTATGGAACACAACGTCGTTCAAGTGGCTGCCTCGGCTGGCTTCGCAGTATCACATTCTGTCACTCAAATTTTCCAAGACCGTGTTGATGGTTTCGGGCATATAAGCCACGAATTGCTTGGATGATATTGGCCTTAAGTATGCTTAAATCGTTTCCGAATTGTTGGCATAACATTCGTCCTTCACGGTTCCTCACAAAAAAAGTCCAAAGGGGTCAAATCGCAGCTCCGAGGCGGCCAATTGACATCGCCAAGACGGCTGATAACACGATTTGGGAATTTGGTGCGCAAAAGATCGATTGTAGCATAGGCGAGCCATACTGCATAAACCAGAGGTCATCCAAATCCGTGTCTTCAATTTCAATACAAAAAAGTAGGTTAACATGGCTCTGTAACGCCCACCGCTGACCGAAACGTTGTTCCCAGCTTCATTCTCGAAGAAAAATGGTGAAATGATGCCACCCACTCCACAATCCACCCGAAAATGTCACTCTGTGGCTTTCGAGCGGGTTTTCCGAGCCCCAGATGCGGCAATTTTATTTGGAAATAAGTTTTCAATATATCCCAACGTTGTTCAAGCGTAAGGCGACTAATTTCGTTACGCGGAGGTAATGATAATAACTTTCTGTCAAGATTTCGAGCGGGAAACAGCTGTCAGTGTCAAAATAACCTATGATTTTAAAAGAAACCACTAGATGGCGCACCCGTTTCATACCTCTACCTGATATTCAATACGAGATTGAGAGCTCATTTCCAAGCAGCTTTAGAGCCCAAAACCCCCCTAAGTAAAATTTTGTAGGATTTAGCTGATTGTAAGACGTTTATGGAAATGCCCAAATATGGCTTTATGTCGTTTTTGCATCAGAGCGCAATAAATGGCTTACTTGGTTCTTTTTTTTTACCCGTTTATTAATTATAAATGATTTTTCTATTTTATTTTAGTCAGCAACTTTGTATTTATGTATATTCACTTTTACAATAATAATTTGTGTCAAATTTGTCACGTACAAAAAAACCTCATATACGTATGTATGTACGTAGAATGTTATATTTTTTTATTCTCGTTGCTCTCAACTACTAACTACAAACACATTTGATTTGATAGCAATTCCTGATTGCATCTCTTATAGCAAATCACAATCAAAAGGGCTTCAATTTTATGTAACTGTGAGTCCTCAAAGCACACAGAGCATCGTCGCAGCAGTGAGGGCAAACATCACATAGTGCATTGCATATATCTACCTAAATACATCAAAGATAAATCAAATAACACTGAGAAAATATCACCATAAAAACGAATCCCATTTTAATCAGACTTTGAAGCACTTTCGATGAGCTCCAAAGGATCTTTGATTCCGACGTCAAATCGAATACAGATAGAAGCTGGAATTTGTTTTGTTTGTGCGCCCAAAGCAATAAGACCACAGCAGATAAGCACAAACGATATCCGATGGCAGAGAGATGATAGTGTGAGCTGGGTGCAGAGCAATGATGACGCAAACGGCTTTCGTAACTCTGTGTTAAAGGAATCTTCTGCATCGTATAACAATGAAAGGGCGACCCAACATCCCATCGGCGTCCATCCACCACCACCACCACCGCCGCACGCCGCAGTGCCGTAGTCGCCCATACCCATACCCATACCCTAAGTCAAAATCCCAGAAACCAGATTGTTTGGCAGTTGTTTTGCTTGTTGAATGCTAAGAAAATAGAAATAATTGGACGTAATGCGGTAATCCTTGTAATCTGGCCTCAGCAGATTGAGTGGATTCTTCTTAGTATTTCTTCTCGAATATTCGTGCCTTGAACTTAAGCAGGCTCCCTCTCCACAATAATACCTTTCTCCTATTTCGAACCACCACTCACCATCACCATCACATCTTCTACATCCCTTCCCTATCCCCATAGCAAGCTGCCCTCGGGGAAATATTGTTCGCTTCAAATCAGAGAAGCAAGGAACTATCCGTTTTCTGATTACCGATTGTGTTGTGAGCAAGTAGAAAGGCCACAGCAATGGTGCAGTATTCGCCACAGAACTTCTTGAAAAGCTCTGATAAGACTTTAAATAAACCCTGAGTTCATTGCCACCATCAGCCCTTACCACAAACTGGGATGAGTTTATCTCGTTATTTTCATATAATTTTCAAAAGATTCGAAAACTTTTTTTGTTGATTCAGCTCGAGGTGGGAGCTTGAAGAGTTTTCTCTTCCTTATTGGCCCTGAGGACCATGGTTGTTCTTCTTGATTTCCACCTTTTTTTGTCTTGTTATTGTTTTGGTCTATGTGGAATACAAGATTAAATAATGGTTAGTGGACTTTTTTTTTAGCTGATAACAAAAAAGATTCAATTAATTTACAAGTTCAAAATTAGTGTGGCTTTCTATGAAAGATTGAAGGTGTTTGAAGCTTTTCACTTTTCAATTTCCGAATCTTTTTAAAGGAAAAGGTATGATAATTTTTAATTATATGCGTATATTTAATATATGCAGCTGCTTTTGAGCCAGTTTTGTATTTCCGATAAAAAAACAAGCTCATAATTTTAATGACGTAACTATTTTGTCTTACGTTTCTCATCTTGGCAAAGGTTGTGTATAATGTTTTTTCGCGATATCTTGACAACCATATATATGTAGGTCTCACGGAAAAATGTTGATACCTTTTTTATAGTGGATGAATTCCCTACAACTTTGATTACAATTTTTTTACCACAAAATTGAACGAATATTTTGAAGAAAAATATTAAGGGGTTATAACTTATGTATACAGGGTGATTCGCATAAGGTGTTACAAACAGTAAGGTTTTGTTGAGATAAAAAAAAATCGTATGCGAGGGGGGCTATGCTCTCCGTTTAGATGGGAGGGGCAATTTTCTAAAAAAAATTGGCTTAACACAGAAATATAACTATTAAAGAACAACGGTGACACTTACAATGCCATGCTATACCTTTTTATAAAGCCAGAAATTTGTTCTTCTATTTTAATTTTTTTAAATAAAGTTGTTTCCATAAACAATTTTTGAAAAATATATTTTCAAACTCAACATTTGGAAAAAAAAGTTAAATTTTACACCATCTTTTTCAAGATGGCGGCCAAATAGCCAAGTGGTATACTCACTGTTAAAATCAAATCAAAACCAAAAATAGAATTCGCAAAAGAAAATGGGGAAGCACACACCAGTCAATAAGGTCAAACAACAACTATTTTATTTTATCCAAAACAATTTTGATAAGACAAAAAATATAACATAATGCAAGATTGCATTTTCATATTTGACAAATAATATGAATAATGAAAGCTTGCTTTTCATCAAGTGTGTGACCAGACGAAAATTTTGTAGATTACGCTTCTCGTGTTTCAATAAATTTGATTATAAAAAAAGTCTGTTCTCATTCTTGAAGAATCGAAATTATGAATAATTATTTCAAAGAATGCTGAAGGCATTAAATTTATACACTCACACTGACCCAACTTACACATTAAAAAAACAATTTTGTCCTCTGTACCAAATGCAAGGTTCGGCCAAAAATTTTGTAACATTTCAATGGACTACACCTCTTTATCACCAACGGCTACCCTGCTGTACGTTATTGTTGACGAATTGGCAAAATAGGGGAAAGCGTTAGGGGACGGGAACAAGAGACTTTAAGATCCAGTGTGTTAACTTTTTTTTTATAAAAATAAGGTGGTTATATTGTACTAAATAACACAACAAAAAAATTATCTATGTAAATAAAAGTAGTTTTTATGATTTTTCGATTTTCTATATTACTATATACAAGATGCAACACAGTCTGTCTAAAAATTGATAGGTGAGAGCATTGAGTCTTAAAAAACAAGTACAATAAAACCCGGATAAGTGCCGCACCATAAATGCCCCGTTTTAAGAGGTACTTATATGCGGGTTAGGCAGTTATAAAAAAACCGCTTTAGTGCACATAAGCACTTATCTATATTTACGAAAATAGAAAAAAACAGTTAATGTTATTTAAAAATTAAGAAAATACATTACATCAACCTACAAGTGTCGGTAACTTTTTAAAAAGAGAACTTTGTGTTTACAAAGCAAAATAATCAGATATTTTGGTTTGTGTTGCGTTATGGAATCTGATTTTAATCATTTTTTCTTCAAGACGGTTAATTTCACCATCATCTATGTTGTTTTATGAAACACAAGGAAGCGCTAAATGAAAAGAAGCTTTTGTCTTTTTCAGCTTATTTCAATTGTATAGGCACTTAAAAGAATTTTTTTCAGGTAAATTTCAATAAAACTATACAGACATATAAAAGGCAACTAAGCGGGGAAGGTACTTAAGCGAAAGGCATGTATTAGATGAGTTTACCTATATAAATAAATCCTAAAAATGTTGGTTCTCAAAAATAAAAGGTACTTATGTGGGTAAGGCGCACTTATTCGATATGCACTAATACGATAAGCACTTGATCCGGGTTTTACTGTAAGTACAATAAGCTACGTACATTTTTAAGAAAAATCCGAAAGCAAAATTTGTATTCAAAATTTTGAGTTTGAATATATTTTTTTTTCTTATTTTAAACACTTTGTTAAGAAATAAAATAAAATAAAATAAAATAAAATAAAATAAAATAAAATAAAATAAAATAAAATAAAATAAAATAAAACAAAATGAAATAAAATAAAATATAAAAAAATAAAATAAAAAAAAAAATAAAATAAAATAAAATAAAATAAAATAAAATAAAATAAAATATAATAAAATAAAATAAAATGAAATAAAATATAGTAAAATAAAATAAAATAAAATAAAAAAAAATAAAGTAAAATAAAAAAAAAAATAACGCCCACATTACTTATTTTTGAATGTGCCTATATTCCAACGTCCTTCAAGCAAACATTTTGTAATCAAGCTGTCTTCCAGGGTTGCGAATTTTTGAATTAAAAAATCATAAGTCTATAGATGACTTGTGGATTAAAAAAATTGTGTATTTTCGATAAAAATGGAAAAAAAACATTCCGTTTTCTTAAATAAGTACTTCGAAACTTTTGGTACCTGCTTACTTAGTATAATTAGATTTTGAATCTATTTTAAGCTTTCAAATCTGGTTTTAAGATCATAAAATGATCATGTTAGCTTATAAATTTTCCAATTCATAATTTTTCTAATCAATATTCACCCAGTAGCTTATGAATTAATTTTTTTTAATTCATAAGTCACTTCACTTGCTCATGAATTACAATTTTTTAATTCATAAGTCACTAACTTGCTCATGACTTATTTTTTTTTAATTCATAAGTCACTTAGTAGTTTGTGAATTAATTTTTTCAATTCATAAGTCACTAACTAGCTTGTGAATTAAAGTCAAGCTTAAGCTAGAAAAAGACTTAAGCTTTTGCAACTCTTCCTCTTCAGACATGACAGGCATATATATTTATTCCCACCCACTGTCACACCCAATTTTCTTATTTTTTTTTTAATAAGCTGCAAAATTGTTTTTTTTTAAGCTACATTAAGTACCAGTGCGTTAAATTTTTGGAATTTTGCATAACCACTCATATTTAATTTGTTAAAACAGATATAATTTCTATAGGTTTATATTTAGTAGCGTGATATGTCATGTTCGCCGGGCCTTAATAGCGGGTATAGTATACTTTCATATTCTCATTTATTTATAGTTATTCGTTTTTAATAAAAATAAATATGAAAATCGAATATTTTCCAACAAAAAAACATGAAATTGTTTATAATTACCCACACTACTGTTAATGTGTCTTTTTGCATCGGATGCTTCCTTTTCATTCGTAAACTTCGGAAGTGGAAGTAAGAACGCTTTTCCATAAGAAAGATAAATGTAACTGAAAATATCATAGATATGATTCATTAATTTTGTTTGCAGTACCTTTTACACATCTCCGAAAACAAATTTCTATAATTTGCAGTTCAAAAAGGTCTTCTTGAATTAAATCGCCTATATATACAGACTGTGGTATTTTTATTGTCTTTAGCATAATGCCCCAGACGAATGTGACGGTGTTTTTTTTTTAAATGTCGCAGAAGGCAGACTCAGTCCGACCTATAAAAAAAGGACATTTTTAATTAAATTGCATTTCTGCATGAAAAAATCTTATGAGCTTTGTCCAACCACCCTCCACCATCGCCATTGTGCTTTGAAGATTTTTCCTTTTTTTTGTTTTATTACTCTCGAATTCCCAGCATTCTCTTATTATTACGCCAAAGAAGTTAATCCCAAACTGGACTGGAATCCGATATCATTTTACTGCACTCAAACTGAGTTACCTATTTTAAGTTCATTATATGCATGAAACAGCGAAGAGGCGATTGCAATAAAGCACGTTACGGGCGGGAGGGAGATGATGGTGAATTTTATTCGAATTGAGGACATTCCAGGAAGCCCATCAAAATAGAGTTTTCGACTCGTCCACAGATTAAAGATTCAGGTGGCATGAGAACTTCTATAGCAAGAAGTATGCAATTGTAATGTGATCCCGAAAACTGATTTCGGGCCTGGTCGAAGAGCAACTTGAATGTCGTCTGGACTTATGAAATATTCAGAACTGGTGCAGAGGGATAATCTTTTGGATGCCCAGGAGCAAAATATTTCTACAAAAAAGTCAAATCCAAACAGCTATGAGTAAAATGGAAAGAGGAATAGTCAGGCTTGTAGATGGAGAGGTTGCTTGCGACAAAAAAAGTCATTTATGTCGCAAGACATCGTTTTCGTCGTCGGCGGAGCTGGGGCCTTGCGGTTGTGTGTCATTTATGAAGTCGACCTGGTTCAACTTATCTCGGTGTACGATTTCCAACTATACGCCAGCCGGAACGACAAAGCAGTAAATTGTGGCAGCACGCAGCGCTGCAGTTGATGGGTGGTATAACCACTGTCATCATAATACTTGAAGATATGGGTCAGAGATTACTTGTCTTTTTATTTTTAAATATAACAAGCAAGGAATAATCTTATTAACTTTGTCAACAGAATCATTGTTTGTGATTTGCCATAAAAGCTGCAGTAAAAATAAATTTAACTCAATTTCCAGAATAATGTTGAGTGCCAAAATAAAATACCAACGTGAAGTTAGTAGATTTAACGTCTCTTATATTGACTTTGCCGTTTAAATATAGTTATGTCTAACAGAGTTGAACTGAACCAAACTTGCATTTTGACAAGATTCTAAATATAATCACTCATGAGTTCTCCGCGATGAAGCGCTTATTTTCCTGGACTAATGGTCGTTAAGAGTTATTTTAAATCAATTTTTTTTTATATGTATGTATATTGTCTTAGTAAGAAGTTTTCCGCAAGTAAGGAATTTTTCTAAAATTGTTACTTAAAATGGAAAAAATTATTAACAACAGCGACAACATTTGCCATTATAATTATGTAAATATATTTTTATTCAAATATATCCACCTGTAAAATGCTAGGTTTTTATATTGGTTAGACAAGAAGCTGGTTAGTTTTTAGTAGGGAAAATCTGGACGAGAAAAATATGGCCCCTAACACTCTTTTGTTCAGAAAATGAATAAAGTAAAATACTAAGCGTGAGACTTTTGTGAGTAACTTTAATTATTAATAAAAGCAGGAGTACTTTGATGCGCCTTTCATTAATGACAAACTTTTTGTTATATTATTGATTTATCGTTAGTGTTGTTTCATAAATAAATTGAATCGGTTAGTGGAAGAACATTTTAAAAAACACCACGATTAAAGTATGGAGGAAATCAGACTCACTTTTTCTATTTTTACGGAAAAATCCGGATCATTCGCGCTGCATAGAAATATTTTACTTTCAATATTCATATTGTGGTGAATCGAAAAGAACAAGTTGTGAAAGTATTTAAATTCATGGTTTGCAAGAGTCTTAAGACCAATGTGAAAAAGTCCCCGACTACCCGGGAGTAAAAACTATGGATTTCAAAATCAGCAAGAATGCCTTATAAAAATACTTATTTTTGCAATATACGTATATGTGAACTTAATATTCGAAATTCAGTATTTTTTTTGGTTAATCGTTTTCCCCACTTCCAGCATTGCCTTGTCTTCAGCAAACGTGACTACGATAGTGTCTTCTCTATGAGGTACAGGGACAGGCCCGGCAGAACAGCTTCAGCCCGAGTGGGTATATTTGGTATATAAGATGTAAAAGCTTAAATTCACTAATAAAAAAGTCAAAACATTTTTTTAATTTTTAGTTTTTATTTACCGCACTTCC
Source organism: Leucozona laternaria (assembly GCA_932273885.2). Classification (NCBI taxonomy): domain Eukaryota; kingdom Metazoa; phylum Arthropoda; class Insecta; order Diptera; family Syrphidae; genus Leucozona; species Leucozona laternaria. Next base: position 114,626,796 of record OW026368.1, on the reverse strand, counting down.
TTTGGAGGGCTTTGAAATAATTTTATTTAATAATTCAGCAAAATTTATATTTTCCATGTGGTAAGGAATAAATATCGAATATAGCAATATTGTTGAGCCGATCCTGCAGAATTGTTGAAATATGGTACGATTTCAAACGACGAAGAACGGAGAAACTTCGTTCATTTGAGTAAGATGTTCCTGGGATTGTGATAAGCAACCGGACGAACCGTACAAATTCGGGAATAATCCCTCGATTTTTTGCAAAAATCAACAACGTCCCTATCGCGAATAAGTCTTTGTTTATAAAAGTCATCTTTATATTATAGAACTTAACTACATCATCTACATCTACTTTTTGGCCTACAGCAAATCGTTCCAGTAGTTTGAAGAAACGAGAAGAATCATTTATGGATCTTGCATTTAGTGATGACAATAATTGGTCAAATATTTCAAAAAATGATTTTCTGAAGCACCCAGCACATTAATAACAGCTTCTACTTTTTGAAGCGATTCCACAACACTGAAATCTGACTTCTGCAAATCTTTGTTTAAGATATCAATTCGGTCAAAACTTTCAATCATTAATGTCAGATAGAAAATGCATTTAAAAGACTACATGTATTTATAAAAACCTGACGCTTTGGCTGATACAGCACTGTCAGTTTCCTGATCTACCGAACGATCATGGAAAAATTTCATCAGCTGAGCATAGTTTGCTCTCACTATATTGAGAGATTTAATACGTACAATACAACCCATCTGAAACAGAAATGGCTAGCTCAATAGAAGTTGATGAAGGTGAAGATGGAAAAGGACAACATTAATTTTTCCCCTTTTCTATTTTTTAATATTTTAAAATTATAACGCAAAACACCCTGGTAGTTGAAAAAGAATATATTATGTATCTTAAAATATTCAATGACCAAATTAACTTTAAATTTATTACCAGAATACAAATAGTCAAAGGTCAATACCCATATACCATAGTATACCCGATCGCAACGGAATTTTCTCAGAATTTTAAGCAATATTAGAAATAATGGGTGATTTTTAAGCTGGTTTGGTTTTGGCAACACTGGTTTTGACAGCTGACGTGTGTTTAGTACCTTGTGTTACTGTCAAACAGCTTCAGTTTGGTTTGCAATTTAACCATGGATCGTCTTACAAATGAACAACGCTTGCAAATTATTGAATTTTACTATCAAAATTCGTGCTCGGTTCGAAATGTTCATCGCGCGCTGCTTGTGTTCAGCGATGAGGCTCATTTTTGGTAGAATGGGTACGTAAATAAGCAAAATTGCCGCATTTGGAGTGAAGATCAGCCAGAAGCATTGCAACAGCTACCAATGCATCCCGAAAAAGCCACTGTTTGGTGCGGTTTATGGGCCGGCGGCATTATTGGGCCTATTTCTTCAAAGATGATGCGAATCGCAGCGTTACTGTCAATGGTGAACGCTACCGAGCGATGATAACAAACTTTTTTTTGCCCGAAATGGAAGTTCTTGACTTGCATGATATGTGGTTTCAACAAGACGGTGCCACATGCCACACAGTACGCGAAACAATGGCGCAATTGCGAGGCGAGTTTGGTGAACAGTTAATTTCACGTTTCGGTCCGGTCAATTGGCCGCCTAGATCGTGCGATTTGACACCATTAGATTATTTTTTGTGGGGGTATGTCAAGGCTAATGTCTATAGGGACAAGCCCGCTTCGATTGACGCACTGGAAGCCAACATCCATGCATTCATTCGTGAGATACCGGCCGATATGTGTGAAAGAGTATGCCAAAATTGGACTCAGCGGATGGGCTACCTGAGACGCAGCCGCGGTCAACATTTGCATGAAATTATCTTTAAACATTAAATTGCAAGGTTCAAACTATCGATTCAAATAAATATTTCATTCGTTTTTTCGAATTTTTTGTGTTTTTTTTTTTTTAAAGTTTTAAACCTCTTAAAAAATCACCCGTTATAAGAATTATCAAATGAAAAATAAACATTTTGTAAGAGTCGGAGAAATTTCCGTTCCGATCGGAATGTCTAAAAATTTAATGAAATTCGTAGACATTCTGAGTGATGGTTTAGAAAGTTTTGAGTCGGAATTGAAGTCCACCAAGCCGTTTTATTTTAATTTAATTTATTTTTTGTCATCAATGAGATTGAAAATTTCTAAGCTTTTCTGAAAAGTACTGAAATTTCGAGTGGGTAATTTACCCACCCGAAAAATTTGCAGTGGGTTTTACTTCCCATCCCACACTTCCCATATATTACCTGCTGGGCCTGGTGAGGCATGGCACGTGTAAATAAAAGATACAATTGGACCTTGAACACTTCCTTGTGTTACCCCATAGCCACTACACTTCTATGAAATCTGAATACTCGTGTCCTTATGTTTTAAACAAAAGAGTCTACTCTCTAGATAATCTTTAAGAATCATATAAAGTCAAGCAAAACTTTTCAGCATTTAAATTTGAGGCCTTTGCACCACACTTTGTCAAAACCTTGCGACGCATCTAAGAAAGACCGCTGAAAAAAAATTCTTTTCTTCAAGAGCTTACTCAATGCCATCATTGACTTATGTACTCATGGTCAGTTGTCGAGTACTTGCTTCTAAATTCGAATTGATATTAAGGTAAGGCGATTTTGTTCTATTATTGGCTAATGTCGCAGAAGTGGTATTCCCTCAAAAACTTTCGATTTATATAAAAGAATGTTAAAGATCGATATTTTCGAATAAATAAAAGAGCGGCCAAAAGGAAAAATCGGTCTGTCAAAAACTCAAAACATTACAATCCACCGCCTTTAAGAAATCCACCAACAAAATTTACTATAATTATCTACCACAGACATGAGCACGTGCATTCTTCCAAGCTTACCATAAATAAATTTAATTGAAAATCGAGCCCTTTTGATTATTTGTACTAATTAAAATATAATTCATCATAGTCACGTGTCAATACCAGCACGAGCAGATACGGGTTTGGAGGTGAACACAAAAGTGTGAATACCGACATGTCATATAAGAAAGGCAGCTTTTTGAATTGTGGAAAAAAAAATCAAATATGTATACTACACAGTCTTTTCGTCCTCCGGTGACCATGACCAAAACGAAGCAAACGAATGAATGCCAACGAAATGTAGGCTCATTAATGGAAATTACTTATGAATATTAATTATGTGAATAATACAAATGTGTTTACTTCTGAAATCGAACCGCACCGTTTCCGGGCCAAAAAATAACTGTGTGGCTGTTTGTTGGCAATGGGTCAAGGACGAAGATTGGCGCAATGCTATGGTTATTTGAGAGTTTCGTGTTATTATCAAAAGTAATGCTCTGAATCTACCGTAATTAATGAGGAATAATTATGCAGGTCTATTTTCCTCTTGAGGAGATAATCACCGAGTGTGTCAATATGACATCTTTATTGTAACTGTATGGATGTTGTTGTATTCCTTCTCTTGAGAGAACCTAGCGAAAGTAAGTTTCTTATTGTTGTCTTTGAAATATCGACAAAAGGATGTCCTTTGGTGCAGAAAAAAATGTCAACTCAGGTTAAGAAATTGTTTGTCAAACAAAATCTTCATGTTTGATTCTTAAACTGAGTCTGTATGCAAATATAATAGCCCTTAAAGAATAATAATTATATCTACTTATATGCCTATAGGATCTATAAGGTCTAAATTTAACCTCGATTGCACTGCCCTAGCTATAGTTAGAAGCAGTGGAAGGATAGGAAGAAATGTGTGTTTGCGTATGGATTGAAAATAAGGTGTTTGTCAGTTGTATCCATCAGTTGGAGCTGATGGGGTAACACGAAAAAGACTATGCTTCCTAGAGTATGGAGCTCGAATCCTCAGCTTTACCTCTAAGTAAGAACTCAAGTTTACAGGTACTACTTACCTATCACTGCACTATTTTATGATAAAGTTCAATTTTAAAGAAATATACCTATTGATGCATATTTCCTTAGCATTTTCATTCATGATTGGCCGCTGGGCGTTGATAGTGCACCATTGTACGAGTGTCCCCCAAGTATCCCTTATTCATATAGCAAATAAAATTAAGTCTATTCATTCTATAAAATAATATTTTTCCATTGAAATTAATGAATCTTTATATAAAATACCTAATTCTTCGGTTAAGGTACTATCTTCCTCTTCCTCTGATATGTGAATGTAAGGTATTATACGCAACAAAATTTCCGGACTGGATTACAGTTCATATCCCATTCAAATTAAGTCTCCAGAGTCTTTTCAAAAGACGTATAGATACAAAGCCAGTGAGATTTTGTAGAAAAACGACAGAACTAAATTAGCCTCACTTCATCATTGCCATTTATATGGGGATATTATTTTACCTTGGAAAAGCCATTTCAACTTGCAACCAGAGAGATAATCCTTTCACCAACATAATGGCTACAAAAGTATTAAAAGAACTTTCTTATTGCAGGAAATGTCACGCTGTCCCTAAAAACTCCATTCAAAAGATTATATTCATACATATATGTATGTTTGTACTGTAGCTATACGTACCTACTTATAATATTTTTGCAGTCGGTAGTGGGTTGCTCTATACCTACATACTTTCCTTCTTTATGTAATCCCCAACAACGACAACCGAATGGTTAGGGTTTTCGACATGGGCTACAGCTTCAACACTTAGAAAAGGAGGTGAATTTTTACAGGAGGTACAAGTAAATTTTAAGGATATTTTTCTGCTCACAAACAGCTGCTCTTTTTAATTTTTTGACTCAACTTCGAATTGGAAACTTTATCGAACCTTTACTTTATATCTATTATAGTCTTCATAGAACCTTTTGAACATGGCTTTCTTTGAAAGACTTAAAAAAATTAAGACGTTATTTCGCTAAATATATTCGCTTTTTTGTTACAAAAGACTTAATGCCAGTTTCACAGTCGACCCTTATCGGAATAAGTGGCACTTAAGTTTCCCATATTAGGACTTTAGGGAAAGTTTTATTGCCAGCGTAAGTTGAACTTAAAGTCACCAATATCGGAGACTTATCTGCCACTTATTCAGGTTCACTGTGATATTGCACATTAATCTTTCACATTTCTCACTTAAACCCAATAAGTGATTCGTTCAATACTCCTTTACTTCAAAAGACTTATAAAAACGTTTAAATATGTTATTTTACAGATAGATCAAAACTCCTTACAATATTTAAACTGTGGCATTTATGGTCTACAACCAAATTTTCTTTGGAGCTTTTGCAGCTGCCTCATATGAAATACAGTCAGAAACGGATTAAATTCTAAACCAGAATTAAGTTAATTCTTATCGGCTTTTTATTTTTAGCAAATTCTTCCCGCGAAATTCACCGGACTTATTGCCATGCTACCTGAAATATATCTGATTCCATTTAGGTAAGGCGTGTGTTTGTCGTTGGTGTATATACGTATAGTTGGGCCACTCACTGTGCCGATTAGAATTACTACAGGCAAGGAAAACAGAGGTGAAAAGGAAGCAATATAATACAAAAAACAGGTGGTTCTGAGGGAAACTTGAAGCTGTTGCCATCTTGTCTGGTGTAATTTTAGAGATTTCATTACGTCCAGGGTTCGCCGAAGGTGTGCATTAGAGTGACACTAAGAAAGCTAAATATAAATGTGGGAGGAAATGTTAAATAAAGGACGAAGACTACGGCGACGTCGACGACGAGGAGAACGACACGCTAGCAATGGTTTGAGTATGGAGTTCGTATAGGTGTAGTATTAGTTCAGAAGTTAAAAATAATGTTGAATATTTTCTTGCATGATAGTAGCAGTAGGTATACACAATATAAAGTGTAAGTTGGTTGCTATGGGTATACGGAAGATACGGTAGCGGTCGACAAGGACTTACCTCTACAGTATATGTAGCGCGGTAAAAGAAAGAGAACACCACCGACCGGGCGGGTAAAAGTTTATCCAATACCCAACCCAATCCAACTGTTGAGATAAATCTCTGGTTTTATGATCCGGAACGACACAAATCTTCTCCAAGAGCTCTAAAGAGACTCAAGAAATATTTATTTCGTTTCAGAATGAGATTTCTTTTTTCTTTGCTATTATTTTGTGTGTATTGTTTTTCTTCATCTGTGTGTGGAAAGTATAAGGAACCCTTTTTAGATGCGGAATAGGTATGTTGTGCAGGAACTCTCGGAGGTTCTGTAAATTTCGAAAACATAAATGGATCTACAGGCCTTTTTGCACAAATTTTTTTTTCACTGGAATGTATTTGAAGTAAATTTACTTCGTAGCACTGACAATATCAGCTGATAAACTAAAAAACACATTGGCGCAAAATTTTAAACAGCCTGGTGTTTAGGTGATAGCATGATACTAGTTAATAATTTACTAACTTTAAGGTTCTTTACTAAAATAATTTTATTTTTAAACAATTTTTAACTATTTGGTAGAATACTAAGCCCCCTTTCTTAAAAAAAAAAACTCCAGCTGAACACACCTAAAGCAGTGACAGTTCGTGCAAGTAAACAAACCTTTTTCTCATTTTTTACTTTCAACATGCTATTATGGAGTTAATATGATACTAAAAAGATAAAATTGCCATTTGGTGATTTTATCTTTAGTAATATGTTTAAAAGATAGTACGATGCTAACTCATTTTAACTTTTGAAAATCATTTTTCTAACTTAGCATCCTACAACGTTTCAGATTTTTAAATTTCGTTAAAATTTTCAAGAAAAAAAATTGGTACGCTAATTTTAATTAATTATTAATGTGAAGTTAAAAATTTAATTTTACAAAAAAATCTTCCACCTGTTTTTGAAATATGTAACAAATTTTCAAAAAATTATTTTGAATTTTTTTTTTTAAAATTAAAAATTCTTTTTTTAATTTTGATAGGTATGCAATATTATTAAAAATAGTTACAATTTTCTGAAAAAAAATAACTTCTAATCGGTTAGTCAGCTAATGAGATAGGTAATAGTTCAATGTAAAATTTAATAATTTTGTATTCTAGACATTACCTACTATTTTCGATACACCAATAAAATTTTGCTAAAATCGTAAGAGTCGCGAAAATAAAAATAATGGTTCTTTTTGAGGTGCCAATAACAACCATTTTTCTGAACTATTTTTTACTAAATGATATGCAGCTTATAACAACACTACATAAATTTATAGAATTTAAAAAAAAAAATGTGAGACAGATTTTGAGAAAAATATGGTTTTACTTTTTCGCCAAAAATCCTTTATCCTTAAGAAAATAATGAAAAAAGTATGTGGGGGAATGTCCAACAAACACTAGGCTTAGGCTGTAGTCGAACAGACAGACAGACGGTTGTTTTTGCGAGATCCACTTTTTTCGTCTTCCATATCATCGTAATGTAAAGTTTGATCAAAATCTCGAGCTAGATTTTTTGCACGAATCCATAACTTGCCGAATAGTACCTGTAAATACCAAGTAAAAATAATGAGTGACAAAGGTGCAATTGGCATTCATTTAAACGAAGCCAATTAAGAAACTTTGATTGTCATTCGTGGTTGAACACTGACATCATTATAATTATTTGCCAACATCAAACACTACTGAGATCCTGCAATGATTTATTTTCCAATTACTTTGACTAAAATCCATTTACATAAATATGGTTAAAAGTCACGTACGATTATACTTACTGATGGTAATGACAATGTTTTATGATATATATTTATAAATATATGTTGAAAGCAAATAATATTTGTTGTTTGTGGTTCAATATGACCTCTCAACGAACACCAAAAAAGAGTAATAAAAGTTTTAATACCAATGTCTATCGATCGTTAAAGTATCTCCATTTGACTATTATTAAAAATATTATTAGTATTAATAAAAAAATTTAACTAATAAGTTAAACTATGGTAGGCCAGGTCATAAGCTTTCAGAATTTTTAACCTTTTCATAACCGAATCATAGCAGTTTTCCATTAACGCCTTTTTTTTGAAAATTCGAAAACCCTTACTTATTGAACCAGTTTTTTCCTCACTATTTTCATTATCATGCACAATTGCACATGCACCATTCGCTAAAAATTAATAGATAATTTTTTTATTTTATTGCGGCATTTACAAATCAGTACATTTTCTTCTTATAAAACTAGATTTAACAATTTGGTTGCCTCAAAGATATGTCTGACTTAATCATAACTACGTTTCTTTATGTTTAAGCACATATTTTTGTCTAAATATCAAACAAAAAATAATTAAGAAACAAAACCCAAAGTAAATATTTGGTAATCATTACAATATCATGCATAAAAACTCTATCCAACAAGCTTGATTAAAATTCATGTGAATCTGAATTCGATTCCGCTTCTATTATATGTTAAGGTTTTTTTTTTTTAATTTTGGCTGTAGACTGTAATGTGCAGATGGACTACTCTTTTTTATGATTATGATTAATTATAAATTGTTTTTACAAAAGTGCTATGATGGTATAGGTACTGCAAACAAAAAATGAATACAAATGGGAAAAATTATAAAAAATAAATGTATGCAGCGATAATATACGAACCAATTTATACGCCCTTATTGTTGCTCCGACGAGTAAATAAAAATAAAAAGAAACAAACAAAAAAACAACTCTCAAATCCACGTGCCATGGCAGGAAAGAAAAATTCCATTACAAATTGCCACCTCCCTATTCCTACCTCTGAGTCTGTTGAATATGACACTGTAAAATAGCATGAGCCCTTATGTAGCAATGGAGAAGGATTTTCCCGCCAAAGACGTGACAGTTCATAAATGTATCGTCTTATACGTGATTTAAATATTTTATGCGCTTCTCATTCCGATCGAAAGAGCGTCAGCATCGTCAACGCCGCCGCCGCCGGCCACCCGCCGCCACGCCACCAATACCCAACAACCCCATATTCTTTGCCATTCAAATGGTGCGGTAGTAGATGGAGTTGAGCTACTCGTATTTGAAAAGGTGTTAACACAACATTCCTTTAGGGATAAGTTTCTTATATTGTTAGATATCGAGAATATTTTTTTTTTGTAACTGTCGCTCTGTTGAAAGCTGTCAAATGCGGTCGTAAAAAATACAATTTTATGTTAATTCCTTACTTTTTTAAACTCATAACGTTATTAACTTCTTGCAGAAAAAGTATGTCTGATGTATCTGTAAAATACACATACAAAAAAATTGATTAAAGCAATTAAACTTTTAAAACTAAATATGTGACTCACATGTTTTGTGGGTAGATGGCATTAAGGGGATGCTTTCAAAAAATATAGCATCAGATTAAGAATCCTTCCTTAAAATCCAGGATGAATTGGTACAGGTGAGCATCATTAGTTTAAATTGTATATGCCTCCAAACGTTGCTTCTTGCTCATATAAGATGTTAAGCCCGTAGCCATTAATTTCACTCAAGAAAAATATAAATGGCTCAAAGTTTTAAGACTTTGTAAATGGAAGTCATTCTCACTCTTGTAAATTTAGCAACAACAAACATTCTTCAATCTATTACCTCTCTAAGAGTACTCCAAATACTCGAATTCCTTAAGGAAACAAATTTGAAGTGTGAACCTGTGAACTGCGTAGAATGAGCCATCTCATCTAACTCTATATGGGGAACAACAGATCTTGAGGACGCAGTGTATTTAAATCAAACAATATTCATGTAAATGTAAACAGCTCTAAAGTAATTACTGTAAGCGTTATACTGGATCACCTGGATCGAGGATTTGGACCAACTTGAATTTTTTTAGGGTACAGGTGCCACCGTACCACGGGGTTTAACCAGCTGTGTTGAACGACGTCGTGTTGATGTTTCAGGACCAGCTGTAAAACTTTCACGAACAACCAATGTTTTCAGCCGATCGTCTATAACGAGGTCTACCCGTAGATACCTACTTCTTACATCTTTAACGTCCCCATATCGCTCAAATTTGGCCAATATTATGAAGTTAATATTTGAGTAAATTATTGACCGGCCATTTTTAAAAAATAATAATTATTAAATCTCACAATCTATATGTGGGATATAGTGGTCCCACCACAAGAGCACAGTCTCGACGTGCCAATGATGGTGCATCCACTCCACCCCTGGTATAGCCTGGCATAGCTCACCTCCACACACACACAGAAATTTTTCCGTAAAAGTTAGTCGATAAGAACGTGTAGTAGAAGCAACTTGCCTCGCTCATAATTAAGTCTTTTTGTTATAGAATTATTAAACTTAATCAATTTAAAAGTGCGTTTTATTTATATCGACCCACATTTTTTTTTGGACCCACATGTCCAAAACATAATAAAAAATAGTTCGAAAATAACTGCAAAATAAAAAAGTTATTATTTGTATGCATACCTATAGGAAAGGGGTTCTTGGCCCACTCGGTATTTAAGACTAAAACTTTTCTGTTGCGCATTTTTTGACAAGATCAAATAATTTTCTTATTCAATCGTTCTATGCGGCTACGACTTTTGGCATTTAAATACATACATACCTGAAAATGAAAAGCCAACATTATTTCTTGATTGATTTCAATTGAATGGTACTGAAGTCTACACAAATGAAAGCATGTGGGTTGGTTTTCTTTTTTTATTTTTATTTTCATCCGCTTACTTACGATTACTATTGAAAAGTTTTGATGTGTTGCAAATGAAACTTGAAACTCCGTGTAGAAAGTTGCCCGAAAGCATCCGTTTTTAAACGAGATGACCAACCAACAGATATGTGTGGTGATGGGTGGGTATAGGGAATCCTCTGGTATCCGGGAGTACCTCTGATGCCCTGGAGTAGCCAACTGTAATGATATACTCTACTTTGTGGATCTGTAATTTTCAGTTTAATAACATCCTTGGGACACATTTAAAAGGAAATTGGAAAAGTTTTTTTTTTATATATGTATGTATAGGTGTACCTACCTTGTTTGGTGAATTTCTTCTATTTTTGTTTGAAGAGAAAATATTCGGAGATCTGCAGGTGGACTTTTCTGGCAGAAAATATGGAAGGAACTGTACAATTGCAATTTGGCTCGGGAAATGGAAAATTTAGACATGACAATGACACAAGGGTCACATTTGTTTCTAAAGTAATTTGAGAGTTTTATCTTTCATTTATGTGGATATATGATATCATTTTAATGAATATTTGAAAAGTGATTTGATATGGCATAAGGAAGAAGCATCGTTTTCAGGGGAATTATTTCAGCAAGTAAAATAAACAAAAAAAAAACAAACATTTTTTAAAGATTTTTTTTTTAAATGTAAGTTAGGTAGGTATGTATGTATAATTGTATATACATATGTACTTACACACACTTTAGACAAAAATCAAGTGCCCTAAATTAATTGTTTTTTTTTGTGCGTAGGGCTTTCACTATTAAAATATCAAATGAAAAAAGCTATTAACAAAACACTCAAAAAATACAGATCAATTTAAAATGATACTTTTTCTTGAAACACCCTTTATATTTAATCTATTTTTTCGTCTTTTTGCAAGTTAACTTAGAGGTTGTTTTCTTGTTCTACTCCTTATGATATCCAAATGTATAAAAGGTTATTAAATGCATTATGTATGTACACGAAGTATCTAGTATTACATTCATCTTCTTTTAAAAAACAATTATGTCACACACAGGGCCGTAGCCAGGATTTTGTTTCGGGGGGGGGGGGGGGGGGGGTATGGTTGACATAATATACTCCAATTCAAAGGTTTTTAATAGTTTTTAAATAAATGTTTGTTAAGTAGGTACACAACTTACATATTATATTTTTTTTTACACTTTTTTTTACAGCAGAAAAAGTCTTGACTTTTTTTTTTATTGAGACCAAAAATGAGATCAAAAACTGTAAAAAAAATTCGACTTTTCGCATATTATTTTTAAATAGTGTACTTACATATATATTGAAAGTAACTTCTTTAAATAATGTTTGTAGATTGTGTGTTTTTCATATTGTTTTTTTTTTTTCAGGGAGAGATCGTTTAAAATATATTATTTTTTATATATTATTTTAAAAATTTGGTCATATAAGGAAAATCTTATCTTATCTTTTCTCAAAATCAACTCCACAGATTTAAATTTAAATAGTTACTAGCAGGCGTTTAGTAGAAAAATGGTTATTAATAGCCCCTCCCAAGAAACCATTTTTTTGAATTTCGCTTTTGTCGAAAATGGTTCAACTGATTTTGATAATTTTCTATGAAGAATTTTAAATAAAATTAAATACCAACATTTTCAAAAGATATTTTTTGGATTATCAAATAAAGTTTGAAATTTTTTTTTAAATCTCGATATTTCATAATAACGAATTGGTTGATTTTTATTAAACTTTGCAAAAAGCATTTTGTAACTCTATCTAGAAGATTTTTGACAGCAATTATTCTTCCAAATAGCTTTTAATGGCCTTTAGTCCATACAAATTGGCGTTTCGTCCCGGCGATCTCACTTGGACTCATCAGTTGACTAGTGAGGGCTATGTCAATACGCAATTCTTATTAAGTTCAGTTCGACTTACATGCACTTTTTGACAATAATCCAATAGGAACTATATCCAACAAGATTAAAATTCTTAATCATTAAGCTGTAAATTTTGCCCAGGGCCAGGTTTTGTTTTTATATGAAGGTTTTTATAATACAAATTCTATTATTTTTATTCTTATAACCAAAAATAACGGTACCCCCATACAAATGTTTAAAAACCGTTTAGGAACATATTTTTTTTACTCAAAAACGACTCCAACGATTTTGATAAACTTTTTTTGTAGAACAAAATTATTAAATTGAACTAGTTATGTGTATTATTAACAGTATTATATAGAACGGTTTATTTGATTTTCGACTATGTCATTATATGATTTACCGATTGAAACTTATTTTTTTTTTAACAGAAATATTTTTGAATTTTAAAATAAAAAATTTAAAATTATTATTTGAAAAGTCGATATTTTGAAAAAGGGTTGAAGATTTTGTTATGCAATTTAATTTTAACTCCATATTAATAAATACCTAAAATTGGCGTTCCAATTTTTTTTCTTAAAAATGTTAACAAAATTTTATATATATAAAAATTAATTACTTTTTTAAAACCGCTCTTTCAAATTTAGATGTACTCCATCTTAGCGTTAGGTTTAAAAAAGTTTCATAAGTATTTTAATCATTTTTTTCTAATTTTGTTAATTTAAAACATTTTTGCAATTTTAATAAAATAATTTCCATGCATGCATATGTGCAACATGGGGTTATACTGTTCATTTTTGTATACTTTCCTAATACTACCTGCAACTTAACCATGTTTTTAGAAAATGGATACATTGGCTTCCATGATCAATTCAATTCAGACTTGAGAACCACATTGTGATCGCACATAAGAGCAATTTCGTGCACGACTGGGTGTTCATATTTTTTTTTTCAAGTATCTAATTGTTCAAAAGATATAATTTTTTTTATAAAATTTAATCAAAAGTAAAAAATAATGGTTTTTTTTCATATTGTCTTTAAAATGGCAAAAAACAATAATTAATGTCCTATTTGTAGATTACAAAATTCTTTCCAAAAAAGTGAGCACATTTTCTCCATACAAGCAAATAGATAGAATCATAGCTGTTACGATTTAAAAAATGATATCAAAATACCTTACAAAATATCGTTTAAGAGTAATATAATGAAACGATGAATTCGTTATTTGAGAATTTTTAAAACCACGATGACTTCTAAACGCTTGCTCGTAAGAAAAATATCATTAACAGTTGTTAATGTTTTTTATAAAGAATAACATAATCTGAACATTTTATTTGAAGAACTTTTCAATAGCATTTATACTGTACAAAAGTTAAACATAACAATTTTTCCGAACTTTTCACAATTTGGTATCAATTTGACTATCATTTAAAATTTTTTATAAGAATGTTAGTCATGTTCTAGTTTTGCCTTCGACAATAAGTATAATGTACTTGTTACTTTGTCATGTCAACCATACCCTATTTCATCATGACCATTGGGTATACTCTATACGAAATACTTCGTTTTCCCCAAGGGATGGATGGGATACATTGTCATCAATAAATGCTCTTCGTCAAGCGATTCATCATAAGTAAATTTGAACAAAAGTCTGGCCGAGTATACCTTACCTATACCTTGCGATGAAAATACAACATCGGAAAGGATTTCCATTATTCCCAATATCAGATATTAAAGTAATGGGAGATATTGGTGAATCCTTTTTTCTTGTTCATACATCCAAAGTTTTTGTGAATTTATGGGTTTTATTTTGTGATTTATGGCAGCACAAGGGAATGCATTCGCATGCAGACACAAAAAAAGAAGAACTATACACAATACATTTGGTATAAGGAACATGAAGTGCCACCGCTAGAACAGCATCAAAACCTCTCTTGTGTTTTACCCGCACCAACAACAAAGCAACCACATGAAATGTTGGTGGTGTACAAAAATTGTATGACGGGTGGAACTGGAACCTCTTCAGTTCCCCGAAGCTGAAGCTTGAAAATGCAACTATGGATATTTGCGAGCACTTTGCAGAATTTTATTTATGATGGCTGACGGCGAAATTTATAGATCACAAAACTAAGAAAAATGTGAAAGACAGCCTTGCACCTACGAATATGTATAGGTATACAATTTTATCTAGGATATACGAATGATATGTACATGGAACAGCAAGTCCTTGTTCTTAAAAGATTGACTTTAATAACACACTCACATAAAACTAAAACCACATAGTCGTAATAAAAATGAAGTCAATATTTTTATGAGAATAGTTTTATGCAAATTTATAAACTGGAGAGAGAAGTTATTTTATGCTGAACAATAAAAAATGTGATATCATTTAGTTGGTAGACTTGTATAATGTAGGTACATATATGGTAGTGTTTTGAAATTTTCTTCTCTATAGGACCTCGGTAAATCGTGGAAAATAATAATTATATTAGTTGTTTAAGGTTTAAAGAGGCACTGCCAAACGTAAAATTTGTATCAAAGTGAACAAAGGAATTAGTATTTCAAAATGTGTGGTATCCGGTGGCGTAATGGTTAGTGCGTAGGACTGTCATGCTGGAGGTGTATCTCTTTTGCCATCAATAAGAGCCTCTCGCCTTAGCCGTTTGGATTCGGTAGAAAATTGTAGGTCCCCTCCATTCCTGCAAACAAAGAAAACGCACACAGGAATGGTTGAGACTGAGAGTTGTAAATCAATAGGCCCTGGCCTATCGTCGACTACATAATATACATACTTATAATTATATATTATATATAGACATCTGGCCGGAATTCATATATTTTTGTGTCACTTAATTCTGCACAAATTGCTTTAATCACTTTTATCCAATATAACGTATAGGATCTATACTATAGGTAAACTTAGCTGCCGCAGAATCTTAAAGAAAAAAGTCAATTTCTATATGGAGCTTAATGCAACATTATGTGTTTGGTTTGGTTCCAACAATACGTCGCTACATTCCATACAGCCAACGAAACAATCAATTTATTGAATGAAACTTTAGGTGAGCGCCATTATCTCGCGTCGTGGGCCTGTAGCCTGGCCTCCAAGATCGTGTGATATAACACCGATGGACAATTTTTTGTGGGGTTATGTGAAGTCGCTTGTCTACGCAGATAAGCCCGAGACGATTGACGCCTTGAAAGAGAATATTCGACGCGTTGTTGCTGACATTCGGCTCCAATTGCTGAAAAAAGTGGTCGAAAATTGGGCCTTTCGGCTGGAATTTATTCAAGCCAGCCGCGGCGGTTACTTGCCAGAAATCATTTTTAAAACATAATGACAAACTCTTATCCTTATAATAATGCTAAATTCTTGGCCATAACATTAAATAATATGCGTTTTATTTCTTCTTGAAAACCACACGTCTAAAAAAACACCCTTTTTAAACAACATATAATAACAAGTATAAAAATAAAAATATTTGGATGGATATAGCCATTTTGTTTCAATAATATAAATAGAAAATGTTTATGTTCGTTTACTATTTAATTTTCAATTTTTGTTCTTAATCAATAAAGGTGGGAAGGCGGTTTGGAAAAAAAACATCGGCTTGTTTTTCTTCGTATAGATATAAACTGGAGCAGGAACGGATGTTATTTCTCTATGCATAATTCATGTTAAATAAGCATTATTCGAGTGGGTATATTTTGTTTTGCTTTTTTTAAATATCTACCTTAAGAAAAAAGAAATTTGTAATGCAGAAATCAAACCAACTTGAATATGAATCCCATCCATATCTTTTAGCTGCTTTTTGGGAAGATCTTATAAAAAAATATTCTCCTGATAATTTTCCTATTCGCTAATCCGTATGCCATTCTCTGAGCATTGAAGAGTTAATCTTTTTTATTTTTATTTAAATGCATTTTAAAGCACTTCCATTTTTTTTGTAGCTTAAGGCAATTGTGCTTCTATCGTTTTTTTTTGAATATTAAAGCTTTATGCACATTTTTTTTCAACATACACAGTTAAAAAAATCTTGTACATATAACGGGTGATTTTTTGGCTGGTTTGGTTTTGGCAACACTGGTTTTGACAGCTGACGTGTGTTTAGTACCTTGTGTCACTGTCAAACAGCTTCAGTTTGGCTTGCAATTTAACCATGGATCGTCTTACAAATGAACAACGCTTGCAAATTATTGAATTTTACTATCAAAATTCGTGCTCCGTTCGAAATGTTCATCGCGCGCTGCTTGTGTTCAGCGATGAGGCTCATTTTTGGTTGAATGGGTACGTAAATAAGCAAAATTGCCGCATTTGGAGTGAAGATCAGCCAGAAGCATTGCAACAGCTACCAATGCATCCCGAAAAAGCCACTGTTTGGTGCGGTTTATGGGCCGGCGGCATTATTGGGCCATATTTCTTCAAAGATGATGCGAATCGCTACCGAGCGATGATAACAAACTTTATTTTGCCCGAAATGGAAGTTCTTGACTTGCATGATATGTGGTTTCAACAAGACGGTGCCACATGCCACACAGCACGCGAAACAATGGCGCAATTGCGAGGCGAGTTTGGTGAACAGTTAATTTCACGTTTCGGGCCGGTCAATTGGCCGCCTAGATCGTGCGATTTGACACCATTAGATTATTTTTTGTGGGGGTATGTCAAGGCTAATGTCTATAGGGACAAGCCCACTTCGATTGACGCACTGGAAGCCAACATCCATGCATTCATTCGTGAGATACCGGCCGATATGTGTGAAAGAGTATGCCAAAATTGGACTCAGCGGATGGGCTACCTGAGACGCAGCCGCGGTCAACATTTGCATGAAATTATCTTTAAACATTAAATTGCAACGTTCAAACTATCGATTCAAATAAATATTTCATTCATTTTTTCGAATTGTTTGTGTTTTTTTTTTTAAAAAAGTTCTAAACCTCTTAAAAAATCACCCATTATAAGCTTCGCACTAAAAGTATCTTCATCTGCATGCTGTGAATATTATATGGAACGTTTGAATAGAATTTTATACATATGAGAATATTCCTCTTTCTGCACGAACTTGTGATAATGGAAAACTGGATGCAAGTGAAGATAACAGTATGATAACAAAGTTTGTTTATAGACTAGAATAAAATGACGATGAACACTTGTGCCTCATAGCATACCATAGAATACATTTATACACATATTCACAGATATGCAGGATTCTCTTATAAAAAGTGCAAGTATATGTATATGTTCGTATAGGATATTTGCACTTCATCTTCATTGTTTTATCTCTCATAAATATTATTCCAGACTTCTTTTTTGGTTGGATTATAGGCTAGGCGGAAGGAATGGAATGGAAAGCAAATACATTTTCAGTTGAAAATTCCACGAAGAAAATAAATTGCAAGAGAAGGATTAGAAACTCAAAGACTAAAATGTTTAAACACAAATAATATTTGAATAAGACCGATGAAAATAAGCAATATGTAAGTAAAATATGATTTAAAGAAAACAACATGGAAAAACTTTCAACAGTCAAAGAAAATCAATCAATCCAAATTTGCAGTTGTTTTTTGTAGTTAAAAAAAATTTGCCGAAATTTTGCAGTGTTTAAAAAAAAATTCAAAAAAATTATAATGCACCGCCCACTTCAATGTGAAGTTAGCATGAACTGTAGCTCAATAAATGGCGAGTTGTCGCATGGAACTTGCTGCTCACTGCTTGGACGAGCCCTAAAACAGTAACATTCCGTGAAAATAAGTTAGCAAACATACATTTGTAATTTGTCAAAGTATGACACATGGAGTTAATATGATGCTTAAAAGAAAAAAAACGCTCTTGGTGATTTTAACTTTGATAATGTTTCAAAAAGATGTTACGATGCTTACTGGTTTAAAATTTGGAAAATCCTCTTTTAAACCAAGCATCAGACTGAAAATGCTTTAACATCGTACTAAATCTTCTTTCTTCTTCTAAATCTTTGTGGCATTGTGTTTTTTTTCCTATGCAGCTAAATAATATTGGACTGAGTTGTCATCCCTAGCGTGCTTAGCATTAGCCAGACCAGAATATCCGAGAGGTTTTTCATTTAATCTAACTGATTTATATAATTGACTCTATTGTAAACTATGTACAACACAAAATCCAAAATAGTAATCATGCCTCAAACATATGATATTCTTAACAAAATTATCTTAACAAAATAATTACAATGACCTCACGCACGGTCAGGCCCGATTGTGACAAAAATGAAAGCTCTCATAATACATAAGGATAAAGCTATTAGTCCAACATAGTGTCACCCATGGGGAATATGATGGTGCAGTATTACGTGACCAAAATGAGAGAATTGCGTGTCACTGATGATTTATCAACACGATTCCTATAGTCCTGATGGGAATTAGCT
Source organism: Leucozona laternaria (assembly GCA_932273885.2). NCBI lineage: Eukaryota > Metazoa > Arthropoda > Insecta > Diptera > Syrphidae > Leucozona > Leucozona laternaria. The sequence goes on along the minus strand of OW026368.1, from coordinate 114,608,000 downwards.
TGATCTTATCAAAGCGAAGTACATTTATTTTAATGGAAGGCAAATAACCCCTAATGGACATCTTTCGACTAATGAAACTCACTCCACGTAATTGTTCTTTGTCCCACGTATGCGGTTTTGACCTTGTCCTTGCAATAATAAATTGTTCTTTTCAAAGTCATTTCGATACTATCGAATCATTGCAATCGGTGCATTTTTAACTTAAGCTGAAGAATACACACATATGTAGGTGAATAGGATCTGAAACTAAATTTTAAATAATTTTCTGGAAAGAAAATATTGGAATATGTTAAATATAAATTTCGAGCATATTATAAGATTACCCACATTATTATTATTTTTATAAATACATTCATAGATATTCTTTAAAAAATAAAAATATTTTATGAATGTATTTTGTATTCCTCACAATAATTGCATGACCTTAATGGCCGTTCATGGCAACAAATTACTTATCTAAAATCACCCCGACTATTTCAAGGCCCTGCAATAAAAATTGAATTACTTTGCAGCTCGTCTATATTAAAAATAAAAAAAAAAAAAACGAAACATAATAAGTATTATTATAGTCGCATATAGTGACAAGAGACACAAAATGCAATGCTTCAGCAGAACTTGATTTTTAATCAGAAAATTGATTACCATATAGCTAATTACCTGAAAGTAATATTCATGATGTGATCATTTCTTCACTACCTATATTATTTTGAATTGAATTTGAATTACTTAATTGAATTTGAATTGTATATTATACTAAATACTTGCAAGTCACACAAATGCGACACACTCTTGTTAATAAAATCAGTAATATTGCAATGAACGAAATCATTTCCCGGTTGCTCTCTGCTCTAATTGCGAATGAAATGACGAGAACAAAGACTTATTTAGAAACAAGAGAACATCTTTTTTTTTAAATAGCGATAAAAGTTGTTTTTTGATGTGTAAACATCTATGCTGGCGGTAGAGTGAAAAAAAAAAACGTGAACGTTCGTGTGCAACGTTACGTCGTGCACTTTACGTTGTAGCACGTTACGTTACGAATCTGATTTGCCCCGACCAAAACAAATTGATTTTAACGCGACCGACAATTAGATTATACTTTATCGCGACCACTCATTTATATTGATTTTGCCAACGACGAAAGCAAATTGTTTTTAGCGCGACCGACGATTTTATCATTTTAACACTTATATTTTTATATTTTTTTCTTTAATTTTAAATTATTCCCCGAACAAAATGGACGCGACACTAGTAATTAAAAAGAAAACAAAATCAAAACAAAAATAATAATAATAATAGTCAGCTGTAGGGATTGACAATTGACTGTAGGTATGGTAGGTCAATGGCTGTAGGTATGGTAGGATATCGGGTGCGTTCAATGATACAAATCTGAACTTAAATTCTACGTTTACATTATACTGCTTTTAAACGATGCAATTTCTTCTTGCAATTTTTAGGCACGTAGGCGAGGGACGTAGGTGGCTGGGATATACAAAATAGCTGAGGTTGAACAACTTGCAGAGTTATCGGCTACTTTTGTACTTGCACAAAGTTAACATTCATTAAAAATCACAGCGTCCAATTCCATAGGCGATTGATGATGTCAATCGATTGAAACTTCGTTTTTAGTGATTTCCGCTGACAACAACTGCAAATAAATATTCTAAAAACTCAAGATATATAATTCGCCGGCTATCTCATAGTGACATTCATTTGAGGTTCGTTCAGTATAAAATTAAGATTGAACTTTTTGTAAGTTTTACTCTATGGAAAGATGGAGTGTTTCATAAGGGTTGCTGTCAGTCAAACCATTAAGTTCCTTTGGAATTTGGGTACGGTGTCATTTAATTGAAACCACGGTTTTCGTGCTCTCCGCTGACAGTTGTTGTTTGTCGATGCTCGGAGAGTGATTACCATAAACAATAACCATGTGTAATGTGAAGTCATCTTAAAGTTGAGAGTGAACTACGAAGCAGGACCTTTCAGTACCGAACCTTCACCGTTCGTTGGACACTTCACCACCAGCCTTTTATTGCTTGGAAATTTCGTTACAGCGGTTCCCCCACTGGGTATTTCGCTGCCGTTCTTTCAACACTAAGCTTTTTAAGCACTGCCTACAGATAGGTAAAATTAGGCACTTGGACAAACGTTGATGTTTACACATATTTAACCGTGAGTCCCGGCACTCACATATTTTTTTTTTTTTTCAAAACAAGCTATAGAATATTAGTATGTTTTATTAAATGTGAACAAATCCCAATTTTGTAAAAAAAAAAACTTTTAAAATTATTGGCGCTAAATTTTAGACGTCTGAGTACGAGGTTAAAGCATTTTGAGTACAACATTAAGTTAAAAAGAGGGGGACATAGAGCTCCAAATTTGCAGTTATGTTTGCAGTACCAGAAAAAATAACCCAAAAGTTTGAAATCCCCAATTTAAAAAAAATTGTCATACTTCAAAATGAAAGCTTGTCTGGTTGTTGAAAAAAACAGCATGTACTGCTAACTTCACTGAGATTACACCCACTATTTGATGAACTGCAAATCCTTTACGATTTTTTTCTTTTATCGACCCAACCTAGGCTCTAACTATTTGTCACACCTCATGCGAATCACCCTGTATAGTAATTGTGCTTGTATAACATGTTTCAAAGAGTCCACACAAAAATTGTTACTATCGTCCATCCCAAATCATATTAAGACGAAACTAGTAAGCCTATCGAATAACTAAGGTTGAATTGTTTATTTTTTCAAGAAAAAAATGACAAAACTTAAAAAAATTAAATTATTGTTTTCTGTAAATTTCACTTTTTACTTGCGATATAAATGTACTATTATGGCAAGTTATGGATTCCTGCACAAGACCGAACTAGAGATTTTAATCAAACTTGACAAAACTATGATAGCGAAGACGAAAAAAGTGGTTCTCGCAAAAGCGTCTGTCTGTCTGTTCGACTACAGCTTAAACGGATGGGTTGATTTTCTTTAAACTTGGTACCTCGTCGTTTTTGGAAATTCCTCCCACATAGTTTTTTCATTTTTTTTAGGACCAAAAACATAATAACGGAAAAAATCTTAATTTTCTCAAAATCGGCTCCACAGATTTTTTTAAAAATTAAATTTATTTAAAAAGTAGTTATAAGCTGCCGTTTAGTAAAAATAATGGTTCAGAAAAATGGTTACTAATGGAACCTCCCAAAGAACCATTTTTTTTTTTTGATTTTCGCTTTTATCGAAAACGGTTCAATTGATTTTGATCTATTTTCTTATGAAGAATGATTTATACATTTTAAATAATATTATGTACCAAAATTTTCCAAAAAATGTTTTTTGGATTTTTAAAAAATTTTTTTTTTTGAAAACTCGATTTTTCAAAAACATATTTGGTCGATATTTATTAAAATTATTAAAAAGCATTTCTTGACATTATCTAGAAGATTTTAGACAAAATTTATTAATATAACCAAAAATAACGGTACCTCCCATACAAATGTTTAAAACCGTTACCGAAAATCTTTTTTTCCTCAAAAACATTTCTACGATTTTGATAAAATTTTTGTTGTGTATCGAAATTAGTAATGTCAGAAATTTAAAATTATTAAATTTTTCATTGAACTATCATCACAGAACATGCCTGCTTTTAATAACTTATTTATATCGAGAGTATACTGTATTATTATTTTGTCTTTAAGAAATTTTTAAGTCTTCCTTCCGATGCGTCGATAAATCTATTTGTAGAAACTCACTGATGCAAACCCTGCCTATAAGTTGATGCAGTCTAATTTATTGCCACCGTGCATGCCACGCCCCTAACCATCTACCACAACGGTGGTATTTTTAATGTATAAAAACCATCCCTTGATTACATTGTTTGCTTTTATTAATTTAATTGTGCTTTCCATGGAAATTAAGCGTTTTATAGTTTGTATTTATAATTGTATGTATATGTTGTCAGTTTGTGTGTGAGTCTATAAAGAGAGATAGTGTAAGCTATAATAATAAGGTGGTAGTCTGGGAGGTTCGAGAGCAGATATGCAAACAGCAAGCCCCATTTACAAATGTTTACTGTCATGTTTTATATACACGGTTATCATTTCACATAAGCTACTGGTATGGTTGCTTTTTTTTTTGTGATAAGGCTTTTGATGTATTAATTATATTTTATTGTAACATTATTTTAATCCTTTGTGTGTATAATTTATTTGTGTTAATGTTTTTTTTTGTAAAAATAAATTGGATAAAAATAAATAATTAGGTACGAGGAATGCGAATAAATGGTATATTATAATTTATATTGAAAGCTTTTATTAACAAAAGCTCTCCCAGCTTTTTCAAATCAGCAATAGTTTATTTAATTGGCCTTATTAAATTTTCTATAGAAAAATGACATACCTAGATAGTATAGGAAATTAAAACAGATTTAATGGTTTGTTGAATAATTTAATTTAAAATTGTTTATATAATTATGAGGTTTAAAACGATTAGCTTTAAGGAAATAAACAATTATTTGGCTATCAATTTGATCAAGATAATGTTATTCGAAAACAAAAAAAATATAAGATATATAAAAATCAAGAAATACAGAGACACATCAAGCCAATTCGTTGACCAAAGTCTGTTAAAATTTGGAAATTCTTAAGCTCGTTTTTAAGAAGCTAGGCTTTAATTTTTAGAACGTGGGTGCTTAAATTAAGTCAAAACAAATTCATTTTCAGAACTCAAAAGTTACGTTTTAGACCGGTCTAAACTTAAATTAAGCTTGTGTATTGTGTTATATCTTAACTTAAGAATGAAATGGACATTGTTTGAATTTCTTTGTCCCCCTGAAAGCGGTAAAGGTATGTACAAAATGTTTGCTTTTTTTTCTGAAATCAGATAATGTTGACTCGTTCCACCGAGTAGTTGAAATTTCCTATCGAAAATACAGTCCTTGCATTCACGTTTAAGACTGTTTTGGCTTCATTAAATTATGAATATTCTTTCGTTCCTTATTTTTGTTTAAATTTATTTTTTTAAGATTAACTCAAGATTGTATCGCACTTAATTTAGGAAAGATGATAATATTTTGAGATTAAAGGACATTAATACAGTGACAGTTTGTGTGAAAAAATTGAGTAAAAAGGTATGTAACCTTTTCACATTTTTATAATAATCAAGGTGACGATTCAGAGTCCGTTTGTACTTTGAAATCCTACGAAATTTGAAAAAAATCCAATTTAACCTTAATATATTATCATAGTACTGAAAATGCTTTAAAATCGTACTAAATAAAGCACCCTTAAATTTAATTTCTTGTTGGACATTTTCATGCCCGAAATGTTACCTTTAGTCTTGTTTTCGTGAGAAATATTTGAAGCACACTTAAAAGTTCTCACCAAAGTGATGTGAATTTATGTTAGTCGGGCTACAAAAGTCTTTTTTATAATGCTGTATTTAATTTTGACTGGTAAAACAAAGGTAAAGTAATAATTGTTACGTAGAAACAGAGCTTCAACGGACAGAGCTAAGATATTTTTCGAAAATACAGCTATTATCTTACCTTGAATTATATTGAATAAAAATGTACAAGTTTAGGTGAAGGAAATAAAAACTTGAAAAAGATATCAGTCTTCTGTGTTTATAAAATAATAATAAAAAAAAGCAGGTAACATTAATAATCCAAACTTATGATAAAATCTCTGTTTAAAAGTCCATGTTGGCATACCTACCTATTTAGAAATATTATCCAAGAGATTCTTTGTGATTCCATTGTTCATTATTATAAATTTGACCTTCGTACAAAAAAATAAAAACAAAAACAACTGTCGTTGCTGTGTTGTATTTGTATGATCCTTGCTATAAGATGGTCGACGTTAAAATTAAGATAAAAGAAATTCATAGAAACCCATTAAATTGTCTTCGAACAAATTGTAAATAATAAAAATCTCATTGAAAAGTCTCACAATAAAGTTTGGCAAAGGGGAAGCGGCTCTTTAAATGTCACCAGAAACTCATTTCATTATATGATGAAGGCTGTTGCTTTTACTGCTGCTGTTATGCCTCTGTTGCTTAGTGCTTCTATTGTCCTTGTGCCACCAACCCACCAACACGAGTCTGCCAACGTCTTCTATATACATATACACGCCAACACCACCTCCATCTCCGCAGCGGCACCTACTGTTAAACTTGAATGGAACTTGGTTGAAGCCACAAAACATTAAACTTTTTAATAAAATTTTAAAACAATGGCTGCGATGTGAAAACTTTGCCCTACTCTACCGAACCCATACACGCCGATGGCTGCCTGTTTCCATGGCTTGTGTAATATTATAGCGAGTGACATACACCCGACATCAACCCAACCACCCTTCGTTATAAGTATGACACTCAAGCCACCATATATACAGTAAAGGATACAAAATTTTTCCTAACAAAAAAATCAAAGTTAAACAAAGAAACCAACAAGGATACTAATGCATGCCAAAGCCCTGGCTCTTCCTCTTCAAAGAGCACGGATAAAAAATCATATTCCAGTCGAAACTTTTCAAAGAGCTTTTTATTTTCTTCCCGCTACCATCGCATCGCAGGCCATGCCAATATAAATAAATGGCTTAGCAATAAAAACTGGCAGTATTGCAAATTGGTCGAATCCAACGTTGATGTGGGAATCCGCTATCTCATTTTTGATTTCCACACCACAAATACCAGAACTCTGAAAGTATGTAGATACTTTGCATTCGCTTGAAATCCTCTGGTTAATCCTTTTTGTCAACACTTTCGCTCATTGATGGAAGAATTAAGTACTTAAAATGACAGACTAACTTCTGGATTAATAAATCTTTATTCGTGTTTTTTGTTTTGTTTTGAAAAATCTGAATCACTCACTCTTTGACGGTGCAGCGTGACACACAGTGGTCCAATGTGTATGGCACTGAAGGATTGAATCTATCAGTATAATTTATTAAAATCTCGAACATAAGGTTCTTATACGAGATCACTGCTCGAAATTCAGGTTTTCAAAATTTTGTTACGTCAAAATTCAGTATATTTTTTCAAATTCTGCGTATGCCACAAGTTCTATGTGGACAAAATTCTGTATTTCAAGATTCTGTGCATTTAAAATTCGGTATTTCTAAAATCTGATTGTTCAAAATTCTGTATTACGAAATTTTGCTAAGGAATACTGAAACAATTCTGTATTACAAAAATTACCATATTCATAACAAAAATTTGTATATATTTAAGGACTAATTTAAATTTATTTACCAGTACCTACACTGAAAACGAAATTCTTCGCGAAATTATGAAATTCGTTACATTAACTGTGTTTTCACTAACTCAACTGAAAACTCGACGACACAATGAAACACGTCATTTAAAATATATGTTTCTTGATGAATGTTTTATTGGCCTTCATAATTTTATGCACGAAATTCATAGAGATTTTTAGCTCATTATTTGTGCGATACTCGCAAAGATAGGTATACCTACATCTGAAAGGTCTTAGTGACCGCATAAAAGGTCAACAAGCTTTAAAAATTGGGCCACCAAGGATTTTTTTACGAATTTTTAAAGTTTTTTTCAAGGTCGCATAGACAGTGACCGTGAAAAGATCTTTGAAAATTCATTTAAAGACACCTTTGGCTGACCAACTACTGATACTAATAATTGGCCTTTTATAAAGTAACTAAAACCATTCAGACGGTATACCTTTTTGGCCAATATCCCATTTTACGGGGTACTAAGACCCCGAAACAAAAGTATAATCATCTTAAAAGAAGACATTATGAAAAAAAAGTGGATTTTAAAACTGTCACTGTCACAAAGGACTGAAGAATCCATAAATAATTTCTTATTTGTTTTTGAACCACTGTATCTATAATATGTTGAAATTGCAGCCCGTTGGATGCATAAAGCTAAAGTCATAGATTTTTAGAAACCCATCTTATTTGAAAAAAATGTCAAAATCTCGCCAAAGGAAATGTGACAGTCCCACTTGTGAAACGTCTTATCGACTAATCTAACGAAAATACAGATTGGTATATGTCTGAGGAGAAGACGTAAAAATGGGGTCTCGCAAAAACGTGCATCTGTCTATTTTTGTTGCTACAGTCTAAACGGATGGGTCGATTTTCTTGAAACTTGGTATATAGCGTTTTTTAGAGATTCCCTCGACACGATTTTTTCTTTTTTAGGACCAAAAATAACGGAACCTTTCATACAAAATTGTTGGGCCAGAAAGGAAAATCTTATTTTTCTCAAAATCTGCTCCACATATATATTAAAAAAAAATCAGTAAAATTAAATATGTGTGGCTTTAATTAGAAAAAATGGTTCCGAAAAATGAACTAATGCCCAATGTAATAGTTTTTTTTAATTTCACTTTTCTCGAAAACTCGATCATTTTTTTTTTTAAATGATTGACATGTTTCAAATTATATAGTGTACCAAAATTTTTAAAACATTTTTTTTTTTAATTTTTAAAAAAAGTTTGAAATTTTGTTTGTGAAAATTCCACATTACAAACAAAGGTGGATGATTTTTTTTAAATTTAATTTAAAATACTTTAAATTTTGCAACAATTTTTTTCTTAAAAATATTAAGGTACAAACATTTTATTTATAAAAAAATTATTTTTGTTTCCAAGTTGAACCACTGTGCGACGACCGGCTCCGGCTCCGGCATCGGCACTGCTTTGCCTATACAAAGAAGAAGAAAAAGATATCTTGTAGTAGGAAATTAATAAAAATAAAATAAAACGCCTGACAGTATATAGTGTATATAGTATAGAAGAATTCTCATGGCAGTATCCGGGCATCTGCAAAAATTCTTTTCCTCAAATACAAACTTTTGAAACTTTTCCGCTTTTTTCCCCAACATTTCACAATTGTTATTGGAAAACTTTCTTTTCTGCAATAAAGGTTTACATTAAATTTTTCAATGTGCTGGTTGACTTTGGCGGCGTAAGAAAAGTAATAACGGATACAAGCAAGACAAAAATAAAAATAAAAAAAAGGAAATCGTTTCAGCCAGGAAGAGAGGCACACAATAAAACACGCAGTGTTATATAAGTTTATGCCTATCTCTTTGTATAGGCTTTTTTTTTGGTAAACCTTAGGATTAATAATATTAATTATCCCGCACAGATAAAATATTCTAGAACTCAGAATATTTTGAAATTCTATAATGTATGGAGCTATTAGCATCATCGTTGGAATTCAGGTGGCGCAGGATTATCTACCTATAGGTGTGTATTTAAACATTTCCATATGTTTGGGGGGTAGATCTAGGCAAGAACTTGGTAGAAAACAAACACGTTTGGAAAATTAACAAAGTTGTTTCATTAGTTTAATTGATTTTTGCATTAAATTCTAATTAAAATTCATAACATATTCGCAATGTGGGAGCGCTGTTAGCTAAAATCCTGCTGTGTCTACCCATCAAATTAATAATCCTAACTAATTAAAAAATAAACTTTTCTTTCTTTCATATACCGCTTGAAGGGTAATGAATGACATTTGAGAGTATATTATATTCATAATAAATATTAGATGCCTTTAGGGAATACAAATCTTGCAACCCTGATTTTATTTCTTTTTGCTTTCCTGATGGGAGTGGATTTGAAGAATGTAACAAATTATATTCGATAGGTATTAGATGGACATGGTCAATTCTTAGAACTTGAATCCGATTTGTCTTTACAATGGAGCTACATTGCTTGGGACCTTCAGTTCTATAGTTGGTTCATCCCTTTGTTAGAGAATTATAATTTTGTAAAATTGAGCTTCAAAATATGACCCAGTCAACGGAATAATAATCATGTGTGTTTGTTAACTAGAAATGTCGTACGACGTGACGTAACACAACTTGCTGTCAAATCCAATACAATTTTTTGAAAAGTAGCCAAATGTAGCAAGAAGTTTCAAGTAAACAAACACACATAATTTATATGTGTTTGTGATGTTAGGGAGAGCGGGGATAAAAGTAACACTTTTTGCTAAAACCGATGCTCCTTCTTATGTGTTTAATCGACCAAACCTTTTATAAATTGTAAATCCATGTTACAGCTACATAATCCACCACAAAAGTTAAGCAAAGTCTACTTCCAAAATGTCAATATATAGCATTAAAAAAAAAATTTTCAAAATACAACTAACCCCACCATGAAATTTGAGACAAACAACATAACTTAAAAGAGAAGGATATTCACACATATATTACATAAACACATATATTTAACCAAAACACAAATGCATGTTTTAAAAAAACAACCAGCACTGTATCTCTTCCGAGTAAAAAGGAAGACCAAAAATAAAAAAAAAATGAAAAGTTACAAATATGACAATTTTGGCCACTACCCTCACAACTTCTTTTATTGATGTCCAATAAACAAATGAAGTAGATATGCCAGTGTCAGTAGCTATGGAAAAGATGCAAATTTTTCTATTTCACGGCGTTCTTAATTTTAAAGGGAACACTGGTTTTTTAGCTGTTACTTCTTACCCCGGTCTCCCCTATAGTATTTTTGGAAGCTCTCTTGATCTCACAAATATTTACCTCTCAACGTCAAAATTTTAGGTTGAGACGGATGCGTTTTAGTTGCGCATGTGACTACATTATTTTGAAGCAATTCCTACTCCGGTGACATATCCCATTACCAAACAAGGTACCAGGGCAAGTACACATAATTCAAAATTAGAGATTGTGTTAGCATATCTTCATCATCAACTTAAGTAAAAAAAAATAACAAAAGAATATAAACGGTATACTTATACCATTTCTGTTTTAGCTCCTCTAATCGCCTTCTTTGTCTATGAGGTGGTATCATAACAAATTATGCAAATCCAGCAGAATATGGGTTTATGTGGAAACGTGGGGTTTAAACACCTAAGAGTAATATGATCGAATAAATATTCCATTTGCAAGACACCTATAGACTCTTATCGAGTTAAAATTAAATTTACATTTCTCAGTAGGTACCTATGTATATATATGTATATACCCCAACTAATGGCATTCGTATCCGTATATTCTTGAAGCTGTCCTTACGCCCGTCGTCCTTTTCACACAAAACCCCATTCCCAAATGCACTCACATACACACACAGACTCGAGACGGCAATGGCAATTTTTAAAGTGGCACATACAGGGATGGATTTGATCAACGGTGAAATTTAAGAGAATCAAAGGCCCAAGAATGAGTACCGTACCGAGACTTTGACTTAACATTTGTTCCAGTAAAATTTTCTACAGTTGTAATTACATATTTTAAAGCGTGTGTGGGCCTTACAGAGAATTGAAGAATTTTGTAAGTAATATTACACCAATTTCCTTGCAAGCCCCGAGGAAATTGGTCGAAAAAAAACGACGTCGGGACTAAGAAATTTACATACATGTTAAATGCAAAAACAGCTAATCCCCTTCGGGCTTAACCTAAGCACGGAGAATTCTCGGGGCTTAACTTAAGCACGGAGAAAACTGTGTTACCAGCGTGAATTGCATACTTCTTATCGATAGTTTATATGGAATGGAAACTCCATTTTGTTCATGTAATGGCGTGCCTAATCTCCGATGTATTTTTTTTTTTATCAAAACACTCCGGGCTTGCAAAAAAACATAGCCATCTATTATTAAATTGATGAGTTCTGTAATCAAATTATTTCAGTCTTATATCTATATACCTTACCTTAACCTTATCATTAATTTTCCATGACTCTGGCGCATAAATCAGGCTGAGTTTGACCGATGGCATGGGTTATGTTGGCTTTGAGGGCTGCTGTAGTTTGTGGCTTATTCGCACCTGCGACTTCAGAAAACCTACAAGAAAAAGTCTAACGGGGTAAGATCGCACGATCTCGGGGGCAAGTTCACATCACCTCCACGTGAGATGACCATGCATTCGAATCGCTCGTGCAAAATTTCTAATTTGGTGTGTTCTGTATGGCACATAGCACCTTCCTGATGAAACCACATGTCGTTGGTGTCTATATCATCCAATTCAGGCCAAAAGAAGTTGGTAATCTTCGACATATAGTGCTTGCCGTTGACGGTGATGGCCTGGCCAACGTCGTTATCAAAGAAATATGGATCGATGACCCCGCCTGTCCAAAATCCACACCAAACAATGACTTTTTCCGGATACATTGGACGTTCTTGGATCTCATTTGGATTGGTATCATCCAAAATGCGACAATTTTGTTTACTAATGTACCCATTAATCCATAAATGGGCCTCATCGCTGAAGATGATCGTAAAAATCGTGTTAAATGGGCGAAGCGCGCGAACATTGCCCGAACAGAACACTCACTTTGATTAAAAATTTTGTATCATTTGCATGTGTTTTTGAACGCTATATTCGTTCATATTGATTTGACAAAATAGGTTGACTTAATGACAGCCAATTTGACAGATGTAGCTTCAACAATATGGCCACTATCAACTGTCAAAGTTCGGAAGTCCCTATTGGCAGACCCTTTATAAAAGGCTGAAACGAAGAACTGCAAGGAAGAGTTTTCAAAAATATTAAATTAATACATCTTTGGTGTGCTTATCAAAATTAGTTAAGCCGGTACCAATGAATTTTAAAAAATTAAAACGATTTTATGTAATTTACCAAACAAATATAATTTTTTTAAATATTTTTCCAGATTACTCATTTTATAAATTCTTAGTAGATATGTATGTGGGCGGAGGGAAGGGATTAAATTATAATTAAGTTAATTTAATTTTAAATAGTTTTAATTCAACAAAGTTATTGATTTTAATATAAAAAAAGAGTTTTTTTTTAATTCAAATAGTTTAATTAGAAAAACAATATTATAAAATATAATGTCTTGACTTTAATTTGACTTTGACTTGACTTTCATTTGACTTTTTCTTAGTTTGACTTTACTCTACCGAATGAATGTTAGTTGCGTTAAGTTTTATCTATAGACTTCATAATTTGTACATAATATTCTTTACATGAAAATGGAATGTTTTGGAAATATTAAAATAAACTACAATAGTGTAAATGCCCAAAGTTTGATACTAATTTAGGATGATTTGTGTTGTAAAACGTAGTCATCCTACATGTATTATTGTCTACATCTTTTAAAATTATCGCAATCGCAATAATAGCATTATTTATGTAGTTTACTTTGCCCTCCGCTAATATCTACCATCAATTTTTTCCAAAGGAGAACATTTCAATATAAATTTTTGTTTTTTTTTTCAAATGACTATCGATATGAACACAAACTCAATTGTTTCGAGGGTGGAATTTTCGATTATATTCCATAATTCTTCACCTGTACCTAGTTTTTGTAGATACAAGAAATCGTTGGGCTTTTTGATGTGTAAACATCTATGCTGGCGGTAGAGTGAAAAAAAAACGTGAACGTTCGTGTGCAACGTTACGTCGTGCAACGTTACGGTGTGCAACGTTACGATCTGCATACTAGGATGGGTGCGTTCAGTGAAAAAAATCTTAAAATCCTCTTCAAGCAAAAAGAAGTCCGTTTTGGATCCGCGCACTTTGATGTTTACACATATTAACTGTGAATCCCGGCACTCACACAAATTTTTTTTATTATTATAGTTGTCTTATGGCTTTATAGCGTCAGTGTTGTCGCTTTTATTATTTAATATCGCCATCAGATATTTTTTTCCCTTTAGTTAAACTGAAAACAAATGTCATCACATCATGTTTAATAACCAAGAGGCATTAGCAGAAGATGTAAAAAAATTTCTTGGGACTTGTCTTCATACCCTGATATTCTCTGTATGGTAAAAATATTCAGGACAGGCCTTATGACACAGCTTTTCCAAAAACACTGGCTCCATTTTGTTGGACAAGGCATTATTTTCACGGCTTTGTGAGTATTTTTTAGTTTTTATTTTGGTTTGTTTACCTTATATTTTGTAGATACATGTAGGGCAAGTACGTCCAAAATGACATATATGGACAAAATGACATACCGACCATTTCTTGAAATCTGCTATACTTATACAATCCGCTCAAATGCAAGTAGTTGGCTTGAATAATTTTTAAAATCCTCTAAAAATTCTGCCTCATTTCATATCCATATATCGTCGCAAAAAACAAAACATTTTTCACCAAGAAAATAATTCTTTTTTGGTTCTGGACAGATTTTCGAATTTTGGTGAGCTTATGCAGTTTTCATTTAGTAAAATTAACTGTACCTTTAGTTCATGACAAAATTAAGATAATTTCTGGAATTTATTAACAAACATTTTTCAAGATTATAGTATGGACAAAATGACATACAATAACCAAGTACAAAATGACATACCTAAAAATGCTCCAAAAGGAACTTATATTGCTGGCTGAAGCAAAAAGAAGCGAAAAAGTCAACCCTATCAGCTTGTATTAATATATGAACAACTTATATAAACTAACTTCAAGCAAAAATGCAATTATTGGGCTCATGCATCTTATGCTGAGTTTCCAAAGAACACCAAACGATTCATTTGCGAATTATGCATTTAAAATGAACCTGAAGGTATAGTTTTTTCAAAGTTTCTTGAAACAAATTCTTACTTAAAATTATTAATACATTTTATACAAAATGAACTAAAGAACCACTATGGGCCCACCAAATTTGGTGTATGTCATTTTGTCCATATGAAATATGTCATTTTTTTTCATTTTGGACGTACTTCCCCTACTTTTACAGTCACCAACCTAACGTAGTGAGAATCAATCATAAATCCAAAATCCGCTCCTGTTTAAAGTGTATGGGAGCAAGAAAGAATTTAATTTTCCATTCGTATTATTGATCCTCATTTAATATCCTCAAGGGTGGAGAAACAAAAATAGAGCGCCTCAGTAAGCTTACTTGGGAAAACTTTTGAAACTGATACCGGTCGATTGGCAGGGTTGCCCTATAGAGAACCCGAACCCAACAGTATCTGTATAGCGAAGACCGAAGAGTGTGTACAGAAGAGCGCTCTTACAGGTGTTCTAATAAATGAGGTGAGACTATAACCCTGCATAATTGATGTGAAAACCCATCCTGAATAAATTATACGAAATGTTATTGAGATACAACCGCACGGAATGGATATGCTGGTGTATAGTTTGCTATACTTATACCCACTATCGGCATCGTCGTCGTCGGTATATCGAGGCCGCAGCTTTATAACAACACCACCCTCACCCCCTCCCAAAAAAAAGGAAGTGAAACCTTTTTTCGATCGAATTGCCCTGTCGAATGGAATTTACGTTTTACTTATCATATATTGAATGGAAACAGTGTTTCGAGAATTGTCGGCTGGGGGCTTAGGATCAGCGATCGTTATAGGTGTAAATTTCAGGAAACGAATACGTAATTGATGGAATCATGTGAAGAGGCTAAAAGGATAAAGTATTCACCTTGTGGAAAATTGGATTGGATTGAATACCTTTCACCGACGAATTTTTAATAGAAAATACATAGATTCTTATCCGCAATATAAAGTTCGAACATATGATGCTGATGCCATTTACGAATGAACCCCTATAACTCTTATAATAAAATAAGAAAGGTTATAGATTGATTTCTTTTTAGCAAACATAAAAGACTATTTAATTTAAAGAAGTCTTGCTTAATTTAAAGGGGCTCTTACTGACTTTGACACTAACCATATTAATGGTAAAAGGAGGATTTAAATGAATGAACTGAACACTTTTCAAAGTTGCAACTTTAAGAAAAGAATATTTAAAAAGTATAATTAAATTAAATTAAATACATTTTTCTACAAAATTTTTCAAAAAAAAATACTATCCCGTTGCTAATAGTTACTAGAAAAATTGATAAACATCCATTCGGGTTCGTCATCCATTGCTCCCATAATTCAATAACTATGGCTATGTCCTTCAAAAAGAAATGTGTTGCTCATCACAAGCGAGTATACCGCTACTAATCGACCGAAATAATGATGGTACTGCATTGATAAGTAAACAAATTAAAACGACAATGGTCCCCAAAGAAGTCAGACCTGCCTATCTCCATCATACAGTGTCTCCACAGTGGGATGTCAGCACAGCATCAGACTCTACCCCATGCCCGAATGCTGCTCTTCACCAACACTAGTAAGTTTTGTTGTAGGTATATATTTGTATTGAGCACTCTCTGTTCCGTCGAATGGCAATATTTCAACATTAACATTCTCATTATGCCAAGAACCAGGTTGAAGCAGCGGATATGCATGGCGGATCCAAAAGAGCTCTGGGGATGCGAAGAGGAACAGGAAACGTGGGGATGTGGCGCGTTGTATCCTATTGTGTGCGCACATCATGAGCCAAAGGAGCACTTAGATATGATAGTAATATTTTTTTGCAGTTGAAACAAAGCATTGCATTAAAAATGGCAGAATAATGTATAGGGCTCTCCTATTTCATTGCACTGCTTGGCTGTGTGTGACAATTGTTCACTGTGACTGCAAGGCCACAGGACTCCGGAGGGGTTGGACACATATTCTTGTCGCGGTATGGTGCGCTACAGCTCCATTCTCCCACTTTTGCATATATGTATCTACAAGTGTTCTCTGCGGTGCTGTGCAAGTTTATTATTTGATATTGTATTTTATACATTTGCTGCTACCATCAGCTCTGCTTCTGCTGCTACTGCTGCCGCTTCCATTGTTTGCAGGATAAATGAAACGATTTCCATTGTTATATCACCAACAGTTGAGTCATCGTCCTTTATGTTTTAACATTATATTATGTGTGTGCTGCCTGATGGCGGCGGTGGGTGTGCGAGGCTAGGGGGTTATGGTTTCCCGGAACATAATGAGTTTCCATCATTGTTGGGCATGGTCGGGAGGGGTGAAGGAATATCATGCTGTGGTTCCATGATTCTGCAGCTGATTGCCGCCCAACCAGAGGTATGCATGTGCGGTCTGGACAGTGTATATATATGCGTATAGCCATAGAATTTTTCAGGGATTTATCGGAGTATAGAGAGGAAGTTTGTGCCATCCAAAGAACAAATTTTTAATTGTCAAGGTAGAACTAGAATAGTCGGAAGGCCACGCAATTGGTTTTACGAAACCGAGCGAATACAAAGAATTCATATCTTGCGCCCATAATTGCGATTTGGTACTGTTCGTCTAGTTTTCGTTAACTTTTGCCGTCGGACGGGAAGACCGCTCATCGACCGCTCATTCGTAAGTGGATGGATGCAAAAATCAAAATGGTGAAAGCACACTAAAAAGAATTTGGCGTTTGGTACTTAGATTTAGTTTTTTTTTTCGGATTTATGAATGATTGAATGAGTGAAGTAAAATTTTAAGTTTTCTTTTAATTCATTTATATCACATCGAATTTTAGTGGTTTCGCAAAGTAAATAATTAAAAGCCTCTCTGCTATGAAAATTGATATTAAACAAACAATTATTTCATTTGTTTTCTCTGAAAATGAAGTTTCGGAAAGCTACTTTTCGGTCGGTTTTAACATAAGCTTCCGACAGCTCCCGCCTATTCTAGCTCTACCTTCATTCTCTCAGTCTGTTTTATATAGTATAGATATACATATTCGAAACCTCTTTAGCAACTATAGAAGCGTTTCTATGAGGAAAATTCTGGGACATTCAAATAAAAGTTACTTAGCAAAAATATATATTAAAAAAAATGTATTGGCCATTAATTTGTTAAGTCCAAAATTTGGCTTTTAAAATTTTTTGGTTCTACTTTCTTAAAATTCTATTTGTGTTTGTTTTGCCTAAAATAAAAAATTAAAACTTTAACAAGGTATTGAGGAGTGACATTTTAAAAAGGGATGAAAGCAACATAGTCCTCCATTAGAAAATCGAATGATTTATCAGATAAAAGCCTTTTTGGATTCAAATTTCTATAGTTTATAATTTTTAAATGTTAAAGAAGTGTTATAGGTAAAGAAGTTTTATAGGTAAGGAAGTGTTATAGGTATACCTATGTAAATAAAAAAAAAAATTATTTTCAATAAATAAGCTTTAATGATTTTTTATTTGTTTGCGGAGTTATTTTAGAAAGCTTTATTTTCAATGTTTTTATACAAAAATCAGTGTACAAACAAGACTTATTGACTGCCCTAAGGGGTAGGCTGTTTTAAGAATGCCATAGGGTACTGTAGGCGGTCAGCCATCAGCCGAATAGGGGGAATAACATGTAGCATACGAAAACATGCACGTGCCGTAACTATTCGGACTGGTGGAAGTGTGATCATAGCCTCTTCGCGGCGGCCGCTAGAAACAAGCCTTTAAAAAGGTTTGGCTAATATGATCAGGCTGGTTCCACAGGTTGGCAACAGGTTAATTCCCTGTTCCGTAAAACAAGAAGAATTACGAGACCAGCAACAAGCCTCGGAAACGGACTGATCTCACGACGACAACCCACGCAAAGAAAACGGAATAACGATTTACGAATTTTCTTATGGAACGTACGATCGCTCTATAGAGCTCGAGCTGCTCAGCAGCTAGCCGATGCCCTGTCAAAATATAAAGCTGACATAACAGCACTTCAAGAAATAAGATGGACAGGGAATGGTGTTCTACAGAAGAAAGATTATGACTTATACTACAGCTGTCATACAAAACACCATGTGCTCGGGGTAGGCTTCCTAGTCGGCGAAAAAATGAAGTCTGCCATCATCGGCTTTAACGCTATAAGCGAAAGGCTATGCACCCTTCGCGTGCGAGGCAAATTTAAGAACATCAGCCTCATTAACGTTCACGGACCTACGGAGGAGTCCTCAGACGAAGAAAAAGAGACTTACTACGAACAAGTCGAGAGGGCCCTCAATGCCTGTCCAAGGTATGACGTAAAAATCATCCTTGGGGATTTGAATGCAAAAATAGGTCGGGAGCCGGTATTCAGGCATTACGCAGGCACCCATAGTTTGCATGAGAACACTAATGACAATGGACTTCGAGTCTTAGAAATGGCAGCATCGAAAAACATGGTCGTTGCGAGTACCAGGTTCCCGCGTAAAGATATCTACAAAGCCACCTGGGTATCACCTGATGGAGTCACTCGTAACCAAATTGACCACGTGTTGATAGACCGTCGCCACTACTCGAACTTGATGACGGTACGAACGTACCGAGGTGCCAATATCGACTCGGATCACTATCTTGTTGGTATGGTTTTCCGAGGGCGGATTGCCTTGCGAAGACGTATTGCATCCGCCGATCAGGTTCGAATCAACACGGCTGCTCTGCGCAATGAAAACACCAGTAACACCTTTGGTAATGCGTTAGGACTCGCCCTAGAACTGGGTAGAGTAAGTCCTGGAGCCAGTTTGCTGGGCGTAGATGAGAAGTGGACACGCCTTAAGAATACTGTCATTAGTACTGCCAACTCCATCTTAGGCAGCAGTCGTAGAAATCGGAACGACTGGTTTGATGATGAATGCAAGCTAGCGACTGAACGTAAGAATGTTGCGTACCGAGCAATGCAACAATCTCATAGAACGCGGGCACGCGAAGACGAATATAAAGAGCTCAGAAGAATTGAAAAACGGCTTCACAGACAGAAAAAATCAGCCTGGGAGAAGAACATAATCTGTGAAATAGAGAAAAGCCGAGAGCGAGGTCCGCACCAGGCGCGGAAGTTCTACCAATCCGTCCGAAACATGACGCAGTACACACCACGCTGCACATACTGCAAGGACGGAGAGGGAAATCTGATCACCGATCCTCAAAGCATACTGGAGCGATGGGAAGTGTACTTCAATGAATTGCTAAATGGTCAGCTCACTGCAGAAGTGGAGGCTCCACTACTTCAAGAAGAGTACCCTATGTTGCCGCCACCAAGCATAGAAGAGATTGAGAAGGCTATAGGCCGGCTAAAGAAAAACAAAGCCCCGGGAGCCGATGGTATACCAGCCGAACTATTTCAACACGGTGGGCCAGCTTTACGTCAAGCAATTCATGAGATTGTAGTGCACGTGTGGGAGCATGAAGAAATTCCAGAAGACTGGCGAAAAGGTATCATTTGCCCCATACATAAGAAGGGAGATGTCACAACGTGCAGCAATTATAGAGGTATCACGTTGTTGAGTACCGCCTATAAGATACTCTCCTCTATCCTACAAGACCGGATAACCCCATACGCTAAAACCATCATCGGACAATATCAGTGTGGTGTCATTCCAGGCAAATCAACAACTGATCAGATCTTTACCCTTAGGCAGGCGATGGAAAAATGTCTAGAATTTAACATCCCAACATACCACCTGTTTATAGACTTTAAGGCCGCCTACGATAGCATAGCCAGGGTAGAACTTTACAAAGCCATGAGAGAATTCGGCATCCCAAATAAATTGACACGACTATGTAGGTTGACCATGACCAACGTAACAAGCCAAGTAAAAATAGCCGGATTGCTATCCAAACCAATCAACATCTTTAATGGACTCCGACAAGGGGATGGTTTGGCCTGCCTCCTCTTCAACCTGGCGTTGGAGAAAGCAATCCGTGACTCTGGCACGGCAACAAGAGGGACCATCGTCAACAGGTCCAGCCAGATACTGGCTTACGCAGACGACATCGACATCATCGGAAGAACTGAGCAAGCTGTACATGATTCCTTCATCCAGATCGAGCAGGCGGCACAAAATCTGGGGCTGCACATTAGTGAAGGTAAAACAAAGTACATGGTGGCGTCGAATGCGAGAGGAACAGTTGGTCAAACAATCAAGGTAGCGGAGCACGAATTTGAAGTGGTGCAATCCTTTAAATACCTTGGGTCAATAGTAGCAGCCGATAACAATATAGAAGAAGAAATACGCGGGCGGCTTCTCAAATCCAACAGAGCCTACTATAGTCTGTCAAAGCTCTTCAAATCCAGAAATCTCACCATAACTTCAAAACTGCTGCTGTACAGGACCATGGTCCTGCCAGTACTCACATATGGATCCGAGACTTGGGTGCTTAGCAAAAGGCACTCCGACCTCTTAGCCGCGTTCGAGAGAAAAGTCTTAAGGAGAATTGTTGGCCCCATATGTGAGGAAGGACGATTCCGGAGACGGTACAATCATGAATTGTACGCAATCTACCTTGAAGCAGATATCGTGACAAAAATTAAGCTCGGTAGACTCCGGTGGGCAGGGCACCTAGCTCGCATGAGCGAAGAGGAACCTGCTCGGAAAGTTCTTTGTGGTACATTCTATGGTAGACGACAGCGTGGTAGACCATGCTTGCGCTGGAGAGATGGCGTAGACCAGGACGCCCGGAGCCTTGGGGTGCGCAACTGGATGGCGGCGGCTCGAGACCGGGATGGGTGGAGAGACTTGTTGAAGGAGGCCAGGACCGGACCCCGGTTGTCGAGCCGACGATGATGATGATGATGATGATAGGGTACTGTAAATATTAACGACAAGGAATTTATGCAAACTTGGTCCAATTGTTGAGTCGTAGTTCAGTAAATTACACTCACCGATTTCGGCGGATACACTGAAGCTATCACAACAATGGTTTAAGGTTCACGTCAGTAATAATAACCAATAACATGCTTGAAACATCGTTGAACCTCAGTTAATCCGCCAAAAGTGGTGAGTTAAAATTGCTGAACCACGGCTCAATATTTGAACCACGTTTGTACAACTGGCGATTAATATTATATTTTCATCATTCGCCATTTTGTTGCAGTATTTTAAGGCCGTAACCAAAATAATTTGCATGCATGATTAACTATAATCCTATACGAATGGTAATTACGTTGATAATTTTTTGCAATTTTGCATCAGTTCTATTCATTTCATTTATTGTTTGCATTTTTAAATCACTGCAATGTTACGTGTTGCATATATACACGTGACCATTATAGTTTACAATGTATAACAAACATATTTCCATCTTATCAACGTTTTCAATTTGATTTTTTTTTTTTTAATTTCAACCATTAACCTCACAAATTATGCCAACACATACTTTATGCACTTTGCAAAGCAATCCCAAGTGTAAATAACATAATTCTTTATCCATATTAATATTATCGGCAAATGAAGAATCGATACTGAAATCTGATTCCGGCCGGCGCATCATGAAATCCCTGTTTACGAAATACCAAAAGGAAAAGCACATCAGGACATCACGCTTTTGGTTCTGCATATCGATTAACCACAATTTTCTGACCAAACAATGGACGCGGTCGAATTTATCTGCAAAATAAGCTCAACAAACGGTGTCCATTTATATACCCGTAACATGAACAACATTCAACCGGATCATTATTGCCTGCAGCTAATTTTACTAAATCCCCTTGAAGTCCTTAAAATTGATTGTTAATTCTATTGATGGAAGTTTCTTGCACCATTGATTTATCGTTGTCTGTATTGAGTTTGGATTACATATAGAATAGCTACTTCAAAATGGTACGATGAAAGACACAAATGCTGCATTAGATATAGGAGTGTAACGCAAAGAGTTGGGTGAAATTCGGAACCTAAGACCATACTAATAAAATGACTGTAGTTCTTTTTATGTGAAAATTAATAATCAATAAGGTTTTAATCTCTTTAAGGCCCGTCAGCTGAAACGAGACTTAAATATTAAAGTTCAACATAAGAGCTTATTTGACCGAGCATTAAGCAAACGGCTCTAAGGAAGCATCACAAAACTCAAATAAAAAGATATATATAACTATAAATAGATGTTGCCCGAAAAAAAATTACAGCTTCATAACGTGATATTTAAAATTTTCAGAATGTCAAAAAAATGTTGATATTAGTCGCGTTTTTTTGTACGCACTCTTAAGCATAAAATAAATTTGCAGAAAAAACGCACATACAAATCTTTTGACGTGCTTTAGCAGCACCGTTTTATCCATATGATATTTGAGCTGTCAGCTGTTTGAGAAAGATATGACTTGTGTGAATTCAACTTTTAAAATTGTATATTATTTTACTTCTTTTTTAAGAAATATATTTAGTTTTCTATGGGTACATGTGTATCTAGCTGCCGGAGTTGGTTACTAACATATCCAAACATTTTTTGACTATGTTCGAATTAATCTTTTCGTACGAAATAGCAACTGAAAAATCCGAGCGTGTCTTCTCGGCTCTTGGTAATAAATGTTATACAATGGGGCATATTCATAGGCACTTTTGAACTCCAGTTTATCTTAAACCTGGGTTTATCCTATCTAAATAACAATGAATAAACCCCAGTCTAAGAAATACTGGAGTTTAAAAGTGACTATGAATATGCGCCAATTAGTTTAAATTTAATTAAATAACCTCGTTCCTCTTTTTCAAATTTTTTGTTTTTTAATTTATATGTTAAAAGAAAAATAATGTGTGCGAAACGAATGAATATTTAAATAAATTGATTACATTTCATAGCATTAGCAAACAAATATTTTGGGAGCATTTTTTATAAAGGGTCCGCCAAATAACTTTTTTTTTGAAAATGGCGCAAAACATCGAGTGTAGCTTCGGCTATGTGGCACGTAGCGCCGTCCTGTTGAAACCAAATGTTGCCAATATCCTCTCTTCAATTTCTGTGAACAAAAATTCGTTCAACATGGCCCGATAACGATCGCCATTGACTGTGACGGCCACTCCTTGCTCATTTTCGAAAAATGGCCCAATTATGCCTCTGGACCAAAATCCGCACCAAACAGTGACTCGTTTTGGGTGTAATCGCGTGCAAAATCGGCATCTTCTCTAAGTCGATCGCAGGCCCACTTAGCGAAGCGTATACACAACCATATTCGTTCAGCAGAAGGATAAAACTAATTATCTGTCAAATCAGACATGAGCTAAGTGTTACCATTCACGAAATAAGCACTAGTTAAAAAAAAAAACGTTAGATGGCGGACCCTTTACTATGTATATTATCCGATTAATTAATAAGCGGGAATTTTTATCGCCGATAGCTTACCCAATTTGCAGTTCTATTTAACATGCAAAATTATTGTTTAAGCATAAAAATACAAGGGTGTTTTTATATAATTTGGCTGCTG
Organism: Leucozona laternaria; assembly: GCA_932273885.2. Lineage (NCBI taxonomy): Eukaryota > Metazoa > Arthropoda > Insecta > Diptera > Syrphidae > Leucozona > Leucozona laternaria. The sequence continues at coordinate 114,584,095 of OW026368.1, read as the reverse complement.
TGAAATTGGTGCCAGAACGCAGAACACGGCATGAAGGCGACGCCCGCGTCTTATTTCCCAGAATTGATTTAACATTACCCAAAGTTACGAACTTTGTTCAGACATTCTTGTAGGCGTTGCAAATGACAGTCCTACGCAGTATCCATTACGATACCGGCGAGATGTTCTCACGGTTAAGATGTTTAATTATTAACGATAGTCCGAGTGCAGGAATATTTTTAATGACCGTACCCAATATAAATACTGCACCCGTATCGTAATTTACTAAACGGAACGTATTGCTCGTAAAGTGTTTCACGTTTTTAGTTCACCCTACCGCCCACCGACATAAATGTTTACGCATCAAAAAAACATACCATACCTACCCCACTAAAACCAATGGCGCAAATTTTTTTGTTGATTTAGTGTCATGTTAAAGCATTTTAAGTATGATGCTAAGTTAAAAACATACGATTTTCCAATCTCAACGTACCATATTTTTAACATTTTACTAAAGTTAAAATCACCAACTGGCAATTTTATCTATTTAGTATCAAAATGTGAAAAAGGTTTGTTGGCTTACTTTTTTGGACGAACTTTCACTGCTTTAGGCGTGCCTGTTTTAAGCGTACCTGTTTATACCTTGGGATGTTTGGAGCTTCTCATAGAGTCCCCCAAAACACATGTGTCTAGATAATAACTTCTGAAATTTGTTGCCTATTAGTCACGACTGTGGGTACATTTTTTCTTTATGTTTTGATGAACTTTTAAACCGGTTTCAAATGACAAACAAAATATTAACATATCTATTTTTTCAGATTTTATTTTTATCCCCTAAGTCGCACTGTCCAGCGGTTAATTTGAAATTTAATTTTTTTTAATTGATTTTTCAAAACGAGAACGAGCTTACACCATTTTTAGTTAACTGCCCCTCCCGACTAAACGGAGGAAATAGATCCCCCGGCTTAAACGATTTCTGTGTCTGGTTTCAACCTACAAAACTTTAGCTTTTTTCACATATGGTGCGAATCACCCTCTTATATTAAAATGAAAAATAGCATTTTTAATCACCCGCTTTATTTTAAATCAAAAATTTAAAAAAAGATTGTTAACTAAACAACATATCTAGATCTCTACCTTAAAATGGTCTATAATAAAAAAGTTCTCTTTCTTCGTGACCTTATTTTATGATTATCCTACGATATTACGAGTAGGTATGCCAACAGAAGCCATTTTTATAATTTCCGTTGGCTGCCCGTTTTATTTTTCACTATGCTTAAACTGCCTATGCGTTAACAGAGAATTTCTGAAATTCCACTATTCCATTCCTGGCAACATTAAAATTAAACTTCATAAAATGGGGTTAAACAAATATTACAATTTTTAAGTTCTTGTGCCCAGAGGGCGAATGTACAAGCTCGCTAGGAATTTCCGCTGAGCGTACGTCAGTCGGATTGATCGATCGGTTTAAATTAAATTTTTAACATTTAAATTGTTTCATCACATAAAAGGATTTCTGCATAAGTGCTCTCTGGTAGCTTTGGCTTATAGTTGTTTCACTTCTCTGGCCGCAACTGTCTTCCGCTCTATTGGGTTCGGACGGCATTCGCAAAAAAAAAAAAAAAAAATATATTTAATCATAACAAATTGAAAATATTTTTTTAATTGAAACCGAAAAGCTTTTATGTTTGTTTGTATATGTGGGTTGGTTTTTGAGATATATGTTAATGCATATAGTGGTGTTTTGTGTTGTGGGCGATAATGGCAATTGGTAAAGGATTTTAATTAAATTCCATTGCAACGCTGATGGAGTTGTTTTCGGCGATTCTCTTTGTTTTGTGGTAGCACCCAGTCATCAGCAGCATCTGCCTCTACAAAGAAAAAAATGGCAATCATCAATATTCTTAAATTACTTTAAATTACAGTCGTTGATGCTCTTCGTAGATAAATATGTTTAAGCTTTTCCTGAAGGCTCTCAAAATTTTTTAACAAGCTATACTAATGAGTGAATCAAGTTATTTTTATAAGGAGATAAAGAATAATCGACAATCAATCTATATATGAACGAAAAATAGAGTGCAGGGCTTATTAAAATATCGAAGTCTACCGATTTTTGAGCATACAAACTTAAACTATACAGAATCAATGGTTTTCACAGAGCCATACACACACATACTTTGGCATTGGCAGCAGTATGATTTTCTAAAATGCAAGAGGATGCGTGAGGATCTTCTGCATAAAGTATATCAACGTTATGAAATTAGTCCTTAATATCTACCGTAGTTAGGTACCCAAAAACACAATAAAGGATTGAAGGGTTCTTATGGCTCATGTTCTCTCTTTGTTCGCTTTGGAGAAAGGCATCTGGTGCCGGCGCAGGGTTTTGTTTAAATATGGGAAAACTAAATTATAAGGTTTATTCTGACATGGTAGGTATACAACTTATTAATTAGGAAAATCACAAGAAAGTAGGAAGGTATAGGTATACTGAACATCGTAGATTCTGCTGAAACCGGAACCTCAAGGAGGCATCAGGTACTACAAAACCTCACTCTTGGTATGATAAATTGTGAATTTATGGAAGCATTTGCATCACTCTACACTCTACACACTCACCTACGGTAAAATAAGCATTTTATTATTCATGAGGATGAAAAGAAAGGTGTATACCTGTGTACTTGCAATGGTGCACAAAATTGGCTTTAAAGGATCTATGGCAAAATGTTTAACATTAATTATAACTTTTTCTTTTTATTATTATTGTGAATTTTAGTCGTTTTTTATTTAATTTTTATTTAAAAAGCATTTAGGTTAACACGGATGCTTATATATTTTAGATAAAGCTTTATTAATTTTCAAACAATATATTGGTGTAGATGTAGCCTTGAGTCAACTACTTCCCAGCGGGTGCATATGTTTATGCATAGTAAGTCTTATACACCAACAGTCGTATTTATAAAGAAATGTCAAAGCCTGTTTAGCTTTAAAATACTTCTAAATAGCTCTAAACTGCTTAAAAGGTACCTATAATCAATTTTCACATTTAAGCAATGTTAGTTAAAGGCCTCTTAACATAAACGCCATCCACCGCGTGTAAAGGTTACTCAAAGCCATAATAGATTTCGATATTTGAAAATAATTGTTTTTTATTTTATTTATTAGACAAATGTGTATGTAGATCGATTTTTAAGTTTTTTTTTTTTTGTTTTAATTAAAAGAGATTTGTGCTTTGTGAGTAGTAAAAAAAATTGTTTAGATGGTTTATTAAAATATTTGTACAGGGTGATTCGCATAGGATGTGAGAAAAAGCTACAGCGTGTAGGATGAGTTAAGACAAGAAAAAAATTGCACAGGAGGGGTCGTCTATTCCCCCCCGTTTAGCCGCCAAGAGGGGCAATTTTCTAAAAAATTGACTTAAAACAGAACAAAATATTAAAAAACAACAGTCACACATAAAATGCAATTATATATTTTTTTGTAAAGCCAGAAATCTCTTATTTTATTGTGTTTTTCAATAGATGCTGGAAGCTAAAATCTCTTTTATTTCTTTAGAAAATTGAAAATAACAGAAAAACCCTTAAGATACGGTTGCAAGAGTTTAAAGACAATTTTTGGATTAAACCAATAGAATATAGAGTGGATCGATAGGTCTTGTTTTGGTCATGGGTCGATAGGTCTTGCTTTGGTCAAGACACATTCGTAATTCTTTATATGAGAAGTGGATTTTCGAATTTTCGTATTTTAGTATTTTCGTATTTCTGAGTTTTTTTTTTCTAAAATTAATATGCTAAGGTAGATAGTTTCACTGGGCTAACTTACTATGGTGGAGCGGTTTGTGACATCAACCAAGCACTTCAACCTGACGGGTTGAGCTTTGGTACAATAATAGGAACAAGAATCAATAGAGTCCAGACAAATATCTACGGTGAAAGGGTGACTTTTTGAGGGGGAGGGAAAAGAGTGGAACGATTACCAGAAACCCCTCCGAAAACTGGTAAGTTGAAGAAAATTGGTAAAAATGTTTCATTTTTCATCAAACCAAGGAACCAAAATAGTCAATACAAATATCTATAGTCCTTAAAGGTGTATAGGGTATACCGTTTAACCATCACAGCCGTAAAAAATACGTTTGACTGTTTGAGAATTCTGAGTTGAGTTTTCTTCATGTTCGTATTTTTTGTTGCTTGTTTCATTAGCTATACCTACAGCTTGGCTTTCTTTTTTTGCTGTGATTTCCGTAAGCATTTCGCTGTCGTTTCGGAGACCTCCAAGAAAAATTAAATTTCGCATCAACACCGCACTAGGCTTTATTCCAAAAACAATCACTAGCCCGTTTACTTTTATTAATTCAGATCTTGCCTTATAAATAGTAGATACCGCAAACTGCAAGTTAAATGTAGAGTTAATTGACAAAAAAAAACAAGGAACGAACATGTGACGGTACTGACATTTTCAGTACCTACAATTCTCTAAACTAATTAGAATATGGATAGAAATTGTTAACAATACCTCTGTTCTCATAACTGATGCCCAAAACTGCCAATTTTAATTAATTTAATCCAAGATTTCTGTCAAAGTTCTTATAAAAAATTAAATAGGACTAAAATTCGAAGAAATTGTCAGTTTTGTTAAGAAAGCGAACAGACGGTGTTCAATTTATTATTAAACAAGTCAACATCATTTGCACACGACTGCAATGTGCTGACGCGATGGGAAGTGGTTCCTTTTGTTTGCTTCCCATCAGAGTTGATTTCGTATTATTGTTTTTATTTTCTTTCTTTCTAATATTTCACCTAAGCGTGAGACCAGACGGAATGTGATCTTGTGCGAATGTATAAAAAGTGCAACGTCTGGCTTCACGCGCGGTGTACCCATAGTGTCGACTCATCGGTTTTTTGGCCTTGCCTTTTGCAAGCTGCCTGATGGGTCGAAAAAATATAATTATTACTCTCTGTTCAACTCTCAAAGCTAGAAAGCTTACTTAAAATTACTATTACTAAAGTTACTTGAATAAAGACCTTACTTGAATTTGAATTTCTTTTTTTTTTATATAAAACAGACGGTATCTATTATTGTGATTGCTACATTCCAAAAAAGCTTTTTATGTCCACAAAATTGATTGAAGTAAAATGTATTTATTCAATTCAAAGCAGAAACTCATACGAAATTCAGAATTATGATGGTCTTAATTCATTATTGCTTAATTTGGGTATTTTTTAGGCCGGGTGAAATATCTATTTTTTTATTAAAAAGGAAAAAATTGAATTCAGAAAAATAATAACTTTATTTTATAATTTTATTTTTCAAATGTGCATCTAGCTTCAATATAAGGGCTCACACTTAAAATTATAATCACCAATTTTAAGGTGGACTTGCATCATTTTTATTCTAAAAGCCTCAAATTATTATTAATTTAAGCACTGGACGGAAATAGTCACAAAATCACCCATACAGTGTTTATTTGACTATTGAACTTTGGCAAAACTTGTTTGTAGTCGTATCTATAAATGTGTTTGCACAATGCACACACCTCCTTTAATGACAGTATTAAATTTTCCATCAGATGTTACACTAGAGGTGCTACATAATTATCTGTGTTGCAGATATACTGATGTATCAAAATATATATTAAATGTTAGGAAAGTCCTGTGGGGGGATGTGTAAGAATTTCATTTTATTAATGAATTATTGTCCTTTGTTTTAAAGTCATACAAAATAATCCAAATGTAAATAACTGCAGTTAACATAAACATGACCTCACTTTTAAAACGCAAATAACCGATTCATGACTCCAACTAAAAATAGAATAGAAGTTGAATTCATTTTCAAATATCCTATTGAATGTTGCGTATATCTATAGTTCATTTGAACAACGTACATTTATAGACTGAAGTACCTACTTAAAAAAAAAACTAATTAAAATAATAAAACAAACATCCAGAAACCAACCAATTTCATAATTTTCCACTCAAAAATTCATTCAAAAATCTCTTCAAAAATATGGATATAATTTTTTCCTCATCCTGCATAATTAAGTACAATTTATCGACAAACAACTATACTCGGTGCTTTAGCTTTAATGCAGAACTATTAAAACAAACAAAAATAAATATATGTTTTCTACATAGAAACTAATTTGCTGTAGGTAGGGATTTTTTTTTTGTTTCTGAACCATACAATCAAGCTCAAGTGGGTTTAAGTGCGGGTACTCTGCAAGCCCCAAGCTTTGTCCATTCGACCCACTTGAGCATAAATTGAATTAAAAATAATGTCCGGGGAGAATTTAAAAGCGTTTTTAAATTAATTTGCATTTATAAGCGGTTGTTAATTATTTCCAGATCCGAAAATCATCCTTTAAACAGAATGGTGACGTTGATGCAGATGGCAAAAGACGGACGCTGGCATGGGTGGGCGGGCATTTTAAACGTTTGATAAACGCTAGTTTTCTACCGGTTGGCCAGCTCGATTTATGCGAGTAAAATTGTTATATGGTAAATTTGTTTTTGTTATACCAAAACTCCTCAAACGACCATAACCGACGAACGGACAGACGGACGACGCGACGGATGTAACGATGCTCATTATTCCGGCTGACATTTTTTGCCTTTATTTGCTTTTGTAGGTATAGCGATGATGATTCCCTTCTGCACGAGGATGATAGTTCATTACAATTTACGGTTGGTTAAATCTAGTTAAACTGATTTATTTTATTTCCACACTGAAAATGTTAAATTAAAAAAAAAAACGCATTTGTCGAAGGATCAGAGCAGCAATGCAATGCTCAAAATCCAACACATTAGGCACAAACATATACAAACACAAAATCTATATGGAGTAAAGTTTTGCATTAATGAGGTTTTCCCACAACAGAGGATTATAAAAATAAATGATAAAACGGAAAGCTTAGTAAACGAAGGTTTTTTTCATTACGTTGAAAAAAAGACATTATTATCATGAAAAAAATCCGCACTGTAGAATTGTGATTGTGAATCGAAATTAACAGAATGAATCATTCTATCTGGACGACATGTACAAAATTCTTTCCACTATGGACACAAAATACCTCTTTTCAGATAGTCATAGTCCAATTAATATGCTTGAACTGACGCTCCATTGCTATCCAGCTCATACAGAGTCAGGCCCGACTTAGCTTAGGTTATGTAGAAGTTGCTATTGACGCAGAGTCGACACACTTAGGCCAAATGTTAGTCCGTTGCTATACCACATGGATCTAGGAAATCTTTTCCCTACTCGTTAAACCATTTTGAGCTTCTTATGTAGCGTGTAAGACAATAGGCACTGATTTGGTAATGAAAAATAATTATTTATATTTTATTGTTAAGAAAATAAGTAGGGTTCTTATAACAAATAAACAAGACCTATAATATGTGATATTTTCTTACTTAGGAGGACTCTTGTATTGCATATGGTCGGAAGAAAGAGCATGCCTGAGCTGCACCAATATACAGAGGTACAGAAGTAAGTCTTGGAATCCACTGCTGGGGAACAGTGCATTTGAAAAATACAGGGAATTCTAATAATCCAGTGGAAGGTACCTCAAGCAAACAAAACTTATATATAGGTAAGATGTCAACTTCAAGTATTAATTGACATGTACCTATACTTTATTTAAATTAATTAATGAGACGAAAACTGCTGCTGTACAGGACCATGGTCCTGCCAGTACTCACATAGGGATCCGAGAATTGGGTGCTTAGCAAAAGGCACTCCGACCTTTAAGCCGCGTTCGAGAGAAAAGTCTTAAGGAGAATTGTTGGCCCCATATGTGAGGAAGGACGATTCCGGAGACGGTATAATCATGAATTGTACGCAATCTACCTTGAAGCAGATATCGCTACAAAAATTAAGCTCGGTAGGGCAGGGCACCTAGCTCGCATGAGCGAAGAGGAACCTGCTCGGAACGTTCTTTGTGGTACATTCTATGGAAGACGACAGCGTGGTAGATCATGCTTGCGCTGGAGAGATGGCGTAGACCAGGACGCCCGGAGCCTTGGGGTGCGCAACTGGATGGCGGCGGCTCGAGACCGGGATGGGTGGAGAGACTTGTTGAAGGAGGCCAGGACCGCACCCCGGTTGTCGAGCCGATGATGATGATGATGATGATGAATGAGACGAACCCATTTTTTATAGCTTAACACTCTGTTACCATTCGCAAAGCAAACCAAAAAGATTTAGTTCAATTTATTGGAAATATTTAAAAATAAAAGAAAAATGCAAAAGTGCCGCACCTAAAATTATTTTTTTGTAATTTGTTTTGTTGCATTTTGACATTTGTCCCAAATCTGGGACAATAAATGAATTTTGCTATTAATTTATTCACCAACGATATATCATACGGAGTTGCAAGGCACTCCAAGTAAACGTTTGATTTAAAACCCACGATAAGGCCCTTAAACGCAAAAATTTAGAAACCTTTGGAAAGCGTTTGCAGAGTTTAAATTAAGCCATCCAGCTTAAAAGTAAAATTTACCTCTTCAACTTGTTCCCCTGACATTGGACTTCTATAATAAACCTTTGAAGGAATACTTTGAAGTTGGTCTATACCTGTGTCCACATCCCAATATAAAAGACGTCCTTTCCCATTCTAACACAAATTACCTTTTAACAACCATTAAAGTTGCAGAGCCAATGATTTCTACCCTTTGGTGACCACGAAATATGAAATTAATTAAGAAAAAAAAAAAAATATTATCAACCACATTGAAACCCCTTTTATTAGAAACATAATTTAAAATAAAAAGTTAATGTACAGCAAAATAAAACTACCCCAACCATATAATCTCTTCTGTTTTTCATTTATAAAATAAATACGGTCTGAACTGTTGTATATAGGATTTTTGTGGGACCTACGGACTTTCTCTATGAGAGTGAGAGGTGCATATGGCAAGGCACCATGGAGCATAATATCTCGTTTGCTCAAAGCATTTAAGAAAAAGGTCAACCCATTCAGAATTAAATATTGATGCCATAGCCTTTGGCTAATCAAGGACTTCCTTTGAAGCGACCTATCCACACACTGAAACACAGACAAAGCGAATCACATATGTATACCTCTACCTATTCCTACTCTAGGAACAAAAATATCCGAATCTAACCCATATTTTCTCAGCCGCAAGGATAATGGCCAGATATTGAATACATAGCCAAAAAGGGAATGTTCTCTCCTCACTTTTTGTTCTTCTCCACAGTCTCCAATACCCTTCCCCTTTGATAACCTAACCATGAACAGAGGGCAGACATCCTCTCAAATATTAGAAAATAATCCATCTTATATTCTACTTCGATATATAGCGAAACAAGAGCCGGATTCGCAGAGCTGTGGCCATGGTGGTTTCACCAAAAATCAAAAGGTTGCGTGGTTACTAGCAGATTTTCCCCATTCTCATTCTCGTTCTTGAAAACTATTCGAAATGAATTTGGCACAAGCTTTCTGATTATTATTTATTAATGCGGGAATCGGGCCAAAAAGATAATGTTTTCGAAATTTAATTTCGGAGATGTCGACCGACTAGTTGAACCCTTTGAGTAAATGTCATCAAATAACCCAATTCTTCTTATGTTCCACAGCAATTTATATAGGGAGTAGCTTAGTTCCATGCATGCGACCAATAAATTGTATATCTCAATTATCCATTCATGTGGTGGGTACCTTAGATCTATGCTGAACTCGTTCTTCGACGTGACCATAACTACAACACTATACAACGGGTGATTTTTAAGCTGGTTTGGTTTTGGCAACACTGGTTTTGACAGCTGACGTGTGTTTAGTACCTTGTGTCACAGTCAAACAGCTTCAGTTTGGTTTGCAATTTAACCATGGATCGTCTTACAAATGAACAACGCTTGCAAATTATTGAATTTTACTATCAAAATTCGTGCTCGGTTCGAAATGTTCATCGCGCGCTGCTTGTGTTCAGCTATGAGGCTCATTTTTGGTAGAATGGGTACGTAAATAAGCAAAATTGCCGCATTTGGAGTGAAGATCAGCCAGAAGCATTGCAACAGCTACCAATGCATCCCGAAAAAGCCACTGTTTGGTGCGGTTTATGGGCCGGCGGCATTATTGGGCCATATTTCTTCAAAGATGATGCGAATCGCAGCGTTACTGTCAATGGTGAACGCTACCGAGCGATGATAACAAACTTTTTTTTGCCCGAAATGGAAGTTCTTGGCTTGCATGATATGTGGTTTCAACAAGACGGTGCCACATGCCACACAGCACGCGAAACAATGGCGCAATTGCGAGGCGAGTTTGGTGAACAGTTAATTTCACGTTTCGGGCCGGTCAATTGGCCGCCTAGATCGTGCGATTTGACACCATTAGATTATTTTTTGTGGGGGTATGTCAAGGCTAATGTCTATAGGGACAAGCCCGCTTCGATTGACGCACTGGAAGCCAACATCCATGCATTCATTCGTAAGATACCGGCCGATATGTGTGAAAGAGTATGCCAAAATTGGACTCAGCGGATGGGCTACCTGAGACGCAGCCGCGGTCAACATTTGCATGAAATTATCTTTAAACATTAAATTGCAAGGTTCAAACTATCTATTCAAATAAATATTTCATTCATTTTTTCGAATTTTTTGTGTTTTTTTTTTTAAAAAAAGTTCTACACCTCTTAAAAAATCACCCTTTATATACAGGTCTCATAAAGGACGAACTAAGCAGACGTTTTCCCACTACCATCATAATACAAACAAAAAATGACATAGATGGTACGAAATGAGAATAATGTCATTCGCTTCCAGGGCACGCAATTTATTGGAAAAGTTTCCGAGTCGTACACAACTATCATAAATTCCGCTCATTAATCAAAATTTTAATTCATATGCGATAAAATCCTTAGTGCGGTTGTTGTGTATTCCTGTTCCTGTTTATGTGAGTTACATCAATGTGATACGGTGCTGGGGACTGGGACTGCGATTGGTGTCTTTTGGGTCCTGGCTGCCATGCCTGAGGAAACTTTTGAGATTTGAGACAAGTTGAGAAGAAAATCTTCAGAATGTGCATTCAATCGCGGAACTATTAAGGCGAAAACAAAAACAGGAAGTTGCGAGAAGTGCCTCAGGGCGATTGGGTGGATGGGGGCGTTGTGGTTGGGGAGTATTGCCAAACCTTTCCAAGAAGTGGAATAACAAAAATTGCTACTTGAAAATTGTTAAACTTACTGAAAGTATCGCGGTTTTTGTTTTCCGTTCTACATGATTGTTTTTGCTTAATATAAAACATATAGATATACATACATACCTTCGAGTACATTTGTGTAAGGATATGAAACCAAATTCCAAGGAAGAGCAGGGGGGGGGGGGGGGGGGGTAAATAGCTTGGAGTTGGTTTTCGGAAGCGGAAACATTGTCGATATCGCAATATCGCGATAGATATAAGTTGGCAATATTTTGCTGCTCTCAGTTTTTGCATGATTGAAAGTTTAAATAGATTTTAAGAGGATCATTGATGGGAAAGGATAGATGACTTTAACATTGAGGTGGTGTACATTTCGCGAAGTTGAGCAGAGAGTTTTTTTTAAACTTTCCAATTTTGAATAATGATTGAATAGATCTATTACATTTCAAGGGGAGATCTGACGAAGATTTTAGAAAATATTTTTGTTTCGAAATAAAAGTTGAAACCGCAAAAAATACAAATTCAATGTTATTTGCGGCTTTTTGACTGCATAGTTAAAGTCCTATGAATTTACTTAAAGTTTTATTGAATGGAATGGAATTTTTTCCATTTAACATATACTGAAGCGTAATTGTGCCTTCGAACTAAATATTAAGAAACATTAGAATTGTGTTCCATAATTCTTAAAACAGACAATATGTTGTGTTGCCCTATCATGGAAAATTCCTGGATGAATACGTATAAGACATTTATATCGAAAGCAAAATATTTTAAATCAAGCTATCACACAATCACACATAACTTAAGTTAAAGTGGAGACAACGAATATGGAAAAATATATATGAAATAAGGACGAGCCTAGAGAAATGCCAATTTATAACAGTTAAAAAAACAGGTGAAAAAATAAAACCTTGGGTGCGTTAAGTACATTTGACTATACCCTTGCCAATGCATGGCTTCCTTATTCATTCTTTATTTCTTCCTAATTAGGTATTTTCCTTAAGAACTTAAATTGGTATGTTCACTTCTACTTAAAGCATTCTTAAATACTTCTTAAATTGGCATTTCTTAAATCGGTGTTTTTTTAATTCTTTAATACTTCTTTAATCCTTCTAAAAATGATTTTTTTAAGGAATTTAATCGGCATTTTTGTAATTCTTTAATACTTCTTTAAGTCTTCTAAACATTGTATTATTAATTGCACCACTTCATACGAGTAGTAACCGGTAGCATAATGATTAGTGCATATGTTTGTCATGCCGGAGTCCGATTGCCGGTTCGATTCCCAGCCTCGTTTTAAAAAAAAATATCAATTTGTTTTTTTTTTTTAAATTAATATTTTGAAAACGTGTTAAAATACTATACGTGTTTTTAAATACTTAAAAATGAAATCTGATTTTTTCATTCTTTGGAGCAATTTGAACTTTAGGTTTTCGTTGTGCATATTTGTTTATTTAATACTATGTCAGTATTATAGTTGCATCTTTTATACTACGAGTAACCTGCATCAATTCGATTGCACAATTGAAAATCGAAAACGTTCTTTCAAGTAGCTCTTAATGTAGACAAGCATTGAAATGCATCAGGTTGGCTGAGTAGGATGCGCACAGTAACGGCATGCGAAAGAACTTGAGTTCGAGTCCCGGTGGAACCACAGGTAAATACAAAAAATTGACTTCATTTACAGTCCAAAATAATAATATCATTACAGGAAATGGCAAAAATAGTTGAAAATAGAAAATAAAAGTACAAAAATGAATGACCAAAACAAATAAGTAATAATACAGGATAAATAAAATAAAAACATTATATTTTTTTCATAAGAAATGCTATACTCTCTTAAAGAAGGAGTAAAGAAGTATTTTAGTAGGCTTTTTGAAGGGAAAGAAAATTTAATACCTATTTAGGAAGGAGTAAGGAAGTATTTAAGACAAATGTTATTCAGAATTAAGAAGATTTTATGAATCAATTTAGCTTCTTAATTCCTTCTTTCGGACAGCCCACTTACGCCTTTTATCTACTTAATAAGAATTTAAATCCGTTTTAAAGAAGAATGCATGCACCGCTTTAGAATTCTTAAATCCTTCTATAAGTAATTCTGTGCTACTTGTGCGGGGTCATAGGTAGGTACTTTTATAAACAAAACTGATGGAGTCTGATGGAGTCAGTCCATAAAATAATTCAATTGGTATGCTGAATTCCAAACAGGAATCTGCCTTGGCTTTGTCCTGGGTTTGTCCTTCTTACAGGACGTTTTTGAATTTAGAGGAGGGGCTAAGAAGATGATGCAAAGAGCATTCTTAAGTTTTAATGTTTTATTTTGAGATTTTTTGTATCTGCCGCTTTTTTCATATTTCCAATTTTGTTTTTTTGAAGAATGGGACTGATAATTTTAACTTTGTTGTTCATCTATAATTTGGTATCTGTTTGGTCTTTATTCCTTTCAAACTAGTTAACCTTTTTAGACCAATTACTGATCTAACAGATGATCCCCTTCAAGAAAACAAATCTTTTTTGGATCCGTGCACGTAGTCTACATCGTATATGGACGACTTCGCATACGTATTCAAGTATGAATCCTCAAAACTGCGCTTAGACAAACGTTAATGCTTACACATATTTACCGTGAGTCCGGGAACTCACACATTTTTCATCACCATTTGAATATAAAATGTTGAATGACATTCATTGAACCATCCTATCAGATTTCTACCCACAAATGTAGCCTGGATTTTTGCCTTTAAACTTAGTACAATGCTGATGCGAAATGAAAAATCCCATACAAAAAATGACAACAAAAACATAATCGAAAAATTTCGATCTATTTCTCGTTTCGTAGTAAACGCTGTGTGACGAGTCAAATCTTAAATTGTAGCAGATTATTGAGAAAGATGATATACGGAAAGATGACATTTTAGTTTAATTTGTGTTTGTATTTGCTGTATCTTTCATTACAGCATGGCTTTCTGGTATTTTTGTTTTCGATTTTGTGTTTCAACTCCTCCTATGCCTTAAATTATCTTGTAGGTATGCAGTTTTATTTAAGATTAAACCTGCATACAAACTTACATTTTTCATTATCCCTGTTTCCATATGTATACAATTCTTATTGCAAAAAAGTTGCTTCAAAATTCATTTATATTTGCTTTTTTGTGTGTTTTCATGGCATCCAAAACAATTTTCGATACGCTGCACATTTGTATCCTGACGTGACTAGAATTAATAAAAAATAATTACAAAACTTTAAGTTTTATCCACCCACATACCTCGATACCTATACAATAGTTTTGAGTCTTACAGTTCAATCCGCTTGAGGGATGTTTTGCAATTTAAAACATTGAAAAATGATCAACAATAATGCAAACAAGTCTTAAACAGGTCAGGATGCTTGCCTTTCTACTGTCCGTGATAAAAACAAATCCCGGAAATGGGAATCATCTGTGCAACAAGACATAACCTCACTGATGTTTGGGTGGTGCTGGTGGTGGCAGCAGAAACAAAATATACATGTATTTATATAAATATAATGCTGTATGGGCTGAGGAAAGTCCCGCGGCAAACAAATCAGGATATGAGTTTAAGTGACGCGTTAAGAATCCGCAGTTTTTGTCCGTTCTACTTTTCGAAATTCAATTCACTTTTTTTACTTTAGGTATGTACATACTTTTCAGGGATTAAGTGTGTGAGCTGGGGGTTCTTCCGAGTTTTCACTGCACCCCATATTCATTTGTAAATGCATCATGATGCTCAACGCAGCCAGCCCATGATTTCGTCTCCATTACACTGTGACTGCGACTGTGGAGAAAGGATAAAGTTTTCCCTTCTTGTGCACGTAGGCAATACGAAACGTGATTTTCCAGAATATTTTCGCTCCTCGTCATCCAATTATCATTCCCTGTGCGAAAATGAGTTTTAATTCCGAAAAACAGACGCGACAATCCTTCCGGCTTGTCATAAAAGTGTCTGTTATTTTTATGGCTTAATTGCGGATCCGCCTGTTTACCACTTCCGTTGCTGCTACTATTTCTAGTGTCCCAAGTTCCACCACCACTTATACCATCCTCCACCTCCATGCCATCAACCTTCAGCGATCGGGAATCATTCGTCAACCTTAATTGCTATACTTCCTGATATATTCCTATTAATGAGGCCCTCATCAATAAGCTCCACAGACAAGCAACAGAAATGTCCTGCTATTCATGTTTAGGTCGTCAGGACAGAACAAAACTCTTTGAATGCGCAAGCATCCGATGGATAATCCTAATTACGAGCGGACCTCGCAGTGATGGTATTAAGTCGTTTTGACTGAACCTGCTGTGAATGCAAGCTTCCGGGGAATGTTTCACATTCATCAATATCCGAAATACCAACACGAAAGGAGATCAATTCCTAGGCGGCCCCTTTTCAATGACTTTGAGCCAGGATCTGCTTTGTAATTAAAATCCATTGCACCGTAATAAATTTCAACCCTTGCATTTAGATACTCCAGGATAAGAATTTAACTGCCACATATATTTAAGGTGGCGTGTGTCACATTTTATTTGCCCAATAAAACCTGATCTATGGCGTGCGAAATAGTAACTATGTTCTGAAAACCAAAGTTCTGAAAGACTATGTTCTGAGCGACAAAGTTATGAAAACTAAAATTCTGAAAAGACTAAGTTCTGAAAAGACAAAGCTCTGAAAAGACAAAGTTTCGAAAAGACAAATATATGAAAAGACAAAGTTCTGAAAACAAAAGTTCTGAAAAATGGCGGACGCTATACTTTCGGTGGATTTTAAGCTGGCAACAATAGGTGGATCTGTATGAAATTTGGACAGTCAAATCATTGGGATACAAATTGTTGATTGGTTTTCAAAGCGAATTAGTGTTTGGTAGGGCATAATATAAAAATAGGGGATGATGATTCTTATTGGTGGTGCTATAAATGCATATTAGAGCCATGTAGAATTTATAAATATCATGGCATTGTAAGTGTAACCGATTTTTCTTATAATTTTTTTTCTGTTTTTTAGTAAATTTCTTAGAAAATTGCCCCTCGCGGCTAAACGGGGGGAATAGATCCCCCCTCACATACGATTTTGTTCTTGTCTAGACCAACCAACACGCTTTAGATTTTTGTCACACCTACCTAATCCGAATCACCCTGTATTTTGTATGAAATGCCTCCTTCAACAACTGCTTAAATATTACAAACGAAATAAAAAAAAGCGCCTATCAATTAATGTACCCAATATATTTTGCCTAATACCCGCTCGAACACGAAGCGAGTTTCGATTTCATTTCAACAGATTTATGAGAAATTTTGAATTGACCATAATAGAAAATAAATCATAACGTATTTGAAAACTAAATCAATTTTTTTTTTTATTTACAGGTTTACCATAATGGCCTACTGTTGGGCACAACCCACTAATGAACGTCCATCGTTCGTACAATTGCAACTCTGTCTCTCGGATTTTCACACTCAAATCACACCTTACGTCTAAAAGTTTTAAAACTTAAAAAAAAAAAAAAAAACAAACAATAAATAGAAACCACCATTGTTATATATATAAGTTTATAGTCTAGAGTTTAAGCTATTTCACTGAGTACGCAAGGGCGTACGCAAAATTTCGACGCAGGGCGACAAACTCAAATTTTATTTTATTTTTTTAACAAGATATTGATCGTTTTTAAAATCCTGTAACTAATCCAGATGGATGGCGCCTTAAGTATCTAATAATTATTAGTTACAGTGTTTCAAAAGAAATTATATGTTGAAATTTCATGGATGTCCAACAGTTGGTCAAGAAGTAAAGGTAGTTTTTGACTTAGAAGGGTATGACAACATTTGACTGATGAGTCCAACTCTTCTACACGAAACCAATACTTGCCCAAGAGCAAGTTAAAGCAGAAAATTGAATTACAGTATTTTTAAGCAGCAATATAGCAAACTTTAAAAATTTTGTAGTAATACTTTAAAGGTAAAGCATTCCATGTGTTAGAATCAAGAGAATAGTCATAGATAAAACAATCATCATTTAATATAATAATGGGTGATTTTTTAAGAGGCTTAGAACTTTTTTAAAAAAAAAAACACAAAAAAATCGAAAAAATGAATGAATTATTTATTTGAATCGATAGTTTGAACCTTGCAATTTAATGTTTAAAGATAATTTCATGCAAATGTTGACCGCGGCTGCGTCTCAGGTAGCCCATCCGCTGAGTCCAATTTTGGCATACTCTTTCACACATATCGGCCGGTATCTTACGAATGAATGCATGGATGTTGGCTTCCAGTGCGTCAATCGAAGCGGGCTTGTCCCTATAGACATTAGCCTTGACATACCCCCACAAAAAATAATCTAATGGTGTCAAATCGCACGATCTAGGCGGCCAATTGACCGGCCCGAAACGTGAAATTAACTGTTCACCAAACTCGCCTCGCAATTGCGCCATTGTTTCGCGTGCTGTGTGGCATGTGGCACCGTCTTGTTGAAACCACATATCATGCAAGCCAAGAACTTCCATTTCGGGCAAAAAAAAGTTTGTTATCATCGCTCGGTAGCGTTCACCATTGACAGTAACGCTGCGATTCGCATCATCTTTGAAGAAATATGGCCCAATAATGCCGCCGGCCCATAAACCGCACCAAACAGTGGCTTTTTCGGGATGCATTGGTAGCTGTTGCAATGCTTCTGGCTGATCTTCACTCCAAATGCGGCAATTTTGCTTATTTACGTACCCATTCAACCAAAAATGAGCCTCATCGCTGAACACAAGCAGCGCGCGATGAACATTTCGAACCGAGCACGAATTTTGATAGTAAAATTCAATAATTTGCAAGCGTTGTTCATTTGTAAGACGATCCATGGTTAAATTGCAAACCAAACTGAAGCTGTTTGACAGTGACACAAGGTACTAAACACACGTCAGCTGTCAAAACCAGTGTTTCCAAAACCAAACCAGCCAAAAAATCACCCGTTAGTTTGATTTGTCGAAACTCTTGTTTTTACACCTGGATTTTCGGGAGCGTGTGGTAGTGGGGCCATTTCACACCAGCAGTCATAAGATAAATCGTAGCGCTTAACAGTTATGACCCTGTCTCCACTACTCTCTTCACCAATAATATACAAAAATCCTTCAAGTGCAGCTAAACCAAGTGAAGAGAGAGACTCCTTTTTAATTTCCTTCAAAGTCCATTTATTTGAAGAGGCATTATAAGATTGCAAAGTGCCGAGACGGAAATCAAGAAAGGTATAACATCTCATTGTCGGTAGCAATTTCGGTAAATTGACTTATCTCTGACAGTGGTTGTATTTCATGCCATTCCCGTGTCGAAAAATTATATGTATCCACAAAAATTTTGTTTGTATGGATTTTAAAACCAGCAACACACAAGTTTCCTTTTAAATCCGCCATGTTCAAAATGTGTAGGCCATTTTTCATTGGAGGAAGATAAATCCACTCAGAGGTGTGCAGGTCAAAATATTTTACGCTATCTGAATTCCCAAAATTTGTTCTTCCAGCTACAATCAGTTTACTATTAATCACAGTCATTAAAGAAGGTATCTCTTTTGACGGGAGATGTGTTTCTCTTTCGATGGACCATGAATTTGCTTTTGGATTAAAAGTTTCGATAATAATTTTGCCGTCATAAGAGCCTTGTATTACTGCAAGTTTCACTTTCTCAATCTTTCTTGGTCCTAAAGCACAATTCTGCTGATCGGTTGGTCGAGTTTCCGGTGACAAATGCCATTGAAGCCAACTGCAAATCAGTTCGTAGCTTTCGACTGTTTTGCACACAGCCTTCCTGTTTTCAAGGATGAACTTGGGCGTAAGAGACTGAAAACGGACCATTGACAGCAGCTGAAAAACTTGTTGTTCCCGATTCGGTTTGTCGTAATTTATCCATGCCACCATGGCCCGAAAGACATCCTCCTCGAAGTCTCCATTGGGATTGTCGTTGAAGAGCAAATCCTTTAATTCGTTTTCACTCAGCATCAAAAGTTCTTTTTCCTTCAATATTGCCTCAAAGTGAGTGTAAATACATTCTAGAGCCTTCATTTTTATTCCGGTAAGGCTCAGTTCATAAGCCAATCGAAGCCAACTCAAAGAATTGCTGCAGTCGATGTTACTCTCAATTAATTCACAGTAGCCATCGACTAAGGATTTGATTTTTAGAAACGATGCAGTTCGAAGAATTCCACCGACAATTTCCAAACTCAATTCAATCGACCCCGTGTACATGAAATCGATTATCAGTTTCAGTGTCGAAGCGTTGATTTCTTTGAGTTCCATTACATTCCCCTTCAATGCTGGTGCTGGATCGCCGCGGAATACTTCTAAAAAGTATTCACTCAATGCACACAGGATAACTCGATGAGCTTGGATACTGACGCCATTCCTTCCAGCTATCAGAACAGTGTCGAAGAATTCATTTTGTTTGTAGAAAGTCTGGAGTTTTTCGGAAATAATCGCAGCATGTTGATCGCATTTGAAGATGATCTTTCTTGGAGAAGTTTTTGATGCCATATTCGGTCTGCAAATAATTGAAATTAGTTAACGGGTATTCGATATTCTAAATGGTCAAATTGCAATTTTATTTTTTCTTAAATTACCTTTAGAATGAAATTAACTCTTATTTAGTTTTAACATTCAAGATTCAACTAAGATAACAAGACAAGCTATGCGCTATGACTACTGCCACTTCGAAAAACTTTTTCTAAATGGTTCAACTTCTCCTTCGATAAATATTGAAGAAGTGTTCAAGAAATGCCTTACCAAACCTCACAAAAAAAAAGGTAGATACTCATTTCAACTTGGCATCACTTAAAAGTAATTCATACTTCATTAAAATGCTAAGCATAATAAATATAAGTGCCTGATTACATGGGTCGTTTTACTGAAGAGCGCATCGATTTTATGTGCGTAAAAAAGAAAAGGTAGATTTCACCTTCTATTTTTTAAACCTACCTGTCTCACCCATTCAGTAAAACGACCCATTTAATCAGGCACTAATGCATTTTAAAGGTATCTAGTAATTAATACATAACTCTTTGCAATCAAATTAAATCAGCTTCTTCTGTTGAAGATAATAAATTAAGCTTGAAATTAATTACCTAGTTTCACTTCGACTTTTTATTAATCTGCTAAGAAATTTTATTTTTGTAGTCCATTCCGATTGTTGAACAAACGAATAGTTACTTTTAATATTTGAAGAACAAAAACCGATGGCCTAATTCAGCTTTATCTTAATTATTCAAAGTACAAAGCTTAAACCTGACGGGTTGAGCTTTGGTACGCTAAAAGTAGATACATGTCCTTACTTTACTTTTATGAATTGTTGTCAAGGTGGCAACACTGACAGAAAGACGAAGTGTGGGTTGCTTACCTGTCATGTTAAAATTCCGAGATTCTACATATGCTCTGAAATGTTTTTTTGCAAATCCTTATGAAAATTTAAAATTAATAGAAGGGTGACCAGATAGCAATGAAAATGTTTCCAATCGTTATGTGTCAGCAACTGTCAAAGTTACCAATGAAATCCGACTGTCAAAATATTCAGTTTGGTTTTCCATTTACCATGCATAGTTTCACACTCTTGCCGAACGTGTGGAAATTATAAAAAGATATTATCGAAATTCCGACTCAGTTGTAAAAACGCAACGTGAATTTTGCCGCGAGGACGGTCGTCATCATGGCTTTAGTACGCAGGCAATTTGTCGCAATCCTTTCTACCTTGAGTCATATGACCACAGCATCGAATAAGACTCGCCGCTGAGAGGCTGAATTGGGTTGTATTTGGGCTTACATACGGATGAGATTGTGCTGACGCAAGAAATGCCATGATGCAAGATCGCCATGAGATCATTAATATTAGGTGCCAGAAATATTGGCCAGAGATCCGAATATTGGCAAAAAAAATCTTTTTCTCAGACGAGGCCCATTTCCGACTCAGCGGCTATGTCTGTACTCAGTAACCAAAATGTCCATTATTGGAGAGAACACAATCCATAAGTGTTTGAGGAAGAATCAAAGCATCCACAAAGATTGAACGTTTGGTACGGTTTATGGCATGACGGTATCATTGGACCTTATTTCTTTAGTAATGAGAAAGGAGACGCCGTTAATGGTCTCAGGCATAGATATTTCCGAGCTGTTGTTTCATTTTCAACAATCGAGCGCTGCATCCTATACAAGCTCAAAGTTAAGAAGCAGACATTTGGCGCTTGGCATTGAATTTTGAAAACAAAATTGGTACTTAATTACGAAAAATTTTAATTTTTTTTTTTTTTAATTTGAGTTTGAATATATAATTTTTTCCAAAAACGCGTGAGTCAGTTTAACTCTCAAGCAAGGTAGATTCTACCAAAAGAAATCATTGGCGCATTTTTTCAATTTTAACTCCTACGCCCCTGCAGCAATATGAATATGAAGTCAACTATTTTCATTCATTTGTTTTTAATAATCACTATAGTAAAAGTAATCGGTGAACCCCCTTGATGAGCTTTTTCGTCGCTGCCTGTTGCACTTTTTAAAACGCTTCGTTATACATAGCTAGTTGTTTTTACTTCATTGCCCATACTGTTGGCTTGGTGTCGTGATATATTTTTCGTTTTGTAAGATTAATATTCATTTGTTATTAAATCGTGAACAAAAGTTTTACTAATTTTTCGAACATAAAACTGCCTATAAAAGCATCCAGATTTTCCAGAATAGTATTTCAATTTGCTGTCATAATAAATTAAGTTGAAAACTTCCCTATCCAATCCATTGTAACAGAATTTTAGACAGCGAAGAAGTCTAGCGAAAATAGACATTTAGCTTCGGCAAATTTGCACTGTCAATTCGACGGCTACGGAAGTGATCATAAAAAGCTACATATATTCAAGGTCAAGGTATAGCTTTTAATCGCTGACGATATCCAGCAGTTTCTATAACACAAACAACATTCATTTCACTCTTCAGAATTTGACGTATCTAATCAGTGCTTTGCGTCGTTATTAAAAAATTTACTTTGAAGTGATATTTTTCTTAGAACTGTTTCATAGAAATGGATATTTGAGTTTGAAGATGTTTTATATACTGCGTGTTAAAAGTTTGTATTAATATTTCAATTATTTCAAAACCCAGAACTTACTTACTTTATACTACGTTTTCACCAAGAGATAATCCGGGATTTAAGGTAGGAGATTTTAAATTTATCTTGAAGTTTTTTCACCAGAGAAAAGGATATTAATTTGACGTTTTCAGTCTGAATTGCCATTCAATTGTCAATTTGACAAGAGTAAAACAAATTTAATTGGAAAACGTATGACGGTGTTCACATTGGACTGACTCCTCCGACGTCTTTGACGTCTCTGTGCTTCTGCTCACTTCCACTTCATGGTGAGAAAGAGATGGCCAGGAAATTCAGGATTTTTTAAATT
Source organism: Leucozona laternaria (assembly GCA_932273885.2). NCBI lineage: Eukaryota > Metazoa > Arthropoda > Insecta > Diptera > Syrphidae > Leucozona > Leucozona laternaria. The sequence goes on along the minus strand of OW026368.1, from coordinate 114,561,552 downwards.
ATTTAAAAATCAGTGGATTTTTTTTGACGTCTTCTTTTGTGACATCTGTTTTAGCTGTCTGTGATTTATCTTTGGCACTTAAATCTCACAGAATCCAATTTTTTTCAATTGGAAACATATTTATTAAAGAAGTTTTTACATTTTGCAAGTGAAGAAACTGTTATTAATCTTTCAAACTGCACAGGTTTCTGCTTTGTTTTAACGACTGCTAAACGTGAAAGTAAGTTCGATGTGTTCACATTTAGCCTTATTTTGAAATTCACTTTCATGCTAAAGTAAGTCGAATTCGAATAGTTTGTATTTCGAGTTTCGAAGGAACCGAAAGTTCACTTTATCAAACGAAAGTTCATTTTTTGTTCAAAACTAAGCAAACTTTGACTTTCGAATCATTCGAAACAAATGTCATTTATTTGACGTTAAACATTTTCAGGCGAATAGCTTAAAAAAAAAAACATGTAAGCTCAAATATTTTTGTTGAAAAATAAAGAAAACAAAATACTTTTATGAGTGTTTGTTTTAATTAAAGGTCGCATTCCAATTGAACTAAACGGGAGCAGAAAGAAGTTCTCATCAAATTGATGGAAGAAAATCCGGAGATAGCCAAGGGATTTTCAATCTTGAATGGATTTGATGCATCCATTATCCTTCTCCTACATATGTATCTGCTCTTCGCCGCCGCCGTCTTTACTTCTTATAAATAAAATAATTGCCATCTGTTTTTCTTGAAAATTAAACAATAAACTCTTGCTCATGAACTAGCAAATAGCAATGAGGTACAAGTATTTACAATCAAAAAAAAAATACCGGCCGGGGGATTTAACTTTTTTTGTTTTGTTGAAAATTGAAAAGTGTGACCAGGTGTGTATAAAGTAAAGAGAGACTTTGAAGTTGAATGTTTTTTTGTTAATTAATTTTAAACACAATTAAATTGACATGAAAGATAAAAAAAATCTCGTATTTTACTATTCAAAAGTTTTAAATTTATTTTGTTACTTTTTTATGTCAGTAAACTTACCATAGTTTCTAAATGCTCCCAAATTTTAAAATTTCAGTATTTATTGATATTTTTTAAATATTAAACTTTACCGGGCCTTTAACCTTACTTATCTTTACTTTATTTTTCTTAAATGATAACGCATTATTTCGACCATCATTTTTATAAAAACAAAAGTTCTTCGAAAAAAAAAACAATTTAAATAGAAATGTCAGTAAATGTCAAAGAGCTGATGTTTATTTTATGCATACATTCGATAATGAACTAAAATGGGATTAATTGTACTTTATTGTGTAGTAAATAATTTAAAAGAACATTTTTTTTGTCAATTATTTACACATAACACACTAAATTGTATTCGTAAATAAAAGGTGTTTTTAACTGGCGGCTATGTTCTCACAATTTGGTATAATCGACTCTCACACCTGAATACTTCTTAAGGGTAAATATTTTTTTTCTATGAATTTTGGTATCCCTCAAAGTCCGATTTGCTTGTTTTGTCAGATTCGTAAATACGGCTTTAGTAATAGACTTTTCTAACATCATTAAGGCCTGTGAAGCATGATTAGAATTGGGATGCGTTCGTAAATGTTGTATAACCAAAATATACCTACAATAGATGGGTGAGGCGGGAATGAAAGTGATTTGACAAGATTCAAAAGGATTCGAAGGAATGTACTGAAATGAGGAGTGTTGTGCTTCCGTATTTTTTTAAAATCAATTGCATCAAAGAAAGTACAATTGTAAGTCATTTTGCAACACCGATAGTAACCCTAAATCTCTAGACCGAACATTCAGCCATATGAATATTTACAATCAGGCCCTTGATGGTGATTTCCTAAAACTCTCAAATGCATAATATACATACTCACATAAACTTTTGTGCAATTCGGGTCTCGGGTGATATATAATTTGACCCCCAAGTACAGTAGAATGCAACTCATAAATTGTCACTCTTCGAATGGACGAAATTGTCATGATGAGGTTTTTGTTTTGTGGTGAAAATTTAACGTAAAGGTCACACCTCCAATTCCCGCCAGCCAACAGCCTCAGTCACGGTTGGAATTTGGAAAAACAAAATAAAAATGCTCGTGGTCAACCTGACCATGACCAACCATATGGCCTTCACTTAGTATAGAGTTTAGTGGGTAAAACTTTGCGACTAGGTATCGAGATATATTAAATTTTCCTACGCAAAATTAAAAATGGAAATTAATTAAGACAAATTTAATTTTAAATAGTACAAAATAGTGCATCCGAAATTGGGCTCATGGATAAACTCTTGGACATTCCTGGAGGAGGATGCACAAGTCTTACCGTAAAGTTGAGAATAGAAGTGAAGTGAAATCAATTGAGTGAAGATAAATGCAGTGATGTCATGTGAAGTGAAGTGCAGTAAAGTGAAGTCAATTGAAGTTAAACGAAGTCAATTGAAGTGACGTCAATTTTAAGTAAAACTAAGTCAATTGAAGTGACGTCAATTTTAAGTAAAACTAAGGGAAGTCAGGTGAATTGGATAGAAGTGAAGTCAATTGATGTCAAGTGAAGTTAATTGAAGTAAAGTGAAGTCAATTGAAAAAAAGTGAGGGGAAGTAAAATTTGTACCGAAGTTTTGACACAATTTAAGGATTTGTTTTCTGAAACATTTTGGTGTAAAGTTCGATAGAAAATGAAATATGTATGTACCTACAAAATATGTTCCTTTAGGCCGTCTTCAGCTTTTATTGTTTTAATCCGAAAGTTAAACCAAACAATTTTTGTGTAATATTAAAGGATGTCGTTTCTATATTGCTCACTTTCAAGCTAGATCTCCTGGCCATACAGTATTGGATTTTTGTCTATAGGGAACAATAAAAGAACTTGTTTATTCAACACACATAGGAAATGTAAGTGTAGTAGAAGAGCTTATTCTCGAAAGTGAGACAGCAGTGAACATCAGTTAATATTCGTGGTGAAATACCAAAATTGGGCTCTAGCTTGCATATAGAACCAAGGAGGACCTGGTGTTTACTGTGTGTACACATACAATAAAAAGTTATCTAAATCAACAAAAAAAATAGCCTTTGGGGCTTAAAGCAGACAAAACATTTTTTTTTTATTTTTACATGCTGCCGGTTTTTCCAAGTATCTCCAATTATCAATTGATTTTTCCAAAAACTTGTTGATTTCTATTTTTAAAACTTGTTATGTTCATAAGAAAAAATCGTAAAACGTTAGAAAATTGACCTCAAGGTCAAAATTTAGCATGAAAATAGCAAGAAAAACGAAACAGGCATAGAAATTGGAAATCTGAAGACTCAAAAAACATTTCGACGTTATTTTAATGCAGTCAAAAAGGCAAGTATTTCTAAAAATATGGTTCTGAACGAAGCTTCTACTATTAGTTTAAACAGAGGAATGTAAGCTTTTTCTTAAGTCCCCGATAAATAATGTCAGCATTGGAAAGAGACCCTTACAGGCAAGCTATTTTTTTCTTAGAATGTACTCAAGGATCATTTTCCAAATTATTCTTGATTCCTGTATAATATGTAGGTTTAAATACCTCATAACAATCTTTACCAACACCATCACCTAATAAATTGAAGTATTTCCTAATTGCATAAATATTACCTGCGCAATTATGACTTGTATCACGGTCGCCACGTCTGTAGGTATATCTGTATACTATGCGGTGTTTGTAATCCATTAAAATATGTATGTACATAACTCTTAGACATTCGTAATATATTTCCACTCATCCGCATATGGTTGGAAATCCGTTAAAATAAATTATTTATCAGTACATAATCCGTTTGTTAGAGAGCGCGACAGCACCAACACCAACACCAAGCAACCCACGTCTAAATAAGCGCTCAGAACTTTTTTCCTCAAAGCTAATTAAATGGATTCTTCACCATGCAGACAAGGGCAAACATTCATTAGTTCCCTACATATCACATTTCCGCTACGCTCCGAAGCGAAGTAGTACACAGTATGTATAGGTACACTACCATTCGCCTTAGCTGAAGCTATAGCGTTGTTTCCATTCCCGCCAAGAAGAACAATTAAAATGATAATTAAACATATTCGCGTATCCTTTTTATAATATAATTAATATTCATGCAAGAAAACTAATTAAAATCCCTAAAACGCTGCATTTATCTACAAAATATGCGTTGTGCACACATCCCGCTATCTCAACAAACATGGAACTTTATGTTTACTGCGAAAATTAGCGTTGGATTTAACGTTCCCCCTCCCACTGTTGGTTGCTGTTTTCGTAAGCGAGTGTGCTGATAATATGGCATCATCTATATACCACCCTATGAGTACTATACATATACCTATACTCTACTCTTACTATACATCAGGGTTGGTACAAACATCCTCATCAGCGACAGACTCTATCAACCTAGAATCCAATTGAGCACGAGTGGTGGCTGGAATGCTGATGTTTTAAATGGCAAGGACATTAATACGAATATCACACTGCTGCAAGTGAGATATAGAGAAGGCTCTACATCTTCCACACCCGGCAACCCGAAAAAAAACCTACACCTTCTTTCTGCACAAGAATATCCGTAGCCGGGAGATGGGACATTGATGTCGAAGGGGTGTGGTTGGGGAGTGTTGTGCTCTTGACGACCAGCCCCATAGGAAAACTTTATTTTTCTCGCGTAATTATGGAAATTTCTCCTAATTGGTTAATTAGAAGAAATGTACTCCATTATCTTATTATGATGGTTCTCTGGCGGGACGACGATCCTTTCGAAGTATGATAATTTCATTCCATTAATTTCCATTGTAAGATGTTTTTATCCCCCAAACACTCTGCGACTAACTATACATACACATACCTATGCAAACCTACATATATTATGATGCTATGGGAATGATGGTACCAAAATATCCCTACGAGGTACGAAGTCTGCCATTAATGAAATGTACGTTAATTAAAAGTCGGCACATAAGTAATTTATTGGAGACCTGTTTGCTCTTATGTCTAAGTCTGAGTAAGTTAGTGGATGTGTTATTCAACATTTTGTGAGTATAAAAGTGGCATAATCTACTAAATTGTTATGGTGACCAGATACACCTCTTTAAGTGTGTCCTGTGAATTTGTAAAAAAAAGCTTTTTTTTTGTTTATGAAGGGAACTACTTATTTTTTTAAGACGGGGTCACAATCATCTATATACATATATCTATCTATAACACTGCAAAAAAGATTGAGTGTCAGTGTGCTTAGCTTATGTGCTCCCCATAGGCGCACAAGCTGACGTAATTGTTGCCCCGATATGGGTGGCTTTAGAAAGATACTTGTTTGTAACGCCTAGAAAGTGTTTCATCATATAATATTTATGCAATGATGGTATTGAGCTTTTTGGCATTTTATTAATGGAATGGATTTCCTCAACTTGCTCTCTATTCATTGGATATTAATTTATAAATTTGTCATCTGGTAAGTCCAATTTCATTCTGCACTGTCCAAAGCTATTGCTGTTAGAATTTAGATAAGTATCTATTTAAATTAAATTTTTTAAGCTGCAATACAATACAGCAACAATTCTTCTTCTTCGTTGTTATACTATATCAGACTTTGAACTTTAATACAAATTTATCTATTTTTGAATTTTTCATTTCTGGTGTTCTTTTATGTACAATAATATTTTGACACCAGACTCGTGGTTCAATATGCGGATAAGGACAAACATGGCATATTTCTATTAATCGTGCCATATCGCAGGCGTCAGGTCATGTCACACGCGTTGGACGCATCTCAATTTGCGCCTCTAGCCTAAATGAATATACATTCACGCATAGAAGCAATTCCCTTTAATGCGGAGTTGGAGATGAGATCTCATTGCAACAACTTCCTTAAGGGTTTACTGCAACATCAACCTTTCCGTCGCGTCAGATTCAAACAACAGTTTTGATAGGAGTTGCGTTTTAGTATTTTCAAATGATTTCTGCAGAAGCTGTATGGATAAAGAAGAGGAAGAATCGATTCCTCATCTCCTCTGTACTTGTCCTGCTCTATCGCAATGATTAAAACTCTATCTCGGAGATTACTGCTACAACGATCCTAAGGGATATGGGAATTGTTGACATAAGTAATCTCACACGCGTCGTAAGGAGCTCCAAGTTGTTCAACGAATATGGAGGAAAGTTCAAATAGCAAGTTTATAACCATTTTAATTATTCTCACTGTTTTCCCCACTTTTAAAGCCAAATTAAGAAGTTTTGCTTTTTTATTTTATTTATTTTTATTTTGTTTTATTTTATTTTATTTTATTTTATTTTATTTTATTTTATTTTATTTTATTTTATTTTATTTTATTTTATTTTATTTTATTTTATTTTACTTTATTTTATTTTATTTTATAATACATCTTTAATTATTTTATTATCTATTTTATTATTTTATTTAAATAAAAATGCTTTTTGAAAATCTGAAAATTCGGTCACCATTGTTTAAATGAACAACTTTTTTCGTCATCCGCATTCTGCAAACACTAGCAGGGAAATACATATGTATGTATATCTATTATTATGTACCTATGTATAATGTAAGAACACATCCTCCGATGCTTCGTCAAATTTATTACCCGTGAACTTTTATGCACCAGAAACTTGCTTGTGTGTGCATGTGAGTGTATTTTGTCCAATAAATTTACAGTGCCCCAGCGGATTTACGGACTAAGGTTATTTTTGGCAGTTTTGCTGTGATGCAAAAGTTTATCTATGCGTTTTTAATCTCAAAGCCCTCTGGTAGAAGAGCATAAAACCTGCAGTATAGACTGACAGGATGAAAAAAAAAGCTAACAAGTTTCAGTTTTCAGATTACTTGTATGCAAAAAAAAAATAAAAAATATTAACCATTCAGGGACCATTATATACATATACAATGTGGGTAGGCATATAGACATATGTATCAGTAAATACTTCCTGATAAAAAAAATTATGGTGGTTCCTAGTATTTTGCCTTCCCAAAAACCAGCAAGAAAAAAAAATGCACAAAAGCAAACAATAAAAAGATTTAATATGTTTATACAGACACAGGCATACATACATTATATTGGCTTTGAGAAGCTTACCTACTATTTTATCGTATTTTGCTGATGATTAATTTTATATTTAAAAGTTCCTACAAAAAAACTAATTATATTTTAACTCTGTTTATGTGGGTATAGATTTTACATTCATGTTAAACATACCTATACAAAAACATACCTATAAAAAAAACAAAAACGACGATCTCACTTGGACTCATCAGTTGACTAGTGAGGGCCTTGTCAATACGCAATTTTTATTAAGTTCAGTTCAACTTACATGAACTTTTTGACAAAAATCCAATGTGAACTATACCCAACAAAATTAAAATTAATAATCATTAAGCTGGAAATTTTGCCATGGGCCGAGACGAAACGCCAATTTGTATGGACTAAAGGCCGTTAAAAGCTATTTTGAATCAATAATTCAACAAGTCCAATTAAATAGTGCTAAGTCTTCTACTTGGCTGATGTTTTTCAGTAGTATATAGAATTTGTATTATAAAAACCTTTATAAATATAAAGAGCTGTTTGCTCTCAAGCATTAATATGCGTAAACTGTCACATAACTTTATATTTTGGTGATCTTTAATATTTAAGGTTTAATTCAGAAAATGGGCGTAGGATAGTTAATTTCAAGTACAATTCGTAGATGGATCTCCCGGTGACAGTTAAATGTTTCCAACTATAATTATTTGAATTTATTGTAATAAAAATGATTTAAAGCCACCGATCTCTTTCTCTATGCATCTTTAAGATAACATAAATTTTTTCCATCAAAAAACAAAATGCAAAAGCACTTCCTTTGAGATTCTTTACAGTCCCCCACCCTATAGTGAACACAAATTAAAATTAAATTATATTTTATGGGTTTTTTTTTGTCTGTAATTCTGGATACAAAACCACAAGTTCTCCACTTAAAACAGCTTAATTTCCATATTTTATTCCTTTTGAGGAAAAACAATATAATTTCCATAGCAAGTATAAAAGGATTTTTGACGCGCGCTGCCCGCTAAAGAGGATAGAACTCAACACAGCACAAGCACAACACTAAAAAATAAATCCTTTTCTGTCTTATTCTAATTTTCGGATAATTTACTCCTTTTCAACCTTCGGCAAACAAATTCTGACAGTAAGAAACTAAAGCAAAATATTGGTCTTACTGATGAGCGGAAGCGATTCGAGCATTCGTCATCACTTCTTCATCTGGATATATAGAGCGAGTTGAAGGAACGAAGGTACCATATTCCTCTTCATCATAATATTCCAAACACTGCTAAGCGATGCAAAATGAGTTGCGTCAAGGATAATTCTTGTAGATGAGTCTTCCTAAAACGCTAGCTGAGGCTCATGAATATTCATTATACAATTACAAATTCTCATAAAATAATATTCTTTCATTTAGAAAGCAAGCCATACCCCATCACAGAGTCCACCCCGCGCGTCCCTCGACCTGACTACCTGTCTTAAAAGAATGCCACTACTCGACGGATTTTGAATAACAGGTCGAACACAGTAGTGGATTTATCGGAACAGAGCTTAATTTTAAAACTTTCTGAATTAGAATAAAACAAACAAAAATATGTTAGACTTTGCCACGTTCTCATTTCAGCTTGTAAAAAACATAGGTACATATTTGTCACTAGTGTTTGTTTTCTTTTTATTTCTATTATTTTGCATTAGATTTTTGACAAGTTAGACAGTGTCTTATTAGTTCGAAAAATTTGAAAATATGCTTTATTTAATTAAATAATATTATATAACATTAGTCAATGTTAAAGACAACCCGTTCCATTACCTGAGTAATATAAGTCTTAGGCATCAATTAAACGTGTTTATTTATAAATTAGACGGCTATTTAAAGTTAATCAACGTTTATAAATAAGGCTGACAATATATTTAACAAATCAGTCGTGTATTTCCTATTCCGTTGGTAAAAAAAAACTATACTTTTATCGTTATTTTATCATTATAAAACAATTGAGGGCGTTACAATTTCAAAACTGTGAGCAAGGCCGATGAGTTAGTCAATCCGCAACAACTATTCGTTTCAAATATTCGTTTTGAGTGAAAAAGTCTACGTTTGGAGGATATTTCTCGTTTCCCATAACTCTACGAGGTAAACTAATTCGCGTTAAGTTCTTAGTTAACTCAGTACCAAGGCACTCGACTCACTCACTGCGACTGCCAAACCAACGTGGGTGCATACGCTTACGCTTACTTTTGCTGGCAGTAGTCAAACCTAGCCTCTTTAATTTGCATGCATAATAAATCTATCCTTTAGATGGATTGAAGGAGAACGAATTCGTGTGAAAGGATGACAATCTTGACGATGACGACGTCACCGTTATAGTTGAACAGAAAAAAAACAGCGTCGAAAAGTTTTTTTGGAGAAAAAGTTTGCACTTGATTTGATTTGAATGAGCAATTCTTTTGGAATAGAAGTGGTAACAAGGACTAGAACTACGCGAGCAATGTATATTTTATCTATGTTCATATATTGGTAACCCTTGAGCTGAATACGTGAATATAATGTTCACACACGAGTCTGTGAGGTGGTGCAGAGAAATCGAAAATTCACTTCGTATATTGTTGGTTTCTTTGAGTGTACTAACACAGAAACTAAACACACGTCAAGATGTCATCGATAATGTGACTTTTGAGCTAGATGTAAATAAAAACGAACACTCTTCAAAAAAATTTCAGTAGGTATGCATTTTCGTTTTCTTTCTTATAAAAATCAGTCACAAATAAATAAAAAAGAGTGTTGTTTCCGTATTATAGCTGATATTTTAGCTAAATGTCTTATCTCTTTGTTGTTAACAATTATTTCTTCGGAAAACGCGATCAAATTTGAATTTTTTATGAAACGTTAATTGATAACTTACAAGTTTTGTGTAAATATTAAAAAAGGTAAAACATTTTTGGCTCCGGGATCTTAGCACCCCATAATGTGCAATATTTACAAAAAACAGTACCTTTGCCATTTTAAAAGTCAGTAAATGGTGAAAAAGGTCAGCTAGTTTCAGAAATTGGACAGCCATAGGCTTTTTTAAGTAATTTCTTAAAGTTTTTTCAAGGTCGGAAAGAGGTCATCTTAAAAACACTTAAAATATGGAAAAAAATATGGCTGACCAATTTCTGAAACTATTTGAACTTTTTTTGACCAAATACTTAAAGTTGGGCTAAGTCGTGATATTTAAATTACAGGTAACCTACTATAGTCTGTCAAAGCTCTTCAAATCCAGAAATCTCACCATAACTTCAAAACTGCTGGTGTACAGAACCATGGTCCTGCCAGTACTCACATATGGATCCGAGACTTGGGTGCTTAGCAAAAGGCACTACTACCTGTTGGCCCCATATGTGAGGAAGGACGATTCCGGAGACGGTACAATCATGAATTGTACGCAATCTACCTTGAAGCAGATATCGCGACAAAAATTAAGCTCGGTAGACTCCGGTGGGCAGGGCACCTAGCTCGCATGAGCGAAGAAGAACCTGCTCGGAAAGTTCTTTGTGGTAAATTCTATGGTAGACGACAGAGTGGTAGACCATGCTTGCGCTGGAGAGATGGCGTAGACCAGGACGCCCGGAGCCTTGGGGTGCGCAACTGGATGGCGGCGGCTCGAGACCGGGATGAGTGGAGAGACTTGTTGAAGGAGGCCAGGACCGGACCCCGGTTGTCAAGCCGACGATGATGATGATGACATATAACTGTGACTGTGATTTAGGATTCACTGTTTAAACCTGTGATTGTAATTCATGAGTTCAAAATATTATTTAATGGTCCAAAAATGCGTGGCAGTAGTTGAATTTCTAAAAAAAAATGATAGTTTGTCGTTTCTAGAGCAAGCTTATTATAAGGAGTAAATTGGGTGGAATTGTTTCAGTATCCACATGTTGTGCTTTAGGCTGTAAAGAATTTATTTAAAAATATTATATTTCTAAAGTAACAAAATCGGAATAAGAAACACCAAATTTATGAAAAGCAAGCGTGGCAGTGGCAGTGGGTGTTTTCGTAAAAAAGATAGCATTTTGTGCTTATTTACAATATTTCAGCTGGCTAGAACAGTAAAATAAGGAGAGAATTTAAAATTTAAGTGGATGGATTAAAAAAAATTCGCATGATGGTGTGCTTAAGTTTCTAGAAAGCTTATTTACAAAATGTCAGCTTGTTGGAAAATCAGAATAAGAATAAAACTCGAAAATAAAGAAAGTAGACTTTGTTAGTCGACTGACAAATTATTTTCATATGTTAACTAAACAAATATAAAGAGTAAGTTTATTTTACCATAAAATTAAAAACATAAATAGAATTACAATTGACTTATTTTGAAAACATTAAAGATCTCAAAAAAACTCGTGGATAACGACGATACGTTGGGGAGAAGATGAAATAAATTTAACTGAACTGATTTAATATTTAAAATAATGTTTGTTAAAATCGAAAAATGTGTTTTTTAAAAATGTTGGCATATTATACAATTTTAATTCTACTACCTACTATAAAGCTTCTACGTACCAAATTGGTCTAAATCCATTTATGAATTCACTACAATAAAATGTCTTCGCATATATTATAATTCGATATAGATAGAAATTCATTTAAGTTTTTTTATAGTCATGATTCAACAACCTTTTTAAAAAAGTTCAATATTTTTTTGATATCAAAATTTTCTCTCATGAAATGGGGATGTTTGTTATGCAAACAAACAAATGCAATGAATGCAATGAAAAAGGATGTGAAGGTTGGCAAATATGCATTCAAATGCCAAACAAATGATTCATATTCATAACATCATAACCTTTTCAATATGTAGGTACTCAATTGAGCAAATAAAATACATCGATTGATGGCAGTATACATGTATGAATGGCTGATGTATAATATTTATAATGTTTTGAATTCGCATGAAAAAACTTATTTACTTGCAAAAGAAAAACATCTACAATTCTACATAGCAATATAATGGGTGATTTTTTAAGAGGTTTAGAACTTTTTTAAAAAAAAAAACACAAAAAATTAGAAAAAATGAATGAAATATTTATTTGAATCGATAGTTTGAACCTTGCAATTTAATGTTTAAAGATAATTTCATGCAAATGTTGACCGCGGCTGCGTCTCAGGTAGCCCATCCGCTGAGTCCAATTTTGGCATACTCTTTCACACATATCGGCCGGTATCTCACGAATGAATGCATGGATGTTGGCTTCCAGTGCGTCAATCGAAGCGGGCTTGTCCCTATAGACATTAGCCTTGACATACTCCCACAAAAAATAATCTAATGGTGTCAAATCGCACGATCTAGGCGGCCAATTGACCGGCCCGAAACGTGAAATTAACTCTTCACCAAACTCGCCTCGCAATTGCGCCATTGTTTCGCGTGCTGTGTGGCATGTGGCACCGTCTTGTTGAAACCACATATCATGCAAGTCAAGAACTTCCATTTCGGGCAAAAAAAAGTTTGTTATCATCGCTCGGTAGCGTTCACCATTGACAGTAACGCTGCGATTCGCATCATCTTTGAAGAAATAGGCCCAATAATGCCGCGGGCCCATAAACCGCACCAAACAGTGGCTTTTTCGGGATGCATTGGTAGCTGTTGCAATGCTTCTGGCTGATCTTCACTCCAAATGCGGCAATTTTGCTTATTTACGTACCCATTCAACCAAAAATGAGCCTCATCGCTGAACACAAGCAGCGCGCGATGAACATTTCGAACCGAGCACGAATTTTGATAGTCAAATTCAATAATTTGCAATCGTTGTTCATTTGTAAGACGATCCATGGTTAAATTGCAAACCAAACTGAAGCTGTTTGACAGTGACACAAGGTACTAAACACACGTCAGCTGTCAAAACCAGTGTTGCCAAAACCAAACCAGGCAAAAAATCACCCGTTTCATAATTATGGAGAACAGGAGCGTGTTTATTTTATTTTATGTTACTGGGATAGTCCTTGGAGCAAAGTACAGAGGTTCTTAAACCGTGCGGTATATGAGTTGATTACAATTTTTTATTTGCTATGAGGAAATTATTATAAAAATAATTAAATACTAGACCCATTTGCTGAAACCAAACTTAAATATTTAAGTTCAACAGAAGAACTTATGTGACAGTTACTGAGGAAAAAGTAGAAATTATACCCGAGTAAGTTGAATTTAAGTTTTTTTTTTCAGCAAACGGCTTACAAATGTTAAAGGCTGCGTTTAATCAGCCCCTCACTGTTGAAGGTCTAACAAAAATTATATTTTTTATAATTTGGTATTTTACTTCGGGGAGAGTAGGTACTAAGGCGACGAAAAACAAAAACTGATTGTTTTAGAAGGGAAAAATATAAGCATTTTTATTACAGAAGGGGTGCCTATCTCGCCTTATATCTCACCTCGTTTAAGCAGGAGGTGTGATTTACAAAAAAAAAAATACTCGAAACTACAAAAAATATATTTAAAAAGGCGGCAGCTTTTTATGAAATATAGAGATCTGATCTTTTATTTACTTTCTAAATCAAGTTTTATCTTTCACCGCATTTACATTGCTCGATTTCTACAATACCGATTTTTCTTTGTTGTTGTAATCGTGTGAGAGAGAATGGAAAATCGTGTAGAACATTTCAACTGTCCCTCGAAATCTCACACGATTACAATAACAAAGAAAAATTGGCATTGGAAAAATCGGGCAATGCAAAAAATTCGGACTTTCATTAGTTTTTGAAAAAAGTACTTCCAAACGGCTGAACTTACCCCATAATGCCCCATAATAAGTTTTGAAATTTTTTCTTATAATTTTAAGATATGTAAGGTTTATGGTCTTTTTAAAGGCAACCCATAGATTGCAAGGCATTAGTTACAAGAAATAATGTAGATGGTTAGGAAAAAGGTTGGCAATAGGTCAATAAGGGATAAAATTCCTAAGAATTTCCTTAATTGAACACCCACCATGCCTTGATAAGGAAAATATCAAAATAAACAGTTACATAAAAATTTTTAGGCCAGGTGCGCACACGCAAATAAACAGTTAGGTAACGATTTTGAGCACTATGTGATTATATGAGACTCCGCGCATGGGTCCGCCAAATAACTTTTTTTTTTTGAAAAAGGCTCAAAACATCGAGTGTAGCTTCGGCTGTGTGGCACGTAGCGCCGTCCTGTTGAAAGCAAATGTTGCCAATATCCTAATTTTTGTGAACAAACTGTAACGGCCACTCCTTGCTCATTTTCGAAAAATGGCCCAATTATGCCTCTAGACCAAAATCTGCACCAAACAGTGACACTTTTTGGGTGTATCGGCTTTTCAATGTATGCGTTCTGGTTTTCTGTGCCCCAAATGCGACAATTTTGCTTGTTTACTACCCGCCAAGATCAAAATGAGCTTCATCTGAAAAGATGATTTTTTTGGCAAAATCGGCATCTTCTCTAAGTCGATCGCAGGCCCACTTATCGAAGCGTATACAAAACCATATTCGTTCAGCGGAAGGATAAAACTTATTATCTGTCAAATCAGACATGAGCTAAGTGTTACCATTCACGAAATAAGCACTAGTTGAAAAAAAACGTTAGATGGCGGACCCTTTATAAGCCCATTGTGCTCAAATGGAAACTAAACTGTTTAGTTGCATGTACGTGCCTGGCCAGGCTTTATTGTTATAGCTTTCCACTCTTATCAATTTACTCAAGTTCATTTAAAGGATGATTCAAAGAAAGTTAGATTGTGATTTCCCTCCTAACTTGGTTAGAGTCAGAAATGGAACCATACAATTTACTAAGGGGTACAAGGTAGACCCATACTGCCCTCTTTCTCTTAAAGGAACGCTCCTGTAGGAGACATACAGGAATCATAATGGAGCGAATATAAGGCAGTACACCTCAGTTGCGCTTCCACACCGACGGCAACGTGTTTTGTTGTTTTTAACAGCCGCATCACAACATCCTTACCACCAACTATTTTCTTTGCCTTTTTTTTAACTTCTGTATAAAAAAGTATACGAAAAAGCTTCCATTAACACAAAACATTGTATCCCTTGGTGCTGGCAGATGTAGAGCTTCATTCAGCTTCATAATTTTCTGCTACATTGTACCACATACATATATGTACTTATACACTCATACATACACTATACAGCCATAATGGAATTGTAATCTCGATGCATTTATCTTTTTTAGCTTTTGGTTTTAGTCTTTTTTTTTGTTGTTTCTCTTTTTTCCAGAGCATTTAGTTGATTTATATATCTGTTGAAATATTACTTATTCTCGCTGTTTTTTTTTAAATGTTTCATGCGTTTTTTCTGCTCAAAATTTAATTTATTCTGTACTCTTTCCATAGAGAGTTGAAAATTAGTTTTAAAAGGTTTCTGGCAGTCCTAGTTTTAAGGACACTTCGCTTAGCTTG
Organism: Leucozona laternaria; assembly: GCA_932273885.2. Taxonomy (NCBI): domain Eukaryota; kingdom Metazoa; phylum Arthropoda; class Insecta; order Diptera; family Syrphidae; genus Leucozona; species Leucozona laternaria. Next base: position 114,546,137 of record OW026368.1, on the reverse strand, counting down.
CATCTAATTACGCGACTGACAAACAGATGCCATTTTCTACCTTATTTGTAATTTTTTTTTCTCATACAAACGTGCGGTGATGGCTTTTTGTATCAATTCTATTTAAAATGAAGAAGGGAGTAAAAAACGCACCTAATACCATGATACCTTTCTTTTACGAGGAAATTTTAATGAAGTCACATATACTAAAAAAATCTTTTTTCAAATTTATGAAATGCAATATTGTTTGAACAATTTAGAAGCACCAAAATGTAGAATTATAACAAAATTTGTGGAGGCATACTCGAATAACCCAAAAATAAGACCATTTTCTCCAAAAAAAAAAAAACAACTTGGAATCGTTATTTGCGTTCTGTGAATTTTTTTTCCAAAACCTACTTTTAATTTGGTCATTACTAGTACAAAGTTTAAGCAAAATCGTTCGGCCATTTTCGAGAAAATTTAAAAAAATAATTGTTGTATTAAATCTATCCGTTCTATAAGTGACTAAAACAAAAACTCGAATTTCCCCTCTAGTGAATCACATTAAAATGTTCTGGACCAACTTTGAAGCAAATCGGTTTACCTGTTTAGACTCTAGCTCAAATTACAGTGGACACACCGACGCACAAACGCACAGACAGACGGACGGTATGACGAAACCCTCTTTTTCGAACTTCTTAACCGTCGCCGGCCGTCGTAGTGTTTTTATATACATACGCTATAGAGGAAGTATACATTTTACAAACATGTTGCGATATTTTCTGGCTAACTCAATCCTTAGTGTGCCTATTAGTAGGTTCATGACGATAATTAATTTATTATTTTATTTTACCTTCTTTAACCACAAAATGGAAAAATGATAATTTAGTGTCAAAGGTATAAGGTTCTTGTATTTAGTTACCTTAGTATCTTTATGTACCTTCTTTGTTGATTACCTATAGGGCTAAATGCAAGCACTTTTTTTTACCTATATCTACCTGTAAAACTTACTAAATTTTAATCAGGTTTATCTTAACATTAAATCTGACCTTTTCTTTGTATAGGTGCTCTAAAAAAAATAACAAATCCGTGTTAAATTCCCAGCAGCTGAGCCGTAACAAAGTTCCGATGACAGGACTCCATGTTATAGCTTCCTTTGTCTGCATGTATGTTTTGTATATGGTATCCTCTGGTTCATTCATGATGCTTCCAGGGAAGCGAAAACCGAAGGAAACCTTACCAAGAAATTTAACCGAGAATGATATTATATCCTCTTTGTCTGTAGATACAATGTGTTGCGAGGCAAGAGGATGGTTAGGAAAGGTCAGTGAGATAGTAGGGTAGGAGAACAGATGGGATAGGAAATAACGAAAGGGAAGTGTTCGGAAAGGTAGGAAGGAATGTCAAGATCCGGGGGACGCGGCCTGCTTGCGAAGCTCGGCAGTTAGCTCGCCGGAATGGGGGGGGATCTTGCCCCCGAAACTCAACCTCACCAGCAACAAAACATACATCAGGCCAAAGGAAATAATCAATACTAATTACAGCGGACGGACAATCAACACTTCAAGGGCACTGCTGGTGAAATTGCAGCGAAGCCTTCCCACCCGACCTATAAATCCGTGGCAAAATTAGGATTTCCCCATACTTGTCGACACCTTGTTCCGGTCAACCCATCTTCACCAAAAGGACAGCGCTACCGTCCACACCCCTGAAAAGTTGTCTTCAAAAACTCATGATTTCTTTAATCGAAATCAAAATAAACGCAATATTTCATCCAGGATGGCGTGAAATGAAGTTTATTAAAAATCAAGAATATTGCAAAAAAAAAATACTTTCGAAAATTGGGCATTTAACAAAAAAAAATTAAGAAAAAGGTACGATTTCACTCTAAATTTAGTTTTAAAGTTTATAACAAACAATTTTAACAAAAGTAGCAAAAAAGAAAAAAAAACAGAAAACGTGACCACGAGGTATTTCCTACCGGGACTATCAAAAAAAAATTAACAAAAAAAAAAAAACACCCTTTTTGGTGCTTGGCACAAAATGGAAACTGCGGATCAAAATTTCCTGCCTGCATGGAGCTCCTTGGAGGGGAATGAAATTTCTCTGAACAAAAAGTTACACTATACGCGTTGACAGACCACGTGAAAAAAAACTACCTCGTTCACTTACAGGTTTTAAGTTAAACAAAATTATTATATAAAATGAAAACCGTTTTTATAACACTTCAACGCTCATCAAAATCTTACAAGTAATAAATCCACAGATAACAAAAAAAACAGTAAGTAAATTCAAATACTTTAAATATCCAAGTACTGGAAGTTATTTCCAGTGATATTCGTATTTTTTTTTTCACTTTAGGTTATTGGTAAAAACTTTGCACACTAATTTAAGGGTATAAAGTAGTCGAAAGCTTCTTTTCCTTCCTCCTTCCGTTATAAATTTGTAGGTATCTATTGGTCTCAAATTACGTATTTGTTCTTCATGGGTTCTTCTTGACTATTAATCTGATTCTTTTTTTTTTCAGGTACTCACATGGATATAGGTATTTTCTTATTTACTGAAAGATACCTTAGATGTCACCTAAACCGGCACCTGAAGGAGTTTTCCTTGGGACAATATGCCCCGCCGTTTCCGGGCTGCTGGATGTCTCACAAAATCGAGGCACTTGAGCGTGGGTCAGTGCTTCTGGGCAAGAAGGAACCCGCCTGGATAGCGGTCGAAAGGGTTCAGACTCAAACTCCTTCAAACAGGAAAGGACAGGTGCACCCAATCGCCGTTGCGATCTTCAGGCTCAGCGTTCAAGCGGTCACCGCGTAACAAGAGGAAGAACACCAAAAAAAAATGTGGCGGCCCAGCGCTCTGCTGGTCAACTGGGTCCGCCAGAACATGTAACAAAATGTAGTTCAACACCCAAAATTGCAGTTCTGTGTATTTAATTTATTTAATTTTTAAAGTCGCCTAAAGCTTGACAAGATAGTCACCCGAGTAAGTATATTATATGCGTATATACCAAGGTATCAAGAAATATCCAGTGATTATTTGTGAAAAGGGTTTAAGAAAAATCAAAGTCACGCAACTGGTAAGTACTTTCGATTTAGGTCGGAATATTATATCTGTTAGGCAAACGGACTAATTACTGGATCGCAAATGTAACGACTTCAGTGCTCAACGGCTATCAAGAAAAAACTTCCTTCGGGATATACTATACGGGATTCGTGTATGAAACAGCCCACTTTTTCGTAATTTCTCCTCCCATTCTTTCCGTATCATCCGATGCCATATATCCAATTCAAATTTCAAATAATGTCAAGGTAGTAGTGGATTTCATTTTTCCTCCATCCTTTACCTCGATTGACATTTCGAAAATCAGGGTCTTCGCAGTTCCGATCTACTACCTTCTATATTTCTTCCATTTTTTTTTCCCGACCACTAGAGGTCGCTAACTTAGGGAACCGAAATGTAAGGCTCAGCTTACACCCGTAATGCGTTTAGGGCGTCCACAACAAAATTCGTGATTTTATTGGATAAACTCCAATTAAAGCACGAAGCCTGAGGTCGCCTGAGACGTACTTTTGAGCTTAAGCCCTCTAAAGTTACGTTTTCCATCAATTCCATACGACCACTGGTCGAAATTTTGTATTTCTTGGCCCTGATCTCTAAATACTTGTTATAGGTTCTTCTTAAGTCTGGGGATGTTACCTTTAATATAGCCGACTGTAGAAATTAACAAGACTTTTTAGTGAACTGACGCGTCCGTGCTACCTGTCTATTATGTGTTCAGGGGTTAATTTCCGTCACATCTTTCCTTTAAAATTTCCCATTACGATTTTTGTTCGCTAACCGGGAACGCGATCAACTGACATCTAGAATGGGTTATTTCTTTTCATTCTTCATTCCTATTTCATTTTACTCCTAGCAGCCGAAGATGTCAGAGGTTTGGTAAGTATTTTACTTTAGTTTAGTATTTTTCGTTATTTTCTTTTTGTTTTTTTTTTGTTTGTATCAAATCTCAAATGATTTCCATTTTATTTAAGCCATTACTTTTCTGTTCAATTCCTAGGGTATCCAACCTAATCTTCAGGAACTTTGCCAGGCACGACGACCGAAAATAAAGCAACGTGGTGAGCGTACCCACGCTAACGAAGCCGGGCATAGAGCTACAGCTCCTTACCAATAGTGCCGTTACCTGCTATTCCACGCCGCGTCCCTATACAGTTATGTACCTACTCAGGCTAGTACAGCCTACGATCAAGAAAGTAGTACCTATAAAATAATTACCATCAAGCTAACATTTCTTAATTTGCTTTTTTTTTATTTTTTTTTTCTTCCAAACAGGTGTACCTAGGAATTCAAGTACCATTCCTCTATCAACAGACATGTACCTACAGATTCTTTAAAGCTCTTTTTGGAGTAAAAATTGTCCTCATTAGCCTTCTTAGCCGAGCATTTGTGGACGAAACATTTTTTTTTTTTTGAACGCCCCTGGTAACAAATTTACATTCTTAGTCTAAGTATTGTCTTTGTTTATTTACTATTATCATTTTAGGATATTAATAGTCCATGGACTTCCAGAACCAAGCAAAAACAAATTCACAAGACCTACCTCAGAGCCTATTCTGATTCCGTGATGATGTTTTTTTCTTTTTTGAGAATTGTAACCTGTTGAAATGTAAAAGGTCATTGGTTGCTGTGGTAGGGTTAATTTAACCCAACACCAACAATACGACCCTAAGGATATACGGGTATATAAATTTATATACATATAACGTACTAGCAGACGAAAAATTAATTCACCTGCAACTGGTAAGTAGTCCTAACCTCCTACGCTAATTATTTATTCATTAATTTCTAAATGTCTCTTCTTTCTCTTTAGGATATCTTTTGAACGTCTACTTCAACAAGCGAGCATCATTTAAAATTAATTCCGCACCTAGTCTGCGTCTTCGGATATTTTTGTTCTTGTTCTTGGAACTTTAATTTGTCGGAATGACCAAGGTCATTGACCGCTGCACCAATGTGCGTCATCCGATCAGCTGATACACCGCGACACGGATACGGGTGAGTCGATTTAACTTTTCTGTCACACAAGACAACTTTCTTTTTTTTCTCTAAGACTAGATAAATGAATATGAACAAATAATCGCCGGAACTAAATAAATACTTAAAATATATCACAGATCGTACCGACAGGCTAATATCACAGAGGTTTTTGTTGAGGTATATACATATGTAAATATTTTTATCACAGAAGAGGAATCACAGATTTTGTTTTAAAGCTGAAGTGGAATGAAGTTCTTCAAAGCCGGTTGATGATGGAAAAGTTTTATGATTTTTCCCTCATGAATTTTAGATGCTAACGCGAAACTAAACAGTTACGATGGCTTAATAAAAATTAATAAATAGATAAGTTAACGTTTAAGGATAATGTGCGTGCGAATAAATCAATAAATATCAACATGAAATAAAGTGAAACAAAAATCTTTTAACTGGAAATCAGATACTGGTTGAGCATATAAAATAAAATAAGTTTAATCGTGACCCATATAATAGATCAACAAATCAGGTACTATGTAATGAAAATTGATTCGGATTAAATAACTTTTATGTCTTTAAGTGGTTTTGCGGAACCTTAATGATAATTCAGGTACGAAGTGGGTATTTATTTATTGTGTGTATTATACCGCCTGGTGCTTTCGATGAGGCCGTTTTACGATTTCAGATTTTCTTTTTCGGATTATTAGGTACAGTCTTGTGTAAGGCAGAATTTCGGAAGGATTTTATTCAAAACAAATTCTTTTAGTTTCGAAACTAAACAATATGGAACCAGTTTTACCAAATAGAATATGCGGACCCCGCTCAAGTGTTTTTGGAAAATAATTTGGTTTATCCGTGACGATTTTTGTGGTTTTAGTGTAAAATTATTTAGCTTATTGCTTTAAATCTTTTGCGTGGAATATTCCAATTTTCTTTCCGTTTGGATTTTCCACCTCGTACATGTGATTACCTATTTTTTTAATTATTCGGCATTTAACGTATTTGGGACACAGCTTAGCTGACAGATTTTTCGAAGCATCACTTAGTACAAAATTTTTTCGGAATACTTCCTGACCAGGTAGATATCTAACCTTCCGTGTGCGAATGTTGTAAGTTTTGGCGGATCGTTCATTGGATTTTAAGATGTTTTCACGTACTCGTTCGCGTATACACTCCAATCGATCCCGGCGAGGAAGGATCAACAGCTCGCTATCGTCAACCGCATTTAACTTTTGTGCTAGTTCATAACTACTACCGTGCATCATTATGTTGGTACCAAACAACACAAAGTAAGGAGATACTCCAGTAGAACCGTGAACTGCACTTCTCAGAGCACAAGCTATGTCGCTGAGGTAATAGTCCCAATCCCGTTGATCTGCTTTGAGGTATGCGCGGATTGCTGCCAATAACGTGCGGTTGACCCTCTCCGACGCGTTCGATTGAGGTGCATAGTTCGCTGTTCTCATGTGTTCGATTCCGTATTTTTGAAGGAAGTTTTGAAACTCCTTTGCGAGAAACTGTTTTCCATTATCTGAATGAATTATACGGGGTACACCGAACATATTGAACACCTCATGGTGTAAGAACTTAATTACACTGGTAGTGTTTGCGTTTTTTAATGCTTTTAGAAAAACAAATTTCGACATATGGTCCAAAACAACGAACACGTACGCATTCCCTGCTTTCGATCTGGGGTATGGTCCCAAAAAATCTATATAAAGCTTTTCGAACGGGCGGTCAGAGCAATACGAGTTAACAATAGGGGGACGAGATACTTGGCTTGACGCCTTACATTGCTTACAAATGGAACAGTTGGACACGTGTTCGCGTACTTGCACAGTCATATTCGGCCAGTGAAAATGTTGACGGATTCGGAATAATGTTTTGGCGATGCCACCGTGAGCTACTTTAGGGGGGTTGTGAGCCTTGCTTATTATTTGTTCAGTTAATCCAGAAGGAACCCAGAGAAGCCAAGAATGCTCTAGCATGGTTTCTTCTCCTACTCTTCTAAACGCACGTTTATATACAAATCCGTCTTCGACCCTAAGGTCCGGGAGTTCCTCTGTATGATCTTTAATAGTTTCGATCAATCTAAGGTATTCGTCCGACTGAAATTCAACGGAGTTCAAGTCAATAAGGGGTGCCACGTCCTCTATGTCCAGAGAATCTACGTGCACTCGAGAAAGAGTATCTGGAACTACATTAAGGCTGCCCTTTCTGTGCTGTATGTCGAAGGCATATGATTGTAGCAACAGACTCCACCTGGCGAGCTTACCACTTAAGTCTTTCATGCTCATAAGCCATTTAAGACTGGAGTGGTCAGTGATTACTGAAAAATCCATGCCCTCGACATACGGCCTGAATTTTTGCACCGCCATCACCGCAGCCATGCACTCCTTCTCGGTTACACTGTAGTTCCTCTGGCTTTTATTAAATTTTTGCGAAAAGAAGGCTATAGGGACTTCTTCGTCCTCCACGTTTTTTTGAAAAAGCACGGCGCCGATTCCCGCATCTGAAGCATCGCACTGGATGTAGAATCTTTTGGAAAAATCAGGATGCGAAAGAACCGGTGCCTTGGTTAACGTTTTCTTCAGATCCTCGAACGCTCTCAGTGCCTCTTCCGTCATTTTAAATTTTTCGTTTCGCTTTTTCAGCAAGTCCGTCAGGGGTGCAGTCAGACTCGAGAAATCTTTTATGAATTTCCGATACCACCCCGCTAAGCCAAGTAGCCTACGAACTTGTCTTGGAGTTTTGGGAACTGGAAATTCCACGATAGCCTCGACCTTAGCAGGGTCGGTTTTGAGCTTCCCACCACCAACAATGAACCCCAAATACTTCAGCTCTTTGAAGCAAAACTTGGATTTGTTCATGTTGATGGTGAGATTCGCTTTGCGCAAGCAGTCAGCCACTTCGCTTACCAGGGCGATATGGGTCTCGAAATCCGGCGCCATGATAAGCAAGTCGTCCAGATAGACAAAGACACGATCCCTAAGTCGTGCAGGAATCACCTTGTCCATCAACTGGCACAATCTTTGGGCTGCATTGCACAACCCAAAAGGCATGACAGTAAACTGGTACAAGGGTCTTCCCGGTACCGCAAAGGCAGTCTTTTCCCTACTCTGCCTCTCCAGCGGTATTTGCCAAAAAGCTTCTTTAAGGTCAATGCTACTAATGTAGAATGTATCTGGAAGTCGGCTGAGGAGCCCCTCGATATGAGGGAGAGGATTAGCATTTTTCTTCGTCAGTGAGTTCACCTTGCGAGAATCCAGACAAAGTCGATTCTTGCCTGGTTTTCGCAAGAGAACCACCGGCGAACACCACGGACTCTCGCTCTCCTCGATAACGCCGAGGCTCAACATCCGATCCAATTCTTCGTATAATATGGCTTGCACCGCTGGGGAAACAGGGTAGTGACGCTGTTTCACAGGGAGTGCATCCCCGGTATCTATCACGTGCTCCATTAACGCCGTCCTTCCAAGACCATCCCGGTCGAAACACAGAAATTTCTGCCTGACTGCATCCAGTCTGGCCTGCTGTTCAGAGTTCAACTGGTGAGCGTTCGAGAGATCTGCTTCATCAGTCAACGATATTGAACTTATTAAGTTTGGAGCTAGTTTGAATAGTTTCCAGAAATCTACTCCGAGATATATTTCCTGGTCTAAGTTCGGAACAAGGTAGAACATTAGCTCCTCTTGTCGGTTTTTGTACTGCACCTTCGCTTTGATTTTTCCTACAATTGACTGACTCTTTCCGTCTGCTGTTTTAACTCCAGAGTGAAAATTTATAATGGGGAGTTTTAGTTCGTCCACTAATTGCATACACTTTTTCCCGAGAATGCTGACACTCGCACCGCTATCTAACAATCCTAAAACCTCTTTAGATCCTAGTTTTATCTGTGCGTACGGTCGGGGATCAGAAGATAAATCTATCACCGTGGAAGCAATTCGGTTTTTGAGATCTTTTCTAATTTTAAATCTCTCCCTAGCCTTAAGTACGTTTTTAGATGGTATATAACTATTGCTATTGAAGATTCTATCTCTTGCCCGATAATACTCTTCGATCCTAACATGTAGTGGTTTAATTTGAAATGAATTTGGCTTACTTATATTGTTCGTATTAAACTCTTCCCTTTTTAAAATTTTAATATTTTTCTCGCCCTCTTCCACTTGAGAGCTTTCTAATATCTTAGGTTGTGTCTCGCCGTCAAATTTTCGGATTATTTGGGGTTCTGCTATTGGGTCGAACGCGAATCCCCCGGAACCTTCGCGTTCAACGATCGGTTTCCCGGGTTGCATCGCTTACAGTGTGGAGTTTTAACTCCCTCTAGCCCGCACTTAAAGCAAAATAAGTTAATTACGTCGGACTCGCATTCGAAGTATGTGTGGCCCTGTTCTTTACAGTTCCAGCACACCAGACTGGGAGTATCAGCATACCTCCGAGGAGGAACTTTCGGTCTAGCCCCTCCAAAATGTAAGGCGGCTAATTGTTCATCCGAATGCTCGCACTGGTCTTCGTACTCAAGTTCGTTGGCCACATACTTTCCCGGTGTTCTTAAAGGTTTCTGGAAATCTCGCTCTCTCCGCGGAAATGCTGCTTCCACCTCCTTACAGGCGTTCCTCAGCTGATCCAGGGAAAAGATTGGCATAGGATATACCAACCTAACGACCCTATCATTCAGGTTTTTCTTTACGATTTTCACCAACTCCACTTCTGGAATTGGTATTCGCAATTGGGACTTTATCTTGTTTACAGCCGCCAAGAAATCATCGACATTCTCTGAAAAACCCTGCTTGCGATCCATGATATCACGCATTATGTCGTAGTCCGAGCGGTGGTTTTTAAATTGACGCAAAAGTGCATCTCTCAGCATCGGCCAGTCGGGCCGGTAACTGTTTCGCTGAAACTGCCAGAACCAGTCTTGGGCGTTTCCTCCCAGTAAGAGATGGAAATCTCTTAATATTTCTGCCCACGGGCAACCATACTGGCTCTGGAGAGTTTCGAGACGAAACACGAAATCTTCAACTGTCAAAGTCTCTGGCTTCCCTTCAAATTTCAGCCCCCACTTGTTAATTTTTATGGGTGCCTTGAACCCAGAAGTCCACACGTTAGGAGGAAAAGACGTATGGTAGGTGTACGGATTCTGAGGATTTGGTGGATTTCTTGCCGGCCCTTGGGGATCATCGTGAAATCCGTCCGGTTGGTACATCCTATCCTGGCTTTGCCTAAAGGCTTCTTGGGGTCTTCTACGCTGCGGTCCACGAGGAACAAAAGCACTGCGGCTTGGATCAGACTGAGGTCGCTGTGACGTAGGTGGCTGAACTGGAGGCGGGAAACTGTATGCTGGAGCCGAATTCCTTGGTATCGGCTCATTGTTTGGCGGAGTAGGTCGTCCCATGTTCAGGTCTCGGAGGAATCCACCAAACTGATGTTGGATTTCGCCCTTGAGAGTATTGGTAACCTCATTTTGTAACGAATTTTTGTAAGCGGACATAGCATCAACTATAGCTAAATTAATGTAGGCCTTCAGGTCCTCAGTAACCATCCTCTTTTCTGTCCTTTTAATAGTTGGTGGTCTTTGAGCTAAGCTCTCGAGAATATCTCTCGAACTACCCCCATTGTGCAAGTTGGCACTTATTGGTGGTCTAGAGAAAGATGATCTGCCTGTGTTCGGTAAAACTGTTTCGTTACGACTACCAAAACTTTCGCGTGAAATTGGTAACGCTTCTGCTCCTAAACCAGTTACGTTACTAAAGGACGGAGGAGAAATGGAATCAATAGAGTTGAGTTGCTCATTGTTGACCGGATAAGCCGAACTGGTTGGTAAATTGGATGTGGATCGGACGTCTCTATCAGAGATGAGAGGAGAATGCATTATCCGCCGCCTCTCGTTTTCGTCGAAAAGCTGACTAACTGACCTAGTAAGTCGAACATTATCGTCTATATTGGATTCTCTAATAATCCTATTAATGCGGTCGTCTTCGTTTTTACCGGTAGGATACATTTTTATAGTTTTACATAGAAAAGTAGTATCCCAAAGCAAGAAAACAACAAAAATAAAACGCAAAAAAAAACTATTGAATATAACCAAAATTCGTAACCTAAAAAGTTGGGTGAGTTTTCTTAATAACACAATTAGGTTTTTTTCCTTTTTTTCCTAGAAAATTCTGTAAACAAAAAGGTATTTATTTCACTTACTTTCGTAAAAAAAAATAACAAAATCACAAACGAGTAATTTTCAAAAAAAAAAGAAACAAAAACAACTAAATATTATATGGGAAAAGAAATAAACGTAGGGAAATGTTTTTCCAATAATAAAAATAACTTAGAAAATTGACTTGCACTAATAAGGACAAGTTACTATTTTTGGCCTAGAAAATGTTGTCTTGAAAACTTCTATCTTCCAGAATAGGTTATTTTCAAAGGGTTTGGTTTGATTTTGTTTTTTTTTTTTTCATAAGCATTCGGGGTGTTTCGGGTAGCATTTTTGGTGGTTTTGTTCGCTTCATGGTATGACCTTACTTGAGGTCTACTTGAAAAATTAGACAGCAGACGGACAGGTATTATATCCCTTGAAGTGATGAGGTAGAAAGGGATTAAGAAAAATGACGAAAGGACAAGAAATTGTTTTCCTCACCTATCCCGCGATTTTAGACAGTCTCTAAGGACTTTGCTAAAAGACCTGGATCGGTAAGGGAAACGAAACACAAAAATGAGAAAAAAACTCAAAAAAATTAAAGTAATCAATAGGACGGTGCCTCGATGACCGACGGCTCGTCAATCATGGTCACTGCGTCCAAATCGAAACTTAACAATATTTGACAAACTAGGAAAGAAACTGAAGCTTTTGTAAGAAAAACTAAAAAAAAAAAAAAAAATGGGATTGGGATTGAAGGTGAAACGATACATATGAATGGTAACTGTAGTTACTGCAAATCTTCAGAATTCGTCGCGATTCACCTAAGTATGTTCGAGACTTTCTTAGTGAAGACTTACGACTCTGAAAACCTGCAACAAGTTCAGTTGAAAAAAAAGGAAGGAAATGCTCCTTAACCGCCGTTGTAGTACATCTTCAGGGATTCATCGCAATTCATAGGTGCGTCTTAGACCTTCCTAGTGAAGACTTACGAACCCTAAAAATTCACCACAACTTTGGCTAAAGGAAGCGAAAACCACACATTAACCGCAGTCACTGTGAATTTTCAAAACGTCGTCGCGATACGTCTAGGTATGTCTAAGACTTTCCTGACGCAGACTTACGAGCCTTGAAAATCCACAGCAAGTTTGGTTTGACTATTACAAAAACGAAAACTACAAAAAATCTTGGCTTAAAAAGCTAAGACGTTGGGCGCCATTTGTTGCGAGGCAAGAGGATGGTTAGGAAAGGTCAGTGAGATAGTAGGGTAGGAGAACAGATGGGATAGGAAATAACGAAAGGGAAGTGTTCGGAAAGGTAGGAAGGAATGTCAAGATCCGGGGGACGCGGCCTGCTTGCGAAGCTCGGCAGTTAGCTCGCCGGAATGGGGGGGGATCTTGCCCCCGAAACTCAACCTCACCAGCAACAAAACATACATCAGGCCAAAGGAAATAATCAATACTAATTACAGCGGACGGACAATCAACACTTCAAGGGCACTGCTGGTGAAATTGCAGCGAAGCCTTCCCACCCGACCTATAAATCCGTGGCAAAATTAGGATTTCCCCATACTTGTCGACACCTTGTTCCGGTCAACCCATCTTCACCAAAAGGACAGCGCTACCGTCCACACCCCTGAAAAGTTGTCTTCAAAAACTCATGATTTCTTTAATCGAAATCAAAATAAACGCAATATTTCATCCAGGATGGCGTGAAATGAAGTTTATTAAAAATCAAGAATATTGCAAAAAAAAATACTTTCGAAAATTGGGCATTTAACAAAAAAAAATTAAGAAAAAGGTACGATTTCACTCTAAATTTAGTTTTAAAGTTTATAACAAACAATTTTAACAAAAGTAGCAAAAAAGAAAAAAAAACAGAAAACGTGACCACGAGGTATTTCCTACCGGGACTATCAAAAAAAAATTAACAAAAAAAAAAAAAACACCCTTTTTGGTGCTTGGCACAAAATGGAAACTGCGGATCAAAATTTCCTGCCTGCATGGAGCTCCTTGGAGGGGAATGAAATTTCTCTGAACAAAAAGTTACACTATACGCGTTGACAGACCACGTGAAAAAAAACTACCTCGTTCACTTACAGGTTTTAAGTTAAACAAAATTATTATATAAAATGAAAACCGTTTTTATAACACTTCAACGCTCATCAAAATCTTACAAGTAATAAATCCACAGATAACAAAAAAAACAGTAAGTAAATTCAAATACTTTAAATATCCAAGTACTGGAAGTTATTTCCAGTGATATTCGTATTTTTTTTTTCACTTTAGGTTATTGGTAAAAACTTTGCACACTAATTTAAGGGTATAAAGTAGTCGAAAGCTTCTTTTCCTTCCTCCTTCCGTTATAAATTTGTAGGTATCTATTGGTCTCAAATTACGTATTTGTTCTTCATGGGTTCTTCTTGACTATTAATCTGATTCTTTTTTTTTTCAGGTACTCACATGGATATAGGTATTTTCTTATTTACTGAAAGATACCTTAGATGTCACCTAAACCGGCACCTGAAGGAGTTTTCCTTGGGACAATATGCCCCGCCGTTTCCGGGCTGCTGGATGTCTCACAAAATCGAGGCACTTGAGCGTGGGTCAGTGCTTCTGGGCAAGAAGGAACCCGCCTGGATAGCGGTCGAAAGGGTTCAGACTCAAACTCCTTCAAACAGGAAAGGACAGGTGCACCCAATCGCCGTTGCGATCTTCAGGCTCAGCGTTCAAGCGGTCACCGCGTAACAAGAGGAAGAACACCAAAAAAAAATGTGGCGGCCCAGCGCTCTGCTGGTCAACTGGGTCCGCCAGAACATGTAACAAAATGTAGTTCAACACCCAAAATTGCAGTTCTGTGTATTTAATTTATTTAATTTTTAAAGTCGCCTAAAGCTTGACAAGATAGTCACCCGAGTAAGTATATTATATGCGTATATACCAAGGTATCAAGAAATATCCAGTGATTATTTGTGAAAAGGGTTTAAGAAAAATCAAAGTCACGCAACTGGTAAGTACTTTCGATTTAGGTCGGAATATTATATCTGTTAGGCAAACGGACTAATTACTGGATCGCAAATGTAACGACTTCAGTGCTCAACGGCTATCAAGAAAAAACTTCCTTCGGGATATACTATACGGGATTCGTGTATGAAACAGCCCACTTTTTCGTAATTTCTCCTCCCATTCTTTCCGTATCATCCGATGCCATATATCCAATTCAAATTTCAAATAATGTCAAGGTAGTAGTGGATTTCATTTTTCCTCCATCCTTTACCTCGATTGACATTTCGAAAATCAGGGTCTTCGCAGTTCCGATCTACTACCTTCTATATTTCTTCCATTTTTTTTTCCCGACCACTAGAGGTCGCTAACTTAGGGAACCGAAATGTAAGGCTCAGCTTACACCCGTAATGCGTTTAGGGCGTCCACAACAAATGTTATGAAATATATATAAAGGCAAAGGTGGAGGAGTAGGAGAATGGAGGATACCTTCGATGAAAGACATGGCTGCGGCTCTGGCAAAGGTATTATCACCATATTCAGATCAAATGGGAGTAGTGTTCCATTATGGCAAAGCCCCGATATATCTTGTCATTTTAAAAATGATTATCGCCAGCTTCTATAAATATCTATATATAGAACAGCATCAAAGGGGACAATGATGTGGTTGGATTTGCATACACCTGAAGCTGTACCTGAGAAGCTAGTTTTGCGCGACGAGAACAATGAGAGTATCCCAAGGGTTATTGCTATCCAAAGGCATCACATCAAGTGGAAACACGTTACCTCTAACGTTTCTTGCCATGCTATTATAAGCCGGGTGATTGTTGGAAACTGTCTTGACATACGAGTACCACGAATATAGTTTCTCTAAATCCTTATTTTTGGAA
Source organism: Leucozona laternaria (assembly GCA_932273885.2). Classification (NCBI taxonomy): domain Eukaryota; kingdom Metazoa; phylum Arthropoda; class Insecta; order Diptera; family Syrphidae; genus Leucozona; species Leucozona laternaria. Next base: position 114,531,114 of record OW026368.1, on the reverse strand, counting down.
GTAGATTGCTAAATGGAAATACATAGCTAGAAGCTAGTTGCTTATAAAGACTTCTGAACGGATACCAAAAGAGATTTTAGTCAAAAGATAAGCACCTTTCCTTAACTATCGGAAATGATAAAAGGAATAATTTAATAATAGTAACCATAATGTAAACAGTGTTTTTTTTAGAGGTATAGAACTTGAAATTGGCAGCACTGTTTTCATGGACAGCCATTTTGTGATCTGCCATGTGATTAATCTTCAGTTGTGTTTGCCATTTTATCATGAATCGACTAACGCCTGAACAATAACGCATGTAAATTGTGCAGATTTATTTTTTCTGTTGATCCCGATTTTGTTCAGCGATTAAGCTCATTTTGAATGGCTACGTCAATAACAAAAACTGCCGCACTTAGAGCAAAACAACCGCATTTGGTGTGTAAATAATCCCCAAGCCATTGTAGAGAGTTGAGGCACCGTTACATCCAGAAAAACTGACAGTTCGGTGTGCTTTATGGGCTGGTGGAATCATTGGTCGTTACTTCGTCAAAAACAATTCCAGCCAGAGGATTACAGTCCATTAAGACCGTTATAGAGCCATGATCAACGACTTGATGTGGGGGAGCTGTATGGTTTGAACAAGACGGTGCATCATGTCACATAGCCACAATCAGGGCTGGACCAACCATACGTGCAAGATGTGCAAATGCATAGGACGCAAAATTCTGGGGGCGCATTACAAGGAGCACTGCCATTTGCATTTAAACCACAAATCTTGTTCAAATAATCCCAAAATAACATCTATCACAACTGTGCTAAGTTATTTGTTGCACACTAACTAACTTCACTTTCATTGTTGGAGAATTTAACTCAAGAAATCGTAAAATTGAAAATCCCACAATAGACATACGCATCGAAAGCATACCTTTTGGGTAATGTGGAAAAGTCTTATGCATGTGTATCAGTGTATGTATGTATGTATGTACGCAGATATAAAAAGGGGCGCTTTCTACAAATCTCGCACAGGGCGCCAGTTTGGCTGGGGCCGGACATGGCCACAATTGATTTTTTGAAGGAAACGTTTTGTAGCGCATAATTTCGAGTTTTGGACTTGGGAGTTGGCATCCAAGATCGTGTGATTTAACACCGCTAGACTATTTTCTGTGAAGTAATGTGAAGTCGCTAGTCTACACCAATAAATTAGAGACGAAAACAACATTTGCCGCGTTATTACCAAGATACGACCCCAAATGCTACAAAGAGTGATCGAAAATTGGACTTCAGGATTGGACTACATCCGAGCAATCCGCGGTAGCCATATGCCATATATGCCAGAAATCATAGTTAAATAAAAATGGACAAGAATTATCTTTCAAATCAAGTCAATTGTATGACAATTAATACAATTTATCCGTGTTTTATTTCATTTTACAGTTCTATACCTCTTAAAAAACACCCTTATTTACAGAATTATTCAAAGCAATATTGAATTAATTATGCACATTGTTAGGTACTAATACAGATGAATATTCGCGAATGAAAAATCGCATTCTTTTTACGATTTTGAAGGTACCGTTTTGTTGTCATAAAACTAGATTATGCGTAAACAAATTGCTAACATATGGCAGACGAATAGCATAGGTCCAGAATGACTCTAAAAATTATTGTACCAAACTGCAAACTTATCTACGTTTTAAAATTGTTCTTATTAGGGGAGCTTGGCTTATAATTGCACACCAATGTAAAATGACATGCATCCGCGAAAAAACGTAAACGCGAAAGAATTAAGACTTTTTTGGAACTACTGATATAGAAAATCCGGGCCTACGTTGAGAGGTCAAGTCATGTATTTTTTGTTGGATGATTGCAATTAAAGTATTTAGACTTATTATACGGTTTTCAATTATTAATTGATAGTTGATATATTGAAACTTGGTACACTTAAATTAAATTAAACAGCTGATCAACTAGTCAGTGATAGTTATCAACATTCTTGTGATTAACAACGGTCTGCAACATACTCAATTATCAAAACTTTATCAATTGGGTTGCTAAAGAACAATTTTCAATATTTATCAACTTTCAACTGATGATTGACAATCGTAATGAGGTTTTTTTTTTTGTTGAATTCAAAACATAATTTAAAAGCCTTGTCTTAACTTTTCGGAGTGCTTCATGCTTCATCTTATTCTTAACTTTTTACCAAAAATATGGAGAATTTTCCTTATAGGTATTGCATTTTAGAACATGCCCCAGACCCCCCTACATAAATGTTGACGAAAACGTTATGTATTTTTCTCATACCACAATATCTTCATAGAAATGTGGTTATCAGAATAAGCACTTCACACTTGATTGCAGCAAGGCGAATAAAAAACGTTTTAAAATGAGTGACTATGCAAGATGGCGCACGAGATCTCAATTTGACTATAACAACTGTATATGAAATAGGTACATTCGTATTACAAACCAACTAAGTATACAATACACAAGGCAAAGTTGTACAACACGGGGCTTCATTGTCGTCATCGTCATAGTTATTGTCGTCCTTACCAAGAGTTATGGCAACAGCAAAAGTTAATTACGTTTTATATGACTCGTTGTGATGAAACAGAATGAAAAAGCAAATGTGTGTTATGTTCATTTTGGTTTAATAGTGTGGTGTGTGTGTATATGTGTGCCCGTTTGTAATAGGAAATAAAAAGGAACACCAATACGCCATGATGACGGCATTTTTACGGCATACAAAGCGCATCATTTCTATGTTATACTGGATAAATTGAAGCCATAAGGGAGGCAAGGATGTGTCGTGTAGTGTATTTGCCTTTGTTGCTTGTTGTCTGTCCCTCACAATCTGGATATATGACAAAGCTGTCCGAGTTAATTAGAACTAATGGCAAGGTGCAAACAAGACAGGAAATGAAATACACTTAGTTTGCTAAATCCGAGAATGTGCGAGTGGAGCTTTGCAGGATTAATGCTTTATTAGTGGAAAGTTCCTTTATTAATGGTTTATCCTAATTAGAAATTATTAGGATAGCTATGTTGGATGATAAAAGAAAAATATTATGATCTTGAATTTTGTGTTGAAACGTATAGTGAGATGGTGCAGAGCCACAAAGATAATTAAATGCATCTGAGTTTCAGTCAGGGTGGGCTAAACATGATAGGTGGATATTTTTTAACTTGAGTAGCTTCTAGTTCCACTTTTTTAGTGCGAGATGAAAGTTATTCACGAGTTAACTCATCAAATTTGGTGAGTTTACTCAGGAAAGTTTGGCCAAAGAGACATTTTTGACAATAACATATAAACAACAACTTATCTTTCAGTCTAAACGTTTCAAATTTAAAAATTAGTTAACTTTTAATCATTGGTTTCAATGGAAGTCACAACTTCTCCCTTCAAATATGCCAAACGTTAAATATTAAAATAAAATTTCAAAGTTCTTAAATTTATATTGAGTTTGTTTTACTTTTCTCTCCATTATTTTAAAGTAAGATTAAGCTTCTCGGCTATAATGCTGGGATAAAATAAAAAAAAACATAAGTAAGAAGGATGAAAAATGAGGAAGTAGATACTCAGAAATGAGAGGAAAAGTAATCAACTTAACGCAATCCCATTTCCAATTCCTTCGATGGATTTTCAAATGGATTAGGCTTTGCAACAATACAATACAAAAACACTCATATAGAGAGATGTGTTAATCCCCGTTACTTGCTTGACGTGTCCAATTCCCAGAAGGACACATTTAAGACTTAAACGTAATCACCAAAATGTCGTTCTAAAACTTAGATACATCCATCAAGTATGTGTAACTATGCCTTAAGGATATTCAGCATCATAGCATCTATAGCTATACATATGTACATTGTACATATTTGTAAACAACACGTATCCCATCCCCTTACATCAACATCACACCAGAGAAAACCAACACACATCAGCATAGGTATATATGTATGAATTGACTTTTTGATTTAGATCTCTCTTTGCGGCTTTCGTAAAGCGGACGACAGTAATAATCCTACATATATAGATATTCCCAGAGGGTAAGGCGGATCACCCAACTTCTCTTTACCTATACATGTACCACACAAGGACACATTCACTTTGGCCAACAAATGATACTAACGTTAGTGACGCAGCAATCAATCATGAGTGCAAATAGACAGAATCAATTTCGTTTAAATAAACTTACATTATTGAATGGAAAATCCCCGTCAGATATTTTGATTGATGAAAATGACAATTTATTTGCCTTAACTCCCGTGTATGTGCCTACACCCAAAGTTGAAATACATTGGGGTGTCATATAGCTCTAAAGTTAAAGCACTGCGTTTGGAAACTAACACACGCAAACAAAAATGTATGATGGATGATTTGACAAGACGAAATATTTTTTTTTTAATTACCTACTGTTTTATGTAAGGGAAATATTTTTGCAATTTAGTTTTTGTGGAGCAACTATACTAATGGTATAGTTTCTTAGTGCACCTTATTTTTTATGGACAGCCAAATTAATAAACGTGGAATAGCGAAGGGTTAGGCCCTATTCCGTGGACTAGGTACAAAATGTTATCAGTAAAACAAAATGTCTATACTAAGTGACGTTTACTAAGCTAATCCACCAAAGAAGGTGGTTTAGCGAAGGAATAAGAACCAGATGTATCAAATTTATTCTGAAATTAAAAAAGTATAGGTATGTATGTGTAGATTGCAAATTTAATTTTGAATAAAAATAATAAGGTCTTCTAGAAACACCAAGTTGTTAAACCATTTGCAATCATTGGACAATCAGCCATCAACGACAAGCAAAAGAAAATATGCAAAACCAGATATGATCCAATGCAAGTTCTAAGTTAGGAGGATTTCAGAAAAAAATATAAGTTTTCCAAGGAAAATATGGGGAAACTCAGTAGCAATTGTGGAAGATTACCTAAATGGGGATACAAGAGGTGGACATTACACAATAGACAAAACACAAAAAATTAAAAAAATGATAATAGTTTTTACAGATATTAACAAGAGAATTGTTAGGTGTTTTTGGTTAGGTTAGGTTAGGTTAAAAGGGGTGACGATGCGGCAAGCCGCACCCTCTCACTCGGATCTCAATGGATCCATTGCGCTCCCCAGGATGTAGGGTAGGTATTAGGATGAAAAGGGAAAGGAGTTAGGGGACATGAGTTACCTCCCTAAACCATCCCGAACTCTGTATAAAGTTCAGGATGTTTTGTAGTGGTAGGGTTGAGATGTCGCCCAGTTCTTCGAAAAAGTATTCTCCGAGGGCAGTTTTCCTGGTTTTGGCTAGGCTGGGGCTTTCACAAAGAAAGTGGGATGAGCCCTCTTCCGCCTCCTCGTCCTGACACCCTCTACATATGTCAGATGTGCTAATGCCCATTCTGACCATGTGGGTCCCCATTGAGTTGTGACCAGTCAGGATTCCAACCAGGAGGGACAGTTGAGGCCTGCTTATCTTAAGTAAGAATTCTGTTTTTTTCCTGGAGATATTCGGCCATAGATTCCTAGAGACCCGACTGGTATCAATTGATGACCATCTGTCATTAGCGGTTTTGAGAAAGTTTTGGTGAATTCTATTCTTTTCTTGCTCCAGTGGCATTAATATCGATGATTCTATTTGACTTGGGTCAAGAGATGACCCGTTTCTGGCCAATTCATCTGCCATTTCGTTTCCGCGTATATCACGGTGTCCTGGGACCCATTTCAGGGTAACTGTGCTTGTGGCGCTGAGTAGTCTTAAGTTACTTTTACAATGGTCCACCAGTTTTGACTTCGTGGTAATTGAGGAAATGGCTTTAATTGCCGCCTGGCTGTCTATCAAGATGTCGATATTTCTATCAACTACTTCACATGAAGTAAGGTGTTTTGCAGCTTCGCAAACTGCCAGCACTTCCGCTTGGAAGACACTGCAAAAGTTTGGAAGTTTTATTGATCTATTTATGGGTGGGTTATCTGAGTAGATGCCTGACCCTACCCCGTCGATTGTCTTAGACCTATCTGTGAAGACCGAAACATGATTTTCATTTATGACCCGATTTTCGTTCCAGCGATCCCTTGTTGGGATATCTACTAGAGCCACTGGGTTAAAATCTATGGATGGTGAGATATAGTCTGTTTGTATGTTTATGTCTGTAAATTGCATTATAGTTCTGTGCCCGTAGTGTGTTTTTGGTAACGAGAGCTTTGTTTTTTTACAAATTATCACAATTTGCTGTCAAAGCCGAACCAAAAAAAAAAAAAAAAATTGAAGTAACCAAACAGGCATCTAACTTATTGAAGTAGATTTTCTTAAGGGATTTTTCGTAAACGTCACTTTACTATTCCCCGAACATTTAGTTTTTATTGATTGAAAATTTTAACTCGTATAGCTTAACTCTTATTCCATGGTGTTGTAAACTCGTGAAATAAAGGTGGAATAAGCGTTTCTTTATTAATAGGGCTGGGAATGTTTCACGACAATTTTAAGTACATGTATATTAGACTTCCCTGTGTATGCAACCTGGATTGATCACTAGTCCATATAGGAATAGAAGAATAGAGAAGAAATTGTGTGGGCACAGTGGATAAAGAATAAGGTTTCTACTCTTATTTCTCATAAGGTCCTTAAAAGCGTGCCATTCTGCCATGTTAACTAAAAATAGGCGCAGGTATTTGTGTTCTTTGACATTTTGATAAGAAGCTTATAATTTTTAACTGCAGATTATGTTTGCTTATAGATTTTAAAATATATTTTGGAAATATCACTTACTATACCTACAGCCGTGTTCATTTAAAGGTGGCGAACTACTCATGAGTACTTTTTTTTATGTAATTTCTCAATCTTCAATGATTTAGCTAAAGTGTACCGAGCTATTTAAACTTTTTCAGCTAGTAAAACATTTATAGATGCAAAATAAAAAGAATTGGTTGGCTTTATTTCCAACACCAAATTGTTTGAAGCGTATTAGTTTTCACCTAATTGTGAAAAAAACACTCATACGCCATACATTTTTTTTTTTGAGAAACAAAAATAGGATTGAATTTTAATCGGTGGGTGAAAGCCGTTCTTTCACACGAATCCAATGTCTTTTTTCAAATTTGTTTTTTGTTCAATAAAGAAGTGTCTGAACTATTCACCCATGCGCAATCCCTTAATACATTATTTTAAATTATTTTTCTGCGAAACAATAAGAGTTTATGTTTTGTTAAGCTGAAGAGTAGCTATATGTATGCATGTAGGTATATTTCGTATAAACCTATTTCATTTTTCTTCCACTCATCTAATCAATTTCATTCTTGAGTAGTTGGTCCACTTTCACAACTTCGTCATGAAAAAGCGGAGATTTTATATTTTAAGAGATCATTAAAACCTTTTAAGGTATTTTTTTTTGCGAAAACCTTACAAATAAGTTCCTTAAAATCGCTGATTACTTTAAAAAACTTTAATCATTAGTAAAAAAAATTCTTTGGCTATCTAATTCTGAAACTATAGTTGGCCTTTTTTGACAAATTACTGAATTTTTAGATGGCATACTTTTTCTACGAATATCCCACACATGGGGTGCTTAGCTTAGATCCCTGAGTCCATTCAAATGCATACATCTTCAATTTTTAGCTACATTTAAGTTTTTAATCCCAAAAGCAAGTTGGTGGCGATCCAATATGGTGCATTTTTGTATGAGTCTTTTTTCATTAATTTAAAATTATTTAAATTTTGTGTTAAACGTTTCCCTCTTAAATATGACCTTTTAAAGTTGTTAATGAGAGGAATATAGGTGCAGCCCACATACATTCATATGTATAAAAAATATTTTTAAATATTTAACGAAACTGTGAGCTCTTATTTCCGTACATTTTCACAAGAAATAATTAAAAAATTAACCTGAATGCTCCTGAAAGTGACACGTCAAAAAATATAATAATTATGGTTTATCTCCTTCCCAGTTTGTGATTACTCTCATATTCAAGTACATACATACATATTTACTCATTTATTTTTAATAAGGCAAACAACGTGTTGTGCTGATCTCAATTCATTAAGGACTAACCGGAGATGTCAGCCAAACTGGGCCTGTCATATCCATCACGATTACACGTTCAGGATGAACCGAGTGCACCGGCCGGCGGCGTCGGATCTCGGTACCACCATCACCTCAAACTGCTTGTTGACACTTAATGTTGGGTGTTGTATATACTATCCTCATTGTGTGTTATTTCTCTCCAAGCTCCGTGTTGTGGGCTAGAAATACACACATACCACCTCCAAACCAATATCAACCATTTAGCAAAATTTAATGACCCAAAAATGGTCGTTTCCTCGATTGAATGAGAATAACTGAATGACTGACTGACTGCTGATCTGGACAATTCATATATGACTTTATGGTTATGCGTATCGACGGAACTCATCATGCCTATCCGATCCATCAGAAACTATACATATGTCGTAAATGGTCGACAGTGTCAAACAGCAAGCTGATTTTGATGCAACCAATATTCGCTTACTTTTTTGAATAAATAAGGATTTCACCCAGGACGACCTGACCGACAGTCATTTATTATGTGCAAGCAAACAGATTGGCAAATTATTTCAGGTCCCCGCTGCGAGCATAATGAAAATTATTGAAAATGAGCATTGTTTGTGCAATTGTGCAATTATTAATGGACATTGGCATTTGTATCTATATCCTATCCAGTGTGAACTGTGATGGGAGCAGCGGTATTCCATATAAGGATATGGAAAATACACCAAATGTTGCCGAGGCAATAATGAGCAAGGAACGATACAGGGGCAATATTGGAGCAACCACCCAGCACCAATGGTAGATGATGGTATCAGCAGGAAAAACCAACCAAAGAGGCTGATGATTTTAATTCATACCTCAGGTGGTATAGCAGTTACAGTAGTGGTAGGTGTCACAGAGTTCCACCGCCGAATTCATTTTTATTGCATAGATATATCTGATTGGAATTTCAATACTGCGAAATGCCAAAATATTTACAATATCTCTTGAAAACACTCATACATACCTAGATATGCATTACAAATATGTATCGCAAATAGACACACAAAGTGACAGTTATGACCACTTTAATCGATTTCGGTATTCCCTGTGTCGATATGTTGTTGGCTTGAAACTGTGCAATTGAATTATGATAGAATTCATGCGGTCGGTGTCTGGTGAATTACATTTCGATGTAAGAATTCGATTATAAAGGAACACGAGATTACGGGTGTTCTATTTTGATAAAATATTTAAGGTTGAACTTAAGTGGTGTTGATGTTCAAATATTTCGGTCGGTGGTGCCAGGCTGGTGATATATAATAAACACCCTATTTGCAACAGCTTGGCTGGATTGAAATGCAGAGAATTCGCTGGTAGATATTTTCATTGAAGTTTTGAACAACAACTACAACTTAAAGGTGCCACCACCAATTTGTTTACGAACTAAGTTATAATTCGTTTATTTGGCTGGAGATACAGCTGTTTCAAGGGGTGCCAAGCCGCCTATCATCAGTCTCCTCTTATTAGTGGTGCTGAGCTTTAATCCAATTTTATTATGAAAAACTTTTTACATGCACACCATAGGGATCAAAACCACGATATAAGATTTGCTCAGTCTAAGAAGTCGTATGCACTGACGTCATAGATCGAAAATGGGTTGTTTTTGTTTATCAAATGCATTTGCAACATCAGCATTTTTCTAAACGCCTTTGAGTATGCTGTCTTGTTCCGTCTCCGTATTAAAGAGGGAGAGGTTGGAAGATCGGTAACAGGCCAGACTATTAAGTTATTATTATTATTTATTGTACTATACATACTAGAATGTCAGTTTATTAGACTTGACCATTCTTTATTCCGTCAATTTCATTGAATTTTTGAACAAAAATTTACAAATTAAATGAAAATTAGCGAACAAAAACAGTATTTTTTAGGTATGCCGCGTGTTTATTTGTTTTTTTTTTTTTTTAATTTTGTCTGATAAGATGTGTTACTATTATTTAGTAAACTTTGTCAAAATATTTTTCAACGGTATTTAACTACAATGCATTTCTTGCAACATTCATATATGGCTCCTCATATGCATACACTGAAATATTCGATTTCATATGGTGCCATATATGGCTTTTTATGCATCAAAAACTTCGATATTTTGGTGTTGTGTTTTATTTTACAGGAGAAGAAAATATTTTACCAACAAGTTTCTTCTACCACCGACCTAGGTTTTATGTTATTTCTGGAGATGGATGGCAATTCTGGATTTTGTTGCGTCAACAGAATGTCATACATAGGTACAAAATATGACGAATGTTCCATCTGCACCACCCACCACCACCGCTTCCAACTAAGCTACCCTCATAATTTCCATCTGCATCAGCTGATCGATGTACCCACCTAACCTAAATAGACAAAAGAACAAAAATATGCTTTGGGATAATTAAAATGACGATTTAACCAAAAACATGATACTAGCAGCTAGATGTCAATTTTTGGCAAATAATTTGTGCATCATCGTGCTGCAACCGGGGCTCTGACCTAAAAAAAAGAAGAGATGAATTTGTTTTACCTGATAGTTTTAAATTAATTCAGTTATTTCATTTTATAATTTAATTGAGAATATGGTAAAAATACGTATTTACCTATACAGGAATTGATTTCACTTGGGAGTTCTGAGTTGCACACCTGAACTGTATCAATGTCCACAGAATCCAGAACTCGTTGATTAATGAGCAAATGCAAAGAAGAAGCTAAACAGGTGGATGGAACCGTTCAGTCGACGTGTGGATGAGCCTAGGAGTAGAGTATGGCACATCTAATTAATCGAATTTTCACGGCGATTTTAATGAAAATTTTTGACGTTGGTCAGGATCGGCTGAAATTACGACAGGTTCCAACAAATTTCAGGAATTTAGCAGTGGACACTGGAATGCTCTAGAAATTCTTGAATTTGCTATAATAATAGCCGGTCCAAGATCAACTAAGGGCAGTAACTTGTTGTTTTTAGAAGAAAGTTTAAAAAGATAAAGTCAAAAGTTTAAATCTTTAAAATAAATAAATCCTCTCGGAAATCAGTAATAAAAACTAAATAATTTCTTTTTTTTCTGCTCTTCTTTCATTCGTAAAAGTCTGCTTTCGTTATAATATACATAACATAAATTATATGTGTCTTTTCATCTTCAAGCTGGCTAGTAGTGTAACACTTTACCAAGGCTGGTAAAACTTACAGTTGGTTAGGTTAGAAGGGGTGATAATGCGGCTAGCCGCATCATCGCACTCGGATCTTAATGGATCCATTGTGGTCCCCAGGAAATAGTTGAGGTGACAATGAGGATGGGTTAAAAAAGGAGTTAGAGGAGTTTAGGTGTGGGTATGAGATGCCTCCCTGAACCAACCCGAACATTGAATATATGTCAGAATGTTCCTTAGTGGCAAAAACGAGATGTCGCTCAGTTTGTCAAAGAAATAATCTAAGAGGGCCATTTTTCTGGTTCTTACTAAGCTGGGGCATTCACAAAGGAAGTAAAACTTAGAGTATGAAGCGGGCCGTATCATGTTCCAACGTCAAACACACCGGAAAAGTAATTGGAATTTCTGTATTTCCAATCGAACGTATAAAGGTGTCATGAGTTGTCTCTTAAATCTATTTGCTTGGATTCTGTTATTAATTTCCTAAAATGGCAATGATGGCAACAATACCATAATGATTGTCATCAGTCAGGTCTTCCTATACTGGCCGAAATGTGAAATATACGTATATGCTTGACCAAAGGCCAAAATTGCCTTACTTCTTTAGATTCGGCATGATTTTTCATCTTTTGTTGAATATTAATTTAAGAAAAAATTCAGTTTTATGAAGAATATACTGTTCGTTTTAATTGCATGAAACGCCATATATGGAAATATTTGTTTCGGTTTAAAAAGCCTTCCTGCATAAAGTGCCATATATGGCGAAAGCCTATGTTTTTTTTAAATAGATATACCTATTGTATATATATGTATGTATAGATTAATAACACCTTAATCCTAATGTTAAATCTGAACCTAAGTTTATTAGAGATTTATTGTAAATGAATCGAATGAGATTTTCAATGAGGATGAGTTAAATTTATTAAATAAAGGCCTTAAATTTACACCAAGTCCATACAAAACCCAGATCTTAGACGTGGTTGTTGATATTGAAACAATATTAAAGTATAGAGTTCTGTCAACTCAAAATATTATTCGCGCTACTGCAACTAATGCAATAAAATCAAGTGTTAGCTCAATTCAACAATCGGAAATTGCAAAAGCGCAAAAACAAACGGTGGACAAATTAAGAGAAAAAGATGTTATTTATGTAAAAGCCGATAAAAGTAATCAAGTTGTTGTTTTAAATAAAAATGATTATAAACAACGCGTGTTTCAATTAATTTCAGAGTGCGGTTATAAAGAATTGCAAAAAAATCCCAGTTGATTCTTTGAGACAATAAATTCGTAATGTTTTTAGTATCCGTGTGAGTAGATCGCTGATAGTTTCGAATCCATGTTTACCTAAAATGTATGCGCTACCTAAAACACATAAACAAGGAAAAAAGATGCGTTTAAAAAATTAATGCTCCATCTTATGAATTGGCTAAGTGGTTAGTGAAAGAGATTAAAAAATTACCAAAATTGGAAAGTTGCTCGGTATAAAACTCATTTGAGTTCGTGTATAAAATTAAAGGTTTAGTGTTAGAAAGTGATGAAATAATGATTTGCTTTGATGTAACATCGTTATTTCCTAATATTCCAGTTAACATTTCTTTGGATGAGTTCAAAAAATATTTAAATAGAATTGGTATCGAAAGTGAGAAAAAGGTAGTTTATTTCGAAGCTGCAAAACTTTGCATGGATCAGAATTTTTTTCAGTTCCAGGAAAAGATATACAGTGTTGATTTTGGCACTAATATGGGTAACCCACTCACTCCATTGATTTCGGAACTTTTCATGTCGGCATTTGAAATGAAACTAAAAAGTAAAAACCTTCTTCCGCGAGTGTGGCATCGCTATCAGGGATTTATGAAATTGAATGTGGTGGACTGCAAACTGAATTAAATATTATGGGCAAACAAAACGAAGCATTGAGACTAGATTCAAGGAACATTTAAATTGTGTTCGTCTTAATCCGCCACAAAAATCCGCCATTGCGTCACATATTTTAAATGAAGGCCACGAAAATATAACCCTTGAAAATCTAACCCTACGTAAACAAGGAAATGACCATAGGAGATTGGATGCATTGGAATCTTTTTTCATACAAAAAGACACAAACGCACTTAATTTAGACAACGGCACTGTTGAATCTTGCCTACTTAATCTTGTGTGCCAAAAACAATAACAAAACGATGCTGTTTTCAATTTTTTTGCTGCCCTACAAAGTTTAGTCGCGATAGCTGATGATGGAGTGCATACGCTCCGAAATGCATTCAGGTTAGTTACGTGTTTGTTTCATTCGTTTTTGTTAAATGTTAAGTGTTTTTTTAACGACAAATGTGTATCGACTCAAGTGAAGTCAAATTACGGTGTTATTAATCTATACAAACCATAAGTATACCTACTTTTTTCTTAAAAGGAACATTGCTTAATGCGGTTGGACTTGGAATAAGTAAAGTTTTGTATATGGTTTCCCCACGATATTTGTTGGCGTAAAATATGGCAAGAAAATAGACAAGGCCTTCATTTAGTCACTATAAGTCTGTGAGGAAAGATCTAGACAACCGGGATAATTTTTTGAATTGAGTTGAGTAAAACATAATTCTAAAACTATCGCAACTTGACATAAAGGAATTCAAACTTTTAGGGGTCGTAAATCTTAAAATATGCAGTAGAATTTCGTTTCTCTAATTTTTTGTTTCAAATTACTGTTAAGTTTTTCACTCGTCCATATTCAATTTCACCAAAACTTTGATTTCAATTTTATTTATATATTTATCAAAAAAGTAATTAAATTACTAGAATTTCATTTAACCTTGTGAATTGCATTTTTATTTTCAAATATAATAAATCATCTGAAATGTCCAGACACAAATAACAATATTCATTCCAATTTAACCCCTCTTTTACGGAGATTTTAGCAAATAATAGAATCTAAGCAATTTGTTTCAATTTATTGAAACTAATGGAAGTCAAAATGGTGAAGTAGGAAGTTTGATTCATGCACTCGGACTCCCAAACTATAGTCTGGCCCCACAAAGCTATGACCCTATATACTGCACATAGTTTAGCTATTTGATACAAATTGTGACTCTTCAGAGTCAGAACAGAACACACGCTCACTGCTCGCTGGTCGTTGAATTTGGCCAGATGACTTTTCAGTAGATTAAATTTGCTTTAGATTAGAGCCCAGTGCACTTTGCTTGATTAATTTTTTATTTGCAATTGAATCGTTTTTTTTTTTGTCATGCTACGGAGTCCAAATTGCACATGAAATCCTTTATCCTTTATGTGGTGGCACAATCGAACCAACTGGTTGGCTGTCTGGCTAGAGCGTTCTATTGATGACATTGGTGAATGGTGATGATAGAGAGTTCTAAAAAAGAGTCCTATGAGGAAAATAAATATTTTCAATCCGATAATGGTTGGAGCTTGGAGTAGATAAGGGTATGGTAATATTATGTAGATTTCCCGTTGCTATACAATATATTCTAAGCTGAAAACTATATTTGGAACGACACAGTAGCGTGGCTGATGGCGGACTTTGGTGTTTTGAATAGAATTTCATGGATATTTTAGTCTGCGATGGTTTTGCAATCTTCGGTTAAGATAGTGGAATTGAAATGCTCAGACTTGTACTTGTTTTAGTATTTGTATCTTAAACTAAAAAAAAGCATTTTGATATTGTTTAAATTTTGTTTCCCCTGAAACACATTTTTCCCTTCGAAATTAAACCGAAATCCCCCTTTTCTCGTTTTATAATCTGGTAACCCTAAGTGAAATTGGCCTTATAACTTCGTTATTAGGTATGCAATCAAATCTACCGCTGCAGCTTTTACAATTATTTTCTATGGGCCGTTTGATTTCGCGTCCTAGGCCTTTTGCATGGACTCGTGTTAATCCATAAAAAACAAAAAAAATATAAACGCAAAAAGTCGTTTTGTTATTTTAATGGTCCTGTGTAGGTATGAATACATATTTGAGTATTGGCTCATACATTTTTAGTCATTAGCAGGAACAAGTTTAAGATAAATGACAAAGATTTTGTTGTTTTTTTTTTGTGATTATTAAGACTATTTTTATGGATGTTGGATGGGCATCTCGAATTGTATGCATTTGTGTCAAACATTGAAGAATATATCAAAAAAAACTTGACCATTACCTACAGAAAATATTCTTGTTCGTGGCTTCCTTTTACTGTCTTATTTTTTATATTATTTACACACACAAATTCTCTAGATTTTTCTTCATATATGTATTTCTTTGAAAAGACGCTTGAAATTGATGGGGCATTATCTAGACATTCGAAAATGGGAAAGGTCCGAGAAGTCGAAAAGTTTTGATTAGGAGCGTTAAAAGTTTTCCGTTGAAAATTTTCGTTTTCTATAAAATGTGTGTTCTATCTTTCCATTGCTCGAAAAGTTTAAAGTTTTTGCCCAACTACCTACATAATGTGGCAACACATTTTGTCAAAACGTTATCTACACATCTGCAGGCAACTGGAAAATAATTTTACGAAATATGAAGGGCGTTATCTAAACAATATCGACATCAACTCAAAAAAAAAAAATAAAACGAAAAACTTTCTACACAAACGATGACAGATATTATACAAAAAAATGTGCGTTTTGTCTATTGTTCTGCTATGTATATGTTTTGAAATGACAAATGGATATTGTTTCGGAAAATGTATTGTGTCCATTCGAAAACAATTGGAAGTTATCAAAAGTCAATAAATTATGATGATAACGAGATGGAGAAGACAATGTTTCATAATAAATCGAGTGAGTGATGAAGGATAAATGTTTTTTTTTTATTTCAAAATGACAGGATTTATTTTAGATTTTTGAGAAGGAAATTTTTTGGAAAAGGGGTTAACCTTAATTTTGGCTCGTTAAAGGATCTACGTTATATCTACTACATACGTTTATATAGTTGTAACGTTGTTATTTTATTTTATTAGTTATTTAATTATAGTAAGTTAAAGGTACTTTATTGCATACTGAAATTACATAATTTTTTACAAACGATTGTTCATTTAAGCATGGCAAAGCCGTCTTCCGAGAATTGACAACAAGTTTAAGCAATTATTTGGGTATAGTCCATAAAAGAAAATGAAGCTGAGTTTATGTGTAAATGTGCATTGGTTTAAATTCAAGAATATGTTCATCTATTATTCTTTATCTATTTTTAATACGTCTGTGAAGTTGGCATAACAATTTTCACCTAGGCTAACGGGACCATAACAGGAATTTGCAGTTTTTTTGCATTTTTTTTGCATTTCCATTCCGGATTTTGCAGTTCACCAAATAGTGGGTGTAATCCCATGTACTGCTAACTTCACTGTGAAGTTGGCAGTACATGGGGTTTTTTCAACAAACACGCATGCTAGAACCTTGCAGTTAGGCTCCATATTTGCAGTTTAATTTGCAGTTCCAGAAAAAAATTACCCAAAATTTTGAAGTCCTCAATTGAAAAAAATTTCATACTGTACTGCCAACTTCACTGTGAAGTTAGCAGTACATGGGGTTTTTTAATCAACCAGACAAGCTATCACTTTCAAATAGGGCTCCAAATTTGCAGTTTAATTTCCAGTTCCAGAAAAAAATTACTCAAAATTTTGAAGTCCTCATATAAAAAAATTAATCAAAAAAATCAAATTACACCGCCGACTTCACTGTGAAGTTGGCAGTACATGGGGTTTTTTCAACAAACACGCATGCTAGAACCTTGCAGTTAGGCTCCAAATTTGCAGTTTAATTTGCAGTTCCAGAAAAAAATTACCCAAAATTTTGAAGTCGTCAAATAAAAAAAAAATTCATACTAAACACCTAATTTCACTGTGAAGTTAGCAGTACATGGGGTTTTTAAAGCAACCACACAAGCTATCACTTTCAAATAGGGCTCCAAATTTGCAGTTTAATTTGCAGTTCCAGAAAAAAATGACCCAACATTTTGAAGTCCTCATATAAAAAAATTAATCAAAAAAATCAAATTATATATAAAGTGATAGCTTGTCTGGTTGATTAAAACACCCCATCATGTACTGCTTAGTTCACAAAGAATTCAGGAGTTTTGTATGATTTTTTTTTTTAATTGACGACTCCAAAATTTTGGGTAATTTTTTTCTAAAACTGCAAAAAAATTGAAAATTTGTACACTTATTTCAAGTTTATAGCTTGTGTGGTTGCTGAGAAAAGGACTTTCATATGATAACTTTACATTGAAGTCGGACGTGCAATATGAATTTCTTGATTTTTTTTTTAAATGAGGACTTCAAAAATTTGAGTAATATTTTTCTGGAATTGCAAGAAAAACTGCAAATTTGGGTACATATTTCAAAGCGATAGCTTGTGTGGTTGCTTTAAAAACCGCATGTACTGCTAACTTCACAGTGAAGTTAGGTGTTTAGTATGAATTTTTTTTATTTGACGACTTCAAAATTTTGGGTAATTTTTTTCTTGAACTGCAAGAAGAATTGCAAATTTGGACACTTATTTCAAGTTTATAGCTTGTGTGGTTGCTGAGAAAAGGACTTTCATATGATAACTTTACATTGAAGTCGGACGTGCAATATGAATTTCTTGATTTTTTTTTTTTAAATGAGGACTTCAAAATTTTGAGTAATTTTTTTCTGGAATTGCAAGAAAAACTGCAAATTTGGGTACATATTTCAAAGCGATAGCTTGTGTGGTTGCTTTAAAAACCCCATGTACTGCTAACTTCACAGTGAAATTAGGTGTTTAGTATGAATTTTTTTTTTATTTGACGACTTCAAAATTTTGGGTAATTTTTTTCTGGAACTGCAAATTAAACTGCAAATTTGGAGCCTAACTGCAAGGTTCTAGCATGCGTGTTTGTTGAAAAAACCCCATGTACTGCCAACTTCACAGTGAAGTCGGCGGTGTAATTTGATTTTTTTGATTAATTTTTTTATATGAGGACTTCAAAATTTTGGGTAATTTTTTTCTGGAACTGCAAATTAAACTGCAAATTTGGAGCCTAACTGCAAGGTTCTAGCATGCGTGGTTGTTGAAAAAACCCCATGTACTGCCAACTTCACAGTGAAGTTAGCAGTACATGGGATTACACCCACTATTTGGTGAACTGCAAAATCCGGAATGGAAATGCAAAAAAAATGCAAAAAAACTGCAAATTCCTGTTATGGTCCCGTTAGCCTAGGTGAAAATTGTTATGCCAACTTCACAGACGTATTTTTAAGTGCAGTTTGGCAATATGCCGAAAAGCTTCCCCAGTTCTGACTGTCATTTAATCTATGGTTACTGTTTTTGAGTAGTCATTAGCACGAAAGTGATCTCGCCTGATATATTTTAGGATAGGACAGGATCCATGGAAGTGCATCACGTTTTCATCATCTCCCTTATTGCACAAGCTGCAACGGACGACGAGGCATCCAGTTTAAACTGAGCACTTCTACTTTTGTTCGTATTAAGATCGATATTTGCTTAGTATATGGAGGTTCGAGTTCATGTAGTCAACATCGTGATAGTTTGGCCTTTGATACAGTGCTCACGAACTTGAGTTTTCAGCTTAGCTGATATTTTCCCTTCGTATCGCTTGTTCCACCTCCAATACAAAATTTTGGGTGAGTCTCTGCCAATTAGGAAAAGTGTTCTCATTAAAATTAAAACTGATTTTGTATCTATTTGATATGTTTTCCCAAGCCATGTAGAAGAGTATTTTTGACCGTAATGCCCTTTTTGAAAGAACTTTGTTAAGCCGTGTATCATCTTCTGCATTTAACACTTTTTGAATATAGTTCATGCTGAGTTTGAGAGTGAATATAAATAGTGGTAATACGCGCGCCGGTCTCGATTTGTAGTACGTAGTTGGGTGTGGTTGATGGGAGCTGCAATAAGTTTTTTTTAGAAAGAAACGTAGGAAGCAGTTTTTTGACATCTAAATAATGTTTCCCTCTCCAAACCTGGGCTCCATAATTATCGATCACATAACAGCTTGAAGCATTTTAATTTTTGCCGGAATTTCAACACTTGGATTGGACATGAGACTTTTCCACGTGCAATTTATTACTTTTTTTTGCTTCGGCAAGTTTGATGGAAAGTGCTTTTTCATCGAAAGATAATGGCTTAGTGTTATTCCAAGATATTAATATGCTTTTACAATCTACTACAAGTCCTCTCCCCCATACTTCCATTTTGTGTTCCTTGCAAAGCGACCAGATCCTTTCCTGAATACTAAAACTTTTTAATTGTCTGTGCTTATTTGCAGACTGTACCGATTGCAGTAGTTTTCTAGATAATTTATCATAAGCTGTACTGATTTGGCTAGGATCACAATATTGTCTGCAAAGATAAGAGTTTTAATCGGTACTTCTTTTACTACGATTACCGAAAGGAGATACTCAGAAATATCACATAGAAATATTAAGGGGCTGAGAAGACAACCCTGTCTTACTCCAATTGCTATTTCGAACGATTCTGAAAGTGCACTTCCATTCCATGTCATTGATTCATTATTTTCGTAAAGGCTTTCTTAGGTTATTCAAAATTTCGACGAGATTCCGATTTGCGATAATTTGTAGAACACGATTTACTTTATCAAATGCAGCTCAGAAGTCAACAAAAAGATGAGTACAATTTATTGCTCTTATTTAAGTACCATTCAGCGATATACTTGTTACAGTAAAAATTTGATCCACTATGGAATATCCTCCTCTAAAAATTGGTTGTAAATTTACCATAAGCTTGTTGTTTTCCTTTACGCACTTTGCTAGCCTTGCTAAATTCGGTGAAAATTTAAATAATTGCGTTCTATAAATGGTTGCATTATTCAGATCTCATTTCTTGAAAATGGGGAAGATAATAGACTTTTGCAACTCTTCCGGTATCTTTTTTCGCTTTTATATGTAATTGAAGGTATTTAAATTTATTTTATTTAAAAGTATAATATGATAATTGATGTATAATATTGTAAAAATTCATAGGGTATCCTGTCTTCACCTAGAGCTTTGTTTAATTTCGGTTATAGTGTTTGATATATTAATTTTATTATGTATGCTTGTGGCTTCTTTTTCCTCGTAGGTAAGTCGAGTCATATTTTGAACTAACTATTCTTTTATATTTTTACACTTACGTGATAACACCTTATAACCTTCGGGATTTTAATACCTTCGCTTCAAATGTTATCATAATTATAACTATCTCAACATAAAGGCTTTGCCGAGAGGATTATAATTAATAATATCGTCTTACCCGCATAAAAACTTTATTCACCCTCAATGGTGGGGTTGGTTGTTGATAATGCGTATTAAATGTTTGCTCCTCATTCACTTCACATCTACCTGCACATAGGTACATAGGTATACAAAACATGAGTGAACTGTTTAGTGCGGATGTTATATAAACACAAAGATATAAAATCATTAACAAGTCATTATATCCTCAGAAAAATTAGAATTCATACAAATATAAGCTCAGGGGCATCCATATTTCACCTTCAAAAAAGCCTTTATCGTCTGATGATAAATAGAGAGATATTTAAATTTTGCGTTATTTTCTGAAGATTTAAGCTACAGGGCTGTACCCAAAGAAACTTATTTGGCAAAAAGATGGTTATAATCAGCACATTTTGTTTTTTTTTTTTTTTTTAAGCGAACGAAAAAATGCTATTTCTTGTCAAGAGGGTTGAAATGAAGGGTTGGATATATGTACATATATTATTTTCTTTATTAGTTGAAAAATAATAATTTATATTAAACTACCTATAACACGCAATTAACGATTGAGTTTTGATTGGTAAAGCAAAGAACGAATTCCCTGAAGTGAAGTTAAAGGAGTGTACCAATCTACCTATACAGGTATATATGTACTAAAAAACAATATCGATATTCATCCTTATGGAGCAGCAGAAAGTCCATTAATGGAAAACACTCATTAGCCTAATTAAACAGAAAACCCACATGAATCCTCTGCATGATTGCAACTTGACATTTGAAATAATGTCAAACAAAAGTACTCAAGTGTACACACGGGAGAATTGATATCCTGATACACAGGTAGGGAGTATAGGTCTGCTTGGGGTACCGTACGTGCATTAATTTACAGTCATTCCAGTTCATTAATTAGCCATGTAAATAATTTTAATTGCTCTTCCAGTAAAGAGAATACATATAGACAACACACGACACTCTCATATCAATCTATCCCACAGCCGCTTATGATGGAGGAACCGTCAACTTCCCGTTATGGTATGAGCTCTATATACAACCTGAATTCTGATACCCCAGCGTCATTAGTAGCGCAGCTCTTTTCAGATTGATGCGATGATATTAGTTTCGCAATCCTATTCATCTTTTCCGGATAGGAAACAATGATCGGCAATATATTTTTGAAAATCAACCAAGCGAAATACTATATAAAACCATTGTGTAGGTAAGTATAGTGTATAGAGTGTATAATAGACGGTCGAATTACGTCACCGCCACCGTTGCCGGTTTCATTACTTAACGTCAAACATGAATTTTCAATAAAAACCAATAAACGTTATTTTGCCATCTGCGTGTAGGTAGGTATATGTAAGAAGTCTCTTTTCCCCGGGGAGCACTTTTGTTGATACCATCAGCAACTCTAAGTTATCGACTTAAGGCTGAGCTATCCAAGAATTTTGGGCAGCCACCATATCATATAGACGAGGACGGCGAACTCCACAGGACCGACCGACGACGACGCAATGAACAAATACCCAGAAGCACGATATAATCTTAAGTGTGGAGACATTTATCAATTGAGGTGAATAAAGTCAGGACATTCATCACAATCACACCCGATGTTAAGCTCCAAAGGTTCTCGGGTGTTGCCTTTAAAAGCAACGATCCGTCAATTACCGTCGTGTCGTATCAATACTGAATTGATGTGACATGTGTGAAATGTGAATTAGTTATATTTTTTTCTTTTTTAAATAACATTTAATAAAAGGTTAATACACCCTAAGATGGAATATATTTATACTGTAAGTTCTGGGAATTTAAAGAGCTGTATAGAATTTGTTTTTCAGTTGCAATTATTGTATCTAGCTTCAAATCAGGATATTATATTAATATGGACATAGATATCTTACTCATTGTACAACTAATTAAATGTACGTTATATACACTTTTCTTTTACCATTTCAACTTGATCTGTGGGGAAAAAGCCAAGTATTATTGTCTCCACTACATGTGTAAACAAATTCCTGGCTCCAATCAAAGGTAACATAAGGAAGATGAAGAAGTCCAATAAACAAATTTTCGTTTTGCGTCGGCCGATTGAGATATAGCCTCAAGTTATGGACAGCTTTGTTTCCTTTCCTGTTCTTAGACCTTATACATATAGTGAAAGAATTACATTATTGTCTCTTCTCTATATGCTCCCACACTATTATTTTGTTATCTTAATTTTTTTCTTCAAATTGTAATAAAACTGCGTTTGCAAAAGAAAAAAAAAACACAATCAGAAATCAGTTAAAACGCTTTAACGCGAAAATTGAAAATAAAAAAAGCAGGTTCAATGGGAAGAACCGTTTATAAAGTTCTCGGTGAACATTGTACTAAAATGCAAATTACAACCAACAATAATGCACACAAAAATTTTGATAAAAATCTTTAGAGGCGTTTCAGAGATAATCATAAAAAAAGTTCAATTTTTCCTCTATTGAATCACTTGAAACCCTAAGTTATAAATTTGAAAAAAAATCTCTCTATCAGTATGGTTAAGCCCTTAGGTCGAGGTACGGAAATAATATATGCATATACACACATACAGAAAGACAGATCATCGTTATGACGGGAATGATTAATATCAGGGCCCTATGAGAAACGATTTCATGTTATGATATTTCTCTGCTTTTTAAGGGGTGTTTTTTTAGACGTGTGGTTTTCAATCTGGCAATACTTTTTTCAGAGTTGGTCTTTTTGACAGTTGTCACTTAATGCTTAATTCGCTTTGCCATTTCATAATTAATAGACTAAAGCTAAACTTTTTGCTTTTTTCTTCTTTAAAACCACACGTCTAAAAAAACACTCTTTATTTAAATACCTTACGTCTTACAGGCATAAACAATAGTTAGATTATTATTATTAAACCTAATATAAAGTTTAAAACTGCCTCATATTTACTGTCCAAAACCTTCATAACGCAATAATCCCTTCTCTAGCTTAGTTATTATAATGAGTTAATTCTAATAAGTCAAGAAACTTGCTCAATAAGCAAATTTCATTTGAGATTCAATTAATTTCTTGAACTCTTTACCCATACATACGTACATTACAAGGATACAATACACTACACATCCATCTCAAACTGTCCAAATAAATTGCAGAAAGGACAATCTTTGTTAATAATTAATATATTATATTGTAGGTCATCGTTTTCATATTCCAAAATAGATTCAAAACGTCAAGAATCCTAAGTTCATAAAACCTTTTGACTTCATAATAATGAACTAAGACGTAAATTATGTTTAAATATATTATTGATATGTTAAATATAGCTTTGAGTTTGTCAGTTTGATACTAGGTACTCATTTAGTCACTTTTTGTATTAAATTAACTCTTCAAAGTCAAAGACGAAATAATAAGCCCCTAATAGTGGAATACAGGTAACATCAAAATGTATTTTGTGTAGTGAAGTAGTATTTTCGAATAATGTTTCATTGATAGAGCGCTGCTTTTGATGATAATTTAATAATACTTTCGAAAATTACCTACTATTCCCTTAGCACATCATAAACTTTTGACACGTCGACGCATTTATGTAGACATTCACCCCGATTACCGAATCTGAATCGCGGAGCGGTGGGATTGAGACTCACTATTGTCATATTAACGATTCCTGACTAAAGCATCTGTAAATCGAAATCCCATTTTCTTAGCATACAATTTTTTTTTTCATATCTGCACCAAAAGTATTGTGGATTAATTAACAATAAATTAATTTTACACGAAAGCTCCTTAAAAAATTAAGAAAAGTCAAGTGATCAATGGATTCACAGAATCCGTAGCCATGAATGAGTATGGGAGGGGTAAGTGTAACTCTCTCCACTTGATTTGGTATATGATTGGTGTCATTGATTTTCGAAATAAATTGGTATAACAGAACAATTTTGTCCAAAAACTTAGCTACAAAAGTTCCAATTTTCTCTTAATATCTGTTTGTGGGCTTGCTTAAGGTAATTGGCCGAGAAGGACACGAAATTACAATCGGGTAAAATATGTCATGTGTATTTATGTCTCTTTTATTTAATCACACAATTTAAAACCAATCAACTAACGATAAATGAATATCACCGGCAGGGAGGCAGGGAAACAAAAAAATACAAATTCAAGACAACAGACAGGTCTATCGTGCTATATGTCAATATCAGCAGCAGACATAATATCTATATTTTTATTTTCAATTGGAAAGTGCCTTTTCATATAGTCCCTAAATAAAGGGCTTGGTTTGAAAAGAAACAAAGGTTCTCACATTTTTGAGTCACGATAAAATATTAATCAAAATTTAAGTATATTATGGCTTGACACGATTATTCAATTTAAAAATGAAATACGGACCATTTTAGCAAATGGTGGTGCTCTAAATGATGATAATAAAATATTAAAAAATAGACACTGAAAAGTAAAAGCATTTTCAATAAATTAGATAATAATTATTTTAAGATAACACCAATACAGATAATATGAGTACATAAATATGGTCAGTGTAGTAAGATAAGTGGAAATTGAGCCCGTATGTGTCTTATTTCCCATGGAATGTAAACAAAAGCTGTGGGTTTTAATGACTTTTTCTTGTGGGTTTCGGTTCCAAGAACAAATGGATATAAAACGCATTCATTAAAATATATCACATAAGGCTGCAATAAAATCCTTTAGATTCTGTCGATAGTCCATTGAAATGTTACATTGACCTTGCATTTGGTACAGCACAAATTCTTTAGTGTATATACTAATTAGTTATTGGGGCTGAAAGCCCCCATATTCCGGCATCTTGGAGAAGGTGGTGTAAAATGTTTTTTTCGCGATATCTTGAGAACCATTGGTCTCACAGAAAAATGTTAGCATTTTTTTTATAGAGAATTGAAATCCCTACAACTTTTACTAAGATTTATGTTTACCAACATTATAGTGTAACGATTTAATAATTACCCAACTACTTTGAATTTGAAACAAAAGAAAATCCTCTAACCGTTTGCCACGCCATCTCTCGGAAAAGCTAAACACCAAACCTTAAACCGTTTACAGCGCCATCTTGTGATTCAGCTGAGTATCAATTCCAATGTTCCATCTGTCAGCGACTGGAAAGGAAACTACTAGAAGGAAATATACTCGAATATTCCAGTGGATAGTGGGCTAGAACTATTTAATTCCATATAAATAAGGAGATGTTTTCGAGCGAGTAGAGACAGCTTAATTTGGAATGTGATAACGTAAAGTAAGAAGTAAAAGTGTATCCAGAAGTGAATTTTAAATTGCATTCTATTGTGATTGGAGAATAATAAAATAGGTTTGAAGTGAAATAAAGTGTGTTTGTTTTATTAAGTAAACAAGTGGACGTTATTATTTAAAGGAAATAAGTTTTATTATCGAACCTAGGTAGAACATTACAACATAAAATAAAAAAGTTATACTTAAAAATAGGTAGAAATTTTGGAGACAAATATTAAAGGATTGTAACTTATATACAGGGTGATTTGCATAAGGTGTGACAAGAAGCTATAGAGCGTGTAGATTGGGTCGTATGAGAGTAGAAAAGACTATTCCCCCCGTTTAACCGGGAGGGGCAGTTTTAAAAGAGAACAAACTATTAAAACACAACGATATCACGTTCAACGCCATGCTTTACTTTTTTGCAAAGCCTGAAATTTCTTCTTTTATTTTATTTTAAATAAAGTTGGTTTAGTAAACAGTTTTTGAAAAATTTATTTCAAAACTCTAAATTAAAAAAAAAAATGTTTTACTCCGAACCTTTTCCACATTTAAAAAAATAAAATTGTACCTGTACCAAATAGAAGATTCTGCCAACATTTTAAAACATTTCAATGGACCACAACAGCTTTCTTGGACAACCGTATTTAAGGTGGATCGTCGACAAGCAGACACCTGCCTTGGGTGGTCATAAGTTTTTTTTTTTTTTTAATGAACTATTGTTCAAGAACACTGTTGACACAGACGCCTTCTTGAAGACAGTTTTGGCTGATTTATTCACATTCTTTAAAAACTGGATTTAGTTAAATTAACTTAAAGCTCTTTTAAGGTATAATGATGTCATTAAGAACACTACAAAGAGCTTTTTATTCATTCACTTGATATTTTTGTTATTGTGACTGATGATTACTTATCAATTAAGCCCTAAATAAGGTTTAATGGAGCACCTATTGATTTATTATCAATTATAATTGTGTTATCTTCGGCTCAAAAAGTGTCCAACTTTCGTCTTTTTTTTGCTAAAGGGTGGCAATTTTCACCGCCCATAACTTTTTTTTACCAACAACAGTGTTGTTACGGTGTTACGGACACAGAAGATTACTATGCTGTCCCGTGTTTTCAAAATATAGTCATCTTTTCAATTGGCCTCTTTTTACCCTTCAAATATGTTTTTTTTTTTTAATTTCAAAAAATGGTTATGCAGTTGGTCATCCTTCAAAAAATAGTAACCAAATTGGACACTTTTTTGGGCCAAAGCTAACACAGCTTTTCCAAATCGCACTGTCAGATTAAAAATCCCTCTTTATGTTTTGTCGTCTTGACTAAAATAAGTTTTAAATTTAATGAAAACATAATAAATGGAGCAAGGTTCAATTAAAATTTGTAAATGCGGTTGAATAAATAAAATTCGTTTAAAATGGATACATTTCCTATTTGAATTTTTAAATTTAATGGAGACATTAACTTTCCTTGGGATATTCGTTTTCAAGGTCTTACATTCAAATATACAAACAAAAATTACATAAATCATATGAGCTCGTTATTTATATTTTAGTATCCAAAACAGAATTTTGAAATAAAGATTAATAATTGAGTTTAAGAATTTTGAAATGCAAATTGTTTGAAAACTGAAATGTTTTCTTTTTTAAACAAAATGGACAATCATCTGTCACGGTCTTCTATTACAGTAACAAACGCCTTTAAAATAAGTTTTTACTCGTAAGACTTGCTTTCAAACTTTGAACTGTGAAATGCCCTCAAAATAGGTAGATCCTGCATACAGAAGATACATACAATGTACATACATACATACTTCTGCGAATATAGTGTGCTGTGAAAACTAAAAACAATTTGCGAATGATGTTTAAAATGTTAAGGCATTGCACAAGATTAAAAACCAAGCATAACTATTTTTTTTTTTATTACCGCCAAAAGCTCCAAGGAAATTTGTAAAATGTTTCATCTAAAAATGGAAGTTTTTGATTTACCACTCCGCCAAAACTCTCCTCCAAACCCATCCTCTTCCTCACCCACATTTTAATGTTATAATATAGAAAGTTTATTTTTTGCTTTATAACTTTAACGTCTGCTGCAAAAAAGTATCTATGTTTGTAGTCCACATACAAATACAAGTACAAGTATGATAGTAGAGTGAAAGTTTTGTTATGCGATATTGTGTTTAGCGCACATAACAGAAAGAGCGAGTTTCGCAAGAACATGAAAATTATTCTGTAATCTTGTTGTTTCAAGGATCAGATCCCGTTGCAAATACAGTAAAAGAACAAAAAAAAAGTCGATGGAAAAAAGTGTTAAATTCCAAAGATTCCTTCAAACTTTTAATGAACATAAAACTCCTCAAGGAACATCATAGGCAACCCTTTTCCATTAAGAGTAACGCAGTGCTAAATTCTGTGCCAATTACAGAGGTTCTTAGTGTCGAGGCCGAGGGTGACCAGATGTGCAAGAAGGAAAACTTGTTTAAAAAAATGTAACTTAGTAATATCTACTTTTTGAAAATTAAAAGGGTCATAGAACTTAAATAAAAACTAAGACATATTGTTGCTAGGTAATAGCTATGCACTACTTTACCTACATAACAAAATACATTCAACTCATTTTTAAGAAAAAAAAATTAATTAAGAAGCTAGGTTCACACAAAAGAAGGCACTCACCACTAATGCAATCTTTATACTGAGAAATATTTTTTTTTTATTGAGATTAATGCTTGTTATTTCTTTTAAGAAAAAAGTTCGACACATGAAATTCAAAATTGAAACCTAAACTGAAAGTTTTTGTCTTGCTAAAACACAAAACGTGCCTGCTGATCTCTTGGAAAAGGTCGCGTGGTCAACTTATCGCCATGCGTTGTCCTTGAATGCGAAAGTTGCCCAAACAAACAGAAAGTAAGACATTTTATGACCACAGATATATAAATTATAGCCATCTCATCTGACCATTTAGTATCCAACTTCCAACCTCTTACGTGAATAAATGAGGTTGGCTTTTATATTGCAATCACATTTTAGGTGAGCTTATGAGACTCTGGGGAAATACATAGCAGGTTCTTCAGAACAAGAACGAGAACGCCGCCGCCGCCTGGGCGGGCTGTTGTTGTCTTTGTTCCGTGCTGGTCTTTAGCTCAAACACAAGACAAAACACTATGCTTGACATATATAATTTTGTTTTCCAATCAGGTGGGACATTTCAAATTCGAAGTCCAAGTCGAAGTAGAAGAAGAAGAAAATTGAATTCGTGACCCTTATACCGTAATACATCCGAAATGAATATTTAACAATGTCCATGGCTTCGAGGTTA
This sequence comes from Leucozona laternaria, assembly GCA_932273885.2. NCBI lineage: Eukaryota > Metazoa > Arthropoda > Insecta > Diptera > Syrphidae > Leucozona > Leucozona laternaria. Next base: position 114,502,208 of record OW026368.1, on the reverse strand, counting down.
TCTCCTCTGGGGGATTAAAATTTATAAGGGTGGATTGGATTTGCAATCTTAATGTCACTTCTGCTGTGTTTTTTTGTCGTTTTTTTTTACCGAAGCAACAGCGTTTGCTATTGGACCCTTATGTAGGTAGGACATATCCATTCTAACGGTATTCACTGACAAGGGTGTTTATTGAAAAATGAATAACATGAAATAATTGAAGTAATCTCCCGTGTCCTTGTGCCAAGTGGAAAGATGCTTGAACGGGTACTCAGATGAAATTGAACACATAATTTCGATTTGCGGGAGAATATGTTTTTCTCATAGCTACACTACACTCTATACACATACATACATAGATGCATATCTTCACATGCACATACGTTTTCTATTTTAACATCAAGTATAGTATAAGAATAAAAAAATATCTCAACCAGAGTAAGAAGGCACCAACACGAAGCTATATCCTGTCTCCTGTTCAAAATGCATTCATATCCTATTCGAATCGGTTTAAAAAGTCGTTTATAGAAAGATTTCCTAGTGTGCGAATGTGTGTATCTAGAAGTGTGATGCAAGATACAGAGTACAGCTATCGGGGCAAGAATAGCCTTCTATACATTTTTTTTAGCTGAGTTGGTTTTCAACTTCGCAGATATTTTTTTTTTTTTTTTGTTTGAAGAGCAGAACTGGAATGTTGTCCGGAAGGGCTGGGATTGTTATGCTCTTGAGATAGGTACTCGGATGGAACTGAGTTTTCCACTTGGAACGATAAATATTTTCACATCATCTTGTCAATTGATTGAATTCGGTGCAATGAGCCAAACTGTAAGTGTTTAGATGCTTGAAGCATGTTTTGTTTTTTCGAACGAATTTTGCTTATCGAATATGCGTTTCGAATGTTTCAATTTAGGTACCTATACCAACTCTCGTTATATTTTTGAGATTTGCAAGTAAATAAGCACCTGAAATTTTTGTGCAGCTCAAAATTATCAAATGTTTGTACAAATTGTTTTAAATTCCTACCACCCTACTCTTTCTATACAAAGGGTTTATAGAATAAAATATAAGATTTCAGTCAACTCGATTTATCTATTGGCAAAAACCGCCTGATTGAAACGAAATAACCAGCATTTTTGCTTGAGAGGCACGTACGTATACTTTATGGGAAATTATGGAATCATAAGAAAAAATTGACTTGATATTTTGATCAAACTTGACATTAAGATGATAGGCATGACTTCTGTCTGCCAGTTTGGCTAAAGTCTAAACGGATGAGTCGATTTTCTTTACACTTGGTTTTTAACTTTCCTCCGATACGCTTTTTTAATTTTTGGTTTGAACCAAAAATATCGGTACCTGCCATACAAATTTTGTTGCCTCCATAAAATAGTAGAGCAAGTAGAGACACCCCTCCTGTCTCTGTAGCTGAAGAAATCATCCCGGGCTTATTGTACGGCGCTGACGACATCCTTATTTTATCAGAATCTCCTGACCAACTCCAAGACATAATTTTCAAACTAGAAGAATACTGCAATACCTATAATTTATCAGTTAACCTTGAAAAATCAAGCATCATCATATTTATAAAAGGGCATGAAAGAAACGCTAATTATGGCAAATTACCAAGGACAGAAAATAAAATTGGTTAAGATTTAAGTACCTTGGCATGATCATAACGAGCAACCTATATATGAAAAAAAAAATCGTCAAATCAAAACTGCAACAAGCCAAGGCTGCCCTATCGGTTTCATGGAAAAAATGCATTGCGAACAAATCTATCCACCAGTCAGCTAAACATAAATTGTGCCAAGCAGTTGCAATGCCTATTATGCTTTACTCCTCGCAAGTGTGGGGCTACAAAGATTATAAGGACTTTTAAAATTTACTTCGTTTTTTGTTTAAACGAGTTTTCGCTCTACCTTTTCCACAATATCATAATATCCTTCATATAGATAGAAACGGCAAACAGGGGTGCCACCGATGTTCATCGAATCGCTCAAGATACATTTTGAGTACATGCTTAGAATTCCCTAATTAGACTCCTCAAGTCTGCTCAACAAAGATTTAAAATTTCTTATATAGCAAATCGTCTTAACTGTGTGAAAATTTGGGTCAATCTTTCTTATACGCTGGATGAACAGATTGAACTTGAATTGGGCGATATAACGGCTTTCAAAAGAAATCTTTACTCCATTGTCTCTTAGTTTTAATAAATATGATTTAAAATCACGAAAACAAATATAAACCAGCAAGTGTTCATATATGCGTTTCGCCCCGATGTAATGGCTGGGCTCATCAGAAGATGACCATTACACCTTGTCTTGACGCATAATTTCCCGAATAAATCGAGATTCCATATAATCCGAGCTACAAAGAGCAACTGCGAATTATATAGTCGCTACAAGTCTTCAAAGAAGATAAATTGTGGCTATTTTTATTGCCTTGCTATGGGACTTTTCTCTTAGTTATACGAAAAATATTGACAGAAATTTAAAAAACAAGGCCAAAGCATCGCAATATAGAGAGTAATATAGCCAGCTGGAGTTTCATTTAAGGGAATTATACTACTTTTAACGACAGGAATTCCACAGATATGATAATTTAAGTTCTATGTGCCAGAGGAGAAATACCTATAGCAGACCAGACCTACCTATCGAATGTGAAATCTGCAATACCCATGAAAGATAAAAAATATCGTACCCTCTTTCTAGGAGTATGTCCAATTCTAGAAGAAATTCGAAGAAAAGTTTTTGGAAATAATCAACTGGATGCCGACGAAGTCACACAAACTCTAAATGGGGCGAAATGTTGATGGGATAAGCCTTACATATTTAAAAAAATTTGCAATGGCTTACAGAAATAGATCCTTACAGGAAGCTTGTAATTTAAAATTTTAATATTTCATTACAAATCATAATTTTCTTATTGATATGTATAATTTTAATTATTGTTTTTAAATTTAATTTCTTTTATTTCACTTTCTTAAATCTGACAATCTGAACGAAGGTTTTTTTCTTATATCTGTAGAATACTGTATTATAAGACATTGATATAAGCTTACCTAAAAAAGCACACATACATAAAACAAATAATATAATTATTAAAAAAAGCTGAATATTAAACAATAATATTAAAATAAGAATACAAAATATAATTATAATATTTCTGATTGACATTAAATCCAGAGAATATTGATTGTTATCTGGGTCACAAAAGATACATAATTATGAAAAACTTAATTACTATAAACTCGTGTAAGTAATTGTAATTTTCTATACACATTCTTTCAGAAAATTAATTTCGTTTATTTAAAAATAATCCAAGCTTTTTTTTTCAATAATATATTCGTCAGAACTTGTTTCGAAAGAAGACAAAACCCTCCCTTTAGGCATGGATACCTTCATACATATATAACCTTCCAATGATATGATAACGTCTGTAGGTAGGAACTCGTATTTTTTTTTCAATTAAATTGTTATAATAAATCGCAATTGATACCTTCAATCAACCAAGATTGATTATTTCAAGCTTCCGCCCGCAGCATGATGATGATGCATAACGCCACAAGTCGCTTTCATCAACCAACTCAACCCACCTGTACCATGTATACATATAGTTACCTTAACAACCAGTATTCTGCTTTATATAAGTATTTCATTACTTGTGATGTCTTGACATCATATTCGCTATTCTCTTTTCCCATTATTCACGTAGGTATACCAAGTTCCAAGGACGAACAAGGAAGAAGAAAGTGACAAGCTTGGGAAACGGAAAGACCTGAAGGGAGGAAAATACTGTTGAAAAGCATTCACCGGAATTCCTTGCGAAAAGAGATGATGAATGTAGATTCTGTCTTCTTCGAAATCGGGATGGATGTAGCGTGCTTCGCAAGAAATATGGGAATCTATTCTTTCGAACAAGGTGGTGGGATATATCATAAACCATATAGCACAAGCTCTTTGAAATGTCGGTTGAATGTCGGTGTGCTATATTCAGAGTCCGGAAGAGGTGACAAGAAAAAGTTAGCAAACCATTTGATAAAGTTTTACAAAAATATCAACATTATAATAACAAAATAAACTCACCGACTCTGATGATGAGTTATTAACTCTTCTATGATATTTTTTGGTATTCTTCATCATGTTCTCTTACCCCATTTATAAATGCAACTGCCAGAGCCTGCAGTGATTGCGATGTTAAATATGACATTTGTATACCCCATCAGCCGTCACATGAATCGGCCAAGGACATGGAAATAGAATATTCCACAAGGTAAATAATGTGCTTGAAGTGCTGCTGGTTGCTGGTTCTGCCAGAATGTCCTTCTTTAAATTGCATGAGCTTCGGACATTGTAATCCCATGAAGTCCATTGAGACCGTTATTATTAATATCATCTGTCAGCTTGGCTCCGTCAGTTCGGATTGTGTAATACAGTACTCTACTATGGTGGTTTGCATAACCTACTCTCCTTCTCCATTGACTGCAAAATAGGGGGTAGCCATTTTGCACTTGCCTTGCCTCCGACAATTTGCCTGAAGTGAGAAAAGCAATCCATTCTGCATCAAGGTAATCACACAAATACTCGCCTCCCCAAGGACCAGTTCCTCTTGATTGCCAAGGGATACAATGATGTAGTGTAGGTGGAAGAGGTTGAGGTTGAGTTTGAGTAGGTGGCCACAAACCAGCGGTATAGCAAAGAGGCGTGTTTTGGTTTCGAATTTAAAATTTATTATCGCCCTAAGACGCCCGTCAATAAATCAACCATATTGGGATTATTGCGAGACCGAGGCTATCAAGTTCTTCCTTAAATATTCATACCTTGCCTGAGTACATCTCCATCGTGTGCCATGAATTATTGCCGTCCTAAAAGCTTGCAGTTATATTTGAACTGACTTTTATGAAAATGGTTTGTTGAGGTGTAGTCAAGATCTTCACTCAAATACGTTTTCATAATTGGCTTTTTTTAAAAAGTCTATATTTAAATAGCATTGCGCTTTGATCAGGTCCATCCCAATGTCTTATATTTACATAATTAAGGCATCAAGCACGTTATGATGTTTGCTGTTGTAAAAGGTTTACGTAAATGCTTTTTACAGAAGTTGTGTTTCTGTTTCCCAAAGACTTACATATACTCTATCTGGGAGATTTTTAAACTAAAAATCCTAGCGATCCCAAAATCTGAGGCTTCTGTAGGCGTACGTATTGGTTTGGCGGTATATTTAACAATTGATATAATATAGTCGTTATATGAAGGGTTTATAATACAAATTCTATATACTACTGAAATACATCAGCCAAGTAGAAGACTTAGCAATATTTAATTGGACTTGTTGAATTATTGAATGAAAATAGGCCGTTAGTCCATACAAAATTGGCGTTTCGTCCCGGCTATCTCACTTGGACTCATCAGTTGACTAGATGAGATCGCCGGGACGAAACGCCAATTTTGTATGGACTAGAGGCCGTTTAAAGGTATAATACAGTCGTCTCAGTGAGGCATTCTCTTAGGTGGCAGCTACTCTAACATTCTGATCAAAGTATTTTGTTTCCTCTACAGGTCGAAATTTTTAAATATTCGGTATTTAGTTGTAGATGTCGGGCTTGTACTGCACTAAGGCCACGGGGAAATCAGGACTAATCTATGTGAAACATCGAAGAATGATTTTTATCTATATATTTATATAAAAATGAATCGTGGTGAGTTTGGATGCTTAAAACTTGAGAACGACTGCACCAAATTGGGTACTTCCTTCTACGGGTTTGTTCGTAATTGTACCGCGAAGGTTTAGGAAAAAAGAAAAGTCGAAAAAATCTCAACAGCTGCCGCTGTAGGCAAAAATTTCGTTTTTCAGTTCAATTCAATTATCGTTCAACAAATGGCGGTGTAGGCGGTTAGAAAATAGCTTTTCGGATACTCTTCTTCAACTTTTCTTATTTGTAGGGTGAAATGGGGTAAAAATAAAATAATTGTCCGATTTAAGAAATTCTTCTTTGTGTTTGAAAGGTTTTTCTTAGGAAATGGCTTAAGGGATATTGCTGACGATTTGGCAATAATTTCAAACAATACACAAATGGTCATCGATATTAAAGTTAAATTGACAAGAGAATTTGAAATGATTCATCTTGGCCAAATAAATTCGTTTCTAGGAATTCATATTGAACGTAATTTAAATGACAATTCAATTACTTTAAGTCAAACGCACTATTTGAAGAATGTTTTAAAGAAGTTTGCCATGAATAACTGCAAAGCGGAAGCAACACCTATTGAAAATGGTTTAAGTTTGTCGAATGGTGACTGTACAAATTTAACTGATCAACCATATAGAGAACTTATTGGATGTTTAACGTATGCTACTCAAAAAACTCGACCAGATTTGTGCGCATCGACAAACTATTTCAGTCGATTTCAGAGCTGTTGTACTGATGAACACTTTTTGTATGCGAAACGTATTTTAAGATACATTCAGGGAACAGTTGAAATGAAAATGGTTTACAATTGTAATTCTGATGCTGATATTTTGACTGGATACGCCGATTCTGATTGGGTTGGTGATAAGAACGATCGCAAGTCAACATCGGGCTATGTGTTCAAGGTATTTGGAAATACAGTTAGTTGGCTGTCACAAAAGCAACCAACCGTCAGCCTTTCATCAACCGAGGCTGAATATTTGGCTTTGGCAAAGTGTATTTGTGAAGCAAAATGGCTTCGATCTTTACTAAATGAACTTGGACATCATCGCAATTCATCAAAAACAATATTCGAAGATAATCAAGCATGTATTGAGGTGGCAGATGAACCGCGCGATCACTCACGAATGAAACATATCGATGTGAAATACAATTTTATTCGAGAAGCTGTTGCCAACAAAGAAGTGAAGTTGAAATACATCTCAACGAACGATCAAGTTGCAGATATCATGACAAAAGGCCTTGGTAGAATGCTTTTTCAAAAACATCGTACAAATTTGAATTTAAAATAATTTTGGTTTTTGTTTTTGTATTTAGTTTAACATTGTATTTCATTGATACTTTAATCAATTTTTGTTTGTTTATTAATTTCTTAACTGTTCAAATTGAGAGGCGGTATTAGAATATCTATTTTGTACCAATTTGACTGTAACAAATTCCTTAAGTTTGCTTAGTATAATTTTTCATTCTAATTTATTTTCTTTCTGAATAAATATTATTATTGCTTCGTGTTCATTCAACTAACAGATATTTTTTAAATTTTTTGTTTTTATAGGGTGAAATGGGGTAAACATAAAAAGTGTCCGATTGAACAAATTCGTTTTTGTTTGAAGAGTTTTTCTTAGGAAATGGTTTGAGGGATATTTTTTTCAAATTTTATTATTTTTAGGATAAAATGGGGTAAAAATAAAAAATTGCCCGTTTCAAGAAATTCTTTTTTGATGTATATCTGAGAATAATTAAAGATGATTCTCATTGCTTTTGTTGGTCGCGTCACAAGTCGGACATTTGTTCGAAAAATTCTGGAAAGATGGCACACAAATACTCGCCTCCCCAAGGACCAGTTCCTCTTGATTGCCAAGGGATACAATGATGTAGTGTAGATGGAAGAGGTTGAGGTTGAGTAGGTGGCCACAAACCAGCGGAATAGCAAAGAGGCGTGTTTTGGTTTCGAATTTAAAATTTATTATCGCCCTAAGACGCTTGCACTGGCTTGCCAAAGCGTTGAAAGTGGCCACTATCTGGACTTTGATGGTGTGGAGTTCTTGGCAATGGAGAAACATACTTGCGAACGCTACACGTTAGAAACACTGCACATAGTCAATAACAAGAACAACATGAACCGTAAACAAGACATACAAAAAATCTTAGAGGTGTAATGCTCCTTAGTTTCCAACAGTAGATCCAAAACTTGAATGTTCTTATTGGACTATTGTTCAAGTTTTTTTAAGTGTATATCATGTCCGCCATACATACATTTACACTTTTATGTAATTGCTTCTTTTTTTATAAATAAAAATCCCCTGAAGAAGCCGGCAACCACCGTCGAAAAGTTGTGAAAAAGTGAATGAATTATTCTTTCATTTTATCATCATAACGACCAACAAAGCCGATGAGAATCATCTGTAGCTATTCTCTGATATATATCTAACTTTCAATTTTTTCAAAAATTTCACTAAAAAATTTTAGAAAAATAAATTCTTTTTTGTTTGAAAGTTTTTTCTTAGGAAAAGGCTTTCGGGATATTCTTTTTCCAAATGTTAATAATTGACAATTGTAGGGTGAAATGGGGTAAACATAAAAACTGTCCGATTTAGGAAATTCTTTTTTGTAAAAGGTTTTTCTGAGGAAATAGCTTTAGGGATATTCTTTTTTTAAATTTTATTTAGGGAGTAAAAATAAAATAAAATCGGGTTTAATTTGTAATTGAAAGGTTGTTTATTAGTGGATGGCCTCAGGGATTTTTTTCAGAATTTATAGGGTGAAATGGGGTAAAAATGAAAAGTGGCATCTGGTTTCAAAAATTCTGTTTGTGTTGGAAAGGTTATTTTTAAAAATTTTATATTTATAGAGTGAAATGGAATAAACAGAAAAAAAAGGTTACAAAAATTCTTTCTGCGTTGGGAATCATATTTTAACCAATTTCGCCATTCATAACGGAAAGTGGGTCAAAACTGAGTAAGTAGTATTCAATTACAAAATTTGTAATATTATTCGAAGCTTAGGTTTGTCTACCCGTGCGAAGCCGGGCGGGTCAGCTTGTTAATACTAAAAATCACATTGGAGAATGTTATAGGTTCAGCTCATGAGGCTTTGTTCTTCTTAAGGCCCAGTTTTTTTAGTATAAGATCATCCTATTTTCCGGGTTAGACCCAAATTAACTCCTGAAACTGTCAATTTTGATCCCGTGCTAATGTAACGTATTTAGCAGTTAACTCTGCATTAACTAAATGTGTATTTCTGACAGATCCGTGTCGTCGGTTACACAGGATTTCAGTATTTAGTAGAACTGACATGGAAATGCCAAACCTTGTGGTTGAAAATAAGATTCAAATAAAGAAAAGCATCCAAGGATTTTCTCATTCCAAAAACAATAGAAACACCACTTTTCCAATTCAACCAAAACATGTTTAACTAAACATGAAATGTTAAAATTATTTTTCAAAGCTTCAGTTGTTGTTTTTTGTTGCTTTATTTAATTTACTTCTATGTGGCATTACATATTATAAAGAACTAACTTCTACATGAATATGGTAATTTTCACCTAAGCTTAAGTTTGTTTTGCTGTCAGATAGTTTTTCGGTCTTTGAAAACCACCTAACCCAGCAATCTATTTGTTCACTCTATACTTTTCCCCGTTGCCACCACCTTTTGCTGAAAAAATATACCATATAAACTCCTGGTTTTTAACCGCATATAGGAACATATATAGTGTCGCCCATTCCAGCTGCCTGAACAACAGATGACATAACCAAAGTTCTTAAGAGTAACATGTTTCCTGACACAGTATAAAGCAGGCGGAGGAGGTGGCACACAAAGATCTGGTTGCTTGCACAGTTGGCGTCGAAGTGCATAGTTTTCCTTCTCAAAACTTATTAGAGTATGACGTAGTGAAGAAACTTGAACCTCGAACCTTGGGGGGGTGGTCCTTAGTGGTATATGAGTATATGGAGTATGTATGTACGAGTAGTTTTGAAACAGGCGTTGGTTGGTAGCTCAAATTTGCTGCTCCCAGTTTAATTCTTATGTGTACGACAATATCTTCTTGGAAGAATTTAAGCCTTCAAGGATGATTTTCCTCTATGTGTCTTAGTTTAGCCATCAGTGAGGTGAGCCAAAGGCACAGAATCTATTTACCCTGGAGAAGACACTTAGCATCGATCGGCTAAACAGAATAATTCTTTCTGTCACGACCATCGTCTGTAAACAGGAAAATAGCATGTGGGAAATTATTTTCGGAGAAAATTAAATTAAAACTTGGCTGAGTATGATAGAAGAGTGTTGGAGTTTTTAAATATGTGTTCTCTAGTGGCTGTTAAAAGACGAAGTACACAAAACCGCAACTCCTAACTTTTCGACAAGTTTTATCTTTAAAAATATATGTATCAACGATTCACATAGTGGTTAAAGGGTGGGTTAAAATCAATGGTTGTACAGAATCTTAAGTATTTAGGTTTATGACAATGAGACTTTATAAAAAAAAAAATAGATAAACCAAGAGTCATTTTAAACATGTCTAATTTTTAATGTACATTTTGCACTGCATTCTTTTACAGTAGTGTAAAAATATTTTTATAATATATAATACATTTATTTCTCGGAAATGGCTTTGACGATTTTGATGAAATTTTGTATTATGTATAGGTACGATAATATCTTACTTTTAAAGTTTATCTAAGGTTTCAACACTGAGAAAACTCGTTAAACAAGAACACTACCGTCTAAAATTAAGGTAAAAAAGAAAGATACGAATTTTAGTTTTACTAAGAAATATGAAAAGTATAAATTTGTAAAACCGATTCGAAAAAGCAGAAAATTAATAAAATACCGTCATAACTAAAAATATTAAAAGAACACATTTTTTTTAATTTAAAGACAAAAAACTTCTTAAATTTAAGAACTAAACGACCGTCGCCGTCGTAGGAAAATTGGACAGGGAACTCTACCTACTTTTTGCACGCAAAACCGCACTAAATGGTTCTATAAGAAAATTATTAAAAGTCATGCTATGTTGAAAGATCCTGTATTCTATAACTTGGTTAAACATATTCCCCTGATTGGCAGTGTCAGTTTCAATTAGCATTTCAGGATAAATACTGTATGAAACACGAACGGAAAATTTGTCATACTGATGATGATGGACGAAAGTAAAACTCAAGTGCCGTTCAATTATTCAAATTATGAACCCACTCTGACACCGACACGATAAAATAGAACCCGAACTACCTAATCTTTTACTAAGAAAATCTATTGAAATATTCAAACTCTTTTTGGGTGGATGCTAAAAGTGTCACTTGACCAACCAGTGATATCCCAATAACAAAATATTCTCTCGAATTGACATATCCTGTAGGCATTCCATTATCCTCATCACTCACGTCGACTTATACTTGTCAAATCGAAAGTTAGGTAACGTAACAATACTCGTGCGTTAGTAATGCGTTACCAGCCAGTAGGTATAGTGTGAAGGCTAATGAAAGCCAATTAGCTTTCATCAGCCGGGTAGTACCTACACCAAAAGTTTACCAAACCAAAGCCAACTAACTGACCGACGCACGTGGGCGTCTGCATGGACCTGTCGGCCACTCTCCAAGAAAAGAACCAATTGCCTTGGCCTTAATTCGTCTCGATTAACTCCGGAAAGGTTAACATGTCTGTGGCATGTCATGATTCATGTGGACCAAGCCGATGCCGATGCTATGGAATACACTTTTGGATTATATTAGACCAATATAGTTGGCCCCTTACAGTGAGTGATAGCAGAGAGGGAATGGTGGCATAAGATTTTGGTAAAATACTCATCTTGTTCTCCAACGAAAATAATGGAAGTGATTAGGAGTGATAAATGTTGCTGAACTGTGAAGAGGTAGGCCACCAGCGCCAGCTCCAGCGCGAGCGCCAGGAAGTTGCTGTCTTCTGCCATTATCTCACCTGTCCGATTAGCACTCCGATTAACTGACTTCTCCAGACGGATGCGTGTTGGCCATTGTTTTTATCATTGTTTCAGAACTAATTCAACGAATTTTTATTTTTCTTTTGTTGTCTGTCTTGTGTGTGGGGCTGATTAAATGGATTCTAGAATTCGGATTTGTAGATGTTGAATTATTGTATTATTTTTTTTTGGCACGAAAAAGTTAGAAAAAGCGCTGGATAAGTCACGCGAGCCAGCGATTTCACCATTAGTGGATTCCAATGTGGATTTGTTAGGAGCATAGGAGTCTCGATGAAGGAGTTTATACAGCATCATCTGTTGCCGTTAAGACGTTCGTTTCTTGGCTTTTCAGTGTGATATTAAAGTATATAGCATTGTTCCAATGGAGAAAGTGTAGTGTAGTAGAAGAATAAAAGTGGGAAATGCCGACGACTTGGTTATGATGAAAACACTTTTTGTTGTCTAAAATAATTTTCACATAGCAAAGTAATTTTGTTTATTTTATTTACTGAGTTCTTAGCTTAAAATATACAAGTTGAAAATATGTATGTTTATTTATATCTCAGGAACTACTGAACTGACTTTTTGAAACATTTTCAACAATTACAATTTTGGTGATAAATTCGTATTTTTAAACACAGTTTCGTCGGTCTATGCGTACGAGGGTCCACGGTAATTTGAGCTATAGCCTGAACGGGCTGACCGATTTGCTTCAAATTTCGTAGAGACCACTTTTACGCGATTCTTTAGAAATAGACTCGAATTTTTGTTTAAGTTCATTTGCCTTTTTTCAAATTTTCGCGAAAAACTGCTGTAACGGTTTTCAAAATCTTAATATTTGTAGGGTGAAATAGGGTCTCACTCAGTCTGGAGAACTTTAACATCTTTCAATCATCAATCAATAATTTTAATGGTTGGACTGATTTCTCAATATGATGTTTCTAAACGGTTTAAACAAAACAATAGTTCTTTTTATTACTTTTGACTTAGTTCGTGCATATTTTCTGACAAGTCCACCTATTTAGACCTACCAGACTCTTGGTAAATTTTAGTCCAAAAAATACGATCTCGTCCCTGATGCTTTGGAAGTTAGATATACATTATCTTCTCGGTATAAATAAATAACATCATTCAAAATTACTTGCTGGGCCATTTTCCAACCATATTCCAGTATGCAAAACCTACAAAATAACTGATTGCTTACGATACTGTTAAATTCAACTCTAAACAAAAATATAGAAAATCAAGTCCATTCAATGACGAAATACTGTCAAATTCGAAAATTCTTAGGGCAAGTAAGAGATTTTACTCTAAGTGTAGGATACTGTACGAGCTGTACGGGCTTTACAGCGACGTCGACCTGGTCAAAAGGCTGAACATACAGCGGCTGAGATGGCTGGGACACGTGGAGCGTATGGACACAAACGCACCAGCCCGACAAGTCTTCGAATCTACCCACCTTAGGTGGCGCACACAAGTGGAGAACGACCTCAGCCAACTTGGAGTGCGAAACTGGAGGCAGCTAGCTAGGGACCGAGCTGGCTGGAGGGGCTTGTTGGTTGAGGCCGAGGTCCATCCTGGACTGTAAGCGCCATCAAAAGTAAAGTAAAGTAAAGTAAGTAGGATATTTAAGGTCTTTTTTGAAATTAGCCAACATTGATTTCAAAATCACCAAAAAATTTATGAATACAATAAAGTACAAATATCTACATAAATGTTTTCGATAAAAACTTGTTTGACTCAATTAACTTCACTGTATACAAACTTCGATTCTTTTAACGAAAGAATGAGTTTTTATTAAATTAACAAATTTTAAAATATTTTTGCATTCATAATCCATAACCACATCTGCTCTTGCTTCTGACATAATGGAAATATTAATTTGCAGTTAAATAGTAAAAACTAATTTAAGTGTTGATATTGATCAAACTGGCAAGTCCAAGTGCTGATTTATTATTTACATTCATAGACTAGATTGAAATTTCATTCAATTCGAAAAACTTGTCTCACTTCGTGATGCCGTGACAAAAAAAAAACTGAGATCCCACAGTTTGAGAAGTTAAAATGTTGTTAAACTGATACCTTTGCCTGCGATTGAGTGTTTTTGGCAGTGGGTGTTTGATTGAAACTTCAGTGTTTATCGACCATTCCATGTTGAAAGACTTTTCAGTTGCCAATGGTTTTAATGTGCTAGAGAACTTTATAATTAACTTTTTCGAATGTTCTACCCATGAAGTTTGCATTGCTGTCATTGAACATAATATGTTTACATTGCACATAGGGCAAGTTTCAATAAAATTCGAGGTTTCAATGAATAGGTAATAACCTTTTTTGTAGTATAGGTATGTATTCAGAATAAAAAGAAGTCCATTTTGTTTTGCAGACCATCCGTTTGCCAGTTTTTACTTGTGATATGCCATGTTTTGACGGATTCATCAAAAACCTTAACTCGATATTTTAATACACGAAGACGGAAAAAGCTTGAAACGATAAATGGGTGTAGCTATTCCCTCTGTCTGTCTGTCTGTTGGGCTATAGCCTAAACTGATCAATTTTCTTTGAACTTAGTGTCTTACGTTTTTTTTTGTTTAAAAAATATTTTCAAAATTCGATACTTCAAAAACGGGTTGATGTTTTTTTTTTTTAAATTGAATTTTTAACCTAAATAATAATTAGATTTTATACTATGTAAATGTTTAACTTGAAAAAAAAAGTTCTTTGAAAATTAAATTTGAGCTCTATTCTATATTTTCTTAACTTTTATAATTTTGTGAATCACTTGAAACAATATTGCGTTGCATTTCAACCGTCAATTAGTTCAACGTTGATTTAGATTGATTTGAATTAAAGAAAGACTTCCCACCACCTTATCACCCTTCAAAAAAGGAAATTTGGTGAATTTCTGAAGGATTTCCTCATTTCGGTAAAGGTAAGTGTTCAGAAAATTTAAGAATCAGTTTAATATTCACCACACAGGAAAAAATGATTTTTCGCCATAAAAATGCTATCTTCTCGTAGTGAAATTCGCTCTGCACATGCTCTTTCTTACAAAAAGATACCACTATATTTTGTTTCTCAGCAACGGCGTAAGAATATCCTTGTCGGCGGTATTCATAATTTCTTACTACGAATGCACTTTTATTTCTTTGAGGACCCTTTGCGCAAAATCATAGAAAGAGTAAGAACGGATATGCCTTCATTCAAATGGTAAGCATTGCTTCTCAATTCGCCTCACAAATTAGTCATAGAAATACTATTGGATAAAATGTTTGCTTTATTGTAGAAGCTACATGTTCCGTTTGAATGTTTTAATAAAAGAAAATAATTTAAACCAAAGAAATAGAACTACCTATTTAAAAACAAAAAAAAATGTAGAAATTATAATTTAGACTTGGAGTGGACAATATTGTTTTCATAGAAGTGATGGATTACTTGAATTTCACTGCATAAATTTAACTAGCTATGAACATAACTATACTCTTATTTTTTTTGTCTTACCCATCCTCATCAATCCTCATTATATTATACACATGAACAATCTATATGGATTTTCTCGAATACTATTTCTGTAACAGGTTAAAAGTTACATGTTCCCGTTTAAATTCTTGTCCAAGAGTTTCAAGTTAAATTTGATGGTTTTTCATTTGTCTGTTCTTTTGAGAGGCGATGTGTGGTAATTCATCCTCGGGGAAGGGTGCCCTGTTGGTATATGGCTATAGATAGTAAGTGTGATATAATTCACAATCCAACTCTTTTCTAAAGTTAAGGTAGTCCATTTTGTAAGTTAAGCTCTTTAACCAATTTATATAGGTATAAAACTTGTTGGTGTTCACATCACATACTTAAATTTTCAATAACAAATACATACACTGAAAATTTTTATGTAAAAAAATAAATAAGTAAAAACCTACATTTTTGAGATTTCTGAAATTCACTGACACGCGACATGAACAAAAATTAAGCGCCACAAAAACGTTACAACGAATAAATAATAAATTAGTTTTACAGTTGACAGTTTGACATGTTAATGGAATTTCATACCTGTCTACACTAACGTATGTAACTACATATATGCCATACACCTCATATTAACTTCACTGTATATATAGGGACAGTAAAAAGGCAGTAGGATTGTGTATAGGCTATAAAAATGTATTCCATTCGTACTACTACGGTGACCAGCTGATGTGTTTGCTTTGAAACTCTTTAAAAGTTTTGGTTTTGCGTCACACATAACTACTGATGAATGAATTTGAAAAACAAGTACTTCATCTAATTTGACCAGTAGGTAATAAGTTGGTGATGAAATATTAAATCAATATTAACACAATTTTGGTATAAGGTTATTGCACCTGCAGCAGCTGTTAAAATATCTTCTCAGATTTCAAAAACGCCTCAAATGGTCCGAATTCAAAATTCAAAAATAGGTCGGTATAGCTGATTTAATTTTAATAAAATGTTCCTTGATTCAAAAATGTTTATTTTGAAAATAACTCTAAAATTTATTCATAAAGGTCGATGTGAATTATATAGTAAAGAAAATTAGCTTAGAAACTTTTAATTTTATTTTTATTAAGCGAAGGTTTATAATGTATTTTGTTTTGAGACTTTTCTTTGATTGATTTTGGTTCAGATTAAAGGCCGATTAAAAAAACATTCTCTTTTTCAACGTTACGTTTTACGGTGATAATTTTAAATGGACAATTAACATAACGAATATTTTTTTCTAAATTTCAAAAATATGGTCACCGTATACAAGGACGTATAATCACAGATTATATACACATATAACATGATTGTAAAATGTGTGACGCATAAAAATATAATAAAATTGAAATCGCCACCCCGTTGCTTTCCATATATGTATATCCGTTTCACATTTTTATTTATTTACGATTTTATTTTTTGTCATGTAGCCATAAATCATAAAATGTCAAAATCATTTTCCAGTCCATTTTTAAACCGTGTCTCATTCTAGGTTGAAGAGATTTAAAATATACAGTGACAAACACAAAAAAAAGAAGACAGGTAGCTACCTATGTAACTCAATTAGATTTTATTATAAAGGAATATACAGGGTGAATTAAAACTAATTTTTCAAACTCAAAATATCGAAAAAAAATTGAAGAAATTTAGTTGAAACTAATTTTGTTCAGAATTGGACGTTATTAAATAGTGTTTTTGTTTTTAATATTCAATACCCTTATTAATTTTAAGTCAAACACCAAAAACCAGATGCTAAAATCTCTTCTAGTTCTTTAGAAAATTGAAAATAACAGAAATGAAATTTGACTCCAATCCGTTGCTTACGTTGCTATAAAGATCCTATTTAAACTACGTAGCTAGTAAAGTAGATTTATATATTTTCAATTTTCTCAAAAACTACAAGACATTTGTGCATACGGTTTTCTGTTTTTGACTAACAACTAATAAGCCCATTGAATTTTGAAAAAAAAATTAGTAGATACTTAATTACGTAAAATTTTGAAAAAAATTAGTTTGAATTTTTTTTGTCAAGATTTTAAGATTGAAATTTTATCTTTCAAAAACGGTTATTTAAAACAACTTTATTTAAACAAAAAAAGATTTCTGCTTTAAAAAAAGACGCATCATTGCATTGTGTGTGTAACTGTTCTTTTGAATATTTTTTTTTCTGTTTTAGGTCATTTTTTAGAATATTTCTCCTCCTGGCTAAACGGTGGGCGGGAATAGCCCCCCCCTCCTCCTATATGATTTTATTCTTGTCTCAACCCAACTTACACGCTCTAGCTTTTTGTCACACCGTATGCGAATCACCCTGTATATTTTTTTAAGAGGTTATATCGAACACTTTATAACCATTTTACAAAAACGAGTTTGAATTTATTTTAACAATTGCGTAACTTGTTTTAATTTATGGAAATGACAAATTTGTTTGGTATCACAAGTTTGCAAATTTTTTGCTTCTTTTTTCAAATTCGTATATTTTGAAAGTAGTTCCTGGAAATTCTAGAGCTTTTTATAATTATTTTTTTAAGGCTCTTATACAGGCATATAAAATGTTTTTGATATGATGTATTCGATATGAACCTTCACGCTTCGTACAAGTATTTTGGTTTCACATCACATCTACACAAAAGTATTTCGCATCGGTAGTGATAATTCACGTCGCATCGGTAGAATAGTTTTTATCGTCTCCTCTCCCAAATCTACTCGAAACATTCGGAACGATAATGAAATCTGTTTGAGTACCTAACCTACCCATACTGAAGCGACTAAGTTGAAGGACGACGACGAAAGTATAGCGAGTCTTTCGCTGTTGACAACGTTTTTATCGTCGGGCTCGTATTTGTCAGATGTCATACATATGTTTTGAATTAGCTTAAAATGGGGTTAATCGAAAATTTAATAAAAATCATATAAAATTATCAGACTTAATATTATGATTTACCTCACACCAAGTAAATATTATAAAAAAAATAAAAATTGTTGAGGATTTGAGGGTTGAAACATGTCACTTTGATTTGGGTAGACTCTCGAATTTTGCTGTCAATTTGGCAATAAAGTTCTCGTTGCCTTTTTTTACCGAATGTTTCGCGTTGGTTGGGGAGAGCCTTCAAGAATCGAAAACACAGTTTTTCTTTGGAATATGAAATAAACCCTGAAAATTTGCTGATCTTTCCTACTCCGTACCATCCCTCCTTCACGCGATTCCATCCATACTTTTACATAAATAACCTTTGATCTTTACAATATGGTATTTATGTTTATTTTGGATCAGACTACAGACGGTTATATTTTATAAACCATTTTCGAAAAAAAGGAAAAAATTAACATAATTTGCTTAAGAAAATAAACACTTACATGTTCCCAACAACTTAAATGTAAATTAAATGTTTTGTTAGGAAATAGTTATTTGCTGGGAAAAAAGACTTTAACAGTGCAAGCATCTTTTTTTTATAACAATCTGCAGAGGTGTTTTTTTTATACACCGCACTTACCCAAGTCCCCACCACTCAACAAATCAAAAGCCGTCTGACTGTAAGACCACTCCAACCAACAACTCCTTTCAGCAAACCTTCAAAATCACTCTACCGTTTTTTTTTTTTTTTTTCATTTCCATTGAGAAAACGAGCTGTGATGCAAGCAGCCACAGAAAACGTTGTCTGTGGCAAAAACTTTGCAACAAATTGACTCAAATTAGTAAATTTTTTCTTCCTTCTAAATATACTGTTTTTTTTTTATTCTTAACTTTAGACAGTCAGTCATAGCGAGGGGTTTTTTTTTTGTATAATTATTCAGAGAATGAGAGAAGAAAGGATTAGCTGGAGGTGGTATTTTATTCTTATTATTTATGTACTTTTGCAGTTCATGTCCTTTCGAATGTCCTTGAATGCTTTTTCTTGAAAAAAAATCAATTTGAATTGAGGGCATCTTTCAATTGATATCATTATAAGTTCTGCATCAGGACCTAAATATTGTTATAATGCATTTACGAAAGATGTTCACAATACATAAATATGGTCGAAAGTATAAGAGATTTAAATTTAAAAAAAAAAATCTTCATGTTTTTTGAAGTCATCATTTTATATTTTTATATTTTTAATTTTTTTCCAGAAATAACCTGGAAGGATACTAGACTTTCGAAATTTAAATGGGAAAAAAATTGTTCACTTCAATTCTTTAACTTAAGTTCATTGTTCATAGAGAAAAACTATCATACGGCCATCAAATAAGTCCCATCAGAGTGGAAACTTTTTAATCCTTCCTCTTTACAGAACCACATCTATATAAAAGCACAAAAGGATGTAAGGTATATAGGTAATAAGAGAAAAAAGCAAAAGCATGGTACTTAAGGAACGTGCTTAATCGCAAAGGACAACTTTCAAAGCTCCTCAAATTCGTATAGCAAGCCTGGTATTTGAGAAATCCTTAAAAACAATATTGGCAAAATAAAATATGTGTATAATCCTTTCAAAGGGGTTATAAAGAAGACAGAGCAAAGATAAACTGAAAGACGAGAGCTTCGTTGGCTGAATAGAAAGGAGCTGACATTTATGAGTCGCCCCAAAGGAGGGGGATTCAAAAGTAGATCTTATGTATCCTCTTGGCGCCATCGGCATGCAACAGTCCTTCTCTCTCCTCTTATCCTTTTGAGGCTTTCATATTAAAATGAAAAGGTGCAATTCGGAGAAGAGCAATAGATTGAAGATAAAACTTTTACTTATCGTGTAACCGCACAAGTTTCAACACATTTAACCTTTCTTAAAGAAATAAAGAAAAATTGTGATGAAAAAAGCATTAAGAAATGTAAGTCGTTGAAAAACCAGTTGGAAGTGGATGTGCTGAAGTCCTTTAAAGGTGAACCTTGCAACTTGCAATTTATAAAAACACGAAATGGACTTCAATTGAAGATATGTGAAAAAATCAATTGAATATTTTTTTTTTACTGTTCAAAAATGACGGGAATGCCTATTGTTTTGTGATTGTGACCAACAGGAGATCATATACGGTAAAGTTGGACATTTTTCAAGTGGACTCATCATTAATGAGTAGCAAAAAGGAACCAATTGCCTTTGTTAAATGTTTTATGTCCTTGATCTGCCTAAACCAAAGCGACATTACAATTATTGTTTGATGGTTGATTTATTCCCTCAATAGGACATTATTGCTATTAGGAAAACTCTGGTAACAATAGCAACATATTGTCTCTGTCGGAGATCAATCATCATATAAGATTGGAGGATCAAACAACTTCCATCAAGGACCAACCAATTCAAAAAGATAGTTTATTCTAGAGAAACATTACGCACCAAACGGTCCTATGACCTATGACAAGAGTCCCAAAACTCAATTCCGAATGCATTCGAACATTGTCAATTTATGGACATGGGCTGGCCTGGCCATGACCACGTTATATATACAGTTTACTTAAATCTCCACTTCGTTATGTTCATCGAAATGCACATGATACACGGATACCCCCATAACGGTGTCAGTGCTCTAGATTTTGTAAAATCGCCGCCAAGGGGGTGATTGTAAAATTTCAAATGGCTATGAAAATTCGGTCGGGTTAACTGGGTTGTATAATGTAGAGTATGGTATAGCTATAAATCAGGGTTTGATGGGGCATACAGAATGTGACATATGCTGCCTTAAATGGATGTGACAGTTTAATTCTTCCCAGGGAATTAATGTAAGAACCGATATTTATACCCTTGACATTCATATAAATTACAAAATAGATGTTTATTGTGCGAGTATTGATATGGGAATGGGTGGTTTACAGGCCATGCAGCAGTATAGAGGCAGCAAAAGTTAACCCTATTTATTCCATGCTCCAATAGCCAATCCAAATTAGTCTGACATATGAGTATTGATTGATGCAAAGGCTTTAATTAGGCTCATAGTATTAAATATAATTGAAGCAATTCGTCCAAATTACAGTGCAGTCAATGCTCGCATTTACGAATTATGATCATAGTAACTGTTTCTTGCATTAATGAGTTTGAAATGAAATATTAACTCGGACATCTATTTGAAATGCATATTTAAACAAGGCCTCATAAACATAAGTCTATAAATTATTTGTAAATGTTGAAAAAAAAGATGTTGGTAAAAATAGAAGCAGATTTTTTGCTTTGGATAAAATCTTCAAAAAAAAGCTGATAAAATTCCCTTAAAAAAGTTATATCTTTCCACAAGTGAGCTATGAAGGGCTAATCTTTGACTTGCCAGTTCGTCGGCCCGCTCGTTTCCCTTATTTACACAATGACCTGGAACCCAGATAATAGTGACGCTGTGCTTAGCGTTAATACACTAGCGAAGTCGGGTAGCCGAAAAGACCTAGAGATGCTCAAAGATTCGGAAAAAAAAATTCCTCAACCAACACCACACTCCATTTTAGAAATCAAATTTGTGATATTGCTATGATCTTACGGTCTTGCAAACCAGAAATTCGACTCCTTAAGCCTCATCGCTCTGCAAGATACTAAAAATTTAATGTGTAAATCAGGTGGTAGCAGATACAGAAAGACGCTTAAGGCATCCGTCGCGCAAGATCTTAGGGCCCCTGTGGTGCCAACGCTAGCTGTTCTTTGAACCTTCAAGAGTTTAGTGGGGGCACGAAAATATTTTTGTGTTTTCCTCTAAAAATTGTTTCATCCATTTGGGCAGTAGCCCGATGACCCGGGTGGTATAGCGAAAATCAAGTTCTTGGACTTCTCTATCGTCGTAGTGTTAAGTTTGATTAAAACCTCGAAATTTTACACAAAACTTATAGCTACTTGCCCAATAGGTATATACAGCAAGTAAAAATCCAGTTTACCACAACGGAAATTGGATTATCATCCGATTGGAAATCATTATATTCGTCACTTCAATTTATATATCAATTCTTCCCTTAGGATGGATAGTTGTATCAGAAACAGAACATGTTTTATAGAAAATATAATTGAAATTGAATCATTCACAAGAAGTTCAATGGAAAATCAAAGAAACCCCCAGGGATTAATATATATTTTTTTTTTTTTTTGATGAGCTTGCTTCAATTTCAGTTGAAAAACTGTGTATTTTTTTGTAGTTACATTTGAGACGTTATTTATGAAAAAGTAAATCCCTGTTGTAGAATTTTAGAACAGCCGAAGTTTTAGAAGTTTTAGAACAGCCGACCCAATTTATTGAACTTTTATGTCTGTATGGTATACCCGTATACCTATACTAATGCAAATCGCGAAATGTTAAAAAGACTTTCTTTTGACGTATACCTCTCTCTACCCGGTGCCGAACCTGGACATTTTGCCGCCCTAGGCAATAATTCTCATTTTGCCGCCTCAAATAAAAAGAAGATAACGACAACAACATTTTATAAAGGATTTATTTTAATAACAATCAAAGGCTTTCGACAAAATACAAATTTACAAAATTTTGAAACTAAAATGATGCTCGATTTCATTTTTGCACATCTTGTAGCGAGTTCTTCTTCTTCAGTGTGATTAAGCATGTCTTTTTCAATTGAAATAGTTTCAAGACCATTTAGGTTATAGATAGGCTTTTATAAGCTTAAGTTTCGAGAAGATACCTTCACCTGATGCAACACTTACAGGAAACGTTAATATTATCTTAACGCCGTTAGTAAATTTAGATACAATTCAAGTAGGAAATGTCAAGCTAAATAGTTTAAAATTGGCAAAAGTTTGAAATTAACAACAGAAGAAATTCGTTTAAATATATTAATTTTATTCAAGAGATATTTAGCTATAATATCCTTTTGAACTTTTTTGTCAATTGTTGCCGTTAATATTGCGACAATTCCCGTGTGGAAAAATGCCAAGATTTTGCCAAGTTTTGTCAAGGTGATGCTCGCAAGTTTTCGGTAAGGAAATCCAGAAGAGAAAAACATTACAGACTCCTGCCTACTATATAAACTACTCGTGAGGCGCTTGCTAGTAACTCACTAATAATATAATTTTATAAAAATTATTAAAAGCAGAACTTTGTGTCCTGATGCTTTAATGACAAACTAAATGTCATTGTTGATTTATTGTGCACAATTTTAAATTACCACATTGAATCAGTGATTATATCATTATACTAATAAATAATTACAAATGTTTCGTTTATTTGAACTCGACTCATATAAATCGCTACGTTATAGAATTACAACTAAAAGTTATCTATAAATGACATTTTGATCTGTTTGCTGATACGTTACTTAAGAATGTATGTTATACTTTAACACTTATGTTCTACTTAAACGATTATTTTCTCTAAAAGTAGGTACTATCGCAATTTATCTAAATGCTCCAAACAGTTCAAAAATTTCATTGATTTTGATTGAACAATTTTTTAAAGGATATTTATTTTACATAAAAACTCGGTCTAAATTACTGTTGACAATACAAACTTGAATTTGTGTTTACCAAGTTTAGTTGCTTTAAAAATTTAAATTTCATCGAATTCCGAACTTTTTGGACAACAAAGAAGAAAGAAAAACGGAAGTGTAACTTTTTTTTCGTTTTGAAATTATTGTACTGATTTTTCCGCCCTAATCGAGTTCTGCCCTAGGCAATTGTCTGTTTTGCCTATACGCCAGGTTCGGCACCGCTTCTTGAGAAATCTTGTTCAAATAACTTTTTGTTCTCCAGCGAATCGTTAAATGCAATATCGTTTTTCAAAATACGAACAAACATATTTGTTCGCATTAAAAACAGACCCTCCTGGTGCAAAATGGAATGGTCATTGCTCATTGCTCATCCTCAATCAAAATATATTTCATATAAAATAATATTTGTTTTTAAGCGTGCTTTAGAATAATTAATAGCTAGACAGTTTAACAAATAATAACCATATCAACGCACACATCTAAATTTTTTACACAGAGAAATTTTATCTCACAAACGATTTTCGACGAAACTAATTTGTTACGTTTTTCGCTTGCGCCACAAGCGCCAAGCGGCCAAAGGTAGATATGATGTGATGTGTCTGTTAGTTTTTGTTTGGGGCGGGGCGGGGAGGGTTGGAAAGCAGTGTTAAGGGAGCCCCTAATGCGTGCTACAAAATTCTGACCATCACTTTCTACCCGCAATTGTTTTGCCCGTCCAGAGATCCACTTGAGCATTAATTGAATTAAAAATAATGTCCAAGGAAAAATTAAAATCGTTTTTAAATTAATTTTCATTTACATATGAGTGGTTATGCTAATTATTGGCAGATCCCTAAATCCGTAATCCATGGCAGCAGTACGTTTTTGGTAGTATACCTACTATCTACTATAGTCAAGCATTTTACCTGGAATAAATGTTTTGATGTAAAAATAACAGTAATTCCACTGGTTTATTAGGATTCATGAATAAAACATGATTTGTTTGTAAAGTGAAAACAAACACACATTGGTGGCCATTATAAAACCACAAACTATTCCTTCTATCGTAGGTTATAAATATTTATATAAAAAGTGAATCCCTTTTACATAAACATTCTCCGTTAAATGGTTAAATGACAGCTCATTCAAATACCTATTTGGATAACTTTTTTTTTTAATTTGATGAGTCACTTTACTTGCTACCGCTTCTCAAAATATCTTTTATTTTATTGATGTTTAGGTTGAAATCAATTATTTGAAATACAAATAACGCCTTTTTTATATTTATCGTTTGATATGTTCTTATTACGTCTTTCTTAAATTTTAGTGGGGCTTATGTTATTCAGAGACAATTTAAAACCCAGAAGTAAGTTAACCATTTTTAATTTTGGTTTGAGAATGCTCCATTCTTACATACTATGTCGACCTTAAAAGAATACAAAATGAGTTAATTGCCTTTGGAGTTTCAACAAATTGTGTGTAAACAATAAAAATCACATCTCAAAGTTTCATACTCATGCACATAATTATAAAGTTTTTTGAACGACTCCGGATAAGCACGAGCACTCATTTAATTATGATGGGAGCTGTATGAGTGTATGTATTGTTTATATACATACTTACAGTTTTATTGTTGTTTATGTTTTGCCTACACCGATAAATGCCATTTTACGTTTGCTATGTTGCCGCACCAAACCCGATAGGAATCTGCTTGAAGCCGGCAAAACATTAAACTTTTTAATAAAATTTCAAAACAATGTCATGCAATGAGAAAACTTTAAATCAACTCGAAACACACCGACACCATACCGATACCACACACCATATAGTGAGTCGCTCTTAATTAGGAGCGACACCACACCATCACACCACAATAAAGGATAGAAAAGCCATAACGTATCGAAAAACTTGGCAAACAATGATGAAGCCAGCGCCTGCCAGCGGCAAGGATAGCATATAGCTACTTCTTCTTTTAACAATTAATTATTGTTTTATTGTGACAGAAAAGTAAAGTGGATTTTTCAGGGAATTCTATTTCTAAAAATAGTTATGCAGGGCTTCTGGCTTTAAAGAACAAAAATAAAGCTTTGCGTTCAAGTATTATTGTAAGGGTATGCGGAAAGATAGAAATGTTTGGAAATTAATACTGTCTTATTTGCAATTTTTCTGAGATTAAAATATCGACCACAAAATTTTGATATATTTTTGAGGATCATTCGATATTGAAGTCTAAAGTTACAGCTCCTGAAATTAGGTAATAGCCTTATACAAAATCGCCGCTTAACCAATTGCATATACATTTTTGAGATGCTGTCTAAATAAATCAAGGGCTTACGAAGGATTTTTAGCCAGGGGAGTGGGGGGGGGAGGACAATTTAGGTGACTTTTTTGTAAATTTGTTTTTGTTTATTATAAATTTTACAAAAATAATTTTCAGTATGAACAAATAAATAAATAAGTTAAGGAAGTTCCGTATGCGGCTTTTAGATTTTTAAATTAGGTAATTCATTTTTAAAATTGTATTATAAAAATGTACCTTACATTAACACAAAGGGAATTGCTCATTTCTGGCCAAGAGTTTAGTATTAAATGAAAGGTGTCGTAGGGCTTATTATATGACTGAAATACTTTCAAAATCATTCATAATGGGAAACGCAATATTTTTGAGCTTGATGTTTCCGATTAAAAAATAAAGATTTCAGTGTTTTTTTCCAACTAAATGTCCAAAAGTACGCAATAATTGATTTAGAAAAAAATGATATTGATATCAAATGAAAGGTAGTTTTCTTGTCTTAAAAATATTAACAACAATTTTATTCATAAATAACAAGCTCAACGTCACCATTCATTTCATACCAAAGACGTTCATGTATACACTCTTGGCCAAGGCTCCATAGTAAAATGGGCATTCCATTTGATAGTTGAAATCTTACAGGCTTCAGTTAAGTTTAGCCTGATACAGTTTTATTAAAAATAGATTGTGTTATTTCAAAAAGTAACTTTTAGTTTAGTTAAAACTTCATTTTTAAGCTCAAACATTTCTTTAATGAATTTGCTTTTATAATAGGACGTCTATGTTACAGAAATGTTCCATCTAAATTAACACCAAAGAGCATGAATCTTCAGCGAATCTTTTCAATACTTCTTTATTATTTATTTTTCATTTTCCATGACCGTTTTCTTGTGAACACTCAGCACCCATAATCCTGTAAATTTAAGCATTCAATCACATATCTTCCACCTATGGGTTTTAGATTATTCAATAACCATTTAATCGAATCCAAGTTTTAACTTCTTAGTAGCTTGTATACGCAGATAAGCCCGAGACGATTAACGTCTTGGAAGAGAATATTTGGCGCGTTATTGCTGACATACGGCCCCAATTGTTGCAAAAAGTAGTCGAAAATTGGGCGTCTCAGCTGGAATTTATGCGAGCCGCGGCGGCCACTTGCCCTTAATCATTTTTAAAACATAATGGCAAACCACTTTCTATATAATAAAGCTACACTCTTGGCAATAACACTCAATTATATGCGTTTTATTTCTTCTTGAAAACCAAATGTCTAAAAAAAACACCCTGTAGCGCATCGCATTATTCTAGTTTTTGAAGATCTTCAGCGGACATTTTTTTTTTCTAAAGATTGTACCACAATTCTGCTTGTCCAATACAACTTTGTAGAGCGTAGATCTTGCTAAAAGATTTTTCTTTGAAATAATTTATGTTAATTTTTAACATCTTTGCTGGATGCAAATGAAATAGAGAATAATGCTTGTAGGTTTTCATTTGCAATCAAAAGGAATTTAAACATGAAATCAAGAGCGATCTCTTCCAAAATTCAACTGCTGTTGGTGTAAAGTTATTTGAGCGATTTTTTTGACGGTACACTGCTCTTGGTCTTTGAAGTTCTTCATTAATTTCTTCTGCATAATGAATTTTGAATTATCCATAAGTTCTTCAGTTCAGCTAATAAGTCCACATTCATTCGATGATCTTTTGCTACCTTTATGATTTTGTGAAAATTTGTCGTGCACGTAATGAGGCCTCACACCTCCTACGTACGCCCTTGACACCTATTGTATCGATATGGGTGCTTTTGAAAAGCTGACCTTTAAATTTCTGTTAAAAAGTTAATTCGAAGCTATGAACCCTGTCAAAAGTTATGGACCATTTCAAAATTTGTTCAAGAGTTCCCGAATAGACATTTCATTTCCTATAACTTTCCCGGTAGTTTCGGAGATATAAATACATCTTGATTTCAGATTAAACCGACATGCCAGAATATCCCACCAGTCAATTAGAATTTAGATTAAATTTGATATCTATAAAAAAAAAGTTGACGTTTCCACGTATATACGTATAGCCACCTCATTAGTATCAAAAAATTGAACTTGGGATCTAAATAATTATTTTCAACCACTTGAGCTATAAGAACAAGGACGGACGTGAACTAAGAACAAAAGGTGACTGATACTGATAAAAAATAAAATAATTTTTTTATCATTTTTCATTTGGGGCGAACTTTTGTTTCCTAATCGTTGGAGAACCTTACGAAAAATTTCTCAAATGAACTCGCCAAGGTTGTTTGCTTAATATTTATGTTAGATCTATCCATCTACTCCAAAAAAAAAAAAAAAACAGAATCAATTTGGTGTTTGGCGAGGTGTATGAAATTCGATGATCAAAAATGCCCAAGATTACACCGGATGGAAGGATTGAGGAATAAAAATAAAAATATTTTATTCTCTGCTTCCTGCAGTTACCCATAGGGGATTTTTATTTCTTCTCTCTATCATCACGATGGGGCATTCGAATCACGTAGGAATATAGCTCGTAGGAAATTCCCAAGGATAATACAGAGAGCTGGTTTCTCTTTGATGTTTACTAATTTTTATCGATTGGCAAACAAATTTTAGTCACTTCTTCTTGGAATATTAACTAAAGGATATTGTTGATGTTGATTGAGCCCAAATATAGGGACCTTGTTCTACCACTTATGAGTTACGTGCAGTGTAAATAAAATATACTTTTACTACCTTCACGAATAAATTTGTGTTACTTATGATATTAAAATATGAATATTAAGGAGTTTACATGCAATCGAGCAACAAACTATAAAATAAGGATTTATTTAATGATTTAAATCATAGATAGATTTGTTTCCTACAGACACATAAGTTTCATTTCGTGTTTATTGCTCTTCATTATATCACAATCTAAAATATGTAGGTTAGCATAAATACGAGAAAGGCATGTATCTTAAATTTCATTCAATTATTTTAAAGGGAATTCCCATGAAGGTAATAAAGTATCTTCATTTCCATAAACTCTGTGCAAAATAACAAGTCAAAAAGTTAGGCCAGGAAAATGAATACCAACCTGTATTGTACCTATATAATATCTACCTGAATGAGAATTAAAGTTTTATTTAAATTCGAAGCACGTTGTTCCTACGTCTGTAAAAAGTCATTCAAGTAGATATGGGATTACCACATTTTCAAAAGAATTTAAGTCTTTTGTACGGGTATTGATGCGTGCAGATCAACCCTTTTCTGGATTTAGAATTCATGTTAAACAATGATGCCTGAATAAATTTGAGTCTATGAAAGCATTAAAGCAACCAAATGATGTTCTCTTAAAAAAAAAAACTTTTAATAAATGAAGCGTGGCTGTATAAACAAACAGATATTATTATGCACTCACTGTTTGTTATGACATATATTCATTTTGAAGGCACTTCCGCAAGAGAAGGTCTATTACGCTGAGGACCGGATACAAGACTTCAATCAATCGAACACAGTGATACTTGTCAATAAGTAACAGTTATTTTAAGAAATCATTTAAGTTATTCAGTCATACCGCAGAATTTATCGTACCTAATGAAATTCATTCTTTAAATTAATTAAAAATTATGGCGCTTAATTTTATGGAGCTTAATAATTTCCTAATTTTCAAACTCTTTACAAAAATGTTCTTAGTTTTAAACAATTTTTTTAAAACTCAAGCTTAAACATTGACATTTCGTGCAAAAAAGTAAACAAACATACCTTTTTCACATTTTTCATTGTCAAAGCGTGACATAATATGAACTTGGTACTAAAATAGTCATATGGTGATTTTAGCTTTACTAAAATATTAAATAGATAGTACGATGGTAACTCCCTTAAAATTTACGAAATCCTCTTTACATCCTTTAGCATCATACTAAAAATGCTTCAACATCCTACTTTCGTACTAAAACGTCTTTAATTTTGCGCCAATAATAATAAGAAACAGAAAAATAAATTTAACAAATAATTTTTTCCTCAAAACAAAATTATCCATCCTATTTCTTCAGAAAATATGAATTCATAGAAATATGTTATTTTTTAACAAAAAACTATTTTTGAATTTCACTTCCAATTAGAATATTTTCTTGTCGCATTGGCGATGACGAGGATAGTTTTATTTCTTGACTTGTTTTATAGTTTGATTTATTGTGTTACAGAATTAGCTGCAATCGATAGACAATTGAATTAAGAATCCTTGCAGGGAAGACTTTTTCTTAAATTAAAGTTGAGTTTGTTTTTCTAGAATAAAATCTGTGTTTTTCATGTAATGAAAAAAAAACTTCAACCATATTTGATAAGAGGAATGCGCTCTACAAAATTGTATTAATGATATTTTTTTTTATATTAACAACAAATTTCAATTCAATTTTTCAAATTAATAACAAATTTCAATTAATGCGAAGAAAAAATATTTGACAAGAAAAATTTCAATCCTATTTTCTGTCTTAAATTGGTTAAACTTATCTCTACATGGGTATTTTAAATTTGAAACTAAAAATGTTTTTTAAAATTATTGTAGTAGATCCTAATTTTCTTGTCAAAAATAAAAAAATACAGTTTTTATTCGTGAAAACGATTTCACTCTTTATTTGAAGATGGCCGCAACTTTAAATGTAAGTAGCTCCTTATGAAGTATCTTCTGAATTAATGGCAACAAAAAATGTCAATAACCAATCAACTGCACTAATACCAAACCAACAGGATTCTAAATAACTAGCTATATACTGGATTTTAAATTGTTATTAAGTTTGTGCCGCTCGTTAAGTAGGTACAGCAATGTATGCTCAATTTAAATTATTGTAATTAAGGCTCATTTGCTGAAACGAAACTAAAATATTTAAGATCAACATAAGAGCTTATGTGACAATTTAAGATGAGAAAGAAGTAGAACATAAGCTTGTTAGTTTAACATAAATATTTAAGTTTCGTATCAGCAAACGGCTCTTAGGGCCAGTTTTACAGTCGACACTTACCGGAATAAGTGGCACTTAAGTTTAACATATTAGGAATTTAAGCAACATTTCATACCCAGCTTAAGTGGAACTTAAGTCACCAACTTCGGAGACTTAAGTGCCACTTATTCAAGTAACAGTGCACTTTGATATTGGGAATTCATCTTTCACATTCCCTACTTAAGTGCAGGGCCGGCCCCAGCCAAATTTCCGCCCTGTGCAAGATTTGTAGAAAGCGCCACTTTTTTATATTTGCGCACCCACACTGATACACTTGCATAAGACTTTTCCACATTACCCAGGAGATAGACTTTCAATGCGTAGGTCTAGTCGGATCTTTAATTTACTATATTTTGAGTTAGATTCTCCTTGAATGTAACAGTGACAGTGAAGTTAGTTAGTGTGCAAGAAATAACTTAGCACAGTTGTGATGGATTTTATTTTGGGATTATTTGAAGAAGTTTTGTGTTTAAAATGCAAATGGCAGTATATATTTGTTTGCGCAAGATCAGATTACATTTTCTTACTCCTGGTAATGCGCCCCAGAATTTTGCGCCCTGTGCATTTGCACATCTTGCACATGTGGTTAGTCCGGCCCTGCTTAAGTGTCACTTTTCTGACTGTGAAACTGACCCTTATTCTTCTTATCGTTTCTTGAAAGCCAAAATTTATGCATGAACTCACTCAAGACTTATTATAAGCGTTCAGCGGCATTTATGGTAAATCCAGTATAATAAGGATCCGAATGAAGCTGAAGATCGATACATCGAAAGTAAAAATTTCGTTTGTTAGTGAAGCTGGAGGTATTTTGAAATGATTTTTCAAAAATTTAAAAAGCATTGTATTAGGCGTAAATTTTTCTTAACGTGATGTCTTTTTTTTTTTTATTTTAGTGTTTAATATTTTTTTTTATTAAAAATTTTTAAAACTCATAATTTTTTTTTTGTTGGAGGATCTACATCACACAAATTGGTGTTTGAAAAAAATAAAATATGTCTTAAAAAGAATGACTAAATCTACCGACGTGATGTTTTTTTGTTTTTTTTTTTATTTCAAATATAGCTGCTGCTCCTTCTCCTGATGGAACCTTATTTAGAATTAAGTATATTCCTCTTAACTCAAAAGTTTATGTCAGCAAATTGATATTAAGTTAAATATTACAAAAATAAATTTTGTGCACAAGCGAAATAATATTTGAATAAAGTATCAAGACTTCGGTTGTTAAGGTTTTGTCATAACAAATATATGTATATAAGCACTCTACGCAAAGCTTACACAAAATTGGAGTGACATCTAAGCTACTGATTCTTAGTTGAGTAAAGTCCTTGTGTGTTGTTCATTTAAATTCAAGGGGCATCAGTTGTTCTTTGAAGGTGGGAGAGGCTGGCATATGCAATACATGAACCGTGTCATATTATACTTTTATTATAAATACATACACAGAACCTTCGAATTTCACTCGTTCCTGGTAAAAGATTGTTCTTGCATATGAGATTGAATATGATGATTTTTATTGTGGGTGACATACATAAGTACCTATACTTTTCGAGTACAAAGACCTTTTAAATTACTTTGAACGTGGTTCCTATGTAAAAGCCTCGCCCGCATAGAAAATTACGTTTTTCGCCGTGTTAGCATTTTAAATTTATTCGAGTGCATTGAAAATCCGTATAACAATTGGATAGCTTGCGTTGAATATGCGAAACAATTTGTGTCGAGCACTCCGAACTGCAGAATTAATATATTCCTACATACATATGTTAAATGAATGCAGACAAAAAATAGCAATAATTTTTTAATTCGTTTCTATGAAAATAATCCGGGTGTAGTGAATAAAATAAATGTCCCTTTTAAGCAAATAACCTTCAATAATCATCAAATAAACTTTACTAAGCATTTTTGAGATTGTCAGTTCAACTATAAGTTTAGTAGGTAGGTACATATACATAGGTACTAAAATTTTTTTACTGAAATAGTAAAAATATAGCTAATCATCTAAGTCAAACCTTTATTAATTTCCCAACATAGAAAGAATTATTGTAATAAAAACCTACTTTTTGGTGTTTATCCTATTTCACTCTATAACTTACCGGTACCTCGAAATTAGGCTCAAGAATATTCCTACTGATGAGCATTCCTGGCAGAACAAATTTACGGGGAAATTGTTTAAGGGGAGGAATGCAGCTGGCTATTTCACTAGAACATTGCTTAAAGAAAGAACGATAAAACAGTGATAGGCAAGAGACCTTTCGTCGATGTTCCAACGAAATAAATATTTCGAAAATTATCTATCACCTTTCAGCTTTAAAGCTCTATGCTGGATTCTATCCAGCTCTGGGTTTCGGATGTATTAAATTCCACACGATTGCGTATACCAAAATTAGAAATGCTTTTTAGATCGGAATTTAATGAGTTCGTCATTATTCTGCAGTTGCAGGTCCACATTTGAAGAACAGGGATGTGAATCTGGAAATGAATACGAGGACCTGAGATTGCTGTCGTCAGCAAAGCAGTGATGTGGATTAGTGGTTTCAGATAAGAAATTATTTATAAAAATGAGAATTAGGCTTAGGAGACAAAACAGAGCCTTGGGGAACACCACCATTTATTTTGCCAACTTCAGACTTAAAACTATTCAAAACAACTTGGATTGCATGGACGGTCAGAAAGGTAATTACTAATCCAAGAAACGAGAGATCCATCGATACCAGAAGCTCTCATTTTTTCTACAAGAGCTGGATACCAAACTCTATCAGGTGCCTTAGTGTCTTCATACAAATAGCGCAATAGGTATAGATATATAAATACGCTATTTGATGGATTGAATAGAAAACGTTTCACATCTTTACAACAATTGTGCTTAAAAAATAGAAACTCTCAGTTTAACGTTTTCTCTACCATTAATTTTATTTTACGAACTCAAAACTTGTCATAAAGAAACAATATGGCAAACTTATAGTTAACCCTTAAATTTTCCAAGCTTAAAAATACAATTTCAATTTACTTAAGTAAGAGTAACTGAATAGAGGAAGTTCAAATAAACGTCGTTCGTATCTCGTTAGAAGCATAGTCATAGGCACTAGACACACAAATCTAGGTCACATTCAAATAAACATCAATTTCACATTCTTCCTCTGTTGCGAGTTGTTCTTGTCTTTGTTCTTGTTTTTGTTCTGGTTCAAGATATAAATTTTCTTCTTCCCCCAAAGGAAAAAGAATATATCCTTCTGTGTAGTTTTTTGAAAGGAAATTCCCATTCAGATAAACCAAATGATGACGTTACAACTCAGAAATCAGTTATTTTACAAATATACTTTTACCCTTTTGCATCACGAAAACACAAAGGAGCAGGCTGGTGCTTTCATACTTTTTGTTCTCCCCACAAAACATCCATCTTTAGAGCACCCAATAGTAATATTAAAATAAAAAGACAAAAAAAATATGAAGCGTATATTCGAGACTTGACGGGATGTCATGTCAATGTAGTGTGCTGGGAGTAAGTATACAAAACATATGCCTTCCTTTATTAAAGTATGGTATTAGGTACTATATACAGTTGTTATAACCCAACGAAGCCACCAAAAGAGGGCCAAAAAATAGTTCACAACAATGTAAAAGAGCTTCAGAAAATATAAGGATTCAGGAGTTATTATAGATATGAGCATCAGCATCAGCTCACAATCCTCGCTGAATTCCCATTGTTATCCTTTGTTGTATTCATTGTTAGAAAACCCGGGATTTTTGCATTCTTCCGGAATGCATTGTTGTCTACTGGGTGGAAGGCTGGCAGGGCAAGGGTGTACCAGTACCTATTTGCCAGTAGTCATTAGGAATGCAAACAACTCCACACGTATGATGGATTACACTCTTTTGGCACACATATACAAATACATACATATATGTATGCCTGCTTTCAGGACGATTCAGGATTCAGGACTCTTGGTTATGCAGAACAAATTATTTTTCAAATATTAGCACGGAAAAGCTCTATATTACATGGTTTTCAACATTGGCTGCGGAAAGAGGAAGTGCAATAGAAGTGCCGCAATTCACAGGGCTAAGCGATACAACATTTGGTAGAGAATTTAAATTTTGTTTTCTATCTGCGTCTGTGTGTGTGTGTGTGTAGTAGGGCCATGATCTGCATATGCTGGTTTTACTAACAGTAGGTATTCTGGGTGGCTTGGGAAATTGCAAATTGGCCTCAAAACAAGTTAACTTGCTCCTGTAGCATGCCAACCAAACCAGCGCGCGACGCCTGGTGATGCAGCATGGCAGAGCTTAGGAAGCAGATGGGCGGCTTGGTTTGCTGCTCGGTTGATTCGGAAACGTTTGGCACACAATTCGCCTGGGTGGCACCTGCTCAACCACACGAAACACCACATCAAATGAATAAAACAGCTAGAAAATCTGCTTTCGGTGATGCTACCGTGTTGTGATGATATATATGCATGTAAACAAAGGTGTCTGATGGTACGACTTATGCTGGAGTTTTTATTTTTTAATTTTTTAAATTAAATGTAGACTTCAACATCTCTACAAGAAACCTCTACACTTTTGGTTTCAAATCGCTGTCATTATGTCCTTTTTAGTCTTAGAAGCTATAATAATATATTTGAGATTAAAAAAAAAACCTAAAGCAAACATCAGTTGTCAATAGTAATTAACACTTTTGCACTTTTGTGTTTTTGTTATTCTTTTTTATGTGGTTTTGTGTTACTGTTTGCAAAAAAAATTGTTCGTGGCATAGACATTTGTTCGTAAATTTGTATTTATGAAAATAATTCCAATCCGTCGGAACAACGTTTTAATTGGGTCACTCTTATCGTATCCGTTTCATCCATCCACTTCAACAGATCCGTTACCGCAACGCATTCGACGGATTCTATGGGCCTGGTCTTAACTTTAGCTCAAAGTCCATTTCCAATTATTTTCTCAAAAACCTCTAAATTTCATAATTTAAATTGAAAATGAAAAAAAAAAACAGACACTAGACAACCATCATACGGGAATGTCAATACAAAAAAAAAATTGTGCGATTGCCGGAACTCATAATATTGTAAACATCAACGTTTGTCTGAACGCAGTTTTGAAGATCCATATATCTGGATCCGTATGCGAAGTCGTTCATACATTGTTGAGTACGTGCACGGATCCAAAACGGACTAGTTTGTTTGCTTAAAGACGATCTTCAGATTTTAATCACTGAAAAGGTACCCAATATATTTAGTATACTATGCAAATTTTCGTAACGTAACGTTCTACATCGAAAAGGTGTGACCTTGTAACGTCGCACAGAAGTAAGTCCACTTTTTATTTCACTCTACCGCCGGCATAGATCTTTACACATCAAAAATGTCATTTTGCCAATCAAAAATTTAATGTGGGTATGTAGTTCTCCGTAGCGTCACTCTCAGGCTTATGAAAATGAGAGTAAAACAGGTATAACTTGAGTGGGCATTTATTTTTTGAAGCAAACTTATGGCGAAGCCGATATCGTTCAGTGCTGCCGCTTGGACATTTAACTTTATGTTAATATCCTAATGTTTTATGCCTCTTCTGATGGAGATTATAAGTTAAATAAAATTGGATTTTAAGTGAAGTCATAAAAATATTTGTGTCACTCAACACATTAAATGCATAAATATAAGACGAACTAAGGACTCTCATAAGATTGTTATTAAGATATCGTATAAGTTCGACTAGTTATACCTACACTTCAATAAGGTTTTGTATCGATGCAGCTTCACTTCCTAAATATTGCTTTAAACTTATTTAATTTTCAAATATAACGTAGCTTTTTCTTTTATAACAGCAGGACCGAGTATAAGCAAACAAGAGAAAAAACAAATTAAAAACAAAAGTTTCAAGAATAAAAAAAAGTTTCTATTGTTCAGCAGATGTGTTTGACACATAAAACATAAATTCTGCTTATTTCCAAAATGAATCCATTTTTTTCGTTATTTATATAACGAATTAATACCTTTGGTCTCTTTGCTTATCGTGTAGGTACCATGAAAGCAGTTTATTTCTTTAATTTAGAAATTTTATAAATAAATTGCTGTTTATAATGTAACATTTCTTATTATTAGAATTGAAATTTATTCATTTTCGTTGGTGTGGTGGTGGAAATTTTCGTTGGAAGTTGTGTTTGTCGTTACGAAATGAAATTGCCAACAAATCATTTATCACGAAATTTAAACTTTGCCTTATATTTTTTTTAATTTTTGATTTTAATTAAATTCATGTCAACATATAAGTTTGCAGTTGATGGCTCAAAAAGTCTTTAAAAATACCTTAAAGTTTTTCCTCAAATTAAAAAAAATTGTGTGCAATTTTTTAAATGGCAAAAAGGTCTTCAATTTATATGAATATTTGAAAAGTTTTAGGGAAGAGAAATGATCCTCTGTAGAAAGAAGAGGGCATATGCAGCCTCCCAGCTAAAGGAGATAAAAGAGTCTCATGATCGAAACGACTATACATACCAGAAGTTTTAGAAAAAAGCCAAATAACTGGCTTCTAATTTTGAGATCGGAATAAGTAGATAGGCTCTTTGAATCAGCGAAGGTTACCTGGTCACCAAATTACAGGGAACTGTATATGTATAATGTATTCAAGCAACATTTACAGCAGCTGCTAAATGGAAATGCAAAGCGGCTTAGGGCAAAACGAGAACCCATCTCCAATCAATGAAGAGCCAGCTCACCACCCAGTATAGAAGGGGAAGACTTATGCTGGATTAACAGGATTGACAAACTGGCAGTATTTCTGACAAAAAACTGGCAGAAAAACGGATAAAATTTATTCTTTAGCAGTTTACTGACAGAAAACTGCCAGTTTGTCAGTAGCGTAAGTCCAGCATATGCTGTTAAAAAGCTTTAGAACAACAAAGCCGTCGGTTTTGATGGATTAACAGCTTCAAATATCGAGGGGATGTTTTGATAGGGTACAAGAATTAAATCGTCAAATAAGTATATGGTTTGAAGGAAACATGTCCAATGACTTGCAAGAACTATCGATGCATATCCCTGATGAAATTCGCATATAAGATACTATCAAACGTGCTGTGTGAGCATCTTAAGCCGTTTTGCAACACTTTAATCGCCAAATACCAGTATGGCTTCTGGCCTGACAGATCAATTATACCTGTCTTTAGACCAAACTTCACACTTAGGTAAATCCTGGAAAAGCCCAACGAATTTCAAGACCAGTGACCCAACATCTCTTCTTCATCGACTTTAAAACCGCATATGATAGCATTCACCGTCAGGAGCTACATTTGGCGATGTCCACGTGACAATAACTGGAGAATAGCTCTTCCAAACCATTCCAAGCATAGTCGCAGAATTTCTGCAAGGAAGTGTGCTATCATTTGATTTCTTCCATCTTATTCTGGAACATATAGTGCGCAGGCTTTATCTTCAACTGGTCCGGCCAACTACTTGAGCATGCGGACTATATCGATATAATTGGCCACTCTTATCGTACCGCTATAGAGTCCTTCACGGCTATTGAAGAATAGATTAAACTTGTTGGTAAACGAGGACTAGAAAAAATTTTATGAATTCAATATTGTTTGAACTTTTTAGAAGTGAAATCGTAATTTGCGTTATGTGATTCTCTTGCCAAAAACCTGAAACGCAGTTTTTTTAAAATCACTTCTTTCATTACAGGTACGGAGTTTAATCAAATTCGTTAGTCATTTTCTAGAAAATTTGAAAATAAAATACAAATTGTTGTATGGCAGTTACCCGTACTAGATAAGCTAAAACAAAAATATGATATATTATAGTGGACGCATGGAGACTGGACGCACAGACTCAATGACGAAACCCACTGTTTCAGACTTATCGATTCTCGGAATATTGTTTTGCTTACAACTTCGATTTTTTTGTCCACACGAAACCAATACTTGAGAAGTTAAAATTGTATCGTACGAACTAACTAAGAATGATTGACAAGTACAAGCCAATTTTTGGCGTTTTTTCTCATTGTTCGTCCTGAAGCAAGTTCGAAATACTTGTTTTAAAACAGATCTGAAATGTAAACAGGAGGTTAAATGAGAAAAAGTCACTGAATTATAGACATACAAATTCTAAATATTTTATGTTCAGTCAAGTTGGGTTTGTTTTAATTAAAAATTGAATCAAAATGTAACTTTTAAAGGTATTTCTGATTGTAAGCGAGATAAGTACTTATTATTATACTCATGACCATATTATACTGATTTATTTTAATTAAAAATATTACTGGATAAATAATTAATGATTATATCAATACGAAATTGAATATCGCTAATTAATAAGGATATTTTTCTCTCGACCAAATGTAACAAAAGAAAATGTGGTTGGCAAAAGCTCATCATCTCCAGATCCGCAGAATATCCTTCAAGCATATTAAAGACACAACACATCCCGACCACATCCTGTCGGTTTGTTTGCGATTATTTTGTCCTGCTCCCTGTCGGTTCACCATCACATCACATCACATCATTCCCATTTAGCTTTCTGAATGGCCGACGATATCACGGTGATTTCAAGCCATATGCTGTGCAGAGTGACAGATAAAGTTTTTTTTTTCAATTTCTTTTGATTTTTACCCCCATATCGTTCAGGATACATTTCATTTTATACGAATTCATTTTAATTTGTATTGAAAAAAAGAAAATATTATTGAATAAAAATAAATGAAAAGGCTTCAATCGGTGGGAGTTCGGCAATAATCAACATGTGAAAACTGTCCAGCCGGAAACCAAATTAAGCAAGAGATTTTGTAAGGCACTGGCAGTTGAAATAAGGTTTAATTTAAAAATTAATACTAATGAATATATTTGTAATTTGATATTGTTTCACAAAATGGGTAGAAAGTAAAACGTTGAGTTTTAATGAGATTTTTTGAGGATTTTCAGGAAGGTGATATTGATGGTGGCTGATGTTTTAATTTGGCTCTAGAAAATATATGTCTAAACATTATATATATTAAAAAAAATACATAATAGGCGTGTTTTTTTCCTAATCTATATAGTCTTACAAAACAGTTCAATGATAAAAAACAACAATAGCTAAAATACAAATATTGAATGTATTGTCTATAGAATTTAAAGCAAAACAACTTATAAAATCCCATATATAGCAACTAATCTATACAGATTTTATCGTTAGCCTGGATGTGTATCAGGTCTTATTTTCTTTACATTTCATTAGACTGGATAGAATATGTATTCATGTTAAGAACATAAGCCTTGATAAATGTCCATATTTCATACAGGTTTAGGGCATAAGCCTTGATAGAAATCAAAATCAACAAGTTAATTACAGACTCATTTAATGTTGTTTTTTTTGTAAATAAATTGTTTGTAACTTTTCTTAGACTATATAGATTAAGAAAAAAAAACACGCTTATCATACAAAAATCAAATTTATTCCAAGTTCATGAAAATCTTTTTTTTAATAAATAGTTATTTCGGCTCAGCCTTTTATCAGTAGATTTTCGTAACCATTATGGAGTCTAGATGATCAACTGCACAATTCCATTAATATTTTAATCAGAACGATTACGCTGATAATTATTCGTACAAGCAACAACAAAAATAAATTACCTACACCACTATTTAACATTTATAAAGAAGAAATTAGTAAAGATATGCCACTTTTAAGTATTTAATATGTATACCCCTAAAACGTAATTAAAAAAAATCATTAACTCATTTTCAAAATATTGTTTATTATATTTTATATCCCAGAAAATATTTGTTCGTTAATTATATAGGTGTGTTCCCATTCCGGAGGTTACTTGCCTCTTGAGAGGAAGTAACAAATCCTACAATAGTAGCTCTTATCATGAATAAGATCTTCTTACCTTAGCTGTTGGGATTCAGCAGAAAATTGTAGGTCCCTTCCATTCCTGCAAATAAACAACACGCGGCATAAGAATTAATAAATAAATAAAAAGTCTTTCTGCATACAAATTTGGATCCAAATCAGTTAAGCCGTTACCGATAAATTCCAACTTTTTTTGTATCAAAATCGTTAGAAATTTTCGAGATAAATAACCTTTTTCCTTACGGTTGTATGGCAATAAATGCCGTTATTTTTTTAACTAGAAAACAAAACGTTCAATTTCGCCTTTAGTGAATAACTTATAATCACCTTAATTTCAAAATTGTATGAAAATCGGTTCAGTGGTTTTGGCGTAGGTCGAGGTGCAGACAGACAGATAGAAAAGCGGGAGCTACTTTTTTCGTGTTCTATACCATCAGGTTTAATTTAAATCTAGACGTCGATTTTTTTTACGAATCTTAAACTTGCCCCATAGTATCTTTACTCTATGACTAAGGTTTACAGCTGTAATTGTACGAGAAAATGATACAAAATGAATCAAACATGGAAATTATATTTTCAATAAAATATTCTTCACATAATTCTATTGAATTTATTCTCATTCGTGGAAAATTTAAATGTTTGTTTATTTATTAGAATAAAATACAAATATCAGAACAGAAATTGATATCCTAATGTACCTATGTATGTATGTGTATCTATAAGTATGATAGTTATTATGGTGGTCTGGATTTCAATTTCATCGGAATTAATATCAACCAAGTTCGCATCATTAAATGTGGTTTATACGTTATAATTTGAAATTGGTTGGTATTATTATAACGAATGTTCTAATCATTGTGGAAACTTGTTCTAGAATTGCAATAAAATGCGGTGAAATTTGCATAATGAGAAAATAATGAATAATCATTTAGATAGATGTTATAATTAAATTCATATATAAATTCGATGTAATGTCGTCAACTGTGTCAAAATTATTAAGGACACTAGTTGGTTTTTGTGTTAAACCAAAATCTACATGCCGTTCAATAATCATGAATTCCAAGTTAAAACAAAACTTAATCAACAAACAAAGTGCATATTTTATCGAGAGGTGGTTTTATTGCCAACCAAAATGTATTTTTGGGAAATTTTTCAACCTTTGAGAAGAATGAGAATACATTAGGAAAAATATAAAAAACGTAATGTATATAGGCACATCGCGTAAAATATAAATTAAGCCTTGCTCAGTTTTGCAAAAATTGTTACTTCTATCACTTCTAAACTACTTTGGTTTAAAAATAACCGCTGAAATCAACGTAACGTAACGGAACAAACCAGAATTTGGTGTAAAAACATACCATAAGCAAAAAATTTCCAGAGATGTCATATTTAAGCGTAGAAGGCGATTTTTCGAAAGTTGATCTTGGCCATTCTAATTCGGCACTGCGAATGGAGCAGAATACCTTACGCTGGACGGATTCGATGCGATCGATATGTTATACTAATTAATGCTAGAAAAACGCTCCGTAATCTAACTCTTTTCTCAGAGTCTTCGATTCTAACGCGAAAGTATACAACACTGTCGAGAAATAGTGCATGGTTGGAGGCCCTTAAGAATAGACTTTAGTGGAGAGGCTTGTTAGTATCTGTTTAGACACTGTAGCGCCACCTAAGCGAGTAACTAATTAGTATTTATTTTGACTTAATTCTTCCAATATTCGATTTATTTAAATAAATACAAATAATAAATTTTCGAATGCATAATAATAATTAATATTTCCTTTTTGGAAAAAAAAATAAAATAAACGAATAACGGTATTATTAATTCCACTATTCTATACTCCATGGAAGTACATATTATGCAATAGATATGAGCTTAAAACAATGACACACAAAGTATTTTCTGGCATCCCTATATACAGACTC
Source organism: Leucozona laternaria (assembly GCA_932273885.2). Lineage (NCBI taxonomy): Eukaryota > Metazoa > Arthropoda > Insecta > Diptera > Syrphidae > Leucozona > Leucozona laternaria. Next base: position 114,459,739 of record OW026368.1, on the reverse strand, counting down.
AGCTGTATCAGAACAAGAAAGCATAAAAAAAGATTGATGACTCTTTGAGGTGAAGCAAAGCTTCCATTCGTTGCTGCAACGGTGATATTCCCTTATTCGCGGTCACAAGAACAAGAACAAAAACAAAAAGCGCATGCAATTTGGCAATGCAATCTAACCAAGCATTACCGTCAAATATGTAAGACGGAAGAAAAAAAAAAGAGTAAAGTTAATGCATTTTTCCTCTGACGGGACACTTCTATTTATTTCACCTTTTCCACTCTCAGTCGAAGGATTCTCTCCTCTGTTTGAAACGAAATGAATTTTTAATGCATCCATTTGTTTGGCTGAGGTAAAAATGTGGACTTAGATAGATGGAAGGATACTTCTTTTGGACTCGTTTCTTGGTTATTCTGTGTGTTTGCTGATGCTGATGCTGATGCTGACTTCGAAATTCGCATTCTTTCCTCAGTCAGTTACGAGAACAAATAGAAATAATATAAAACGGAGAATCAAAAAGCTGCCGCCTCGCGCCGCTGGCTGTAAGGAAAACAAGAGTCTTTGGATTCTTGGCCAAGTTCATGCAACATTAATGCCATTAAGGACGTTAAGACTATAGAAAAATGAGAACCATTTATTTTGCTATATGCACCTGTTGGATGTTTATGTGCTTCAGTTTTAAAGAAGTAAAAGGGAAAATACTAATGTTGGTATAAACAGTGTCACCTATAGCGTCAGGGTGGGTGATGTAGTTTTGATGACTACCTACAAAATGGATAAAACTAAACTTAAATTTTATTTACCCAATTCTTATATATCGGTTAGTTTGTTTATTAAAAAACGTTATTTTTTGCCAATTAAACGAAAACATCAGGAATTGTTGAGAGTTGTTATGCACTGGTTCTACACGAGCTGTCGCGTAACCAAATTTATAAAGTTTTATTTCATTTTCTTGTGAAACGGATCAAAGTTCAAAATTTATAAGGTTTGATTCTAGGAATATTTCTCTTCTCTACCTTTGCATTCTGACCTATTATTTACAAAGCTGGCAAGAATGATTCAAGTAAGAAGTTGGATAGTTTTGAAAATTTATCTCTTGCTGCTCGTCTTCAGTATTGGTGTGATTCCCAAGGATTAGTGGTCATAGTGCTAATTCATCCGTGATCTACTAATAAGACATTTAGTGTATTGTTCTTCTTGTTTAAATTGTTTAACACCGAACTCATTTTGTCCGTCCAATTCTCTTGGGGATTGAAAAAACATATCTAATGAGAAGTTGAGCCAGGTATTTAACCATCTGTCCAACGCTTTAATTGGCAAAGTGAAAGTATTTTAGAAGAGCCAACTGTACCGCTTCGACTTGGAGAAATGAAGTAGACACGGTGACAGAATTGGAAAAGTAAATGCAGATTTTGTGTCCAAAGGTGCTAATGTTGAGGGACCCAAAGGCTATGAAATAAACCGACGCAGGCTGATTGATTTTACAGAACATGATTTCTGTTTTTTTTTTTAAGATTGTTTTTAGTGTTAAGATATAACTTTTTAAACCTTATACCATCGACGCATAAGTTTTAGTAAAAAGACATCGCACGGTCTATCTGGTTATGACTAAGTGTAAAGCTAGTAGAAAGGTCAGCCTCTTCAAAATTATTTTAAGATAAGAGTTGGATATCATTAAATTTTTGTCAGGTGCATGGAAGAATTCTCCATCAAGCCTAGTTTACAGTTAATTTTTTTTTTCACTTATTCTGTTTGTATAAAATCCATTAAGGTGAAAAATGTTTGCCTTGGGTTAAGCAACCCAGAGTAGAATGCTTAATTTACCCTGAACTAAAAGGGCCTAAAATGGAAAAAATTACATACAAAATGTTTGGATGCAAAAATCATTTCCATACAAATACTTAAGTGAGGTAAATATAATTTTTTTCAAAAGTGTAAACGGACCGGAACCGCACGAAAAAAGTTAGGTATAAACCACACTATTTTCCGGCACGTAGACATAAAGTAAATATCTGGACGCACCCAATATTTCTGAGTTAGCTATCGTTGTTTTAAAATTAATACGAAGATAACAATGGCTATACCCAACCTGCAAATAACAAATCACTTTATATCGGAGTCCAATTTTGCTGTCTTGTGTTATTAACAATGGGGCATATTCATAGTCACTTTTAAACTCCAGTTTATCTTAGACTGGGGTTTATTCAATGTTATTTAGATACTATAAGCCCAGGTCTAAGATAAACTGGAGTTTAAAAATAACTATGAATATGCCCCAATGTGTTATGTGTTAAAATGTTATTTCTTTGTTAAACTGTCTTTGGGAGTGAAAACCGAATTTCATATTTGTTATAAATTGTTATAAAATTGGATGACAGCAATAGATATTCATTTTTGCATGAAACTTGAAACAGTAACAAAAATCATTCCAAAAAGTATTTTCGTATTCACCTCAATAACTTTGACATGCGAAAGTTTTTCCAGGGATTTTTTTTCACACGCGGGAACTTTAAGCTAGGGCTTTTTTCGCGTCTGTTGAATGGTTCTTTCCAAATCCTTATAAATGGACTTGAAGAATTATTTCTATTAACTCTTCCGGCCCATTTTATTTGGATACGCATTTTTTTATCCACTGGTCAAATATTACTCTTTTGTATTGTACATATAAGCTTTTAGGACTTCAGTAAAATTGTAAATATTTTTGGTACGTTAAAACAGTATAACAAAAAGAAATAAAATATATTAATTTTCTATATATATGAACTTGTGCTTATCAAGGCAATAAATTGACCTTACTCTTTAGCTAAACAAATATTTTGATGGCTTAGACTTGACCAGAGTAAACAAGTGTGATTACATGGACCTATATACCTTTGAACATAATATTACACAAGAATTTATGGTCGAAAGCAATAATTAGATATGATACGTATAACAACCAAGTAAATATTGTAATTAATTGATGTGATGTATATGCGGTTGTTATAAATTACACTGCATCAACGACCACAATATCTTTACATCGTTTCTCATCACCATCAATATTCACCACAAACGATAGTCAGTTAGCAAATATAAGGACTCGATTTATTATGTTATTTTTCACTCATGGCTTATGAAATATGAAGATCTCTCAGAAGTGTACACATATGGAAAGTATCTACTGAAAAGAAATTATTATAATGAAGGTAAAGATTTCCCATCATATTGTCAAAAATTGCCACGTTTTAGTAATTTTGTTTTTATTATTAACAAAAAATGTTTCCTTTGGGTAAAATTAAGTCAGTAGCGTTACAAATAAAAGGAGTAATTTTGCTCCGAAAATTACACGAAGAAAAACAAGCACATTTTTTCAATAGACCTGAGGAGAAATAATGGACAATTATTTTCAACTACACATTTTTCTCACATACATAAATTATAATTTTATGGCGCACAACATAAGGATTATCATTTTTTTTTGTTTTTTTGTGAAATGTCTGAGCTTATATAGGTTTATCGTATACTACGGTTATTGTCTGAAAAAAGAGTCTTTCATTTTTATTTGAATTTAGATGAACAATATATTTTTCCCTTGAGAATATCAAGTAAGGAATGTTTTTCAAGGATAATCTGATTTCACGCGTTATTTGCAGAACAACATATTATAATATTCAGTTTTATCACTTGGAAAGAACATATTTAGGTACATTCATGCCATATGCCATTATTACATATTATAGAGCTACAGAGGCATTTTATTTTATTTGTTTATTTGTATAGGTGTATGTTAGGACGACTGTATGGATTCGTGTAAAGTAGGCAGGGATAAAGGGATTTTTGAAAATTAATTTGGAAACATTATTAACAGTCTTATTTATAAACTCTAGATGTGTTTTGTTGAGACAGCCCAACCCAAGAAATGGCTGCCAATTTTTTTTCGGTTTTTCTCCAGTTAAATGTGACTTTCGATGAATTCTTTGGAACAATTTGGAACAATGAAACTCTCATACAAATATAGCTTTATAACCCAAGAAAACATGGCATGTGTCTTTTTTTAGACAGCCGACCAACTTCAAACAATTTTAAATAAGTATTATGATTTTGTTTTCTAATGTCGTTTTCAAGTGGATGCTCGGAGCTTCTCCTTTTTCACTTTCTTTACTAAAAATTTACCATTTTCAATAGGAATGGAACAGTTCCGAAACCTAACGAAGGCAACAGAATCTGTTGTTTAAGCCTTTTTACCTTATAAAATGATTGCATTTTTCAAAATATTTGTTATTTTACAATAAATTATACTCTGGACGCCATCTGACATTTCACGTTTTTTCCAATGAGTTTTCCACTGAGATCTGGAAAATTGGTACCTACCTATATACTCTCACTCTCATTTGAATTATTAAAATTTATATTATTGGCACAAAATTTAAAACGATTAAGTACGATGTTAAAGCATTTAAAACTAGGATTTTCCAAATTTTAGTTAGCATGGTACTACCTTTTTAACATTTTATTAAATTTAAATACACCAAATCCCTATTTTATCTTTTAAGTATCATACTAACTCCATAAATGTCACTTTGATAATTACTGATAAATGTGAAAAAGGTATGTTTGATTACTTTTTTAAACGAACTGCTACTGTTTTAAGCGTGTTCAGCTAGAGTTTATTAAATAAGTTAAGTATGATACTTTTTAAAAATTATTTAAAATTAAGAAAATTTAAGTAAAAAGGATTAAAGTTTGAAAATTGTTAAGAAGTATCATGCTAATTCCTTAACATCAGGGGCCTATAACACAATACATTAAGTGTTTGTTGAACAAAACTGTTTAAAATTTGTGTAACACGGAACAAGAAGTCTCGGGGAACTATAACAATAATTGTTTTGGCATATTGCAACAAGTGGGAAATTTCACAAATCCGCTATTTCTGTAACTGGAAACAACAAAAGTAAAAAAAAGAGAGAAAAACCTTGTTGAATTTCTGATTAATTTCAACCGAGTATCGGAAACTTGTTCGAAGTCAACAAGTTAGGAAAAAAACACTTGCAGTAGTGTTTATCAAGTAAAAGGGTCGGGTAGCTTGTTTAAAATTAATTTATTTAACGTAAAAGAAAAAAATTTGAGCTTTGCATTGGTTTGGATCTGGATCTCGAGTTATAAAATCAGATACGAGATTATCACACGAGTTAAGTTTCCTGTATTTACCCCTGTACTGTACTGTTTTTTAGCGTTATCTACTTTGGCTTTCACAAATATTTTTTTTTACTTTTTGGAAATTCTTTCATTTTATACTTACCATGGCATATTTCTTACAATTTTGCCAACAAATATCCCTTAAGTATGTCCAATCTTTTTCATCGGGAACTACATATATTCAAACTCTTAGACAACTAAATTATCTCCCGCCATTTATCACTTTTGATGTTTTTTTTTTTCTTGCGGAATTAAACGACTCATAATGTAAGACTTACTTATTCAACTAGTTCAACAAGTCGAGGGAAATTTGTGTTATTGACAATTTTTACAGTTTTAGTTGTGTTACAGAAATTATCTTTACTTTTTGGACAAACATAGTTGAGCAAGAAATTGTTGGCTAGTTTACTTATTGTTCTGTGTTATAGGCCCCTGGCTGTTTAAAATTTTGAGCCATTGTTTTTAACTATTTGTGGGGAAAAACCAATTCAATAAATGTATGTTCATACTCTGCACTTCTGTGCGACAAAATCTCTCGAAGGATCGCCTCGGCGTTTTATATAGACCGCGTAAAATTTACTACAAGTAATCCTATTCTGTTTCCATCAGTACTTAAAGATGTAAATTTGACCATCAACCTGTAGGTTCTCATATACCCAGATTAATATAGACAGCCACTCCCCCCACTCATGGCTAAGATTGCCGAATCAGTATTACCTATGCCAGAGTCCCTTACACGTTCACACATTACTTAGAAAGCAGGTTTCTTCCCAGAATGGTTTCATTTCCTTTTCGTCAAAAATAAAACACAATAACTTCGAAATAAAAGGACACTCTCCAGTGCTATTTCCGCTCTGGATATTCCCTATCAATATCAAAATAAACGGAAATATAAAACGACAAAATGATATCAATTTTCCCTCAGCTCATGACTATCACATTCCCATAATCGTGTACATCGTATCGTAAGCGCACAAGGATGCGAATTATTAAAATCCAATTTAATACGATACTAGCCCACCTCTAAAAAATGTGATGCAATAAAAACCAATTTATTGCTCTACCTAGGTTTTCGTTTGTAGCTTTAGAGACCATAATATTTTTAGCTTCCCCCCAAACATAGTGCAGGAAATATATATCTTTAAGTTTTGAGTTTGACTGTGGGGATGAAGTTTGTTTGTATCAAATTAAGGGATTTTTTGGTGCTGAGAACTATTGAAATCACATAGATATTGATGGCTTAAGAAATCTCGTTGATCAAAGGATAATAATTTCAAATTTCAATGATTTTTTTTCCAATTCAATTTAGTCAAGGACCGTTTTCTTAAAAATAAATTTCAGTTTGTTAAGATTTCGGATGAACTTTCAAATTGTGGTGTTATTAAGTAAAGGGTGTTGTTTTAGACGTGTGGTTTTCAAGAAGAAATAAAAAGCGTATAATTAAATGTTATGGCCAAGAGTTTAGCTTTATTATAAAGATAAGGGTTTGCCATTATGTTTTTAAAAGTTTTAAAAATGATTTCGTTAAAGTGGACGCCGCGGCTGACTGGAATAAATTCCAGCCGAGAGGCCCAATTTTCGACCACTTTTGCAGCAATTGGGGCCGTATGTCAGCAATAACGAGTCGAATATTCTCTTCCAAGGCTTCAATCGTCTCGGGATTATCTGCGTAGACAAGCGACTTAATATAACCCCACAAAAAATAGTCCAGCGGTGTTAAAACGCACGATCTTGCAGGCCACGCCACAGGCCCATGCGCTCGCCAAAAGTTCGTTGTCTGTATGGCATGCAGCGTCGTTTTGTTAGGACCAAAGGTCGTCCACATCAACATCCTGCAATTCAGGCACAAAAAGTAATTAATCTGTATCATGGCTCTATAGCTTTCCCCTTTGACTGTACCATTATGGTCGGCTTCATTTTTGAAGAAATATGGACCAATGATTCCCTCTGCCCATAGAGCACACCAAACAGTGACTTTTTGAGGATGTAACGGCGCGGCGTCTCAACAATGGCTTGAGGATTATCTACACTCCAAATGCTGTAGTTTTGCTTATTGACGTAGCCATTCATCCAAAAATGAGCTTCATCTCTGAAAATCATTGTAAAAATCGGGATCAACAACGATCTCGTTTCGAGCTAACTTTGCACAATATGCTGGCATTTTTCAGAAGTAAATCTATTCATTATAAAATGGCAAACTTAATTGAGCATAAATCAAGTGACAACTGTCAAAAAGACCAACTTCGAAAAAGTATTGCCAGATTAAAAACCACACGTCTAAGAAAAACACCCTTTAGAAAGATGAAAAGGAAGAGCAGAACTTCCGAAAATTAGTTTTTTTGGAAGCTTTGCATTTTTTGATAATATTTTGTTTTATAGTGCAGCTACTACACAAAAAATTAAATAAATTTAATATTAAATTAAAATCACCTACCTAACTAAAAATGGCGGATATTAAGTTCCAAAGACAAATCCTTTTCTTTGTATAAATTATTTCATGGTTACAACTCCTCTCATTTCTTAGTCACATACTCACAAAATAACAATATTGATTAGAAAACGTGGTGAAACACATAAGTTGGATTTACAGTGTTGAGCACTCTACCTACTTGTAGAACGTTTAAGCTGCTGGTGTGTGTTCGAGAGATGTATTTCAGTATAGGTATGTGAAATACATATGATTCTATACAAATCTCATGATGTGATCCAGCACAATTAATTTCCTTTGATTCACCGATTTATCATGATTCCCAAATGATGATGGTGATGGCACCGGATTCATCCTGCCATTCCATCAGAATTTAACTCTAATCCCACAATAATTTGAAAGATGCCTTTGCCTTGGCATAAGTCCTTCTTCCTTCTCCTTGTCGTTTTCCTGCCTGGACATCAGCATCAGCACTATACATACATAGACATACATATATGACGGTATACTTCTGCCATCATACACACGAAGACGGAATTGCGGCTGTAGGTTTTCAAATAATAAAGCAAAGCTAAACGGAAATGAAGGTATAGCAATAAAGTGGTTTTTATTATATCGCATTTTCTAGATGGGTTAATATCGTATTAAATTGGATTTTCAGAAATCGCAGAAAAGTCCTCGTGCTCTTGCCATCAGTTGTTGCCATATTATACCTACAGCGAAAATACGACGACGGAGTCGACCGGAAACATTGATAACAATTTGTGGTTTTAATATTTCCGTTCGGTGGAGCTTCGGATGAGGGAGGGTGCGGGAGGCAGACATTTGCTAGGACTTGTTAGTGTCTTTTATTTTTTGATCGATTGTAGTTTATTTCTTTGAAGTAATCCATGCTGAGTTGTATCCTTTGTACTGCTGCTCGCTCCTTATGATATCCTTGGAGAAGGTGAGGCAAGAATTGTTGAAATTTATGGGATATTGACGTTGTTAAAAACAGGATGGAAAAAAAGACTGTTGAATACCGAGAATATTTTTGCTGTTGAAGAAAAAAAAAGTAATCGGAATTGAATTGCGGATTTCCGTTACACATCAACGTGAGGAATAAATTTAATAGGCAACAATTGATATGTTATTTGATGGAGGTTACATACAACTCGGTGAGGGATAAAGCCTTGATTCGACTTAAGAGGCAATACAAAAAATGAGTAATATTAGATTTACTACTGCATTTTAATGATTAAATTAAATGGAAGCAATGTAAGTTGTAAAAATCTCACGCAATTTTGCTTTCATATCAGGTGGTTAAAATAATTATTAAGAACCGGATTTTTAACATCATTAATAAACATAAAAAATATATTTTTTTACTTGCTCTATAGGGCAAGTATTGGTTTCGTGTAAAAAAATCGAGGTTGTAATCAAAACTAACACTACGATGATCGAGAAGTCCAAAAAAGTGCGTTTCGTCATGCTGTCAGTCGGTCTATTCGTCGCGTGCGTCGTTGAGTCCACTGTAATTTGAGCTAGAGCCTAAATGGGTGGCCGATTTGCTTAAAATTTGGTATAAGGCATTTTTATATGATTCCCTATAGGTGTTATTCAAATTTTGGTTTTAGCACATCTAGAACGGGTAGCTGCCAATAAACATTTTGTTTTTTTTCCAATTTTTATCGAAAACGGCTTGAACAATTTTGATTAAACTTCGTACCTGTAATAACTAAGTCAATTGTAAGAAAACTTCGTTTCAGGTTTCTTGTCAAAAAATTCACATGACGGAATTACGTTTTCCACCGATTTTGTTATAATTTTGAAATCTGTTGCTTCCAAATATTTTGAACAATATTGCATTTAAATAAAAATTGTTTTACAAAAAATTAAACAAACAATCAATTTTTAGTAGGTACTTTTGACTCTTTCCATACTTTATCGTTAATCATACATCTTCAATGTGTGCAAGAGCAAGTCGTGTATATTTTTTAATTTAAGTTAAATAAAAAATGTTGAATACAGTAAATGTGCCAAAAGAGCACTATTATTTTTTGTTGTCTCTTAAAAAAATATATATTTTTAGATGATAGGATAGGTATCTACTTCAATATAGCTTTTCATTTGCAACTTCATTGTTTGTTGTGAGTGAGTATAGGTACAGATGTAGATAGGTTATAGGAAACATATTGAGTGGGTACGATTTGTTTCCACTTGAGTTTTTTTCTAAACCTAAAAATAGTCAATTCAAATCCTCTTAAGCTTTAACATGTGAAAGGTAAGTGGTCTTATGTTCAGTATTTTTGTCTAATGATGCAAACAATAAAAGGTTTTTCTCTGTTCAAGTTATAGATCATGAAGTGGAACTTATTGAATAAGAAGTAGGTACTTAGTAGAATATAATAACCTAATAATTTGTTTGATAAATCCGTTTTTTATTGTAAAAATCAAAACACATGGGATAATTTTATATTTAAAAAAGAGTAATAAAATAATGTTGTAAAAAAACCTTTAATACTTCAGTTATATTTACCCCTATTACCGAATCCGGTGGCCGGCCGGTGGGCGGCGCGTAGCGGGCGTCAGACTCATTTTAGCTATATTTGCGACTACAGAATCTGGGAGTTCGCTTTGCAAACAAGTTATTTCCTTTCATATCTACCCCAAGAGTGATAGAAAACAATACAACAATTTGGTATAAGCAAGCGTTTCAAAATAATTTTTTAAAAATCCCGAACTCTCCCGGTAGTTAAATGTTGCAGGTTCCGTAATTGGCATGGCATGATTATCATCAACTGCATTTTTGATTTTTTACTTGACTATTCATTCGCTTCTTGTATTTTAACAGTATGATTCAATTGATTAAAAATATCAAATTTATTTGTTCTTTCATAACAAAGCGTTCCTTTGTTTGCAACCAGAGAATGAGACAGAAGTGTATCATTTAACAAAAAACAATTAGATATTTCGCACAGATAGTATAAATCATCAAATGTGCTTGTTAAATAAAATGTTAATTAAAGAATACTTTATTTGATTTTACTAGCGGTAGCGCAATTTGATAACGAGTTTTGAAAATCATTGTACAAATTCGACCCACTGTGAACAGATTGGCCCTTTTCTGCTCGAAAATGATTGACCACAGTAATATTTCCTATACAAATATTAGATATATGCTATTTCCCCCGAAAATTGAAAAATTGTGTCAGAATTTTGTTTTTGGGTGAGCGCAAATGCGTATGGCGCATATGACCGTTATAAATACTAAGCATGGAAATAAAATCAAACTTAAACTTCCGCGTGATTACATCATACAAAATAACTATTATCGAAAACAGTAAGTAGGTATCAATTAATTTGATTTCACATTTTTTCTTATCTTTTAATTAAACCCCGTGTAAAGGGTTATTTATTTTTTACTTACCATCAGGCTGTTTTCCATATGGTTGCAATTTAACATAGAAATTCTTAAATCTTTTCATTTCTTCGAAGTTCTCTACTGATATAAGGACACGTAGCCGTAGGTATGGAAGGGAAGAATGACACATACGTGCCTGGCAAGTTATTAATTTATTTTTTTGATAAAATATCAATAAATCACTTTAACAGTGGTATGTTCTTAAAGATGTCATATTTCAGTCTTTTCGGGAAAAAAGTAGATAGGTATAGGTCCCTACCTACATTACAAGCTTCTTCATCTTCTTTTTTGATTCGAACTGGCATATTTCATAACAAAGCATCCGGCGTTTTAGAATTCATTTTGACATGTGAAACATCTGCAAAGAATTTGAGTCTGATGTTTATAAGCTTAGACCATTTGCGTGCGAGTGATATTCCGTTAGGCTTTCTGTAAAAAAAAAACTGTATTTCTATAGCTGCATACATATAATGTACAGAGGTTGGTATTTATATTTTATATTTTGAAATGCTCCAGCCAATTTCATGTTCTCAATTACCTATGTATGTATGTATAAGAAAAAATACTATCCCGTCAAAAAAACACCATTAGAACCATTGGAAATTTATATATAGACTCTTTTGAATCTAGGTTCTCTTTACATAAGAAACATTTTCACACTAATTTTATGTTTTGTATTTTTCTCCCTAACTATGGCGGACATTTTTTGGCGGAATCGAAAAGTTTTGGTGTCTTAATTGTTTCCGCTAAAATAAGTCTAAAGTAAGCTGAAGAAAGTACGAAAATAATAATTCTCTTCGTGTCTAAAATTGTAGCTTTTTAAATGCTAATTTGTTGCACATAAATTAATTTTGTAGCTTTTATTTGTATTTAAAGTTTAAATAGTGCACTTCTGGTCAGGTCAAACAAACCGGAAGTTGGGGTACAAAATCTAAACAAAATGAGATAAACAAAAATTTAGTTTTGTAAGAATTTGTAACTTTTAAGGTGCTACTGTTTTGCGCTCACCCAAAATTTTCAGCTTTAATAGTTATTTTGATATTCAAATTTTTAATTAGCTCAAAAGTGAATTGCCAAAATCTTAAAAAAATGACAAAATCCAAACATTTTTGCTGCACGAATTTGAAGTTACGCAAGAAAAAATTAACAATAATATTGTATCTCGATTTTGTAGGATTAAATTGAATTTGTTAACCAATCCAGGAATCATGAAAAACATCAGGAATATCATTATGAAAAGCAGTAGACCAAATAGTGACTCCTGAGGAACACCACCTTAAAAATGAAGAGACACCATCAGATACAGTACAAACCTGTCAAAACCTATATCACCTACGCAGCTATATCAACTCGAAGAATTGAATTTTTACAATACAAAGGAATGAAACCCCGTCTTTCAAAAAGTGAGGGAATTCTGCTGACTATGATCCTAAACCCCATATCATAAACAAGTGTTAAGAAGTCTATTGTCATAAATTTTATTGCATTTCCAATAATGGATTCCAGGGAAATTATTTAATGTCAACTTTAGAAAGGCTTTAAAACTCTTTAACAATTAATTTCTTATCGTAATCGTCGACTTTAATGATCCACAAATTAATTAACAAGTAGATTATTCTCAAAAATCATTAACACGTTTAGGAGAGATCATCATAAAAGTTGGTTTATCTAGGACATAAAGTTCTAAAATGATTTCCAAATAAAAATAAAAATAAAAACGTAATTGTGAGAAGAGAACTCAAGCTATGGTTAAACAAAAAACTCTGAACTAGAAAGTAAGTTATTGAGATAAGAATGAAAAAAAAAGACGAATATAGTTACATCAAGCAGATACCTTTTATTGTTTTATCAATCTTTTAATGGTTTAAAGAAGTAGATATACCTTTAACTTTGCATTTAAATGCTTGAATTTTAATCTTTAGGGACTTAGTCATCTCAAAGTTTCACGTCTACTGGTATTGATCTTGAATGCAGCGTAGTAAAAAGCCAAAGACATTAAAATTCAACCTTTGATTTATTGATTTTGAAGTTAATGATCTCCACCAACAGGTCAATACATCATGTGTGAATTTCGCATACCGAAGGTCGAATTAAGAATGACCAAACTAGACCTGTAACCTTCCTCACTGGCAGCCCAAACTGAGTCTAAGCAAATGACATTTTTGTGACACACAAGGACACATGTCAGTATACCTGGCACTTTGGAGATAATCTCTAAAAATCTAATATTTCACCACATGGATAATATTTCATACCCTGGGCCTCCACATTCCACAAGCAAGAACTTATTTCATAAAATCGGGCACATACAATGGAAATTTAAAAAAATTCAGATCACACTTTTCAAGAAATAACTGATTTCATGAAATCGATTTAAGCATTTTTTTTTCTTACCATCTATGTGGCAAGCAATGCACAAATAACTTGACGTCTGTTTGATTTGGATTGACATCTGTATTCCCTTTCATATTTACATGCATGACGTATGATTGAAATTAGATTTCTTAAAATAATTTGCCCACTAAACGAAAAAAATTTAATTTAAAACATACAAACCAATGTATGAGTTTTTTGCCACAATAAAGAAATCGTTGAAATCAATAAAATAGTTAATTAATAAACTGTTTATTGCGCCACATAGCGCATAAGCATCAGAGAAAATAAACAATCAAAATTCTTTCATCAACAACCGGTTTACTGGCACAATGTATGAGTTTATTGACACAATAAAAAAAAATTGTTAGAAGAAATTAAAATGTTTATTGTCACACAATAACTTGTTTATTACGCCAATAAACACATTTATCGAAGTAAAAAAAAGTTGTTTTATGAAAAAATTGTTTGGCCTAATCAACGGGTTTATTGTGTCAAAGACAACGTTTATTGATAAAAGCAATCGTTTATTGATGTTGAATTTTTATTTTCAATAAACGGAAATTCATTGAGCCAATAAACCGTTTTTAAAAAAGCAGTTTGTAAACCAAAAATTGTTTGTAATATCAACAAAAAAGTTATTGGGACAGTGAAAAAACAGTTGGTAAACGTTGTTTATTGATATTACAAACGATTTTTTTTTTCAGTGAATCACTAGTTATAAAAACAGCTGTTTGGACAGGTAAATATAGCCTATCCGACTACCACCCGAACGCAGCCAATAAAAATTGCTTGTGGTCCTTGTGAAGACGACGAATTGATGGGATATTTCAATAAAAATAAATGTAAAAAAAAAACTTGATTTTAATTTAATCCTTTTTTATGTATTTTTGTCAAAATATAATAAATTAACAAAAAATAGCAGCTAATATATAATTTGTTTTAGAGACCTTAAACTATTAATACAAAACTAGCAGCTTCCTTCTTTAATTCAAAGTAAAAATATAATTCTTCTTAGCAGGTGTATGTGTTTGTATATGAAATTATATTCTTAACTCACATAATATTCATGTACAACATAGATAATTTTCATATACTCTGTGACACGGAGCCAACTAGGAATATAAATTCAGTGAATAATAATTTAAGTCCTTTTATTATTGCCAAAATATATTTCAAGTTTGTAATCCTTTTTGCACATTTATCGTGCCTTTACAGCTCGCCTTATCGAAAGGCTGATGATAAAGGGCCAATAGCAAGGATGTACGAGGAAGGACAACTACAAACAACTTTCACCAAATTATCATTGCGAGGCATGTTAAATGGACCCAGGAAGCATCTTATGTTCGTTCCGGAGGCAACCAAAGTTATGTATAAAAAAATAAAAAAAAAATAAAGTAAGTACCCCTCATCATTTATCAAACTTAAATGTAATGCAAGGCTTATAAAGTTTTTGCATTTACAATTGAGGACAAGAGATGTCTATATAAGGATACTAACAATATAAATTTAATGGTGTAATACGAGGAGAACACTAAAATGTCTGGCGCCACGTTTACTCAATACAAATATAATATTTATTTTATGAATGTTTTTGTTTGAACTCATATTGATTCAAATTACGATGGAGAAATAGAGAGTACGGTGCCAGTTATAGCTTTCATTGAAAACCATCATTGAAAACTTTAATGACTAATTTCGGTACCTTTAGAAAGTGAAATCAGTAATTATTTTGATGCAAAAATAAAGCTTATGGCTTAATTTGTAATTTTTGTGAAAAAAAAAATTGAATGGGGTCCACACTTCGCCCTAAAATGACGTTTAATTTTTCAATGATCATTGATAAGGTAGTTCATTCATTGAAATAATAAAAGTCATTTTATGTGGACGGCTAGCCCAAAATAAAAATTTTTTTCGGAAAATATTAATAATTAAGTCACTACCTACATATTGGCATCATAATAATTACTAATTTTGCCTTTTAATTGCCTCAAAACCAATCATTAAAATTTTCAATGATGGTTTTCAATGATAGCTATAACTGGCACCTTATAATGATGCTAGGGTAGGCATATAACGTGCCAAACATTTTGTTTCACCAAATATTGATGAAGATTTAAACCTATTCTTTAAAATTTGATAAATTTGATTCCAAGATCTTCATAATTTATTTTACCAATTTGAAGATACAAGAAAGTTGAAAATATTGTATTTTATTTATTGCAGAAATTTGACGCAGAACATTTTGTGCAACCCGAATTTCGAACAGAAATTTTTAATGCATAGATAGGTTCACTTATCACATTGAATTTATTTAAGAGCAAACAAAAAAGAAAGGTCGAAAATGCCGTAGATATGTTACAAATGTTTGTTTTGTTTGTTTTTTAATTTGGTTTTAAAATTATATTTATTCTATATTTTCAATTTTGGTCTATTTCAAAATTTTATTTAAAAATTTGGTACAAAATTAAAGAAAAATTACTTTCAGAACAGACTTTTATTTAATAAAATTTTGTACAGAACTTAAATTAAGACTCAGTTAGGACACGCACATTTATGTAATGACATTTGCGTTCCAAAATTCTGTATTTCAAAATGAAGTAGCTACAGGGAAAGAGAATTATAAAGGAAGGTCAATTTCAGATTTTCAGGATACCTAATGACTCTTCATAAATAAAGGGTTTTTCAACAGGGACGCTACAAAAGTAGAGCAACAGGGACAGCAGACGACGCCATATTTCTTACCGGTCTTTTGACATTTCTCTTCAGTAAGATTTGCCATTTCATGATGGAAAGATATACGAGCCAACAATGAGTCAAAATTATTAAAATTTACTACCGAAGTTCAGAGTCAGTGGCCTCAACGTTAAGAGCGCTACGTCCAATTTATGGTCGTCATAATCGTCCTAGCAGATCAACAATTGAGCGTCTAGTGGAAAAATTTGAATCCACAGGCACAGTACAAAATGTTCCCGTGCCAGTGAGACAAAGAAGTTCCCGTAGTGTCGAGAATATTGCTGCCGCTGAGGCTTCAGTTTCAGAAAGCCGAAATGTGTCTCTCACACGTCTCGTTCTCAAGCGTTGGGCATCTCTGTGATGTCGTTGTGGCGAATTTTGCGAAAAGATCTTCTCCTACATTCTTACTAGATTAAATTGACGCAAGAACTGAAGCCGCTTGACCACCAGAAGTGTGCAAGCGTGCCCGTGGTGGCCATGCAAAAGAAATCGAGTTCCATACTAAATGGCATCGAACGTACTTTCAAAGGAATAAATAATTTCATTCATATCCAAAACCGTTTTTGTTTTATTTAAAAAAACTTTTGTAGCGCTCTTATTGTAAAACCCTTTACAATATATTGTAAATTCCGAAGTCATCTTTATTTGCAAAAATATTGGTTTTAGCGTAAAGGTGAAAACAACTACATCAGCATTTATTATTTTGTACATCGCAAATGTTGGGTTTGAGTCCGATAGAAAAATAAGACGTTTGGAAAAAAATCTTAAATAAATTTGCAATATGAAGTGAACAGTATGTATTGACAAAACCTGTGAATAACGAAACAAGTACAATGCAAAGTGTTCATTGTTGGTTCATAAATTTGATATTTAGACCCCAAGTTAATATTTTGATTTTCAAAAAAATGACAAATTATTTTAGAGGTCTTACAATTACCCAAGTTATTTGTATAAGCTTCTTGTTTGTTATCTTGTTTGAATATTTGAAAACAATTTCTTAGGTCTATAGGTGAATATTATTTATTTGCTTTAATTTTGGAACACGAATTCACGAATTCACCCAATAAATACAACTTACCTTACCTAATCTTCACAAACGACATTAATTTTTAAATTTCAAGCTATATACGTTGAAAACTGTCCTGACTTGATAGTTTTCTCCTTTTTCTGCATATTTTCAGAGAGTTTTGTCATTAGAGTACTTCTGCGAAAGAAATTGCAGGTACAAAATATACTGTTTTTATTTATTTACATATTCTTTGTGTAGGTAACTTTATTTAACATCGAGGCTTGCCTTTATGAAGATAACGAAAGCAATGAGAAAAGACTTGATTCTTAAATGGACTCCTTCTGAAATAAAGAAGATAGTTATCTAAGCAATTTAGCTTGTTGTTTGAGTTTTAGGAAGAAGGTCCTTCAGCCTTCACCACCAACTTCCAAAACTCTTCAATTTAATTTAAAATTTCTAAAAATGAAAAAACGTCGCCTCGCCGTTAACTTCGAACACTTTTGTTTACCCCGACTATCATTCAATGAAGTTCCAAGTGCCAAAAGTAAACATTATTTCGGTAGTATATATCCAAGGACATGAACAAATCTACCACCATTATTTGTTTTTCGTTTTAAATGTCACCGCTTCCCAAATATGGTGATGCTGATGCTGAAGAGTTGTTGGATTTGTTTTCGTAACTTTTCAGATAAGACGACTCCTTTGAACCTACGATTTTGGAAAAAAAAAAGTTTCCTTCGAGGTGATTGTTTCACGTCTTAGCTGATACGTATAGTATTGTCAAGTAAATTAAGGGAAAGTTCTTCCAATGGATTTTTCTTCGTGACTAGCTGATCTTTTAAACTCTTTAAGTATTATTTACTCAAAGTTACTCAATACTTTCAGTCTTCATCAGAGATGTGTTGGATTGGTAAAATTTTTGGATGAAGTTATCTGGCAAAAAAAGAACGCACTCAACTGTGTTTGACTCAAGAACTTTTGCATGGGTATGAGTACCATTGAGTATCCAAAGAGATGCTTTATGATATTTAAAAAAAAAAAACGCTTGCTTTGAAGGAGGGCCTTATGCCTTACTACAGGCAAATATATAGTTAAAATTATTATCAAATCAATGGGTTCATCAATTTCGGTTACAATGTGAATCTGCTTTAAAGACCTATTACCGTCTTGCTACTGCCTGAAGTGTTAAATGAGTAATAGTTTTGTTAGTA
This sequence comes from Leucozona laternaria, assembly GCA_932273885.2. Taxonomy (NCBI): domain Eukaryota; kingdom Metazoa; phylum Arthropoda; class Insecta; order Diptera; family Syrphidae; genus Leucozona; species Leucozona laternaria. Next base: position 114,441,422 of record OW026368.1, on the reverse strand, counting down.
AAAATAATAAGGTTTAGATTTACTTTTCAGAAAGTCCTATCGTAAAAAATAGCTTATTGTACATTACTTACATTTTTTTAAGCTTAAAAGATTTTTTAATATCTAATAAATAGGGCCGGCCCCAGCCAAACTTGCGCCCTGTGCATATACATACATACACTTATACACATGCATAAGAATTTTCCGCATTACCCAGGAGGTAGAATTTCAATGCGTAGATCAAGTGGAATCTTTAGTTTTACGATATATTGAGTTAAATTCTTCTTGAAAGCAACAGTGACCAGTGAAGTTAGTTAGTGTGCAAGAAATAACTTAGCACAGTTGTCTTGGATGTTATTTTGGGATTATTTAAACAAGTTTTGTGTTTAAAATGCAAATGGCAGTTCATATTTGTTTGCGAAAGATCAGATAACATTTTGTTGCGCCCCCAGAATTTTGCCCTCTGTGCATTTGCACATCTTGCACATATGGTTGTTCGGGCCCTGCTTACAAATAAGATTAGCCTAGAATATTATCCAGTTACTGCTCTTGTGAGAAAAATTAGTGGTTAATTTGTCTTTGAAATTATTTCTAGACTTTAAGCCCAGCTATTAACTGGCCTTTTTAAATGCCATTTTAAAAACAACCATTTGAATATTTTTGATGTATGTAGATATTATAACTAGCACAATAATGCCTTTCTCGCACTACTTAAACTCTACTACTACTTAAACTCTTTTTTCTATTTTCCTAAGAATCAGTTTAGAAAGTATAAACCTGTTGCACATTTCTTTTCTCAATTAAGGGCTTCCTTGTTTTTCCTTGGCACAGATTTAAAAGATTGTGATTCTTGCAATGAAAGTATTTAGACCTACACTACATCTAGATACATTTCATGATACCTTTGGCTAGTTTTTAATGGGCACACACCCTTGTTATCTTACAAATTACACAAGGTAGGTGCACTTTATCGATTTCATAGGAATGGTAAAAAGCTACATGAGATGGCAATCGTTGAAAGCAATTTAACATTCTTTCATCATCAGCCTTCATATCTTAAAAGGAATACGATAGATACAATACTTAGGGATGTAGAAAGAAGAAAGAGGTTAAGGTAAAGCTAGGTACCGACTGTCGACACAATAATGGTAAATCCCATTCAAATGCTTTTATTCCGCTCCAAATGTTGTATGTTATGTAGGTTCTACTTTTCAACTTGCCCTTTTACTATCAATCACTAAGACCTAACCTGTACATTTCTTTTTCCTTCCTTGGATTATTCTTTTCTCTATACTCACTTTCTGGCTTTTAACTGGCCAGGCTACTAGTTGATTCGAAGGCATATTGGCAGCTGTATGATTTTAAGATTGCAGTAGCTCCAGGAATTATTTTGAAAAAAAAAATTAACAGGACAGTCTTTTCATTTTCTTGTGAAAATTCAGTTGTAAATTAAAGGAAAAATACGAGACAAGGATGAAGTCACTTGAAGAAATAGCTTTAAATGTTTAAAGTATTGATAACAATTCTGGGAAAGTGGGAGGGTGCCAGGCGCACTGTTAAAAAAAATATCTTAAAATAGGGGCCTTACCGACCGAACCGGGTGGCGGATTATTCTAGTGGAACTACCACATCTTCATTAATTTTCATCGGTCAAATTCATTTCCTACATAGATATTTCTCACATTTAATTCTATTCAAGATACGCAGCTCCATCATGTTCCAGTTTATCTATTATGCTCGTATCCAATGTCGACAAATGCTTTCATGCTATAGCCAAGGACACCGAAATGAGTCGGTCATTTGATGACAAGGCAAGTGCACCACGTTGATTTTAATTATTGTTTCTGTTTAGCAATATAAACATTTTTATTTAATTACTAGCTGGCCCGCCCGGTTTCTCACGGATGGACAAAAACTTAAACTTCGCATACAAATTACAACAGAAATTACAAAAGAAAATATAAATAAATATTTAAGCAAATTTTTGTAATCGAATACTACCTTATGGGATTTAACCAACTTCACGTTATGAATGGCTAAATAAGTTAAAATATGATCCTCTAAGTCCAACCTTCATAACTTTGTCAACACAAAAAAAATGTTTGTAATTAGAAAAACACTTCTTTGTTTTTATCCCATTTCAAATCAGATGCCACTTCTCGTCCATTTCATCCTATTAATGCCAATTTTCAGAAAAAAATCTCTAATGCCATCCACTACAAAACAATCTCAAATAGGATATTTTTTTATTTTTCCCCATTTCACCCTACCTAAACCTTTGCGGTGCAATTACAAACAAACCCGTAGAAGGAAGTATCGTTTTCAAGTTCTAAGCATCCGAACACACCACGATCCATTTTAATATATGTATATATATGTATATATATAGAAGAAAAGATAATAATAAATATATTTGTGTATAATAAGTGTAAGCTTAAGCTTTAGACCCAGTTTTTTAGTGATGAATTAAACCAGAGTAAGTTAACTCTAGAATTAAATTAACCCACACTGAAATGAGGAAGCAGTTTTTCGGTGAAGAATTCATGCAGAACAACTAAACAAAAACCGGTGGATAAAACATCAAAAGCATGTGTTTAGTTAATCATGATTTATCTTACCAAATTTGATGAGTTAACTTGGGTTTAACTTTAATCTCGCATTTAAAAACTGGAACTTAATGTATAAGATATAAATTTTGTATAAATAGGCTTAAGTGACACAATAAACTAACTGTGAAATCAAAAATCAAATTGGCAACTTTGGCTCTTCAGCATGCCTCTTCATTTTCCAGAAACGGATCAGATTCTTACCTATTACCATTTCGGCTTGGGGAAGCCTTTACAGTTCCATAACTTTTTTGTTTTTGTATTTTTGATGGTCCTACAAATTTCACTGACCAACGTTTCAACCTTGTATGAAATGAGGTACCTATGTAAGTTATCCATCGCGTCGCTAGCAGTTCTGGCTGCAACAACAGCTAGCAAGGATGAACCTTATGTCATAAGCCCAATTTCTATGTTCGAAAAAGCCTTTCTCTTTTATTTAAACTGATTCGTTTACTCATTCAATTCTATTGAAAGATTTGATGAAAAAATGTAACACAATTGTCCAAAAATATTTCCATCCATCTTGGTTCAAATAGTCAAACTTACCAAGACTTAGTTCAACTGAGCGATGAGAGTTATAACAGAAAGTGAAAGAAAATTTTTTCGTAACGCTACTAAATTAGCGTGGCGTATGAATGTCATCAACTTGTGTATTTTATATAAATAATAACTTCGAAATATTTGTTCCCCTATACGCACTCAATTTTTTTCTAGTTTCCCAAAGTTTATATATAGACATACAGACACTTTCCTCTTTTTTGTGATATTGACGTAAATCTACTTCGAATTCAATCACCATCAATCAAAGCCATCTTATAGCCATTTCACCACCGAGGGCTGAGGGCTGACGAACGTTCGATTCCATTTCATTTCCTTGATCGTAATCGGGACGAATATAAATTTGTTTATATACTGCTTCTGTTGCTAAAGTTTAACAGTTGACTTATTTTTTCTTTCACAGTTGTCTATATGTACTCAATAACCACCACCTTCCTTGTTCAGAAAAGTCCTTGTTGCTTTTTTTTGTTGTTGTTGTTCTATGAATCGACAGAGCTCCCGAATTCCATTTCAATATTCTTTGGGAAATTATTTATTTCGTTTGATTTTGCCTTGAGCTGTGAGGCTGGTGGAGGATGGGGTTTGGTTGGAACTTAAGAGCATGGTGATTGCATCCACTGGGTTTTGAGGTTGGATGTTTGTTTTTGAATCGTTTTCAATCATAGACATCGAAAGCAAGTTCTTTTTACATCTCTTTTACCCGGAACAGCAATAAGCTATGGAATTGATTTAACATTCGCTTTGTTTACTATGAGCAGGGTTTGCCACAAAAATGTTACTTTTCGATTTCCCACCCACATTTTTCTTTGAAGAAACGTTTGCTTTTCGTATACCGCATTCATTTTGATGAGAAAATAATATATATATCAGCGCTTTGTACTCAACATTTTTCGTAAAAAAAAAATCTCTTAACACAAGTCAGATTAATTTAAAATCAATTTGATTAGCATCGAAGTATTTTTATTTGCGGGAATGTGGCGGGTGCTTGAGTAGAATTTTGTTTGTTTTTATTTGAATATAAAAACATTTTCTTTGGTGAACAAAATAAGTAAAGAGCGCATCCTTTGTGAGTTGCGACTGGATTCAAACATACGTTTCCAAGCTGTTGGCATCAAATTGTTAATAAATTATTCTACTATAAAATAGAATTAAAAAAAATTCAATGCATGACTCTACGTCACAATTATTTCCTCTAATTGATGAAGTGAATTGTTCTAATATTCTGAAGAATCTCATATTTTTCGAGAAATTAACAAAAAAAGAAACTGTAAAGAAGCGTTACAACAACTTGTACATTTTAGGAAATAATTCAGCTTTTTCGAATTTTTGAATTTTGGTCTTTTTGTATAATATTCCTGTGTTAAAGGCAACAAATTACAGATTATTTATGCGTCTTGGTGACTTAAAATGCTGAAATTTTATTTAAATTTAAGCATCTGAGTGATTTGAGAGTGAGATTTGTCGTTAAATAAAATATAAGACCATGCATTTTTTTCTAGAGAATTTGATTGAAAAAAAAAATCAGATGAGCTCTGAATTCTAAACTGAAATGAAACCAACATGAATCAGTATACAATGCTGTTAAATAAGTTCACAGAATAACCATCATTTCTTTGCTTCTTCCTTTTTGCTCGCTGGAAAACTGAAACATTGTATTTTATATTGAACTGATTTGATTATCACGATAAATTCAATATTTCAACGTTCTATTCACGGATAATCTATTTTATTTCAAATTTAAATTGAATTTTATATTCAAAAATCATAGTGAATCAATTATAAAATATTTGTTAGTTTAAATAATTCTGTATTTTATTTGTGAAGAAATCTTGGTTGAATGTACAAAAATATGTATTTTATTTTGTTCCATATAGAACACCAAGCTCAGAAGTATATACGCTTTCAATTACATATAGTTTAGGTAATGCAGCTTTTCATCCATTGAAAAAGTACGCAGTTCGTGTGATGAACCCATACCTAATTGAATTTCAATGATAAAAACTCTACACAAAATAAAAAAAATCATAGTTATAGTATAGATTAACTTTTGATAATCTTTGAAATGATTTTTAAGGGGTAGTGCTTTTAGGAAGGAAGTGCCAAATCCTCAAAGAGTATAGGGGAGAGTGGGTACGAAAGTAAAAATGGGTTGTTTTTACGAAAAACTAGAACTGCGTGCGTTTATTTTTTAATGCACAATTTTTTGCGATTAGGTCCTGAATGCAGCCACAAAAATCCAAAAGTCAGTGTAGTCAAATGTACTAACAAAAGCAAAATGAGCGAAATTTCAGTGAAAAAGTAATGTTTTTGGCGTTGAGTCTCTCATTATTTTTCTTAAAAAAAATAAATAATTCATTGAATGAATGCTATCTTACCGTGCTGAATTTTGTCTAGAATTGTATAGATAAAAAAAAGTACAAATGGACTCATCCCACTTTCAAAAACAACGACTTATTTTTGAATTTATTATTAATGCATTACATTTAATATAAACAATTCGTGTTTTCTTAAAGTGGTGATTAAAGCAGTCAAAAACCTCACTTCAATAGAGAGAATACTTTTTTACTCCAAAACTATTTTAAACAAGTTTGGAATCACAAGTATTTGCATTTCACATATATGCACATATCCTTGCTGATGATGATGATGACGGCGGCGGCGATGCTTCAGAATGGTGATGTTTCCGACTTTATATTTTTGTTGACACATGCATCGCGAGCATGTTTAGCAGGAGCGGCAATTGCTTCCACCACTCGTTAAACATTTATTCCATTGTGTGATGTGTGTGTTCCCATCTAAGTCCGGGACAAAAGTGCAGAGTAAACTTGTTCTGCGAGAGACACACACTAGACACGACTTTCATTTCAATTTTCCCTGAACGCGGATATGTTACGTATCTAGACAGAGCACTCGTCCTCTTGCATTTTTGAACTCAATGCGTGCAAACAATTGAGGGAACATCCATTTACTATTTTCAGCAATCTATAGTTACATATATATAGGAAAACTGGGAAGCCTTTGTTTGAGAATGGATTTGATAGAATTGGTCAAATCCAATCGGTGGCACAACGGTATATTTCATCAAAAATCCGATTTTCATGAACAGAAACAGACTCATCAAGAACCAGGACGATTTAAGTGACTTGGAGAGATCCTTTTAGTGGATTGACATGGTAAATCAATTCAAAATTGCTGACATTTTCAACATCCATTCTAAGTGCGACATTCAGCGGTATAGGCTTTCGAAGTGAATGCATTGTTTGGTTCATTAGTGCGAGAGTCGGATTGATTTAGGTACTCACTGACATTATGACATTTGCATGATAGATGATGTATCTATACTGATGCTGGTTGTATTTCAAAAGAATTTGCAGTTTTTATTTTGTTACATTTGAGGTAGGATAAATTTAATCCACAATGAAGTGGATTTTTGGTAGATTTTGATTGTCCGTTTGAATTAGATTTGTACCTACCTACTCAAGAAAAAAAAAACTATATGATAAAATTGAAAAGGTCCTTATCCAAAAGCTCAAACACATTTATTTTTTTATTAATTTTTAATGAAGTAGGTATAACTCAGGAATTCGAATCATAGCTCGTCTAAAATTTCATCCAAATTTGATGTGATTCACTTTTACGTGTAGTCGACAATCGAGGTCTTCCCAGCTATGAATAAAAGTTTTTGAAAATTCAGAAATTATAAATATTGTAAGAATTCAAAATACTATTGAAATAATTTATTAAATTTTTTTTCGAATTGTACTGTTCTATTTATCTACAGATCTAGGAGTTAAATTCTATTTTCGTCCTTGATTTCAGTTCCAGTTAAAATTGTTGTTTTAATTATTATGCTGCAAATTCTAGATACATCGAGTTTGAGTAAGAGCGAAAAGGGATTGATGGATTTGATTAAAACTTTTAAGACTTGCTAAGTGTTATTTTATGTTATTTATCCGTAGGATTAAAATTCGAATGTTTTTTTCAGCACTTTTTTTAAAGGTAATTTTTTTGAAAGAATTTACTATCAATATTTGTCTGAAACATATCCAAGTGAAATAAATTTTTTTGTTTATTATTAGAAAAAGGATAATATCTTTCCACATGGCACAAAACCAAGGTTTTCATATTAAAGCTGTACCTATAGACAATAATGGAAAAGGAGTTTCAAAACTCTAAGAAAACTATTTTAGAAATAAACGCGCAAAACTAAGGGGAATCTTTAATTTTCACAAATTTGTTTTTGAAAGACTCGTGTATTAGCAAAACTTTATATTTAACATTTGAATAGAAAGATAGACACTTAAATTAGTGAAAAGAGGTTTAAATGTTTATGTTTATAGAACTAAATAGGTATATTATAGTAAGTATAGAGCCGTGTAAGATAAGCATGGCGACTTTCAAAAAATAATTTCCAATTTTTAGTTTTCTCAAATAAGGTTACCATGCTAAACAGGGTGACTCTTATAAGATGTGACAAAAATCTATAGATCGTGCAGTTAGGTTCGAGGAATAAAAATTAAGTACGATGAGGGGTCTTTTTCTCCCGTTTTCGCTGTGAGGAGGAATGTACTAAAAATGACTTATGGTCAATGTGAGTAATTATTTCATATTTTCTTTTTGAAAAATTGCAGTTTAAACTTTTTAAATCTTAGTAGTTGAAAATTGAATGAAAAACAATGAAAATAGTATTAAAGATTTAAGAAATTACTTTACAAATTTTAAAATAATAGCAAATATTATTATGTGTACATTTACCCATTTCTATTTTTATTCTTATTTCAGTTCATCTTGAAGTTTTGGAACAGACGTTTTAATATGTTATAAACAACGTAATGGGCTTTTAAAATTCGTAAATCTTCTTTATTTCGGAGGCAACCACTCAATAGTAGTTGAAGGATACGCATGAGATTTTCAAGGCCATGATTTCGTTTTACTCGGCTAAGCTTGCTTTTGCAACATCATCGAATAAGTATAAATAGTAATTTCGAAGGATATTACCAAACGAAATGTATTTCGCAACAAATAATTTTAAATAACATAGATATGTACCTACCTACTTAAATTTGTACCAATTTAAATTTTCAACTAAAATTTATTATGTTTACAATTACCCCAAAAATTTATTTACATCTACTCTCATCATAATATTTTCTAGGGTAAATTTAATTACGAAAAAAAAGATAAATTCCCTCGAGATTTTGGATTTTTTTTCTTTTAATTTAATGACAATCAAATTTAATAACTAAACAGTAGGTATATTTATAAAAATTTACGTCTGAGTTTTGTTTAAAAATAATAATATTTCCAAAAGCCTCCAGGCTTGTAAAACACTTTTAAATTGATCAATTCACAAAAAAAAATAGCCGCAACTGAAAACTGTAAGAATGAGTGACATGTACGTTGCAGATGATGAATTTGTCAGAAGGTTTAATCAGTGGGTGAGTTCAAGACTACATTATTTCTATGGAATTTATGCTCGGTTACCATTTACCCCAGTTTACAATGAAAAAAAAAAACAACATCAAAAGTTCCAATATTATGCTATAGATTTTTTAAGTATTTTAATTTGCATTTAAATAAAAGTTATAGGAATGAATATCGTCTTTGAAAAAGTGTTTGTTCCCAAAAGTCTAAAACGTAAAGTTCTCATAACTTTCATATTTCCTCCCCCTATTTTGCTAAGTTTAAAAAAAATACGTTCAACAGAAGGTGGTCATGGGCATGCACCCAAAGTTGGAAGGGTAGGTAATGGCTGGGATTTTAATTTGTTTTCTTCCAATTTCATTAACTCAACGATTTATTATTAGTTCGTAGTTTTTAGGCGTGTGATCATCTGCAATCAAGCCATTTTAATGATAGTGATTGTGTTTCATTACAATAGAATATGAAGAAAATTTGAAAAGAAAAATTCTTCTGTTTAAGTGGAGTGACTGAATAAAATTCAAGCTAAAAGTTCAAGTCAGCTCAACTCCATAAATGCGTTTCGCCCAGGTACGATAGTTGGGCTCATCAGTTAGATGGCTATCGTACCCTTCTAAGACGCACATTTGTATCGATGTTTACCCACTAATATAAAAATCGATACAAATGTGCGTTGAGCTCACTTGAACTTTTAGCTTGTGTTTCATTACTCCAGTAGTGTAGATATATATCTACCTAGAGCTTCTAATGAAAATATTTTTTTTGTAACAAGAAATCACGTTCTGCAAACTGCAATTATTGTAACAATTATTTCCTTTTTATCGAGTTGCTTGGTTACTGCGTGTTCAAAGCCACACAAATGCATCCAAACAAACTAACCGTGATTTATTGCAATATTTTCGAACAAAGAAGGAAATGGGCGATGCTATCAGACTAAAGTTAATTCAATTTCAAACTTTGCATTGCCAGAAAGTGTTTACAATCGTTCCTTTTCCATCAACAACTCTCAAGCAGACACTTAAATAACACACTCGATGTTTAGTGTTAAGTTAATCTTGATTGAAATTTGTGCAATGGTTTGCGAAGAATACAGAGCTATCCCTTACGGCTAAACATTTTAGTGGGGGTTTATTGAATTTCCGAAGGTAGATAAATCTCAATCCACATTCTCGTTCTCGTTAACAAACTGTAGGTAACTACGCCAAATTGTTTCTCTTATCATTTACCTACGATAAATACTTAGGTTTTTCCTATTTGTGTTCTCGTTAACACCGCGTCGCCGGCCTCCACACTGCCGCCACCGCCGGCCCATCGACAAAATAACAATATCAAATAAATAAATTTATACTACTCCTATACCTATACAAGCATGCAATTTATTATGTTTTTCCAAGAAAGTAAATGTCATCTCGAACTAAAAAATCAATATGCAAAGCAAACCTCTTCTCTGATTATATCTTGATCAAAACAAAGTCTTAACTTGTAAAAAAAACTTCTTAATTAAAATCATAAATTCCAGTTTTATTTTGTATGCTAATTTTGAATGTCTTTGATTTTTTATAGGCAGTCTTTTATTGCAACCTTAAAAAGGCTAAAGTGTGTTTTTCCCTTGAGCTTAAAGGTGGCATGCGAACATATACAACAGGTGTGTTTTCTGTTTCCATCATGCTTCAATTAGGAGGGCGCACTCGCTTTATTGTTTTTCTTTTGTTTAGTTTTAGCAAAAATTGTGCCACCGCGCACGAATGCATGTTCTTGGAATTATGATTTTATCGGACTTGCTGTTAAGTTGTTAGCATAACTTTAACAAGTTAAAAAAGTTGTAACGTGATGTGTCATGTGGTAGTTGTAGGTACACATACCTACTTATAAATGTTAAGCTCGATAGAACCAATCCTAAAATGAAAACACGTTTTAAGGACTATCAAAGATTCAAAATGCCCAATTTTAACCAATTTGCTCAAAACAATTAGTACCTATTTGAGTAGAAATAAGACTCTATATATTAGGGAATATTCATAGACATTGTTAAAGCCGTTGCTAAGAAAAACCTGGGTTTATCCTATTTAAATAACATTGAATAAACCATAGTCTAAGATAAACTGGAGTTTAAAAGTGACTATGAATATGCCCCATTGAATTTTATGAACGTTTAGTAGAACTATAAGTATCGTTATGATTGGCTTCAATATATCAGTTTAAGCAACAGTTCTTAAAAGTCTAACTAATCCATTTTGTCCATCATATCATTCAACTTTTTCTTTATTTTTTTTTTGTTGATCGAAAGGCTGATTCAATGAAGATTTTAAACTCTTATTTTTAATAAACGTATATAACATTGGTAACATACATTCTGGATATGGATATTGAAGACTGTTTTTCTCAGGAAAAAGTCCAATACCAAAAAATCCATCATCGGTAATGGTATCTATGCATAGCTTAATGAAAAAAAAACCTTTTCAAATCCTTCTCCAATTCACAAACATAAAGTACAAGGCAGCCCAAACCACCAGACAGCACCAACAAACCAGACACATAAGAAGCAGCAAATGATATGAGAGATTTCCCTAGAATACTAATAGAACGAAGAAATGTATTCAAAGTATTACAATAGCAGTCTAATGATGCTTTTCTCGTTTCTCGTTTCTGAAAAATTGGTAAAATTTAAGGAACGCCAGACAAATAAGAGCGCACTTTGAAATGATGTATTTGAGTTTAACATAGAACATATCCATCCTTCTATATACGTGAAAGGATGGAATTTGAAAAAAAAAAAAAAATAAAAAAAAATATCCATTCCATTTGATTCCTTGTACCGTTTTCTGAGTCCTTTCATGTTCTTTTTGGCGGATATGGAAAAAAGCTTTGTTATTGACTGAATGTGAAAATCAGTTGATACGAGTCAAAAATGCTGGGTTAATATCTTCTATTGTAGATGGATTTTTGTTTGCATGGCATGGCAGTGATGTATTATATGTGTGTTTCCAGTTTATGTACTGAAAGTCTTCAAAAGTATCCTTGGAGGCACAATTGTACCAATTAACTTTTCGTTTAATGCAGACACGTGACATGCAGTGTTGCTTTCTGTTTACACATAAATAAGCCTTTTTCATAAAGGATAATAAAGGATAGAAAAAAATCGTATCTTTCCATTGACCCAAAAATTATCACAATTTTATTTATTGACAAATCGTTAAAATACTAACGTTACAATATTTTTTGAATTTTGATAGAAAAGAAAAATATTTTTCAAGCGATTTATTGACGACTTGAAATAGGTAAATAAAATTTTAAAAATATTCCTGACTGGCTGGCACAACTGTTTATAATTTCTTTTCTATAGGGAATATATAGAAATGCTCTGTACCAAATTTGAAGCAAATCGGTCTACCGTTTAGGCCATAGCTCAAATTACAGTGGACGCACAGACTGACGGACTAAACTAAACCCACTTTTTTGGACTTTTCGATCATCGTAGTGTTAGTTTTGATTAAAATCTCCAAATTCACACGAAACCAATACCTTGCACTATAGAGCGAGTAAAAAAAAAAGCTCCATGTTGAAGCGAAACTCTCAATGTCTGCAAAGCAGAATATCAACAGCACCAAAAACATAAAATAACATCTACATTCACAAATTGACTTTTATTACTTTTACTCTAATTGTTTTTTGTTCAAATCTAATTTGGGTATAGTATTGACTTGAAAAATCTTAATTGCCCAAAAGAATATTAAAAATTACGTCTTTCGTTCGATGACTTGAAAAATTTATATAACAAGTATGCCCCAAGCAACATGCCCTTTGGACTGCCATTATACTTTACTAATTTCTCAAATTGGCCAAGTTGTTTTTAAAGTAATTACCTATACTTCAATCAACTTTGCTATCCGTAATAACAAAGTTCTTAATTAAAATTATTTCAATTGCTTTACATAAATTATTTACGACCTTTTGTAAAGCTCCTATAATAAACTTTCTATAAGTTTAGAGAATTTAGCTTGTCAAGAACGAACAGCGGGAAGGAAAATTTATTAATATTTTCTGTCGACACTTTTATAACCCCCCATAGGGTATAATGAAGCCTTTCATTGGAAACAGATGGACAAATCAATTTTTGAAAATAATGGCTCCTATATGAAAAAATATAGCGAGAAACAATTATTATATGCTAAGAGTGTTCTAAAAATACTTGGTTTGATCTTTTTAGTTAATAACTTTAGGCTATACAAGTTTAAAAAGACCATTCAAGCTTTGAATAATGTTTAATATTTGTTCACATACGAGAAACTTAGTAGGCTATAGGTATTAGGTAGATAGGTATGCCATGTATGTAGGTACATATATTGTATATCTGTATAAAGCAGCCTTCATTAATTTAAATGCATGACAATGAGATAATGGTGGTGATTCGACAAAAATATTGCGTTTGCTTCCATTACGTTAAATTTATTAAAGATCTTATAACCTTGTGCATTAGTAATTCAAAATAATAGATATGATATGACACATAATGTATTTTCAGAGCCGAATAAAATGTTTGGGTGTGGATGTACAAGTATACATTGAAAAAAGTGTAACAATAATGAATACTATTTTAAATGTAGGACAAATTAGTCAATGCTACTAAATTAAATCGATGCACTTTGGTCCAAAATGCCCTTTTAAAAAATGCCTCTACAAAAATCATAATTTTTGAAAGCATAAAGATTTTTTTTTAAAGAAATTTTCAAGGCTATAAATATGGTGAATTTTTAAAATAATTTCTGTACAGAGTGTTTCAACAGCCGAAGTAATATTTTATCAGAAGAAGGAATAATGTGAAACTTAAATTCTTTTGTTTTTTTTTTTACTCTAGAAAAAATCTAAAAAAACATCGCATTTTGTTCACGACTTTTACATTATTTTTGTCGACCATAGTTTCGAAGTTTAGGCCATACAATTATTCTGGCTGACAATTTTAGACAGAAGTTAAAGTATAAACTTGATACTTACAAATTTCTAACATTAAAATTTAAACTTTACTAAAATTTCTTAGTTTTTAAGACTTTTTTACAATGTAACATCATACTAAAACTTCAGTTTAACAACGTACCAATTACCAAAGTAATTAATTCTCTATCCGTGGCGGGGAGGGAGAGGAGTATGTGGATCCAAAAACATCTCCCATTGATTCATCATTTCAACGTACATACCTACATATATATAATGTTATGTGTGAGCTTCGTGTCGAGAAAAGAAAAAAAAAAATCCGGAAGGGGTCGATTTCCCCGCGTTTATGCGATAGGTGAAATTTTCTATCTATCTCGCTCTCCTATGTTGAGCCAGCCTGTAGTATTTGTTCTTCAGTTGGTTTACCTGAGAATAAATTTGGTTGTGCGTCAGTTAGTGTATAACCAGGGCCTATAGCCGTTTTACCGCTTAAAATTTGTATAAAGTGTCAAAAAACGTGCCCGAGATGGAGTATTTTTGTATAGAAGTGTCCCACACAAATTTCAATTGAAACGCAACACTGAATTCAAATTTTAATTATAACTAAGAAAACCAAATAAATATATATGGATGCGTATACATATAATACGTCAATTAACTTGTGAGATAAATACTCGCACCAAAAAACACATTATTTTTTGACATGAGAGAATCACGAACACTCATAAAAACTATTCGCCTACCTTCTTCAAAAAAAGAAATTAAAAATGCGAAAGATATATGTTTTTTTAAGTTTACACACATTCGTTCTCTTTTTAACAACTTCTGTAGGAAGAGACGCACTCCCATAGGAAGAGTTCAGAGAGCTTTACTAGATTTACAAAGCGGCGTCTATAATCGCATAAGAAGAATAAAACTCTTCCTATAGGATCAAGAGGCTCCCATAACTAGGCCATTTAAGGCTTTTAACAATCTTATAAGAATCTAGAAGAACTCCTCAAGAGTGCATTTAGCTCCCTAAAATAAGTCTCGTAGCGCTCTCGGAGCGTCTTATGAGAGGAAAAATGTTACTTGGGCAGTCAGGTAACATTATTTAGTAAATTGTAAGAATGGTTGCTACAAAAAAAGGTTAATTATTTGGGATCACATATTATTTCTCTGATAGTTTTTCTTCATACATTTTTATGAGTACCTAACCTACATTATTTTTTTGTACATTTTTGTAGTCTTCGAACAGTAAAAATTTTGCACTGAATTCAAACATTATAGACAAAAATTTTTGGTAACGCTTATATGGAAGATAGAGAAATAGATACATATACTCCTTATTTTCATCGATTGAAAACGGGATTTGGCCATACAATTTTCGAACGAATTGTTAGTTTACTTAAGAGTTTCTAGATTTCTAAAAAATGCCCGAAATCAAAAGAGGTGCCCGAGTATACTAAAAGGTGTTAAAATGACTCCTTAGTGTCTCAAAGGAAACCCTGGCCTGTAGTGACTTACAACTCTCAACCATTCCTTTGTGAGTGTTTATCGGCAGGAATGGAGGGGATCTACAGTTTTCTGCCGATTTTAAAAGGCAAAGGGAAAAAAATTGCTTCATGATAAGAGAAACTCTTTGAGGATCTGTCAATTCCTTGGAAGAGGCGGCAGGTATCCGTAAAAAAATGTCTGTTTTTTTAGGTGGCATAGGCTGGTAATCGATTCTAAGACCCTCGTTTTGAGAGTTCTATATGGATTTACCATTAGGCCATAAGAGTTACTCTCAAGCGATCTTTTTTGAAAAATATATAAAACTAACAATTAAGTGTTGATATTTGACTATTTAAGAGTATTCTCCAAAAATATGATGAACTTTGCACCACCTTTTATGAATTATTGTTCACGCCTTCCAATGTTCCTCAAATTTCAATGCGAATAGCTGTTATGAACATTAATTTAAAACAAATGTAAGACCAAAACCACTCTAAAGCTTATCAAAATGAATTATTTCATTTTGTAATCCTTAAGATTTTTCATCTGCATTTCAAATACTTAAATTTAATGTACCCACTTCGTCTTTTGGAAAAGCCATTTTAATGCCTGTGCCATATAATTCATATAGAAATTGCACACATTAAGCTTTTCCATATAAATTTTCGAAACGATTATAATATTGTGTCGTTCTATACTAAATCACCTTAACATCCTGGGCTTGGAAAATTCAATATTTAATAATGCTCAATTGCTCCTACACTTTATGGCTTGGTCCATTACCTTTCGATATTATTTGCCTGTGGCGGGTTTGGTTTGTTTTACAAGGCAATGTATTGAGACAAAAATATAATAATTTTCTTATTAATATCTCTGCTAGATTATTTATATAGGTACCTACTACCAAAGTGTGTTTATTGTATTCATTGTACCTTAGGGGTATAGGTTTGGGGCATTTAATACTTCCATTATTATAAGTTATCTAGCTTCTTCTGATTATGTTTTGACATAGCTCTAAAAGTAAACGATTGCGCATAATTATGATGTAGTGTCAGAAGATGTATTTGTCTGGAGAAGTCATTCATTTGCAGAAAATCAATTGGGTAATAAACCACTTGAGAACTTCAGAATAAGTTAAAGGTCCTTAAAATGGATTTGGAAATGATTTTGATTTTCAATTGATTTGCTATCGAAAGGTAGGTATTTGTATTTTGTCAATTTATATAGAAAATGTGATTCCAAGAATACTTGGTAATGCATAACCTTATGAACGTTAGTACAGCGGGCTATGAAGATATGATAACTTGAATATTCGAATTAATTTATCCCTTCTCGATACCTTCAATTTTTAAGGTGAACAAATAAAATTTTTGAAAACTCTGTAACTTGAAAAAAAGGTAATATGTTTGAATTTCTGCAAGGTACCTAGGATGTTGGATGTAGGATATTTCTATAGTACTATAAGGCCCATTTCCAGAATCTCCGAGAATCTGCTTTTTTAAAATGCGCTGCGCAAGGCTATATAAGCAGTGTAAAATTTATATTAAACTTTCTAGGACCTCATTATGAACTAGATTGTCATTCCAAATGGATCGAAGACACTGTATGTGTAAATTCTGAAACCAATCAAACATTTTTTTTTAATTCACCGAAATAAAACTTTTCCAACATTCGCCGAAAGCAAGTTTTGCTCACATAATCAGACATCATTTTACAAGACATTTAATGGCACTTTACATTTCCATAAGAAATGATTACGAACTCTTACTATGTACAATGACATCATAGATAGATAAGTGTGTGTGCCCTGCAAGGTAAAGTCATAAAAAACACATTCATACTATACACACCCTCAGGTGGGAAAATTATTTTAAATTTGAAAAGTTTTCAAAGTGCAAAATGTGCCTTAAACCGAAAATATTATTCTAAGTAAGTTATTCGAATATGACTGTTTTGAAAGATAATATTTTAAATTTGTGTAACAACGAGATGGTGTCAATGTGGGAAATCATTTAGAGCATGCTTAATAGTTTGGTGTTGTTGGGAATGAAAAATACCTTACAGCGAAAAAAAAATTAAAATCTTCGTTGTTAACTTCGTTCGAGCTATATAACTAAAGACAAGATTAAGATAAGTTAAAAAACTGAAAACATTTTAGGAGGTAGGTAAATCTGTGTCAATTTTGATATTAACTGTGAGAACGCTTTCCGCATCGCGGAAAATGGGAATATGGCTGTTGGTAAGGTGGCTGTGAAAATAAATTAGAGGGAAAGGTTGAGGGTGTTCGAGCTGATAAACAAGTCACTAGTCCCATGAACTAGAAAGAATTCTGAGAGTTCAGATTTTTCTTTAGATTTGACTGAAAAATCTCAAATAATTGCTCCGACTTTTGAATAGAAAGACTATAGAGACTACATATATTTGGACTAATTTCTAAGGTTCAGTTTTTCAGTGTGAGATTAAAGTTAATCCCGAGTTAACTCATCAAACTTGGTGAGTTAGCTCAGAATTAACTGGATCAGATGCTTTTGATGCTTTATCAACCCAGTTCATTAAGTCGTTCCGCATTCATTCTCTTCCGAAAAAAATTGCTTCCTTAGTTCACTGTCGGTTAATTTACTTCTAGAGTAAGCTCATTCCGGTTTAACTCACCACTGACAAAGTTGGAGACATGGTTAATGAAAAAGAATGGTGTGAAGAAAGAGGAGCTGATTTAATAGTTGGGATTGGAAGGAAAATAATATCTGCTGTAGAAGATGATGAGGATGTTTGATTTCAAGGAATCCTAGCAGTTAAACCTGAGGTTAAAAACATGTTTAAGATTCATTCATATTTTTGAAAAGCAGAAATATAGGCTATAAATCGGATAAGGCATAAAAAGCTATTTTTAATAGCGATTTATAATTAGGTAGCTACTATATGGAAATTTATGGATTCGTACAAAAATCGAAATCGAGATTTTGATCTAACTTGACATTAAGAAGACGAAAAAGGTTGGCCTCGCAATTCTGTCCGTCTGTCTGCCTGTTCGGCTACAGCGTACATGAATGGATCGATTTTCTTTAAACTTGGTACCTACTTACCTTTCTTGATGGGCATACCTACTCTCGATAATTTTTTGATACATATATGTACATACATACAATTTTTATGATAAAAACTAAAATCTTTTTTCTCAAAATCGGTTCAGCTAGGCTGCTTTTTAGGAAAAAAAAAAAATGTTCCAAAAAATTTGTTTTTTATTTTAAGTTTTCTCGAGAAAAAGTTGTTTTTTGAAAAGTCAATGGGGCATAGGTTTTCATAGTCTCTTTTAAACTCCAGTTTATCTTAGACTGGGTATATTCAATGTTATTTAGATAGGATAAACCCAGGTCTAAGATAAACTGGAGTTTAAAAGTGACTATGAATATTCCCCAATATGTATTTCAAAATAAGTCTACGATGATTTTCATTAAACTTTGCAAAAAGCAGTTTTTTAATATTTTCTAAAAAATTTTAAACAAAAATTATTCTTATAAACAAAAATAACGGTACCTCCCATATAAATGCCTAAAAATCGCTAAGGAATATCTTATTTTTCTCGAACAGGATTCCTACGATTTTGATTAAAATTATGTATATGTAAAATTAGTAGGATCTACAATTTAATATTTTTAAATCTTACATTTTGCTATTATTAACATAAAACTAGAAGAAAGTACTGCCACACTTTCGACCATTTGTCCATGATACTTGCATATCATAGAAAAATATCTTAAAAACAAATCGCAAACTTTTAAAAATTCTTTATTTTAAAGAATAATATCATTTTTATGTGTGCATGTGCATATAATATGATGTTTCGATGAAATTACCATAAAAATAGGTTTCTCTGCATAAAGGTTATACCATGACGCATTCAGAGGTGTTTTATTATCGGAAATTTGTATTGTTCACAATATACCCAAATTGGTGGTTGGGTTGATTTTTAGAATGACGTGCTATACCAATTTCAGTATACAATGAAGTGTTTAAAAATTGAAAAACGAATTGCATACTATCCCGCCAATGGCTATAATCAGTCTCCAATTTCTCTTCTATTCGCATTCGAAAACCATATCAAAGTTAACATTATGTATAATGTATATACCATTCTATACCATTCTATTAATGGTATGTTGTTCCAGGCAAACATGACAAGGAAAATAACCGTTTCATCCGATACCCATGTCCTTATGGGCTTGCTGTGGAAATAACTAAAGTGTATCGACTGTGCCCTTATATTCGAACAACAAGCGCATAAATATTTAAATCACGTTTAAGACGATACATTTATGAACTGTCACGTCTTTGGCAAATCCTTTTTCAGTGCTAAAGACTTTTACTGTGGATACAATAGAGGAGTGGGGTAGAAGAATCTTTATTCTGCGAATTGGGGTGATGGTAAAGCATTCTCTGATGGGATAGAACTTTTTTTTTTCATTCACGTTCATTCTGGGCCTTCTTGCACGTGGATTTGGGTGGGATTTTTATTTTTATTTACTCAAAGTCTTTACCGGCATCAGTAGCTACTGTTACTTCGTATATCCTACCTACCGTATAACGGGGAACACCATCAATGGCAAATAATATCGTCACACATTATCGCTTCATAAATAACCGCGCTGTGCTTATATTTATTTTGTGCTTTGTACCTACCTTGGGAAAAGAAAGCAATTATTTGTTAAGACTTCAAGGGGAAAACAGGAATTAATGTATTTTTTTTATGAAAACGCATTATGTTTATTTTATAAAATACATTTCTATATTAATTAGAAAGGCATATACATATAAACCTAGCTTCTAGCACTTTTTCCCGAACTCTTTTCATACTTAATACTATCGTTAAATTGTAGCATTTATATTTATTATTATTGATATTGAATTTAAGCCCGCAAAGCAAATAATAATTATTATAAATCTTTTCAATTTGTAAAACCAACAATTTGTATAAAATTAAACGAAGCATTCTCGATAAAAATATTGGTGAAATAAAGAGAGAAATGATTCATTTTGATGTTGGTCAAGAACCACAACTCAACTTTACTTTTGTGTCCTCCATAATTTATATCATCGACTCAAAGGCTTTATTTATCCCAAAATATTCAAGATGGATAGAAGAACATTATAGATGTATCTTCCAGTGTAGGGACTTCGCAGAAGCCAAAGAGTAGTAGAAAGGTTGTCAAAAAAGTGCCATTTTTATGTACAAAATTGTGTATTCAATAACTTTATTGAAAATAAATCAAATACAAAAATGAAAATAAAATAAATAACATCTCAGTTCTTTATGTTTCAAAAATCACATTAATTCTGGAAGCAAGTCATATACAATTTCATTTCAGACTCATTCCAAACAAAAAACTTAAATTTATAACAGCCATTTGAATTAATAATGAAATTAGTTAAGACATCAAAAAATTACAATTAATTTTTTATATAAACCGACAGAAATTCTAAATCTTGAAGCATATTTTACTAATGCTTCTGGAGGATTAAAATTATGATTATTGAATAAAATTTCCCTTTCAGCTAAAATGTTGTGAACTGTTGTTGTTTCCAATTTATTTCTTTTTTCATTTTTTATATTTTTCAAATCGGAAAATTTACGTTCCACAGCAGCACTGCTATGCGGTTAGCAACAAAGCTCCAACATATATGAAGATATGTTTTCAAACAATAAATTGTCCATACCATCTTTTAAATGTTTTATCAAACGCCATTGTGAAACAATGTCAGCTGCTGTTTTACAAATTTGGAGTAAGTGATTTTAGCCAATTAGTTTTCTCCACTCATTATTAATCAATTCTAGGTTCGTTATATATGGTGAAAAATGTCTCTTCAGACCTAAAACTGATTTCTAATATTTTCACTATAATAAATGAGGAAATAGATAAACAAAACAATAAGCATGCGTTAAAGATTGACAATTGGCTTTATTTACGTTATTGGTTTTGGAATCAAAAATTTACGCATGTTTATACAATTTTTGTTATACCCTAGCCAAAAGCCAACCCCAAAATCCAAAATATTTAAACTGCAAAGATAATTAATGAATAGATTAAATACATACAAAATGAAATGAAACTTCTTCTTTATTAATACTCTATGGCAAAAGTTAACAATCTATTTTTATGTTAAAAGAGATCAGCCAAATAATAAGATAATGCTTCTTTGTACAGATCACAGACCACCAACACAAAGAAAGAGAACTGAGGTGCAAAAGTACTTAGGTGAAATCATACCAATTTAGTTATAAATTTTAGATGTGGTTGGGTCGTATGGTAAATGGTAAGGTAAAAAAGATAGATAAAAGGTGAGTTGGAAAAAGTGGTAGAATTAGATTTTTAGGTAGTAGGTTTTCATGAACAGAAAAAAAGTGGTAGAAATACCGCTTAAGTGGTAGAAGTCCCAACACTGAATCTTCATATAAACAAGTCTTTTTTAAATAATTATTTTTGCCAGTAATATCTAATTGGAATCAATATTTACGAACTTCATTCCACAGCAGTGCCACCTTTTTCAATGCATATAATTTTAATTTTTGACCCAATCAGCAATTTAATTTAAGCAACATTTTCTGTTCTCATGCACGTAGGCAATACAATACGTGATTCTCCGACACAATTTCACTTTATTAATCTAATTATTGTAACTCTGGTCACATTGAAAAAATAATTTTTCACATCAAAAGCGAGATATGAAAAAATATCATTAATGTGAATAAAAATTATGGTTTTATTACTTGCAAATGTTATGTAAGGGTGTGTAATATTTTTGAGTAGAATAAGAGTCCCTTTTGTAGCTATCTATTGCACTGCACCAAATAAGTGGTACTTCCTGCAGACTTGAGGATTACTATATTAAATTACTATATAAGATACATATGAAAAATAAGATGGGCTTAGACATTAGACAAAAAATGAATTAAAACCACTAAAACTGGTCACGCTTAGTAGTTAAGTTTTTGTAATTAGTTGATCTGGTTCTAAGTGATGCTCGAAGTCACCCAACGCATCACTCTCAGTTTAAACAAACTTCCAAATATTAATCATTTAAGGCCTGCCGCCCACTAGGCAACTTTAAGTACTCACCCCAGCAACTTTTAGATGCTCCCGATTCAATTACATTGGCTTTTATGGGAGAGTACCTACTGGGCAACTTAGTTGCCGATAACTTTAAGTTGCTCTTAGTTGCTCGCCGAACTTAGTTGTCGGCAACTTTTAGTTGCTGACCCCCGCCCACTAAGCATTTTCCGAGCAACTTTCAGCAACTTTTGAAAATTTAACGTTTCTATTTGAAGTCCATTGAAATGTCACATTGATTTTGCATTTTAGACAGGTCAAATTGAGATAAATTTAGGTGTAGCACGATTTTATAGAAAACTCAATACAAAAAAACACAAAAGTTAATTCTCAAAAGTTGATCGGAAATTGCTTATTGCAACTTCAATTGCTCGGAGTTGCCGGCAACTAAGTTGCCTAGTGGGCGCCAGGCCTAAACCAACTTATTGCAATATGGTTTAGGTCCCTAAGTTGCTCCAGTTCGAAAATAAATGATTTTATGAAAGTTGGTTTTTGTGTGATAAAACACTCGCATCAGTCATATTAATATTGAAGGTTTGAATGAAACAACAACCGCGTCAGTAATTATAGCTTCACTTCCATGAATTTTAACAAGAGAAGTACCTAATTATTGTTAAATATGTAGACATATAATATATATCGCCTGGACCCAGTGAATGCAAATGGTAAAACCTTTACATAAAAGATATAATAAATGCATGCGTCACTGCATGCATGATGCATAGATACCTTCACATTGAATACATAAATACCTATATTTACATTCTTTTTACAATGCTATAGAGTTCTACCGTAGGAATAAGCAAGTATATTAAGTATATGTAATTTAGAAGATCTATCAAATGTTAAATTTATTTTGCTGGCAAAGTTTTAATAAGAAATTTCGTATATTTTAAGTTCAAATTGTTTTATAGTGATCTTGCAATTTTTTTAATATTCAATGTAGAGGTTTGAAAAACTTAAAATGCTGAGATATTTTATTTAAAAAAAAGACAAATAATGCTAAGTTTTATTTATCACAAAAAAAGTACTGAATTTATTGCATGCACAAATGCATGATCTAATAAACTCTCATTAAGCTTGTAATAAAATGGGCTCTATGTCCATGAAGTATCACCGGAACAAAGAGGAAAATGCTCATTTCTATAGAAAAACTTGCAAAAGTGTCCGCAAAACAGGAACACAAACAAAATGATAATTAAACAAATTTACGTTTTATTTTTATAATGAAATTAATATTCATGGAGGAAAAGTAATTAAAACCCAGACAAAAAATGCAAAATGTGCGTTATGCCCACATTCTTATCTCTATAACAAAATGGTTCCTGGATGTAAACTATAACAATTTACATTGGATCAGCTTAGTGTACCTTCACTGTTGCCAAGCTTCTGAAATTAATTAACAAAAAAAAAAACCTTAATTTTATGTGTTTTAAAAATATATATCAAAAATTCAATATATAAAATTAACATTCTGCAGAAAACAGAAAATCTTACTGAAAAGCTAGAATTTTTTCAATAAATCAAATCATTTTTCTTTTTTTTTTTGATGTTGAAATGAAAAAAAAATATATAAGTTACAAATAAACAGCGCCATTAATAAAAAATGCTTAAATCACCTCTTTCTAACCTAGTTGATAAGTTGGAAACTGTTTTGGGAATCCAAATTGAAACAACAACCTTATTCAATTATTCCATAAGTTTCCTACGGACCAAACGACTTTCTATTCTTGTGTCCCGTGACTGTGGCCTAAGGACAAAAAAAACACATTGTTTAATAAAAAAGGCTTAGTGGAAATATGGAAGATGCAATATTTTATATTTGAATAAAAACATTTGTAAAATAATAAAAAGAAATTAAAAAACTTTTTCCTTAAAAATGGTAGATAACTTGAACACGTTAATAATAATTTACAGGAAAAAACTAAAAGGCGACATCAGTTTACAAGAATAGATTTTTATAGTTGCTCAAAATTAATGAACATTTTTCAGCAATTAACTTCAAGCATATTATTTTTACTAGCGAATATAGGTACTACATGGCAAGTTATGGATTCGTACAAAAAAATCGAACTCGAGATTTTGATCAAACTTGACATTACGATGATAGCGAAGACGAAAAAAGTGGGTCTCGCAAAAACGTCAGTCTGTCTGTCTGTTCTACTACAGCCTAAACGGATGGGTCGATTTTCCTTAAACTTGGTACCTAGCGTTTTTTGGACAATCCCCCCCACCCGTTTTTTTCTCTTTTTTTAGGACCAAAACTAACAGTAGCTGTCATACAAAATTTCTTGGCCAAAAAGGAAAAACTTATTTTTTGCTCAAATTCAGCGCTACAGAATTTTTTTTAAGAACTCAAAAAATTTAAATTGTTATAAGTTGCCGTTTAGTAAAAAAAATGGTTCCGAAAAATGGATATTAATGGTACCTCCCACAGAACCATTGTTTTATTTTCGCTTTTCTCAAAAACGGTTCAACTAATTCTGATAAAATTTCTTATGAAAAATTATTAACACATTCTTAATAATATTGTGTACCAAAATTTTCAAAACAACACTTTTTTTTAATTTTAAGTTTAAATTTTTTTTTTGAAAACTCAATATTTCAAAAACGACTCTGTCAATTTTTATTTAACTTGGTTAAAAGCAGTTTTTTAACTTAATCTAAAAGATTTTTGACAAAAATTATTCTAATACCCAAAAATAACGATGCCTCCCATACAAACGTTTAAAAACCGTTAAGAAAAATATTTTTTTTCTCAAAAACGACTCCTACGATTTTGATAAAAATTTTTTGGTGTGTTAAAATTAGTACGATCTACGATTTAAAATTTTTAAATTTTATGTTTTACCTATATTAACAGTACCTCTCATAGAACGGTTTCTTTGATTTAAACTATGTCAATATTTGATCAACAAAAAAAAAACTTGTTTTTTTATACAGATGCTTGTAACAAATATAAATAAAAGTTCGTAACAAAATTTTCGAAAAAATGATTTTTGGATTAAAAAAAAAAAATTCAAAATAATTTTTTGAAAATTCGATATTTTGAAAACGGATAGCAGATTTTTTTGTGAAGTTCAATTTTTAACTCAACATTAATAAATACTTAAAATTGGTGTACCAATTTTTTTTCTCAAAAATGTTAACGAAATTATATATATAAAAAATTAATTATTTTTAAAACAGCTCCTACAATTTTCAAAAGTTTTTTTTCATAAATTAAGATTTATATAAGAAATCTGATTTGATTTGATTTCTTGTACATCGCGTTGGGTTAAAACAGATTCAAAGTATTTTAATCAATTTCTTTCCAATTTTGTTGATTTAAAACAATTTACCAGTTTAAATAATATTTGTAATTTCCTTTCATGGATATTGCATCTGTACAACACTGGGCTATATTGTTAATTTTTGTAGACTCACATAATACCACCTGCAACTAAACTAAGTTTTGGCAAAAGGATAAAATAAATACTCCCATAGCCAATTTATTTCAGCTATGGAACCACAATATGATCGCACATAAGAGCAAGGTATGTATAATGTATACCTATACATACACAAAGACAAAGACGTTTAGTACATGTAAGTTCTTATAATTGTTTTAACTTGGACACACACATCTGGTAACATTGTGTCTAGCGTTCACATAGTTTTTTAATAAAATTAAGTCATTTTTCTACTGTGCATTATTATCATGGCGTATTCAAAAACTAACACCTCGTGAACCTTAAATACAAAAGAGCGCAGCAGGCATGCAGAGGAACCATACTAAAGTTTCCCAATGATATAAATGGCATGAACATAAATTACGATACCAACATAACACCAGCTGCAAGAAGTGAGATATTGCAAGATATTCTCGAAAACCTTCTTCCACCCCCATACAAAAAACAAAAAATAATAAAAAGCCTCGAGAAGCGTTCGGCAGGCAACCAAACCATCAACCCTCCAAGCAAAAATGCTGAACTTTATTTTTCTCTTGCAATTATGGAAATTTCTCTTAATTGGTTAATTAGAAGAAAAGCACTCCATTATCATGTTATGATGGTTCACTGATGGTGGTGGGATGAAATTCTCAAAGTATGATAATTTCATTCCATTAATTTTCATTGTATAAGATGTTTGTGTATCCAGCACCATCGCCGCCGCCGCCGGCCGCCGCCACATCCCCGTATCCCACCCAACCAATCCAGAGGACATCCTCCCTGAAGCGAGCTAGAGAACTATGAAGTGTTTCATTAATGTAATGTACGTTAATTAAAAGTTGGCACATAAGTTATTTATTGAAGACCTGTTTGCTCTCGATGAAGCTCTTCGGGTGAGTGAATATGATTCAACAGCTCTATAGTATAATATAGATGGGCCATGTGAATGAATAGATTTTGTGTCCATCCAAAAAATATTAGGGATACAAATAGGTGCTGTAGAATAATATAACCATATACATATATGCGGTGATTCATCAAATTTATTACCCGTGAACTTTTGGCCAACAGAAAATGGTTTGAGCGCTGTACACAAAAAATAGGGCCGCAGCAACGATATGTTTTGAATTTGTTTTTCAAATATGTTGAAAGTTTTATTTTAAATATAACGCTGCCCGTGTATTGTATGAGTTGAAATTTTTCATCTCAGTTGAACGAATATAATGGATACATTTAGGAAAAATAATTTATAAAAATCGTCCTTAACGATGTGAATCAAAGCCATGTTTCTATTCAGATATTTTTGTAAACGTAAACGCTACTTCGCCGAGCACGGATTGTGTGTTCTCTTTGTTGTGGAATATTTTTGATCTGCAAAATGTTCATATTTGAAAAAAGTAGCTAACCGAAAGCTATATACAGATTTGATTTTTTTTTTTTGTTTTTGATGATTATATTTTCAGCATGAACTGAAAACGACATTGTATGGAAATTGCTAAAAAAAAAAAATTATATTTTCATTTATATATGCAAAATATGATTTTCGTTTGGCTGAATGCTTTGCATTGAACCATAAATAATGATTTTGTTGATCACCATGTGCTAACAGCCAGAAAAATCAAAGCATTCGATTTGAAGAGAGCAACTAAACGTCGTTTAAAAGAAGCTTTTGAATAATAAATGAAGTTAGTACTTATAATAAGTTTTGTTTTGATACAAGTTATACGCCGAAATGGCATTTTTAGTAACCTACACTTGATAAAACCATTTATAAAAATTTATAAAAAAATACTAAATATTTGTCGCAATTTAAAAACCGTGTTAAAATACAATTTTAAGTTATTTTTCTTTTTTTTCAAATTTGCCTTGCTTGTAATTTGTTTTTAATTTATTGTATGTACAAATTATAATTTTAATTAGTTTTTTTCTTTTAAATTTACTTTAACAATTTTTGGAGATTAAACGAGCAAAAAATTAAACACAAATCTTTTTTTAAAACTTCAACTAGTTTAACCGAGGCAAAGACTCGCATATTCATAGACGAAAGATGCTACATATACTTATCTTAAGCCATAGGTTTACAATATGGTTTGCATATGTACAAAGCTAGCTGAGTTATTATCTTGCAAATATATGAACTATGTTTTATGTACACCACACGTCGTAAAGGACTACTTGCTATTACGGTATAGTTCTATAAGTTAATAATAAAAAGCTAGTTTCAAACTCAAAACATATTCAATTTATTTGTATGTAGCTGTGTGTCTGAAAGATTAAGAAATTTCTTTGTATTTATTTTACTGACCTATATTGCAAACAGCTCCCTGCAGGAAGATATATAAAAAAAATCGTTTAAATTAATAAGAATTTATAAAAACGATACCATTTAATCTTTCGTATTATTTGAAGGAGGAATCGATAAACTTCGTTTCATAAATAAACTTTTAAACTTTTTCCTCTCTTTTACCCGAAAATTTTACAATCGTTATTGAAAAAGTTTTTCTTTTCCAATAAAGGTTAATAAAGGTCAGTTAACCAGAAGAGAACGCAAATTCAAAAATATTTTTCATTAAGTCAAGTATTTCCTTCCATATTGGGATAGAATATGGAATTTAATATATTCCTTTAATATTGTGCAATATGAATCGAATTTAAATTTTGAGTTGACGAAGTCGCAGCAGGTTTTTGAAGCTTAACCTCTACAGAAGTACATATAATTAAGATTGTAGTTAAAAGACACAACCTACATGAATAGAGGTATGTATGCATACCAAGGGGATTGCGGTGATTTAATAATAATCGGTTCTTTACAAATATTTAAAAAGATGATTGTATTTTTATTAAAATAATTGGGTACACTGGGGCGTATGTGTAACATTATTTCTCGTAAGTATCATTAGTACATTATTTTGTGTAAATATAAAAATCCAACAAAATGGAACAAACACCATAATGCACCAGTAAATTGAACGTATTAGGTACGTACTTTTTGCAGCAATTGGGGCCGTGTGTCAACAATAACGCGCCGAATATTCTCTTCCAAGGTGTCAATCGTATTGGACTTATCTACGTAGACAAGCGACTTCACATATCCCCATTAGATCGCACGATCTTGGAGACCACGCCACAGGCCCATGCGCTGGCCAAAAGTTCGTTGGCTGTATGACATGTAGTGCCGTCTTGTTGGAACCAAAAGTCGTCCACATCACCATCCTCCAATTCAGGTACGGAAAAGTCATTAATCATGGCTCTATAGCGTTCCCCATTGACTGTAACATTATAACCGCCTTCATTTTTGAAGAAATATCCACCAATGATTCCCTCTGCTCATAGAGCACACCAAACAGTGACTTTTTGATGATGTAACGCCGGCGTCTCAACCATAGCTTGTGGATAATGATCACTCCAAATATGACAATTTTGCTTATTAAAGTAGCCATTCAACCAAAAATGAGCTTCATCGCTGAACAAAATTTTTTCGTGAAAATCGCGCGAACCGAACCATTATTTTGGTAATAAATTTGCACAATTTGCAAACGTTGTTCAGGAGTAAGTCTATTCATTATGAAATAGCAAACCAAATTGAGCATAAATCAAGTCACAACTGTCAAAAAGACCAACTTGGAAAAAAGGATTGCCAGATTGAAAACCATACGTCTAAAAAAACACCCTTTGGTCGGATTATAAATATTCAATTATATCTTTTTCATCGTATATTATCTTGACTTATCATTTTCTATAAAAAGCTTTCTGCCTGAATTCATAATATCCTATTATAGCTTGAACTTTGAGAAAATTATCCCAAAAGTAAAATTCTTGTTCAAGCAGCTTCAGTTTCAACAGTTCCAACAAAACAAAAATAAAAATAACATCGCTCGCTTTTTCCCACCATCACCATCACTAATCGGCGTCAAAGTTTCTGAGGTGGTATCATTTCAAATTATGCAAATCCCTCGAATCATGGGATAATGTGAAAGCGTTGGATTAAATTAACTTTAGACTAGGAGTTTCTGATTTTATCGAATATAATTTGCAATTTACCTCTTAAATCATTACTATAGTTTTTTTTTTTTTAAAACTGGTATCTATTTTTTCATATCTTTACTCAACAGTTCATTTTTTTGTAGCTTTAATATCGAAATGATAAACTATAATATTCTCAAAAAAGGGAGGGGGACGGGCTTGTATTTATAGTGATTAATATTAGAAGGTCTGTATTTACTCTATTGTATAACAAGGAGAATTTAAGACAAATAACAGCCAAGGCAGAGCAAATGCAGCTTTACACATATATATATAGAGAGAAAAGCTAAAAAAGAAAATTCAAATGAAAACTCTTTGCACCGGAAACACCCATACACCCTCAAAAACTCAGTTTAAGCCATGGTCGTGTGTCGGATAAAATTAGTCATGCCTGCTGTTGTTTGATGCTGTTAACGGAAATTCTTGGGTAGGTAATGTTTCTGCATACCCTGGGTCTCTGTATCACCTCTCAGGAGTGTGTGAACAAAAGTGAGAACTTTTTGGCTGAGTGGTTTAGCGAACTTATTATACGCCCGCACCTTCACTGCTCTCAAATAATTTGCATACGTAAAAGTTATAGTTAGTTATACTCGTACCTATGGTGTTAAATTCTTTGTGATGGGGTAACAGGAAAATGTTGTTTCCACTTTTAGCACAATGGCATTATGTTAAAATGGTATTTATTCTAAGTGAATTATGCTTGAGTATAGTAGGTACGATAGGGTTTTTGTGCCAATGCGTGAACACCTACAAATTACGTTTGAGGTAGGAAGGAAATATAGTATATCGACGTTAAACATAAAGACGCAGCGAGGGCCAATTTTTTCGGAATTGAGAAGCGAAAGCTGTTCAATTATTCTGTAGCAATTAACGAGTTAAACCTTCTTGAGGTTACTAGTACCTACATTTTTCTCATAAAATGGTTAACAACTCTTAAGTTATATCTGTTTTTAAGACAGAACTTTAGACGGCTGCCAGTCATAATTCAATAGTGAATATGAGATTCAATTCAGTCAAACTTCTTTATAGCGAACCTTCAAGGGAACACTTCGGAATTCGGGAATTGCTTCGTTATAGAGAAGCTTTATACAAAATTCCTTATAAATAAATTATTTTGTTTTTAAATACTGCAAGGGGAACAAA
The DNA here is from genome assembly GCA_932273885.2 of Leucozona laternaria. Taxonomy (NCBI): domain Eukaryota; kingdom Metazoa; phylum Arthropoda; class Insecta; order Diptera; family Syrphidae; genus Leucozona; species Leucozona laternaria. The sequence goes on along the minus strand of OW026368.1, from coordinate 114,410,753 downwards.
ATGAAATTCGCCATAGAGAGAATTACATTATAAAGAAGTTCGTTATAAAGAAGTTTGACTGTATATGTAAAACTGTGTTAACTATAAAAAATAAATAAAATAGCAATAATAGTTGATAACTTTTATTCAACAGGACGAAAATAAAATGCGTGCTACAAAAGATATATTAACTTCAGCTTTAAATTTTAATAAATTTATGTAAACATGCAAAATCAAAACATTTATACAATAACTTAAACCCACTACATACCTAGAGGGAAACAGTATAGAACATCTTCGGCGTAAAATATACGCCCAATACCGTAGCGACAGCCAGTTAAACAAGTGATATAATACCTATACATCGTCAGTGAGAGTGAAGATGGAACCTTCTTATAACAAAGGTAAGGGTCTTCATGACACTATAGAAATTGGTTAACTTTGTAACTCAGACCGTTGTCTTAAATGGAGGCGGTAAATGGCGTTACAAACCCAAACATATTTATTATATTCCCCTGTGCCATAAGGGCGGCTCACTATAGGCAACGATTTACGATTTTGTTCTTCGAATTGGCAGCCAGCCGAATCGCCATAAATCTTGATTTGTATGAAGCCAAATTAAGCAGAGACTTTCGTCAATTGTGTTAGAGTATATGAATTGAGTATTAACAAACACTCTCGCAACATGAAACCATCCTTAAAGACTAGATCGCGTGTCAAAGAAGTTTTATTTAGTTGAGATATTATACATACTTGGTACTATTGAGTTCGACAGGCGAGACCATAAGCGCAACAGCAAATAATATAAAATTCAAATCTCAAATGTGAGTTAGGTAAATCCGTTACAGTTCACTGCCAATATAGTAATAATATTTTCCAAGCGTTACATTTAGGTATTACGAAGAAAAATAAACAATAATATAATTCAAAATATAAATACCGTGCATAAAGCGTAGGGCACACATTATCCTTTTTAAAAATATTTCTAGGAAAATTTTGTACACGTGAAATATAAAGCATGGAGAAATATGTGCTGCTTTATAAAGAAAATTATGCCAGAATGAATATAAACGAAAATAAACGACGCCTTTCCAAACAATAAAATTACCAAGCAAGCAAATGTCGTATAGTCGACGTCATTTGGAGAACAATTTTGGTATCAAGAGAAGAATACAGGTAAAAAAACAATAACAAAGTATAAGGGATATTGACACAGCATAGGTGAAATAAAATGTAACGCATGCATACCAAAATGTTGTCCTATTCTTCTGGTTGTGAAAAGTACGAGAGAGTGGGGCACAGTTGAAAGCATTTTTTTAACTATTAGAATTGATAAAAATATAAATTGTAACCAAGTATAATTTATTTTGTTACTGCTTAGAGATATCAAGTTTGGTGACACAAATATTTGGAAAAAGTTAAGCAGGAGCTGCTGCTCCGATTAATTTTTAAAAATGTACTTTGATGCTTCCAAATATTACGGCTAACCGCATTCACATGCTGGTAAATGGCCCATTCTCAGATGTTCATTTCCAATTTCGATTACCGGAGAAAATTACAATTCGAGATCTCATCTTCGTGATTTGAATCTAAGAGAAATTGTACCGAACCGAGTAAATGTGGACTTTAATTTTCAACATGATATGTTTGGTCTGTGGAAAAACTATCTCTAAAACCTGATTAGTTAGGTAGATCAAACAACAAGGTAGAAGTTGGTTTGGAGTGCGCGAAGCACATTGGATCGTATTAAACAATTAGTATACCTATAGTTAAAAAGCACACAGAACGGCATGAACTTCATCTTTATTATAAACCTCACTAGAGTAACCTATAATAAATTTGGTGTGGGTAAATAGTAACTTAGGAACATATGGCTTAGAAGAAAAACTTGATTCATTTTCTGGGAAATTGTCCTTTACATGTCTTCACAAAAAATTTCAATATTCTTGCAAAAAGTTTGATGATTATTTGGAATTGGAATTGGCTGGGCACTGAAAAGTGTCCATCAGCCCTTTCCAATATTAAAGGCATCACAATTCAACATTAATCATTGTTTCCACAACTCTCCGCAAAATATTTTTTATTTAAAAACAAGAATAAAGTCCAAACAAACTCTATTTCACTCTACATAATTGTACTTTTATAACTCCAGCCTATAAATTCTGCATGATAACATCAAATAATATCTTGTATTGCATTTAGCTTGCTGATGCTTATAAGTGACCCCAAAGATCGTGTGTCATTGATAAAAACAAAGTATTTGAAACGTGAAATTCTGAAATTATTTATGTTGTAAATAAAATGTGATATACCTTATATGCTTTCAGAACAAAAAGTATATTTAACAACTCGGAATCATTGAATTAAAATAATAAAGGTACCTAAATATTTGGTATTGCTATGTACTTCTTGCCTAGATAAGCACGGTATATTATTTTAGGTTGTAATTCCTTATCATTAAAGAAGCGTACAGAATATTAATTTATTTTTACATATACGTATATATTGATGGTTAGGTAATTTTATATACAAGGTGGCGCAAAATTAATCATCAATTGTTTTTGAACTACTTTTTACTATATAAAAAAAAACATGATTTTGAGTGATGGAAATCTTTATGTGGACCTTTAAAATTCGTTCTATTAAGTGGAAAAGATGATATCCGTCAAGTGACTGCCGCCAGTGTTGATAAACTTTTTTTTCCGTTTTATCGGATTTTGAAATAATTTTGGAGGAATAAATACTATTGTTTCCCCAGTAAATTGAAGCAAGTGATACCTTTTGCTTGAAATAAGGACCTTATTGATTGATGTTTTAATTGATGAATGAACGTATTATTTTATCATGATTAAATTTTTCTTAATAAAATGTGCAACATAAGAATAGTTCGATAAATCCCTTTTTTCCTATAAGATTATTTTAGACTTTAAATTCCCACAAAAAGGGATAAATCCAAAGATCTGGCATCGCTGTACCCAAGGTTTTCCAAAGCCGAGTAACAAAAATGTGCAGAACTCCCTCATTGACACATCCAGTTTATCTATAGGTCCTTCGATATATCCCACAAAAGAAATTCTTGTCTTGCTCTTTAAAGTGTAAATGTGTCCTTTTGTAGTTCTTGGCTAGTTTTCGTTCAAGTTAATATTTTGTCTACTTTTTGCGGGAACCCTTTTTTTTTAAATGAAAAGCCTTCTGGTGTTTTGTGACACTACTGAAAAAGACTTTAAAGTGAGGAATATATACCAAAGCCACAATAAAATTGAAGAATAAAGTCTTATAACACTTTTATTTAAAGCGAACAAGTGAATACAAAAAAAAAACACACCTAATATTTTGATACCTACCTTTAACACGTGAAAATGTTAAAAAGTCAAAAGTAACACAAAAATTGTTTTTTGTTCGTTTGATTTTTTTTTCAGTTTGAATTGTTTTTTTTTCAAAATTTTTAAATGCAATATTGTTTCAACTATTAAGAAACACCAAATTGCAAAATTATAACAAAATCGGTCAAACTATGGAAAAGATATGTACGAATAAGACTATTTACTATTTTATTAGCAGAAAAAAATATACCTAATACGAATTATTCATAACAAAAATCGAGAGTTGGCTTTTATACAAAGAATTGCGAATTCTTCCTATGAGACATCTGTATGTCTTTAAAGTCTTAAAAGAGTTTTATAAACAAAGTGGTAATATTCCAAGCAGATATTCGCTACTTCACAGTTTACGTATAAGCAATTTGCATCTTGTTAATGTTCCAATCGCACGAAAAACTCATTTCTCTCATCTTTTTTACTTTTACAGCTCCGAAATTTTTCAATAAACTACCGCTATTTATAAAGAAAACTTATTCAGTTAGTTCATTCTTGAATAAATTAAAAGACTGGCTATTCACACTTGATTATGATTGAATTGAATCCTTCTTAAGAACCTCAACCTAATCTTGAGCCAAAATATGCAGTTTATATTCTCTTTTTTTTTTCTATTTTATTTATTATGCAGCTACCCATTCTAGTGGGGCTTAAACAAAAATTCGCATTTCCCGTCTAGGGAATCACATTAAAGTACTCTGTACCAAATTTCATGCAAATCGGATCACCCGTTAAGGCTCTAGCTCAAATTACAGTGGACGCACAGACGCACAGACGCACAGACGCACAGACCGACGGACGGCATGACGAAACCCACTTTTTTGGACTTCTCGATTATCGTAGTGTTAGTATTGATTACAACCTCAACATTTTTTTCTACACAAAGCCAATACTTGCCCTACAATATTTTGAATTGTGTTGCTGTACCCCCAACCATTAATTTATTTTAGACAAAAGAAACGCAACGCAGTTAGTTGAATTTAAGTGTTTTCAATTTTTATCTACTTACAAAAATAATTAAATTTATCATTTTTTTTTGCTTTATGATCCCAAAAAAATGTTAACTTTCTATCGAGTCTTTGGAAGTTCATTGAGAAAACTATGGAAAAAGGTAATTCTATCAACCTATCTATGTCTACCACCATTACTTGCAAGTGCCATTTTTGTTGATTGACTATAGGTACTTGAGATTTGATATCGTATGTCATAAAATATTTATCTGTTTTGCTTCAGCAATTGGTGCAGACTTGAGATGTCAGACTGATAGAGTACCAATTTCTCAATGGTTTTCTTCATAAAAAGTTTATTAAACTCAAGTTAATATACTAAGCGTCAGCAAGGAGCGTCGGCTCCAGGTCTGGAATGACATTACTATCCTGGTCCCCATTTGGTATAGTTCAAAGGAAGGAGGCAATAAAATTGCTAAGTCAATGGAAGATATACCCTCGGTTTCTTACACAGCCCACGTGTCACACGTGTGACATACGAGGGAGCTCAAATTACGACCAAAGTTAAATTTGATAAAATTAAAGATTTTTTTTCTTCTGCCCAGATATATTCATCGTTCTCATTTGGGGCAATATTTTTGTTTATTGACATTAAACCTTTCTCAAAATAAATAGGGTCGTGGGAGTGAATAGAAAATAATGACAAGGAGGGGCAAATTTGTTTTTCCATAGAACTGTACGGACCTCAAGTCGTGCTAACAACAATAAAAAGGAAGCTTGCAAATTGAACGCGGGATGACTGACACAGTCACACAGGATGATGGTGTTGAGTTTTGTTTCATATTCTTTCCGTGAACCGAACTTTCATTAGGTTTTTCATTTATACCTAGAATACTCTCATGTAGGTAAAATTGTTAAAAATGTTATGGTTCTTCTACCTTTCACCCATCTTTATTCTGAGCAATGGTTATTGGCCTTCTGTATGCGTTAAAAAAAAAAAAACGAGCTTATAAATATGGAGATTGAAGCGTGAATATATGTTATATAGGTATGTGTGTTTTTTTTTTTTTTGTCTTAGCTTGACGATATTGTGACGGTAATTTGGAAGTTTATGAGGAGTTTATGCGAAATTAAATAACTTTGATGGAACCATAGAAATGAGAAAACTGGGAAATAGGAAACAATTACGTTTATTTTTATAGATAATAAAATGAATAACTTTTAAGATATTTTTTATATTATATATAATATGTGACCTTTTGTTGAATATGTATTTGTTGGTTGGTATATAGGCTTCAGGTCATAAATGAAACAAGTTTTTTCCCGTTCACAACGTTTCGTCCATGATTATGGACATCTTCAGGTGAAAAAAGTGGTATCTATATTTGCATTGATTAGTACATAAAATAAAATGTTTGCAAAAAACATAAGGCGATAAATAACTTACATTAATTATTACATTAATACATTTTCAGAAAAAAACGCAATGGTTCTAAGAATAAACAAAAGTTGAACTTAACACTTAAAGCAAGACTCACAAGTAACAAAAATATAGTCAAAAGCTTGTAAACATGTTTCATAGATCTTGGTATCGCCACCTCTTCTCCAACAAATGTTTATATTGCGGACAGACGTTGTCCATGTCTGTTTTTCTATTCATCGTGTTGCATGTGTTGATCATGTGAAGAGTTTCGATTAAAAACCTCTTGTTTTGGTTCTCCTCTCTCTGAAGTACTTGGATCTCTTCATAGTTAGGAGTGTGGCCGTGTGAGAGACAATGTGCTGCCAGTGCTGTCTTCTGTGGTGCGTTAAACTCTCTAGATTTCAAAGCCAAAATTGAAGGCTTAGTTATTGAAAATGATGAAATCTTGGTGTCGTTCGACGTAATATCCCTGTTTACTAACATTCCATTGAAATTGGCCTTGGAGTTAATTAGTAAAAACTGGGAGAAATTAAAAGATTTCACTCTTATAAAAAGGAGCAAATTCATAGAACTTGTTCAGTTTTGTATCGTTGAAAACAACTATCTGGTTTATGGTAACAAGACCTACCAACAGCGAGATGGCATGCCCATGGGCAACCCAGCTTCGCCAATAATAGCAGATATCATTCTTGAGGAACTCCTAGAAAACTGTATTGCAAAATTGGCAAACAAACCAAGAATAGTTACGAAATATGTGGATGACCTCTTCGCCATTATCAAAAGAGCTGATGTAAACTCGACATTAAACGTTCTGAACAGTTTTCACAGCAAAATACAATTCACGTATGAAACTGAGACTGACAATAGACTACCATATTTAGACACTGTCATCATCCGAGAAGAACGTGGTTTAAAAACGGATTGGTTTCAAAAACCAACTTCATCGGGAAGACTGATAAATTATACATCTCAACACCCAAAAAACACCATCTTCAACACCGCCAACAATCTCATTAATAGAGTTTTATCAATTAGCGACGAGAAATTCCATCAGCAAAACATAATTATAGTTGAAGAAATTTTAAAGAAAAATTCATTTCCCGAAAAATTAATAAAATATTTAGTAAAACAACAACAACAAAAACAACAAAAACAACAACAACCAGAACAACAAAACTTTAAATACAAATCCTTCACATACATACAACAAATAGCAGATAGGTTCAAATATGCAAAACTTTTTGACACAGAAAAATACAAATTAGCGATGAAATCTACTAACACGACGTCACAAATATACACTAAACTTAAAACAAAAACGGACATTATGGACCATTCTGACCTTGTTTACAAAATAAATTGTAAAGGAAATCCTAACGAAGAATGCAACCAAACTTATATAGGAACTACGAAACAAAAATTAAAAAAGAGACTTATAGGACATAAATCAGACATAAAAAATAACGCACCACAGAAGACAGCACTGGCAGCACATTGTCTCTCACACGGCCACACTCCTAACTATGAAGAGATCCAAGTACTTCAGAGAGAGGAGAACCAAAACAAGAGGTTTTTAATCGAAACTCTTCACATCATCAACACATGCAACACGATGAATAGAAAAACAGACATGGACAACGTCTGTCCGCAATATAAACATTTGTTGGAGAAGAGGTGGCGATACCAAGATCTATGAAACATGTTTACAAGCTTTTGACTATATTTTTGTTACTTGTGAGTCTTGCTTTAAGTGTTAAGTTCAACTTTTGTTTATTCTTAGAACCATTGCGTTTTTTTCTGAAAATGTATTAATGTAATAATTAATGTAAGTTATTTATCGCCTTATGTTTTTTGCAAACATTTTATTTTATGTACTAATCAATGACCACTTTTTTCACCTGAAGATGTCCATAATCATGGACGAAACGTTGTGAACGGGAAAAAACTTGTTTCATTTATGACCTGAAGCCTATATACCAACCAACAAATACATATTCAACAAAAGGTCACATATTATATATAACATATTATCGGAGGGCACGCCGAATCATCCAACATCGACAAATAGTCAATAATAACATCACCACTATAATACAAAATGGCATTCTATAAAAGTATGAGGGATAAGTACGGGAATAAAATATGCAACACTTTGAAGCAACATAAAAAACTCAGCATTACGAAAGTTAAAACAACAGCTAGCCGCAATTTCCTACTTAGATGCAGAAGACTAGGACTAATACCGAATTTCATCACTAACACAATAACAGACTTTGAGAAACTTCTACAACAGGATCTTGGTAGAAAACACCCCTTATTCACCACTTTACAAAAAACTAAGTATAACTTCCATTGTAAAATTCTTAATATATTCATTTCTGCAAAACACCAACGCATATCCTCTGTGACTAAATGCATAGCAAACACCCGAAATGCAATAGGGTCCAACCTAACAGAAGAAGAGTATTCAAGCTTTCTTCACCATGAAAATATTAATACTAACAACAAAAAAGAAATACAGAACCAAACACATGACAAAAAACTAAATGCATTAAAACAGAAGATGAGAGAAAAATATAATTTACGATTAAATGAGAAATGGTTTGTAAATAAAACCAGTGTTGTCATACCTGTTGACATTCAATACCTACTTTCACTTGGACCAAAGTACGCGCTACCTAGTACAATTCACTCCTCTTCTAATACTCTATTTAAAATAATTGCTGATGGCGAGTCCTGCATAGACACTATTACTGACAATGATGCAAAGGAAAAGGCAAGAGCAAATTTTGCAAATATGCTGGACAACTGTATGGATAAGAGAAAATTTAACGATTTTACTAAATACGTTACACAAACTTTTAACGAAACAAGACATTTTCTTAAAAAACATAGGGAAATATACATTGTATCGGCGGATAAAGGGAATGTAACAGTGGCTATATACAAAAGTGAATATGACCAAAAGATGAAAGAAATGATGGAAGACAGGAAAGTATACTGGCCAATGAGGACAGACCCAACTAACAGATTACAAGATACGAATAATAAATTTGTCAAATATCTATTTGACAATAAAATAATTAATGAAAACGAAAGACAAAGAATGACGACGTATAATCCTGTTGCGCCCAGAATCTACGGTCTTCCTAAGATCCACAAACAAGGAATGCCGCTCCGCCCCATCTGTTCGTCTGTCAAGGTCCCGTGCTACAATCTAGCAAAATATTTAATATCAATTTTGAAAAACTTAACTTTGGACTCTGTATACAATGTTAAAAACTCTCTAGATTTCAAAGCCAAAATTGAAGGCTTAGTTATTGAAAATGATGAAATCTTGGTGTCGTTCGACGTAATATCCCTGTTTACTAACATTCCATTGAAATTGGCCTTGGAGTTAATTAGTAAAAACTGGGAGAAATTAAAAGATTTCACTCTTATAAAAAGGAGCAAATTCATAGAACTTGTTCAGTTTTGTATCGTTGAAAACAACTATCTGGTTTATGGTAACAAGACCTACCAACAGCGAGATGGCATGCCCATGGGCAACCCAGCTTCGCCAATAATAGCAGATATCATTCTTGAGGAACTCCTAGAAAACTGTATTGCAAAATTGGCAAACAAACCAAGAATAGTTACGAAATATGTGGATGACCTCTTCGCCATTATCAAAAGAGCTGATGTAAACTCGACATTAAACGTTCTGAACAGTTTTCACAGCAAAATACAATTCACGTATGAAACTGAGACTGACAATAGACTACCATATTTAGACACTGTCATCATCCGAGAAGAACGTGGTTTAAAAACGGATTGGTTTCAAAAACCAACTTCATCGGGAAGACTGATAAATTATACATCTCAACACCCAAAAAACACCATCTTCAACACCGCCAACAATCTCATTAATAGAGTTTTATCAATTAGCGACGAGAAATTCCATCAGCAAAACATAATTATAGTTGAAGAAATTTTAAAGAAAAATTCATTTCCCGAAAAATTAATAAAATATTTAGTAAAACAACAACAACAAAAACAACAAAAACAACAACAACCAGAACAACAAAACTTTAAATACAAATCCTTCACATACATACAACAAATAGCAGATAGGTTCAAATATGCAAAACTTTTTGACACAGAAAAATACAAATTAGCGATGAAATCTACTAACACGACGTCACAAATATACACTAAACTTAAAACAAAAACGGACATTATGGACCATTCTGACCTTGTTTACAAAATAAATTGTAAAGGAAATCCTAACGAAGAATGCAACCAAACTTATATAGGAACTACGAAACAAAAATTAAAAAAGAGACTTATAGGACATAAATCAGACATAAAAAATAACGCACCACAGAAGACAGCACTGGCAGCACATTGTCTCTCACACGGCCACACTCCTAACTATGAAGAGATCCAAGTACTTCAGAGAGAGGAGAACCAAAACAAGAGGTTTTTAATCGAAACTCTTCACATCATCAACACATGCAACACGATGAATAGAAAAACAGACATGGACAACGTCTGTCCGCAATATAAACATTTGTTGGAGAAGAGGTGGCGATACCAAGATCTATGAAACATGTTTACAAGCTTTTGACTATATTTTTGTTACTTGTGAGTCTTGCTTTAAGTGTTAAGTTCAACTTTTGTTTATTCTTAGAACCATTGCGTTTTTTTCTGAAAATGTATTAATGTAATAATTAATGTAAGTTATTTATCGCCTTATGTTTTTTGCAAACATTTTATTTTATGTACTAATCAATGCAAATATAGATACCACTTTTTTCACCTGAAGATGTCCATAATCATGGACGAAACGTTGTGAACGGGAAAAAACTTGTTTCATTTATGACCTGAAGCCTATATACCAACCAACAAATAGATATTTTTTATAGTTTTTGGTTATTCCTCAAGGTTCCTAGGTATTATTGCAGATTGCTGTGATGCAAATAAGACACCAATTTGCTTAGCAAGGGAAATTCTTCTGAACATAATCTTTTTCAGACAGTTGAAATGCAAGTTGAGATAGATAACTATTTGTTTCATATGAAAAACTTGTTCAATTATTATGTCCTTTTGAATGCTCTGAGAGGTAATGGAAGTCTTTCTTTTTAATTTTGGCGGAAACGACTTGTTTCACATCAAACTCAAAATAACTTCATTGGTGCGACAAGAAAGATAGCCTGGGTAAGAATGTTTGACTTAATACATTATTTCCAGTTGAACGAAGAATCAAACTGTATATCAGTCTTGAAAGTCTATTTTTGCATGCAGATATACCTCATACAGAGACGAATCTCAACCAACCTTAACTCGAAAACTTTCATGATGCTCCTTTTTGTTTTTCTTATTAGGTATGTACTTGTACATACATATGTGCTAATCCTAAAAGCACATATATCTAGCCCATGCCACAATTGTTTTCATTCCTTTCTTTAAAAACAACTCGAATTCTTGATTATGTTTAATTTACATACCGGAAAAATATTTTCTACATTTCCCCATCAACAAAGTTTGACTTTTAATTACAATCCATGAACTGGAAAGTAATTTCGGTCTTATAAGTCCCCGTTGAGAGAAACAAGTTTTTATTTAAGTCTTGTTAGTTACTAGTTTTCTTCTGGAAATTTTTTGGTTTTTGTTTAAGCTTTTATTTTTATAACTAATTGCTAATTCTTAAGCAACATTGTTATGGAATGAGATGTGTATGTTGAAATTTGGAATTTATTGTATGGGACGTAAGGGTTATCTTATTTACTTGATGTGATATTGGTCAGAGAGCTTTAGAGCCAATACACAGTTGATATTCATGGCACTCATGCATGGGTTTTTGCTTGAGTTTGAGTATAAGAACGATGTTATTTAAACTCGAATGCTTTTATTAACAAAATACTTCTATAGAAGGAAGAGAATTTATTTCTATGAATTTCAAATTTGTGGAGTACGATTCCGCAAATTTCTTTTAGTTTTTTTTCTTTTAAAAAAAAAAACTGAATGAAATCTATTTTTTAATTACGCTCAGAGATCTTTCAATGTTTAGTTACCGAAAAGCAAAACAAATCAAAATTGTAATTTGTAGTTGGAGGATATCGCTTCCGAGTATACCTATGTGACCTAGGTATGTGTATGTAAACGCTGTGGATTCAGGTAGGTAATTATATAAGATAAATATATATACGATCAGTAAGAGACTCCCATATATAATAATACCGGAAGCCAGAGTTTGGGATGGTGAATATTTGTCAGTATGGTTCAGTAAGAGGATGGGAGTACAGCAAGGCTGTCTACTCAGTCCACTGTTAGTTGTTTTAAATCTAGAACTATCCAGAGTAGTAGTGTTAAGAAGGGAAGGTGCGGGCGATTAAGTTATTATAGGAAAATTAGAACCTTAACAGAGAACGTTGTTGACAAAAATAAATATCTGGAAGTTAGTCTTACTCATGGATGAAGTCTGATGGACCACTTCAAGGATCAATCGAAGCAAGCCAGAGAGAGTTTTAACATCACATGGAACCGTTTCCATAGCAAATTAATAAAGATGTTTAAATCTTTTTGAGATCAAAATATTCAAAGCTGTAGCCAGATATATCTTAGGTTATTGAACACAAATTTAAGTATACTTAGAGCAATATAAGGAGGTATACTTGTACTTCAATTCTCTTATAATTATTTTATTATTATGTATTTCAATTCTCTTATAATTATAGTATTGCACAGTTTTTAGCCATATTATTTCTTATGCACTTGTCTACACATTGAGGTTAATCAAAATTTTGAATTGTGCTAATTTTTGCTCCTTTACTTAACTATGCCCATGGCACGTATCCTGCTCAATGCCCATGTCATTATAAAAATCTAAAATTCCATGATTCAATCGGAATAGCATAGAAACAAATTAACAATGACCTAATTATGTATTCACTTTCAATAGACATCAGAGATGATAAATCTGTGAAATGAATAAACGCTAAACGAAGAAGAATTTCCAAATTGCTTAATCAGTAAAATTAAATTAATTGGAATCAAACTTCACTAAGCTCAAATTCATTTGATTGATTAAATGCGGCAATTTGCAAGAGGACACAAAAAGGATTCTCCAATTTAATGTCACGAAATTGATTTTCTTAGGAATTCTCCATTTTGATTGTTTTTGATCTCTATTGTGCGCAGAACGGGAGTAGCGATAGTGATGTTATGTGATTTATTGAAAATTTAAAGAAATATTTCCCTATAGAAAACAGAAATTGAACTTGAGTCCATTTAAAACTGGTGATGGTGGCTTCATTTTCTTTCCACGATTAACTCAATTTTCTAATAGACAAAAATTTAAGCACTCTTCGTTAAATAAATGTACATTTAAATCATTTAATTTCTTTTTATATACAGTCCAGGGTTCCAGAGATTGGCCTGAAGATGTTTGGTTTTAAATTTGCAAATGTCTATCAGTACAATCTGTATAGGGCTAGCGTTGGAATATTGCATAGCATTATAAGCGTGTATGCGGCTATAATTCAGTAATTCCCGATATTGAAAATATATTTTTGTTTCAAATCATACTCTCAGGATTAACAAAAATATATTAAGGGTATTCATGCAACGCCGGAAAACCCGGATAAACCTTAGAAACCAGATAATTTTATCTCCGTAGAATCGAACTGTCAAAATTTGTATGGGAATATTTTTCTGCAGATCTGATAAATTTATCTCATCAATTTGTTGCGGAAAGCGTAAATATAATCCTGATAAAATTAGAAATGACATTTGTGGTGTGTTTGGTGTGACATTTTACAAGACCCAAGCGGGGTTCATGCAAACGTCCTGCGGAAGGATATATTTTTCTGGTTAGCTCTACTTTGTTATAATGTTATAGAACATAATCCCTGATGAAATATTTCATTCCATCAAGAGATAGGTTTTAAGTTTATAATATGTTTCAGCTTCGGTAGCATAAATGTAATGTGTACTCCTTTCATTATAATTTTATACGCTTTCAGATCATCTTATATAGTGGGATAGCACAAAATTTAATTCGATAGCTGGTCCTGGGGTTGGATATCTTCTCTTCATTAGATGAAATTCGTTTGACGTAATTATTAGACGTGACTTCACCCGGCAGCTATATATTTCATACAACACCATATTTGGCTTAATGGGATTTAGTCTAGAGTAAACATTTTGTTATTATATGAAGTGGACAAAAAAACCGTCACGTCGGTCGCCGTCCATTGTATCAGAAAATATTATCTACATGAGAGGGATTGCCTTTGAATTGGGGTGTGCTTAATGTAAAATTTCAGTTTCATGTGATGACATACAATACCTGTTGTTAATTCTTACGTCAAACCTCATAGAAATCACACTTATCCAGTACCCACCTCTGTCATATCCACGATGAATGTTTGATTATATGTCATTAACAACTACGAGTACACAACTTGCCAATTAAATATTTCAAACTTCGTTCTTAAACATGGAGTGATGGAGCTCTGACTCTGGAGCAGTATTATGGGTTCAAAATGGAGAAAACAGTATTAATTTGCAGATCCCTGTTGCTGTCTAATTATAAATTCCATATTTCCCAAAAAACTTTTTGCTTGTTTTGCGATGGAAACATGCTTCCATGATAAACATCATCATAATACTATAATGTGGCGTGTAGTAAATTTTTGTTGATGATGCTGTTGTCGAAATGGAGCTAAATAAAAAACATATACACTGAGCAAAAATCAACAGTGAAAGACTGTTTAGGGGAGGATAAGGCAGATTCGACACACTTATACTGTAAACTTCCTCCCTCTACAACTTTTTTGAGATTGCATTGGTATTAAAAGTGCTTTAGAAATTGTTCTAAAGACATTCACAAATCATGAAGATTTTACTACACCCTAATACATAGATACCTATAAATAATATAAATATTTTACAAAACTACCTCCAAAAGCCAAAAGTGCTTGTATCTAAACAAAAGAAGTCTTTTTAATCTTGCTTAGGTTATATTTTCGGACATGCCCAAGGAAATATCAAAGTTTTCTTTTTGTACATTTTTTATAAAATATCCGTCACGCACTGTGGGCTTGTTTTTGAGTGAAAACCACAGTGATATTCAGCAGATTTTCGCAAAAAATTATTTAAGTATGATATGTATTCATACTCTTCAAAATGAGGAATTCAGCTAACTATAGCCGATATTACACTGTCATACAATTATACAGGGTGTCCCGTAAATAATGGATAACCTTGCAATGGGGTAATGCTGGACTTAAGACCTTTCAGAAAAAAATATAAAAAAAATTATTGCCATTGTGGGCCCAAATTTCCTGGCCTTTTTTTCATAAAATTTTAATGAATTACGGCTTTACTCAAATATCTGACCATTGCGACCACAAGTGAATGATTCTTTCTGTTTTTTTATAACATTTTAAAATATCTGAACTATACTGACACACCCATTTGTTTAAAAAGGTAATTTATGCATTTGCCAAATATTGATAAAGAAGAGGATTTTGTTTTATGAAACATTTGTAATTAAAATATCTTGGAACGTCCACTTTTTGGGGCGGTTTTGACCAAATTATTGTTTCTCTGGCTTTTTTGAAAGTAAATCGTTCGTATGACTTTTTAATAAATAAACTATTATAATAATGGGAGTCGAATTTAAAATTACAAATAATCAACAGATCATTTAATATAAATGTCACTTTGCTATATACAATATACATACATATACATATATATATTTACATACGAATAAGTGTACTCCATCCAATGACCGTTACAGCATAAGAGCGATATCTTTGATTTGCAGTGATGTTGAATTTGAATGGTTCACCATTCAAGAAAACATTAACAAATCTTTGCATAATATGCAATCTTCAAATGAAAGAAGACACATTCCACTTTCTGGCAATATGTACAATTTACAAAGACTGAAGGCTTATTTACTTTCGGAAAATTGTCATTAACAATGGAACAAACGAAGAACATCCTTAACGGGTATCATTGAGACAGCTATCTCTTATAGGAATAATATTTTAACTGATTTTTTTTTTTAAACAGCACTATGTCATGTTTTTAAAATATCCTAATTATATCTTTTCTTTTTTTTAAGATTACTTATAGATTCAATTTTAAACTTTTAAGCGCTTCAATCAGGCAGACGGCAACGCCATTGCCAATTTAAATTATTGTTATTTTATATTGTATCTTGTAATGTTTATCTTGAAAATTGAAAAAAATTAAAATAATTTATAAATTCTAAATCGAATCAGACGAACAAGTGCCTTAGCTCAAGTTATGAACATTATTTGCATTTTCCCTCTCCTTTCGAGGGTTTTCTTCGGGGTAGGTAGGTATATTCAAATAGGAGGGCATTGAATACTTTTCAATAATAATGACCTTTGTAATGAAATGTCTACAAAAAGTCGAAGTGAGCCAATAGAACTAACATAGCAGTTTAATTTTTCCAAACTTTTTAACAAATAAAGAAAACTGTCGCCTCCTAATTTTTTATAGAAGCATTTTACTTTCCGCACACAAATTTTAATACCATGACTACTAAATTTATTAAGGCTTTCGAAAAAGAAAAATCTAAAGAGAATGAAATATATAACAATTGAGCTTTCAAAGCCAGTATCAAATATCAATTCACCGTTTTCAAGAGGGATTGGATTTCTTAACGAAAACAAACCTATATAATCACGACCCCATTTAAAAAGGATTTCCATTTTAAATGCAAAAATCGTTGTAGGAAAAAACACAAGACTTCAAAAGGGCTTTCTTTCTTTCTTTTTTTGTCTAGATGTCTATGAATATAACGCGCACAGTTAGTATAATACATTATAATTGGCAGTGGATTGGGTAAAATGGTTTTGTTTTTCTTCACTTTGAATTTGATATGATTTCAAATAGACAGGCGATGTCATTGTTTGAATTTTAAATGGAATCTGGAATTTGCATAGATTAAAAGAGAAAACAATTGAAATCAGAAAAAGGAACTCAATAAAACACTTAAAAAATCGATAGAAGATATAATTCTTTGCGAAGCTATGAAATCTTTAAAAAAGGAAAAAGCAGTCAAAATAAAGAAGTATGTATGCATGAAGGTATATTACAAAATTAATAATTGTTCGTAACTTATGTACCAGGAACATGAATTAAAATTAGACAATTACAAATTTAAGTTAGTCTAACCGAGCAAAACTTACAAAAAAGCAAGAAATCCTAGGCTGCACCACTTCTTTTAGTATTTTCCCAAATCTACGATACCAAATTATCTCCTAAATTATTCATGTGTTCAGATGACATACATGCCCATTACATCACTAACGAGTTCCCTATAAAACCACAACTCCATCGACTGTCTTTTGTTCCTCTACATCATTACCAAGGCAACCTTGCAAAGCCTTAGTTGGCAATAGTGACGGCATTCTCATCACTGAAGACTAAAATAATTGTTCCCTGCAAATCAATGGTTAGCCGTTAGCTATCAAAACCAGCAATAAATCCGTCTCAGTTTGATAGTCATTATTTCGCTTGACTATTTGGTTGTTCAACACAGAAAACATTTGAAGTGAAGCATCCAGCATTCATACATACAATTTTCAATAAATTGCTTCCTTCAGAAAAGAGCATTGCATCATGCAGTATCGGCAAACACACACATCGCATAGCAACGCGTACAAAGGGATCCTTCCGCTGCTATTGTCATCATTGTAAGCACAACGAACAGTTTCCCCATTACCATCACTATATAGATTCAATAACAAGGACCTTAGGTAGAGCGAGGAGTCCTTGTGCTCGATTCAATTTAAGACTTCATATTAGAGACATCCATCATTCTCGTTCTATGTCGTATTGGTATTGTGTATGAATTTGGACTGAAACTGAACATCGTCGTTATTATCCTCTTGATCATATAAATGCATAAGGACCAACAAAACATCTACTCCTTGTCATAAGCACGATTATTTATGAACAAGTGAGTAGAGTATAGTTATTGCAAAGAGTCCTTCAACTCCTTTCCCCGCATCATTTTCCTGAACAGGGATTTAATATACAGCAGTCTTTGGAAATAACACATTCCATAGGCTTTTCCCCCCACAGCTCAAATGGGGTGTTGCAGAAACCCATTTGTTGCTATCTACTTATGCAACCATTTGTACAATCGCATCACCGACAAGACGATGGCTTCAACAAACCGGTCTGTGACGTTTGAGGCTCTTTAAGAGCCCAATACTGTAGGTGTTGAATAAATTCATGGTTTTGGGAGGCTGTTGTTAATAGACGAGATTGATAAAAAAAATGCGACCAGTAATGGCTAGGAGCACTTAACGTCGAATGAATCTGAAAGCGGTGATTTAAAAGTCCATTAAGTGTTGCATAAGGAAATGAGAACAAGCTTTTTAATGTTTGTTTTTTTTTTAATTTCAGCATAAACGTATAAAGCTACTTCAAATGCAGTCAGGGAGTTGGTGGCATACAAGATATCGTTGGTGTAAGTTGTAGTTTACATTTTGAAATGTCACTTTTATAATGTGTCATTCGATACAGTATCGGTAAATTAGGTTAAAAAAAATGGTGCCGCGACAGCTCGTGTCTAGTGACTTACAACTTTTAACCTATGTGGTATGAATAAATCTCACAAACTAATAATCGCGCTTTTCATAGGGTCTGTAACCAAATCTTGCAAATTAAAATGTTTCCAAATTACTCTAAAATCTCACAATTTTGAAACCCCGCTTTTTACAATTTGGCAAATACAAAAACCCAGAAATTAAAATCTCGCATTCGAAAACAATAACAATGAAATGAAGTCCAGCATTTTGGACTCTATAACTCTATTGCACTTTTAAGAGTCAGGCAGGCACATAAATGTGAACAGTTTTCTTAGACAACAGCGCACCTTTGGCACGCTGCGTGTGTTCCAAGGATAAGACCCCCTTTTCGGGTGCTCACCCCGCTTACACAACTTCGTTGCTTATTGTATATTCAGTCGGCAAGCCAGGCACATACATATGTCAAAAGTTTTGTTGAACAGTGATATGCGAGCTTTTAATTTTCGACATTTTTTCGGTGCAATATGAAAATGCCACGATGTTTAAAGCGGGATTTTTAATTGCGAGCTCAAGAAAAGCTGATTTATTGACTTGCAAGATTTCGATTTTAGAGATTAAAAAAATGCGATATATAGTTATTCGAGATTTTGATTCGGGAGATCTCGTATTGACCTGCTTTTCATAATCTCGGAACTACAAAATCCCTCATTTAACAATCTGGCATTTTCCTCTCGCACACAAAAATCTCGCAACTATCATACGAAGTTTTGCCAATATAAATCTCGCATACCGTTATTCAAGAAAACTGCTGACATTAGCGCCTGCCTGACGAATGAACATACTCTAAGAGGATCATGGCCACCAAGGTATACTCTTGGGCTAGAAAACTGTTGAGTTAAGTGCCTGCCTGTCCCTCAAAATTGCTATACAGTCCAAAATGTTGCCCCGCATTTAACATCATTGTTAATTTTTTTTTAAAACGTGATTTTAATTTTCGAGATTTCAGTTTACGGATTATTGTTTTTTTGTATTTGCAAGATTTTGAAAAGCGGGATTTTGTATATGCGAGATTTCCAATGCTAAATTTCATAACCAAGCCGCCAAATTTTAAAATTTGAATGGTAATGATTTTTCGTTTACTGGGCCAAAAAATTATTTGTGAACTCCATCTAGTTAAGGTAGTGCGCAGTAACCAAGATATTGGAATAAAATATTAGTTGCTGATGATCTTGGCTCCGCAGTAGGTATCATTACTGGACACTCTTTAACATGTGAGCACGCTACGAGGCTTGGATTATTTAAAAATGATTTCTGTAGAAGATGTATGAATGGGGAAGAGGAAGAATCCATTCCTCACCTTGTCTGTACTTGTCCTGCTCTATCCTAACCACGTTAACTCCATTTCGATGATTACTACATAAACAAACCTAGTGATCTGGCAAAAGGCAAATGTTGACCGGAGCGTGGTAAAACGTGTAGGGATAAAAGTTCCTATAGATTCTTGTGGTATCACAATGGACCAACTCAAAGTCTAAGTGTGTCAAGCATCTTGATCTATACAGCCAACTTTACCTAATCTAACCTAACGTGCCTGTATAGTATATACATCATATGATGCATGTTAGCCAAACTTTTCCTTTTCCTTCAACATATCCGATAATAATATTATTCTCCAGCATAAATAAAACGAAACCATATTACAACTGCCATCAACTCCTTAGCTATTGAAAAATAGGTATTCTTGTTTTAAGAACGAGGAAGGACAATTTCAATTGCAACAGTTTAAGTGCAGATGCATTTGTCTTGTTGTGATTATTTTAAAAGAAATTATGAAAAATGCATTAATGTCATGTTAACATAATATATCTACATCTTGCAATGTTCTTAATCTAAATGAGAGTTCAGCCTAGATTTTTCAAAAATACCTCCCTCAAAGTCTTAGGGTCCTTTGCTTTTCTGGCAAATATGAGTACTTAGTTATGATTTAAACAAATTCCAGTTTTATCTTCAACGCAGCAGCTACTTAGAATCCAAATTTTCCTCCATTCTTGACCAGAAAGTAACTATTTAATTATTAAAATTGAATACCAAATAGGGCGAAAATTTTATTTTAGGATTCCTTCTAGAGGCAGCTGCGCCAATCCACCATCCTGTGGAATATGATCCTAATCTGAAAATTGATTACCTCAGCCCAACTAGCTGGAAGTATATCTGTTAACCTGATCCTGTTTATTTCCCAGGTATTTTTCGATATTTCCCATACTGGCGCAACTGCGCAGGTGTATTTTGTTTGGAAGTACCTTCACGTAAATTCGGATTTTTGCTACCCGGTGTTCGTAATTAGCTTAATGAGTCTCAAGAATTTCTAAATTGATTTACTATGCAAAGGTGTTCTACCGCGTCATGAGATCCATTCAGTTTAAAAGAGTTAGAACACCAGAGAAAGGGTGACCATATGCCTCAGATTGAAACTTTGGTCCAACAGAGTTTTTTGGGACATGGTTTGACATATAGAGATGCTGTCAGTGTAATTTGGGGAAGATATCAGTAGACAATAACACGTTTTAACAAATTTGTCTATAAGTCAAAACACGGTAAATCAAACTTATAGGACCTCCACATTTGAAAGACGAAAATAACAAATTGACAAAGCCCATGTGAGATCACTGCTATATTGAATCCGCTATTTTGAATCAGAAGAAAAATATTTGTCCCTGTTTCCGGCGTACGTCCCTATTTTTTCCTAGCCTTACATTATTATTTGTTTTATACAAAATACAACACGTTTTTATAAGTAACTAAGTAAGCCTTTATGAAACTCACCATTTTGTGTGCGGGGTATGGAAAGTGTTCTGTTATTTTGCATACGTTTTGAATAACAAATGATAATTGTGTCAATTGTGAGTGGAAAACCCAGTGATGGTATATTTAACTCTGTTCTATTAGCAACTGATACCTATATGAAATTACATAGCGTCAGCACCGCAAAGTGCAACGAGACTTAGTTGCTGATTATGGCCACATACGAACCAAGGTGAACCAAGTGAACTTGAGAATACTAAAATGATAGTTATCTCTCATTTAAATTTTCGTAAAACAATTTGGACTCAATCCAAAGGATTTAATGTAACCACTCTGTATTCTAATCTGGAATCGATGCCATCTGACAAAATTAGATAGAAATAAGTAGGTGGGTAAGGAAAAATCTAAAAAACCTGACTTTGATTGTACGAATATCTTATGGTAACTTACAGTTTGATTTCATTGAAATGAATGCCAGAATTTTATTCGTTAAACTTATTATTTGTATATCCTCAACAACCGAATTCAAGGACAAAAATGGTAATGATAGTTTCAAGTGAAAACGCACGTTCTGTAACAATACCATGAGCTATATGGAAATCATTATGTATATTTATATTCGTATGCAGCATCAGGATAATGTTACAAAAGTAATTTTACAATGAAATAATATAATGTGTTACCTACCTATATGACAGTCAACATGAATGCCTTCAGATGTCTGATTTAAAATTTATTGATATTAATGAAGAGTTATAAGCTAAGCTGTACTGTACAGCTCTTCTCAGTCGTGTTTACACCGTTGAAATCCCTACCGGATGATTTTTAATAGGACTTAACTTAAACCAGGATATTTCATGCCAGAAACCCATAGGTACTATTCGTGGAAACTCCAACAAAACTTTGATTTTATCTTTTTAATTATATTATGTGCTAAGTACATAAGATACAATTTAATACTTTCTTAGTTTCTTGTTATGATTTGAAGTGCATTTAGTTTCAAATAATTTAATTCAATTTTAAACTTTTTGGCCTTTATATTTGATCAAATTCCATTAATATTCTCAAATTTCTCAAAAACACACAATATCCTTATTTTGAATTCAAGAATAATGAGTAAGGTGTGAAATTCATAATAATAAGCCGAAGGAGTAACTCAAATAAAAAATTGTACTATAACCATCCACACAACAATCAACTTGTTTATATAAAGCTCAGAATAATCACTCCTCCTACACATATATCACTCCTCACCTCATGTCCTGAAAACTTACATCATTGACTGCAAACTGATGGCAAAAGTCCTCGCTCGTCCTATTCTGAATATGTATCACACTTAAAAGTTAAAACGCCTGTCCTGGGGCTGTGCATTCAATCTCAGGTTTGAATAAACGTTAACTTTTGAGAAAACCCATAATTCGAATTTCTCATATCTATTTCCAAAAAGGGAAAATTGAAAGAGTGGTTCATTTTTTTTTTAAACTTTGTGAATTTGTTTCAAAAAGACAAGATAGAGAGTAGGTAAGGTAGCCTCACTCTTCCTCTCTAGGGGATTTTAAATGCCAGGAAAATATATTTCATAAGAATCCTTTATGCAAATATATCCGGACATTAAAGCCAAATCTTGTTTATGGAAATTGAATCCTGTCAAGTGTGTCTTATTGAATGGACTCACTATAGTACACTTACCAATACCACCACTGACCTCTTTTAACTTGATTCCATTGGTTGTCAAGTCAATCTTACCTTGATATATTTTATAACGTCAAGATGACTCGACTATAGGTAAATATGTATGTATGTACTAGTACTAGGTATATGTAATAGCTATGAACAAATCATGCTGTATATTGTATACACATTTGCTTGGTTACAAATTTTAATAAAACATGAATTTATATTTGATTGATTGAACAAACTGTCTGCCTGATTGAGCAAATATGTCTTGTCCTTTTTTCATTCTGTAAACTAAAAGTACAGTATTAGAGCATAACTATTTCTCGATAGCTTTGAAAAATATATAAATACATACACGGTACACTGAAAGAAAATCATCAAACGAGCTATGTTTATGTTTCATTAAAACTTGTTTCGTGATGTATGTGGGCGTTACACCAGGTAAGCAGGTACGATCCATTTGCATGCAATCATGTACTTTATTTTGAGCAATAATATTTTATGGTGTAGTGCGGACCTTAAGGATGGCTCATTTTCACGCAATATTCTTTTAATTAAATTTTGGACAGTAGGTATTAATGTCAGGTGTAAGGACGCATAAGATCCGCATTCAAATCAATTAAACGAACACAGTGTCAACAATTGTTTTCACTAAAGGTTTGTATTCGTAAAATGAAATATGAAGAAATTCAGAACTTATTTCAAGAGTGTATTCCAGCCACAAAGTACAAGAAAAAGAGCTTTATGATTCATTATTATTATTATCTAAAATATGTAGGTATCTAATTATTATTTCATGTAAATGGAAGCACATATAAGGTATTACGTGCAAAAAGATAAAAATAAAAATATTTTTCGCGTTTATGTTTAGGGACCCTTAGTATGTTCGAGAATTCGATGTTAATTTTCGTATCAGTGTAGTTTTTTACGTATACATGTACTGTACTGTACAACCCAAAAGGCGCAGAACCATTAATTTCGAAAACATTTCCCGTAGGTGTCATATTTTCGAAAGAAGAACTTTACGTCAACTTTACTGCGTATGGCTGCATTTTGTTGTAATAAAACTAAAATAGCTACACCTAAATGCTTTTAGCAGAGACGAATCCTCTTGGTTCTTTCTGTATCTCTCGGAATAATTTCAAACGCTCAATTCATTTTTTGGAGAGATTTTTGCATCTATAAGTAAATTGTCCGGAAACAAAACCAAATGAACAGTTTTTGGTTGTTGCAAGACCGGAACTCCTCTCTGACAGAACACAACAACCGATGCAAAAACCAGAAACATAATGGTAAAGTTTAGCAAAGTTTCAAGTGCTTCCCCCGTCAGCCAACTCTCTATGGGCTGTAAGTGACTGTCAACTGTTTCATTTATTTAAGATAATTTCTGTTTTCAAATAATACCTAACTAAAAAACTTTAGTAAGAGATTCTTATTATACAAATGTCGATGTACATTGGACTGGTCCATTATTTCCTTTTGTATGTTTCGAATTAGGACTTTTCTGGGAATTCAGTTTCCCTGAGGATGTGATGGTCCCAAACACATTATTATTATTTTTTTTTGAAGATTTTTAAAATGCTTCATATTGGACGAGCAAAAGAATGTGTGTCCACCGTAAAGTTTTTTTTGATGTGTAAACATCTATGCTGGCGGTAGAGTGAAAAAAAACGTGAGCGTTCGTGTGCAACGTTACGATCTGCATACTAGGATGGGTGCGTTCAGTGAACAAAATCTTAAAATCCCCTTCAAGCAAAAACAAGTCCATTTTGGATCCGCGCACTTTGATTCTCATTATTTGGCTCTTAAAGTTCACATCCATGCAATTTTCAATTTTTAGGAAATCTTGTTTTAATTTTTTAGAAAATTCGATGCAGTATTTCTGATTCTGCTTATAAAATAAGTATTAACAACACCACTTTAAAATTACAAATCTGTGTAAATTTCACATTACCTCTAATTTTTTGGAAGATTGTCTCTTTTTTTGAAGAATCTAAGGCAAGGCAGATTGTTCATACCTGAAAGATGTGTATTGTAAAAGTTTAGGTCCACGTTTTCAGAACTCCATTACCTTGGTGGTATACATCACGTCAGCTCATGGAGATACAGGGGCAAGTGATTTAGAAAACCCAACCATTCCTCTGTGCGTTTTTTGTTTGAGGGAATGTGCCCTTAGAAGCTTACGTACTTATTTCTAAATATATCAAAATTGTAAAGTACAAAATTTCCAACATTTTAAAATGTTTTTGAAGTAAACACGATACGGAAGTCTAAGGTTACTGCCCTTTACAAATTGGCCGTTACACCAATTATGTCGATATGGGTGTTTTTGGAAAGGTGTATCCACCTACAATTTTCTTACCTTACTTAGTGGCAATTTTCAAAAAAGTTCTATTTTTTTGTAAATTGCGTCCATATGGGTGTGTTTATAGAACTGATATCGTCTTGATAATTTTTTTCAATCCAAATATATAATAGATAACCGTTAGAAAAATACGCACTTTTTGAAATGGTACAATATACTTCACATATTTTAAAATTATTAAGGCGTCATCAGTTTAGTAACATGTGAAAAAACAAAAGATTTTCTGAATATTTTAAAAATGTATCAAAAATCGTCGCCCGAGAAAGCTAATGTCGTAGATATGTCACAAAAATGGTTTTTTGTTTGAATACAGTTTTGATAAAAAAAATTAGCTTTCGAATGGTTTCATTCGCGTTTTGATATCTTCTTTAGTTTCGGAGATATTTTGTATTATTTTGTAGTATGTGCAAGGTCAAATGTTTTTTTGGTATTTATTTATACGACATTTTTTTTCTATGAAAAATCGCGGTTTTTGTTCGTTGTGTAATTGATTGTTGTATGTGTTTGAAATTCTGCACATACAGAATTTTTTATTGAAAAAAAAGGGTGGGGGAATGTACAAAAAACGCTAGGTACCAAGTTTAAGGAAAATTGACCCATCCGTTTAGGTTGTAGTCGAACGGACAGACAGACAGACAGATAGACAGTGATTTAACTTACCTACCTACGTACCAAGTAAATTCTTAATTACAAAAATCATTCTTATAAGACCGGAATCAGAGATCTAGACACCATACAGTTTATTTTGTTAAGTTGTGAAGACATTTGTAATTTTTGAAATGAGTTTGTTAAAGTGGATTTCTGAAGTGATAATTGCTTGGTTAGAAGCCAGAAACGAAATTCTCTTGAAATAATCCTCAAATCAGTTTGCATAGTTTCTTTTTCTTCTCATGATGAAGCCTTACAATACCTATACAAATACATACTTGTTTGGGTGTGTCTATTTGGTCACAAAAATATGCTTTACTGATTTTCTAATCTGATTTTGAGTTTCCATCGATGTTGATTATATTTATATGTGTGCCTCTATCTACCCATACTACTGTATTATTATCATCTCCCTCACAATTTTGTTCATCTGGAGAAAAACAATTGCCGGAAATGGTATTGGATTATCATTTAAGAATACATATTCTGTGTTTCGGATCCCACAAGGATATAAGTGCTTACGTATGGATTCTATAAATTGTATTTGGTTAAGCAATGTTGTACGGTTTCTGTTACAAAATCGGGCAAAACTTTCAATGCGTTAGAGAGAAGTGAAACATTTTCAAATAAATGAAAGACGAAAGGAATCTGTATATCTACGTAGTTTTTGTATTGTATCCCTTTGTGTACGCTATATATATATATGGGGCTTACAGTGTGTTTGATAATCCTTATGCCATGTTTGATTATGGATAGTTTTGTGATGAGATTTGGAGCAACTTTAGATTGTTTAATTTCCTCTTGCGTTGGTTACTTATATCTACATAATGTGTATTATATATGCTTAAAGGATTTTATAAAACGTGTATTGTCTATGCAGAAGATTGAAGATTTTTGTATGCAGAAGATTGAAGTTTACACACAAATGATGAATGTGTTCATAAAACTATAGTTCACTTTACAACATTCTACATACAATAGTTAAGTATCTATATCTTACTTAAGTTTTAAAAATGATGCCTAGTTTTGATGTGAAATATTCCTACCCTATCGATTCCGTTCTATAGACGAGATCGAGGCACCGAATATTAAGGAGATGGTCAACGGAGACATCGGCAGGCTATGTGAGGGATGACTTTATGGGCCCAAAAAGACGAGATGCCGAGTTGAAAAATGTAATAGATAGCGTACAACTTCAAATAAGATTAACTAAAATACGCTTCATCATGTGGGATATAATAAATGATGTTTTAAGTCTGAGCAACGTTTTGAGCTTCGCAATCAAAAGTTGAAAGCTAAAACGCCGGTTCTCTTCTTTCTCTGTTTTTGGCTCAAGAAAATATTTTGCACTTGAAGAAAATAATTCAACGATCTGGTTTAATGTGCTCCTAGTTGCATATAATTCTGTGTGACATAATAATAAGGCGATCGTTCAGTTTGTGTAAAAAAACGCACTATGCAAATTACTCGAATCGACGACTAAATAGTTTTTGCTTATACGCACTATCATTACTAAGCGTGTTGTGTTGAATCGTTCAACCATTCCAAGGAGCGTGGAAACCTCCTGAAAGATGTTAGATTCAAAATTCCTTCCTTGGTCAGAATGAAGATGTATCGGTTTCAACTATATTTGTTTCAGGAAAGGTGTGCCCACATTGTACTGCTGCATTTCACTTTGAATCGTTCTACCTGGTCCCTTGCTAGCAGCACAAGTTTCAAATTTTCGTCAGCACTTTTCGACGTAAAATTAGAATCAGTAGAACTATTTTCGTAAATTTTCCACAACTACTTTTATAATGGCGAAAAACTGTTATAAAAGTTATAAAATCGGCATTTCTCTAGTATCGTCCTTTTGAGATACGTAATTTGCATAAAAGTGCAAAAAAATTGAATTTAAATTTCTAATTAGAATATCTCGAACCTCGCGTGATGCAGCAATTTTGAGATTTAATTTGGATTCAAAAACATTTGGAAAGGTAACTATATAGATTGTTTGTTTTTTTCAAAAAAAAGTAGTCCAAAGTCATCAACTCAGTATAAAACCTTATCATAATCACTGACTTTGGTTATTACTAGGGCTAGGATTTTCATGCAAATGCATATTTTTTTTTGAGAAACTTTAGAAACACAGGAATAAAATACAAACACGAATCAATCAATTTGCTTTAAAATGGCATTTAATCGTTAGTGCATATTTTTGCATATTTTACTTTTAATTGCATATTTTCAATAATAAATGCATATTTGTGCATATTTTCGAATAACAAAATAATAAAAAATGCACACGTGCCCTTAAATTTATACTTTAATCAGTTTCTGTGGACAACTTCCACGACAGCTTTCGTTCATATTCCAGTATTCCATTTTACACATGCATACGAGTTAGTCGGCATTTACATTGAAAGATTTTTCCAATGCCAATTTTTTGTTGTTGTTGTAATCGTGTAATAGTGAATGGAAAAATCTTTTGGAACATGTTGGCTGTCCCTCGAAATCTCACACGATTACAACAACAAAGAAAAATCGGCATTGGAAAAATCGGGCAATGTAAATGCGGACTTAGTTTTAGTTGTGTATATATGACAGCAGTTGTTTTTGTTCACATTTGTATTCACATATTATTATGTAATTTTGTGGTCTAATTATGATTTGAGTAAAATTGTGTAACAAAGGTTTCTCCTCCGAGAAAAAAATTCAAATTGACCAACACCTGAAATCTATTAAACATACAGCACTGGGAAAACAATCTAGTAGTTCTGCAAAATCGCAGTCACATCACAACTCCTTTCGTTGAGAACACAAAACAATTTTAATATGGATTTATGTGAGGCATTTGTTGCAGCTGATATTCCGCTTAGCAAGCACAATAATCACAATTTGTTTTTCTATTTTTATTGATATAATTTTGTGTTCCTCGATAATAAAGACCGAATTTGTTACATAAACCTTAATACTAAGTTTTTTTTCATACAAATGGTTCACAAGGGATATTGTTTTAAATGCATATTTTAGGTGCATATTTTACATTTTTAAGAGCATATTTTAAGCGCATATTTTGCATTTTTAAGTGCATGAAAATCCTAGCCCTAGTTATTACCTAAGTGCGTCAAAACTTTAAATTGAAATTTCCTATAATAAATTTCAATAATAGCTATAACTGGTACCTGCGAAATCTGAGTCATTAAACGTTTGAAAATATATCTGCTAAAATGTGCCTGATGCGTGCTTATACGAGTTTCGCAATAAAAATAACTGAAATTGATTTAAATCAAAACATTTGTCTAATAATTGAATTATGTATATTTAAAACAAGGACTCCAAATTTTTGTTTGCTCCAAGAAAACACTCTTCTGTCATTAAATTCGAAATTAAATCATGTTCCTTAAGCCTTAAAAATGTACATAGGTATAAAGTTACTTACACACATGACGATTTTACATATTTTATTGTTTGACTTCATTTCTTTCAGGCCGACATCTTATGCGTATTGCGTATGCATGCATTGATGTATCGCTTAAAATTGTACATTTGAGATAATAGGCACATATACTCTGCCAAGGATGTTGCTTTAATTTGCATTGGATTAAGTTAAATGTAGATTTGATGTACGCTAAGATTGATTAGATTGCCATCCAAGGACTTATACTCCAAACTAACGAGACAGCACTGAGCACACCAGTCGTCACTGACAAAGAGATGAAGAGAGGCCTTTTCATTATCCTAATGAATTATTTGTGGTTGGAAGTGTGTTTCGTCAACAGCCTTGCGGGTTGAACTGTTCTGGTATTCAGGTCAGCATCGGCTTCGGCACAGCTGCCCTGGGAGACTTGCCAAGATCTTCTTCATTAATTATATCGGTTGCAGCTCAACAGCCTTGTAGGTAAGTAGTGTTAGGCTCCTCAGTCCATAGTTGCTGTTGCTCTTGCTACACACATTCGCACTTAATTCATCTGATTATCGGAAATGATTGTAATAAAAACGTATAGTGGTGAGGTTGGTAGCTCGCTCTGCTCATGGCAGAGTTCTATTTTGGGAAAATTAATTTAGCCTAATGAAAGCTCAGCATAAGGGACTGAGTGGCGTGCAGAAAATTTATATTGAAACTAACCGCCAACTTTTTAAATTAGGATGTAATTTGCTAGTGTACGTGAGTTCAAGTTTTGTATTGAGAACATATGTATATAGTGGGAAAAGTTTCATGAAAAAGAGCTCTCTTTTGGATGATGAGTGAGAAAGATAAACTTTGCTATAGGTATCTACATATACAGCTCCGGGATTACTATCAAATATAGATTTGTTCCCTCTTGGGAAATTGAGATGTTTTTGTTGATTTGGCGTTTGCAAAAACTCAATGCATACGGTAGCTCTTGAGCTCTTCTTTATTCCATCACCATCAGTTTAGAAGATAAAGTTTAGTCCCTTAGATTCTTCTTTTTGTGTGTTAATTTCGTCGAAAGCCAGCGTTAAATTTATTAGTCACGACCTCATCAAAAGTTTTGTGCAATATTCTGAAAGTACTATCATCAGGCAATTAGAAGCTATCAAGAAGTTGAATAAGAGAAACATCTATGTAACTACATAGAATGCGTTGGCAACGCACATCACCACCACAACCCCTGCCTCACGAGATGGGGATGAGCAAAAAGTTTACCATCTGTTGATTGGTTCTGATTAAACTTCTCTACACAAAGTCCTAACCACTCCAATCAAGGTGCTTACTTTCTAATTTTCTTTTCTTTTCTTTTTTTTTAGGATAGGAGTCTCTTTTGCCTTAAGCTCTGGATTTGTGGGAATGGAAATTTTAGGGTTCTGCTAACGCCAAGGATATCTATTAGTTTCGCTCCGATAAGTGAAGACTCGTGGAAAAAAAATCCTTCTTTCTACAAAAACATGAAATAACAAAGTGCAGGTAATAGAGTGAACAAGGAGAAAACCAAATACAACACCGTTACGTAATGCGCGTATGACCAACACAAAAGCGTATACCAGAAAGAATATTCTGAGACCAAGTACGTAGTCATATAGTTTGGCGGGGGGGATTTCAAATTTAAACTTTTTATATTTTTCATATTTTTATACATTTTTCTCAAATATTATACTGATTGACAAGTTCATTGACGAGTTGAACTTTCGCACAAAAAAATCAATTTTACTTCCCCTCATGTAAACATACCTACTACGGAAATAGTAATGTTCTTTAGACGAA
Organism: Leucozona laternaria; assembly: GCA_932273885.2. Taxonomy (NCBI): domain Eukaryota; kingdom Metazoa; phylum Arthropoda; class Insecta; order Diptera; family Syrphidae; genus Leucozona; species Leucozona laternaria. Next base: position 114,379,766 of record OW026368.1, on the reverse strand, counting down.
TTCATTTTCTAATGAGTTAGCTACGACTTAGTCCAAAAAAATATCAGAATTAAAAAAAAAAAAGTTGTCTTAATTAACTTGAATATTATTGTTAAGAAATTAGATCTGCATAAAAAAAATTTTAAATTTTAAAACAAAAAAATACTTGTAAATATTAAAAGGAAAGAATAAATTTTGTCGAATGTCAATCTTCTTTCAATCTTCGTATGACACTTTTGAAAATTCAGATTAAAAAGTATGCATACAGGTCGTTTCCTAGTTAATAAACAATGCTTTGGGAAATTATTCTTGGATTTGCTCTAAGAAAAAAACCGGTTCTGTAAGGATCTATTTCCAATGTGGACATCATTTCCCGAGGATTTATTTATGAATGAATAATATTTGGGGTAATTGCACTGTGACCTGAAGATCTATTGTGCCCTATCTTGCTCATTATAGCTCTTCTTCCAGATTTATACCTTTCAGGAATTTGATTATCTGGAGTACGTACTTTCAGAGAGGGAAATTCGCTCCCTTCTACCTGATGGTATCGTCCTAGGTGCCTTTTACCTCATAAGTATTGCAGAATCTTCAGGTGGGGCTGCTTTCTAGACCAAGAATGCTAAGGTTTTTTTCTGAGCCTGCAGTGACCACTGAGAAGAATCGCAATTATTCATAGCTGGTGCAGTTTTTGGAACGATCTTGGATATATTTCCCAAGTAATAGATTTGCCTGCCTTAGTTTAGGGATCTTTTGACCTCCCCCTATTTTTTGATTTTGTTTTAATCACGGCGTTTTTTCCTATTCCGCATTAGGGCTCAGGCCTCACTTAGGAGGTTGTTGCGCCTGTTTTTGCTAGAGAGTCTGCCTCATTACCCTGGACCTCGACATGACCAGATAGATACGCATAATGGAGTGAGACATTGGTGTATTTGCAAAGTTCGTTTATAGCCTATTCACATACACTTCCACGCTAGCTTAGAGCTAGTTACCGAGGATTTAAGAAAAGGATTATTTTTATGTATCCTTCTTTATTCATGCTTTAACGGAAATATCTCTGTTATTCCTTAACTTTGGTTGTGGGTATATTTTTAGAAGGTAAAGGTACTAATTTTTACAATTTTTTTTTCTTATGAACGTAACAGTAATACAAAAATTAATTAACAAGTTTGCGGAAAAACACATAGCTTCTATGATAACTGTAGGGAAATCTGTTCCTGGCTACGGCCTTGACTCAAATTTCATTGCCCATTAAAACTCCTCTTGATGGAGTTGCGGGATTACACGTACAAGTATTACGAAGAATCAGCGTTGCGCGAAACGGAATTCCATGCACTGAAAATAAATGCTGTGTAGTGTTAATGGATGCTTTTGTGTAATCTGAAAATAAGAAATAAAAGAACAATAAAATCAAACAAAATTGAGGCGAAATGCAATGCGGCCTGTTTAAAACAAAACAAAACAATACAATACGCAACACATTCGTTGTGTTGAAAGGAGGGAAGTGTGGTTTTCATAGAATTCTGCGCTGCACTCTGCATCAGCTGAATGTCAGTAGTAGAGTCCGGTTGCAGTCTATATACATAATACAAAGTTTATTCCTCTTTTCCAAAGTTTAATAAGTTGTTTTGTGCGAATTCAAAACCCATGCCACACGCCGGGCGCCATATAAATCGATGTGTTTAAAATGTTCAATTGAGTGCATATAGGAAGAGTTATGAATATCAATCATTGTTTGTTTGATTTGTTAATGCATTTCTGAGAACTCGTTTCCTTTTTACTATCAGAATATTTGTATTTTGTTTTCTTTGCATATAGGTATCTGTTTCATTTTTTGCTCAGTAAATTAACGTTTCTGAAAGGGTTCTCGGAGGCTCAGAGTTGGAGATACAAAACAAGAGAGTGTTATCAGCAAATGGAAATGAAAAAAATTACTATTTATGGTAATGTGCGATGATGCATAATACTTAAAGGCGATTAATTGTTGCAAACTTTTTTTGAAATTTTCGATTCAGTTTGCATTTTAATAAGATAAATAAATAAACCTCAAACAAAATAATTACATCGGTGCAAAATAATTTTTCAACACCAAACTATACATGTAGGGTAAACTGGGGAACATTTGACTCCGGGGGACATTTGACTTTGCCATTTTAGGTATGAACGCGGCCTTTAAAAAGAAAAGTTGGGATGGTGAACGAAGCCTTATTTAATATATAGAAACGTTATGAACTTTGGTAGATTTGCTTCAACTCCTTTTGAGTAACACGTGTTTTTGTGATTTCGGGATTTTTGATGTAATTTTTGACCACCGGTATGTAAGGGATTTGTGAATAAATTAAAAGGGTTTTTCTTATTGTGAAATAATATTATGATACCACTGTTCTTAAAATGTTAATATTTTAAGGAAAGTTATGTGAAAGTAAAACATAAATTAAAAAAAATCATTAAAAAAGTTATAAAGAACTTTTGGGGCACCTTTGACTTTTGCAAAGGGGGCACATTTGACATTTGTTAAATGTGCCCCATATTGATCTGTTATGCTAATATTTGTGTTTTAAATTTTTATTCATGTTTATATTGAAGATATGGTTCGAAACTACAAGAGAAAAACAAATAGGAAATACGAAGAAAAGGCCAAGCGGGCTATTTCACACATAATATGTTCTTGTGAAATTTGGTGAACATTCTAAGTAGCCATTTTATTATGCGGGGGAAATTTCAGGAGCCCACAGTGATTCTACTTATACTGTTAATAATCTACGAAAATTCTCATTAGAAGGATCGCTTTTAACTAAACCAGCCGTTGAAGATATTTCTTTGACATTAAGGAGTGAAATCAAATGCAAACTGCCACATCCCACAAATCCAGCCTCAACTTCTCGCTGTCGTCAAAAATATTTATTTGACGTTGACTTTGGCAAACTCTATATTAAATAAGATTTAAAAATATTCCTATAAATTACCTATTCCTAAAGACTTGATGGACTGATGTTTTATTTTTTTTTTTTCGTAAAAAAATCTATTTATTGATTTATGTTTCTTTATATGAAGCTATTGATAAAATAAATCGTTTAAAAAATGTTTAACTTTGACAGACCCGTTGATATATTTTTACGCATACGATTATATGGTTAAACTGCAATTATCAAATGTTCCCCTTGTAAAGTCAAAGGTGCCCCGTGCTCGGAATTAGAATTCATCTATAATTTTTGGAATACAGACCTTTCAAAATTAATTGGCAAATGAGCCCCAGTTTTCCCTACCTAGGTATATAGAATTTTCAAAAAAAAACCTAAAGACTAATACAAAAGCTGGAATTATGTCAATAGGAATATAGCAGTCCAGGATGACAATACCTACATAATAGCTTTTAACGGCCTTTAGCCCATGAAAATTGGCGTTTCGTCCCAACATATATATAATAAATATTATATAAACATAATATAAACCTACATAAACCTATTTAAAAGGAGAAATTAAAAGATCCTGAGCTAAAGAATAAAATCTAAGTCACTGTAATGCCCTTTCTCTTGACAACAAACAATGTTCTATATTATTTCTCAATTAGCTGTTCATTGTTTCTTTCATTTCATTTAACAATTCAAAAATTCAATGAAACAACAACAACGAAATGCCGAATGGAAAAGAGTGAGTAGTAGCAGACACCCGCTTCATCAATCTCACAGGTGCAATTGAATTTACTGATGAAAACATGGCAATCATAATGTGACCACCCCGCTAATTACAATTGACCGATTTGAATATAGACAACTAAGAAGTCCATCATTCATACATATTCAAGCAAGGTGGTAATGAATTGATCACACAACACCGACCATACATTAAATCTTTGTCGGGGACCCTTTGGAATTATAGGTATGTATACAGTTGGTTTAGTACATATACATACATTACTAATAATATTGACCATACCTCACATTTGAACACTAAATTTGTTTTATTAATTATTATAGATTTTGTTCTTATTAGTCAATTACTATATTTCTTTCTAGGAACACAATCTATTAAATGCCAGAAAACGTTTACCCACATTCATTATATAGGGTGTCCAGCGGGAATTTTTCTACTTTAAATTGCGATTATCGAAGTACTAGCTGCTTGAGGTAAGCATCAGGAGGGGTACCATTCATAGCGCAGGATTTGCTCAATTGTTAGTCGCCATGAGTCACTGGTCGGGAGTGCACCGCGCGCTTGCGGTGGAGCAATATATGAAGGGCCAATTACCCCGCTCGCTGAAATGCCACACCAAACTGTCGGTTTTAAACAATGTAAACGTTTGTTAACATATCCATCAATATGGAAATGTGCATCGTCATACTCAATATAAAATGTTTCCAAGCGTAAGTGCTGTCCAAAAACGTTCCAGCATTGTTCTTGCGAAGGATTCTCGCAAAGGATAGTCACTTTCGTTGAGATACTGAAACAATTTGCATTTTGTACGGGTGGAGCTTTAATTTCTTTTTCAAAATAACATGCACTGTTCATTTTTTTATTCCTGTGGAGGCCGCAATTTTCCGTATCGATTTACGTGGATTTCGAATAATTTCATTTCGAACTTGAGACACATGTTCTGGGGTTATTGCTGACGTTGATGGTCCAGGAATAGGTCTGTTGACAATGGTCTTCTTGCCTGAATCTTTGTACCAACGACCTGATAAGTTGCGTGCTCGGCTCATCACTTAGTCGTCGAATATTAAAATGAGTACAAAAAGCGCGACGTGCATGTACAATTCCGCAAATCCTGCGCTTTGAATGATACCCTTCCTGCTCACCTCAACCCGCTAGTATTTCGATAATCGCAATTTAAAGTTGAAAAATGAAAACAAAAATGAAAACAAAAATGAAAACAATCGAAATTGAACACACCCTATACATTTTCTGAATTATAATTTCGTTGATTTTTTATAATTATAAATATAATTTAGTACAAATATGTATATTAAAATGAAGGGTCCGCCAAATAACTTTTTTTTTTTTTAAATGACGCAAAACATCGAGTGTAGCTTCGGCTGTGTGGCACGTAGCACCGTCCTGTTGAAACCAAATGTTGCCAATATTCTCTTCTTCAATTTTTGTGAACAAAAATTCGTTCAACAACTTCGATAACGATCGCCATTGACTGTAACGGCCACTCCTTGCTCATTTTCGAAAAATGGCCCAATTATGCCTCTGGACCAAAATCCGCACCAAACAGTGACTCGTTTTGGGTGTATCGGCTTTTCAATGTATGCGTGCGGGTTTTCTGTGCCCCAAATGCGACAATTTTGCTTTGTTACTTCATCTGAAAAGATGATTTTTTTTGGCAAAATCGGCATCTTCTCTGAGTCGATCGCAGGCCCACTTAGCGAAGCGTATACACAACCATATTCGTTCAGCGGAAGGATAAAACTAATTATCTGTCAAATCAGACATGACCATCATAGTGTTACCATTCACGAAATAAGCACTAGTTGAAAAAAAAAAACGTTAGATGGCGGACCCTTTACAAGAACCAAGTTCTTCACTACCACCACATATTTTCTCAAAGCTCCTTATAATCCCCGTATTTAAATTCAAATATAAATTCAAATATTGTGAATCTAAAATAGAATTTAATTTATTTATTCCCTCAATGCATAATTCTGTAGGTTCTATAATAAACTCTTGGTGTGGGCTGGGATGTCTTAAAAGGCAGTAGGTATAAGAGGGGATGAACTCCAGGACTAGATTTTAATACTATATTAACTTTTATACACGAGCGTTCGCACTCTCAAGATTAGATACAACTTTTTGATTGCGACAATATTTTTACGAGATGTCATAGAATCTCTAGTCTGTGGTATTAATTTTTTATTACATTGGGATCATTTCAAAGATTCTAGTATCTGCGTAATGGTCTAATTAGTATTTGCCATAGCTGATGTGGAAGGAAAATCGTGTTTATATTCGCTGCCATTACTGCTTTTGTAATACTCACGTTCTGTGGCTTCATAAATTTAGCTGCCAAGATTTTTTTTTTTTATTTTATTCCAAAGTGTTATAGCGCATTCAAGTTTGGAATTTCAATGTTCATATAGATTTATGCATTCTGAGGGGATTTGGAATTTCCGAGAATCGAGAATTGATGATGTCCTGTCCAAGGACACGATTGAAATTTGAATTTTTAAAGCACTTTTTCAACACTCTTTCCAAGATGATTGAGATGCGTCAAACGTATTCGTTGAGAATGGGGAAATTTCATTTTTTTTATGAAGTGCAAATTTATGGAGGATTGACAGACATGCCGCATTGTCGATGACAATTTACACACATTGAATTTGAATATTTGAATGGGAATCGACTTTTGATAGGCAATTTTTATATTGAACGAGTATTGTACTGTATAACGTGTATTTTTTTATTGCACAGTTAAAATATATTTTTATTGCATTTGCTTTTTGATTTATTTTATTTAATAATAATTTGATTTAAACATTTTATGTCAAATGTTAGCCTTTGAAAGTTTTAATAATTCTGTATTTTTATCTTAAGTGCAAATACTGACTTGCGGGTATTCTTTGTTCAATGAAGCATAAATCTATTTTACTTAAAAAGATTTATTAATAATATCAATAGAAATACCATATGATATTTAGGGGTTCCAAGGATATGTATGTATACAAAATCTTAAACTTAAATGCCTAATTTTGACCACAACAATGAAGCAAAGCATTTTTCGTCGATCTTAGTTAACATAAGTACTTATATGTCTCATGTTTAAACTATCAGACAGATTTGAGATTTCGTTTTCTAATACTGTCACATTTATAGTCTAATTGGACACTTTTTTACCTGTCAGTTGAGCGTTTAAAATTTGTCTAGTTTTTTATAATTCTGTTTGGATTTTCCATTTAAATATTAAAAAGCCCGCATTTAACCTTAAAATGAGATTTTATTCACACTTATTTAAACTAAAAGCACAATTTTGTTTCGTTAAATTTAAGAACCGGACATTTATTTCCTTTAAATAGGAACTGATATTTTCCAAAAATATTTGTGTTTATTTCAAATAAAATGATCACAAATTATGCGTAGGCATTATCAGCTTTCATACTTGATCCGTTAAGAGTTGGGACGGCTTTGGAGATATTATTGCTGACAACTTCCTCGGTCATGTGAGTCCACGTTGCAGGGGCTCACATTATACAATCAATAACTTGCAATCCCTCGGCAAAGAGGTGAGCGCCATTCTCTTCGATGCACGTTCCGAATGGAATCACAGCAGCCGGTTTTAAGATCCTTCAATAAAGCTGTGGTTAGTAGCTTTCTAGTAAATTTACAAGTTTTAATTTTGCACGAGGTTTGGCCAGCAATTCCAATGGAATTTACGAACCATTTTTAATTACCGGATGAGCAATTAAAGGGTTTTTCAACAGGGACGCTACAAAAGTAGAGCAACAGGGACAGCAAACGACGATATATTTCTTGCCGTTCTTTTGACATTTCTCTTCAGTAAAGTTTGCCATTAAATGATGGAATGATATACGAGCCAACAACGAGCCAAAATTATTAAAATTTATTACCGAAATTCGGAGTCAGTGGCCTCAACGTTAGGAGCGCTACGTCCAATTTATGGTCGTCATAATCGTCCTAGCAGATCAACAATTGAGCGTCTAGTGGAAAAATTTGAATCCACATGCACAGTACAAAATTGTCCCGTGCCAGTGAGACAAAAAAGTGCCCGTAGTGTCGAGAATATTGCTGCCGCTGAGGCTTCAGTTGCAGAAAGCCCTCTCTCACACGTCGTTCTCAAGCGTTGGGCATCTCTGTAACGTCGTTGTGGCGAATTTTGCGAAAAGATCTTGGCCTAAATCCTAACAAGATTAAATTAACGCAAGAACTGAAGCCGCTTGACCACCAGAAGCGTCGTATGTTAGTGAATTGGGCTGAGCAACAATTTGAAAATGATTCGGATTTTCATCGAAAAATCATCTTCAGCGATGAGGCTCATTTCTGGCTGAATGGCTTCGTCAATAAACAAGATTTGACGCCGAAAGAGAATTTCCTGTGGGGCTACGTCAAGTCTACGGTCTATGCCAACAAGCCAGCGACGATTGATGAACTTCGTTCAAATATCGAACGTGAAATTGCAGCAGTATCGGCCGATTTATGCTTGAAAACCGTCGAAAATTGGGTTCAGCATCTGGACTTCTGCAAGCTTGCCCGTGTTGGCCATGCAAAAAAAATTGAGTTCCATACATAATGGAATCAAACGTTCTTTTACAGGAATAAAGAGTTTCGTTGATATCCAAAACCGTTTTTGTTTTATTTAAAAAAACTTTTGTAGCGCTCTTATTGAAAAACCCGATACAAATAATGCTTTTTCACTTTCTCATGTCCTTTGCTTGTGAGAGGGAAACAGCCTAGTTTTTGTATCCAGAGATGTAAGGCAAACTCAATTAAAACCAAAATTTCCCTAAAGTTTTCATCAAATTTCCTTTTTTCACATTTTTGAATATTTTGATGGTCTGATAATTTAGAAGGACTTTATAGATGAAAGTGATTTAAGTATAGTTTTATGAAATACTCAATTAGTTAGGTTACACAAAATCCGTATTTCATATACACATTATTATATCTTTGTGAAAAACGATAGATCATTTTCCTAAAAAAATGTGTTTTTCCCTGAATTAAATTCTCAATTATTTTTTACAAAGATTTAATTTGCATGTTTTAAAGATTGGGGAACAATAAAATCAAAAATAGGTATATGTATCTTGTTACTAATTTCAAAATTCTTCATTTTGGAATTCAGCGAGCCAGTTGAAATGACTCCATTATTTGTTTAATATATTGATAAGGATTGACATAACCGGATTCTTTTGTGTTGAACTTTATAAAACAATACAAACAATAGGGTGGGCTGTCTGATATCGACTAGAGGTGTATATGTTTATTGATTGTGATGGTTTGTCACTCTGACAAACCAACAAAAAAACAACACGTAACGACAAAAACTTCTCATGCTTCTTGTCAATATTTTACTATCACTTTCTTTAATACCACCTAGTTGTTATGTCATTCAAAGGGCTTGGCCAACTTAAACAGAAAAATAAAGGTGTTCACATTCTTTCTAAATAGTTTTAATGGAACTGCTAACATGAAATATTTATGGAGTCGGTTGTTGTCATACATGACGGTATTCTACAAGTAACAAATAAACTTTTGTTTGACTAATACAAACATTCGTGTGATAAGAAGTTAAAGAAATTTTATATGCCACCTATGTCCTATATTTCTAGTTCTATTGATTCGAATTATTTTTTGTATCTATATTAATGATATTTAATAAATATTAATAATTTTCTACAATAATGCGTTCAAAAATTAAAAAAAACTTAATTATGTTTATAATCAAAATGTCAATTTTGAATACTTTTGAATTTTTTGGACTCTTTTCTTGGCTCTGTTTTTATTATTAAAACCAATAAGTTTGAGTCTTTAGGTAAGTGCTTTAGATGGTCACGCTGAAGGTCTGTGGCTCAAATCCCATGCCTCTTCCATGAAAAACAAGAAACGTTTTTTTCATTGGTAGGTACTGACTCTTGTGAGGAAATGAAAAATCCTCCAAGAGTATCTGTTGTGACAAAAGACGGATACAAAAACTCCGATATGAGGAAAAGTTGATTTTCAATAAGCTTTTCATTAAGAGATATTAAAGGTTTAATTTTTAATAATAGCATAGTTAGAAATTAGGCAGGAAATTGGTGTCCCAAAAGCCGTTAAAAATGATTATGACTACCTCACCAATGCCTTCAAAGATTTCACATGTTTCAACAGAAAAAAAAACTCTCAAACTTTTCTCAATCAGTCTAATTAGCATTTTATTTGGTACAAACATCTCAAGAAATATATCTGCATCCAATGCGATATGCTTTTTCCCCTCCTTGGCTGATGGTAATTTTTGATTGAATGTAAATTGGAATATTTATTTTGTTTTCCATTTTGCTGATGCTTATCAGATGCTTGTAGCTATTCCTTATAACGAAAAGAATTCTGCAGATAAGTATCTCCATTTCCAGGAGTTCCTTCATTGTTCATTCTGCTGTTGTTACATGATTTTATTTTTTTTTTTTTTTGTTTTTGACTCTGAATCTGATGCAGGGTATATGCGGTCACCCCCCATTTATCACTGTTGTTATCGTTTATATTCTCTTATGTCGCCTCTAATAGAGACGGAAATTTTGGCGTCTTCAATTAGAAACAGACAAACATTTATTTTGTGTTTATTACAGCAACAACAATTACTATACACAGAGGCAACAGAAAAAATAACTACATTTCCGGCTCCAAGATTTCTATCACAAACCATAAGACCGAATGAGTTCATTAGTTCTAAATGAAAACAAAAAAAGTAGTATAACACTCACAAATGAAATCCTTTCGCCATAATACCTACCTACATGATATATAGGTATATGTGTGTACCGTACCTACATATTTAGTAAAAGGAAATCTTTTCCGTTTTTGCCGAAAGATATATACTTTTTGCAAATAATTGCTTCATATTAATTTTCTTTCCAAAACGGACCAGATACAGTTTTTGGTCCTAGAATTCATATTACGTGCGAGGAGGGTGACCATATGATCCCGCGTACCCACTATTTCTATAAAAATTTATTAAGTAATTTTTTTCGAACTTATTTTTACTAAAGTCTTCAGATGATTATGTGCAAAGGATGAGTAAACTTTTCATACACTATTTGTTCAATCATTCATATAAATTACATTACAAGGTACTTTACTTACATTTCATGCCTTGAACTCACTTTACGAATGTGGTATGGGTTACCTGGCTCAATGTTTTCCTCCCATTGCAAATAGCTAATATATACGTAAAACGTTGATGTGATGCATCCAAACAGCTGTTATGTGCTTATCATTTAGAGGATATTCATAATGCTAGATTTGCACGACTGATAAAATTATATTATTTTCTTTAAATTAGCCTTTTTTTCTTTTTATTCCATTTGTCGTGCGATTTATTCTATGTTTTTTTTTTTAATTTTTTAATTCATGATTTTAGAAAAAAAAAAAAAACAAATAAAGCGTATTTGAATTCAATAAAAAATCAAAGAAAACATGAACAGATATAGCATACAAAAAAAAAAAAACATAGAAAACATCGCAAACAAAAAATTAAATTGTTACAACGGCAAATAATCTGTCTTAACACCTCTCTAACTTGAAGTTAATGTATCTTTAGAGCTTCGTGTGAAGGAAGGTATATCTACGCATGTCATTATTTAAAGATTTTGTACATAATTTTCCAGTTTTCAGACAAATTTTTTGACAATATTAGTCTTTTGCGTAAATCCAAGAATAGTCGCATCCCTTTGGGGGAGCGTTTGGTATTAATGAAACGTAAGAGATTAGAGAACTGCCAATTTATTAAAAACTCTTATAACAGTTATTCACCATTAAAAGTAGGTGTGCATGAACTCGCTTTGCGTTACTTGAAAAAAAACTAAGGTACATAAAATTTTCCAGTTATAAATTGGCATGTCTTCAGTTTAGCTGAAAGCTTGCAATAATAAAATACCTACTGATTTCTCAGAACTGGTCACCTCGTTAGTAAGACAAATTCTTGCCAAAACGTGTTTTTTTCAGCAACCATGGCAATATGTGCGAAAAAAGGAATGAATATAAATACGTATTCGCTATAGAAAGTTTTTGATTGCAAAAGAATACTGCCCACATGATATGATTTTTACTCGCGATATACCTAGGCACTTTAAGGCAAGTTTTGGATTCGAAAAAAAAAAATATAACTCGGGATTTCCATCAAAAACGAAAAAGTGGGTCGCGCAATTCCGTCTGTCTGGCTTTTAATGTCTTTCTGTCTCTACCTCGGCTTACAGGCTACAGCCTAAACCACTGAAGAGATTCACTGCATTCCTTGAAATTATGATTTTTATGTGAAACCCTAGGGGCGAATTTGAAATTTGTTTAATTTTATATTATGAAAAAAGTAATTAACCTTGAAATTGAAACTTTTTTAGTAGTTATATTTATCTTTACCATTTTCCCTAATTTATTTATTAATGGATATAAAATCTCTGAAATTTTAAGCAACTTGAATTACAAAAGCAAGTTCGTGCGCCCAGTCGTGCGTTTTATTTTACATTTCTTTTGACTCTTCGTATATAGCGAGTTCATTCCTTGTGATGTTGAACGACTTCCTGATCGTTTTTATTGGCTGCAAATCCGTTTTGGCAGCTTTGAGTTTGTGGCCAATTCTAGTGAATGAATCCGGAGGTAATGATCTTTGGTGCAATTTGTATACCACTCCAGTCTCAAGTACGTGGATGGGGCAAAATTAATGAAGGCTATCAAAATGAAAGTATGGAATTGGCACGTTGACAACGGAAGTCATTATCCAGTGCACAAAGTGTAAAAGTAATTGCGTTGTGTTGTTAGTTATGTTAAAGTGATTTTTTCACATTCTTTCGCAAATATCTATGTAGGTTAGGTACGTTTATTTATTAAATTATTACGCATTATGCTGATAATCAATTGACGCCCAACTACAATTATTAAAAGACCAATATCGCAGACGACAATTTTTAGCAAGTGATGGAAACAGTAATATAATTTAGTAAGTGACAGGTTCTTCGTTTTTATTTTGTATTGGATTAAATGAATCGCTTTAAAAATTTAAATTTCAGAATAACATTTGACAACTTGTTGACGCTCTGTTAGGCGATAAAAAATCAAAAATATTATTGAACCAAAGAATGTACATAAAAAATGAATTATTGTACGTTAACCCCATTTGAAACAAACAATGTCAATCATTTAGCAAACTTAATGACCCACAAAGCTCATTCACCCAATTGAAATGAGCCGATTGGACGATTCATAATGACAGATATTATCGTATCCATCCGAATCGTCAGAAAATGTGACATGAATGGTGTTGACACCGCACCGAAAAATTGTGCGTTTATGACATTTGACTAAAAGAGGCAATATTAACGAATTAATATCCAAGGATTAAAATTGGATGCTCTGACAGTCATGTACATTGTACATATATTTATCTATTTGTATGTTGTAGCCTACACATTGGAAAACAATTTCAGATTCCCTCTGCTAGGATAATGATAATTATTGTAAACGAAACATTGTTTGTGAAATTATTAATGCTTGTGTCCGAAGCAAACGAACAGTGTGGCATAACGATAATGTGTGAAACGTATTTCCGAGGCCCCGAGAACGGAAGGATGTTGTTGCTGATGCTGATGGCAACAGCTTCAAACATAAATCTGGCATTTTAATTCACACCAAGCGGTAGGTGTGACTTCAGGATACCACCACCACGGAATTTCCTTTTTTTAGCTGTATGAAGATCTGATGGGAATATCAATTTTGGGTGAGTGTTTTGCAAAAATATTCATCGCTGCTTTGGAAAGCTGGGTCGCTCTTAAATAGCGTTGGTCGAATTACATTAATTGGATCATTTCTTTGTGAATTGTGAATTTCCCTATATGATTTCAGGTAATAGACTCAAAGACTATAAGGAACAAAACTGCATGCCTACTGCTAAAATGTTAACATCCAATCCCTAACTTTTTGTTATATATGAATTACAAACAAAAATCGAATCAAATTATTTTTTAACGAGAAGACAGGGGAGCAGTGTGCTCCTAAAGGCATTGAACAAAATTAATTCTTAATTCATCACACTTTGGAGCTAACACTCAGTAGCTTCGTTCGTTGAACTTTACCGAGGGTTGAACCAGGTTTTCTTGACAACCCTAAGAATTGTCAAAAAAACTGGGTTTTTCGGTTTTCAAAAAACGTTCAAGGGCTGTTAAAATTTAGAGCAAGAAAAAAATGTCTGTGCTTAGATAATTAAATCTTAAAATTTGTTTCCATTTTTTATTGCTATTTATTAACATTAAATTAAATTTGTATATTCTTTCAATTTGTTTTCCAAAAATAAAGAATAACCTGCAGCACGTGAATACACAACAAAACATATATGCATAACAACTCATGATACTTTGGCAGTTTTTGCTTTACCTTAACTCGCCATAGAAAAATACCTAGTTCTACTTCAGGGCGAGTTCAGGGCGACCCAAGGTTTCAAAAAACACAGAATTTTTTCAATAGGGTGACTTCAGGTTTTTCAAAAAAACGTTTTGGGGCGACCCCAGGGTGACTATATGGCTCAATGAACAAACCTAGTGTTGCCGGAGGAAAAATTTTAACTTTCAAAGGTAATTACAATATTATTACAATTATGTGTTAGAAATACATAATGCGAATTTTGAACGATTTTTTTTAAAGTGTCTACACTCAGTCTCATCTTAATATTATGATGTTACAAATAAGTCATATAAATGGCATGATTAACTAAAAGTACCAGTACATAAATTAACAAGCCGCATTAAACAGAGGGTACAAGAAACGTCAGTAACAGCTATAAATGTATACCAGAAACTAGCAGCAGTAAACAAAAGAATTTCCCTAAGAAACGTGTTCATCTCACAACTCACACAAACTGTTCAAAATAACACGTATATTATGTTCGACGTACAGTCGCACTTTCTTTTATTTTATTTTCTATAAATGAGAGACAATAATTGACGTACTTAATATTTGGACACAAAATGGTACTTCTCTGTGGCTTGGTGTAGACCATTAAATCACCTTCCTTATCCAGAATGGCTTAAAACGCATTTTTTTAATACTATCGAGATGAGGTTTTCTCTTTTCGTTCCAGAAATTTTTTCCACTATAAGTTTGAAAGTCCATGAGGACTAATAAATTTTCAATATTTTTTGAACATCACTAAGAGCCGTTTGTAGACACGAAACTGAAATATTTATGTTCAACTTAAATGTTTATCCTCTACTTTTTCCCTCAACGTAGACTGTCATCTAAGCTTTTATATTAAACTAGCTGGCCCGCCCGGCTTCGCACTGGTAGATAAATCTAAGCTTCGCATAAAAAGTACAAATGGCTATATATGTAAAAACATGATCCTCTAAGATCTAAGTCCAAACTAAGACGAACGTTTTTATCCCATTTCACTCTATAAACAGCAATTTTCGAAATCGGATGCCACTTTTCGTTTTTACCCCATTTCAAGCTATAAATGCCAATTTTATGAAAAAAATCCCTGAGGCAATCCATTGAAAAACCACTTTTCAAGCACCAAAAGAATTTCTTAGATCGGATTTCTTTTTATTTTACCCTATTTTACCCTACAAATGTTATAATTTTGAAAAAGAATATCCCATAAACCATTTCCTAAGAAAAAACCTTTCAAACAAAAAAAAATTTCTTAAATCTGGCAATTATTTTATTTTTACCCCATTTCACCCCACAAATAACAAAAGTTGCAAAAGAATATCCCGAAAGCCACCTGTTGAGAATTTTCCGACTTTTCTTTTTCCTAAACCTTCGCGGAGTTTAAGCATCTGAACCCACCAAGATTCATTTTTATATATATGTATAGATTTAATATTTTAGATTACATAGTTTCATAAAATGGTCCTATGTTACCAAATTGCCGTTTTGAAAAGCATCCCTAAAACATGAATTTTTGCGAATTACCTACTTAACCAGCCGATAGAGCCAAATGAATTGTAGGGTGAGCCTTATATTTAGAAACGCAGGCTCAAAAATATCCTTCGTCAAAACACACGACAATCTCATTGATCATTCTTGACAAAACTGCATTTTTCCATTTTGGTCTTATAGAAATTTGAAAAAGTTAACGTTTTCTTGTCTCGACAATATTTGGTTCCTAAAAAAAAAAATCTGTGATGTAAAGGAAATGAAGAGAAAGGAGAATTGTGCTGTGAAAAATGCTTTTTTTTAGTCGTGTGGTTTTCAAGAAGAAATAAAACGCATATAATTTAATGTTATGGCCAAGAATTAAGCTTTATTATATGTTTTAATGATTTCGGGCAAGTGGCCGCCACGGCTGGTTCTAATAAATTCCAGCCGAGAGGCTCAATTTTCTACAGCTCCAATTACATTCAAACTTCTTTATAACGTAATTCTCTCTATAGCGAATTTTATTTTGTTCCCCTTGCAGTATTTAAAAATAAAATAATTTCTATATAACGAATTTTGTATAAAGCTTCTTTATAACGAAGCAATTTTGTGTTCCCTTGAAGGTTTGTTATAAAGAAGTTTGACTGTATTGCGATGGCGGATGGACTCATTCGGGTCTTCTTCGATACTCTGCTCCACAGCAGCAATAGCGTCTTCAGTGCGCATTGTACGGCGTCTCTGAGGGTTGCGATTTTGACCTAAAAGCCTCAATTTACTTATAAATGTTCAGAACGGAAGCTTAGCTAAGCAGCATCAATAACAGAATTTTGTGATTTTAAATCCTTTTTGCTATACTGATTTCAGAAATCAGAAATCCATTGCAAAATTATTCTGTTTTTTCGTTTGAGTAAATCCATCAATATAATCATTATATTTGTGCGAAAAGTGTCTTGAAACCCAACAGCCTTAAAGTATACAACGGAGATATTTTCAAGTTAATAAAAAAAATACATACCATTAATTCACTCTGAACAGGAAACAATATTGTCGTCCATTAATTTTTCTTAATCCCTCACTTAAAAATCAGTAAAACGTTGGAATGGACGACGATGGATGTCGTACTTCACTGTCACCATCAACACTCTATATAAAGAAGATGAATTTTCAATAAAAACTAAAAACGATATTTTAGAATACGGCCATTATTAATTTTTCCATTTGACATTTCGTCCTTCTGCCTACCATGTCCATAATTTTTGAGATGACACTTAAACTGTTAATATCTGCCATTTTTTAAGAAATAAGCGATATTTAAAAAAGGGAATAGAAAACGAATGACAATATAGACAATCAAGATTCTAGGGGTGATGGAGGACATTCATCACATAAATATAAAAACACCACACACCACTTTAACCAAAGTGTTTTTGAATGTTCTATTTTTATTTATTACATTTCTTAAGAAAAATAATACCTTAAATCGTATGTAAGAGAAATTACATGAATTGATTTAAAAACAAAAAAACATATGTGAGTGTAAACATCAACGTTTGTCCAAGTGCCTGATTTTTGTTACTGAGCGTCATCAAAAGAAACATATTGAATAATTAACACTACATTACCTATCTGTAGGCAGTGCTTAAAAAGCTTAGTGTTGAAAGAACGGCAGCGGAATACCCAGTGGGGGAACTGCTGTAACGAAATTTCCAAGCACTAAAAGGCTGGTGGTGAAGTGTACACCGAACGGTCAAGGTTCGGTACTGAAAGGTCCTGCTTCGTAGTTCACTCTCAACTTTAAGATGACTTCACATTACACATGGTTATTGTTTATGGTAATCACTCTCTGAGCATCGACAAACAACAACTGTCAGCGGAGAGCACTAAAACCGTGGTTTCAATTAAATGACACCGTACCCAAATTCCAAAGGAACTTGATGGTTTGACTGACAGGGGCCGAATTAAAATATCCAGTTAGAACTGTCAACGAACTTGCAACCCTTATGAAACTCCATCTTTCCATCGAGTAAAACTTACAAAAAGTTCAGTCTCAATTTTATACTGAACGAACCTGAAATGAATGTCACTATGAGATAGCCGGCGAATTATATATCTTGAGTTTTTAGAATATTTAGTCGCAGTTGTTGTCAGTGGAAATCACTAAAATCGCAGTTTCAATCGATTGACACCATCAATCGCCTATGGAATAGGACGCTGTGATTTTTAATGAATGTTAACTTTGTGCAAGTACAAAAGTAGCCGATAACTCTGCAATTTGTTCAACCTCAGCTATTTTGTATATCCCAGCCTCCTACGTCCCTCGCCTACGTGCCTAAAAATTGCAGGAAGAAATTGCATCGTTTAAAAGCAGTATAATGCAAACGTAGAATTTAAGTTCAGATTTGTATCACTGAACGCACCCGATATCCTACCATACCTACAGCCAATGACCTACCATACCTACAGTCAATTGTCAATCCCTACAGCTGACTATTATTATTTTTGTTTTGATTTTGTTTTCTTTTTAATGACTAGTGTGGCGTCCATTTTGTTCGGGGAATAATTAAAAATTTAAGAAAAATATATAAAAATATAAGTGTTAAAATGATAAAATCGTCGGTCGCGCTAAAAATAATTTGCTTTCGTCTTTGGCAAAAACAATATATATGAGTGGTCGCGATAAAGTATACCTAATCTTATTGTCGGTCGCGTTAAAATCAATTTGTTTTGGTCAGGGCAAATCACATTTCGTAACGTAACGTGCTACAACGTAAATTGCACGACGTAACGTTGCACACGAACGTTCACGTTTTTTTTCACTCTACCGCCAGCACAGATGTTTACACATCAAAAATATCATATTAAATTGCTACGGAAATGTGTTAAAGGATGTGGAAACGCGTTACCTAAGTAAAGTTTGATAGTGAAATTCATAGTTTAATTTTTTTTTCACACGAGAACAACTGTAAAATAAGTTTTATAAACATAAAAATGAACATTTTTAAAATTCAAAACTGGTTCGAATGTGATTTTCATTAATACTGTTTAGAGAAGACATTTATAGAAAAGAAGATTTTTGTATAGAGAAATCAATCATATTCATATAGAAAACAATTTGGAGCGTTCAATGGAGTTTATCAAAATGGATATTTTTGTATATATCACTACGTTTATCAAATGCAAAACATAATGTGAAATTTTGTAGTTTATATTCTCGTGCAATTAATGTTATGTCACGTGTGCCTCAGGGCAGTCACCTTAAGATCTTTTCTTTCCGCTCTTCATTAATGATGACTTTATTTAACTGTTTGTCTTCTATCATTCCAGACAATAGTGAATAACGGGCTCAATGAGATTGATGAGTACTCATACTATAGTCAAATACTACAATATTAATGGTACTTCCTTTGCTAGAAGTAAAAAGTTTGAGCCATTTAATATAGTATTGACATTTCACAATTATAATATCTTATAGAGAAATGGTTTTTTAAAAGACCTAAACATACTTAATACTACTACTGATTCCAAAAATCATAGTTTTTGAAAAATAAAAAAAAAAAACAGTTTACTGCAAATGTAAAGCTAGTAATGAGAAGTTTTTATTGAATTTTTTTATTGTAATGCTCATTAGGTGCGCTATATAGAAATGTACAGGGTGAATCACATAACAAAAAAAATGGTATATGGAAGAAGGGGTACATTCCCGTCCGTTTAGCCGGAAGGGGCAATTTTCTAAAAAAAAACTTAAAACAGAACAAAATTTTGAAAAAAACGGTAACATTTACAATCCTATGTTATAACTTTTTGTAAAGCCACAAATCTCTTTTATTTTATTTTTAAATATAGTTGTTTTGGTGAACAGTTTTTGAAGAATTAATTTTCAAAATCAAAACATGGACAAAAAAAATTGTTCGCACTAATTTTGTTCCAAATTTTACGTTATCAAGTTCTAGTTTTGTTCTCAAAAATCAATGCTCTTATAAAGTTTTAGTCAAAAACAGATGCTTGAATGTCTTGTACTTTCCTTTACCTTACAACCGCCGTAGTGAAAATAAGATCTTTAGAGCAACTTAAGCAACGGTTTCGTCGAATTATGAGAATTTTATTTAAATTTCTTTTCAATTTTCAAAGGAACTAGAAGAGAATTTAGCATCTGGTTTTTAGTGTTTTACTAACAATTAATAAGAGCATTGTAAGTATGTTATACCGTTGTTTTTTAATAATTTTTGTTTAGGTTTTAAGTTAATTTTTAGAAAATTGCTGCTCCTGGCGAAACGAGGGGAATAGACCCTCACCCTTCCTATATGAATTTATTCTCGTCTCGAGCCAACCTACACGATCTAGCATTGCCTCTATAGTTCAAAATACATTTGAGTGGAATATTTTCCTTTTTCTTCTCAGTGGTTCAATTAATTGTTGGTCCTTTTTAAGAGCATAGCTGAAGGAGTTTGTTGACAGAGAGCCGGGCTATAATGCCCCATTTAACATTTAAGTATATCGAAGAAGAAATCATCAAGGTCAAATTTATCCTAAAGATCAGAACCAACTTCTATTACGCAATTGGCGCACGGCCTTAAATATATAAATTTTCTTTAATTATATTTTGAGAATACAGATTTGCACTAAAATCTTCGTGCTTGAAATTTAATAAAAAAATAACTTGGCTTAAAGCTAAAAAATTTAATACAACAGTTCACACTTCATTATGGCACATGAATATAATAATGTTTTTGAATAGATGGCTTTATGAGATAGGTATGTTGGTTTTTTTTATCTCCCATGGCGATGGTATTACGCAACCACATCTTTCAACTTAATTGTTGCCATAACCACTGTTGTCATAATCAGAGGTTAAAAAAAATAACAGCAAAAGTTAATTACGTCTCTGAGGAAATAAAACGAGAAAGCAAAATTATGTATTTTTTCCTCTAGCATCCGCTATAATGACATTTTTACGGTAATAGGTAGTACACAAAACGCATCCTTGCCACAGCATTATAATGCGAGGACACTAAAGTGGTGTTTGTGGAAAGGTATAAACCTACATACCTATACTGTTATTTGCTATTCTTGCTTTGGTTTTAATGATAAAACCAGGCTGAGAGTTAATTAGAAGTAATGGCAAGGTGCAAACAAGACGAGCAATGAAATTAACTTTATTACCAACAACAAAACTGATATATTTATGAGTTTTTCCTTGGATAAATGGCTTATTAGGGCGGAGTTCTTTTATTAAGAGTTGAACTTAATTACAATTTATTGTAACTGCTTTTCAATGAAGGTATACTAATAAAGGAAAGAGAAACGTTTTCATAAATTAGCTATTTCCTGACTGAGTACAGAAGTGTAGGTGAATTCGAAAGCTTCATATTCAATGCAACACAAAAGGATAGGTGTTTTCCTATGTGTGGTTTTTTGATTATTATCATAATAAAGGGTCCGCCAAATAACTTCTTTTTTTTTTTGAAAATGGCGCAAAACATCGAGTGTAGCTTCGGCTGTGTGGCACGTAGCGCAGTCCTGTTCAAACCAAATGTTGCCAATATCCTCAACATGGCCCGATAACGATCGCCATTGACTGTAACGGCCACTCCTTGCTCATTTTCGAAAAATGGCCCAATTATGCCTCTGGACCAAAATCCGCACCAAACAGTGACTCGTTTTGAGTGTATCGGCTTTTCAGTATATGCGTGCGGGTTTTCTGTTCCCGTAATTTGCGACAATTTTGCTTGTTTACTACCCGCCAAGATCAAAATGAGCTTCATCTGAAAAGATGATTTTTTGGCAAAATCGGCATCTTCTCTAAGTCGATCGCAGGCCCACTTATCGAAGCGTATACACAACCATATTCGTTCAGCGGAAGGATAAAACTATTTATCTGTCAAATTAGACATGAGCTTAGTGTTACCATTCACGAAATAAGCACTAGTTGAAAAAAAAACGTTAGATGGCGGACCCTTTATTATTTAAAGTCTTTGAATATTGAATGAAAAGAAAAAAAAAACTTTCCATCAGTTCATATTCCTTTCAATTCCCATACATGCCCATTCAATTCAATTTTCAAATTATTTGCATAAATCACATTTGTTTTGAATAAAGTTTCGTGCTGTATGTCTTATTTTTCGAAACAAAGTTGCATCTTCCATAGAAGATTTCCCAGCAGACTCCGAACCTAGATAGGTGTAACCCTATCCCTGCTCATATTTGCAGGAAAAATAAAATGGATTGAATAACCTATGGTGGTTGATCATCTCATCCCTCTTTATATATTCATTTGCACTCAGATCACCAGCATTTGTGTGTAATGCCTGCCTTCCGACTGGGATTTCCATTTAATGCTTACTTTCAAAAATGCAAATCAAAGTCTTTTCCAAAGCATTCCATCCTTCAATCTCACATGAGCAAACGTGTCTCTCTCACAACAATGACTCATCCTATCCTAACCTAAAAGAAAGAACACACCAATTCCTATGCGTCCACTTCTATAAGGAAGTCGTTTCATCAAGATAAAATATACAACAAAACTGTATTGAAAGCTCTACAATCTATGTACATCCTTCAAAATTTGTTTTCGAAAATTGCCCATTAGCATGAAACTGAATGTTTAATGAAAATATCGTCAGTTATCTGTCGGCCTTATTCTGATACAAAAGTTTAGGTTGCCGCAAGACCGAAAGGGGATCATATAGTTAAGAGATACCTACTCTTTTGTTTGTGTACCTTTACCTCAGCATACTAAATTAATCATTCCTACCGAGATTTCCTATTTTGTATTACAGTAGCTATATGTTTAGGAAATGAACATTGGGAATCTTTTCCTTGCATACATTTTGATTATATAAAAACAAATACATTTTTGTATCAATCGGTAAGGTTAAGCAAAAACAAATATGTGTGAAAACTTAGGACAAGTTGATGTTAAATGAATCTTTAGGTTCTTATTTACGTAATTGTGGTCTTCGAATGACCAATAGGTACAAACTTGTTTCCATACAAAATATCGATGTCAAAGAGATGTTGGTAAAAGAGCTTTCTGCGGAGTAAGAGGTAAGCCCAGAAAATTCTCCCGTAGGTGATTATCTTATATTATTGTCATTTTTAAGTTCCACACTTTCGCATTTTGATTAGCGCTCACACAAAATATTTTTCTTTTAATTGAAACAAATTTTTTTTTAATATAATTATCTAGGTATAACATTATAGCATTCATCTGAACACACAATTTTAATAAATAAAAGCTACCCATTTCAGAAACAAATTTTCGAAAACCCTTGTTTTAAAATTGATCCATTCTGATGGCTTAGTATTTCACGAGAATTTCCGGAACTAAAAACGCGGTTCTATACGGTATTTGGGTATCTACATTATTTATCTAATAAAAATGAAAAAGTCCGCGAACTAAAACTTTTTTTCTTAAAAAATAAATCAACTGCTGGGGACAAACAAATTATCCTTATGTCCTGCCCTTTCTTACAACGCAAATAAAACCACATAGTTTATTCCCAGAAAACGAAAAAAAAAACTCTACTCTGCTTATTGCCGTATTTTAATTTGGTTTGACTTTTGGGAGGGGAAATTTAATTTCACTGGAAAGGAAATTAGATGATGTTATCACAAGGATGTTCGTTGGTTGCCTTTCCACTTTATCTTGGGGGTATATCTTTCTTTTGATTAACATTTTTCAAATACCCTCTTTGCTTGAATATATATTGTAATCCGACTTGTCACTGCAAAAGAGTGCCACCCTCGTGGCCAAAATCCATGTCTATAAACATGGAATCCTGGTGATGCTGTTCCACCTGTGACAAGGACCATCATTCTGTTCTCCCTTTTTTTTAGTTAGATCCTTAGGCTATATTCCTGCTGATGACGTTAAAACGATCCTTACTTTAAAAAAAAAGCCCTTACGTCGACGGAAGCGATTAATTAAATTCATTTGCTCAGGACATCTATCATTATCTGGATGTGTGTGGGTGCAAGTACCTGTCTATGAAATTTTCAATTTTTGATGGTTTACATGGCGAGCTGAAACAAATTAATTGTCATTTTCATCAATCAAATATCTGAAGGGGACTTATTTCCATTTATGTAATGTTATTAGTTATTTAAACGAAATTGATTTTGTCCTTATAGGTAAAATAATAATGATTGATGGTTATTTTTTGCTGATATGGTTGGAATCGATGGCAGCTGAGTTTTAAACTTGGCTGTTGGGTATAGCTTGAAGAAAATCTTAAATACAAACAATATTTTCGTGCTTTTAACTAGGTACATATACAATTAATTATGCCAGATTTAAGAAAAATATCAATTTTTTTAAAAATATTAGGTATAAAACATGAGAAAAAGGAAACAATATTATTGGTAACTTTTTTGTAAGAATTGATATACAGGCGGGTGATTCGCATAAGGTGTGACAAAAGGCTATAGAGCGTGTAGGTTGGGTCGAGAAAAGAAAATAATCGTATAGGAGGGGGTCTATTCCCCCGTATAGCCGGGAGGTGCAATTTTGTAAAAAAAAATTACTTAATTTCAATTTTAATTTTCTCAAAAAGTATAAGACATTAGCATACGGTTTTCTGTTTTTGACTAAAGAGAGCTTTGAATTTTGAAAACAAAATTAGTTAATAACGTTAAATTTTGAAAATTGTCTTGTCTTGACTATTGTCTTGTCTAGCTATTTGTCGCACCTTATGCGAATCACCCTGTATATCAGTTGAATTTGCGCATATTAGATTTTTGGCAGAACTGCACTTGTGACTAAAATCGGTGGTCGTTATTAGCAAGTAATATAAGCCTTTGGAACGCTACACGATCTTGGTCAACTTCACATACATTTGTAACAGGTTATAGGTTGGTACTTCTAATTTATAAGGCAAACTTAAATCTTGCAGTTATACAAAACTCGTATATAAGCAAAATCTCGATTTTAAAAATTTTAGATTAGGTACCTAATTAAAAACAATTTTCGCTCATTTAACCTTTTTAAAAAAAATCCATTTAATTTGGTTCCCATAAAAGTCGGAGAGAAAAAGCGAGTACACAAATTATATTTCTCTATATTTCCTGTCATTTAAAAGTGAGTACCTACACGAAAAAATTAAAATTCTCTACATTTCCTGTCATATAAAGGTGAATCATGTTTTCTATGGTTTTGTTTGTTTTTGTTCTATAAATTCATATGAATTTCACGAAAACATAGAAAACATCGCTCACTCACTCACTCACTCACTCACTCACTCACTCACTCACTCACTCACTCACTCACTCACTCACTCACTCACTCACTCACTCACTCACTCACTCACTCACTCACTCACTCACTCACTCACTCACTCACTCACTCACTCACTCACTCACTCACTCACTCACTCACTCACTCACTCACTCACTCACTCACCCACTCACCGAATAGCAAATAAAATATAACAAGTTTTTAACTAATTTTGAGGGAGTGCTTAGGTAACTGTAAAACCTCACGAATAATTTATAGTTAATTCCGCTTATTTAACGCGCTAACTCGGTGAGCGCCCATTGATGGTCAGATATGTAATGCGATCTTAACTCAATCCATCTGCCACACTCACCGAGCTGCACAAGCAGGACCTACCCTAACACTAACACTACCATGAACAGAAGGGATTTTGCCTGCTCATATTCCTAATTTCATCGATGCACCGTTTGACTGTTAACATAACTTAATAAATAAACTAGCAAACAAACAAAGATCTATATCCTCCCCTATTGATTCCGACCTCCTTCAGCTCGACCTAGACAGATTTTCTACCTGGTACCGGAAAAACTTTCTCGAGCTAAACGTTACCAAGTGTCAAGCGATAACGTACTCCCGGAAACGCTCCCCACTCACTCCTCGTACCTATTTTATTAATAATGAGCCGGTTATACAAGTCAATTCGTTGCGTGATCTTGGAGTTTTATGCGATAAGGAACTGAACTTCCGATCCCATATCACTAGTTCTATTAATAGAGCCAACTCCGCACTCGGTTTCGTTAAACGATGGTCCAAAGAATTTTCAGAACCCTATGTCACTAAATCCCTTTACCTCACATTTGTTAGGCCCCTTCTTGAATATGCTAGTCAGGTTTGGTCTCCTTTTTATACTTCTCATTCACTTCGAATTGAAGCTGTCCAGCGTAGATTCCTTCGTTTTGCTCTTCGTGGGTTACCATGGCCTGATATGTTTAACCTCCCACCCTCTGTTGATCGTCTAAAGCTTTTAGACTTGCAACCCCGTGATATACGCAGGAAAGTGGCAGACATTGTTTTTGTCCATCAACTTTAAGCTGGCAATATCGATTGCCCTGCACTTCTTCAAAGAATTTCACTCTACACCAACCCTAGAAGTCTCAGATCGGTGTCACTCTTTGATCTCAGCTTTCACCGCACCAACTACGGATGTAACGAACCTATGAATCGCATGCTAAGTGCTGCTAATAGTATGCAAAACTCCTTTGACTTCCACTCCTCCAAAAATTCCCTAAAAATCTATCTATACCAAAATTCTTAGCCCCAAACCCCTTTTAGCTTAGTAGTTATTAAGCTTTTTTGTAGTTAGTCGTAAGTTATTTTAAGATTTATCCGTAAGTTTGCTTGTATTAAGCTAATAAAGTGAAACAAATTCTTGGGACGGGAGGGGGTCATGCCCCCTCTCTCCGCATGAGTCTGTTGCTAAATAATATAAAACATTGCGAAACAAAATTAAAATGGTAATAACTAGTTCACGACCGATAAACGGCAGGTTATTAAGCAATAAACCATTCATTATATCAAGACTTTAGCCCTTTTTGAAAGGTCCTTCGCTTACTTGATAAAAATTTAGCAAACCAGTGGAAAAAAACATAGAAAACATCGCATGGCAAAATTTAAATTATCGCAACTTATAAACGGTCAATTATATCCACATAATATACCATTTTTTGATCAGTGAATGTTAATTTGCTAACGTGGCATTCATATAAACTTTTCACCTAACGGAAGTACAGTTTTGAATTTTTTGACAAAATTGTCTTATCTTTATAGGTACCTACTCTCGTACTTTTACTTCTATTACATTTTTATTTAACATTTTTAAAGAAATTCATGGAAGTTTTGTTTTGGAAACAATAACGCATAGACAATAATAAATAAAACCAAGTGACCGTTCTTTTGAGGAGGAGAATAGAGAAATGCTAATTTATAACAGTTTTACCATTAATAGTGGGCGAACATTAAAAAAAAAACTATTGGTGCTCGAAATATGTCAACCGGCTGGGCCGTATAAGCAGTATCTACTTTTTTAAACAAAACTGTTACAAATTGGCATGTCTTAGGTCACTTCCATCTTTTTAACCGAGCTTATTTAATAAATTTAAATTAAAACTATGTCAGGAGAAACTCTTCAAATGCATCATGCAACGAAAACTAAACAAAGAACTTATAGATTAGAACTGGCCTCACAAAGTTTTCTTCCAGAGGTTTTGTGTTTCTTTTCATCTTCCAACCAAATAGGAAAAAAGCGCAATTCGTATCTTTCCGTTCTATTCTATTATTTTTTTATATCTAACTCATCCTTGTGGATATAAAGTTTTCAGAAACTTGTCAATTTTTTGTTTTGTTCGAAAATGTTTAAGGTGGACGCTTCAAATTGATGGGACGACGCGACGGACTAGACATGCAAAGATCAGATAAACCCTGACCAATGCAAAAGTTTTGATTAGGAGAAAACTTTTCCCTATAGAGGATTCTTGCATCCGTATTGATATTATTTCTTCTTATTGGTGCTTTCTTATTCTTTGTCCTATGTCTGCTGTCATCAGCTATACGAAGATAGTTGTTTAAAGTTTTTATTTTATTTTTAGAACTATGGTAACACATTGTCAAATGGTTATCAACATTTTTGCAGCCAACTGGTCAATAAAACGAATGGGCGAATGGCAAAATCGAGAGAAACACTTTTTTCCTTAATGTTGACAGTTACAGAAAATAAACTTTACTCTTTTAATATGACATTGGAGATGGGATTGGGTGAGAAAAATATATTCTAACTTTATGAAAAGAAATATATTTTGTTGCGTATAAATTCGAAAACAATTGAGTGAGAACAACAAAATGGAATCATTATCGAAGGGTTGAATTTGAATGAAACAACTTGAGTGAGCTACCACCTACAGTCATTTTAGGCTGGAGTTATAGCTATTAGTGCTATTGGTCATTCATTATCATTACTATTTTATAAAGACGAAACAAATATTTAGTTTATCACGCGTATTCTCAGAAAGTATTAAAGTGATTTCTTGAATTTTTTTTTTGTAATAATTGTTATTTTTTTTTTTTCAAAAATTTCCTCGAGAAACTCTCCCCACGATATAAGCAGGACGATCTTAGATAGTACCAATAAATCCTGTAAATTCTGCAATTAGGAAAAAATCTGACCTCGTCTTTTGAAACTCCTGACTTGTAGATAGGAATTCCACAAAGATGGGCAGCTATAATGCCAGTTTTCTTACAATATTCGCGATGACTCTGCTAACCGTTGGTTGGGAAATACTATGAAGAACAGCTTGAATAAAAATAAGGTTTAAATAAACAATAACCCTGCTCTAGGAATAGCTTCGTCTTTATCACTCTGGTGGACATTTCTTACAAAATATCTTAATGCTGTTTAAAACTTGAAGGCTGGCAAAAACAGTAAATCCTCTTTTGCTTATGGTCGCTCTTCAATATTGAGTAAATTTATGATAAATGTGACGTGATATCTTTAGTGAAATTCCTTATCGCTCAACAAATCCAATGTATTTAACCGTGCTATTTGCATTTTGCGTTTACGTTGTTTTTTTCAACTTTACTTGAAAATTCACACTCTTGATTTTCTTCAATTGCAGTATCAATCGACATTTTTCTTGACTTGTCTTAACTCATATTTAATCATCTTAACTATTGTCTGACTTCGTAAAAAAAGGGTAAGTATTTGACGTTTGGTCGTAATAATAACCACTTAAATTAAGCATTTCACATATTTAAAAGTTAGACCACAGGTTTAGCCCTTAACATAGAATTAAAATGATTTATGAATATCCTTTACTCTGGAATTTCTTAGAATCAGGTTAGAAAGAGCTTAGCAAACAACTATGAATATGCCCTAATATGGTAGAAATTCCTTTTAGCCCCATTGCACACTATTTTGATATGTTAATATGTATTTAGTTAAACAAGTTACATATTCTTAAGATTCTGCGAATCAACGCGAGCACGTGTCTGCTAGTATTTTATAAATAGACACAATTTTTCATACATCTGCGAGATTTATGTGCCTTGTTATCATTTTTGTAATCATTGATTCCAATATAGCAGTGTTTGATGACAAGCAATCGTTAAAAAAAAACTGACAGTAATTAGTTGGTCCTGTACGTTGTAAATTAAGAGAGTATAAAAACGTACACTAAATTCATGAATATAGACAAAAAAACGATTCTTTAAAGTGAGTCAAAATTCATTCAAGACGAATACATAATAAATGCAAAAAATATCTAAAAAAAAAATAATTTTTCGGTCTGATTCGCGGTATTTATCACTTAATTTAAGCTTAAAAATGGATGGTTGCCTAAGATCTCGCACATTTGACAGTTTAAATGAGAGTCAAGTCTCAGTTTAGTATAAGTAAAGTGGCAAAATGTCATCGACGAATAAGGGGTTCCTACGTGACGGAATTGTTTTATGCTAATTTGATATAGTGATAGATTCTTCCTGTCGACAGGAACCAATTCTGTGCAATACAATTATACACACATAAATATTTATTTGTTA
This sequence comes from Leucozona laternaria, assembly GCA_932273885.2. Lineage (NCBI taxonomy): Eukaryota > Metazoa > Arthropoda > Insecta > Diptera > Syrphidae > Leucozona > Leucozona laternaria. The sequence continues at coordinate 114,350,431 of OW026368.1, read as the reverse complement.
AAAGGTGTCAAAGGAATACAATGCAGCATTAGCTTGCTGCTAGTGGTTAAAATTGCCATACAATTTATTTCTACTGCATTCAGCTGATGGAGGTGAACTCGTATATTTAAGCCTTTTGCTTTTATAATGTTCATGACGGTATAATAGAAGTCGGAGTCATGCTCTAAAGAAGTTTATAAGGAGTATGATGATATAAAGATGTCAACGGCCTCGCATTAGTCACAGAACTATTTTTCAAATAAATGATAGGTATTTGACTCCGATTGTTTTGTGTAAAGAGATATGATACCCTTAATAGTGTGCGTGAAGTAAGCACCGCCATTTTGGATGTGAAAAAAAAAGTTGTGCTGTAATGTGCTCAACTTGTGCTGCCTTGTGCAGTAAATATTCTTGCAAAATTCGCATGTTCGCAAATTTTCCGGATAAAATTTTTTCCAAAATTACGATTTGCTTAAAAATCAAATTTGTGTTGTTTTGTGCTAAATTTTTCGTCCTAAGAAACAAAAAGATAAACAAAATTCGCATATTTGCAACTTATGAAAATCCTAATTTTGCAAAAAAAAATGCATCCGTAAAATTTGAAAATTTGCGAATTTTGCAAAAATATTTACGTGAAATTAACTGTTCACCAAACTCGCCTCGCAATTGCGCCATTGTTTCGCGTGCTGTGTGGCATGTGGCACCGTCTTGTTGAAACCACATATCATGCAAGTCAAGAACTTCCATTTCGGGCAAAAAAAAGTTTGTTATCATCGCTCGGTAGCGTTCACCATTGACAGTAACGCTGCGATTCGCATCATCTTTGAAGAAATAGGCCCAATAATGCCGCCGGCCCATAAACCGCACCAAACAGTGGCTTTTTCGGGATGCATTGGTAGCTGTTGCAATGCTTCTGGCTGATCTTCACTCCAAATGCGGCAATTTTGCTTATTTACGTACCCATTCTACCAAAAATGAGCCTCATCGCTGAACACAAGCAGCGCGCGATGAACATTTTGAACCGAGCACTAATTTTGATAGTAAAATTCAATAATTTGCAAGCGTTGTTCATTTGTAAGACGATCCATGGTTAAATTGCAAACCAAACTGAAGCTGTTTGACAGTGACACAAGGTACTAAACACACGTCAGCTGTCAAAACCAGTGTTGCCAAAACCAAACCAGCTTAAAAATCACCCGTTAGTAATGTTTTGTTTGATCTCAATTTGTTTTCACTTCTAACCAATCCAAACAAAAGGTCATAGGTGTATAGCAAGTATGTACAAAAATATTTCTTCAAGTTAAAGTTATAAATTTTAAGAATCTTCTTAGTAGGTATTTTTGTGGCCAACCTAATAGTAACTTTAATAACAAAATAAGGCAATAAAGGTATCTACAGCTTGTCCTATTAAAAAAAAACATAGAAACGACACATTATGGTCATCGCAGCAATTTTAAAAATTGAAATAACTTTTATGAAAAAATTATTTGCGTGTCTTCAGCTTTGTGTAGCTGCTAATGTGAATGTTCGATGAGATGCTTTCATGCCATTAGCTACATATGGTTAGCTCTAATAGAGATAATGTAAAACAGAGCTTTTGCGTTAATACTCTTTTGCCTGTCACATTCACTGAGAACCATCAGAACTTAGCAAACCTCGTCAGCTGTTGGGATAATCTCTTTTGTAGAATCTGTGTCACGTTTTCCTTAAAAAAAAAAAAAACAACCCACAAAATGGATCATGAAGTTGGTGATGTGTTCTTCTCCAATGCCATGTGTGACACATTAGCCCAGCGTTTATGAAAACCAGAACTGATACACACCTTTTCGGCAACCCTCCATATGAATAAGGCCCAATATGGCACCTGAGTCGTTAAAGTTTTACAATCCAAAAAGGCCATACGACAAAGGCATGCAGATTGTAGAGCACAAGCACATCAAAACCGATAAGTTAAAAATTATTTTTTTGTACATTATGTTTGTAAAATAAATACAACGTACAAAAATTGTGACATCTCTAATGAGAAAAGTTTAAAATAATTATGAACGGCAGATTGTTAAAAAGTTTTCATAATTAATTGCCAAGCGAAAAAACGTTAATGGGATAAAGTTTTGGCCAAAAGGTTTTTTTTTTATGTTCCTGCAAAAAATATAAAACAAAAAACTAAAATCATTTATACAGAAAGTATATTTTTATGCATGTGGTACTATTTTAAATTGAATGGATCATTAATTTTTGTTTCATTACAAGTTGCCATCAACAAAATTGGAAGTCCCGCCAAGTATATTTCCAAAGCAAAATGTGGTTTTAAAAAAAACATTGCAGATGCAGATAACAAAATCTAATTTAATTTAATTATTTTGTCGGTGTTATTATTGATAAATTTCCTAAATTCATAATTCATACAATGCAAGGTTCATTCATTACCGATGCTGATGGGGGTTAGATGTGTATTAGGTATCATGTTTGTGTCTCTGCCTTAAATGCTGCATCAGTAAAAATAATGATTAGGTATAGATACGTTCTATCTTGGCTTTAATTTTGGTTGAGATGTTGTTAATATTATATAGGAACTTGGGCTTGGTTTAAAGGATCAATGATTTCGGGTTTAATTAATTGAGGCTATGGCTGTGCGTGCAAAAGTAATGTAACCTATTTATATGTTTTGTTATTATGTTAAGGTTTAGGTTTAAATTTAACGAAAGCAAAATTAACTACTGTATATTGCTTAGATACAAACAACGCGCACGCAGGGAGGGGAGGGGGCGGGTCGGATGTGAACGATGAAATAATTCCCACAAAATTGTTAAATAGTTTTTGATTTTATTTTGATATTCCTCATGGTCTTTTACTTGCGAGTTTTGTTTGGTACAGATATTTATTTTTTGATGATGAAAAATAGGAAATAGTGGCAAAACTAGTTTCGAAGCTGTTAAAACCACCTATTTCTCATTTTATGAATTTTGAGTAAAATAAAACCATGTGCGCATAAAAAGTTACTGAATGTCAAATGTTTAAAATATCGGGTTTTTCACATTCTTTAATCACTTATATCACTTAAAGTATTCAACCATAACATCAGTACATGCGACCAATTCGTGCATTTTATCTTCATGGATTTTCAAACATAAAAGTTGAAATCAATGGAACTTGAAATTGATTTTTGCAAAATCTATTGCGGCAACAATAAGTACCTTCTATCTACGAAAAAATCATCATCTTTACCAACCGCACTAACAAACTGCTTCCATAAGTGTAATGGTTTATTAAAATATATTATTGTATATTAGTCCATACAAAACAAAAAAGCTATATGTATACAAAAAGAGTCCTTTTCGACTTCAACGGTCATTGAATTTTATAACGCTCTTAAAAAAATTCTACCATTTTCTCATTTGTTGGTTTCGTAGCATATGCACTCAAAGTAGATAAGTAGAAGAGACCCCTTCGCACACTCATATCTACATATAGCATCACTGATACTGATGGTGCTGTCGAAGTGATGTTTCTTACACTCAGACCTCAAAAACCCCAATATAGATATGGCACACATTCAGAAGATAAAAACGTACGACTTTCAGAATCATTTATTTTGAAAGCAATTTTAAAAGAAATTACACTTGACTCATATCAGCGCAAAGGTTAGATACATACAGTCTTGTATTCATATTTTCACCACTTATATGTATGCAGGTAATTCCCTAGAGGGAAACTTCGTATGTTTGTTTTAGTTCATCTAGAACAATTTTGTCACCAGATTTTAAATTTTTCACACACACACATACACACACATAGAATCATATGCAACGAACAAAGTGGTAATATTTTTTTGAAATATGCACTCAAGTATAGGTACTGACATATGTACATAAAGTTCCGCCATATTTGTATTTCTTACCGTTTCTGGTATCTTTCAGAGGAAAACAAAACAAATACAACCTATTCAGTAAGAGTAAGAGGAAAAAGTTTCCACCATCTTACAGGAGAATATTATTTACATTCGTCTTATCAAAAGCAAAACAACGCGTGTATATACTTCTTATATATTACTAACCAATAAAAATCTACCCAACAAGCTACATAAATTTTACCTACGTTGCAGAAACCCCACGAATCATTCCTTTAGATTCTTTCGTACACTTGATAAATAATCAGAAAATAATTTTCACCTTGTTATTGTGGTTAAGGGAAAGACTAGACTCCGGAGAAAAATAACCAAACGCTTCCCAGAGTCCAGACGTAAGAAATTAATTCATTCCGTGGATGGATACTCTACCTGCTTTGCAAATACAACTACACCTTATACTGGAAACCAAAACATCCCACCCCCACGTTCATATATTTAGGTTCATTCCAGATCAAGAAGAGAGAAAAACAAATATTTTATTAATGTGAACCTCAATGGAGATAATTCGTGGAGCCATGTTTTTATTTTCCGAAGTTCTTGAGATTGTTTCTCTAGCAGCTTAGTCGGATATTGAATATACGTGATCTGAAACTTCAGAACCAATAATTTGGTAATCAATTACTGATATTTGCCGACCACTAACACTCTAACAGTGGATGTGACCAAATAACAGCAAATTAGTCGAATATCGATAAAACCACTAACCACGCATCCATCAAAGCAATATTATAACTGAGTGTTGGTTGAAGTATGAAGCTGCATTGAATGCTTCCAATACATTGAATACTGAAATATTGAATGGGTTGGTTATGTTGAAAATTCATAAAACATTTCAAGTAATTTTTGAAAAGTTTATGTTTTGAACATAATAAAAAATGAGAAAAAATATTGTAGCAAATTATTCATGAATAGAAAATTTCTATTTACGAAGTGATTTCGTTGGTGAACATTCATGACATTTTTCAGCTAAGCCAAACGGTCTAGTGAATAAGAGACTCCTGCTTACCTAGTGATAGCACTGATTCATATTCATGGTATTTTTCATTTGACATAAGTCATTTATGAATAACCAAATTACACCTACTTAGTGATTTCATTGTTGAATATTCACCAAGAAAGTCACTTATGGTGAACGCCAATGACATCCCCATGTTAATTTCGTCGATGGATTCACCTCAAATTCCTCGAGTGTAGCTTCTATTCTTTGATGAAAAAGGTGACGATTCCTCGGTGAATTTTTAAAAATGTGTGAATAGGCCGGGATCTATATATTTAAGGTGTGTAAACATCAAAGTTAGTCAGAGTGCCGATTTTTTGTTATTGAATGTGTCCAATATATTTAATTTGCTTGAAAATTGGTAAAAAGAAATCTAATGTGATTTCCTGTAGCTCACTTTAAACGGGTAGCTGCTATACAAAAATTTTGGTTCTATCAAATTTTCTCAAAAACGGCTCAAATGATATTGATTAAACTTCGTTTTTCATATGACCAAAGTATTTGCAAGTAAACTGTATTTCAGGTTTTTGGCGAAAAATCCACATAACTACTTGAAATAGGCTTTACACGTTTCTTTGAGAAAATGGTCCTTTTTTTGGGATATTCGCGAATATCTTTTCCATGGTTAGGCCAATTTTGTTTTAATTTTGCAATCTGATGCTTTTTTTAAACTATATTGTATTTAAAAATTTGGAAAAACGTTGTTTTTTAAACAAAAAGAAATCAAACAAAAAAAAGATTTGAGTGGGTACTTTTGACTTTTGTAGGGTGATTCGGTGTGACAAAGAGCTAGAGCGTGTACGTTGGGTTGAGACAAGAAAAAAAAAATTATATTAGAGGGAGGTCTATTCACCCCCGTTTAACCAGGCGGGCAATTCTCCAAAAATTGACTTAAAGCAGAAAAAAAAATATTAAAAAACAAGAGTTACACATACAATGCCATGATATATCTTTTTGTAAATTCAGAAATCTTTTCTCTTGTTATATTTTTAAATAAAGTTAATTTAAAGAATAGTTTTTGAAAAATAAATTTTTGAAACTAATTTTTTTCAAAATTTTACGTAATTAAGTACTAATTTAGTTTCCAAATTTCAATGCGTGTATTAGTTTTTTGTCAAAAACAGAAAACCAGATGAATGTCTTCTACTTTTTGAGAAAATTTAAAATAAATAAATCTACTTTACAACTTATGTGAGTAACGGATTGGAGTCAAATTAAGGGAATTTGATTTTTGTCATTTTAAATTTTCTAAAGAACTAGAAGAGATTTAAGCATCCTATTGTTGGTGATTGACTTTAAATTAATATGGGCATTGATTATTAAAAACAAAAAAAAACTACTTAATAACGTAAAATTCCGAACTAAATTAGTTTGAATCAAATTTTTTCAATTTTTTTTTCGAAATTTTGGAAAATTAAGCTGAATGCTGAGAAATTACAAGCTATCTTTTTCAGCCGAAAAAGAAAGTCTTGCTATCTCCCCAGTAATCAGATTATTGTTAATGGTGTTAATGTCAAATGGGACTCGAGTGTGAAATATTTAGGGGTTTATCTAGACCAAAAACTTACATTTAAGGAACATATTGTTTAAACGCTGCGCAAAGTAAGCATAGCAATCAATATGCTATATCCATTCATAAATAGAAAGTCATGTCTAAACAACACTAACAAAATAATAATTCACAAGGTAATATTCCAAGCAATCCTTCTCTATGGATGCCAAGTGTGGGGAAATTGTTCCAAATGTCATCTTAAAAAACTTCAAATTTCACAGAACAAGTTACTTAAAATGATGCTTAATCTTTCTCGATACCATTCTACACTGGACTTACATGCAAGAGCAAATGTTGAAATGATCTCTGAAAGAATAGTTTAACTTAATAATTCATTTTTGCGAAATTGTGAAATTCCTGACAATCCATTAATTAATCAATTGTTTTCTAAACCATATTTTGGATGTTATCTACTTGTTATTATAAGATCCTTATATGTTTACATGTTTACGTGTACTTATTTATTTATTTATTTATTTTTTTATTTATTTATTTATTTATTTATCTATTTATTTATTTATTTATTTATTTATTTATTTATTTATTTATTTATTTACTTATTTATTGTTGTAACTATTTATTTTTCTTTTCTTTACATATTTATTTATATGTTGATTCATTCATGTATCTCGTTCATATTTATACGTTTATTTATTTATTTATTTATTTACATATTATTTGTTTATTTATTTAGTTATTTACTCATTTATTTTTCTTATTAATTAACTATTGTATTTATTTAATTATATATTTCATACAAATATGTATATTTATTCATCTATTTACTAACAAAGTACTAATATACATTTATAAATTAATTTATTATTATTATTCACTAACCCAATTCATACTAACCTTCTTCATTACTATAGTTTTGAAGTTGAATTTTTAATTCGAGTCCAAATGTACCTGATTTTTTTTTTCTTATTTTGTATTGAAGGTTTTATTTGTACTTTCCTTCAAAGTAAATTTTTTATTTTTTTTAAACTTTATTTAAATTAAAATACTTATTCAGTAGAAAGATATTATTATAGCATATCAAATCTCTGTGTGTAAACTGTGCGGTAGCTTACCAAATGTATATCTAAATACCGAAAATAAAAATCTATCTATCTTTATTTATTTAAAAACACAACAAAAGGAGTGATTTCTGCCTTTACAAAAAGGTGTATGATGGCATTGAACAGGTAACTGTTGTTTTTTAATATATTTTCTGTTTTAAGTCATTTTTTTTGTAGAAAATTGCCCCTCCTGGTTATACGGCGGGGGAATAGACCCCCGCTCCCATACGATTTTTTCTTGTCTCAACTCAACCTACACGCTCTAACTTTTTGTCATACCGTATGCTAATTACCCTGTATATATACCTACATCATGGATCTTCAATGTGTGGTTCACAGAGTTGTTAGCCATTAGAACATAAGTTCGTGCGATCAAGTCGTGTATCTATTAATTTATACATCCGTTGTTTGTAGGAATGTATATGAGCAAAATTCAGATATTTAAACATATTTCTTAGATTTTCAGAGTTTCTTATATCTGTGTTGTACTGTATTGCATTTTAAATTTTATAGAAATTCCTTGTCGTAAATTTTACTTTCATAACGGTTCGTCTGCTTAGTGTTAGGTATGATCTCATTTTTAAGAACACATCCAGGGCAGCAAACCACACAAATTTAAACGTCTTCAGTGAACCCGAAGCTATTTCGAAGTCATCCATGATGCACACATACCTACCTACCCTTGGAAGTATAGTATTTCACGCAGATATACATACTATACGTATATGCCACTCCATATTTGACATGTGTTCTAATCCTTCCTGTTATTTGATTTTTGGTTCCAGATCCCAACACCAATGCCAACATTCAACTCTTTTTACGAACCACCCGCTCAGTCCTCTTTGTTTAACATAAATTTTGAACTCGATTGAGCTTTCCAAAGAACACAACATGCACTCGTTCAATTCAAACGTATCTAATTCTTTTTGTTTTTAAATTGTGTTTTGCTTTCTATATTACCATTCACTCAGGGTAGGGGGTGGCTATGGCTAGGCTATGATGTTTTATTGACGCATTTGGGTGCACTTTGCTATTTCAACCCCTTTGCATATATAGCTCCATCTCCTGCTGCCATCTCTGCACACAATCGTGGGAGTGTTTGCTTATAACTGTATTTTTAACAATGTAGGTAATGGAAAAGTCAAAGAGTCTGAGTACCTGTACAATGGTGCCCAGGCACCGGTACTCTTCTATTCGAGGTAAACAAAAAAAATAAAAAAAAAAAACGAATCATTCCCTTACTTGCGTCTGGTTTTTGTTAGGTGGAAATGTTTCCCTTTTGCCTGTTACACTATTTCAACTGAGGAAGAATTGGAATCAGATATTTTGTTAGTTCATATTATTTTTTTTTTTCATGGATATTTGTGTTTGTATCATGTTTTGTTATCTTCACATTATAAATATTAGTGTGAGAGATCAGTGTCTAGAGTTGCCGTTCTGTCGAATTTGTCGCTAAGTTTTCATGATGTCGATTCATACCTAGATGATATAGATTTTGTGTTCGAAAATGCTTTATGATAGTTTAATATTTGGGGGAATAGTTTGTTTTTAATTTATTTTAATAGACGAATAAAAATTTAGTTTAAAGCCAACTTTTATTTACATAAACTATGTCCATCATTTTTACTTGCGACATAGGTACTATATGGGAAGTTATGGATTCGTACAAAAAATCGAACTCGAGATTTTGATCAAACTTTACATTACTATGATAGCGAAGACGAAAAAAGTGGGTCTCGCAAAAACGTCCGTCTGCCTGTCTGTCTGTCGGTTCGACTACAGCCTAAACGGATGGGTCGATTTTCTTTAAACTTGGTATCTAGCGTTTTTTTGACATTCCCCCCACCCGTTTTTTTCTCTTTTTTTTAGGACCAAAATTATCAGTAGCTGTCATACAAAATTATTTGAACTAAAAGGAAAAACTTATTTTTCTCAAATCCAGCGCTACCGAATTTGTTTTTAAGAACTCAATAAATTTAAATAGTTATAAGTCGGCGTTTAATAAAAAAAAATGGTTCCGGAAAATGGTTATTAATGGTACCTCCCAAAGAACCATTTTTTTGATTTTCTCTTTTCTCAAAAACGGTTAAACTGATTCTGATCAATTTTTTTATGAAGAAGTATTGACACATTCTAAATAATATTGTGTACCAAAATTTTCAAAAACAATATTTTTTAGATTTTTAAAAAAAGTTTTAATATTTTTTTTTGAAAACTCAATATTTCAAAACCGACTTGGTCGATTTTTATTAAACTTGGTAAATAGTAGTTTTTTAACTTTATCTAGAAGATTTTTGACAAAAATTATTCTAATACCCAAAAATAACGGTGCCTCCCATACAAATGTTAAAAAACCGATAAGAAAAATATTTTGTTTCTCAAAAACGACTCCTACGATTTTCATAAAAGTTTTTTTGTGTGTTAAAATTAGTACGATCTACCATTTAAAATTTTTAAAGTTATATTTTAGGTTTATTAACAGTACCTCTCATAGAACGGTTTCTTTGATTTTCGACTATCTCAACATCTGATCAACCGAATAAAATTAGATTTGTTATACAGAAGCTTGTAACAAATATAAATAAAAGTGCGTATCAAAATTTTCTAAAAAATGATTTAAAAAAAAATCAAAAATATTTTTTGAAAATGCGATATTTCGAAAACTGGTAGCAGATTTTTTTGTGAAGTTCAATTTTTAACGCAACATTAATAAATGCTTTAAATTGGCGTACCAATTATTTTTCTCAAAAATGTTAACAAAATTTTATATGTAAGAAATTAATTATTTTTAAAACCGCTCCTACGATTTTCAAAAATTTTTTCTCATAGATAAAGATTTATATAAGAAATCAGATGGTGTACTTCGCGTTGTGTTAAAACAGATTTAAGGTATTTTAATCAATTTCTTTCTAATTTTGTTGATTTAAAACAATTTACCAGTTTAAATAATATAATTTCCTTTCGTGCATATTGCATATGTGCAACACTAGGCTATATTGTTAATTTTTGTATACTCACATAATACCACCTGAAACTAAACTAAGATTCTGCAAATGGATAAAATATAGACTATAGCTAATTTATTTCAGACTATAGAACCACAATGTGATCGCGCATAAGAGCAAGTTCGTGCGACCCAGTCGTGCATATTTTTTTTTGGCGAATTTAAGCGACTCTTTGTATTCAAAACTTCGACCAATTTCAATTTAAATTTTTATTGAAATAATAAACGAAATGAAAAAAAAATGCTCTATTATGTTGACCTATAGCTGATTCTTATTTCTGGTTGTGGCAACACTGTGTGTATCTATCCCTATCCTTACTCTAGGTGTACAAGATATACCCACACATCCATAAGTGTAATTTATATTTGTGTATTTGCACATGAACCAAAGGATAAACACAATTTTTTGTAACGTGTGATATTCAATTGTGGGGAAAATCGAATTTACGGGATTGCAAAACACATATTTTGCTAAACAATAAAAATGCCGATGTTGTCAAAATCAGGATTGCTTGGTTAAGGATTCCACTTCGCACATATAGATATGCCAAGCAAGAGGAATTGGTTGATGAAAATACATTTTATTAAGGTTGTAAAAGGTTCTTAATATGTTCATATGGCCAAGCAATCACTATTTTTATGTGTTTTCTTATTGTAAATATATCAAACCAAGTGAATTCTTGTCATATAAAATCTTACCTATAAATACCATTTAAATTCCACGGAAAAAATATATTTTTGACTTTTACATGTTGACAGTATAAGACACACAATTCAAACACAAAAAAAGAGTAATTGAGAGATATCAACAACTGTTCGGTTTAGGTCATCTATTTTACTCCCGGGAGTAATAGTTTTAAGACTCTTGCATTACCAAACGTAAATATCTTTGTATTTTCTTTGAAAGTAAACTATTTGTATGCAACAGATTCAGTCATACGTGATGAATTTGGGAAAAGTGAGTCAAATTTCTGCGCTGGATGTTGTAATCGGAGTAGTTGAATCATTGATGAATCATTTGGCTATGACGTTACCTTAAATCAATAATAATATAGATCAAGTCACTTTCTAATTCTAATCTAATCTATTTCTACTTTTTCCAAATGTTTTATTTGTTGATAGATAGGACACAAAAAGACCCTTCCCCTAGTATGGACAGAATTTTATTTTCACATCAAACTCAATAGGTATAGACTTAACCTACGCTCAGTCAAATCGAGTAAAAGACAGAGTGTGTGATGCTCATCATCACTTTGAAAGGATTTCCGGTTATCTATTCCATCTTTATACCCCACGGCCTTTCTGTTCATTCAGTTTATCATCATTCCTTTGCTGAAAGCAATATGTGAATAAAGTGCAGACAGGGAAAAATATATAAAAAATTAAACTGAAATAGATTCACAGAAATAGAATGAAAGGATAGGTTATATTATATCATATAGTAATCGCAATGATGAAACAGTCAACTCCGCTTATATACAAAAACACTTTTTTGCTGAATTTAAAAGCACTGCTTAATATCTGCACTATAATATATCAGTCCCGATTCATTATGTTGAAATTGCCGCTGAGAAGAAAAGATTTAAAATAAAAAAGATATACATATTTATCGGCTTCTGTACATATGTTCCAAGTCTGGTTGAGTATGTATTTCTTCCACAAATAAAAAGTGTGAGTACCGGGGTTCACGGGTAAGATGTGTAACCATTAACGTCCTTCTGAACGCCGGATTTTTGTTAGTATACGTGTGATAGGTATTGTATTACATACAGATCGTATTACAAGTAAGCTCCCGTTTTAAAATGATACAACTTAAACCAGCTTCCATGTTTAACCAGATTCCATTTTACTAAGGTGTGTATATGAAATTTTTTTTAAAAAAATGCAGCTTGGCAAACTTTGTTTTATAGTATAAAACTCACAAATACTTTATTACTAATTCCGCTTATTTAACGCGCTAACTCGATGAGCGCCCATTGGTGGTCAGATATGGAATGCGATCTTAACTCAATCCATCTGCCAGCTTTACGTCAAGCAATTCATGAGATTATAGTGCACGTGTGGGAGCATGAAGAAATTCCAGAAGACTGGCGAAAAGGTATAATTTGCCCCATACATAAGAAGGGAGATGTCTCTATCCTACAAGACCGGATAACCCCATACGCTAAAACCATACTCGGACAATATCAGTGTGGTTTCATTCCAGGCAAATCAACAACTGATCAGATCTTTACCCTTAGGCTGGCGATGGAAAAATGTCTAGAATTTAACATCCCAACATACCATCTGTTTATAGACTTTACGATAGCATAGCCAGGGTAGAACTTTACAAAGCCATGAGAGAATTCGGCATCCCAAATAAATTGACACGACTATGTAGGTTGACCATGAACAACGTAACAAGCCAAGTAAAAATAGCCGGATTGCTATCCAAACCAATCAACATCTTTAATGGACTCCGACAAGGGGATGGTTTGGCCTGCCTCCTCTTCAACCTGGCGTTGGAGAAAGCAATCCGTGACTCTGGCACGGCAACAAGAGGGACCATCGTCAACAGGTCCAGCCAGATACTGGCTTACGCAGACGACATCGACATCATCGGAAGAACTGAGCAAGCTGTACATGATTCCTTCATCCAGATCGAGCAGGCGGCACAAAATCTGGGGCTGCACATTAGTGAAGGTAAAACAAAGTACATGGTGGCGTCGAATGCGAGAGGAACAGTTTGTCAAACAATCAAGGTAGCGAAGCACGAATTTGAAGTGGTGCAATCCCTTAAATACCTGGGGTCAATAGTAGCAGCCGATAACAATATAGAAGAAGAAATACGCTGGCGGCTTCTCAAATCCAACAGAGCCTATTATAGTCTGTCAAAGCTCTTCAAATCCAGAAATCTCACCATAACTTCAAAACTGCTGCTGTACAGGACCATGGTCCTGCCAGTACTCACATATGGATCCGAGATTTCAGTGCTTAGCAAAAGGCACTCCGACCTTTTAGCCGAGTTCGAGAGAACAGTCTTAAGGAGGATTGTTGGCCCCATATGTGCGGAAGGACGATTCCGGAGACGGTACAATCATGAATTGTACGCAATCTACCTTGAAGCGGATATCGTGACAAAAATTAAGCTCGGTAGACTTTGGTGGGCAGGGCACCTAGCTCGCATGAGCGAAGAGGAACCTGCTCGGAAAGTTCTTTGTGGTACATTCTATGGTAGACGACAGCGTGGTAGATCATGCTTGCTCTGGAGAGATGGCGTAGACCAGGACGCCCGGAGCCTTGGGGTGCGCAACTGGATGGCGGCGGCTCGAGACCGGGATGGGTGGAGAGACTTGTTGAAGGAGGCCAGGACCGGCCCCCGGTTTTAGAGCCGATGATGATGATGATCTGCCACACTCACCGAGCTGGACAAGCAGATCCTTCCCTAACACTAACACTACCATGAACAGAAGGGATTTTGCATCCTCATATTCCTAATTTCGTCGATGTACCGTTTGACTGTTAACAATAGTTAATCGACTTTTTAGTTAAATGTGATCCAGATAAGTTGAGTTGACTGTACACATTATGCCGAAGGTGGAACTCTATTCATATGATAAATCAATTTTTCTTGATTGTAGGAATAACTTGCAATTAATTTTGACAATTTAATTGAAAAAAAGGTTGACTTTTAGCATTTTGCTTTTCAGAAATGCCTTGTTTTTATGAATGTTAATGACTCTCATATTTATGGTCTTACCTATACATATATATTGGCTATATATTAAAAAAATCAATCAACATTTGCGCTAGGGTTATTATTTTGAAATTAATTCTGCCAGGGAAATGGCAAATTAATAATGAAGAACTATGTGGACTGTCCATTTAAAATTTCAAAAAATTCGTCTGAAGAGTGTATGACCTGATTATCAAATAAGGAGAAGAAAATTGATAATCAAAAAAAAAACTTGGCTTAACAACGATAGACTCATATGTCGGGGCATATAAGTTCTTAAGTGTAAAATGTAACCAACAATATTCATGTGTTATGTCAAATGTGCTTGGATCGGGCTTGATGGTAGGACAATGAATTTGTTGTTCTTTCATTCAAACCTTCAATACAAATATTGAATTTCAACTTTGAACCCCTTAAATTAAGCATTTCCTTTTCTTTTGAACACAGAGACCTTAAACAATTTTGTCAAATTTTGAAAAATTTTTTTACTTCTGAGTCTGTCAGTCTTCGATCAACCAAGACTAATTTCTACATCAGTTACACAAGGTATGAGAAATATAGAAAATAAAGTAAATCATCCCTATTTAAAATAATGATGACACAATTTAATTCTGCATATACCTACATTAACTAAAAAAATACTAACCTGAAAAAAATGAAAAGCAATCAATCGCTTCGTCGCTTAAACTAAAAAAAAAAAACAAAAAAACTAACCCTTTAGATTGTAAGGGTGCTGACAGAATACCGGAACCTTGTGACTCAGTTTGCACACCCATTTTAGATATTAAAACGAAAGGCTTTCACAATTAATTGAAAGCGATTAATCGAATTCCGTTGTTAGGTGGGTGGTGGGTAGTGTAGGCAGGTGTTTAGATTTATATACACAAGGATCTTCGTTTTTACTTTTTTTTTTTTTATTTATTTATTTTGTTTCTAAGAAATCAAAGAGCATTCACACGTTTAGCACGTATTTGCGTGCTAACTTCTAATTAATCGACTTTCCAGGCAATCAGTTTTATTCTCATTAAAAGGTTCGGAAATAATTTCGTTGGATTTAAGGCAGACAATAAACACCCTAACTGCGGCGCGCAGCGCGTGAACGTTGAACGATATTATCTATCACAGCACCAGGTTGAGGGATTTAAAAGAGTAGGTAAGGTATATCTATTAAAATTATTTAATTTCCGTAGGTTCCGTTTAAAAATGTTCACAGGATATTTGATTTGGATGATATTGGTAAATAGAAAAACAAATTATATTTTTTATGCCTTAATAGAAAACAGCAAAAGCATTTTGTATAGTTAAACGAAGGTCTTTTTATGGGAACTAAAAATAATCAAAACAGCTTGAAATAATCGTTTTTTTTTATGGATTAGCATATAAAATCGGATATTTGTAGATGTATTTTCTTAAAAAATGGAGCAGTCAACCATCAAGGGGCCTTGATAAAAATTCTCTTTTTTTTATTTTTGAATTTATTATTTTAGGTGTATTACTCTGGCAGTGTTTATGTGTATGAGTATGCGTTTGGCTTAGTTAGATCAAAAATTGGTAAATCTTCCTGGTATCAACTGTATTTTTTTGGTGCTAGTTGAATGAAAGTTGTTGGATTTTAATATTGTTTGAACTATTGTCAAGCACCGGGTTTGGAAAATTGTAACAAAATCGGTCCAGCTTTTAAAATAAGCTACTACGTGAATAACCCAAAAATAAGGCATCTTTCTCAAAAAACTTCAAGACCTTTTTCCACAAAGTATATGCGATTTGACACAAACCCTAAATGAACGCCGCGTCACCACCGCCTTTACTTCCCAAAACCAATCGATCTTTGGCCTAATCAATTACGGCCAAGGATGTTCGTTATATGGAGCAATCATTAATGAGTTTTGTGTTCCCCGATTGAATTAGATGAATGTGGAATAGATGTGGTTCCAGTAGGATAGCCGGGTACGTGCTATACATCAAACGAAAAAATCAACTTAAAGCAGGAAGCATTCGATGACTCAATAATTTCGTGTAATGTTCCTGTTAATTGGCCTTCTAGATGTTCGATAAAACTTTGTCTCTCGGATAAAATTCATCATGATGGCCATATGCCCATAATCAAAGTTGTATTTTAAAACTAATTGCAGAATGTAGGTATTCTCTCGAATGAATAAATATTAATGGATATTTGTTGAAATTTTATGCCAAGGCGGTAGAGACATTTTAAGGAGTTTTTCTTTAAAGGCGATGAACTTTAAATTGGCAACACTGTTTTCTGTTACAGCTGATTTGACAGTTCTCGGTGGTTTTGAGGTTAATTTGGTTTAGCAATTTGTCGTGACTAGACTCACGCCGCTACAGAGCAACATACATATGTAGTTCAATTCAAGAAACTTGAAATTTTTGTTCAGTGATGAAGCAAAATTTTGGAGACATGTGGTCTTAGCAGGACGGTGCCACATGGCGGAAGGCACAAAGCACGCGTGAAAGTTTACTGAAAGAAAAAAAATTAGAACGACTAATGTCACGAAATCGATCTGTAAATTGGCTGCGTCGTCGTTCCTGCGATTGGACGCTATTGGACTGTTTTTTTTCTAGGGATTTGAAGCGATATTGCCGAAATTCTGCGAAGAGTGAATAAAAATTTGAAATCAAATTTACCATTGTACGTGCCAGGCCACATGCTCGAAATCATATTCAATACCATAAAATTATAAGTCAAATAAAGCCAATTTCATGGATATTACAAACCCATTTCTGTGTTTTATTTCAATTTAAAGTAAAAAAAACACTCTTTATTGAAGTATTTATTTGACTCTTAGTTGTCAATGGTAAAAAGCTGATGTTGTTAGTTTTTGATAAACTTGAAAATTAAAATTTTATTTTTAAAAAAGGATGTTTTTTAGAAAAATATAAAATTTTGTTTGGAATTTTCAAACAACTTAAATTGATCGTATACATAGAAAGATCACAGCGCAATCTTCGAACATTTATAATATACAAATATTTTTCTTGGATTCTTACTGCATGATTATAAAAAAAAAACTTAACAACATCTACCACTTGACCTAGTATATTCCTAATCAGCAGTATTGAACAAAAATGTTCCACACGGCACACTACACCGAATGTATCAAATTCAAGAAAACTACTTATTTTTTGGTTGTAAAAAGGCGGTAACCACTTTTTGCAAGTGTATAAGCCTATATCCAGGGTGAAGTGGCAAAATATACTGATCAAATATCATCTGTCAGCTATCAAATTTACTATACTACTATAAAAGAAGACGAATTACAAACAAACGAGAAACCACAAGACTCCAGATCCAGATAGGTATGCAAACTTGTTTTGTGGGCTTTTAAAAAAGTCCCATTCACGAAAGGCGGATACTATATGCTTGTGCGCAGTATGGAAAATAGTGGGAAATTTTCAGAAGAATCTTTCAACAGGTACTTTGATTTCATATGCGGGTATTGTTGTTGCAAGCATATGAGAAATGATATCCAATGGCAGAAAGATTTGAGAACAAAAAAATTGTAATAGATTTGTTTGTATACGTACTTGTTGTTGTTTATTTTATATTTTTTTTTCCCTGCATGAATGTATAGTAATGTAGTTGGGGATTTTGCGTTAACTATGTAGAGTGAATCGCATAAAGTGTGTGCAACAGTAAGGCGTGAATGCATTATAACGAAAAGATTATAAAAAACATAAAGCGGTAACAAAATGTCGTTAGGGAAATAACTTCCGGCTTCAAGCATAATTTTTCTGTATTCTTTAAAAAAATAGATGAAAAAATGCATTTTCGAACACAGTCAGACGAAGAAACTTTTCCCGCCCCCCATAAATGAGTTTTTTGACTTTTTGAACATTTTTCAATCAAACTTCAATTCCACTGAACGTACAAATCATATCTTCTCAATGGTATTATTTGATGTATGTTATCGTATACCTTTTTCTGAGTTTAAACATTCTTTTGAACAATAAAAAGTATTTAAAGTATTAATTTATTCTGTCATTTTCACCCCAATTCACCTTATAAATAGCCAAATTGATCATCGGATGTTCAAGGAGTTAAATCAACTTGGCATTCGAAGCTGGAGGCAGCTAGCTACGGTCCAAATTGGATGGAAGAAACTTGTTGGCTGAGGCCCTGGGCCCTATTCCATAAAAATGGACAGGTGACAATTCTACAAATATGTTAAACTTGTCTGACAAATTTGTATTTTATAAAATATTGACAGTTGACAAATTTGTCAGAAAAAGACAATGACAAATTTGTCATGACAATTTTGTCATTGTCATATACTGAAATGTTTGTCGTGACAATTTGGCATTGTATGATCTTGAAGTTTTTCAGTGCGAACGTCGGAAAAAGATGAAAAATTTAACAAAACCTGTGCATTTTGTTTCAATTCTCATCGTTTCTCGATGTTAGAAGTTACAGAACACAGACACTCTTTCTGTCTTTTATTATTTAAAAGTGAAGTTTATAAAATAGCCATTTAACGTGTCAAAATCATTATTTGTTCTCTGTTTAAAATGTCAAGGTAGTCGGCGTATTACACGGAGTTTCAACAGAAAATCGTCAAAACTTTCACTTGAAAAAATATTTTTTAGCATTTTAGCTAAACTTCTGTCTTTTCATTGTCAACACTTGACCGTAACTGAGTTTCCTGTCAGAATGGTCAATTAAATACTGACAAATATGTAAATTGTATATTTTTTTTTCATTTCATAAAAGAATTGTCAGTATAAATTTGTCAGAAAATTGCTGAAAATTGTAGAAAAATACTTGAGGATTCATTGTCATGACAATTATTTTATGAACCGAACTATGCTATAAAATTTTCAAATTGTTTATGGAACAGATCTTGACAATTGTCGAGTTGTAAATTAACAAATTGTCACCTGTCGCAATTGTCAATGTTTATGAAAAAGGGCCCAGAGGTCCATCCAAAAAATATTACCTTGCCGAGTTCTTAAAATTAGATACCATTTTTGTGTGTTTACCCCAATTCACCCTATAAATATCTTAATTTTGAAAATATCTATCCCTTTTGTGATCCCCAAAGTACATGCTCAAATATTACACAAAAAGAATTTTTAACATCGGATACCACTTTTTGTTTTTACCTTATTTCACCCTATAAATAATACTGGTATGTTGCCATATTTTAATTCCAAAAATGTACCCTCAGTATTTTGACATCAAAGTTGAGGAATCCTGTTCATGTAACTGCGATTGTTTAGATATATGAGTAACGGTAAACCTGTCTAGCATGTGTTGCTTTTCATGCAACAAATGGCACTGTTAAAAAATTAACGCGAATATTCAATATTTCAAAGCAATCCGTGAAGAACTATTAGAAATTTAAGATTTTAAGCATAAATGAACTAAAAATTACTTGTTTGAATTCTAGATATATGTACATACGTATGCGAAATACCTTATAAATATATTTGTTACATTTCTTGTCAAAATATTTCAAGACACAAACAAAAAACAATTTGAAAAATTATTAAATAAAATTCCTACCTCTTGGTAGGAGTAAATACGCAATAATGATATAAATATAAATATTTGACTTCAGTGATTAGTTTTATGTTGAATACATTTAAATCTCATTTTTGCACAGATGAGGTTTTGACAAAAAGTCGACGATATTCGGTTTTCAAATTAAACTGAGAAACTCGAAAAGTAAGAAAACATAAAACGATACTTTAATCGATTTCAATTATTGAATTCGAAAGGATTTAAAATCTTCCCCAAGGTTTTGAGATAGCAAAACTTTACTTTTACCTCCCTTATGTCCTTCTCGCAATCCCAACTTTCAACTGAAAGGTAAACATCGCAGGATTATAATTATATGAAACTTTTCATGCCGCTTAATGTTGTTGTGTCACAATCAGGCCCCTGATGGTACGAGAACGCAAGCAGTAATAGGACAAAGTTGACGCTTTCGAGTGAAGGATTCACTTGTGCCTATACACATGTTGGATTTTATTTTCAATTAACGTGTGGATGTGGAATACCTTCCGGGAATAAGGATTGGATAAAAATGTTAAACACTAAAATATTAAATTTCTCAGATCATGTTCTTGCGCATGCCATTAACGCACACAGATTAAAGCTTTACCTTACCTGCATGGGTATGGATAGTGGATAACTGGGATACACGGATGACATTGTATTCTGTAAAAAGAATGTGATGAACATTTTGCACACGAAGCACTTTTATGAAGCAGGAGTAGGCGAGTGTTCCATTGAAAATTTATTATAAAGTATGTTTGTTTGTTTGTTGGATATTAGTGTTGTAACTCATGTGTTGCTATTCTCACCCCTAAGTTGAGGTTAATTTTTCTTAAAGATTGGTGACACGATGTAGAATTGTGTTTTGCTGTTTAAGTTAAGGTCAAATTTGGACTGGGAACAGGATATCACTGCAGACATAAATAAAATATTCTAAACATGAATTTTAACACCGTTTTAGGATCGTCATGTTTTCTTTCAGTTCCACCTGATGTGAAAATAGAAATCTGATCCTTATAGTATAGTTCAAAAAGATTTGTCTAGTTAAATACGAACTATGGGCGGGTTCCAACAACAGCTGTTATTCTGACTTTCTTCTTTGTTACGAAAAATAAATCGATTTTAACTAAAAAAAAAGTTTCATTAACAAACTTTTAACTTCAAAAAAAGGTTACTAAGCCTGACACAAAATTCATACAAATGTGATACATTATTTAAGCTGAGATTAGCTCGTCGTTGTTCAGTTTAATCCCAAAGAAAGCAAGTAAAACCCCGAGCAAGAACTCTAACCGTTAGCTAGGTTTATGTACGGATCTTTACTTTAACAAAATATGGGTCTTACAATCATACAATTTCATTAAAAACTTAATGTAAATAGCAACGTATTTCATTTAAAACAAAGCTGCTTTATCATGAGCTGTAAGAGTAAACTCAGCCCCCGAGAACCACTTAGAATAAGTGAACCGTGGAAAAACGGCAGAAATCTAGAAATCTTATTCCAGCCCCTGGCTAACCCAAGAGAAAACAAGTGGCCCGCAGCTTACTCGAAAGTAAGGGGGAGTTAGAATCTAATTACTTAAAGAAGCAGAAGGGGGAACAACAATATCGACGACTAAACTACTTTTAACGGCAGAAATCTAGAAATCTTATTCCAGCCCCTGGCTAACCCAAGAGAAAACAAGTGGCCCGCAGCTTACTCGAAAGTAAGGGGGAGTTAGAATCTAATTACTTAAAGAAGCAGAAGGGGGAACAACAATATGGACGACTAAACTACTTTAAACAACTATCAAAAAAGTTTTACTATACTGGAACACGAATGCACCATGAAACCAAGAAAATTATGAGTTAATAAACTTTGAATTGTTAAAAATTCTCACTTCCTCTTCTAATGTTTACTGCTACAACATAGTGTGAACTGTAAGGTGACGAAATAAATATAATAATTTTTAGTGATAATGTGGTGATCGCTTAATGGGTGTCGGACTTTGTTTTGTGCTGATGGTAGTTGGTCGGTGGTGAAATTAAATTTGAGTAGTGGGTTGGATTGGGTTGGGTTGGGTTGGGTTGGGTTGGGTGGAAGTGTAATACAAGTATTTATACACATTTTTCAATATAAGCATTCATTACTTATAAGCACGTAAGAATAAAAAAAAATAAGATCGATCACTCTGGATTTTAGTTTGCGATTTTTCTCTGAGTGTAAAGTTTTTGTTTTTTTCCGCACAGAAAAGGGTATAACAAAATTGATAGTGGAGATAAAATTTGTACAAAACAGATAGTTTGTAAATACTTACCCATATCTATGTAGAAAAGCTTCACATAACGTTCTGCTGGTAAAAGTTTGCAAACGAACATTTTAAAAGCTTTTCTTCAAAAAACGTTTGAAAGATTTTCGATCATGTACATTACTTAGACAATTTTTTTCCTAATCTGTATTCATTTGTGTATTTATCTATCTTCATATACCTTCGACATTGAGGTGTCAAATGAATTATTATTGACAGATTATAACAAAAAATTAAGGTCTAAACATCACATATACCTATATCACCTCACCTACACTCGATTTTATAAGCTGCCTCCTATAATCGGGCAGGTGAAATAACATTTGAAGACACAGACCATTAGCTAAGTTAAACAACATTTATCATTACTAATGACTTCCATTATTTTCCTTTCAGAGCCAGTTTTATGTTTTATCAAAACCTTATAGCTACCCCACTATGCACCACTATACTAATTTTAATCACGAAAATACCACCTTATCCTCTTACTTTTAGTCCACAATGTCCAAGAGTGTACTTCAGCACTCGGCTCTGACATGAATCATGACACGCCAGAGCCATGTTAACCTGCTGTAAGTTAATCGGGAAGAATTAAGTCAAAAGCCATTGCATATTTTCTTGGGGTTTATGTATAATGTGTGATATGTGGGGTAGTTTTTGATGTAGTCCTGACTATATATACCTGCTATAATAATTGTTTTCGTGGTATTACCTTATAGACATAGACAAAACCAATGTAAGACTGACACTAATATGGCTAATTGGCTTTCATTAGTCTTCACACTACTTGTGGCCTTTTGCGCGCGTAGATCATATGTCTAATGCATTAGGGTTGTTATAGGTTAAATATCAGTTTGACACGATTACGTTTAAGTCAATTTGATTGATTGGAATTGAAATGGTAATAAGGCTTTTGAATAGAGATAAGAATATCCTTCATACGAATTATAGAAGTAAATAGATACTTAATCAGAAATATTATACGTGATTCCTAAATAATATGTCAAAAATCTAATAGATAGAAGAATTATTATCTAAAATAAAAACTCATTGGTTTATTCAATTGGGTTTTAAGTGATTAACACATTCCCATTATCAATCAATCAATTATTATTTTTAACCACTGTTGATTATCAACTATCAAATTATTTAAAAAAAAAAACACCAAAATATGAATAAAATGTCTGTGACATCCAATCGTTCTACCTTCTTCACCTTTCAGGCGGTATCTCGGCCATAACTTGAGTTCTGTTGGTTTTCAATGCGTCTAGAGATTGGGGTTTATTCGCGTAGAAACGGTTTTTTGCGTAACCCCACAGAAAAAAATTGACGTCACCAAAACGTGAAATTACGCAACCAGGAATTTTCTAACGCAATAAAGCCATAATTGGTCGTGTTGTGTGGCTTGTTGCCCCGTCTTGTTGGAACCTCATATCGTCCAAGTCATGATCTTCAATCGTGGGTCAACAAAATTGGTTATCATTTGACCATATCGCTCCGAATTGATTGTAACCGTAAATTCGGATCATCAGCAACACTTGCACTTGCAGCAGCAATATTTTCGACTGAGCGCGAATTACGATGATGCACAGGCCTTACGACATCAGTAACGCATCCAATCTATTCAAATTTCTTCACAATTTTCTCGATTGCTTAAGCAGTCGGTCCATTATGACGACCATAATTATCGCGTAATGCACAAAAAGTGGCTACGTCAATCCCCACTTTTTATAGCAAGTTTTAATAATTTTAAGGTGTTGTTCGGATGTTAAGGCAAACATTCAACTAATATTATATGACACTTCAAATGACAGCTGAGTTTGACAGGTGTCAAATGCTAGCGCTATCAACATGAAACCCTGAAATGAATGACCCTGTAAAATATTTGGATCCTGACCAATCATCATCTTTAATGGAATCCAACTCTAACAAAATTGAACCAAAGCTGAAACCAAACTTTTCAAACTTCGTTCTTCTTCGAAAAATATATCATGGTCATTTTTAAATCGATTTGTTAGTCAGCGAAAAATTATATTGTATTTAAATTTCAAAATAAACTGAAATTTTCGTGTAAGCCACTCCTCAGACAATCGTATTTGGTAACACGATCAGGTAGCCCCGCCCTCGAACATCAATACAAATCAAAGTTCATTTTCTTTTGGTGAGACCGGATTTTTGGTTTGGTGGCACCAAGCACTTAGTACTTGAATGTACCCACAGACATGTAAAAACAAATTGAACATATAGTGCAAGAACCAAGCTTAGTAGCACCCTGTTTGATTGTTTAACTGTTTACAGAGCTCTTAAGGCTTTTGATGAAATACCTCATGACATCATCAAGTTTTAAGTAAACTACATATCAAGATGTTTGACTTTTTGCCGAGACTTCTCACTTGGATTTCTCCAAAATGTATCTTAATTTACGAGATCTCTCTCTAGCCCTTGCAGATTATAATTATGAAGTTCCCCAGGGTAGTCACTGAGGATCACTTCGTTTTATCTTATAGCTAATACAAAATATACAAAAAAATATTTAAATTAATTTTATATCGGGTTTAAGAGCGCTACAAAAGTTTTTTTAAATAAAACAAAAACGGTTTCGGATATCAATGAAATTCTTTATTCCTGTGAAAGTACGTTTGATGCCATTATGTATGAAAATCGATTTTTTTTCATGGCCACCACGGGCACGCTTGCAGAAGTCCAGACGCTGAACCCAATTTTCGACGGTTTTCAACCATAAATGGGCCGATACTGCTGCAATTTCACGTTCGATATTCGTACGAAGTTCATCAATCGTCGCTGGCTTGTTGGCATAGACCATGGACTTGACGTAGCCCCACAGGAAATAGTCTAACGGCGTCAAATCGCACGACCGAGGCGGCCAAGCGACTGGACCATTTCGTGAGATAACACGTTCTCCAAACTTGGTTTCTAATAAATTGATTGTGACATTCGCTGTGTGGCTTGTGGCGCCGTCCTGTTGGAACCGCATGTCCTCCAAGTCCATATGATCCAATTGGGGGCAAAAATATTCGGTTATCATTGAACGGTAGCGATCCCCATTCACAGTAACGTGCCGGTCTTGATCATCACCGAAGAAGTACGGCCCAATGACGCCGCCGGCCCATAAACCACACCGAACCGTAATTTTTTCGGGATGCAATGATGACTCATGGAGTACGTGTGGATTGCTGCCTGACCAATAACGCATATTTTGTTATTGACGAAGCCATTCAGCCAGAAATGAGCCTCATCGCTGAAGATGATTTTTCGATGAAAATCCGAATCATTTTCAAGTTGTTGCTCAGCCCAATTCACGAACATACGACGCTTCTGGTGGTCAAGCGGCTTCAGTTTTTGAGTCAATTTAATCTTGTAAGGATGGAGGCCAAGATCTTTTCGCAAAATTCGCCACAACGACGTCACAGAGATGCCCAACGCTTGAGAACGACGTGGGAGAGACACATTTGGGCTTTCTGCAATTGAAGCCTCACCGGCAGCAATATATCTCGACCCTACGGGCACTTATTTGTCTCACTGGCACGGGAACATTTTGCACTGTGCCTGTGGATTTTTCCACTAGACACTCAATTGTTGATCTGCTAGGACGATTATGACGACCATAAATGGGACGTAGCGCTCTTAACGTTGAGGCCACTGACTCCGAATTTCGGTAGTAAATTTTAATAATTTCGAGTCGTTGTTGGCTCGTATATCTTTCCATCATGAAATAGCAAACCTTATTGAAGAGAAATGTCAAAAGCGCGGAAATATGGCGTCGTTTGCTGTCCCTGTGGCTCTACTTTTGTAGCGTCCCTGTTGAAAAACCCTTTACTATGAAAAGGGTTAGTTTCTTCAGATTCTCGTCCTTAATTTTCTAGCACTTAAAAAAAAACACAAATTTAATTGTAGCTTTTTTTGACTCCTTTTTGTAGACATCAGGATTCAGACCTCTTGCTAAGACTGGGAAAATGATGGTTTCAAAAACATTTCTATACATAACCTCAGCTTTAGTTGGCTTTCACCCAACCTGAATTTGGGTTTCGAAATTGGACTTCAAATTTATAGATAACATTCGTTCACCCAATAACACAAAATAGTATACAAAGTTGATCAACTTAAACGGTAGTATGGAAAGACTGAACTATAACTTCCAACAAAAGGTCTTTAAATTATTCCAGAGCATTGTTGTCCAACTCCAACCATGTGAGTGTCTCTTTTCTGCCTCATTCAATATTTTATATTGTTCCCAATGGCCGCTACCGTAGTATTATGTGTCAAAGAGGACTCCACTTACACCATCGAAAATACAAGAATGGAAAAGGATGTCCTTGGGTAATAAATTTTTCAATCGCCCATTGTTTTCCGAATATTCCCCCCATAAGATTTTCAGTTTCTTAAGATCTCTCAATAATGGGAGTGAAATATTTTATTTTTATGTGCACATTACTTTCTGTTGTGCAACATTTCAGCATATACCGTAGCTACGTCTCTTTCTTTTCCTGCTCTGAGACAACAGCTCCCAGCCTCAGCTCTCCCTTATCATGCCATTGATGCCTTTGCCATCCTTTGAAAGTATTTCGTTTCAGAAATTTTGTGAATGTGGTTCTTCGATTTTGGTTTTCAATTAAAATGGACAATGGAAGTTTCATTCTTATTCTTTTTTGTTTGTTTGGTATATATGGTTTTGTGTTTGTGTGCCAAGCAAAGGACCATAAAATGTGCATATAATGCGTTACTTAAGAAAATTGTCAGGCTGTCGTAATGAATCTTTTGCCCGCAAGCAGCCTTCATGCTTCATGCTTTACAGTCACAGTCAGTTGTCGCCCTGGGATTATGTAAATAGTTTATAAGCTTTAAGAGAGAGGAGCCGCCTGTATGGGACAGAGTTTCTGTATAACATCATTATGCAACGTTCGAAAGGAAATTGTTTCCAAGGAGACGCTGCCATCTGCCCCAACACCGCAAATTTAAATTTTCTCGAAAACATACTCTTAAACTCGAGAGGACGTAAATTGAAATATGGGTCCAAAATGAGTCTGTGTCTCAAACATATTCGTTTTGTGGTTTTGAGGGTAGAAGCATCTTCCCGTATATGTGTATGCTTACCTGGCTTTAAAAAATATTCTACCTTCACTAAGGGCTTTCCAAATTAAGGTACAAGTTGTGATAAAGTTTAAATTTGCTTTTTACAACGAATGTGGCTCTATAAACCATGAGTTAGAGTCAACAGCTTACAAGGAACGGGTAAGAAAAAAATATCTTAGAACATTCAAGAAAATTGTATCAGCCTTGTTATATAGAAAAATTTTACCCAAAATCGAAGTACATTCGTTATTTTAAGTTCAGATGGCTTTTGAGGACAACCTTAAGCTTGAAAAAATAAAACAAGTACAAGGTACATGTTATGTTCACTTACTTTATAAAAAAATATTTTCATTATTTTTGTAGGTATAGGTACCTACGTGCTAATACGGTAGAATTCCGAAAAATAGGATGTCCTGCCATAAGTTATTGACATCAAGTTAGCAGAACACCCGATTTGTCGGAATACAAAAGTGCGATTTATTTTTCTTTTTCGGGTGGCAGTGGCGCAGTCGATGTAGTTTTTGACTGCTTACTTAGAGGCGTGAGTTTGAGCCCCACTCTTGGCAGAATTCTATACTTGCAGGTACTTATAGTTTCAACAATTTACTTTTTAATATGAATTCTCAAAAGTGTCCTGCTAACTTTATACACCTGCTACTCACATGAATGGTATTAGAAATACACAATACAAAACTTAAAGTTTAAGTCCGATGTTCATTTCCAATAAAATCTTTAAGTGAAGCCCATGCAGAATCTTAATTTGTTCATAATTTTTTTTTTCAAAACGTTAAGAAGAAATTCCGTAATTTTTGCTGAAAATTTCGTTATAACATCTCTGTTCTTTATTTTCAATGTAATGCATTATCGCACATACCAACCGTTGGGATGGAAACAAAGGATGATGAAATAACTAAAGTTTTTAACAGGGACATGCTTTCCTACACAGAAAGTAGAGGTAAGTGTTTGTCATTGGTTAATGTCGAAGGAGATAGCTAAAGCTCTAAAACTCCTCGAAAACTAAAAGAAAAATACCATTCAGGATGCAAGGATGTCGGTGGGCTGTTATTTTTCCGCCAACGAAACTTGCTTCAACATAAAACTGTAGACAATTCCATTTCGATGATAATAACATATGTATATTGTATATGTACCTATCCAGGCATGAGTGAGTATAAATGTAGAAAGATTGCAAACAAGTAATAATTATATGCTCAACACTGTACTGCCACATCGTCATTTTAAACTCCCTAAGAGGCAGCTTCCGGAGTCTTTCGTTATACCTATCGGCGAATTAAAGTAAAAATGGAAAACGATCAACTGAAGAAAGGATACATTTTAATTCCAACAAAATGAACTAAAACGTTTGCAGATGAACATTTGTGGCAAGTCTATCAGAAGCTAGTTCTTCGGATCGGACACGGTTTAATTTGCTCGTTGCTCTATAATTTCTTATAAACCAAAAAATCACAAAATTAATATTTTTTGTTGCTGTATTATTAAAACAATTGTATTCACAATAAACTAGTCTTAAAATGACTAATAGCTTAAAGTTAGCCTGGAACCACAGCACAAGTATGTGCGTTTCAGTCGTGGATCTAACTTTGATGTAAGTATATATTTGGGTCAATATTTCAAAACGTTAATTTTTGCGCTCCAAGTAAGGGTCATACTGCGTATTCTGCTATTATAATCCATTGTGTCTATTTATAATTGCTTAATAACCACTTAAAAATAAGGGACAGCGTATTTGACAAAATCATTATAATCACTATAGTGAAAAAATAGAAATCAGGGAAATGACGGCAGATACATTACGTCAAAGGTTATTAAAGTTATCAAAGTTATTAGAAAATTGAATGTTGTATATTAATTATAATATATAGGCCCTTGTAAAAGACACAGACGGAGTAATCTTCTTAATTATTTTTATAACACACTATTAACCAAAAATCTTATACAGAATCAAGTTTTGCATAAAACATATACATTTAAGCCCCAATCTCGTTTTATTCTTCCATTTTTTTTTTAACTTGAAACAACTAATCACCCCTATATTAAATTCCGTGGTATCCATCCTCGCTTATATTTATATTGTTTCTTAATGACGTTTAAATGTCAACAAATTACAGCGCCGATAGAAAAGTTCAGAAAATGGTAAGGAAGTTCAAGAATCGATAATTAGGCCTATTCGGCGAGATCTTTTATTCTGTTATTCTGCTATTCTATTATGAATTTATATATAAAAGTTTGAGCTGTCAAAAAATCTTTTATGAATTGTAATTTTAGTATTCGGCATGCCAAAATCTGTTATGAAATCTGCAATAAAATCTGTTATGAAGTGTCAAGAATTCGAACTTTCAAAAAAATCTTTTACGGATTGCAGTTTTGGTATTCAGCATGTTAAAATCTGTTATCAAATCTGTTATGAATCATAAAAGAATAAAAGATAAGATTTTGTGACTTTTGTCATAAAAGATTTTAGTAAAAATGGAAATTTAACATATTATATTTCGCAACGAAATGTTCTTAAAGAGTGAAAAATGTAAGAAATTAATTATAAAATACTTCGAAGAAAGTATTTTTTGTAGAGAAAGGACAGAACAGGAACTAAGATTTGATCTTCCCAACAAAGGATTCTAATGGAAGCGTAGCCTCAGCACTGGATGAGTGTGCGTTTGGCTCTAGCCTGTTTCCCAACGCGACGAGAAAACGAAACCTCAGCATGATCAGAAACGCTGCCAATTTGTTCTCATTATAAAATCGTTCTCCAATACACAACGCGGCGAGCTTTTTAACGATAAAAACTCATTTTTGTAACAAAAAAAAACAATAAATAAAAACAAAATAACATACAAAACCAGCTATCGATCTTCGAACTTCGAACAAAGACCCTCCATCGATTGTGAGTATGGATACATCAATGGTTCCTCCTCCCAGATTGAATTTGAGCATATTTCGTTCGCCAGACAGATTTTTGTCCAAACCATAATTATAGACTGCTGCTCTTGGTTCACTGATGAATGATGATTCTGTGCATGTTCAACCGTTGCGAGTCATTGAAATAAGCTGGAACTTTGATCCCCGCATTTTGGGCATTGTATATCTCCCAAATAATCCTCAGCAGTTTCCTTCATTTCCATCAGTCAAAACCATTGAGCTGATTTCTTCAAGAGCGATCCCCCTTGAACTGAACACTGATCTTTGGTTTTCCACAATCGCTCAAAACTTTGAATGGCCAATGGTTCGTGACATCTTGGATCTTCTTATCATCAATTTTTCGTATAATTTAGAATTAACCTCGTCAGGGATGAAATTTTTATTTAAAACAGCTGATATCTGACAACAGACTTTAGTTCTGTTTACTTTGTTTATAACAGATTTCGTTTTCGAAGTTTCATAACAGAATTTAATGAAAGATCGAACTCCTGAATACCAATTACAACAGATCTTTTATGATGATAACCTTTTATGATTCATAACACAAAATTCATAGCAGAAAAACAGATGTGGCAGAATCGGCCCAAATAGTTCATTCGGCGAATTCAATAATTGAAATTAACGCGAACAATTCACCGCGAATGCAATCAAATCCCTGGGAGTCAAATATTCCGTATTCCATAATCGGAACAAATATCTTAAATTTATAAATTTAGAATCATTATATTATGATTCATCCCGAAAAAAAAAAAAAATAGTTCATCTAGTAGGTAATTTAAAATATTAAAAGTTTGAGAAGGAATTTTAAGCTCTACACTGCTATAGGGTTAATAACTTTAATAATCGGCTGAAAAGGGCTTTGACCCCCCACTCATCTTACCTTGGATGCGCAACTGATGCTCTGTATAAAAATCCATAATGGTTAACACTATTTTAGTATATGTTTATAGAGAGAAGAAAAATATCCATAGAACCATAAATCCGATTCTCTAAGTTTAGTGAGTCTAAAATGAACAGTCTGATTATTGGCGTACCTATCTATGAAGAACATCATCATCAGGCTTTATGTCTTAATTATTGGAGATCTGAACATAATCCTTCGAAGGAAATTCAAATGACGGGCTTTCATGATGATGAAGAGGTATTATAGTCAGACGTCATCAACCAGCGGTATCTACATACATCGATGATGCCAATTAGGAACAAGTAACCAGGATACCAGATCATAAAACATAAATGACCTAAGCTCCTACTAAAGAGATGTAGGTACAGTTTTTCTTTTTCTACGCATAATGAAGTTAAAGTTGCGTTAGAATTTCATGAGCTCTTTACGAGCAATGCTAATTAGACAAATGTCTTCTTTTTCTTTTTATTGAAATGAATCAGTTTTTGAATCGATTGAAAATCACTTGCAGACCAAAGTTACATAAAATAAGACGAGGGATTGGTAGATGATGATGATGGTAATGGATGATTTATTGGTCGTTTATTTTATGGCCTTTTCATTATGTGCATGATATGAAATAGAGCCATAGATAATTATTTTATTTTCTACAAAATATACCTTTTTAACTTTTACTGTCCGGAAAGAATTGATTCATATATGTATGATACCAAGGCGAGTGGAAAGGAATATCCTTGATGGCCTTTGACTAACTTTAATTATATTATGCAAAATATACCTAAGAGTCAGAACCACACCAACTTTAACAATATGTAACTCTAATGTGCCTGTTTAAAATAGACTATACCTATGGAAATTCTATCGAGTTTTCACATCTATGAGATAAACTTAACACTCTTTAATCTTATCTGAAAAATACTGTCGCATTATTTATGTCATTACGTTTTTAGACCTCTAGACAATTACCACTTTTACTTAATGTAAATTAAACAAGCTTAAACTCGGCGAAAGTGTGATAAAGTGAAATTAAGTTAAACATGAATTCGTTTTAGGCTAACTGAAACAAAACACGCGATTCAGAGAAATGACTCGTTGAAAATAACCCCATTAGCAATTGACAAACTATAAAAATCATATACACAAAAAAAAGTAGGTAGTGACTCTGGACATGCCAATTATAACAGTTTTGGGTTATAAAAGTGCTGTTTATGCCGCCCCGCAGGGCCAGGGCCCTCCACCGGTGTGTATACTTGTGGTATACCCAGAGTTTTTTTTTTCAAAGTCACATTTAATGGCGACAAATAACTGTTATAAATTGGCATAAATCCAGTCTTGTCCCAAAAAAATATGATTCCTAAAATCGCAAAGGCTAAAATACTCAAATTAGCGTACTGGTTTGTTTTTTTTTTTTGCGTACGAATATTTGTACGAATTGAAAAATCTGAACTCCACAATTTAGGATGGGTATCCAGTGAACAAACCTTTCGATTTCAGCTCATTCCGTTTAGACCTGATTGTTACGATCCTATTATTTTTCCTTCATTATATTTATCACAGAAAACACATGTTTTTTTTTTCTTATCCCCATCAGGAGTTATTTTTTATAACATTAACTAATTAACAAATTAATAACCACTATATTTCAACCTTCCATAAAATTTGAAGTACCTACTTTATTATCACATATGGAACAATAACAGTCGCACATATGCTTCCAACGACGGATATTTTTAAAAAACTTTTAATTACACTTCAAATTTTCATAGCAAACTAATTGCCAAATGACACTGTATCTATGTATGTACATATAATTCCCCCTAAGGAAAAAGGTTTCGAGTTCCCTCAATTCGAAAGTCCCCGAAAAAGGGTTGAGAAAATTATTTTAAATTTGAAAAGTTTCTAACACCGAATGTGCTGCAAAACAAAATTGCCACAAGCGAAGCGGTAATCTCGGCTAATGGATGCTCTAAAAACAAAATGTTCGACTTAAGTTGGCTGAATGCAACCAGAAGGGTTTTTTTTTTGTATCATGAACTTTGTGACAAGGATTTAGAACCAAAGAGTTGGGGAACCGAAGCATTGATGGTATTTAATGATTCTAGGATAAAAAAAAAACTGAAAACAATGTTTGAATTCAATTAAGATGCGTGGAATAGTTCTTTATAAGCTAACCTAACCTTAATTCCGGTGTATGAAGTTAGCAGTAGGACACTTTTCATAATTCGGAAAAAAAAGTATGTAGTAATTAGCTGCACTTACGGATTCCGAGAAATTGGGTGTCCTGCTAACTTGACGTAATCTATGTTTTATTGCATCAAATTGAATTTGTATCTAATATATTATGCTAAAGACCTGTTAACGTGTTACCACAAAATGAAAATGAAAGTTTCGGTAGGTGGCGCGACAGCTCGTCGAAAACCAGGGCCTATGAATTTACATTTGAAATTACAATTTCGATTTCTTAAATTATGCAAATAAAAGAAGAATTAAATAAAAAAGAAAAAAGTGTGTACTTAATAGAGATGAGCAGGTATAACTGTGACTGTGATTTCTGAATCACTGTGAGTTTAACCTGTGATTGTGATTGGCAAGTTTGGAATATCTTTGGAGGCCAAAAAAAAAAATTCTCTGTAAAATGTAAAGTAATTAAATGAGGACAACAGATAAGCAATTAAAAGTACCTCGTTGGACATAACCATGAATACAATAATTCTAAAAATCTCAAGTCCCGAATTCAAAATTATCGAATAGCAAAATCTCGAATGTCTAAAATATCGAATGCCCAAAATTTCCCATACATACATACGGCGGATCGAAAAACGGAAAACGGCAATCGATTTAGGAGGTGGAAATTACTCTCGCCCAGCTCTCTAGCTCCAGTGGAAACCCGAAAATTTGCAATGTCAAAATTTTAGATTCACTTTTCCTTGTCCTTGTGTACAAAATCACAACCAGGCCACAATTCAGTTCTACCTTCTAGATCCTAAACAAAAAATAAAAGAATTAATCTGTTCTTCATATTTTCATCATGAGTCCTGAGATTTTGTTTTTCTGTATTGTGATTTCGTTCAGTTGCTAAAATAATAACTAAATCACGACTACAGTTCTCGTTCTGATTCATTTTAGTCATTGTTGACTTTTCTTTCGTCGTGATTTTGTTCACAGTTCATAAAGTTCACTGTCCGATTGTCGTGATTTGTGAATCGTTTCTTTTTGTTGTGATTTTACTACAGTTGTGATTTTCAATCACATTTAAGGGCACTCACAGGTTTATTAAAGAGTCGCTCACAGGTAGTGATTGTGATTTTTGACTCACAGGTCGAAAATCACAGGTCGTGAATTTTTGCTCTTCTCTAACCTAAAATAAAAACAGAAAATTATCGGAATATGTATACATACTATTTGAGCTTTGAAAAGTATTTATAATAATAATTTAATAGATATAGACTGATGGATAAGAGTAGAAAAAGAAAGGAGAAAAAGAGTGAAGAACTTAGCTTGGGCTTAAGAGAAAGGAAAAGTTAGGATAAGTTAGTTGCTTTGATTCGAAAAGAAAATTTTAACTTTATTTTGAAATATGTGTAGGTCATCAATATCTCGCAGGTGGGTTGGGAGTGAGTTCCAGAGGCGACATGCAGCAATGAAAAATTGCCTTCCCGAGGTCAGACACGAAAAGCATGTCAGAATTACCGATGTTGATCTGTTTGATACCGACAGTCTAAGTTTTTCGTGGAGATATGTTGGTTGACGGGTTTTTAAGATTTTAAAATATAGTATCAATGTTCGGAAGCATCAAACAACATATTGAGGAGGCTCTCCTTCAAATGCGAAACATGGTCATACCTTCTTAACCCAAAGATGTATCGAATGGTATATTATCAAAGGCAACCTTTATTTTATTTTTACTGATGGCGTCGCAATTTTAATATATTTCGCATCCATATGTAAGGGCAGGCATCACCAGGCTCCTTGCTAGCATTGCTTTCAGCAGAAATTGAGAGAACCTGCAATTTTCTATTGAATCGGAACGGCTAAGGTGGAGAAGCACATTTTCATGACAAGAGACAATACGTCTCGCAAGAAGGAGTATACCCGTGAAAAAAATTAGGTGGCAACAGTTGCGATTAAGTAATTTTATTTTTGAACATTTTTGATATGACTCAAAAACAAAGTTGGATTCGATTTTTTAGGATTATACCTAAATATGTAGCTTTATGTAAGACATTACATTTTATATGAAATTGGAATTTTTTAAATTTGTATAGGTACTGAGAACATTTACAAAAACCGAAAAAGCTAAAGAATTCCACATTTTTTTAAATTAAAATCGGTTGTTCGAAAATCGGAAAGTGGTTCCATAGGCGGTACCGTAAATATTTCAAAGTTAACAAAAAAAAAAACATTTTTAACCAAAAGATAGACCCTATCATTTGAGCTGTTTGGAGAAAAAAAATCTTCTTCATTCAATTAAAATGATGAAAAATTCATCTAAAACGAAAAGCTGCCATACATCAACGATTTCGGTAAACTAAAATTTTCAGCTGCACCTATCGATTTGATCAAATTTTATCTGTACAAAACATTTGAAATAAAACTTTGTTACTTTATCTAATTCAGTTATAAAAAAAAAATCAAAGACAAAGTCCACTTTCTTAACTTTTCACTTTGTTCACACTTTCCCATCAACGCCATCAATTTAATTTTGAACTACAGTAGACCCTCAATATGGTGAAATAATAAAAACAATTTTAACTAATTAAGGCATATTCACTACATCCAGATTGTTCACTATTTCCAGAGAGAAGCTAAAATGGAGTTCCAAAGCAGAAATTGACTCAAAATGAATATTTTGTCCTGTGTTAAGTTTTTTTTTTTTTTTTCTCAAATGTGAACATTAAAGTTCAGTTGAATAAAGGCTTAACTACATAAGCCAAAAAGTACTTTTGTACAAAAGTAAAAATATTTTTTTTCCCGCTAGCGCAGTTGTTTTGTGAAAAAGAATATACACATTTTTTTTTAAACCAAAATTTAAGCTTTCTGCATCATTTTTATAAGTTTTCCAGTGGGAAAAACTGTTCCAAAATGAGTTTAAAAATTTTCACTTTTGTACTTTTTCACTTTTTGGGCTTATGTAGTTAAGCCTTAAAACATTCAAATTTTAATACCAAATCAGCCAAATATATTTATTTTAAAAGTTTTTATACAAATGTTACATTTTGCTGCTTCCTTTGCCATTTTACTAAATTTGTTAGTTTTATTTTCAAAATTCTTTCCGTAGTTGTAAAGGATTGTTTCTAGAATGAAAATTGGATTTACATAAATGTACTGTACAAATGTTTCTATGTATGTCTCAAATATCAATAAATGCTTCTCTCACCAAAAAATAAACAAAA
The DNA here is from genome assembly GCA_932273885.2 of Leucozona laternaria. Classification (NCBI taxonomy): domain Eukaryota; kingdom Metazoa; phylum Arthropoda; class Insecta; order Diptera; family Syrphidae; genus Leucozona; species Leucozona laternaria. Next base: position 114,314,088 of record OW026368.1, on the reverse strand, counting down.
AGAGTTGAGGTACTCGATGTCCACAGTGAAAGACCTACCGCAACCGCTCAGCATTTGTAGGGCATAAACAAAACCTCTTTCCTCTCAAAAGAATTTTGCAACGTGATGTGAGTTGCGATTGCGAGCTACACCATGCATACCTACTCATACACATACTCCCTAGATGCCAAAGAACCTTTGCTATTCCTCCCTTCCAGAAATTCCAGAAAATGCTCCCTCGAAAAAGAATCTCCCATAAAATTTACAACGCGCATATCCTTTCTGAGCACCAGTTAGTCTATCTCATCTTTGTTTCATATTAGCTGCGCGTTTGTTCGCCTCGCGAGTCAGTCGTCGTGATACCATTGAATCCAAAGCTAGAACGTTAGAAATTACAACAAAAGCAACAAAACAATTTTGCTCAGAAAAAAAATTTACTTTATGTTTAACAGCTTTTTTTTTAATTTTAAAATGTCGGTAATTTGATTAGTTTAACATAATTCCTCGTCTAGGCCGGTTTAACTGCATTAATAAAATATATTATTTCGGGAAATTGTTCGGAACACATTTTGAGTTTTATAAACCTTAAGAATGAACGTGAAAACTTTAAAAATTTAGTTTGTATTCAATAAAAATGTTTAGAAAAACATCAACCGACTACACGAAATTAAAAGAAATGGAAGTGAACAAATATCTAGTACAGGTACTGGTAAGAAGAATTAAATGCATGTTTACTAATTTTCAGTCGTATCTGCCCAACCACCCACTATTCCTTAATCCTTTCATTTCGCCTCACTTTTATCACACACACTTTTAGCATGTACCAACACACACACACATGTTTAAATTTACATATATAAATATGGACACATGAGTTGTTTGCAAGTATTCCATTTCCGCCCAAATGGGGTGTATAAAATTCTATTTCTTATTGCACGTCCTTTTTTGTAAAAAATACTCGAAATTCACAGGAGTTATATAAATATAGGTAGATATGAAGAAATTTTTCTTCTTGAGACTAGGACATGATTTTCATTTGTAGTCTTAACATAATTGTGTTATATTTCTTCTTAATTTACAGTTTGTTGTGAATTTTCCTGCTTCCCTTCCACTTTTTCTAGTAAATAATTGCCAGAAAAGGGGATTTTTATGATTTTTCAGAGAAAACAAAAATCAATGCAATAATTCAGAATGAATCAAAATATTTAAGCGAAGTTTAAATATTGAAGTAAATCCTTTTTAGTTTCTTACAGATGTTTTTTCATGGAAACTCTAACAGCAAATAATATTATTTTAATTAAAGAAATGCTAATAATCGATTGTATTCTGTCATGTCGTTGGAACATAATGTAAAAGGGGTAAAATATGCCTGGCTCTTATCTTTGGCTTGCACAAGCATTTATGTTATGTTAAAGCCAACTTGAAGTTGCAACAAACATAAGATATTGCAAACGTCATCTATACGTCATTTGCACAATACCTACTACCTTCTGCAGATGGTTAACATACCTACCAAAAGAAAGAACAAAATTGTGTAAGAGCAAGAGAAAGAGAGGTTTAGATGTTTTTTGTTTACGTTTGCTTTCTTCTTACAACTTATTTCATTACATATTCAATTCATTCAATAATATTTTGTTATGGCACTTTCGATTGGAATATCGGACTAGTCTACTCCTTTTTGATTCTAATAGAATGTGAAAACATCGACTTTTATAATTTACACGCAAACACTACTGAACGTCGCCGTTTAACAAAATGGCTTCTTTAAACATTTACCAATTTTAACAACTGGTCCGACGAAAATTTTCCTCTTTTACCACTTTATGAAATTGGAAACAGAAAAAACACTCCGAAAATGTTAGTCGGAACAGCCAATCGAAGGCTTTTGGAGTAGTAGGATAAATTCATCTAATGTGCGCATACGCAATGTTTTGAAAATCAAATAGGTATCTACCTGTAGTATGAAGAAAAAAGCAAACAAAAAATTGTTCCGTTTCATCTTGAATATAGTTGATCTTCAGTTGAAATCACCTCACTTCTCAGAATTTGTGAAACAAGCCCTTTTATGTAAAAATTTAACAGGCTTTTAAATCTTAAAATGACGCTTGTTCCATACAAAATACTTACGTCATTTAAAAATTAAAAAGCATGTTAAATATTTGTGAAAACGAACATAAGACTAACTTTCTTTCAATAAGTTATATTAAATTACTAGGAAACCCGTGCTCGCGTTTCTTCGCAAAATTTTTTGAGTAACTAGTTTAACTTAACATATTAAAATAATGTTCACTAGAGTCAACTGCAATTCCTATCATATTATTGACAAAAAAGTTTTGTTGAATTCTTATTTTTTGAGCTAAAATCATTTTCATAAAATTGGAAAGCTTTTGCTGATATTTTTAATTTAATTAGGTTCAGGGTCGACGGATGAACAGAATCCTAGTACCTCCTTCCACGTTTTCTCTATCATCGTAGGGACAAGTTCGGTATCTATAGCTCAATTTGTTAAGAATCCATGAATTACCCTTATTGCTTTATGTAAAAGAAGAAAGAAAACAAATACGAACGTACCCACTGCGTGCACCGCTGTTATAAAAAAAAACGACAGTTGAGTGGAATCAGCAAACTTAGCATATGGAAAAGATATAGAAGGGAGAATAAATTCAAAACAGTGAAATGATGTAAGGCAAAGCAGGGACAGCTTCTTACTTTTGTATTAATATTTTGTTTTCACTATCTAAGCATCCTTTCACTCATGCCCATTTTGTACTCGAGTGTTTATCTGGCCTCTATTATGAGTAATGATACTGATTTCTGAAACGTTAAGAGTACCTACTTATATAACATTATGTTTACTTTACTTTTTTGTAGGAAAAACTCGTCATTAAGCAAATCGACAAAGTTTTTGGAAAAGGGCATAGTAACAGAAATTTAATAAATTCGTGAGAGCAGTATGTGGATTAGGAATTTAAAAGATGGTTTAAGCAACAAGATGCGGTGGTATGTAAAAAAGAAAATAATATTTTATCGATTTTCTTTCATTTTTTTTTGGATTATTTAGGTATATTTATTTAGATAAGTTAGCATTAAAACGAATTTCGTCCCTTCTAGCCATTTGAATTCTTTTAGAAATAGATTTTCTTATTAGCGTTCCTTATGCTTTTCACAACTATCCATTCTCGCTTAAAAAGACTGTCCTTCGTTGGTTTGAGAGACCATCCGATTGTGAATGTCCTTAAGCATCATTCGTAACTATATGTCCAGTTTTTCTTTTCATTAGAACACTATACCTACATTAGTATTTGACCTTAATCTGCGGTTTCAGGGAATAAAGTTTGACCTATTACACGAAGGTTTCGGCTTATAACACGCAATTGAGCGTTAAACAAATGTTACAATTTATTTGTTGCACATTTCACACGATACTGCAATTTGGTATGCTAAATCTAACGCACATTAGCTTCACTGTGGGTTGAAGTTAAAATCTAGAAGCCATAAAAACTTACAATCATCAAACATGCGTGACATAATGACATACATATACATTTGTATATTCATGTATACAAATATAAAAAACACATAAATAAAACAAGCTGCTGCACGGAGTCAGAATAAATCAATAAAGTATGATTTTTGAATACCAAATATTATTATAAGAAATACAAGGAAAAATGATCTCTATAATTTCTATAATTGTTGGTGGAAGTGTGGAAGCTTATGAAATTGTAAGAATCTAAATAGTCGATTATTATTTTATTTTTTTCAAATTCAAAAGGGCTCTCAGCTCTCAACTACTTGTATTTTTTAAAATTGGAATAATAAGATCCTGATGCTATGAACTTAAGGTAGCATATAAGATGCGAAGAAGATAGTTCATATACAGGTTGAGTCCAAAGAACAGTATGGGAGATTTATCTGGTTCTCCCATTTTAGAAGGGTGGGACAGATTTCTATAAGATATACTTAAAATGAGAAAAAAAAAAATAATAAAAAAAATTAAATCGCAAATCACCCTAATTTATTTTGTTTTTAAATAAAGCTATATCTATGAACAGTTTTTGAAAAAAAGAATTGTAATTTTCAACTTTCCCTAAAATTAGAACCATGTGGTTTTATTATTCTACTATAATTTGATAAGAGCTTTGAAAAAGAAAATCATTAGTCAGTAGTCAGAAGTCAGTAGTCAGTAGTCAGTAGTCAGTAGTCAGTAGTCAGTAGTCAGTAGTCAGTAGTCAGTAGTCAGTAGTCAGTAGTCAGTAATCAGTAGTCAGTAGTCAGTAGTCAGTAGTCAGTAGTCAGTAGTCAGTAGTCAGTACTCAGTAGTCAGTAGTCAGTAGTCAGTAGTCAGTAGTCAGTAGTCAGTAGTCAGTAGTCAGTAGTCAGTAGTCAGTAGTCAGTAGTCAGTAGTCAGTAGTCAGTAGTCAGTAGTCAGTAGTCAGTAGTCAGTAGTCAGTAGTCAGCCCAACTAACAATTTAACTTGTATAAGGTTCTAAACAAGCTATTTTCAGACTGCTATAAAAACAATAAAAGGCCTTATGCAAGTAATTTTGGCGCACATTACGCAAGCTATATAACTGCTATAAGACCTTTGTTGACAGGTGTTACAGCAGCAAATAGCTTTTCATTAAATGCAATTAGCTTGACTCAGATGGTTATTTTATGACAGCTCTAATACTAATAGCTTGCTTTGGATGTCATAAAAAGGCCCTACAAAAGCCATTTGATGACAGCTATTGCTAATAGCTTGCTTTAGATGTTATAAAAAGGCCTTACCCAAGCCTTTTAAATGTCTATATAAAGGCAAAAAAAAAAAACAGATTTAAAAAAAAAATATTTGCTTTGTATTGTTTAGTATTGCATTATTTTTATTTATATTACATTTTTATATATATTCCTCCTCTCAGTCAGCTCCCGAAATCTTTTCCACTGCATTCTGTAATGATTTAAATTATATTTTAATTATAAAAATTTTTACTTACCTGGGTTTGAACTCGAAACCTTCCGCTTACCACTCCATCACTCTACCACTACGCCACTTCGTTGTTGAGAAAAATAACATCAAATGTTAACAAGTTGAAACCATATAAAGAAAATATTAAGGGTGATAGATATTTATCTTTGTTAGTATTTGAAAATTATTAAAAAGTTGGCTGTGCTTTTGTTGACAACCGAATATTAATTTCCATTCTTAGGAAATTCGAAAAGTTTTTAGTTCAAAAGCGCGTGAAAGTGGCTGTGAAAATAACATAATGCATTTCTTTAAAATTGTGGAAACGTCAGAAAACGGCAATAGCCTTTTGTCTACTTCTCCAAATCAATGGGAAAAAATGGTAAAGTGGCCTCCCAGATCATTACTGGACAAATGTCTTAAAAATGTCTTATGTCGCGATATATGTACCGGATGCACTTTTCAAACCCGTGGTGCCAATAAAGTCCCTCATTGCTCAATTTTATGCAAATGATCTCCTTTGGAGTCCTCAACAGCGTTCGCGGATCTTCTGGCAACATTTCCCCAATGTCTGAGTTTATTATTTTCATAAGATCCTTTAACGCCGTATGAGCTATTTGGTGCTCGATAGCCCATTTCCGTAAATGAATCTGAAATTTTCTATTCCTATCCATTTCAGAATCATCTTCACTTGACGAGTCAACAACGCTTTTGGAAGTGTAATCATCATCAGCTACAAACGATTTGGGGTTTCATTATATTCATGATAAAACTTTGTCAAAATGCTTAATGTATATTTTTACCTGCAGTATTAGAAAAGACCCTTTCCAAAATACTATCAAATGGTTGAGGAAATTCCTCCACAAAAGTATGCTGGCTGCGACTATTTCCAATTGCAGCAGAGGGAACAGTCGATAATTGCTCGCATCTAAGATCTGTTCTTTGTTCTTCCAAATTTTTTGAAACTTCACGGGCTGTTTTAAGAATTGCATCTCTGTTTTTTTGCGCTTGCCTTTGATAAGTTCCAGATCTTTTAAATTTTGTCCATAAGGTATTCATTTCTGTAAGACTTAAAAAGTTATTTCTGTTAGCACTTCTTTTCTTTTTTACGATGTTCATTACTTACCTTTCTTATTTTATTTATATCTGATTTTATTTGTAAGAACTTATTTATAAGATGCTTGATGATAGCATATTAATTATGTTTGTATAAGGCCTTTATAGGCAAGCCTTACACAAGTTGTTTGCATTGACTTGTCGTGAAGAGCCTTATAGCAGCTATAATTTAATTAACTTTTAGTTAACTACTTTGGAAGGCCTTATACAGGCAATTTTGAACCATTATCTACAAGCCTTGCATAGAACCTGTCAAACTCACTTCTAAAGGCCTTATAGCAGCTATTTTTTTTATTGTAGAGGTTTAAAAAGGGTGGCTTGCGAAAGTTTGCCTTATACAAGCTCTATACAAGCTATTACTTGCCAAATTCGAAAAATTGGACCTTATACAAGCTAAATTGTTAGTTGGGAGTAGTCAGTAGTCAGTAGACAGTAGTCAGTAGTCAGTAGTCAGTAGTCAGTAGTCAGTAGTCAGTAGTCAGTAGTCAGTAGTCAGTAGTCAGTAGTCAGTAGTCAGTAGTCAGTAGTCAGTAGTCAGTAGTCAGTAGTCAGTAGTCAGTAGTCAGTAGTCAGTAGTCAGTAGTCAGTAGTCAGTAGTCAGTAGTCAGTAGACAGTAGTCAGTAGTCAGTAGTCAGTAGTCAGTAGTCAGTAGTCAGTAGTCAGTAGTCAGTAGTCAGTAGTCAGTAGTCAGTAGTCAGTAGTCAGTAGTCAGTAGTCAGTAGTCAGTAGTCAGTAGTCAGTAGTCAGTAGTCAGTAGTCAGTAGTCAGTAGTCAGTAGTCAGTAGTCAGTAGTCAGTAGTCAGTAGTCAGTGGTCAGTAGTCAGTAGTCAGTAGGCAGTAGTCAGTAGTCAGTAGTCAGTAGTCAGTAGTCAGTAGTCAGTAGTCAGTAGTCAGTAGTCAGTAGTCAGTAGTCAGTAGTCAGTAGTCAGTAGTCAGTAGTCAGTAGTCAGTAGTCAGTAGTCAGTAGTCAGTAGTCAGTAGACAGTAGTCAGTAGTCATCAGTCAGTAGTCAGTAGTCAGTAGTCAGTAGTCAGTAGTCAGTAGTCAGTAGTCAGTAGTCAGTAGTCAGTAGTCAGTAGTCAGTAGTCAGTAGTCAGTAGTCAGTAGTCAGTAGTCAGTAGTCAGTAGTCAGTAGTCAGTAGTCAGTAGTCAGTAGTCAGTAGTCAGTAGTCAGTAGTCAGTAGTCAGTAGTCAGTAGTCAGTAGTCAGTAGTCAGTAGTCAGTAGTCAGTAGTCAGTAGTCAGTATTCAGTAGTCAGTAGTCAGTAGTCAGTAGTCAGTAGTCAGTAGTCAGTAGTCAGTAGTCAGTAGTCAGTAGTCAGTAGTCAGTAGTCAGTAGTCAGTAGTCAGTAGTCAGTAGTCAGTAGTCAGTAGTCAGTAGTCAGTAGTCAGTAGTCAGTAGTCAGTAGTCAGTAGTCAGTAGTCAGTAGTCAGTAGTCAGTAGTCAGTAGTCAGTAGTCAGTAGTCAGTAGTCAGTAGTCAGTAGTCAGTAGTCATTAGTCAGTTGTCAGTACCTGATAACTTAAAATTTTGAATAAAACAAATCAGCATCAATCAACAAACTCTATAGAAGTTCGAGATATTTACGTTTTTTTTCTGGTTAATTGACTAGACAATAAGTTAACTTTTTTATCAAAACAAATAAAATTGATCGAAATCGAGGGAATGTGGCTTAGTTTCCAAAAATTAAACTGGAAACTACCTCGGTAATTGGGCAACGGCGGCTCTGATTCAGGCACTACTCTACCGGCAACGCAATGTTTAAAGCTATATAAATATGTTTGTTACAAAACTTCGAATCATGAGGTATTCCTTGCCCATTAATATTGTCATGGAAATGCCCAAGTTTGTGAGTAGGTATCTTATATAAATTTACTGGAACAAAAAATATAAATAATGAAAACCAATAAATCACTTCAAAAAGACTTTCCCTTTTTCCAACCCATATGTCAACCCATTTCTGTTTTGTATGTATTCAAGGAAATCTTTCATAATATTTTTGTATTGAAAACCGACAGGTTAGCTTTTATCATCAAATTTTGGCCTCTGTGTTTAAGCATCGAGTCTTTTTAAATCAAATTAGCTGTTTATTAGTTTTGATTAAAAGATAATCTGGTCTACGCGTTTCTGAGAATTCTGAACCATCAAAATTCCCTCACTCAAACAGGTCATAAATTGTCTTATGTTCCCTAATAAGCGACGAGATAATAATTTAATAAGACTTCCAAGAGTTACCAATTTTCTTGAAAGTATCTTCAATAACTTTAACCTTTCGTTCTTTACAAACTGAACATCAGTTACATGTGAAGCAAACAAATTTTTGAATAATGATTTTAAAAATTAAATTTCCCACCCCAAACCTATTGTAATCTACTTCGCCTAAGCCTAATCCACCCACAACGAACCGACCAAACACACAGCAAACGAAAATATATACACTGTGCTGCCATCACTCGCGAACATTTTCAGCGCGTATATTCTATAAGTACACAAGAAGTAGGTTCATAAAAAAAAAAACCCACAAATGTACGCGGACATAAAAAGAATACAAATTTCCATTCCATTTGAAGCGGATTTCATATGAGATTTATACAGTGCACCCTCCGTTCTGAGTCCTCGGTGTAGCCATATTAAACAGCAACGTCAACATCAGGACGAAGGTTATTTGCCCCGCCTGGGACGAGATCCTAGATGAAAAACGGTGGTGGTATGTCGGTAAAGAGAATGCGAAGCAAATCGAGGGACTTAGAGGCAATAAACATTGTTTGTGTACCCAGTTTTTTGTAAGGGAGTTTGGAAAATGTTTCGTTTCTTGATGGGAGATATGAAACCGCCCGACGTTATTTAGTTCATTGTTCATCTTTTTAACAGGACCCATCCCATATGCATACATAAGCGTTAGCTGTCGCTGTTTTGCAGCATCTGTGCGATGTATATTGAAATTCCACTATTACGTTGCGACATAGAAAGCAATAAGAGGATCTCGATTGGGGAGAATGAATGTATGCTCCAACAGCACCACCAACTGCGAAAATTTCTGCAAGAGGATAATGAGGAGAAAAACTAAGAGTAAGAAATTGATCAAGAATCAAATAATATCAAAAATCTTCCAGGGTTATTTATTTATGTTTACACACTATTTTAAAGCAGATGCTTCTTTAAGACTGATTCGATCCCGTTTTCAAATTATGGAAAAAATTATTCCATAAAATGAAACAAAAATGTTCATAAAATAAAATCGCGGAAATCTTCAACTAAACTGCAAAGAAATGAGTCATTTCTGTTTTTATTAAATTACAGTCTCATAATATGACCCGTCCCATGTACGCGGTTGACTTATTCAAACCTAAATGTTTATAGTTTTGCTCTGTCTCGCAAGTCGCAAGCCGGTTCTTGGATGGGGTGCGCTCGCTGGCTGTGGCCCCCTTGTTATACGCTATAGTTTTCGCACAACCTCAAGCTAATAATGCAATTTTATTTTCTGATATTCGCTTGTGCTTTACCTATTGTTTTTTTTATTTTCCATTATTAAAAACAAAATTTTCGTAGAAAAGTAGATAAAGTGACGTTCACAAAAAATCCCTTAGATAATCTACTACAATAAGTAAGAAGCCTGTTTGGTTACATGAAATTTTCACCAAGTTTCGAAAACTTGGGTTTTCTTTTTGTATGGGTTTTGACAGCAAATTGTGACAATTTTATATTATCATTATTATTTTCCTCGAAAAGGCTATATTTCTTCCTTAAATCCTCCCCACTAAGCAGAAGCACTTGCATTGGATCACATATCTGGTTTTGAATATTTTTCTCTTTCTTGTCGTGGATGGCCAAGTAAAGAACTTATTAAGATTTCATATTCTTGGCTCCGGGTTCTTAGCACTCAATATCTAGGATATTCGCAAAAATAATATGCCATCTAGAAGGTCAGTAGTTGGTAAATGTAAAAATGTAGTTTCGGTGTTGTGCTAACAGCTCATATAGCATTCACATTCACATACACAATTCTTGTATCGAAAAAAAAATCTCTTGATACTAAATTCTAAAGGCATAATATTTAAGATTTCCCCCACATATTCGCGATACTAGACTGTAACCTCGCCTTAAAAGTTTGCTTAAAGCAATTAACGATTTTAAAATGTACAAAAAAATGCTGTTTTCACTGGCCTTCCGAGAGGTAATTTACTGAATATATTTAAGAAGCAAGAAGAGGGGAACTTCAAAACACAGGAAACAGGCAAGATTTGCCTAACAAGGTCACAACGAAATTAGTTTAACAGGATAATAAGTTTTGTTTTCGCTAATCATGACAGGGGTTGGCGTAACGGTACCTGATTTTGAGACTGCCTATTTTATAATTTCTTTCTCAATTCTCATTTGGTAGTTCTCTGTATGGAAATTAATCTCGTTAATTAAATCAATTCCGGCAAAAGATTATATAATGACAATGTCACAACCATTCTTTTGGTATGTCACATCAATCCAATTCATACTAATTGTTACAGTTTCAAAAAAAAAAACATCACGGGGAGAATGGTCTTGATGTTAAAACTTTTGTTTAAAAAATTATCAAATTGTCAAAGCAGTTTTTCCAAAAATTATTTTATATTAAACTTGAAAGAGTTCATTCATTTTCAAATCAATTTAAGAGTTATATAGGTTTCCTTGAAGAGCCAGTTTAAGAAAATGACATCGTAATGAAAGACTTCCGCACAACCTTTTTACTAGACTATTGGCAGATCAATAATTATTTTGATGCAAAAGTTTGGATTTTTTAATCCAGACTATTAGACTATTTGAATCTTGAAAAATAAGTGTTGTGGACTAGAAACATTGTTTTAAAATTGCTTCAGCCAAATTGTTTCTATGTAGTTTCAGAAATTGGTCAGCGATAGGTTGGTTTTTTGTATTTTTTAAGCCTTTTAAAGAATATTAGAGATTTTTGGACCTTCGTTTGTGGGATATTTGCGAAAAAGTATACCATCTGAAAAGCCTTAGTGACTTCATAAGAGGCCACTTTGTTTCAGTTATAGGTCAGCCATAGAATTGCAAAGATTTTTTAAAAGGTCAACATTTATACAAACATTTTCGACTGACTAATTTCTGACATATGTTGACCTCTTTTTGATTGTGGATCTTTGCAGAAAGTATACTTTTTTGTGAATATCCAACATATAGGGTACTAAGAACTTGGTACCAAATTCAACTCACCTTTAATCTTTTTTCTGAGCAAACATTTAAAAAAAATCACACGAAACTTTTGCAATCCGATGGAGGAAATAAGGGGCTTTAAGGTGTTAAGTGTAAAATTATTTTCCAACATTTGTGTAGAAGACTTTGCGAGAACAGTTTTTCAGATGTTCCTTTAATCAAATCCGATAACCCTGCTCACTCGGGAACAAAGAGGAACACAAACAATTTTTGATAAGCAATTAAGTTTAAATAAAACCATTGTCTCCACGGACAGACACCGCCCATAATGGTTCTCGAAAAACATAACAACACAACGACAAGCAGTGAAAAGTTCAAAACCATTAAAACCGATCCCGATGCATATATAGACAAAAATACACCGAAAAAAAGTCTAACCATTACGACAGAAATGAAAATTCTAAAAACTCCAGCACTCCTCTCTTCACATTTGCAGTAAAATTTTATGCAAATCACTGGAATAAGTTTCCATTTAAAATGTTGCCTAAGTCGCTTATTCCTTCGATACTCACTACCCAGTGCGGGTGGTGGGTTACATTTAATTCTACAGCTTTTACTATAGGTATACGAAATGGTCGTTGGTTCACTTAGATTGGTGGTATTGTGGTGTCTACGGTATATAGTAGAGGGAATCGCTTCGCGGTTTGGTAGCAGCTTCCGATGATGTCTTCTGTCTTCTCCGTTCTGGGCCCCGCTTTAATCAACAACTTGCGCGTTCCTGTATGGTGCAGACGTGAACTTTTTCCTGATGGTGCGAGTTCCTTGACCATATTTTTCTATAAATGGAGAAATTTGGCGAGGATATTCTTTTTTAGGTGTTTACTATTTATTTCTGGATGTGCTGTTTCAAACATTGTCGACATGATGCGGAAGCGATGGTAATTAAATGAAAATTCAACCGCAGCTGAATGAGGGACAATTGGAATTCATGCATGCCACACAATCAAGCTTTGACTTTAGGTTTTTAAGGGACCCTAGAAAGGACATTTACTTCTATACAAAGGTCTTTAAAGGTAAGAACTAAAGGCAACTGCCATACAATTGTCAAAGAAAAACTTAATTTGTTTTTTCGTTAAACAGTTTTGATGACATTTTGGTTGTGAAAATAAAATATTGAAGGTGAAAAATATGCACGATTGGCTCGCACGAACTTGCTCTTATGTGTGATCACAATTGCCGAAATCATACTTAAGTTGCAGGTACATAGTATGATGTGAGTATACAAAAATGAACAATATAGCCCTGTGTTGCACATATGCATGCATGGAACTTATATTATTTTAATTGGAAAATTGTTTGAAAGCAACAAAATTAGAAATAAATGAATCAAAATATGTTCTTCTGAAACTGTTTTAAATCCAACGCAATGTACATAATCTGAATTCCTAACATAAACATTTTTAAGAAAGAAAAAATTGGTACGCCAATTTTAAGTATTTATTTATTTGAAGTTAAAAATTTTATTTTACAAAAAAATCTTCCACCAATTTTTGAAATACATACATTCGTATATTGAATTTTCAAAAAAAATATTTTTTTTTTCTTTTGAAAATTTTTTAAACTAATTACAAGCTTCTGTAAAAAGAATTCATTTTAAATTGGTAAATCAAGAAAACTGTTTTATGAGAGGAACTGTTAATAATACTTATGTAGTTCATTGTAAAATGTAATTATTTTAAATGCTATAGACCTTCTTAATTTCGGTATACAACCAAAATTTTACCAAAATCGGTGGAGTAATTTTTGAGCAAAAAAAGATTTTTCTTAATGGTTTTTAAACGTTTGTATGGGAGGTACCGTTATTTTTGGTTAAAATAATAACTTGTGTCTTAAAAATTCAAGACAATGTTTAGAAAATGCATTTTGCTAAGTTAAATAAAAATCGACGAAAACGTTTTTTAAATACCTATGCAGTTTTCAAAAAAAAAATTTAAAACATTGTTTTAAAAACCAAAAAATATCTTTTTGAATATTTTGGTACACAATATAATTTAAAATCTATTAATCATTCTTTATAAAAAAAATTGATCAAAATCAGTTAAACCATTTTCAAGAAAAGCGAATTTAAAAAAATGGTTCTTGCGGAGGTGCCATTAATAAGCATTTTTTGGAACCATTTTTTTTTACTAAACGTCAGCTTATACCTACTATTTAAAATTATTGGATTTTTTTTTTTTAATCTGTGAAGCTGATTTTGATAAAAATAAGATATTCATTTTTGGCCAAAACATTTTTATGACATATACCGTTATTTTTGGTGCTAAAAAAATGAAAAAAATCGTATCGGGGGAATGTCCAAAAACCGCTAGATACTAAGTTTAAGGAAAATCGACCCATCCGTTCAGGCAGACGGACGTTTTTGTGAAACCCACTACTTTCGTCTTCATCTTAATGTCATGATTGATCAAAATCTCGAGTTCGATTTTTTTTCACGAATCCATAACTTGCCATAATATAGTACCTACCTATATATTGCAAGTATAATTTATTTAAGAAACCTATGACTGACCAATTTCTGGAACTAGTTGACCCTTTTTGACCAATTACTGACCTTTTAGACGGCTAACTTTTTTGCGTAACTATATCCCACACATGGGGTGCTAAGATCCCGAAATCATCGCCTTCGGTGTCATTTAAATAGAAAAAAAGTCGGTATTTATCCTCTCCGTATTGGTCTTGTAATTGTAAGTCTTGTCTCAGTCAAGTCGCGTTTTTTTTTGTGTTTTTGTGAAACAAATACCAACTGACATATTAAATCTGGAAACTGGTAAATATTTAGATTGAAAGATTTAAGTTTATAATATCGCCGATCCCATACCTAGACTACGTGTTTCCCGAGACGATACCGATACTTTTCTCTTCTCGTCATTTCGTGGCAAGCCTTGACTCTCCAAATTAAAAGAGTTGCTCTAAAACAAAAGTCTGAGCTACCCCACAATTGCCGTCTTCTCCATTTTTGTTCAAATCTACTTCTGAATTAATTTTGATTAAAATGTGTTCATACCCTTCACACTCACACTCCACAAAATCGCCTTATTTTAAAAATAGCTTAAGTTCATCTCCATAGCACCTGTTGTCAGGTTCGTTAAGTAAAGACTCAAGAGCAAGGACTTAAAAGGATGCCCCCATCATCAGCTCTGATGCTAAACTTATAACAGCCCCTATTTATAAAATAAAAGCAACTTCATTGTTTGCTAGGTATATAGGTATGCCTATATTTACTTATCGCCTAATTGATTTGGTTTCGCGTAATTGGTATTCGTACACTCTTACATATATTGAGGCTTTTCATTTAAAATTCCGCCCCGTGATAATTTTCAGAATTCATTACATAATCACAAACCAACCGATAAAATTGCCCTTTTCACCGCCAATTAGTAACCTCCGTTTTCGGGTTATATTCAAAGCTCAAGGGGTTATGGAAACAGATGTGGTTGGTATGGTATGCTAAGTCGTAATAGAAGTACTAATGAGTGATGAAAGAAACAACACGACACGATACGATATTTATAATCCCCGCTTGCACTTGGTTATGGAGGCGCTCTCTGATTCAAATGCAAAGTATAAGAAGCACTTCTTTAAGGCTTTCGAGAATTTATATACATAAGTTGGGAGGTAAATTAAGAGTCTTAGACGATGACGACGAAGTTAAGGCAACCAGAGACCCAAGTTACCTTACGGTTCTAGCCTTTTAATTAGTTTCAACCTTCATCTCAGCTTTATGCATCTTGAAGGTGACTGAATTCCATTAAGAATTTTTCCATTAATATGTGCTCATAATGCTTGCATGAGTTTCAATTTTACGAAATACCAAATACGACGCCGACAGATCGGGTTTGTTTCATCACCTTAACCCAGAGGACACTTATATGCGTATAGTAATTATTAGGCAAAGATTTGAATTTCAAGTATGTCACAGATTGAATTTGTACTGAAAGGAGAAGTTGCAATATAATGTAATTAAATTGGTATAACAGTTAAATCTAACCATGAATTTGAATACTATGTGAATTGGTAAATTATGAATTCGACATAATTCATGCATCTTGACATGCAGAAAAAGGAAATAACCCTATAGAAATTTAATTCCGTCTACATATTATTTCCCCTAATTATATCACCAGTTTGGCAGTTCTCAACTCCGACATCACCCACTCAGCTTTATCACCTTCATCTCTAACTACCATCTCTCGAAGTTATTTAAGCGAAAATTTTAGGAAATTATTCTAAACCTATTTCGAGAAGGTATACCCTTCCTCTGCTACAACATAACCAAACCAGCAGCATCAGCACTCATCATTGTCTTCTCCCTTATGCCGCCGACCTGTTTCAAACACCCGCCCACCTTAATAAGGAAACTTATTCAATACCAACCGAGCGGAAATGTTGAAATGTTTTAATGAGCTTATGTCCTTAGTGGGTCCCCCATCTTCGCAAGAGATAATGATGAGAATGCTTTAGACTAAAATTTTCCTTACGCTGGCACTACATAGACTTGACGGGCGAGTGAGATTTTTGGACCTTCTTCCTGACATTTTACGAGCCTTCTAAATGAAAGGATTTGCTTCGTTTATATGCATGGGATGCGGCTGATTAAAAAGGGCTGGATAGAAAATTCGCAGCAATCAATTTTGGTGCCAAATATGGAATTTTCCATTTATAAGGCGACATTCTAATAAAGACTCTTATTAGTTGTGATGGTTTTTCCTTCTTGATTTAATAATTCTAAAGAGATAATCCTGTCATTATATGTAAAAAGGTTATTATCCTTAGTTGTTTGGGTTTGAAATAGTTATATCTTTAGCAGATATAGCTGTAGTTGAGATAGTAGAGATTGAAAAAAATTTCTTAACAAAATGTTCTGTCTGAAATGTATACATCCTTAAATGTTGTAGCTTATTTAGTTAAAAACTGTTTAGGTAGGCTATATTTTAGCATTTTCTTAAACAAGACATCAAACATTAACACCTTCCACAAACGCTTTTAGCCAGAAAAATTTAATTTCTGAGCATGACAAGAAGAAAAGGTGAGGCTTGGTGTAAAAGTTTGAATTTTGTAAACCAATTATAATTTTTTTTTGCCAGAATCAAATTTTGATTCGATTCGATTTGATAGGATTCGATTTCCATTTTTTTCGATCGCGAACAGATTCTTTTACGTTTTTATAATTTACGCTCACTCAAGGAGTATTGACTTCTCTTAACTTGTAAAACACAGTGTGATAGGAAGGAAGGAAAGGGTTTAGAAGGAGATACCGATGCACATTGGTTTTGAATTTCTGAACATCACAATGAGACGGAAAAAAAGAGAAAGGTAATGCATTTGACATTCGTGTTGTGCGGTTAAAGAAATAATCTATGTAATTGACAGCACTTACGTCCGAAAATGAGCTCAAGTAAGAGTAAATGGATGGGCATTCCTGAAAGATCGAGTATTACGGTTAAATTGTTTTAGGTGAGGATTGTAACTAAAGCTATTTCGTTGGAACATTCTTTATAAAAAAGCGACAAAATAAAGAAAGACAAGTAACACAATGTCTTGGAGTCAGTGGCGTTACTACAGGGCAAAGGGGGCAATTGCCCCCCCCAGAACCATACAAAATTCCTATTTAAATGTTTGAAATTTTGGGAAATCGTTCCAAATAAACATTTTAAAAGAATAGAGCTGCAAATATGACACTACTTTATTATAAACTTTAAAAACAACTCCTGTACATGTACCCACCAAATGTCCTGCTTCCTTTTGTTCTTCTAAATTTTTTTTCTGTGGGTACATAAATATATACAGGGTGAATGCATAACATACTTCAAAAACCTTAAGTATGTGGGTTGGTTCAAAACAAAAAGAAAAAAGGCAAAGTATGGTGGAAGGGCGGCAGTTTTAAGAAAAAGAATCTTAAAATAGAAAAACATCAATTATTCAAAAACAACCGCGACCCTCACTATATTTCGGTATAACTTTTCTTAAAGCGTAAATTTCATTTATCAACGTGCGTTTTAAATCAACTTTTTTGACTGAATACTTTTTGTGAAATTAATTTTATTTTTAATCAGTTTTTTTTTTTTAATTTTACTATATTAAGTGCTACCTCCGTTTTAACTATTCAATGTTCCTATCAATTCAAGGTCAAACACTGAAAAATCTTTCTCTCTATTATTTTCTTTTTAAATTAATTTGTTTAAGGGAACAGTTTTTGAAAATTTAATCTTTAGAACAACTAAGGCAACGGAAAGGAACTAGAAGAGATTTTAGCATCTGGTTTTTGGCGTTTGAAAAAAAAAATTAATAAGAGCACTAAATATTAAAAACAAAAATACTACTGAATAACGTTAAATTTTAAACAAAATTTTTAAATTTGTTTTCTTCAAAATTTTGAGATTGAAAAATATTTTTTTCAAAAACTGTTCACTAAAACAACGTTATTTAAAAAGAAAAATAACGAAGAGATTTCAAGCTTTACAAAAAAGCATAGCATACCACTGTCAGCATTTCAGTTGTTTTAAAAAAAAATTTTTTTTTGAAAATTGCCCCTCCCGCCTAATCGGGAGGAAAAGACCCCCTCGTATGAGATTTTTTTTGTTGTCATACCTTATGCGAATCACCTTGTAACATTGTTTGCATTATGTTTTTTTCCATCTAAAAAAATTCTTTGCCCCCCCAGAGCAAAATTCTAATTACGCCACTGCTTGGAGTGATGTATAATAGTCTGCGTTACGGTTCTATCACCGATAATTTTTAAAGCTCTTTTCTATTATGTTCAAAATACTAAAACTTGGTGATGGACCGATGTCAACCAGTTGCCCACTCAAAGGCTTCGGGTCTTCTGAGCCGAGACCAAAGTCTTCCACACCTTCGACTCTCCTTCTTCCATAAAATGACTAAAGTGGGTTTTCTTCTCATATACAAGCTATAGGTTTACCCACTCAGTCAGCCCCGGTTTATACAGAACTTCAAGGTATTGCCCTTGACATACACCCGCTATCACACGTTTTGAATGTGCAAGTCATAAGCTTTATAGTTTCCTTTTTCGATTTAGATGAATCAATTTTAAATTCGGTTGGGGCTTGGGAAGTTTGCTTATACTTTCGCATTTTACCACCCACGACAACCACCTTTGTCACCAACCACCACCCATTGGGTACACAGATTGTAATGCATATAGGCTATAGTAGCCAGAGGTCCTGTTAAGTGAAACCTTTTCCATAAACCACACTTTGCGTGCTTGTGTTATGAAGACAATGATGAGATGAGCGAGCATGCCAATGAATAAGGGTGGCGCTAAGGGAATGGATGTTTGTTGAATTTACCGGTGTGGTGGGTTCTGTAGTGGGGAGGGGGACAAAATGATTGCTTTTACCGTAAAATGAAATCCAAATTTATTTGCTTTCTGGCGAAATATATTTGCTGCATTATTTGCCGAACGTGATTGGTAATACTGTTGGCTGCTTTTCGCCTTTTCGGCTGATGACTACCACAAACACACGTGCGTCGCGTCGCGTTGTAGAGTATATGATACTACCTCCTCCCTACTCTACTGAAAAATGGAACAAAACGTTATACCTATTTGGTGAAATTGAATCAGTGAATCCTTAAAACAAACACACACTGTTGGCGGCTGATGTTGATGAGGCACATCTACTCTCGTTCCTCATACTCTGGACTCATGCTCCCTGGTTACGAGGACGAGTAGCTATTCACCTCAAGCCGTAACTACTGAATGTTGTAACGAGTGGCGTCTGCCATGTGCCATAGTATAGCTGGGGTGTTAATAAAGTGTGCTTGCATCAACCTCTGTTTTATGTTCAGCAGATCTATCTTCACAAGGATAGACTGGAAATGTGGCATAGGTACTATTTCATATATATGTAGGTACCAAAATATTGGGGAAAGTAATTCACTTTGATCTCACTCTCTGATGCAGACCATTATAATGCTTGCTTTAGGAAAATATTGTCGTTTTCATTCATTTACATATTCAAAGGATATTAATCGGGGCTGCAGGTTGTTTGTCTATTTTGGTAATATTGTCCATAATGCAATCACGTTACGTATAGATCAAAAGGGGTATTTTATCAGCTCTCTTGTTTTCCATATATAAATGTCTGATGTGTATTGATTTATGAGAATATTTAAACATATCAATGAACGAATTATTTATTGTTTTAGATTTAAAGCTGGAAATTTGTGTTCATGCAATGTGAATGGTTTCGGGATGTAGCGATAATTAATTTGATCTTTGGATCGAAAAGTCAAATGCAGTTTCTGATTGTTAGTGAATTCTTAAAGCAAAGCATTTGTTCGTTTACAGTCGACTTCGCTTATTTGCAACACAAAAAATGCAGAACATTTGTTGCAGCTAAGCGATGTTACATTTCATTCCATAAAGTTTATCTTTTCTGTCTGTACAACATCATCCTGTAAGTATTTATGTTATTTTTTTTTCATCACCGTCAGCGTGATTTATACAGGATGTAGGCAGGAAAATTGAATAATTGAACAAAGTTCAAACAAAAGGCAACAACCAAGCTCCACCCACTCTATTTGGCTGTTGATTTAACAACTATGATGGCGCTCTTCTTCGTTAAATGTATCCAACATTTCTCATCAAAATCAACCATTTAAACTGTTGATAGATTGACGCCTAATTTTGCATTGATTAAATATTCAAATCCCATACAATTTTTGAGCTTCCAACAGTTTATGAAATTTTCATCTAAATTAACAACAAATCTCTCTTGTGTCCTGCGTCCTCACGAATATAGCAAGTGGCAGCCACCGATTCGCCTTTTGAAATATTAGGTATAACAACAAGAGCAGTCTAGACTCCAGGCAAATAAATTTAAATAGTAGCTATGTATTTCGAAATAATTCACTTAAAAGTCTATAACAAGAGAATGAGAGTTCTGGTGGTAAACTTTTCGTCCTTACATAACTTGTAAATGTACATTGCACAGGCATCCATTGACCCATTAGCATTGCCTTTGCCACACCCGTGCCGCACCCTCGACATCACGCAAAATAACAACGGAAATACCACAGGAACCACCTCTGAAAGTTGAAACATTTAATTTCTGTTTTCACCCACATTCTGTCTGCATTTTTTTCTCTTGTCTATAGGGAGTCCAAAGTTTGAAAAAAGCAGAATAATTGTTATACCTACATAAAACTATAAAAGAGTATCACCATGCAACCTGTATACAATGCAATGCCACGAATGACAGTTAGTACTAGTAGAAAATGTTGCGGCACTCATTTACTTCTTCTAAAGTCTGCAAGTTAAGTACCCTCGAAAAAGTACCAGGTTAGCAAAATTCAAAAAAAAAAATTCCTTTGCAAATTGTGACGCACTTCATCCTTCAACACCTTTTTTATTTAAATTCATTCACGAGTCCTTCGCGACATCATTAATAACTTCCGTGGTTCTTTCTAAGCATCAAAACTCTGTAACGAAATTTTGGAAAGCAAGTTTCAAAGCGCAGTTACAAAATGTTAAAATACTCCCGTTGCTGAAAGAAACTCAAACTTTTTCCTTGATGGTTTAAAGAAAATTGACAAGAAATGAAAATGATAAGCAGAGAAAAGATACTGCGTGGCTCATGTAGTAAGACGGATGACCTCAGCATTTTCAATTAGCTGGAAGGATTGAACAATATGTCCACACTGAATTGTGTTGAATACAATTTTACTGTATGCGTGTGTCGCAACTTGAATAACATGCAACATTACTTGAATAATAATGCTCTACCTCACCTCACTTTTTAAGGGTGTTAAGGGTTCGAAAAACTGATAGACTGACAAGTTCAAGGAGGGATAATAATGAAGTTTTTCAACATCAAGTTATTTTGTGCTGTCTTTTGAAACTTTGGGGTCAGAAAGGGGTCGCTTATGACATACTGCGAGTATATAGATATATCCTCTCTTATAGGTTTTTATTTTATCTTGATAATGGTTCCTCCTAGCTAAAATGCTTGCATAAATTGTAAAATTAAAATACATTTTTCTTCCTGAATTGAGGCCTTTTGGTATGTTCATTGTTCATCTCCTAAAGAATGAGCCGAAATAAAAAAAAGCAGCCGCAAAAAAGAGATGAACTTCAACTGACATTGAATTTGGTGTAGAGAGTTGCTTGAAGGTCATTCGTCGGGTTGAAGCTTGAGTGTGCTGGCAGTGAGTCAAATTAAAACAAAAATATAACATGTTTTTTAAGACTTCCGGTCAATTTACAAAGAAATCCGGTCATGCACGAGTAAGGCTATCTTCTGGGGCAGCAACAAAAAAGAATGAGTTCCATTCCAAGGGAATTAACGACGTCGTAATAATCTACGTTTTTTTACTCTCAACTCTGGGATAATGGAATTCCTTTAAAGTTTCAGGTACCTATAAGGGCTGTAAAATTATATTTTCAACAAAAACCATTCTTTATACGTTTCTTTTTGGTATTGTGTTGCGTTTTAAGACGATGACGACCGGCGACGACGATGAATTGTCTCGGTTTTATGTTCTGGTCTTGTGAAAACAACTGATATAATATTAAGCTGATTGGAATTCAACAACCTTCAGACTATATCATCTTATCAAAGATGTTACTAAACAAACTTTTTAGCAGCAGCATATTAAACCACATGTTACGAGTATGAGTAAGAAAACTATCGAGATGAAGCATAAGATATATAAATAAAAGGTCCAAAGTAAACACAATACCCTTATGTGATTTGTTTTCCCTAAACAGTATCAAATTACTAATAATATAAGAGGTTAAAATAAACCATTTCGTAGGAAGAAATCAATAAGGGTATTTAGTTTTGGTTTGAAGCACAGAACATTTATCTAAGGAATAAGGACCCTAATTGAATTTGGTTTCTATTTTTCTTCGAAAATCACATCTTTCCAATCGATAACCAAACAAATCAGTTTTATGATTATAGCCTTATTATATGAGAAATAGGGAGCAATATAAAACGGAAAGCAATAAATTATTAATACGATGTCGAGCGGACCAAATTTCCAATTGAACTACGATCCAGAGGCGGATTGAAATTAAAAAAAAAAATAGAGGAAATATGAGGGCATATTTAGACACCTGTAGGCAAGGCCGTAGCCAGGGGGGGATCACAGGGGTTTGATCCCTCCCCAAATGCATTTCTAAATAACACTTTCGCTTCAATAGGTATAATATTTTACTCAAATTTCTGCTGTAGTTATAAATAATTTTCAACATTTTCTGATTTTAGTAAAAAAAGTATAATCTATTTTTCTTCATAATTTTTATTGAACATAACCTACCGTACCTACCAAGCCAATTGCCAAAATTAATTCCAAAATTAACTCCGTTGTCCACTTAATTTTTTTATTACCTTCCATATTCAAACCTACCACGACGAAAAACCATAGAAGGCAACAACTGCAGGTTGACGATAAGGCCATAGTTAAACTCACGTACCCACACAAATTTCGTCGCAACCAAAGCAACGCAACACAAATATCATGACATCTACCACAAAGAACCCCAGAGAAAATTAAAATGTTGCTCAACGCGTTGATCGAACATTTTCCACGAGCAAAACGGGCTCGTACACTACTAGTTCACTTGCTGAGCAATTCGTTGAGCAATGGTCAACAACTGAATCCAACTCGTTGTTTAGTATCTCCTTGACGTTTTGGATTAAATATTCTATATACGTCAAAATATAGTTCGTTCCATATCTGTCAAGCAATTAACTTCAACGCAGGATTGCTGAAACATCATAGCCACGACAAATTTCACGACTTATTGATAATCATGACATAATGTTATGTACTGTGGAAACAAAGAAACAAGAATACGTTGCGAACACAGCCACAAAAATAAAGAGTGTACATAAAAGTGGATATAGCGTTTTATTGGTACTTGGAATGCTGCGCTAGCTATAAATGACCAATAAAACACACCTATTATAAATTATAATAAAATTAAATGTAAATATGTAAATATTAAAAGGATGCCATTTAGCCTTTAATGACAAAAAACAAGAACGAATGAACTTACTTATTCTTTTCTGTCAAATATACCTACTGACAGATTTTGTCAAGGAAACCATGTCAGATTTATATTCATGTAAATCTATCATCGGACTGTTAAATCGTCTTCATTTCTGTCATTTTATACATATTGTTTCACATTAATTTATTATGAATTTGGTAACAGAATGAAATAATACAACTTTCAAGAAATTGCTTTGTTTTTATGTTACATCTTTTATTGCTATAAATCAACAAGGTTTTACAAAAGGCCGGAATTGCCAAAAAATTGTATTGGCTCATTTAAAAATAGAAACAAGTATAGATTGTATCGTCACAGACAAACTCATACATCGAGTTTTGCTATTTTGAATCAAGGAATCTGGGATTTTGCGAACATTTTTTAACGTTTGTCCAATCTTATTTCTTTAATAGATTTAACTCAGTACTTTTCAACGGTTGTAAATAAAATTCTGGAATACCGCAGGACAGCCTTTTGGGACTTGTTCTTTATATTTTATTTTGTTTATTTTTTATTAATGACTTACCGTCTGTGAATTAGAATTCGAACCGCTTGATTTACTCGAATGATGTCGCAATTTTCAAGTCCATTTCAAATACTTGCAAGTGTGAAAAGTTCCGTTTTGATCTTAACTCATAAACATCGAGAAATACAAATCTATTAGTTTTACGAGAAAATTTTCTGAGGTACAATTAATTAATGGTTTACTATTATCACAAGTAGGTAAGTAAGTGATTTAACTTTCTTTGTTGTCTTATTTGATCAACAAGTTGAGTTCATACCAAACATAAAATCCATACTTAATAAAGTAAATGCAATATTTGGATAAAGAGAGTCCAAAAAATTATCTAGTCCTTTTGTTAAACAGCATTTTATAACATTTTGTTCGACCCATTTTTCAATATAATTGTCGGGTTTTGGCCTCATACTGACTGTCATTAAGCCAGATTAGAACATAAGCAAAAAATAGTTCTGAGATTTGCAGTCAGAGGATTTTGTTTTTCGTTATGAACTCCCTTCTTATACCGTAAAAGGCTAAGACTGATTGATATGCCTAGTTTTGAGAGCAAATGCTCATATTTATCTTTATTGTAGCTTTTATAAACGGTAACAAAGAAGACTCTTTGCACCTTCTGCCTCATATTATCTTTAAAATTCCCCAAAGAAGTTTGCGGAATTTAGCGGATCGCATTTTTTTTTTTGAATATATCTGAAAAATAGAGCTATAGCTAGGAACTACACTAGCTTCAACAGTTTGTTGGCGAAAGCCTGAGTTTCCCCTATATAATGTAAACGTCATCTTAAATAAGAACATACCTACCAGAGATGTCAGCTTTACCATACTAATCTATATAGGATCAATAATTTACTTCCTTATCCAATTCAAATTTAAAAAGTGCCAAGTCTTTTACTTCTTTAACTAAATCTATATTTATAAAAATGAATCGTGGTGGGTTCGGATGCTTAAAACTTAAGAACGACTGCACCAAATTGGGTACGTCCTTCTACGGGTTTGTTCGTAATTGTACCGCAAAGGTTTAGGGAAAAAGAAAATTCGAAAAAGTCTCAACAGGTGGCGCTGTAAGAGAAAATTTCGTTTTTCAGCTCAATTCAATTACCGTTCAACAAATGGCGCTGTTGGCGGTTGGGAAATGGCTTTTGGGATATTTTTCTTCAACTTCTATCTGATATAATTATATCTAACATTCAACTTTTTCAAAAATTTCACTAAACAATATTAAAAAAATAAATTCTTTTTTGTTTGAAAGTTTTTTTCTTAGGAAAAGGCTTTCAGGATATTCTTTTTCAAAATGTTAAGAATTGACAATTGTAGCGTGAAATGGGGTAAAAATAAGAAATTGTCCGATTTAGGAATTTCTTTTTTGTAAAAGCAGTAAAAATAAAATAAAATCGGGTTTAAGAAATTCTTTTTGTAAAGTTGTTTATTAGTGGATGGCGTCAGGGATTTTTTCAGAATTTATAGAGTGAAATGGGGTAAAAATGAAAAGTGGCATCTGATTTCAAAAATTCTGTTTGTGTTGGAAAGGTTATTTTCAAAAATTTTATATTTATAGAGTGAAATGGAATAAACACAAAAAAAAAGTTTTTCATTACAAAAATTCTTTCTGCGTTGGGAAAGTAATAAAGGTTTGACGAATTTCACAATTCACAACGTGAAGTGGGTCAAAACTCAGTATAATTACAAAATTTTTAATTTTATGCGAAGCTTTAGGTTTGTCTACCCGTGCGAAGCCGTGCGGGTCAGCTAGTTCTATTATAAGAACCTTCATTTAAAGTTTAAATTGTTAAAACAGTGGTTTCATTGGTGCACCAAAACCCATGAAGTTGTCGAGATGATTGTTGCTTACTGTTCTGATCTGTTATAGTAAATCCACCACTGCCAGACTGCCACAGGCTATACTTCTGATGTGTATACTTGTATAGCAGAAAAAAGCAAAAAATGGTGTATTATAACATAGATACTAATTTGTACACATACTTTCCCATAATCCTCTTAATTACCATGGATACAGTCTGGTACCTGTTTGAGCAACTCTGGTATGAAAGGAAGGTGCTTTTAATCGTCGTCTCTAGGTTAATAATCCGCTTATAACTATAGAGTATTCTTTATTTCAAAACAATTTGTCGTATCTTATTGATACACGATTCCGGGTAAACACCTCTTAACTCAAATTTCCGATACTGAAATGAGTAATTTTTTATGTATTTTTAAAGCATTCAAAAATATTTTTAAACTTCTTACCTGCTATATTTTAGTCTTTAAATCCATAATACCTGAATATATTATGTATATGAGGGAACTTAAAAAAATATTCTCCAAGCCACCCTCAAGGCAATTTACCGTCGTTTATTCTGTGTCAATTGAATGCGTACATTTTCTGACTTTGTGTGTCATTAACTGACTCTTCAGATGATTTTCAAAAAAATAAAAGAGAAAAGTTTTCTTCTCACCCTATAATGTATGCCAAAAGACCGCTCACCTCTTGATAAAGTTTAACAATAAAAGCCACAATACAAATGACTGAACCTTTTGAAGGATTTCATGCGGTTTAAGGACTCTTTTTATTCTGAGATAAAAAAAAGAAAGATGAAGATTGTTTTTTTTTTGAATAAAAATACAAATAAATTTAAATTTAGTAACTTGTTGGAAGTTAGTTAGCAGAATAGTTATTCAGCCCGATTATACAGAATCCGATGAAGCTGCGAAGTAAAAATGTTGAAATTGAGTCTGAGGGAGTCATCGGATTCTGATGTAATCGGGCTGATTTTCTTTTTCATAATTTGACTGTGAAATTGTACGAGCAACAGTTTCGGTTAAAATAGTTAAACGGTGTGTAGTAAAATATTTAATTTGATCAGCGACTACCCCAACTAAATTAGAACTTATCATGGTCATGGTACAAATTTATCTCACTGATCAACAAACTGCCTCTTACAATTACATATTCTTTACATTTATAGGAAATAGTAGAAAGAATTTTAGGAGGGTTTGCTGAATATTAACATAGGAAAGAGTTTATTCAAATATATTATAGAAAAGTCATTATATTATCCAGACCAGTGCTGCCAATTTTCAATTGGAAATCTCTGCGAAACTTGCTGCGACCGTCTTAACGACCGTCTCAACGTTTTTATTATACGTACCAGTAATTAGAACTTACAGTAATTCCACACATTTAAATACGAATTCAAAGCCTAAATGTGTGAACTATAATACGCATAAAATAGCATGTTAATTAATTCGATATTGATAGTGATTGATTGGTTGGTTGTATGTTGGTAGGTGAGCTAATTTCAATTTGAAGGCATACCCCTACATAAATTAATCAGAAAACAACCGTATGGAACATGACAAACAGCTTATTGAAAATCTTAAGCCCTTTCGAAAGCCTGATGTAATCGGTCCAATATTGCTCCGCGCACCTAACACCACAACTCTCTAATGTCTGTCATATTTTCACTTGCAGATATGACATATCAAGGGAAACTCAGGTGTGGTCTGCTTTCCCCTCTATAGTAAGTGGAGGACGATCAATAATGGATGCAGATTCCTTCTGTTAAAATTTTAAATTAAACTGTTTGTATGTTTGGCATTGGCATTTATACCTCTACAGGTAACCATCTAATTAGCAACTATAAATGGATGGTTTGCCTCCCGGTACAGTGGTGAAATTGGGAAACGTCCCCTTGTCGATATGTGGTACTGTGACGATGCACACACTACTCGAGAATCCAGAAAATACCATGCATCCGCATTGAGGTTGGTAGACCCGATCTGCCCGTAATGCAATAATACCTGATAAATTATTAAACCTGCTTCTGCATCTGGCATATGTTTTGTGGCGCGAGAAAATGACAGCCGCTAGTGGTTGACCATCATACTCACCGGGGTCTTTTCGATGGTTAATTTCGTATTCAAGGAAACTTCCATCACATCACATCACTCCTTGTCTGCGACATATTCGATGTCATAAAAGGATTATGTGGATTCACCAGAAAGGTAGATAGGTATGGGTAGGCTTTCCTATAAATTCCATTAAATTTATAATAAGCCATGGAATAGGGTTTCATGTGTGCAAATTTTCTTTTCTCTAAACTAAAGGTAGATTTAAATAAAAGAAAATCGAAAAAATGTCTGCTTTTTTTTACTCTAATGGCCGATTTCGTAATGGGCTTTTAAATATTTAAAAGTGGGAAAATTCAATTTTAACTAAAAACTCCTTAAAATTTCCTGTTTTCATTGGATAAACTGAAATATTTTAATGATTTGACGACGAAGGACTTCAGATGAAAGTGATTTAAGTGTATTTTTATGAAAATGGCCATAGTTAGGCTAACTTTGGGCTTGTTTAAAAAAGTTTGAGTTAAGTATTGATTAGTTATTGTAAATTTTAGAGCAGGGCTATGAGTACGCATACAAAAAATTAACAATATTTTCTTTTAGCTCACCTAAGCGGACTATAAATCCACAAATTAAAACCTTTTGGCTTGTGGGATTATGAATCTGCCCCAAAACTGATGTGTTGTCTCACTCCACCTCAAAAAATATAAGTCGTTAGCAAAAAATTGTTATGACCAATTAAATAAAATAAATTTGTACAACATTTGTAATGTTATTAACCTTTATTTCAAGATGGCGCCCATAACGCTTTAATACTACATAGGTGGTAGAAAAGTACACCTAAGGCTCCTCTTGCTTCACTCTAAAGATATAAAAAATTCAAAAATCTGTCTAATTTTTTTCAATTCAAATCGATACATTTGACAGTTCACAGTCTTAGATAAAGGTAAGGGTAGGTTAACGTAGCTGCCAGCAGGAGAACTTGATACACTAAAACCAGTAGTTGGTCCATTGTGATATCACATGAATCTAGGAAACTTTCTCCCTATTCGTTGAACCACTTGGAGCTCCTTACAAAGCATGCAAGAATTTTCAGGATGCAATCTACGTTTTTGGGATAGATCTTTTGCAACAATCATTTGAAAATACTCCCTTTAGACAGTGTCTGGGTTATGACACCTAGTAAGGATGCGATCTGCTCTTAGAGCGCTACAGATCTAACATGGGTCATAATCATAACTGTTTTGTCGCCAGACAAGTAGTGGTGATGTTGCTCTGCCTAAGGTTTGTTCTCTATAGGAATATAGCATCTTGCTTCAGCTTAAGTTTACATATATAGGCAATCAGTTTGCCTATTTTGCCTATTTGGCAAGAGAGGTAGTGTTGTTCAATTTTTGTTGCGTTTATCAGCTTTGCAATTTTCTGAAATGTCCCCATGGCCCAGCACCCAACCCAGGTGCGTATATCAAACTCCTGTGCCATCTCTATAAGAGATATAAGGGCCGATATAGAGTTTTTAGAAGCAGAGTGCAGAGATTTAATGGCAGCTTGGCGATTTAAAAATATGCGGATATTTGTATTTGAACGTTTACTTTAAACCAAGACCGGACTTCTTGTATTACATCTAGAACACACGCTACAGTCATTGGGAAGTTCTTAGTTTTACTTATCCTCACTTCTGATATACATACTCCTTTTATTCTCATAGTATTGCTGAAAATATCCTGAACCTTATTCCTACATTTTTCTACACACCCACACCAGTTTGTTGTTGGAACGGAATCGGAATTTAAATCAAACGAATAATTCCCATTTTCGTCGTCGGTCGTCGCAATGTCCCTTGAAAGCGGTTGCTTCGCACTAACAAAGATACAAAAAACTGTGCATTTTTTCGTATCTGATTGTGAATCCATTTTGTTGGTGAATACCATTTACCTTTTTTGAGGAAAAAAAGAAAAGCATTTAGTTTGCTCGTTTAAGATAGAACAACACTTTTCAAAAGACTTCAGTCCCCATACACTAAATGGTCGACCATAAACGTGGCGATGGCGTGCAGATGTAGGTTTGAAATTCTATAAGAGAAAAGATGTGCTCTGTGCATTTGACGTCCTTTGTGGCATCTTCGTATGTCGAATAGCTAATGGTTTGGTTACGGAACAATGCAGGGATAGACATTTATCTTTATCCTTTGGCATTTCGGATATTTTCTTCTTTTTTCTAATTTTATGTTCTGGTTTTTATTTTTTTCAAAATAAGATAAAACATACAATAATTAAGTTAGATGAAAATAAATCTAAAAGCTAGAAAGGCGTATATCTGCCTAATTGACTTTCTTTTGCATTTTTTTTTTTGCATATTATATTTTCACAAGTCTTTGAAAGTGTTTTGGAGTTCGTGAACTATTAAGGAAACCAATTATTATCAGATCATAATTAAGAAAAAAGTAACGCATTTTAATATTATTATATCAAGTTTTGTTCCTAATTCTGTGGCCGCCACTGTATTTAGGAAAATGTTGAAAATTTAAATGTCAAGAAGATGAGTAAACATTTTCCAAAAATTCTTGTTCTTTAATTATTTCAAGCAATCATACTTTCATAAATAAATAAATAATAGTAAATAATAGTGAGTTACAACCCTCAACCATTTCTGTGTTGGTGGTATTTTGTATTGGCAGGAAAGTAGGGGACCTATACAATTTTCTGCTGAATCTAAACGGCTATGATGAGATTCACTTATTCATTACAAGAGAAAATCGCAAGAGACATCAACTGGTTTTGCTTTATTTATTTAGGTGGACGAGCCTGAGAATCGAACCTAGACCTCCGGCATGGCAGTCCTACCACACTTTACCATAACGCCACCGGCTATTATAATCATACTTAAATGGAGGTGTTCAAATCACAAACATTGAGGCTCAAATTATTAGTCTTAAAGGTTTTATATGTATACCTGCATGAGGATGCTCATGCTCATTGAGTTCACCACCTTATCTACTAAAAGTAAATACTTCTCCTATCTTTGAATGTATCCATTATAAATATATTCCTATTATTTAACCAATATCAGTAGGTATACGCACAGTTTCGAAAAAAATCTTGAACCCTCAAAATAGACCAAAGATTAAAATAAAATAAATATAAATAAAGTGGAGAAGGTTTACTCCTCTCTGAGTGATTATTATTCAATGAACTGAATAATTTGATTCTTAGTCTTTTATCAGAGTAGAAACAGCAATAAATGACTCGATTGATGGATTTTGCCCCAGTAAATTGATGGGATGTAAGGAACAGGAAACCAAAAAAAAATATGATTGAATTGGTTTTATTTCTGTGAATGAATATAATCCCGGGAACAATATTTTCAGAAGTTGATGAAAAGCTCCTGCAATTATCTCACCACCTATTTTGTCCCTTTTATTCAAAAGAATTGAAGCTATGATGAGTTTAAGGTGGTTAACTTAATGTTTAAATAGGGTTTCATGAGAAATAAACTTAACTTAGGAACGAAATTCTTCTTTGAAGTACTTAACTGAAACAGAATATCTACCCATAATTTAATACTTTTTTTTTTATTCTAAACTTTAAAAAAAAAATCCTGCTGTAAATAAAGGTTCTAAAATAATTTTGATTTAATTTTTGGTCAAATTTGATTTTAGAATTTTTTGATTTTACATAACATTTGTCTAGAAATAATTCTAAATCAAAACTAGCAAAACTTGTTAAAAGCTTATCTACATTCTCATAAACATTGTTATTTGTTCCTCTGTTTTCAAGTCTGCCTTAAAGTTTGCTTATTTAAGTCTGAAAACCTGGCTTATAATGCTTTTATATGACCAATTGCCATGGAAGAGTTAAATTGATTGAAGATGGGGAGAGAGCAAACAAAACACGTCAAAATTTCCAATTTGTATTACATTAGCAAACAGACATTTGAGAACTTTTATAATTTCTTAAGTGTTGAACATTGTGTCTAATTACAATTTGGGCAGTTTATTACACTTTTTCGAACAAGTCAAAAATTAGTTGACTGAAATTTTAGTGCATTGATTATGAGTTCATTGCAATTATAAAACTGGAAATTTAAACATTTTGTACAAAAGGATGGATTAAACTAAAAAAAAACTATGGAGGTTCTGATTTTTCAATGAAAATTAACTTAGTTCCTCTCATCGAGAGTCAGTTCATAATATATATCCCAACTTAACTAACTACTTACTCGCTTTAATAATAGTAGGACTTAAATATCTTATGAGTTAGTTCGTAGAATCAAAATTCTTCGGTTTAAAGTTCACTCACCTTTAAATATTGTTTCAATTTTAGATTTGAATTTGTATTTAAATTATTTCTTTTTAATTTTCAGATCACCGAAAGCCGAGTTGTTATATACGTAACGGACTAATATAACTGGTATCAAAATGGCGCACTCAAGCGCTAGGGATCAATAAGCTAAGCTTTTTGAGGCCGCCACTTCTGCTTGCTTATTACAACTGATGGATTCAAATCAAACTAGAGTGCTGCACTCTTGAACTGCAGTCAAAAGCAGTAACAGTTATTAATAAAGAGAAACCAAAATATTGAAAAACAGCTTTCAAATTTCAAGCTGATGGTTACTCAAAGCTGAAAAACAAACGAAAACCTATAAAATTAAATAATGTACTCGTATTTGAAAAGTAAATTTTTATTTTTAATTTAAAAAATAGTATAAAATAAATAAATATTAAAATATACCTAAACATGTTTTTTTATACTGTTAATACAGTTTAAAGATCAAAGAACTAAACGTCATCAACCATGTAAGTATAGATATATTCATTTTGTTCTTATTGAACCAATAAAAAAAAAGAGGTTATGTGGGGTGTGGAGAGGGGTTTGAATAATGTTAAAAAAACTAGGTAGCAATAATATTCTATGCCCCATACTTGGGGGACACAGGTACTAAATTTTTTTGATTCCCTAAAAAAGTGTCCGCGAAAGTAAGGGACGTTAATATTTCATAGATTAAAACAAGGATAGGTAACTACAAAGTATTAAAAGAATAAAACTTAAAAGCATTACACTAGCCGCGTTCAGAAAAATGAGTTCTCTGAGATTTTGCTCCGTCAACATTTGTTTTCCTCAGTATTTTGACAGCAAAACTGGCAAATTCTCCTGTTCATGTAAATGAGATTGCTGAGAGCTCATTTTTCTGAACAGGCAGGAGCAAAATTAAATTATGTACATACATAAATCAAAGAATTGAGTTTGATTTTTCTTAGGAAAGTAGGTATAACAATAGTGTATAGAAACATATGGGTACATATATGAAGAAAAAAAAAAAAAAACAAAGAGAATTGCCTTGAAACATTTTCTTAAGAAGCTGTCACCACCTAAACCAACGTTAAACACTATACTAAGGACATAAATTAGCGCTTGTTTCACTCCATGATTTGCCTGCCCCTCCTTTTAACTACCTGCAGTATCTTTCAAATAAACACCTCCATTAAGCTACATAACAGAAAAAGAATGAGCAATTACTTAACTGAAGGCTAATGACAGGATATAATGGATATAGAATTCTGAGGAATTTCAATTAATTTTACATTAACATAAAATTGTCTCGATTCTGATTTTAATTTAGTCTTTAATGGAGTCACTTTAATACATTCATATAAGAAATATAATAAGCCACCTCAGATTCACATTTTAGCACCGATACCGGTACCAATCTCGATACGTTAAATATTCTTGCACGAGACACAATTAGTTGTATATTTTTTTTTAATTTCCAATTAGAACTGGTCTCGTTCCGAGTGGATGGAAAACAGCATTTGTCCAGCCTGTCCCTAAAAAAGGCGAATCTTCTTCACCCTCTAACTATCGTCCAATTGCACTTACGTCCCTTCTTTCCAAGGTCATGGAAACGCTGATTAATCATTAGTTTAAGAAATATCTTGAAGAACGAAAGCTTCTAAATGACCGGCAGTATGGCTTTCGTAGCAATAGGTCTGATGGTACATCTCACCGAACAGTGGAACAAATCATTACACCGTTTTGGTGAAAGTAAAATTATTGCACTTGATATTTCAAAAGTGTTTGATAGAGTTTGGCATCAAGCTCTTTTATCGCTTCGGATGTGGATTTAGTGCGGCAGCGTATGATAAGCTCATTAAATTCTCGACAGCATTGTCCAATGTGGAATCAAAAATCGCGTAGAATTTAATGCTTCAAAACCCCAATGCTGTCTCTTGTCGTTGAAGCGGAACCCACCCCCCATGCCGCTTTCCATGAGCGGTACTTGCACTGAAGAAACCGAACAGCTTTCAGTTCTCGGTATGTGCATAACAGACCACCTCTTGTGGAATGACCACATATCCAAAAAAGAGCTTTAAAAATGATAGGTGATATAAGTATAACAGAAACAATTACAACTCTGGAACACCGCCGTTATGTTTCATGTTCCTCTCTATTTTATTGCTACTTCCACAAACAGTGTTCTAGTGAAATAGCCAGCTGCATTCCTCCCCTAAAACAATTCAACCGTAATACTCGCTCTTATACGAATGCTCATCAGTTTGACCATGAGCCCAATTTCGGACGTACCGTCAAGTATAGAGAATTATTCTTTAGCCGCACTACAAGAATGTAGAATGCTTTGTCTGGCTTTATTTTTACCTCCCATTTTGATATTCAGAAATTCAAAACCAATGTGCATCGGTATCTCCTATTAAATCCTTCCCTATTTTCCTAACGCTCGCTCTATGTTTATCATTATAAGGGTAGTCAAAACATATTCAGCTTTGAAAAATACTATTCAATAATGTACCATACTTCATATAAGTATACCTTTTTGAATTATAAATCAAATTTTGGTTACAATAACAAGACATTCCACCCTCCCCTCAAAATCCCATTCGACGCTAGTTTCTCTTTCTCTTTTCATTTTTCATTATCATGGTAAGGTTCATCATGAGGGTAAGAATATTTTTTGTTTTAACATGTTATTTTTTACCTGAAGGTACTAGCTTTATTTACTCACATGTCCCTATACCTTCATTTTGAAATGAATTCTGCAACCAGCTTCAGTCAAAATAGTTGATCCAATAATCAATAGCGAATCTGTCATGAAGGGCCAGTTGTACAAACGTGTTACAGTAATTTCAACTTACCGGTTTTAATGGATTTACTGAAGTTTAACATTCAAGCATGTAATTTTTGGCTGTCTTGTACTTGAACCGACGCGACGTTGAACCGACACCAAAATCGGTAAGTTAAAATTGCTGAACTACTGATCAATATTTGAACCACGTTTGTAAAATTGGCCCTAAATGTGATAAAATATGTAAAAAAAAAATATTTTCCAACTTTATTTAAAATATATTTATTCAACGTTATTGGCAATACTGCAAAAGATTTTGATGTAAATGTGTGTTTTATTTCAGCGGGTCGGATGAACCCTTGTTGGTTGATGCTCTGTTGACTGTATAGCAAATAATGAAAGCTGCATGCTTTATTAAATTTGTACAGCAGGATCAAAGTTAATTTATAACGAATTTATATTGGTTTGGGTTATCTGAGAAGGCAAGATGATTCCACTAAAGGAATATGTAATTTCGCTTTTCACATCCAGCTTCGATTTTAAGTTAGCCGTTTTTTTTTCAAACAGAGGTATAGCTAGCTATGTATCTATTTCTATAGTTTTTGAATACTTCTTGTTACACATTTAATTATATCTCTGTTCTTGCAGAGGGTGCCTTTTCATAAAGTCAGCAAAAATGATAATTTAAGACCAACCACTTAACACAGAAAAAAAACGGAAAACTCAACAAAAAAGAAAGGAATACAAAGCAAAGCATAAACGAGATTGGTATAGAAAGAAGTGCGAGAAGAGTGTTAGTTAGTTGGCCGCGTAGAGCAGCTCCAGCTCCACTAAATTTGAATTCTCTTTTCCGAAAATTGTCTGTTAAACTGCGTAATTGCATCAGACGAGCAAACAAAAGTTCTAAAGCCAACCCGAAAAAAAAAGAAAATCGAAATGAACTTTTAAATTAAATTTACTCTAGCGTATAGAGCCGTAGGTATGCTGATGGAGGAATAAAAAAAAAAAAGCACAAAATAAAAAACAGCAAGGACGATCAAATATATACGACCATGGCAAAAATCTCCGCTTTTCCAGGTTCTCAGTTTGAAGGACAATAAACAAATATTGCGGGAAATTCTGTTTTTATTGTCGGCGCGCGTCGCAGTCGTGTCATTTCGTGTTAAAGCTCAAAACCTAGAGGTGAATTACGCGTCCAGGAAACCATCTCTAATCAGATTTTCTTAAAAGTTTCTTTTCAACATCGTATAGTCAGAAACCGCAGCGCCTATTAAATAAAGTCCTTATCCTAACAGCCGCACTCTTGGTCTCATAAATGATAAGTTTAATAATTGCTCTGTTTTCAGCTGACAAAATTCAGAGGGAATTTTATTAAGTTCCGCAATCCAGGTTGTTCGTCGTTTTTTATCACCTGAATTTTGGCGGTCTTCATCAGCAAGGATACGGAGCTTGAATTTAAACGCATCATATGACTATTCTGTCTTCTGATAGTTGCATGTTCTATAGCTATTCATTAGTCCTTGATGGTATCATCAGACCAAATTTTGATTAGCATGTAAATAGGACTTTTGAAAGTTGTTAAAGAAATCATAATTCGAAGAAGTCACACCATTAGAGTTGCTCATTAATGATGGGAGTTTTTTTTGAATTAAGTACGAGGGTTCGCAGGTCTGTACGTGGTGATATCGAAAACAAAAGTTTGGCAGGTTTTTTCGGCGCCGATATAAATAGTTGAGTGTCAAAAAACGTGTTTTTACAATTTTTCAGGAGCATTATCACTTAAAATAATTTAAAAACAAAAAGGAAACTATGCTTTATCATTTTCCCTAAGTGCAAAGAATTTTATCTTAACGATCCGATTAGAAGAAGCCAAGATATAAGCTTTTTAAGCGAACCTCATCGAATTTTTTTGGAGATTTTATGCATAGCTAAAAATCAACAAACGGCGACAAGGTTTGCTTATATCTTGAGTTCTATTAATCGGATCATCAAGACAAAAGTCTTAAAATAACAGAGCATAATTTTTTAACAAAACAAATTGTAAAAATCGCTTTTTTCATTGGTTATTTCATTGACGAATTCCTTCAAGGAGGCTTAAAGTGATTTTGTTAATAAGAGGAGTAAATCTAACACATCAACACCATTCTGCTTATGGGTATAATTTGGCTATTATTTTATATTCCACACAAGGCTCTTCCTGTTTCCGACATAATTTGAAAATGGAAACCAAAATTGAATCCATGCGAATTGCTACAAGGTTGATCTGATTTCCGGACAGGTTTAAACTGCGGTGCAAGCAACTTGAAATCAAGAAAACTTTTGAAATCAGTACTTATGATCTTTCAAATAAGTTTTTTTAATTTTTAAATGTATAAGTGATTGCGAACAAAAATTTCCCTGGTAATGTTTCCCTCAATCGAAAATTGGGAGCTTGAATAATGTCTAATTTCACTAACATAAGCCTGATATGCGCGCATGCCCTCACAGAGGAGAAAGTTGACCGCGATACCAAAGAAAAATTCTACGAGCTTCTGGACCAATCATATATGAGCAGAGCAGTGACTTTAGGATTCTCCTATAGGCGATTTTAGGACCAAGTTTAGAACAGAGTTGTAAAAGAAAACAATACTCTGGAATTTTATTCTGGCAAGGATGAATGGTTTCATTTGATTTGACTTTGAAGGTCTTTTACAATTCACATTTTTTCAAAAAAAAGACATCGAAATTTGTTCGGCAATCTTCGCCTGCTAAAATTAATAGCTCATGTAATTGAAGTTGGCTAATTAAAAGTTCTTCTCTTTTTGCAAAGCTGTAAATATTAGCTTCAAGTGCAAGGTGCGAGGATATCCTTACATGCTCAGGAATACCATGAAGCTGTAGAATATTAGTGCCATCAGGGCCATAGAAGCTGTCGGTCGGCAGCATCGCCGCGATTCCTTGGAATTTTCGAAAAACCATTATTTTATCTGGAATGATTTTTTTAACTCGCCTTTCACACATCTATAAGCTTGTCTTGAACTAGCTGGATGTGATGATGTCCGCAGTCAGTCGTTTCGGTGTAGTCCTTAAATTGGCCATTTTCCTTCTTTATACAATAATATAGCATCGCTTACTCAATTTTTACATTATACTCTTTTATTTCTTCTTACTTACAACAAGACGGACAAATCGAGATTGCCGCTCCAGCTCCTTGGTAATTTCAAAACTTTCTGGCGGCATGCCAATGTCAGGCAATAAACAATATAGATTCGGGTCCCGGGTCCGTCCGTACGTATACGAATTATCGATTTCATTATTTTAGGTAGTACCTAACCTATTCCATAGAATTGCTGTTTGCTGGCCTTTTTCTACTCCGATTATTTCACCCTTGAAATGAGTTGAGTTGCCGGTTGCCAGCCGGTTTAATGAGGTAATTTCAATTAGGGAAAAGGACATTTTTAGTGGTCGCTGGTCGCAATTGTCAAGGGGTAAATGAAAAATGTTGGAATTAGTTTGGGTTGGTCCTGTTTGATAAATTATTTTCCTTTTTTTGTTGGGTTTGTGCTTTTTTTAAATTCGTTGGTATTAATTGAGTTTTAACAAACCCCGAGTTGCCCGAATTTCAAGTAGAACCATTTTAGGTAGGTACCTACCTTCAGCACCGAACCGCACCCCTCTCCCCTTACTCGCAATCACCATCATTGGGATTTGAATGGCCCAAGTAAATCAAGCATTAAATGGCAAATAAAATCCGTGTCATAAAAGTCCTTTTTGTTTTTAACTTCGAGAATAAAAATCACACTTGAATAATTGTTATGGAGTATTAAAGTGAGCAAACAAAATTCAAGCAAAAGTCTTTTCTTTCACTTTTTCTCGAGTCCCGAGTCCCAATCCCGACAACGTAAGCGGTGGGGCAGTCAAATTTATTTCAGTTGTTAAAATGGTTTAACTTAAAACAACGACAACAAAACTAGGTACTTGAATTATGTATAGAAACCCAGAATTGGGAGTGTGTAAATCCCTGCCATGTTCCTTATAAAAGGCTTACGTGTCTCCGTCTTTAGCAATGTACTACAGGTGGAGTATAGCGTGCGTACAAAAATTTAGATATACCTAAAGTAGGTAAACAAAAGGTGTTAGATTAAGAAATTATGTGCAAATCGCCTAACATGGTCACTTAATAGGCAAGTGTTTCAATGTTTTATTGCGATTGTTAAAGTTTTAAGAACCTTAGTAAAAGATATTTTTTGTGGTGAGACTTGGGGCCTATAGGTAAAAAAGGTTGAAGGCATTCAGCAATAAATTATTCGTGAGAAGTATGAAAAAAATTATGTGTTTTTTTAAGAATTTATTTAGCATACCTATATAATTTAACAAGCTTTTACACTAACTGTATATCATATTTATCTGTGAGATACGTTTATTACTTTAAACTACTTTGTATAGGTACGCTCACTTCATTTACTTTGATGAAATCGACATGTACTTTATCCTCCTTGTTTTTAAATAAATTTGTTATAAGTTATTAAGCGACTGTCACTTGATTTTTTGCCGTTGTAGCGGGGGAAAGGGCCTCTTTTATTACTTTCGTTGCTTCGATATTTCCTGATTTTTGTTGGCTTACACTGGGTGCGTTTGTTAGTGGTTGAAATAATTTCACTTGCTTTGGAAGTTCTTTTGCTTTTTGCTTATGTCTATTAGATCTTTTGATTCTTTTTTTTTTCTTAATATTCGAATCTCATTTTCTGGACATTTCGTAATTTTCAATAATTTTTGATCCAATGTTCGTTTACTGTTGACTCAAAAAAGGGCGTGTAGAATTATCTTCTATAGACATTTGGATGTCATATGGGTCCGAAACTAACACAAGAAAACAACATTTATAAGTCACACTAATTTTGTTCATCATCAATCCTTGAATACAAATACAAATATCAAATATTTCTAACAAAAAAGTCATTTTTTTTTTTTATTAATCAAAGTGCAAATTCCTGTTGAAACGCACTTTTTAAACTTTCTTCAAATAATGTGAAATTCATTGAAACTTTATTAGGGTTAAAATGTCTCCAAATGTGGACTTTTGGGGAAAAAAAATATACACAATTGTATCGGACATAATTGCTTTTGTGGTTCAAAGCTTCTGTATAAGAAAAGTGGGCGTGGCAGAAGGCTGATATTCAGAAACAGCTCTTGAGAAAACAAGTCTTTAGCTGTCTATAGTCTATGAAAGGAAGACAATCCAATTATGAGAAAAATGAGTGTGGCAGGGGTCCGATTACCAGAAAATTACGCATTTCAACTACAGCTAGGTTTTTGAGTCACTAGAAATTAAACATACAAACAATAATTCCTGGGTATTATATTAAAAAAAATTCAATTTTTCTCCTGTCTTGACGTTTGTTATCGTAACCCAAGTTATTTCTGAAAGAAGTTCAATCCACTGTTTAGTTATTTTAGAATTGGTCTTGTCCTTTTACGAATACATGACACATATCTTTGCAGATTAATAAAAAATAATTTTTCAAAACAGTATTTTGAAAAAATGTGTTTAACAATTCTTCCTGAATTTTACCAAATGTCAGAGTAAATAAAGGTACATATAATTCCGCAGCCATTTTGTATGATTACCAATAAATATATTCTATCCACTCCAGACGGAATGTATAAACATTTATCATATCTGATGGACAAAATTACTATAGAACTATCGACAATGAAATGATATTGTTTGAAGAAATACATTTCTAATTAACCCATGTGTGTAAAACACACCACGTTTAAAAAAAAATAAAATATCTTCACAATATTTATGTTTGTTAAATATTTTTCTAGGGAACAGCTTCATTATGTTAATTTGGTAATTTGGATTACAAATTCCAAAGGCAAAATGGCATTTTATTGCCTTGTGAAAGCACTTAACTCCAGTCCAACGATTGCTTAACTGTTCCAACTGAATTTTCAAACCAAAATCCTGCCATTTCAAAGAGCAAAGGAAATACCAAAAACATTCTGTGATCTCACGAAGGTCTATATACCATTTGCAACCATCACCCATTCACCAAAATTGGGGTGTGGGCAAAACGGACATTTGGGAGTTAGATTGTGAGTAATATCCTTTTGCTCCTGCCATTGCAAAACTACAGAATGTTTATGGGAAAGCAAGTGGGCCATTATTATTTACGACACACATGACCGTCATTTAGTTGGGCCTCTCAAAAATGTGTCTGTTGCTTTTGCTTTAAACGCCCTACTCTTTACACATACATTCATAATGAAAAGGAAACTATAGTAGATAGGTATGTGAATTGAGAAAGGCGCTGTTGCTAATGCATCACATAATAAATGACAAGGGAAAGCAAAACAATTCGGTTGAATAAATGGCCAAGCGAAAACTTTTTGGGGGCTGATTTCTAAGTCAAGAACATAGTAAATAAAATGTTAAGGGAGTAGCTGGATGGCAATATAGACATCTTGCCAAAAAGTTTGAAAAGTGTGTGGGTAGATGAAAATTAATACAACAATGTTTGATTTACGTAAGTCAGTGGAATAGTAAACTCTGTGTGGTTAAATTTTTGGTTGATTTTGAATAAAACACAAATTATTTAGGAAATTATTGTCCTTTCTTTTTATTATGATAATATTGATATGGTTCAATTATGTATGGAACAAAATATCTGCCAAATGGCCGACGCGTCCTCGGCGACACACCTTCATCCGATGGTCCAAATTTTCGATGACGCTGAGGCATAATTGAGGTTCTATGCCGTTAATGTGCCGAATTATCTCATCCTTCAGCTCTTGAATTGTTGCTGGCTTATCGACGTACACCTTTTCTTTCAAATAACCCCAAAGAAAGAAGTCCAACGGTGTCAAATCACATGATATTAGCGGCCAATTGACATCGCCACCACGTGAGATAACACGGCCATTGAATTTGTTTCGTTAGCTGTGTGGCAAGTGGCACCGTCCTGTTGAAACCACATATCGTCCAAATCCATATCTTCTAATTCGGGCCATAAAAAGTTCGTTATCATCTCACGATAGCAAACACCACTCACAGTAACTGC
This sequence comes from Leucozona laternaria, assembly GCA_932273885.2. Taxonomy (NCBI): domain Eukaryota; kingdom Metazoa; phylum Arthropoda; class Insecta; order Diptera; family Syrphidae; genus Leucozona; species Leucozona laternaria. Next base: position 114,272,331 of record OW026368.1, on the reverse strand, counting down.
CTATCCGGCCTCATTTTGGAAAAAATACTGCCCGATGATGCCGCCAGCCCATAAACCGCACCAAACAGTCACTCTTTGTGGGTGCATTGGTTTTTCGACAATCACTCTTGGATTATCATTCCCCAAATATGGCAATTCTGCTTATTGACGAATCCACTAAGGTGAAAATGTGCCTCATCACTGAAGATGATTTTCACGATATGCACTTTGATTTGAGCGCCAATTTTCATAATAAGCCTGAATAACTTTAACGCGTTGCTCGATTGTGCATCTTTCCATAGTTCAAATTGTGTTAGTCTGAAATTGAGAAATGCCAAATGAAATGCTGAAAAAAACTTGACGCTTATGTTTGGTTCATATTCAACATCGATCCTTAAAATTTAACCACAATTTAGATCTCAAATCCACCCAAACTCCATACAATTTATACGACCAGAAAGCCACTAAGCACCACCTACAAAATTCAGTGACTTCGACGAACCTATAAGAACTGGGTAAACCACGCCATCCACCATCACGCTATCAGCGATCGCGGCTAGCGAAACCCCCCTAAGAAGCAGACCAAGCGACAAGATTGTCTGGAATAAGGCATTCAAAAACTAAACCATCGACTCTAATCAAAGATATAAGAGCATAAGACATAAGTGAACTAAGCACACAAATTTTTACCTTGAGCAATGCTACTATACAACAGGAATTTGCAGTTTTCTTGCATTTCTTTTCCAGGTTTTGCATTCCATCATTTTTGATGCGAATTATAAAGCATCTCCGAAAAATTCTTCGGATTTTTCTCTCATGTTCATTAGAGATCTTGTTTAAATGAAATTTTGGAGGGGCATTCAGCCAGCTCTCTTGCAATGGATCTGGTTGCTTCAGAGCGAACTACCAAAAACCAACTATTTCGATTTGTAGTAGAGAGTTGAGAGATCATAAGTTGGTGTATAACATAGTAACACTAAAAATTTCTTTATATTTAGTAAAATTTTTCTATAATCGCCGCCAAGAACCTCTTCACTTTAAGCCTAAAAGTAGAACAAAAGTTCTCACAAAACTCTATTTAGAAACCATCCCCAGGCTTCCTTCAGTCGTCATCCAGATATCATTATATATGAAATACAGAGGTACCTTCACAATACACATGTTCCTTTATTTAGATTTATTTCCGGAATATTTCTTCTTTTTTTTTAATAAACTTCACTACAAGTCGGGTGTTGAAATTAATAAACCTATGTACTATGTACATATATAAGAATAATAAAGATGAAAAAAAGAAAGAGAAACACTGTAACATGCCAAAAAGAATGAATGACAGTGAGAACTGTGGTGTACGACAACATCCTGACTTCCTTTCAATATTTCACTTCCTTCCTGAGTCCGCTCCTATAGTTGAAAGTAGAAAGAAACGAATAAGTGCGAAAATCAAGGGATATCATATACACTCGTACAAGGACATGGACAGAAGCATATAATATGAAGAATTTTTTTTTTTCTTTCAGTCCCAACGTATTGTCGAAGTCGAGAAGGCACGTTCGATGTTCGTGCGGCAACATGTGAGGCAACATGATATGTCATATCTCATATGGTGCCACTTTTATTCTGTCATGTTCACGAGCGAAATCAGTGACATCTGTCATTTCAGTGAAAAATATGCGAAAGAACTTCATTTTTGCCAGCAGCCATATACCCATACCCAGCGACGACGACTATAATAACCTCCTTCTCGTCCTCCCATTCGACATTTCTTCAGTGTTTGTGTACCTACGTAATACGTCGTCGTGCTCGTCGTCATTGGGTCGAAGAATAAACTTGATTTCGAACTTTTAATACTTTGCCTTCTTCCTGAGGGCAGGTCCCCAAGCAGAAATAGCGCCAGAGTTGTTGAAACGCTCGAAAACTTTGGTCATTCTCCCCTCCGAATGAAAAATTGTAATTGACTTTTGGCCCAAAAGTACTTCCGCTTTTGTGTTGCTTCTAGAGCAAACCCCTGGGCCCTGCATGTGCATTGTGCAATGTGCACCTGGGCATTCGTCTAGAGTTAGACTATGGTGATGTCAACGGAAAAGATATATTTCGTCAAACAACCGACAGACTGTGGAAAACTTTATTTTAACCAACAAAAAATCTGGGCAGTAACGAAATATACGAAAAGATACACACAGTTCAAAGTAAACAAAAAAATGTTCATGAGTCCCGTTCGCGTTTGTTTTCTGTTTTTGTCATCCTTGTTGAAAGTTTCACGACGAGAGTTTGAGCATTCTGATTTTTGGGGATGACTTCTTGCTGATCTCTTAAGCTCTTGAAGCCCTATTTGTTGAAGAAAGTTCTATTCTTTAAAGTTTTCCCTTCGAAATAATTTGATCCATCAGGAGGGTTGTGACTGACTATACGGTTTATTGTTTAATGATAATTAATAATTATTTATTGAAATATTCAAAGAATGAAAGAAAAGGGCACTACAGAAGCATGCTTAGCCTTTTACAAAGTCTTAATCTATTTTGCTGATTCAATGGTGGTGGAAATAATTTCTAATGAACTAATGAAACTTGGGGAATGCTAAACTTTTGGTTTTGAATCATTTCATTGAATGAAAGCGATTTGGTGGTTAGTGGTTATGTATTAGTTCAAACAGTTTGGTGTCGTCATACATCATTCTTTAAAGAGAGTTTTCCAGATCAAAAAGGACCCGATACCGTCCTGGCCAACGCCAGCCTAAAATCCATAACAAACAGGGACTTTTTCGGGATGCATTGGACGCTCTTGGATCTCATGTGGATTGGTATCGTCCCAAATTCGACAATTTTGTTTGTTATCTTACCCTGAAAAGTACCCTAAATAGACGAATTGCGCGGAACGTTGCCCGAACAGAACGCCGATTTTGATAAAACAATTTTATCATTTGCAGGTGTTGTTGAACGCTATATCCGTTTATGGTGATTTGGCCAAACAGACTGAATAAATGGCAGCTAATTTGACAGATGTAGCTTCTAAAATAAAGCCGCTATCCTTAATAAGACTGTCTAGAATGCCTCTCATAAAGTTAGAAGGGTAAACATGCTATACTGCATTAAATAAACAGTATTTCCATTGTGTTCTTTTCAAAAGGACCGTTTATTGGAAAATTTCATTTAAAAAGAAGTTTTCATTTTACCAAAACAACGAAGATTATTGTAGTAGTCCGTGTCGTAATGATTAGTGCGCATGATTTAATTCTCAGCTTTTTCCACCTAAAAACAAAAATGTTTTTTCATGGCTGTCGCCTCTTGTGAGGAAGTTAAAATCCACCAAAAGTATCTTTTGTCATACATTTCATATCACTTTCAAATTCAACAGAAAATTGTAGGTCCCCTCCATTCCAGAATTGTAACTCATTAGGCCCTTGTTCTAGACGAGTTATCTTGCCACCAAATGTATGCACTTTATTTAACAGAGAGTCTAGCTTATTGTTAAGCAAATTCATACTTCAACACCATTAACTTTAATTTATCCCGTAGACAAATAATGTTTCTTCCATTCTAAACCATTTAACAAAAAGTGGCAACACAAATTTGATCCAAAAACTAAGTTCCTATTAAGCCAATTGATATTATAAAATGTCCACAAAAGGTTTCTCCGACACGATAAAGTGGATACAACAACAACAAAAGTACAATGAAAGTGCACCCAAATAGCTCATCACAAAGTCAACTTGTTGCAACACCGAAAATCTCAATTTCTACACAAATCGTCCAGACAATAGCATCACGAGATGTAGCTAAACAAGCAACAGAAAAAAGGGCAAACCCAGGCAAGAACAATACGAAGACGAGGAAGGACAGCCATTTTGCTGGCTTCAGACCAAAATCTTTATCATCCTGAGAGGTGGCAGGTGATTGGTGGGTGGGGAAATGAGAGGGTAGGAAAAATTAGCTGTTGCTATAGTACCAACAACAGCAGAAGCAATGGATGCTTGTGAAGCTCATAGCAAAAAGCTGTGCTCGGTGATGAATGAGTTCGCTTCTTGTTCGCTCATATGCCGGCAAATTAAAGACATATTTCAGACACAGAAGAAGATAAGGCGATTCTATAAGCTATACAACCACCATATACCTCCACCGAAAACAGTAATAGAAGCACAACCAGTATCTTAATCCCAAACATTTGCCATCTTAGCCCCAAAAACAACGAAGCAACCTTCTATAGGACTCACCATCACCGCCCTATATCTATGTAGTATAATGTGAAGGACGAAAGATTTGCGCTAAGGTTGAAGACATCGCCTCGGCAGAAGATTTTTTCTTGTACCGAGAGAGGCCTGATGGTCGAGCAGCGATGAAGACTACGACTACGACAGCGAGGACGACGAAGGATGCAATAAAGAATTGTGTACATAAAATGGATACCTATAAAAGGTCAGAAACTGTTACGAACAGACGGGTTAGGCATGATTTATGTATATCCTTTCAAGGAAAAGGATGACTTGACGCAAGTAAGATATGCCCTGCCAAGACCAATTGTGTGGGAGGTCGCCAGCTGGTGGCAGAGGTCCAGTCGAAGGGGAAAGAAGAGGGGACAGGCAACAAACTATTAAGGATATCTTCAGTGATTTACCAAACCGAGCCAAACATTATATTTGCACAGTGTGCCATTACATTACCACCGGAGCTTGTGACCGATACATTATCACCAGCTAAGAAGGGGGATTAGATTGATATATTTTGTCGTTTATTTTCCCTTTGGATGTAGTCAGTTGTCCTTCGAAGGTACAGTAAGATCTCAAAATGCGTAACGGCGAGTTGTTGTCGGAAACCATATTTTCCATTGTAATGTTAGAGAATGTTGATAAAAATAACAAAAAATAACCTTGTGGCACGATGGACAGCTCGTGGAGATTACAACTATTCATTAATCATTAATTTCATTAATTTCATTAATCATACTCAAATCATACTATGTGTGTGTTTTCTGTGGGCAGAAATAAAGGGGACCTACAATTTTCTGCCGAATCTGGACGGCTAAGCTGAAAGGCACTTATTCAGGACAAAAAATACTATTGAAGAATTTTAAAAATCCTCACAAGAAGCTGTCAAGGAGGCATTTTATTATTTTTAGCTACGAGAACCTGAAAATGTTAATGCTTTTCCTTAAAGATTACCTTTCAAACAAAAGTCGTGTTATAATTAAAAACTCAAATTCAAAAAATATGTTGTTTTAGCATTAAAATAAGTCTTTAAAGAACCATTGCTGCAGTTTCACTTTTTGTCCAAAATGGTGGTCATTCTAACTTCATGTAAAGTCCAATTATATTTTTTTCGATTTTTTTATGACTAACCTAACATTAAATATAAATTAGTGGTATACTCGGGCGAGTACTTATTTTTTATTTTATTGATTTTTTTTTACAAATTTGCCACCATTTTCATTTTTGCACATTACGTTAGCTTATGTGTCTGAACAATTTTGACTTGAAGTCTCATAACTTTTCACCTATTCATAACATAATGGAGCAATAGAATCAATTTAATTTCGGCTACTTAAGTACCTAAATTTGAAAAAAAAGATTACTTCAAATTCATGCAAGTCCAAGTGTCCCTACTAGCTCCACTGAAAAAAATACTTAAAACTGTTCAATTTCCAATCCAATAACGGGACTTACAAAAATACTGAACGTTGTTGTAAATAACACAAAAAGAAACTAATTCGCTTTTTCTCTTTTGTACTCTTTTTAGTACTGAATTTAAAAATTTTGTATTTAAAATATCTTAGACTTAAACCATTAAATGTACAAATTTGTTCAAAATCCCCCCATTTTTTTGTATAGGTAGGTATTTTTCCGTTTTTCCGTAGAGAAATATAAAATTTTGTTGTTAAGATTTCTTAAACCTCTTAAGAGGGGTAGGGTCAGGCATCTACTCAGATAACCCTTACCCATAAATAGTGCAATAAAGCTTCCAAATTTCTGCAGAATTTTCCAAGCAGAAGTGCTGGCAGTGTGCGAAGCCGCATCGCAAAATATCTTGCTACTTGTGAAGTAGTTAATAGAAATATTGATATATCTTAATAGAGAGCCAGGCGGCGATTAAAGCTATTTCCTCATTTATCACAAAGTCAAAACTGGTAGATTGTTGTCGTTATAACTTGAGATTACTCAGCGCCACAAACGCAGTTACCCTAAAATGGGTCCCAGGACACCGTGATATACATGGGAATGAAATGGTGAATGAATTGGCCAAAACCGGGCCATTTCTTGATCCAGGCCAAATCGTATCATCTGTACTCATGCCACTAGAGCAAGAAAAGAATAGAATTCAAAAAAACTTCCTCAAAGCCGCAAACGACAGGTGGTCATCACTGGACATTTGCCATTTTATATAGAATTCAGGGATGGTTCAGGGAGGCTCCCCATACCCATAACTAAAAGTCCCACTCATTCCCTCCCTACCCACCTTCACAACATTCCCTAACCCCGGGGAACGCAATGGATCTACGGAGATCCGAGTGAGATGATGCGGCTGCCGTAGCATCACCCCACCTAACCTAACCTTACCTCTTAAGAGCATGACGTTTTTAGATATAATTGTTTTGGAAACTATCGTATGCAATCGTAAGATTTCAATTTTAACAAAGCAGATCTTTATATGTTAGCCAGACGCTTTAAATCAACAGTTCCTAAAGCATCAAGGCAACTCAAGACTAAGACTTATTTGTGAAATAAATAGTTTCCGGCTTTCTGTTTTCTTCTTTTTTCGGTTACAACAAAGATTAAACCTTTTCACGCAATATCAAATGAATAATTCAAAATTCCAATCACGTAGGTTGTAACTCGCAACAAATTTGCAAACATTACCTACAAGTAGAGCGATGTTTTCTTTGATGTTTACAAATTTAATCAGATGGCAAACAAACTTTACTCACTTCTTTCTTCGAATATAAACAATCGGATACTATGTTGATTTTTTACCAAATCTAAAACTTATTTACCAATTTAGAAGTAATACAAATTTATTTCCGCGTGTAACGCAAACAAATAAACTGCGTGATGGGATATCTTTCAACTTGACGAGGGGGTTATAAAAAATCCAATTTCGTAAAGGACAACAATGGTTATCCTTAAAAGCTTAAAACTGATATTTGAAAATATGCATTATTGCATTCATCACTGCATGGAGCTCTGCAACTTGAAAACCTTTGGATTCTACTCGAAGTCTTCCGCGTGTAATCTAATTTTCAGTCTAACAAGGCAAAAATGGCAGATTTTCAAAAATGTAATTAATTAATGAAACTATTTTAAATTTAATGATTTAATTAAAGTTTAATAAATTATAATAATAGTAAATATTTTATTTGGACAAAAAAAGACATATTTATAAAAGTCCTTTTTGTCCTTTTTGTCCTTTATTAGATGTTTCTATTCAAAGGGATATTTTTTCTGCATAATAAATGCTCAGCTTTATTTTTATATAAACTAAAATCTTGAATACCAGATGAATTGAATTCTGCAACAAACAATCCCATGAAAACAAAGACCACCACCACAAAATTCAAACCTCACAATATATCCGTTTGTAACTATAGTAAATATTTGAAGCAGACAAGCTCGAAAATTACGTTTGCCCTCGAAGTGAATATGGAAAGGTAGGAACAAAGTATATTTTCTACCATTTTCATGATTTGTTTTTTGCATGCTGCTGTGAAAAACCAAAGGACAAGAAATTTTGTGCTACATTTTCAATGCTGTGCAATTGCATTCATGTTCACTTCTAGTCGTATATAAACCTAAAATCCTGAATAAAAAGACGATGCTGACTATGCTAACACCATATAAGCAAACCATGAACAAGTCAAAATGACAAGATAAAAAAACGAACGAAACTGGAAGAAAAAACAACTCCAAACAAATTCAGGACATTGTGAGAGGGGATTCAATTTTTCTCAAAAGGACCAATATTGAACCAGAACGAGCTGCACAAGAAAGTGTATCTGTATATGTGTATGGTTGTTATACAAAAAAACTGATACTGTCGCTCTGATAAAGCCAACAGTGCAGCGGGGATGTAGACGAAGGTGAGGGCCGAGAGTTGGACAAACTACCTCGTTTGACAAAAGCCATTAACTCCGACGATGGGTATATACGGAGCGCACATCAGTATACACAGGGTTGAAGGATGCGACCGAAACGTACATCATTGAATTCGATTGGTGAAAATTTAATTGAAATGTCAGAGGGATATCAATCTATTGAAATATTTGCGGAACACAATTTGGGGTGTGTGATGTATATGTGTGTGCTTTGGAGAAGATACCAGCGGGACACGGGAGTGTGATAAGTCCCTATGATGGCTGGCTATGACTGCTAACTTCTCGCTTTGTTTATTCTCACTAAAATAGAGGGACATGCACATGATGATTCCCAAATCGAATGTCTAATATCCAATAACGTCAATGTACAGAGTGGGCCAAATAAGACCTATCTAGATTTTAATCTAAACAGCTTTTAAGTACTCTAAACGTTATTCTGGATCACCAGGATGGAGCTTTTGGACCAAGTAGAAATTTGCCAAGGCAAAGGTGCTTATCTTTCTACAAAACCGTGCCACGCGGTATAACAAACTGTGTTGGAAGTCGTAGTGACAATATTTCAGTACCAGCTGCATAACTTTCACGAACGATCTGGATGTTTTCAGCCGATCTTCTATAACGCGAGGTCTGCCCTTACTTCTAACATCTCTGATAACTTTCCCATATCGCAACATCGGAACATTTTGACCACCATGAAATGTGTAAATTTGTGTAAATTATTGGCCCGCCATTTTCCAAAAATAATTGGACAGTTTTTGATCGCTGTGTGATCGTGTAGAAGTCTACCAATCTTTATACCTAAAACATAAGAAAATAATTCAAAATATCTATAAATAAAAAAGTTATTATTTGTTTGCATATAGAAAAGGGACTTTTGGCCCACCCTGTATAACAAACAATAAGGACATTTTGAGCGATTTTAACACTTATGGTTTGAGGTGAGCGGTGGGGGTTGGAAAGCCTTGTAATCATATTAACGCTGCTAAAACGATTATCTACTTGGAGTGATTAACTGACACCACCAGAAAGCTCTTCCAAGCACAATGAAGTGTAGCGAATATTATGAAACAAATATCAAATCTACAAGACCAGATATTTCAAATATTTCCAACATCCAGGAGCTGCTCACGGACGTAACTTTGTGTGATTTATACAATATTCTCCTCAAGCAATCCTGCTTTAAGAGAGAATGTGAAAAAATTTAAATATGTTCAACCTTTGAACTCGATGTATCGGGACATATGTCAGTATATTTATCGCATTTGATGATTAAAATAAAAGTAATCACCCGTCTTTTAATCTATGTATTATACTCACGCGCACAAAAATGTCTTCTTTCCCTATTTATCATGTGGTAATAAACAAAGGCAATCTGTGAGCTTATAGTATTTTTAAGTATTTTCAAGTGTTAACTAAAATTCATTGTCAAACATACAAGTTGTAAATTTTAACACTTGAATTGAAAAATGTAAATCGCCATATAGAAAGGAATTCATGTGCCGGAAGATATACGTACATCCAATTCCGTTTTGTCACCCAGCCAACTACAGAGACTCTTCATCAATTTGTATTTTTGGCCGACTATCTTATATGGCCACAGAAACAACATGAAAGGACATACTGGATTCAACTGGAGAGAAAATCATAAGAATATAGTTTCTTACTGAAAAAATAATCAAAGACCGGAAACTGGGCGACACAGTGCTTCACAGCCAAAAGTTTAAATATTTTCGCTCCACTTGGGAATCACTTGGTGAAATTATAGAAGAGTTTCTAAGGAGAAAAAAAGTTTAACCATAACCATGAATTTGAATTCTTAAATTCTTGTTACAAAAGTATTTGTATGCAAAACCAAAATATGCTCCTAATTTCATGCATGCAGCAGAATGTAGGATGGAATTAATCAAATTGTTCTGTCGAGTTCTAAAGAGCTCTGTAAACACTCGAACATGGTGGTAGTTTTTTTTTTTATATTTAGCGCGCACTAAAGGGGTTGTGACTACCCTTAAAATGATATACGCAGCACGAGCGATTGGGTAGATTGGAGGGGATTGAAAAGGAGATACCGATGCACATTGGATTTAAATGTGTGAAGATCACAAAGGGAGGGGAAAACCGGGCTGGGTAGAGCATTCCACATTCGTGTAGTGCGACTAAGGAAAGAATCTCTGTACTTAACAGAACGTCCGAGGTTGGGCTCAAGGGTAAACTGATGAGCATTCCTAGAAGCGCGAGTATTACGGTTGAATTGTTTAAGGGGAGGAATACAACTGGCTATTTAACTAGAACAGTGTTTATAGAAATAGCGGTTAAATAATGATAGACATGAAAGATTGCAACGGTGCTCAAGAGATATGAATGTTTCCGTTATAGTTCTTTCACCTATCATTTTTAGAGCTCTCTTTTGTATTCTATCTAATAGGCTCAAGTGGGTTTTTGGGGCACCTGCCCAAATATGGGAGTTGTACTGTAAACCCAATTTGTGCTAGAGTTCCAATTTATTGGTGCCACCAAACCAAAAATTTGATCTCACCAAAATGGACTTTGATTTTAATTGATGTTTGAGGGCCGAGGATTCCTGTTTCTCGTACACCAAGTTCAACTGTCAGCGGATTGGTTGTCAGTTTAGTTTTAAATTTCATTTTCAAATTTTAATTTCAGGAAAATAAAATCTCGGAGACCTAAGCAATCTCAGTTACATGAACAGAATTCGTCAGGTAAATTTATTAGTTTTCTGTAAAAATCCTGAGGAAATAAATTTTGGATTCGCTTGTTAATTTTTTGACGTACCGAAGTCTCGGCAGAGGTCTCAATTCCTGGGAAAAATAAAAAATTAATTTATCGCTGATTCACGAATTATCTTAAAGTGAAATAACGACATATTTTTGTTGAGAAAAACGAAGTTTGAGTATTTTAGTTTCAGCTTGGTTTCACTGTTTGCAGAGTTTGTTTAGTCGATAACCAAGTTTACTCGCCCCATGTTCGAGTGTTTACAGATACCTAAATTTATGTCAATATTTAGTTAATAGAAGTTTTTGTTGATGTGGAAACATTTATCCCGGTGTCGTGGGCCTTACTACGTGTAATACGTTACATGTAGCATGTTACGTGTAGTCTGTTACGTGTAATACGTTACGATACTTTTACATTATTGGGTGCGTCCCATAACTTAAATCCGGCACTCGGACGATCGTTGATGTCTACACATCTTATAACGTTAAGTCCCGTCATTCACACTATTTTCATGTTGTGTTAGGTTGTGAGCTTGAAAAAATATTTATAAATTCATGAAAATAAACATATGGCATGACCAATTACTGAAATTTATGAATTTATAAGGACACTAAGACCTTTTATATGGTAGGTATACATTTTTTACGAATATCCCACAAGTAAGGTGCTAAAAATCTCTACGACTTCGAAAAATTAAAAACAAAATTATTTTAAAAAACCTATGGCTAACTAAGTTCTGAAACTACATAGTTGACCTTATTTCTCAATTATTGACCTTTAAGATGACACACTTTTGTTTGAATATCCCACAAATGCCGAGCTAACAATTGATGATGACTTTTTCTAATGATTAAACATTTTCTATGGCAGACCAATTTCTGAAACAAATAGTTGACCCTTTTTGTTGAATAATTACTAATGTTACCAACTAAAATGATGTTGTTTTGTTGCGGTAAATAAATTAAACGATGACCAATTAAAGCCCAATTTGATCAACAATAATGACTTGTTCCTTGATTTATGAAAATGAGAAGAAAGACCCTTCGTCAACTTGATCTCACTTTTGAAGCTTCAACGTAACTAATTCCGCATATTGTTCAATTTTCAATAATTTATTAACTACTGTCTATACCAATCCAAATGTTTTCAACATAAAAACACACTGTGACTCCAATTAAGTTTCTATGTATGTTATACGCACTTAAACAGTATGGCTGATGCCAATTTTGATTTAATTAATTGAAATCCTATCGTACTCGTTAATTGAATACGGCAACAGCATGCCATGTTTGATTGTGAATATAATTTTCAAAATACTGCCGGCTGGTATAATAATCCAAATAATTGTATAATTAAGAAGCAGAGTAATTTGTTGACAGCAAATTAACATCGAATTGAATTTCCATTCCAATATGCTTTCACCATATAGATATAGGTACTGATGTTTAGATAAAAGAGGATTCCGGTGTATATGTTTCAAGTAATTAGTCTCTGGAAATTCAATTACAAATATTTTTTTTTTAAGAGCATTATAATTATTGTAGAATTTTGGTTTCAATAATATTGTACACCAAGCTCACAAAAATCTGTCAGCTTTTGGACCCTATAGAAGGCAAGAGTGTTTTTCAGGGTACTTTTTTCTGCCATCAGCTCGGGTTTTCGAGATATTTCCCTTAGAATTTGAGAAAAAACTGTTTTTTTTTTTTAAGATCTTATTTTTTTAATTTTGTCGGTAAAAAGGTCGCCGGACTCCGCTCGTGGTATGTATATAGTCCAACCCTTAGATGCCCTCCATCCCTCGAGCTTCATTTTGTTCGGTTGAAATAACGAACCCAAATTGAATAATGCCTTTCGTGTTTGTCGCGAGAATCATTTCAGCCAGCTTTAGTTTGTCGTACAAAAAGGCACTCCTCTTACCATTAGAAATAAGAAGGTAAAGATAAAATGTCAAACGTTTCTTACACAAATTTATGTGGAACTTGCATTGTCACAACGGTGATATCTACTAGTGCTCCTGACACACCAATTATAAGTCCAGGCATGAATTCCAGAACATAAAGTTTCCGTTGTATATGTGCATGTGCATCCAAAAATGTTGGAATGAAATTATTGGATTTCCCCCATGGTCATTGCCATATCGTAATGAAACATGTAATTGGAAGTGTTCATAGACAAAGTGCTGTACAACACAACTGAGGCAGAAATCGGCCTATATATTTAGATACATTTGTTTGAACAGTATCTATAGGACGTGTAGCTTCAACTGCACCCAGGTCCAATCAAACTGAGAAAGAATACTTCCATTATAATTGCTTTTATATCTCGTTTCTTCTGCCAGAATAGACCTTTGGTCGTAGAATAAACTTTATGAAACGTCAGTCAATATATGAAAAAAAATTGCATTCTTTGGATTATTAAAGCGAATGTTCTTTTATTATTTATTTATTTATTGCTTTTAGACTGAGGTTATTCAAAGTGGAGTTCGTTCTACCGTTCCTACATACAAGGTGGCGCATAATTTGAACACCATCATGTCCATCATAGACGAATTATTCCGTTGAAAAAATTATTCCGCGTTCTTTAGATAAAAAAACACGTTAACAAGAATCACATTAACAGGAATAACTATACTCCTAAAAAACGCGGAATTATCCGCGATTTTCCGTTTTTTTGCGGAATAATTCGTGGGTGGTGTTCAACTTTTGGGGCCCGATGACAACTTTTGCCCCACCTGTTACATAATGTGTAGATTTAGAAAAAAATAATATCGTTTTGTTCTTTTTGACAAGGAGCATAACTCAAAAAACCAGAAACATTAATTATACCTTTTTATAAGGAGGATGCTTTGTTACATTTCTGTTATTTAATAATAATTTATAAAAGAAGTAACCCCATTTTTTTTTTTTGACATATCCAAGGCCTTCTGAAGTACTGATTCGTAAAATTGAAAATCCTGTCATCCGAGGGTTCATATGTGCTAGCTTCAGTTCGTTTTTATTAGACAGAAAGAGTGTTGATGATATCTGGAGTGAAATAAAGTTAAAAAATTTAAGAGTACCACAGGGTTCGGTTTTGGGACCAATACTTTTTTTTAGTCTCCATTAATACTTCGCTTATATTGCTTTTAACAGCTTTTGCAGAATGTTTTACATATGACCCCGATAGTTGTCTAAATATTATATCTTTTATGCATTAAGTACAATCTTAGCTGGTTAAGAGTCTATTTCGCCGAGTATAATATTTCAAGTTTTAAAACTGAGTTAATATTTTTCTTTTAATTTTTCTGGGCAAATTATTTTTGTTACTTATCTTTTGGGCATGCTACTTGGAATGCGAAACATTAAAACTTTTTATTATGTCTGTGCAACACAAAACCTTATTTGAAGGGTTTATAATACTAATTCTATATACTACTGAAATACATCAGCCAAGTAGAAGACTTAGCACTAAAACTTTATTTATTTGAAAAATTTTCCAGTCCGACATTTCTGTATTGATATAAAGTTTTAAAAATTTATTATAACAACGTTATTGCTAAATAGAATTTTCTTGGACATTTTTCAAACCAAGTATATATCAAGATGTCTTGAAATCGATAGTATAGAATACTATCTAAGAATTTGATGAAAATGAAATCGCTTTTATGAATTTATCACTAATAAAAAAACTTTTTTTTGGAAAATCGAACGACCTATCGCCTTTTATTAAAATTATACAAAATATCCATTTAAACTTAACCCACCCTGGGAACCCAGCTCTAAAAGAAAGGAATTTTACCTACGATACATCAATGTAATAGTTGATTGAGCTCAATGGCAACAATGGTCTTCGTATGGATATTACAAACAAAAGTGTGTGTTTTAATTGGAAGTTTTCCAGCCATCCTTCGTCCAAGACCAAGTTCAAAAGCACAAGACCAGGTTATTACCTTACCAACCAACTAATTTGCAAACCAACTTAACTTAACTTTTCCGTCGCAATTCAGTTTGAGTGGTGAGTGTGCACAAACGACGCAATTTTACATGGCTTCATGAGGAGAAATGTATAAATAATGGCGCCCAACTAGATGTGAGTCAGACGTCAGCTTGAATCAGAACCTTAGACGTACATATGTATATAGATACATATGTGTATGTATACGATAAAAGCCTTTTCCTGCTTCAATGCAAAAGGGTTTTATAGTTGTAATAAAGTTTTTAATTAATAGCACCTCCGTACAATATGTTGCTGGTTTGAGAACTGAGAGACTCCTTGCAGCAAAATGCAACTTCCTTTGATATTTCAAGCAATTTTTGTTTAATGAATTCAGATGCTTCTCTAACATGGTCTCCATTGTGGCTATTTATTATCCGACGGCGTCATCGCCCCGTGCTGGTTGAAGTGGCGAAAAACACCGCCATTCACTCAAGTTGAGCTAAGAGCAATTGTGTAATCCACCCAGCGATGCCAACTGAGGCTTTTTCATGCCTTTTAGGCCTATTTTCACTGCCTGAGGCTTTGAGGCTTCTTATTTTCCAAAAAGGCTTTTCTTCATTTATTTGGAATTTTTGTCGTATATCTTACCATCATTTATTTCAATAAATACAGAGATGCAATGTGAGGATACAAAAATTCATGTTAAAAAGTTTCCAGTTTTAAAAAAAACATTTTGGAAAACTATATATGGATTTTTCAGTATGTGCGGGAAAATGATGTACATAGTTAAGGCAGTATTACATTATTATATAAATATAGCGAGTTTGCCACATAAATATGTCTTATAAGTGTAATTGTAAAATTTATATGACACAAAATACATGCAGCCTAATATTACTTTGTAATACAACAAATATGTTGCCATATATTATATGGCATAATGGGACATATATATATGACAGTGTAATACCGCCTTTACTTTAAAATATGATAGTTTTTATCGTTAGAATAGATATAAATACTTGGGAGGAAAGTGGCTGCAAACATTGCTGTTACCTCTTCAACATTAAGTGCATGCGATTTAAAGTTATTTAGCGAAAACTGTCTAAATTTTTAATCGAAAGTGCAAGACAAATTTTATCGCGATTTCCTTTTGAGTCACTTTTGATGCTGAAGGAAATGGCGATCTTATAAAGCCTTCAGAACTCGTTAAGAATTAGTCGATAATACCACTTACACAGCATTTTCCGCATGTTATTATTGAAAATAACTTTAACAATATTGATATTGAATTCAGGTCTTTCAGAACTTTAAATTTTACTACCGACTTAGCAAATATTTTAAAGTTTTGGAGAAAGGCATTTCAATATATTTCCTTTTCTTGAAAAATTAATAAACCATATTCTATGCTTGCCGCATTCCTAGGCGACGACGCCGACGGTTGAAAGGATAGTTTCATGCATTAATTTAAATAAAACAAAGCTGAGAAATAGTTTTAAGACAGAAACTTTGAGTAGTAATCTTCAAGAAGACGATTTTCAAAAATAAAAATTGCTATGATCTTGAATATAAGCAAACATAAATATCCTTGTTTCAAAAAATATATATGATTTAAAGGAAGAGAAAGATCTCGATTAAAAATGTGCATATATTTTGTACCTACTTAAAAAGTACCTTTGTAACTTAAATGACTTGATTAATTAATGTGCCTCTTTAATTGTTTCTTGTGATTTTTTAAAGTTTTTTTCAATAGAGGATTATTTTTTATTTAAATCATATTTGTGTTTTATTTAAAAAAAAAATTAGGTGAGTTTTTTTTTTTGAAAAAGGCATCTTTTTTTCTCAAGTGAGGCATTATTTTGCCCAGAGTGGTTGGCAACGCTGAATCCACCTGTGTTTCAGTGCCTCTGATGGAGTAAGCTTCTGGGAAATATTCAGTATTGTATATGAGGGATAGGGCGTAAATACTTTTTGAAGCGCATTGTAGTCTTGTAAAAAAAGGGCGTAGGTATTTTGCGTGTGAAAAACAATTTAATTCTTATTACAAAACAAATTGGTTTAGTCAACGATTTTTGAAAAATCATTTTTCAAATTCGAAATTTTTTTTTTTAAATTTTTATTAATTTTTAGTCAAACACTATAAGAACTGAAAAAATTGTCTTGTCTCGGCTTTTGTCGTATATTTTATGGAAAACACCCTGTATAATAAAAAATTGTCTGAAATCAACATTTTTCTTAAAGTCAAAAATTAAAAAAAAAATTGTACCTATGGTTGGTATTTACCAAGATGTTTGGTTCAAATTTTGTGTTTTTACTGTGAGGGGATGTCCAAAAAAGTGTATGTGCCGCCCGAAACCGAAGATAGACCAGATTGGTGAGGCCCACTTTTTTCGTTTTCCTCCTCCATCGTAATGTCAAGTTTGGTCAAAATCTCGTGTGCTGTATTTTTTAAGTTTCTTACTACCTTCTGTCCTTAGCGTTTTTATTATTATTTATCATATACGAACTTGCTAAACCCAAAATTGGACGAAATCTTTATGTAAATATACGTGGAACAAATTCCCGTGGGTTTATTTATTTTTGTGAAACCATTTTGTTTTCAGATTTGAGTTTAAATATAAGTATATGTGTATAGAAATATCTGAGACACATCTGATATATGTGTACTCTTCAAGTGGGTTCTGAAACAAGTAATGGCTGACATGTCCTACGTTAAAATTACTTTTTTTAGAATTTTTGGACATTTTCCAGCTCGAAATGACAACAGTGAGACGTCTGCCATACATACCACCCCCGTTTAGGGACAAAAGTAATTGCGTTTGCCCTCAGCATAAGGAAGCAAAACAGCCAGCGGTCGAAATGAAAACTGAAAAAGATGTGTTTTCTGCAAAAGAAAATCCTTTTTAAATAATGATATCCGAAAGAAAAGTCTAAGGGAAAGTACAAAAAAAAAGAAGAAAACGTCGTCCCTTCGCAGTATAAAGGGAATTGCAAACATTTTTCACCCCCTGTTCTATAAACCCCCACCACAGGCAAGAGGCGTTGTCTAGGTCTAGGCAAAATGAAAAGTAATTATTTTATTTTTAGTTTGGAAAAGTCTGCCAAATGTCTTCTCTGTAGAATTAATTCCACTCGAGTATTAAATTCTCGAATGCTCATTATTTTATTTATTTTTTTTAGTACCTACTCGTAAAATATGTAAAAAGAAAAATGCAATGAAATTTAATTCCACATCTTAAGCTGCTGGTTGGTTGTATAAAAATGTATGTGATGGCTTGTATCAATTTTGCATTTTTTGCAGAGAGCTATTGTTTTCCTAGAATTTCATCACTTAACTTTCGAAAAAAAACCCAGAAACTGATAGCACAGAGAGGGATGCAAAAAAAGCATAGTTTCGTATCCTACCCGTGCAAGCATTATTTGTTTGTTTTCTTGTGCATGTGAGTGCAAAAAATTCGACTTTCCTTGGAAAAATGGAAAATTTTGCCAAAGTTTACCATTATTTTTTTTTTCTGAAGAAGGGTAGCTATACAAGTAACATGAAAACAGATCGAATCACCACCCAGCCATGGTGTTGACTATTATCCTGTTGCTTCGTCCTTTTTTGTTTTATTGGGGATGCTTTTCTTCCCAGGTGTTGCTATACACAACAAACGGAAAGTATCAGGTATTGTTAGGAAAACACAAAATGAATTGGGTAAATACGATTTTTAAACAACTCCAAGACAAAGTTGAAGGTTAGTGCTTTGTCATACTTGAGAAGTACCTATATTCGCTTGTTTTCGTTCATCCTACCTCTTCGAAAGGATTTAGAAAAGCTATGTGAACTCTACTGTACACCTATCATATCTGTCAGACAGAACTCAGTGTGTTAGATTTTGTAATGTTATTTCTCGTCAAATACATGTTACTTCAGGAGTGCCTCAAGGAAGCCATCTTGGCCCTCTTTTTTTCCTTCTATTTATAAATGACTTGCCCTTATTGTTAAAAGGGTGCAGATATCTTTTATATGCCGACGATCTCAAAATTTTTCAAAATGTTAACAATATTCACGACGGTTTATCACTACAACAATGTTTAAACAGTGTTGTAAACTGGTGTAAAATGAATGGAATGGTGCTAAATGTGGAAAAATGCAATATTATTTCTTTTTTGAGAAAAAAAAGTGCAATATCTCTTGACTATACTATTGACGAAAATATATTAGCTCGTAAAGATGTGATAAAAGACTTAGGAATTATTATTGACAAAAAACTAGCGTTTAAGCAACATATCGACAAAGTACATTCAAAAAGTATGTGTATGCTAGGCTTTGTTAAACGTAGATCTAAGGAATTTAATGACCCTTACATTACCAAATCCATCTACTGTTCTTTGGTTCGTTCGCAGCTTGAGTATTGCAGTGTTATTTGGTCTCCTTTTTATGCTGTCGATGTCAATAAACTTGAATCTGTGCAAAAGCAATTTCTGTTGTTTGCATTAAGAGGTCTAGGTTGGAGTCCTGACACGTTTTTGTTACCTAGTTATAATCACCGTCTAAAACTCCTTAGTATGTCTAGTCTCGTTTGTCGTAGGGAACTGTCTGAGGCTCTATTTGCGTTCGACCTTTTTAAATGTAATATTGATTCTTTTTCTTTATGTTCCAAAATTTCTGTCAATCCAAATGCTCGTACTCTAAGACATACCAGGTTTTTAAGCGAAACTAACTCAAGGACTAATTATGCTACAAATGAAACATTTAATCGTTGCTCAAAAACTTTTAACAAATATTTTGACTTGTTTAATACGAATATAAGCAGAGATTGCTTTAAAAATAAAATCATCCAAAAATTGATGGCTGAAGGCTCTTCTTGACATTATGTATCTACGTATGTATTTATTATAACATAAACTTCTTTTTATTATTTATTTTATAATTTTTTTGATTTTTTTGCTCTTTCTTTCTTATTTCAATTATTGTTTTCTAATATATGAAGACATTTGTATGTAAATTATATTTTTTCTTTTTTTTTTTACAACCATGCAACATTTAATAATTGTTAAATAGTTTGTTGTCTAATTTTGACAAAAAAATAAATAAATAATGAGGTGTACACTGTACAAGGCATCGGTTTCTTTTTTTTGTTGCTTTAATTGGCTTAGACCCGTTGGCTCAAATTCATCCTTAAAATATTTGCATGTTCAGTATAACACACTTAGGTCTAATTTTCCAGTGCCAGATTAAAGTTAAACCCGAGTTACCTAATCAAATTTGGTGCGTTAACTCAGGATTAACAGAACAGATGCTTTCGGTGTTTTATTTACCGAGTTTGTTTATTTGTTGCGCATGCATTTTCCACCGAAAATCTATTTCCTAAGTTAACTGTGCGTTAATTTACTTTACTAGCAAACTGTGGCTTAACTCACCACTGATAAACTGGGCTTTAGTGTCTTTTTTTTTTTTGGGAATCTTAATTCAATGTTGAACTCATAGAGATATTTATGTATGTATCAATAGAATCGGAATCTAACATTTATTGTAAGCGGGTTTAAATCACACTGTAACATCCACCTTTGACAGAGATCGTGAATTCCTGGATTTTAGCATAGAACTCCATATGTAAGATACAAATATATAGCATCTAAAAGGTCTGAGTGAACATTTCCATACAGATTTGAGTTGAGTTGAGCTGTCACATGAGACATGCCAAAAGTCAGTTTGACAGTGTGTCGTTGGGTTACTTCGGCTTTAAGTGTGACAGTGTGAAAATTGTGCTGTCCAAGAAAACTGTTGTCATAGGCGCCTGCCTGGCGACTGAAATATCATTGAAAAAAGTTAAATTTCTAAGAATGAAAATTTTTCACAAAAATGTCTTTCACATTCTCTGAATATCCTTTGATTTTCCATTTTGAAAACAAGATGATCCTTGACGTTAATGCAGAGTTGCTCGTCACTGTTGTGCTATCAAAAGAGTTTGTTTTTCCAAAGGCATGATATTATCTGAAATTGAATTTGAATAATATCATCACATAATAGTGCCTGTGTAGAAAGTATTGAAGTTTCTTTTAGAATTCTAAGCATTTCATAAGCATATAGGTAAAAAGTTCAAAGATAGATACTTCTAAAGAAAATATACAAACATGCCAGAATAACTATTGAATAGTCCCTGCTAAGAAACAAAACAGAGATTTTGATCAGAAAATATAACATTTGCTTTTTACCAAATTGGATTTACCTGTGATATTTTCTGGACAAAGAGAGTGGGTATAACTGCAAAGATTAATCTATCGTCAACCACAGCACATATTTCAGTACATTATTGGTTGCTTTACCATTGACTATACCACAACGAAGGATAGCAGGGCAAGTAGAAGAATATTCCCAAAGGAGAGCCAAGACATCATCAGAGTCAAACATTTATGCAACACATTCATTTTCGTTTCAATCAGCTTTTTGGTTCTGATTTTTCAAAGGATGCATGTAGGTTAGAAACTGTACAGCATTAACAAAATTATTTCTTTTTTTTCAATAGAGTGCTATGAATAAGGATGAATTTACTATTCAAGATCAAACCAATACAACTTTTACCTATACCTATACATCATATCTATGTAGCACCTTCTACTTTTCACACAAATTCTTAAAGCTCAAGCTTCTTAAGATTGTAGAAGAACGCGTATCAGGCAGAAATTTAGGTTTTCATTTAGCATCTTCATTGGTGCAAAACCCAAAAAATGAGAGTGAAAAAAGAACTAGCCGTAGGCCATACCTACCACTTTTTTCTGGAAAACTTTGACAGATTCTGAGATTTCAATAATTGTTATTTGTTAATTTGACGCAGCAGCATGTGATATAATTTTCCAGCGATACGACACTTCTAAAAAATTATATCACAGCTTACTGAACTGGAATCTATGTATTTTTTTTAATGTAAATGGCGCAACATTTTAGACGGTTTAGTAAAGTGTAAAATCACTTGTAGTATGATACTAGGTTTAAAAGTAGATTTTGCTCATTTTAAACAAGTTTAACATGATACCATCTCTTAACATTTTACTAAAATTAAAATCGCCAGATTGCTGTTTTATCTTTTTAACATATAACTAAATCTATATGTCACTTTGACATATGCAAATTTTAAAAGGGTATGTTTGCTTCATTTTTTTGCACGAATTGTCACTGTTTTAGGCGCGTTTAGCTTGAGTTTCGTAAGAAAATGGGTTTAGTATGATACTAGTTAAAAAGTGTTTAAAACTAACAATATTTTAGTAAAGAGCTTTAAAGTTAGTAAAGTGTTAACTTATATCATGCTAACAACTTAACATCAGGCCGTTTAAAATTTTGCGCCAATATATTTATTAAAATAGTTAAAAAATTATTTTTTTTTTGAACCGATTTAAAACAAAAATGAAAGAATGGATATCTGGTTTAGGAAAAAGTTTGAAGAATATATTGTTAGTGTTGCCGTTGTTTTTTGATACCTATTTGTTTTATGAGTTTAAATCATTGTTTTCAGAAAATTGCACCTACTTAACAATTTTTTTTCTTTACAATTTTACTACACAATTTATTTTTTTGCCTCGCCCTAAGCTATCCGCTTAATATTTTTTTATGCAAATCACATCGTAGGTATAGAAAGGATTAATAAAAATTTTCGACCATCAACCACTCGTCGTTGCTATCTTGAATTAATAAATCGTTTTTTTCGCCAGCTTTTGATTTTTGGCAAGAAAATTGTGATTTACAATTTTGAAAATAGGTAGGTATTTATAATATTTTTTCCAATTTTGAATATTTGACGATTCATAACAAATTGTAATCAACATAGGATTGAAATTTGTCTTGTCCAATATTTTTTTTATTTAACAATTTTGTACATAATTGATTTTTTTAATTCTTTTAAAATACCTACGTTAAATATGAAAAAATGTCACTTATACAATTTTGTAGAACTAAATCTCCTAGTCAAAAAAAGTGAAGACTTTTTTTATAAATCAACGAACCGTACTTCAATACAAGAAAGTGGCAACCCTGATGGTCGAAAATTTGAATTTGGACTGCCTATATTGTAGGTTCCCTAACGAACTCAAACAAAAATGTCTTTTCGATAAAAAAAAATTCAGTATCTCGATTTTGACCGCAAAGTAAAATAAATTTCGGGAATCAATTGTTCCTAATGCTCAGAGAATTTGGATGTCTGGCTAATCTGTCTTAATTTTCTTCTTGAGATTAGTTGTTCTTCATGGTTTTTTGGCTTAACACAAATATTTTTCTTTAGGCATGTTTTTTGTTCCAGACTATGATCATAAACTGTCTTTCAAAGTAATTCAGCGCTCACTTGGGTGTACCTCAGGGAAGTCATCTGGGACCTTTTCTGTTGATTTTCGCTATAAATCATGTTACATCTTGTATACCTACGTTTAGTTGTATTTTCTGTGTTTGGTGGCCTTTCCTTTAACCCTGTTAAATGTCAGAAAATAGCTTTCTCTAGAAAGCGAACCGCGAGCTATAGAAATTTCGCAGCTCACACTCTGTCACTTTTTTGGTTTCAAAGACCTGGATGTCAATTTAAGATAGTATCTAGAATTCACAGAAAATATGTATTTCACATGCATGTTTGGCTTTATAAAACAGTAGGCAAAGGAATTCAACGATCCCTACTCCGCACATGACTTATTTTTTGATATTATTAGTTCATTATTTTCCTAACTACGTATATACTACTTCAAGCACAAATTATGAACCACTGATTGTAGGTTGCAGCTTGCTCTAAGCTGACTACAATTGAGTATCTGAAGTGAAAAAAAATGATTTGCTAGTCTATACTAAATGTATAAATATAACATCTTTTTTACTTTTTAAAGATGGACTGCGAACATCCCATTTCTTCCACTCAAAAATATAAGCTTTTAGAATCTAGCTTTATACTTTATACATGATATTCATTATGTATGTATGTAATAAAAAATCTTGATCCTGTGGCTAAATTGATGAATTTCTCCTTTATTTCTTTTTTGTTTTGTATATGACTTTTAAGATTGACCCTTTCCCAAAGGACCTCTTTATGCTTGATACCTACTTTTAGTCAAAACAAGGATACAACTTAAATGCTGTTATACACAGAGCAAAATAAAAAACAGGCTCAACATAAACATTCTATAGTCCTTCATGAGGGGAAAACTTTTTTAATTTCGAACACCCGCACCACCGATGTGCCAAGGCAATCTGGTTTTTATGTTTCTGCTATCCAACATCATGGCAACTCGTGGCTTTTTGAAGTGGTAAAGTTGACATGTTAATTGGAAAATTTGTGGCTGGCGAAGTCTACCATCAGAAAAAAGGGAAACTAGCCCAAAACTTTTAAGATAAAGTTTAAAGCAAATAAGAGAAACAAAAATTGTAGTCAAAACTAAAAAATAGAATAGGTCGTTTCATTGATGCCCTTCCCACCCATATCAGTTGACGTAAGATATAGATGGAAGTGTTTGCTGTCTTGTCAGCTAGACGAAAAAAAAAACAATAAAAACTGCACTTGAAAAATTCTTCGGTAAGGCAAAAGCCATGTTAATTAAATTTTCGTCAGGGGGTTGGGTGTAGGGCTTAGGTATCTCTACTACGATCCTTCACTTAAACTAACCTCCAGCTGAGGCAAATAGATTTCAAATACTCTGCATAGTCTGCACATAGTTAGTATCTATTTGAAAGAAGAGCGTTAAGCTTCTCCACCACTTAGCAAATCCCATAGGGGGCTCCACACTATACACGAGGCCACATACCAAAAATGAATGAGAAACTTGTGTGCATTCTGCGGTTAGGATCTCTATACCTATGCATGTTCGTATATAGGCTATGCTCGTTGCATTGAGAATTCTATGGGATTGGATTAGCTGGTGCGGTAGGTTATAATCGTATTATTAAGTCTGTAACTGAACATCGTGATTAGAGATATCAAGCGAGCATGGTGGCGGTGGGTACAAGTCAGAACTTAAAAAGATACAGCATTAAATTCTGTTTATACCTATATTTGAACGTTTCTTAAAAAATACTCAACAAGAGATGCTTCCTTGGGTACTGCGAGGATAATGGAAAATGCTCGAAGAGTTTAAGCATTTAAACAGATAGAAAGTTTCAAACGGATACTCCCGGAAGCTTATGGCCAGAGGAAACGTGTACAAAGGTTTCGTCTGAAGTACCAACAAAATGCTTAAGGGTATCCATTGCATTTTAACATCGCCATTAAGGATAGAAAAAGAGTGTATACTCGCTTTTGGTGTCAATGAACCATGACTTTTGCAGGAGTTAACGAGTGGAGATTTTAAGGGAAAAAAAAAACAAATAAAACTTCAAATTACTGTAAATTTAAATGGATTCCTAGCACAGACGAACAATACTTGAGCAGTATTCCACCTGCAAGCAGCCACAAGAGGTCTTTGACTCTGATTTTGGAATTCTCGAGAAACTCATCTTAAACTAAAGGGTCCGCCATCTAATGTTTTTTTTTCAACTAGTGCTTATTTTGTGAATGGTAACACTTAGCTCAAGTCTGATTTGAAATATAATTAGTTTTGTCCTTCCGGTGAACGAATATGGTTGTGTATACGCTTCGCTAAGTGGGCCTGCGATCGACTTAGAGAAGATGCCGATTTTGCCAAAAAATCATCTTTTCAGATGAAGCTCATTTTGATCTTGGCGGGTAGTAAAAAAGCTAAATTGTCGCATTTGGGGCACAGAAAACCCGCAAGCATACATTGAAAAGCCGATACACCCAAAACGAGTCACTGTTTGGTGCGGATTTTGGTCCAGAGGCATAATTGGGCCATTTTTCGAAAATGAGCAAAGAGTGGCCGTTACAGTCAATGGCGATCGTTATCGGGCCATGTTGAACGAATTTTTGTTCACAAAAATTGAAGAGGAGGATATTGGCAACATTTGATTTCAACAGGACGGCGCTACGTGCCACACAGCCGAAGCTATACACTCGATGTTTTGCGCCATTTTCAAAAAAAAAGAAGTTATTTGGCGGACCCTTTATTTAGGTTGGCTTTTTTAAAAGTTGGAGAAGATCAAATTAAGAGTGTGATGCCGTTATGGTTAAGATTTTGTTGACTTTAAGGACATTATATAAAGGTAAAATGGAACACCAAAAAAAACGTAAAAAAGGCATTCATAGAAGAATTTAAATAACACTAGATTTTTAAATCTTCATGGAAAAGTCGCCAAGGATTGTCCCCAAAAATTGCTTTAAAGGAGCGAAATAAGGACTCCTCTCTCTTATCAACAAGAACGCGTGAAGCCTAATTTAAAGACTTTAAGGCCCATTTTCTGAAACAAAACTTATATTTATTTAAGTTCAACGTAAGAGCTATCTGACAGTTTTCGCTGAGGAAAATGTGGAATATAAGCGTTTTAGTTGAACATAAATATTTAAGTCACGTATCAGAAAACGGCTCCAGATCATTGAATTTAATTTTAGTATTTTGATGGAATTGGCTCTCCCACTTTCTAAATGCAAAGACTTTAAGAAGTTACCTAGGGTTCCTGAAGGAACTGATGTCGATATGTACCGCACTATTCTGGTCGCCGAAAATGGAAGCCGTAATGAATGCTAACTCACTCGAAAACCAAATAAAGCTATTGGGATAAATGTGAAATTTTTTGCATCGATTGGAGTGGTTATGGGCGTGACGTGGTGATGGGATGACGTCCTAGAATCTGTAGTTAATTTTTGTTGGCTCGTTTTAAACTTCGTTGCAATGCTGATTAAATTTAATCCATCATAGGTACTTTTTTTTACTGTCAAAGCCCAATTTGTCTTAATATTTAGATTTCTTTTGAATTTACGAGAACAAGACAAATTTGTTTCAACAAAATTTTAAAAATACAAACAAAATATTAAATATTTAAAAAAAAAATGTAAAAAAGATAAAAAAAAGCATTTATAGCAAATAAAAGACAACAAAATAAAATGCATACGTGTATATTTGAAATCAGGATGACATGAAAATTATTTCTTATTTCCTACGATTAACCAAAAAATCACAATTAGAAAAATCCTATCCCATGGCAGAGTTTTGTAAAAGTAAGGACTACCATTATAATATTTTTTTACATTGATAAATTAAAATAATTAAATAAATTGCTCAAATTTTACTTAAGTTTTCACTTTTTATTCAAATAAGGCATAGAAATTACTTTTTTTTGCAAAAATTTTGTTGGCAGAAATTTGTTTTTTTTTGCGATTTCAGTCTTGAATAAAGTTTATAATTTTGATCTCTGTGTATGTGACTTATCAGATCATACATCCCAATTTTTTAATAGATATTTTCGATTCGCATCCTATACACTTTGAAGAAAGTTTGTCAATATAATTGTTTCATTACAAACTATGCGGTGTCTGCTTCATAGTTCCACCATCAACAGCTCATAGGTCAATGCAGCCATTGAGTTCATTTTATCATCTGGCAAAGTGGCAATGGGCTTAACTTTGACTGATACGAAACAAAAAAAATATACTTAAATTCAAAGTCAGATATCAAATATTTATAGCAAAAAGCCAATAACAAAACAGAGCTCAATATAATACTTTCTACCGTTGCGGCACATAAATAGTTAAAATGCACCAGCATATAATATACCAACTATAGGGTTCTTTTTTCTACCAATACCTACCACATCTACCATCCACGTACCACACCGCAAGCAATTCAGCTTTCTTCTATTTTTTTTTTTTTTTTGGAAATATTTTATCGGTGGAATGTTTTATTCATCGCATAAAATATTAAATTATGTTGCTATAGCAATAAAAGCCCTCTACAGACACCGACAACGACGAGCGACGGGACGTTTCTTTCACACCCTTTACCAGAATTTGCTCACTTTGAAATCATCGCAAAAAATAAAGTAGTTCCTACTGTGGAATATTTTTTTATTACTTTACACCACTTATAGTCATCACGTGAAATAAAAAAAAATACTCCTTCAATACCAGACACGTAGTACATCTCTACATTGTACAAAAAAATTATACTTTCTATTCAAATTTACTGGAATTGCAGGAGATTCATTCTTATTTAAAAGGAAAATTATATTTATTATTCCTTGTTTTGAATTTTACATATAAATTAAATATACTAAATTATTGCTATAAAATTAAATTTATTTATATTTAAATCGTTTCCGACAGTGAAAAAAGATTTAGTAAGTTTTATTCTATTTGATATGATTGTCCTAGAGCCTAGGACTCTTCGCCCGTTATATTGTTCACGAGTGAAAATATATTACACGCGAAGTAAAATAAGGCGAAACGTCAATTTGTTATGGAAAAAGGTCAAAAAAACTTAATCAGATCTGCGAGATGCCGGCTCGTGTGTATATGTGTGCATTGTGCCCCCAACAGCTTGTGTTTTCATCAGTTACATATACATGGTGATTCGCATAAAGTGACAAAAGCTAAAGTGTATAGGTTGGGTCAAGACAAGAAACAAATCGGATGGATGCCTTAATGTCTTGTACTTTTTGAGAAACTTGAAAATAACTACTTGCTTACGTCTTATAACTTATAAGTAAAGGTGTTGGACTACAGTACGGGGTCAGCCTATAGGACTCAAGGCTTAAATACTTTTTCATAAAAATAAAACAAGCCTTTCCTTAAGGTCACGTTTGTTGTTCTCAACTGTTGTTAAATAAATTTATTAGCTTGAGTTTATCAAAAAAAACAATTCTTTTATTTTAAGGTATCGGAATAGGTATGTAAAATTCTCCATCAGTTTTCCGTTTCCACCTGATGCCAATTACAACTTTCATATAAACCACACAGAAGCCACACCAAGAGAAGATCTCATAAGTGTTGTATTCATTTATGTGCGATGTATGTAAAATGTAAATTAGTAGGTAGTGGTATAGTGGGGTATTTTCCAGCCAAACCTCCAATTTCTATGCAACGCTGTAGACAAACAGCCACAACATTGTGTGCATGTTAACTGAATTACTTTAGGCGGATTTATGATTTCACTGCTTTGCCAAACTGTTTAAGAAAAGAGGAAGAGGGCCACATAGTTAAAATTCTCTGCCGAAAATTCTATCGTTTAGTCCCGTCCCCGCATGAACCCGTATTTTGAGTGCATTAATAGTTGCCGCTGTGGATTTGCCATGTTATAATTTGGTGGTTTGGTCTCCATGTTGTGTGTTGAATTAATATAAGAATAAAATTTAAAGAAAAATATAAAAACCAAAAAAATAATGAATATTTGTAATTTGATTTAATATTTTATTTAATTTAATTATGATTAAAACTAATATCACAACATTATTATTAATTAAGTTTTTAAGCGACTCGTTTTGGACTTATGTCAATCATAGGGCTAAATAAAAATTAAATATTTATTATTTTTTTGGTTTTTATATTTTTCTTTACATTTTATTCTTATATTAAAACCATGTTACATAACTTTTCTATGTTCACAGGGTGTTTTCTTACGTTCCAAGTCGATGATATTTTTCCTAATTAATGAACAATGCTTTGGGAAATGATTCTTTGGCAAGTTCTAAGAACGAAAAATGTCTGGGAAGGAAAGGGTCTATTTCCCTCCTTTTATATGGGAGGGGAAATTTTCTTAAATATTGACTAAAAATAAATGGGAAATTACTTAAAAAAAAAACAACGGCAACTCCTACAATACCATTCAATATTTTTTTTTTTAAGTAAGCACTTCATTCTTTTATTTAATAATTTAGTAAATGTATTAAAGCTAATAATTAAAAAAAAAAAAATTAAGTTCAAAATTTGTTCGGATTTTTCCTACTAATTTTCTTAATTCAAGTGCTAAGTTCAGCCTTCATATTCAACACTAAGAACCAAACGGTGTTAGTGGAACATTTTCTAGTAATTTAGAACTATTTTTTTGGGGTAGTTAATATTAAACGGGTGGGCCATCTAGTGGTTTGATTTTAAATCATAGGTTATTTTGACACTGACAGCTGTTTCCCGCTCGAAATCTTGACAGAAAGACAGCATCATACCTCCACGAAAGCAAATGAGTCGCCTGACGCTTGAAAAACGTTGGGAAATATTGAAAACTTATTTCCAAAGGGAGTGCTGTGTAGCTCAAACAGTGCGTTTTTTGAAAAGAATTTTTTGCCGAAATGAAGCACCCACCGCGCCTGCTGTATGCAAGTTTGTTCAAAAATTTCATGAGACTGGTATGCTACTGGACAACACTCATGGTCATGGTCTCTAGTCTTCGTATAGTGCGCACAGACAAGAATGTGGCTGCTGTAGCGGATTGTGGAGTGGTGGCATCATTGGACCATTTTTCTTCCAAAATGAGGCTGGAAACAACGTTTCGGTCAACGGTAGGCGTAACAGAGCCATTTTAACTGTTACTGAAATTAAAGACATGGATTTGGACGAACTCTGGTTCATGCAGGATGGCGCGCCATGCCACAATCGATCTTTTACGCACCAAATTCCCAAATAGTATTATCAGCCGTCTTGGCGAGGCGATGTCAATTGGCCGCCTTGGAGCTGCGATTTGACCTCTTTGTACATTTTTTTGTGAAGGACCGATGTTATGCCAACAATCCGGAAACGATTCAAGCACTTGAGGAAAATATCGTCCAAGCAATCCGTGAGCTACAGCCCGAAACCATTAACAAGGTCTTGGAAAATTGGAGTGGCAGAATCCGTTACTGCGAAGCCAGCCGAGGCAGCCAATTGAACGCCGTTATGTTCCATAATTAATGGGAATGTTTGGTCTTACTAATAAAGCCATGATACATGGAAAAAATTTTAAGTTGTTCATTTTATTGCATTTTTAAAAAGAAACTTCTATTAAGCCCACCAAACGTTGAATAGTCGTCTGAGACATGGCTGCCACAGGCCGCCAAAATCTACCCGCGCCAATTGAAAAACACTTTATAACAGCCAGCTTTTTTATCATACCCCACAAAACTTCCTTAATCTGATTGAAGAATCCAGACATATTATATTTTTATTAACAAGAAATCTGTCATTTCTACAAATTCCATATTTTTTTTTCAAATTCCGCCATAAATTAAATCTACTTGTAAGCCACAGGCTTCGAACGATATGGATTAATTCTCGACTGAAAACGTAAAGTATATTAAGTCAATTTTTAACATTTTTCAGGAGAGCAAAAAAACTGTGGAAAGAAGCTTCCCAAAAAACCTTTTAAATAGACTTCTTAGAATAAACTTTTTAGAAATCAAATTTTGTGAACTTTTTTTAAAATTTATTGTAGAAAGATATTGTGAATATTTGTTCAGTTATAGGGTAAATTATGACTTCAGATAGTTTGCCTTTTCTCAGTTTTCAAACAAATGTTTGGCTATTTTATCTTAAGTCGACTTAAGGGTGATTTTTTTTGGGTTGGCACGCGGTAAGGTATCTTAAGTCCACTTAAGATGTTTCACCTTTTCAGAATTATCACAAACTTTTAAGATGAAATAATCTTAAGTATACTTAAAATTTTTAATTCGCTACAACACAACATCTTATGTGGACTTAAGATATTTTACCTTACGTCACCATGCTATTTTCCAACATAAGATGATTTTTGTTCCTTTATAAAAAGGAAAGGGAGTGAGATAAAAGAATTTGGATAAGACAGAACTGTGCGCCTCTGTGTTGGTAATAGGGTTCATTAAAAAAAAGCAAATCATCTTAAGTCGACTTAAGATACTTTACCTTTTCAGTCGAGAAGTATATACGATTTTCTATGAATTGCTTTTACTTCGAAATGAAAATAATTGTGTAAAAAGCATAAATACGCGCAAAATGGTTACGATATTTTCCTATACAAGAACAGAACACTAACAGAAAAGAATTAATGTAAAAATGCATTCATAAAATGCGCCTATTTGGTGTATGGAAACGATTTTCTTCATTGAACCGTAAATGGCATCACGATGCAAATGTGATGAAAAGTGTGATTTAAAGCGTAAACACTCTCCTGTCTTCCACTCTTATTTTCCTTACAGTGCAGGAACACGTACACTATATGCATATGGATGTGTATGTGTACCTCTATACAGTAGGTATATGTAGTTGTATGTCATCCGTCATATATGCGGATTTGTTTGCATTCCTAATGACTTCTGGCAAAAAACGAGAGGTGTACATCCGGCAGACAACAATGCAATCCGGAAGAATGCAAAATCTCGGGATATATTTATAGTAACAATGCATAACAAAGGCGGAATGCGAAATCCCGGTGCAAGAGCGGGTAATGCATTTTTGATGCTCATCCTTGTGTAGTGATGCTATCCTGCAGCATCTCTTCTTCTGTATTCAGTGAGGATTATTTTTGTCATCCCAGCAGCGACGGCGACGGAGAATTCAACTACGGTTTCAGTTGTATGAAAGGAGAAGGTATAGGTAGGTACCTCAGCGCTCGAAATGACATCCCGCCGCCCCCGCCGCCGAAAGCTCCACACCGCGCCTCTCTAATCCTAAATAAGTTTAACAATATTTTTTGTCAACGGGTGCTGTAAAGATGGGATTTTTGTCGTCTTCTTCAAGCTCGAGGGAATGACAAGAAAGAAAGGGCTGTGTCTTTGTATTTTCGTGCAAACAGGCAGAAGTCTATTTGTAAAATGACTGATTCCTGAGCTGGAACGCCATCATCTTCTACCGTCATCTGAATGAGAATACTCTCCTTATATTCGGTACTCGGCATCAGGGATAAACTGAAGTATACACGCCACGCAAACCCAACTCGCAATACAATTCACTTAAGTAGATTGAAATATAGGTAGGGTACATGTTGACAACGCCATCGTTAACAAGACATCAACGACCTTAGCTTTAGCAGTGTATTTTTTTATTATTTTTTTTTGTAGTTCTTAGGAGGAATTTTATGATTTCTGAGTCATGTAATTGAAATGATTTCCGGGATGAAAGTTCCAAATTGTCATATACTCATACACATAGTTTGGTATCGTGTTTAAGTTGTCATATAGCGTGTAGCGGGATGATGTAAAGGATTTGTATAGAATCGTAAAACACCAAAAGGATTCCTTTTGCTTTATTAGCGTTAAACTTTCCGTGCGAAGAAATAATGTACCTATACATATGATCCTGTTTGGATTTCTCATTTTTATATAATTTATATGTTAAAAGGTTTTAGAGTGTTGTTATCATATGATACATACGCATTTTTCATAATTTTCTTTTGTAAGGCACACTTCAATGTTAAAGTACAAGATTCTAAATTGTATAGAGCGATGTGAGTAAGTCAAAAAAGCCCCCATTGGTTATTCATTTTACGTGCAAAAGGTTAATTTTATAACGTTTGTTTCCATAAGTCTGTCTCGATAAATAAAAAGATAAATGTCATGATTCCAGACTGTTTACAATTTACCCTTAAACGTAATTACATAATGGTGAACCAACCCCATATCAGTATCTCCGGATCTGAGCAAAAGGAATTTCCCAACCACAATTGATCTGTCCACACGTGATTTTCGAAGAGAGTAATTTAAAAAAAAAACAGTAAATATATTGATAGTGCGACAGCTCGTGAAGAATCAGGACCTAGAAACTTTTACCACTTTCAATCATTTCTCGGTGCATTTTCTTTGACGGGAATGGAGGCGACACACAATGTTCTCTCGAACCCCAATTAATAAGATGAGATACAGTTTTTCATGACTTGAGATTGTATTAAAGGATTTTCGCAAGAGACAGTAGGTAGCAAACAAATTATTGCAGGGTCGGACCTACAAGTTTATGTATTATTCTTATTTATAAACGATTGACCTAACTTATAGTTTTAATAGGAAGCCACATGAGTAGAATAGGCACTTTCAAATTTGACCTATGCAGGTGTCAAGAGGAGGGCTCCTATCACTTTCTATGTGAATGATCCAGTTGACCAAAAATTAATTAAAAATTAGAAAGACAGGATTTTAAAAGTATGCAATCTTTTGTGAATGCAATCTTAAACGACTTCAGTTAAGAGATTGCATTCTTTGACTTCAATTGAACTCTATACTTTAAATTATTCAATCACTTTTTATTTGACACCAAATATAGATTGCAATCATATGTCCCCCCTTTTACTTTAACAGCAATCAATTAAATGCAATCTTTGGCATTCTTTTTGCCCTCCATATACCTCACGTGCACTGGCCCCATCAAACTTTTTCCCCAGTTATATGACAACATCTCACAAGTAGTATCGGCTAGTATTCTAAGCCAAATGACCGTAACCACATGTAAAAGAATGCAAAGAATTCATGGAATCCCAAAAGATTACATTCAATTGAATACTGTAAAATTAATGCGGGGACAAAAATGATTGCAATCTTTTTTATATCGAATGATTGATAGCTACATAATTTGAAGTCAAAATCTAAAAGTGAAGTCATTGAATGCAATTTTGTAATTGAATTCAATGAATGATTTTAAAAGACTGCATTCACAAAGGATTGCATTCTTTTACAACCCTGTCTAGTATAATACTTTTTCGACGAACTGGGTGACATCTTGTTTATGACACTAAGGCCCAGTTTTTCAGTGCGAGATTATCCTAGTTTTGGGGTTAAACAGGAGCCAACTCCTGAAACATGTTTTTCAGTCAATTAAGATACCGATTTAACTCAACAAATTATGGCTGTGCTTACTCTGGATTAGCTGAATATGTAATATATGAATATGCTGAAAGATGATTGTCAAAATTCTATTCAAATTCAGGTGCGACACTATGGAAAGGGTGATTTTCATAGTGGCGCCATCTCGAATTCAATAGAGAAACATTGATTTCTATATTGTCGCACTTCGATTTCGATATATTTTTGACAACTTCTAATTCTCCACTGAAAAACTACTTTTGAGTCAACTCGGGATTAAAGTAAATATTTGCAGGTTAACTAACTCTAAATTAACTCGGAGTTAACTCATAACTCATGCACTGAAAAACTGGACCTAACTAGCATCCTAAAATTCGTTCACAATTCAGGATGGCTTAGGAAGGCTCCCCATAACTTAGCTTTCACTAACTCCTTTCCTCAGTCCTCGTTATACCTATCGCATC
Organism: Leucozona laternaria; assembly: GCA_932273885.2. NCBI lineage: Eukaryota > Metazoa > Arthropoda > Insecta > Diptera > Syrphidae > Leucozona > Leucozona laternaria. The sequence goes on along the minus strand of OW026368.1, from coordinate 114,237,594 downwards.
TGCATCCTGAGTAGCACAATGCATCCAGTGAGATCCGTGTGAACTGTGAAGTGATGCCAGATGCGATTTGATACTAGTAAGGAAGTAGGTATACCTACATTTAAGTATCTAACAGTGGTATGGTATCCGTGCTAAACACAATATTCTCCTTTATTATAAATTAAAATTATTATCTATTCCGTTTCATAAATCAAGCATTTATGTGTGCTAATTTTTACTTTATCATTAAGGGGATTTGTAGATTTTATTTTATTCGGAATTTAGTGGCGTTGTTTAAAAATAAATTAAAAGTATTTGTTAACCTTCGCCACATACGTTTATATCTCTGCGTATGCATAACCGAAAATAGGACTTTATTTCAAAACGTTTTAGACTTATGCATAATTTTTAAATATACGTTTATAGTTGCCTACGCATTAATAACTCTGGCATACATTGTAGTTAAGGTAGATAGGTATACTGCATACATTTTTGAAACAAGATAACAGATTTATAGAACGCTTTTTCATAACATAATCAGCTTAGGGTTGTTTTGTTATAGCAAAATGTGCATCGCATACAATCACGCGATAATTCCAAAATCTCCCTCAAAGGCGAGCTCCGTTAAATTTAATCAGCTCTCGAGCACTCATTAATTATATAAAATCGACAAATTTTAAATGATGGCACTGAAAGTAGCATGAGTCGTATACCAGCAGCTTACACGATTTATATTTAGTTTATTATGCAATAGTAGTCCGGATGATAAATGATACCCTAATCGAATTGAATCAACTCTAAAAATTGTCTAACTAATCTCTCAACGATAAAAAAAAACTATTTTTAATCAACATCAAACAATTTCAAAGGATTAAAGGGGTAATCACTTTACTTTTACTGTCAGGTGTTATTCCCTTGTGAAAATAATGTGCATTTGCTAGCGTGTTCCACAGAATAGGAAAAAGGTGTTGATGATGTACTAAAAAAAAATCAATTTCGAAATTAGGACTGATGATCGTGAAAACACTACGTTTCTCTCGATTTAGACCCAAAACGAAGACCACTTTTTATCAAAATTTTTATAAAATTATATTTTGTGACAATTCCTGAGAACCAGAGGCTAGTGCCTTAAAACTCTCAACCATTGATGAAGGGGATCTCACTTCCCACTGAATCCGAACTGCTAAGAAGGTGGGAGGCACTTTTTTATGACATGTGATACGCTTTTACGATTTTTCACTTTTTGCATTTTTTAATTGTCCACAAAATATTTGCAAATCACAATTCAACACTTGTAAAATCTTAATCTCTAGAGCACATATGGCAGCACAAGTTGATCCAAAAATGTCACAACTTGCGTTTTTAGGAGTGTCTAAATCTAAAAAATTTCTTCGTCCTAAAAACTTGTAAATTTGCAGTTCTTTTTAATCTAAATGTCACATGGTTATGGTAGCACAAGTCGGGCACATTTCAGCACAATCTTCTTCTTTTTTAAGAAAACCGAAAATGAAGTTGCTTAGGTTCCCCACATAGATTATAATATAGCTTTAAGGTATATGACTTCAAAAAAGAAGCGGTTGCTCCACAATAAAATACTGGGAAAGCACTGTTAGTCAAGTAGAAAAAATGAAAATAATAAAGATGAAAGCAATGTTTTTACTTATTATTTGACAGAGGGTTAACTCTGTACAGCAGCAACAGAGCAAAACAGCGTATACCTAAATAATAAGAGTAAAGAGAAATATAAAATTCAGAGTTGGTATTTGCTTTAGTTGATAATTGGTCTAATGCTGATGGTTTCAAAAATAAGAAACAAAAATGCTTAAGGTCAACCCATTTGAGCAAACCTACAAGCCTAACGAGATGAGGCTGAAGAACTTTATTACTCATGTTAATTCATTGGAAAAGTAATCTTGTGGAATAAGTTAACTCATTACTGAGTTGTACAAAGCAAAATGAAAATAAATTGGTAGAGTTCGTTCAAGGAACATTAATTCCAGGCTGTCGGCATTTATAATTAATAGTGTTGCCGACGAGCGACGATTCAAAAGTATATGGATTTTTTGAGTAAAACTGCGAAGCATGTGTTTGTCGGACTAAATTGCTTAAAGTGTCCTTAGATAATCTTAATATATTACTAAAACAAAGTCGATGTATAGTTACACCATTTGTAGCTCAAGAACAGCTGGACTTATTTAAATGATCTCTAGTTTTTTGGATTCGCCTACGCCCCGGATAACAGAATAACTATTAAAATACGGGAAAAATTCACTTTATAGGGTGAAATGGGGTAAAATGAAGAAGATGTATCCGGTTGAAAAAAAAACTCTACCTGCGTTTAAAAGGTATTTCTTTTAGGAAATGGCTTCAAGGAAATTTTTTTTTTAAATTGGGTATTTTTAGGGTGAAAAGGGGTAAAAATAAAATAATGTTCGATTTAAGAAATTCCAATTTGCTTGGGAAGTATTTTTAGGACAGGCTTTAGAAATATTTTTTTTCAAAATTTTAATATTTTTAAGGTAAAATCTGGTAAAAATAAGGAAAAATTGAACGATTTAAGAATTTTTTTTTCATTTTGGTGTTTGAAGGGTGATTTTTAGTGAATGGGTTTAGGGTTATCTGTTTTGATCTTTATAGGGTGAAAGAGGGTAAAAATGAAAATTTGTTTTCGATTACAAAAATTAATCAAAGGTTTTTTTTAGGCGATGGATTTAGGAATTTTTCTTTTCCGAAAAATTGAAGGTGAAGTTGGTTAAAAACAAAAGAGGATATCCTATTTCAAAAATTCTGTTCGTGTTGAAAAGGTTATTTTTAAAAATTTGATATTTAAAGAGTGAAATGGGACAAACATTAAAACTATTTTTTGATTACAAAAATTCTTTCTGTGATGGGAAAGTAATAAAAGTTGGACAGACACCATATTTTTAAGAATTTAATCATTCATAACGTGAAGAGGGTTAAAACCCAGAGAGTAGTGTTCGATTACAAGAAGGAGTTTGAATATTTATCTATATACTTTCTTTTGTATTTTCTATGTGCCTTTCTTTGTTTGAGTTGCACCCGAGTTCGTCTGAGGACGAAAAAAAACAAGAAAGTTTTTTACAACATTGAGTGATTTAAAATTAGGCCAAAATGATCAAAAAAGATTTTGGGTTATTTTGTTTTTCGACTTTTTAAGTTTTTTAAGAAAAATGTCACGTTATGACATCGATCAAAAACTAAAAAATGTCATAACGTAACACTTTTCTTAAAAAATAGAAAAATGGAATAGACCATTGAAAAAAACAAATTTTTGAAAAAAAAGTGTTTTTAATTTTTTTTTCTAATTTAGAGTTTGAAAAATGATTCTAAGTGTTGACGTCGATTTTTAATGATTTTTTTTTCTATTTCAAGTCAATTTCTTTCAAGAATTTCCCTCCTGCCTAAACAGGGGAAAAATGATACACCCACCCCCTCTCCCATCCGACTTTCTGTTTTTTTTCTTGACGCAACCTACACGCCCTATAGCCCTATAGCATCTTATGCAAAACACCCTGTATATTAGGAGGTGCATTGATTAAAACGTTGTTTTAAAAAACATTATTTCCGATTCATAACCATCATAGATAAACATTTAATTATATTTTCTTTGACCTGTTTAAAATTTAATTTAAGGTCCTCTTCAGTTATGCAAATATTGAAACTGCAAATTCTGTTCATTAATTTCAAAACTACCTAAAGTAGAAACATCCCGATCCTGGACCCCAAAGTTCAAAATCTCTTATCCTCTCAATTGTGCTTTGGTGCAGATTCCCATTTCCAGTTTGTGCACTTCAAATTATTAAGAGCATTTATTATTTTATTTTTTATTTCATTAATTTTTATTTGTAAAAATTTTTTGTATTCATTGAATTTAATGCAAATTGAAATTTATGTTGGTTTATAGTCATCGAAGCTGTGAAATGCTGGAAAAAATTGAAATCAATTTGCAAAATACGACTTGCTATCATAGTCCGGCTGGCTTGGTTCAGGAAGAGGAATACCATTCACGAAACAGCAGCAGCTTCCACATAGTATAATATACCTCAACCCGCTCGGTCCTGGTCCTGCCCAAGCATCACGTTGTGAAAACGAGGAATAAAAAGTGCAAACACACTAAATATGAATTGCATTAAGTTTATCGTGTTTTTGCAGCCGTTGCCTGATGATGGTACTGTGATGGAGCTGTAGGGGGAAGAGGAAACCATCAATAACTGGACACCAAGATCCATCGTCAATCATCATAGGGATGGGGTTTCATTGACGTTCAGATGGGCCGAAAGACTAAATGGATATGCTGAGCTCTGGTTTTATCATCTCTCTTATCCAACACCTAGTTATACAATAGCACTAGTAATGTGTTTCCCACACCTCTAAAGCATCGATAATTAAATTTCTCTGTGGATATTTATTAAATATTTGATATGCAATTTATTGATGGTGGTTGCAAGTATTTTATTGTTGATTAAAACCCACAAAAAACTCTTCATTTGTCGACGCAAATGCAGACTTATTTGCTATATTGGTTAAGTGAATGCATTGTTTTGTTATGTTCACAAAAAAGTTTAAATAGGCAGGTAAGTAGTATGTTTAATAATACTTCAAGGTTAATGTATGTATGTTCACAAAGAAAACCGACATCTTCTTGGGACGAAATGGTTTATAGATATTAGAACTTAGTAAGACACGAAATCATGCTAGAATATTCATTTGGCTTATTGGCCCATCATTAATGTAGGAATGTCTTTAAAATTGAATATATTCACACGCAAAACAAATATACCCACTCTCACTCGTCAGAAACGATTATGTTGTAGATTTATAACAATAATTATTTTTTGGTAGAACGATAATGTCTCACCAAACCACAAGCACAGCGGCCATTGTAAAATGATGTTACAATTTGTTAACCTTGTTAACTTTATAGCTGCAACATGGTAGCCATACCAGATTGACAAAAAAAATCTTATTTTTGCGGTCCGATATTTTTGCGTATATTGTGCGTGACCACAGCGGGCTCGGCGTCATCGTTACCATCTGACAAGTCTGTCGAGGACATACAAGTCACCAAGTATGGGTAGCAGTTTACTGGCACAAATTGCGTTTAACATTATTTAAAGTAACGAAGTTATAAAGGGAATTCATAATACAAGACAAAAATTTTATAAGAACAAAGCCAATTTATATCGCCTTGTTTCTATGAGTTATGTTTTTCCTTTGAATTTTTAATGCTTTTCGTCAAATTGTCCAAAACCAAAAGTCGCGGTAAATAAATAGAATTTGACATTAGTCGTGTTTTGAAGAGAGTGTATGGCAAGCTTAGCAATTTATCATCATTTTTAACATTTGAGCTTTTTGACACTATAGGCACTATAATACTAAACACTTTATCCTACTTTTTTTTTAAAGCACTTCTTCCAAAGCATCTGAGACGAGGGGTTGATAAGACCGACAATATTTTTGAACTGTAATATGCCGACAGTCCCGTCACTAGGTGTTGTAGTAAAATTGAATTTTCAAATGTTAATATTTAGCAGCTTTTAGATAGCGTTTAATGGTCTTATATTTCTTCCACAAAAATTATGACGAGACTAAATATAGTTATAATTATAAGACAGTGAGGCAATACTGAAGTTTTTCGATTTTAACGAGATCAAGACGAGATTTCCAAAAGTCTTTCCTCGTCTCTTTAACAGCCCTTTACACATATGTAACACGTACAATTCTGCGAAACTTCCTTATACTTACTTAAGGTGGCGCTATACGGTCAGGAGTGGCCAGGGCCTCAACCAACAAGCTTCTTCCAGCCAGTTTCGCACAATTATTGCTGCGCCGTCCCTCAGTGTTGGATTCAAAAACTTTTCGGGCTGAAGCTTTGGTGTCAATTTGCTCTAAATGACCCAGCTATCTCAATCGTTACTCTTACAGCTAGGTCATCAGTGTCGCTGTACAGTACAGCCCGTACAATTCATAGTTGTACCTTCTCCTTCACTCCCCGTTTATGCAGACGGATGAAAATCAACCAGGGAATCTTCCTCTCAAACCATCCTAAGGTATTCTCATCCACCTTCGATAAGGTCCACGCCTCTGCACCATATAGCAAGACCGGGATGACACCAAGGATACTTAACTTGTTCGAGAGAAAGCTTTGCAACTCAATTGTCTTCTTAGCCCGAAGAATCAGCGATTGGCAAGACTTATTATTCGTTTGATCTCAGCGCTGGTATCGTTATCTATATGTTGATAGCGGAGCCTAGGTAGACAGAGTCCCTAACTAGCTACCTCAATGACTTATCTTGATGACAGCATATACCTGGTCTTGCTTTAATTTCTTCACTTCCGCCTCAATACTCACAAAAGTGCTACTGACATCACGCTGTGTTCTTCCAATAATGTCAATATTGTCGATGTATGCGAGTAATTGCACGGACATTTGCAAGATTGCGCCTCTAGTGGTGACGGAAGAGTTTGGCACTACTCTTTCAAGAAGCGTGTTTAAGAAGTCGGATGACAGAGCGTCACTTTGTCTAAATCAATTTTTGACATTTAAGATGTCGGTGACGACTTAGCTTACCTTGATGGAGCAGCGTGCTTTCTCCATCTTCATCCTGCCTAAACGGATGAGTTTGACAGGGATGCCAAAACTAGACATTGCCCTATATAGCTCGTATCTATAGATAGATGCTGTCATACACGGTTTTGAAATCGATGAAGAGGTGAGTATCGATTTGTAGTACCTATAGCTGGTTTTTTTTTTTGAAGATCTGCCCTAATATGAATATTTTGTTGTTGGTGGACTTTTCTGGCCTAAAGCCAGAATCATATGGACCTATCAGGTTGTTAACAAACGGCTTTAGGAGTTCACACAATATGGCAGAAAAGATCTTGTAGACGATGTTAAAGGAGACTGATGCCTCTGTAGTTAGTGTAGTTCAGAAGGTCTCCTTTTTGAGAACAAATCTTGAGAGAAAATTCAGCGAAAACCAATTCTAAAAACTCGGTATTTATGAGTACACAGCAGTTGTGAGAAAAATAGTTCCGAGACGAATAATTTTAGGAAAATAGGAAAATAACGAGAATGTGGCAATTTTGAGAAAAATTTACAAAATATTTGATAAAATTTTCAAAAGAATTGTCTCTAATAAACGTGATCTACCATTTAGGAACAAATTTATTAAAAACCGTTATTAACAGTACTTATGATAAAACAGCTTTTTTCAAGTTACTCAGAGGACTTAGATCCTGGAGACTCTTGTTTCCCTGCACCTGTTTTATAGTTGTTTATTTGAACAGAATCGGGGCTAAATTCATTGTAGGCCATTTTTCTCTTTTCCGATTGCAACTACTATTTTAAAACATCTTCATTTCAGGGCCAATAAATTGAAGCTGTGTGCAAAAGCGGTGGCAACTTTTTATTAAATATGCTCATACTTAAAATAAAGTAAGTGGTAATGTTTTATTTTTTAGACAGCCCATAAATTAATTCGGCATTATTCGATGGGATTAGGGGCCGAAAAGTACGCAAATCGTTATAACTAGAGGCTCCTCGATTAAAGTGTGGGGAATTTATTTAATATTTATCACAATGATTTCCGTAGGGCATTACTTAACACATTTTATGTTTTATTTTTGCTCTCCCTCATTATTTTGTTTTATAAATTCACATTCCATTTTCCACAGGATACACCGAAATACGAAATTAAATTTTTATATTTACTTAGGGTAGTGAATTTTCGATGGCGATGGTTATGGTGGTGGAACCTACAGTATAGAGTCGCTGCCGAAACAACTCTCAAACGTAATAAGTACTAATTAATATTTCATGTTATGGAAAATGTTTATCTGCCGCAGGATTACAGGTAAAACAAATAGGTACCAAAACTTTAAAATTCATTTATGTGGCCTTTTAAACCTCGGTATACGTAAAGTATTTACTTATCTTTTTTTTGTAGTGAATTATTAATTTTAATTTTCTGCTACTGAGCAACATGGAAAAGACATCAATTTGTATATACGTACCTACATATAGGTAGTGGGGCATAATTTTACTTTGTAATTGAAAATTGTTATGAATTGGAATGATTAAAATGAAAGACTCATTTATGATTTTTTTTTTCAACCAGTTATACGGTAGGTGGATTGTGGTGGATGCGGAAAAGCATATTTAACTGGTTGGATGAGTTGCCCAGATGATGCTTCAAGATAAGCTCTTGTTGATTTAAAAATACTTTAATGCGGTGGAATTGCTTAGTGTACATTATATTATTTAAATAAAAACAAAAGACTTGACAACCGAACGAAGCTAAGCTCAGGGTCTACATTATGTCCATTTATACCATAGACAGACAGCCTTCTGTGGAATTACCAAATGTTCCCCATCTAAAAGATGCTGCAAAGTAATGAGGTTACTTGAAAGATGTATACCTACACAAAAAATGTTCTCTCCTTTTGATTTGGCTGTCCTACAAAGCACTTATATCAATTTATTCGTCCAAAGCGTGAGCAGGTTCGAACTCAACTGCGAAATCAGTAGATCTGCTCCGATTTTTCATAAATGTTCAAATCTACTGCACATTGCGATATATTGTTTATCTCCGCATCTATATAGATGTCTAATGCATTTTTAAGTGCTTGAACAACAGGTGTAGCAGTAGTGCCACTTGCTGCATTGTTTTCGTGCCCCACAACTATTAATGTTGCATGTTTGTGTGCCAAAGGACTTCGTTCAACCTACCTACCTTCTCGTTGGCGTTGGTATACAGTTGGTTGGTTCATAATATCCATGGAATTCAAAGTCAACACACAGAGGGCATCCTTGAAACGAGTGTAAGAAAACTCTTCTTCCACCTGTCTCTCTGTCTATGTTGACATTTTTGCCTCGACGAATGCATTAAAAATTCATTTCTTCTTGAATGGAGGGTCCTTAATCTAAGAACATACAAAAAATACAAGCAAAAGTCTAAAAAAAACAATTTTTTTTGCTGGTGCAGGTAGGTAGGTATAACGGTAATGCATTTACTTTCTTGCATACATTTGAATTTGAAGGTGATGCTAGTTCCAAATTACATGTGTCCTTTAATAGCTTTCTTCAAATGTACCTACATGGCCCACAGGTGTGCATACTAGTGTTCTTTGGATATCTCTTTCTCTTTCATAGATATATATGCATACATTTAGATACATTCAACCAAACATGACACACGAGTGAAAATTTACAGTCGTATCAGTTTTTATCCTTTTTGAATGTCTGATGGTTAGCTTGGCTTTTGTAGGCTGCCTTGGAAAAGATGTATGTAGGTACCTCTACCTACCTAGATATACATATCTCAAGTATATTTTTCTACATCCTCGAGGGTCTGCATTTTTCGTCTCCCATCGCAATGGTATTTTTGCATATTTGCATTTGCCATCAAGGAGAGCATCAGCAATGACGGTGAGGGTGACGGTTGCCTTTGAGTTGGATACAGAATTGAACCAACCTACTTTAACGGTGGCATGGCCCTCGAAAGCATCCTTGTTGTCGTTTTCGACGCTATGAAAGAATTTCATTCAAATGAAATATTTATTGGATTTTTGTCTGCATGTCTGTAAATGTAGAACCATCCGGAATCCGAATCATCTCTGCTCTTGGTTCTGGGCTGGGGCTGTCCTTTATTTATTTTTATTAATGATTTCTTCTTTTTTTTCTCCTTTTCCTATTCCAGGTTCTCATATAATATAAATGTCTGCTCTATACGTATATCTTATCTACTAAAAAATGCATCGTTGTGTGAGCTGTGAGTAGAAGAGGTATGATTTGATTTGGAGGAGTGCATGCATAGGATTTTCATTAAAAATATATTGTAAATATTGTGTCAAACTGTAAAACGTTGAGTTCTTGTCGGAATATACCTAAACATAAATAGTGTTTCAACTCTAGAAATAAATTAGACGACAGCTTGGATGTTTTCCTTTAAAATGGCTACCTTGCCTCTATCCACCTGGTGCGTAGAAGTTGAACTTAGATTTTTGAAATCAAACTGAATGAAGACAAAAAAATATGCTTTGATATTAAATTTAGAAAGGAAGGTGAAACGTGTTTCTTAGATTCTGAAAGAAAAACTTGGAGGGCAATCGAAAATGCAGATCTAAAATATTTTTTTTTTTTTTTTTATGTTAAAGTTTAATATTTAAATCCACTAAAGTTTGAAGTATGAATGAATGAGCTGGATGAGATGGCGCATTCTACAGCTCATCTTCCAAATTAGTTTCCTTAAGAAACTAGAGTACTTGGAGTTCTTTAAGAGAGGACAAGTAGAGTAGTGAGGATTTGAAGCAGGTCACACGAAAAAAAAAAAAAAAAACATCAAGCGCAAAGAAAATTAAATTTTTGTTTTAAAGCCCAGCAATGATAATGTGTACAAACCATGATACGTAGAACATTGAAGAAGGTACACATTTATACGGAAAGTGTTTTAAAAGTAAGTCTCAAGGATGAAATTTTGCATAAAAACATTTATGTATTTATGTTCCCTCCTTTCACTACGATATTTCGCAAAATCAAAATCTTGAATATCGAAATCTCGCATTTTATTAAAATCTCTAAGAATGAAATAACAATATAGAAGAAGAAATACGCGGGCGGCTTCTCAAATCCAACAGAGCCTACTATAGTCTGTCAAAGCTCTTCAAATCCAGAAATCTCACCATAACTTCAAAATTGCTGCTGTACAGGACCATGGTCCTGCCAGTACTCACATATGGATCCGAGACTTGGGTGCTTAGCAAAAGGCACTCCGACCTCTTAGCCACGTTCGAGAGAAAAGTCTTAAGGAGAATTGTTGGCCCCATATGTGAGGAAGGACGATTCCGGAGACGGTACAATCATGAATTGTACGCAATCTACCTTGAAGCAGATATCGTGACAAAAATTAAGCTCGGTAGACTCCGGTGGGCAGGGCACCTAGCTCGCATGAGCGAAGAGGAACCTGCTCGGAAAGTTCTTTGTGGTACATTCTATGGTAGACGACAGCGTGGTAGACCATGCTTGCGCTGGAGAGATGGCATAGACCAGGACGCCCGGAGCCTTGGGGTGCGCAACTGGATGGCGGCGGCTCGAGACCGGGATGGGTGGAGAGACTTGTTGAAGGAGGCCAGGACCGGACCCCGGTTGTCGAGCCGACGATGATGATGATGATGAAGAATGAAATCGCCCAAATTAATAATCCCGCTTTTCATAATCATGCAGTTACAAAATCCCGCTTTTAACAATCTCTCAAATATGTACCTCTCGCACCCAAGAATGTCGCAAATATCAACCGAAACCTGACAAATAAAAGTCTTTCCCTAACCAAAAGCAACGGAGAGTCGTTAGTGGGATGGGGACCCGAAAAGGCAGTTCAAATACTTGGAACTTGCGCAGCAGACTGTTTTTCAAGAAAATTAATGAATCCTAAAAGTGCAAGGGGTGAGGGGGGGGGGGGGGGGGCAAACAAAATATTTTGATAACATTTTTGAGGCGATGTTATATTTCACTGAAAATTGATTTAATTTTTTGTATGGTACTGACCTTTTTTCTTTTAATGGTTATATGTAATTATGCTCAAAAAGGTTGTATTTTTATTGTTTTGAAAACAGGAATCTAAAATAATTTTCAGGAGAAGACGAAGGAACATTGGGCAGTTCAATTCAATACCTGATTCACTCAAATGTTGTTCAATTGTTTCGTAAAACGTTTTGAAGGAATTCTCAGCATTCTCTCGATCTTCTTCATAATACTTGTTTAAGAAAATGATCTGATCCTTTACAATTAATAAATTTTGGTCAACTCCCTTTTAAATATTTGCGACTGGTTCAAGGATCGACGAGTAATGAGCCAGTATGAACAAGCAGATGGCAGACTAAAAAAGTCGAATTCGAACATAAGTAATAAAGTTGAAGAGCTCGTTGTTTTGTAAAACGGTTTCCCTCGTCCCCCAATTTTTGTAGTGCTTCCATTCCCACGGCTATGTTTTCCCTGAGTACTCGTAGACTTTTGTATTTTGCTGTCCATCTTGTTTCACAGAACAGGGGGATGCTCGGAATATTTTTTTTGCGCAAAGAACTATCCCGGAATAAAGCAATTATTTCTTTTATCGTCCCAACAGCATTTCTGATCACGGACACTTCGTTCACATCATTTATCACTAAATTTTATTTGTGTGCCATTGGATTTTGGTGTGTTGGCGCGTTTTGAATGTCCATAAATGGTAATTTCAACATTTAATAAATAAATTCATTCAAGTATGAATATAGTCCTTCGATTCACTTTGGAGGAAATGTTAAAAACCTTTACGCAACACCCACTTTTTCAAACCCTCTACGAAGTTTTTCTTATAACAGTAGAAACACTAAAGTCATTAAATAAAAATGTACCCGCAAATTGAGATTGTTTTCTTAAAAGGAAACAAGTCTCGAAAACACATTTTCAATTAATGTCTGGTCATTTAAAACTCCACCCAAGAGAGGAAGAATCCACGGTTGGGATAGTCTTCACTGCCATTGGGATTAAGACCAGAGCAGCGCAGCGGCTAAAAAATCCCGGAAATTTTTGTTAGAAAATTAATCACAGTCCGCACTGATGTAGAATTGTTCGCTGGAATTGTAGATGTCTTCAGGAAACACCAATTAATTCCAATTTCCTAGATCCTTAAGAATACCGACTGCGGTGTATGCCGTTGTCCCGTGAAACATTAAATAATCGATTAACAATTGATTGCAATTTCATGGTTCATTTCAGTTCGTATTGTGTGCTGGTGATGATCGATATAATGGAAGTTCTTTAAACTGCATCAAATTGTTTCACGTGTTCTTAGCTTTCTCTGGGTGAGTTCATTGTGTCCACCAGCAGTTCAACTATTTGCTCAGGTGAGGTAAGTTGTTGAACGGAACAGTATTATGTGTTCACTTTTACCATTTAAACAACAACGATGTATACTGACATATTAGTTTTCGATTGTGTAAAGCCACGAAAATTTGTTCAGAACTTGACTTCGCTCTGTTAAGCCTCTGTTTGAGAAGGGTGAGTTTAGGGGAAAGCAGATCACATACAACAAAATGTCAATCATTCATTTCCGTCCGTATCATAGCGTATTTATAGTTGGGACACACTTTTGAAGAAAACTGGGTAGAATGAGGACAAATATATCTAATTCAATCCCACCACACACACTCTATTCCAACGTCCCACATCACATATCAGTCTTGGAATTTTTCATCCCATATATTCCCAGAAACTTATTGTCGAATAACGATAACAATGTTTTGTGGATTTCAATGAGTCCCGTATAGAGAACGAGAGAAATATTGGATGTATGCCAAATTGCCTGAAGATTTTCCGTTCACAACTCTGTGGTTTTTTGCAACGAGACCGAGAATCGAGTGTAGCAATATCCTGAGGATGTAATTCCCTTTTGATTAAGGGAATTGTAGACGCCATTGCCGAACGATGAATGTGGAAAGAGCAATCCCATAATATGATGTTTCTTTGATTGGGCCTGAGCAAATAGGATATGGACTTATTACCGAATAAACTTTTTGGTAACTATCCAAAGGAGTGGTGCTATTAATAGCTAGAAGAGGGTTGTTACGATATTGCGATAGTTTGGCAGATGGTTCGATTGGTAAAAAAAATTATAGTTTTTAATTTATTGCGCAAAATGAAGATGGAATTTAGAAAGAAGAAAGGGTTGGTTTTTGAGGTAAGATTTTACAACCTTTGTAAATGAATTTGAAAATCATGGTTAAGTAATCGGTTTGAATAATGAGTGACACCATTTGGTTTTGTAACCATGTACTTCCATCTCTTAAAAAAAGGACTTGTCCGGCCTTTTTAAATATTGGACGTAGTATATAAAAGACTTCAATAAGATTTCTGAAACTTTTCAGGAATTATTTGAAAATACAGGAAGGAGTCTCAAAAAACAAGAATGAGGTTGAATAAATATGCACGACTGGAGCGCAAGTTTGCCAACGGTATTATAGCTTCACGTTGAAGATACCTGTTAATTGTTAATAATGTCATGAAATTATTAACGAGAAAATATTAAAAAAAATAAAATTGATTTTTTTATTTAAAAAGATTTAGCTTCCAACATTTTTAAATGAAGTATTGTTTTAACTATTTATAATTTCAAGAGTGCAAAATTATAACAATATCGGTTAAATTATTAAAAAGACATAGGCGAACAACAACTTTCAGCAAAAAAACCTGAAACACAGTTTTCTTCCGTTTTCTTACAATTTCTTTCATTATTCCTGGTGCGTAGTTTAGTCAAAATCGTAAGAGTTGTTTTTGAGATAATTTGAAAAAAATAAATAATTTTTGTGTAGCAGATACCCGTTATAGGTGAGCTAAAATAAAAATTCTAATTTCCCTTCTAGAATCACATAAAAATGCTTTGTACCAAATTTGTAGCAAATCGGTCAATCCATTAAGGCTCTAGCTTAAATTACAGTCGACGCAAGGACGCACAGGCACACTTTTTGGACTTCTCGATCATAGTAGTAATAATATTTTTGCTTGCCCATAGAGCATATTATTAAAAAAAAAATGTTTAACATGATACAAAAGTAAGAGGCAACTATACTACCCAACAAATTGGTTGATGTGAATCACATTCCCAGTGAGGTAGGTATAGGTCTTCATTATAAAAGTAAAACTATCTGCTCCTGAAAGACTAGACAAGATCAAGTCCTTTTGCGCTTTACGAGCTGGAACCGTTTCAACCCGAGACTCAGAGGCTGTAAATTGAAAAACTATGCAGCGTTCCTGCGGTTGTTCCAGTCAAAGAATTTCAACACAAAAACATAGTGTCCTTGCCAAATACAGGTAGCAATTTATTTGAGGTTTTCAGATTGAAAAAGTTTTTTTCTGCTCATCCTTGCACAGCACAAGGCTATTTGTTTTTTGTTTTCTGCGGTGAAAGAAGTCGGATGTATATATAGATACGAGTGCAAAGCCTTAGAGCTTAATGCCCACCACTGGAATTCAGATGCAGTAAATTTCAATGACTAGTGGTGGCACGGTTTGGCGGGCCTGGGCGCAGCAACAAAAACCAACGCACCATCCGGAAAAATTAAGCAATTTTTTACCTTAATTACAGAAGTTGGGTAACGAAGCGAGAATCCCTGTTTTTGTTGGGGCTTGTGGGTGAAAACAAAAAAAAAAAAATACTAAAGAAATACCGACACTGAAAAAAAGAAGCATTCTGCTATGCGGCAACCCATTACCCATTCTGTGTCCCATTTAACGAGTTGTATGTACCTAGGTACATAAGTTGTAGCTATTATGTTTACAAAAATAATCACCTAACGCGAAATATACCTTTGAGTTCCTAATTATTTTCTGAATTATAGTTGTTGGCTGCTACGATTTCATACTTTTCTGTTTAGGGCACTATTATCTATCTGATTTCAGTCAAAACAAAAAAAAAAAACGCACAAGACAAATAAAGGAACCGAATTCATTGTTACCGAACCGACATTGAATCTACTTATTCACATTCAGAGTAGAAAAATATAATGAGAAAAATAAAGAATGTTGGGAAACGTTGATTAATTAAAAATGTTTCCACCCAAACCGACGCGATTTTGACGCTGGCGACAAGGAAAATTCTTTAAACGAGTCATTAGGAAAATTTTAATTAGAGAGTCCTTCCGGCATTAAATAATATCTATAGATAGCTAGCTGGCTGTATTATGTACCGTATACGGATGGACGGTAGAAGTCAAAAGAATGAGCTTTAGATTCCTCTTGTTCTGATGGAAACAAGGATTGGTCGATGGTCGGCCAAATAGACTTCTTAGCTTCCTCTAATTTTTTTTTTCTCATATTCCTGAACTATCAGTGTTCCGTGTCCTTAGTCTAAAATATGGTTCGTTAACTTTACGTTTTTCAGTACCATATTGTGTTGGCCTCTGGGTATGGAGATGCTGCGGTCTACTTAAGCCGACTCCGACGTTTTGATCGATTGAGTTATTGCTTCAAGAAAAAAGAAAAGAGAATAGAATGGAATGTCTGTATCTATGAGCGGATGGACAAGATATAGCTTTGACAGTTGTTGTGGTCTTAATATTGAGCTCATTAAGAAATAATAAGAAGATCCGTCTTCCATAACTGGAGTGGTTGGAAAAATTAATTCAATTTGTTGCGTGACTGGGAGCTTAAGATAAAATGAAATTGAGAATTGCGTATTCAACTTTATCTAAAAAAATAAAAATGAGACATATTTATTTAAAAATATAAAACTTTGACACAAAATATGTATCTAAAATGAAATTGGGGTGAAGGCCGGAACCAGATAATATGTCTCGTGTGGTGTGTTGTGGAGATCGCTTAACAAACGAACAACGCGTTAAAATTATTAAAACTTACTACAAATGTGGTGATTCAAACGTAGCCACTTTTCACACATTACGCGATTATGGTCGTCATAATCGACTGACTACGCAAGGAATCGGTAAAATTGTGAAGAAATTTGGAGAGAGTGGAAACGTCGTAAGGCTTGTGCATCATCTTAATGCACGCTCAGTCGGAAATATTGCTGCTGCAAGTGCAAGTGTTGTTGATGATCCGAATTCATCAATTTCCCGGCGATCGCAGTAATTGAACGTGTTGTACACCTCACTATCGCGTATTTTGCATTTGGATTTCCATCTACATCCTTATAAAGTTGAAATTAAAAACCAACATTACTCAAGTTATGACCGAGATACCGCCTGAAATGTGCCAAAAAGTGGTTAACGAATCGCATACTGCGAATCATCCAGAGGTGGCCATTTGAATGATCAAACTTAATGGCAAAATCCAAACTTTATAATGAAATAAAATTTCAATCAGAAATGTATCGTTGTGTGTGTTTTATTTAGCTTTACTTTCGAAACCGAAAAATGAATGAGCATATATGTATGCGTAAAGCCATATTTGTATCGTGTGATGTGTTGTGTTGAAATCTATGAAATACATTGGAATGACAGCGATACACTACTCCCCAACACACCACACGAGAGTAGTGTGGTTCCCACTTAAGTCAACTACGCTTTTTCAGAGATTTCGCTACGTCAAAAAGTGAGCGAACGAATCGAAAATTTTTTTCTTTAGGATTTTGACAGCTTAAACTAATACATTTTCCTCAAGAAGCCTATTCATGTAACTCAGATTCTTGAGGTGTCCCAGCTCTCATTTTCTTGAACATATATGTGTATTAGTAAGTAAATTTTTATGACTTGTATGCCAATATACCTATAGGTGGTGACCATTCTTGTCAAAAAAAAAACAAATTATGTACTTTAGTATACATTATGTTAATAAACTGAAAAAATAGATATCATTTCTGACTACATATATTATGTGTAGATATGTTTACAATTTTACATAGCTATAATTAGGTATCTATGTAGGTACATATCTCCGAAAGCTTCCTTTATATTTGTTTCAACAGACAAAAATTCCAATTTGCATTAATGGATTAACATCGTTTGCCAAATCATTGAACAAAGACAAAAACCTAAATCATAGAAAGCAGAAAAATTACATGTATATAACGAGTTTGACAATATGAGCTAAGGCAAAATTTAAAATAAAAAAGTAATCAAAGAAATTATTCGCAGAATCCAGCTTCAGTTTCCCCATCCGGCCGTAATGGCATTTTTCACTGCCTCCAAAAGACAAGAGCTCATTTGTATCTTTCCTTACATGTCATTTGACTTTAGATAAATTTCTGGCAGAATGAATCATTTTTCAAGCTAATGACTCTTGTCTGTCTTCTGCCGCCGCCCGCCGCTATATCGCCGCTACCACCACATTCTTAAAAGTTAAACTTCAGACATTTTTTTTTTTTCGTTTTCAAGAACGGCAACATCCAAATTTTGGTATTTCGAAAATTGTATTCCTTCATATCGTCATGGCTTTTCCCAACATTTATCTTTGCTTGTATGAGCACATACATATGATTTCTGTCATCATCCTACACAATGAACTACAACAGCCTTGCTTGTTTAATACATAGCTATATCATTTTGTAGACACAAAACGATAAGAAACCCAGGATAGGCAACAAGAACAAAAAAAAACTCTGCAAATTGTCCCATTGTTGTGCGGCGATTAAGTCAGCGCTCGACTTGACAAAGAGATAAATCATTTTGGCCAGTTGCACTCTGACTCACTGGTATCGCAACGAAGATAGATACCGCACATACCACTATATAGGTAGATTAAATGAAATGGATTTTTAGAATAGTGGGTGGAGCCCGACGCTGTTTTAGGAATTTTCGAATTATGTATTACAGATGTAAGATTGATATATGTACTTAGGTAATTCAGATTACGTGAACTTCTAAAAACATTTCAAATTCGATTGCTGCGATGAAAATGGCACAAAATTGTATCATCTTTGTCGCTTTTTCAGAGCAATCAAACGACGAACATCTAAGAAACTGTCTCACAGGATTCATCAGCAGAGAACTGAGAAAAAACTACTTTTATTTTTATACTAAAAACAATGGCTACAAAAATAAGACGATTTAGTTCGATGTTAAAGCATTCCAAGTATGATGCTAGGTTAAAGAGATGATTTACCAAATTTTTAGCGAGTAGGCATCATATTAATTATTTAACATAATATTAAAGTTAAAGTCAGCAAATTAATCATACTTACTCAATTGTCACTTTGACAATACCAAATGTGAAAAGGTATGTGTTTGCCTACTTTTTTGCACGCACTGTCAACTGTCACTATTTTAGGCGTTTTCAGCTGGAATACAAATTAAAAAATCCGATATTTATGTGACCGTTCTCCATTTAGCTTTCATCTCGGTTTATCAAAACCCTTTTTTCAGTTGAGCAAGGTGGTCCCTTTCCCATATCTATAGTATATTTTTACAGAAATTTATTTAAAATCCACTTATAAAACTTACTGCTCCGATTAATTTTATTAAAAATTTAAATATTGAGATAACTCTGACTAAAACTTCCACTGTGCTAATTATGTGACCAAGCCCAAACAATGATATTACACAAACTGTCTTTTAACTCAAATATTGTTAGAAAATATATGCACGACTGGGTTCCACGAACTTGCTCTTACATATGTGCGGAGTCTTTATTTTATCCATTTGCCAAAACTTAGTTTAGTTGCAGGTGGTATTATGTGAGTATACAAAAATTAACAATATAGCCCAATGTTGCACATGCACATATTCAATATGCACGAAAGGAAATTATATTGTTTAAACTGGTAAATTGTTTTAAATCAACAAAATTAGAAAGAAATTTATTAAAATACTTTGAATCTGTTTTATCCCAACGCGGTGTTAGCCATCTGATTTCTTATATAAATCTTAAATTATGAGAAAAAAAATTTGAAAATAGTAGGAGTGGTTTTAAAAATAATTAATTTTTTTATAAAATTTCGTAAACATTTTGAGAGTAAAAACTGAACTTCACAAAAAAATCTGCTACCCGTTTTCGAAATATCGAATTTTCAAAAAAATATTTCGAATTTTTTTTTCAAAAATCCAAAAATATTTTTTTTAGAAAATTTTGATAACCACTTTTATTTATATTTGTTATAAAATTCTTTATAAAAAGTCAAGTTTTATTCTGTTGATCAGATATTGAGATAGTCCAAAATCAAAGAAACCGTTCTATGAGAGGTACTGTTAATAAACGTAAAATATAAACTTTAAAAATGGTAGATCGTACTAATTTTAGAACACACAAAAATTTTTATCAAAATCGTAGGAGTAGTTTTTGAGAAAAAATATTTCTCTTAACAGTTTTTAAACATTTGTATGGGAGTCACCTTTATTTTTAGGTATTAGAATAATTTTCGTCAAAAATATTCTAGATAAAGTTAAAAAAAACTGCTTTTTACCAAGTTTAATAAAAATCAACAGAGTCGTTTTTGAAATATTGAGTTTTCAACAAAAAAAAAAATCAAACTTTTTTTAAAAATTCAAAAAAAAATTTTTGAAAATTTTGGTAAGCAATATTATTTAGAATGTGTCAATAATTCTTCTTATAAAATTGATCAGAATCAGTTGAACCGTTTTTGAGAAAAGCGAAAATCAAAAAAATGGTTCTTTGGGAGGAACCATTAATAACCATTTTTCGGAACCATTTTGTTTATTAAACGGCAACTTATTACTATTTAAATTTATTGAGTTCTTAAAAAAAAAATCTGTCGGGCCGATTTTGAGAAAAATTAGTTTTTCCTTTTTGGCGAAGAAATTTTGTATGACAGCTACTGTTAGTTTTAGTACTAAAAAAAAGAGAAAAACAAGGGTGGGAGGAATGTCCAAAAAACGCTAGGTACCAAGTTTAAAGAAAATCGACCCATCCATATAGCCTGTAGTCGAACAGACAGACAGACAGACAGACCAGATGGACGTTTTTGCGAGGCCCACTTTTTTCGTCTTTGCTATCATCGTAATGTCAAGTTTGATCAAAATCTCGAGTTCGATTTTTTGTACAAATTCATAAGTTGCCATTATCTATATTCGCAAGTAAAAATTGTTTAAAATTAAGAACATTTTATAGTAAAGAGCTTTAAAGTTAGAAAATTGTTAAGTAGGAAATGCTAATTGCTTATCCTTAACATCAGGCTTTTTAAAATTTTGCGCGAATCTAAATGGAGTTTTTAAAATACCTTGGTAATGTACATTTGTATACATAAAATTTGAAGATTATTTTACTGTAAAATTCCAATAAAGTGTAGAAATTCTAAAATTTAACTTTGAAACCTAGAATTTTTCAGCAACACTGGTAAAAGTGCACCGTGTTTTTTTCTCACAATACTTTTTTCTGTACCTTTGGGTGGCCCGCCGCTAACCAAATGCATGGTGGTTAAACATTTCCACTAGAATTTCCACTTTTCGGGTGACAAATGCATTTTTTGTAGAGCATGCAAATTCCTGTTATTAAGGTGTCCAACAATTTCTTCCAAATTCAAATGTTAACCATTTCAAAAATTTCAAAAATATTCTCAATTTATAAGAAAATACAAAGGATTAAAAAGAAAATTTGATTTTTATCCACCCTGTAGGCAACATACATCACGTCTGGCCTGAATATAGAGAAGATGTAACCTATTCGACCACTTTATTAGGTATAGAATTTTATAGATTGTAAAAATACCGACAGATCAAAATGTCGACTCTTATAAAGTCGATTTTGAAAATATATTCTTGCAAAAAAAATATACAAAGGACAAGACGATAATCAACGTGCCATTATAATTAATTTATCATGTTATACGAAAATGCTCGGATCTTCTTTCACGTGTACGAATTTCATATTTTTATTGGCAAGGGGTTGATGGTCGAAAATTCGAATTTAAAACTTTTTAAAACCAAAACCATAATTAGAACATATGTACAAATAAAACCCAAACATTTAACCTTATAGACTTTTAAGCTTAGGTACCTAAACAATTCTTTAAAGCACGCGTAACGTATAAACCACAAAGTTAGCCGGCAAAGAATACGGCACACACACATATTAACAGACACAATTGTTTTCTTTTTAATCGTCATCTCATCACGACTTAAAAATCCATACCTTGAGGACTTCATACATATCGTTTTCATATTTCATTCATCTGTCATCTTCTACCAGCACAGCGTTGACAAATAAAAAGAGCACCAAAACGAAGCAAGAATTTATTCATTTCCATAAGAAGGATAACTGTAATTGAAAATAGGTACCGTGGATATAATTCATTCATTTTTCATTGTTTCATCTATTTACACATCTTTTTTCCCTCAGTTCGAATCGAAAATTCTTCCTGAAGTTTCTCACTTGAACGAAGGACGCGGCGGGCGCGCGGCCGGTGGCGTGCGTAGCGTTGTTTTTGTTCTCATCATAATGGTGGCCGTCGCCGATGTGGGAGCGCTCGCTCTGTGTAGTTTATATAAAGCAGGACAACCTCATCCCAAACTCGAGCAGTTAAAAGGACATTTTTAATTAAATTGAATTTCCGCATGACAAAATCTTACGAACTTTGTCGGACCATCACACTCCAGCATTTTTATATTTTTTTTTTTTATTATATTTGTCACTTAATCCTGGCATCATTCCATTATTGCGAAAAAGTAATCCCTAACTGGACGATGGCGATGGTGCTGTTGGGAGTCTGATATCATTTTCCTGCACACAAACTGAGTTATACCTATTTAAAGTTCATTCTATTCATGAAAAAAAGGGGAATAAATCTCATTCGAGAGTTCTAGAGTAGATCAAAATTAGTTTAAAGGTTCATGTGGCACGAATTATAGAAAGAAATATGAAATAGTAATGCGATCCCGAAAAATTATTATAGAACAGTATAATTGACAACTCGGTGTTATCAAATATTCATAACTGGTGCAATGCCCAAAAATGGAAAAATCCGGAAAGAATGACAAAAAAGGAAAGAGGAGAGCGACCCTGTTAAATATGTGGAACATAAAGTTGTTTTATTGAAATCTTCATCATTGAATAAATATTTTTAAAGCGCTGAGGTTTGTGCCATTTATTTGGTTCAAGTTGTGTCGATTTTGGTTTACCGAGTGTCAATAAGTGCACTGAATTTGTCGTCTGACTGTTGCAGTTTGCCGCACCTACCAACATACTTTTAATTTGGGCTAAATTTACCATGGGGGAAATTGTCTTTTGGTACGGTGCTTCGAGCAAGGTAAAAGAAGACAGGTTTTTGACATATGAAATAGTGGCGCAAAATCTTAGACGATTCAAAACGATGTTAAAGCATTTTTAATATTTAATATGATCACATAGAGGTTGAAAAGATGTAGTAGTCGGTGGTATTAGCCGGCGGCGTAATGGTTAGTCTGGGTTCGATTCCCAGCCTCGTTCACCTAGATACAATAAAAACTGGCTACTAACTCTTGCGCGGAAGTGATAAATCCTCCAATAGAATCTCTTGTGATGAATAAGCGCCTCTGAACTTAGCCGTTCAGATTCGGCAGAAAATTGCAGGTCCCCCCTGGCACCGAGCCGTCGCGTCACGCCAGCAAATTTAAAAAAAATTTTAGGTTGAAAAGGGGATTTTCTAAATCTAAAACGAGTAAGTATCCAACTATTTTTTATTTACCTACATTTTATTAAAAATAAAATCACATTTTAGCAAAGATAAAATAAACTTCAAAAAGAAGAAAGATTTTTCCTATTTTCAAAATGTGGGCTATTTAATGACGTACCTATACAAATAAGTCCTTGAGTAAGACCTTCTGGAAACAAAGCGTTACATCGTAGACGAAGCACTTAGCTATTTTAATCAAATTCACACGTTTTTGATTTATAATCAACACTTCATCCAAATGTTCTGTAAATATGCATACATGCTTCAAACTGTATCTACGTCTGGAGACTGATAATGCTATACACTCGGTTAATTCCAGCTTGTCTGCTGCAATAAATACGTGAATCTATTCACATTGACACAAAAGCCTGCACACAAAGCTTCAAACAAGCGTAGTACGCCTCTATGACGAGACGCTTTGTGTGAAGAAGCCCTAGAATAAACGTTCAAAGAATTCCTATAAATAACAAACCATTAAGCCCATTTGCTGAAACAAAACTAAAATATTTACATAAGTTCAAGTTTATGATGAGGAAAAAGTAGATTATAAGCTCTTATATTCAACTAAAAAATATTTAAGTTTGGTTTCAGCAAATGGGCCTTAATGATTTCTTTTTCATTTTATGTTTACCTGTTAAAAATGTCTCATAGTCTCAAATAGTTGTTTGAGGATTTTGATTGTACATTGAACAAAGCAGAAGCAACTTTTATTGTCTTTTTTAATTGATAATCTTTAAAAAAAAATCAAATCCAATAATCCACGTAAGCAGATATACGAAAGGTAAAATTTGTGATTAACAGTCCGTGTTGGGGAAAGTTTTTTTTGTACTTGTACACAATTGGTCTTGTGACATTCACCATATATCTACACGAACATATGAATGCAAACCAAATTTAACCTCAATAATGGAAATTACTTATCATTATTAATTATGTTAATGATGCAAATTCGTTTACTTATGAAATCCAACCACACGGTGTTCGAAACAAGGAGCAGCACTGGGATACATAATAAAGAATGCGAATCGATGGTGCGAGAAAGCGGGGGTAGCAAACGATGCGATGGATGGTGGGAAATGGAGAGTTTCGAGTTTTTATTCACAATTATCCATTATGCTGATAGCGTGCGTACACTAATTAATGAGTTAATTAAAGGTCTTTGTTTTTTACTTGATGCGATAATCCTGGGATTTGTCAATATGTCATATTTTGGTGCTGTATAGTGTACATTGTAGGAACAATAATGATTCAACAAAAAAACGTTGGAATCCCGTTTTTGTATTCAAAATTTAAGCTTTCATATCCATACTCAGCTAACCGAAGCTAATAATAAGTTGGGAGCGGTCGAGGTTGTCATTTAAGCAATTTCGTCTCAGAAGTGGAATACCTACCTACCTACGTCTTTTACTTCATTTGTAGGTAAGTTGAACAAAGAACTGCATTCAATCCCGTCTTTTTATTATTTTTCATTTTCTTTGAAGATTAGATTTTTTGTTTACTTATATATTTTTCCTGTAAAACAGAATTACGCGGAAGTTTACTTGCTGTTGGTTCTTTGAACGATCAACAAAGGGTGTTCTTTGGTGCAGACAAATAACGTCAATACAGATAATAGATAGAGGTGTACCAAGTGTTAAGGGATGGCGGATAACAGAAACCATAAGCTAGTATACTATCCCTGAAGGTATAACTCATGGTGTAGCTCCGATGTCGGAAGACGTTGGCGTTGATGCTGAGGATGCGCTGCACCTGTATCAATATCTCAAGGGAAATAAATACCTATACGATTGTGATTTTATCGTCGTCATTGTTTACTGATGAGCGGTTTATTTGCTTTGATATTCGATACATTTTTTGATGATGAAAGTGAAGGATACAAATTATGTTAGATGATAAAAAAAATTATTTATTTTATAAGCAAATTATACTGGATTATAAAGGGTCTGCCATCTAACGTTTTTTTTCAACTAGTGCTTATTTCTTGAATGGTAACACTTAGCTCATGTCTGATTTGAAATATAATTAGTTTTATCCTTCCGCTAAACGAATATGGTTGTATATACGCTTCGCTAAATGGGCCTGCAATCGACTTAGAGAAGACGCCGATTTTGCCAAAAAAATCTTCTTTTCAGATGAAGCTCATTTTGATCTTGACGGGTAGTAAAAAAGCAAAATTGTCGCATTTGGGGCACAGAAAACCCGCACGCATACATTGAAAAGCCGATACACCCAAAACAAGTGACTATTTGGTGCGGATTTTGGTCCAGAGGCATAATTGGGCCATTTTTCGAAAATGAGCAAGGAGTGGCCGTTACAGTCAACGGCGGCGATCGTTATCGGGCCATGTTGAACGAATTTTTGTTCACAAAAATTTAAGAGGAGGATATTGACAATGTTTGGTTTCAACAGGACGGCGCTACTTGCCACACAGCCGAAGCTACACTCGATGTTTTGCGCCATTTTCAAAAAGTTATTTGGCGGACCCTTTATCTAAAGGCAAGGGTTGTATCCTTTGTATCGATATTCAAATATTTTTAACTTTAAAAATTCATTTGAAGTAATGGGCTCATGACAGCCTTTATGTTTGCTGTTTAATAAAATTCACGACTGTGATGTTGATCGTTAATGGTGGTATACCTACATGCTTGTTCTTGTTATATAGCCTTTAAGCCATAAAAATTGGTACAGATATAAAGACGAAACAAGTATTTACTTTGTCCACATAATTTCAGAAAATATTAAACTGATGTCCTAGAATTATTTTTTTTACAATTTTTGTTATTTCCGTAAGAATGTTTAAGAATATTTTTCGTTTACCTATTCAATTTGTTTGCTAAATAAGATTATTATTATTTAATTGTTTGTCCACTTTTTTTTATAACTTTATTTATTTTTATGCTTTATAACCACTGTTAAATATTTTCGAAAAATGGCTATTTTAGAAAGTCAAAAGTACTACAAATATGTTGAGCCCGAAATCTTCTATGAATTGTACATACAAGCTGAGAAATAAATTTATATGTACCTACATTTTAAAATTATCAACTTTTAATGTGTTGAACGTCATCGTGGCTACGTTTTAGGAACGACTTGGATCCTTTTGCCCGTACGTCTCATATCTCTATAACGTTCTCATTTGGCTGAAATTTTGTCATCATAGGACGAATTGTCGCAGCTGTTGGAACATTTGACTTCGAAAATATCTATAAACTTAATAACAAAAAAGTAATGATTTGTTTTCATATACAAAAAAGGGACTTTTGGCCCACCATGTATTAAGTTAAACAAATTATTCTTAAAACTTTGCGAAGTAATACGAGCACGGATTAATAAAGTGTAATATACATAATAGTCTTAAGCAAAGACACGTAATTGACCTGGTATATAATTCCAACGCTTCTTCCATTTTACAATTTATTATAAAAAATGTGATCAGGCTAACTTAAACAAACAATAACTTAAACTATTCAATAAACGTTTTTGAAATTTGATATAATGAATGTAGATATCTATACTTAGTGCTCTTTAACTTCAATATTAAAAATATTTGCAACCTTAGCTTGAAGGAAACTTAAATTTAAAATTTTTCTTTATTAGATAATTTGGCTTGGAATCTAACTCATAGGGTTTTTTTCAATTGCAGTCTCACATTTTCTTTATAAAAAGCAAAGTGTTTGCTATTCGAGTGAGAAAAGGAACCAAGTGTTTAAGATGTTTGTATAGCCAATATTTTAAGACTTCAAGTTCAAATGGCATCTCATTAATCTTGCTTGTAAAAAGAAAAAAAAAATGGTAATTGTCTACAATTTCCATTTCTACATTTTGAGCACTCTTTAGCTATTACAAACGTTGCTAAGGAACGTGAGAACAAATACGGTACTTATAGCTACAAATACTTTTTTCCAAATTTAAATATATTTTACACATTTGAAACACTTATATGAAAATATTTGTCTGCATTTTTCCATATTGAAATAGGTGTAGGACTGTAGGTACCTACTACTTATTTGTGTATTTTAAATAAAAACAAAAAAGTCTTCCTTTTTCATGTATAAAGTGAATTAGCCTCAATTCATTGTTCTTTTTAATGTGCATATGATTTTACCCACCTCCAACGAGATAATCCTTTCCCCCAACATAATGGCTACAAAAATGTACAAAAATAACTATCTTTCTGAATCCAATGTTAACTTACCCCCCCCCCCCACACAAACACCTGTGACATCCAACAACATTTATTCGTACTAATAATAATTTGTACAGGCACCCCCCTACTTTATGCGATCCTTTACAAGGACAACCGAATCATTAAAAGGTGAATTTGACCAGGAGTTATTAAATTAAAAAAAAAATTATAAAAGTTAGAGAAGTTTTAATTTGTTGTTGTTGTATGGTATCTTAATTATGCTCCAGACCTCTTTTGGTGACAAAAGTTAGAAAAAACTTTATTTTTAAAGCAACCCAAATGACATGATGAAATGTGAAAATATATTTTTTGGATGTTTATCCTGCATTCAAGTTCGATCGGCTGGACGGATTCTAGTCAAATTTGACATAGAAATTGATTATGTAGTGGAATAGTGGACCAGGTAAATAGCTATTGTTATCTTAAAGTAGGTAGCAGCCGATACCAATATAGAGTAGCAGCCGATAACAATATAGAAGAAGAAATACGCGGGCGGCTTCTTAAATCCAACAGAGCCTACTATAGTCTGTCAAAGCTCTTCAAATCCAGAAATCTCACCATAACTTCAAAACTGCTGCTGTACAGGACCATGGTCCTGCCAGTACTCACATATGGATCCGAGACTTGGAAAAGGTACTCCGACCTCTTAGCCGCGTTCGAGAGAAAAGTCTTAAGGAGAATTGTTGGCCCCATATGTGAGGAAGGACGATTCCGGAGACGGTACAATCATGAATTGTACGCAATCTACCTTGAAGCAGATATCGTGACAAAAATTAAGCTCGGTAGACTCCGGTGGGTAGGGCACCTAGCTCGCATGAGCGAAGAGGAACCTGCTCGGAAAGTTCTTTGTGATACATTCTATGGTAGACGACAGCGTGGTAGACCATGCTTGCGCTGGAGAGATGGCGTAGACCAGGACGCCCGGAGCCTTGGGGTGCGCAACTGGATGGCGGTGGCTCGAGACCGGGATGGGTGGAGAGACTTGTTGAAGCAGGCCAGGACCGGACCCCGGTTGTCGAGCCGACGATGATGATGATGATCTAAAAGTAGTGGGTAGATAGGGTCTCAAGTATTAAAGACTTAGGTGTTTTTCTTGATTCCCTTTTTTCTTTTAAAAGTAATTTCGATTATTTGGTCCCTAAGGCCAACTCGTTAGTTGGTTTCATAAAACGAAATGCAAAATACTTTACAGATCCCTTCGTATTATTATCCTTGTTTATATCACTTGTCAGATCACTTTTGGAAAACGCAGATGTTATTTAGAGTCCCGCATATAAAGTCCATTCCGATCGGATTGAAAAAATTCAAAGACGATTCACGAAATATATATTTAAAAAATTGGGTTGGGACTTCGGTCCTGGATATGAGGCTAGATGCCAATTGCTCGGAATAAAGTCTTTACATTCAAGAAGAAAAATTCAAAATGTAATGCTGATTAGAGACTTACTATGCTATCATATTAAATATCCATCGCTTCTTGCTTTAATACCTATCTATGTTCCCGCTAGGTCTAAGAGAGCTATAGTATTCTTATTTCAAAGAACTCATATGACAAATTATGGTTGTAATGAAACTCTATCAAGGTCCATTGGATATTTCAATGAAGTCTCTACGAACATTGATTTTCATAATATTAATCGTAATAAATTTAAAATTGAAGTATTGTATTTATTCAATTTTTAATTTGTCTCTTGGAGTGCTTATATCTGTTAGCTGTTATATATATACTGCTTGTAAATAGATTAAATAAATAAATAAATAAATAAAAAAGTAGGTGTGTTTTAAAAACAAAATGGATTTAGGTTTTATGTCCCACTAAAATGGGACAAAAGGCATTTTGGGACTTTTAACCCATGGGGACTCATGACCTTATACATCCAAAACATTTATGTTTAAAAAACACCTACGTAATTCACTGACTTTCCTTTAAAATGTCTTTCCTTTTCTTCTATTCCTTCTTACAATTGCGTTTAAACGACTTAAGGTCATACAGGCACTTCAGTTAAAATTATTATAAGGACGAGGACATAATATACAAATGTCCTGATGGATTTAATTGAATTAAATGTTTTTGGCTCAGAACTAATTAAAACTGTGAAATTCACCTTAAACACCAGTATGCAGCTAAGGAGACAAACATATTATTTGGCATTCAGGCAAGGTAAGACTGTTGGTGGTACGTTTGCTTGTGTCGTTTAAATTTACTAAAAGCCAAGAAACCAAGTACAACGGAATAAGCTACACTGTGTGTGTCAATACAAAAAGCAGGCGGTGCAGGCAAACTTTAAGCTGTTGCCATCATGTCTGGCGTAATTTCAGAGATTTCATTATGGCCAGGGTTCGCCGAAGGTGTGCATTTAGAGTGACATTAAGAAAGCTAAGAAGCGATGGTAGGTATATAGTCTAGTGGGAGTATAAATGGCA
This sequence comes from Leucozona laternaria, assembly GCA_932273885.2. NCBI lineage: Eukaryota > Metazoa > Arthropoda > Insecta > Diptera > Syrphidae > Leucozona > Leucozona laternaria. Next base: position 114,207,891 of record OW026368.1, on the reverse strand, counting down.
AACGAAAGGACTTCTACAACGACCGGCGTACGGCACGATAGAAGCTATATACGTTTGGATTTGTTAGAGTATTATATGGAGTTGTATTAGTTCAGAAGTTAAAAATAATGTTGAATATTCGCATGCAATGGCAATGGCTACACAACAAATCCTTTTTCGCAGCTGAACTAAGAAGGAGAGTTTATTTGATAACGACAAAGAGTTACAAGAAGTATATGTTGCTATGGGGGTTAGTCGACAAGGACTTACCTCAAAAATATATTTATAGAGCGGTATAACAGAGGAGCAGGCGGTATAAAAGTTTATTCCAGATCCCAAGCTCAGGCCCAACTGTTGAGATAAATCTCCTGTTTTATGATCCGGAACGACACAAATCTTCCCAAAGAGCTCTAAAGAGACTCGACAAAAATTTATGTCGTTTCAGACTGAGCTTTCTTCTTTTTTTTTGTTTCTTTTGTGTCTTTTATCCTTTTTAGGTATGTTCAAGGACTCTCGAGGGTTCGTGGAAGTGCGGAAACATAAAAAAAACTCCACAGCGTGTTTTTTCTTCAATTTGTTTTTTTTTTCGAAGCAAACTGGAACTGGAATGCAATTCAAGTAGCCCCTATTAACTCTGGCAACACCGAAATTTGTAGAAATCATAAATCCTTTGAAATTCTAACAAAAATTTAATTTTTCAAAAGTTATAAATGTGGAGAGGCTATGATGGCACAGAAATCGAGTGAATTGACATTTTATTCAAACGAAGCCAATTTTGAAGTGACTGTCAGATGTAGAATGTTTGCTATATGACACAATTTACCAACACAATATCCAGACTGAAGAGTCCTCAAATGAATAATATCGGTTTTGAAAATTGGGGGCGTACTGCAAATATATACCAATTATTTCCAGCTGAATCTCTTAATATGGGTTTAAGTCACGTACAAATGAAAATTATTGGTTTTTAGGACAATTCCATTTATATTATGTAAGTTTCGAGAATCAAATTATGAATATCTGTGATTTGATTTAATTTTTAGGCACGCACACAACAAACGCGTGATGGTTATGTGGATATCCGATTGTGTCCCCTTACCCACAGACTACTCAACTCCTACTTTCAACCCAAAGTTGTCGTTCACAAAAGCAAGTACTCCTTTCAACGAGAAAGTACCTACCACATGAGCTTCCAGATATAAGCTAAGGGTATTGTTCGACACTTACAGCTAGGGAGAAATTTGTACTAATTATAAACAGGGTCAAGCTCTTGTACCGAAGGTGGGTGTTCACAAGGTTAGGAATCCCGCAGCGAATCTGCTGAGATGCGGAAGGATTTTGTTTCCTGTAGAAGTTTTAGTGTTATATACCTACCTGTACTGCAGCTTTGGGGCAAATATATTATAGGCATTATACAAAACCTTAGTGCATTTTAAGTAAAAATCAAATTTTCACAAAAATAAATCTTGTCATATTCACATCATTTATGATAACCCTTTGAGGCACGTGTCTGCTGCGGGAATCAATTTTACTCATTCATGGCGGTTCAATAGCTTTGTGGGTCAAGGTGTAAATATTATAGAAGAGCTAAATAATTTCCCCTCTAATAATCCAAATATGGTTGATTTATTGACGGGCGTCTGAGGGCGATAATAAATTTTAAATTCAAAATCAGAGCACGCCTCTTTGACAATTTCGTCCGGTTTTATGCTTTCCACCTTATGCACCATAGAGATACATAGCACATCCCCTATCTTTCGCAAATCAATATAAGGACAACATCTGTGTAATTATAAAGCTTGATGTAGAATTTATTGGTTTTCTCACTTCAGGCAAGTTGTGGGCGGATGACTATACCTTTCTCATTTTGTGTAGCCCTTATCTTATCCAACAAATCATCAAAAAGATTTATACAATCCAAAACGAAAGGATGATTCTGAAGCCACACAAATAGTAGGTATTTATAATAATATGGTCTATATAAATGGACTTCCATAAGGGTTTACAATGTCCTAAACTTATGCAATTTAAATAAAGACATTCTGGCACAGAGTATTCTGTTCTAATATTGTTGTTTGCCGATTTAACTAAGAGGAACAAATATTATAAAAATGATGTAATAGTCACTTTGACTCGAATTGAAGGATGGTAGGAACAAAATGACAAGATGACCTACTTAAAACCTGTATGACACACTTGATCATTTTCGCAGTCACTATAAATTGGTTATGATATTCTTTGCGAAACTATACCAAAATAACATGCTTTTTCGTCTTGTCATCCTTTTATTCAAACCAAAATTTCAAAGAATTTATTTTGTCAGGAATTCCATTTTTTTTTCTTACTTCCTCAGGTCTTTCCGTTTCCATAGCTTGTCACTAACTTCTTGCCACTTTCGTCTTTGCATTTCGTGAAGCACGTGAATAATGTGAAAAGGCGAAAAGAAAGTAGGTATGTATGTAATGTCAAGACATCAAAGGCAAAATGAAATTCTTTTAAAGAAACGTTCATACCTATATAGACTTAGTGTTGGTATAATGTTTTGGTATATTGTATCATCATCATCATCAAGCTAGTATGAAGCATGAAGCAATCAATCTTGCCTGATTGACGGTATCAATTTCCATTTATTATGACAATTTAATTGAAAAAAAAAATAAAGCCTTTTCATCACATCAACAGCTGCAGACGGGCTTTTTTCGTGCAAAAAACTGTATATACTGTATAAGTGAATTTATTAAATCGATTATTGAATTAAGATACAAAATCAATCCCAAAGTGTATACATATACGAAATTGATAATTTTTGGTACCTAATGTTAGATCTAAAATAAGCGATGTTGAACTATTAATCCAGTTAAAGAGGTTGAAACTTTGCCAAAATAAGAATATTTTTTTATTTATCCGGTATTTTATCATATTACAACTATTTTGATATTCAAGCAGGCTAAATTTTTAAAACAGATAAACATATCTCAACAATGTCAGAGATTTGAAGGCAATTTCCCAGAAAAGTTTCGCTGTCAAAAATCTAAGACTGAAGTTTCTGAATTCAACTTGCTCAGAAATTTTCTGTCGCAGATCGCAGAATAGTTAAGTTAAAAGAGATGGAAAGTGCTTTTAACTTATTGCAGTTTAGAAATAAAACAAGATGTTTTTTTTTGTTGGAGATTTGACTTACATATTCCTACCCATAGACAAATATTAAAAAAAAAATAATTTATATACATACAAACATAGGCAGGTACCTACCAAAAAAAAAATGCTCCGTTTACTTTTATTCACCACTGTGTTCCTAGGATTAGCTTTAAAACAGAAACTTGCATTTTTTCAATTCTATAAAATAAATATAAGTACCTATAGTAAGTAACTAAATATATTACTCATTAGAAGTTCAGTAGACAATTATGAAACACCCTACAGTACAGTATTGTTTATAAAATTGACCAACAGGATTTAAAATTAAAATCAGAAAAAATGAGTTATGATTATTGCAACAAAAATATCAATACCGTCTTAATCCTTGAAAAGATATGAAAAATTTCAAACATCGTTAGAGCGGTTTTATTACAAAATAATTTGGTATAGGTACATAAATACCTATTCATTTTAATTAACATTTTTTAAAAATAAAATTCGTACACCAATTTTAATTAAAAATAATTCGCTGACCAGTTTTAAAGAATGTTTTTAAAAAATATTATCTGAAGAATAAGATAGATTATTTTATTCATTCAAAAGTTTTTTTCTATAAAGTATTTTTTTAAAAATGAGGCCATGGCAATCCTGCTGTCTGACTAATATGACATTTCATATGAATTAGAAACAAAATTATAAAGAAAAAATATACATGATGCACGACTACGAATTTTAAATATATAAAGGGTCCGCCAAATAACTTCTTTTTTTTTTTTGAAAATGGCGCAAAACATCGAGTGTAGGTTCGACTGTTTGGCACGTAGCGCCGTCCTGTTTAAACCAAATGTTGCTAATATCATCCTCTTCAATTTTTGTGAGCAAAAATTCGTTCAACATGGCCCGATAACGATCGCCATTGACTGTAACGGCCACTCCTTGCTCATTTTCGAAAAATGGCCCAATTATGCCTCTGGACCAAAATCCGCACCAAACAGTGACTCGTTTTGGGTGTATCGGCTTTTCAATGTATGCGTGCGAGTTTTCTGTGCCCCAAATGCGACAATTTTGCTTGTTTACTACCCGCCAAGAGCAAAATGAGCTTCATCTGAAAAGATGATTTTTTTTGGCAAAATCGGCATCTTCTCTCAGTCGATCGCAGGCCCACTTAGCGAAGCGTATACACAACCATATTCGTTCAGCGGAAGGATAAAACTAATTATCTGTCAAATCAGACATGGGCTAAGTGTTACCATTCACGAAATGAGCACTAGTCGAAAAAAAACGTTAGATGGCGGACCCTTTATTTTTATTAATGTGAAGTAAAAAATTGAATTTTACAAACAAATCGTTCACGCGTTTTCGAAATATCGAATTTTTATTATTTTCCATTTCTTTTACAAATCAAAAATAACAAATAATGAGATAGTGGAAAATCAAAAAAAAAAACTTTTACTGTTAATAATAATTAGCCAAATGTAAAATTTAATAAATTTAGTAACAAATAATGAGGAGTCGTTTTTGAGCCAAATAAGATTTTCCTTAATGGTTCTTAAATATTTGGTAATAGATAATTTTTGCTTAAAATCTTCTAGGTATTGTCAAAAAAACTGATTTTGGCTAATAAGAAACCATCGACTTGGATTTTTTGAAATATTGAGTTTTCAAAAAAAAATTTCAAACTTTGTTTTAAAATCCTAAAAATATTTGTTTATTCTTCATAAAAAAATGATCAGAATCAGATGAACAGTTTTCGACAATAGCAAAAATCAATTGGCAATATTAATACAGAAATATAAACGAAAAATTTCCTGTAAAATTGGACAGACACTGAAGAAGTGATAAACATCTCCCATATACTTAATCTTCTGCACAACCTCAATACGTTCGATATTGAGGGACCATTTGTACTATTAATTGATGTTTAACTGAGTATTGAAAAATTAGCCCAAGCCAATTTAATTTCTGAAACACGTAAATCGTAACTGTTGTACAAAATTCGGAAATAAAGTTTTTCATAATTTTGTGCATTTTAAAATTTTTCCCACATGCAAAAAACTTTGTATGCATATATCAAAATACAATTTGCAACGATGCCATTTTTGTTATCATACATAGTATTTAGCCCATACAAGGTGGACATTAAATTTATATTCCAAACAGTAGGTTGCCACACATTCCTGTCGAAGTCTACGAAGCAAATTGAATTTGTGACCCTTATCGTAAGAAAATGTTTTTTAAGTGTCCATTACCCCTAGGACATAATCCTGGGGCATTTAAATTAATAAGGTTCGTCTGCAATTCTAAATGCTACCCTCTGTTAACTGCTTTCTTATGTAAGTACCTAAGGTATGATATCGTTTCTCGAAGCAACAGTGATTTCGATTGGTTTATAGACTAGATACACCGATATGTATGTTTATGAGGGTATAACTAAGATATCCACTGATGGTACTTACATCCACTGACAAGGATGTTTATTGAAAAATGAAATAAATGAAATAATTGAAGTATACTCTCCCGTGTCCTTGCGTCAAGGATAGGGATGATGATTCAATGAGTACTCGGAATTCGGATGAAATTGAACACATAATTTCGATTTTCTGGTGAATATTTTTTTTTCTCAAACACACATATGCGTTCTTATATAAATCTATCTATTAAGGATAAGATATATCACCAGGAACTGGAAGAAGAAAAAAAAAAAAAACATGAAGCTATATCCTGTGCAAAATGCAGCATTCATATAGCCTTATAGAATCGTTTTAAAAAGTCGTTTAGAAAGATTGTGTGGTGTGATGGAGGATGTGATGTGTATAGGAGTATGTGGAAGATACAGCAATGAGGGCTCTGACAACATATACCCGGGATGGTCTCTGTAATAATTTGTCTGCTTGGTTGGGTTTTCAATTTTGAAAGCATTTAAGCGAGAGTCTAGCACGGGAATTTCTTCCCAGGAAGATGTTAGATTGTTGCGCTCTTGAGATATAAGGGTAGGTACTCGATTCAAAGTGAGTTTTCCACTTGGAACGATAAATATTTTTACATCATCTTGTCAATTGATTGAATTTGATGCAATGAGCCGAACTCAAAGTGCCTTTGATGCCTGAAGCAGTTTTTAATACTCGCTATATCCTGCTATATATGACGATAACTTCTTTTTGCAGGCAAGATAAGCGGAAATCGAACTTGAGTTTTTAATGAAATATAATAAATGGCAATGATATAGTGAAGATTAAAAAGTTTGGTCCACATAATTTGTTTATTTCTCTTATTGGATCAGGGTAACCAGCAGTCTGATGGCTGTTGTTATAGGCTAAGAGCCGACAGCATATTTTAGGAATGGATATCCTGTGACCAAAATACGAGTATGAGAGTTTATAAGTGCATGTATCGTGATTTCAAAAATAAAAGTTTGATGAAATTTTTGTGGGCTTTTGGTGGGGCAGGGGACTTAAAACTACGATCACTTCAATAGTTCGAACACTTTAATCTTAAAGATCCGATTAATACAACTCAAGATGAAAGATTTTTAACCGAACCTTCTCGGCTTTATTTGGAGATTTTATGCATAAATATAGTAGTAGCTCGCGTTAAATTTCAACTTCCATTTCAGTTATATTTTGCACCCTTTTTGAGTGGGATAAAGTTAGTTAAAATCTTTTTGGGAATTAAATTTAGGCATAATTTGCCTAGAATTTATTTTACCTGGAAATATATTCTTCTCGGGCTTTATTTTCCGCAACAGAAAACACATCTTCAGTTGCTATTTTCACTCTTCTTTCGACTGATTGCGTGTGACATGAAAACTTAGTTAAGTCGAATGTCTTGACATTAACGTCGTTGATTATTTTGTCAAGATCTCTTATTTCCAAGAACTATGATAATGGGGGTTCTGTTAGCAAAAGATTTTTGCCTTACCAGTCAATCACGCCGTAGCAGTTATGGCTCTCAAAGTTGATTTTTGGTATATCATTTATGATCTTATTGCGTTGTCTTGCCTTAAAATCCGAGATTCTTTACTTTCTGAAAACCAAGTGTTCTCATTTGATTGTCATCATCTAAGCATGAAAAATAGTATATTTTCAGGGCGAGCAAGGTTTGCGTTTCGCTGTATAACTGGATCTATTACAGCTTTAATATCTTCAAATAGGTATCTTGAGTTCTTGATAAGAAACCAAACATTGCTGGCACCATCTTTGCAGGAGCTGTTGGTTTTAATTTGAAACCAAGAGGTGTGTTATGAGACTTACAAGCATAATTTGCCAGTTAAATCAGTTCACTTGTTGAGCGATCTGTCGAAACGTTTTGCCAAGTCAGGACTTACAGTAGACAGTAGACGCAATATTGTTAGTCTGTGTTCAATTTTTTATTCGAAATATTAGGCAGATTCGCAGTGAAATAGAGTCAAATTGTACGATCGGCTTTTTTTCACAGGTTGCTAGCATTTTACCCATTGGCCCTGAAAAAGATTTTTCTCCGGTAGTTTATCCATCCAAATGTTGAAATAAATGACGCAATTGTAATTCATTTGTGTGTAGCTGACATACCAGCCACTGTGACTATAACGGCTTCGATAGATGCTTCTCTAATGCTAAGATGACTCCATTTTTCCGCACTGTGTTAGCATTTATTCCGTCACTTCCAACCGCTACCAAGGAATCTAAGTTTAATTGTTTTTTTTTTGTCAGATATGAAAACTATGCTTGCTCAACAGTGAAAGAGTACCCAGGCCCGGCAGGTAATATGAGTAGTGTGGGTAGTAGGACCCACTCGAAATTTCAGTACTTTTCAGAAAAGCTTAGAAATTTAAAATTAATGATTTCAGATTTTCGACCGAATTGAAATAAAGAACCCCAAATTCCCAGTTAACGAAACGCACCAAGGCGTATCGATGAAGGTTCCTCAGAAAATAACAAATTCAAAACACCGAAAGATTTTTACAGAAAATTATTTTTGAAATATTTGACCAATTATTATCATAACTAAATGCAAGATTCATAAATGATTCTTCTCGTCTCTTCAAACTACTGGAACGATTCGCTGTAAGCCGAGTGGTGGGATTATTTCCGAGTTTGTAAGGTTCCTCCGGTTGCTAATCACAAACCCAGGATGATATTGCTCAAATGAACGAAGTTTGTCCGTTCTTCGTCGTTTAAAATCTTACCTTAGGTCAACAATGCTGCAGGATCGCAGGATCGGCTAAACATTGCTATATATGACATGTTTATTCCAACCAAACGGAAAATCTAAATTTGGATGAATTATTAGATACATTTATATCAAAACACTCCAAACGAAGTGCGGTTTTCGCATTAAAAAACTAGTGTTTCATCAAAAGAATAAAAAAAAAAAAAATAAAATGTTACGACTTTTTTTTACTAGTTAATTTAAGCTTTTAGATCTTACACCAACTATCCACTCGAACTGAAGCTGTTCTGCCAGGTCTGAGAGTACTTACCTTACCAAGGTCATTTAGCGAGCCAAATGTAGCATTTGATTTTAATATAGGTAATGCAACTTTAGAAAGGTATTAGATGGGAAAATTCCAGAGTTGAAAAATACGACACACCCTACTGTAAAATGAAGAGAATTATTAAAATGAATGCGGGAATATTGTCATGACTTTAAAAGACAATTCAAATAAGATCTTACCTCAAAAAAGTCTTTACCCCAACGATTCCCGAATAAAACACTTAACATTTTTCGAAGCATTCTATCGTGAAATGTCAAAAGCCCAGTAGATATAGTATGGTCTTCTCTAAGCGTTTTTTAATCTTGTCAGCATGTGTTTGCTCTCTTTCAAATTGCTTCCTATATTATCACTGTACCACATGTGAATGTGATGTGTGTTTATTGTGGTGGCTTTATTTTATTTGGTAGCGTGGCTGAGAGATAAGCAGAAAAAAATATTAATGAAATATTACACATGACATTTTGACATTGCACTAATGATATTACATGAAATGAAACGATAATATATATTTTCACGGATGGCATCACGCACACACAATAAGGCTTGAATGTCCTGCATTACTTCACTGTACGAAGCACTCCGTGCAGAAAATTAGGCAAACAATTAGTCAGGCGAATCAAAACCTGATTCTGATGTGTTCCATGATTAGTGTTACTTTTTTTACTTTCGTTGCTTGACTTAAACGTAGCATATCGATCACGCCAGGGTTGTTAATGGTTGGCAAATAACATTAATTGATTGGGAAATTAGTGGCTTTTGAAGTTTCAGGTCACGTAGCTACATATGTATACTTATATTTACTTGCTTCATATTTATATAACTGAAGCGTTTGTTGGCAAAATGAAAATGGAAATCTTTACATAGAAAAGCATCTAATAGTATTGTTTGCAGTTTTTGGAAAAGTAAATACCTAGCCTCTAGAATAATTCAGTACACTGAATACGAGTACTTAGCAAGTAGAAATTTGAATTGACCATATTCTCTGAGTACTTAACGAATTACTTTTCTAACAAAAAAAAAATTGTTACAAAACAAACTGTCATATCTTTATTCTTTGTCACTGTGCTATTTATATCACAATATTATTATCTCATCATTATCAGCACTATAATTTATTGACTTTTGATAACCTTCAATTGTTTTCGAATCGAACGACATCACAAAACATTTTCCGAAACAAAATCCATTTTTCATTTCAAAATAGCAAAACAATGAACTCTCATATTTTTATTTTGGCTCATGCTGCTGTCATCATTTGCGCAAACTTTTTTTTTGAGTTGTTGTCGATTTTGTTTAGATAACGCCCTTCGTATTTCGGAATATTATTTTCCAGTTGCCTGGTGCAGATTGTGTTAATAACCTTTTGACAATGTGTTGCCATTATAGTTGGACAAAACTTTAAACTCTCATTTGTAGAGAATTGAACAAAACATTTTATTTTATAAATTATAGTCAAGGTGGTTGAGTTGCACTTTAGATGGCAACTATACAATACTACTCGGACCTGAGTGACACAAAATAAACATTCTTTAAAAGAAGCGTATAATGTTTTATTAATTTTTTATTTTATTTATTAAATTCTTATTAAAAAAAAGATAAATCATTGAAGGTTTGAATGAATCTCACAAAAACCAACTTTCAAAAGATAAATCAATTTGTTTTATAATTTCTATTGCAACCAGGGTCCTCTCAATTAATTTTGATATTTTAAACTATAGATTGTTCGAACTTGTTGGTGAATTTTGTAGCTTACATAATTGTTTTTGATATAGCAAATCAATCGAAATTTTAGGAGGAGCAACAAATTCAGTAAAAAGCTTTACTTTCAGCCTGGTATACCTTCTCTGCAGAACTGGTGGAATTATCGGCTGTAAAAAAATGACAACATTAATATTTTTTTTTGATGAATCACCTATTCAAAAACTTATTTACTGAGCACCTAAGCCATGTTCTTATTTTAAGAATTTTGAAAAACACTTCATTTATTTTCTTTTGCCTCTTGAAAAATATACTTGTATCGTTTTTTTCCGGATTGATTTCAAATGCTACCACCCAGACTATATAAAACTTATAACACATATCATTATTACCTACATCAGTATATAGAAATAGAAAACAAAAAAATATTCGATTGGAAACTTTTCTCGCTCCCAATCAAAACTTTCAAACTTTTCGGACCTTTTCGATTTTTGAACTCATCAATTTGAAGCGTCTATTCAGAGAACGAAGAAAACGAAAAGCTAAATATCTATAGAAGAAAACTTTTTGTATTTTTTTTTTTTTTTTTTTTTTTTGAATAAATATGTCTAAGAATGGACGATATGATGCCTTTAAAAGTACAAAGAACCCTGAAATGAAGCCACTTGAAAATACAATATCCTGAAAAAATTGATAAAGTTTTGTTGTCCCTTTGTGTGACATTTTTCGTATGAAATGAGAGACTTCATGCATAAACATAGCAATCAATATGATGGCTATTGATGGTTTACACACAATCACTAAAGCAGCAGATCCTTGTTTCGGATCATTTATCTTAGACAAGTCCTGCTAGCTGCTAATGACCAAAAATAAACGTGCCATTACATAAGGGCGCAGTGTTTTATCAGATTATTATTAAAAGCGGAATGAGAGCCATTTGGAGCAAACACTCGTTTCGTTTGTGATGGATGGGTAAACAAACTTTGGTCGACGAATTTATCGGAGAACCGCCAGCCACCGGGACTAGAATGAAGACTTGAGTGGTTGATATGGGAATTATAATCTCAGTGGGAGCTGCTGTATCACGTTTGATTGATATGGACGGCTGAGTTGTGCGTTATTTCATACATAGTGAAAAGAACACACAATGGAATACAAGGTTGCATGTAGCGGAGGCGCTTGGCGGACGGTAGACAGGAGCTTAAGCGGTGAGCGTTGATTAATTGAATTAGGCCCCAGTTATAGCTTTCATTGAAAACCATCATTGAAAATTTAATCACTCGTTTTGAGACGTTTAGGAAGTGAATTCAGAAATTATTTTGATGCAAAAATAAAGCTGATGGCTTAAATTATAATTTTTGTGAAAAAAAAATGGAATGGTTTCCAAACTTCGCCATATAATGACGTTTAATTTTTCAATGATCATTGATAAGGTAGTTCATTCATTGAAATTATAAAAGTCATTTTGTCTGGATGGCTGGTCCAAAATGAAAATTTTTGTTGGCAAATATTTATATATTGGCATCAAAACAATTACTAATTTTGCCTTTTAAGTGCCTTAAAACCAATCATTAAAATTTTCAATGATGAGTTTCAATGAAAGCTATAACTGAAGCCTTACACTAATATAAGTACATACTATGTACATCTATATGCATATGAATATTGTCTTCTTTTTAATTTTATAAGTTTTCGAGGTGATTAACCACCAAATGCTGGGGTTTTGAAGCTAAAACAAAGAAAAGAAAATATTTCTTTATAGACTCATATAGATGTTGAACCTGATGGATATCAGCTATGTATTAGTTTGTATTACAACAATTTGTATAAATATATGTTTATGCTTACTTCAATGGTACCAGGTATCTAAAAGGTTTTTTTTTTAACAGACGGAGAACTTTAAATTGGCAACCCTTTTTCTATGTCAACCGATTTGACATTTGATTATGCTCAAAACAGGAGGTTACAGTCAACAGTGAGCAATACAGAGAAAAGATTACTAGATAACTTTTTCCTGGCATAATAAGGAAGAATTAATGTTGCAGACATGTGGTTTTAGCAAGATGGCGCCACATGCCGCAAACAAAGCGCGATACAATTAATTTACTAAAATAACAGTCAAGAACGATTTATTTCCCGAAATGGACTATTATTTATGGCCACTTCGTAGGTGCAATTTGACGCCATTCGAGCCATTCTCCAATTGATCGATTGGAATCCAACATTCGACCCGGTTTATTGCCGAAATACAGCCTGATGTACTGCAAAAATTGTGTGAAAATTTCTCCACAAGATAACGCCATGTTCATTCATTGGTATGACATAGAATGTTTTGTAATTTTGCTGTAGCTTCGTTGCTCGTTTTGCCCACTGCTACTTTTGCGGTATCGTCAGAAAACGTGGCTACAATGGTGTCTTCTGTTTGAAGTATATCGCGTGTAAGTAAAAGGTCCAAAATTGGACCGAGGATATATCCTTGTGGTATCCCAACCATTATTTCTTTTAAATCTGAATACTCGTTTCCGTGGGCTTTCATACGAAAGTTTCCTTTCTCGAGATACTATTTTAGAATCGTACAAAGTCCTTCAGGTAGAACTTGTCTTATTTTGAATTTTAGACTTTCATGCCACACCTTATCAAAAGCTTGCGACAACACATTAATATGACCGCAGGACACATGTTCTCTTCTTGAAAAGTTTTTTTCAATGATATAAGTGATCCTATGCACTTCCACTTGGTCAATTGTTGAGTGTTGCTTCTAAATCCGACCTATTATTTTCAGGTATTTGGTTCTTTTCTCCAATTATTGGCCGAATGCGAAGAAGTAATATTTTAGATAAATATAGCTGAAAATTTTCCTTATTTTATTTAAAACATACATAGAAATGAAATGTAAAAAGGAAATAGTTAGACATTAGATGATACTTATTCTTCAGATAAATCAAAGCTTTTTTTCTATTTATTCCCCTAATAGTTAACTTACAGTCATATCGATATTATTGACTTCTTTCAAAACTAGTTTAATGAAAGAACTAGTTTTATAGATGTTCGGAGGTGGTCAAATTGGTATTATTCAAAATTGTTTTGACACTGAAAACTCGAAAACTTAAAACGAGCTTTGGATAAAACTCTCAATTTTGCTATGAAACTAGTTTTCAAACAAGTCAATAATATGTCTGTAAATGTTTAATTGATGATTAGAAAAAGTCGGCTCTAAATAATACAATTTTATCAGCATACATTTGAATAATGGAACTTCACTTTCATCTCTGCCAGCTAGGGTTGATATATTTTCAAAAAAAAGCATGTAGAAACCCAAATTTATGCAACCATATTCCAACTAAGCCAAATTTGTAGAAACCTTACAATAATAAACCTTAATCCCATAAACTACAAATCATATTTTCCTTGATCCTGTATAAAATTTTGTATCCATAAACTGCAGTTTAGTTTTTGGAAACATCAAGTCCTTAAATTTGCTTTCATAAAATCCAACAATAGAGATTCCTTCTCGTTGCTTGAAGATCTTCAATTGCAATAAACCCACAATCCACTTCCTATATATTTATCTGCTACTTTTGTTTGCAACACCATGCAATTGCATTACTGATACAATATTTTTCCTTATAATACGCGCCATACTGAATACTCAAGACAAACAATCTTAATGGCAACAGATGATGCTGTGAATGCCTCAAACAGACTCCTTCTAAATCCACTTTGGCTCATGCAATCCACTTATATGGTGAAATTTGTCTCGCGTGACCTATAAGCATTCTCTGTGACTTTTCCTTGCCAACAAAAATAAAGGAATCCAATTCAACACGTACCAACCACACAAAATGTGGGAATTCACTGAATTAGCCCGGAACAAGAAACAGAGAAATAAAATTCGCCAAAAATAAGCTCTGAAACAAAAATAAAGACAAAATGGTCAACACGCAACCACCCCGAGAACGAGAAGTCAAACTGCTAATCGGACAGGTGAAATAATAATGGCAGGAGATAACTTACTTCCTTTCAAAGTTCAACAACATTTATCATTCCTAATGGACTTTCATTATGTTCGTAACAGAATAATAACAAAAAAATAAAAACAAAACCTTGTGGCACTATTCCCGTATTATAACCACCTATGGGCCTGATTGTCCATAAATATGTGCTGCATTGGTCTGATGTTCGTCATGAATGATGACATGTCACAGACTCATGTAAGCCTTCACAGCGAGTTAATCAAGACGAATTAGGGCCACGTCAATTGTTTCGTTTCTTAAAGCTGTGAGCTAGTCCATCAGTTAGATGGTTTGGTGGTACACCTTTTATGTCCTGCCACCTGACTCAATGATTAAAGCTAATTGGCTTTCATTAGTCTTCGCACCTGAAGCTTAAGAACGCACATACTTGAGCACGAGAATTGTTATTTTTGTTATAATTGACACGTAAAAGCTGACGTGAGTGATTGGTATTACAGGGAACTCTTGCTTAAGGGATTCTGGACACTCGATGTGAATTCGGGAGATCATTGTGATTTTGAATCAGGGGTATCGCAAAGACTATGAATTTGTTGAGTTGGTGGAATAGGAGAGCTTAAGTGTGATGCCACCGATTTTGATTAAAATCTGTGAGTAAACCACATGACTTTTATACCAATACCTAACTTAAATAGTTTTCTTTCTTAAGTTTTTCAAAACAGTTTTTCAAATTCTATATTTAGAATTATTTTTCCAATCTTTTATGAGAGTAAATCAAATAAAGAACGTTTGTAAGAGCTTAAGTCGTTATAGGACAGAGCTTAAAAAACAAACTTGAGAAGTAGGTACGTGTGGTTTTTCCTAATAACTTTTAAAGTCCAATATAAAATCCTTTCAGGAGCACATCTTCTATAGTACTTAGTGAAGTTTTAATTAAATTTTCTACTAAATACATTTTTCACATAATATTTTTCTTTTTCTACCATCAGAAACTGTTAATGACATAAGGAATTCCGTTTGGCCAATCGATGTTGAGTGTTTTCATCTAGGGTAAATGCATTATGCCTTGGTTTACTTTATGGTTGGCAACTTTCGCTTACAAAACTAACTAATGCAGAAAATCACTCTTCAAGGCTTTAATTTTCTTCCAAGAAAGATATTTTGTCGTATATAGTATAGATAGAATTAAATTGAACATTCAACCAACCAACCAAGCAACCCTTGTTTCAAAACTACTCGTACCATATTTTCACCACCGAAGGCCCCGACTATCCCTGCTTGGGAGTCTGTGCGGTTGAAGTTTATTCTCTACACACTAATAAGTTTTGAAAGGGAAAACTATGCGCTTCGACACCAACTGTGGCAGCAACATGAGCTTTGTGTCTCTCCTTCTCTAGAGCCTTATATACTGATGTAAGAAAACATGTTACTCTTAAAAACTTTGGTTATGTCATCTTGTTGTTCAGACGAAGGTAGCTGAAGTGGGTGATGGCTGTAGGTTTTGGTTAGACGGTGAGAATGCATGGTAATTGCAAAAAAAAAAGGAAATTGCTCTACGAAACTACACAAACAGGTAGTTGGGTGTTTTTTCCCTTGGACCGAAAAACTACCTCACCCGGAGCAAAATACACTAAGACCTGTGTGGAAATTACCATAATACCTAATATGGAAGTACAAAGTTGGATGAGTTTAAAATATTAAATAATTTACAGTAAATATACCAAACAGCCAAAATTCAGAAACTTAAATAAAGCTAAGAAAATAAAAGTTTTAGGAAATAAATTATGTGCTTATGAAGGAGATAATGAATACATTTGAATGGATTCAAGAACAACCAACAAATGTTTTAAAAGAAAAATACTGAAAACTGCTTATTTGTTGACTCCATGGATTTCTGCAATATTTTTCTTTAAGACCATCGACTTTAACCAAACACATTTAAAAAAAAACAATTGAGTCAAAAATTCCGACAGTGTCAACAGGGGAATGTCTTGTGTGCCTATAGAAAATGTCTAGACAGTGTCTATAATGATGTAAATAATACAACAATAGCTTTCTAGCTAGTCAATTTAGAAGAGAAAAATTAAATTAATTCTTGGATGCCATATATCATTTTGAGGATTGAGGCAATTTAAAGAGAAAACAAAACCTTTTTAACCCATAGAAACACACATTGTTGTTGTGCATTTATTGAAGGATTTAAACATGTTATTATTCCGAAAAATTGTAAAAAATCTTAATCATAACTGCGGCTTAAGGTGATATTAAAATATTTTTTTTTATTTCATTCAAAACCTCCATCTCCACTCCTCCATCAGTAAATCTTCTTAATTTATATCGATCGCAAATTGCACAAGTAACAAAGGTTCTCATTTCGAACCATGTTTCATAATTTTTTTTGAAAAATTTCCTCATGGAACAATATTGTGCATAGACATTATATACCGATATAATATAGAAATCTTGGTCCTAATGATGCTAAATGAAGACGATATAAAAATAAAAAAAATATAAAATTCACAAATCCACGTGTTGTTTTTTATAGAGACGCGAGAGGAACATTTCATTACAAATTTACAACCCCCAAACTCTGATTTTAGTTGTAAATGAACATGTCCTTACCTTAACGATGGAAAAAGGATCTTACCTCCAAAGACGTGACAGTATATTAATTTATCGACTTAAACGTGATTTAAATGTTTTATGAGTTTTTCGATCAAATTGCATAGCACCCCACAACTCGTTTCCATCCAACCCTCATAATAAACCCTCATACAATACAAAGCTTAAAGTTGTTATCTTCAAAGGTAGGTGTTAAGATAATGAGCCTATGGGTATGAGTTTTATTTTTAAAATCGTAAATATTTGAAGATGTGCTACTTTTTCATCCAACTTATTTGTCACAAAAGTGTTAAGATATCGTCAGTTTAGTCCACTTTGACAAATTTTACAGGAAAGCAAACTAATAAACAAAACTGATTTTCTATATAGAATTCTGCAACAGATAAACGCCATATTTGACAAATGTCATAAAAAACAATTTATGCAGAATATATTTCTTAAGAAAATGGCCTTAACATCTCGATTTTGGGCAAAAGTGGAAGGCAACGATATGTTGAACTTAAGGTTTTGGTTTCGTCAGTTGATTCGATAATTTTTTCTAAACATGAACTATAAAACATTTAAGAAATTTCTTGGAAATTTAATCAAAACCTTTTCTCCAGAAAAAAACCTTCGAAAGAGATAAGTTTAAAAGATTCAGGGACATTTGCTGAAACAAAACTCAAGAATTTATGTTCAAAATAAGAGCTTATATGTGAAAAAGTAGTAAATAATCGTTGAAAATTGAACATAAATATTTGAGTTTCATATCAGAAATTTCTCTCATTGAGCTTTATAAAGGGTGTTTTTTTAGACGTGTGGTTTTCAAGAAGAAATAAAACGCATATAATTTAATGTAATGGCCAAGGATTTAGCTTAATTATAAAGATAAGGGTTTGCCATTATGTTTTAAAAATGATTTCGGGCAAGTGACCACCGCCGCGGCTGGCTCGAATAAATTCCAGCCGAGAGGCCCAATTTTCGACAGCTCTAATTGTTGCGCGCGATGGCGGATGGACTCATTCGGGTCTTCTTCGATACTCTGCTCCACTGGACGGCGGCGTTGTACAGGAGTAACTCTATTAATTGTGAAATGGCAAACCAAACTAAAAAAAAATCAAGTGACAGCTGTCAGAAAGACCAACTCTGAAAAAAGTGTTACTAGATTGGAAACCTCTCACGTCTAAAAAAAACACCCTTTAGAAGTTTGACAAATATCGCCTTTTAATTCTTAGGAAATAAGTTTGAAAGAGTTATCTGAAAAATTCTTTATTACTTTAAATTTGTATAATTTTTCCATTTCTCAATTCTTTAATGCGTTCTAATAATAATGAAGGATTAGCTCGTCATGTAGCAAAAATTATTTTTTTCATCAAACCTACATAATATTAAACTTTGAACTTGGAGGTAGGTATACTCTCAAGACTTGATGTGAGATAAAAGAACTTTTACTTATATAGCTACCTTCATCAATTTCTTGCTCTAGAATGTTGTTTATTTTGAACATTTCTTCATGAAAAGATAAATTTAACTATAAAATAAAACTTTTTATAAAACTGTGATACCATTTGTGACTGAATTCTAAGGTAAAACTGACTTCATTTTTGTATCCACCTACTCAAAATAAGTTCAGTTTTAATGTTTTGATTTGCTGCAAATGGTAAATGATGTCAATGTTGAAAGAATCCCAAAGTATATTCCCTTTTAAATGAGATGAAAAGTTCAGGGGTTGGATGTATATTCCCAGTATCTTCGACTGGCCAAGTTTCCGTTGTAATAGTACTATTCCTTGAAAATCTGTAATTTTCAGGTTAATGGTATACTTGGGACATATTTAAAAGAAAATTGGAAAAGTTCCTTTTCTTTCCTTCCTTTATGAACTTACACTCTTTGCAATATTGGAAAAACAGGTATAGACTTTTCTTTCGGAAGGAGGACCTACTACTATAATTTTACAGAGGAAATGGTTAAATCGGTAGAGCTATGTCACTTGGGTCACATTATTTTTTGGAGTAATTTAGAAGTTTTACAATCGCTTATGCGTGTACTTGATGTCATTTGAATGAATGTTTTAAATATTAACTTTGTATATAGAACCTATAGTACTACCACGAGACTGATTTTTTCTTCTTTATATGTGGCCGTTACGCGGCGCTGGGCTCGTCGATTAGTTGGCAGTGGAGACTTGAGACAGAAGGAAAAAGTAAGAATTAAAAGAAAAAAATAGAAGGAGAGGGTTGTATTTAATTGTTCTGACAACAATAAGGGGAGGAAAGGAGATAACTAAATCAGACATTTTTTGCCATGACAACGACCAGAATATAGGAGAAAAAACGCTATATGTTTACATTTGTATGTAGGTATTCTATCGTTTATTATTTTTTACAAGGAAAACTTATTGAGTAGGTAGGTAATTATTTGAATGTATAAGAATTAATTTTTTTTCTATTGCCAGGCTATAGGCGTATGTTTATATCAAATTACTTTATGATTTTATTTTTCAGCACAATTTGAATTTGGTTTTTAAATTTTCAGTTTTGATTTTCAAAGCAACGTTGTTAAATTTCACTATAGCTTAGTGGAATACAACGTTGCTACATTTTGAATTATGGTTCATAGGCAGGTATACCCAATTTTCAAGTATAGTAGGTACATAGGTATAGCTTCATATATTTAATAGATTTTTGGTAGGCTTTTTTCACAGTAGGTATTTTATTATGTTTGTTATTCAAAAAGAAGATAGGTAATTGGAATTTTGAATAACAAAATTAATAATAATTATGTAGGTATTCGGTAGGTAGGTATAATTTGTGTTTTAAAGTTTAGGTAGGTATGAAGGTATCGGTATAGGTACATTATGTAAATATCAATGTAGGGATGTAGGTGGGTGGGTGGGTGTGTATGCACAGGGTGGTACCTATTAAAACATTTAATTTTTAAACATTTGAAAGAAATGTAGATAGGTACCTAACCTACATACATATATATGAATGTATTTGGTAGGTAGGTAGGTATGTACAAAAATTTAAAATATTAACCAACCACCCACCTATTAAAAATTATTTTTCGAACCAAATCAAATACCTTATAGTTACCTACAACCTACCTAGCTCTCTTTTTGGAAAAAAAATACAACCTAGGTATCTACCTATTTATGGGTAAAAAAGGTACCTTTCTGTCCAAAAAAAATATTTTGTAGGTAGGTACTTGACTAATTATACAATTGAGACAAAAATTAAAAAAAATAATTTTTTTTAAGTAGGTACCTATTTATGTATGTACATATGTAGGTATTGAGACTGAAAAAAAAAATGAAATGAAAATAGGAATACATATAGCCAATTTAGCAAGATTTGAAAAAATCAATGTTTTTTTTGGAAAAAAATTGCTTTCATCAGCAGACAATTTTTCAAAAATTTAAAAAAAAAACAAAAATTTGGTGTTTTAATTTAAAAAAAAAAACAATTGCAATGCTACTTAAAATTATTTTTTTAAAAAATTAAGGAAATTATTTCGAAAAAATTAGTTTTTTTGAATACAAATAATTTTGAAAAATTAAAAAAAGACAAAACTTTGGTGTTTATTTAAATAAAAACAATTTCAATACTCCTAAAAACTATTTTTTTAAATAAAATTAAGTTAAAAAGAGTTTTTGTGAGCATAAATAAAATTTATTATTTCAAAATGAACTCTTAAACTTATTCGCAAGCAAATAATCCCACTCAAATACCCACTTAGTCTTTTAAGAAACAAACCAACCTATGTATATCCCCAATTTTACTAGAAAAAAAGGTCAAACTTATAAGAAAAAGTAAGACATGATTACCACATTTGTTAATTGTTTAGCATTCCAAACCGATTTCTTAAAAAATTTAACTTAATTAAGTATTTCTGAAGCCGAATGCAGAAAAATAAGTGTTTTGTTTTAACTTTCCAGAACATTGATAATTAATTTTCAAGAAAAAACACATTGAGGGTATTCATGCAACGGTGGAAAACCCGGATAAACCTCAGAAACCAGATAATTTTATTTCCGCAGAAACGAACTGTCAAAATTTGTATTGGAATATTTTTCTGCAGATCTGATAAATTTATCTCATCAATTTGATGCGGAAAGCGTAAAGATAAACCTGATAAATTTAGAAATGTCATTTGTGGTGTGTTTGATGTGACATTTCACATGTATTTCTAACGGGTGTTCATACAAACGTCCTGCGGAAAGTTATATTTTCTGCAAAGCGGAAATTTATTTCTTTGCATGAATACCCTTAGTAATTTTAATTTAATTAGGATACTTTTCTCTTCTTAAAGTCTAAACTATAAATTTGTCTGAATAAAAAACCTAAGGCCACATGAATTTAAAAATTAAATGAAAAACTACACGTAATATATTCATCAGATGATATTCAGGTATGATGGTAAACTTAAAACTTCTCAAGTTTCAGCTCAAACGGATTATTTTTTCTTCAGTTTTTAACTAATTTTTATATTTCGATGTTCAGCTCAATTTATAGAAAAGTTTAAACAAATTATTTACGTGAACTTCTGATTCATCAACAATTGCATTGTCTAAGTTTCAGCTCAATCTGATGGTTAGTTTTTGAATTTTACAACATAACGAACAATCATCTGTCAATACCTTTCCATATATACCTACCTAGATACTAACCTGATTTAACCTGATATCACAAAAAACCTTAAATAGAGCCTTTCTAATATATTTATACCTATGTATTTACTTAACTTAAATCTCAACGGAAAACCTACCCACAAAGGCGTATAACATCCTTCGCCATACAATTCAGTCAAAAAGCATTCATTTACAACAACATTATTATTCTTAGTGGTAACCGAGTTTGAATAATTTGCATGCATATTATACATTTCCTCTATTCCCACACTACGTCACAGGCAAAAGGCAAAAGCCAAAAAATCAAGCCTTCGTTTGAACAATATTTATTTTCGTTCTTCCTATACCCAAAAAACAAACAAAAAAAAACATTTTCCCCTTTCTATAAAAAATGATAAAAGCAAAAACAACCCCTTCCTCTGCAAAAAAACCAAATCCCATTCATAAAACAAAAATCACAAAATTGTTACTTCCTGCCTCCCTCTAACTTTCATAAATTTAGTGGGCTCTCATTTTTGTATTAAAAAACTATTCTCCTTTGTTGGAGAATAAAAAAGCCTCCACTTTCCTTTGCAACAATTGTTAGCAACATTAGCTTTATGTGTGGCCGTATGGTAGCGCGTCGGTCGTTCGTCATCATGATAGTACTATAGATTATATATACAAAGATATTAATGAAATGTTCTATGTATTGATTTCAGTAGTATCTTTGTATATATAATCTATAGTACTATCATGATGACGAACGACCGACGCGCTACCATACGGCCACACATAAAGCTAATGTTGCTAACAATTGTTGCAAAGGAAAGTGGAGGCTTTTTTATTCTCCAACAAAGGAGAATAGTTTTTTAATACAAAAATGAGAGCCCACTAAATTTATGAAAGTTAGAGGGAGGCAGGAAGTAACAATTTTGTGATTTTTGTTTTATGAATGGGATTTGGTTTTTTTGCAGAGGAAGGGGTTGTTTTTGCTTTTATCATTTTTTATAGAAAGGGGAAAATGTTTTTTTTTGTTTGTTTTTTGGGTATAGGAAGAACGAAAATAAATATTGTTCAAACGAAGGCTTGATTTTTTGGCTTTTGCCTTTTGCCTGTGACGTAGTGTGGGAATAGAGGAAATGTATAATATGCATGCAAATTATTCAAACTCGGTTACCACTAAGAATAATAATGTTGTTGTAAATGAATGCTTTTTGACTGAATTGTATGGCGAAGGATGTTATACGCCTTTGTGGGTAGGTTTTCCGTTGAGATTTAAGTTAAGTAAATACATAGGTATAAATATATTAGAAAGGCTCTATTTAAGGTTTTTTGTGATATCAGGTTAAATCAGGTTAGTATCTAGGTAGGTATATATGGAAAGGTATTGACAGATGATTGTTCGTTATGTTGTAAAATTCAAAAACTAACCATCAGATTGAGCTGAAACTTAGACAATGCAATTGTTGATGAATCAGAAGTTCACGTAAATAATTTGTTTAAACTTTTCTATAAATTGAGCTGAACATCGAAATATAAAAATTAGTTAAAAACTGAAGAAAAAATAATCCGTTTGAGCTGAAACTTGAGAAGTTTTAAGTTTACCATCATACCTGAATATCATCTGATGAATATATTACGTGTAGTTTTTCATTTAATTTTTAAATTCATGTGGCCTTAGGTTTTTTATTCAGACAAATTTATAGTTTAGACTTTAAGAAGAGAAAAGTATCCTAATTAAATTAAAATTACTAAGGGTATTCATGCAAAGAAATAAATTTCCGCTTTGCAGAAAATATAACTTTCCGCAGGACGTTTGTATGAACACCCGTTAGAAATACATGTGAAATGTCACATCAAACACACCACAAATGACATTTCTAAATTTATCAGGTTTATCTTTACGCTTTCCGCATCAAATTGATGAGATAAATTTATCAGATCTGCAGAAAAATATTCCAATACAAATTTTGACAGTTCGTTTCTGCGGAAATAAAATTATCTGGTTTCTGAGGTTTATCCGGGTTTTCCACCGTTGCATGAATACCCTCAATGTGTTTTTTCTTGAAAATTAATTATCAATGTTCTGGAAAGTTAAAACAAAACACTTATTTTTCTGCATTCGGCTTCAGAAATACTTAATTAAGTTAAATTTTTTAAGAAATCGGTTTGGAATGCTAAACAATTAACAAATGTGGTAATCATGTCTTACTTTTTCTTATAAGTTTGACCTTTTTTTCTAGTAAAATTGGGGATATACATAGGTTGGTTTGTTTCTTAAAAGACTAAGTGGGTATTTGAGTGGGATTATTTGCTTGCGAATAAGTTTAAGAGTTCATTTTGAAATAATAAATTTTATTTATGCTCACAAAAACTCTTTTTAACTTAATTTTATTTAAAAAAATAGTTTTTAGGAGTATTGAAATTGTTTTTATTTAAATAAACACCAAAGTTTTGTCTTTTTTTAATTTTTCAAAATTATTTGTATTCAAAAAAACTAATTTTTTCGAAATAATTTCCTTAATTTTTTAAAAAAATAATTTTAAGTAGCATTGCAATTGTTTTTTTTTTTAAATTAAAACACCAAATTTTTGTTTTTTTTTTAAATTTTTGAAAAATTGTCTGCTGATGAAAGCAATTTTTTTCCAAAAAAAACATTGATTTTTTCAAATCTTGCTAAATTGGCTATATGTATTCCTATTTTCATTTCATTTTTTTTTTCAGTCTCAATACCTACATATGTACATACATAAATAGGTACCTACTTAAAAAAAATTATTTTTTTTAATTTTTGTCTCAATTGTATAATTAGTCAAGTACCTACCTACAAAATATTTTTTTTGGACAGAAAGGTACCTTTTTTACCCATAAATAGGTAGATACCTAGGTTGTATTTTTTTTCCAAAAAGAGAGCTAGGTAGGTTGTAGGTAACTATAAGGTATTTGATTTGGTTCGAAAAATAATTTTTAATAGGTGGGTGGTTGGTTAATATTTTAAATTTTTGTACATACCTACCTACCTACCAAATACATTCATATATATGTATGTAGGTTAGGTACCTATCTACATTTCTTTCAAATGTTTAAAAATTAAATGTTTTAATAGGTACCACCCTGTGCATACACACCCACCCACCCACCTACATCCCTACATTGATATTTACATAATGTACCTATACCGATACCTTCATACCTACCTAAACTTTAAAACACAAATTATACCTACCTACCGAATACCTACATAATTATTATTAATTTTGTTATTCAAAATTCCAATTACCTATCTTCTTTTTGAATAACAAACATAATAAAATACCTACTGTGAAAAAAGCCTACCAAAAATCTATTAAATATATGAAGCTATACCTATGTACCTACTATACTTGAAAATTGGGTATACCTGCCTATGAACCATAATTCAAAATGTAGCAACGTTGTATTCCACTAAGCTATAGTGAAATTTAACAACGTTGCTTTGAAAATCAAAACTGAAAATTTAAAAACCAAATTCAAATTGTGCTGAAAAATAAAATCATAAAGTAATTTGATATAAACATACGCCTATAGCCTGGCAATAGAAAAAAAATTAATTCTTATACATTCAAATAATTACCTACCTACTCAATAAGTTTTCCTTGTAAAAAATAATAAACGATAGAATACCTACATACAAATGTAAACATATAGCGTTTTTTCTCCTATATTCTGGTCGTTGTCATGGCAAAAAATGTCTGATTTAGTTATCTCCTTTCCTCCCCTTATTGTTGTCAGAACAATTAAATACAACCCTCTCCTTCTATTTTTTTCTTTTAATTCTTACTTTTTCCTTCTGTCTCAAGTCTCCACTGCCAACTAATCGACGAGCCCAGCGCCGCGTAACGGCCACATATAAAGAAGAAAAAATCAGTCTCGTGGTAGTACTATAGGTTCTATATACAAAGGTAGTATATATTTTTTTGTGGCTCTAAAAGAATTCACCCTCATTTTGTATTTATAAAATTGAAATTCCAGGCCCAGCAAACAGGGGTAGTACAACATTATAATTTCAAAAAAATAATGTTACAACAACAGACTTCTAATTTAAAGTATTTTTTCGCTTATTTGCGTCAGAGTTGGTATTTAAAAAAAAAAATATTTTTTAATTTAATTGATGAAGCGGTTTGCAAATAAGATAGAGTGTAACTGTTGTCAAAACCTTGACCGCCGCTAAATTACAGTCCAAAAAGTATGGTTTGGTTTCAGATGCGTTGAAGGTACTACGTCTTAGTATCCCGAGAAGAGACTGAATCTTTTGTCGTCTTGTAGTTACCTGTATTGAATTAGTGTATCTCATCTAAGATTCTGCAGAAAATTGTTGGCCTCCTTCATTCCTATCAATTATAACAACACCTTCACGAAAACGGTTGAGAATATATAGATCTCTAGATCCCAAAGATTTTAAATCAAAAATTTCTTATACCTCGTATGAGACAATTTACAGTCATCTTACCAGACCTTTTAAGTTCTCTATCCACTTGCAAGTTTTATTAAATTAGTATAGTTACCTTACTGAATTTTAAGCCTTAAATCCTTTAGAAGTTTAGATGAGCTAAATCCTAAAAAAAATTGGTTTTATATTGCTAAGAACTTAGACAAACGATTTTTTCCATCAATACAAACTTCCATTAGGAAATGCACACATGTCCTTTAAAAAAAAAAACGCCAAAATTCGCTGTTGCTCATTCTGGACGTCAGGATCTTCCATTCTAACATGGAAAACTTTATTTAAGCATGTTCTTCTATACCTGCGGGATTTACTAATTTTTTTGTTGCTTAAGTCAAGTTTATACACCAGCAGAATATCATCAATAAATACTCAACACCCTGCAATTCATCATAAGTAAATTTGAACAAAGTATACAGAATAATACCTGTGGTGCAGATTTAACTAAGGAAAGATATCCTCCATTATTACCTTTATCAAACCAATGTAATGGAAATATTGTTGAATCCTTTTCCTCGTTGATACAACCAAAGTTTGTGAGAATTTATGGCTTTTATTTTATGATTAATCGACATCCCAAGGGAATGCATTCGGATCCAAAAAGAAAAAAAAATAACACAATACACTGGCAAGGAACATGAAGTTCCACTGCAATAAACTGTATCATGCTACCATCGATGATAAGTTATAGAGAGTAAACTATTTTGTTAGGTGTACGTAGAAGAACTTCATGCCTTTAAAGCTGATCTTAAGAATGCCGCTTTGTATTTTCTTGCAAATGCTTAAAACTTATTTATTTTTTAAATGACAAATGATGGGATTACAATCATAAAAAAATCGTAGAGGGAGGAGTCGATCAAATTGAAAATAAAAATTAACTTTAGACATATGGGTAGGTACATACTACCCCCTCCCCTCCCCACTTAAATGCCAGAGCAAAATAGTAAGAATTTATATATGTATACTCTGATTTCATTAGTAAAATTCGAACAAAAAAGTACGCATACGCCCTAGTTACCCGAGTTTCTTTTCTTCAAATGCCGATTTGGATCTAAGGGTATCATTTCATTACTTTCATTTCATCATTTGTAATTGTAAGTAAAAACTGTCGTATTCGAAACATCAACTTATTTGTTGAGACCACCCGAAAGTGCCTTAATGACGCTCTTAGGAAGTCTATTGTGTATAAAGTATTTGTATGTGTTGATTCTATTACCCGAGTAGGAAATTTCGTGCTCAATGAAAAATTTTGGTGAAAAGAACAATGAATTCATGAACTACTTTTAAAGAGGAACAGCATGTTATGATTTCACTAGAAAAATGTATTGTCTTTTTCCTCAATTCGGTATTTTCATACCAACTACCCTCTCTTTTACTTCGTACAAAAACTCAACTGCAGTTCAGCTTAAAAATTCAGTAAACAAAATTATGCAATGATTTAACTGATGAATAGTAATGCATAGTTTCATGAGTTCGTGAAGTAACTAACTTGTATCCTCTGTGTTGTTCTGACTTCTTCCTCCACGGTTAATACATTTGTGTAAACATCAACGTGCGCGGATCCAAAACGGACCTGTTTTTGCTAGAAGGGGATTTTAGATTTTTTTCACTGAACGCACCCATCCTAGTATGCTGATCGTAACGTTGCACACCGTAACGTTGCACGACGTAACGTTGCACACAAACGTTCACGTTTTTTTCACTCTACCGCCAGCATAGATGTTTACGCATCAATAAAAGTTCTATTTACGAAGTGATTTCGTTGGCATCACTGATTCATGTTCATGGTAGTTTTCATCAGGCATAAGTTATTTATGAATAACCAAGTTACACCTACTTAGTGATTTCATTGTTGATTATTCACCAGGAAAATCAGTTCGTGAACGCAAATGACATCCCCATGTCACTTTCATCGATGAATTCACCTCAAATTCCTCGGGTGTAGCTTCCATTCCTTGATGAAAAAGGGGAAGATTCCTCAGTGAACTTTTGGAAATTTCCTACTGGGATATTATTATAGACTAGCGGTGTGTTGCTCGCTTGGATTAATTTAAGATTACTGCGCACAGAAAAAAGGCAGCGATGCTACCTAAGGACTTAATTTTGTATTATTTATTAATTTTCGTCATCTGTGAATATAGAAAATTGTATATGATTATTTATTAAATTTAAAAAATGAATATTTGCGTTGGTAATAAAATTAAATATATTTAAAGAATACAAATGTTGTTGTGTGGACATTTAAAATATTTTTTGTTTCGTTGGAATGATGTTTCCGTTAAATTTTATTTTCTTTGTGTACGTAAGTTATTGCTTTCTAGGAAAATTTCATAGTAATTTCAACAACGAAGTAAACGTATTTTAAAACATAATTTATTCATAAAGCTTTAAGCACTGTAATTTTATAATACATTTTGTACTAAATGAAAATTAACTTATACGTTAAAGCTTTCTTATAAAGTCATTTTTTTAATTAGGTTTCAGATTGACTTAAACATATTAAGCTTTAATTTTGTAACGGTAGAATATTTTCTTTTCTTCTTAAATCATGTACTTTACTCTTTCAATTACTTTTTGGTTGGACTTTTGAATAGATAAAATGTACAACTGGATCGCATGAACTTGCTCATGTGGTCCAAGTTGCCTAGAATTTTAAAGAGTTTATATTATAAAACATGTACATACATATATGTACATACATATTTGCATTATGAATATGATAAATTAGAGGAAAATGGTAACGAAGTATTTTTCAAATTGCTAAAAAAACTACAAAATAGGTTTAAATTTAAAATTATAGACCAAAAATGAATTTATTTTAAAAAATATTGATTGAAATCGGTTAAGAAGTTAACGAGAAAATTGAAAACTAAAAAATGGTTCTATGGCAGGTACCGCTCATAACAGTTTTAGTTAACATTTTTTGTTAACAGAAATAAAATAGTAAACATACAATTTTTTTTACAAAAATTGGTAAAGCCGTTTCCGAGATAAAGTATTTCTTTCATAATGGTTTTGTGGCATGTAATTTTTGGATAAAAATAATCAATTTCCCCTCTAAGGAATCACTAAAACCTTATAAGTTCAAAATTTCAAGAAAATCTCTACATTTATTTAGGCTGTAACTTGAGGCACAGTGATTAAAAAGATAGAATTGCGGGATCCACTTTTTTTGTGTTCAATCATCAGTAAGATTTTTTTACGAATCCAAAACTTGCCCTTTAGTGGGTACCTACTTATATCGCAGGTAAACTTATCTTTAAAATTGATTTTCTTAAAATAAAATTAAATCTTTTAGCTTAAAAGTCTTAATTTTTCTTACAACTACGACTTCTTTTTGTTCCAATTTTGATAATTTAAAAGATTTATCTGTTTTTTTCTTTTTAACTGCATTGCTTTTTATGTGATTGTATGTATAGCATAGCCTATTACTATTTTTGTACTTTTAACGTAATCTTAATCTTATCTTATCTAAGTTTTGTATATGAAAGTTTAAATGAAAAAACAATTTAGGAAATTTTTTTCATGAAAACGTTTTCATATGCCACACACATACCTCCATCAGACATTTCAAAAGAATTTTGGTTTCTTCTTGCAACGAACTTCTGAAATTGAAAACTATATGCAAGAGATTATAAAAGCATGATAACAAACTTTGTTTATAGACTGAGACTAAAACAATGGAAGAATGAACATTTTTGTTCTGAATGCAGATGTTCCCTTTAAAAAAATGCCAATTTATGTATGTTTGAATCATTGCACTCCATTCTCATCGTTTTAACTATTATATGGCTGGATAAGGCGATGCAAATGGAAGAAAAATACATTTTTTTTTAAATATTCTAATGGAAATAGGAAGTGCAAAAAGATACTTAATTTCTTAAAAAAAGTTCAATTGTTAGTTCGTTTAAAGCAAACAAAATTATGAACGAAGTTTGTAACAATCCTGAATTTATTTATATGGAGTTTGTGAAATTTAAGTTTTTTTTTTTTAATTTTTATCTGTATTATGTGTAGGTAGGTAGATATAGAAAATGACAAAATCTCGATTTAAAATTAAAAGAAAACACATTGATTGCATCCTCACTCAATTGTTCATGCAAGTTTTAAAAACAAAATGTAAGTGCTATCAATGCTGGATATTCAACTTTTATTTTTTACAATTTGAAGTCCAACACAAAATCGTAACAAAAACGTAACTTTTAACAAAATTTTCTCCACAAAACCAAGTAACGAAGAAATATGTCCCAAACGAAAACCTTTTTGAAGAAGCAAAATTCATTCCAATAAATCATGCTGCAGCTGTCCACAAAAATCACCAGGAACTTGGAAAACCACCCTTACTTGGAAGTTCAGAAATTACTCCAGCAACAAACTCGAGCCCAACCATTGCTACTTGAACTTTCAAGTCATCATAGACGACTGATATATACGAAGATATCATTCATAACGAAGAAACGCCAATCGACGAGAGGACCAACAACCGACACGTTACAGAGGATAATCAAATCTGCAAACTAGCTCTAATTTTTTAACCAAACCCAACACTAGTTATACTTATCTTATGAATTTCATATAGTAGATTCAGTAATCAAAAATATGATATTGTAAAAAATAGAAATGTATAGACTTGTGAAGTACGTCATCTGGGTCTTGTTGTTGAGCCGACATGATTTATTTGTAGTATTGAGTTAGTTTTAAGTCCATTCTTAATCTAAAAAATCTAATCTAACCTTTAGCAAATATTTCTCCCCTTTTCTCCTAAAATTCTAGATCCATATACCTATAGCTAATCAGGTGCTTTTTTCAGTTCAAGGTTTTCCACTTTTGTTCGTGAGGCTTAAAGCAGCGTCGGGTTTCATGGAACAGATTGTTTCTAATACATGACTTTGTCAAAAAATCTTGTGATTTCTTTTCAAAAGAATGGATGGGTAAATGTGTAAAGAAAAGTAAAAATAAATGCATATCCTACCTTGCGAGTTATGTTTGAATCTATTTATTTAAATATTGTATATTTAAGTCGCATCCTTCTGACATCTGTGACATCCTGAAGAATATGTATGTACTCTACAGCTACATAAATTACATATAACTACTCAAAGCAACCAGTAAGTAAAGTTACTCAACACTTTAGTCATCTCACACATACTCAACATCATCATCTTCACGTATTCAGATCAAGAGTTACACAAGTTTCAGCTCGTGTAGTTCGCATTTCCACTCTTTCCACCCATCAAAGAATTGCTCATTCAAATCAAATCAAGTGCAAAGTTTTTTTCTCGAAAACTTTTTCTTTTTTTTTTGAGTTGGTATCGTCAACATGACTTCGTCGCGCGTCGTTGTCCTGTCACATGCCTTCGTTCTTCTTCAATCCATCTGGAGGATAGATTTATTATGCATGCAAATTAAAGAGGCTACTGCAAGCAAGAATATACCTAATATATATACCGTATGCACCCACGTCCTCAGAAGTCGCAGTGAGTTGAGTGCCCAGGTACGAAGAGTTAACTAAGAACTTAGCGCGAATAAATTTACCATGCTGGGCTGAGGAATGCGAAACGAGAGATCTCCGAAAGGCGAACTTCTTCTCGAGTGCTTGCTCGACCAGTTATTTAAAACGCACCTGAGAAACGATAAGGACTGTTGGTTCAAAAAAATTTAAAATTCCTTCTTGAAGGATTTGACTTTAATAACGAAAACTTTTCTGAAAATTGGAATTATTTTGAAAATGAGTACAATCGCATAATGAAGCATATACTACAGACATAAGTATCTACTCAACTTGACATCCCTGTTGGCTGGTGGTGGCACACTAACAGAGGGTATGGATAGTCAAATCAAGAACAATGTTGTTCCATGGATATTTATAGGAAAGGTGTGGTGTGCATGGGGCTGACATCAGAACGGAAGATGGGGGAATAGTATTTTATTAGAATATTAAATACTAATGAATATTCAAGAGCCCCATCCAGCTAGCGTTTTAAGAAGACTCATCTGCAAGAAATATCTTTGACGCCACTCATTTTGCATCACTTAGCATGTTGGGAGTGGTGTATAGGGATGGGATTATACCAAGTCCCTCCGCCCCATTTCAGATGAGGTGATGAAGACGATCTCGCAAAGCACTCCAGCAATTGTGTACGACCACAAAAATTTAGTTTTAGTTTCTTATTGTTAAAATTTCTCATTTTCCAAAGGATGAGACCGGGTAAATTATCCGAAAATTAAAACAAGACAAAATATAATTTAATTTGTGTTGATGTATTCTGTTGAGTGTTGTCTGTCATCTGTCGTCCTCGTCGTTCTTACACGGACAACAGCGCGTCAACAATCCCTTTTACTATAAACATGCGACTATGGAAATTGTTGTTCTCAAAAGAATAAAATATGGAAATTATGTTGGTTTAAGTGGAGAAAATGTGGTTTTGTAACTGAAATGAAAATTAAAATGAAAAAGAAAAAAAAAAGAAAATACATAATTTCATTTTAATTTGTGTTTGCTTGAGGACTGTTAAGAAACTATAGGGAATATAACAAACGGACGTTATCTTGAGAGTTGCAGGCAGAAAGACCGCTGCTTTGAAAACATCTTTATTGCACTAACTCAAATAAATGGTTAAAAGCATATAACTGGAGCAAAAAAAAAAGGAATAATTATTACGCCAACAAGAAAAACAGCGTAATCCTTTAAATAAGGTTTAAATTTCATTAATTTGGTCGTGTATTCATTGTTTCCTTTTCTTTGAGGAATGTTTCTTTGGAGAACGCTTATTTTCTTCTGGATATGTTTCACATTCACATCTATTTATAGTCCATAATACTGCTCTTTAGAAATCAGTTATCTCAGTAATATTTATAGATTTAAACCTTACTATAATCGTTAAGTTTATTAAAGATTCCGCAAACTAAGTAAAAGTGCAATTTCCTTGACCTTTTAAAAATAAATTTTTAAAACTTAAGGCCATATTTGTGATTTACATTTTGAGAATAGAATAGAAAAACCATTGCGTAAGCTTTTCCATCTGTCCTACTCTACTGGTCTCGTTCCGAGTGGATGGAAAACAGCATTTGTCCAGCCTGTCCCTAAAAAAGGCGAATCTTCTTCACCCTCTAATAACCGTCCAATTGTACTTACGTCCCTTCTTTCCAAGGTCATGGAAACGCTGATTAATTATCAGCTTAAGAAATATCTTGAAGAACGAAAGCTTCTAAATGACCTGCAGTATGGCTTTCGTAGCAATAGGTCCACTGGTGATCTGATGGTATATCTCACCGAACAGTAGAACAAATCTTTACACCGTTTTGGTGAAAGTAAGATTATTGCACTTGATATTTCAAAAGCGTTTGATAGAGTTTGGCATCAAACTCTCTTATCGAAAATGCGTGCATTTGATATCGATGAATCTCTTCTTCTTTGGATTAGAAATTACCTTTCGGACCGCTCAATACAAGTCGTATTGGGTGGTTTTAAGTCTGATATTCATAAAATAAACGCTGGTGTGCCCCAGGGCTCCGTTTTTTCTCCCACTCTCTTTCAGATATTCATCAATGATCTTTTGTCTCAAACTTCTAATCCATTAAATTTTTGCAGATGACAGTACCCTCGTACTCGTTTCTAGAGTCACATCCTTGTCCTTCGGATGTGGATTTAGAGCGGCAGCGTATGATAAGCTCATTAAATTCTGATCTCGACAGCATTGTCCAATGGGGAATCAAAAAACGTGTAGAATTTAATGCTTCAAAAACCCAATGCTGTCTCTTGTCGTTGAAGCGGAACCCGCCCCCATGACACTATCCATGAGCGGTACTTGCATTGAAGAAACCGAACAGCTTTCAGTTCTCGGTATGTGCATCACAGTTCACAGACCACCTTTTGTGGAATGACCACATATTCAACGTCGCCAAAAATGCTGCTAACTATTTAGGTTTTCTTCGGCGATGCAAGAAATTTTTCTCCTCTTCTGATCTGGCTGTAATCTACAAAGCCTGCATCCGTCGAAAGCTTGAGTACAACTTTTACATCTGGGCGGGTGGTCATTCAACTCATCTGAATCTGTTGGATAGAATTCAAAAAAGAGCTTTAAAAATGATAGGTGATATAAGTATAACAGAAACAATTACAACTCTCAAACACCGCCGTAATGTTTCATGTCGCTCTCTATTTTATCGCTACTTCCAGAAACAGTGTTCTAGTGAAATAGCCAGCTGCATTCCTCCCCTAAAACAATTCAACCGTAATACTCGCGCTTTTACGAATGCTCATCAGTTTACCCTTGAGCCCAATTTCGGACGTACCGTCAAGTATAGAGATTCA
This sequence comes from Leucozona laternaria, assembly GCA_932273885.2. Lineage (NCBI taxonomy): Eukaryota > Metazoa > Arthropoda > Insecta > Diptera > Syrphidae > Leucozona > Leucozona laternaria. The sequence goes on along the minus strand of OW026368.1, from coordinate 114,173,622 downwards.
TTCTTTAGCCGCACTACAAGAATGTGGAATGCTTTGCCTGGCTCTATTTTTACCTCCCATTTTAATATTCAGAAATTCAAAGCCAATGTGCATCGGTATCTCCTATTAAATCCTTCCCTATTTTCCTAACGCTCGCACTGTGTTAAAACATTTTAAGGGTAGTCAAAATCCCTTTAGTGCGCGCTGATAAAAACAAAAAAAAAATACAATAGAAAAGCCACTCTGGTCAATGTTGACCATGTGGTTACTAAAAGAAAATTGAGGCGTTTAAATACCAAACTCGATTATTATTTTAATGCTAATTTTAAGAGGTTTAGAACTTTTTTTAAAAAAAGAACACAAAAAATTCGAAAAAATGAATGAAATATTTATTTGAATCGATAGTTTAAACCTTGCAATTTAATGTTTAAAGATAATTTCATGCAAATGTTGACCGCGGCTGCGTCTCAGGTAGCCCATCCGCTGAGTCCAATTTTGGCATACTCTTTCACACATATCGGCCGGTATCTCACGAATGAATGCATGGATGTTGGCTTCCAGTGCGTCAATCGAAGCGGGCTTGCCCCTATAGACATTAGCCTTGACATACCCCCACAAAAAATAATCTAATGGTGTCAAATCGCACGATCTAGGCGGCCAATTGACCGGCCCGAAACGTGAAATTAACTGTTCACCAAACTCGCCTCGCAATTGCGCCATTGTTTCGCGTGCTGTGTGGTATGTGGCACCGTCTTGTTGAAACCACATATCATGCAAGTCAAGGACTTCCATTTCGGCCAAAAAAAGTTTGTTATCATCGCTCGGTAGCGTTCACCATTGACAGTAACGCTGCGATTCGCATCATCTTTGAAGAAATAGGCCCAATAATGCCGCCGGCCCATAAACCGCACCAAACAGTGGCTTTTTCGGGATGCATTGGTAGCTGTTGCAATGCTTCTGGCTGATCTTCACTCCAAATGCGGCAATTTTGCTTATTTACGTACCCATTCAACCAAAAATGAGCCTCATCGCTGAACACAAGCAGCGCGCGATGAACATTTCGAACCGAGCACGAATTTTGATAGTAAAATTCAATAAATTGCAAGCGTTGTTCATTTGTAATACGATCCATGGTTAAATTGCAAACCAAACTGAAGCTGTTTGACAGTGACACAAGGTACTAAACACACGTCAGCTGTTAAAACCAGTGTTGCCAAAACCAAACCAGCCAAAAAATCACCCGTTATAAAGGTGCTGACTTATTTATTAATTCTTAATTATTAGTTCTTGCAAAAAATAATTTAATTTTGGCCCAACCATCCACATAAAATGATTTTTATTATTTCAATAATTGAACTACCTTACCAATGAACATTGAAACTTTAAAAGTCATCGTGTGTGAAAAGTTGGGTCAAAATGCGAATTTTGTTGACAATTAATTTTCCTTATTGCCCAAAAAAATTTCTATCACAGGTAGCTACTGTTATTTTCAGTCCTACATAATTCAAAAAAATACATCAAGCGAATGTCTAAAAAACGCTACCAAGTTTGAAATAAATTGACCCATCCGTTAAGGATGGAGCCGGACAGAAAGACAGACAGACATAACTGCGAGATCCACTTTTTTATTTTCCATTCCATCGTTATGTACGAATCCATAAATTTCCATATAATAGGGTAGAAGGGGACACTTTTTACAAAAATCATCCTGGGACACTAATCGTGTATCACAAAATATAATTTACTTTTGAATGACGTTGTGCTTTGATATTTTTCCTAGCAAATAGATGCCACATGATACCTTAATTTTGCAGTTTGGATATACCTTAAACAAAACGCATTTAAGTTAGTTATATTATTCTTTATTTTACAAACAAAAATTATTTCAAAACATAACATTTACTAAAACAACTCATAAGAATAGTCTCTGAATAGATTTGGACATGCCCAAATGCCAATGCCCAAATGTGCCCCAAGGAAGCCTTCAAATAAAAGATTTAATGTTTATTTTTAAATGTTCAACACTAAAATTATTGTTTATAATAATATCAAAAAGCAACTAAATATAGCGGTACAGCAGATATGAATGACAAGAAAAAAAATTAAATAAAACAATACGGTGTCAGATAAAAGATTGATTCTAGCCTTATTTTGAATCTACATTCATGCCGTTATTTATGGAATAGCACATCATTGAAATGGCGGGCTCGGCTGCGCTGGTCGGTTGGTCCAATTTTTGATGACTAGGTCCGATATGTGCGGCTTATATGCCATAAACCACACCAAAGAGTCAACACCTGTAGATTTTGTTCATCCCAATAACTGCAAATTTGCTTGTTGACATAGCCGCTCAGCCAAAAATGGGCCTCATTCGAGAAGATGACATTTTAGGCCAAAATCCGGATCTCCAGTCAACATTTCCAGCGCCCAATTAACGGCCTTGTCTACGGTCATCTGGCTTTAATTATTGTGTCAACTTTTCCACAGTGTGACGAATTACCTGAGTACTGAAGCCATGAAGACTACCGACCTCACGACTAAATTCACGACGCGTATTTAAAGTTTATTTTTTAATAATTTCCACATGTTCGCCAAGCATGAAACAATACATGATAAAATGGCAAATCTAACTGAATATTTTGACAATTGGATGTCCTTGATGGTAATTTTGACAGATGCTGAAGCTAATAATAACTGGAAAAACAATTAGAACCGTGAATCAGACTCTCATTTATATTTGTTTCTGATTAAGTTGGTATCGTCACAAAGGTCATCATCAGACATGTATTCAAGAAATAGTTGCCACTGTAAAATTGTGCTTTAGTTTAAAAAAGTATTTGTTTTATATTTTTTTACATTGTCCAAAACGGTCCCTCTCTCCCCTACCTATAGTTATAGTGTACGCAAAAAATAAGTTGCATCCGTAAGATGTGATTAAAATATACCTTCTTACTGAGAATATCACCGAAAAAATCTTTTCGAGCATAGAAAAGAGATTAAGTTTGAATCCATTCATTCGTGTGTGTTTGTGGTATTAAACTTATCAAATCAATTCATAAATGCAAGAAATAATAAAATAAAGGGTTATGTACTTATTTGATTGCAGATTTTGTATATATAAATTGCTGTGAGAAGCTTTCCTCTAATAGTTTTGACGAAGTATAATAATATGCCGTTGAACGACGACACGGCTCGCGTTTGACTTAAGCTGGTACATTAATGCCAGGGCCGGGCCAACAATATGAGCAAGATGTGCAAATGCACAGGGTTCAAAATTCTGGGGGCGCATTTCCAGGAGCAAGAAAATGTAATCTGAACTTGCGCAAACAAATATGTACTGCCATTTGCATTTTGATCACAAAACATGTTCAAATAATCCCAAAAATAACATCCAAGACAACTGGTGGTAGGTAATTTCTTGCACACTAATTAACTTCACTTTCACTGTCGCATTCAAGAAAAATTTAACTAAAAGTATCGTAAAACTAAAGATCCCACTAGACCTACGCATTAAAACGTCTACCTCCTGGGTAATGTGGAAAAGTCTTATGCTTGTGTATCTGTGTATGTATGTCTCTATCAGATATAAAAAAGGGGCAGTTTCAGCAAATCTTGCACAGGGCGCCAGTTTAGCTGGGGCCAGCCCTGATTAATGGCAGACTTCATAGTAGGTACCTCATAAGGAAATATGCGTTTTTTTCATTCCCAGATTTGTTACACTTACAGAACGATTGGGAGGTACACACATCTTTCAATAGAAATAATAGAATAAAATTATCATTGTTCAAAGGAATCTTTCCACTAGAGAACCTATTAACATAATGGAAGACATTGCCTTTAATTATACAATTAGGAAAAATTTCCAAAAAAAACAAAGCGTTCTATTGGGACTCGTCCTGAAGACCACAGCTCTGAACCTCCCCACTACCCCACAGTTCATCCCAGTTAACTACATACACACATACCACCCATAAGCTTAAAACATTCATTCAGGAGAAAGATAGTAGTATTTTTGTGTAAGAAACAGACAATTCTGAGCCTTCCCTATATCTCACTTGCAGCAGTGTAATGTTCATATTAATGTCCTTGCCATTTATAAGATCAGCATTACATGCTACCACCCCTGGACCCGGACCCGGACCCGGCCACGGCGCTCAATTGGATTCTATTCTATGTAGGTTGATAGAATCTGTCGCTGACGAGAATGTTTTTACCTTCCCAACATTAAGTACACCCATCCTCAGCTTCCATACAGAAGGACTACCCAATCTTTATATACCCATACCCACCTAGAAGATGATTTCATCCTACCAGCATATACTATGTATCCTTGTAGGTATAGGTACCTTAAACTTAAAACCCTCTATCGTGTCTTTGAAGCAACGCTGACATACCAAAAGGGGGCTTGCTTAATCTAACGCTTATTTTCACAGTAAACAGAAAGTTCCATGTTTGGAAGTAGGTAAAGCGGGATGTGTGTGTGCAACGCATATTTTGCAGATAAAATCATCGTTTTAGGGATTTTAATTAGTTTTCTTGCATGAATATTAATTACATTATAAAAAGGATACGCGAATATGTTTAATTATCATTTTAATTGTTCTTGTTGCCGGCAATGGGACCAACAAAGGCAACCTCACTACGCTGGCGCTGGCTGGCTGTACCTCTGGTCTGGCTTTGGATCTAATATATAAGGCATCTTCTCTCTTAATGGCGGATGGCGTTAGACTAGAGGGAGCTTCTTTGGCACGGAAATGTGATATGTTGAGCGCTAATGAATGTCTTTCGGTGTATACTGGAGAATCCGTTTAATAAGCTTTGAAAAAAAAAAACAAAAAAGTTTCGAACGTTGGCGTTGTCGCGCTAAAGCAAATGGATTATGTATTCTGGTAAATAATTTATTTCAACGGATATCCAACCATATGTGGATGAGTGCGAATAAATTACCAACATCTTCCATAGATATGTGTATAGGTATGTATGTATTTATGTAATTTGTGTTGATGAAAAAGTGTGTTTAAAGGATTAATAACGCTGCAGCTGACAGACATGGTGTCTTTGATAGCAATCATAATTGCGTAGCTAATCTTTGTGCAATTAAGGAAATAGGAAACACAAGAAGTCATTAGGGAGTAATGTTGAAGGTTGTTTAATGTTAAAGACGACAGATGACACTGATTACCTTCTAGGAGATGATTTTGGTAGAGAAGGTGTTTTTAAATTTAGTAATGATTTTGTGTAAAGTTTATTATGCTACAATTGCACAACTTGAGTTAATTTTAAATAAGTTTTTAATATTGGGCAGACCTAGAATTTGACGATTTTGTTCCTTCTGTCTTGGTGAGTTCTTTACAAAAAAAAAAACTTTAAAATTCGTTAAAAATGAAAAATAGAATTCTCTTCAAAAATTGTAGCATGCCAAAAGTTTCAAGAGTCGGCTGTCCTTAACTCCATGGCGCGGCGCATACATATGCTAATCCTCGCCGCTAGAATTCACCCCCAAAACTCTGTGTGTGCGCTGAGTGACGGATGCACGGTTGGATTGGTGGACCACATAGCATTTTATTCAAATTCCGGCAAAAGGCGTGGGCGGCATACCAGGGTGTGGCTTTTGCGATAAATTATCACCATGGCCATCGTCACCGAAACAAAAACCTCATGACAATTTCATCCATTCGAACAGTGGCAATTTATGGTTGAGTTGCATTCAGCTCGATTTGAAGGCAGCTTCAGCACACAACGCCCCAATGTGTGTCACCCGAACTGAACTATGCACACAAGTTTATGTGCATGTATTTGAGTTTTAGGAAATCACCATCAAGGGGACGATTGTAAAATTTCAAATGGTAGAATTTTTGGTCTAGAGAGTTCCGTTGCTTTTGTTGCTATTGCCAATGCTTCTGATGGGATATACATAGGTACTGGTGCTGGTTGCTGGTGTTTGTTGAACACAATAAATCAGGTTTGATAGGGCAAATAAAATGTGACATATGCCGCCTTAAATATATGTGACAGTTTAATTCTTCCCCGGGAATTAATGCAAGAGTTGAAATTTATATCCTTGAAATCGATATAAATTACAAAACAGATCCTGCTTGAGGTCCTTGAAAAGGGATAAACCTTCGACATCCCACACCCTCAAATAAATACATATCTATACCACTCTTCGATTGGAAATTTCCGATATTGATGAATGTGAAAGCCTCTAGCACTCACAGTCCTCCATAGGTCCAGGATGCATGCACTCATCAAACGTTCAGCCCAAACGACTTAATACGACCAAAGAGCCTCACTCGTAATTAGGATTAAAATCGGAGCCTTGCATTTTCGAAGAGATTTGTTATGTTTCGATTCCGACTGACCTGGATGACACGAACACGGACATTTCTGTTGCCTGTCTCTGGAGTTTATTGATGAGGGCCTCATTAATAGTGATGCAAGAGGAGATAGCAATTACAGGCCGATCGTTGACGGCACGTTCTCTCTGTTGCTGCTGTAGTTGTATAGTTGAAGAGGGAGTATAGCAGAATCGGAAGTGGCAGATAGGCGGACCCGCAATTAAGCCATAAAAATAACAGACACTTTTATGACACGCCGGAAGGATTGTCGCATCTGTTTTTTTTTTTGGAATTAAAACTCATTTTCGCACAGAATGATAATTGGATGACGAGGAGCGAAAATATTCCGGGAAATCACGTTTCGTATTGCCTACGTGCGCAAGAAGAGAAAACTTTATCCTTTATCCACAGTCACAGTGTAATGGAGACGCGGAATGGTGGGCTGGCTGGCTAGCACTACCTATACACATTGAGCATCATGATGCATTTACAAAAAGGTAAGGAGTGCACTGGAATATAGCAGCTCCGCAACCTTAAAATCTTAAAGTGAAATTATAAATTCGAAAAGAAGGAAAAAAGTTGGGTATTCTTAACGTGTCACTTGTCACTCATATCCTGATTTGTTTGCCACGGGATATACTCTTGGGGTGGGTGCATATACCTACGATTACTCGTTACTTTTGCAACCACCAGAAACACGTAAGCTGTGTCGGTTGTCTTCTTATTTCTTGTTGTATTCGGATGCATCCCATTTCCGCAATTTGTTCTGTCAGTATGGTGCGGTGTGTTGCCCACTGATAGCACTCTCCGAAAAAGAAACATTTTGCATTAATCATTTTAAAATGTTTCGTTTGCTGTTGTGAAATTGCTGCAGTCAAATGAAATATTAAAACCAAGGTTTGCAATTATTTTTAATGCATAGTCAAGTCACATACTAACACCCGAGAGAAATGTATACACAGGGTGTTCTGAAGACATGAAGTTAAAAGCCAATACTTTGGGAAACATTTTTTGGATATTTTCTTTAAAAAAATCGTTTTAGAGCGATTATCTATTACCTCCAGTTTAAGCGGAAGGTGTAAGTTTTTAAAACATTGACTTGAAATCAATGGAAAATATTTAACAAAACAACAAAGCCTAAAATCCATAAATAAAGCTATTTTCTTGAACAGTTTTAAATAAAAATTCTCTTTAATAATTTTGAAAAGAAAGTTTGTATTCTCAAAAATTTAATAAATTTAGTACTAATTTGTCTTTTAATATTCAGTGCTCACATTAATTTTTAGAAAAAAACCTAACGCTAAAAAGTTCTACATTTGAGAAAACCGAAAAGAAATTTGTTCTATATTTTGATTAACAACGGATTAGCACAACGGATTTTGGAGTTAAAGCATAAAATACCCAATTTTCGTTACTAATCATCCAACGCTTACCCACTCTTTTTATAAAAATAATTGGTTTACTCTAATTCCTCAGAAACATAGGTACCTATTGTTAGAATAAATTCATGTATATAGCCAAAGAAGTGTTGATTCTCTATTTTCAATCTTTATTTATATTTATTTTTGATAAAGAACGATCTTGTTCAATTCGATTCTGTTTTCATAATCCCTTTTTTTATTGTTTATAAAAATCATTAAAAACTAAAACTCCTTATTTTAAACAAAAATGGGGTGTTTTTATGTTCTTCAAAGTGAACATCTTGTGGCCCCATCTTTAGATTGAATATAGCTAATACTATGTACATATGGAGGAAGGTATCAGGGATTCAGGATAGATTCATATTGGAAGCGTTTGTTGAAACATTTCTCAAAAACCTATGTCTTCTCAACCTTGACCAAAGCTTCGTTTTAAGAGGTTTGCTTGGTAAGAATCAATTTTTCTTCTAAAAGTATAGATAAGGCGCCAGAGTATGATATCGCCACACATATGTACCTGTCTATTCACTAAATTGACATATAGTTTGGAACAACTAGAATTAAAACAGCTCATGGAGAACCAAGGCCTAAATGACTTACCTACACCTCTCAATCTCAATCATTTAATTGGCAGAAATACAAATAGACCCCTACAATTTTCTATCGAATCCGAACGCCAAAGATGAGGGGCAGATTTTAATGACAAGAGATACAAGAGACATATCTGCTCATGGAAAATGCCAAATATATACCTATGAATGATGGATTAATATATGGAGAAGAGTGCAAAACCAAATCAGGCAATATCACTCCACTTAATTCTATCAGCTTGAAATAGTTGATCCAGACATTCACTCGGTAGCCCGTGATTTTTAATCAGACTTAAACTAGGCGAGAAACCATGAAAACTTGAACAAATTATATAAGTTTTGTTCCATTATTGTCAACGTTTCCTAACAAATTTTATCAACGCGGGTGTTGCAGAACGTTAACACGGAGTTGAATGAATTTATTTTAATTTACTTTTATTATGCAAACGGTATCAGAGCAATTTGACAATGAAAAATATTTTAAACTAGTTTCCCCGGCTTTGCACGGGTAGTTCAACCTAAGCTTTGCATACAAATTACAAAAAAAAATATGATTTTTTGCCTTTTTGGAATCGAATACTACTTTTTGATTTTTAACCCACTCCACGTTATGAAGAGTAAATTGTAAAAATATGATCCTCGAAGTCCAATCTTTAATGTTTTCCCAACACAGAAAGAATTTTTTTATTCAAAAACCACTATTATATTTTTTATACGAAACATTTTTTGAAATCGGATAGGTACCACTTTTCGTTTTACCCCTTTTCTACCTATTAGTACCAAATTTTTGAAAAAAAAAAAAAATATTCCTAAAGCTATCTACTCAAAATAACCTTCAAAATACAAAAAGAATTTCTTAAATCGGACAATGTTTTTTATTTTTACCCCATTTCACACTACAAATTATAAAACTTTGAAATAGAATACCCCTACGGCAATTTCGGTATGAATGCCTTTTCAGCACCAAGAGAATTGAATTAAAAATATACAACTATTATAATTAAAAAATATCCTTGAAACAATTTCCTAAAAATAAGAAGGTAGATTTTTTTTAATCGGAAACGTTTTTTCATTTTACCCCATTTCACCCTACAAAATAATTTTTTTCTGATACTAAAATAATTATTTTTGTATTCAGGACGGAGACGAATTCAACAAATTAGAGATCATTAAAATCGGCCCAGCCGTTCTTGAGTTATAAGTGGTGTAACTAAACCGACTTTGTTTTATATAACGGGTGATTTTTTAAGAGGTTTAGAACTTTTTTAAAAAAAAAACACAAAAAATTCGAAAAAATGAATGAAATATTTATTTGAATCGATAGTTTGAACCTTTCAATTTAATATTTAAAGATAATTTCATGCAAATGTTGACCGCGGCTGCGTCTCAGGTAGCCCATCCGCTGAGTCCAATTTTGGCATACTCTTTCACACATATCGGCCGGTATCTCACGAATGAATGCATGGATGTTGGCTTCCAGTGCGTCAATCGAAGCGGGCTTGTCCCTATAGACATTAGCCTTGACATACCCCCACAAAAAATAATCTAATGGTGTCAAATCGCACGATCTAGGCGGCCAATTGACCGGCCCGAAACGTGAAATTAACTGTTCACCAAACTCGCCTCGCAATTGCGCCATTGTTTCGCGTGCTGTGTGGCATGTGGCACCGTCTTGTTGAAACCACATATCATGCAAGTCAAGAACTTCCATTTCAGGCAAAAAAAAGTTTGTTATCATCGCTCGGTAGCGTTCACCATTGACAGTAACGCAACGATTCGCATCATCTTTGAAGAAATAGGCCCAATAATGCCGCCGGCCCATAAACCGCACCAAACAGTGGCTTTTTCGGGATGCATTGGTAGCTGTTGCAATGCTTCTGGCTGATCTTCACTCCAAATGCGGCAATTTTGCTTATTTACGTACCCATTCAACCAAAAATGAGCCTCATCGCTGAACACAAGCAGCGCGCGATGAACATTTCGAACCGAGCACGAATTTTGATAGTAAAATTCAATAATTTGCAAGCGTTGTTCATTTGTAAGACGATCCATGGTTAAATTGCAAACCAAACTGAAGCTGATTGACAGTGACACAAGGTACTAAACACACGTCAGCTGTCAAAACCAGTGTTGCCAAAACCAAACCAGCTTAAAAATCACCCGTTATTTATTAAGATTGTTTTGTCATTTGTTTAGTAAATTCATTTAATTGAAATTCACAAATATTCCAGCGCTGATATAAAAATCATGTGAAATTTGAAATTGGAAATGGATTTGATCTGTTAAATAAATTTGAAATGACACATCAACTTAATTTTCGTACGCTTTTTCGAACACATGCGTCTGGTAGCGCATGTTTTTGTTTTTCACTTTCCCCCTTATTGCAAAAAGTCTTGAATATATAGTTAAGCCTTTAATCTGAAATTTCCGTTTTATATTTTGTTTTATTCTCTTTTTCACACTATTCTGTCTGATACCATTGTTTACCGTGTTTGGATTGCAAAAAATGTCCAAAAGGAGTGGTCATTCGTTTGAATAAAGCTTAACTTTTGTAAAAAAAAAAAAGTTCACTAGATAATATTTTTCTTATAATTACTTAAGTTTTCTACTCATTCAAAAATCTTATGGCAAAATTATTTAAACAAAAAACTTCTCATAAAACTAAATCAGAATGGAAAGTAAGTATCTACATTATATCTATACATGCTTAAATTATAAAATTCATATCATTATTCAAACTCCGAAAGTTTGTCAAATTTTCTGGAAAAAAATGGCATAGATTATACCATATCAGTGATAAAATAAGCACTTTCCTTTGGCAGCAACAACGATCCGTTCAAAACCAATTTTAACTTTCAATCTTAATAAAACTGCAAGAAATGATGAAGTTTACCATACTACAAGAGTGTATGCGGTATCGAAAATGTTTTTTGGTTACCCACAAAACAACCTAAAGCGCTATTTTACCATTTCTTGGCTTTATTTTGTATGAGGGTAAATGGAACCCATTCTTTCATATGTCTACGTGAGTAAATTTATTTATCTCATGAAAAACCAACAACCGCGATATACTTATACTTTCAGTTAGTTTAACGGTTCTCAAATAGAAATTTGTGTTGTTCTTTTTCTTATGAAAGTGGTTTGCCGATGCTTCCTACCATAATAACCCGACCATCCATATACCCAATCGCCTTGAAGCACTTCGCAACTTCCTGTTTTTGTTTTCGTTTTTATCGTTGCGCGATTGAATTCATATATTCCAAGGATACTTTCTACTGAACTTGCCTCAAAATCTTAAAACTTCCCTGAGGCTTGGCAAAGACACCAACCAACCAACCCATTCTTATTTCACATTGATGTAACTCATACCCGCTCAAGAACGAGGAACAGGAACACAACAACCACACCCAAGGACTTTATCGCATGTGAATTAAAATTTTGATTAATGAACGAAATTTATGATGGTTGTGTTTGAGTTAAAAAGTTTTCCAATAAATTGCGTGTTCCGGAAGTGAATGACACTATTCTTATGCAATCCGAATCGCCCACACTATTTGATATACAGGGTGATTCGCATAAGGTGTGACAACAAGCTAGAGCGTGTAGTTTTGCCGGGAGGGGCTATTTTAAAAAAAAAATAACTTAAAACAGAACAAAAATATTTCAAAACAAGAATACCTGACACTTACAATGCAATGTTATACCTTTTTGTGAACCCAGAAATGTGTTCTATTATTTTCTTTTTGAATAAAGTTGTTTCAGAGAACAAATTTTGAAAAATTAATTTTCAAACTCAAAATTTTGAAAAAAAAATTCAGAAATTTTATTCAAAATTTAACGTAACTAAGTAGTAAATTAGTTTTCAATATTCAATGCTCTTATAAATTTTTAGTCAAACACCAGAAAATAAATGCTTAAATTGCCCCTCCCTGCTAAACGGGTGTATAGCCCCCCTTCCATACAATTTTTGTCACATCTTATTAGGGAGATGTCTACTTAGGGAGATTGCTATTTGTTAATAAGATGTCTTATAATATTATGGTCACGTGCGTCGGTCGATCTAGGAACGGACCAAAGTCAAAGGATATTCATGCGTTTTTAAGAATTACCTGTAGTGTGCCATGAATAATTGAATTTTAAAATTTGCAAGCTACATACATGATTGTATTAGAATAAGGCCCAGGACCACAATGCTGTAAAATATTAACATCACAGTTGGGCTACCAAATGACACATGTCCTCAAAAGGTTGTTCGAAATTAAAATTTAAAGACATCATAGTTTTCACCAAGTGCGGTTATGGTACGTAGACGTTGGGGCAAGGTCAAATACAGTATATTGTATATAAAATGTGTATCTACAACCTATACCTGCCCTCTCTTAGTCTTGCTCTTTGAGGCAACATCACCACTATGACCATAACTTTGAGAATCCGGAATCCGGTATGTCAAAATAAAAAGACTTATTTTTTTTCCATTTTAAGGCTTCTATTTAATGATGGGTTGCAACAAAAGAGATAGGTATACCAATATGGGTGAGGAAACAACGTTATCGCACATAAAGTATATAGAACATACCCTTTCTGGCTCTATTCAATATCGGTCCATGCCCCAGGGTCTTAGTAAATATGAGATAAATTAAGAATTTTTATTATGGGTGGTGTGTTTTTGGAAAGCTCGTTTAGAACGAAGTCCTTGAATTTAGCCAACGGCTGGGTCATAGCATCAATATTTAATTTTGATTAGATTGGGTTGACCTTTTTTCACAAATGCCATATTCTCTTTATGGTCCTTACTGTGGCGTACCTTATATACAGGATGTATGTTGTCCTGTAGATTTCACAAAAATGTACTATATGGCAGTTCGAGAGGAATCTATTAATTTTATTAAATTAAAAATCAACAAAAAATGCTGGGAGGATAGCGGAAGGTGATTATGCAGATTGCAATTATATGTATACATCATTTGTATGTACCTATGTATATGGTACATGTGGCTCAAAAAATGGTAAAAATACATGTCTACAACATTAATACCTTCCAATTGAGGCACGGGAAAGTAAGTAATCATGTCTTTGTACCGCTTGCCTTTGACTGTAACGTTATGAGCTGAGCATATAGCCATTTTTAAAGACGATATGGAGATGGACTATTGATTCCCCCAGCCCATAAAGCGCACCAAACTGTGATTTTTTCTGGATGTTGGTGGTTCGACAATGACTTGTGGATCATCTTCGCTCCAAATGCGGCAATACTGTTTATTTAAATAGCCCTTTAACCAAAAGTGTTATTCATTATAAGAACTATAAAATGCACGTATTGCCCAATGTGTTTCTGGAATTGAATATAAATTTGAACATTTTGCAAAAGTTGATCTGTTGGGAGTATATTCATGAATGAATTTCCAAATCAAACTAACCTAAAAATTACCGAGAACTATCAAATCACCTATCACAGAAAACAGTGTTGCCAATTAAAAGTTATCTGCCTCTAAAAAACAAAAACCCTAAAGCGCTTAGAAAAATGTTGATGCTCCAAATGTATTTGATAAACAAAAACAACCCATTTTCGATCTGTGACGACAGTGGTCTCAAGCGGCGAAATGCGTAGTGCATACGACTTCTAAGACTGAGCAAATCTGATATCGTGGGTTCGATCCCTATGGTGGGCATGCAGAAAGTTTTTCATAATAAAATTGGATTAAAGCTCAGCACCACTAATAAGAGGAGACTGATGATATGCGGCTTGGCACCCCTTGAAACAGCTGTATCTCTAGCCAAGATAAACGAATTATAAATTAATTCATAAACAATTGGTGGCAGCACCTTTAAGTTGTTGTTGTTGTTCAAAAATTCAATGAAATTGACGGAATAAAGAATAGTACAATACAATAGTACAATAAATAATGATAAAAACCCTTTAGTTGACATACTATCGCAATATCTTCATCTGCATCCGAAATACTCTTTAACGCATTACCCTGAGTCTCTTCATCTTCAAAAAATCAAATCATTAAATAAAAGAAAATTCGAATTTGTTGATACCCCTACTTATTCAAAATTCTTAACAACATCGAGATTTAAAGCCTGGGCATGGTTAATTTTTCGTTTGTAATTAGCAAGGGTTTAAGAACCACCCTAATGATAAATCCTAGCGACGGGTAATTACAGGCAACACAGGCAACACAGCTCGAAAAAAATCACTTTTTCGGACTTCTCTTTTCTACACGAAACAAATACTTGCCCTTTAAAGAGCAAGTCAAAATTAATACCATGTGGAAAATCGACAGTATTTCGAGCTTACAAACTTCATACAAAAACACTGTATATGTATATCCCAAGCTTTGTATATCATCATGTATATTATTATTTCACTGGTCTGTCGAAAAGCCTATTTATAATTATTATTCCACAGAGCTGATGTTGTATGTATGAGTGTATTGGATTTGCATTGCTATTGCTGCAATCCTTGGGCATAATTGGGTTTTAATTTTTTCCCATCATTTTCCAATGTGCAAATCAAATAATTCTGTTTAACCATATTCAACCAACCGAAGATTTTATAATGAACTGTCATCCTTACGGGGAGGCGAAGTTCACTCATATTATATATTGTTGTGGGACCAACAAGAGCAGAAAATGAGTTCCCAGGCTCGATAATTACCATAGCGTTGTTGGGCCGTCAGGGAAAAAAAAATTAAATTTATTTATAAAGCAGCCTTGGCAACGGTAGAAAACTAGCATTTATCAAACGTTTATCCCATCAGTAAGAACCCAAACCTACCAAGGCAACCAAAACGGTCAAAGGTTATCTGTTCGAGGGAGGATTTTGGGAGCTGGAAATAATTAACAACCGCTCATAAATGCAAATTAATTTCCCTTTGGACATTATTTTTAATTCTATTTATAGTAAGGCATCATCATGGTTGGACTTATAAATACTGGCAAATTGCTATCCAGTGCTGTCATATAGTAGGTACCTATAAAAGAGAAGAGAAGCATGTTGCTAATTTAAGGAAGAAAAAGCTTTTGTAAATTGAGTTTGATATCTTTAATTTCGAAAGAATAATTGATAAAATATTTTAACTTTTTAATTATTAAATAGAATATGGGACAATACAATACAATACAACATAATACAATACCATAAAATACATTACATTCTTTCAAAAACAGAAATAGTGAACAAAATAAATAAAAATAATTAAAAAAATAATTTTTTGTATCTATCTGTTTTGAATAAGATTATTTCTATTTGAAATTTGTAGGAAGACAGCACTGGACTACATTTGAACTTGAGTTTGGTACTTTATTTTATACCTGACATTCCCCAAACCCATTGTGATGCAGCAATCGACAAAAAATATGCAACAAATTAATTTTATGTAAAATATATTTTATCATTGTTATTTTAACGCTTTTGTATCAAACGACCCTCTGTTTTATTTGTTGATAAACTGCACTTAATTATGCAGAATAAAAATAAATTTAAGATTTTTCTATGAATTTTTGAGTGGGAAATTATGAAAGTAGGTATATTTGGTTTATCGAGTTTAAATTATTTATTATCATATTATTTTATTGAACTCTAAAGGATATTTGAAAATCAATTCACAGTAATATTATATACATAAATATTAAAATAAATGGGACTGCATTTATTTTATTGATTATTTTTGTATGAAACAAATAATATTATATTAATGTGTTTGACCTGCTAAATCAATTTAAAATATAGTGACAACAAATTGGCAACCCAATAAATTGGTAATACAAACAGTTATTATTTGTTTATTTTGTATGGCAACAAAAAAGTTATTTAAATGAACTTTATTGAACTGATAAGTAAGTTGGTCAAGGACTATGATGCTGCGGGTCTGGGTCCAGATTAACCTATTCAAGTTGAAATTTTTTTTTTTTTCAGAGGTTACCTCTTGCGAAGAAAAAACAAATACTGCAAGAGTATCTCTTGTCATGAGTAAATAGCTCATCGGCAGAAAATTGTAGGCCGCCTCCGTTCTTGCTTGTTATGAGTGTAAGCCCCAAGAGCTGTAACGCCCCATAATTTTGTTTGAAGATGTATCTTAAGCCTATATAAGGTACGCTGCTGATGGGAAACGACAAATATCATACAAAAACGACACGTTGTTCGAAGACCGAAATTAATACTAACTTTTAGCAGATTATATATAGAGAATTCTCAGCTTTTTTTGCATAGATCTAAATATTGGCCGGATCATTAATTATTGTGTTCAAAACTGTCAGTTTATTTGTGTTGGTCGGTTGTTCGCTTTTTGCATTTTCCTTTTTATTAAATTATGGCCACTTTTAATTTTTTCGCTAAGGTTTCGATTCGCATCAGCAGCGTTCTAGGCTAAGCTTGAAATGTTAAATGTAACGAATTTTTCTTCGAAAGTTAATTTGAATTGGCAACAAAAACTGCATGGGAAAAACTAACATGTACAATAAACTCCACAACCCCTATTCATAAACTCAAACCAAACATGAATTATCCACAATTAGTGGATCAGTGATTGAAATCAATTGATAATTAATGAGTAATAAAGTTAAAAACATATTACCTATGTTAATTTTTGACAAAACCTAAAATTAAATAAAACATAACGCTGGTGACTCATATGTTTATAAACTCAAGAAAGCGCTTGAGTGTGCAAAAAATAATCTTTTATGAGAAAGTGTATGTAAAGACGGAGAGTAACAGTCTTTGGCAACAACAGAGTTTTTGATTTTTGTTAAGATTTGGTGCTTAACGTGAATTCCACAGTACAGTTAATTTTATAAGAATAAGTAATTTTTATTCGTGAATTAGTTATTGATCTATGTTTAAGCTGATTTGTGAATTACAAGGTAACTTAAGTATGTTTTTATAAATACGGATGTACAAGTTTAAAGATTAAGCAACATAGTATTAGTTAAATCAAATGACAACTTATTTGTACCTTTTTCTTTAGGTACCTATGGGTGAAGCACTTTGAAAATGACATCTTCTGAAGCACAAAGGAAGAAAAGGAATTTAAAATTAAAAAATTATGTAACATTTCTGATCACCTCCAAAAAATGTACGTGGGGACTTACGTATACATTCAAATCGGTCAAGAAAACTATGAGTTAAAAATTGTTGAGTGCGCAAAATCACTCAAAAACGGATGTTTAACTATAAATGAAAAATTGTAAGGTACTGAAGAACTTTGTCGTTACAGTTTCATGATAGTTTTGTACTACAACATTTTCACTAGAATATTTTAAAATTACATGTACATTTTTTTTTCATGTTGTAGCACACTCTTATTTTCTGCATTTTTCCAAATGATAACAGGTGAATTTTATCATAAGCCTTAAAAATAATCTCTAAGCAATACCAAAGCCTTAAACTTTTGTGATCATCATAAGAACACCTTCCTTTTGGTGCTTATCAATTAGAGAATCACAATATCTTACTGCGTATGTGCCAGGAAGTATTTGAAAAGTTGTATAGTCTCTTCTGAATTCTTCCTTACTATAATAAGTTGCATGAATAAACCTTATCATTTAAACAAAACCCACCTGATACCATTCTCTTAAGACAACAAAGAAACAATCCGCACATAGTACAAGAGTAGCTTTTTTGGAAAGCTAACAAGCGTAAAGAACTTTAAGGACCAATTATTTGAGAATAAATTGTTGAATCTTTATGCAGAACACAACACACTCACGCATCCTTCCGTCTTTATAGAATCCAGAATTCTATATAGGTAGTGCTGCTATATTGATATACACATCAAACACATTTGTAAACGATTTCTCTGCTCCGCTGTATACCTTTAGTTTGTTAGTTCAAAGATCCGTAATAGGATTCGAAATATTAATTAGAACTGTACCTTCACTGTGTCGTTTAGGGAGGACCTCTTGATTGGTGATTATTTATTCTCATGAAACAACTAACAAGGTGATTATTTATATCTTTATACCGCACATGAGCTTTGGGAGAAAAGGAATTAATTGAGTGCTTTAATATTACAAAAAGGATACACTCGAGACTTGACTGTGTAATTTAAAAGAACTTAAGAATATTGATGACTTTTTTTTTTGCGGACGTGGGGACATGAGATGGTGCTGCGAGGCTTGCGGATGCCACTGGGATTATAGGATTCTACAAAAGAATTTATCAAAAGCAACTCCATCAGCATCATTGCAATGGAATTTAATTAAAATCCTTTGCGATTATAGCACATAACACAGCAAAAAAGCACTTTATTTCTCGAATACCATAACAACCAACACGCATTATACATACCTACCTTTTTCATACATGCAAACATTTTGTTTTCAATTAAAAAAATACTTTCAATTTGTTATGATTAAATCTATTTTTTTGCTGTCACTTCCCCTGGAAAAAGCGAAAGGATTGCAGCGAGGGAAGCGATAAATCGCTTTAGCACTTATATAAAAATCCTTTTATACGATGAAACAATTTAAATGTTAAAACAAATTAATTTAAACCGATCGATCAGCCCGACTGACGGAAACTACGCTCCGTGAAAAAATCCAAACGAGCTGTTATAATTCAGCCTCTGGGCACATAGAATTAAATACGTTTTGTGTATACGGGGTGGTTTCGTTATTGGAAAAAAATCTGTGAGCAAATTCTAAGCCGATAATGTCAAAAAATTTCAAATGAGAAATTCTATTTGTAGTAAACTAACTTTGGAATTTTCTCCCTTAAAATATACCTGAGGAACTTGGTGGAGTATTGCACCACCTGCATACCCTTTGCTAATTCATGCAGAAATTGGAACTTCATCCGGTTATAGGTAGGATGATGTGAAATAAATCAGTATATAAAAAACAATTCTGAGTGCCGAGACTTACGGATAGGAAGTGTGTAAATATCAAATTTTGTCAGAGGATTTCTTTTATTGAAGGTACCCAATATATGTACATAATCCAACTGTATCCTAACGTGTAACCGTTGCCGTTTACTCACAACTCCCACAAATGTTTAAAAAAAAACTATACCCGCAGTGGACCAGACCGCATGCATATATTATCTTTGGTTGAACTGCAATCAGCTGCAGAATCATGGAACCACATGATTCCACTTCCCAACCATATCAAGGCCCAGCCATGAAATCTCATTATTTTCCGAGCCGAAGAATCAGAACGTCCCCATCCTCACACCTCACACCGCGAAGCACACTCATAAAATTATTTTAAAATATAAAGTCCTGAATGTTGGTGCGATATAACAATGGAAATCGTTTCATTTATCCTGCAAACAATGGCAGTGGCAGTACGTAACGTACATATATAAAGAGGTGATAGTTACAAACGTATACACATATATAAAATACAATATGAAATAATAAACTTGCACAGCACCACAGACAGCACTTGTAGATAAATGTATTTTATATCAACGCAGGATATGGCTTTATAGTGCACCATACGCCATACCACGTGTCCGACTTCTTGTAAGCCCTGATTCTTGTAGCCTTATATGCTCGCAGTCAAAGTGAACTATTTTGTCACACACATCCATAAGTAATGCAATGATATAAATGTATAGAAGTCCTATACATTATTTTCACGTTTTTAATGTAATGTTTTGTTTGTTGCTATCATAAGTGAGTACTCCTTTATGGTACATGGTGTGCGAACACAAAGCTACACATTTCCTTTCCTCCCCGGCATCTCCAGAGCTATTGGGTGTGTAGTATTCATGCCATAATGAGAATGTTAATATTACAATATTACCACATTCGAAAGAACAATGGAGGATATAATAAAACTAAAGTTTTGTGCCACCACCCCGAAAGGATGAGGTATCTTCTGGGGTATAATATCATTTTCTTGTATTATCATAATCCAAAAGTCGAGAAGTAAATAGTTAGTACTCAGTTAGGTTTGAAAAAAAAATATATCTAACTAGTTAGGCCGCCCGGCTTTGCACCTAAGCTTCAAGCTACTTTTTGTAATTGAATACTACTTTCTGGGTTCTAACCCACTTCACATTATAAAGGGCAAAATTCGAAAAAGTATGATCATCTAAGTTCAACCTTCATTACTTTCCCAACACAGACAGAATTTTTGTAATAAAAACCACTTTTTTGTGTTTATCCCATTTCACTCTATGAATATCAATTTTTTAAAAATACCTTTCCAACACAAAGAGAATTTTTAAAATCATATATCCTTTTTTATTTTTAGCCCACTTCACCCTATTAATATTATTTTTTTGAAAAAAAAATTCCGAAAGCCATCACCTAAAAAAAACCTTTGAAAAAAGAATTTTTGAAATCGAATTAACTTTTCATTTTTATTCCATTTAAACATATAAGAACCAAATTTTTGAAAAACATTACCCCAAAGCCATCCATTAAAAATTTCCTTAGCACCAAAGGAATTTCTAAGATCGGACAATTTTTTATTTGTATCCCATTTCACCCTACAAATAACGAAATTTTAATCATTATATTCCTAAAGCTGTTTTAACTGAAAAACAAAATTTGTGCTTACAGCGCCTACTGTTGAGATTTTTCCAATTTTTTTCCTAAACCTTCACGTAGCAATTACGAACAAGGGGTGGGTGGTCTTGTTGTTTTCAAGTCTTAAGCATCCGAACACACCACGATCCATTTTTATATAAAGAAGATTACGAAAAAGGTTTTAATAATTTACAAATTGTAACCTACATTTATTCATCTTAAGTTATGGCTAAGATGAAGCAAAGATTCTTTTGTTCATAAATAGAGTCTCTTTTTACGAAATTCACAAATTGTTTTTTTTTTACAAAAATATTAATGTTCAACAGGTGTTCTGAAAATCGGGACAAAACGCACGGAAACATAAGAGATTGGGTTTTTGTATGAACAATATAGGTACTGCGTAAAGTGTGGGATAGTATTTAAGCAGACGGCATGTTACTTAACTTTTCTGCAGCTGGACATCATCAGCATACTTATCAATAGAGCAGTGCAACAAATACTTGCGATGTTCGTTAATTTAATGAAAAGTAGTGGTCCCAAAATTGAGCCCTGCAGAACCCCCTACCTAGAGTAGAGGCAAAGAATCAGAAACACAATATTTGTCAATAGCGACTCTGATCTACCTTTGGGAACATACTTAATAATTTAAACTGCTCTTAAAGTTCTACAGGATGTTGTACAGCCTTGTCTTGGACGATAACCATCAGACTGGTTCAAACAAAGTAACTTAATTATGAATAGAAATTTTGGTATCAGACTGTTAAAAATTCTTTAAAATACTTTTTATAAAAATGATAAAACAAGTTAAGGTCTAAATTCATCCTTGTTCTTGCGAACTATAGAATATTTATTAATTTTTCAAATAAAAAACATTATAGGACTATACGATTGCCCTTTAGTATAACGAATACTCTATACCCAGAGTGAGTTTCCGAAATAACGAAAGCTTTTAAGAATAACATCAAAATTACATAAGTATGTCGAAACAGCGGATGGACTCAACACAATTTGCTATCCGATATAAGAAACATAATATGAAAAAAAGTGATAAAAAAAACTCGGCAACTTGCTTCTTTTACTAAAAACTTTGATATATGGCAGTCAGGGTCATGTCAAGACTATCGGTATAATGACCTTTAGTATTATACCATTCGCTATATTGGACTTCCATTGTAACTCTAAGCACGAGTCTATGATTATCTTCATATAATTTAAAACTATTTTCCATCAAAATTGACCAAACTGTTTATTTTTTATTAAAAACAATACGTTGTCGGCATTTTTATAAATATGAAAAAAAACTTTTTTGCATACTACCTATATTAATGTCCATCAACAAACGGTATCATATTTCTATCCCGGATAAAACTTTATTTCATTTGAAAAATTAGTTGTTAAAAGGTTTTCCATCGAATCCAATTTTCCGCAAGGTGAATATTTAATCCATTTAGCTTCTCTACAAAATTCTATTAATTTCGTAAAGGTTTCTTGAAATTGACACCTAACGATCAACGGCCTATATTCCTCTGGTGTCTGATCCCATTAACCAACCCCAACTGAAATTTTCAGGATATATACTATTTCCAACCAATTTGATAAATAAAACGTGAATTCTATTCGACAGACCGAAATTTGATCGAAAAAGGTCTCACGTTCTTTCTGTTTTGGGGGTGTCTTTATAGCTGCGGCTTCAACGATGCCGATAGTAGTTGGGTATAGCAAACTATACACGAAGATATCCATGCCGTGTGCGGTTGTAGCTCAATAACATTCTGTATAATTTATTCAGGATGGGGTTTCGCATCAATTATGCAGGGTTATAGTCTCACCTCATTTATTAGAACACCTGTAAGAGTTCTCCATGGTACAACGCACTCTAAGCCGACAATGGCTTCTCTTGCCAGCACCCTCTTTTCCCGCAACCACCGCGCAGGATATTAATTTCACAACTTTACCCATCAAGTTAGCTCACTGAGGCTATCCTATCCTTTTTGTATCCCAGTCCCCACCCTTACGTTATATATTAAATGACGATCAATAATAAGAATGGAAAATTAAATTCTTTACTGTTTCAGTGGCCTATGGTGGTGGCTGGATTTGCTTATTTCAATATGGCTTGCATCAGTAAGTGTTTATAAAGCAAACAGAATTATGAGTCCCACTAACGAATAGTGGTCTAATCTCCTAAATAAACGCAACAATTAAATCCTTCGATACTGCTTTTGTCTAACGGTAACAAACAAGCCTATACTTTTGTTATGTAAACTTACGGGCCCTATAGGTTGTTGGACTTCCGTCTTCTGTTAAATCCAACCCTTTGATACGCTGTGCCACTTATACAAAGTTTGCTTCCTGATGGGGTGTTTGGGTGGGAGTTTGGGAATGTGGTGGTGGTAGGTGATGGTATATCACAAGCGGTGGACGAAAAAACCTCCAGAATATGGATACAGATACCCTCGGCTGGGATATACATAAATGTAAATTTTACTTCAACTCGATAAGACTCTATATAGGTGTCTGGAAAATTGGATTTTTATTCGACTGTATATATGGGTACATAAGTCATAGGTGGTTAAACCCCTCGCTTCTTCATAAACCCGAATATTTCCAAGGATTTGCATAATTTGTTATGATACCACCTCATAGACGTTGCGAAAGATTAGCGCGGATCTCGTGCCACTTTTTTTGTTATTATTTAGTAGTCGATGATGGAGCTATGCTAAAACAACGTCTAATTTTGAATTACTTGCCTTGAGACCTTGTTTGGTAATGGGATATGTCGCCCCGGGGGAGAAATGCTTTCACGAAAAATAATGTAGTTACATGCCACGCTACAGGGCACCATGATGTACATATAAATGGAAATTTTTATTCCAAGTTCCTGCAAATGAGACGGATCAATGTCAAGCTAAAATGTTGACGTTGAGAGGTAATTGTTCATGAAAGCGCGAGAGCTAGAGGTAGAGCGAATTTCGCTGTTATTCTGAAAATCCACTGTGGGGCATAAAAAGTACTTTGAGTTAAAAGTCATATTGTGTGTAAATATATTTTTGTTTTATTTTCAATGCACAGCTAGAAATAAAGGAAAAATAAAAAAGGCTGGTCGCTTCAGTAAAAAAAAAAATCGGTCAGTGGGAAATTAAATTTTCCAAAAAGCCGCAAAATTTCTGATTGAAAGAGGCAGATTGCCTATTTTATTTTATTTGTGTGTGAATATGCCAGGCCGACGAACCAATTTACTCAGAGCCTCTGGGGGTGTGCGTTCCATTTGACTTCATCACATGAATTTTATTATTTTTTTTTATCAAATTTTCAACCTCAATTTCATGAAATAAATTCTCTTTTCAATGAAGTGATGAACAAGTAGACTGGGCAGCCTTCAGTTCAAGTAATTTATATTAAAAAAAAAATGGTATGCCTACAAACATAAAAGTTATAGGCATAAAATAAAATAGAATTGTTGGGAAAAAATTCAATTTCGTGTAGAGAATGCGGTTAATTTTTTTTTTTTAATAATCTGAAAGCCACATTAGTCTTTGGGCATTTTTCGGAACCTACTAGACTAAGCACCACTTAAGGAGTGTGATGAGTGAGTTGGCCCCAGTTAAAAAGGTTTGGGTATGTCTAAAGCCTATAGACTTGGTGGTAGCAACTCAAGTTGTTGCTATTTTGTTTAAACCTAACCGGAAATCAAAATGTTTGAGCCTTTGAATTCACACTTTCAAACACGTTGTGGTGTACATATTCAAATTTTCTGCGAGTCCAATATTGGAATTAGATTCATATTTGTTTTTGCATTCAACAAAAATAGTTGTTAATAATTAACAAATTAATAAATATAAATTTCGATTTTTTTAGAAAAAATTTTGCTTTCATAAATTCATATTTCATAAATTCGTCTTTATTTTGAATTGAAAAGTTTTTTTGGGAATGGTTTAAGCCTCTTTAAGTTGAATGCCTCTTTACAATAATAGATGAAAGGCGTATTTAATACTTGAACATAATTTTGAACTCGACAACTGGCCATGTGCATAGAATCACTGAAGTCATTGATAAAGCTCTTGAAGAAAATAAAATCTGTTCGGCAGTTTTCTTAAATTTGTTGCAAGCTTATGACAAGGAGTGGCACAAAGGCCTCAAATTCAAACTAAGACAAGTTCTGCGCCAAAAGACTTTAAACGATTCTGTAAGAATATTTGAGTAATAGTCTCTTTTGTTAAAGACACGGAAATGAGTATTCAGATTTCAAAGAAATAGTGGCTGGGGTACCGCAGGCAACTGTTATAGGTCTAATATTGTAACTTTTATTTGCAAGTGATATACCTCAAACAGAAGACACTATCGTAGCCAAGTTTTCTGACGACAAAGCAATACTAGGAGTGGGTAAATCGATCAAGCTACAGTTAAATTACGGTTAAGTCTGTAAGGACTTATGGCAAGTATACATAGATATATAATGCATCTCTGGAACTGTACTTGCGATACTAATTTCTTAAACAATTTTACAAGTTTGAAAAAAATTGCTTTGATCTTTCGTAACTGCGCCATGTTTTATTTAAAAAAAAACTTCTTCACAGGGATCTCTGGACTCCCACGGTAAGGGATGAAGTTTATAGTTTTACGCCAAAGCATAGAAATCAGCATTTAGAGCATGGTAGTAAAACGATTATTGAATTCTTGTCAAGAACTAAATCTTAAGAAATCGTTTTGAAATCGCCTATTACGCAGGAACTATCACCGGAAAGTTACCTGCAACATAATTATTATAAGATTCAACTTAGTTGCAACCGAGGGGATTAGGTGATTTTAAGGAAGTAATCTCACACTACTATGAGCATGCATTTTTCGGTCTTCTTTAAGGTTTTAACATCAACAAAAAAAAAACGCTTTAGCAGTCTAAAAATTTGAACTATATTTTTGATTGTCCATACAAATATTTAGTGTTCATTTTTAAATACCTACACATGACGTATTTTTAAATATGACCTAACACCTAAGTACATGTTTTTCAAATGATCCTGTATTATTAATTCTGAGATAGTAACATGGATGATTAATTTTATTAAATTTATAGCGAAGGATTTCATATTTTTGCAAACGAGGCATAACTTAGTGTGACCTCCTTGTTTCCTTGTATACGCTTTATTGCTTTTCCTTATTTTCTACTCACGCCCAGCCGTGGTTGGTCATTGAAAAAATTCAATGTAAACCTTTATTGCAAAAATAAAGTTTTCCAATAACGAATGCAAAAAACTGGAAAAGTTTCAAAGTTTGCTTGAGAAAATGAATTTTTTAAATATGCCTGTGTATGGTTTTTTATTTTATACTCTTATTAATTTCCTGAAGATACATCTCTCCTTTCATACTTCGTATACTGGTAACTGGTACAGGAAAAGGACGGAGCCTTCGTAAAGCAATAAGCATTTTTTTTTTATATATATTTATAAAAAAAAAAAATGATATATGAATACAGAAGTGAGTCTGTCATTTTAAGTATCAAATACTTCCATTTCTGAGTGCTAGTGTTGACGGATAGGATAATCCAAAGGATTTCAACCACATACCTACATACTGAAATTTGCAGTGGAATCTGGAATGGTAGTTGAATGAATGCGCCTTATAAGTTAACATGGCCAATTTTCAATAATATAGGTTTGTTTTCGGAACAATCTCTTTGTATTCACAGTGTCTGAGGTGTTATCAATGGAAGGAAAAACTATGTACTTTACAAGTCTTCTGTTGAAATACGATTTTTTTAAATAGGAAAACCTCACGACATTCATAACTAATTATATAGGTAAGAATCCTCGGCAGCTTTCTTATATACCTAAAGTAAAGAAGACATTTCTATCTTTGACGGGCGGCATTCAATATGTCGGGCGCGTCGATCTAATGCCTTCTTCTCTCTCTTAAAAACAAAACAGCCATCAGCATGCAGCAGTAGGTAGGTATATAAATGTATAATGTTTGAACAGGGCTAACTTTTCACATTGCAGCTCTTATTTTAAAATTGTATTAAAAAGTTTAATGTTTTTTGTTGTGGCTTCAATCAAGTTCCATAAAACTTGAGCAACAGTTAAACGGCGCGCCGCAGTATGGATGGCGAAGGACATCATAGTGCCAGAGGAGTTAGTGCTACAAGGACAATGGAGCAAGAGAGGCACAACAACACAACAGCGACAGCCTCCATAATCACAATGAAACCAGTTTCTGGTGACACTTAAAGAGCTCTCCTCTACCAAAACTTTATCATAAGACTTTCCAATGAGATTTTTATTATTTACAATTTGTTGAAAAACAATTTAATGGAATTTCTATGAATTGTTTAAATCCCTTTTTCAATGCCAAACATTTCAGGTTTTATATTACCTATACCTACATTTAAGCACTTTGCGAGTCGCACCTCTGTTGGAAGAATATTTCATGTTATGCATTTTTCAATTGTTCGTTTGATGATCAGTTTCATTGAATTAACAAAATCTTCTTAGGTAATAAGAAGGTGAAGGTCCGGGTTCATTGAAATTAAGAATTTTAATTTAATGAAAGCATTTCAAAGCGGTAATAAAAAATATAAATTGTCCTATTTGTTTTTATGTTGAAACCCACCCTTAATTATAAGTTCTTTTTTTTGAAAATATTAAATCGAATTTTGTTGAGCACGGTACATAGTACAATTCCAATAAACTGGTTGAAGCTGTATAAGAGAGTGTTGCTGAGAACCCACGTGTGTCGTATCGCCATCGCGATAGTGGAACCACCTTCCGGCTCATTTTGAAGGATAATTTGCATTTGTTTCCGTATAAATTGTAATTGACTCAAAGAATATTGCCGGCAGACCTTGGAATACGGCCAAATAGTTACATAGCGACATAAAGGATGACGCATCACTGTGCAGTATACAATTATACAGCCCTATTAATAATAACAAAAAAAATATGCTCCCAACGTGTTAGCTGCCATACGGATAGGGAACTTTTCCGCTTGATAGCTTTTCTTATCAATCAACATATTATTTTAGATTTATAATGTCTATCCAGTCATTATAACTGGAAGCACGGCAACACTTTAACCAATTATTCCAAGATTTGTGTCACATACATAAACTGATTTGTGAAAACTATGACTGTAGTAGTAAACGATCCAATGAGTTGAATGCATGTTTGTGTTAAGAAGTTATACGTCTCTTTAACTCCAAATTTTGCGAGTTAAAGCTATCCGCTCGCTATCACATGTCACCGTTCCGCATTTATTAATATGAATATGAACTACAGAAATTGACAAATGTGTTAGTTCTATAATGCCGCTCTGTTCGCGCTTTATTAAAAGAGAGTCTAATCTATATGTGCCAGGTGACGTAAGCTATATAGGGGCTCAAATATAAATTGATTTTTTTTTTTTCTTAAATCCGATGAATGGGTTTACGTTCTATGTGTGATAGCTCATAAGAGCATGTACATGCAACCCAGCCATGCAATTTATTTTGTTTAATTTTGAATTCAAAAGCTTTTGAACTTTATCTAAATAATTAAACTTTTGTTTGTTATGTTTTCATTACTCTCATCTGGTTAACCATTCTTATATAATATATCGAAGTAGCATACAAAAAATAGACCATTAGCAAAATAAATTATACACAAAGGATTAAAATAATATTACAGTCATATATAATTTAAACATCAAAAGCCCTTACACAAAAAAATTGCAAATAAAACAAAAAAAAAGGATAAAAACATGACAGAATATATTTTTTTTTTTTAACGTATAGTCTATTCCCAACACTATAAATTGTTTAACTTCTCTAAGCGAACCCAATTAAATTAATAAAAGCAAACAATATAATCAAGGGATAGTTTTCCAACATTAAAAATACCACAGATACGATGTGGCAGAGAGCGCGGGTTAGTGGATGTGTTGTGATAGTTATATACATATATTGGGTTTTTCAATAAGAGCGCTACAAAAGTTTTTTCAAATAAAACAGAAAAAGTTTTGAATATCAATGAAATTTTTTATTCCTGTGAAAGAACGTTTGATGCCATTATGTATAGAACTCCATATCTTTTGCATGGCCACCACGGGCACGCTTGCAGAAGTCCTCGCTGAAGATGATTTTTTCGATGAAAATCCGAATCATTTTCAAGTTGTTGCTCAGCCCAATTCACGAACATACGACGCTTCTGGTGGTCAAGCGGCTTCAGTTCTTGCGTTAATTTAATCTTGTTAGGATTTAAGCCAAGATCTTTTCGCAAAATTTGCCACAACGACGTCACAGAGATGCCCAACGCTTGAGAACGACGTGTGAGAGACACATTTGGGCTTTCTGCAACTCAAGCCTCAGCGGCAGCAATATTCCCGACACTAAGGGCACTTCTTTGTCTCACTGGCACGGGAACATTTTGTACTGTGCCTGTGGATTCAAATTTTGTCCACTAGACACTCAATTGTTGATCTGCTAGGACGATTATGACGACCATAAATTGGACGTAGCGCTCTTAACGTTGAGGCCACTGACTCCGAATTTCGGTAGTAAATTTTAATAATTTCGACCCGTTGTTGGCTCGTATATCTTTCCACCATGAAATGGCAAACCTTACTGAAGAGAAATGTCAAAAGAGCAGCAAGAAATATGGCATCGTTTGCTGTCCCTGTTGCTCTACTTTTGTCAGTATTGATTAAGTGCGTGCGGGAAACAATCCGGAAGATTAAATAAAAATATATGTCCCTTATCGCAACTAACCCCGATATCAAACAACGACTCAACCTGAGAAACCATATCCGGCTCATTATTGATAACATATTTAAATGCAGGGATTGGTAGGTGCTTACGAAAGTACCTAAACATTTTATCAAAATCTATTATTTCTCCACGCACCTTACCATGGAATATCGTTTTTATTAATTATTTTGATAAAACATGATATAGAACGAGAATAAGAACCTTTGGTAAATTATTAAGCTTGTTTTGTTGTATATTATAACATAACCCTGCGTAGAGGGTGTTTCCTATTAATGAATAAACAATACTTTGGAAAATGATTCTTGGGCATGTTTTTGGAAAAAATCGATATGCAGTAAGGGGGTATATCCGATTTGAAAATCATTTATAGAGGATTCAAAAAAGGCTTACTTTGGTGTTCCCTGATATTACTTATATACTAATACTAGCCATGGTAACAGATTTTACATAAAATTGGTATCGGATTTTTTTTTTAAATGTTTTGAAAGTGAAAAATTAGAATGGAGAATTCGAAATCTGAGGACTCAAAGAAGATATCAGTTTTATTTAAGCTCAGTAATATAGGATAGTTTTTTTTTCTGAAAATAAATACTAAAACAAGGTTTTTACCATTTGTATTAACATAGCTATTTCCGTTACAATGGATCATGATACATCAAAATAAGTGTCTTCTTTAATCCTCGGTAAGTAATATCCACATTGAAGATAGTTCCTTAGGTACTATAAAAGGTCTTTTTCTTAGAACATACCTATTAATCATTTTCAAAGTATTTTTCATTAATAAGGAAACACCCTGTATACCAAAAACGCAATCGCTCTTATCTATTTCAGCCTATGAATCGAATTCTCAGAAGAACAAATTTAAAAATTTAACCAAAATGTCGTTCTTAAACTAACATCCATCCATCAAGTATGTATAAACTATACCTAGTTGAGGACTTCAGATTCACAAACATGGATAAGCTATAAACACATCACACCATCAGCCAGCTAACATATACAACTAAATTGTGAAAATTGACATTTTGATTTAGATTTCTCTTAGTGCCTTTATATAGTGAAGCGAGAATGACAATAATCTCGTATATATTTTTGGGGTTCCCATTCCCATTCCAACAAGTTTAACTAAAGGGAAGAGCAGAAGGAGAGTTTCACTTCAGCTATACCAACCAATGATACTTAATACTTAGGCAAGATAAGTGACAAAGCAATCAATCAAGTGTTCAAATAGACAGAATCAATTTCGTTTAAATAAACTTACACAAAAAAAAAATTGACTTCGGATAATTTGATTGATGAAAGTGACAACTTGGCTTTGTGTACTAGAATATAGTTACCAACAAAATTATGTGGCATCGTTCCACACGCATGGCACAGTAAAAATAAATTCAAAAATATTCGCGGGAAAAAATGAATGGCGGTCGATTTGACTCTCCAAAGCTTTGAAGTGAAATATAAATACTTGGTAAATTATGGAAAAGGCAAAGTGAACCCTTGGAGTGAGTCCACCTCTGGTCCATATGGCGCTGGGTAAAAGCAAATTCGATTGAAATGTACCTTCTTCAAGTTTTTATTATTTTAAACTTATTCGTCGTTAACACAAATAATACCGAGAAGCATCCCTCAACGTGTGATGTCCAACCCACACACCTTAGCGACTATAATATCATTCACGTGGAATTCAAGTGTAACTGAAAGTGACGCACGTGAAATAATTATATGGTTTATCCGTTTACCCCCCATGTGATTTCATTATGTACTTCATGTCCTAGTACACATATTTACCCATTTATTTTTAATAAAACAAACAACAAATTAAGGACTAACCGGAGATGTCAGCCATACTGGACCTGTCACATTCGTCATGATTACCATGTTCAGATTGAAGCGGATACCTCGGAAACACCCGCCATCGCCACCTCAAACTACTTGTTGACACTACTTATTGCTATGGGAGTCATCCCTGCGTACAACATAGTAACCATATACAGATACACTGTCCATGAATTCACAATGAAGTTGTGGGCTAGAATTGCACCGCCTCTGAACAAATATCAATCATCAGGCAAATTTAATGACCCAAAAGATTCGTTTCCTCGATTGAATATGCGAATGCGAATGACTGACTGACTGCTCGACTGGAGAATTCATAAAGGCTTTTCCTGTGTACATCGATGGAATTTGTCATACCAAGCTGATCCTTAAGTAAATTCCTCGTAAATGGTCAGTGGAGAGACGCAGATGAGCTGTAACAGCAACCATCACACTCTACCGAATGCAGTTGAATATTTTTTGAATTAATAAGGATTAATCCGGGACGACCTGACAGTCATTTATAATGTGCTCCCGAACAGATTGGCAAATAATTTCAGGATCCCGCTGTGAGCATAATGACAATAATTGCAAATGAACTTTGTTTGTGAAATTTATTAATGGCTGATGTGTTGTGTTTGTGTTGGTGTTGGTATCTACAAGCATACAAACA
Organism: Leucozona laternaria; assembly: GCA_932273885.2. Taxonomy (NCBI): domain Eukaryota; kingdom Metazoa; phylum Arthropoda; class Insecta; order Diptera; family Syrphidae; genus Leucozona; species Leucozona laternaria. The sequence continues at coordinate 114,141,593 of OW026368.1, read as the reverse complement.
TACCACTGTATCTATCTGGAGCAGCGGAAATAGGAATATGGAGAAGCAGCAGTTTGTTTTCAAGCGGGCCATCAGAAACTGCGTATGCAGAATGGAGTAAGCACAGGAAGGAAGCGGAAGTATTCAGCAAAATAGCAGGCGACGAAAAAGGCATTTTAATTCACACCCAAACGATAGCGGTATGTGTCACAGGGTGACACCGCAGGAATTCATTTTTATTGCATACAGATCTGATTGGAATTTCAATATTGGCGAATTGTTGAAATATATTAACAGTATCTCTTGAACACCCATAACCATTATAACCATATTCCTATATACCTATACCTATATATCTACACTCATTATACAAATTTTGTAACTTTAAGCACAAAGTGACAGTTATGAATATTTTAATCGATTTCGAAATTCCCCCCACATTATTGAGTTTGAATATGATATTGAGTTATGATGGAATTTGTGAGGTTGGAATGACATTTCAGGGTAAGAATTCAATTATTGGGGTGTTTATGCTGATGAAATATTAACTGTAATGTATGCTGTTTCTAGGAATACATACACATAAAACATATGTACTTCTATAAGTGTTAAGGGTCAAGTAATATTTGGTAATTTGTATCCACCTTAAATGTATTTTCGAGTTTAAAATGTAGAAGATTTCCCAGAATAAAGAAAACAAACTCTGTTTCCAAATTACACTATCGCTGATAAAAACACAGACGCACAGTGGTTTGTTTGTTGAGTTTCGGTGACAAAAACCATTTCGAATACGCCAATTCTTTACAAAATTTATGAAATACAGTACATTTAATAATTTGGAGACGCTGCATTTAGTAGTAGGTACCTACCTTCCTGCGTATTTTTTTTTTTGTAATCGAAATGCTTACTTAAAAATGGCAGTTAAGGGTTGTTTCGCAACTGTCAGAATTCTAATTATGACTGAAAATTAACAATATTTTTAAAACAAGTATTTAAGGTTATTTTCAGTTTTGGAGTAGATGACCTTAAATTTACTTGTCAACTTTTTAGTGTCAAAATTGTCAAATTACTATTAAATTTGACCAGATTTGGTCTTAAAGTCCTTTTCAATACAAAAAATTCACAGCAATATCACAAAAATTAGCTATAATCCGTTGGTAACATTGCCCAACATTTTGGACTTTTTTTTCCTTAATGTGGTACATATCTATATCTAAGTACATTTAAATCAATTTCATATACAAGTAAAACATATTTTAAGCCATTTAAAACATTAATTTTACTAAATTCCTGGCTTTGTCACTGATTTGTTTTTATTTAGAATTTTCGTTCCATATTCTGACCTAAATTGTGGTGGATACAAAGTGTACCGAATTGCATTCATTTTCATCAAGATTTACATCTAATGTTCTGAAATTATCCCCAAGATATTTTTACTCTGCCTGAATGAACCTTGATGATTAGGTACCTAAAGTTCAAGCTCATTTTTAGACTCCATAGCATCATACACGATAGGTGTCTCAGTTACCTAAGTGAAGTTTTCAATTTTGCCCATTCACAAAAAGGACTAAAATTAATTTTACCGCGTTATAAGAATACTTTTTCGAAATAAATGAAATGAAATATAATAATTTTTGTGGCCAAAACTTAACAAACGGACCACTATGCGACGGTCACTTTGTTCTGAAGAACTTTCAAAAAATCCACATAAAAAGAATAAAAGGCTTAAACTACCACTAAGACCCAGTTTTTCAGTGCTAGATAACCCGACGGAAATCGAGTTAACTTTCCAAATTTGATGTTATAATTTGGAATTATAATATGTATTTTTTATAATATTAAAAAAAGTTAATAATAATTTTGAATACTAATAATTACTAATGTTGTTTTGTTCTTTAAACCTTTCGAAGGGATCAAATTACTCTAATGTAAAATCTAATGACTTGCATCAGTGTATAGCTTTTATCAAAGGATGCAAAAAACCACCACGTCACGACACGTATCGATTAGAACTTTCTTTTACTTGAAGTCCAAAGTTAATTTTCTTGAGGCTGTTTTGTAAGTCTATAGCTACCAGGCCGCTTTTTTTGTTGTAAGCCTGCATTCTTTGAAGGCTCTTGTGGTTAGTGAGCCTTCTTTTGTTCTGATGAAACGGTTAGTTTTATTTAAGTTTATCAAGAATTGATAAATAAAATTAATTATTGGTAAGAGTATTGCCTTAAAATAAAATATTCACAAAATTATAATAGCCGCCTTAGGCATTCAGCGAAACCATCAGCACTATAATGTGTACAGCAAAATAAATTAAATTTTAAAAATTTCCCTTCTGGTTTGCATTTTGTATTTCCATGTTCCAACTAGGTATCTATTTATATTTTAGCTGGAAAAGTAAAGAAGAATTCAAACGGAAATAACAACATTCATTTCAATAATAGAATCTAAGCAGTTTGTTCCAATTTATTGAAACTAATGGAAATCTAAGTGGTGAAATGGAAAGTTTGATTCGCGAGCTATGGCACATTAGTCAGCCCATCTGGGACCACGTTTATAGCCATGATGGTCTAGTCCAGTCCAGACTATATACGTACAGTGCCAGGATAATACACTCATTGCATTTGCCCATAGAGATGACTTTTCACTAGATTAAATTTGCTTTAGATTGGAGCTGGAGCCCTTGTGCACTTAGGTTGATTAATTTTTTATTTGCTATTGGCTTGGTTTTATTTTTTTTTATTTTTTTTTCATGCCATACAGTCCGGTTTGGACATCATGAAATCCTATGGTGGCACAATCGAACCAACTCGGTGACTGGCTGGAAATTTCTATTGATGACTTTGGTGAATGGGATCGTATTGATGGTGATTAGATAGGAGACTAGAAAAAAGTCCTATATAGCTAAGAGTATACCTACTATTATATAGGGAAAATAAATATTTGCAATCCGATAATGGTTGGAGTTGGTATGGTAATATTATGTAGATTTGCTTTAGCTATATATTCAAAGCTGAAATCCATTTGGAATGATGGTTTGCTGGTGGTGGACTTAAGGATTTTGAATGGTTTGGTAAGGGATTTCATGGAGATTTGGATTTTATTCCGTAACGGTTTAGGTATACCTCCATACTATAAAGGTATTTAAAAAAAAAAAAAAAACGTAAAAGCACTTGAGCACATCTGTATTATGTTAGCAATTAAAACATTTAGGTAATACACGTTTACACTCTCTTTTCACAAAAAAATATTATTAAAATGTTAAGAAATTTTTAAAATCGTCGTTTTATTCCTTTTTACCAAATATAAATTTCCTGTATTACAGAAATAAAATATGAGCATATTAGCTGAATATGTATGTACATATTTATACACTTTAAATTCTACAAATTCTACAAAGAAGGAAATCTTTATTTTAATTTTGGAAAAAAATTACTTTGAATTTTTTTTTCTTTTTTTTTCAAAATTTTGAGTTTGAAAATTGATTTTGCAAAAACTGTTCACTAAAACAACTTTATTTAAAAATTAAAAGAAATAAATAGATAAATAGAATAGGGAATAGACCCTCAAACCCTACACAATTTTTTTCTTGTCTCGACTTAACCTACACGCTCTAGCTTTGTATCACACCTTATGCGAGTCACCCTGTATTATATTATACTAGTACTTGGCCTTATTTTTAACATTTATGTTTTTGGTATGAAATTAATATACATACATCCATGTTTATATGTTTGTCAGTTTCATTTTGTGTACTTAAATTGACGAATATTTGTTTTAAACGGAAGTCCGCTTATTACGATAGCCTTAAAAGCTTAAAATAAACGTGTGTCCTAGATTTATTACTCAACTAAATTGATTAAAAATGTCTTCACACTTAAAATGAAATAGACACAGTTCTCTTGGCCTTCGTCCTCTAATGCCATTAAATTATTTGATGAAATTCGTGAAAGTATTTGCCCTATGATAAGCATTCAATTTGTGATGGTAACTTCTTCGAAATTCTACCCAGGGAAGGGAAATACTGACACAAATGAAATCATTAATAACAAAAACCATCATCATGAGAGCACACACTCCAAATGCCCAAATAAAACTTAGAGTTTCTTATTGAAAATTAATGATTAACGTTTAGTGATAATACCGATGACGACGATGCGACGTAGAACAATGCATAATAAATTCGTTGATTTTCGCTTGATCTATATTGACCAAAATTAATTACGCACCAATGTTAAATGTTCAGGAAGAATTAATTGCATTAGCAAACTAACATCATTAAATAAATCAAGAAGGTATACCTACCTATGCTTTAGGGAACTGTCCTTATGATATAGAGGGTATCAAAATAAAGGAAAATAATAGATTTTTCAGTTGAAGTTAGATGATAGTCATATTCTTATCGTATGCCATGTGTGAAGAAATTAAAATTAAGAAAAGATAATGGAGAAAGAAAACAGCAATTTAAGTTATCTACGTGCCTAATTAATGGATTTGACAAGCTGTAATTCAACACTAGCAAATCGGGGTGCGCACAATTGAACAGGTATACCTATATACTTTCATTTATTTAACGTATTTCAAATTTCATGTTGCATTTATGTACAGGGTGCATATTGGTTTCCTTCCGCATTTTCTACTTCATTACACTAATGAGGATTTGAAACATTCGGCGCCATCAGGCGGCTGCATGCGGAAATGGAGTTGTCATTCTCATGGTAATTTAAATAGACTCCTTAAACGTCACCCTTGATGGTTATGTTTGTTCGTCAAACATTGCATTTTATGAAAATATAGTTTTATGAAAGGACGAGACTAGAGAAATGCCAATTTATAACAGTTATAACAGTTTTTCGCCATTAAAATTGGGTGTGCGTTAAAGCGCTTCGCGCGACTTTTAAAAAAACTCTGGGTGCCTGAAGTATGCCCACCGGCGGAGGGCCCTGGCCCTGCGAGGCCGCATAAACAGTATTTTTATAAACAAAAACTGCTGTAATTGGTATGTCTAGAGTCACTTTCTTTTTGGAATTCGCATGAACTTTGGTAGGTATGTATAGATTATCGAATAAACAGCTTGTTTTTAATTAAGGTCTCGGAAAAACTGAGTTTGTAATCTCAAATTTGTCATACAATTTTGTGTGTCAAAAGCAAAAAATAGGTTTTTATCAATTAAACCAACAAAACCTATTATTTCTTCTTAAAGGCATTTAATTTCCAGCACAGTTAAGATGAACGTCATATTTAGTTAAACTAACTTAATGTTATAGAAGGTATAGGAGGTAGTATACCCACTTATCTCTCTTTAGGGGTGTTCACATTCAACGACTTGTTCATCAAAAGCGTGTCGTGTCCTTAGATTTTTGCGATGGGAACACCGGTCGAACGCCCGTCGATAGACTAGCTATGTGTAGTTAAATTTTTTTGGTAATTTTCTCTGTCGCACGACCTCTGGCGCTATGGTAAATGTGAACTCCAGTCGAACTACCGATGATTTTCTTTAACTTGTATGTAAGATATGTAAAGGGTCCGCCATCTAACGTTTTTTTTTTCAACTAGTGCTTATTTCGTGAATGGTAACACTTAGCTCATGTCTGATTTGACAGATAATTAGTTTTATCCTTCCGCTGAACGAATATGGTTGGGTATACGCTTCGCTAAGTGGGCCTGCGATCGACTCAGAGAAGATGCCGATTTTGCCAAAAAAAATCATCTTTTCAGATGAAGCTCATTTTGATCTTGGCGGGTAGTAAACAAGCAAAATTGTCGCATTTGGGGCACAGAAAACCCGCACGCATACATTGAAAAGCCGATACACCCAAAACGAGTCACTGTTTGGTGCGTATTTTGGTCCAGAGGCATAAAAATGAAAATGAAAGCAAGGAGTGGCCGTTACAGTCAATGGCGATCGTTATCGGGCCATGTCGAACGAATGTTTTGTTCACAAAAATTGAAGAGGAGGATATTGGCAACATTTGGTTTTAACAGGACGGCGCTACGTGCCACACAGCCGAAGCTACATTCGATGTTTTGCGCCATTTTCAAAAAAAAAAAAGTTATTTGGCGGACCCTTTATAAAGAAAATGGTTTGAAATCGAAGTAAACTACAAAAAGGGAGCTGAAAAAAATATAATATTGATGCGCTATAGAATTGGTGCAAATAATGAAACTCGCACCATTTTCTCTCTTTGAAAATAATTAGCTTGAAAATGAAAATGAACGCTAGCAAATGGACTCGTGTCGGTCAAAACGTGTCGTTGAATGTGAACCCCACTTTTCACATTGTACTTGATTGAAATTTCAATTCGCTCAAGTTGAATTACTTTATCTTTCTTGATATCGATGCCGTGACAAAAAACAATTTAAATCAAAGAAAAATACTGTTAAACCGACATGCACCTTCATGTGATATCTATGAAGATAGAAAGTTGTGTTGATTAACTTTTGATGTTTGATTGAAAAATTTCTAATGCCAATGGATGTAATGTAAAAGAGTTCTTTATAATCCTTTTTATTTGATATCATCATGCAATTTGCAATTAACTTATTTTCAACACGAATTAAAAAGCACGCTAGAGGTTTAAGATTGTCAAGATGTGTACATCAGTCGGTGAGTACTTTTGAATTTCGTACATTTTTCACAAGAAAATTGTGTAACACTTGCGTTATAGATATGCTTAAATATTAAAATAAAAAAATTCTCCTCTAGGGAATCAAATACAAATGATTTTCACTAAATTTGAGGCAAATCGGCCTACCGCATCCTGTTGAGGCTCCAGCTCTAATAGCAGTGGACTTCTCCACCACCATATTAATGTTAATTGTCTAACACGAAACCAATACTTTTCCTTTAGAACAAGTAATGCAGCGCATAATATAAGAACGGGTTGGGTATCATTGACCACATAAATCTGCTACTTCTTAACAATCTTGCGTATCACTCTAGATATTTGTCGGATAACACAATTAACCTTATGATTATGTAATACAATTCTATAAAATAAAAAAATATATATAAGTAGGTATGTTAGCTGAAAAATCACGCCGCATTTCAAATCCCACAATTTTTGAAATCATAAATAAGTTTTCATTTTGAATGTACAATACATTGCACCTACATATACCTTACACAAAACAACCTCCACGTTTTTATCATCATATGACTTTATAATCTGATAGAAACACGAACATAAGTAAGTACGTGGTTAGATATTGAAGTTATACTTATTGTGCATCCATGACCAAAAGTCTCATAAAATATTTGCATCTATTCTAAAGCATTTGAAAGGGGATGTGCCTCCATAAAAAGTTATAGGTTGGAAGAGACAAGAGAAAACCATATCGGAATCTTTGAACTTCATTTTTTCTGGTCCCCACGTAATACCTATATTTTATAGGATGAATAAAACATTCCATCGATAAAAATTTCTCAAGAACTGAGAATGAAAAGTACAAGTATACCTACTCCTGGCAAGGCCTGGTGACTCGAAGAAGATTGCACGTTCCAGGCAAATATTTTTTTTTTTGTATACCTATTGTATGTATGGTGATACTGACTATTGAGACCAGAACAAAGTTTAATTTTTCATTTTTACCTCTCTGTGTTGCATCAATGATAAATGATAAAGTTTACTAGAAAATCGTGAATAAGGCTTTGCCGTTTAGTGAGAGTGAGAATAAGAATAAAAATGCAAAATTGTTGTTTCAAAGAAATGTCAAGCGAAACACTGGTATAGTCGAACTTCAGTTTATACAAAAAAATGAATAATTTAACCGAGTTGAAGTAACAAACATTTAAAGATTTTTTAAAGTTTTCTGGTGTTTTTGATTTCTTTCAAGATTTCAATATTGAACAATCTGCTTCAAAAGTTAAATGAATAGAGGAAGTTTTTTAGGAACGTTTTTACAATATTAATCTGTTTGAATGAAAACATTTTGGAAACATTGCTTCATTTTTCAACGCAGGAACAGCTATACTAGCCCTTGATTTCTGAGTGCGTTATCGTATTACTAAAAATGAAGATAGATATCAGCATCTAGGGGTCTAAGCCGTACATATATTTTGATTAAATGGTTCAAAATCAATTAATACCAAAATCAATCTTTTTAAGCTTCAGTATAAATACAATTTTTTTTGGACTCTCCTTCGGAGTAATGTTTCCAGAAACTTCAACCTAGTTTTTCAACAACTATCAATTCCTTCTTTGTATTTCGGATAAGATATACTATCTTTCCCTTTTCTTCCTTTATGTGTGCTAATATTTATGGCAACAAGATAAGTAAAAGTTTCATCTTCAATCTCTTGCACGTCTCCCTGTGTTTTCTTAATATTTAAATATGAACGACTCAAGTGGGTGAAAGGAGAACAAGAGCAAGACTGATGTTGCCTGCCAATGGCGCTGAGAGGATACATCATCAAATCTGTTTTTGAATTCCCACTTCTTAAAGGACTCGCATAAATGTCAACTTCTTTATATTCACTCAGTGAAGCACTCGTCTTACGTTTATCTTTGCTTAACCTACTTTATAATCCTTTGAAGGAAATTTATACACAATACATATATTTTATTTTGCCAATATTGTTCTTAAGGGTTTCTCAAATATACAAGTACAGTTAGGTATGGGAAGGGGGGAGGGGGGGAAGGGACTTTGAAAGTTGAACCCTTCTCTCGTATTGTCTTGCGATTAAGCACGTTTGTTAAGTACTGGCTCTTGTTCTGATGCGATGCCTTCCTTACAACCCTTGTGTTCCTCAGTACATGGCAATGAAAGTATTAAAAAGTTTTGACTTGTAAGATGCCAGTTTTTTGCCAGAATGACATTTTGCGAATTTAAGTTTGTTTGGAAGGAGTATTCTAAAGCTTTTGATTAAGATTTTTTTTTTAAGTTTGAAGAGATATATACATATTTTCCATTTTTCATTCAAACTACAGAGACGTTTAAAATTCCTAAAGGTGTGTTTGTGCTTGAACTGCAAAACCGATTTGGGCAGCGATGTGACTAAAGCCGAGCAATCTGTACATTGGTTTTCTTATTACTGTTAACTGTTTATTCCGAGGCTGAGATTAACGATTACAGCTGCGATCCTAGGAACAAAAATCATCGCTTGTGTTTCGAACGTTAAACATTTAATGATGAAATTCAATAATCAAAAACTAACAAAGGGTAGACATACATACCAATCTATACTGACAGTTTATTTTATAAAAGTACTGTCTATGTGGCCCCGCAGAGCCAGGGCCATCCGTCATGTCCGTGGGTATAATTTACCCTTATCTAATCAAATCACTCTCGTCACCATAATACCAGAGCATCAGAGCGCCATTTATTAAATGCATGTCATTAAGGGTTTTCTCACTTTTTTGACAGAAATTATAGAACTCGTGTAAATGCGCGATATGGAAAATATTTTTGTTGATCAGTTTGCAATAAGCATTTTACAGTTCAAAATTTTATTAATAATTTCAATTTTGTTGTTTAAAGTAGGGAACTAGCTACTTATTCACAATTTCTTTAGTCACTTTTCTTGTTTTCAATGTTGACTATATTTTTTTTTTATTTTCGAACACTCTCTTTTGTCTACGCAATAAGTACACAAGAAAAAGGAAATTTCAAACAAATACACTGTGACATGACATCGACAATCGACATGTGCTGCAAGAATTTTTAAACAAGGTAGGGTGTGTCCTCAGTAATTTTATTGAATTTGTTTGCGAATTGGAAATTTAATGAAATTCTCTAATATCTACAGTGGGAATTGTTATATCTATGCTGATTTTTAAATTGAATTTTAGGAAGCAAGTTATGCCTTTTGTGAATGTTGTGAAATGTGTTGTTGTAAAATTGGAAATGTTTCCTTTTTAAGAAAAAAGGTTTCTTTTCTTCAGTGGCATTGTTTTTGCAGCTAACACTTAAATTTGACAAAAGCTGCAAAATACTTAAACTTATTTCCATAATCTGCTACATGCTAAGCAAATCTCTTCTTCCTATAAAAAACAAAAAAAATATATTCCCCTTGATTACGGAATTTTGAAGTTTCTTTTGGATTATTAAAAATGTAAATTAATTTATTTTTGAATAAGGATTAAATGTTTGTTTCCAATTACGTGCGTACATATATATGTTTTTTAATGAGAGTTAAGCCGCGTGTACATTTTAAAGTATAAAAACGCTGATATTGGTGCACTATTCAATGCCAAAAACGGTCTCCTAACGTTTAAAAACCAAAAAAGTTTCATATTAAGCTTGGTGCAAAAAAAATTATATTTTCTTTTAAAAGCCGTCAATACTATTAAAATCGGTTCAAAATTAACTAAATAAGAAACCCCTGAGTAAGTATAAAAAAATATTTTAGAAATCTATATTTGTACGATATTGATTTCTAAAATTTTTTGTTTATTTTTCTAATAATGACTGTGACAGTTTTTGAAAAATCGATATATATATATTTTTAAAGAATTAAAAATTTAGAAACAAATTTATGACCGCAATTTCTAAAAATTTGCTAATAATTTTGGCACCAGGAAATGTGACAGATTTTTTGCATTTGTTTAATTTGGCAGAAATTTTGATCTATTTGCTTCAAAAAACGTGCGTCGGTTGCAATTATTATCCCAAAATAAAGCTTAAAACTTAAATTACTACTTTAGTAAGAAATCATTACGAATATTATCTACTACAATCATCTTTATATACTATAAAAAAAATTCGGTTTAGTTACCCCATTTATAACCCAAGAACGGCTGGTTCGAAATTAATGACCTTTGATTTGCTGGTATGGTCTCCACTCCGAATAGCAGTATATCTATTTAAATATTGTAAAAATTCATTTTGTAGGATGAAATAGGGTAAAATGAAAAACACGTATCCGATTAAACAATTTCTAACTGCGTTTAAAAGGTTTATTCTTAGGAATTGGATTCAAGGATATTTTTTTTTTAATTTTGCTATTTGTACGGTGAAATAGGGTAAAAGTAAAAATTGAACGATTTATGAAATACTTTTTTTAAAGGGTTTTTTTAGAAAATGTCTTAAGAGATATTCCTTTTCAAATTTTGTTATTTGTATTGTGTGAAAGAGGATAGAAATAGGAAAATGTCCGATTTATGAAATTCATTTTGTGTTCGAAAGTTTATATTGTGTGGATGGCTTTAGGAATTTTTTCTATTTTTTTTTTAAATGATATTTATAGGGTGAAATGGCGTAAAAACATAAAAGTGATATGTATTTGATTTCAAAATTCTTTTTGTCTATGAATGGATGGCTTTGAGAGATATTTTTTTTATTTGCTTTTTATAGGGTGAAGTGGTGTAAAAGTTAAAGGGGTATCCGATTTCAAAAAATAATTTTTGCGTTTGAAAAGTTTTTAGTGAATGGGTTTAGGGAAGTATTTTTTTCAAAAAATTGATCCTTATGGGGTGAAGTGGGGTAAACACAAGAAAGAGATATCCGGTTTAAAAAATTCTATTTATGTTCGAAAGGTTATTGACAAAAAAAATCCTATTTATAGAGTGAAATGGTATATAAATAAAACAGTAGTTTTAAAATATAAAAATTCTTTCAGTGTTTGGAAAATAAAACAGATTGGATCATATCTTAACAAATTTAACTATTCATAATGTGAAGTAGTATTAAATTACAAACAGTAGCTTATATAATTATCTATGTTTTCTTTTTTAATTTTTATGAGAAGCTTAGGTTTGTCTACCTGAGCGAAGCTCATATGATCAAAATAATAATAAAAGTCATAAGCTTTATTTTATCATCAAAAGAATTGTGCAGATTTTACTTTCTAAGTGTCTCAAAATTTTTCAATACTACCTAAAACTGACTTAAACTGATGGTAAATCACAATGCACCATTAGTCCATAACAGAAAAATCTATGTTATGTTTTTTTTTTTTTAATATTGAAAACGAAGCTACTTTATCCATAAGAAGGTGAGTATTGATAAACATTTTTGGAAATTATATTCTGTATTGAATTTCTCATAGAAAGATTGGCACATTTGGAATGAAATTTAGAGAATAGAGCAAAACACGAAATTTGAAATGACATCAAATATACCTTTAGCTTTATAGAAAAGAGAAAATAATTAACTTCGTCATTTCAAGAGGTTTTTTTAACTCCTCTTGTTGTAGATATCACAAGGGGCTAGAGAAAATAATAATTGAAATTGAATCCCAAAGCCAATATCCAAGAAAAGTCAATCGAAACATGAATCCCGTAGAGAGAAACGAGAACACAATTATGTTTTTGTTTTTTTTGTTTTATATCAGTTTTCGTTATTTTTCATTTGAACGAATATACTTTTGGTGTGATGTTTCAAACCAACAAATATCAATAAAAATATAAATTCTCAATAGATAATAATAATAAAATAAATCAAATGAATTCCTTAAAATCGAAATTTTTTTTCGCCTTCAAATAAATTAGATACACATTATTTGTTGGACAAAATCAATATTTGTCACATAAGTGAGAAAATTAACTTGCAAAAAATGTGTGTTATAGATGCAAGCTGCGACTTAAATAAATAATACAATATAGAATATTGAGCAGTGAATTAAAATCTTATATTCAAAAATCCATAACAGCGACATGCATGAAAAAATTAAGAGAACACAAATTTTGCAGTTTTTTTTTTGTGTTTTTTTGTATGTATGTATTTGCTTATATTTTTATCTAAAGCTTGCCATTCTAAAGCTTCAAGTTCTTAGTTTTAAAATTTTATAGAATTTTTTTTTTAAGATACGGTCATTGTGGAATGATACGAAACAGCAGAAGAAAAAATTTAAAAAACAAATTTTTAAAACGCAGCAATTTTCTGGGAAAATTTCTTTAAGTCAAATTAATATAATGATCACATAACATATTAATTCAGCTATAATGCGATATAATTTTGTTCTTCTACAATATTTTGCCTTCAAAAAAATTTATGTTTTTTCAAATGAAAAAGAGCGACAGTTTTCAAACATCAGTTGCTTACTGAATATTTTTTGGAAAACCCTGCAGTTTTCTACAGACCTAAGACAACAAATGTTCAAAATTTCTAAAAATTCTTTGGAAATACAATTTTTCTCTGCAACCAATAAAGGATTTAAGCTAAATTCATTTAAATTAAATAAAGAGTGAAATGGAGGAGAAGGGATAGTAAGAAGAATACACCAAACATTTTGTTTTATGTCTCAGATCTTGAAGAGAAATAAAAAGCCTGTTACAAATTATTGCGTTGTACACCTATACGCACATTCTTTTGCCTGTACCTACCTACTAGTATCAAGGTTAGGTGACATTCAAAATTTTCGGCATGAAATTTTTAGCCCAATTTGTTTGACTGCTATATTTATGAAAAGAATTTAATTGTTCAGATTTTTTTTTTAAATCAGAACTTTGATTTTTTGAAAGTGCTGACATGACCAATAAAAGTTTTGTTATTGTATTCTTCGTTGCGTATCTTCGTGATGCACAGAAAACCAAAAGCAAAGTCAACTCTTAGATCCAGCTTTTCCCGAGTTAACTCATCAAGTTTGGTGAGTTAGCTCAGGATTAAGTGAACAGATGCATTTGATGTTTTATCACTGAGTTTGTTAAGTCGGTACGTATCTAAATATTATCCACGATCCACCAAAGAACTGCTTCCTCTGTTAACAGTGGGTTAATTTACTTGTAGAGTTAACTTACTCTAATTTAACTCAACACTGAAAAACTGGACCTTAGAGTTACAAATACAACTAGTGTTTACAAAATATTATTTCATCTCTATTCACAGTTTATCCGAGCCATACAAATAGGTGCATTAAATATTTATTTAAATCGATTTTTATTATTTTTCTGTAAAAAATTTGAATCAAACCCGTCTTTCCGTGCGTATAGCATGTTTCTCGATGAACAGATGCATAAATCTGAACCGAGCAGGCGAGATCCAGTTTTTTGACTTCTCCATCATCGTTATGTTGATTTTAATAAACCTGACACTTTTTTCCCCCGAGATAAATTCTTGCCTTATTATTAACAGATTGAAAGATTTATAATATCTTTTTTCAAATAAAAAAAGAACTTTCCCAATCCTCATAATGAATAAATTTTATCATGTAGGTATATAACAAAAAAAGAAAACAGCTTTAGGAAACAAGCAAAGCCAATGTCATTTTGAAAAGTGTTCCATAATGAAAAACAGCCGAGACTGTTGAACTGGAAAAAATCTACCTTTCGAACCTGCTTTTTTACTTTCTGATGTAAATTGAGTTCATGGATACTTCACAAATTAATTCAGATAATAAAACTCTTTAATCTTAACTTATACTTGGGTAGGTATATCATAGTATCATTCTCTGACCTTTTGTTCAAGAGCCTAGTAACTCTGAGTTCATTGAGTTGAAAAGCTTTCAAAAGAGCAATAATAAACTCGAATGAATGAAATTAACAAGATAAGATAAAGAAAAAAACTCCGTCAAAATTGAATTTTAAATTAGCTTTAAATACATATAAGTTATGTGAACTCTTTTGAATTTTGTTCAAATTCAGGAAAAGCTTAAAGGCAATTTAGGAATTCGAAAAAAAACTTCTGTTTTTAGACCTTTAGACTTTAAAGAATTTTTTTAAGGGCACAATCAATACGACGCATAGCAAAAACCTTAAAAGCAATTTCTTGTGTGAATAAGGCCTTTCAGCTGGTAAACTTTATTGCAAACATTCCACAAATGAGGTCCTAGAAATCTCTACAACCTTAAAAAAAAACTTTAAAAAATCATTAAAAATCATTAAACCTTCCTTATGAAATTAGCCTTTTTTGACCCATACTTGACCTTTTAGATGGCATAATTTTCTTAAGAATATTTCACTATCAGTGGCCTATTTCACCATCTTACCAATTGTAATTTACAGGTGATTTCTTACAAATTTTGTTAAGAAATCGATTTATTCTGTTTCACAAAATGTCTGTGTTACTAAATTATAGTTGTAATTTACAGAGGGGAATTTGTGGGAATATCTTTATTTTCGTTTCACCAAGAGTAATTTTTGTTTGTAGTTTACAAGAACAAATTTGTGAAAATTCAGGTGTTTTTATAAGTTTCTGTTTCACCAAATAAAAAAATTTTACAAATTTGTTAAGATATAGAAAAATTCTTACAGAAGCAAGTTCATGTGTAATTTTATTTATAATTTGTAATTTTCAATACAAATATATTTCCTAACCTTAAAATGTATTTACGGCGTAGGGATGGTAGTACCGTATATGCAGATTTATTTGCTTTCAAGGAAAAGTTTTACATAAACCGTAAAAGGGTAGATTAAATAATAAGAATAATTGAACCACGGTCGATAATGAGCCTGAAAAAATGTTTTTATCAACACAAAATGGAAATGTTGACATTTAAAGACGAGCTCTCCGACATGCACGGTATATCTTTATCTACGGTGTCAGATGTGTCCATCGTGTTTGTGCAGTCGTTGTTGGATTTTTTGAAAATATAGAAGGCTATAAAGTACACTTTACGCTTAATACCTACTCAGCAGACTCTCACAAATTTGTGAGGAAGAATTGTTTTTTACAAGTCTGGCAAAAAAGTGGTGAAACCGATTTTTATAAATTTGTAAATCACAACTACAATTTCCTCTACTTTTCTTACTATTTTTTACAAATTTGTTGGAATTATGTTTGTTGTTTCTGAAACAGAAATTAAGTTTACAAATTTTTAATTGCAGATTACAAGTACAAATTTGTGATTGTAATTGTAATTTGGTGAAATAGGCCCAGGGTGTTAAGATCCCTCAGCCCAGGTGGGTCACCGTATTGTTTGGCAATATTCATTTGGCATTTCTTTGTTTTACTAAAGTCGTTAAATATTTCCTTTAACTCTAATCTAATCCTTTTTTGACACTTTACTTTTTTCTTTATTCATTATGTTTTTAATTCATATTGCAATTAACTTTCGGCAGTTGTATATTTTGCATTTTTCACAGTGAATTCACCCACTTGTACAATTATGAGCATATTCTCTATATTTCACTATCAAAGCAATCATACACACATTTTGTATTATTTTTTGTTTTGTTACTTTAATTTCCGCTTGTTTTCTTTTTTAACTCCATCATTTTGCAAAATAATTAAAAATATTTTAACAGAGAAAAAAGAACACTGACGTATCCTACTCGTTAAAATAACTCTATCATTTTTTTTTAATTTACAACCACGAATATAATGTATTTTTTTACCTGAAAGTTCAGTTTACCTCATTATAACTCGACATAAATTTTTAATTGGTTATTTTTCCCCTTATTTTATGATACAAATTAAATTACAAAAATTAATTTGTATTAATTTATAAATTCATTTTTTTTTCGAACTGGCTTATACCTATATAAACATAGTATATCTTTTGTTTCCATTGATGTCCCAGATGGGCAGTTTTCATGTGTTGGCCGATTGAGGACTTATTTATTTTTTTTTACTCAATGATTTTTTTTATACAAATTGAAATGTTTTTGATACCGTGGGACATTTTTTTTTTGAGTCACAACGTTGCAGTTGTTGGTATTGGACGTGGAAGAAATATATCGATAACATAAAAAACAGGAGGTATGGGCAAAAGTGAATATTTATGTTTATCTATCAGGGGAGAGCTTGTATAATGGTTAGTGTTTACAATTTTTTTGTATCTTAGCATGTTTATCAATTACTGTTCTGTTATAGTGCAAACAGCAGAAATATCGAAGTTATATAAAAAGAATAGTTAAGTATCAGAATCATATACGGACAACAATGGCCGTCAAAAGATTAATCATTTTTATTTGGATGAATCGTTGGTATCTAAAAAAAATAAAAACAATGTTTCAAAACCATGTGTCTATATGAAGCATATTTGTCTATACGAAAATAGCATCACACAACAAACTGGCATCACCAGAAGCAGATTTTCTAGCTGTTTTATTCATTTGTGTGGTGTTTCATGTGGCTGAACAGGCTCCACATATAGCTAGATAAAGGAAGCCAAAACCTGTCGAGTCTACCGAGCAGCAAACCAAGCCAACCATCAACACCATGCTACGTGGCATCATCACTCTAGCCATGGTCTTGGTCATCGCTGATTTTGCCGTTACTATGGGTTGAGTAGTGTATATTGTATTTATATATACTTTTGGAGTATTTTAACATGTTTTGAGGCCAATTTTCAATTTCCCTACCTCGTCATCCAGCATACACAGATGAAAAAATAAAAAAATTAAATATTCTGCCACAATACTGTATCGCTTAGTCCTGTGAATTCCAACAATTCTACAGGGTGTCCGCCGGGAAGGTATACTACTTTATTTTGCCGCCATTTTGGTATAAATTAGTGTGGCAAATTTATTATGGAAAAATATTCGATAAACCAACGTGTTTTAATCGTTAAAACATTTTATCAAAATCAATCATCGATTACTGTAACGATAAGTAAGTTACGTGAAATTTTTGGGAGAAACAACAAAACGCACTATTTATCGTGTAGTGAATGATTTCGAAGAAAGAGGGTCTATAGGTGATAGGCCCAAGCATGGACCACAAGCACAATGTACTGCAAGATCGGCTGAAAACCACAGATTAGCCATATGAAGATGAGAATGTTTCGTACGTTTCACCCTCCAAAACCCATTTGTTTACATTGTTGAATTTGTAATTTCTTTCCGCGTCGATGAATAGATGTGAATTGCAACAACAATTTAACCAGGTGTGTGAAGATCCATACTGTTTATGTGTGAGCTTTTTATACACACATTCTCATTTTTTATCTGATATCTAATAGATCAAGCTTGTAGGCAAATTAAAATGGCTGCCGGGGATTCTCATCAACATGTGGCTTATCTGTGCTGAAAACATTACTGCTGCTCAAGGAAGTATTACTTCTTTGAAAATGAAAAAGGCGTAACGGTAACTGTGAATGGTGAGCGATATCGTGATATGATTGAAAACTTTTTAACGCCACAACTGCATGATGTGGGCTTGATTAACATGTGGTATCAACAAGACGGTGCCACATCGCATACAGCCAGGATTACAATGGAATTACTGCGAGACCTCTTTCCACAACAAGTTATTTCAAGAAATGGTGATGTTGATTGGCCTCCACGGTCGCCTGATTTGACTGCTCCGGACTTCTTTTTGTGGGGATATCTGAAAAGCAAGGTTTATGCAAACAAATCAGCAACGCTTGAGCAACTCAAACAAAATATTCGTGATGAAATTAATGAAATGTGTGAGAATGTTATGAAAAATATGCTCAAAAGGGCTCTCATTTGTGAGACTAACAGATGCGGACATTTAGCTGATATTGTATTCCATACATAATTGCCGACATTAAATAAAATATTTATCAATATAAGATCCATTCTTTCATTTAATCAAAAATTATAAACAAAAAAAGTAGTATACCTTCCCGGCGGACACCCTGTACATGGTTGGGCTTTTGTGAATGTTAAATAGACACCATGTAGCTATAATAGTTTTTTTGTTGGTTCTAATATTTGAACAATAATTTTTTTCTGCAACATGAACAGAATTTGTATCGTTGTTATTATTTGTTAAATTATCGGAAAATATACCTACATAATTGAATCAATGAGTAGAAGATCAAGTGACAGACAAAATATTTAAAATAATAAAATGCTCTTCTCGTCGATGAAGAATTTTGTGAACTTTAATCAGTCAGGAACAATCCTTTGTACATTAACAAAAATAAGACATGTACCTAACACTTTTTCCTAAAAGTACCTTTAATTTGTCGCTTGTTTACACACTCGCTGTAAAGGCTGCAAAGCTAATGCACCATCATATTAATATAGAGGATCTGAACGAAACAACAACAATGATGGTGTGTAAGCTTTGCAGCCTTAATGCGGGTGTGTCATTACGTACGTTATTATAATGAACTGTTCATTATTTAAAATAGATGTTCATTATGAATTATTTTGTATTCAAAAACATTAAAATGTTCAGTATCTCAAAAGCTGTTCATTATTTGTTCAGTATTTTATTTAATTTTGTTGAAACAAAATCGAAAAACTAACCAAACCATTCTTTCAACAAAACGATTATGCGAACGTGCCCTAAATTACTGAATGTAAAGTCGAATGTATATGAAATCTATTTTAATTACTTAATTTAACTTTGAAATCACCTATTTAGAGTTCAGAGAATAATTTAAACAACTTGATTTAATTAAACAAATCCATACCTACATTCAGGAAAGTATGTAAACAAATAAATGTTAACTGCATTAAGTCCTTATTAAATAATGAGGATACTTATTTAGTATTTAAGCGTTTATTTTACTCTAACATTTAGTTAAAGTAAAGACTGAATTTTATTTATTTATTAATTTTGCCTAACACATATTAAGAGTTCCTTCTGTAATATTAATTTTGATTAACTTAAGCAAATACTGAATCCTTTAAAAATATGGTCACCGTAGTTATCACAAAAATAACCAACTTTTAATATCAAATCAATTCTTGAGCAGCGTCAAATATTCCACCCAATCTCCTTCCTTGAATGTCCATCATAATCATCATAATATACCCATCTTGATTATTCAATTCTTGTTTTTTTTTAATTTTGTTATTGTTGTTAAGTGTTTCCTGTTTCGTATTTCTTACTGCCCTCGACCGACATCTTGTTTTAGTAAATTCTAGCAATCTAAAGCCAAAGCCTTGGCCTATAATAAGCGGTTTGATGTTTGACGTTGTTGTGTAGTTTTGTATTTATTGACATGAATCTCTGTATTTGTATCGTTCCTTAACAGCATATTACACAGTAGTAAAAACTAAGCTTATACCTTAACCTGCTCTTAACCATTGTGTATCACTGACCCACATAATTTTACAATATTAATGGGACCTCGTCAATATACACATTAGACACAGATGTCCAAGTAATCCTTACAAATCTCATCAATTGAAGCAACGTTATGAGCCTAATTACAAAAACATCTATCTATAGACATTCTATACTATATTATATACGGATTGATAAGGTGTAGTGTGTCGATTGGCTTTCATATTTGACGAGTGTATTGGAATAACGGTGGGGTATAAGGCCTTTAAATTCATCAATATACTCAGATTGGAGTTTATAAGCATGTAATAAATGGGATTAACTTTGATGTTGGCCTTCATGCTAAAACCCCTATAGATACTCGCAAATAATCATCTACATATTTTGTAATTTATATGAATGTGGAGGGTATAAATATCAGCTCCTAAATTAATTTCCTGGAAATACATTCATTCAAAGCAAGCAGCATAATATGTCACTTTTTATATGCCCCATCTAACCTAATTTATTGCCACGACCCGAAAACTCGACAGGGTTTTTAGTCATTTTAAGTTTTACAATCATCCCTTTGGCGTTGATTTCGCAAAATCTGAACCGGCAAACAAATAAATATACACACAAAATGATGAAAACTCATTTCCATGTTTAATTATTCAGATACAAACATTGGCGAGCAATGACCGAACTGCATATTGCATAATTTGAAAATAGTTTTTTATGTACATATTTAAATAAAGTACATACATATCTAAATGAAATTATTATGCATGTTTTTAAAGAAGGAAACAGTCTTCTTCTGAAATGTTTGGTTTTATAATTTTTGTAACTTCAAACGTATTCAATCAATCAAGTGCTTTTTGAATTCGGATAATAATAAAGCATGATTAAAACTTCAAAACATATAAGAAATTTTGATGTAATTGTCAAGAATAAATAGATCGAAAGTACAATGTTTCTGTAGCTACCCAGTCCCTACAGTTTTTAGCTTATGTTAGGTAAACACATGAAAAAAGAAACGGCTTGTTTATAGTTACTTTACTTTGCCCTACAGCCACACGAGCAAGTACTCGCCAAAGCGAGTTGCAATACACTCAATGGCCCTTACCAATAATAAATAAATGCGACGTTAAACTTTAAAGACGAGTTAATTTGTGCCTTTACCAATAATCAAATTAAACACGCCTTTTACTAATTAGTGCTCTATTATACTTTATCTACTACATTTATTGTCAAACAGACAGCTGCTGTCGAAATGACATTTGTGTTATTTTGAAAACTGAAAAGTCAACACATAAACTTTGATCTTATTTTGTATGAATTTCGCAAAATAATAAAAATATCCATTTTAATTTGGCGAGTTCATTTTTTTATTAAGTCTGTTTGGTAACGTGAAATTCTTGCAAATTTGCACAAATTTTCACAAATATTCAGAAATTCCTGTTTGTTAAATCGAAAATGTTGCTACGAGAGAGCACACCGAGAGAGCAAATAATTTTCCCTCCTATACCAGCAATTCCTTCATTGCTTGTGTTCAATTCGAAGATAAACTTCGGTTTCTTTGCGCCATTGAAAACCATTTCACTCAAATTGAAATAAACAAAAATAATCAAATAAGAAGGAATTAATCTATGTATGTATTTAAATTATGTGTGTACATATTTTAGTTGTACAAATTCTTCCACGAACACTACAAAATAATTGAATTCAATTACAAGAGACAAATATAAACATTTGACAGATAAGGAATTTTTTTTCTCCAGAGTGACAGCACAAATGTGGAGTTTACGCTTAATCAGGAAGTAAATCATGCGTTTCTGTATTTTAAAATTCAAAGTGACGTTTAGCGTTAGCTGACTATTAAATTCGTTATTAGTAGATATGGCTCTTTATTCAGAGTTCACTTAAATATTTAATTTATCTCTAAATTTGATTATTGGTAAGGCCCAATTTGTTTACTTTAGCAACTCTCTAGCTATTCATTCATCAACTGACTCCCTGTCCCTAGTGAGTATAATTTCTCTTGTGGGCTGTTAAGGGTTAAAAAGAGCTTATTGGTTTAAGCTATGCTACAAAAATTGTTTGAAATTAAAGTTTTATTTAATTGTAAACCTGTGATTGGTAGTAACGATTTATCAATGATGCCGATTATAATACTATTTTGTCCAAGAAATAATAATAACAACGAGAAAATTTCAAAAACAATTTTTTAATATTGTCAGTCCAATCCTTCAACATCTTAGGATTCTTTCGGTAAGTTGAAAATTTATAATGGGTGATTTTTTAAGAGGTTTAGAACTTTTTTTAAAAAAAACACAAAAAATTCGAAAAAATGAATGAAATATTTATTTGAATCGATAGTTTGAACCTTGCAATTTAATGTTTTAATATAATTTCATGCAAATGTTGACCGCGGCTGCGTCTCAGGTAGCCCATCCGCTGAGTCCAATTTTGGCATACTCTTTCACACATATCGGCCGGTATCTCACGAATGAACGCATGGATGTTGGCTTCCAGTGCGTCAATCGAGGGGGCTTGTCCCTATAGACATTAGCCTTGACATAACCCCACAAAAAATAATCTAATGGTGTCAAATCGCACGATCTAGGCGGCCAATTGACCGGCCCGAAACGTGAAATTAACTGTTCACCAAACTCGCCTCGCAATTGCGCCATTGTTTCGCGTGCTGTGTGGCATATGGCACCGTCTTGTTGAAACCACATATCATGCAAGTCAAGAACTTCCATTTCGGGCAAAAAAAAGTTTGTTATCATCGCTCGGTAGCGTTCACCATTGACAGTAACGCTGCGATTCGCATCATCTTTGAAGAAATAGGCCCAATAATGCCGCCGGCCCATAAACCGCACCAAACAGTGGCTTTTTCGGGATGCATTGTTAGCTGTTGCAATTCTTCTGGCTGATCTTCACTCCAAATGCGGCGATTTTGCTTATTTACGTACCCATTCAACCAAAAATGAGCCTCATCGCTGAACACAAGCAGCGCGCGATGAACATTTCGAACCGAGCACGAATTTTGATAGTAAAATTCAATAATTTGCAAGCGTTGTTCATTTGTAAGACGATCCATGGTTAAATTGCAAACCAAACTGAAGCTGTTTGACAGTGACACAAGGTACTAAACACACGTCAGCTGTCAAAACCAGTGTTGCCAAAACCAAACCAGCTAAAAAATCACCCTTTATAAGGAAATATTAGCATATCTAATGATTCCTTTTAAATTGTCCAACCTCCTACACCATATTTGTTTCACGGATACTACATTTTACGATGAAGTGACAAATCCTCTATTAGTATCCTTTGTCATGGATTCAAATTCCGCAGAAAATTGTAGGTCCCCTCCTTTCTTGGCGACAAACATTTATGTGCGTACACATGAATGATTGAGAGTTGTAAGTCATCAAAGCGGCCTTAATTCCGAAGAGCTTTCGCGTGACCAAATTTATTATCATTTTTTAGAAATGTTCAAGATTTATATACATTCTTAACAAATAAATTATAAAGCTAAATGAATTTCTTATCATTTCTCAATTTATAACAATTTAACAGAGACCATAACGATGAAATCATCCTTCAAAGTCTTCGGTTTCTTTTAATATAGCTTCCAGTTTACCCAAAATCCCAAACAACTATGAGTGTGGTATTTCCGGTTCTGATGGAAAAAGGCATCACCAACAAAAAAAAATACCTACATGGGTCTCCAAAGTTAAACGAAAACGTATAGGTATTGCAATAAATTGGTTTTTATTACATCACATTTTCTAGATGACCTGGTATCGTATTAAATTGGATTTTAATAATTCGGCATTGGCATCCTTGTGCGCTTGCCATCATCACACAAAAGTGTGTGTGGGTGTCGTGAGTTGTGTGGAAACATTGATAACATTTTGTCGTTTTATATTTCCGTTCATTTTGACATTGAAATAAAGCTAAAAGGACATAAACCCTTTGAGTGTTTTTTATTCCTGAGACCGATTGTATTTTATATCTTCACAAAACGAGTATAAATAATGTTGAGTGCGAAGAAACCTGCAGTTTACTAACTCAAAAACAAAACTCAAAGGATAATATGATGATATAGATAAGACTTACACAGCACACTTAACAGTTTAATAAAACACTTTGTAAAATGAAGATTAAATAAAAGTATGGACAATGTTTGACTTGTAAAATTATTTGCACTTTGTAATTTTTATCATTCAATTCAGTTGCACCAATGGAGAAATTAAGAAATAAAATGCTCGACCGGGAGGCATGTTGTAGTAATTTTAATAACAAACAAATATAGAGAAATATCAAAAATACTAACAAAAAAAACATTCTTTTTCATTTTTGCTTATTAATTTGTAAATGCAATATTATTAGAACTACTTAGAAGTATATATACCTATATAAAGGGTCCGCCATCTAACGTTTTTTTTTTTCAACTAGTGCTTATTTCGTGAATGGTAACACTTAGCTCATGTTCGATTTGACAGATAGTTAGTTTTATCCTTCCGCTGAACGAATATGGTTGTGCATACGCTTCGCTAAGTGGGCCTGCGATCGACTTAGAGAAGATGCCGATTTTGCCAAAAAAATTATCTTTTCAGATGAAGCTCATTTTGATCTTGGCGGGTAGTAAACATGCAAAATTGTCGCATTTGGGACACAGAAAACCCGCACGCATACATTGAAAAGCATATACACCCAAAACGATTCACTGTTTGGTGCGGATTTTGGTCTAGAGGCATAATTGGGCAATTTTTTGAAAATGAGCAAGGAGTGGCCGTTACAGTCAATGGCGATCGTTATCGGGCCATGTTGAACGAATTTTTGTTCAAAAAAATGGAAGAGGAGCATATTGGCAACATTTGATTTCAAAAGGACGGCGCTACGTGCCACACAGCCGAAGCTACACTCGATGTTTTGCGCCATTTTCAAAAAAAAAGCTATTTGGCGGACCCTTTATATCGGACTGTCGAATGTCGTCCGTCAGCGTAGAAAATAACTTTTGTGGAATTCTCCATCATCGCAATACTAGATTTGATTAAAACGTCGATAAAGCATGAACAAAACATATAATTTTTTAAAAACATTTACACACAAATTTATAGAACCCGAATTCAACAAGCAATAGGTACCTACATAACTTGAAAAGTTTAACTGTAAATTCAAATTTACTAAATTAACAAGGAAATCAAAACAAAAAGTCCCTGATGCTGATGATTATGAAGTGATATCAAAGAGTTCACGCCGAGAATCACATAAAAGAACTTTTTCAAATTCAACAATTGAAAATAAATACATAACATTCATACAAAAAGTTCCCATTGAAAAGTCATATAAAAAGTTTTTTAAGCGTCACCAAGCCAAAATACTCATTTCATTAAGATTGAGGCCGTATCCTCTAGCTATAGATACATATATAATTATGTTCCCTGATGATGTATTATTGTTTTGTTTTGTTGGATGTTTATCTTCTCTTCATATAAGCTTTTACTTATGCTGTTTGGTTGGTTAACTCGATGGGAATTTGTTCCCTTGAAGCCACAAAACATTAAAAACTTTTTAATAAAATTTCAAAAACAGTGTGTCATAATACTATATGTGTAGTGTATGCAAAAAGTTTTACTCACATCTAACACACCGACAACGACGACGCGACGCACGACAAAACTCACCAAAAACGAGTTGGGTTTATAATTTGGGGTGAAGCCCCCACAATGAAGATAGAAATGCCAAAACGAAGAAAAACTTTGCAAATAATTATTATAACTATACCTATAGCTAGTATCTATACTTACTACTTCTACCAACAATAGCTGTGTTTCCGTGAGACATCACATCTCAGTCAGTAAAAAAAATAACACGTATAGTACAACGGCAATGAATAGCTGGAAATGATTTTACCTGCAGTTGAGTCGAATGTGAGTTAAAGCAAAAAGTAGATGAATAGTCAAATTAGTTCAACGTCGTGTTTTGAAAAGCGATAATAATAATAGTTAAGCTTAAGGTTTCTTCAAATTTCGACTTTAACTTTGACTTTTTGTTTCTATAAACACAAAATGTCGGGTTATATGTGTATGTATGTGCAAAACATAGGAATTTTTTGAATATAAGTTTTTAAAGTGTAAATCAATTAATACTAGCAAGCCTGGGCCTCAAAACTCGTTTGCCAATTTACTATAGGTATTATTCTGTTGTAAAAATCTACTTTTTCAGTTAATTATGAAATTTTGTTTATTTCACTTACACCTATCAGGTTTTCGGTATAGTGAGCTTATTCAGCTTTCTAGTTCATTCGAATAAGTAGAAAACATAAGTTAAGGAAAAGTATGATCTATTGATTAAAAAAGTTAAGCTTTATTCAAATGAATCAGTCCTTTTGCACCACTGTTTTTGCAGTAAATTACGGTTAATGGCGCCTTACAGATAAAATAGAATTAAAAAGAGAATGGAACAGGAATAGAGCAAAAGACAATAACGAAAATGTCAGATTTTAAAGTGAGGAAATAACTTAAAGTACAAACGCAAATAAGGCGGTATTTGCTGAACGGATGCCTTGTGCGTCCCTGCTAAGCTACTGGTATTAAACGAATGATTTATACCTTTGGTACTGTATTCACTACGAACGTGAAAAATCTATTTAGCTATATTTTTTTTTTTCATTATTTTCATATCTCCTAAATAGTAAGTTTATTATTCAGCCTTATTGTGAGTTAAACCCGAAAAATATTCCACGTTAAAATTTTTTGTTCGCCAAAAATTTTAAACACTATTATTATGATGATAATGATTTCTACCGTTTCCTTTCGTCCCAAAAACAAAACGAACATTTTATCTCTTAGTGGCTTTAAATTTTTCTGGGGGAAACTCCCAATAGGCGAAAAGTTAAATGTCAGTCATTTCGGGCTTAAATAATTTAGGCTGAAACGAAACTTAAGAGTTTATGTTCAACATAAGAGCTTATGTGACAGTTTATGCTG
The DNA here is from genome assembly GCA_932273885.2 of Leucozona laternaria. Classification (NCBI taxonomy): domain Eukaryota; kingdom Metazoa; phylum Arthropoda; class Insecta; order Diptera; family Syrphidae; genus Leucozona; species Leucozona laternaria. The sequence goes on along the minus strand of OW026368.1, from coordinate 114,114,831 downwards.
AGGAAAAAGTAGTAATTAGATTAAATTAGATAAGATACAATTCGACACTATCTTCAGAGAAAAATAATTAAATTAATCTGTAGCTTTTGTGTAGCCATTTTCATCATTCAAAAATCTTAACAATTTCTCAACAAAGATGCAATTATGCAAATTGAAAATCCCGACAAAGACTCCTTATAATGTTCTCGCAATCAAACATCTACCTACCTAATTGCACATTCACATACCTAGTAATTTTGTTTCTGTTGACAGAAAAGAGACATTTAACAAATTCACAGCCTTAAATTAGCATAAAACTTTAGATAAAGAAGTAGGTATATGTCTGAACTCTATATAATATACCACACCAGAGACTCGTTTAACCATACCTACATATATATTTGCATTTTGTCGGCAGTAGGTATTCATTTAGGAAGTGACTCTAGACATCCCAATTATAACAGTTTTGGTTCAGACACCCAGAGTTTTGTTTTTTTAGGTCGCACGAAGCGCATTAACGCACGCCCACTTTTAATGGCGAAAAACTGTTATAACTGTTATAAATTGATAAATTGCCAGGTCTCTAGTCGAGTCTAGATTCCAGAAAAGACTGTCAGTTATTTCAGGTTTCCCCAATTTTAGAAACGAGAACAAAAACTATGATGTACTCGAAAAGCATAATGGTTATCTTTGTTTTTGGTTTTGTTTTGGTTCGCAAAGATTTATAGAATCTTGTGGTATGGGTGAATAAACAACACAAATAAGTCCACTGCAATTTTCTTCCTTTCATTATGTATGACCCGCCAAAGGAACTTTGCCGTAATGGCAACGAGATCATCCTGCCATTTCATCAGCATTTGACTCTCGACCTATCAAATCTCACAATTATTTTAAAACTGCATTATTGACATACTTCTTATCCCTATATACCTTTCCTGTTTCATAGGTCCTCGACAAGGACTTCCAGTACACCGACGCAGAAATTATGGCTGAAGGTCTTCAAGTATAATAATAGTACCAAGCTAAACGGAAATGAAAGCATAGCAATAACTTGGTTTTTATTACATCGCAATTTTATAGATGGGTTAGTATCGTATTAAATTGGATTTTAAGAAATCCCAGAAAAGTCCTTGACTATCCTCGTGCGCTTATATATAGATATATAAACCTATATATTAGCGAAAATATCTAACGGAGTCAAGTGGAATCATTGATAACAATAATTTGTGGTATAATTTTTCCGTTCGATGATGATGATATTGATTTGTGAAGGACTTGTCGGTGTCTTTTATTATTTTCTGATCGATTGTAGTTGCTTTTCTTTGAAGTAAACGGTAAACCACATGCTGAGTTGTTGTATCCTGATTTTTATGATTCCTCAAAGGTGAGGTAGAAATTGATATAATTTATGGGGTTTTGATGTTGTTAAAAGCAGGAGAAAGGAGTGATAAGAAAAAACTATTAAATAATATTTTTGTGATTGAAGTAATCCCATTGGAATTGAGGACTTCTGTTATACCCATTAAGTTCAGAAGTAAATTTATAAGGCAAAACTGGATACGCTTTACTTCTTAATGAAACTAACTCAGTCTGTATTGCTAACTGAAACTGTAAAACACCGGGTGGCAATATGAAAACGAACAAATGACGTGAATGTGTATTTATTGCCTGTCATATGAACTGCTTATGAATTTTTGAATGTAATTTCTAGAGCAAATATCAACTTTTTTGTAACATTTCAGTGAAGTGAATAAATGATCAACAAACTTAAATAAAAAATACTGCGTAAAATTAGTTTAAATTGAAAAATGTTGTATATTAAAATTTTATACGCGACCACCAGCATCTTCTGCAATCGGTGAACAGAAAATTCGTTTGAATTTAATCTCAACAATTGATTTTACTTGTTTATATTTTATAACAATTTGCATTTGTCAGCGACTGCTCTTGTGAATAAAGTGTTAAAATTCGCGACCAGTTCCAATTCGCAGTTCGATGGTGTAAGGCTCTCTCTATTTGTATGTAATTATCCAATATCTTTTGAATTTATTGTGGAATGCGTGCAATATCAATAATTTACATATCATTGGGCATTACCTTTACAAAATATTTAAATTCCATTAAATTAAAAAATAATAAAATTCTTTACTTCCAATTTAATCATTTTCAATTCAAACGAACTACAGTGTGTTACTAGAAGGAGAGATGGGAAGTAATATAAGAGCTATACTTGAAATAATTTTAATTCAATTCTCATTTCAATTTTGCGTAGAACATAGTATGATTGTATGTATGTTGATCTTCAGAATAAAGCAATATTTGTCTTAATTTCGTAAGGCAATACATAGTTTAAAAAAAAAACGACCCTGTCGAAAGTGAGAATTTACATGGAACAATATTTCTGGTTTTGACAACAGTAATTCCTCTTAGCTCTTATCCCAGGAAGACAAAAGGAATGTCTCTATTAAAGCGAGTAAGTTTGAATTGAAGTTCTATACCCTTGGCATTGAGTTTCTTGAAGTATTTCAACGGAATTTCAAAACTAAGTCCTCATGTTTGAAGTGTTTTCCACAGTGGCTTTCATTTTTCATCTCTATAGAATTAAAAAATAATAAAATACCTACCTACCTCGCATGTATATCCAATCTTTATTTGAAATGTGAATGGAAGTTACCTATAGCAATTTTATACGCTTATGGGATACCCTATATATTATTTTCTGAAGGCTATATAACTTGTTACATCTAAAAGTATTGCACCTGCATTTTGATATTATTCTTTTAAGGATTAATATTTAAACGAACTAATTAAAAAAATTAAACACACATTTGCACATCTCGGTACCTATGTATTTGTGTGATGTATAGTTTTTTGATAAATTTAAAAAGTGATTAAAGTTTATCCTCTAAATTAAGTTTAGCTGTGTAAAACATTAACTATACAAAACTATTCAAAGTAGGTACTTTCAAAACATTTATACAAATATGCGCTTCTTGAATTTTTTAAAGATTTTTTAGAAGAAAGTACATCATTTAAATTAAGGCATGATTCAATAGCATATTTTCATTCATAGACTTTTAGGTTTGTTTCAAGGTCGATTTTTATATAAATCCAAAATATCTTCAACATTTCTCTTAGATTACCATAAAAGTATAATCTTTTATTTCTTACTTGCGAATTAAACAAAGTTAATTTATTATTTGATTGAAAATTTAAGATACTCTGTTTTTTATCAAAATCTTTAGGTTTATGAATGGAAAAAAGGTTAAGTGAGTCTTATTTTTCACTTCACTCCATCGCAGACGAAAAATAGTCAGTAAAAACCAGTAAATTTATTGCCATAGGTACATTTTAAACTGTTTAAGTTTATTTTTAATTGCTCTATAGGGCAAGTATGGTATCGTCTAAAAAAGAATTCGAGGTTGTAATCAAAACTAACACGAGAAGTTAAAAAAAGTGGGTTTTCGTCATGGCGTCCATCGGTTTGTGCATTAACCACTGTAGTTTAAGCTGGAGACTAAACTGGAAACCGATTTGCTTTAAATTTGGTGCAATTTTATGTGGTTGTGCTTAAAGGGAATAATAAGAATAGATACATATATATTTTTGTTGATGGTGAGACGGATTTTATTTATATTAAATTTTCCTATCTGGTCTGTTAATATTGCATTAAAAAAATTTGATAAACATTTCATTTAAACAAACAAAATTAAAGAAAACAAATTTTTTCTATAAATTTTATCGTTAAAGATATAATAACATCTCCAATGTGTGGCAACATGCAGTTATTGACCACAAGAGCAAGTTCGTGCAATCCAGTCGTGCATATTTCTTAGAATTGCGTTTGTCAGCTGCAGGCATCCTCTTGTTCATGTTTGGTTTTGAAGTGGTGTTTATTGGAAAATAATTCTTAAATTAAGCCTTACCTCGTTGTCAAACACACTAAGTTGATAGCAGAACAAACCCAATACAAATGTTATTCCATAACGATTACTGGTAGGTATAACTCAAGAGAAAATGGAAGACAATTATTATTTTCATCTTTTCAAAACTAACTGATTCCTGATTCTAATAGACTCCAACCTTGAGATAGAAGGCCGTGTCAGTGAAGGAAAGATTGAAATAAAATCTAAAAGACAAATTTGTAAATTGAAAAAAAAAATGTTGTTGGAATATTGTCAAAGAATCCAAAAGAGAAATCAATATTAAGATAAGGAGATCATGGTGCGTCTTATTCTCGTTTCTACGAGATACATTTATATACTTTTTCGCTTTTAATATTCCGGTGTGGCCGATAAACAATACTTACTTACCTATTTTTTTCCAGAAAACCCTGTTTTTATTGAGTTTAATTATAACTTCGCCATGAAACACTGCTTTTTTTATCAGAAAAGAACATGTAACTAAATATACATCCGTGTGGTTTCTTTAGAAAAGGATATCGCTAGCTGATTTCTTATTGACACCGCACTTTACTGAGAATCAGTGTTACCACTGCGACACTAGTGTCCCTGGGGACTCTTTTTTCTTTATGGGAGTCAGGGACACATTTTTTTAAAAAGGACTCATTTTTTCACGATCATTTAACCACAAGAAAATTTCAATTTATTTAAAAAAAGAACTAAGATGAAATAAGTTATAAATGAGGTTATGTATAAATTTGTTTTTGTTTTATGAAATGTAAGACTGACTATTATCTACATAGAGTAATATTATGCATTGAAATGTTTTAACTTTATTCTAAAGTTTCTGTTAAGTTTTTCTTCTATAAAACAATACAAACAAATTTTGGATAGTTATTACTTATTACCTACTTAAATTTGTATTTTTTTAAATTTTATGAATTTATTTTCAAAAAGACTCATTTATTTTCAAAGGGACACATTTTTTCATTCAGAGGGACACATAAATAATTTCGCCTGCGGTAACACTGCTGAGAATAGGTACATAATTAAGAAAAAAAAATTTTGGATAATTTGTATTATTTTAAGTTTTTAATGTAAACCCGTTTCCTCCATTCCATTCTCATTCTGTGAAATACTATGAAGTTTCAAAGGTGCCAAAGTGGGTTGGCTGTATTTTCGATTTTTTAAGTGTGACAGTGTGGAGTATATTTTGTTTTAGGATCGACAGTGTTGCAGTAGGTATAAAAGTGTGAAAGGGTAACAGAGTTAGAGTTTAAGAATGTTACAGTGTTGGTATAACATTCGGTGGCAGTGTATTGGTAGCAAAGTGTGGCAATGTAGGACTGCAAAAGTCTGGCAGTGTGGATATGGAAATCTTCTAAATTCAAGTGTCACTGTAACACTTTAAAAATGTCACACTTTAACAATGTATCACAATTTACTTTAATAATTACACTGTCACACTTTCACACCATCATACTTTCATACTTTTTTACTTTAATTCAGAACGTTTACATTTTCACACTGCCACACTTTGCTACGACACACTGTCGCTCTTTAACAGAATTTACCCAACAGTGTTACACTTAAAGCTGAATATCACCAACGCACTGTGACATAATGTCACACTGTTTAAGTTGGTAGGTATACCTAAAATTACACTTAAAAATGATTTAATGAGAAAAATATTAAAAGTGTCATGAACGGACTTGAAGAATAGTACCTATATTTTTCTTAAAAAAGGCTATATTAATCCCAATCGGTCCAAAATCTAGGTTTTGCCGATAAAAAAAAGAATTCACAAGCTATAATGGCAAAAGTTCACTATATTTAGATATCATATTCGATTCCGGAATTCTAAAGTAGTTGCACTTCATTCTGCCAGTTAATATCAAAAGCATTTTTAAATAAATACACGCTTACCTATTAATAAACCCAAATTAAACATGAATTATTTCAGTTATTAGTGATCTCAGACCAGTGAGCCAGTGCGAAAGCTTATTAATAAAACAACATTAAAGTTAACTGATCTATGTGTCCTAGATAAATCAGCTTTTGTGTATTATATGGTCAATTTTTGACTACTAAGCGAAAACACTATTATATTTAAATGGCAATACTCCAAACCAGCTATTTGAAATTAATAAAAATAACATCAAAGCTTTTGGCATTACCTTCTAAGCCTCTTTCATGTTATGCATGTTACGAATATGTTCAATTGTACATTGTTATAAAAAATTCATTCTTCAAAATTGTATTTCAGATTTTACCCTTTTTATAATTCGATCAAATAAATTGTCAACATTTTTTTAATTCCAACGATATTGTCTTTTCTTTTGATTTGAACATCTTATCCATTTAAGAATTTCAACATAAAATCAAACATAAATACACTCTTCGTTGAAAAATATACACAATACCTATAGGTACATAAATGTATTGTTTTGCAATTAAACGTTATCAAAAATATTTTAAGCAAATATCTGTAATACTTATAGCTATAATAATAAATAACTACAAAGTGAAATAATACACAGATGTTCATTTGCCTGCTTTACTTTGTCACGTTTGAATAAATTCCAACATACCAGATGTTACATCAAATAAGCTACTTCACAGCGCCATCGTCAAAAAGGACGATGACGCTTTCCTTGTAGTTTATTTTGAAAAGACTAGAATACTATCTTGAAAGGCATACTGATGCGTGATGATGAGTGATTTATTGATTTTTTTAAGAAAAAAAATTAACTTACTAAGCACGTAGGTGTCACTTTGGGTGAGTGGGTAAACGTAATATAAATTTTCTTCTAAGTACCTGCATGTTACCTAACGCCTATAATAAGAATCCTTAAAGAATCGAAAACAGCAAATAGATAAAATTTCCACATTCTGTTGTCTTCAATAGTTTTCAAAGTTTTTTTTTCATTGCTTCTCTTAAATTTTGAACTCGTTTTTCAATTTTGTTTTAGTATTTGTTTTTTTCTGAAACTGAATGTTATTTACTGAAAACGTCTATTAAAATAAAAAAACAAAACAATTAACAGAACCACAAGGACAATGTACAGATTCTATTTAAATACATTTAATTTTCACAATTTACATACATTTTTCATTATCAAAAATAGAAAGAAAAAGCCCCATTGAATAATCTGCTTTCAATTCAAAACCACTTTAAACCTTTTTTTACATTTTATGAAGATAGGTTTAGTGGTAGGTATAAACACAAACAGAAAAATGATAAATATAAAAATATATGCATTGTAATAAATTCATCATCCGAATTTGGCATTCATGTTTTGGATCCCTTTCTAGCTAAACCATTTTGTAGAGTTGTTATGTATGTTTACAGCCAATGTAGATTGCAAGGACACGGCGGCGTGTATACAAAAACTATATCGATAATTGAATTCATCCAGATGTGTATATATTTATTAAATATTTGACAAAACACAATTTATTGATATTCCAAGTTGATGTTTATTAAACCAACAAATAGAATTTACAAATAACGTATCCAAAAAAAAGTGAATGTTGTACACTAATTACATATTCATTTATATGCGGGTTGATTAAATCCTTGTTGAATGATTTTTTAATTTTAACAAAAAAAAAACCTATTGAATGCAACAACAATAACTTAATACTGAGCTTCAATCAAGCATAGGTATATGCTAGAGTTATAGCTATTCCACGGGGGCCAATTCCTTATGCATAAAATCCAACTAAATCTCGTACAATCACTTTATAAATCATATTTATTTAAAAATGTCCATAAGTCAAAACTTTACATGACCTACAAACTCAAAAAAGAATAAACTTGTCTTCCCTAATACAGTTCGAGTGAAATATATGCATTTATTGATTCAAAAATAATTTTAAAATTTAATTTAAATTGTCTATACAAACCACCATGATATAGACCAACATGAAAACATAAGTTCGTAGAATAATTTTACATTCTGCCACTGCGAAAATTTATTTGAAAAGCTGTAATCCTTTTTTCACATTTTTTGGGGCTTTTTTAGTCTTATCGAACATCTGATGATAAAGGGACATTTTGCAACGACGCCGACGTAACAAAGGGACGAGATGAATATTTCAATATTTTTATTTGTCAGGCATGTAAAATGGTACCTACTGGCAAATAATGTCTTTTTGGTCCTCGTGCTCGTACCAAGTATTTGTGTAGGCATATACATATCTACCAAAATAATGTACTGCACCCTTATCATTTATCATAACCAAATGTAATGTAAAGCTTGAAAAGTTTTTATTTACATACATTTTATATCTTCCTCCAATAAATTGTGTGCAAGATGTCTTCGTAGAATTATTATCTACAGTAATATTATAACTCTGGTGTGTTCAAAAGATGTCCTTTGTCGTCTGCACGTAAATTTCATTTTTACTTTATTTTATAAACATTCTATCGATAAAAATAAAAATAGAAATTTTATGAGAATTTACTCAAACTTGTAGGTTATTGTCAACTGTACAGTGAACTCCTCTTATTAAATAAAACAAGCAGTGCAAACATAACACTCTACGAAGTGTAAACGTGTTGCTGTTGTTCATGCCCAGTGTGGATCAACAATTAGTTAATTCGGAACGCACACTAATGTCATTTTCGTTTGGATGTTCTCAAAAATCCGTCTTCACTCCTTTAATCCAAACTTTCCATAGGAATGGATTTAAATTGACTTTGATAATTGAGGAGAAGGATTTTCTAAAAAAAATTTAGACAAACGGCCCTCACCCATTCTTTTCTATCGCTGTCAGAGAAATTTCATTTTCACTCAAACTAAAACTTAAGTGAATAAAAAGTATGAAAACTGTTGTTTGGATGATGCATAAGCATCATACAATTCAACTATATCCGTATATTTATTGGAAAATATAATAGTCAGATTAGTTTTGTGATTTATTATTTTAATTAAATAACAAATTTCAATACTGACGATCCACGAGCATTCTATTACCAATTATTAGTTTTAGTTTTTATAAACCTCTTGTGAAAATTTTAAATAAAATATTTATACACAGATATTTACTCTTACAAAATATTTTTTTGTTTTTTGTTTCGCAAAACTTATATATAAAAATGGTTATGAAATGGATTAATTATTTCCCAACATTTTTTAAAGATTGCAAAAAAAAAATACTCTATAACAACATAATACCAAACTACAAAATGGCAAACTTCAATATAATGTATTTTATTTCCTTTCGTTTCAGCAGCAAAACCCACCAAAGAGAGAGAAAAAAACGACCTAGTGTGAAAATTAAGCAACTGATAGCAACAGCATCAAAGGACAGGATATATACGTGACATAACCAGTGGCACCTTCCAAATAAAAAAAATGGGTGCAGTTTAACGGGGATCCGGAGATTCGAAAGCCCTGGTAGCACCTGATTGATTTTTAAGCTTTTTTAACAGGTACTGCATCTTGCGAGGAATTAACAAATTCGGCCTGTCACCTTAGGTGTTCGAATTCGGCTGATAAGATGCACTCAGGAATGGTTGAGAGTTTTTATTGACTAGGCCCTGATTCTCTTTATTCTAATGTATTTACTTTATTCAATCTATGACCTTTTGTCCAAATGCGTTTCGCCCAGTCCCGACAGTTGGGCTCATCAGTTAGATGATGTTGTACCCTTTTAAGGCGCAAGATTTTCATTTTATGCAAAAGCTTACAAAGAAATACGACAAAAAATAAGCTTTTGTCTTTTTCATAAAAACCTTAGCTTTGGTTATTGATTCGGATGTTCACTTCGATGGCATAAGCATAAGGTTGATTAGATTTAATACATAGGTATAAAAGGATGGTTCTTAACACAAAAATCAAAAATAATGGAGACGCCCCCTAAATTGGCTCCAGATAAATACATAAAATGCTGTAATTTTTAACTCGCCCTGTTTCAATGAGGAATTCTTGTATTTAAATCTACTTTTCCATTTTTTGTGATTGAAGAAAATTTGTTTGTAATATTTTGAAATAAAATATTGCTTAAGATAATTTGAAGTACATACCTATGTATGTGCAAAATTAGAAAAAAAAAATTGGTCTAGCCATTCAGGGACATATGGAATAATCTAAAAATAACGCTCTATAGTCCATGAACAAGCATTTCACATTAAAAAAGGGCGAGTAAAGGATAAAGATTTAATACTGAAAAAATTAAAGAATTTTTTCGTATTTATTTGGAGCCAATTAAGGGGCGCGTCAAACAAGAAACAAATAAAACACCCTAATGTATAGGTTCATAGGTTTAAAATCAGATTTAATAAAATTACTGATGTGGACATCATAATATCAAAAATTAAAAACCGTATACCTATGTCTGAAGTACAGCTTCTTCGATATTAATGATATTTTATTAATAACAAACCCTTATTCTTAAACAAATTAATTACATTGGAAAAAAAACTAGCAAATTTAATTAAATTTATTTTTAAATAAATATTGATAATATTATAGTAATATGTATTATGTATGTGCATTAAGAAAAAGTGGTTATTACTTTGAATAAATTCAATAAAATTTCAAGATAAAAAATAAGATTTATATATTCAAAATTCAATGTTTAAAACATTTCACATTTCACATTTTATTTTTCAATCGAGATAATTATTCATATCTACGCCCCTGGGTAGAAATACAATACAGTTTGGTTGAATCGGTTTTTACTGTGTGTCTCAGGAAGGCACGTTCCCAGTTCCCGTGTCCTCCATAGGGAATATCACGTGTGTAATATTTTTATTCTGTCATCAGTGTCATGTGCAGACGCAACATCCAGTGATGTATGTCGTGTCAAGTAAATTCTCTTGGAAGGAGTTTTTTTTTTAACAAAACACTGATTTTCATTTATTTGTTTCGTATACATTAAAAATATTGGCACCTGAAATTCTATTTGATTAATATTCATATTTTAGGTAATTAATATCTTGATATATATTTGCAGTCTATATTACAAATTGTGACATGCATACAGCACTGATGTATGAAATGGGTTGCCAGTGTTGCCTATTTATCGCAAATTGTACTACCTTTTTTCAAAATATAAACAAGAATTTTAAGAAAGTAGTTCAATTTGACATTATTTCATTAGTTTATTTTTGTATTTATTACATTTAGGATTAGCACATATATTTTTAAATTGGGCTATTGAAATGCTTCGTGACCTGGCAACCCTACGTATCATAACCTCCAAATTAGGTCAGATAAAATTATACACTCACTATCACAGGCCATCATCCATTTATTAACTAGAAAAAAATTAATAAAAACTTTACCTATAAGCTTTAACTCGCTTTTGTTCGTCATTTATTAATATAGGGTTATTCGCAAAAAATGAGTTAACAAATGATAAGCTAATTAATTTTAATTGATTTTAAATATGACAAACTTTTAAATTTGCTATCTCAATTTGCAAGATTTCCCAATTACAAATTTATTAAAAGTATTAAAAAAAGAACTACTTTCTAAACAGCTTGTCTATAGTGAATTTTTTAAATCTAAGTACTTAAAGATTGATTTTACATTTGTATTTTAACTTAAATTTTACAAACTTGAATGCCTTTTCCATTCAATAAAGTCCTTGTCTGGAAGAAAAACATTTCTTGGCTAACCCAAAGGGTATATGAATCGAGAAAACAAAAAACCACCAGCCTTATCTATTTGTTTTCAGTTTTATTTGTCATCGCTGCCTGAATCATGATGACTTCACTGGGGCTGGGATCTGTTTTCGAAACTTTCCAGATAAGATGATACTCCTTGAACACTGACGAATTAAAAGAAAAAGTTTTCCCCGAAGTGATTGTTTCACGTTTAACCTTCATACAAAATGCCAAGTCAATAAGGGGAATATACATATGTATGTATGTTTACCCTAGGTAGATTTTTTTTTATGACTAGCTGATCTTTTGAGCCCTTTAGTCCTATTTGTTAAAAGTTACCCCGAAGTTTTTCTTTTTTTTGAAAATTCACGAGTGGGTTTAGGTTGAGTTTATCTTGAAATAATTGATCTGGAAATGTAAGCAAGTGCTGAATTGTGAATTTATCAAAAGACATTTTGATGAATTCTAAAAATTTGAATTAATTTATTAGGAAAATGCTCAATTTATCTTTACTTTCTTTTTATATTTTGAAAAATACTAGAAGAAATCGTATTCTTATTAATAAATCAATTTCGATAAACAGCAAGGAATGCTTCGAAATTGATGATTTTTACTTGCGAAATGAGAACGATAAGAATTTTTTGCAGGTGCACCAACTTGAATTGCTGTTAAATATGGTCGGATTCAAACACTTCTTTAACGACAGATTTTTGGTTTTCTGTAATTTAGGTAAATAGAAAGTCAATTAGTTATTCATGTATCGATTCGTTCGATATATTGGTAAACCAGGTATGCAATTGCTGTAGGTTTGGTTAGCAAGTTTGATCAATATTTTGTATTTATTTCTCCACAAAATAATACTGAGACAATAAGGTGTAACGAGTTATTAAAAAATCCTTATACATTATGAACTTAACAAAGTAGATTTATTGTTATCAAAGTACTGGAATAATGTGGAATGTATGTTACGGTCCACACCCTTGATTAATTGTTTAACACCAATTTAAAGTATACATCGCGAACCACTTTGAGCACAATTGAGCCATTGCAGACATCGAATTAAAATACAAAAATATGTGTAGCTGGGAAGGCTAAGGCTGTATCACCATTCACCATCAGTATTAGAAGAGATAAAAGAAGAAATCTGTAAAATTATAAGCCTTGGCCTATAAGAGCATATACATACATTTAAGTCCCAGTTGTGTTGCTTAGAGATTAAAATACTATCACTTAAATAGGCCCTGTTTACCACCTTAAAGCATCACCAAAGTAAGGTGACTTCATCCTTGTTCCATTTATCATTTGTAAACTAAAAGAAAATGGGCTTACAAATGTCATCCTCATACGGATATATTCATACATATATACTTTTTTATATGCACAAGTACATATAGAAAAATAAACGACTAAATTGTGCTTGTCCACATTCGTCCTTCTTGGCAAACTATATCCTGGAGCTGCTCTGCCATCATCATAAAATGTTAAAATCATACACTAACTGTGATTCCATTGAGTCAACTGGTGGGTAGTAAAATTCCTCAATTTCTCTAGGTATAGCAACAGGAGATAGTCAAAAAGTGCAAGGAAAAAGGAGACACGTACATAGATGTATAGAAAGATATATATGTAATGTACCTACCTAGTTGTAAGGTGATTGATAGTAAAAGGAGGGTTCAAAAGTAAAACCTACATAGAACACTTCATTTGAAGCGCAATAAAAGCATTTGAATGGGATTTACCAATGCGTTGAGTGCCGAGAGCTTTCAAAGTTACCTTCATTCAAACCTTTTATAAAACTGCCTTAAGTATCTTCGCCTTTTTAAGATATGGAGGCTGTTGAAAGAAGATATAGCATTGCTTTCAACGTATAGTACCTATACCTATATGTACATAAGCCATGTTGTAGCCTTTTACCATTGATATCGATAGCACTGTAATTTGAGGTAACAAAGGTGTTTGTCCATTCAAAACAAGCCTGAGGAATCATCAAATATAGATCCAGTTCCAATAGAACTACATATATACCTTCTCCTCTTGCGTAGATTCGAATCTGATGGCAGGAAAAATGAAGGTCCTTATAAAAGAGAGTAGGAAAAAGCAGTTTTAAAATTGTATATACCTACGTTTTTCTTAAAGGCATCAGATGATAAGATGTAAACCATTTGATAACATTAAAGTGAAGAGTAGGTACATGCAGGATGTTTATTTAATGGCTGTGTTGCAATTACTACTTTGATTAGATGGCCTATATGTTCTATGGGCTGACACTTAGCCTATACCTGTTCAATCTTCAAGATTTCGACTTTTCATGACGAATTTCCTTTTTCACGCAAACAAATATTTTTTTCACGTCAACATACAGAAATGACTGGTATTTCTCTATCGCAAAATGAATTCGAATTCAATCATAATCCTTCAATATTTTCTTAAATAGCTAGTTATTTTACCACACACAGAGCTGACAAACTTGCTATTAAAATACCATTTATGCAATTCATTGGTACGAAAATAAATTTGTTATACGAGTATTAAAACATTTTATGCTGCTGTTATAGTAAACATTTAACAGATGACTGTTTTTTCTTCGTCTAGGTTTTCAATTAGGAAGGAGAGAGATCCTTACGAGCATTATTTTTTTATAAATCGATGATTCTCCGGAATTCCTTTTGCCGAAAATTATTTTTTGAATTTAAATTAAACTGTAATGGTTGGAGCAAGCTATAATGATGGTGAAAGTATGCTGATTTCTGCAGTCACTTTTCTAGAATCGTTTTCGAGGTTGGCTGTTTATTTTTGAATCGATTTCAATCATCCTAGCCATTGGAATGAATTCTACTTTCGTCTTTCTGTTCCTGTATGGGATGAGGGTTTGTTTAACATTTTTCACAAAAAAATTTACTTTTCAATTTTCACCCATGTGTTCCATTGAAAAGTCGATTTGTTTTTGAATAAAATGTTTATCAGGATTTTTTATTTAAAAATTTGTAAGAACTCACCTTTACAGATGAGTGAAATTAGTTTAAACTCTACAGGGTGGCTGATGAATCGCGCTACCAAAAATGAAATGCCATAACTTTTTTCAACGCCATTTTTACTTGCGATATACATACAAAGATACCTACTATAGGACATGTTTTAAATACGTAACAAAAAATCGAACTCGAGATTTCAATATCACGAGATCACGAAAAAAGTGGGTCCCGCAATTATGGCTCTCTGTATATCTATCTGTACCTCTACGCGTATAGAGCAAACGACTGAAGCAATATTTTCAGGATTTCCTAGAGGGGAAATTTAATTTTTCTAGCTCTAAATGTAATAGCTCTAAATTACAACTTTTATGACAAAATTATTTATCTCGAAAACCACTATAACGATTTTGATAGTAAATTTTGTGTGAGCTATTGTAGGTATGGTATGCATTTTGGTAAAAAAATTTACTAAAAACTGTTATTAACTATACCTGTGATATAGAGCTGTTATTATAATTTTCGACTTTCTCGCTAACGATATAACCGATTTCGATCAAATTTTTTTATTCAAGGAGTCCTTTAAAATTGAAATAATAATATTGCATACAAAAAGATTATTTTTGGACTTTTGAATTTTGTTTTCTTATATTAATTTTTGTTTTAAAATATTTAGACGGGCGGCATTCTTAATTTTGAGATTAAAACATTCTAAGCAGTTATTTTAGCCCTTTTAAGAATGAGTTTCATACTTCTTACCATTTTTACTTAGAAATAAATAAATTATGATAATAATTTTTAGAAGTCTTTGAAATTCCCAGCAACTTGAACCAAAAGAACAAGTTCGTGCGATCCAGTCTTGCGTTTTATATTCAGTTTTATTATTTAATTTTAACCAAATCTGTGTTGTTTTGGATTCTATTTTGTTTATTTTTGTTTTTAATTTTAAATAGTGTTTGTAGTTATTGTCAAATTGTGGGATTTTAAATTTTATATGTCATATCAAAATCATTCGGTGCAACGATACGTATGCTTTGTCCAAGTCGATTATCTAAAGTTTGTTGCCTAAATTTGATTCAACCGATTTAGTGAACAATAAGCCAACGCTCTTGCGTCAACGAAACGGAAGAACCGAACCGCACCATCGCTGTCTGTGAGAGTCCGTAGTTTTTCGAAAACGATAATGTCATTGCCATAAGCATCAACGGATAGCGCTACCGATCGATGATAGCCAATTTTTGATGGCTCCAATTGGATAATAAGGATGTGAACAACATGTGATTCCAACAGAACAGTGCTACATGACACACAGCGAACGACAAAATGTTCCATTTGAACATCTACCCGCCCTTATTGAAAAACCCTATATATTTGACCTCGTAAACTTTCCAAATATCAAGTTTTACAATGTTTTAACGACTTTACGTAAGTATTATGTATTTTTTTTCTTTTAAATATATAAATTAAAAATGTTATATTATTTAGAAAAGAGACTAGGTAAATGATGTATAACAGTTATTACAGTTTTTTGCCATTATAAGGACGAAATATTCAAAAAGCTTCACACAGCTTAACTGGTGGCGAAGAGCCTTAACCCTGCGGGGAGGTATAAACAGTACTTTTATAAACGAAATTATTAAAAATTGGCATGTCTAGAGTCAATTCCATTATTTAATTCCATTAAAAAGCATGTCTGACCGTGAAAATCCAATGTCCCTACTCAAAAGAAATTATTAAAAATTGTTTTAAAGCTCATCAAATTTTGTATTTAAATAAAAAATTCATTCAGTAGGTATCTACTTTGTTTATAATTTCAAGCACTCAAATATTTTCCTAATTTCAAAATAAATATACTCAACTTTGTTTTTTACCTTTCTTTCCAATGTGATGTGTTTCAGCACATCAAAAATGTGTGCTTCGTCTAGAAAATAAAAAGAAATATAAAAATCATTTTGTCTGTCACCTGAGATATTTTTTTTACCGAAAATTTCATCAAACTCATATTTTTTAATAAGACACTTAGAGAAAAACACAGTGTAATGGGTATTGCAACTGCATCCTCAAAAATAAAAACAAAACACTTAAATAAACGTAGAAATTAATTAAAAATAAACACAATCTGTTCACATTTGTTGCTAATATAGTATATTATTTTCTTATTATTTTAATTTATATTATTCTTAAGACAAGAACAAAAACGCTAAGATTTGAAGAACTGTACAGAATAGGTTTACTGGAACACCCCACAAGATTTGACAATTTTCATTTACCTGTCCGATTTCCCCTAGGGGCAGCCGCTATCTTTAGTTTTATGATTTTAAATGGACGAGGCACGGAGGGCACTGGGCCTGTGGGGTCGCATACACAGTACTTTTATAAGCCAAAACTGTTATAATTGGTACGTCTAAGGTCACTTCCATTTTAAATAGTGATGAACTCAATTATATCAGTAAATATCAGTTTTAGTTAAACCCGTCTTTAAACAAAATGTTTAAGGACAATATTTCCAAAAATTTTTGTTTCGGTTATATGACGAAATGTATGGCAATAAGACACAATTCAAATATTTGATTTGTGGTTCAGCAATTCGAACTCACCGATTTCGGTGGATTAAACAAATTGTAATTGCTTATTATCACATACCTTGTACCATCCTTAATCCGACAAAAGCGGTGAGTTAAAATTGCTGATTCATGGATAAACTATTTGAACCACGTTTGTACAACTGGTCCTTAGATACCTAATGATTGCAACATATGTTTGGTGCTTAGTGAATTAAAGTCTAGGAAAATGTAAAAATGATAAATCAGAGCTCGAAGACTATAAGGAAGCGTTATGGCAGTAAAAAATCGAAAAGTTTTCATGGTTGAGCCTTTTCAATTCTGGACCTTAGTAAAAAGCATTCACATAATTCTTTCGTTAGAGTTTCTTTTAAATTTGCCAAAAATTAACATCTTGTGTAAAAATCTTCAAAATATTTAAATAATAATTTTTCATTTAATAAAATATTTTGTACAATTTTATATTTTAGAAGTGTTAAAATTGATCTATGCACTTAAAGTCCTAGCCGGATCTCATAAGCCGATCTTTAGCTCCATTTCAAAAGTCATAACCTCAAGAAACGCACCGTATTTGACTTCATGAAAATTGTATCATAGTTTTTGTCTCAGTGTATGATAACCGGATTGTCAGTTACTCAAAATGTCGTCAAAATAAAAAATGACTAACAATTTCCTTTGACAAAAAAATTCATGAAATTTTTTATTTGCATAGCACATTTAAAAGAAAAAAAAAAAAACTTCTGTTATATATACGCACTCCCTAGGACCAAAGAAGCTTACTTTTATTTATTATGTATTCTTATAGCTAGAGGATATAAAAATAAAAACAAACGCAAAGGGATGGCGCGGGCCTATAGTATCTGTGTATATCTATACCACAGACGATTTTTCAGCTTGCCACTCATCCCCAATTCGCGAATCTTTATTGTTATTCAAATACCAGATTTGTTATATATCCTGAGCCTTGAATTACTCAGCGGGTTGGATACTGGGATAATCTACTATCCAGGGGTTTTTCTTTTTATTTATTTAAATTGAAAATTCCCTACTATGTAAAAGAAACCAGTATAAAGAATCTGTGAATGGCATAATAAAAGATTACCGAGGTTAAGAAGATTAAATGGATTAAATAGATTTTCACTCAGTCCCGAAAACCCAAGAATAAACTACTTGACATTATATTTAATCTTTCATATAAATAATGAAGTATATCTACTCGTATTTTATTTTACAAATTTCTTGTCAAGTAAACAGTTCAAGTTTTATTATTTAGATCTTAAAAGAAATAAATAAATGTTATTGGAAGCACATAAATTTTAAAATAAATTTTTTTAATTAATTAAAAATAATGGATCATGTTGTATACTAGAGATTGAGATTTGTTAGACCGAATTCATCTCCTGAAAGAGAACATGACGAGTGATATACATGCCGGCGATGTAATTACCAAGCTGAAAGAATTGACCATATTATTGGGGGATGTTCCGTCTTGGCAGGAGTTGACTACACGATGAGACTCAATCAAGTGGCGAAGATCATTCACCAAAATTTAGTCAGTAAATATAAATTAGCTTCGCAAAAAGTTCCATACTACAAGTAAGAACCACCAGCAGTACTAGAAAACACTTACGCGAAACTATATTGGGATAGAGCGATCATAACTAACCGTACTATAGGGGTCAACAAACCAGATATCTTCCTGTTTGATAGATCTGCGAAAGTTATTCACCTCTTTAATATAGCCACTCCTCTTAACAACCACATCTTAACAACGTATAGCACAAAAATTGAAAAGTTCATTGAGCTCGCTGTTTGTATTGTAAAGGATGATGTACCAGGTAGAGCGATTGACGATAACACCAATAATCATCTCGGCGACAGGATTAATTGCTAAAACCCTCCTTGTTCATCTCAAGGAACATAACCTCGAAAGCGAACTTGAGAATATGCAGAAATATGTTATCCTAAATACATTCAACATCAAGCGGCGGTTCCCGCAGCAGACTAACTCCACATATAAAGGGCCAGAACATATGGTCTAGGCCCCAACAGAGCCTAATCTCTTGGCATACCCCGGGATATAGGTAATTTCCAACTTCATATACGGGTTGAGAAGTATATTGAAAACTGTATATAATAATAATAATCACAATTTAATTGTAGCTTATATAGATTACCAAAAAGCCTACGATAGCGTTTATCATTCGTATTTAGTAGAAGTCCTGAATATCAACGGAGTGGATAAAAATGTTGTGGAATTTTTCGTGAGTGCTATGAGTAAATGGAGAACCAACATGTATGTAGGAGGTTCAGGTACAAGAGAGATGAGCGTGAAAAGAGGCTTATTCCACGGGGACTCTTTCAGCTCACTATGGTTCTGTTTAAGCCTAGCACCTCTCAGTAAAATATTAAATGAAACCTCAAACGGATACCGAATTGGCCAACAAATAAATATCACCCATCTTCTCAAAGTCTTCTTCTTCTTCAAAGTCTTTTGAATATTGTGAAAAATTTTAGTTCGGATATCAAAATGAACTTTGGTTTTTATAAATCCAAGGCAGTAGAAATGATACATGGTAGAATTGAAAGAGCTGAAGGTTTCAGCTTTGAAGATGGTACGATTGGAACCTTAGAGGAAAATGAAAGTTATAAATATCTCGGAGTACAAGAAATGCGTAGTATTCAACATACCACAATGAAGACTCAACTTAAAAAATGCTCTATAGAAAGGGTAAAAACGCTATGCAAAACAAAATTAAACAGTGGCAACTTAATACCTATGCTATACCAGTGCTAACGTATTCCTTTGCTTTGATCAAATCGATCTGGAAGACCTCGATTGACAAATAAGGGTAGTGATGACATCACGAAAATTTCACCACCCGAAATCAGCAATCGAAAGAACAACATTACCTAGGAATGAAGGTGGCCAAGGGATAATAAACTTACTGAACCAGCACAACATACAAATAGGAAAATTAAAGCAGTATTTCGTGGAGAGTCAAGTTAATATAATCTAAGGTACCAAATTATCATGCAAATGGACGAAAACTTTACCCCGTTAAAGTTAAGAGAGCCAGAATATCAACCGCATAGTTTTTCAAAAGAGCATCAGGTCGAGCAATGGAAGGCCAAAGCTATTCATGGGAAGTATCCTTACCAGCTAAATTATATTGAAATTGACAAGAATAGCTAAACAGAATGGCTCCAAAGAGGTCAGCTGTTTCCTGAAACAGAAGGATTTGTCATGACCATTCAAGATGGAGTCATTGCAACGAGACAGTACCGCCGGGCAATTCTTCACAAGGATATTGACAATATGTGCAGACGATGCCACCAAGCCATAGAATCTATTGAACACATAGTAAATGGATGCTCTATGCTGGCAAATCATGAATACCTTAAACGGCATAACGATGTTGCGAAGATAGTTCACCAAGAACTCGCCCTGAGTTCTATTAAGTTCAAACAAAATTGGTGTTTCTTATATGTACCTATCGGAAAGGAAAAAAAGGAGCTTTTATTCCCATCCGTCACTTTTTTCAATTTATATTTACATACCCTCAAATAGATACTTGATACAGAACAAATAATTTTCCCCCGAGCCTAAACTATATTTCTCTTTATATTTGAAAGTGAAATTTGAACTTTCGGATGATTGAGTTAGCCACACTTGATTGACTTAATTCGAGTTTTATTTGAGAGCTCCAAATAATCGAAAACAAACAAAAAAAAAAGAATAATTGCATCTGTATCCTTATGGCAAAGTCAAACCAATTTTCTTCAATATCCTCTTGGGGGTGGGAGGGACAAAAAAAGAATGAACTTCCCTATATCGAAATTCAAAACACAAGCCCAACAGCTAACTGGACATTATTCAGTTGTTGTTTTGAAATGTTTTTGACTGAACCTTAGCAGTAAACCATGGTCCATCATGGTATATCCTTGTGCGTTCATGAAAAGAACTCTATACATAAAAACAATGGCTGAGCAAAAGAATCCTTTATTTCATTTCAATTGTGCCATGTTATTCGAATATGTTACGTCCATGTCATGTAAAATGCACAGACACAGTACAATTCATTATCCTATAGATCCTGAAACTGGAGTGCATTGCATCATCAGAGAAAGGACGTTTTACGTTAGATGAAACGAGTGATGGGCAGAAAGGATTCATTTCATTTGAAACTTTATGAGATGCTGGATGAATTAGCCCAGCAAACGTTGAGCTCTAAAGAAAGAGGAAATATTTTTCAAAAAGCTGGGCATCAGAACCATTCTTACATAAAAGTGTGTGTGGTATTGTAACAGGGCAAGTCTTTGTTTAATGCTCTGGAATATTTATTTTATAAAGACTGGGTTTTGATGAAGCACCATTTCAGTTTTGCCATGTGATGGGGATTTTGATCATAAAGTTAAATTTTGATAGGTTCACGTGGTATATAGATTTTGATTCTGAAAAGAATATTCGTTGTTTATGCTAAGACTAAAACTTGTGATTCAATTCGGTCAAAAATAAAACTTTATAAGAAAACATGCAGGGAAAGGAAAAAGATATACAACTAAAAATTGACATTTTCTTTGAGTCAATGTATGGATTCTGCAGAGTTTTGGAAACTAACGAGACAAATTAATAGTAATTTCAAATCAGCAGACGCCATAGCAGTTCCATTACAATTGCTGAAAACAAATTATGCTACACTTCTCTGCTCTGCTCTTCGGAACAATTATCATGGAGCTGTGCACAACCCGCTACAAAGAACGAACTATTGGATGCCGAAATCCCTCTAAGCGAGATGAATTCAGTTCTACAAGGACTTAAAAATGGGAAGGCAGCTAGATCAAACGGAATACCCGTTGAGTTCTTTAAATACAACACAGTGCGTTCTTTAAAGAAAAACTTACTGAACCGTTGAAAATCCTTCTCAAATTTGGAACTTTTCCTAAACATTTTTATGAAGCACTCATAAGACCTATTTTTAAGACGAGAGATCCTAAGGATCCGAAAAATTACCGAGGTACATAAATATATGTATCTTGAATACAGCTTTAAGAATATTTTCAGTGATTCTTTACGAATGACTTAATTAAATGGGTTCAAGAAGGGACTAAGCTGAGTGAAATTGAAAGCGGAAATAATACTCCACAGTATACAATATCTTCGCACAATGGAAACTTAACCAAAATAAGAAATTGTATGCATTCTTCGTCGATTTCAAGGCAGCGTTTGATTCAATTATTTGAAATTCATTGTTCTATAAGCTGTACAAGCTTGGGCTTTCAACAAATCTTGTGCGCACTATCGAGAAGTCTTACCAACAAACAACAGCGTTTATTCATAATGGAAAAAAACGGTCAGATAGATTTGAAGCTTATCTAGGTGTAAGGCAAGGTTTATTTATTTACAACTTAGCTAATTACTATAGCTTTACAAGTATTAATTACAATTTATATATTTGAAAAAAAAGTTGATTTAAATTTGCTTGTGAAAATTATGTTTTCATCAAACAAGTTAATATATATATTATTGAAAATATTAAGTAAATTAAACATTTTATTTAAGGGAGAAAAACGTTCATAATTGGTCCGATAGTTTGAAATATGCAGACATTCGGACAGGTTCCTTAAGTTTCTTTGTGGAATATTCAAGTTTATACGAGACAGAAAGTGCAAAGAGTCTATTTTTCCGTTTAGTAGTTTTACAATGAAGACAAAACATAAATACGATCGTCTGTTCTCAAGACTAGGCATGTCAATAAGTTTCAGTCTATTATGGTAAGTTAGGAGATCATAAGGATTTACCCAGCCTAACCCTCTGAGTGCTAACCTCTTTTTTGCACCTGTTCCAGTCTAGCTCTATGACAATGGTATTAGATATTGAGTTGATGTGTGAGCTGAACTCAAGTTTCTGATCAAATAAAATACCAAGGACAGACATCTCACTTACTCGTGATAATAGTATGCTGTTAAGAGAATAATTAAATGATCTTATTGACAACTTTCTCGTAAAACTCATAGTCTTACATTTAACGATGTTAAGGCACAAATAATTACGAACACACCAGTCAAAAAACGAATTTAAGTCACACTGCAACTCTTTACAATCGCGAGTATTTGAAATGGTTTTGAAGATTGTTACATCGTCTGCATAAATGAAGCAGTTAGAATACTTCAACACAGACGGTAAGTCATTAATAAATAAAATGAAAAGGATCGGACCCAAATGGCTACCCTGTGGTATTCCAGAGTTAATTTTAAAATTTTTTGATTCACAACTGTTGAATAACACTGAATAAGATCTATTGAATAGATAAGATTGAAGCCACATTACAAATTGTTCACTAAATCCCAGTTTCCTTAATTTGAAAAGCAACACTTTGTCAAATGCCTTACTGCTCTTTTCTGGATGATCTAGAGTTTTCTTGCTTACCTATAAACGTCATAATGTAAAATCTCCGCTGGCTCTAAAATTTATAATACATAAACTAGAAGAAAATTGCAAAGTTTGGAATCTAATCATTAATACAAAAAAATCAAAAGTTAAGTTCTTTAAAAATGGCTCTAGAAAAACATCTAAAGAGGAACATTGGAAATTTGAAAGCAATATTCTTGAAGAAGATCTTGGGAATTTTTGTACGTTCATAAATGATCTAAATGTAAATAATGTTAATGAAAATTCCAATTTTAATTTCGCTCGAATCTATAACCCAGATTTGAAGCTAGTATTCCATTCCTCAAGAGGAACTTGTTTCTTCAATAAAAGTTTTTTTTTTTTTTAAATAATCTAAACCTAAAAACTTTAAAGTTCAGCACCCATA
The DNA here is from genome assembly GCA_932273885.2 of Leucozona laternaria. Taxonomy (NCBI): domain Eukaryota; kingdom Metazoa; phylum Arthropoda; class Insecta; order Diptera; family Syrphidae; genus Leucozona; species Leucozona laternaria. The sequence goes on along the minus strand of OW026368.1, from coordinate 114,090,981 downwards.
ATCATCAATATAATCCTATTTTATATTATCAAGCCAATCTTTGCTCATTTTTTTCTGTTAAATATCAATAAACTGACCTATTTAAATAACATCATAGATTGTTAAGAGGAGTGTGAATCCCAGTCCTTCGTCCTTTTATTCCATTCGATTCGAATCGAATCGAATAAAATAAAAAAAATAAGTGATAAGGATACATTCCTAATCACATTTAACTTTCATCAACTGAGCATCATCGAACTGCTTTTGAAATTTTCAAGTAGAGTTTTTGTTGTTGTCTGAATGGTTAAGAAGAAGAAACCCAGAGCACAGTGAATTTACATCTGAAAAGAACAAGGACAAGGCTATTGGGTATGTATGTTTTTTTTTTTTTTTAAGATGGGTTAGTGTTTTGAATACTGATGAACACATTTTATACTCGAAAGTGATGACTAGTTGCGTATAAGGAATTTACAAAAAATATATTTCACTCAGAATTAGCATTCATCCGATTTTGTTTTGTTTTTGTCTGCACATATAGAGCACATCCATAGTTTTAGGAAAATTGTATTTTTCTTCAATACCTCCAGAAGAAGCGCTTAAAACAACACAATATTATAAAGGGTGACCAGATAGCAATTTTTAGTTTTTCCAATTTAAAGTTACCAATGCCATCTAGCTGTCAAAACATTCAATAAGGTTTGCCATTTCGGCATGAATCGTTTCACGCTTGCCGAAAGTGTGGACATAATTAAAAAATATCACCGCAATTAGTAGCTCAGTTGTAAATACGCAACTTGAACTTTGTCGTTAGTTCGGTCGTCATCATGGCTTCAGTATGAAGGAAATTCTTCCGACCGTGGTAAAGTTTGAGCGTTCGTACACTCTTTTGGACTTTAATCTACCAACAATCAAACAGAGATCGGTGCGTCATGCAGAAAACCTAGCCCCCGGCGCCGTAGTGGCCACTTGGCCAGTATCGAAGAAGACACAGAAATCTCGATTCGGCGCCGATCAGCTGAATTGGGCATCACCCGAGAGTCACCCCGGCTTAGTTTGCGATTGGATTTGTTCCTACAACCTACAACCATAGACAACGCCGTCGTGAGTTTGCTAATGGAGCGCTGGAAATGTTGGCTGGAGCTCCGGATTTTGGCCAAAAATACATCTTCTCGGACGGCCGAGGCCCATTTAGGCTCAGCGGCTATATCAACAAGCTAGATATCCGTTATTGAAGCAAACACAATCCACAAGTGGCCGACCAAGAATCAATGAATCCACAAAGATTGACTATATAGTGACATATTGCACGGACTCATATACGTACAAAGTTGCACCGACCGCTTAAAGCACACACAGCGAAGCCGAGGCAACCATAACTATAAATGGCCCGCCTTTACTTGCTCTTAGATGCTTAGATCTAGTTAGGAGTTGCAAAATTTTTAAATTGTGAGATTCTAATTATGCGAACTTCCCCTCTACGGATTCACAAATGAAAAGTCCCAGGTTTGAAACAAATCGATTAACTGATGGTTTCGGTTGTAAGGCCGAGCTACGACAGATAGTACAGACAGACAGAACCCGTTGAAAACTGAATATTTTTTGCCTGTACAAAATTTTTATCCATGACCAATTTATGCCAATTTGCTTGTGTGCTTTAGAATTTGTGAAACAATTTAAAGCAAAGTCAAGACCTATAGTTAAGCTAAAAATAAATTCACCATAAACCTGATTTGATAAATTAAATATGCAGGTAATTATTTTATATTGAGTTTTTTGTCCTCTGGCTCTTTTGTTTTCACGACGGTGTTCATGATTTTAATTCATAAAATTTAATATAACTCAAAACTATGAAGTATCGAAAAATATTAAAATTGGATTGGAAAAATTTTACGAATTTTGCACGTCCAGCAAAGGCATACAAATACAAAAATAAAACATGAGAACATGACAAATGGAAAATATATCAAATGTTTTGGCTCAATATAGTATACCCTATATCAAGTGAACTTTTATCAGAGATCATCTTCATTTCAGCGCAAAATTACGTTTTGAAGATCTCACTAACCTGGAAAAGAAAGACCATGCATTGAAAGACTGAAAATCGACTGGATCTTTTTAAGAGTGACTATACTTATGAAAAATTTAGTTAAATTAAAGTTAAGACTTGTACCCATGTATATTTGTATGACATTACGATGATATAATATCTATGTATCGGGTTTTTCAATAAGAGCGCTACAAAAGTTTTTTTAAATAAAACAAAAACGGTTTAGGATATCAATTAAATTCTTTATTTTTGTAAAAGTACGTTCAATGCCATTATGTATGGAACTCGATTTCTTTTACATGGCCATCACGGGCACGCTTGCAGAAGTCCAGACGCTGAACCCAATTTTAGACGGTTTTCAAGCATAAATCGGCCGATACTGCTGCAATTTCACGTTCGATATTTCCTCAATCATCGCTGGCTTGTTGGCTTAGACCATAGACTTGACGTAGCCCCACAGGAAATTGTCTGACGGCGTCAAATCGCACGATCGAGGCGGCCAAGCGACTGGACCATTTCGTGAGATAACACGTTCTCAAAACTTGGTTTCCAGTAAATTGATTGTGACATTCGCTGTGTGGTTTGTGGCGCCGTCCTGTTGGAAACACATGTCGTCCAAGTCCATATCATCCAATTGGGGCCAAAAATATTTGGTTATCATTGAACGGTAGCGATCCCCATTCACAGTAACGTGCCGGTCTTGATCATCACGGAAGAAGTACGGCCCAATGACGCCGCCGGCCCATAAACCACACCAAACCGTAATTTTTTCGAGATGCAATGATGACTCATGGAGTACGTGTGGAGTGCTGCCTGGCCAATACCGCATATTTTGTTTATTGACGAAGCCATTCAGCCAGAAATGAGCCTCATCCCTGAAGATGATTTTTCGATTTTTAGCGCTCTTAACGTTGAGGCCACTGACTCCGAATTTCGGTAGTAAATTTTAATAATTTCGACTCGTTGTTGGCTCGTATTTCTTTCCATCATGAAATGGCAAACCTTACTGAAGAGAAATGTCAAAAGAGTGGCAAGAAATATGGCGTCGTTTGCTGTCCCTGTTGCTCTATTTTTGTAGCGTCCCTGTTGAAAAACCATTAATTTATAAGTCCTTATAGATGTGTTTATGCCTTTGAATCAGTTAAAAAATTATCTTCAAAACAATATATGTACATATATGATTATGAAAACAAGCCCTTATCCTTATCATTTAAACTGAATAGTAGGTAATACATACCTATTTGCTTATATTTACAAGTTTTCAAATCAATTTAAACTTCAAACTGATTTGTTTCAATTTTGTTTTAATAAAAGTCTGTGCAATATGATGCAAATGTCAAAACCACACTCACCCTATACAAGACTTTTTTAAAACTAAAAAAAAATAAAGACAAAATAAGAATTTCATTAAGTTCATGGAGAGCTGGTACAAAAGTGACATAAACAGGAGGATGACGCACCGTTCGTTGTCAACCCTCCATCACACAAAAAAAAAAACACCTGGTTGTAGTGACAGGTACTTTTTCCAATAGTCCTTGGGTGAAGATTTTATGTCATCCGCACTCCTTCCTATATAAAACGTGAACAAGTGTCATGTGTATGTGGAAAAGCCGTCGATAATTGAAAAACATTTTTTCGTTGATATTGATTAAATATTTGATATAAAATTTATTGGCAACACTGAATTCGATCAGTGACGGAAGAGCTAACAAATTTACCTACCCAATAACCTTTGTTGTGAACTGAATGATTTTGTACAGGAGGACACACAAATTGACATTGGACCGGAAAGCAATCTGGCATATAATATGAATAAATGTTGTGGTGGTGGTCTTGTCAGTCACGACTGACGAGACGAGGAAGGACGGACTGACGATTCCAGCTCGATAACTATTATTTCCTGTTGCTTGACAAATTTTAAAAGTTTCATTCCAATTATCCATCAAGCGAATAAACCTGCACTGATTTCTGTTTTTCACGAACTCAAAGGACGAACATAATTACAATTACAAAATGACTCTGACTCTGACTCCGACTGTGACTGGATATTATTTCATTTCTCTCAATCGAAATTGATTTTCATTAATTTGTCGGTGCATTTGTTTTTCTCCACCAGAATTGGGGCTGAATAACTCATTGTATGGGGTCAATTTGTGTTCATGTGGTTTTGAATTGTGAGTAGATATGTATGTACATTTATATGCATGTATTACAGTCGGTTAAATTTTAAAATTTAGATTTCCCCATTGGGGCACTCGAAAAACGACCTGATAATTGCCGGTCAGAATGTGTAATTTAAATTTGTGTGGATACAATTATGTGTGCCTGACATTTGATTAGGGTATTTGATTAAATTTTTCAGCTAGCCGAGTTTTAGTAGGTGAATTTTTTCAATCGAGGTGTTTTAAGCCGTTGCTTACATAGAATGATTATGATATTGGAATTAATTTAATGGATGAACTAATAATTATAATTGGGGAAATATAAGTGCAATATTTTTCAATTAATATTGTAACTATACATAGAAGTGAGGTCACGCGAACTTTATTATAAAGCTCATAGGGCTTATTTATCTTGTTTTTTCTAAAAACAAAAAATTAATCAAACAATGAGGTAAATATACATAGATTTATTTTTCGACTCTTAAAAAAATTTCAAGCTGAAAGTTTGAATGAAAAATTCTAATTTGCCTAATCTATAAAAACTCAATCCAGTGGTCATATTGAGTGGTTATAATTTGTCATGTTGGAAATTGGAATGTGAATAATCTTGGCGCAGTGTCAAAATTCCACAAGTCATAAGTCCACAATGGACTTTTGAACCACTTGGGTGAGTTACAAGTCCACAAATAAATTGTGAACTTTTAACCCACCCAAGTGGGTCAAAAGTCCACAGAATTTCTTTGTGAACTAATGACTTCCAGATTGTAGTCTCATGGCTCACTTAAGGTGGGCAATAAGTCCATAATTATTTGAAGTTGTCATTTAAGTGTAGAAACAACAAAATTCGCGCGAATTTTTCACTATGACTAAATACATGTTTAAAAATGAAACTTAAAAAAAAAAACTTTGCATATTACCTCGCACCTACTCCAAATCTATAGTGAAGCCAATCGAGGGGGGGGGGTTGCAGGGAGGCAGCATGCCCCCCATACCTTTGCCACTGTTTATATGCCGTAAAATTTATATTTTTGTCTTAATATAGAATATAAAAATAAATTAAAACTTAAAGTAAGAAACTAAAACTTTCAGCCAAATAAATTCTACTATTTCTAATTCTAAAACGGATATAAGGTTTGGAGGAATATTTGTGAGGTTGGTATTGGTACTTGAATAAACTATTCAGACAAACAAATCAACGCTTCAAGGTTGTGATGCTGTTTTCCCGAGGCTGAGGTAAGCTCGTCGTAGTCCAGGGTATTCCCGAAGAAAGCAAGTAAAACTCGGTTTAAGAAACTAGAACTCCAACCATTTACCAATTTCATTAGTCTGTATTTATTTCATTTAATGATAGGGTTTACAATTGTACAATTTTTCAAAACTTAAGCTAAATAACACGGTATTTCATAATTCGCAAAGCTTTGGTAGAGAGCTACAGAAGTAACCTCTCGGCTCACGACATTCACTTAGAAGAAGTGTTTCAGGGACAAAACGGTAGGAAAATGATTCCAGCCCAAAGGCTAACCCAAGGGAAAAATTACTTTGGCCTAAGATTTCACTCAGAAAGAGGTGAATTTTACCATAGCTTTCTCAATTTTCTAAGCAAAACTCCCGAAACTGTTGCGGGTGCAGTTTTGATTGCATTGGCATAAAATCCAAAGTCGCGGATTTCGATGTAATGTATTTTAGTATCGTTCATGAGCTACTACACACTAAAGGAAAAATGTATGCACTCCATCGCAATAAATATAAATGTACATACTTATCCCAAAAATTTACGCACACATAACTTCTGTACTTCTATCTCCTCGCACTCACTATCACTAAATTTGACATTCTATTTGTCTGGACGTGTGCTTCCAGGGGCTTATTTCATAAAACTTGTCTTGTGAAATAAAGTGTGGAATTGTACTTCTCCGTCAATAAACGTTTCTTACACTTGTAGCTATGCGACTTCAAAGAACAAGACAAGCGATTTAACTTCAAGATTTAAAAGCCTGTTTAATAGTTAAAAGGGCTTTATGAAATCGGCCATTAAAGTCCGTGATAGTCTTGAAGGTGACCGTAATATTTGAGCTTAGTGTACCTATCCCATAAGGAATTTCCATGAATGGGGTATCAAATAAAAGGTAAGGTGTCCTTCTTTATGAATTAAGTGGTCGGACAGAAAGAGTCCTTACTAACAGCGTGACTCCCAATTGATTGTTTTTTTCATTTAAATTTGTATTATGCTCGCTTAAAATTTTTTCATAAGAAATCGAATTTCTAATTTTAAAAGAAGTAGACAAAAATAAATAAATTTTAATATTTAATTATCAAAAAAGCAAATAGATCATCCAGTCATCCAGATTAGATTTACAAAAAAAAAATAATTATCAAATTCTTATTGTTTCCTTTTCATATAAGTAGTGTTTTAACGCAGAGTATGTACACTTGATCTTCTACCTCGAATTCACTTAACTACCACTAACCCAAATAACTTAACTATACACTTTTCCAGTTGTTAAATTCAGCTGTTTCAGGATATTGAGTATTGCGGTTTTTCGTTTCAAAGTTTCAAATTTTAGATAACCGCAAATAGAAACAAGAGTCTCAACTGCGTAAGCACATACACACGACACGACCCAAGCAAGGAAACTTTTTCGGATTTATGATAATGGGTTTCCTGTGAAAGCAAACTACCTGCAAATTGGACATTTTCTAGAACAACACTCTTGTCGTCAGTTGACATCGTGTGAACACATATGCTTCGCCTTTCCTGATGGGATAAGATTTTAACCATGTGTAGCAGAGAAACAAAGCGGTCGCCCATATCACCGACTCCGGCGGAGTTAACTTTTGATTGAGGTCAACTTGAGAGTTTTTCCAACTCAATATGCTTGGGTAATGGCGCCAAAATGAATATCCTATTCGGGTGCTGACGGTGTGATGTTAAAATGTCCCATTTCGATAGTATTGTTGAGCAGTGCGAGTTAATTTAACTTTATAATGAATTTCTAGCCCTATATAATGTGTATTTAATTACGTTTATTTCCAAAGCTTGAGCAGTATTTGTTGTTGTTTACTTTTTTTCGTACGAATTCCGACAGGGAAGATTTGCACACACGCCATGACAAAGGATGTAAGTCATTTATTTTCTGGTGTACTTGGGACGACCATTGGAATTCCCAGCACTGAACTATTGTAAAGGTACAAGGTGTACTTACACTATATAAGTTCCAATAAAATTTTCCATTTCAACAAACTTCATTGTCGAAGAAAGATAACATTGTTTTGTGGTTTGAGTTTGATGAGCCCCCCTCAATCCCCGTTGGATAGATAGATGAGGTTTTGATGTTTGGATTTGGATCAATGCCAAATTGCCTGAAGAATTTCCGTTCGCAATTTTGGTGGTTTTTACCATCGTGTCTCTTGTGTTGCAATATCCTGAAGAAGTAATTTCCTTTTGAAGAGGAAAAAGAGAGAGAATGAAGAAGAAGATATCAAAATAAAGGAAGGGGAAAGGGTACTACAACGACATTTCATTGATTGGACTTGAACAAACATAAATTCCAGTTATTTACCACAAGAAACCTTTTGGATTGTATTAAGGAGAGCTCTTTAAATGAGTTTTAAGAAGTTAATTTTCAAGAAGAAGTGATGAGTTTGTGGACTTTGTTAATAATATTAAATTTTCATCCAAGACAGTAAAGTTGATCTTAAGAAAATATTTACATTTGTGTTTCTTGCAAAACAGGAAATAAGGAATCATTAAGAAGTAAATCCTAATACTGAATTCTCCAAAAACATAACGCAACCTCTAAAATATTATGGCACTCAAAAGAAAAACTTCTTGGCAGCCGAAAAACAGTTGCGAACATTTCCCATTTTTAATAATGTTTCATGTTAAAAAATTAATTTCCGCGATGTTTGAAGCTACCCGCAACAGAATTGTTGTCGACAAGAAGTGACTTTCGTAAAACTACTACCTACTTTGATTTCGTTTTTGGATCACCCTGTTCAAAATTTTCGTTTTACCATTTTTACTTGATCTAGGGAAAGTATTGGTTTCGTGAAAAAAATTTCGAGGTTGTAATTTCAGCTAGAGCCTAAGCCGGTGAGCCTTTAAATTTGGTACAGAGCATTTTTTTGTGATTCCTTAGAAAGGAAATTCCAATTTTTGTTTTAACTCACCTAGAACGGGTAGCTGCCATACAAAAATTTTAGTTTTTACAATTTTTTCTAACGATTTTGATTAAACTTTTTACCTGGAATGACTAAAGTAATTTTAATAAAACTGCATTTCACATAGCGGAAATAGGTATGGAAGGTTTTTCTGAGAAAATGGTCTTATTTTTGGGTGCAAACTTAAGTTCTAAGGTTAGTTGAGATTAGTTTTATACCTCAAAAATCGGTTTGGATCTTTTTTTTTCCCCATGGTTCTTTTACCTCCTTGTCCCCTACTAAAGAAGAAAAGCGAAATAATGACTTGACTACCTGTACGACGTTTCTAAAGCTCAAAATTATAAAGTGGTTTCTATTGTCAGAGATCCCAAAAGCAACGATGTGCAACCCAATAGTATACTTTATTGAAATCTTATTTCATTGACTCATTGTGATTTGCTTCAATTACTTGTTCTAAATGAAAGATTATGGCTTTCACAACCCAAGACACTTTAAACACTTGTATTTGCAGTAGATATTATTATTGTATGTAGTCAAGTCACAGCTTATACTGCTATGCTGGTAAAACAAAACTATTCCTTCTCAGTCAATAAAGAGGGAGTTCTCAACAATTGTTACGATTATTATCTTAGCTCTATTTCCAGGAGGTTATTGCTTGTTCAAAGCAACACAATTGCATTTAGATGAGCTTATCCTGATTTAAAGTCTGCCGAAAGTGTTTCTATCTAAAGGAAATGGCCGGTATGTATATCAGCCTAGGTATGCTCTGAGTTAGTTCAATTCAAAAGTTTGCATTACAAAACAGTGCTGCAATTGTTCCGTTTTCCAACTTTCTAAAGCACACACACTTGAATTACACCACACAGTATACACATTACACATTATGCCCGATGTGTGAAGTTAATCTTAATTGAAATTCGTGCAATGGTTTGTAGAAAATTACAGCGAAAGAATACACTCCTTCCTATATCCATCGGGGCTATAAATCAGTAGCGCTGTAAAGCAGGGCGTATCGAGTTTCCGAAGGTAAATAAATTTCAATACAAAACCTTCCCATTTATACGTTGAGGAAAGGCGGAAAATTGTTTTCACAGCATATGCCCCGGTGCCGCCGACAAATTTCAAAATTCTAATAGAATCGCTCGATATTGCTATAGATTTTCATAAAACCAGGAAATTTATAGGCTTTGAGGTATAAATATTCTTGGGAATTAAGCTTCCCTAGAGTTCATCCAAAGCTAAAGTTACTTGATGTTTTAACCAATAGAATGGAATGATACAATATTGCAAATATTTATATATTGGAGGCACAAGATAACATTTTACGATGAAGTCTATTCCCATTTGAAGCATAAATAACAATAAAAATTTAAGAACCCATGCGAAGAAAACGAAAATTGATATAAAAGTAAAAAATGATTGGTTGGAAAAAATTGAATACGTAAGGCGTCACACCTAATTGTTTTTTATTACTCATATAAGTTATGTTTTAAAACTCGAAAGTTTTTTTTTGGAATGTTGAAAAGAATCATATCACCATATCAAAAAAAAAAGACGGCAAACACAAAGTGTGGGGTACAATTCACGCGTTCTATAAAAGGCTAAGGCGCATGAATTATGAATGCTTAAAAACAATAAAATAAAATTTAATAATAAGAGCGACCGAAAAAATATTTGTTTGATAAATTCACGGCATTGACCAATTTTCCAGCGCTGCACTGATAAGAGAAATCATTGGAAGTATCGGGAAATGTCAGATAGACTGCTTTAAACGATGTAATTTCTTCTTGCGATTTTTAAACACGTAGGCGGGGGACGTATGTGGTGGCAGTTCTAAAAAAAATTGCTGAATGTGGCAAGGCTGCAGAGCTATCCCCCTTTTATCTTTGTGCTTTTCCAAATTGTTTGAAAGTATTTTATTTTCAATTCGTCGTCCACTCAGCTCAGCGAACTTTTTTTAATCAAGTAGAATATAAAGAGTGCATAGAGATGAACTTCTGCACTTGCAAGAAGTTAACATTCATTAAAAATCCCAGCGTTTAAAAGGACCTTCCAATTAGAAGGAAACCAAAAATAGAAACGATGATTAAAAACCGCTCTTGTCTAAAAGCAGTCAAGAAATACAAGTGTGTCGTAGCGATTCATTGCAAAAATTATACGACGCGCTTCTTCAGTAATCGACATCTTCAATGCGTTTGCACCTTTAGTTATTTGCTAGCTTTCAATATGACGTTTTTGCTATCGGCTTTTGTTTTATTTTTGTTACCTATAGTTTCTCTTTTTCACGCTACTTTACCGTGTTCAGATAGCAAAAAGTCTTCGAAAGGAGTGATTCTTTTGAATTAAATCTTACTTTTGTAACTAAGCTCACTATAGATCCTTTGCTGTTTAAAAGAACTGGAATGGTAAAATTTTGTGAATAAGACCCCTCGACATCCTCCAACGCTTGTATAACTAAACCAATTAAAAAAAAGAATTAAAAATTATTTGAAAAAGTAAAATTTTCTAGTTTTCTATCAGCGTATAATGCAATTGATTGGCGCTCGATTTCTATAGGAAAGATAAATACTTCTATTACGTCGTTGCCACTATTTTGAAAGCGGAATAGAACTAGATAAAAATGAAAAAAAAAAAAACAATATTAAGGGACCCAACATCCTGCAATTCAAGAAAATGAATCCTATCTGTCTTCTCCAACACAACACAATCTGCAATACAATCGAGGACAAACAGCGCACCAATAAAGCATCAGGGAACAAACTCTAAAAGGAACGAGTAAAAATGAAGGAAAGATATATTCAAAATATTACAATGAGAATCTAATGATCCTTGAAGAAGAAATGGTTTCTTATATTGAAAAATTGGTAAAGATTTAAAAACGGAGAGAAAAAACACTATACGAGTATAGTAGATATTAAGAATTGGACATCATTATATATACATAATATTCGTGGAATAAGGATTCTTTTTGGATTCGATAAAGATTTCCATTCGATTTGATTCCTTTAACCATTTTCTTTCTACCTTTATGTTTTTATTATGAAAGTTATTGAAAATAGGGCTTTGTTATGGACTCTGAATGTGAAAGATGAGTACGAATTCAAGATACTGATTTCCATTATATGTATAGTAGAGCGCATTGTAAAGTTTATTTTAAAAAATATATTGAAGAGTATTCTTCGACTCCAAATAAAATATTGAGGCAACTAATTTCTAATGGGTGATTTTTTAAGAGGTTTAGAACTTTTTTAAAAAAAAAACACAAAAAATTCGAAAAAATGAATGAAATATTTATTTGAATCGATAGTTTGAACCTTGCAATTTAATGTTTAAAGATAATTTCATGCAAATGTTGACCGCGGCTGCGTCTCAGGTAGCCCATCCGCTGAGTCCAATTTTGGCATACTCTTTCACACATATCGGCCGGTATCTCACGAATGAATGCATGGATGTTGGCTTCCAGTGCGTCAATCGAAGCGAGCTTGTCCCTATAGACATTAGCCATGACATACCCCCACAAAAAATAATCTAATGGTGTCAAATCGCACGATCTAGGTGGCCAATTGACCGGCCCGAAACGTGAAATTAACTGTTCACCAAACTCGCCTCGCAATTGCGCCATTGTTTCGCGTGCTGTGTGGCATGTGGCACCGTCTTGTTGAAACCACATATCATGCAAGTCAAGAACTTCCATTTCGGGCAAAAAAAAGTTTGTTATCATCGCTCGGTAGCGTTCACCATTGACAGTAACGCTGCGATTCGCATCATCTTTGAAGAAATAGGCCCAATAATGCCGCCGGCCCATAAACCGCACCAAACAGTGGCTTTTTCGGGATGCATTGGTAGCTGTTGCAATGCTTCTGGCTGATCTTCACTCCAAATGCGGCAATTTTGCTTATTTACGTACCCATTCAACCAAAAATGAGCCTCATCGCTGAACACAAGCAGCGCGCGATGAACATTTCGAACCGAGCACGAATTTTGATAGTAAAATTCAATAATTTGCAAGCGTTGTTCATTTGTAAGACGATCCATGGTTAAATTGCAAACCAAACTGAAGCTGTTTGACAGTGACACAAGGTACTAAACACACGTCAGCTGTCAAAACCAGTGTTGCCAAAACCAAACCAGCTAAAAAATCACCCGTTAGTTATAAAACTTTTATTGAAGCACGTGACATAATCTTCATTGCTCACGTCAATGTATTCATACAATCCAATAATAGCAATTGAAAATTTCCAGCATTAGTTAAGCTAAGTTCAATTTCGTAAGGAACTCGAAAGGTTTGTTCCTTTTTTTAATCTACCTTATCCGTTAGCAAAATTTCAGAAATCTCACCAAATTGGCAAGACGTCATTAATTTCATTAACGTTGCAAAGTTGGTTTATATTTCTTTCATATTAATGAAAGATCCTTATGACATTAATGTTAACTTTAAATTATAATCCAAAAACTACATAAATATACGGAATAATGAATAATTTTTAACATACAGCTCTATAGCTGACACGGCTTCTAAGGTATACAAAATATATAAATGTTGAAATTCTAATTTTAATTATTTTTAATTTTTATTCCGAGAGAACGAATAGAGGGCTTTAAAATTTGTGTTAAATTAAACACCAAGCCACTCATGCTTTCAATCTGAACATTCTCCCCATTGAATTTCCATTTTACGTTGACGGTTGACCTCTTGAATATAAGCAATTGACTTTTGTCCATATTAACTTATAGGTTCCAGAGTTGTCAGCACCTATAGTTGTTAAATCTGTTAATCAAGAGTTGTAATGATTTGGGTGAGCTAGCGAGCGTTACTATACAGGGTGTTATGGATAACCATGCAACCATATAAAGTAGGCCTTAAGACCCTTCAGAAAATTATAAAAAAACATATTGCCCATGTTTTAAAAAAGTTAAAGGAAGAAGACTTTACTCATATACCTATACCTGAAGCCAAATTTTTACCATAATTGACCACGTATAATCCCATTCAATTTATTTTAAAGATGCTCAAACTATGTTGAAAATTAATATTTATTATTTTTTAATAACAAAATAAATGCAACATAATATACAAAAATGTACAAATATTCTAGATTATTATAAAAATAAAAAAAACACTAACAGCCATATTATTGACTTTTTCAAAACTAGTTTCATGGCAGAACTAGTTTTATATATGTTTGGAAGTGGACAAATCGTGTGACTGCTCTTCACTGTTCCACACCAGGATCTTTGTAAAGTACAGGTTTTCGTTGATTTGGCTATATTTGAGTGGATACTTAGTCCGTATATAGTTTTAAGAAGTACGCGTTTCGGTTTACGGTATCAAACGCGGCTTTGAAATCGACCGTTAGAGGTCGACCGTTAGATATCCTCTCCTAAATCCCGCTTGAAATTCCTCCTGTTCAACATTGTTTTAAAAGCTTTATAACCTCAAATACTGAATATATTGCAGATATACAAACAGACAGACATTTTCATATTTAATAGTAAAGCCAGGTTTGATTAAACTATGGAGTTCCATTATTCTTACAAATCAAAAACCCTATAGTATCAACCTACATTTATATCGCATAATGTCTAAATGGAAAATATAATGCAAACAAAAACACTAAATCAATGGATACTGCAAAAACAAATTGAAGGATCAAGGATAAAGAATACGATACGACATAAAAACGAATCCCCTTTCAATCAGATATTTAAGCTTTTTCAATTGTTCTTGATTACAACATCAAATCAAATGGAAATATAAAAGTATAGACTAGAATTTGTTCCTATGATGAAAAAAACAAAAATAACGCCTGAAGAGAGAAACGCTGACCCTGGGAATCATATACAATTGAGAGAAAAGGATGACCTTATCTAAATCCTTAACAACGTCTCGTTGGGAAGTTTTGTTGAATAGCTTGTTGAATATACACGACATTCCAAAATAATTGGGCTTAATACGGTAATCCCTATAATCTTGCCTCAACAGATAGTTTCTTTCTGTGAAGCCTTAATGATGTTTTGAAAATATATAGTACATAAGTATAACAGTGCTCTCAATTTCTACGCCTTATCAACTTCAACACATCCAAACCAAGAAAAAATTCTTTTTCTTTTGAATTAAAATTCAGGAAATATTTGCTTTTCGATTGCAGATTGTATAGGACAAGAGAAATAAAAGTCACATCCACGGCAAATGACTCACTGCTGAAATTTTGGAAAACGAGAACTTGTGATAGGGCTTTAGAGCATCTTCACTTCATTTTATCGTAACTCTGCAGTTAAAAGTACAGACTTTAGTAAGTTTACCTCGTTATTTAAGTATACTTTCCAAAAGATTCTACCTTAAAGTTTTCAGTATTTCTTTTCATTATTATTGTTCAGCTGATGAAATCAAAGTTTATTCAGGTTTCTTTCGTTGTTTGAAACTTCTGTTAAAGGATATTTCGGCAGATTTACTTTATAAAATATTAGAAAACATTGAACATGAAATTTTTTAACAAGTCATTTGGCATTCAAAGAAGTATATTTAACAAAACCTCATCTTCTTCCTCAAATACAAGTATATGTACGTTGTACATGATTTTAATCACAAAAGTCCATTTTTGCAATCAAAAGAGATATTAAATGAATGAGTTCCAGTTGAAAAGATTAATTCTCCTGCGGATTAATTGAAAATGTCAGAATTAAGTGACAAAACAAAAACAATTCTAAGAAAAAAAAAACCATATACCAAATGAAAACGATGAGGTTCATAATATTTTTTCAAGCGGAAATTTAATTTAATTAAAAAATTCCATTTTATATAGAGTTGGGGACTTATGGAATGGGGAATGGGGAATGGGACTGACTTTTGCATGCAAAGCCCCATTTATTGGTGGACATCACGATGATGGTGATGCTGATGATAACAAACGAGTCCAGGATAATTAAAAAGGCACTCTCAAAACGGAGGAGACAAAGGAGAAATGGAAATTTGTCCCTAAGGATTTTTGTTGACAAATAGAAGTTGACAAAAAAAAAGAAGAACTTAGAATAAATTATCTCAATGGCATGTTCAATTATAAGCATCCGTCTTATTAAAATGCATTTTCACATCCGCTTTCTCAGAACTTATCTTCACAGAGTTGATGTATTCTGTTGACGGATGCCAGAAAAGAACATCTAAAAACTGTGTATAGCAGCTATATGTATATACGAAAACTTTAGATGAGATTTTTGATATCAAGAAATTTGGTTTCCCCACAACATCGTGAGCTAAAAGGGCTTAGTATTTTCTTAATTAACTTCTGTATAGTCATACTTAATATTAAATATGTCCAAGAATTTTAAATAAGCTTCTTTATCATTTGTATGGTTATATTCAGATATCACGAGATTTGTGCAAGACCCTCTTTCAAATCAAACTTTAGGCGAAAGTAGTTTTAAGCAAATAAAACTGAAGTTTTTAATTGTAAATATTTATTTTTATATACAGTCATTTACTTGGTTGCTTCAGTTTATTTAGAAATACATACCTAATAATTAAGTTCTCCTAAGCTTCCCCAAATGGTTAAGCACAAAGTTCAAACTACGGAATGAAACTTTAATATTATAGATGAAATAACAAGTGTTTATTATTACTTCTTGAAAATATCAATAATTACATATTTTTTAATTTTGAAAATTTAATCTTAACTTTCCTTTAGTGTGGTTTACTCAGAATCTTGATTTCAAAAATCTAAGAGATTTGCTTGAGGAGTTCCCAAGCAGCTATCTCCCTTAAAACAGCGTTGAGAACGGGTGTACTTCTACATAACATAAATGAGCAAATTAGAAGAATATTTAATTGTAGGTACTTTTTGATTAAGAATTTTAATCTTCACAACCGATTTTGTACAAAATTCGATATTAGATGAACTTAACTTAACAAAAATATGTGTATTCGCAAGGTACTATAGTAAACTAAAGAGTCAAGTGAGATCGCCACCAGGACGAAAAGCCTTTAAAACTTATTGTGGATAAATAATATGATGTTTTAAGATCTGTTTTGATGAATGAAAGAATTAACTTAGGTGGACTCTCGCATTTCAACTTCATATACTAGACTAGGCAGATGACCGAAGTACCCTTACCCTCTCATAGAGTGTATTTAAAGTCATATATTTGATCTTTAAATCAATACTAGAGAAGAAAAGGAATCGATTTCGAAACGAGCTCATCAACACAATTAGAGAGTTCTGCAAAACTTGAGAAACACTGGTGACACTATTTAGCTCTCAATCGAGAGCCCTAAATAAATCAATACTGACAGCTAAATCAGAATCACAATATAAAATAAAACGTCCACAGAAGTGTCTGATCTGCTGTCACTAAGAAGCTGCAAACTCCACAATATAAAGTATTTTCTATAGCTTTATTGAATGTCCAATGATGTAAGCTTTACTAGCGATAGCAAATACTGTTAAAAAAAAACATGTTTTATGTGTCCGTTCTAATTACCATACAATAAAAAAAAAAATCTGTCAATAATTATCATTCTATTGCTACAAGTGTTTTATTAATTCTATTCAAAACACTTGCTTTCTATTACATTCACCAATTAGCAAATTGTATAGTCTTCTTCCATGAAACTGCCCTCTAACTGTTTGAATGCGATTTACATCAGCTACACATAATTCGAAAACAACAATTCAATTAAAAATAAAGCTGACCATAGGCAAGAGTCCTTGGGATTTGGATAATATTCCTTATCATCTAATTTATTATTGGTAAAAGCTTAACGGAGCATAATACTCTTAATATAATTAGGCTTTGGGTTTATACTGACATATAAATTAATGATATAACATAAGGAAATTAGAGAAACGTAAAAGAAAATCCTGTCAAATTATTTCACACTAACCAAATGGCTATATAATCTTTATATTGTAGCATTTTTTTCATTATTCATTGACTTTAGGTGGCACTGTTTCATTACGTCTGACATTACGTCTTTCTTCAGTACTATTGCGCTCGATATTTCTAAGGCATTTGATACAGTTTAGTATCCAGCTCTTTTATAAAAATGCGAGCTTTTGGTATCTATGGATCTCTTGTGCGTTGGATTAGTAATTATACCTTTCTGACCTTTAAATTCAAGTTGTTTTGGATGGTTTCAGGTCTGAAGTTCGCAAAATAAATACTGGTGTCCCCGAAGGCTCTGTATTGTCTCCGACCCTATTTCTCATTTTTTCAAATGATCTCTTATCTGAAACCACTAGTCCACTTCACTGCTTTGCTGGCAACAGCACTCTCAGGTTTTCCATTTCCAACTCTTATGGAATCACCAAAGATGATTACTCGTACAAATACGGACAAACTTATGCAAAACAAAGTTATAGTAAATTAAGCTATCAAATCGCGCGATTGATTCAATACTTCTACATTTTCTTTAAAAATAAAGCAATTCTCGTTTTGGCTTAAGTGATTTTCTTTTTCAGATTATGACTTTCGGGGAAACATTATTAACCCCTTTAGAATCGCATCAGAAAAAAATAGTTTTTTGAAGTTTAAAATTCTTTATTTCACAGAGTTCTCAAATCTCAACTCTCTGACTGGAAAACAAGGCAAATGAAAGTCACAACCATTGAATAAACATATATAGAAGGTGACACTCGAGGAAAACTATACCAAATCGGCTGGCAGCGCTGCTGTCGCCTAAAATAATATTATAGGTCGGTGTATTCAATTTAAAATATTTCCTTAATTATGGATAGAGTCGTGTATTTGAAAAGGATTTTTTTCAGTTTTGTTTTTGTAATTTCAATCAATTACTATGGAAACGGTTGTTGTGTTTCTTTCGTATGAAATTCAGAAAGTGTGTGTATTACTATGGAAACGAATAAATTTGTGTTTTGTTTGAAATTAAGATTTTTTTTTCATTAAGCTATCTACATATGTATATATTAATGTAGATAAAAATATTTTCGTTACGATTTCAGTTACTTACTTACTTACTTAGGTCCTCAGACCTGTTAAGTCCGTGGGGGACCCCTAGTGGGGCATAGGGCCTCGACTACGCCTACGCGCCATCGTGTGCGGTTTCCAGAGATGTGTTTCAGCTCCCTCCAACTCTTGCTTAGTTGCGCTGATTCCTCCTCGACTGTTCTACGCCATGTGCTTCTCGGCCGCCCAGCTCTTCGTCCTTCTTGTGTGAGCGGATTCCACTGCATTGCTTGCGTTGCGATACAGTCGTTGCCTTTTCGAAGCGTATGTCCAATCCACTGCCACTTTCGACGTCGTATAATAGAGTCGATAGGTTCCTGGCCCGTTCTCCTAAGGAGCTCTTCGTTGGAAATACGATTGGACCAGAAAATCCTAAGTATGTTTCGTAGACATCTATTAACGAACGTTTGCAGCTTCTTAGTGACAGCTGCTGTAACCTTCCAGGTGCTGCATCCATAAAGCAGTACGGATTCTACATTGGAGCGGAACAGTCGTAGCTTGGTCTTCAAACTGAGAGAGTTATTCCTCCATATATTTTTTAACATACCGAAAGCAGCCTTTGCTTTCCCGATACGGCTGCTGATGTCTTGTTCGGTACCGCCTTCGGTAGTTCTACTGATTTGATTGTTAAGGTAAAGATATAAAAATGCAGGAAATAAAACAAGCTACGTTCTAATACCACTTTATTTAAGCTTGGGAAACGTAGAGGATTGAGGGGTACACAGTTTTTTTCAAACTGTAGGCTGCAGGCGAAATTAAAAAAAGTGCAATATTTTGTAAAACGCTATTTTACTGGATGTATAGAAAAAAAGTTTGTATTACGAAATTATTATTTATCGATTCTTTAAAACTAGTAAAATACTATAAAGCTGCCAGGCTTGCAATAATGTCCGGTTTAATTTAGTAAATAGATAAGAAGAAAATGTTTAAGTTCGCTAAATTATATGTATGGGTTTTTAGAATAATGCTTATTTTGATTAGGTATGTATAAGTTCACAATCCAATGGGATTAAGTACCTACATTCGCTCATACCTATTCTTAGCGAAATTTGAATGAAATAGATTCTTTTCAATTATTAAGTATTTTCATTTAACCCTTTGCAAATAAAGAATTTATGGGCCTATTCATTTGACCAAATTGATAAATGAAACATTTTAAAAATCAAGGCAGTTGAAAACATTTTTTTAGACAGTAAAGTTTGGATTCTAGACCAATTTACGTCCTTTACTTTGGCGGAATTGAAAAATGTTGATATCAGAATTTGTAGATAGATAAATGCTAATTTCTTGAGCTAACCAAAAACTTGTAGCTCGCATAGTTTCTAATAGTTATTAAAGTTTTCGCTAAAATAAGTCTGAAGTTAGCGCCAGCGAACGAAAATACGAAAATAATAATTCTCTTGATGTCCAAAATTACAGCTTTATAAATGCTTATTTGTAGCTCAAATTCGAGATTTTGAACAGTATTAGACTATATGAAACAAGGGCTAGGTACACTGTGACGTATACATATTAGGTGTGCCTTTTTATTTTAATTTTTTTTTAATTTTATCATACCGTTGAGGATAATTTACTTCTAGATTTAACTACAGATTCTTGTGTACGATTATTTAATCAAAATTAAAAAAACGACCATTCTGCTATAGTTAATTAATAATAGTACAAAAGAATAAGGGTTTGTTTCACAATGTCCCAGGGAAGTTATAATTACTTACTCGGCATTTAAAATATCCGAAAACTAAATCTTCCCACAAAATAGTTTTTTTCTGATAAAAAAAATCAAAAAAAAATAATTATTATTATTTTCGTTTGCCATGTAAATTTGATAATCGCCACTTCATCTGGCCATTAAAATACTTAGAACTTTACTTATAACTTTGACGATTTAGAGTAGTTTATAAGCAAAAGTAGTTTATAATTGAATAATAAGTTTCAAGTTGCTTGCTTAGAACTTAAATCAGACATTGTGAAACAAACCCATAGAATGAAAAAATCTATATAAGATGACTTAAAATTAAATCGAAAAATTAAGAAGGAAGATTGTGTCCAACTATATAGGTGCATCTACATATTTTGCTCTAAAATCTGTAAGGAACAATAAAACGCAGTAAGTTCAGAATGTTTCAGTTGTATAAAATGTAAAATTTGAGATACAGGCAAAAAACTGAATCTAGACTTATGGCCGATTTCATAAAGCCCTTTTATCTGTTTAACAGGCTTTAAAATATTTAAATGACGTTTGTTCCATACAAAATACGTCATTTAAAAATTTAAAAGCCTGTTAAATATTTGTGAAACCGAACATAAGAGTTTGAATTTTTCGCCAAAATACATTGTTCATAAAAATCTATATGTTACAAAAAACAAAGCAAAATTGAAACGTTACTTGACAAAAATAATTAAAATCAACAAATTATTATAAGTCTCTAAATTTCCAACGAAATACAACCTATAAAATACATAATTTGTAGCTTTTTCTATTTTTCAATATGCAAAACAAATCTTTGCGTTAGTTTTAAATCTTCATGTTAACAAAAATTTAAAAACAACTTATACCGATAAAGAAATATACATACATACAGTTTCTTTCCTCGGGATTGAAAATAGTAAACAAATTTTAAAACAAAACAAAATATTGCAGCCTCATCGTCATGGAAACCAATAGAAAAGGGAACAATTAAATTTATAAATATCCCTTTGAAAATTGGTTTGTGTACATAAAAAACCTACATCATCTATTTCGTTTCTCCTCTCCACCACGGCTGTGCCACAGCGCTTTTAGTTGTCGAGTGTCACCTTCTATATGTATTTATTCAATGGTCACAACTCGATAGCACGTACATGTACTTATTTGCATTTATGCTTCAGACTTAAAACAAAGCTACTCCATAGTTTATACTTAATCCAAACTTGATAACATTTTATTTGAAACAATTCTGAATGAATAAAAATACATACATTGAAATAATGATGCAACAAAAAAAAAACTCATTCAACACTGACAAAACTTCAGTGTCAAAATGAAATTGATTCCACCTCAATTGTGAAATATTTCAATCTGCATCTGAACAGACTTATAATAGTTTTTGTGAAATACAATACAATTTCGGTCTACAATATTATGCAAATTCGAAAATGTCATATAATAGTAGGTATACCCACACATCCATCTTACTCTCACAAATGAACAAAAAAAAACAATGCTTGATGATGATGCACTTTGTATGCCTTCCGCTGAATGTCGCACACTTAGCATGGATTAATTGAAAATATCTGCAGTTTTTGTAATGATTTACCATGTCAATGCACTTTAAGGATCTCTCCAAATTTTCGGAAATCGGTTTGCCTGTGGATGCGTCTGTTTGTGAAAATCAAAAATTTTTAACGAAATATTCACGCGGCTCGAATAGTTGGGTAAAACCATCATTCCCATCAAATGCTCTTGCTTTGGATTGCAGATTTTATGAGATTTTGTAAGTATATAGCTATACGCAATTAATTTCGAAAACTTTTAGGTGAGTGCATGACACTCGTATGTGTATGTACGGGTACTCTACATATCCGTGTACAGGGTAAATTGATTTGAATGTCGTGTGCACATTTGCTCTCACAAAATGGACATTCTCCCCAAGGGAAGTGATATGTTTAACAAAAGTTGGTGGAATTTTCATTCCATCATTTCCAGGGCTGTCATTTAATAGTTCAAGAGAAATTCCATATAATACAAAAAACTTTAGACACCTCCCGTGTAGTTTGAAAATATTTTCTTGGATTAGATTTTCTTACACACTATCAAGCTCATTGTGGGGTAGAGTACATTATAAAAGTACTCAAGGGGCCAACTTCTAATACTGTTATGTACTTTTTAATTTAATTAAATTAAATACATATAGTTATTATTAAAATTTCGCAACCAAATTGTGTTACTGATAGAACAAGTACTTTTTTTTCAAAAAAAAAAAGATTTTTATTCCGAGAGGTCTAATTTTAGCAAAGCAAATTTTGTCTTTATATTTTTTAGCCGGGATTTAAAATTTGTTGTATTTAAAAGCTGTTTTACATGAATGCTCAAACTTATGCAAAGCATTTTCAAATGAATCAGCCATTGCTAAAGTGGCTACGACATTTGCGCAACTTAGTCGAACACAGTCGGATGAGCTATAAATAAATCTGTCTCTAAAACGAGGACCAACAAGTCCTAATGGTATGTTCATTCAGCTGGGTTGTCAGGGTCTGACAGAAAAATAATATGCTTTTAGAATATTAAGCAAAAATATTTATATTTATAAGTCAAGTCATTTGCTTACGGAAGAGACTCACTTACAAAAATTGTTGTTTAGCCAACCTGATTTTAGCATAGCTAAGCAATATTGCTATATGGAGTTGTATAGAGAAGTACGGAAATGCAGGTGTAGTGAAAACATCAAATTTAAATTGTATTCTTTTTGTGTCTTTTCAACGCTAAGATTTTTTATTTTAAATTAAAATTTGCATTTTTTCAAATTACAATATGTCTAAATTTGATATGACATTTAGAATAAACACAAGGGATGGAGCCATAGTTTTGTCTGTGGCAAAATTTCGTTTAACAAATTATGTATTTCAAAATTTTGTACTTTTCCAAATTTCTTCAAATCCTTAATTCTGTATACATACTTTTCAAAGTTCTAGAAATCCCATAATGCTTTATTTCAAAAATTATGTAAGTTTTTCAAATTATAAAAAATAATAAAAAAAAAACTTTCAGCATTTTGGAATACAGCGCTCTAATTGAGTGAACTATAATAGCTATACCTACGTAGGTTGTTCGGGGTTCCCATTTCCACCCAAATGTACCTATCCTTAAATGAAAGTTCCATAATACACCATCTGCCCTCAAGGACATCCTTTTGTTATTGATCAATGAAGTGTTTTATTATTCTAACGTACATATACATATATATTCCTTAATTAAAAATTGACACATAATTAATTTATTGCAAACCTGTTTGCTTTCGGTTTCGATGACTCTTCAGGTTGGCCGGAGTGAATTATTCTTCTAAATAGTGTTAAAGTAGGTACGAATGAAGATAGGTCCTTTAAATTAATAGATTTTTTGTCCATACGAAAGCAGATAGCATACATTATATGAATGTGTTTCCGACAAACCTATGTATGTGATGCTTCATCAAATTTTCTATATGTAAATTGTTTTTTTTTTTTGCTTAAGAAATTGGTGCTGTGCAGTAAATTTCCGCGCCAACCAAGAGGATTTTAGGAATACCTATGTATTTTTTGCTGTCCTTCCCAAAAGAAGAAACATTTGAATGTGTTATTAAACCCCGATGGCCATAGCCGAAGAGTTAAATTTTTAATTCTAGTTGACGGGACAAAAAGGATACATTTGAATGGACATCAAACAAAAGCGCATCCCAAAAAAACATGACTAAAACGTTGTCTGTCTATGTATATATATATGGGTTGGAATATCTGTTCAGCGATATGTAAATTTATCAGGTCGTCACAGAACAATTTTATGTGCGTTTCTTTTTTTTAATGTGGCATATTTTTGTGGCGTGCAAAATCCACCACAATTCATATTTCAAAAAAATATGTCTAGTTTTATCCTTTTTTTTTCATTTTGTATGCACTTATTTTCAGTCATGGTCAATGGAACATTGGATGATTTTAAAGAGGAAATATGGAAGCAAGGATTGTTTGAAGAGGTAAAGCTTTATACAGGGATTTGTATATCTACACCCTCGGGAGGCGGGCGTCGCTCGTCGCTTGATTGAAGTTGCATTTTATTTGCAACTTTTTGCCATTTCGTCCTGATAGTATTTTTGTTCATAATGTATCTATAACTATACTAAAGAGATATATCTAAGAACTATTTTTTTTTTTCACTTGTGTATGTACATCTAGGTCAAATGGCCAGTTTCAAAATGCATTCTTCCGAAATAATTGGCACTAAAGTTTAACATATTTGGACTTTAGGCTCAGTTGTTAGAGGTGCACTGTGATTTTGCGCCCTAAACTTCCAATATTGATGGTATGGTATACTTAAGCTAAGATAGCTGTTCCTTGAATTTTTATCTAAATTAATGAATCCAAACGAAGCTAAAAAACGTGACTCCCCAGGGTATTAGTTCCTGTTTGATAAATCAATTGATGCAGTGTGTATATAAATGTAATTTGCATTGAGTTTGCTTTAATAAATTAGCATAGGTACATAAATTGAAAAATCAAAAATAAATTGTTTATTAAAAGTATTATGTTGGTAAGGTACCTGATTTGCTGAATTTACAAAACCGAATTATTATTTCGTGGTTTTTCCTTCAGGTACTTACAGAAGCTAAAATTTTTCAAAACCCTTTCTTTTTTCAACAACATTCTTATTCCTAAAATACGAGAAATTTGATTCAAATTTGAGAATCTTGGCCTGAAAGGATTTTGCCTTAGTCCCATAAATTTTTTGTGTGTGCAAATGAACTAGGTATATCTATGGTACCAAGACAAAACCCAAACCCAATATGTCAATGTTTTTCAGGCAACGATTTTAAATATTTACGATAGGAATCCTGTTAGATAATTTTCTCATTGAGAGGATGTACATATATATCTGAGAAGGAAACATAGAATGTTTGCAATACATAAAAAGAAAGAATTTTATAAAATTCAAAATTATTCCCTTAAAAAAAAATTGAACTTGTGAAGTATTGGAGCCAGAACGGCTTAGAACGGATAGAGTATATTACAAACATTAACCTACATACGAATATCCAATCAAATTCAGTGACTCTTTTTAAAGATTCCCTGGACCCATGCTCTCTGTAAATCTCGTATCGATAAAATAGGTATAGGAAAAATTGAAAAATGGAACAAAACTCATATGATTTGTTTCAAGTCTCATCGTTTCTCGACTGATTTTATAGATGCGAGAGTTACAGAACGCAGGCACTGGGATTCATAACGCAATAACCAATCATCCTTAATGTTATTATTTTCAACAAAATCCAATAAATTGTTGAAAATACTACAAATTTCAATAAAACTACTCCAAAACAAATTATCAAAAAGTTCCTAAGAAAAATTAAAATTCCCTAAAATCAACTAAAAATTGATCAAACAAATAAATACAACTTTCTCATTTTGGTAGGTCAACAATATATAATAAACTCAATTTTCTTTAAATAACCTCAAAAAAACTTTGCATGTATATTTTTCCCATAACACTTCATAATCCTTATTGAAAAACTTTTTCCTTAGTATTAAAGGCCGGTTTAACTTTCCCCAACAAAAAGTAATATGAACAAATTTAAGTACATAATATTTTTTTCGTTTAGTAACTACATATAAGATTTTGCTAGCGTTGTAGATGTTGCATTAAATAACTTTGAGTGTTAATGGTTTTAAGGAAAATTATATCAATAAGTTTGGTGATTCTTCTATACACGAATAAATGTAACCGAATATTCGTAAAATTGATTTATTTCGACTATATGGGATGTGTCAAGGAATTATTAAGAAAATGAGAGGAAGATACAGTTTGACTTTTGGATTTGGAAACATGAAGTTTGTTAATTTGAATTGCTTATATGAGGGTAACTTAATATAAATGTATGTTATTTGTATTTGCATTAGACAACCAACTTTTAATTAAAACTTAAGAACCTATTTGTGGCCTGTCAAAAGCTTTTTTTAGAAGTTTCGCAGGTTTCTATGACACCTTCTACACAATTTTTAAAAGCAACACCACAATAATAATTACATAATTCCTATAAAGAGATAGTACACAAAAATAAATGTGTAATCTTTTTACTATCATCTTGACTTCAGCATGATCTTTATAAAACAAGTAGGTATGTATTTTATTTCCATTGATTGATTGGTGCATGATCGTATATCAATTTAATAGAGAAAAATCCCAAAAATCTGTTTCGCTTAGGTGAAATCACAATGCGGGAATCAAGGGAATTCCTCAAATTCAATGATTCATTCAAAAATGTTTTTTAAAATTGATTAAACAATAAGTTGGTATTCAAAACTGGAGCTTGTAAAATCCATGGATATCGACTTAGTTCCTTAATTATGGGAAATTCAGAACATTGTAAGTGTATTAGGTATGTACGTATATTATTTTATGAATATAAAATTCGATATTGAATATCCATTCATCAATTCACTTCTTGTTTATTTAAATATTATTCGATTATTTCTTGGCTTCTAAAATGTTCAGTTATTTGGGAATGCACTTAACAGACTTACTTTTTCAGTTATCCGAAATTCGCTTAAGTTTCGTCTGTCACAAATCACATATAAGCTGATTCCATGCAGGTAGCAGGTTAATTGAAATTTAGATTTTGTGTCGTTTAGTTTTAGTTTTAGTTAAGAGGGTTTCACTGAAGTCGTTAAAGATATAAGTAGTTAAAATCATTTAACGAAATTTGATGTTATAATTTACTTTCCCAATTACTCCGAATAAAGCTACGTGGCGAAATTTTTGTCCGGAAAATTAGTTTTCGTCAATTCTTTAGGCATAAAAACTGACTTTATGAACTTTTTAACTATGCCTAGGTACTTCCTTAATATTGGTTTTTTGTCGACTTGGAGACAATCAAGTCGATTTTGTGAGGGCTTACATATATGAAAAATAGTGACTCGTTATACGACTCTTACAAAATCGAATGGATTGGTTCCATCAAGTCAACAAAAATTGGTTTAAGTTTAATCTAAAAAAGAGAAACCGTGATGTCTGGGTAAAGTCCTATAATAATTTGTTCATCTCTTCAATGTTGTCAGAACTCAAATTTTGCTGTTTTGAGATAAAAGGGATTGGAAATTTAGTTTTCGTGAAAAAACTATTGAAAAACAATAGAAAAAACACGGGTATGTATATGTGAAATCGGGAAAAGATATTGATGTACAGTCAAATCCGCTTATTTGCAACACAAAAAATGCAGAAAATGCGGAGTTTTCATATAAAGGGGAAAGCAAATTGTTTCAATTAAATGGAGATTTCAAAAAATCGGAGTGCAGTTATCCGTAAAAAAATTAAGTTCCTATCTGAATTTGTAACGTATATGTGTGACACTTAACGCATTAAACGTTGCATAAACGTGCTACACATAAGGCTCAAGTTATTTGTTTGCACATCAACTAAAACTTTACAAAAAACTCATTTTTTAAGAAAGGACCTTGATTTTTACTAAAACATAAGCATATAATAAAATATTGTAAAATTTGAGCTAGGATTTGGTATGTTAATAGTGAAAGTTTATTCTTAAAACAATGTAAAGCAACTCGAGCACGGGTCTGCTAGTATCTATACATGTGTAGATACATAACTAATGACATGCCACCTTTTTGCGTTTTATTACTTTATATTATGGGAATACCAAATAATATTCCTGTGAAGAAGGAATCACCCTCAAGATTACACGCCGCCGCGCCGCCGGACGTATGTTCGTCACGAATTCTTCTCATAAAAAAGTACCTACATATTAATATAGGTATACATTTGTAAGGAAATGTTTTCTTAATCAACCCACTGTGACTTTCCAAATTAAATGAGTAATGTTTGATTTGGCATTCAGATTATTGATGATGCATTTATTTGACAAAAAAAATCATAATAAATGTAATGTAATTTTAATTGTAATTTTTAAGCGTTCAATGGCAAAATAACCGTCAAAGAAGCATCATCAACCAAAATTTATAAGAACACAACATTTTGGAACATTTTATCAGCTGTGCTCTGACGTTTTGGTTCTTTTCTTAGCTTAGCCTACTCAATCATGATATACCTACCTACCTGAACATATTATATTTATTTACGTCACAATCTCTTAACTTTGTTCTCTTATTTTCTCTTAGTAACCAGATTCAATTTGAAAAGGTCTTTAGATATTTTTTATTAAGCGGGAAAAACAAGTTTCACACTCTTTCGTAAAGCCTCTCATTCGTAAAGAGATCATACAGACACAATGTTTTGGATCAGTTCAACCGTATCTTTGGTATTGATTAGTATTATATATATTTGTATCTCAGCTAGTGGTTTTAATTTCTAGTTTAATTCGCGAAGTTCACGAGGAACATTCAATTCAGCGAGATATGAATTTTGTTGTGATTGTTTTTGCATTTTATTTAAGCCTTGCAATGGCGGAAATTGCCATCAGCTTAAATAAAACAACAATTGTTGAATTTCGAAATAGAAATCAACTTAAAAAGTTAAATATTACTTTCGAGGCTTTCACTCCTCACGGACTTAGACTAACAGTTCCTTCGGTTCAAGGAATAGATCTTTTTTCATTTCAAGCGAAAGTTAATTTGCCCATATTTAAAAGAGAAGACGGCACACTTGTTTGGGAAGTTATAAATCCATTGGAAGATAGTTTGGTTAAAGAGTTTCCCAACGAACAATTGCTCATCGGAGATATCATCAATTTTTGGATACGAATCCAATCGAATGGAGTATCTTTACAGTCAGAAAGTTTTTCGCATATTGTTAAAGGTGAGTTTTTACATAAATTTATATAAATTCAAACGGGATATTCATAATTTCTGTATACATATTAAAAATCGTCGAACTTGCCGGTTTGTTCTGTTGGTTATGCAAAAATTTGACTTTGTGTATATTAAAATCAAACTTCAAACGAAAAAAGTTGCACGGATACACATAGATTTAAAAATAGTACAAATATTTGGGCAATAATAATCAGACGCATTTTATCAGTGCGAGATTAAAGTTAAACTCGAGTTAACCCACCAAATTTGGTGAGTTACCTCTGGACTAATTAAATCAATTCTTTTTTTGTTTTATCCTTCGAGTTTTTTAGTCCTTCCGAATGCATTCTTCCATAAGAAAAAAACTGCATATTGTATACATTGTATATAGGTATACATTGATTTACGGAGTTAGCTAACTCTGGTTTAACTCACCACTGAAAAACTACTAAAATTTTTTTAATGTGTCCTGTTTATCTTTGTGAGATTGCTGAGATCTCCGAGATCTCAGAAAAACAACCTGACAAAATAATACAAAGATTGGGTTAGGTGCACGTTATTGAGTTCATTGAAACTAATCATTGAATATTTTAATTTCTAATTTTGAATTACTTCAAAAGTATTAAAGTCATATATAGATTTGTCCACTCCAACAAATTTAATTTGGCAATACCGTCTATAGACAAAATCACTCTCAATAATTGAATGATCTGTTTCAGTATCAATGATCATTTAAATACTAGTCAATGCACAGGCACACAGTTTGGCCAAAATTTAATTATTCTAGTTTAATTTCTAATTAAGCTCATTATTAGAAATTTTAATTTTTTTAATGATGAGGTTCAAACTGAATGACAGACAAAATTCAAAATTTGTAGCTTTTTCAGAAAATTTTAGAGTCATTAGACATTCCAGGTTTTTTAAAAATGGTCTTATTTTTGGGATATTCGCAAACAACTTTTCAATTGTTGGACTAATTTTAATATAAGTTTGCATTCTGGTTTGATAAAATTTTGAACTAAAAATGTTTTAACAAAAACAAATAACGCAATTTTCGGTACTTTGACGTTTTTTACATTTTCTCATAACATTATTAAACCACCAACTGCATCTTCAATATATGTAGCTATGCATTTTTTAACCACAAGAGCAAGTTCGTGCTATCCAGTCTGGCATATTTGTTTGTATAATTTGAATGTACCTACTCTTTTTGACACTTTGTCTGAATCCTGGATCCACCATTGAGCTCCGACGTCTGCAAATTTGATATTTTCCACATAAAATGTACATGGCAAAAAAAGCTTCAAACTTTGGTTTTTTTATAAGTCACGAACGGGTTAAACACATATACTTGCAATATGCAGCAAGTAAATTCCAATACTGGTGACATAACTTGGGTTCAAATATAATTTTAAGGAAAAGAGTCTCAGGCTATAAATGAGATTGATTCGTACAAACAATCATCGCGATAGTATGGTTGATTGTTATCTCGTTAACCATTTTTGTATACAAATTCATAAATTGCTTTTATATTGAATTGTTTGATAAATCGTGATTGTGTTAAATTAATTAACGACTGCCATGACGTAGTTTATAATTATACGTTACAGACTATTACCCATAGATGTCTACAGTTTGTTAATACAATTTCTTATTTTCTCAACTTTTTAAATTTCTTAATAATCAATCAATGTCATCTTGCTATAAAGTTGATGTATTCTTTTTGTTAGAATTAAAGCTCAAAATTTAATCGAGAAAGTAGTTATTAGAAGATTTCATTTGGTATACGTAAAGAATACTTTAAGAGAATATTAGCTTTACATCCGGAAGAAAATTAATGGGCTTAAAGACAATAAAACGATTAAAACTGTCATTAGCGTGTAACTCATTTATTTGAGTAACCATTTCTTCATTACTTTAAGAGTAATGTATGAATTAGTTAAAAAAAAAAAAAACAGAGCGTACAACTTAGTACACGTACACGTGAGCGCGACAGAAGTTAAACTTCTTTGGCGATCTGCCTTCTTCAAAGAAACATGCCTTAAGTAAATTTCAATACTCGCCCATTAGTATTAACAAAATAATAAAATAGAATTAAGAGCACATTTCCCCATGTAGGTATCTTATATCGTCCCCCTCATGCCAAAAGCATGTCAGTGCCTTGGAATTTAAAAAATTGTTTATTTTATACAATGTAGGTAGATATGTGTAATTTTAAATTTAATACCAAGCAGAGGACTTATTATTTGATTGAACTTGATAATTTATTGATTCAAAATTTCTTTTAATCGTCTCTAGTTTATCTTGATAAGAGATAAGAGATAAAACTATCAAACGAATTTTTTGAAAATCCGTTTTCATATTTTTATAAATAAATAAAATACATAGAAAAAAATTGAATGTTCGAACAACAGTTTAAATCGTTGAAATATGACTAACAAGCCTTAACTTCCGTGAGTCGGCCATTCATCTTGTTTAAAACAACCAAAAAACAATTTTTTTTAATCCAAAACAGTTTCAATTCTCTTCGAATATTAACAAAGCTAATTATTGGAAACAACTTATCGATAAGAATTGTCAATATTACCTAAATGCATTAATTACAATGGGATTCCCAGTTTTTATTTTCGTAGATTAATTTTTGTACAACCACAGGAAATACTTAAAATACGTATTCAAATTCATTAAAAAAAATAAACACTAAAAACTAAGAGAGCGCATTATCTCCCATTTACAATAAAACAAAAAATAGCTCTTTAAAGATAAAGAGTGCTTTAGGCGCTGATGAATTTTGTTATTGACTCTATCAGGTTTATAATAATTCATTCAATGAAAAACCCTCAGGCAGACCGCAGACGATTCGTTTTCCAATTTTGTATGTTTTGTTTTGTGTTCAATTTTGAGTGACCTGAGACCTGACCTGCGGTTTTAGAGATAACAACAGTAAATTGCACGCTTAATAAATTTGCGATGATCTCTAAGAGCCTCAGTGGACAGTATTGCCAAACCGTAATTTTTCTTAGCATATTCATATTAACTTTTAAACTCCAGTTTATCTTAGACTGGGGTTTATTCATTGTTATTTAGATGGGATAAACATATAGGTCTAAGATAAACTGGAGTTTAAAAGTGACTATGAATATGTCCTATTATGTTATACATTGCCTTAAAAGTTGGATTTTTGATTTTTGTATAGCTCGGTACTAATCTGCCATTCTTTTTATACAGGTATTTACATACGTAGGGTACGGTACCGCATTCAAAAGTAAAGTAAATCAATGTTATTATTCTAAATTTCAAAATTCTGTAATTTCAGTACAGAATATTTAGTTTGACATAATTTCACAAAAGTTTAGACGATTTAGTACGGTATAAAAGTATTTTTAGTAAGATGTTAAGATAATAAGAGACAAAATTTTAAACGAATTAGGTTTCTTAGGCTAAGTGTTTCAGCGGTGAGTTTAACCAAAGTTAACTAACTTTAGAAGTAAATTAACCGACAGTGAATTGAGGTAGTATTTTTTCAGTGCATGCGCAACGACTAAACAAATTCGGTGGATAAAACATCAAAAGCATCTGTTCAGTTAATCCAGAGTTAACTCACCAAATTTAATGAGTTAACTAGGTTTAAACTTTAATCTTGCACTGAAAAACTGGACCTTAAGTTTATCTTTTTAGTATCATTCTAACTCCATACGCTTCTATCACTTAGCCCCTTAAAAATGTAAAAAGGGTTTTGCGTGTTTACCAAGAGTTTATTAAGAAAATAGGTGAAGTATATGATTTTAACTAAAAAATTCTAAAACTAAGAAAATTTTAGTAAAGACCTTTAAAGTTAAAAAATTCCTTTTCATCTGGTTGTTTAAAGTTTCGCGCCAATATGTATAAATTTTGGAAAAAAATCACGTTTTAACTTTGCACTTCTAACCTATAAAATAGCAGAGAAACAGTTTTTCTGAAAGTCCACGACAAAAACCTAATACATATACCAATTTTTAACAAATCATCACCGTTAAGTTGCTAAAACATTAATTCAAATCTAAAACGTCTTGTTAAGGTAGGTATAATAGTTTCAGGACTGAAATAGCAATAATAATAGTAAACAGTATTTAGTTTTAACTTTCAAAATGAAGTTTCTTATTTTTTGAGTCCTTATTAGAATTAAATTTTTTTGAGAATTAAAACTATTAAAAGTTGATATTTGCTCCTAACGAGGCCAGTATCTCTGTTGACTTAAATTCCAAACACCGTTTATTCTTTCATATCTATCAATCTATTTCACATTTTAAAATTATGAGGCTATTAACTTTTCTTCAGTATGATCTTAGCGTTTTTTTATTAATATATTGAGTGTGATTTTAGAATTCTTATCTGGCAACTCGGGGATTCTCTTAATTTATTTTAACAAGTTTAAGATCGCGTGCTGTGCTGTAGCCTATGGCTTAAGCTTCTCTATTAACGATCGGAAATGTTCAGTCTCATTGTAAACACAGCCACTGCTGGTTTAAAACACCATCAACAAATTATTTTTAAACTGCCCACTTACCTAATCGAAATACTCAATTAATAAAAAACAAAATATGAAGTTAATTTTAGTGATACTCGTATTAGCATCTAATACATTATCATTCACATTATCTGCCAGAAATGGAAATCGTTTAAGATTTCGTTACGGAAGTACAAATATTAGTTTTCAACTCAACATAGAAGTGTTCGATCCAAAGGGATTAAAAGTGTCTATTCCCCATAAAGATGGCTTGGAAATATTTTCGTTTCATGGAAACCTGAATTCCCCATTTAGTGATTCGCGGTTAGATCGAGATGGTGGTAGTTTTGCGCATGATGTTACCGGCAGCATAAATGGGGAATGGGTCTATGAAAATAATGATATAAAACTTGAAATCGGTGATGTTTTGGATTTCTGGGTTTTTCTTCAGTACAAAGGTGCTGGCCAGCGCTTTAATGATCTCAGTCATACTGTGAAAAGTAAGTGTTGTCTTTTAATTACATGTTAACAAAAATAGCAATACCTACCTAAAGTTATGTTTACATCCGAACTTAATTTTTCATCACGTATCATCATCAATTTGTTTGGATGGTGTCATGCTAAATGTGTTATTAATTATTTTAATAGATATGTATTTAAAAAAAAAAATATTTTCATATTTAATTCTTAATCCAAAAAGAGGGAATTCTCGTTTCACATCTGCTTTGATATTTTTAATGAATTATTAATTATTGCTTTCATACTCGAAAGTGCTTGTTTTATAACGCAAGAAATATGAATGTTTTGATGCTTTTGCCTTCTATAGTTTATTTAAGAAAACTCACTAAACTGTAGAGATCTCAAATATTATTTTTCGCATTCAAATTGCATAGAATAAAAATATTCATAACCTCTGACTGCATAAGTCGAAAATTTTAACTTTAAATGTTTTAAAATATAAAAATATTTCCTTCTCATCTCAGAATGATTTTATCTTACAAATAATTTTAATTTAAAATGTTGTTTTTTAACATATAAAAACCTTTACATGTAAATATCGTCGTAATCAAATTTTGGCAGGATGGATCAGGCGACTAAAGCCTTAAACTCCAAAGTAAAGCAGTTGTTCTAACTGCTTTTTTATTTTTATTAAACATAAAATTAAATATAAAAATGTATAAATTATTACTTAGATATACCTACTGTTATATGTACAAGTATCTACATATGTAATTGTTGGTATAAAATACAAAATTTATATATCACAATTTTTTTGTCAAATCAAATCAAAATTATCTGGGATATGCTTTATGGTTTAAAGTTTTGTTTTTAACCTTCCACCTTTCGAGTTCACTTAGACATGTCACGATTCACGTTACCAATTCAGGTTTCAATCTCTTATTGTATTTTGAAAAAAAAAGCAAGTAACTAGAACTTAAAATTAAAATTTCTACTGTATAAACACGTTTTCTCTGATTTAAGTTTCCCTTTTTATTAAAAAAATTTATTCGAATAACTTTTTGATAATAATTATTCTATAGGTGTTCTAGGCGAAGTCAGCAAAGATTTTGACCATGCCACTTTACGGTGAAACTTTATACCTGTCTTATGCTTGATGATAATGATTCACGCAATAAATTAATCAACATATTTAAGTTCTCATTCTAGTTTTTAGATGTTATTTAACGGTGGCCAAGGCCGTAGGCAGTGGGGGGTCACATCAGGGGTTTGTCTCTGTAGGTATCGATTGAAACATTTCTTGATGAATGATCTCGGATTCCAATTTTCTAGATTCGGTAAATTGAAATAGATATTATATAAATACTTGTTCTCAGTCTCGCTGCACAAATTTGGTCTTATGTTTGTTTTCAAGAGATTATTAGCACTTTATGCATCTTTCAACATCCGCAGAATAAGGCGTGCAAGCCAGCACACGTGTTTAATATTGTTGTCAACGCTTCAAAATGATATTGAATATTTTTTTATCAGAAGCAATTTAGCCATGATTTTGTTCTGCCAAAAATCACTAAGGGTATTCATGTAACGAGATAAGCTTATCAATTGTGTAAAAAGATAAGTTTACGCAAAAGTTTACGTGAACGTCCTTTTTATTCATTTGGATAAATGCTGCTCCAAGTAACATCGTCGGAGCTAATAGAAGCAAAACTGTTCTTCTACAGCTCCTAGATAGTGAAATCCAAAGCTACAGCTCTGTTAGAGATTATTTCAAAGCTCCCTACATTATATTTCAAAATAATGTTCTATATACGCAGTTTTAGGACACTTTTAGCTCTATTAACTTTACAACGCTTCCAGATTTGAAAACATGCTCCTTAACTCAGTTCATGAGATCTTGCAACGAGCAAACTCTTAACATCAGCATAGATAGAGGCATTGTAGAGCTGCTAACAACACATGCGCACAATACTAACGCATAATCTTTCAAAATGTCAAAAAATTGCATTAACAGAGCTACACTGAAAGCGGCTGTACAGTTCAATTAGTAATATTCTCACACAAAATTTTATGTCAAAAAAATCCATCAATAGAGCTCCAATAATGCACATATAGAGCTGAATAAATACTTATCCTCATTCAAGACAATTCTCCCAATCATATTATAGGGTGTTATAAACTTAAACAAACAAAACAAAAATTATTTCAACTGAAGAACTTAAAACTGTGGAAAATAAATAAATTCCTTTGAATTTATAAGGGAAATCTTAAGATTCGAATTAAGCACGGAATTGACAATTTTTTTATTAAAATATATTAACTATGCAGTTCCCTAAAAAAATTAAATCTACGCTTAGTCTTAGTCTTATAAAACTTTATTCACTTCAATGGCAAGTAGGTACTCTTTGAATTCAAAATTATTTCTACAATTTAGAATTATGTGTTCTAGCTTTCAATTTTCAAAACACCCTATTTTCTACAAAGCCCTGAATGGAAAAGTATAACACTGCTCTCAAAGCGATATTGCAGCTTTATTAAAGAGACTTAATTGTCCATAATAAAAAACATGGCGACACAAATGAAAATTATTTGATTTATTTGTTTTCATTCATTTAAAAACATTTAAATTCTTCACTTCAATATAAAACACAATATTGATTGCAATGTAAACAAAGCATTTTATTTCGTGCTTCGATAAATTTATTTAACCAATTTTTACATTGTTCAATTTAATTTTTTTTTTTACATTTCACAGCATAAAATACATAATTTGGAAGGTGCGTTGTAGTTTTGCGAAGTACCTCCAAAAAATTTATGAAAAAACTAAGGGCGCACTTAAAATTCAATGACGTTAATGCAAAAAAATTAATTAGATACATTATTTCTCTAGGAATAAATAATAACTAGCTTGTTGACATCACAATAAATGAAGTTTACCCTTCCTACCATTACACACATTTGGATCTCACAAACTAATACAAACAAAAATCGGTCAAAAGTGCTCCTTTTAGGATTTCATATGAATATATTAAAGAGCTTCAAAGCCACTCGTCACTGATAAAAAGCTAGTAACGAGCAAAAATGTGCTCTCAAACTCAATGAATGAGCTGTATGTAAGCCCTACACTTGCTCTAAGGGTGCATCTAGAGCTCTTTCTCAAATAATCAAGCTCTAACATTTGCTCTGGAAGCGCCATTAAAGCAATTAAGCAGCAAAAAATGTTTCTTGGGGCGTAATTGAATCAGCTGTTTGTCAAACGTCAACAATTTGTCTGTGCAAAAATTTATTTCCTGAAAAAAACAAAGTTAAATAAAACATTCCAAAAATAAGCTAAAAACTGAAATTAGTGCGATTATATTAACAAATTGCCTTTAATGATTTACTCATTTCATTTTACAACTATTCGGAAAAGTAAAATTCCTCTAATTAACTTTTAACAATAGATAAACAGAAAGAAAAAAAAGATGCAATTTAAGAAGATCTAACACTAACCACTGACTTTTAGAATTAGACGTGATCTAGCCATAAGATCACGTCTAATTCTAAAAGTCACAAGATCACGTCTAATTCTAAAAGTCACAGTGAAGTTTGTATTAATTTATCCAAATAAATTTGTATAATTTGCGTAAACCATTTCCCATACAAAATTTGGGAGTTCATTTACCAAAAGATAAACTTATCTAGTGTTTTACGACGTTGCATGAATCCCCTTACTATACTGGAGATAAAGCGCTGCCAAATCTACACCTGCTGCAATTAATCTATGCAATTTTTCAACAACTGAGGGGTCATCGTTATATATACAATTATAACTATGTACATATAATTATCCATAAACCTACATGCCCAAATGTTTAAAACAAAATTGTGTATGATATGGTTGAATTTCGACTGATGGGCTATTCTAGTTTTGATTACTAATTGGTGAATTTTTTTTTCCGAAATATTATATACCCCCCCCCCCCCCCCCCCCCCCAAACAAAATTGTCTGGCAACGGCCTTGACCGTGGCATACACATACTGATGATTTATATTTACATTTGAAAGAAATACATTAATTTTTATTCATTTTACCATTGAGCTTTTAAACAATTTCCCTAAAATTTTAAATACAAAATTGATTTTACTTAAGGTCTGTTTCACAATTTCTAAGTAAAGATTTGATTAGTTAATCGACACTTATTTAAATATTGGCACAAGGGCATAAGTAAAGACAGGAGAAAATTCGATGTTCTTATGACAATACTTAGGTATGTGTCGAGTAACCAATCAGAAAATTACTCACATATTCTTCAACAGGCAGTAATAATGTTATTAAAAGTTACAATTACCGTTCCATAAAACTGATGACCTTATCTATTAATCTAATGACTCAACTGATGCACAATCTTTTGGAGAGTACCTCTACCGATTCAAATTATTGGTTCCAGATATTTTTCAAGGTGCCAATAAATATCTGTTCATCGTCTAGATTATATTTTTCCAAAAACAAATTCAAAGATTTAGAATTTAAAAATGTATATCAGCCAGTAGGAAGTAAAAGATCTACACAGCTTATACCTCTAGGTTTAGTAAAATAACTAATATTTAGATTCATGTATAGCACGATATTCTTCAGTTGTATTTATAAATTATAACATTTACTATAACAGTGGACAGTTGTCCATCTAGATATTGTCTAAACAGTTGAACATTCCCTTACTTATAAACGCATTTTAAC
Organism: Leucozona laternaria; assembly: GCA_932273885.2. Lineage (NCBI taxonomy): Eukaryota > Metazoa > Arthropoda > Insecta > Diptera > Syrphidae > Leucozona > Leucozona laternaria. Next base: position 114,052,525 of record OW026368.1, on the reverse strand, counting down.
AGTTGTCTAAATGTGTCGTCATATATTCACTGACATATGTACCTGTAATCTGTTAATTTTGAATGAATTAATGAATTTAAATGAGGTTTTGGGTAAGTTCAATGAACTTTTCATTCATTCCAATATAACTTCATTAACTTACTTTGTTGTTGAACTTAAGAATAGTTTTGGACAACCAGTTGAAGTGTCTAAGTTAATCAATATTACAATCGATGAAAAACGTTTATAAATAAGGTTCTGCAGTTGAAGACTGTATAAAATTAGAAATATTTTAGAATAGGTTTAAAAAATGTGACTGATTGTCTCTCAAACAAAGGATGGGTAGAAACTCCCTGGTATGATATTTCTCAATGAAACACTGTTATCACACATTTTGTTCATATTGACTTATTAAAGCCCTGTTTTGATGAGAGTGTGTTAAGCCAGCTCAGCAAATTTTGTACACGGAAACAATACCTAAGAAAAAAAAAGTGATTACTTATGCATAAATTACTTTGTTATTGCTGAATACTACGCCTTAGGAAAAGACTTCTATATTTATTAACGCATTTAGGGGTCGTCATCTAATTTTTATTTCCCCTACAAATTGTTTTGACTCTTGAATTGTATTGAAAAGTAGAACAAAAATTATTTTGTATTTAAACCACATCTTGCGGTCATACTATTCACTCGATAAATCCAGATTAAAACTTCGATCCAGATATAAATTATTTTTAATCCAAACCTATGTTATTCATTCTTTAAATCCACCCTTAAATCCAATTTTGTTTAAGGAGCCCAGTTTAATTACTTTTTTCTATCGACTTTTATTGATACTTAAACCCAGATTAAAACTCAGTTTCATATTATTCACGCCTCTTTCTAGTTTTTATTATATTATTTTTTTTCGCTCTCAGAAATAAGAACTTAAATAAAAATATAATTATTAACTTATGTACCTAATAAATAAATAAATTAATAAAGTAAATGGAAAATTCAAAATATTAATTTTATTCGTGAAATACAGGAAAAGTTAAAACAGTTCACCTACCAACGATTTTCTTGTCGAACTCTTCAAGGGCGTCCACGATTACGACGACGCTGATTTTCGGAGGTATTATTAGCTGAAAAAGGGAGATCTTCCCGGCTTCGTTAGATGGTTTAGGTACTTTTGTAACTTTCATTATAAATAAATATGACATTTGGATTAAATGGTTGAAAATTTGGATTAAAGGCAATTTTAATCAATTGAAATAAATGCATTCATTGTAGTGGACATAGATTAAAATTTTATAAATACGGATTTAATTGTTGGATTTAAATTCACTTGAAATCAATTTAGTTCCAGAGAATATATATAATATAATGGTTAAACTACAATCTAGTTTATTCAATTTCCTTACTTTTTTCTCAATGAACATACAAAAATTATATATAACACACAAAAAGAGACTGTCAATCTATTTTCCTATGCACTTTAGAGAGCCTAAGCTGACCAAATTTGTTTTGTTTCACTTTTCAGAACTAACCTCCAAATCTTCCTCGCAAAATTATGGATCACATTTAGTAAGCAGCGGTATAGATACTGAATGGCAGACAACACGTGCACCAATCCTAAGTGCATACCGACCAGCGACAACTACACCCTCGCCAATAGTTTATCCCCGTCCTATTGCCACAAATTATGCTGATCGTCCTGCTCCTGCAATTATTGAAAAGCAATGCGAATGTAATGAAGATTCATTTAAAGATGTTTGGACGCAGTTAAACGCAACTGTGACTAAATTGCGATCACTGGAGGAGATTATCAGTCCATTGGAAGAAAAACTAAACAGTCTCACCGAAACGGTAGTGGAAATAATTAAAAACATGGACATTGGAACAAAGCTGCTGCTTACCGGAAATCTTCCCTCACGAACAAATCCAGTCGAAGATGTACGACATCTAATAGTTGAAAAACTGAAGTTGTTCGATCTTAGCACGACAATTCTACAAGCCGAGTACAAAGCCAATGGCATTTCGTTTGAAGTTTCTTCCTCCATTGATAAATTGCGGATTTTGAAAAGGTCCAGTGATATCCTGTCGAAGTTATCATATCAAATTATTGATCCCGATAGACCTGTATTTGATGTTAGAATGGCAAGGAAGTAAAATAAATTTAATAGTTTAGTTCAATTTTAAAAGGGTTGTAGTTTTTTTTTTGTCTGTTATTTACAAAGGACACAATTGTTAATATTTTAAAATTTACAGCCTTTATTGTCGCAAAATATATGAATATGTATTTGTGTAAACATCAGCTACAGATCCTTAAGACCACACATTCACCATTCCCAACCGAAATCGCTGCAAACTTGTTATTTTTCAATGCACCCACGAAAACATAATAAAATGTCAAAACAATAGAAACAATGAAAATCGTTTCATTTATCCTGCAGACAATGACAACAGCAGAGCTACATTGAAAAGGCTATATATAGTATAATAGGTCGGAGCAAGCAGCAAAATGTTTAAAATACAAAATCAAACAATAAACTTGCAGTTGCAGTATAGCAGTAGCAGCACAGGACCGCAGAGAGCACTTGTTGGATAAATATTGCCACAAACTGAGGATGAGGATGAGGATGGTTGTATGTTTTTTCTGCCCTTAACTCCTGTCTCGCTGTGAACAATATTATTGTCGCACAGCACAGAGCAAAGCTATGAAATAAGAGCTGTGTATACCTTCCTCGATTGCATTTTCGTTCTATTTTAAATGCAACAAGGCTTTGTTTCAAAACTGCAAAAATATTACTTTCATATCTAAGTGCTCATTTGGCTCCTGATTTTCGCACACAAAAGCTTTTATACATCCGCATCATTTCTTTTATGTTTTCCTCTGGGAATAAGAAACTCCTGTAGTTTCAATCTGATTCTTGGCGTAATGAGAATCCTTTTGTGAAATATTGGGTTGCCAAGCTTAACTGCATGAATGAAGAATGAACTTCATAAAATTGCAAATATATGACTTATTTTTTCTCTGATATCGGAATTTTTAGTCAAAGTAATAGTAAGATATACAAAAAATGGAAACTAAATAAAGAGTTATGTGTATAAACGCAATTTTGTCTTTTAACAGGGTGTCCGCCGGGAAGGTATACTACTTTGATTGTTTATAATTGTTGATTAAATGGGCACGTTCAATCACAAAATCCAAAAATTTAGATCTGAATGTATGCTGTTGAACGCACAAAAAATCTGAATTTTCAGTTGAAAGTTGTTGTGTCAAATGCTAGCGTTTACCTTAAGGATTTACATTAAAACGGAATAAAATAGAACTTTAACTACTATATTTCTTAAATTAAAAATTAAGCGTCAGTAGTTCTGGTGCTGATATATTTAACTAAATCAGCAACAAATTACAGTAAGACTATGTGAAATTTAATGAAAAAATAATTCCACAATATTGCGATGTAGAATTGTGGGAACTATTTTCTAAGAATAGTAAATCTTTTGATTTAGCAACTCACTTATCAATAAACAATAAATTCTTTTATGTAAAATGCGTTGAACGCGCCCAATGAAAGAGAATGGGTCTTATATTGATAAATGTTTTATTTAATGTCGGCAATTACAAAGTACAATATTAGGTAAATGTCCGCCTCTCTTAGTCTCACAAATGCGAGCCTTTTTGAGCACATTTTTCATTACATTCTCACACATTTCACGCAGTATTTCCTTAATTTCATCACGAATCTTTTGTTTGAGTTGCTCAAGCGTTTCTGGTTTGTTTGCATAAACCTTGCTTTTCAGATATCCAAACAAAAAGAAGTCCGGAGCAGTCAAATCAGGCGACCGTGGAGGCCAATCAGCATCACCATTTCTTAAAATAAATTTTTGTTGAAAGAGGTCTCGCAGTAATTCCATTGTAATCCGTGCTGTATGCAATGTGGCACGGCACCGTTCTTTTGATACCACATGTTAATTAAGCCCAAAGCATGCAGTTGTGGCGTTAAAAGTTTTCAATCATATCACGATATCGCTCCCCATTCACAGTTACCGTTACGCCATTTTAATTTCCAAAGAAGTAAGGTCCAATGATTCCTCCTGACCAAATTGCACACCACACTGTAACTGTTAATGGATGCAAAGGTGACTGATGAATAATTTGAGGTTTTCCATTGCCCAGAACCGACTATTCTGTTTATTCACATATAAATTCAAATGAAAATGTGCCTCGCACTCATTATTATTTTTTCATGAAAATCGGGGTTGTCATGGGCTAGCTGTAACATCATATTGGCATATGTACGGCGGCGTAAATGGTCTTGTGGAAGAAGCAGCTCTTGTGTCAACTGAATCTTAAATGGAAACAAATGCAAATCCTTGTGCTAAATTGTGGCCTAAGTTGTTCTTCCAAGACCAAGCTCCTGAGCACGGCGTCGAATTGAGGTTGATGGATTGTTTTGAACACTTCCTTGAGCAGCAGTAATATTTTCAGCCAATCTTGCAGTACGTAGTGGCCCATGCTTGTGCCTATCACCTACATACCCTCTTTCTTCGAAATCATTCACTATACACGATAAATAGTGCGTTTTGTTGGCACGTTGTTCCTCCCAAAAATTTCACGTAACTTTCTCATCGTCACAGTAAACGATGATTGATTTTGATAAAATGTTTTAACGATTATTTATGTTTTATCGAATATTTTTCCATAATAACTTTGCCACTTGTCTACTTCACGACTGCCAAATATGAACTGTCAGACTAATGCTTACCAAAATGGCGGCAAAACAAAGTAGTATACCTTCCCGGCGGACATCCTGTATTATTAGAAAAAAATTGTACTGCTCGAAAGTTGGATTAATATTATTTATTTTATATTTTTAGGTATGTGCCTAGATTTATATCCGAAAATTATGTTTTTAATATTATTATATGAATTTGAACAAAATCGGTCCAGCCATTAACGAAGAACGAAAAAAATTGTTTTGCCAAACAACGTCAACTTAAGTTTCTGACGCGTTTCATTCCAATATAAGCCTTGTTCTTAAGAAGGTGGCGAGAACTTTGGAATGGACAGAATTGATTATCCTACAAATCTAATCTACTAGCACATGAGAGCACGAGTAGTTCGTAGGCCTAGATTACCCTCTGCATCAACTTATGAATAGTTCGACACCTGTTCTTAACATTTCGACACTATATAAAACAAAGAGAGAGTTATTAATGTCATGTTCTTATTTCAACTTCTGTCGGGATCTATTGCCTCATCTAATATTCTAAGTCACATTAACATCAATACCCGTCGAAGATCGACTAGAAATCCAGGATTTTTCTCAACATCTTGGTCAAGGTTCCATTGTGATTTAAACGAACCTCTTAATTTTATGAGTCGAGACTTTAACAAATTTCATAGATTTGAAATAAATCTGGAACTTGTTTGAAATATTATATAGTATTCAAGACAATAAAATTACATTGTTTCTTTGTAATGATTTATATTATTTGAATTATTATTTAAAAAAAAAATTGTGTGAGTGCCGGGACTCAAGATTAATATGTGTAAACATCAACGAGCGCGGATCCAAAACGGACTTGTTTTTGCTTGAAGGGGATCTTAAGATATTTTTTCACTGAACGCATACATCCTAGTATGCAGATCGTAACGTTGCACACTGTAACGGTGCACGACGTAACGTTGCACACGAACGTTCACTTTTTTTTCACTCTACCGCCAGCATAGATGTTTACACATCAACAAGCTGTTAAATTAAACCTCCAAAGGAACAAGTTAGAAGTTGCGAAAAAATAAACCGTCGGGTACTTACATGTTACCAGTTCTATATGAGCTTAAATACAAATTCTAATTACTCATTTAGATGATCAGTGTTGGTGTTGGGCACAAATTTTCTTTTTTGAACTACCTTAACGATAAATAGATTTCTGCTTTTATTTTTAAACCGCTTTTACTCTCAAAAATCGTTAAAAATTTTGTGGAAAAAAAACACTTCACGTTATCTTGAAAAATACATTTACAAAATAGTATAGGTAGATAATATCTTTAAAACCTGGCCTGAGATCGGGTATCACAAACCTACGGAAAACAAGTATAATTTGGTTCCAAGTACAGAGAAAAAAATAGATTTAGCAGACCAATGTAAATATTCTAATATAATAAGTCTTTACAAATTTGAAGCAAATCCATCCATCCGCTTGGCGATATCTCAATATACCTATACAGATAGAAAAACAGACCAACAGAAGCCACTTTTAATGATAAGTTTGATTAAAACTTTGAAATCATTATCTGTTCTACTCCGTTCGGCAAGTGAAAATTGATAAATCAAGAAATGCAACTTCTACAATCTGCAGTTACGCGTGTATCACATTGAAATATTTCTTTTAAAATAATATTTTACTGTTTGTATTGTTATAGCTTTGAGCGTAATTTCCTTAAATTTGTATATTTTTAATCGTCCGTTAAAAAATCGGCATACGCTTACACATATCGTTTTAAATATTCTGTAACATAAAGTTCATGACTGCGTATTGCGAAAAATCCACCAGCTCAACTTTACATTTATTTATTATTAAAACTGCAGATCAGGCTTTGAGGGAGAGATGATGATGAAAATGATAATGATGTTATGTGGTGGAGGCAGAGTAAATCGGTATAATGACAAATTTAACATGATTGTGGAAATAAAAGAAATTATATTTTTATTGAGTACGCTATACAAGAATGCTTTTCCACGCAAAAAATCCAGCCTGCTTTTCATTTATTGTGTAAAATTCTTCGTGATGGAACCTTAATTGTTATGAGTAAAGCACGTTTTTATTATTCCCCAGGTAGCTATATTTTTTTAAATAGATGTATGAATCTGGAGTTATGGAAATGACGCAAATGCGATCAATACCTTGGGAAATATATTTTAAAATCTGTTCCTTTTTGCGCAAATATTTCAATCGCTCATCTTTGAGTCGATATTGGTTTTTATAAAAGTGGTTGAGAAGAAGACGGACATTTTTGTTAAACATGAATTCCCAAAAGATTGCATTCAAATAATTGGTGTAAAATGAATAAGGGGAAATGATTGCAATTTTTTTGAAGTCAAATGAACGGTGATTGCATAATTTAAAGTCGAAGTCTCAAAGTGAAATTAATGAATGCAATCCTTTAATTGAATTCAATGAATGATTCTTTTAGAACCTTGTGTGTAAATTCAAGAACTTAGTATTTTGTGGTTAAAAAAATTATATATGTAATTAATAAATAAATCTTAAAATACCTTTGACTCTATTCTTGAAGCTATTCTTAACATTTTCATGGAAGCAGCGAGTAGACGGTTGGTCGTTGTAAAGTACATTATGTAGGTATATTTCGATAGGTGAGTTTACGGACTAACAGAATTTAATAAGCTAAAGGTATACTTTGCACAAAGCTAATCCATACAATAATATATTTGGGTTAAAAAACAGCGCACTAAATAACAACTTTTATCGATGTTTGTTTTTGGTAATGTCTTTTTTTTGTTTTTTTTTTGCTGACGCAAATAATGGGAATTGCCAAAAGCAACTTCATCAGCAGTAAAATGAATTTTAATTGAAATCCTTTGCCAAACGAAATTATCACCAAAAAGCATTATAGTAATTTTCATTGAAAAAATATATTTTTTATGGGTTTTACCGTTTAATTATTTTTTTTTTTTGACAGTGATTCCCATTGGATTATACATATTATTGGAAAATAGTGAAGTGCAATAATTATACGTTTTGTTTTTATTTTTATTTTTTGTTATATTTTGTTAAGGTATTCAGATATTTTTAACGAAAAACAAAAAAACGCTAAAATAACAAAGTTTTTTTTAAATAATTTTAAATAAAGTGCATATAGGTTATTTTAAAGTCGCTTTTGTGAAAATTTAACCCGAAGCGTCAGAGATGACAGAGAAGTTCTTTTGAGATTTAACAAATAAAGTCAGTCTATATTTCCACAACGCAAACAATAAAACTATAGATTCCCTGAAAATTAAAAAAGTCCCCGCAGTTCAATAAACAAAAAAAGATAGTTCGAAAAGGTATATGTGGGGATGGGGATCTACTTTACTTTAAACTTGCAAGCAAAAAAAATTCATTAGGGGTATAGCTAGGTATTCACGATCAGAGGCAGAGAATAATGCAAGATTACATTTCAGTTGCATTTGCCAATTTCTTATCATGGCAGATTTTAGACCATTAACACAGTTCGTTAGTAATATCTGACAAGTCGCAATGAAGTATTTGGTGAAGCTTCTATAAAATTGTAATAGAACCTTTTAAAAGCTGACAGCAACTACAATTATAAAAAATGTGCAGTTTTTATAAAATGATAGCTAAATTTATCTCTTTCAATATCAATATCGGTAAATATTCTTTTTCATATTTCCAAATATGTAGTTTAAGAGAAGTAGCTATCGAATTCATGACATCTATAAGAAAATTGTTTTTTTTTGCAGACGGTCCTATCGAAGCTTTATAAATATCAAAACATGCGCCATATCAATATTTCTAAGCTAAAAGAAGCTGAAATGTTTGTTGGGTGTAAATTAAAGTTCTTTCATTAAGCGCGGTAATTAAATGACATTTGTGTCATCTATTGTCATAACGTTACTTGGTCTTATGCGAAGGAACCCATTATCAAAAGTAATCTCAATACTACATATACTTAATAAAAAACCAAAACTCGTAGTAGTTCAATGTATTTTCAATCTCATTGTATCCTTTTCTTTCTGCCATTTATTTTTGTGACTCATTTCTTTATACAAATTAATTTACAAAATATATCTATGTATCATACAAAATACCTCATACCTACAGTTACAATTTAAAAATAACGTATTTTTCCTATATAGATGACTGCAATTGGAAGGACTGCTGAAAAAATCAATAAAACTATCGAGTCTAGTGAGTAGTAGATGAACCAATTCATGTTGATTGCTTTTGTCCGTAAGAGGTCATCTGCAATTTCTTCGCTTAGCACGTGTTCAATCCACCAAATTGCCGTCGACAATGGGGATGTTTCACGGTTTCGAAATATTTTCGAAAGTGTCGCTGCTTTTTCTCTGTACCTGTTGGTTTTTAAACACAAAAAAATTTGTTGTAGGTACAATAAAAAAACATTAATTTATATAATTTTAATTATAAAGTTGTTTAGGTTTTATATAATAGATAATTTAGGTCAATTTTTTCAGTGCGAGATCACAGTTAAACCCGAGTTAACTCATCAAATGCAAAATTCTTTTGATGTTTATCCGAGTTTGATTAGTCGTTCCGCCGAAAAACTGCTTCTTCAGTTCACTGTGGGTGAATTTACTTCTAGAGTTAGCTAACTCTGGTTTAACTCACCACTGAAAAACTCGGCCTAAATGATATAGATTTATTTCACACATGTGTGAGATACTTTGGAAGGGCGTTTAGAAAGTTATTCTACTTCTTTATAAATATATGATGTTTGCTTTTTATTGGAGGTAATAAAATATTAACGAGTTTTGTACTATTACAATTCAGTGATATAGCTAGTATTATTTTTATATTTATAAACTTGGGGACTATTTTTTTTTTGTTTGGCTAATAAGATGGTCAGCCTGATTTAAATAGCCTACGGCGGCACGAAACATAAAAATGCCACTGCTTGGCCACCGCCATGTTGAATTCATTTAAGGATCTAGCAGAAACTGGCAGTCGTTGCTTCCATTAATTTCCTATATCTAGTGCTATTTTCACTGAAACCTTTTGAACTTTTAAACTTTTATAAATATTATATTTCAAAACTATATTCCTATTTTAAATACATACATAAGTTATATTCTTTTACAGTTCCCTAATTAAAATACGAGATACGAATTATACAAAATTTAACATGAGGACTTCGGTACCTAGGTTCCCAAAACATAATTTTCTGTTGGACTTTCTTTGTTGAAATTATTTAACTACGATTTAACAAACAGGCATATTTTCTTATATTCTTGTTTTTCTACGTACCTTGGTCTCATAATTTCCCGAAGAGCTTCCAGCACTCGCTCCTCTGATATTGTTTCATAGTTGAGGACAGTTCCAATTTTTCTATTCTCAGCAGCTTTGCCATTCAAAAATTGATCACCATAGAACGGAGTCACAATGATTGGTTTACCGCAATAAACAGCTTCTGTTGTACCTAACATTCCTCCATGTCCCCAAAATATATTAACCTTTGGATGGCCTTTAATTCAAACAAATTTTATAAAAACAATTATTTTATGTACATACGTAAATCTACAGTAATTATGGATATAAGAAACATCACTAAAATGTATAAGAAAAACTCGCTATCCAAAACACCATGACGCAATATTTTTAACAGCCAATTGTTAAGGTGTTAGCATGATACTAGTTAACAATTTACTTACTTTAAAGCTCTTTACTAAAATGTTCTTATATAGTTTTAAAGAATTCTTAACTATAGTATCGTACTAAGCCTGTTTTCTTAATAAACTCTAGCTGAACACACCTTAAACAGTGACAGTTCGTGCAAAAAGTAAGCAAAATGTCAAAATGTCAAAATGACATATTGAGTTGATACTAAAAAGAAAACATTGCCATTTGGAGATTTTAACTTTGGTAAACTGTTAAAAAGATAGAACGATGCTAACTTATTTAAAACTTGCAAAATCGTCTTTTTAACTTAGCATCATAAAAAAATGCCTTAACACGATACCAAATCGTCTAAAATTTTGCACCCATGTTTTTTCCTAAAATTTCTTTTTAAAATTAAACGTTCGTAGAGAACTCCTTTTTATGTAAAGGTATATAGATTTTAAGAGTCTCTTATATCCATGTACTACTCTACATTTTTGAAGAAGAGTTTAGCCTACATAAAAGACTCAATTGCGGAGCCCAATCTATGAAAATGACATTTTCGTAAATGTATTTGCTGAATGGCTTATGTTCTCCATCCCATCGCCATATGACACGAAGATTAAGTTTCTCTATAGCTGCCACTATACTATTGAACTTATTATTTGATATTGTTGAACTTTTGAGCATTGAACCAAAACTGATAAACAAAACTGTTTCATTCGATGCATTCAAAAAGTCTTCTGTCTCCTAGAAATGAAGATAGTTTTTGTGTATACATAGTATAATAATTATTTAAGGCACTTACTTTAGGTAAAGATGGAAGTTTACTTTCTGCAGAGATATGAACTCCACCAATCTCCTTAACTTGCGCTGAAAGAGGACGATTTCCTGATAACGAATAATGCTGATTAACAAAAACAAGACTAGTCGTTTTGGCAATCTCATGCACATCAACATCAAGTTTTAGATATTTTTTTATCACCGCATTGTCTTTCCATTCGGTAAACCTATATTCATGCTCTTAAACATATACAAAAAATTCGTACACCTCTAGTTCTGTATGCTTACCGATAAAGCAGCTTATTTCCATTGCTTTGAATAAAGTTAACCAAACGCTCTTGCCAGCTGAGTTCCTCTGAGAAACCTATGAACTCCGATTGAATGTATGATGGTGTATCAGGCAATGCTACTCTGCTATAATGCCATGGCATCAAAGCGCAACTACTCAAGCCAACTATTGGCACTTGGAGAAGATAAGATAAGCCCAAATGGCAGTCGGTATTGAAGATCTCCAATATGACCATATCGTATGGCTCCACTGCATGACGTCTGATGATTTCTTCAACATGCGGAGAATTATAAAACGCTTCACAAGAATCTTGGCCTTCCACATGCAGGATGTAGAATTCCATAAACATAGTCCACAGCGATCTGCTTGGAATGTGATCTTCTAAGTTAAACACATCAACACCACTTTTGCCTTCGAGCAGAAGTTCGTGATAGTTTGAATGAGGTTCTGCACTTTTTATGTACGTCACAACTGTTACATTATGCCCCCTTTCGGCTAAATTCCTCAAAATGGGGGAATACACTTTGAAATGACTATAACCGAAGTGTGGAAACAACCCTAGAATGTTACTTTGCTCCGTGAAACCCAAACAGAGACTTAGCACATAAACAAATAAAAATGGGAAACACGTCATTGTTATTCTGTTAAGGACTAGGTATGTTGTTTATTCGTTTCTCTTAGATTGTGGTAAAGTTTCGCGAAAAAACTGTTTTGCAAAGAAACTAACAAAAATTATAATTATTCCACACACTGCTATGAACGGCGATAAGTAAGTCTATCTTTAGGTCTTACAAATTGGTGCTAGTTCGTCTACACCGTTGCGTTGGTTTGATAAACACTCATAAACCGGAAACCTTTGATAAAACCTGTGACTAAATTGAATAAACTTTTACAGCAAAAATGTGGCGGTGCTTAATGGAATTGTATCCATTGAAGTGTCTACTCTGCCAGTTAGACGTTCTTAATAATACTAACTAATAACTAAAGAGCCACACAATAAACTGTGCGAGTAAGTTACGCATTAATTTTCGTATAATGTAGTATCGTAGATTTAAAAAACCTACCTATCTCAATTTGGAGGAAAGAGCTGATCTAAGAGAAATAACTCAATTGCGTTTTTGATTTATCAACAATTTAAGAGAGCATTTAATCAGCTTTTGGAATACAAAAATAAACACTTCGCGTGATTAATGAACTGGTTTTATTTATTATGTTTATGCTGTGATTTGATTGATCTCTGTGAAATGTTTGTTTTTTTTTTCTTTGCCAAACAGGGTCTCTGCGGTTTAAAAATAATTTTAATCGACGTAATCCAAAAGAGGCTAGGCTACGCGTTTAAAAAGGTCCAACGAACTGATGACCTACTGATGATAGATCCGAAGTTGTTTTAAATTCAAGAAATATTTAATTATATTTTAAAGCTAAAATAGTACATAGAGAATGAAAGAATACAAAAACATAAAATTAGGGTGTTAGAGCCTACGTATTTGCGAGGAGGACGGTGACCATAGAGTACCGTGGCACAGTACGGTGGCGTTGAAAGTTTATCAAACTGGAACATTTATTATGCCACAGTTAAAGCAAGCTCTTAAGTTATTACTTGCGAATACAGGTTCTAAATATTTATATAGCAAGTTATGGATTCGTACAAAAAATCGGACTCGAGATTTTGATCAAACTTGACATTACGATGATAAGGAAGATGAAATACTCAATAAATAAATTTAAATTGTTATAAGTTGCCGTTTAATAAAAAAAATGGTTATTAATGATACCTCCCAAAGAAACATTTTTTTGATTTTCGCTTTTCTCCAAAACGGTTTAACTGATTCTGATCAATTTTTTTGTAAAGAATTATTGGCAGATTCTAAATAATATTATGTACCAGAATTTTCAAAAAAAAACATTTTTTGAATTTTTAAAAAAAGTTTGAATTTTTTTTTTTTTGAAAACTCAATATTTCAAAAACGACTCTGTCAATTTTTATTAAACTTAGTAAAAAGCAGTTTTTTAACTTTATCTATAAGATTTTTGACAAAAATTGTTCTAATACCCAAAAATAGCGGTGCAGCCCATACAAATGTTTAAAAACCGTCAAGAAAAATATTTTTTTTCTCAAAAACGACTCCTCCGATTTTGTTAAAATTTGTTGTGTGTTGAAATTAGTACGATATAGCATTTAAAATTTTTAAATTTTATATTTTACGTTTATTAACAGTGCCTTTCATAGAACGGTTTGTTTGATGTTCGACTATCTCAATATCTGATCAACCGAATAAAATTAGATTTTTATACAGAAGCTTGTAATAAATAAAAGTGCGTATAAAAATTTTCTAAAAAACGATATTTGGATTTTTGAAAAAAAAATTCAAAATTATTTTTTGAAAAATCGTTATTTCGAAAACTGGTAGCAGATTTTTTTGTGAAGTTCAAGTTTTATCTCAACATTAATAAATACTTAAAATTTGGCGTAACAATTATTTTTCTCAAAAATGTTAACGAAATTTAATGTATAAAAAATTAATTATTTTTAAAACCGCTCCTAAGATTTTCAAATTTTTTTCTCATAAATTAAGATTTATATAAGAAATCAGATGGTGTACATCGTATTTTAACCAATTTCTTTCAAATTTTGGTCATTTAAAAAGATTTACCAGTTAAAATTATATAATTTCATGCATGTCCAACACTGGGCTATATTGTTAATTTTTGTATACTAACATAATACCACCTGCAACTAAACTAAGTTTGGCAAATGGCTAAAATATAGACTCTCATAGCTAATTTTTTTCAGATTATAGAACCACAATGTGATCGCACATATAAGAGCAAGTTCGTACGCCCAGTCGTTCATATTTTTTCATATCCACTAGTACTGTTTTTATTAAAATTGACCAAAATAACAATATTATTATTTACTATCAATAATTATTAATTAACATAATATTATGGAGACAAATTTTCAACAATAATTTTTTTTTCAAGAATTTGCCAAAAAACACGCAACCTCAAACTTTTACCTCTATTTAGTTCATTAATCTTTAAACTACCATTTACAACAAAATTCATTCGCAGATTCTCGCAGACTTAAAAAATTAGGCACTGAACAAGCACTTCCTGTTACAAAGCATAGTGTTTGTTAAGGTACACTATTAGTCGAATATCGTTTAAGTTTTTTATATGATTTTGTTATAAGTGATTAATATTTTTTTTATAAAAAAGCAAAAGTTTCATAAGCACATAAAGCGAAATTCATTTTGAAAACAATTAGTAAAATAAAAGCATTGAGCCGTCAAACTATTGTTGACTACGTGCACGGATCCAAAACGGACTTGTTTGCTTGTAGGGAAATAATTGTGTTTAATATTCTGTCATTTCAAATTGATTCGACAAAGCGAACACAGTCAATTTTTTCGCATAGTGGAATCTCTATAGACCATGTTTTCCACTTTTTATTGCAAAAAGATGTGAATATAGTTAACCCTAAAAATGGTGACAACCTATCTCCTCCTACTTCTTTATTTTTGCTCGTTCTTTGTACAACTTCAAGTATAGGTGTGTTCCTTTGGGCTCCAGTATCTACTGCCAAGTACTGTTGGCTGCAGCCAACTACTTCTACTCTGTGGTCGAAGTAGTTCAAAGTAGTTCATTAATCTAGCAACAGAATGTTTCCAAACAAGAAAAAGACATCACCAATCAAAAGAAATTACGTAATAGATTATTGTTGTTGACATTTTTCTAATTTTAAAGTAAAATAAGAAAACAAACAACCGAAATTAAAATGATATTGAGGTTAGATTTTACTTTTGTCAAAATGAAATCATTCCATTCATCATCTACTGGGAAGTACTAAAAAGTACTTTGCAAGGCCCAATGGAACACGGCTTATACCGTCGCGTTCTGTCCTAGACCACTTTAACTGCCCGTTTTCAGTTTAAACGACAACTCAGAGAACGCGACGGGCCCGCACCGCTAGACCGCGCTCTGTTTGACCAGTCTTTTACCTTACCAAACAAACTTGTCATGTTCCAATGCAAACAACCCTTTAATTTGACATTTAGCACATATCCAAACCAAAAGCTGTATTCAGCCAGCTCTACTGCCATCCGATGAATTGCTGGGAATAAACTTCTGAATTTTATTCACCATTTGTACGTGACCCGATTGTACTTCCGAAGAATTTTTTTTCGTAAAATCGTAAAATGGTGTTGCTCCCGAGCGTGCGATGATATTTTAATAATTAAATTTAATAGAAAATGTTATTTTAAAGCGCAATTACTAAAAAAAAACGTCTTTGATCGTATATTATTGAAATTTTAGTGACAAAATGATGAAATTCGTGTGAAAAGTGCTGTTTTAATTTATTTATTGTTGGCCAACCTATATGTAGTCACTCCGGTGCTTTCGAGTTGAGATTCAGATTGGAGAGTTGAATTTGCATACAACAATGGCGTCTTCGTTTTCATCGCCATCAAAACAAGAAGAACAAATTGCAACATCGAAAACCAGTGTGAATGTGAATAATTTGCAAAAGAAAACGACGAAAGAATCTCTCGCCGCCGAAGTGCAAAACGCTGAAAAATTAGTTTCGATAAAAATAAACGGGAGCGCCGATCCCACAAAAGTTTGTCCGGCAATCGGGCCTGAGGATAAACCAAACATTTCTGGAGCCAAAATGGCTGCTGAGGTGAATCACGTAGGTGGCAAAGAAAAACTGTCAAAGGAGCGCGCCGCCGAGAACCGCGAACAAGAAATTAGATTAGAAGAAGTAGTGGGTGCACATCAGGACAGAGCTGAGCTCTTCCCAGCGCCCGCTAAAACACAAAAGTATTCAATGGAATTAGATAAATGCGCAATTACTTCCTTGCACCAAAAGAAGGTGCAAGTTGAAAATGGAATCAGTGTTAATAAAGGTAACTGCAAGATAATCTTATTAATGCCTGTGGTTGACATAAGGCATTCTAATTTCTTTTAATTCTAGACGATCATCCGAGGAGTCATAAGAAGAAAAAGAAGGACAAGGATAGGTATCGTGATCGCGACCGAACTAGGGAAAAAGATACAGAACGCGATCGTCACAAGGAAGGTGATAAGGATCGTAGCACTAAGGACAAGGGTCACAACCACTGTAGCAAAGACAGGAGTCGCAGCAAGCATCATGAGGGGAAGAAGTCCTCCCGTGACAAAGAAAAAAACCGACATAACGATCGCAGTAGCAGTGCAAAGCTTAAATCTGCCTCAAGGGACCAGGAAAAGGTAACTTGTTTAACTTTAATAAAAGCTAATGGCATAAGTTAATTTTCAATAAGAAATTTAGGTATATTTCTTTACTGGCATTCAAATAAAACATTTTTTTGGTAAAGGCATTCGTGTTGAGCATATAAATCACTGAAAATTCTAAAGCAGCTTTCTTTTCAATTCTGATTAATTCGAAAGATTTCATTGCATCGTGTGACTGAAACTGCAGCTTCCGCCACAAATTGAAATTGATTGTCAATAATCTAGTCAAAATGAACAACACAATGATGGGTAAAATAAAGACCTTAAAATGAAAACAAAGTGTAGGACTAAAAGCACCGTCGAAAATGTTGAGTTAATGTGATAAACTATCGTTTATCAACTCAATATTTAGGAACTGTATTTTTTCTATGGGTCTTACCAAAGTACTTGTAATACTAGTGAATTTCTGTAAAAAAAACAACTTGTCGACTGGGGCCCAACTATGTAACTCGATTCTATCATAAAAACGTTCGAATTCGCAAAATCTCAACTCGCTAATTCTATCGCGCTATTGCAGATTCTGTGGCAAAAAGTCGGAAGCACTAATATTTGATCCTATATTTGTACTTAATACCATTTATTTTGAGCATTGAAAACTACTTTCGAATAGATTCGAAAGTAGAATGAAGTTGCATAGTATGGCCCCTGGCCTTCTATGAAATAGACAAAAACTACAACATGGGAACTGATAATTTGCTTCTGCCAGTCGTAGTATTTGCAATTTTTTCTTTCAACTAGCAAATAATGTGGATCGTAAACGAATGTATATTTTTGTGATTTTGTGATTTTGCAATAGTAGTAGTAAATAAGAAGTACCTACAATTTTTCTAAAAATATAAAATATTGAAAGAAATACAAATAGTTTTCCCCAAGATTAAAGTGGGGTATTTATGCTGGGGCCTAATCAAGTAAAACAAAAACACTCAAACGATATCGTTTCGAAGATAGCTGTCTCTATTTTTCTCTACAGATACATATGATAGAGATAGCAATGCTGCAAAGGATTTCGCCGGATCGTTTTTATTTTACGTGATAGGCTCCTGGTTTCAATTCTTTAAGTTTTCAATATACTACTTTATTTCGAGGCTTTCTCATTCAAAGGTATGTTGTTTATATGACTATTGCAATAAGCTTCAATATAATTGAATATATAGTCATATCTTCTCGCTTGGCGTATTGCCAAAAGTTGTTTTAAATGGTGAACTTTATTTTTATTCGTTACATTGTTTAGTATACAAAGCTAGCCTTAAAAGAGTCATCGCTGCTATAATAAAACCTGAAAAGTGTAAAAACCCCACAGAAATTTAAACAGGAAAAGTATTTTTATGACAAATTTCACAAAAACAAACTTCACTGTAAGGAAAAATAACTCGAAATAAGTGGCAGCTATTGGGCGTGTGCCCTCCGTCACCGTCTTTGACAATTTTTTTCTTATAGTGAAATGAAACTTTTCATCAAACCAATGTTGATTTTTTGTATGCATTGGCGGTATAAAAGCGTGCGAAAAAATTGAATTTCATGTGTTCATGGCCGGCCCGCGTGGAATTTGAAACTTGAAATTCAAAAACTGAAATCACTAAATTTTGCGCGGCTTGTCTGTTGCCATCTTTGTCTTTGTATAATTTAACAGAATGTCATTAGTTTTTGAGGAAGCTTCTATGTCTCTTAAAAACCACCACCCAAAAATATAACTTTTCAACGAGATAAATCTACCTACAAGCTTCCATTTGTCCTCTCCGTTACTTTGGAATGGCCACTCTGTTCATTATTTGAAAATCTACATTAAAGTTGCGCAAAACTTGTTATAAGGTGTAAGGGCAGCATTTACACCTTTCGGTCATATAACATTTTCCCGAATTTTTGTTACCAGTTGAGCCCTGGAGTTTCCTCGGGCTCGCCCAAAGAGTTTTTTGAAAATCCTGAACTCATTTTGATGGCCAAATTCTGTTTTTATTTTTTTTTTTAACCTGGGGTTGCTCTGAACTGGCTTTGGCGAGTTGAGATAACAAATAAGCTGCCAAATTGACATGATTTGTAAACCATATGTTTTGTTGTGGATTCACGTGCAGCCTGTTATTGTTTATTTTTGAAATAGACATTCAGAGAAATCACAAATTTAATTCTATGATAATAAACAAAAATAGAAAATGGAAACATTAGGAGTTTTGTTTTCAATTGGCAACTCTTGGAGTTCTCAAGAAAATCAACGAACGAAATTATTATTTGTTTTCGTTGAAAACTAATACATTTTGTAGTAGATAAGGAAAGGCTCCAAATGTTTTACGACAAAGCTGTTTAAAAAAAAAACTCAACAAAACAAATTCCAAATTAAGGTATCACTGAAGTTAAATTAAAAACTAAATTTAAATAAGATTCAATTTTATGCAAAACTAATGAAAAAATAATGCAACATTAAGGAAACTAAATTCTTCAAGTCAACTTGTATTGCCTAAATAAGAAGTACCCTTTGCATTTTATTAATAAATCATCCAATTTAGCAGGAAAGAAGGCGAAGTTCAGAGAGCAGTCGAAGTAACCATTCTTCGAAATCCTCAAGCTCATTATCAAATAAGAAACACAATACACCCGAGAGGCGACGCAGCTCAATTCAACTCTCTCAAATTTTGGATAAGCCAGACAAATCGATTAAAACCCCCGCGAACATTGAATGTTCAAAACTGGGAGACAAATCTCTTCAAACTACGACCAGTTCTTCGATAAAGCAACAAAATGCCATTGAATCACAAACAGACATTGGCTTTGCAGCAGCAATCAAGCAAGAACCGACGCAATCTTGCAAAGTTGAAGATGAACACAGTTCTAAGATTGTTTCGCTTCCTCCACCAAAAGCAGCTGTCATGTGCAGTGAAATTAAACCGGGAACGGTCGATGGCAAACTGAAATTAAGTTGCGAAAATAAACCAGAGCCAATGGAAATTGACTTAAAGGTGGAAACGACTCCATTGAAATATGAATCGGACATAAAGTTGGAAGTAGCCTCTGTTAAAAGAGAGCCAGAGTTAAAGTTGGAAATAGTTTCCTTAAAGACCGATATCGAAGAACCGCTAACTCCGCATACTCCTTCTCCTATTGAAACGAAAGAGAAGATCTCATTTGATATTGTTACTTCGTCGTTAATAGACAATTCCTTATCAGTAAAAGAAGAATCAAAAGCCAAACCAACAACGCCCGTTCATGTCTTGTCGGATGAGAAGATGCATAGCGCGCATGTCGGCGAAGCCCCGGGACCAATGTCAGAAATTGTTAAAAGCCCACAGGTCGATCTTGTGATTATACCGAAAACACCGACGAAATTGTCAAATTTAGCTGACGAAGACTCTCTAATTCCAAAAACAACTTCCTCATCTGTGATTGAAAATAATGAACATTT
Organism: Leucozona laternaria; assembly: GCA_932273885.2. Classification (NCBI taxonomy): domain Eukaryota; kingdom Metazoa; phylum Arthropoda; class Insecta; order Diptera; family Syrphidae; genus Leucozona; species Leucozona laternaria. The sequence continues at coordinate 114,032,453 of OW026368.1, read as the reverse complement.
AACATTTTCGCCTTCTTCAGAAAGTTTAGAGACAAACGGGCCGCCCGATTTAGGAAGCATACAACCAACGCTTATGGCTTCTGCAGTAAAGCTAACCGTATCGGAAAACAAAAAGGAAGCGGAAACACCTTCTGTGGTATTGTTGAACCCAGCGACGCCAAGTTCAGCAGAAGTTACACCCAAGACCAAAAAACCAGACAAAACACTCACAGAAGTGACGAGAGTTTTGAACTTCAACGCCACCAATGTAGAAAGTTGCGAAAGCAAGCACCCTTTGAAAACTGAGCTAAGCACTCCCATAAGCCCAGAAATAGTTATTTGTACACCCAAAAAACAACCCATAGCTACCACTAAGGCTGTCCTCCAGTCGGTACCAGTGCCTGTCAATCACAACAACAATCATATGATGAAAATGCCAGAGAGCAGTAAATCTCTTCAGCAGCAGCCAGCTAAAGTTTTCCCCATATGTACGCCTGCTGAGACCGATACACCAAAGGTTAACAATGAGACTAAAACAAATCATTCCTTATCAAGCTCTTCACAGGGCAGCAATTCGTATTCTCGGAAAAATAGTGCAGCCAGCAATAGCAGCAGCAGCAGTAGTCATTATAAATCAGGAAAACATTCTTCGTCATCAACGAGCAGCAGAGAGTGCTCAAAGTGCTATAAGCGTTCTAAGATACGACGAACGAGTGTGGGAACTCAGTGCATGCAAAGCGCTCCGTTGGCCACCAATATCGGCCGAGTTCCGTTGAATTATAATGCGGTGAATTGTACTCGAAAGGGATTAGAGGACCTTAAGTATGGTCGATTTTTCCGTATAGAATTGCACCCCAATGGAGGAGCAGCAGTTGTACATATGTATCAGAGTGATATAGATTCACTGTCAGCTGAAGAAATGGATGAATTGGTGGAAGAGTTTTTTAGGGTTTGTTTTGCAGAAGACGACGATGGTTATGCTCATCATGTGATGGGAATAGTTCATGATTCAGCGGCTTATTTGCCAGACTTGCTCGAACACATGGCTGATAATTATTCAACACTGACAGTAAAAGCTGGGGTACTGGGTCGTAATTCAGACATTGAAACGTGTACAATGAGTCAGTACAATGAACAGGTAATATTTTTTGGTTATGTACCCCTTCTGTGGCTTATTAATTTTTGTTTTGAATTAATTTTAGGTAACGAAGAACTATTCCCAGGGAACATTTCGTTATGGTCCATTACATCAAATCAGTTTAGTCGGTAAAGTTCATGAAGAGGTAGGAGGATATTTTCCTGATCTTCTTGGACGTATTGAAGAGAATCCATTTTTAAAAAGGGTGAGACAATTTTTGGGATATTTTATGTTTGGAATTTAGTTTTCTAATGGAATCAAATTTTATAGACGATGCCTTGGGGTGAAAACTCGATATTACAGTCCGATCCGAGATTATCAAATGACGGACCCATTTTGTGGATACGGGCAGGAGAACAATTAGTACCAACAGCTGAACTTAATAGCAAGACACCATTGAAGAGACAGAGGTATGTATTTACATACTGTAAATGTATACTTACTAGTGTATTTGAGAAATTCCCATTTCGATTAAAATGCTTGGAGGCAAAGAAGGTATTTTCTGGTTTCCTGGACTGGAATGGCAGGATAAGAACGTTCCCACTTGATTGTTTGACAGATTTGTTTTTGTTTTGTGGTTTGCCACATTCATAAGCTTGCTGAAACGTCTATCCATGCTTTTTTCATTCCTCTCTAATTATGACTCCATTGACAAAACAAAGTATTGTATGTATTAAAGAAGATTGCCGACGCTTTTTAAAGGAGATGTGCTGGACCATTCATCCTTGAGATAGATACTAGATAACCTCACCTAATCCTAGATGAGAATCATGATTCATCTGAGCCTGGTGTCTTAAATCTTTTTTCTCATAATGTATCTGTCATCTGCTTTTTTGTAATTCAGGAACTTCTCCATTTTAAGAAATTAGAAGAAAGTTTTGTCCGTCCTTCAATTACCTTTCACCATTTGTGGAGTATTTTGTTCAACATTAGCAAGGAGCTGCCCTTTAGATTTGTTAAAGAATTTCGTTATCATTCACGCCTGTACCTGAAAAAAAATCCATTGAAACTGCAAGGACCCTAAGTAAGATAGCAAAAATATATTAAGCATGCATTGCAGAAGAAGCTATTGCGCTGGTGCCATTGGCGGTTTCACAAAACCGAAGAGGTAACTTTTAGTTAACTCCATTTCTGCAGATATGCACTGATGAATGTTTGAGAGGTTCAGAAGTCTCTAGTTTTATCTACTAGCCAAAGCCGAGCCTAGTATCTCATAGATCTATTCAAAAATAGAATCATAAACCTCGTTTGTACTAAATATATTCCGATTTTTATTTTAAACAAAGTTGTGTTTTAAGTTTTGTGTCATTTAATACCCCTGCAGCAAGTGCAGTTTTGTAGTTATTTCTGAAAACAAGAAGACAAAAAGACCTCAAGAAAGAAAAATTAAAATTTAAGCATCAAGAAAAACAAGCAATCAAAAACAATTGTATGTTTTGCTACTTTTGGACTGCTCAAAACAGACCTTTAGATATCCAGTGGTAAAGATTTTGAGTTATCTATTCAATGTACTGCTTTTATTTGTTTCTTTTAGAACGAGAATAAACGAATTGAGGAACCTCCAATATTTGCCCAGACTATCAGAAGCAAGAGAAACTATGATAGAGGACCGAACTAAGGCCCATGCTGATCATGTTGGCCATGGTCATGAGCGAATAACCACTGCCGCAGTTGGTAAGTTTTTTTTTTTTTTTTAACTTTTCCAATATTTTAGGTAAAATTACATTCAATATAATTTCTTTGAAAAGGCATTTTAAAAGCAGTTCATTGTGGTCAACCATATACACAAAATCGCGTAACAAAAGATGTTGTCGCATTTGCCGCTCAAGATTTTAACTACTTAGTTGAAATGTTGCAATTGGATTTGCATGAACCACCCATATCCCAGTGTGTGCAGTGGATTGAAGACGCAAAACTCAACCAGCTTCGAAGGGAAGGCATTCGATATTCCCGAATACAGCTTTGTGATAACGATATATATTTTCTACCCCGGAATATAATTCATCAATTCCGTACAGTGACAGCTGTTACCAGTATAGGTTTGTCAATCAGCCTGCATATTATCGGTCTTATCGCAGGCCACGTCGTAATAGATTCGATTTGGAAAAAAAGACAGCTCTCGTCGTATGAAAAATATTGCATCGTAATCGGGGGCTATCGGCATCACTTTTCACAAACTTGGAATTTGTATGACAATATTTTTGTTACGACGGCAGCTATGATGCTTTTTTTGGAGATTCTTATTACGAAACCATCACGACGGGGCCTGTGATAGGACTGTATATATTTTTTTTTTTGGAAAGAAATCAATTTAATTTGTTTATTTCAGCTTGGCATCTGCGATTACGACAATATTACCCTGGCCAAGAGGTAATCAACGAGAAGAACAACCCCATTCTGGCTGAACCACCTCACTATAAGGAGAAACAAACCATCCTCCCGCATCCAATTTCACTACTAGAAGATAAAAAATCGACGCCATGCAAGCGTACCTACGATGGGAAGGTTAAAAAGTCGGACAAAAAACTCACAGACTTCGATAAGAGGCGGTCTAGCGAAAGTGGAGCCGAAGAAAGCAACATAAAAGAATGTGGCAATGAGTCCCCTGGGATTTCGTCAAAGAAAAAGATTTCCAAAGAAGAGGCTAAGATTGATATGAGGAAACTAGTTCTCGATCCGCATAAAGTCCACAAAAATTCTAAATCTTCTGTTGCGACATCTACAATTAAACACAAGAGTTCGGCGGCAGCACCTGCTGCTAGTTCCTCGGGATCCCTGCCCACCGAGCAGAGACCTAAAAAATCGAGTAGTAGTAGCAACAGAAGTCCTTTAAGCGATAGTAAGAATAGAGTAAGGACCAACAGCAAGAGCAAAGGCAAATCCTCATCTGGAAATTCTAAAAGCAGCACCAGCAGTATACACCGCCAGCGAGATAACGATCGCGATCGAAAGGAGTCTGCAGCAGTGACTATAGTTGCCAAAGTGCAAATGCCGGACAAATCTCAGCAGCAAAGCGCCATTAAGAAATCATCAGCAACGATAGTTCCCAATTTTCATGTCAAAGCTGTCAACGTCGATACAAAAAGAACTCCCCCGAAAATACCAGAACCGCCACCACTTCCAACACCGTCGGCATTTGCGGATAAAAATGCCTACCTCAATAGCTTAAATCAAAAACAACCCGAAATTAAAATCCAAGTACAAATTATTTCTGATGAAAAGATCCATCATCCGTTCCCGATGGTGAGTGTCGTGGGCAGCAACGAAAGCACCAACAACACGCGTGAAGTAATAAGAGCAACTAGTGGTGATGTCCATTCGGGTGATTTATATGTCGGTGTCCAACCCCCATTCATTGTAAGCCATGAGGAAGAAGTGGTCGTCTCGGAAGAAGTAATCATAGACACAATAGCTCACCCACCGTTGCCTCCACTACCACCACCGAAGGCATCGCTACCTCCGTTGCCTCCTGCACTAGCCCCACTTACACCTCCACCACCGCCTCCTCCCTCGACGCCAGGAAATAGTGCCTCGTTGGGAAATCTAGTTGTTGCAGATAACCGGACAAAAATCTCCTCTAGCCGAACCAAGTCGCAATTATTGTCCTCGCCAGCAGCAAATGTGTCAATTAGCAAGAGCAGTAGCGGTGGGGCTAAGCCAGACCTTCTTAGCTCGATCATGGCAAGTATGGACAGTACAACGACGAGTTCGCGGAACAACATCACATCATCGTCATCCTTCTAGTTTGGAATTGTGAATTTCCTTTCGACCTCCAAGCACCTCCTCCCCTACATTGGAAATATATACATAATTATTTTAATTTATTTCTTCACCACTCCTTCCTGTTATGCTCCCTTTCCTAAAACTAAAAAAAAAAAATAAAAAAAACTTAGCCATGTGTACAGTCGTGTGGCACCTATCGAGAAAAATCACTATCAATTAATCAAAATCATAAGTTATTAAATATAAAAAAAGAAATATGTAAATAAAAGTTACAAATACACATATACACACATATATATATTTATATGTAGCTACTTAATATTGTTAAGCGAAAAAAAATATTATAAAGATAAAATAAAGAAAAAAACTTATTCGTCCACAATGCGTATGAAGTGTATTATTATGAGATGTTCATAGTTATGGTCTCTTCATCTTCTTACGGAGATGGAGGATTTTGTAAAAGTGAGGGACGTCTTTAGATACATTTTCATATGAAAATAAATATAGTTCGTTTGTTTATTCTTGTCTCGACTAAACCTACAGGCCCCTGCGTTTTGTCGCATCCTATTCAAAAGGCGCACTCCAAGAAAAACGGTAATTTTTATTTTTTTATTTTTGGCCTATGGAGTTAACCGTCGGGGCGGAATTTTCTCCGCAACGTATCCTTCGTCGGAAATTCAATTTCGGTTCGAAGTAGCTTTCATCGGAAGAAATTTTACAGAAATGCGACGACGTATTGCGATGGATATAAATTTCAGGCAGAGATGTGCAAATTAACCCATATATCGAAAATGCGATATATTTTCAATAATTTTTTAAAAAATAAACACCATAAGCGTTTTAAACCATGAAAAATTGGTGCGAGAGTGTTATTTATTGTTTATAAAAAGTATTTTTTTCAATTATAATGCGCTAGCGTTCTTAAGAAATGTAATTAGATACCCTGATTTTAAAATTAAAACTATCAATAAAGTCCCCTCCCTGTTTCCAAACATGATTTTTGTTTCCATTTGAAGTGTCAAAAAAAGAATAAATTGGAAAAAAAAAACTTTAATCACAATGGAAATTGATCAATGCACAAAACAAAAAATCACGAATATATTTTTGTTTTCATTCACCAACATCCTTTTGTCTTGGTCCCAATGAATTGATTGGCCACAATCTCTGGCGTCCTTTCGGTGTAATTTTGTGCAATATACATTTTAATTAACTATTTCTTTAGAAAGATAACACTTTCCGCAACAAGAACTTGTCGGAGGACTTTGGAGAAAATTTTGTTTGTAGCTGTCAAAAATAAAGCCATTATGCTGCATTTACACGACTGACAAATTGGCATTTTTCTGTCACTATACTGCCAAAAGAATGAATTTTTCCATTGTTCTGTCATTTTTTTGATAGTTAAATGCCAGAATACTGCCAATTTGTCAGTCGTGTAAATCCAGCATTAGAAGTACTTCATCGCAAACAAATGGCATGCGTTGAATTTCATCGGACAGAATTTTCGATCAGCTGATCGGAGAACTACCTCGAAGCAAAATGTCTCGTTTCGTAGGAAATCGGAGAGAATTCCACTCCGACGGTTACCTCGATAGGGCCGATTATTTTTCTTTATTCTTGCCAAGTGAGGAGGGTATAGGGGGGTACGCCATTGGTTGAGTACTTTAAAACATTGAGAAACAATCAGCCTAGGGCGGAAGAATACCTCGAAGCGAAATTCCTCCGATTCGTATGACATCGATATAGTAGCACAAGACAACTCCGCAACTTGATGCGAATCCTTTTGGATTTTATAATTATTATACCACTGGTGTCTCACATTAACCGACCAGGAAGACCACCTGCGTCATATTAGGAAATTAGCTTGCAATTTTCGAAAGAAACATCACACAATATAATTGTAATGAATGGAACACCAACTCGGAAGTGTTTTCTTCTTTTTTTTTATAGTGTGAAGTAGATTGATCCAAGAACAGGAATTAACAAACAACCAATTTAGTTTTATTACTTACGTACATACAATACATTAACAGTACAAAAATATCTGTTCAACAAATTCAACTGACTTATTTTAAAGCTATAATAGGATACACAAGATTAAACCAGGGTCCCCAATAGGATTTTTGGAAATGTAAAAAGGAGAGCAAATAATTAACGAAAAATCTACAGCTTGGATCGTAGAACATCAATGCGACCTTGGGCGTTACGTTGCAGATCCATTAGTTTCATGGCCAAGCCCATATTTCCTTGGATTTTGACTTTGCCTTGGAAAAATGCCTTTTGTGGGGGTAATTTTCCAGATATGAGATCTGTCACATCCTCATCGGCCACAATGAAAGTAATATTGGGTTTGTCTTAAAAGTAGAGAAGAGCACATTAAGCGTGTTTGTTACAAAGAAAAATCATGACTCACCTTTTCCGTTGTAGGTTATTTTGCCTTTGCCTTCCTTAGCGTTTATTATCCAGTAACCAGTTTTTCCATTGGGTCCATTTGTTACCTTAAAGCCGTATATCGCACGAACTTTTTCAATAAGATTGTCAGTGTCTTCCAACATAGCTTGTTCTAGAATCTTTAACAGCGGAGCAACTTTGAACCCTTCGGGAGTTTCTGCTATTTCACTAGCACTGGTTAAATTGTATGAAACGTTTTTAGATGCATTGGGGAACCCCAGGCGATACAGGCCCAATACTACTGCGCCTCCCAGTCCAAGATTGTGTTGTAGACCAATTTTAGCGTTTGGTACTTGTCTTTTTTCAGCTTGGCCTCTCAGTTGCCAAACAATCTCCGAACACTGAGCCAAACCAGTAGCACCCAATGGGTGGCCCTTTGAAATCAATCCACCGCTGGGATTTATAACATATTTCCCACCATATGTATTGTCGCCATTATCGATCATTTCACCTGCCTTTCCTGGCGCACATAAGCCAAGAGCTTCGTAGGTTATCAACTCATTCGCAGAAAAACAGTCATGCAATTCAACAACGTCAACGTCCTGTGGTTTGTATGGGGATTTGGCAAATAAACGTTCCGCTGCAAGTCGCGTCATTTCATAACCGGCAATTTTCATCAGACTCTTATCCTTAAAACTTGACTCAGGATCGGTGGCCATTTCCATTCCAACTATTTCAACTGCTTGTGCTTCAAGACCATGACGGCGAACGAAAGCTTCTGATGCGATGATAGCAGCAGCCGATCCATCGCTGGTTGGGCAGCACTGTAGCTTAGTAAGAACTCCGTGAATCTTTGGCGATTTCAAAATCTGATCCAAAGTATATTCATCGCGAAATTGTGAGTAACTATAAATTTGTGATTTTGTTTCAAAAACTTAGAAATGCATACATACATACATAAGAGTAATATTCGACTTACGGATTATTTACAGAATGTTTGTGGTTTTTCCAGGCTATCTTTGCAAAATGTTCAGGTTTGGTTCCATATAATTTCATATGCTCCAAGCCGGCATTTCCAAAGATTTGTGCTGCCATTGGTGAAGCTTCAATATCAACTAGTTCACTCATTAATTCGACATGCTTTTCCATTGGATTGGCTCGGTCAAAAAACTATGATTAATTATTTAATACTATTTTTTCTTTTTATGAATTCTTAAAAAAAAATTAAACCTTCGATGAAAGCGATCCTTTTTCCATTTTTTCGAAACCTAATGCCAGTACACAATCAACACTGCCAGCTTCAACAATTTGTTTTGCCAAGAATAAAGCGCTCGATCCAGTCGAGCAATTGTTGTTTACATTATAAACAGGGATACCAGTCATGCCGACTTCGTAAACCGCCCGCTGTCCTGAAGTTGAGTCGCCATAAACATACCCAACACATGCTTGCTGCACCTCATTGTAGCTTATTTTGGCATCTTTCAAAGCTTTTGTGACGGCTTCCTTTGCCATGTCAGGATAGCAAACGTCGGCTCGCTTACCTGGCTTCTCAAACTATTAATAAGAAATGATAATTTTTTTTTATTGTTTAATTTAACTTTAGCTTTTTGTATTTTTGTCTTATACGAAACTTAAATTTATATGTTCAACTTAAACGCTTATGTTCTACTTTTTCATCAGCGCAAACTGCCACATAAGCTCTGTTGAACTTAAGTATTTAAGTTTCGTTTCAGCCAATGGGCCTTAAAGCACTCGAAGTGTCTTATCAATGCTGATGATGTTAATATACATATAAGTTTGACTGAACGCTTTTATTATAATTGATCTGCACGAAATTATTTAATTTTGAATAACGAAAAACAAAAAGGTTTTTTTTTTACTGTACTGCCTCTTGCGAGGAAATGGCAAAGGCAATTTCTACAAGAGAAGGTATTTTTAATAATAAAAAAGTGAAATTGAACTTGGCAGAAAATTGCAGGTACCGTCTTTTCTATTGTAGGTATTAAACAAAATAATAAAATGCACGACAAACTTGCTCTGGTGTGTAATGATCATTTTTTCCAACTCAATTTCCCTTGATTTGTGATAACTGGGTTATTAGAAAATACTACCTACCTGTATTTAAAATATACCAATACACGAATCCTCATATTATAAGAAAACGACGTGTATCCGTGTAATACTGTAATAGATCTCTTTACACAGGTTCATACAGTACAAATCTTTGATCTTCGATTTCTTATAAAATACGAGTAGGTACAGGCTCATACGTGAATAAATTTACTAACCATAATTTGAATTTGAACTAAGGGGCATAGTTCAAATTATCAACAAAATTATATCTAGGCATGATTATTATTTTTATAATTTTCCTTTCAGGTCTCATCATGCAGTTAACAATAAAATAACTGCACTTTGTACCCACCCACTTTTTTTTTGTCTACGTCCCACTTCCCAGCCCATAAACATTTTTTTTTTATTTTAAGAAAGTTTAAAGAACCTGTAGCAACTTTCAATTGGTGTTAACTAGCTAGGTACCCTATCTATCTTGCGTATTATAATCTTTTCTTACATATCTACCAACCACGAAGTTGCTTTGTTTAAGTTAGCAGATATACTTATGGAGTAAATAAGATTAAAATAAATAAGTCTTATCTTTAAATCCATTATGGCTCTTTTCTTTGTAGTTACTTTGCTACAAATGTATCTTTAATAATACTCCCCATATATTTAGGTTTATTTAATTGTTAACTGTAATCAAAAATATATTCATCAAAACAACAAAAAGTATAAATTACCTTCGTCATACCAACTCCAATAACGTACACTCTAGTCTTGGCCATTTTGTTTTTAATGGTATTTGAGTGATTAAAAGCGAGTACTTAGTGATAGTAGGTATATATTATTTAAATAATTACAAATTTCAATAAAACAAGCAAAAGTAACTCAAACTTCACTACTTGCTACTTGGAATTTTAAAAACAACTTGGAAATTATGGACGTCCAACACAAATCAAAGGTAATTCGCGATTGACTATTCTGTATTCTCTATTGACAATTTGGCATGACATTCTACAAAGAAAAACAAAGTTGACATCACAGATTAGTCACATGAAGATGAGAATCCCCGGCAGCCATTTTAATTTGCCTACAAGCTTGAACTGGCAGTTATCAGATAAAAAATGAGAATGTGTGCATAAAAACCTCACACATAGACAGTAGGGATCTTCACACACCTGGTTAAATTGTTTTTGCAATTCACATCTATTCATCGACGCGGGAAGAAATTACAAATACAACAATGTAAACAAATGGGTTTTGGAGGGTGAAACGTACGAAACATTCTCATCTTCATATGGCTAATCTGTGGTTGACGTTTCATTTTTTTTGTCAGCGTTCAATGAAGTTTTAATGCATAGAATTTCTCGAGTAACTGGCTGAACACAATAGAGGCGCGTCATGGCGCGCGTCGTTACTTGTGAAATACAATCTGGTTAAAAGTGAAATATAGGTTTACAGCCGAATTTATAAATGTATCATAGCGAGTGCATAGAACTATTCACTCCTTATAATTCAACTAAACGCAAAAATGTTATTCATAAAACTTATGCAACGTTGAAAAGAGGCATTAGAAGCTAAACGCGTTTGGAGGTTGAATAGTGCATACATAAGGATGTTTAAGGATCGAAATGTCACTTTGACTCATACACACGAGAATTAAATACAATGTTATAAGGGTGGCGCTTATTTTGGGAATTTTTTTAATTCTTTTTTGTCCCCTTTTGAAAGTGATCAATCTATATTATGAAGGTACTTTGTACAAACAAAAATGTTGTTAAATTTGTTTTAAATCGGCTAAGGTCGAGAAGTTACAACTTTTCATTAAAAATACACGTAGTTTTCCGTCTTTTACTTAAAATGTCGGTGAAAGTGTAAAAGTTGATGGAAATACTTTATTTATAATATACATGTGCTTAGATGTAGCCAAAATTGAGGTTTATTGAATATTTTCAGTGGGACACACAGAATAAAGAAACAAAAACCTTGCCAAAATAATTGCCACCCTAATATATGTTCCTATATTCCTCTCAATTTGATCGCACTGTCAGTGAATGAAACAATTACTTCAATAAAAACCATGCATTTTTGTTCTAAAATATTAAACTATATTTTCTAACACGGCACAAAAGAAACTGTAATAAGAATAGGTACATTATGCAATATTAAATGAAATTTAAACTAATCCAATCGGTGCAGCAGAATTCTTTTACTGACTTTTCACTTTCAGAGCTTAGTTTTGTTAATCAATTGTGGCAGTAAAACGTTATAGATTTTGCCTTCTTGGTAATTTATTTGACACAAGCGCAATATAACTATAATGTGTAGGGAAATATTTTATGAATTAGGATTTATGCAACGTTGAATAGTGGCTTCATAAATGCTTATGCACTATATAACTATTCAGCCGTTTAGAGGTGTTTAGCGAATTCTAATAAATTAGGCTGTTAGTGAATTACTCGACTTCCGCCCATACTAATTCAGATTAAAAATTAAATTCACATTTAAACAAATTTAAATAAAAATATTGAATCCAATTCCATATTATTCACTCCTTAAACTACGTTTTCATTAGAGCCGAAATGAGGTAATTTCGCAAATTACGGAAAAAGTGTTTTCATATCAAATTTGCTAATTTCGCTTGACAGTTCATTTGATTTTGAATTTGATTTGGCCGTTATTCACTTGTTTTTGTTGTTTTCTCTTTCTGTTTCTTTTTTTCATACATTGAGCTTTGACATATCAGTATAAAAGCTTTTAAAATGGATTCCAATTGGGTGTGTTCATAAGGTGGTTACCTAATTTCCAACCTAATTTCGTGCAAATTTGTTTGAAATTACCTCATTTCGAAATGTGAATTTGTATGGAAAATGAGCTAATTTGGAATCGAATTTGGAAATTTTCAAAGAAATTACCTCATTTGCTCTAATGAAAACGTAATAATTAAAGCATTTTTAAGTCATCCTTATGAGAAATTGAAAATTTTGTCTAACACCGTCTAGAACAGTTAATCCCACAAGAGTTTTAGTTTTTATCTTTATTCTTTCCTGATGGGAAATAGCTCTTATGATGTTAAAATTTGCACGATCAAAAAAACATAACTATTATTTTCTCTGCATCTCAATAAATAAATAAAGGGTCCGCCATCTAACATTTTTTTTTTCAACTAGTGCTTATTTCGTGAATGGTAACACTTAGCTCATGTCTGATTTGACAGATAATTAGTTTTATCCTTCCGCTGAACGAATATGGTTGTGTATACGCTTCACAAAGTGGGCCTGCGATCGACTTAGAGAAGATGCCAATTTTGCCAAAAAAAATCATCTTTTCAGATGAAGCGCATTTTGATCTTGGCGGGTAGAAAACAAGCAAAATTGTCGCATTTGGGCAGAGAAAACCCGCACACATACATTGAAAAGCCGATACACCCAAAACGAGTCACTGTTTGGTGCGGATTTTGGTCCAGAGGCATAATTGGGCCATTTTTCTTCGAAAATGAGCAAGGAGTGGCCGTTACAGTCAATGGCCATGTTGAACGAATTTTTGTTCACAAAAATTGAAGAGGAGGATATTGGCAACATTTGGTTTCAACAGGACGGCGCTACGTGCCACACAGCCGAAGCTACACTCGATGTTTTGCGCCATTTTCAAAAAAAAAAAAGTTATTTGGCGGACCCTTTACTTCAAAAACAGTTATAATACTATTTATTTACATTATGTGGTAACTGACAACACTTCCAAAAGAAAGAATAACCAATACCAAATGTACAAACACAAATGAGAAATATATACACATACTAAATAGAGATAAACTTCCGGTTAGGCGTTCGGCCACTTGAAAATAAAGTTTGTGTCCAAAATAAAAAATAAAAATGATCAACTGTAGCTAAAAATGACCAAAATAATTTAAGTCCGAAATAATTATTTGTAAACATAGAACAATGAATTCATTAAATTTATTCAACATATTCTTCATAAAAAGTGAAAAAATAATGACCAAATTTGGTCACAAATGACCAAAGTGGCAATCGTGGGTAGAAGAGAAATACTGAAAATAAAATTCATTGGATGTAAACCTGTGAACAAGCAGGGCCGGTCCCAGCCAAACTGGCGCCCTGTGCAAGATTTGTAGAAAGCGCCCCTTTTTATATTTGCATACCTACACTGATACACATGCATAAGACTTTTCCTCATTACCCAGGCGGTAGACTTTGAATGCCTAGATCTAGTGGGATTTTTAATTTTACGATATTTTGAGTTCAATTCTCCTTGAATGAAACAATGAAAGTGAAGTTAGTTAGTGAGCAAGGAATAACTTAGCACAGTTGTGATGGATGTTATTTTGGGATAATTTGAACAAGTTTTGTGGTTAAAATGCCAATGGCAGTATATATTTGTTTGCGCAATATCAGATTACATTTTCTTGCTCCTGCTAATGCGCCCCCAGAATTTTGCGCCCTGTTATTGCTTAAAGAAGTTTTATTTAACAATCGCATTTATAACTGCTTACAATTAAATACAAAAATAAATTACAATTAATATATATGTACATTAAAAGCTACTTAATTTTATGAACAAAACGAATATAAATTAAATATTATTTCTGAACTACAATTTACATAATTTTGACTTTATCTAAACGCTTTCTTAATATCCTAACCACACTTAATATTGATTGAAAACCTAAAACTAGTATAAATATTAAAACAGCTAAAAATGTGTAGACATCGAGGGAATAATAAGAAAAACGTGACATCCGACTAGATATAGATTTAGTCAGAGGAGCTCCTTTTGTTTCTATCACATGCTCAACCCACCAAATAGCAGTTTCCATTGCACCCAAAGGACGTTTTCTAAATGAATGTGCAATATTTTTAGCACTGTTCATGAATCTGAAAATAAACCATAATCCATTTTTTGTTTTTAAATATTCACAAAGGTTCTCTCAAAACACTCACTTTTTATCAAGAACTGTAGATATAGCATTGAAAACTGTTGCTTCTGTTATATCCTCAAAATGTAATACTATCCCCATGCCACGTTCAACTAGCGTAGCAGCATTATGATATTGATCTGCAAACATTGGAGTTACGACCACTGGAACTCCACAATAAGCTGCTTCTATGCTGCCCAATAAACCGCCATGTGTCATGAAAGCTTTGACATTTGGATGACGTAGAATATCTTTTTGGGGTAACCACTTGCTAATGAAGACATTCTTGGGTTGATTGGGCAAAGTATCGTTTTCCCATTTCCAAATGACTCTTTGTTTTAAACGCTTGAAAGCTCTTAGAATTGAGTGTAGTTTTTCTATGTCAAGAGATTCTGCTCTTACCATGGATCCCCAACTAAAGACAACCACACCATGTTCAGCATTATCGATGAAATTTTGAATGTCCTTAAAAAAATTTAAAAATACTTATACAAAATAGACGATCAAATAATACATAGTATAGGTAAACCGTCTTTTTGAATGCACCTTCAGAACATTCCTATACTGAATTATCAATTCATATTTTTTGCCTTACCTCGTTTAACGGTTCAGCCTGACTTTGAATGTGAATTCCACCGAGTTCAATAACAGCTGGTGACAGTGGCTTGGCACCACTCAATGAATAGTGTTGGTTCACAAAAAAAACAGAAGTTTCCATGGCCAGCTCTTTGGTTTCAGGCATATGCTGTCCAAACCTTTGACGAACTAGTTCAGTTGCTAGCTTATGGCTATATTGACTTAAAAAATAAATATTTGGTAAAAAGTTTAATCTTTAAACATTGTCATACATTAGCATAAGTAAATGGACTGCTAGTTATATAATCAATAATCATAACAAATTATAAACTAGCCCATAAAACGCCGATCCTTTTGAATTACAATTAATATTTACTTGTATAAAAAATTGAATCCATGATAGATGAACCAGTTTCCAACACGATTTAAAAAGTCTATATTCTCCGATTGGTCGAGAAACAAAGCAGGGATGTATGATGGAATAATTGGATTCCCAATTCGCTCGTAATGCCATGGCATCAGAGGGCAGCTGCTAAGTGCCACAACAGGTACTTTTAGAACATGTGCAACTGCCATTAAGCAATCCGTGTTGAACTGTTCCATGATGATGACATCGTATTTAGTATCCCCGTTTAGGACCTGTTCCAATGCATCCGATTCAAATGTATTTCTGCAGGCTTCCTCACCCCATTTGTGAAGAGAGAAAAATATCCTCAAAGGAGTGTAAAAACGACGTGTTTTCAGAGCCTGAGATATAAAGATTAAAAATTTTGGCATGAATATTAGATATAATGATAAAAAATATCAAATTTTTAAATCATTGATTTTTTATTCTAACAGTTTTCTTTTAATACCTTTAAGTCTACCACGTTTATAAATAAATCGACAGCTGGTAACACCAAATCCGTGTAGTTTTCCGTTGCATTGCTGTCCGGAAAATGACTGATGACTGTAACATTGTGACCAGCCTTTGCTAAACCTCGCATTATCGGATGGAAAAAATGAAAATGACTGATTCCAGGATGAGGGAAGAGACCGAGTATATTGTAGCTTGTAACAAAAGATGTGCAAGCACAAAATGTGATCAGTAATATTAGCGAGTTCATCTGAAAGAAAAATAAAAATTTTTAAATGCTAATGTTGTATGTACTCGTATTAGGGACTCAAGCAGATAAAAAAAATCCCTTACACTATACAATGCTTATGCAATATCCAACTTCAAAAGCTTGACCTATAAAATCAAGTAAATGCATTTAATGTTTTAGAAAAAAAATGTACGTCTAAAAAAAGTTAACTTGATGTTTGTCTATAGTATTTTGAACTCTTGCAATTTGATAAGATATTTTTTTTTTTATAAATCTGTTTTAAATTCATTTATTGGTCTGCGTTTAAAGCGCTGATAAACCTCTTTTGTGTTTATATAAACCGAATTCTTAAATACGTAATTTAAAATTCTTATCATTCACTGTGTGAATAATTTTGTTTTGCTAATTTTAGTCTAACTGAACTGTTTAATTAAGTGTATGCAGATAGCAATACAAAATTATAAAATCTGAAGATTGGAATTTCACCTTCTACAACATATTTTTAAAGACCCCTGAAATTCACGTATTTGATTTTTACAAATTCCACCGAAATCCGCTCTTTATAATCGCGTTTAAAGAATAGTTCGTTCACAGTAACGTTGTCCCTTGTAGGACTCTACCAAGAATTTAATATTTGGGACGGTCTATTTGGGACGATTTTAAGGACCTAAATACTAGATTTAATAAAATCAAAACAAAGTTGATACGACCACCTTAAATATAGTTAAAGTCCGTTTTTGGTCTTGATACACCCAGCATTAAAAATACCTAAATAAAATCATGTGCCTAATGCCCAGATTTTTACCAAAAAAAATTCAATTTTGTAGGAAAAAAATTGTTCACTAATCTGAAATTTCTTGAAATCTGTTGTTGTATTTGTTTAGAACTAGTACACCTATTTAAGTCGGCCACGACAAGAAAAACCTAAATTTTTAAGAATTGGAAACGAGATTAACATTTTTACATGCGATATACATTTGTATGTAGGTATATGTAGGTATGTAATACAAAGTAGGGTGGAGCGAATTTTTTTGGGAAATTCAAAAATATAGGTTTCTTCCGCAACAGTTGCATATATGGTTCTGGAATGGATTTTAAGAGTTTTTATTTTTTTTTTATTTTCACGCTTGGGGTCATTTTTGGTTTTTTTTTTGTTGTATGTTCGTCCTAAAACTGAAAAATGTATGAACAAAAATCATAAAACTGCCCTTGGTCACTTTTTTCTTCAGACACCGAATCTGTGGTCTTCAGGTCAATCGAGAAAAAACCGCTGGGGATCAGAAAATTCGTAAAAAAATTCGAACTAGAATTTTTGGTCAAATTTGACGTTATAAGATGATTAAGGGAATACCAAAAAGTGAGTCTCGCAATTCTGTCATCCTAGACGACCGGAGCGATTTTCTTTAAACTTGTCATTTTGGGTTTTTTTAACATTAAAATATTGAGTTTTTTGAAAAAATACCGATGATTTTGATTAAAAGTTTTCATAAGAAACGAACTGAAATATGAATTTAAAAAAAAGGTGCGGGGAAAAAAAAATTGTCTGAGTGCCGGGACTCAAACATTTGTTTTTACTTACTGTCGCGGCTAGCCCTCTAGCTCCAGTGGAAACCCGAACATTTGCACTGTCCAGAATTTTAGTACGGTGGATCAACAAACAGAGAACACCAATCGATTTAGGAGGTGGGTCTACTAGAACACTTTTAGTTTCACAGGTGTCAAAATGTGGCAAATTTTCGGTACGGCGGATCGAGAAACGGAGTATCTACCCCAGTCGATTTAGGAGGTGGATATTACCTACTGTCAAGCTACTTTTATTTTGACAGGAGTCAAAATGTAAATGTATAATCAGAATTCCGAGTATACGCCCTACCTAACGTCGCACAGAGGAAAGTCCACGTTTTTATTTCACTCTACCGCGCGCCGGCATAGATGTTTACACATCAAAAAAGAAAATGCGTGTGGACAAAGAT
The DNA here is from genome assembly GCA_932273885.2 of Leucozona laternaria. Taxonomy (NCBI): domain Eukaryota; kingdom Metazoa; phylum Arthropoda; class Insecta; order Diptera; family Syrphidae; genus Leucozona; species Leucozona laternaria. The sequence continues at coordinate 114,014,600 of OW026368.1, read as the reverse complement.
TTTTTGTAGGTGTGCATGAGACATTGAAACTTCTTTCTGCAATGACCCCAGAAAGACCGATGGAGCTCGATCAGTGTATTTGCTTGAAGGCAAAGCGTAAAATTACTCTTCTCCTTTTGTATGTTCTTCTCTGTATAGGTAAATGCCTGAAAGAACTAGTTTTTGGGAGAGTTTTCTTCGAATAATCTACAATGCTTTTGGTTTTTTTGAATTTATTATTCAAGTTATGGTTATTCAATTTTGTTTATCTTAAATTCTATTCCATTTCACGTACCTACAAATAGTTAGTTGGAAATGGGTTTGAACATGAAAAACCTTTTAATGTCGAGTAAAGTTATTATATGGATGAATGAAAGAATCCCATAAGAAACAGGTAAGAAGAAGTATAAATACAAACAAAATGGGACAATCGAGCCAGCAAACGTTCAAAATGCATTCATAATAAAGGACATGACAGAGTTGCACGTAATCGCTCTCTACTTACTATGAAGTAACAGCTGAGGAAATAAATTTTAATACAAATTATAGAGGGTAAACATATAATTTTGTAAACGCTAAAAATATCGATTCTATTCTCAAATCATATTAAGAAGAAAACTATCAAATCAGACATTGTAATATGTAACAGGTTTGTTTATAAAAGTACTGTTTATGCGACTCCGCAAAGCCAGGGCCCTCCGCCAGTCGGTGGGCAAAGTACAAGCGCACCCAAAGTTTTCTTTTAAGTCGCGCGGAACGGTTTGAGGCACACCTACTTTTAAAAGCAAAAAACTGTTATAACTGTTATATATTGGCATTTCTTTAGTAATTCCAAAATATGTTCTTATATTTACGATGGACGAGACAAGCGAAATGCCAATTTATAACAGTTATAACAGTTTTTCGTCATTAAGAGTAGGCCTGATGAGAAGGCCCACCAGTGGGTGGAGGGACCTGACCATGCGGGGCTAAACATATAAACATGTGTAGGCACACATAAAATTACAATCGAATCAAACTTTTTTTGATCCTCTAAAATTGAACACAGGTTTTTTTTAAAGTTGTTGAAATACCATTTTTTAGAGATTCAATTACTTGCCCTTAACCGCTCTCTCCTAAGGACGTACCCAATGGCAGATTATTGTCTTGCCATATAATCATCAGCTAATGCAATTGACATACAACGATATAGCATCTCAAAGTGACGACAATACCTAAGGGTTTAAAAATAAGACTTAGGGTATAACTTAAATTGTCGGAACGACACATAATTGGTCGTAGGAAACCAACCGAATGCAAGGAAAACATACATAATAGATGAGCCGATAATTAAGGTTTGCTACTTCTCGTCCAGTTTTCATACACTCGTACGTTCCTAAAGCCTAGTACGCTGCTGATACGAAGGGAAATTTTTCGGTGGTGTTCGACAACCGAAAATCTTGCGGAAACCACAACAAAAAAATGACAATTGATAGTGTCCCACCAATAACAAAAAAAAAAACACGAAGGCAAAAAAATCACAGAAAGCCATGCTGCAATGAAAGATGCAACAAAAACAAACACAAAAAAACCTCAAATGTCACTTTTCTGCACACATTTAATGGACCGGGCAATTAATTGAGTGCGAAAAAAGAGCGGAGACCTATCCAAATAATCAATTTCGCTCATCGAACAGCGTACTGCAAAACGAAAAGGAGGACGAAATTTTTCGTTTATGATTTCGTTGTATCATTTTTGTATGGGAATTTTCGTTTCGCATCAGCAGCGTACTAGACTTAAGAGCGAAAACTCGAACAAAAATAAATATTTTGTTATTTACATTGATTATTAACATTAAATTTTAACTTTCCATCTTGTAAATCACTGAATACCTTAACAATTATTATTTTCTATTTTTTTTTTATTTAAAAACCTTTTTTTAACTCACTGGAAATAAAAGTGTTTCACAGTTTTATGAAATTCCTTTTGACTCGTGATTTTCTTTTGCACACAACAATTTGAATAATTTTCCGAAAAAAAAATCACTAACCATATAAAGATATTATTTAAAACGCCCTTCAACACGATTTATAATTAAGGGGGACGAAATTATTTTATCTGACACGTACTCCTTACAGTCCTTCAAACAGGTCTTATCACAATCCCCTCCTTTAAACAACTGATTCCAGCATCAAATTTTCTTTATTAAGATGCGGGTAGAAAAGAAAACGACCATCATGGTGGTAAATTGAAGAACTTGTGTCGGCATCAATGAGTATGATGCGACACTTATGTACGTTCTTATTTTCAGTACAAGTAAAATCTGACAACAATTTTTTGATAAACTATTACCATTCGCAATTTGTTTACTACAAACATGCATAGGTATACATACATATGGTATCTTCTAAAGCTGGTCAGATAAGAATTTTGTTAACTTGCTAAATAACGGATTTTTATTCCGCTAAGCAAGCAATTAAATAGAAGTTCATTTCTCATCATTAGGTACACTTTCTACTTGCGATTAAACAGGGTGTTTCCAAGTTAGACGTCAATACTTTGAAAAATTATTCTTGGGAATGTTCTAAGGAAAAAAATAGTTTGGCGGGGCAGGTTCTATTTCTGCTCGGTAATGGGGGATGTGTATCTTTTTAATCATTACCCAAATGGTTTAAAATTTTCTTATTCTTTGCTGAAAAATAAAAAAAAAATTGAAAACTCCTTTTGTTTTTACAAAACGCCATTTTTGTATAAACACTGGTTTAAGATTTTTTTTTCTTCCTTAAAGCCTAGTACGCAGATCGCGCTAAATTTTCGTTTTCATACAAAAATCTCTCCAAAGTGTTGCCAAGCAAAAATTTAGCCTAGCATTTTAGCCGAGTGGTACGCAGCTCCAGCTAAAAAAAATAAATTTTTGCTTCTCATACTGTACATCACTATCTTTCAAAATTTAGCGCACACAATAATTGTTCGGCACATTAATTCTCGAGCTTAATTTTTACTTGCGATATAGGTACTATATGGGAAGTTATGGATTCGTACAAAAAATCGAACTCGAGATTTTGATCAAACTTTACATTACGATGATAGAGAAGTCAAAAAAAGTGGGTCTCGCAAAAACGTCCGTCTGTCTGTCTGTCTGTCTGTCTGTCTGTCTGTTCGACTACAGCCTAAACGGATAGGTGGATTTTCTTTAAACTCAGTACTTAGCGTTTTTTGGTCATTCCCCCGACCCGTTTTTTTCTTTTTTTTTTAAGACCAAAAATAACGGTACCTGTCATACAATATTTTTTGGCCAAAAAAGAAAATCTTTTTTTTTCTCAAAATCGGCTCCACAAATTTTTTTTTTAAAACTCAAAAAAATTTAAATAGTTATAAGCTGCGTTAAATGAAAAAAAAGGTTCTGAAAAATGGTTATTAATGGTACCTCCTAAAGAACCATTTTTTTGAATTTCGATTTTCTCTAAAACTATTCAATTAATTTTGACAATTTTTTTTGTGAAGAAGGATTGTTGTATTTTAAATAGTATGGTGTACCAAAATTTTCAAAAAAATTATTTTTCGATTTTTGAAAAAAGTTTGAAATTTTTTTTTTGAAAACTCAATATTTCAAAAATGACTAAGTCGATTTTTATGAAACTTGGGAAAAAAAAGTTTTTTAATATTGTCTAGCATATTATTAGCGAAAATTGTGCTTATATCCAAAAACAATGGTACCTCCCATACAAATGTGCAAAAACAGATGAGGAAAATCTTTTTTTTTCTCAAAAACTCTTTTTCTTTTGTGTATTGATATTAGTACGAACTACTTTTTTAAAATATTAAATTTAACATTTTAGTTTTATTAACAGTACCTCTCATAGAATGGTTGTTTTGATTTTCGACTATCTCACTATCGGGTCCACCGATTAAAATAAAATTTTGTATATAGAAGCTTGTAATCAGTTAAAATAATATTGTAACTATATCAAAATTTTAAAATAATATATTTTTGGATTTTTAAAAAAGAATTCAATATTATTTTTTGAAAATTCGATATTTCAAAAACGGGTGAATGATTTTTTTTTTAATTCAATTCTTAACTCCACATTAATAAATACTTAAAATTTGCGTACCAATTCTTTACTTGCGATATAGGTACTATATGGGAAGTTATGGATTCGTACAAAAAATCGAACTCGAGATTTTGATCAAACTTTACATTACGATGATAGAGAAGTCAAAAAAAATTTGGTCTCGCAAAAACGTCCGTCTGTCTGTCTGTCGGTTCGACTACAGCCTAAGCGGATGGGTCGATTTTCTTTAAACTTGATACCTAGCGTTTTTTGGACATTCCCCCCACCCGTTTTTTTCTCTTTTTTTTAGGACCAAAATTAACAGTAGCTGTCATACAAAATTTCTTGGCCAAAAAGGAAAAACTTATTTTTCTCAAATCCAGCGCTACCGAATTTGTTTTTAAGAACTCAATAAATTTAAATAGTTATAAGTTGCCGTTTAATAAAAAAACATGGTTCCGAAAAATGGTTATTAATGGTACCTCCCAAAGAACCATTTTTTGATTTTCGCTTTTGTCGAAAACGGTTAAACTGATTCTGATCAATTTTTTTATGAAGAAGTACTGACACATTCTTAATAATATTGTGTACCAAAACTTTCAAAAAAAATATTTTTTAGATTTTTAAAAAGTTTTAATATTTTTTTTTGAAAACTCAATATTTGAAAAACGACTTGGTAGATTTTTATCAAACCTGGTAAATAGCAGTTTTTTAACTTTATCTAGAAGATTTTTGACAAAAATTATTCTAATACCCAAAAATAACGGTGCCTCCCATACAAATGTTAAAAAACCGTTAAGAAAAATATTTTGTTTCTCAAAAACGACTCCTACGATTTTCATAAAAGTTTTTTTGTGTGTTAAAATTAGTACGATCTACCATTTAAAATTTTTAAAGTTTATATTTTACGCTTATTAACAGTACCTCTCATAGAACAGTTTCTTTGATTTTCGACTATCTCAACATCTGATCAACCGAATAAAAATAGATTTTTTATACAGAAGCTTGTAACAAATATAAATAAAAGTGCGTATCAAAATTTTCTAAAAAATGATTTTTGGAATTTTATGTAAAAAAAATCAAAATTATTTTTTGAAAATTCGATATTTCGAAAACTGGTAGCAGATTTTTTTGTTAAGTTCAATTTTAAACGCAACATTAATAAATGCTTAAAATTGGCGTACCAATTATTTTTCTCAAAAATGTTAACGAAATTTTATATATAAAAAATTACGCGATCTGCGTACTAGGCTTTAAAGTCTTAAACAGAGATTATCCACATGAATATGAAAATCCTCAGCAGCCATTTCAATTCGGCTTTAATCTTGAAATGTCAGTTTTCAGATAGAAATGAGAATGTGTGTATAAAAACCTCACACATAGACAGTAGGGATCTTCACACATCTGGTTAAATTGTTGTTGGAATTCAAATCTATTCATCGACACGGGATGAAATTAAAAAAACAACAATGTAAACAAATGGGTCTTGGAGGGTGAAACGTACCAAACATTCTCATCTTCATATTGAGTATTTTTGTTCTAAAGCATTCAACATCCAAATGAGTTATACCAAAGATGATAAATAACAATTACAAATTTCGCACGTAGAACAAGAATGTGTACCAAAAAATTTCCAGATCCACCTAAATGTATCTACACACAAAAAAATGCTAAGCAACATTTTGTATAAATGTTTTTTCACCCTGTCATTATTGCCATTTCTTGCACATTTGTTTTGTTGCTGTGAATATATAAGTACCTCTACCTACTATGTGGGTTTTTTGTTTTGTTTATAAATATTTCTTTGTTGAAGATCGATGAAGGGAGAGAAGAACTACCTGTGTTTTGTTATTTTTAGAGATGAAGATTGTTTGAAGTAAAATGCCTTGGTCCTGCGTCCTTGTTGTTGGCAAATGCGTTAAGAAAAATGGGTATTGAAATATGTTTTTAAAAAATTTTCAAGCATATTTTATATAAGCACAGTCTCTAAAAACATCAAACGGCATTACAATTTTTCACTTAGCTTAACGTTGATTTGCATTATTTAAAATCCTTATAAGCGTCAGGACTATTATAATTGAATTTTGCTTAGGTAAAATTTAAGAAGAATTCCACAGCATTGTAAATGTTGTATTGCAATTTATGGGAATAATGCCATCAATCGCACTTTTTTGTCAAAACATTTTTAATGCATACATTGAAGAAAATCTAAATTATTCTACATTTAAAATAAAGATTCATATAAACGAGCAATGTTAGAATGACGAATAATTTAAGTATAGCATTGATAAAATCAAAATTGATTGTTTTAAATTTAAATTTGCACACTATATTAAGTTCAAGGATGAAGCGATTAGGGCACGAGTTCGCATTTTGAACTATGTGAAGATTGTGCGTATATTCATTCGTGCCAATTTGCAAGAAAACTGAGATTAAAAAATAGGTTTAGAATTTCAAGAAATTGTGAAATAGTTTTACTTTTAGTGAACTAAAATAAGCATCATAATTTGGAACTAAAATAATCATCATAATTTGGAAACTTCCTTACTACCTATATTCTTACATGTTCGAGGTGAAACCTTTTTAAATGCCACTTACGCAACCTAGCAGACATGGAAGTTATTGTCTTTTATAGATGCATTGCATATGGTATCTTTGTTTATTTAAATGGAGACATTTAATCAGTTGCGTAGTCAGAAAATTTCACCCTGGGTAAAAAATAATCCGCCGCCCTAATTTATACGAATTTTCAGTTACTAATCAATTTTTAAACAGTCTGTTAAACATCAGAAAGTGCTTATTATTCAGGTAAATCAAAAATTTGCCATTAGCAAAATAATTGCAAATAATTCGTCGTCGGTTAATGAAAAATCCCTAAGGTCATTTTTTAAGTGGTGAGATAAAACTGAGTGCTAGGTAACTCTGGACACTAATTCACCTACAGTTAATCCAAGAAGCAGTTGTTAAGTGGAGAATACATGCGAAAGGAGGAGGAGGAAAATATCAAAACAATCTGCTCAGTAAATCCAAAGTTAGCTTAACAAATTTTGTGAGTTAAATCGGGTTTAACTTTAATCTCGCACTGTAAAATTCTGCAAGTCATATGTTGCTTTATTTCAAAATGAAAATAAAAATTTGTCAGTTCTTGTGAGTTAAAATGTCAATGGGGTTTTCACACAAAATAAAAATCTAGATTTCGAAAAAAAAGTCCAAAACAGGATTTCCCATTCCATTTCAGGGGCCGAATTACCGCATCAGTTATCGAGTAGTACGTGACTGAATTATGTGAGTTTGGCATTACCGCTCACGTTATGGAATCATCATCCCCATAGATTTTACTGTTTACTCATTAATTCAATCAATGATGGGACTCACTCGATCGATCAGCCACTGATGCGGTAATTTGGAACAGTAGGTATAATTGTGAAACAAACTGACATCATTTTCACAGATTTTGCCAAGGCGCTCGAAAGAGTCAATTTTACTTCAGAAATTATCTTTCCTAGGGATTCATTCTAATTTGCTCACATGGTTTGACGGATGGGGTAAAAATTATTAAAATTGATATTAAACTTTTCCGACACTTTTCTTGTGTCATGTGGAGTTCGACAAGATAGCCAAATAGGACCATTGTAATTCCTTTTATTTATTAATTAACTCAATTGAGTACAGCGGCAGGTTGCGGTATATGTACATATTTATGCAGGTACCTACACATTACGTAGGTATAAGAGCAAGTTGTGCATTAGTTATAAATATCGAACTCGAGATTTCAATTAAACGTATGCATTTACGAAAATAGAGAACACGAAAAAAGTAGGTCCCGCAATTTCGCCCGTCTGTCAATCATCTGTCTGTACGCCTGTCTGTCTGCAGCCTTGACCACTGAAGCGAACATCACGGTACTTGCCATCAGGGCTACCTTCTTGGCTCTAAAGAGCCAATTTGGATCTTTTTTTCAGGTGTGGCTCTTTGGCTCCACTTTTCTAAAATCATAAAAAATTGGCTCTTTTTGAGATTTTCGTGGCTCTTTTTACTCTTTTCAGAATAATCTATCTACTTAAAACTAAAAACTCTTTGTAAAAAATTGTTTGAAATTTTTCCTCTAAGTGAAATTCTTTGATATATGAACGCGTTTATTTTCATAAAAAAATCAATTTCTTACCTTTTAGCTTTTCGAGAGTGACATATTTCGGATTTAATATTCAAATGGTTCAGCTGTTGTCTGTTGTATTTATTTTTTTAAAACTATTTTTATTGGTAAGTTTCTGTTGTTTTTTTATTTCAATTTTGAAATAGATATTTTCTGAACTTTTAAAAAAAGTTTGAATATTTTTTTTGAAAACTCGATATTTAAAAAATGACTTGGTAGATTTTTATTAAACTTGGCAAACCGAATTTTTTAACATTATCTAGAAAATTTTAGGCAAAAATTGTTCTTATTATCAAAAATATCGGTACCTCCCATACAAATGCTTTAAGAACCGTTTAGGAAAATTTTTTGTTGCCCAAAAAAGACTCCTACGATTTTGATAATTATTTTTGTTTCAAAATTATTAAGGTCTAGCATTTTAAATAGAACTATTATTAACAGTAACCTATGTATCATAGGACGGTTTTTTTTTTTTATTTCGACTTTCTCATTATCTGATTATAAACTTTCCAAAAAAATTATTTTTGGATTTTAAAATATACTTCAAAATTATATTTTTGAAAATTCGATTATTCGGAAACGGGTGGAAGATTTTAAAGTTAAATTAAATTTTTAACTCCACATTTATAAATACTTAAAACTCGCCTACAATTTTTAGCGAAATTATTCTTAAAACTGCTCCTATACGATTTTAAAAATGTTTTGTCATAAATTAAGATATATTTTATATAAAATCAGATTATTTCTAATTTTGTTGATTTAAAACAATTTTCCAGTTAAAATAATATAATTTCCTTGCATGCATACTCCATATGTGCAACACGGGACTATGTTATATTGTTAATTTGTATATAGGTACTCACATAATACTGCCTGCAACATTACTAAGTTTTGGCAAATAGACAAAATATAGGCTCCCAAAACTAATTTATTTGAGACTTTTGAACCACAGTGTGATCGCACGTAAGAGCAAGTTCGTTTGACCCAGTCGTGCATATTTTTATTTTATGACTTATTCAGCTGTGGCTCTTTTTTTCTTAAAATGCTCTTTTTATTGGCTCTTTCTCAAAATCTGGAAAGGCAGCCCTGCTTGCCATACAAGCGTTGTGAAAAAGATATAATTTATCCCGGATAGGGCTCTAAAGATTTTGATTAAAATTTTTGTGTGCACGATTGTGGGAATGGTTTAAATTTTAGCACAAAACAAATTGTAACAAAAACTGTTATTAACGGTATACCTGCCATTCCTACCGTTTTTTTTTTTTATTTTTGACTTTCTGGCAAACTTGACCAATTTCTTGACCGATTCCGATTTTTTGATTTAAATTTTATTTTTGAAAAATCAAAGTTTTTTTTAAAATTAAGGTCTTAATGTTGTTATTAATTACATATGTACTTAAAAAAAAATAAACCATTTTTTTTAAATAGTAACGAAATGTTATACACTCAGCCTTATTGTGAGTTTCACCCTAAAAATATTTCACCTTAAAATTTTTTGTTCGCCCGGAATTTTAAAAGCTATTGTGAGTTTCGCCCGAACGATATTTTGTTCGCCTCCAAAAAAAAGTTAAAATGGCATTACATTCTGCCCGAAATGAATGTTCACAACAAGGGGAATGTTTCGATCATGAAATTTCGGGTGAAACTCACAAAAGGCTAAAAGTAACATAATTAGGCTGATTATATTACATCGTACATATAAAAAAAATTTAAAAAAAAACCGCTAGCATGATTTTTAAAAAATTTTTCCATTTAACATTTTGAGGAGTTATTTTAAGAATTTAATTAACTCGACTTTATTTGTACATATATACATATTATGTAGGCAGGGTTCCTTGACTCTTAACAAAAACAACGTAATTGTATTCGTATACCATTGCCTTATACAGTTCTACATATTCAATGCTTAATTGCGTTATAGCCTTGAGCAACAAGAGCAAATTCATGTGATCCAGTCCTTGATGATACTATGCTCAGCTCATCTCACTTTAAATAAGATGATTTCTTGTTGCAAAATAGATTGTGGTAGATGTTGCATTTCCCCGTACACATGTCATTTATAATGGTAAACAAATAATTCTCAAAGTCATTTATGGAAAGTTTTCTTTACTCATTTAGATTTATTTAAATTTATATGATTTTAGCTGGTTAAAGCTTGTATAGATACTGATTCGTAGCCTCGTCCACCTAAAAAAAAATCAGCTACTGCCTCTTGCGCGGAAGTTTCAAATTCTCCAAGAGTATTTCTTGTCTTGAATATAAGTGCCTCTTAGGAACCTGATGCGTTTGGATTTAGCAGAAAATTCAAGGCCCCTCCGCCTCCATTCCTGCAAACAAACAACACGCACACATGGTTGCGAGTTTTAAGTCACTAGACCCTGGCCCTTATTGCAAGTGCCGTTTATTTATCGGTAAACGACTTTTGTCGAAAATCAGACATTGAAAATTTAAGATATCTGAGGTTTTTGTTAAGTTTTTGTTGCATCAGATGCAATCAGCTACAACATCAGGTATAACAAACAACACAAAGCTATGCAGATAGCTTTGGATAAACATTTTAACGCGCCCAACGTTTTGGTTCGATCGACTTTTATCGAATCGAACGTTGAATGACCCTCACCACGATCTGTCGCTCCATCAAATTTATTTTATTTATATATACATACATATATTTGAAGTTTGTTTAGTTAAGATTTAAGAGTATGCGCTATAATGTGCCTTTTGAAACTGTTATTACCTCGCAATGTCTTGATTTTTCAGAAAGATGATATAATTTATTCTCTTGTTAAAAAAAACACAGTTTGACGGCTTTGTTAGACTTTGCCTCTTGTTGATCGGTAAAGTGCGTTTTCAGTCAAAATAATTGTTCAATAAAAACTTTTGGATATTAGAAAAATAGACTATTTCTGCCTCAGGCGTTTATTGGTCCGTTAATAAAAACTAGAAATAGTATATAAATATTGATCGTCTTAGCCAAATTTCACTTGACAGTGTTATATAGTAGGTAGATATTAACCAAAAACAGTATACCTACTAAGAATTCAAAATATTACAATGGAACTGCTTTTACTTTGAAGCCTTATATAAACAAAGTAAATAATCAGCCTTATGAATTAAAATTTTTTGGTTGATAATAGTGTGTGTTTTTTGGATTTACATTTAAAATCATAAAATCCTAACTTCTAACTGGTTTTGACTTTTTCTTGATGCTTTTTCCAAGAGGATAACTTGACCACTATCCAAATCCATGCTAAGATTGATACTAAGATCACGGATCCAAATAAAGTGTAAATGTCTAGTGAATAATAAACAAAACGCGACATATGCCTTGAAACAGATCTGGTCAAAGGCGCCCCACGTGTTTTAATTATGTGTTCCACCCACCAAACAGCTGTTTCCTTTGCACTCCTGGGACGGTTTCTAAATGAGTATGACACCTTCTTGGCATTATCCATGAACCTATATAAAATAGGAAATAGTAGTTAATAATGTTGGTAGTCTAAAATCTAAAAATTTCAAACTTACGACTTTTCAAGAACCAAACGAACCGCTTTCACCACAGTAGCTTCTGTTATATCCTCATAGTTCAAAAGTGTACCCATTCCTCGATGTACCAAGGCAGCTGCATTAAGAAACTGATCACCATACATTGGTGTTGCAACAACAGGCACTCCGCAATACGCCGCTTCTGTACTGCCCATAAGGCCTGCATGTGTCATGAAGACCTTTACGTTCGGATGACACAGTATCTCCCTTTGTTGCAACCACTTCATTACCAGGACATTCGATGGCTGCTGGGCAAGTGTATCGTTCTCCCATTTCCAAATGACTTTCTGCTTCAAACGTTTCAAGGCTTTTACAATTCCATCACGTTTGGCTGCTGGCAAAGTATCTGCTTTTATCATCGAACCCCAGCTTATTAAAACAACGCCATCAGTAGCATTATCTAGATAACGTTGGATATCCTGAGAATGAAACATTAATCTGTGAATTTGAGATGATTGTGATTTGCTTAAAATCTTACAGCATCTAATGGCCTCGCCTTTTGTATGTGAATTCCACCGAGTTCTATGACTGATGGCGACAAAGGCTTAGCACCGCTTAGAGAATAGTGTTGGTTTACGAAAATTAAAGCAGTTTCCTTGGCTAGTTCTTGAGTAGACGGCATATCATGCCCAAACTTTCTACGAATAAGGTCTGTAGCGACTTTGTGAGAGTATTTGCTAAAATCAAAAAAAAAAAGAAATTAAAGAAAATCTCAAAATATAAATATTGTAAATATTTACTTATAAAGAAAGTTGAGTCCATGAAATGTCACCCAGTTACCCAGACGATGTATAAAGTCCATTTTCTCTGATTGGCCCATAAATAAGGCAGGAATATATGACGGTATGATTGGATTTCCGACCCGCTCATAGTGCCATGGCATTAGGGCACAACTACTAAGCCCAATAACAGGTGCTTTAAGAACGTGCGCCACACCCATCAAACAATCCGAGTTGAATTGCTCCATAATGATAACATCATAACGTGTCTTGTGTTTAAGAACTTGAGCTAACGCTGGAGACTTTATGGTATGGTTGCAGGCTTCTTTTCCCCATTCGTGAATTAAGAAGAATTCTAAAAAGTGGTTGTAGAATGGTCGATTCTCGAAGAACTGTTAAAGACAAATAGATATGTATTTATATGAGTTTTAAAATCGTTTATAATTAACTTAAAGCAAACCCTTTTACACTCGAACTTTTGTCGAGCTCAAATGAAATTTCAATAATTCTATACAGGCTTTCTTATTTGAGTAAACTCTCAGTCTTCTACGGACGCTGCCAAGCGTCGTGCATTAGAGGGAGAGCTTGACTTAGGTGGCTAAGGCAAGTAGAAGGGGACCTCATGAAGAGGACCCAACTTGGCGGGGGAAACTTCATATGCTAGGGAAGCTTATTGGTTGAGGACTAAATCCACAACAGGACTGTATAGCGCCACCTTCAGTAAGTAAGTTAAATACACCTAAATAGCATTGCCAGACTTAACTTCTTTTGCTTAAAAAAAAACACTAATTACTACTTGATTAATATCCTAAATACCACTTAGTTTGAATTGATAAGATAACTTATGTATAACACCATAAGATTTCCTACTAAAAATTATACCCATGAAGATACGCTATATAGGTTAAACATATTGGGCTGTCAAGTTCGATAAAACAACGCATTTAAATTTTTAAAATATTTTTATCAATATCAATTATCGTGGCGATTAGAAAATTAAGCAAAATCCTTGGTTAAAAATTAAATCCAAGCGGAATTTCGCTCTTTAGCATATTATCTGCAGCAGTAAAATCTATAAGCATTGCTAGACTACAACTTCTTTGATAAAGAAGGTAGTGCATACAGAAGTACCTACTGTTAGATTTGATTAAAGTTACTAAAAAACAAAATCAATTATCTGCCACTGCCAGGCTTACAATATCAAAACAAATGCGAAGTCATGCGATTAAACTTGTTCAATGTACTTTTTCAGAGTTTGTTATAATTGAAAATCATTTAATCTTTAAATAACAAAGGTTCATGCATCTGAAACGTATATAATAAATAAGATGTAGGTAGAGATAATTCATACTTTACAAAATATTACACAATAATGACTTAAAAAATCAATCCAATTAATTTCGATGCATTCTTATTTAAATCTTATTTTGGCAACACTGGTTTTGACAGCTGACGTGTGTTTAGTACCTTGTGTCACTGTCAAACAGCTTCAGTTTGGTTTGCAATTTAACCATGGATCGTCTTACAAATGAACAACGCTTGCAAATTATTGAATTTTACTATCAACATTCGTGCTCGGTTCGAAATGTTCATCGCGCGCTGCTTCCATTTTATGATCGGCATTCTCGACCTTCTGAGCAGTCTATTCGGAAGATTGTGACCAAATTTCGCACCAAATTTACTTTGTTGGACATTAAACCACCAACACGTTTACGTACTGTGCGTAGTGAAGAAAATATTGCGGCCGTATCAGCTAGTGTGACAGAAGACCGCGAAATGTCGATTCGGCGCCGTTCCCAGCAGTTAGGCCTTTGTTACAGCACTACGTGGAAAATTTTGCGGAAGGATTTGGGCGTAAAGCCTTTTAAGATCAGCTGGTGCAAGAACTAAAGCCAGCCGACCTACCACAACGCCGAATTTTTGGTGAATGGGCTCTTGGAAAGCTGGCCGAGGATCCGCTTTTTTATCGAAAAATTGTGTTCAGCGATGAGGCTCATTTTTGGTTGAATGGGTACGTAAATAAGCAAAATTGCCGCATTTAGAGTGAAGATCAGCCAGAAGCATTGCAACAGCTACCAATGCATCCCGAAAAAGCCACTGTTTGGTGCGGTTTATGGGCCGGCGGCATTATTGGGCCTATTTCTTCAAAGATGATGCGAATCGCAGCGTTACTGTCAATGGTGAACACTACCGAGCGATGATAACAAACTTTTTTTTGCCCGAAATGGAAGTTCTTGACTTGCATGATATGTGGTTTCAACAAGACGGTGCCACATGCCACACAGCACGCGAAACAATGGCGCAATTGCGAGGCGAGTTTGGTGAACAGTTAATTTCACGTTTCGGGCCGGTCAATTGGCCGCCTAGATCGTGTGATTTGACACCATTAGATTATTTTTGTGGGGGTATGACAAGGCTAATGTCTATAGGGACAAGCCCGCTTCGATTGACGCACTGGAAGCCAACATCCATGCATTCATTCGTGAGATACCGGCCGATATGTGCCAAAATTGGACTCAGCGGATGGGCTACCTGAGACGCAGCCGCGGTCAACATTTGCATGAAATTATCTTTAAACATTAAATTGCAAAGTTCAAACTATCGATTCAAATAAATATTTCATTCATTTTTTCGAATTTTTTGTGTTTTTTTTTTTTAAAGTTCTAAACCTCTTAAAAAATCACCCATTATATTTCAATTAGGCAAAAGGCAATGCAAAAATAAATATTCAAATGAATTTGATCCCAGTCATGTGAATGCCAAAACATAACAAATGTGCATGCGCAAAGTAGGTATATTCGGTTTCTTCTTTATTCTTTTTCACCACAAACCAGCAAAAAAGAAATTCATACCTACTCAAGTTACATAGTCTGTTATACCTTCATTTTAATGGTTTGAACAGAATATATAAACCTGTTCGGGCTCAAACAGTTGGGAGTCGAGTTTGATGAACTTTTCAAAGTAGAAGTTCTTATTTCTTTTTCATTGCGCTTTTTATTAAAAAAAAAAAAAAAAACTTGTTGCAAAACCATCAAAACAGCATACATACCTGCAAGTCCACAGAATTCGATAGCATATCTACGCCTGTGAGTACTAAATCTTTATAGTGAGCCGGTGGACTTTTATCAGGAAAATGACTGATCACAGTCACATCATGTCCAGCTTCTGCCAATGCGCGCATAATAGGATGGAAGAAGTGGAAGTGGCTTATACCTGGGTGCGGAAATAAACCGAGTATGTTATAGGCATGGATGTTACTTAAGCAGAGTGTCACAAGTAGTATTATCAGCTTCATTTTCTGAAAGAAAAAAAAAATTAAAAATCATTTACATAATGGTGAAGACAGGTGTTGTAGAAAATGATACTAAAATGTAAATTAAATTTATTTAATTCAACAGAGGTTCTTTAAGGATTGACTTGGAAACCTCGGAATTAAGAAGAGTCACTTTTCAAAATCACGCAATTACAAAATCCTGCTTTTTTAAAATCTTGCATATATATACAAAAAGTCGAAAACTAAATTCTTAAATTAGAAAAAAAAATTATTGCCTATATCTAGGTATGTCAAGCCGGTTGAAAATTTAAAAATTGAATGATAAAAATAAATACTAATTTATATTAGAAAACAGGGCTTATCGAAGCTACAGATAAGAGCTGATGCTACTCATATGCTTCGATTACATCGTTGCTCGCTTGCTGCTCGAATTGTTTATCGCAAGAACAAGATAAACGCACAATCCAGACGTGTGCTTCCGCTCATTTTAATGCTGATAGCTGAATTCATATCCATATAATTGCGACAAACATGAAGAATCAAATTTTTATTAAGGGTTTCTAAAATTTTGGACGGCAGTGTTTGTACTTTACGCATGTATTTCGAGAATGATAAGAGCAAGAAACAATTAAGACAACGCTTTGTATACACTTTTTCAAAATACGCGTGATTTACACAACTTTGTTCGCTACTAGCAATCCCGATGGAAAATGGCTTCATGTTTTTTTTTTGCAATATAAAATATCTGGTAGCTAACTAAGTTACAAATTTTTCACCCTCTCCGTTTGTTGATCTACTACCCCGAATGAATTCAACCTATAACATAAGGCAACAATTGGACAAACACTTGTGATTTCTGCATTTAAGCAGCTTTTTTTTATTTTTTTTTTTAAAAGTGCTCAGCTCAGTAATGTTTTACACGGCAAAAAATAAAAGAAAATTTTGGATTTTTTTTATATCCAAAATATTTATTTTTTGATCGAAATTGGTCAAGTCGTTAACGAGAAAATAAAAAAAAACTTTTCTTTGGCAGATACCGTTAATAATAGTTTTTGGTAAACATTTTTTCACTAAAATGCATACCATACCTACAATAATGCACCCAATTTTTTTTGTAAAAATCTCAACAGCCGTTTCCGAGATATGTTATGTTTTTCATAAGGATGCTAAACAAAAAATTTAAATGTCGCCTCTAGGAATCACTAAAAAACCTCAAGTTCAAAATTTCACGAAAATCCGTTCAGTAGCTTAGTCTGTAGTCAGAGGTACAGACAGATTTATACATACATAACGACTAACGAGCTTCTGCACTTTAACCGTCGAAATGTACATATATGGACAGACAGAATTGCGAGAGCCACATTTTTCGTGTTATGTCAGGTCTTAATATCAGGTTTGATTAAAATCCCGAGGTCGATTTTCTTAGAAATCCAAAACTTTTTGACCTTTTCTTTAAGTTTCTTCTAAAATTTCTCGTACCTTTCACACACGGAAACCAATTCGTGAGAGAATGGGTATGCGTTTAGCAGACACAAGTAGTCAACTGCATTGATTGAAAGCACACTTTACAATAGGAAAATAGTAATTTCTTGAGATGTCATTAATGCTAAATTGGAACTTAACTTAAAACTTCTCTATGTTCCCTTGATAGTGCAGATAATATTAATAATATTTTTTTTATCTGAAAAACACCTCACACAAAATCAATTACGAATTGTAAATTATAATTGTTTAATACTTCTTACTAATGATGTATTTTGTAATTAAATCTTTTTCTATAATTTTGATAAGGAACCCCTCCACCCAAAACATTAAAACAAACGTGGAAAAAAACAAGTCACTGAAAAAGGAAGTTCAGCTTGCTGTTCAGTGACAAAATATAATCAGCTTATATTTTGACACAAATACACTTGACTTTAAATGAAGGGAGATATTTCTTCACTAGCTTTCCAGTCACTTTCCAATAAAAGTTGCCTCAATTGGAAGGCGATTTTTCGACAGCTGGCCTATCAAAGACGAGAAACTTGCCTTGCCTTCAAGTCCCTAGTCCCTACGTCTTCTGAACGTACTAACTGCTGTAATTTCCTTATAAAATCTCTTGGCTGAACGCACACACTATGTTCAAGGTGAAAAGGAATATCAAAAAAATCTCCTCAATCCTTGATTGGTGTGATTTTATTCACCCCACTTACTTCGTGCCCTTCTCTCCTATAAACTAAAAGTTACTCGAAACTCAGTTTCCTTGTGTGAAAGGGAACTAAAATTTTCCTTCTTCCACACACTCTCGATTGTGTTCGCTTTTTTGACTAAATATAATATTTCAACAATTCAAAATTCAATATTTATTTAAAAATATTTGTTGATGATATTTTTGTATTTATAAATTGAAAAAAAAAAAAATATTATATTTGTTAAATTATTTGCAAAAGAAAAACTTCTGCAACGAAATTTTCTTGGCTGCGTCTTATGTGTTGTTATTATTGTTTAGTCACTAATGACGTAAGACAGTGCCTTAGGATATAATTATTCTGTATTCTTTGATTTATGGTATAGCTGTGGCATTTTATGTGTCAGTGTCTTTTGTCATTCAATCCGATAGGTAAGGGCTAGGGGCTGTCGCTTGAACAGGGGTTTCGAATGAAATATATGTACTCTGTGTCAGCGGAATATTCCTATTAAAAGTTTTTGATGGTGACTTTCAGTTGCTGTTGACCCTACAGACGCGCTTGCTAATGTGAAGGACCGAACTGTCAAATTTCGACAATTGGGTTATAACAGTTGCATATCTATACTGATGCAATATTAGAAAACAATAGATTTCATACATATTATCTTCTTTGCAAAAATAATCGCACCTAGTTTCGCTACATATTTTAATTGTTTCTTAATAAATTAGAACAATTAAAATCAATTTGAATTCATGGGTGCTAAGTGCTAAATAAATATAAAATAAAATAGTAACACATTGTCCTTCTTTAACTTATATATACATAGATACCTAAGCCATAAGAATAGATCATTACCTCAATTACTAAATTATTTATAATCTATTTACAAATTCAATTAATCTCGATGCATCATTCAACCAGGTTCATTAACATTGTTTGGCAGCACAAAAAAACAAAACTCAGTGGATAAAAACAAATGAATACAACCTTGAAAATTGCGCCAAACAGTTGCAATTAGATTTGTTGCCGGTTAGTTAATAAGTAGGTATACATTCGCGCTCTGAATATTTATGAAGATTCGAGCCATTGAAGTAAACATCAAAAGAATTATTTGTTGATTAAAATGATAATGAATCATGTCTACTCTTTGCAACAAAGTTGCTTGGCCAATATACAAAAAAATTACGTTATCTCAAATAGCAAGGTTGCCCAATCCTCAGAACAATACGTAGATTGATTAAGAAAATGACACTTAAATGCACTGAACCAATTTAAATATTATGTACTCGTTTATATCTATAGGTATGCACTTAAGTTCACCACTTCTTTCTTATAAGAAAATTAGGCGACTTATCATCACTTCATTCTGACTGATAAAGTTCTTTTATTTGGGAATTACATAAATTCGGATTGTGTAACATTCTTTAGTTTAAACTATATCGATGAACTTTTTATTTTGTAATCAAATTATCACATTGCTCTAGTAATCTAATTTATTGTTCGTCTTTCCTCTGGATAAGGTAGGTACGTACACTCG
Source organism: Leucozona laternaria (assembly GCA_932273885.2). Taxonomy (NCBI): domain Eukaryota; kingdom Metazoa; phylum Arthropoda; class Insecta; order Diptera; family Syrphidae; genus Leucozona; species Leucozona laternaria. The sequence continues at coordinate 113,995,190 of OW026368.1, read as the reverse complement.
TAATTTGTCTTATAAAAATAAATGTCTTTACCGTGTGATGTGGTTTAACTTTGTGCATCCAGGCACTTTCCCCACAAATTAATAACTGAATTTGATGATGGTATCAATCAATAGAAGTGCTTAGCGAAGCAAAAGTCTGAATGAAGAATCTTATAGCAAAAACAAAAACAAAAATTAATAGAAGGAAAAACAACAAAATGAAGCTAGTGAGCAGGCCAACAAAAATTTTATGTTATTTTTACACTTTTTTGAAGAGACTAACGTAGAACATTACATACCCTCTCAAATCTTACATGCGTTTTATTTTCCTGCATGAATTCTCTTAAAAATAGAGAGGTGTTCATTTATAGAAGATGAACAAAAATCAATTTTACGCTTAAAAAATATTTATTTGTTTAAAATTTCAAAGTCTGAAATTTCGATTATCACCATTACTATCTTCAAGTCAAGAGGTCCCCCAGAATACTGTAACTGAAGAGGCAATTGAATTTGCGCCTCTGCGTCTGCGGTTCCATTTATTTTACTCGATTTTCTCTTCTAATTACAAGGTAAAGTAAATCTGTATCTTTCAACGCTTATTTTATTATGAAATTATGTTTTGAAAAATAGCATAGCAAAAAATTTAATGACATAAAAAGTTAGTTTTTTTTATCATTTTCGAGAAGTCCATCAGAGCAGTCTTCTCGGTTTTTATTCGACAGTTAAGTGCATTGCACATGAGACACGACCTGCGAAGTGCGAATTGTAATGGGTCGCAAATTTTGATATTTCATTCACATGATTAGTCTCTGACAACTTATTGCGAACTGTCATAAAACATATAGAAGTAAAATGAGTGTTTGAGGTTAAACCTGAGCGAATTTTCTATTCGCCAGTTTGTGGATTGCGTCCAGGATGTTGTGGATTGCGAATTTTCGGTTGACAGTTCTCAGAAGATAAGTTTTTGGTCGCGTAGAAAACATTAAAATACAAAATTTTCCAGTTTAAACTAATCTTACCCAGTGATTAGTATTTAAATTTGTTCATTGGATTAATAACTTAGTTGCCGAAAAGTAAAACAAAAAAAAAAATAATTGTATTTGCTCTAGAAATTGACTTAAAAGATTTATTCGTATTCGCAGGTCGCCGTTCAAGTGCAAGGCACTTTAGATAATCATAAGCCGTTCAAAAGAAATATTCATTCACATTGGGCGGTTCTTGTTTAGATTTTTGCGAATCTACCCCTAGTTAAAATTTTACCCCTACAAAATCTCGCACTATACGAAATCACGCTTTTTACTAAAATCTTGAAAATTAAAATCCTGTTTTATGTATTTTAATACCTTGTCAAGTAGGTTACACAATGTGGTGCCATGATTTTAAGTCTAAAACAATAAAGCCCTAATAGTCCATTGAAATTTTACATTGACCTTGCATTTAGTACAGGATGATTTATTTTTTGTTTTTAGTGTAGGGTGGGTCGGTGTGAGTATACCGTTTGGTTTTCGGAGTTTAAAGCCCCCCATTTGACCGCCATCTTGGAAAAGGTGCTGTAAAATGCTTCTTCGCGTAATCTTGAGATCCAAAGGTTTCACATAAAAAATGTTAACACCTTTTTTATTCATCCCGAAAAAAACTATCACAGAATCCATCGTAGTCGAAAATCCCATACAAATTGATATTATACGAACGGATTCGATGATAGTTTTTTTTCGGAATTTGGAAAGATTTCGATTACTATGGAATTCGTGATAAGGCTGATTAATGATACATCAGCCTTTTCTTCGAACGAAAAACCTTAAGCTAAGTGTACACGATTGGTAGATCTTACAATATTGTCAGACCGCTTCTTGGGCGGTGCTCTTTCGTGTGTTGTTTTTATTATGTATCTTTTGGATGGCACGCTTCGCGGATTCAAATGATGGGAGATTTTAATTTGCGTTAATTCTGTTGATATTTTGCAATATTTTTCGATGCGAGATTGTTAAAAGCAGGATTTTGTAATTGCAAGATTATGAAAAGCGGGATTAATAATTTGCGAGATTTTTTTTTTGCGATTTTAAAAACAATGCGAATTTCTTTATTCGATATCGTTATCGTAATGGTACCTAGGCACTGGCTCTGTTTCAATGTGACCTTCTTCTTTCGTGTTCTGTAGGCGCTTATTTTAAGTTGCATAGGTATCTTACAAATACAAATACAAACATTAGTGCTTGTCGTTTGCATTAAGTCAGTTAAATCTACGCCACGGAAAAACAAAATGTAACATACACATACATACTTATACAAGAGAGCAAAAGCAATGTCATAATGTAAATTGGCTGCCATTTTGTGAGAAATGAAAAAAAAGGGTCTCTGTTTTCACGAAAAGTTTGTTTGAAAATATAAAATTGATGAAATTTAATTGAAAAAATGATATCGTTTAATTGATCACCTCCTGTTGATGCACATTCGTGCTCATTTTATGGTATTTTGAATTGTTGCAAAACATTTGACTCCAAATTGGTGATTTCTTCCTCAATGTTGGCTTTCAAGACTTTCATGGTTTTGTTGTAGTGAACTCGGGATTTCAAAAAGCGCAGATGGTGCCGAACGATGAGGAAAACGACGAAGAAATTCACGCTGCATAAAACAACGGACCGCAAACGTAATTGTTGTCAACTTATTCTCTTTAAACCTACATGTGAAAGCACAATGACATTTGACGCCATTTGCATAAATTATGGCAATTTTCGATTTGTGGGCTTGTGGATTAAGGATTTTTGATTTTGTATTCGTGGATTTTTTAAAGTGTGGGGATTTTGGTGGCTTAAATTATAGATTCACGTATCCATGTACACTTATACTTTTGAAAAGTAGGTAACGGATGCGAAAATTTATAAATGTACAGTCAAACTTCTTTATAACGAACTACTTTATAACGTAATTCTCTCTATAGCGAATTTCATTTTGTTCCCCTTGCAGTATTTAAAAACAAAATAATTTCTATATAACGAATTTTGTATAAAGCTTCTTTATAAAGAAGCAATTTTGTGTTCCCTTGAAGGTTCGTTATAAAGAAGTTTGACTGTATTTACATTTGGAAATTTTTTTATTTGTAAGTGATCCTAAAAAATTGTCTGGCTCTTTGACTTCTGGGATTTTTGTAATATTTTAAACGAAAATATTATTTAGTTCTGTTTATGCAAAACCATATTTTGTTTTCAAAAATTCAATTTGACTTTTCATATACTTTATATAGGCATCTACATATTATAATAATGTTATTTAATACAATAAATATTTAATTTTAAGTTTTGAATAACTAGCCAATTGAAAAGTACAAACTTTATTCTTAAATTTCTTTAATCAAATAGTCTTATATTTTTTAAATATATTTTTTTTATTCACGCTTCGTCTTTCCACTCTTACATAGAGCAATTAAGAATTTTGCGATTTTTTTATTAATCCAATATATAACAAGTATTAAAGCTAGGAAAAATGCATAAATATCTAAGGAATTATAAGTGATGGCTGACATATTCGATGATTCGTTTGTCACCAAAACATGTCCCTTATTTTGAATAACATGTTCGACCCACCAAATGGCAAGGCTAAGAGGCGTCTGTGGACGATTATTAAACGAGTTGGCAATAGTTTTAGCGTTTTTCTGCATTCTATAAAAAAAAAAAAAACAAAAAAATATGAATATAAATGTTATAAATTAAACAAGAATAAAAACAATTGCTATCAACTTCTTTTCGTAAATACAGCTTTAAAAAAATTTTAAAAATCAGTAAATTAAAGAAATAAACGTTGTCTTGCTTAACTCAAACAAAACAAAAGTTTAACTTTTTGAAAGCTTTCAAGCTGTAGGTATGTAATTTGTAGTTGTATTTATGTAAAGTCATTTTATAAGCAAAGCATATAACATCCTATCTTGTTTTCTCAAACTTACTCTGGACTTAAAGCTTTCTTAATAGCTTTGACAATTGTCTCTTCATTCATGTCTTTGTATCTCAAAACTGTACCAATCTGACGCTTCTTTATCGCTTCTGAGTTAAGAAATTGATCTCCGTACATTGGTGTAACAACCATAGGTACTCCGCAATGACAAGATTCCGATGTACCAAGTAAGCCTCCATGGGTAAGAAATACCTTGACATTCGGATGACAAAGGATCTCTCTCTGTGGCATCCATTGACGCAGATAAACATTTTTCGGACGGTTCAATAGTGTTTCGTTGGACCATTTCATTAGAATAGTTTCATCAAACTGTGACAGAGCTTTTAATAGCGCCTCCCTGCGATCTGGCGAAATCGTTTCAGGACGAATCATCGACCCCCAACTGATGTAGATAACACCTTTGTGTGATGCATCTAATAATGCTTTGAGTTCCTAAAAAAGAAAAATGTAAATGAGAAAGAATTTTTAAAAATATTTTTAACGGTTTTCAGAGCTTGTAAATACTAATAATAAAATAAGAATAATTGTTTAACTGTTATGTTCTTACTACAAGAAAACTTGGACGATTGATTTACAAATCAGAGCTGAGACTAGGACCTAATGCTCTATTAACTCAAGAGTCATGACATACAATAGACATAAATATATTAAAAAGAGGCTCTGGAATATTAGCAGACAAAGTCCACCAACTGAAAGGTTTTGTTAAAGATCCGATGAAAGGCCAACTAGTTTCAATAATTGGTCAGCCACATGGGTTTTTTTAATGAATTTGTAAAGATTATAATGGGTGATTTTTTAAGAGGTTTAGAACTTTTTTTAAAAAAAAACACAAAAAATTCGAAAAAATGAATGAAATATTTATTTGAATCGATAGTTTGAACCTTGCAATTTAATGTTTAAACATAATTTCATGCAAATGTTGACCGCGGCTGCGTCTCAGGTAGCCCATCCGCTGAGTCCAATTTTGGCATACTCTTTCACACATATCGGCCGGTATCTCACGAAAGAATGCATGGATGTTGGCTTCCAGTGCGTCAATCGAAGCGGGCTTGTCCCTATAGACATTAGCCTTGACATACCCCCACAAAAAATAATCTAATGGTGTCAAATCGCACGATCTAGGCGGCCAATTGACCGGCCCGAAACGTGAAATTAACTGTTCACCAAACTCGCCTCGCATTTGCGCCATTGTTTCGCGTGCTGTGTGGCATGTGGCACCGTCTTGTTGAAACCACATATCATGCAAGTCAAGAACTTCCATTTCGGGCAAAAAAAAGTTTGTTATCATCGCTCGGTAGCGTTCACCATTGACAGTGACGCTGCGATTCGCATCATCTTTGAAGAAATAGGCCCAATAATGCCGCCGGCCCATAAACCGCACCAAACAGTGGCTTTTTCGGGATGCATTGGTAGCTGTTGCAATGCTTCTGGCTGATCTTCACTCCAAATGCGGCAATTTTGCTTATTTACGTACCCATTCAACCAAAAATGAGCCTCATCGCTGAACACAAGCAGCGCGCGATGAACATTTCGAACCGAGCACGAATTTTGATAGTAAAATTCAATAATTTGCAAGCGTTGTTCATTTGTAAGACGATCCATGGTTAAATTGCAAACCAAACTGAAGCTGTTTGACAGTGACACAAGGTACTAAACACACGTCAGCTGTCAAAACCAGTGTTGCCAAAACCAAACCAGCTTAAAAATCACCCTATATATATTTCGTTTTTACGTCACCAATTATTCGGACAAGGGTCAAACACCACCTGAGTGGCCCTGCTCTGCAATGTAGGTATGTGTCGTATAGTCAGAATTTTGGTTTGAAGAAAGTCCAATTTTAACTTATTTCATTATACTTTGCCATCAGTGTATTCCAATAAGTTCTATACTTACAGGATCAAGAGGAGAAGGTGCCTGAATGTGTAGTCCACCGATTTCAACTATTCCCGGCGCATAGGGCACTGAACCCGTTAAAGAATAGTGCTGATTAATGAGCATAGCATTAGTGTTTAGCACTAGTTCCTCGACTGGGGGAATAGAGTCTCCTAAGTACTTTCTAATCATCTCATTGGTGGCTTTTTGCGTAACTTGACTAAAAAAAAGTAATTACACATTATTTCCTTATTTGTCTTATAAACGTTTGTATATATACTCACTTGTATAAAAAATTCATAGCATGGAAATGAAAGAAATTATTCAATCGCTGTAAGAACGTCATTTCGTCAGTATGTGGTAGGAAATTAACAGGCATAGAAGATGGAATGAATGGGCTTCCCATTCGCTTATAATGCCACGGCATAATAGCGCAACTGCTCAAGGCCACAACAGGTGCTTGCAGCACATGCGCAATTGCCATCATGCAGTCATTGCTGAATTGTTCAATAAGCACTACGTCATAGTGCTCCTTCTTGGCAAGAAGGTCTTTAATGGCTTTTGAGTTGAAGGCCGCTTCACATCCTTCCAAGCCCCATCCATTGATCATGAAAAATGTAAGCACCTTAAAGTCGATTAGGTCTTGTTCGTTTTCAAAAATCTGAAATGGAAATATTTGAAATCTTATAAAAATATACATCCTGTCTTTGAAATGTACTATATACAAATAATAGCTAAAGCTACAATACAAACACTTCGAATTACACATACATACCTTCAAGTCGATATTATTGGCAATAATTGGCATTCCAGACAGCTCAACATCCGTATAGTTGGCAATTGGATCTTTATTTGGAAAATAGCTTATGACGGTCATATCATGGCCAGCTACAGCCAGTCCTCTGAATAATGGACGAAAAAAGTCAAAGTGACTTTTGCCGGGATGTGGAACAAGCGCAAGTATCTTGGATCCATAGGCCAACGAGATCGTGCAATGGAGCAAGGCCACGATCAATGCTGCAGCTTCGACTTTCATGATGTTTTTGTTTTTTTAATTTTTCTGCAAGATCGTGAGATTGAGATAAATTAGCTTCTAAGAATGCTTTAGGCATTAAAACATAAGAGTTGTCAAGAATAGATCACTTTATGGTTAGATGTAAAACTTGTTATTTGTACAATGAAAGGCCATAAATAGATTATACTTTGGAGTGTGGAGGCATTTCATTTTCGGGTTTGGCCTTTTCGAGTACCTAAACATCAGTTGGAGAACTTAACTACTATGATTTGTTTATGGATGATGTTTTTAAGGTATCTTGGGGCCTTACTGCGCAGCAGCCATTATAGTGGCCCTTATAAATGCCACTTTTCTGATTTTCTAGCACCGCACCTACTATAAAACAAACCGAGGAAAAATCTTAGGGTTTGATCGTCAAAATTTCATCAGAACTCCTGTTTGTTTGCATTCGAAATAACAAGATTTCAAGCTTAATCATTCATTTTGAATAGGGCTATTCTGGGCAAATGACGGAAAAACAGTTAAAATATAACAATTAACTTTTTTTATAAAATGATTGGCATTCATTCGGATTTAAAAAAATAAAAAAAATGCGACATTCAAGGTTAAAAGTTGTAAACAACAACAGATTTAAAATACCCATAGATAATCGTACTTTGCAAAATTTCTATCTCTCAACATATTCACCACCACCAAATTGTACTGTACATAATTATGTACTCCTGTATTTACCTCAATCCGCACTCCTTAGTGAATATAAAAACAGCACACTAAATATGAATAGTCGATAAATAATAATTTGTTGGAAAAACTAAGAATAAGGTTCATAAATTCAGAAAGTACCTGATAAAAGTAGTCAATTTTAGACTAACAACTTAACACCTTTTACTAACTGCAGTGCAACCTATCTCGCAGAGTACTTTGTGCTCTGAAGATCTTGGTATAGAGAGAATTGAACATTAACACAAACAAAGCAAATACCTAAACAGCTTTTAATTTTAAAAGCACCCGATAGACCTTATATACCTACCTTTTGCAAGGTGTGGGCTCCGAAAACAATTGGAAAAAGAGAATAAAGCATTGATACACAAAAGTTTCTAAACTTTGAATTAACACAAAATAAGCTTTCTTATCAAGAAAGTCTATACTTATGCTAATACCCACTTAAAATACCTAATTATCAACACATATACATACATGGACCTATACCTAATGCTCAGATGTATGGTGTTTTTTTTAACAACTTTAATTAAAAATAAATATTAAGAAGGGAAACACACTGATTTTTTTTTGATATTTTAAGTTATCAACTTATAACATGCAAAATGAAATTATTATGAATAATTAGTTATCCATACAAAAATAATAGTTATAACCTATTATTTCATCAATCGTTCAGGTAGGTGTAGAAACAGCATGCGAGTCGTTAGTAAGAATAATTACGAAATTACATCTCGTAACATGAGACAATAGGAAAGTTAATTCAAACATTTTTGAGAACATTACAGGCCGACTCAACTTGATATCTGCATCGCCAACGTAATCTCCGATATAAAAATCAAAACATTTTTCATCAAAACATTTTCTTTTTTCTTCGCTGGGCACTTCATGTCTTGACATTTCATATAAGCAAGAGAGAGACAAAAAATAATGAGATGAAATTTAATGTCATCTTTACACGAAAAATGAAACAAAACGCACCCATCAAATCTAATGTCAGACATCGATGTCAAAACAAAATCGCTAACATCATATCATAAGATGAAATAACGCGACTCCATAAGACGACTATTCATGTCAGGATGAGTATTCTGAGAGAAATCATCTCTAGTGGAGTCGGCTTGTTAAGATTCATCTGTTTCTACCAGTGTCACCACTGGGGCAATATAGTGTCTCTGGGGACTCTTTTTTCTTTAGGGGACTCGGGGACACATTTTTTTAAAAAGGACACATATTTTCACGATCATTTAACCTCAAGAAAATTTCAATTTATTTAAAAACAAAGAGCGAAGATGAAATAAGTTATATATAAGGTTATGTATAAATTTGTTTTTTTTTTTTATGAAAAATAAGACTGATTATTATCTACATTGCTTAATATTATGCATGAAAATGTTTTAACTTTATTCTTAAGTTTCTGTTAAGTTTTTCTATTATAGAACAACAGGTATTACCTACTTAAATTCGTATTTTTATTTTCGTATTAGGACTCATTTATTTTCAAAAGGACACATTTTTTTATTCAGAGGGACACATAAATAATTTCGCCTGCGGTAACACTGGTTTCTACTCTGAAACTTAATGTGTCTTTAGAGAAAAATAAAGAACATTTTAGGTTCAAGGGTTTGAATAAATTGGCAGCGTAGTTTTAATACACTCTCTGCCTCAGGACAAGCTCCTCCTAACGAAAGTAATAACCTCAGTAGAAAACCCTGTAAGTCTATAGATATTCTATTCCAAAAACAGGTTATAAATATTATAACATTAAGATCTAAAGGGTTTTTTTTATTTAGAGGTATAGAACTTTGAAATGGAATATAACAAAGATGATTTTTTTAAATTTCTACTTCCTTCAAAAAATCAATTCTGGCACGTGCTGTGTGACTTGTTGCGCCGTTTTGTTGAAACCACAGCTCCGCCACATCAAGGCGATTCAATTCAGGAACGAAAAATTCATTAATCATGGCTCTATAACGATCCCCATTAAATGTAACCCTCTGGCCGGCATCGTTTTTAAAGAAGTAAGGACCAATGGTCCCACCAATCCATAGAGCACACCAATCTGTCAGTTTTTCTGGATAACGGCGTCTCAACAATGGCTTGAGGATGATCTACAATACAAATGCAGCCATTCAACCAAAAAAAGCTTCCTAGCTGAAAAAAAATTTCCCATTTTGCACAAATTGAATGCGTTGTTCAGGCGTCAGTCTATTCATGTTGAAATGCCAAACCAAACTAAAAATAAATCACTTGACAGCTGACAAAATGCCCGCGAGTGAAAATAGTGTTGCCAACTTAAGTTTCTATACCTCTAAAAATTTGTTCCGAATATATTCCGAATTTTAAATAAGAAGTATATGGCATATATTTTCTTATTGATCTAACATTTAAGACACCACAGAAGGTTCTTTTCCGCTGGTTTTAGGTTTTGATATATCCTCCGGATTGCGATATAAATTATAAATGGTGCCCATGATCAGTCCCAACATGACTTTTATATTTGGAGTAAAACATTGCAGCTGTTAAAATAACCAAACACCCCTTTTACTTAATTTGAAATAACAAGATCTGATAAGATATCGGGGAAAAAAGCTTGTTTCTCAACGAGTATTTTATTTTTTTTTAACTATGTAAGTATTTTTTACTAAACAATGACTACTCGACAATTAATAATAATATATAATTTCTCTTCTTGCTGAACATGCTGTATGAGATTAATTAATGCATTATTACATTGTGTTATATGTCCGTTAATAATAAGTTTTTGATGTTAATGTGTTTGTTTCGGCTGGCCCTTCAATAATTTGTAATTGTGATTTGTATTGATCAATTTAATTAATTGTTTTATGACGTTTGTTGATGGGGACGACGACGTTTCGTTTGTTATTTTTCAAGATTATCAAGAGGATTAAGTATAATTTATTAGACTATTTTGATGTTTTTACATTTTGTTGAAAGTTATATACAATTTTAATTCATATTAAATTTCAATTGGATGTATATAAAAAAATTCAATTAAAATGTCAATTAAATTAAAATAACTTTCAACAAAATGTAAAAACATCAAAATAATCCGATAAATTCAATCCCCTTGATTAATGTTGGAAGATAATAAAAGAAACGTAGCGAAAATTTAGCAAAATATTGGTTAACTTTTTTAATTGCATATAAAATATAATGATCAAAAAGCCCAATAATTAACAAACTTCATAATATAATTAATTAAATTAATCAATTCATCACAATTCATAGTTCATTTGAAATTGCATCTTGAGATCAAGCTAAATAACCTAAGACCCGGTCATAAAAAGATAACACCAATATTTTAATTGGATGTGATATTTTATAGAAAAACTCATATATATAGATACATATATAAATATTTGAAGGAAAAAAAAACAGCTCACGAAGGGATAATTTTGTTTCATAAATATCTTAATATATAAAACAAAGTCGGTTAAGTTACACCATTTATAACTCAAGAACTCCTAGACCGATTGTAGTGATCTCTAATTTGTTGGATTCGTCTCCGCCCCGAATAGCAAAATAACTATTAAAATATCAGAAAATTTCACTTTGTAGGGTGAAATGGGGTAAAATAAAAAAGACGTATCCGATTGAAAAAATAAACTCTACCTGCGTTTAAAAGGTTGTTCTTTGAAAATGGCTTCAAGGATATTTTTTTTAGTTTTGCTATTTATAGGGTGAAATGAGGTAAAATTAAAAAAATTGGATATTCTTTTACGAAAGAAGAAGAACGAAAACAATAGAAAAAAAAACTATATTGTTTCTTAAAACATGCCAGACCACGGGCAAACAATCATTTCTACATAGGTGTCAGAGCTTAATCAACTTACCATAGAAATATATAATTTGCATCATGTCCGTGTTGCAAAATATATTTGTGTCGTTATTCATCGAATAAAACCTTGCGTCTTAGAAGGGTACGACAACATCTAACTGATGAGCCCAACTGTCGTACCTGGGCGAAACGCATTTTGGACTAAAGGTCGCAAAAAAAACTTCCAATTGAGGATATTCTCATCAGACATCATTTTAATATTTGTAGAGTTAAATGGGGTAAAACTAAAAAAAAAATGTCCGATTTAAAAATTTTTTCTTATTTGAAGGGCCTTCCTTAGGAAATGGCTCTAGAAATATATTCTTTTTCAAATGTTGTTATTTGTAGAGTGAAAAGGGGTAAAAATAAAAAAATGTTCGATTTAAGAAACTCTTTTTGTGTTTAAATGGTTATTTTGAGTTGATGGCTTAATTAATATTTTTTTTTTCAAAAATAAGGTATTAATAGGGTGAAATGGGGTAGAAACGAAAAGTGGTATCCGATTTCAACAATTATTTTTGTGTTTAAAAGATTATTTTTAGTGGCTGGCTTTAAAGACATTTTTTTCAAAAAAAAATTGATATTTATAGGGTAAAGTGGGGTTAAAACAAAAAAGAGATATTCGATTTAAAAAATTCTGTTTGTGTTAAAAATGTTATTTAAAAAAAACTTTTATTTGTAGAGTGAATGGGATAAAAATATAGCAGTGGTTTTCGAATACAAAAATTCTTCCTGTGTTTGACTTAAAGGATCATATTTTTACAAATTTACCCATTCATAACGTTAAGTATAGATTAAAACCCAGAAAGTAGTATTCGATTGCAAAAAGGAGAAGGTATTTACTTTTGTTACTTTTATGAGAAGCTAAGGTTTTGCCTACCCTTGCGAAGCCGGGCAGGCCCGCTAGTATCTAGATAAATATCAAAAACTTTTAATATTTTTTTGTCAAGCTGAATTTTTGAGGTGTAGTGATAAAAAAATAATATTCAAATTCAACAGTTGTGTATATCAAGAACATTTTAGGCATTTTACTTTTTTTTAATTCAAAGCAGAGCCTTTGTTGTCAAAAAAAAATTATTTTAACTCGACTTTTCTCTTCAGAGCACTATCAGATTTTGTTCAGAGCGTGTTCTACGAGCTCAGATAAAAATGACCTATCAGTCTAAGCAAAAGCAAACAGAAACACAGACCAACGGATGGCATGACGAAACCCACTTTTTTGATGGACTTCTCGATTATCGCAGTGTTAGTTTTTTTTTTTTTCTACACGAAACCAATACTTGCCCTATAGAGCAAGTAAAAAATCACCTAGTTACCAATCAGATGTCGCTATGATAGATATTTTGGACTGTTATCATTACCACAAGCTTAGATTACAACACTCCTTAAGTCTTAACTCTTTCCCCGGATTCATGATATGCATGAATGAATTAAAGTTAAAGGGTGTTTGAAAATTAAACAACCTTATTAAGTGATTATGTATCTCTATGGTTAGGTATATACTCAAACCACTAATTCAAATTTAGTTCAACGTCATTTGAACAGCTCAATGCGGCATTAAATTGCACTTAATGGACATAACCACAGAAGGCACTTTATTCATCCAACGCAATGCAACGCTAAACAAAAATAAACAACAAAAATCAGTTCACCATTGTTAAATAGGTTTTAAATTTCCGCCGGTTTTTCATCGCGAATTGTTCGCGCTTTATGCACAACACCGTTATGGTGGATCTAGATCTGCCCCCATCATGCTGTACTCGTAGACACTCACTGACATTATCGACTCGATTGTGTTTTTTATTTGCAATTAAATCCAATTACTATACTTCAATAACTCTCCATTCGCAGTTGAACTTATTGCTATTTTAGACAAACCCATTTAAATCGATTAACCATATTTCGTCGTGATAACGATTCGAACATAACCCGCCTGTCTCACTATTCATTTCACACGATCGAAATTGAACTGCGAAATATGGTGCACATGGCTGTACACAATCCTTCTTTCATATGCAATTGTTTCGTTCTAAAGAAACCTTAAATGGCTTTGCTGTAAAATAAGAACAACACACACAAAAAAACACGTAGATATTATTACTAATCTTCGGACGGTAAAGAATTGTGCAGAAGCGAAAGGTTGCAACCTTGCTCCATTACATTTGGCTTATGTAAAGTTTCGCGCGATATTATTCTTTTTTTTTTTATTGTATCGTGAGTGCACTCGGTCACTTGGAATTTGAACACACGAAAATGGCCTTTGCACAAAATTTAAATTTATTTCGCTCATTAACAGGCACACACTTTAATTTAAACATCATTTCGAAAATAAAATCGTTGCGCAATATGAATGATTCATTAGTTTTTCGAAAGTATATTAATATATCTATATTAAGACCTATTCTTTAAAAGGACACCTTTTCGTTATCTGCGTGTGATAATACACAACCGACCTCTCGAACTGATAAGGAAACTTTATATGTTATCGTTTGGTCGATGAATAATTGATTTTTTTTAAATTTCTTTAGTTGCGCCGGCAGATCACTTGAATCTCATGTCGCAGGCGTTTAAGATCGACTGTGCACTGTGCAGTGTAGCTGATGATGGTCGCACGTTCAGCTTCAGCTTTGAATGTTCATTTTTGCTTGCAGTCTTTTATAGAAGTCAGCGTTGCTATAAATTCAAATTTGCCAAAAAAATGTTCCGATTTTATTTTAGAAATTCTTTTCTCGTGGAATGGGACTTGGAAAAACAAGTGTTAATCAAATCGTGTTGGCGATAAAGTGCCTAGCTCACACACTTTTAGACTTCCAATAAATCCAGTTATTGTTTCAAAAAAAAAAACCTCACTCCAGTTTTAATTGCCTGGCTAGGTTTTACTGTTCGGAGCCATCTGTATCTTAACTCTCTAAGGCCCAGTTTTTCAGTGGTGAGTTAACTAAGGAATCAGTTTTTTGGTGGAGAAAGCATGCAGAACGACTAAACAAACTCGGTTCAGTTAATCCTGAGTTAACTCACCAAATTTTAGGCAACCAAATTTGATGAGTTAATTCAGGTTTAACTTTCATCACGCACTGAAGGAGAACATTGTTTCAACAAAAGGCTTTCCTGTTTTGACTTACCGTAATATTTTTTTTACTAGTTTCAACAGTTCTGTAACAAAAATACGTTATTTTCTCTGTAATAATAAGCCTTATATTCCAAATGTAAGGATCTTGGTCTTAGCCTTCAATTCAATTGGTTGCGTGTAGCTCATTTGTATAAGTTGTAATAAAGTAACTTTAAAACAACTGCAACTACTAAAGATAAAACTAAGGGGATTTGAATATTTAAAATACACAATTTAAAAAAGCCGTGAACTCAGGTCTAGTTTATCAGTGCGATATTATTCTTAAACCCGAGTTAACTTAAACTGAGTTAAACCGAGCTAACACTGGTTTAACTCAATATTGAAAACTGGGCCTCAATCAATCAATCCTTTTGGTAGTAAAAGTTAAATAACAATTTATTAGTTTTCATTTAATCGATTGTGTTATTTAATTTCCCACTTTTACTCATTTTCCATTGCCAATTTTCAGCATTTTTTCTTATTTAAAATATAACAACACTGGAACAAATGCTATTGATCTTTTTAAGAAACACTACGTTGCGGACAAACGATCGGTTTCTTGAATCCGGATGGGGACATGCGGTGCATATTACGCTCAGCTTTAGGCAATACTGTTATTCGCAAATTATTAAATTTTCGGAGGGAGGTTTTATAAGGTTAAGTGAAAGAAGAGATATTTATAGATTTCTTTATTTGTAGATATAGGTTGGTGCCGAATGCCGACATGTGGTTCATCAGACTTTGATAGGTATACCTTATATACGAGTATGTACGCAAGTTTAAAAGATTTTGGGGTATTTGTCGTTTAAAAAAGTACCGGCAATTTATTGCATATATGAGTCGTGAGTTTGCTTATTCTTATTTACATTAACAAACATCTCTATCGATATAGCTATAGACCTCAAGGAATTGTTTAAATAATTAAGATTTGAAAATATAAACAAAATAAAGATTAGTTTGTTGTTTTTTTTTTTTTTAATTTCACTCGGAGAATGCTTTTGTTAGAATCTTTTCAAGTACAGGGTGATTTCATTTTAACTACAGCCATTTATTGTCTGGTGTTGAGGTAGGCTGGCGTATCACGATATCCGTGATTTTGATTCTTATCAAGTCACACGTGAACGTAAAAATGTTCGCGTAAATCTGTACTACGTTTTACCCGGTTGGTTGATTATATCGAAAGGTCAAATTGCATAGTGAATGTTTCGTTGACTGACAACAATAATATAAGCAAGCGAATGTTTCGTTGATTCATGACTGAAAACAATAACATTATTAATAAAAATTTATTATTCATATATGTACATGATAGTTTAATGCAGATACTCAAATTGTATATTTCTTAAATTCCATAAATTCCGAATGTGTTTGCTCTTTATAAATCCTAGCAAAATGTTGACCATTTAGTCAAATTAGCTATGAAGAGTTAATGCTTGTCTATGACTAAAGCTAGTTCGTACCCCCAATGTCACAATGTCATTATACCCATAACCCAGATTAAAGTTATCTTAAGATTAACATGGAAGAAATATCTCAGTATTGGTGATTCAGTATTATAAATTCAAAATACATATAAACAAATGTCAAAAATGATTAAAACTGTTTTAAATAGACATTTTATTGCTGCGCATTTGTCGTTGAAATAGCTGCAAATATCGTTTAATTTTATTACTCCCATCTATATGTAAAACAAAATTCATATATTTTTGTAAATTGCATCTTAAACATGTCTTATTGGTAGTTTAAGTTGTAACTTATGAATTATTATACATCGCCGATTACGAAAGTGGCATTAGTCACTATTATTAAACCCGTAAATTAACATTTATGAATTGTTGAGAAATAAATTGCATACATTGTGTGTTTAAATTTGTTACTGTTCAGCGTAATATTGTGTGATAGAACTGTTTGTTTTCAAACAACTTTATTTAAGTATATGTACATATATGTTTATTGGTAACACGAACAAAACACGATTCAAACAAAAAGCTTTAAATATCATTGAAAAGAATAATTTAATTATACATTTTTAGACGTTAAGAAAGCAAAAGTAGAGTATTATACACAAAATAAGTATGTACAGCTTATTTAAATAAAGCCCAACCTTCAATAACCAAATATTTCAATAATACAATACAAATGATTTAGTTTGAAAAGTTGAACAGAATAAAATAAGTTTTGACTAAAATATTAATTAAATTCATGGGCGCAAAATTTTAAAGGATTTAGTGCGATGTTAAAGCATTTTTACTATTATGCTGGGTTAAAAGGGGTTTTTACACCAAATACTTATTTTATCTTTTTTTGTATTATACTAAACTCCATTTATGCCACTTTGACAATTGAAATTGTAATAAGGTATGTTTGCTTACTTTTTTGCACGAAATTTCATTGTTTGAGGTGTATTCATTGTTTAAAACTAAGAACATTTAAGTAAAGAGCTTTAAAGTTAGTGAAACGTAAACTATTATCACGTTAACACCTTAACATCAGGCTGTTTAAAATTTTGCGCCATCAGTTTTTTTTTTATCAAAATATTCCTGTGAGAAAATTTGGTATTTACTCAATGTTTACTGACTAAAATTTAGTAAATTTACTTGGCAAGTTTTGATTATATTACTCAACAACTCACAAATTAAATGGTCTGAAAACTTGAACAGTGAACAGTTGTTGTATTTTGTAATTGAATTTTTTTGTCTAGACCATATAGGCTAGATTAGCAAAACATAATATTGGTAGATCGTGTTTGTGGCACCTATCGGACATGCGTGTCTTGTTAAGGTATATAGGAGTTGACTATTCGTATGCTATCTGAAAAGTCAGTAATTGGTCAAACAAAATCAACCAACCAGAAATTGGTCAGCTATAGAAAATTTTGAATCAATGGTTACAGTTTTCCAAGGTCTGCAAAGATTTTTAGGACCTCATTTGTGGGTTATTCGCAAAAAAAATTTATACCATCTGAAATGTCTTAGTGACCTCCTAAAACGTCATTAAGTTTCAGTAATTGGTCATACATAGTTTGTAGGGCAAGTTTTGGATTCGTAAAAAAAATAAAATTCGAGATTTCAATTAAACATGACATTAAGATCAAAGAGAACACGAAAAAAGTGGGTCCCGCAATTCCAATATTTAAGGTATATAGTATGTATTTTGGTAATTAAAATTAACCAAAAACTCTTTTGAACAACATACTTAACTGCCATAGAACTGTTTTTTTTTTTTTTTAAGACCTACCATTTCCTTTTTAAATAATTTTTTTAAAAACAGATCAATGTTTTTTTTTTTAATTATGGTTTTAGATGTACCTATATTAAATACTTACTTAAAAATGGCATCCCAAACTTTTTTTTTTAATGTTGACAAAATTTGTCATACACATAAAAATTGATTTTTTTAAGAAAACTGCTTCAACGATTTATTAAATTTGTTTCCATAAATTCATTTTTGCTCAATAATTCAGACGCCGCTCTTCATTTTGAGATTAAAACATTTTTATTAGCTGTTTCAGCAATTTTAAGTACGAGTTTCATGCTTCTTTACAATGTAAATTTTCTGCTGGTAATTGAGGAAAGAAAAGTCTATTAATTAAATAGCTCCTCAGCCTCTTGTCATGTCAACAACTGTCAGTTGGCAGTTTAAAACCTTGGCATAAGACTACTTCACAGTCTCGTAGTTTTTTTCAATATATCAATATAGTTTGGGACACATTCTTGCATTCAAAATTGTTTTGTTTTCCATTTAAGATGTTATATTCTTTAAAAACTTATTTAATCATCATCATCGGCTCGACAACCAGGGTCCGGTCCTGGCCTCCTTCAACAAGTCTCTCCACCCATCCCGGTCTCGAGCCACCGCCATCCAGTTGCGCACCCCAAGGCTCCAGGGGTCCTGGTCTACGCCATCTCTCCAGCGCAAGCATATTCTACCACGCTGTCGTCTACCATAGAATGTACCACAAAGAACTTTCCGAGCAGGTTCCTCTTCGCTCATGCGAGCTAGGTGCCCAGCCCACCGGAGTCTACCGAGCTTAATTTTTGTCACGATAGCCGCTTCAAGGTAGATTACGTATAATTCATGATTGTACCGTCTCCGGAATCGTCCTTCCTCACATATGGGGCCAACAATTCTCCTTAAGACTTTTCTCTCGTACGCGGCTAAAAGGTCGGAGTGCCTTTTGCTGAGCACCCAAGTCTCGGATCCATATGTGAGTACTGGCAGGACCATGGTCCTCTACAGCAGCAGTTTTGAAGTTATGGTGAGATTTCAGGATTTGAAGAGCTTTGACAGACTATAGTAGGCTCTGTTGGATTTGAGAAGCCGCCCGCGTATTTCTTCTTCTATATTGTTATCGGCTGCTACTATTGACCAAAGGTATTTAAAGGATTGCACCACTTCAAATTCGTGCTCCGCTACCTTGATTGTTTGACCAACTGTAACTATTTAATTGTAGATAATAATAAATAAATTCCTGATTTGTTATTCAAATTCAGCAAAGCTATAGCTTGTATATCTTAATTGCTAATGCTTCTAAATCTGAAAGATATTTGAATCTGCGGAAAATTGCAACAAAGTAAAGGTAATTGGTTTTTAGCTGCCAGTGTGACCAAGTAGCATATATTTTTCTAATAAAAGAACGGTTTATATTTTTTTATTTCAACACCTAATTATAACTACCTTCCTACATTTGGTTTTATTGGATAAGATGGAATTTAAGCGCTTGAATATCTGAAGTAAACTTAAATCGAAATCTTATTTAAAAATCACAACTATTTACTTTCAAGCGAAAAACACAGCTTTTATTGGTTATCTTTGAAGCCTGTTATCCTTCTCACAGAAATATATTATCCTTAAACAGAATATTCAAAAGTAGACCTACGGAATTATTTAGATCTGAAAGAAAGGGTGAATCCAAAAGTAAACATGACTCACAAAAAATAAATATGTCGAAAAATATGGATATGGGAATTTTCAAAAGAATTCGTAATTTGTTGCATATTTTTGTATATAATTGCCATAAACCATATTCAAAATTATGTGATTATTATTTTTCGTTAAAACTGGAATTTTTAAACGAAAAAAATATATATATTAATTGTATATTGTATGAAATCAAGTTTTATGGATAAGTCCCCAAAAATGGTTTTCTTCAAACCGTCCACCAGTCTGTGCTCCTAAGTGGTTATCGAGGCAGAGCCTAAAGCATTTAAGCCCGGGTGTCGCCATAAAAAAAAAGGTTTTTTGACCCGAAAACGAAGATTTTGAATAAACTTTGATCATCTTATTTCCAAAGCGATTGTAATAAAACTGCGTTTCAGTTTCCTTAGAATTCGGAACACGGAAATCAGGTTTAGGCGAATTTTGTTAGTATTGTACTTGACATACAGATTGTAAAATCAATTAATTAAGGATAACTTACAATAATTTAATTCTGAGAAAAATTTTTAAAATTCCATAAATAAATTAATTTGTGATTCAAATCGAGTATTGAGTACCTAAAGTTCGATCTGTATTAATGATAAGCTTCTGGATCTGAGTTGATTTGAATTTGTGGGCACAAAGTTGAGGTAATTGCTTCATAGTTCAGAGTCACCGCGGTATTGACCAATGGCTTCAGTAAAGCAGCATAAATTAACTGTAGGTATATGTTGTATAGTGCACGTATATTCTTCATTTTATGGAGTCTAGTCTTTGAATAGTTAATTGGTAATATTTTTTTTTACTTTCATGTTTTTGAATGCGCTAATGGTTAACTTTAAATTTTCTTCACTGCTTAAAATGCAACGAGAATCGTGTTCACGGAATTAAATCATGTCATGAAAAAAGATGAACGAAAATCCTTTACGTTACAGTGTCTATATGTTACTATAGGCGTGATTTGTTGAGCTTCTTAATGAGTACGTTAAGATATATCAAACATCGAACCCTAGATAGCTTATACGTAGCAAATAATGCGAAAAATCATTTTTCTCTCCGTTTTGTTCAAATTGAATTCCTATTCCTTAAAAAAATTTGTTTAGATGGAAAAAAATATAAATTAAAAAATGTTACAGGGTGGTTTGCATAAGGTATGACAAAAAGCTAGAGCGTGTAGGTTGGTTCGAAACATGACAAAAATCTCATAAGAGGCAGGGTCTTTTCCTCCCATTTAGCCGTGTGAGATGCTTTTTGTCATAGGCTGAGGTATGCTCGTCGGGTCCAGGGTTTTACCAAAGAAGCAACAAACTTTAGTGTATTTGAGGTTGTTTTTTTATGCACCAATCGCTGGTTCTTACAATTTCTATACAATTCTTATTGTCTTATAACTATATGTACTGTTATACAATTCAATATATATATGCTTATAGTTATTTACATTTATATAACCTTATAACCTAGATTTATACAATTCAAATGTTTAGCAATATATCCTAAATTACAATCTGAGATAGCAGACGTCACTAAATTACAATCTGAGATAGCAGACGTCACTAAATTACAATCTGAGATAGCAGACGTCACTAAATTACAATCTGAGATAGCAGACGTCACTAAATTACAGTCTGAGATAGCAGACGTCACTAAATTACAATCTGAGATAGCAGACGTCACTAAATTACAATCTGAGATAGCAGACGTCACTAAATTACAATCGGAGATAGCAGACGTCACTAAATTACAGTCTGAGATAGCAGACGTCACTAAATTACAATCTGAGATAACAGACGTCACTAAATTACAGTCTGAGATAGCAGACGTCACTCTAACTACTTAAAACCTGGGCTTCCACTGTCGCTTCTGGAACCTAAGTCCTTCAAAATGGAGACTCACCAAGTACTCGGGATTGGTACTGATTTCTACTGTGGCAGAGCTCGATTTTATGGTGCTCATACACGGTCTCTTATATATATTTCGGTTTGAACCGAGTGTGAATTATAATTTCACAAACAAAAAGTACTATTAATATTTTCTTATTCTTATGATTGGCTCTTTCTAGAGTCGTTGTTAACGGTGATTCGGGATTGCTTTGTATGCAATTTAATAAACGGCGGCGGTGAAGAAGAGGGTGTAATGCATCATTACAGCCGGGAGGGCAAATTTTCAAAAAAAAAATATTAAAAAACAACGGTAATACTTACAATGGTATGCCATACTTTTTTGTAAAGCTTGAAATCTCTTCTTTTATTTTATTTTTAAATAATGTTGTTTTAGTGAACTGTTTTTGAAAAAAATAATTTTCAATCTCAAAATTTTGAAGAAATCAAATTTAAAAATTTTGTTCAAAATTTTACGTTATTCAGTAGTATTTTTGTTTTTAATATTTAGTTTTTTTTCAAACACCAAAAACCAGACGCTAAAATCTCTTCTAAGTTCTTTAGAAAATTGAAGATACCAGAAATAAAATTACCTTTCCGTTGCTTTAGTTGCTCTAAAGATCCTATTTCCACTACCTAGGTAGTAAAGTAAATTTAGTTATTTTCAATTTTCTCAAAAATTACAAGACATATATGCATCCAGTTTTCTGTTTTTGACTAAACATTTATAAGAAAATTGAATTTTTGAATTTTAAAAATAAAAATATAATAAATAATAACGTAAAATTTTGAAAAAAAAAAATTAGTTTGAAATTCTAATAACTTTTTTAAAAACTGTTCCCTAAAAAAAAACTTAATTTAAAAAGAAAATAATAGAAACAAAGAGTTTTCAATTTTTGACCTTGAATATTTTGACCTATAATATAGTGAAATTAAAAAAAAAAAAAAAACAGATTAAACATAAAATTAATTTCGCAAAAAGTATTCAGTCAAACAAGTTGATTTAAAACGTACGTTGATAAATGGAATATTAGCTTTAAGAAAAGTTAAAACGAAATATACTGGGTCGATGTTGTCTTTTGAATAATTGTTTAAAATTTGCCCCCTTCCACCATATGGTTTCTTTTTTTTTTTTGTTTTGAAGAAACCCACATACTTTTTTTTTTTTTAAACATTTTGAAGAGCAAAGAGAAGCAGGACGGTTAGTGTTAGTTAGGAACAGGTATAGGATTTTTTTTACAGTTTATGTTAAAGTAGTGTCATATTTGCAGCTCTATTCTTTTAAAATGTTTATTTGGAACAATTTCTCAAAATTTCAAACATTTTAATAGGAATTTTGTATGGTTCTAGAGGGGGGGGGGGGGGGGTATGAACTAAGAAACCATACAAATAAGTCTTAACCGGTCATTGATATAATACAATTTTATCAAATCGAACAGCTATGGACAACTTATTTGTTTTATTTTGAAAAAAATGCAATTCACTTGAGCATTTATATTTTATAAAAAGTAATTTTTAATTGAATTTTCATAAACAAAGTCGTTTGTAATTCAAAGTTTGATTTTAATTAATGATATGCTTCTGGATCTGAGTAGATTTGAATTTGCGGGAACAAAGTTGAAGTAATTGCTTCATAGTTCAGAATCACCATCAGTATATTGACTAATTGCTACTGTCGTAGAATAAATTAACTGTACATGAATATTTCCCATTCATGAAATCTAATGTTTGAATACCTAATGTTGTTTATTTTTATTTCTTGCTAAACAAGGTATTCTTATAATATATTAGAGCACCATGGTGAACTTTTAATTTTATTTTGTACTTCAGTAACATGCAATGAGAATCGTGTTCACGGAATCAAATTTCATCTTTCATGAAATATGATGAACGATCATCCTTCACGCTTCACCTTACACCGTGTTTTGTCATTATCTTTGGCGATCACTTTTTAAATGGCATTTTTATAGCTTTTTTCTTCACGACAAGGTGTGTCTGTGTAGTATAAATTTTTTTTAATAAAGATCTTAAAGAGTTGCCTCTCACTTTGACATACCCAGATAAACATCAGCAGTCAAATAATTTTGTCTTTCTGAAGTGTCATTGTGTGATATTTATTCCAAATAAGTAATTTTGACCTACGTATTATGCACATTATGCGAAAATCCCAAATCCTCATTTCAAATAAGACACATACATATTCCAACAAATACATAAATTGAATCTCACAACTTACAAGCAAACAAACTTAGGAGATAAGTCAACGACTGATTTGAAGAGAAAGTGCTTACTCCGAAGTTACTGACAAAATTATGTTTTATGGAGGAGTTCCTTATTATTCAATTAATTAGACAAAAAGCTGTTAATGCAATTAACTACTCTGAACTTTTTTGTCATTTTTGGCCACATGATTGTGTTAATATAAAAGTAAAACGACTCGATTGTATGCAACTAACATTGTATAACTTGCCCAAAGTATATGTCAAGCAAGTCGTGTTGTAAGGGTAATTAAGAAACTAATTGATTTGGGAAAATTGTGTTGTCAAAGAAAATGTTGAAATGTACATACACATTGACTTTCGATGACTGAAGAAAAGGTTTGATGATTATACAAATTGAAACCAAGATAATTTGACAAATAGTTTGACCCTATCAATTACAACAATTTAGCCGAATCTCTTTTAATATCTTTTTAAAGTGTGAGAATCCACAATAATGCTAATACTCTTACCCCCATATTTTTCACTTATTTAATCCAGATTTAAATTTATTTAAATCCAAATAAAAAAGTTCTATTCCATATTATTCACTGGTTAAATTCACATTTTAATCCAAGTTAAATAAATTAGATTGAATTTTAATTGCTCTCATGAGGTCAGTTTAAATACTTACATCCATGTTATTTTGGACAAGTTTAAAGCCCGTTTAAATCCAAAGTGAATAATATGGTGGTTATATTTATATGAAGGTTTTATAATACAAATTCAATATATTACTGAAATACTTCAGCCAACTAGAAGACTTAGCAAATACATCCGCCAAGTAGAAGACTTAGCACTATTTAATTGGACTTGTTGAATTATTGATTCAAAATAGCTTTAAAAGGCCTATAGTCCTTCAAAATTGACGTTTCGTACCGGCGATCTCACTTGGACTCATCAGTTGACTAGTGAGGTGGTGGATATACATATATTGGGGGCTTTTGTGTGAATACAATTTCCCTGGGAATGTTTCTCTCCTTTTTAATAGTTTTAACAATAATGGCTCAAAATTTTAAACAGCTTGATGTTAAGGTAACCGCTTTACTAAAATATTCTTAGTTTTAAACTATTTTTAACTGTTATCATACGAAGCCTGTTTTCTGAACAAACTACAGCTGAACACACCTAAAACAGTAAGGAAACATACCTTTTCCACATTTTTCATTGTCAAAATGACATATAGTGTTAGTATGATACTAAAAAGATAAAATAGCCATTTGGTGGTTGTAACTTTAACAAAATGTTAAAAAGATAGTACTATGCTAACTTCTTTAAAATTTGAAAAATTCTCTTTTTAACCTAACATCGTACAAAATCGTCTAAAATTTTGCGCCATTTCACTTAAAAATCAAAGAAAAAGTCAATGTTTTAGGTAAATACATTTGACGTTCTCGTTAAAGATATTGGGGATATTCATAGTCACTTTTAAACTCCAGTTTATCTTAGACCTGGGTTTATCCTATTTAAATAACATTGAATAAACCCCAGTCTAAGATAAACTGGAGTTTAAAAGTGACTATGAATATGCCCCATTATGAGCATGATATTAATGACCCAATAACCATGCATCTGCAAGGTATGGTTACATAAAAATTGTGAAAGATAAGAGCAAGTTCGTGCGACCCAGTTCTGCTTATTTTCGTTTATAAATTTAAATACATAAATATATTTATACAAAAAGTATACATTTCGAACACTTATCACTGCAACGATTGTGTTTTAGTTTGTTTAAACGAAAATCATATTTTCAGTAAAATAAATTGTTGAATTTCTAAGAATGTTGTCTGTATACAAATATGTAAATAATTTATTTGAAGTTCGCATTTTGTGTTTCGATGTTCGATGTTTTGTGATACCTAACTATAGTTGAGTAGATATATGTGTAAGTTTGTGTGATTTGATGATTCCTTTAATTTAAATATTAATATAAATAAAGGAGGAGATCTCTGGCTTTACAAAAAGCTATATCATTTCATTGTGAGTGTAACCGTTGTTTTTTAATATTTATTTTTTCTGTTTTGAGTAATTTTTTCGAAAATTGCCCCTCGTGGCTAAACGGGAAAGGGGGGTAACAGACCCCCTTCTAAACGATTTTTTTCTTGTATATCGACCCAAACTACATGATCTAGCTTTTTGTCACACTTTATGCGAATCACCCTGTATAATTAAACAGTTTCTCTCCAAAATTTTCTCTTACAACAACATTACTTAATTTGCTACTTTTACTTTGAATCTTTTCAATCTCTTTCTTCTTCTCCGAGGAATCATTCGTTTATTATTTTTTAACCATAATTGATTAAAACCGAACATTTCTATTCTTACAAACGTTACAAATAATATAACCATTGATTTATAACATAGGGTCAATGTGGGCAAATGTAAACAGAGCTTAAATTCCCTAAAAATAATGCAGTCTTGAACGCACCAACCGAATAAACCTTCGGACACATTTAATATGTGTTACATATGTACAGTATACATGTCATTCATTCGTGTGTTTACAGTTTTCAATTGTATTTTTTTTTTCTGAAATGTCCAATTTAAAAGTGTTTAACAAAAAATATTAAAATATTAATATTAATATTTTTTAAACAAAATTCAGAGGTAAGATTTTTTTTAATAAACTGACATTAAATTAAACCAAAAAAAAGTCCAAAATATCGAAGAAAATATTATGATGAGTAGGGTAAATTTTAACAAAATGTTTTGGGTAATTGTAAACATAATTTTTTGGTTGAAAGTTAAAATTGGTAAAAATTTGAGTGTGTTATTTTACATGCCTATTGCTCAAAAATACATTTCATTGGGAAATATCCTTCTAAATTACCATTCATACACATTGGATGACGTTGCCAAAGCAAGCTATGCTGATGAGAAAAACAAAATAATGACCTTCAAATCATTGCGTATCCTTTATTGTACATATCATAGAATGGTTGCCCTCTATTTTCGAATTTAGAAAGCCCAATACTATTGTTTATAACATCTTACAGCCTGAGTTCCAAAACTTCAAGATGATTAAGATTGCGCTGTATACATTTACCCCATAAATTAGAATAAAAGTGAAACAATTCTTTCATTTAAGTTCTTATTTAAATGTTTTTAAAAATTCCAGTCACAAATTTTGTGACTTATGAAAATTTTAACTAATTTAATTACTTTTTTGTTTGACAGTTAATTTCTTAGAACAAAATAATTTTTTTAATACTTTTTTCACACCGAGAAAAACTAAAAATATAATTGCAAGTAGAACAGCATACACATCTATGTTGTAATAGGTGAACCAATGCATTCTCGACGAAGCGTTCACAGCCAAAGGTGATCCTTTTGTTCTAACAATGCTTTCCACCCACCAGATAGCCAATTCAAGTGGCGGTTGAGGCCGATTTCGAAATGCTTCTGAAATAATCTTTGCACTTTCTTGAACACTTAATAAATAGACGATTATTAATATCTAATCTTGAAATTGAAAAAAATATATTATTTGTGTAAAGTACCTTGGGCTCAGAGCGGTTCGAAGAGCTTTGAGTATGTTCTCCTCTTGTAAATCGCGGTAATGCAATGTTACACCTGCATTGCGAGCCTGAATTGCAGCAGCATTTAGAAATTGATCACCGAAAAATGGAGTAACAACAATAGCAACACCACAATGACAGCCTTCAGTGGTTCCAAGTAGACCGCCGTGAGTCATGAACACTTTGACATTGGGATGACACAATATATCCCTTTGTGGCATCCAATCACGGAGGTAAAAGTTTTTCGGTGGATTCGGAATTGATGATTTAGGCCATTTCAAGAGTATAAGTTGGTCAAATTGTGATAATGCCTTTATAAGGGCATCTTTCTTTTCAGTTGATAAAGTTTCCGGTCGAACCATAGATCCCCAACTTACGTATATTGCCCCATTCTTTGCGTTGTCAAGTACTTTTTTTAATTCTTGTAAATAAATTATAGTCAAATAATAATTTTTTGAAATCAATAAAAATCTTATTTTAACATTACCGGATCAAGAGGTTTTGACTTTTGAATGTGTAATCCTCCGATTTCAACAATTCCAGGCACATACGGCGTAGGACCGTTCAACGAGTAATGTTGGTTTATGAGCATCAAACTTGTATTCATGACTAGTTTCTCTATTGGTGGGACGGAATCCCCATAATATTTTTGGATGATGTTATTGGTGGCTCGTTGACAAATGAAACTAAAATAAAAAAAATTGTCACATGAAAATTAGTTCAACACATAAAATAGCTGATGGTAAATTTGCACATGTTTTGAAAAAAAAAACTTTTTTTTAGCTATCAAAACTGAAAAGTTAGTAAGTTATGAAACAGGGTTGCGACTTTATGATTGAGAGTAATCATGTTTCTTGCCCCAAAGTAGCAACTTGCGAAAGTTAATCACTTTCTAAAGGATAATTATGAAAAGTAACCAAAACTTCAAACTTACTCATGCAAAATATTGAACAAACGTGTATGTACAACATTATTTATTCGTTGGAGGAAACCCATTTGGCTTGAGTGACCTAAAAAGTGATTTGGCATAAAAGACGGTACAAAGGGGCTCCCCATTCTATTATAATGCCATGGCATGGGAGCGTGACTAGTCAATCCGATTACAGGTGCTCCCAGCTTATGAGCAATCGCCAACATGCAGTCATTTACAAAATTTTCCACCAATACAACGTCAAATTGTTTTTTAGTCTTTAGAACTTCTTTGATAGCGTTTGACTCAAAAGCAGCTTCACACGCCTCAATACCCAATTGATGTAGAACAAAAAAATTTGCTAGTTTTATTTCTCTAAGCCAAAAATGTAACTTTTCAATTAGCTGCAAAAAAAATAAATACAAGTTTGAATGAGTTGAGTAAAAATTATTATTCTTCACTTTTACTTACCTTGAGGTCCACAAAATTAACAATTACAGGCAACCCATCTAAAGTCAGA
Organism: Leucozona laternaria; assembly: GCA_932273885.2. Classification (NCBI taxonomy): domain Eukaryota; kingdom Metazoa; phylum Arthropoda; class Insecta; order Diptera; family Syrphidae; genus Leucozona; species Leucozona laternaria. The sequence goes on along the minus strand of OW026368.1, from coordinate 113,966,709 downwards.
TCAGTGTAGTTAGCAACGGGTTGCTTGTTTGGAAAATAGCTGACTACCGTCACATCATGTCCTGCCTCAGCAAGACCCACAAATAGAGGATGGAAAAAATCGAAATGACTTTTTCCCGGATATGGCAATAGACCTAGTATTCTAGCCCCATATATAGAATTTATTGTAGTTGTAAGACACAATAAGGAAATCAATCCGCAAATCTTCATTTTGGAATGATAACTGTAAAATAAAACAAAATATCAGCATGAAAGTCCTTTCGCAAAACAAGTTAAATTGAATAAATTATCTTTACAAAATGATTATACATAATTATATGGATGTCTTTCTTTTAAGCTGAAACTCACGATATTTTTAAATGAAATTTTTAGAAATCTAATTAAAATGTTTAACCTTTGTTAATAAAATTATTGCAATACGAGCGGACACTCTGACAGGATAAGAGTGTGTCCGGAAATTTAATTAGTTTATTTAAATTCGTTTTGGTTACGAAGTTATACAACCAACCTAATGCTGACGCCTGACAAGAAGAATGAACATTGTTTGATTAATTGAAATGAACTCGAAGTTTTTAATATTTTAAATCCAAACTATCAAAGTAACAACATATGAAAAGATAATAATCAAAGATAACATTGTAAAACCAATAAAAGTATTAAGTTGCATTTTTACTATGAGAACATGGTTTGCTGAATCATGTTGTTGTAAATACAAATAAGAACAAAACACAAAAAGTTACTAAAGATAGTCATATTTTGAACATATATTTACTTTCAACTGCAGTCAGGTTTCAGTTTCTTGTGATTATAGATTTTATATTAAATAATAGCTGGCCCGCCCGGATTCGCACGGGTAGACAAACCTAAGCTTCTCATAAAAATCACAAAAGAAAATATATATAAATATTTAAACTACTTTTTGTAATCGAATACTACTTAGATCATATTTTTAAGAATTTGGCCATTTATGACGTGAAGTGGGTTAACTATTATTACTTTCCCAAAACAGAAAGAATTTTTGTAATAAAGGGTCCGCCATCTAACGTTTTTTTTCAACTAGTGCTTAGTTCGTGAATGGTAACACTTAGCTCATGTCTGATTAGACAGATAATTAGTTTTATCCTTCTACTGAACGAATATGGTTGTGTATACGCTTCGCTAAGTGGGCCTGCGATCGAATTAGAGAAGATGCCGATTTTGCTTCATCTTTTCAGATGAAGCTCATTTTGATCTTGGCGGGTAGTAAACAAGCAAAATTGTCGCATTTGGGGCACAGAAAACCCGCACGCATACGTTGAAAAGCCGATACACCCAAAACGAGTCACTGTTTGGTGCGGATTTTTGTCCAGAGGCATAATTGTGCCATTTTTCGAAAATGAGTAAGGAGTGGCCGTTACAGTCAATGGCGATCGTTATCGGGCCATGTTGAACGAATTTTTGTTCACAAAAATTGAAGAGGAGGATATTGGCAACATTTGGTTTCATCAGGACGGCGCTACGTGCCGAAGCTACAGCCGAAGCAACACTCGATGCTTTGCGCCATTTTCAAAAAAAAAAGAAGTTATTTGGCGGACCCTTTATAAGGCAAATTTTTCATATTTATCCTCTTTCGCTCTATAAATATCAAATTTTAAAAAATAACTTATTAAACAGAATTTTTTAAAACGGATATCCCTTTTTTGTTTTTACTGCAGTTCACCCTATAAATATCAATTTTTCGAAAAAGCCATCCAATAGAAAAAACAGATTCGGTTTTACCCCACTCCACCATATATGTATGTACTAAATTTTTGAAAAAATAACCCTAAAGCCATCCCCGAAAACAACCATTCAAACAAAAAAAGAATTTCTTAAATCTGACATTTGTTTTATTTTTACCCGATTTCTCCCTACAAATAGTAAAATTTTGGAAAAAAAATATGCCTATAGCCATCCCCTAAAAACAGCCTTTCAAATACAAAAAGAATTTTTGAAATCAGACATGTGGTTTCTGAGATTAGCCCGAACAAAAAAAATTAAACCTACAGTGCAACACGGATATAAGAAACTCTGAAAATCCAAGAAATTTCTTTCTTATTTCCGAGTTTTTCTTACATACAAACAAATGATATACGAAAGACAATTTAATCTACATATAAGAAACACGGATACTATAAAAGAAAATTATTTGTTATATAAATAGAAAAAAACAGAAACAAAACCAAACAATAAAACTCAAAATGCAAATGTCATAATATTGACAAAGTATTCGTGTGCTTTAGAAATATTTTATTGTTATTGCGTGGAAAAGTTCGAAGCTGTCATTAAAGGGGGAAACATATTTATGAATATAAAAAATGTCAATTTCAATTGAAATCTTTAAACTGTGAGAATCAACAAGAACGAAAAATTCCACTGAGGCCCAGTTTTCCTGTGCTTAGTTGAACCAGAGTTAACTAACTTTAGAAGAAAATTAACACACATATACATAACTGCGGAAACACTTTTTCGGTGGAGAATGAATGCGGAATGACTAATGAAACTCGGTGCATACAACATCAAAAGCATCTGCTCAGTTAATCTTGAGTTAACTCACCAAATTTAATGAGTTAACTCAGGTTTAACTTTAATCTCGCACTGAAAAACTGGACCTATGTTTTTTTTTTAGTTAAAAATCACTTTGAAAAAATATTTCTATTTCTTTTGTTTTAATTTACCTACTAAACATATTGGCCCAAATTTTAGAGGATTTTCAAAATTTTAAACCTGTTCGTATTGTACTATTTGTTTTAACATTTTACTTAGTTAAAATCGAGAAATGCCTATTTTATCTTTCAAGCATCATAACTTCATATGCCACTTTGACAAAAACAATTTTTTTGCACGAACTGTCACTATTTTAGGCGTTCAGCTGAAGTTTATTAAGAAAATAGGTTTAGTATTATAGAAATTAAAACATTTTCAAAACTAAGAACATTTTTAGAAATCAGCTTTAAAGTCTGAAAATTCATAAGTTGTATCATGCGTTTGCTAATCCTTAACATTTGGATGTTTAAAATTTTGCGCTATTGTTTTTACACGGAAATGTTAAAAAACATTACATAAGTTATACTTGCTTTGACGTTCAGTTAAGTTTACTTTGACGTTTGAGTTTAATCGTAATGCTTATAACTCAATAACAACCTTTCAAATGCAGACATAAAATAACAAAAAACATTTAAAATATTTGTTTGGTTTTTGATGATGGAAAATAGGAATTAAAAAAATATTATTTGTTTTCATCAAAAAAGAAATGCAGTTAAAAATATTTAACATAGGTGATACCTATCAATAGTTTAAAACAACATGGTAGAACCAGGCATTAAGTTTCACAATAAATTGTAAACTACCGGTGAAACAACTAAAATCCATTTTCCATAGCAGATAAGTTGAGATAAAATTTAATAATATTAATGTGAAAGAGATTTTGCACTCAATAACAAATCATTAAATCAACAAGAAAGAAAAAAAACTCGAACACAAAAAGAAAAGAGAAACACAAATCACTCGACAGCAGCTATAGGTGAGAAGCTTACCACAAGATTATATATTGAAAAAGTCTTGCTTCTTAGTTCTGAATATGATCAATAAGCTACGAAATTATTTATTTGCCAGTTGATGTAATTTAAGTTACAATCTCAGACAGAAGTAACAATAGGCCTTACTTTTCAGATTGTTTATCATGAAAATACGAAAAATTATTTTTATTTATATTACTTTATTCAATTTTGTTCTTGTATGTAATACGCGAATGAACCGCGACTGCCGGATAACAACTTTACTCCGCAAGCACTCGAACTCTATTCAAAACGGAGCAAAAGCTGCTTGCACGAGTTCATAATAGATGATCAATGATTTTTGTATTTTTGCTTATCAATTTCGATTTACCCACTCAAGAAGACTGGAAAAAAGCTTTAATGGAGTAAAGTTCGTTTGATATGACTTATTAAAGCATGTACAAAGAGAATACTTTAAGGGACAATTGGTGTGGCCAGACTTGATTACATATTTTTAAATATGAACAAGTACGTTTATTTTTTTTATAGGTTTAACCTGAAGGTTTTACATAAGGTTACATTCAACTTTTTCGCTATGGTGCATTAGTCAAAAGCATCAGCTGTTCAAAAGCTTAACACTGACTTTTATTTGGGATTGTATACTTATTTTAAATAAGTAAGATTTATGTTTGTATTTATATGGACATAGCATAATAGTGTATTTAGGGGAGAGAAGAAATATCAACATATGTTTGAATTTTGAACGAATTAAAAAATAATAAAATTTTTCAAACAAAAAACGTCACTTGACCGCCTTTAACTCTTCAAATGAGAATCTTTACAGCTTAGCATCTTAACACCGAACGAATTTATCAATCATAAGCATAATTCGAAATTATATTCAAAACAAAGGAATCAGATTAGATATAGGGTAAATCAAACTATGTTTGGCAATTCATATAATAAAATAATAATAATTAAAATAATAAAAATGATAATAATAATTAAAGATTGACAATAGTAAGACATGACATCTAGCATGTACATATAACCTCCCTTATCTTTGCTGGTAAAGTGTAAATTATCTTTATGAGTAGGAAATGATTCTAGACATACCGATTTGTAACTATTTCTTGTATAAAAGTACTGTTTTTGCAGCCACACAGGACCAGGCGCCTGCACCGGTGGCCATACTTCGGACACCCAGTCTTTTGTAATCAATATGCACAATTCTCATCGATGCAAAAACTGTTATAAATAGGCATTTCTCTAGTTTCTTATATTGTGAATTTTTCGTCAAAATACATAATTCGGTCAAAAAAACAGCATTTTTTCGCAAAAGCTTGGATTCCAGTAGGAATAGAATTACTTTAGCCACAACATAGTTTACTTTATTACATAAACACATTTAAAAATGATTTCAATATTACCCGTCTTTACCCTATGCCAAACATATTTTTTTTTCGAATAACTTCGGTACTTACCTAATATTAAATATTAAAATAATTGAATCATATAAATACTAACGGGTGATTTTTTAGCTGGTTTGGTTTTGGCAACACTGGTTTTGACAGCTGACGTGTGTTTAGTACCTTGTGTCACTGTCAAACAGCTTCAGTTTGGTTTGCAATTTAACCATGGATCGTCTTACAAATGAACAACGCTTGCAAATTATTGAATTTTACTATCAAAATTCGTGCTCGGTTCGAAATGTTCATCGCGCGCTGCTTGTGTTCAGCGATGAGGCTCATTTTTGGTTGAATGGGTACGTAAATAAGCAAAATTGCCGCATTTGGAGTGAAGATCAGCCAGAAGCATTGCAACAGCTACCAATGCATCCCGAAAAAGCCACTGTTTGGTGCGGTTTATGGGCCGGCGGCATTATTGGGCCTATTTCTTCAAAGATGATGCGAATCGCAGCGTTACTGTCAATGGTGAACGCTACCGAGCGATGATAACAAACTTTTTTTTGCCCGAAATGGAAGTTCTTGACTTGCATGATATGTGGTTTCAACAAGACGGTGCCACATGCCACACAGCACGCGAAACAATGGCGCAATTGCGAGGCGAGTTTGGTGAACAGTTAATTTCACGTTTCGGGCCGGTCAATTGGCCGCCTAGATCGTGCGATTTGACACCATTAGATTATTTTTTGTGGGGGTATGTCAAGGCTAATGTCTATAGGGACAAGCCCGCTTCGATTGACGCACTGGAAGCCAACATCCATGCATTCATTCGTGAGATACCGGCCGATATGTGTGAAAGAAAATGCCAAAATTGGACTCAGCGGATGGGCTACCTGAGACGCAGCCGCGGTCAACATTTGCATGAAATTATCTTTAAACATTAAATTGCAAGGTTCAAACTATCGATTCAAATAAATATTTCATTCATTTTTTCGAATTGTTTGTGTTTTTTTTTTAAAAAGTTCTAAACCTCTTAAAAAATCACCCGTTAGTTTGGGCTACTTATTCACCTTTTTTTTTCTTTTTGAAAATCTTTTATGATAAACAGGAAGTCTTGAAAAATTAAAAAATTGTTAGCGAAATATTTCTAATACAGAATCCTCCTACACTTTTAATTACGCAATCCACATCAACTATATACGTTCTATGAAACTATATTTATATTTTAGAAAAAAAATCAATTAAGTTTATTTTTTGTTTAACTTTATTTAAAGCACATTGATTTTATATTATTACATTTAAATAATATTTTGTATAATTTGTACAGCAACAGTTCACATAATTTTTGGTAATAGCTCATTGTTATTAGATTTATAATTGAATTTATCTAATAACTTATTTAGTAGATATATATATGTATATATGTAGTTATTAATAATTATCTATAATTTATTTATATACTCATAAATAGTGTGTTAATTTATTAGCTAAATGTTCACTGTATATATAATTATAAGTATATTTATAAATAATTCAAAAAACGTATTCCGTCCCCTTGTTGTTTGGTATATAGTAATTTAAGTGGGTATAAAACCTGAGAGAAAAAATTCCCACTTGATGAATTTTTCTGTTTTAGTTTTTGCATTATGGCTTGAAACCGCAGCAATAAATGTAATTTGAGATCACATATTGGAATAACACCTTAATATTTTTTATATTTTCAGTCCATTAGTCTGATGAAATTTTTTTGTTCTTACACCTATCACTTTCAACAGGTTGTCATGTTTATCAACTGAATTTTTGATTTGATTATTCTTGAATAAATCATGTTTATCAACTGAATTTTGGATTGGATTATTCTTGAATAAATCAAAAAAAAAAAAAATTTATATTTTTAGGCGAACCGACACAATGATTAATCAACAAAAAAAAAAAACAAAATGCCACAAAATGCCAAATCGTCCAAAAAAAGTGGATAATTTGTCACAATTTTTCGACATCCAAAAAAAAATACGTAAATCAAGAAGATTATCAAAGGACAAACAAATTTGTTCGGGTGATATAAGATTTTTTAAAATTTTGGTCAATCTGTTATAGTGATATATCGCCCAACATTTTTGGCAATCTATTACATTTAATAATATTGAGCGGTTGGGTATAGTTGGATTTTTCACAAACTAAACAAAATGTTCAAAAATTTTAAATCGCTCAAAGCTTTTGACATCTTATTCGAGAGAAACTCTAGACGTTTAGAACACATACACAAAATTCAGTGAAATTTCATAACACCCTATAAAAAAAAAAATAGTAACAGCTCTTAGTAACTGGCATTACTGCCACGAGCTGAGATACTCATTCGACGTTCAACACGATTCGAATGTGGCAAATCACATCCCGGTGGGGGGTAGCGCCATCGCCTTGGTCGAGATAGCAGCGTCCCATCGGTGGAGGCACGACTACGGAATGGTGTCTCCATTTCACCTCTCGAACTGCACGAACTACTTGATCCGACTTTGTCTCCGAACTCGTTGTGGTCACAGCGTTCCTCAAGGCACCTTGTGTTATCTGAAATTGCATCTTAATCAAATAGAGAAAATATTGAAATCGGATGAAGTAATGAAGTTTTACCGAAAAATGACCTTCGGGAATTACTCTCACTCGACGAAGCCGGATAGAAGGCGACTCCGGAATCGGGGCTCAAAACCATTTCAGTGGCATTTTGTACGTCACTTGTGGACCGTCTGAGTTTGGGGAACTTGGTAAGTACCCTCCAAAAGCGACACACATCTCGGAATACTGATTGAACCTTTCGAAAAGATAAACACTATTTTATTGGACACAAAGCCCACCCCCGGGATAGATTACCTGATCAACACTCTCTCGTGCGGATATTTCATGAAAGCAAACACATGAGATTTCCCGGAATCTACGCTGTCCTTCTTCGATGCTTACCATACGGTCTCCCCATTGATCCGTTTTGTTGCCAACCAGAATCACTGGGACATCTGAAATACCATCCTGAAAGTGTATAAGGAGGTAAGTGGCTTTGAATGAGAAAGTTTCTTGGTATGTGAGTTGTGTGGTAAGAAGGGGTGCTCCTATATACTCACACCTTACTGTCATGTTGAATAAAAAATCAGGAATTTAATTTATATTATTGCCTGGGATGTAATGTATGTATGAGTTGAGTATGGTATTGGACAATGGAGCCTTTATTGTAAGAATATTGCTATTTCTTTGAGCTTTGGGAAAGTGCAGGGCAATCTAGAAGAATTTCAAGAATTTTTTTCTTTTGCTGTCATCAAAAAGAAACTAAAATTGTTTTGTTCCGATTCAGCTGACGCATTATGTTAAAATAATTTCGTTTGTTTATTTATTATTGTCGCTCTGAATCTCTTCCAGATTTGTTTTACATTCTGAATAGCTTGTTTGAATTTTCTCAATAGCTTAGAAATTTGTTCATAGAACACTTAAGGCTAAGAGCAATAACTCAGAATTCCAAGTTGTGGAGAAAGGTTTTAAAAAAGTGCTGTAGAATTTAGAGAAAACGCTTTTAATAACAAAATACGACGTTTGTAAGAAAAAAGCATAAGAGATTCCCATGCACATTGGTCTTGGATTTAAAAATATTGCAATGGGAAAGAAAATAGAGCTGTTTCAAGTATGTCACATTCGTGTAGTGCTGCTAAAGAATGAATCTCTATAATAAAGAGCAGTTATATCCGATACTGAAATTAAGGCTTAGCTCATGAGCATTCCTTGAAGCGCTATAGTATGGCGGTGAAGTTGTTTTATAAAAGAAATGTAACTACTAATTTCTCTTTATAAATAATAATTGGACTGTTGGTCATTTTGTGATCTCCGTGATTTCACTTTTAATTTTTCACTGCAGATTGATATCAAGATCAAACACAGTGCAATGATCTTATCATTGGTACGTGTTTATGTTCCACTTCCGAAGAAAATCGATGTTAAACTCGAAACAGAAGAACTTTTGGAAATGAGATCGTTAAAAAAATAACACGGATTTTTTTGGGAAGTTTGTTTAATATGAGTAGATTGATCATTATCATTATTAATGCGAGGAAGCAGGGAGTAAGTAGACTCCTGTGCTTATGTTTGTGTGAGGGATGTTTTGTGCGAGACAAGGATGTTTAGGATAAATTCTTCAAATGCAAAAGAAACTGTGCATACACCCAACCTCGCACCTACCCCAAATCTTATAGTGAGCCCAAGCAGGGGGGTTGCAAAACTGCATTTGTCCTCACACTTTCCTTGGGAAGAGTTTTCATTTTTGGGGGGCGAGTTGCCCCGGAATGAGCTATCTTGGGACCACTTGAGTATTTTTCTTGCCTTCAAAATAAAACTAGTTATTTTGATATGTTTAACACATTTTGAGATATGTATTGATTTTTGACTTCTAGAAAAGCCACTTTTTTTGCGCTGTTTCTTTATTTATTTTTTTATTCACTTATTTATTTAATTATTTATTAATTTTATATATTATTATACATTACTTTTTATTTACCTATATATTTAACTAGTTGTTAGCATAGTCTGTGATATTGATATGTAAACAAAATTCGCTATATTAATATCAAGTCAATATACATAAATATTAATTTTCAGTAGTAAGATACAAATTGTTATCAAATTTCTGTGCTGTGCAATGGCTTTAAAAATTACTGTTAACTATGTAATTTTCTTTTGAAACAATAAAACTTATCTATCTATCTATCTAAACAAAGATTTAACATTTTTTAACAAACAAATTGTTTTTTTTTTATGTGTAAACATCTATGCTGGCGGTAGAGTGAAAAAAAACGTGAGCGTTAGTGTGTGCAACGTTACGTCGTGCAACGTTACGGTGTGCAACGTTACGATCTGCATACTAGGATTGGTGCGTTCAGTGAAAAAAATCTTAAGATCCCCTTCAAGCAAAAACAAGTCCGTTTTGGACCCGCGCACGTTGATGTTTACACATATAAACCGTGAGTCCCGGCACTCACACAATTTTTTTAATTGGTTCCTGATTCAACCTGATACCCGAATTTAGAGAATATTTTTATCAATTTAAAAAATTCTGAAGTGGATCCTCCAAGCTTATATATACCTCGCACATTGTTAAATTTCATAAATGCATCAGTAACCAAGTTTGCTTTTAGCTTCAGGAATTTGCTAATGTTTTCTAAGAAGCAAACAAAAATCAAACTTACCTTAGTTGTGTATCCCAATTTACGACGTCTTTTGTTATAGTTTATCAAAAACTTCAATCTGTTGCACTCATCAAAACTGCATTTGTCAGTTACAGAATAAGTCAATATGAACGCATCCGCCCACCGGATATTCGATTCCAAACGAACGAATTCTGTTTCCTGCGGAGTTTGTGGAAATAATATATACAAAAACACAAATTTACCATCAGGGTAATCCTAAGAGTTATGATGATGCGAGTTAAGATAAATTTAAATATTCTTACGTTTGGTTGGCCGGCAGCATCCAGGATATCAAACTGCACCATTTCGTTGTCTACCGTCGTTGTATGAGTATAGATTTTCTCTAGATTAGATTCATATTCACCAATGAAACGCCTTGTTATGAACCGAACAATCATTGCTGGGAAGTAAATAAAGATATACCTATTACGTGCATGTTTTAAATAAACCAACTATATAGAGCAAACAATTGCCTTAGGGTACAGGGTGATTCCCCTGTGATGCAGTAAGATAATAAATAATTTAGAATATCCCGAAGTCATGAAATCATCAAGCCAATTTACATAAATTCTTTAATCTTTAGATAAACATTTTAACAAATCTGGCTAAGAAATAACTCCTCCTTTACGATTTTATTTGTGTCACCACAAGTCTGCCTAATGCCTATACCATCTTTCTTTTTATGGCATCTTATACGAATCACCCTGTTTACGAAAAGGCTATACTGTATCCCTGTTTTTTATTTGAATACTGAGAAGCCTATTGCCTCAGTCGTAAAATAACCGATTCCGTAAGCTCTTGGTAGTAATTTCATAGTCAATTTATTTTGTAGAGGGTGTGTTTGGATGGGTACTTTCTTGCAGCCATCAGACAATGTTTTACAATGACAAGGGAGTCCTGTATGCGTGTGGAATAAATAAATGTGACATTCTTTTCAATAAGTACTACATTAGGAGACAAAATTGACAATTCCACCCCGATTTGTAACTGAAATTAAGTTTTGTTTTCAAATTGCGGTTATTTTCTGTCAGAGTGAGAATCGTTTTAGATATATGTGTGAATGTTTTGATGTTTGTTATTTGGAGGGATTTAATTTTATTTGTACTTCATGCAAGTAGTATTTACTATAAAGAGAAGCTCTGTATTTTCTTAAAACGTACAGTTTTGGAATAATTATAAAAGAGATTTGTTAGCAACTTAGTTCAAAAGCAAATTAAACAAATTAATTGTTTACTTAAAAATTACTGCCTCGTTTCGTTGTGCACAAAAAATTAAAACAAACTTAAAATATTATACCACGGCTTTCCTTTAAATAGTAGGATACAGATTAAGCTATATAGATTGTAAGGAATTGGAGTTTCGATCGATATCTTAAACTTAAGCAAAACCAGAAAACTAGTTTTTATATACTGCTTATTCTTATTTTTTGAATGACCAAATTCATAACTCATCGGCATACTTATACAAAATTAAATTTTGTTTTAATTTAATTACAACGGGTACATCTTGTTTTTTTTTTTTAATTACTTGAAAATAACTTAGGGCCAGTTTCAAAATGCACACTTAATAGAATAAGTGATACTTAAGTTTCCCATATTAGAACTTTAGGCTCAGTTTCATAGCTTGAGCAAGTGGCACTTAAGTGTCATTTATTAAGTAAAATATATGCAATGTGATTTTGCGCCCTTATCTTCCATATTGAACACTTAAGTGCCGCACTTTCTTTGATTGTGGAACAGGGCCTTAAGATTTTGATGCTTTTTTGTCAAGGCTGAGGTAGAACTCTTCGGTTTCCAGGGTTTATCCAATAGAGAGCACAAAACTTGGGTTAAGAGTTTCCAAATTTATTTATTCTTCGATGTTCTATACAAGTTTTACCAAAGTTTAATCTTGACTAAAACAGATTCTTTCATATAACTTAAATGAATATTATCCTAAAGCTAACACGGTATTTTATATGAATGAAATAGCATTATATCCTCGCCTTCAGGGGCAAGCTGAAAGAAAGTCAAACCCGAACACAGGTGGCGGCCGACGTACGGACAGCGTCTTAGAAGAAATATAGAATGGAAAAGGCAGGTTGGGATTAGTTCCCCGTCTTTAGCGGTAACCTGAAAGAAAGTCCCATCTGTACCTGGCTTATAGTCAGCGTCCTCCGTGCACTTATAAGAAGTGCATAATCGAAAAGTTAGTGGTATTCGTCTCCGCCATCAGCAGCAATCTGAACGAAAGGCAATCGCGAATTAAATAATACGGAGGAGAAGCCTAAAAACGAACAGGTAGGGGTGGTGAAACCCAAAAGGTGAAACTCCTGATAGTACACTTCGTACCCAAAAACTTGTCTAGAAATTGCTAATTAATTTATTCCGTTCCAGAATAAATTATTCGGCACGGTATGGTGTGTGAACTTCTAAAACAAATAAGAAAACATGAAAAACTACAAACATGTTCTTTCAAATGAGTACTTTCAGAGTATACTTACAATGACTCGTATAGAAATAGACTACCAAAATTGACTATAAAATATTGCCTACTTAGAGGAGTCTTCAATGGGAGTACACTCTACAGCATACTCCTTATGGTAGATTTACATTGATCTTCATGTGAGCTCTGCAAAAAAACTGGGATGTAACATATAAGAGTTAAATTTGTTGAATAAAGAGAGAAGACAAAAATGCAGAGATCTTCATAGATGAAGATTATAGGAAGCGCCATAATGCAGATATAAAGACGTGCATGTTCATTTTCATGGTATATACTCTTTCGCTCATTCCTTTTTTTTTTTGCATAAATACATCTCGCTCTACTTTTCTTCAAATTTGCAGATGCAGATACATGTAAATCCATCATTAGACTGCTTATAATATAAATTTGTAATGTTGCCTTCTGCCGGCTCGGTGATGCGGTTGTTCTTTCTTTTCTTTACTATAGGAATTATATTTATCTTAATATTTCCTTTTTTTTTGTATTTTTATTTCTTTTCGTGTTTTTAATTCTTTTCTTTAATATACATAAATATATTTATTTTATAATTTCTTTTTTTTTTGCCATTGCATTTTTCTCAGAATTAATTTAACATTTTTGCAAATTTTAATGAAACAAAAATTAAATTTTTAAACGCTTTTCACTTTTTAAAATTTTCTCAAAATCAGCTTGAAAAAGAATCAAACAGTATATATCTATATTGTATTTACAATTTTTAATTTTTTTTTTACTTTTTAACGTTTTGCGAAATCGCCCAAAAATTTAAAATGGCAGTTAAGATCGCCCAAATTAAAATTTTAGTTATTTGACATTTTTGTAATTTTGTTTTTATTTTGAGCGTTTTTGATTTGAGCTACCAACGACAGATATTTTTATGTATTCTAAAAAAATGCCTAGTCTTATCGTCGATTGAGGATTTTTTAATTTTGGTAAGATAGGTACTAGATTTGCCATAATATTTTTTTAGAAATGACATCTATGCCTACTCATCTAACCCGGGCTGTTATAATAGATCATCATCTTTATTTTGGGTTTATATATTTAGAATTATTTTATTATTCACAAATCAAATGAAACTTCCTTTTCACTTCCACAAACATAGTCGATTTCTTTGTACATTGACTTTTACGAAATAATGTTTATACAAAAATTCAAATTACACAGTTAACACCAACTCAGATACCAGATCTTAATATGCCATTAAGAATTAAGTAGCAGGCAGGTACAGCATGACCAAGCTAGTTATACAAGTGTACCTACAAGTACCTAATATATGAACAAACATTTAGATTGTATCGAATCATACTTTATATTCTGTTTCACTTCTTTTGTTATAAATTGGGTGCCAGAATTTTAAATTCTTGAGATAAAAGTTCGAGTATAGCCTTGTATCAGGTAAAAGAAGTTCATCGACTGTTGCTGTTGACATTTGGGGACACCTATTTCCAGAAAATCTCGGATTAATGTGAGGGAATTGATTTTGTATCGCCTTTTAGCAGTTCGCTTATTTCGGAGAGATAAGAGGAGAGAGAGAAGGATTTTCACCTCGAAATGAATGCTGTTAATTTCGATTCAATTTATGAAGGACATTAGGTAAACATTGATTTTTTCGATTAATATTTTATTTTGAAAGGTATAACGTAAACTTCGTTCGCTGTTTTATTTAAAGATTTTTAAAGTGTTTTCGTTTCATTTGCTATATCTAAGCTACTTTTTGATTTGTATATATTTGAGAAGAATTCATTCGAAATTTAAGTGAAGGTATTTACGTTTCTCAAATTTAATGTGTGGATTTAAATTTTCGTGATAGCTTGCGTGCTATAGACTTATTCTGGAAATATGTAGAAAGGTATAAAAACATTCAGTAAAACCACTTACATTAAATAACTTGTATATTTTGCGCTATTTTTTTTTAACTTTATTGATTTAGGGATATTATTGTAAAATTGTCTTTAATCTTTCAAAATTAATAAACGAAACACACGAATCAAATGACAAATTCAATGTGTAGGTACATACATATCTAAGAACTTTAAAAAAGTAAATAGAAGAAATTTAACTCAGTTTAATGGAAAAATTGTATTTTTTAAGTCGATATAATAACATTTTGTTGTTTTGCTTTTTGTATTTAACATTGAAACATTTTTTTCTACTTTTGACTTCCAATAAATTACATGTCTTAAAATTTCGCGCCAAGTATAATGGAAGCCAAAAAATTTAAAAACTATTGAATGTCAATAGTAGAGTAACATTGAAAATGACTTTTAATCTGCCAGATAAAACAAACAAATTAATTAACTTTAAGTTTGAATCCCAAACAAAATATTAATATGTAAAAATTTATTTTAGTGGAAATATATGGCTTCAATTGTGTACCGACATACACTATATAAAACACAATTTACAGGTAAATATTTCGTTTTTTTTTAAATTAATTAATATCTAGGTGATGTTTAAATATTAACTATAATAAATGAAAAATATACCTACTGATAATACTTCAGGAACTCCTTTTTTATCAATTAGACACAAAAGCTTTTTGTATTGTACCTAACTATGCCTATTCAATTTTAGTAAATTTGACAGTGTCCTGTCGGGAGCTACATACAAATATATCTTTCTGTAGAGCTAGTAAACTATTCCCATGTAACTACCTATGAATACATATACCTAAGAGCGAACATTCAACGGTAGTAGTTTTTTTTATATCTCCCTATCCCCTGTTACTTCAATTATTTAATAGTTTAATATAGAAATAGATATTATAGGAGGTCGTGGTACTAGTCCTTGTCTCTTGCTTCGAAGAATTTTTACATGATTAAGCCTTACATTTTATTTGTACTTAAGTTATAAATCTAGCCGATTTGCACGTGTCAGTCGCTTCGCAAACTGAATTCATAATGTAACCTGACATTTTACCTTTATTTTGAGACGTAAACCTTGAAGCTCTGTCCATTAGAACTCAAGTTATAAGCGTCACATTCATAGGTACCTATGTTAGGTATTTTTTTCTCACTAAGAGCTACTACATATACGTACATAGGCTTAAGGAAATAATTCTTTAAATTACTGATCCATTTCAAACTCAATTTTTCGGATATTATGAGCTTACTTGTCTATACTTTACTTACTTTACAGTAGATTTGGATAGAAACAAAATTGCTTAGGAAATATTATCCAAGAAAAAAAAATATTTTATGCACCCTTTTCGCCTTAGATTTTACCTACTACGCTTATAACACAACAGAAAACGCATAAAATATGCCCAAATCAAAGTTCCCCCAATTGTGAATAATAAATAAAGTTTCTCCCATAGAAATCTCGAAAAATTTTCCATGAAATAATAAGATTTCCTTTGATTTTTGCGAAGAATTTGAGAAGAATGTATATAGATACAAGCCGTCCATGTTTATTGGTCAATCATCCGTGCATTCTTCCTCTACCACTTTTTAATCGGAAGCACCACATTGATATTAAATAAACATATATTCAAAATATTATGTAGAAACATTAGACGTGTTCATCCTCATATCACAAGCAAGAGTATAGACACAAACAAGGAAATGTATCTAATACGACTCTAGGGCTATAAAAATATTCAAATTTAATAATTTTGATGTTGTTTTTTTTTCTGTCAATATTTCATATAAAATCTATACAAACAACACAAAATTCCTTTTTAGTCAATTTTTTCTGCGTACTTACACATCATCCATCGGGAAAATTTTTGTTAATTAAAAAAAAAAAGTTCTATTATTTTATTTTAAAATGGAAGTTTGTTTTAAGAATTAACCTATGACAATGATTGATTAGCCAGTAATAGGATATGAAAGAGAATTGCCTGCATTTAAATACATATATGTATGTATGTACATATTTCCTTTTGCTTTAGATTTTTTGTTTCATCGGGAATCACAAATGAAAATCGATTTATCAGATTATGTTTTATTTACACATACAGACACATACCTATTCAAATATTTAAAATAAATTATGATTTGCTGTATTGAGCTGTGAGATTTTTTTGCTTTAAAAATAATACCCCCTTTTTTGTACCATAACACACAGGATTATCATTATTAAAAACTTGTATAGGTTTAAGCTTTTGTGAGTTTTCGAAGATAAAGGGTGTTTTTTTTTAAGTGTGACATAATTCCATAAGGATAACTGTCGCCTATCAATGTTTGATGATAGAACAATTTTGTTTACATCTGACTCCTGTATAAGCTCTTACAATATATGATGGAATGCTTTTCATTTCCGCCCACCTTTTAAATTGTGAATTTCATTTACATCAGTCATCTAAGCGATTACGTCAAAGATCTGACATGTAACAACATTATATTCCAAAAATGAACCTTGTCTTGTTTTTGTTTGTTTCCAATAGAAAATTATTTAAAAGCTTCAGTGGTGAGTTAAAACTCGGTGGATAAAGTATCAAAAGCATCTGTTCAGTTAACCATGAGTTAAATCACCAAATTTGATGAGTTAACTCGGGTTTAACTTTAATCTCGCATTTAAAAACTGGACTTAAATGGAAGTAGGTTTAATCTCGGACCATATTCGAAGTTAATAATTCGAGGTTTTAATTAAAACTTACACTACAATGATTGAGAAATCCGAAAAAGTGAGTTTCGCCTTACTGTCCGTCGCGTCGGCCTGTGTGGCCGTGCGTCCACTTTAATTTGAGTTAGACCCTAAACGAGTAACAGGTATACAGAGTATTTCTATGCGATTTCCTAAAGGGGAAATTTGAATTTTTGCTTAAGCTTATCTAGAAAGGGTGGTAGCTGGCATACCTACAACGATTTAGGTATTTTTCTTAAATTTTCTTGAAAACAGCTGTAACGATTTTGATTAAACTTCGTACTTTTTATGAACAAAGTGATTGTAAGAAAACTGCGCTTCAGGTTTTTGGCAAAAATTTCACATGACAGAAATATGCATTCCACTTTTTTTTTTTGAGAAAATGGTTTGGTAAAACGGCACTTGTTAGAAGGAATAAAATTATATTAAAGATTTTTTGCTGGTAAAGCGGACTGAGAAATGAGTTATTGCTTATCTCATAGAATCCCACGGGTGGCGTCCATTGTAACTGGGGAAATATGGAAAAGAATGCTGCCTATAGTGGGGCTCGAACTACAATCCACTGCTCCATTGCCATGTTTTTGGGTTAGACGCTAATATCTTCTCAATGGTTGGCACGAATTTGTTTTATTTTACCAATATGGCATTTTTAAATAGTTTCAACAATTTAGCAATTAACAAGTTTGAAAATAAACGTTTTAGACAAAAAAGAAATAAATACAAAAAAATCTATTTTCTAGGTATTTTTGATTTTTTTAGCATTTTTTTTTTGTTAAAGATTAGCCGTGTTCTTGCAAGCCCGGAGGAAATTGGTCAGGAATCAGCTGATATCCCAAACTTCAGTTTTGACGTTTCATCGATAACCTGACCAAACATGGGTTTGGTAGCACAGTTTTTAGCCTTTTCAAGAGTTAAGCCCCGAAAATTATTTGAGCTGAATCTTAACCCCTATGAGTTTAGTTGTTGTTTTAATGTAATTGTTTAGCCCCGATGCGTTTTTTTCGCCAATTTAGTAGATTTATTTTTCGAAAAAATTGCAGTAGATCTACTGCAATTGCAGCAAAGTGACAACCCTGGTAGTAGTCTAAGAGCTGACAGCATATTTTTGGTTTGGAAATATAACCAAAACTTCAGTACGAGGGTTTGTAGGTGTGTGCGTCGTGATATGGAAAACAAAAGTCTGGCAGGTTTTTTTTTAGCGCCGGTGGTGGGGGTGAGGGTGAGGGTTTAAAAATGGCGATTTTTACAATTTTTTATCAGAAGAATTATCACTTAAATTCTTTTTTTTTAAATGACAAATGATGCACTGTCATTTTTCCTAAGTGTAAAGACTTTTATCTTGACGATCCGATTAATGGAACTCAAGATATATAACAAAAAATAAACAACAAAAATCTCCAAAAAAAAAGCTGATAAGGTTCGCTTAAAGAGCTTATATCTTGAGTTCCATTAATCGGATCGTCAAGATAAAAGTCTTTACACTTAGGAAAAATTACAGTGCATCATTTGTCATTTAAAAAAAAAGAATTTAAGTGATAATTCTTCTTATAAAAAATTGTTAAAATCGCCATTTTCAAACCCTCACCCCCACCACCGGCGCCAAAAAAAAAACTGCTAGACTTTTGTTTTCTATATCACGACGCATACACCTACAAACCCTCATACTCAATTTTTGGTTATATTTCCAAACCAAAAATATGCTGTCAGCTCTTAGACTATAGGTAGATATACAAATAATTTCACTGAAATGTCACTGTTTATATTCAAAGTTCCTCAATAGCCATGAAAAAAAAAACCTTAACATTAATCTCTTAAAGATATGATAACCTTTTACATCATGTTTCTTTCTTTTCCCTTAATTTTTTTTTGGCCTAATTAATTCGAGTACTGCACGAAGGTGAATTTATCTGGAAATGTTTTTACTAGGTAGATATATATAGGATTTAGCTTTGAGGAGATATGAAACATTTCTTATAATAAAAACACGATGGTGAATTTATCTGGAATTATTTTACTAAGATTTCCCCATGAGTGGAAATGAAATGTTGATTAATAAAAATAGAATTCGTGCACGAACATAGTAGCAATCTTTATTATTCTGTCTGAGAATTTTATTTTTGTTTATCAGATAATGTTCACTCAACATAATAATTAATATATGCATACCTACCTAAGTAGAGGTGTTATCTAATGGATAAAAATATGTTTTAAAAATATTGGATGTCACGATTAGTTGAGTTATTCCTTTGATTGATTCATAATATTTATATTTTTTGTTTTATCTATATGCATGAACGTATATAGCTGCAGGTTAAGTAGATAAGGTGAACAACCACTCGCATGTTTTTTTTTATTAAAATACAAAAAAAAAAACCATTTGAAAAGTTGTAGCAATCACTGATAAATATAATATTATAATAATATATATAGTTATAATATATATAGTCGAATATAGTTCAAAGCTAAATGAATATAACGGTTGAGCATCGAAGGTTTGGGAATTTGTTTATTTATATACATGTGAATATATTAGGATGAAGTGTGAAAAACTCAAAAGATGAATTTTCAAAGCTATATTTTTTCAAGGGTAATGGATTTTCTTGTTTATAATCTTTTTTTCAACTATATATGAACAACAATAGTATAATTTATAACCGTATGAATTAAACATTGAATGAAAACAAGCTACTTAAAATGGGAAAAGAGCCGCATCAGAAATTCATTTGGTGCTTTATTTTTTGTTCGGTAAATTATATAAAACTTGAAAATATAAGAAAATAAAATAAAATTTAAGGTTGGGACAACATTAACTGTACTCATATATCCTCGCACACGAATTTTCCTCATGCCAGCTCTATTGAAATGGAAAAACTACAAGTAAATTGTCACATGCTTATTCATAAAAGTACGCTTGTTTTATAGGCCTACCACCTGGACTTACGTCATTATGGCCTCTAAAAGATATTTTTCTTAGGAAAACAGACGTTTTACGAAGCCCACATACGCAATAAACATAATGATAATGCGAATTCCTTGCTCATGCAAAAGCTGGGAAAAACTTTAAAAAATTATTCTACATTATGTTCTTTAACATACTAAAACAGGAATTTTCATACGATAGATTAAGTTGATGAGATAGTTTGTAGAGATATGTAGTTATTTTTGGGTAAAATAAATAAAATAAAATAAACCCCAAACAGTAATATCCTATGCCTTTCTTTTTGTACCTATCTAATTTTCTTTTATATATGTATGAAGGGAAACATGTAAGAAGAAATGTATAGTAAGAGAAAGGTTCACCGACGCAAGCACGTAGCAGAAAATACTCTAAGGACTATCACTTTCGAAATAAAATTCGTCATAATTTTTCAAATCTATTTTATCACGAATTAAATTAAAAAGATTATTTTATGCTTATTTCTGCAGGGATTCAAAGGAAGCTTTTTATTTTTACCCAAAATTTGAAGCAGAAGAGAAAATATTCCCCATGAAGTAATTTTTGAATCTGGTGGAAAATAATTTGATTTTTATGGAGTGAAACAATCATGATTGTAATGGAGGTTAAGGTTAAATACCTTTTTTAAAATTGTTTAAGTGTTATAACTAATATAATAAAATTACCATGATGTTTTTTAAAATAACAACATATCCTTTTTTTTTCTAATCCTTCTCCAATGATTCGTATAATAATATTTCATTTACATATGGAAGATCTGTATACTGTATTGACTTTTGCAGTTTTTGTGTGTTCTTTTAAGCCTTTTGCCTTGTAAGATAAAGATAAAGCTCGCCTAAAATATCCCAAGGAATTTGTTTGTTATTGTGACTGATTAAATTTCATTTAAGCCCTGAATGAGGTTTAATGGATCGTCTATTTATTCACTCCCAATTGGCGTTGGCTGTTTTTCCACTTGAAAGTTTTTCGAATTTTGTCCATTTTTACTTGCGAATATACAAATCAAACTTTACATTACGATGATAGGGAAGACGAAAAAAGTGGGTCTCGCAAAAACGTCCGTCTGTCTGTTTGTCTGTCTGTTTGACTACAGCCTAAACGGATGGGTCGATTTTCTTTAAACTTGGTACTTAGCGTTTTTTGGACATTCCCCCCACCCGTTTTTTTCTCTTTTTTTTAGGAGAAAACTAACAGTAGCTGTCATACAAAATTTCTTGGCCAAAAAGGAAAAACTTATTTTTCTCAAAACCAGAGGTACCGATTTTTTTTTTAAAAACTCAATAAATTTAAATAGTTATAAGTTGCCGTTTAATAAAAAAATGGTTCCGAAAAATGGTTATTAATGATACCTCCCAAAGAACCATTTTTTTGATTTTCGATTTTTTCGAAAACGGTTCAACTGATTCTGATCAAGTTTTTTTATGAACAATTATTGACACATTCTAAATAATATTGTGTACCAAAATTTTGAAAAAAAAAAATTTTTGGATTTTTAAAACAAAATTTAAATTTTTTTTTTGAAAACGCAATATTTCAAAAACGACTTTGTCGATTTTTATTAAACTTGGTAAATAGCAGTTTTTTAACTTAATCTATAGAAGATTTTTGACAAAGATTATTCTAATACCCAAAAAAAAACGGTGCCTCTCATAGAAATGTTTAAAAACCGTTAAGAAAAATATTTTTTTTCTCAAAAACAACTCCTACGATTTTGATAAAAGTTTTTTTGTGTGTTAAAATTAGTACGATCTACCATTTAAAATTTTTAAGTTTTATATCGTACGTTTATTAACAGTTCCTCTCATTAAACGGTTTCTTTGATTTTCGACTATCTCAATATCTGATCAACCGAATAAAATTAGATTTGTTATACAGAAGCTTGTAAGAAATATTTATAAATAAAAGTGCGTAGCAAAATTTTATAAAAAATAATTTTTGGATGTAAAAAAAAAAAAAGTTCAAAATTATTTTTGAAAATTCGATATTTCGAAAACGGGTAGCAGATTTTTTTTGTGAAGTTCAATTTTAAACTTAACATTAACAAATACTTAAAATTGGGTAACCAATTTTTTTTCTCAAAAATGTTTTTATTTTTAAAACCGCTTCAACGATTTTCAAATTTTTTTTTTCTCATAAACTAAGTTTTATAAAAGAAATCAGATGGTGTACCGTTGGGTTAAAACAGATTTAAAGTATTTTAATCAATTTCTTTCTAATTTTGTTGATTTAAAACAATTTACCAGTTTAAATAATATAATTTACAATTCATACAAAAATTTGTTAATTTTTGTATACTCACATAATACCACCTGCAACTAAACTAAGTTTTGGCAAATGTATAAAATATAGACTGCCATAGCTAATTTATTTCAGACTATAGAACCACAATGTGATCGCGCATAAGAGCAAGTTCGTGCGACCCAGTCGTGCATATTTTTGTTATTCATATCGTACTTTCAAATAACAAAAACAAACAAACGATTGCCAAAGCTAATTGCTATAGAATAAATTAAACCCTTCATTAAACCTCTATTAAGCCTGAAAATCCCTCTTAAAAGAAATATTTTGTCAGTTTAGCTAAAACCGGTTTTAGATTAAATAAACAAATAGTTAAATAAAACAATAAATTAATATTTAAATATTTGGTAATATTCTTTAAAGTTGAAATTTAATTTTCCGTTTAAGCTGGACTTAAACAGGACTCCGGACTCTAAAAACCCTATTTGTGGGATATTCGCAAGTGACCTAATAAAAGGTATTATTTTCAGTAATTGACGGTCAAAATAAGTTTTTTTTATAAGTTTTTAATTGTTTTTCACAATCTATAAGACCATCAAAATTGTTAGTACCCTATAAAATATGTCTTGCGGGGTCTTATATCACTTTGTTATTTTTGTTAGTTATATCGGATAGCAAATCTTTACCACCGGTCGCTATTTAGAGATACTGTTCTAATTTTGGTGTAATTCTGAAAAGCGTTCTTATTCGTTATACTAGACCTCCACTGTAATGATAAGTTAATCAGAAATTCACAAAAACAAAATTGGCTAATCAATTCATTTTCATAATTGTATATTTACCTGGGAATCAATAATTCAACAAGTCTATAATTAAATAGTTTAAGCCATTGGGCCAGGGTCAACATCCCCATTTACCCCCTCCCCCTAACTACGCTACTGAGTAAATTTTCCTATTGCCCTTTTCTTAAGCGATCTAATGCTTTATGATATAATAACTAAATACAAAATCACGCATCCATGTGTGGGCTTTAACCTATTCTATTTGGTAATTAATATTGAACTGACGAACACCACATAATAATTCAAAACGCTCAAAACCACTTAATGTAATTACACAATATTAAATTTATTATTGAATAGGTATACCCTGTGGAGAATTGAACTAAATTGAGCTAAGCGGCTGCGACTCGTTACAAGTGCATTGTAGGATAGAAAATTCATTTAAATGTCCTTATTATTTTTAACGATAAGAAAAAAACATGTAAATTTGATGTCCACTCAGGGACTTCCTTCATAATGTATACAAGTAGGTACACACACAAAATAGAAAGGTAACACTTTACTATACCTTTCATAATCTAGTTCGAGGTTTTTGCTTGCAAGTGTAAAAGCTTAAAGCTGTAACATACGATGTCGGAGAAATTCAAGGATTGATTTGGTTTTTATGAATAAATTTTGGTCACCGGATATGTGGACACAGTGTGAGGTTTGTATATTGTGTGTCGTTGTTATCTTGATGCTTTCATACATATTAATGAACCACACACTCTGCACCGCATGCATTAGAAAATGATTGGTAACAACAGTTCTGATTTAGTTGTGTTGTGTATGAGTTGCAGCATGTAGCAATTTGATATTTGATATGCGAGGTACAAATGCTTATATATGGGCATCAAACTGACACACAAATACATGAACGTGTCAGCCTTGAAGTAAATTATGGGAAAAACTGTAGCATGTTTACAAAATCCGCAACTTTTAAAGCTGGCATATGAAAATCCATAATTTTCCAATACTCATCAATACATTTTTATATTGTTGTTGTTGTTGAGATACAAAAGTTAGGAGAGAATATTGTTGAAGGCTGAAGGATTATGGTAATATAATGATAAATAGAAAGTTGATTCGTTGGGCTTTAAAATTCCTTTCACGCTTGGCCAAGCTGTTGTGATGAAGTTTCAATGACAATAAGTTAAGGATGCGAGGATGGAATTACTTAAAAACCATTTTCTAAAATACGTTGAATTAAAAACAAATTTAAAGGAAAATACACGCTGTTTTGGATTGGGCTTCTTATAAGAGAATTTGTTGTATAGTATTGTTTCTTATATCCGTAAAGTACTGTACATTACTCATCTTCCGTTTGTTTTACAAAGAACTAAGGTACTATTAGCGGAAACGGATTTGTTTAATTTAATCGTTTTTATGCATTGATTTAATGTATGTAAATATGGGAGCAATCAAAAACTCAATTATAAAAAAATATTCAAATTATAGAACTCCAAAGCGGTAAAAGAAAGTCATTTCCACTTGAGAACAATTTTCAATTTAAATAATTTATTTTTATTTAATTGCTTTTACAATATTTACCAGTTTTTCCAACTCCACTTTGTCCAAGAACCATAACTTTGATTGTTTTTGTTTTAGATGTGTGCAATCCGAGTTTAGCTAATGAAGACTTCGGTGAAGTTGTATTCATTTTCAAGGCGCTTAGAATGGTGGGAAGGTTTTTAAGGCTTAAATTTTCAGAAGTTTCCTGAAGATTAAAAAAAAAATTAAATTATTCGGTAGATAAAAATAATTATAACTAACACAAAAATAAGTAAAGAGTCAACAGAAAAATTTTCTTCAAGGTAAGAACTAAGAAAGTTTTAAATACTCGTATAATAGTCGTATATAGTCATTTACTATTTTTGTCGAACAATCAAGCTATTGTCTTAACATTTGAGACATCTCCTTATTTATAAACACATTCCCACAGTTGTCTTTAGATATATCCCCATATTACATTGGCTGACTTTTAATTTCGAATGAATTAATAAATTTGAGTGAACTTTTGAATACATTCAATGAACAATTCATTAATTTCAAGATCAATTTTCAATTCTTAATTAGAAATTTCCCGTAATTTTTCCATTGAACGTAACCACTTTAGAACACGTTTAGACTTCCAATTATGTCCATGTCCATGTTAGACAATCGATGGAAAATTTGTATAAATAAGAAACGGGTTTTTAAATTAGAAGACTGTAAAGGCCAGTTTTTAATGCTAAGTTTAATCTGCGTTAAGCCAGAATTAGGAAATCCTTCAAATAAACTAAATTCTTTCAACTCAGAACCTGCTTTTCAGTCAAGTATTGATTTAAACTTGAAGTTGTCAAAAATCTATCGTAAAATCGTAGTGCTACGTTCTACCATCGAAATTGAGATGGCGCCACTATGAAAATCAACCTTTCCATCGTGCCGCACATCGGTTTCGATAAAATTTTGACACGCAGAAATACCTATTGAGTTAATCCAGAGTTAACGAACCGAATTTGTTTGGTTAACTAGGGATCTAAATTGACTGAAAAACATGTTTGAGGAGCTAACTAAGGTGTAAAGCTAAAACTAGTATGATCTCACTCTGACTAACCCTTAGTCTACATATGTCATCCGCAAACCCTGAAAACAGGTGAATATATCGACCACATCGCTATATCGCATTTCACAAACAAATGATGCCTGAAACTCGTGGTGTGGTTCTTTTTAAAACGATCACATCGCGATGTGGTA
Organism: Leucozona laternaria; assembly: GCA_932273885.2. NCBI lineage: Eukaryota > Metazoa > Arthropoda > Insecta > Diptera > Syrphidae > Leucozona > Leucozona laternaria. The sequence continues at coordinate 113,940,751 of OW026368.1, read as the reverse complement.
AACTGATAAAGGCCACAACCTGACTTTCAACTTTTTTTTCCTCTGTAGTACTTTGCACGAATTTCTATTCCATTTTTTTTATTATTTTAAGGGATTAATTGATTAAAAGTATTTTTGTTTATTAATTTATATGAATTAATTTTCAATTAAATAAAACTTCCAATTATATTCGCTCATACCGTTCTTGGAGTTGATGTTCAAAATTAGTATCAGCAACATAAAAAAGATTGAAAAACATGAAATAAGTATTGAAGAAAGAAGAAATGAAGACCTTAAACTGTCTAAATTATTAAAGAAAATACAAGTCTTATGAAAAATATCATAATATTTTAAAATAATGAAGCCAAAAAATATTTCATAATTATAATTGTACCTATCGCTTCCAATGTCAGAATACTTATGCACATTACAGGTCTTCATCAGAAAACGTAAGTGTTTACAAAAATATACATATTTCAGCTGATTGGCATGTTATTTAAATCGCTTTGAGCAGCAAAAATAATTATATCTTTTTAGTTTGAATAATTTGTAATATTTTTTCAATTTTCGTATTTTCAATTTAATTTTGGTATATTTTAAGAAAAACAATTAAGAACGCAGTTCATAAAAATCATTCATCCATTTTTTTTTTTGCCATTCTTAGTTTTTTCCTTATATAAGTATGTATCGATATCATTTCTCAGCTTCCTCATCCGTCTTTTGCTGAGAGAATAAATAGATCAAACAACATACCAATTATAAAGGACTTGATTGACACCTGAATTTGAGTATGAAACTAGGGGGTTCAATGGATTTCCAATGAAAAGACCATTTAAATCCTGTTACGACAGAGCAAGCTGACAGTTCCATGAGTTTCTTTGAACCGAATACTGAAGTAAAAGGTGTTTGAATATTGACCGAAAGCAACGTTGGTCTTATCATTATTGGTATACCTTTAAGGTAAAAATTAAAGAAAATAATTTGGGGATCGAATGTTAGCTTATTCAACCTTAAGACAAATATTTTTTTTTTTCAGTGGAACTGCCTCTTGAGAGGAAGTGAAAAATTCTCTAAGAACATCTCTTGTTTTTTTGAAATGCGAATCTCATATTAGCTGTTCGGATTCGACAGATAATTGTAGGTTCCATCAAATCCTGTCGACATATAACTTGCACACCAGGAATGGCTCGAAGTCACTGTCTATATAGAAGTCTATGTAGAAGCCTCTTTCAAGGTTCTCCTTTTAACTTGCGTTGTTAAAGTTTGTCATTAAATTTTACTACTTGATAATTCCTCAAGCTTTAAAGGTAAATTATTGAGCACTTCCCTACATTGTTGTGTTATATTATTCGTAGCCTAATTAATCAAGATGATCCCGATAATATCTTGAAAACATTTAAATAATACACCGTTGACTGGAAGTAAATCGTCGCGAAACATTTTGCACCTACATATTAAAATTTTGTCCATCTAATAATTAATGACTAACAATGGCTCGGTCGGTAAAAACCCTTTTCCTTATCTTTTAAGTCAAACAAAAAACAACCAAAAATCTTTCAAACTAAATGGAAAAGTCCTTTTTTACGTGACTTATCAACAAATGTTTCCGGAAATTAGTCAACAATTTTAGACACAACACTTAAAGCAAATTATCTAAAATGCCTTAAGACGGTGCGGTAAAAGTAGAAGTTATCCTTAATCTTTAATTTTCTTATTCACGCGTATTTGCTAATATCCGTCGTCTTAGCCCTGGGGATAAAAGTACTTATTTGTAAAAAAAAAAAAAAAACCCAAAGAAATCATTCATCAGCACCTGCGGCAAGGTATTGATTATGGTAACTTTTCACAATTTTCATCTTCAATGTTTAGTTAGTAATGCTTGAGTAAGTCACACATTAAAAAAACATTGGTAGAGGAATGATAAAGGTGTCTTAATATGCAAGTGAAAAAAATAGTAATACAAAGGTCAAGAATAAGTCCCACTTACTTGCTGTCACTTTTTGAATTTAAATCAATATTTTAAATTTTAAATTTTAAATAAAAATTATAGGTACTTAATTAGGTAGGTAGAGATGGAGGCCCAGAGCAGTCTCGCTCCGTGACCCAATTAGCTCTGGGGCGCGCCGATTTGATACCATAACTCGTATTGACCTGTTGGTTAAAAGTGGTTTTATTGGAGGGGTTTACGCGGCTGTCTTAGGAGTCCAACGTATAGGTATTTATGTACAGGTGTACATATCATCTCCTCAAAAGCAAGTGATTGATTGATTGATTTTGAGTTAAATAAACAGAAAAATCACAAAAAAAAATTACATTTTTCGGTCAAAGTTCCATAAAGATACTTCTTATACTGAAGGCATGAGGGCGATAGTGTCGGTTTGCATTTTAGATAACATCCTTGAACTATTCATTATTAAAATGACATTTTCAGTTTCATGTCAGTCGTCATTGTCATTGAAAAGCTAAACTTTTCGTTTAACGTCATTTCTCATCAATTTTTTTAAACTATTAATTATTTTAGTGCTTACACGTTTTACTCCCGCTAAGTCATTTTACCTTAAAAGAAAACAAGGAGGTATGTAAGTAATTGCATGCGAAACGACACGTCTTATACTTTTTTGGTTTTTAAGTGTTTTTTTTTCAACTTTATTATACCACTTGAAAGAAGAAAATAAAAGTAATAGTTGTTTGTTCTACGACTTTAAGCCCCTCACTTAAACTCTGCATATATGAAAATTAATTTTTTAAGATACAAAAAACTTCAAATCGATTTTCTGGAAAACTCAAGATATTGAAAAAAGCCACTTTGCTTCTGAGGGTACGGTATGAGAACTTATTTTGAACTAAAAAATCATCGCTTACAAGTTACAAATTTTTACTTTACTAGGTACCTACATAGAAAGGTATGTTTTATCCAGGAACCGATCCTTTTGATTGTCAAAGTTCGGAAGTTTTCCAGTAGTAGATACATTCAGCCCTATCACGAATTCCATCGTAATCAGAATTTTTCCCAATTCCGAAAAAAAAACTATCATCGAATCCGTTCGTAATGACTATTTGTATGAGATTTTCCACTAATATGGATTCTGTGATGGTTTTTTTCGGGATTAGTAATACATTTCCAATTACGATGGAATTCGTGATAGGGCTGATTATGTTTTGAGAGGTACCTTACCTAACCTACATTAAGATTTCATTCACGAATCAACACAGCATGCATGATTGTATCTTGAAAATACTGTAGGTAGTATCTTTTATCATTTACTGAACACAAGCGATTTACTATTTTATTAACCCGCACAATAACAGCTCAATTATGTATCGCAGGTTGTATCGCGTCGTCGTGGTCGTCGTCATCCTTATAATATTCCTACCATAATTCTGAAGCGCAAGTAATCAACCCTCTTTACCTTATCGTATCGTCGTCGTCTTACTTTCGTCGTCTCTTTGTTCTGTGACTTGATCCCGTTCTACTTTCTATACTCAGTGGCAAAATCAAACCAAACTGTTGCGCTGCCTTGTGGTGAATGAATTTCGATCCAATTGCGCCCTTAAAACGTAAAATATTTACACACACATATTTCCCATCAATTTGTAATTAATTCTGTAAATTTTCATGTGTTTTGATTTTCATCGGCGATATTCATATAATCAAATAGCAAATACAGTTGCAAAGTGAAACTGATAGCCATCGGAAAACACGTAATGTTTACTATAAGCAAATGGCAACCGTTCTAAATAAATGTCAATAACGACAAGGACGACAGTCACAACAACGGTACCTACCATATCGCAGCAGACGATTTCGTCGATATCGTCCTTTTGATTTTAATTGTGCTTATCACCTGGAAACCGTTGTCATTGTCATCGTGTATGTTTAACATCCTACCCAAGTGTGGATCCAAATAGATGTTCATGGGGGTCTGGACTCCCTCCCACTTCTTTTCTGATTTATAGGCACTCTTTTTCAATTTTTCAGTTCTGAGTTAACTCTAAGCTTAGTCAGAGTTAGTTAAACCTGCAAAGAAATTCAACCTGATTAAGCTTTAGTTGCGAAAAAATCGAATATTAAATAAAAATAGAATACATTTTGTGATATGCGGTAGATCATGGGGAACTAGGAAGTATAGTGACTTACAACTATCAACCATCCGACGGTTAAAGTGCAGGACCTCGTTAATTGAATAACTCACAAAAATTATAAATGGAAAACAATCAGAAAGAGTCACCTTTTGGCATTTAAGAGACACCTTTTTTTCATTTTCAGCGTAACAATATTGTTCAGATTAAATAAGATAGCTCAGATCAATTTATTTGTTATTTTTTAAATTTTTAATAAGTTTCTTTTTTATTTCTGAAAAACGACTTACGAGGTTCTGCATTTTAACCGTCGCATTCCTATGTGTGCGTATTGTTGGCGTGTAGGTGTACGAGGCTGGGAATCAAAACTAGACCTCAGGAATGACAGCCGTACACACTAACCATTAAAGCACCGGCGAATTCGTTCTTTCCATATTACCTCACTTTGATTTTGACAGCATGTGTCATTTTTCTCAATTGAAGATCTAATGGACATGTTCCAAGAGTTTGCTCAAATTTAACCCCTGAATTATAATGAAAAACTGTGACCTAGTGGACGAATTTTGGTTGTCAAAATAGAAAAAATGTGATTCGTATGAACAGTGACACACCTGTCCGATGAGACTTCGAAAGCTTATTAAAACCAGTGATAACGTAAATACCAAACATAAAAATTTGCTATACGAAATAACGACTGAAAGTTTTATTCGTAAAAATTTAAGAAATTATAAAATAGATAAATAAAAGAACTACTGTTTTAAAATGCAGGACTTAGATTATTCGGATTTATTAATTTAGATTTTGCAGTTTTTAGTTTTTAATTTTGGAATACAAATCCTGATGGTAATCTGGAGTAATTCATTCCCCATGCGTGACACGTTCTTACAAAAACTATAAATAATAAATTTAATTCATTTTAAAACCGATATTGTTATGAAAACCGTAAATTAACCTACCCCGGGATTTCGAACCAGAATATCTGAACTATAATAATTTTTTTAAAAATGTATGTAATATTCACAAACTCATATCATAGACAACGTCCTGAAAACCCAAGTTAGGGCGACCCGGCTAACTAATTATAAAAACAACCGAAAACTTAACTGATCAATTTATTTCAGTCTTCAACAATTCAACCACTTTTAAGCTTAACCAATTAAAACCGGAAATATAACCTGGATCAGACATGACCCCTCCCAAGTGCAAATATACACAAATTCTGGCCCCGCACCTGAACTCAACCCTGAGCTTGCTAATGCCTATATTCACATATTATACATACATAATATATGACCGTAAATTGTATTTTTTTTTGTGGCTTCAACAACACGAAAGAATACCCAAAAACATTTCCTTCTACCGAAATTTTGTCAATAAATTATTGGAATACACATTATCTATACGCAATACAAAAAATCAAATACCTACGTACTGTCAGGCATATTTATCTTACCTTTGTTATCGACGACGGGTAGGGAATTATTTTGATTTAAAATTAATTGATTGGATTTGAAAGTTCATGGGGCTAAAGACATACACGCACTCAAGGTAACACTCGCTGTACACTTTTAGTAGGCCAATAACCGCACATTTTAAACATCTCGACTGAAACCACACAACGAAAAATGCGACGTGCTGATGATGATGGGCTTATCTGGGAAGGTAAGTACGGAGTTCAGACTCTTAATCCACTTTAAGACAAAAAAAAACACCTTAGAATTTCTTGTTTTATTTTTTGAATCCTTTATAAAAATATATTTTTTTATTTTAACACGTAAATAAGAATAACGCAACGCAGCGAAGGTATACGCAAGGAAATAAAATCCTCTTAAAAATAGGAACTAAAATGATTCCAATCAACAGTTGGCATTCGAATAATTTCAATTCACCCGTTTCTCGGTCGTTTTATACGTATCCTATCGCGGGAACTTATTCAAATTCATTGGAAGACAACAACTACTGAACTGATACAACAGACTGCTACTCTTCGAATGTTAACTTCAAGTTTTTAGCAAGTTATGCATGCAAGTTGTATATAGAAACGCGGTGTACATCCAAGCATAGATTCATAGATAAACGTATAGCTTAACTCTGGCTAAGCATCATTTCGTGTTGCTGCAATAAAGCCCTTTACTTTATTCATATAAGCAAGAAAAATAAACTTACTGGATTTATTTTTTTTTTTTTTGAAAGCTTCGCAACAACACGCTGGAATGTTGGCGCGCAGGACTACCAACTGCCAAAGTATCTTACATTTGTTGCTGCCACATCGAACTAAGGTGCAAAACATTTCCAACCTAAAGGCAAAAGTTCGCCCGGTTTGTCTCTCGGAGTTGTAAAAATATTCATTCGGTTGAGGTGGTTATTAGTTTTAACACTCGCCGGATATAATAACAAAACTGTTTGTTTGATAAATGTTGGTATGGGAAATTTGATTCTCATACAAGTTTTCAGTTCCAGACAGTCGTTATTTGTGGGCTGAGGGAAAGACCCCTTTGGTACGAGGAAACAAATCGTTGAAGATTTGTTGACGTGTTCTAAAATCTAAAATCTCTTGAACATCCACCTTTTAGATGAGGAAACACCTGTAGGTAGCCTAACGAAATTCCAGTTGGTCCAAAAGCTCAATGCTGGTGATCCAGAATAACGTTTACGAGTACTTCAGAGCTGTTTAAATTTACATAAGTAGGTCTTATTTGGCCCACCCTGTACTTTCAGCTTTGTAGATGTTATCTGGACGCTCAGAAAAGTAGAGTATCTGTCGGTATCTAAAAATTTAAGTGATGCGAGAGGTTCATTTCATTCGAATTTTTTTTCTTAGAAGAATGATGTATGGCGTATGAGTGTTTTTTTTCATATGAAGTTGGAAAACTAATTCCCATAAACAATCTTCGAAAAGCCGAAAGTAGCAGCTAATTTTGTATAAATTTTATGATGTCGTCGGCCTAATATTGTAAAAAATCCCAATAAACGGGGATAGTTGTTACTGCCATCTCTTGGAATAATAATTTTTAATTGTACCAAGCAATGCATAATAATGTTATAATAAGTGAAATATTAGTACGTAAATATATGTTTTCAAGTTTATTTGTTTGTAGAAACTTTTTGAAGAAAATTAAGATTGAGAATGATTGATAGGAGAATCTTCGATTGAGACTTTTTGAATATAACGATGGGAGAGCGTAAGAAGTTTGTATTTTATATCAAAATAGTTTTATGTTGTGGTGAAGCTTCATTAGTTTCAGTCTTGATATGAAAAATAATTGGAATGGAAGAATGTATGTATGTATGTAGGTATGTTACGATCAAAATATTTACATAGCTTTTCAACTAACACCTTTTCAAAATGTATGTAAATCTAACAGGAGCATCAAGTCCCCTCCCACGTTCGTCCGTTGAATCCTCGGTCCACTTTTTGCCATCAAACAAGCAAATATATTCATATGAATGAATTAATGAAAATATAACTGTCAGTATCAAAGTCTCATATAGTGAAATGCTATATGGTGTAAATGTATGTACTCTTATAGCTTTTCAAAAAATATTTGTCCTCTTCTTCCTAAATAAATACAGAAGTTCATTTCATCTAAAATATGGTTGAGTTGAGGGCTATGACCTCCTTTAGCAAATTCAGCTTACGACATGTTGATGGACTCCATCACTTATATGCATATATTGTTAATTAGTAATTTATTCTAATGATAAGTTTTTCTACATGCTATAATGTTAAAACATTAATTAAATAAGCTTGAGAATATTTGATGTGTTATCATAAAATGGATGTATGTTTTCCATCAGCTGAAGTGACAACTTTGTATGTTTATTTAATTGAAGGGTATGCATATTTTAGTTGTCCTTGGCCAATCTGTTTGAAGTTAACATTTAACACCAAAAACGGTACTTTAAATTTAAAAGAAAAGTCTAAATATTATAATATACATACCTACCTAACCTACCAATTGCTATTTCAGTTTTTTTTAGTACTAAAGCATTGAATTTGCTTTAAATTTTTTTTTTTTTCAAAAATTTGAAATGAATTTTAATATCCCGCATTATTCTGATTTTGTCGTTATTTATAAATGAATATTTATCATAATTCAAATGAAAATTATCATCGCTAGTTTATATTATGCTCGAAAATACTTCATGTTTATGCACATTAGGTTACATGTCAATTATAATAATCCTTGCATGTCCTGTCCTTTCAAATTAGGTGGCAACATCCACAAGTGCAAACTTCTTGTTGTCCCACACAAGAGGTTTGTAATATGTAAACAGTTGGTGCTACCTTGAATTAGACAGCAGCGTTATGCGTAGGTTTACTATACTTGGGGGTTGGAATTTATATTATTCAAACCCCACACTGTTAAAAGCTTAACATAATGTACAATGTTTTACATATTCAAAACTAATTAAATGAGACGTTCATTCAATTACATACAAACAAGAATCGAGATGTAAGCAATAGAAAGAAATATGTTTTTTTTTATTTGATATAATTTTACGGTTTTTAAACATATTGGGGCATATTCATAGTCACTTTTAAACTCCAGTTTATCTTAGACCTGGGTTCATCCTATCTAAATAACATGGAATAAACCCCAGTCTAAGATAAACTGGAGTTTAAAAGTGACTATGAATATGCCCCATTATATATACAATAAAAACGATTTTTTTTTAAATAAATTTGTTCCAATAAAGATGGTTTGTACAAATGGACCCCACATCCGGCCGGCGCAGCGCTTGCGGTAGCTTTAACTAAATACGTAGGCTAGATACACAACCTTACGTTGACCCGGCACTCACATTTTTTTGTATTCCTTTGCAATATAGCTAAGCGGTCATGATAAGAAGACAATCAAATTTAAATACAAAGAAGGGGGAGAGGAAATACTATCTGTTTCTTTTTAAAGAGTGAATCAGTAGACATTTAGAATTTTGTTTTTGAATTTTTTTGTTTAGGAAATTAATGTCTAAAAGATGTGCAACAGAGTGCATGCCACACTACACGATAAACATAAGGTTTACATTATGTACGCCTGTAAAGCTGATTATTGAAAAAGTAAGACATTTTTGCAATAAGTATCAAAATCATATAATAGTTATGTTACTTTTAAAATTAATAATGGTGTGCCTGAGGGCTCCGACTTATCTCCGAAACTCTTTCTCATACTCATCAATGATCTGTTGACTTAAACTTCAAATCCGTTAAATAGCTTTTCTGACTACCCTCAGCTTTTCATATTCTTTTTTGAATTCACTTCCTTGTCCTGTGGATTTATACCGGCAGTGCAGCACGAACTGTCAGGTATAGAGATTTTTTTTTCACATATACACGGCTGTTCTTATTTCCGTTCGAATTCTATATCCTCACGTTTTCGAATTTTCGCTGTTCCGAATTCCGTATTCGAAAACGTTTTGCGGATTCGAAAAAACTAACGGATCTACAATCCGCCTAATTGACGTTTTAAATTCGATTATCCTTTTGTTGGCGGATTATAATTTCGTTTTGACAGGTCTTGCATACATAATAGCTGATTTCGAAAATGTTTTGTTGATCAAGTTGGTAAAACTTAAAAGTAAATCCGACTGGAAATCAGGACAATCGTTTTCAATCCGCACGGATTCAATTTTCGTTTCCGTTTTCAAATTCGAACGAATATCAGAACAGCCGTAATACTGTCAAGTTTTTTACCTGGTGACTCTTATTGTTCCTCCCATTTTGATATTCCCGATTTCAAAACTAATGTGTAAATGAAATTATTTCACGTTATTTTATCATAAAAAAAACAACTTTGAATTAAAATAAATGTTACTTTATTCAGCACAAAATATGAACTGAATAGGAATACAAACACTGTCATATATATACATATGTCACATTATTCCATATAAAATATAACACAATATAATGTTGTATGACAAAGTAGTATTAGACTCCATGTATTTTTTTGTCATATAAATTTGACTATCACACTTATATGTATGACACTGTTGATACATATTTATTTGGCAAACATGCCATATATACATATATGACAATGTAATACAGCCTTAAATAACTAAGTTATACCTAAGCTTTAAGTCACTTCTGTAGCTACCGTAGACATTGTGTCAACAGTTTTTTATTCCTACGATCATTCACCTGTTTTGTTCTTTGAATTTAATTAAACTGCAGCGATGGTCAGCAATTTGGCGGGTGTCATGTGTATCCGCTATTTTACCTTTTGGGTGTTGAACCTCTTGTGTGTTGAACATCTTGGTTGTTGAACCTCTTGGGTGTTATCTTGTATAGGCATCCTTTTGAGGGTGGTCAAAACGCAAAACACCCTTTCATTTTTTAAAAGATAATGGCGCAACAGCCTCATGTTAAGGTTTTAGCATGATACTAATTAACACTTTAATAACTTTAAAGCTCTATACTAAAATGTTCTTAGTTTTAAACACTTTTTAAATAGTATCATACTAAACCCATTTTCTTACGAAACTCAAAACAGTGACATTTCGTGAAAAAATGGAGCAAACATACCTTTTTAAAATGTTTCTATGTCAAAGTGACATATAGATTTAGTAATATGTTAAAAAGATAAAACAGCAATCTGGCGATTTTAACTTTAGTAAAATGTTAAGAGATAATATCATGTTAAACTCGTTTAAAATTAGCAAAATCCTCTTTTTACTCTAGTATCATACTAAAAATGATTTAACACTTTTACTAAATAGTCTAAAATTTTGCGCCAATATCTCGAACATCTGACCTATGATAGCGGAAAATATGATAGCTAAGAAACACTCTTCACTTCTCGTCTGAAAAAGTTAATTGATATTTGTAATCCTGCGTATAAAGTGGTGATGCACTTTGTTTTATTTCAACCCTGGGTGGCCAATAATAAAAAGAGTGTTGATCTTGATGTACTGATTTATCATTATTATTTACGTCAATGGAAAGTTCGATTTATTGTTCCCCTATAAATGATGACCGAGTTATTTTTGTTTGCGTCAAAATACTAACTATGCGTTCTTAATTTTAGTACGAGATTGCAAAACGACCCCCCCTTATATATATTTATGTCGTAATGACGGCAGCATGAACATAATAATCTGTGGTTTTTACAAATCCGAGAGATGAGTAAATAATCAGTTAATATTCCAATATCATACCGTTTGGTTCGATTTAAATGCAGTTTTGCAAATTACGTTCTACTATATACTACAAAAAGTTGAAAAAAGTGAGCAAGTGAATTAAATTGTTTGAAATTCTAGTGATCATGCATGTACTTCACGTGCAATATGGCTGTACATTGTTCTTTTCATAAACAATTCGATAAAGTTTTAAAAAAAAATCGATGCATTGCAAATACTCATCACTTGAGAATACTTATTGAATCTAATTTTATGTTTACATTCAATTAAGTAATTTTAATGAACAATAACAACAATTATTTACTATGTTAATGCTTATAGTCCTATATAGTAAGAAGGTGACTGTTTGATTACCTATATCTTCGCGGTTCCTATTAGAAAAGAGTACCAATCGATAACTTTATTCCAAACATTAAGAAGACCGCTGGTCGGACAAAATTTTAATGGTTGCTCCGGTTAAAAAATGCACTTCTCTGATTGTAAAGGGTGATTTTAAGAGGTTTAGAACTTTTTTAAAAAAAAAAACACAAAAAATTCGAAAAAATGAATGAAATATTTATTTGAGTCGATAGTTTGAACCTTGTAATTTAATGTTTAAAGATAATTTCATGCAAATGTTGACCGCGGCTGCGTCTCAGGTAGCCCATCCGCTGAGTCCAATTTTGGCATACTCTTTCACACATATCGGCCGGTATCTCACGAATGAATGCATGGATGTTGGCTTCCAGTGCGTCAATCGAAGCGGGTTTGTCTCTATAGACATTAGCTTTGACATATCCCCACAAAAAATAATCTAATGGTGTCAAATCGCACGATCTAGGCGGCCAATTGACCGGCCCGAAACGTGAAATTAACTGTTCACCAAACTCGCCTCGCAATTGCGCCATTGTTTCGCGTGCTGTGTGGCATGTGGCACCGTCTTGTTGAAACCACATATTATGCAAGTCAAGAACTTCCATTTCGGGCAAAAAAAAGTTTGTTATCATCGCTCGGTAGCGTTCACCATTGACAGTAACGCTGCGATTCGCATCATCTTTGAAGAAATAGCCCCAATAATGCCGCCGGCCCATAAACCGCACCAAACAGTGGCTTTTTCGGGATGCACAGGTAGCTGTTGCAATGCTTCTGGCTGATCTTCACTCCAAATGCGGCAATTTTGCTTATTTACGTACCCATTCAACCAAAAATGAGCCTCATGGCTGAACACAAGCAGCGCGCGATGAACATTTCGAACCGAGCACGAATTTTGATAGTAAAATTCAATAATTTGCAAGCGTTGTTCATTTGTAAGACGATCCATGGTTAAATTGCAAACCAAACTGAAGCTGTTTGACAGTGACACAAGGTACTAAACACACGTCAGCTGTCAAAACCAGTGTTGCCAAAACCAAACCAGCTTAAAAATCACCCTTTATTTTGGGCAAAGTATACCTATCTCTTAAGAAGTTTCTCTAAATGGGGTATCGAATTCCATTCGAATCATCACTTTGTTATCGATAGCTTGTTTGGGGAACGCGTCACGATAATTTTTTAACTATCGAATCAAACAATATTTGTATAGTCTCTTAAAATTGAGATTTTATGTTCACTAGAGTTTAAAGCAACAACTGTATACCGACGTGCCATCGCTACGGTAGATCGAAACTTCAATTTTGTTGTTTGTGGTGGCGTCGAAAATTCTCCAAACTGCGTTTTGTACAATTTCTTCGTGCTTGCTAATACACAAAAAAAATACCTGCTAATAATAGCCGTGTTCCTTTGGAGGTGGCGAAGTATTTATGTGTACTTTGCTAGCTATTTTGAATGAAACGCACAAAATTGGTTTTCCTAAAAACCTCATCTACTTGCCATGAGAGCACGAGTAAGTAGTTAATAGTACTAGATTATTGTTTGCATCTACTCATTAGTATTTTGCCACCTCCAAAGGAACACGGCTAATAGGCGAATTTTCTTGCAAGCACGAAAAGGATTGGATGAAAAAAACGATATCGGTGCTAAGTAATTAACAAGAAAATAGAGCAAAAACTAATGCTTCGTTCAGATTATTTTCGGAGCAAAACTCTTAAGCCTAGTACACTGCTGATGCGAAACGAAAAATTCCATACAAAAATGATAACGTTCTCCTTTTCGTTTTGCAGTAGGTACGCTGTTCGAAGAGCGAAATTGATAATTGTAGCAGATTATTTGAAGAAGTCTCCACGGAAAAGTGATATTTGAGTTTTATTGGTGCTTTTATTGCAGCTGTCATTGTTTGGCTGTGTTTCTGAAAGCATTTCGCTGTGGTTTTGGAGACCATGAACTGCCTACTTGGATTTAGCCCCGATAAAAACTGTATTAAAATAAATACATTTTTAGATATTTGGGAGCTGTTGAAGAGCCAGAGCTTAATGACTTACAACTCTCGACTATGCCTGTACCCGTGTTGTTTGTTTATAGGATTGGAGTGGAAAATCGAACCAAACGGAATTTGTATTAAATTTTATATTCCTAGCTATTTGTCTTGGAATTCAATTTGTTTGCTGACCTGTGACTTGAAATTAACTTTTGTTTTCTTATTTCAGATTTGTGTTCATTTTTACGCAGAATCATTTTCTATATGAGATTTTTTATTATTTTAATGTGGTATGATGGCTGATGGGGGTTTGCTTTGCATGCTTGCCACAAAGCTGAATTGATGGTGATGGGCTATTTTTCGGCGATGATGTTGCTAAGCCCTTATGTCAAATTGTATTCTTGCAAGAAAACACCCCTATTGAAAAAAAATAAGTAAGCTTAAAATTCAGGAAGAAGGAAAAAATGCGGGAGCCATTCTGTTTGCTTTTTGTCATAAGTGCATTAATAAAAGACTTTAATAAATAAATATATTCTAGAAGTCATGATTACCCTTTACGATAGATAGGCGTTTAGTACATTTTAATGTGACTTTTATACAATTACTATTTTTTTGTCTTTAACATGCAATAATTATTGGAAAATTTGCCAAAGTTCATGAATTCTTTAAAGTTCATCTAACAAAAAGAAAAATTTATCTCACCGTCATTCAACATATTTTTTCAATATTTAAAAACAAAACTTTGGGAAAATAAATTCTTCAGAGCTTATTTATGACAATAAACTGTCATCGTATACATACATATACTCGTACATAATACTGAGCTACAAAATAATCTTCAGAAACGTTGATGATTATTATCACATTGACTGACCGTGCCCACAGTATTCAGATGAATTTTGAGTGAAACTCTTCTGGATTGTTATCAGTGTAGGAAAATATTCAAGTTGTTATCATTGTTGTGAGTTTTTTGTTTTTTTTTTTGTCCTATAGAATATTGTGTATTTGCGATTTCAAGTCGAGTGCCTACTTACAAAGCTATCACTTCATTATAAAATAGTTTCATGTATAAGGTTGAGATTTGCGAGCCATCCAAATATCAACTGTATGTACAACAGAAAAATTTAGACCATTTATATAGGTTAGTCGAGTTAGTTGCGAAGCACACAGTTTTCATTTGTAGTGCAGCCTCGTCTGGCAGTCGTGTCTCGTGTTGTGTTTAATCTATTTTGACTGATTAGATTTTTATTGTATCTAATCGATAAAACATCGTGTTTTCTATAATATTTTCCAGTGACTTTGTACAGCAGTGCTCTTGTTGCTATTTTATTGTCCTTGACAGTGATTGTAAATTGTTCAGAAGAAAACGGGGATATGTTGAAACGAGTCGCTCCAACTATAACTAAGGCCGAGGAATTCGAAAAAAAACTTCCGGGGTAAGTTTACAACAAGTTACAAGTATCTATCTGTTTCTGTATCTTTATTGATTTTTGATATCAAGTATGGATAATCAACATGAATTTATGAACTCTTAATCTAAGTTTTAAGTTATGTATCACAGATCCTGTTTGTTGTATTAATTGTTAACATTGATCGTGATTATACAATTTAAATATGGGTATTTAGTTTTATAAAAGAGTGAGCGATGAACTTTTAGATTTCACTATCATGTTTGTGGGTATCTACTAAATTTTAGAATAGGGAAACAAAAATAATTATTAAATATAAAAATCTCTATTACATACCTTGTCTATGACTTCCGTTAATAATAGACATAAAGAGATAGTGAACTTGACAGCCGAATCTCCTGAAGAAGATGTTTTTTATCAGTATACAGTTTCCAGTCGAATTTGTATGCAAAGAACATTTTAAAATAGAAATATCTTGTAGGAGTGAATTTTAGAACTAATACAGCTGTTATTTATCTGCAATCTTTAACTTAAAGCTGAATTTAATTTTAGTTTATGTTTATATTATACCCTTCTGTCTGTTTTATTTTTATCTCTTCATTAAGGCTTTTATTGCTTAGTTATTTTATGACTTTTGTATAGGAAACCAAATATTTAGTATTTCCTTGATGTAATGTAATATATCCGATTTGTCCTTCTTTTTGTATTTTGAAAGAAAAACACTTGACTCTTTGGGTTCATTAACCATAAAATTGTTTTGTTCGCAATAAGAGAAGGCTTTATTTTATGAGCTCACCAATTGTGAATGGTGATATTAAAATAAAGATCATGAACAGGTAGCACATATTGGATCGTACATATGAGTTTGTGTTATGCTCAAAAATACCAGGACTATAGCTTTTCAAAGAAGAATGAAAATAAATGTAATACTAATAACATTTGAAGAAATGGGAATTTTGTTTTATAAAAAATATGTTGTTATGAGGGCCGGCAGAAGACCTATTGAGCCGAGATTTCCGAAAACAACTCGTGCTTTATTTATCCTACTTTAAACGTGCAGGTTATTGTCGCATATACATAATTATAAAATATTTTAAGCGTGTCATGAAAATCTATTCAAAAGCATAATGTATAATTTAATTCTTGCGATGTAAATGTTCTTTTAAACATGAAAGCGTGGTGGATCGCATTGGGTTATTCCCGGAGGCGAGCATTCTAGCAATTTATCCTTCCCATGTTCCCGTTTAAATTCCAAATGTTTTCAGATCATTCGCATTTGAACTTGCAGCTTTTTTATTTTAATGTCAGCTGTTTGTAAAAATTTTAAGTGTTTTGTCTTTGTTCTGTGATTAAAATACTTCAATGTTCGATTCCACAAATATTTGATAGGCTCATTTAAACTATTAAAAGCCTGTTAAACAGTTAAAAGGGCTTTATGAAATCGGAAATAAGTCTGCGAATAGGTTTGATGAACTCCAAAATTATAATTTTAAATGCTGAACGAGAAGAAGGAAGCGAAGAAGATTATTTACAATCCATCAGCTAAAAACCTGTAATTTTTAAACACAAAGTGACATTTGGAAAGAGCTTTCGTTTTTCATACAACTTAAAATGGAAAGTTAATCGCTTCCTTGAATAGGAAAATACAAATAATGGAGCCATTTTATTTCCAAATAAAATAAATTAGAAGGAGAAAATTTAGATTCGCTAATCACTATTCCTTGTTATTCCTGTGACATAATTATACGAATAAGAAGACATAAGAAGTTGTTAATATAATTTTGCTGTCGATAAATTTTTCAATGAAAATCTGGCATGAATGTTCCTCAGCAGAAAAGTAACAGTCAAAGTTTTCAGCAGATTGTTTAACAAGACTAGATCCCTTAGTATAAGAGTATTAACATATATAGTATTACGGAAAGAAAGTCAAGAAATATTAAGGACTTATTAGGTTTGCACGTTCATTTCTACTTTTTTCATAAAAGAAAATCAATTTTTCCTTTATCTGAAGATATAGATATTTCTAATAGCTGTTTGCTGATACTAAACTTATATATTTATGTTCAACTAAAACTCTTATGTTCAGCATAAACTGTCACATAAGCTCTTATGTTGAACTTATATTTTTAAGTTTCATTTAAGCAAATGGGTCTAAGAGGCCTGCCAGAATTCTCAAAATTCTTATTCTGAAGTTGTTGAGTTCCAAGTCTTGATTTCGAATTTCGAACGATAATATACCACGTTTGTACAACTGACCCCAAGTATTTGAAATTAGCCGGAGGAGGGTTACCGAGGAGCACAACCCGATTTTTCAGTTTGGCCATAAGTTAATTTGAATCTCCTTTCCAAAAGTTTTCATTTTCAAGCATCAAGTTAAATTAATCATGAAGTATAAAGGTAGAAACAACCATCTGGCAAGCATTGTTTGCCTTAAAAAACGTCAGAAATCATATACATACACTTAAAGGGGATTCCACATTGTTTACCAATAAAATTATTGTTGTATTTGAAATACAAGCAGCTATAGTATTTGTGTATATGAAAAGCAAGATCTATTTCTTGGCAATCTTTCACTCCCAAAAATAAGCTATATGGTCTATTTAAGAATACATTGTTTCGATTATAATTAAAAAACTGGTTTAATTGCATAAATCATAAATCATCCAATTAATATTAAGTTATTTTGGTAGCTTTTTTAAGTATTTAGATAATTTTTATTTTTCTTTCGCTAATTTTTATTCTCAAGAAAATTATGATTTACGCTAGTGATGAGAAACATTCCATTAATGATATATATTTATGTAAAGGTCATTCTAAGATTTATTTGAATAAAAATATATACTAAGCTATTGAAACACATCCAAACCAATGCATTATAGCCTGAATCAGTCACGACAAGAGTAACCCGAAAATCTAAAAATATATTTTCTTCATGAACCATATTGAAAATTTAAATTATCTATTTTAAGTGATGAACTGAAATTAAAACAATTTAATGAATTTTCTATTAACACATACATAAACATTTCTCGTTACAGTTTTCTAAATGCGAACAAGACGTTGTGTGTCTTACTGGACTATGATGGCACCTTGGCGCCACTCTGTGATAACCCCAACAACACTGTAATGGATCCAGAACTGGAAAAAAACCTTCATTCACTTGGTGAAAATCCAAAAGTTTTCATGGCAGTCATTTCGGGAAGAGGCTTAAAAGATGTTGAGAGTAAGGTTGGCATCAAAAATATCACATACGCCGGAAATCATGGTATTGAGATTCAAAGTCCTGATGGAAGTAGACAGGACTATCAACTGCCTGACGACATTCAAAAGTCATATAGAAGTCTTGTTGATGAGCTTAATAAAAAGGTATAACGTGACCAGGTTTTGATGCCTATATAGGTATGTGATTAATTTGTCAAAATTTGTTAGCTAAACAAAAATGGGGCTTGGGTTGAGGATAAAAAGGTTTCACTGACATATCACTACAGAGACACTGCATCCGAACTTGTGGAAGAGCAAAAGAATGAAGCAATAGAAATCATCAAACGACATGGTTTCTCAGCAAATCAAGCTCATGCGGCTATCGAAGCTAAGCCTCCAGTAAACTGGAATAAAGGTAAATACATACCATTTCAATAGTTTCAAGATTGGTTTTTGTTACGGGAAGATACCGAAACGACATTCAAGCAAATAAGACAATTTATAAGAAAGCGTTTGACACCAGTGTAGGTGCGCTCCAACCATCTAGGCAATTTGTTGACGGCAGCTTTTACAGATAATCTTCTAATGAAAGCAACAAATTGCCAGGTGGGCGGCCGCTCTAATATAATTTCTTGTCATATTTCATTGGAACATTTACCCTATGTTCAAATGCATATTTTTAAACCTTTCAGGAGAAGCTTCGTTGTTGATTCTTAAAAATAACTTTGGCAGCGATTGGGCGTCAAAAACCAGTGTTGTATTTGCTGGTGATGATACTACAGACGAAGATGCCATGAGAGTAAGCAGGATCTCAAGTTCATGAATCATAATTAACTTTGTATAACGGGTTTTATTTCTTTCAGGCCCTGCAAGGAATTGGCAAATCATTCCGCGTGTCAACAGATCCCAAAATCCAAACATATGCAGACTTCAGACTGCCCAAACAGGAACTTGTACATGACCTGATAAGATGGCTTTGCAAAGAATCGTGCCAATCCTAGAAACCTGCACATTAATCCTAAACCATCAGCGCTTCGTTAATTTATTTAGCTTCCTTTTTGTCAAAAAAATATGCCTGTTTTTTTTTTTTGCAATGATTTTATGAATTAATAAAAATGTATTTAGGCAATTTGATTGAGTTTTGCTGCCAAAAACACGCAAGACCTGAATTAATAATTTTTCAGAGAGCTGCTTATTTGAATGTTACACATGGTGTAAGGTAGATTTTGGCAAATGTTTCGTTCACATTCAATTACGCTGGCAAATGCATTTAGCAAGTGATTTGTCAAGCCATCGAAATGATGCGATGGTGCAGCAACAGCGTACAACATTAATAAGTTATTTATGTGACTATATTTATGTCATCAAGATTATATTGTAATTGATGTGTGAATATGCCTTGGAGATGCAATTATAATTGATTTAAAATATAAACATATAGATTTTACAAAATTATCATGAATATTACAAGAATTTGTAAACTTTTCTACCAATTGGTTGCCATTAAAAAAACACTGCGCGGATAAACTCACTCCTACTTTCTGCCTCTCGAGATATCTTTTACATGCACTTTACAACCACAACAAAAGCTCTTAAATCTCCTGTTTGGCCGGGCGCCCACCTGACGATTTATTTAGTGTGAATAGTTTTGTCGACAGATGCGATTAAATCAAGTTGTCGACAACAACAGCTTGTTAGGTTGGCAACTCGCAACACGAAAAAACATTGACAACAACAACTGGCTTACAAAAACAAACAACGATACAAATTATGGAAAGTTTTTTTTTTAAATAAATTCTGAAATGTACAGAATAGTACGACTTCAGTGAAACCCAAAACTTCTGTTAGCGATCTGCCATATATTTCATATTTCAAGCGCACAGATCTGAATCAAAACCGACGATTTTTTAATTGGGCTGTTATTATTCCTAGTGTAGATACTAATCGTAGGAACAGAAACAAAGAAATCTACTGTTGAAAAGAAAACTTAAGAGACACAAACTATAGCACGATTGTCAACTCAAAACAAAAATCTGAAGAGATCCAAGGAGATTGAGTGAAATTTCAACGCAAAGCATTTTGTCACAATTTTTAATGCAAATGGCAATATGCCAAAAAACTTTCGAATTTAAATTTTATTACGAGACTTAACTAATAATACTGTAGTACTGCGTACCTCTGCCTACAACTATGATTAAAATCATATAAATCACTAATTTTGCAGTAGAGCTGGTGAAAAAATCTTCAGTAAAAATGCAGAAATTTGAATTTGTTTACGACTTTAGCGATAAATTTATGGCTTTATATTTTTTTCTTTTAAAGTAATATACACTTTCCGACGGCGAGTTAATTTGAGAATTAAAAAAATGCGACATTTTAATACTGTTTTGTTTCTGTTCGAGTTGAAAGACAAAAAAAATTAATTTTATGAGAATATATCACGAATAATTTTCAGTTCTCATCAAAAAAAGTTAATTTATCTATAAGTATTATTTATTGGATCCTTCTATACAAATAATTAAATATTTAAAATAAATTTGAGAAAAGTATTTTCATATGTACGTGCATACGTATAAAAAACTGCCTTTAGATTTGAGACATTACTTTCACTTTCAAAAAAAGAATTATTGTTTATCTTTATATACATAGCTAAGAGGAAGGTTAAAACTGTATAGTTGAAAATATTTTGTCATTTTTGATTGATTGATATAAAAAGTTTTGTTGACCTAATGTCTAGCCATGTCCGCTGCCGGTCGTCGTCTGCCATCGTTATAGATAGTAGAGGAGACAGTTTTCTTCGTAATTTGTATAAATTGTGGGAATTAATTTGTTCCATCTTTTTTTTAAATGTACTTATTAAAGCCATTTTGATAAGAAACAATATAATTTTCTCATATGAAAAAATGTAAATATGTATTTATGTTGACAGATTTTTAAAATATTTTTAAGAGGGGCGGTTATTAATTGAATTCGAAAAAAAGACCTACATATTAATTTTGAAGTGTGAGCTATATATATATCTAATATTATTTTGTGCCGCGATGAAAAATAAACATTAAAGTCTGTACTCAAGCAAAACACGTTCGTAAATATTATAGTTACTTTAAATACAGCATTATACACGTAACATTAACGTTGTTGAAATTAAAGGAACTGGTCTTGAAATTCTTCAATCTATGAAAAATTGGTTGGTTGTGGGCATCTCAAATAAGGACAAAAAGTATTGAGGTTATTAATTTGATTGACTATTGTCCAAATTAAAAAAAAAAATTATCAGTTTTATATCATTTATCATTGCAATGTGAAAGATCAGCTCTCAAAATCCAGAATTCGTTAGAAAAATAGTTCGATCAAAAATTAAACGCTTTTAGTTGATATATTGGGTAAAAAAAAGTGCTGCTCCAAGTGAGAAAAAAAATGACAGTTTTTAAAACTTTGTCGGGTTTGTGTTGATGCAGAAGGTTGTCATTTTGGACAATTTTTCTAAATCAAGTCAGAAGAAATTTGGTCAAAGCGCCAACAGTCAAAATTTAAATAAATAAAAGAGCTTGAATTAAAAAAAGAGTATGTTTTTTTTGTTGTTATAGAACCCTGTCTGATTGAGTTAAAATTTTTATAACTTTCGATCTAAAGCTAGCTTTGGTAAGTCTTATACTTTTTAAAAAACCTTAAAAATCTGCAATTTTTAAAAGCAAAAATCAGTGTTCAGTCTACAAATTTTTTACAGGATGCTCTTTTAGATTTTGAAATTAAAATCTATTAAATTTTATCACATTGGTGCAGGAAATCAAAAATATTTTAATGACAAAATTTGGTGTTACTAAAAAAAAAAACAATTATGGACGGGGTAATCAAAAAACTGCTTCAAAGTAGGTGGTTTCCCAATTTTCAAAAAATTAGCCTATAATCGAAAACCGTTATGATTCGGTATGGACAAAGTTTCTATATTCTGAGAGGTCATGACCTCGCCTAACACTTGTTTCAGTTTGGACACTCCGTAATATTTATATATATATGTATGTATATATACATACATACATACATACATAAAAAACAAATTAAATATATGTCAAAATATTCTAAATGCTCAGTCGTAGGAATAAATATCACAGAAAAATTGTAGATAGTTGCAAGATCTGCAAATAAAGGGTCCGCCATCTACCGTTTTTTTTTCAACTAGTGCTTATTTCGTGAATGGTAACACTTAGCTCATGTCTGATTTGACAGATAATTAGTTTTATCCTTCCGCTGGTTGTGTATACGCTTCGATAAGTGGGCCTGCGATCGACTTAGAGAAGATGCCGATTTTGCCAAAAACATCATCTTTTCAGATGAAGCTCATTTTGATCTTGGCCGGTAGTAAACAAGCAAAATTGTCGCATTTGGGGCACAGAAAACCCGCACGCATACATTGAAAAGCCGATGCACCCAAAACGAGTCACTGTTTGGTGCGGATTTTGGTCCAGAGGCATAATTGGACCATTTTTCGAAAATGAGCAGGGAGTGGCCGTGACAGTCAATGGCGATCTTTATCGGGCCATGTTGAACGAAATTTTGTTCACATAAATTGAAGAGGAGGATATTGGCAACATTTGGTTTCAACAGGACGGCGGCGGCGGCGCTACGTGCCACACAGCCGAAGCTACACTTGATGTTTTGCGCCATTTTCAAAAAAAAAAGAAGTTATTTGGCGGACCCTTTATTAGCATACCTAACTGCTTTTCTATAGCCTTCAAAGTATGTATGTGTGAAAAACCGAATGTTTCAGTTAAATCAAAGTTTTAAGCGGAGATAAGTTTGTGTGAAAAATAATAATAGATATCTTGTTCTTACAACTGATTTTTTTCAATTAATAGGAATGTAGTTCAGCGAAGTCGACTGTAAACTAAAATAGGGTCAATGTGGGTAAATGTAAGCAGAGGTAAATATAAACAGAGCTCAAAATCCATCCAAAAATGCAGTCTTGAACGCACCTACTGAATAAACCTTCGGACTCATTCATTATCTGTCACATACATGACACTCATTCGTGTGTTCACAGTTTACAGTTGATTTCTTATGAAATGTTCAATTTAAAAGTGTTTTGTAAGTCTGGAGGCTTCGGGAAATATTAATATTTTTGAAACAAAATTCAGTCGTACATTTTTTTAGTATACATTTTAGTTATAAATTTGATTGACATTAAACTTAAAGAAAAAAAAAATCCAAAATTTCGAAATGATTTATGTTTGTATTCTTGTTTAAATTTAGTCCAGAAAATATTGTGATGAGGATAAATGTAAATTAATTTTTGAGGTAATTGTAAACTTCATATTTTGGTTGAAAATTAATATTGGTAACAAATTAAGTGTGTTATTTTTAATTTTTATCTTTCGGAAATATCCTTCGAAATAACTTAATTCATACTCATTGGACGTTGTCATTGACGTTGCCAAAGCACGAAATGCTGAGAATAACAAAAGTCATGACCTTCAAATCTTATGCGTATACTTTAACTATCATCGAATGGTTGCCCCTGAAATAAAGAAGACTTACGAGTTTTGAAAGCCCAATTCGTTGATTATAACAAAATAAAGCCTCTGTTTCAAAACTTCAAGATGATTTACATTGCTGTTTACATTTACCCCATAAATTAGAATACAAATGAAAACAGAACTGGGTAAATGTAAACATAATAATATTAATCGTTATTTTAAAAT
Source organism: Leucozona laternaria (assembly GCA_932273885.2). Lineage (NCBI taxonomy): Eukaryota > Metazoa > Arthropoda > Insecta > Diptera > Syrphidae > Leucozona > Leucozona laternaria. Next base: position 113,916,908 of record OW026368.1, on the reverse strand, counting down.
TTTTAAAGTTATTTTTAAAATCTTTAATACAGAAATATTTTATTTTCACGTTATCATTCATAATCTTTCGCCTGGAGGGATTTGGTTGAAAAAACGACATCGGGGATAAGCGACGCCATTACAGAAAAAAAATGGAGTTTCCATAAAAACTATCGATAACAAGTATGCAATTCACGCCGGTAACTCTGTTTTTCTCCATGATTAAGGTAAGCCCCAAGAATTCTCCACGCTTATCTAAGCCCGAAGAGAAGGTTTTTTTCAACTTATTTCCTCGGAGCTTGCAAAAAAAACACGGCTTTTGTTGGAAATTGCACGCATATGTTTGTTGACAAATTTTGTTGTTGCCAACTCCATGTTTCCCCACTTCAACATATGTATAAGCGATCTATGTAGCTATCTTTTCAAATATTTTGTGAATTAGTTTGTCAGATTCTCTATTACAATTTCGCTTGAACTGTAATCCAAAAATCTCAACCATGTACCTACTTAAATGTTTATAGCCCAATGTAACGATGTAATACATTTTGTATATTTTATTTTTGTTCCAAAAATCTACTTAATTCTGCTGACGCTTCACAAGACCAACACCACAAATGATTAATGAATTCTTCAACAGTGTTTTCGTATGATGTATGCTGTACCTATGCATGTATCAAGTAGAGGCGAGCTAGGTATCGTCAGGAAAAATAAAGAATCTGAATGAGTATTTTCTTTTATTTTTTCTTAGAGGAAAATTATATTATTAATGTGTACACGAAAATGCTGTCTTCGTTCGTTGCCAACGCCTGAGACAAGAGTAAAATTATTAATTTTAGATTCTTTGAGAGAATCCGTGTGGCTATGTGGCTGTCTCTAGTCTCTACACAAATATTTTTGATATAGTTTTTGGATGAAAACGCCCGCTTTTCGAGGATGATTTCAAATGTTCGGAAATTTCTTTGTCAGTAGTGCTGAATCAGTCGGTGGGTGCACTTTTCATTTATAGCTTGGAAAAAAGAAAAACCTAAATAATTATGGCAGAGCAAAAGAAAGCTCCGATCCTTAAGAAGGAAGAAGATTTCATCAAGAACCTCGAAGGGTAGGTTTTGAATCTCATCTCAGTCTAATATAGAAACGTTGGATTTTATTGAGAAAGTGTTGTTCAGTTTCATCAACCCTGCTGAGGATCAAGTTGCACTTCTTTTGGATTACGATGGTACCCTGGCCCCCCTTACCGAAGAACTTTCCGCCATGCCCAAGGACAATGAAATCAACATCAAGAAATTGGCTCAAAACGAAAAGATCTTCCTCTGCATTTTCTCTGGCCGTGAATTGGCCGACATCAAGAACCACCTGAAACTGCCAAATGTAACCTACGCTGGCAACCATGGTTTGGAAGTTGAATATCCTTCCGGTAAGAAATTCAAAATTGAAATGCCTGAGGAACTCCTCGAAAAGCACAAGAAACTGGTTGAAGAACTCAGGGAAAAGGTAAAATCTTCATTGTCTAGTTAATCAATTATTATCAGCCATAGAACTGATTGTGAAATGTTGGTTGGTAGGTCGTTTGCAGTGGTGCATGGGTCGAGGATAAGAAGATCTCCGTTTCATACCGCTACAAAGGAGTCAACGACAAGCTGAAGAGCAAGCTCGTCGAAACCGCTAAGGGCATTATTCAATCGCATGGATTCCAGCTTATTGAAACCCCATATGCTCTGGAGGGCAAACCAAGGGTCAACTGGGATAAAGGTAAGCATATTGCGTTAAAAAAAAATATATCTAAAAAAATCAAAGAAAAATTTTAATTAAAACCCATCTCGTGCATCATTTAAATACTTGAGCGTGGTATACAAGTTATCTGTGTTGGAATTTTCAAATTTCAGTTTCTCCCTGCACCTGTGCAAAGCAATTAAAATTAACGGCTGCTTCTATTGCTCATAGAAATTAATATGTCGCGTCTCTCATCTCATAAATAAATAAACCGTGGGCGTTTTTTAAATTTAAAAAAACAACCAATAACCACTTAATCATCGGTTTCGTTCATTCGGTTCTTTCGTTTTCGTTTGATCGGGGAGGGAGGGTGTTTGAAAAACATTTCTCGCCAAGAATTTGAACTCGCTCGTAAATTGGAAAGTACACGATAGATAGAAATTCTATTTTTCGTTTCCAATTTTCGGTATTTATTTTTGAAAAACATTCCAACATCGTCTCGTTTTCGTTTTTGTATTCCATCAGAGTTTAGATTAATTTCGGTTCCGTTCGTTGTTTTTGTTTTCTTCTGCTGGGCTTGCAATACTCAGCGATGAGTGCAAAATTCTATGAAAGTCTCTCATAAGTATAGGCCTTTCAAATAATGCAGTATATGCCCGCCATAGGTCGCCTCGCCAGCGAAATCACCGTTAAACATGAGAAGCGTTTGGGTTATTTATTAATTTGAACGAGAGCGCGTACGCATATCTACCTCAAAACTCGCCATGACGCCTACAGGCGCGACTATAAATAAAACATTTTGTGTTCTATCCGATTTCACTTGTATTTCATTTTGGACATAATATCGTTTCTTATTTTTCTTGAATGGAAGGAAAGTTCCATTTGGGACGCGCTTTCGGGTTGTTTTTCTTGTGAATATACAAAGCGATCAAAGAAGATCGAATTGTTCCACTCGTCGACGGAAATATACAATTAGAAGCTTTTTATTCTCTTAAACATGTAGATGTGAATGCATCTATTTTTGAATAATTTTGTTTTTCTAATGCCCTGCGGGTTCTCGAACATTCTGTCTGATATAGGTGAGGGTGCCAAGATGATTTTGGAGAAGCAATTCGACGCTGATTGGGCCAAAAAATTGAAGATCATCTACGCCGGTGATGACACCACCGATGAAGACGCAATGAAAATGCTCAGTGGAATTGGCAAGACTTTCCGTGTGTCAGAGTTGCCAACCTTGAAGACATACGCCAACTTCCAGATTAAAACGCCCGAAGAGGTCGGCTATCTCTTGCAATGGATCCAGTCCAACTACGAGAAGAAGAAGAAGTTGTAAATTTCCATAAAGTCGACTTGTACCAGATTACATATTAATTTATTTTTTATTATAATTTCCATGGTTTTGTTGTCGCTCTCATTTTACATTATTTGTATTTTTTATTTATGTAATTTAAATTTAAACAAAAAAAAATATTTTTACAATAATAATATAAATAATTTTAGTTTATGATCACTTTATAGACAGAAAGTGCAATTTATGTGAGGCAGCATGAGTCGTTTTTTTATTTTGAAAATTTCAAAACCATCACTTATATTATAGCAAAAAAAAAAGTAATAAACATTTTTGAAAATTTTTGTAAACAGAATACCGAATTGACGGATGATTTATTTCCATATTTCATGCATGAAAGTGTTTGTCTGGGGCATTTTCACTCACTGATGTTTTTCAGTGGTTAATCATAATTTGAAATTTTATTAGTTTGTTTTGATTTTTTTTTGTTGATGTGACTGTGAGAGGGCAATGTTCGATTTCAATAGCTCAATATTTTAATGTTTTGTTATTGAATTATCTTTACTCAGACAGATGGTTGATTTTTTGATTCAATCATGAAGACTTTTTGATAAAAATATAAAAATAGAATCCTTTGCCTGACGAAGATTTTAGGATTTTATGCAGTTTTGATATAGATGCATTAATTAATGAGCATCAATCAAATTGATGTGTTTAAGAATATAAGATACGTCAGCAATAGTTGCAAGCAAAAGCCATATGTTAGTCTATTCATTGAAATGATATATGTATGTTACATTGAACTTGCATTTTGTACAGGTAATTTTTTTGTTTTGCCTTGAATAACTCCCTAAAGTGGTTACTTTTACAGAAAAAAAGGTAGCTGCTTTATTTTTTTCATAAACGCAACAAGTTATAATATGACGAATTTAGTATTACAGTTATCTGATTATAGTGTAACAGGTAGAAGAAGTAGAGCTGGCTTTGTAATCTTTACGATCCGATTAAATAGAACTCAAGATAAAGGTACGATTTTTAAGCAATCTTTATCCGGATCCGCTTTTTCGTATGTGTGTGACTTTTGTTTGTAGATTTTTTCCCCAAAATCGACCGATGTGATTCCCTTTGGGCCAGTTCGCCAAACGTGGATAAATTTGATCCGTTGAAGAGCAATTTGAAATCACCATAGTGTAATTGGCTACTATAACATACCTACTTGAATCATCGTTGACCTTCAGTTAATTTTGGAATGATGTACTTTCTGCCAAATTTGCATGAAATTCCGTGAAAACCTTACGAACACACCCCAGTGGAATCCATTCAAAGAAGAATTCATTGAAAATTTAAAAGATCGATTATTCTATTTAAAAGCCTAGTACGCAGATCGAGACAAAATTTATCTCCCATATAAAATTTTTCCCAGGGAAAATTTTATATCGGATTTTTTTCCAAGCAGGACGCAGCAAAATTTGACAGTGGTAACCGTGCTGTACGCGAAAAGGTAAACAAATAGGGGTATATTTATAGTCACTTTTAAATTCCAGTTTATCTTAGACCTGGGTTTATCCTATCTAAATAACATTGAATAAACCCCAGCCTAAGATAAAATGGAGTTTAAGGCCAGGCGCGCACATGCAACTAAACAGTTTGGTTTCGATTTTGAGCACTCGGGATTATATGAGACTCCGCCGGTTTATGTGCACGGACTCTCATATAATCCCATGGTAGGTAGGTAGGTAAAATGGCGGTTCTGAGAACACCTGTTCCCGTAGAACCCAATTAGCGCTGTTGTGCGCCGTTTTGATACCATAACTCGTTTGACCTGATTTGTTTCTTGATATAGGGGTTGTTTTTTTTTTTTCTTTTATTAAACTAGACAAAATTACTTGGGGGACTAGGTTATTGTTTTATCACGCAGCCCTACAAGAGCACCAAGCTCACGACTGTGTGCTAGGTGGTTCCGGTGGGGTTGCGATCCAACCATATAGCCCTTCACCAGATCCACTCGTGGCTTTGCCTATACTAAGCAAGGTAATACCTACTAGGTATATATCAGTGCTTTAAGGTTTGCACCAGTTATAGAGGTGGTGATTGTCCGAAAAGTTAAAGCCGAGTTTGTTGATTGATATAGGGACTAGGTTTTGGTCTGTACTCTCGACCTCAGGAGAATGTTAAGCTCACACTGTGTGCTAGGTAGTTGGATTGAGAGCCGTCCGTATAACCTATCACTAGATTTACTTGTGGTTGGGCTTTTTCAAAGTCAAGGTAAACCTGGTAAGGTTTTGGCAGACTTTTAAGTCCTTCCCCAGTTATGTATTAAGAGGTAGTGCGGGGAGTTAGTGACGATATTTGTATATGATTTTTGTATTTATTTTGTTTACCTAACTTATTAGCCCAGCAATGGTCCATCGGGCCCGAACCGGAGTCGATAGCGATACAGTCCACGACTACCGATTCACCGAATCCCGTTAGACCATCGCCAGTCCTCCCACTTCCAATGCAAGTGCTGTGGTGAAGTTATTGTTTGATCTATTAGATCCATCTGGTGCTATTTAGAAAAGAGATAAAGTCATTTATCCTTTTGTTCGACAGCACGGTTAGGTTATCAAGAAAAGGGCTTCCAAATGCCAGGAAGCGAGACCTGGCCAGGGCTGGGCAGTCACAGAGAAAATGTTCGATGGTTTCTCTCTCTAGGGGATTCTTGCAGCTTCGGCAGAAACTATTAAAAGGTATCCGTAGCTTAGCCGCGTGTTCTCCTATTGGCCAATGGCCAGTGATGACTGCAACGATCCTGGCCGTATCTGTTCTATTTCTCTTTATTAATTCAATTGATCTGCTTTTGTCATAGGTAGGCCATATCTTCCTAGATATCTTACAGTTTGACAGACCTTGCCACCTTTTTATTGATTCAGATAGGAAATGGTCATATATTTTGCCCTTCACGAATCCCAGTGGAAGGTCGACTTCTTCTGCCTGAGAGACGGGAAGGGCTGATCCCTGCCTGGCAAGCTCATCTGCGTGCTCATTGCCTTGGATGTCACTATGGCCTGGGACCCATATGAGTGAGATTTTAGTGCTTTCGCCAAAGCCTGCGAGCTCACCTCTGCATTGATTTACCAACTTTGAGGTTACCAGGCAGCTATCAATTGCTTTGATTGCAGCCTGGCTGTCTATACAGATGGCCACATTGTGGATATTTTGGTTAGAAATTATTTTTTGTTTGAGTACCCTGCAGGCTTCTTTAATAGCTAGTACCTCGGCCTGAAATACGCTGGAGGTGTTAGGTAGGCGATAAGAGTTATTTATTTTCAATGCCTCCGAGAAAACACCCGCCCCAACTCCAACATTCATCTTTGAACCGTCGGTGAAGATTGTGGTGTCATACTCACTTATCACCGAATCATTATTCCACTCGTCTCTGGTAGGAATAAGCACATATAATCCCATAGTGCTCAAAATCGCAACCAAACTGTTTAGTTGCATGTGCGCGCCTGGCCTAAAAGTGACTATGAATATGCCCCAATCTCGTTAAATCTTTATATAGCCAATAGTTTTACAAATCAAACTAACCTAAATTACATCGCCCTGAAGGCACTCTTTGGATAATCAAATTTTATTGCTTTTGACATACATGAATCTTTCTGTCCCACTTCAACTTAAGAAAAAATGAAAAAGACTGCTCTTTGAAAGGTACTCGTACTGTCAAAGTTAATCTACTTTTCATTCTTTTAGTGCGGTGGTATCTTCATTGGAAACATAGTATTAAAAATCGAACTGTATTAACCCAGTCTCTACGTTCTGTAACTGTCACATCAATAAAATAAGCCGATAAACGATGAAAATTGTAATAAATCATATGCCTGTATGGTAACTAAAACTTACACCAAGTTTCCCAAAAATAGATTTTTTTTCTATGGGTTTTGACAGCAAATTGTGCACATTTGTGAAAAATTGCGAAAATTTGTTAAAAAATTAACGTTGCCAAACAGACCTCATAATACAAAAAGAAACCTTTTTTTTTAGATTTTTAAAACAAACAAGACTTTGTACTTGGCATCACTTTCACTTTATGTCAAATTTGACACTTACATTTAGCTCTGTTGTCAAGTAATGACAGGCGTAAATAAATTATAAAAAAATGTTTAATTCAACTCACTTTCAAAAATAGACTTTTAAAAACAAAACAAAGTATTAAACAATTGAATAAATATGGAAACTACACTTGAGGTGAGTCAAACGAATATTCGATTTAACAGTAAAATAAAAATTGTGTCTGCAGATGTTCGATGACATTCCACAAAGTCTCGAGGGCGACATGTCCGTGCCTTCGAGAAACAAAAACACGTCACAACCGGGATCTCCTGACTTCAATACCCTAGATGAACCCATCAAGGAGACAATGGTTTGTTCTTTATCTTATATCTTATCTTATCTTTCAATAGACTTATCTAATTTTTGTGCATTTTAGCTTCGTGATATCCGGGCAGTCGGGGTGAAGTTCTACCACGTTCTCTATCCGAAAGAAAAATCAAGTTTGATTCGTGACTGTAATTGAATTTGTTTGTCTTCATCGGTCCGAAATCTGAAAATACAATTTGTTCTTTCTAGGGGATCTATGGGGACCATTGGTGCTGTGCACTTTTATGGCAACGATTCTCCAAGGATCTGCTGATAGTATGTACGATGGAGGTCCCGAATTCGCTCAGGTGTTTGTCATTGTGTGGATTGGAGCAGCAGTTGTGACATTAAACTCAAAACTGCTTGGAGGCAACATGTTAAGTCCCCAAATACCAATTAAACTAAGACTTAGTTAATTTTGTCTGCATTTTCAGATCGTTCTTTCAGTCAGTGTGTGTTTTAGGCTACTGCTTAACTCCAGTAGCCATCGCCCTGATTATTTGTCGGGTCGTCCTGCTCGCAACACAGACTAAGCTTCTGTTCTTTTTACGACTAATGACAACCATGGTCGGGTTCTTTTGGGCCACTTACGGTATGTGTTTCAAAAACAAAAGTATTGCTTTTAATTTTAACATGAAATCAATTATTTCAGCTTCGTTCGTATTTTTGGGTGAAAGTCAGCCCCCAAACCGTAAACCACTTGCCGTCTATCCAATATTTTTATTCTACTTTATTGTATCGTGGCTTGTTATATCACATAATTAAGTAAATAAATTCCATTTATACAAATAAGCATTTCAAGTGTTTGTATCATAAAGCAGAATACTGTTGTCAAAATAGAAAAAAGAAAACTCAAAACTCAAAACAAAACTTTGATAAAATAGTTATTCAATATAATTTAAAAACAAAAAGAGGGTACATTAGGGTCTATCTTATCTTGATTTTTATACATTTTAGAGTATTCTTACCTTCGAACGACTTGACGGATTCTAATAAAACTCGACAAGAATTCGATTATATCGTAGAATAGATTATATCATACCTAACAGCCAATCGTTTTTTTGTGAGAAATAATATGTTTGAATTTTTTTGCAAAACTGGTCAAAATGACTGCATGTTGCACATAATGTACATTGTCCCTACGTCAATCTGGAAACGTAGGGTAAACTGTTCAATGGTGAACCAATGTCTGGTTGACTTGATGCAGTTTTTAAAACTCTTGCTTAAACTTTCTAGGGCTTATAATGCATTAGATATTTGGTTTATTGACTTCGTATTTCAACTATTTATAATAAAGAAGTAATTCTTTCTAAATTTGAGTGATTTCAGAAAAAAATACCAAAAACATTAAAAAAAATAAGAAAAGTAACAAAAAAAAATAAATGAAGTTATTTTTTAATTCAAATTTTACACGCCTTTTTCTAATAAAAATGTATAAAGTATTTAATCCCAACAAAAAATACGTAACAGGAACAATAAAACAGCCTTAAAATAGAGTATATTAAAAGTTTTGTATCTTTTAAACTTTAATGAATTAAATTTTATTGCATTATTTGAGTTCACGTATACAAATGTACATGTATTAAGGTGCTGGAGACATCTTAACAATCCTTGCATTCGAGAATCTATCCGAGAGGGTGTCAACCTATTCAACAATGTTCAGATACCTTGAGTTGTTGTTGTGTCAGATGTTTTTTACACAAGGGATTACAAAAACATAACCCTATCCGGATAGCTTTGTATTGATCACCTAACGCGGCCAATTTTTCGGGTTTCAAGTTTGATAGTGTGAAAATTGGGCTTTCCAAAAAAATTGTTGATATAGGAGAGGTCTGGCAGCTGAACAAATCCTAAGAAATGAACCTACAAAACGGCCCCCAAAGGTACTGTTGCTCCTCCTCCACATGTCGAGGTATCTCCACGTAATAGCAGTTATATGCTGAACTGTCCAACTTTATTTGTGTTTGTCTGCTAAGGCGTTTAGATATATTTACGTATACATTACATACAATACATTGCCTGAAGATATCCTTTTTAATATTTATTTTGGCTCAGGTTTCCATTAGGCACATTACACAAATAAATATGAAAAAATGATTTTTAGATGTCAACTGAGCTACAAAACACGAAAATAATAATTATTTTGCACGGAAACTATTATTAACAAAGTTATAAACAATTTAGGTTTAAATAGTTCCTTCCTATGAAACTACTCACCTATACCAAAAAAAATATAAAAAATGTGTTCATTGCTGTTTTCCTAAATGTATGCAACTCTTTTGATATCATTATGATTATGTCCGAAAAATTAAAATTTATTCAAATTTTATTGAATTTATTCGAAAAACTGGATACCAAACCAACTGACGACATAGTCGCCTGCCTGGCAACTGTACATACCCTAAGCGGAGCAACTTAGTTGCGTGAGCGGGTGTGTCCCCGAAAAAGGGAGTTAATATCCTTTGAGCCAGCGAAGCGGGCCACCTACCGTACTGTTTATTACAAAAAACTTTATACCAAACCAACTGACGACAAAAAAAAAGTTTTTCTGACACAATTATATCAGAAGTGTTGTATACTTTTAGGTGAACAGCACATTTTGCTGTAGTTAATGCTTTCTGGTTATTATTTTTAGTCAGTCGATTATATCTACTTTTAATTCATTAAAATTGTTTATTGGTTTAACTTTTTATAGTGTTTTATCATTGATTTTGACACACTGGATATTATTTTACATGAATACGCCAAAATAACCATTTTGCAATGTATATATTCCGTAAATTAAATAGTTTCCATGAACCTACGGAGAAAAACTTTAATTGTTTATAACTTTGTTAATAACAATTTCCGGGCAAAAAAAATTTTTGTCTGGTTTTCTACGCTATTTTATAACAATTGAAAAAAATGTTTTCTTTTTTCGCGTATATGCCTAATGGAAACCTGACCCTCTATTTTTCAAAACCTTTTTGTTTACTTTTAGAAAGGTAGCTATATATGTACAACAAATAATTTTGCTCAAATCATTTCCTTCAACGTATCTGCTCTTAAAAAAAAAAAAAAATAATTTTAATGACGGCAGATTAATGGACTATCATTTAAAATATACAAAAATATAAAATAAATGATACCTATTTTTTAAAGTACATAGGTAAGGCACCTAAGAGCTATTTGAAAACAAAAAAAAAAATAGAAATTTAACAGACAATAAAAAAAGAAAAAAAAAAAAACACCCCACGAGATAACTCGAAGTTCAATGCTGTCATTTCATAGTCAGCGAACGTCACTTTCCGGAAATATAATTATCACGTGTGTTTTTAAGAAGAAATCGTGATTGTTATGTGACGGTCACCCTGGATTTGAATGAAGAAAGCAGCTAAGTCGTTTATAGAGATTAAGCAAAGTGAAAAGTTAATAAAAACAATTCTAAGCTCTATATATGTATGTATAAGGTGTAGTTACCTACATCTATAAGTTAGTGTAAATATAAGACTGCTCACCCACACCGTTTCGTAAACTGTAAGCAAACGTAACCACATGCAAACAATAAGTAAAACCTTATCAAAAATATGTCTAATGACGGTCAAAACAAGGTTAATAGGAACATAAACAATCATTTTATAAATAAAAGAGTTTTGTTTGTTTTTAAAAGAAATATTTGTATGTTTTCTTTTTTACTATCGAGCTTATTACATAAACTTGTTTAGCTTATAAAATCCAACTGAAAATGCTAAAAGGGATAAGAACCTGCCAGCTGCACAGTTGTGTTAAAAAATTAGCAGACAAATCTTATCGATGATAAATGCCTGTAAAAACAATTTAGTTTTAAATGAGGCCTTAAAAAGTTTAACAAAATGTACAGATAAGCGGCTAGCAAGGTAGGCTATCAAAATTGGCTAGGCCCTCGCCAGTTATGTACTCTTTTCCTTTTGCCTCGAGAGACAATGAAATAAGTTGGTTCATTTGGAATTATAACTTGGGACTTTTATTTACCAGTCAGGTACGCTTTATGTTAACCAAATTTTAAAGTTGTTGCCAAGTTTAGTCCCTGGGAGTCAGTTTTAGTAGGGAAATTCTAAACGAAGAACAAATGTCAAATACTCGTGAGGTCTTTGCTTATAAAAAGTTTTGGTACCTCCTCAAAAATACCTATCCCATATGCATATACATACATAGGTAGATACAACAAAAACAAAAACTTTATAACCACCATTCTATGGTGGGAAATAACTTATGTCGAATTCCTTCCAACAAAGAAATCGATGTTTTTCTAAACCAAATCGATTTGTGTCTGTCAATTGAAAGGAATTTGTAAAACAATCGAATTTTTTCCGTGTGATTGTGTGTGTGTTGCTAGACAGCTGCAATTTATTATTTTTGTAGTTATAGGTATGTGTACCTATATTGAATGAAAATATTGTTGAATTATTTGTTTAATTAGGTATGTAGAATAAGTTGCAACAAAAAAAAAATAATTTTCCTTCCCAAATTTCCCCTACTTTCAATTTGACGTATTAGAAATGTGCAATCTTTATAGTGTGTGTGCATATCGGTGTGAAATCTAGCTAAAATTGCAAGATTTGTTTTGACAGAAAGGAATCGATTTTGTTTAGACAAAATTCTGCATTACTGGACTTATGTATGTATGTATATGCTGGATTTACACGTCTGACAAATTGGCAGTATTATGTCAGTAAACTATGAAAAAACTTTTAGAAGAATGGACAAATTCATTCTTTTGGTAATATACTGACAAAAAAAAAACTGTCAATCTGTCACTCGTTGTAAATCCAGCATTACTTGTCAAAAGTGATAAATAAAGTGACTCTAGAAAGGACGAGACTAGAGACGCCAATTTATAACGGTTTTTCGCCATTAAAAGTGGGCGTGCGTTAACGCGCTTCGCGCGACTTCAAAAAAAAACTCTGGGTGCCTGAAGTATTCCCACCGGCTGAGGGCCCTGGCTCTGCGGGGCCGCATTAACAGTACTTTTATAAACCAAAACTGTCACTTCCCTCTAGAAATGCCAATTATAACAGTTTCAGTTTATAAAAGTAGGTACTGTTTATGCGGCCCCGCAGGTCCAGGGCTTTCCGCCGGTGGGCATACTTCAGGGACCCAGAGGCTTTTTTTTTTCAAGTCACGCGAAGGGCGGTAACGTACGCTCACTCTTAATAACAAAAAACTGCTATAACTGTCATAATTTGGCATGTCACTAGTTTCGTCATTTTTTTAAAAGTTTGTTTGGTAACTAGAAACGTCGTCTACGACGAAGCTCAACTTTCTGTCAACAAGTTAACAATCAGGTGTGTGTGTAATAACGGGAAGTTGATATTTTAATATTCTATTGGAAACAAAAAGGAGTAGAACAGCTTGAAAATCCAAACGAAAACGACGAAGTCTATCGATTAAAATAAACACACATATTTCTCTACATACACAATACTCGACACGAACACAGTTATAAAAAAAGCTTAGACCGGCTTCACTCTTCAAATCAAGATAGCGGAAACCCTACAAGAGGTTGATGGGCGAAGACTTGGATTTAAGGCTTCCAATGGCACACCTCTATGGCAAACAACAAATTTCTTGCCCATTTCCAAATGGACGCGACTAGAGACATGCCAATTTATAACAGTTATAACAGTTTTTATCCCTTAAAAGTGGGCGTGCGTTAACGCGCTCCGCGCGACTTGAAAAAAAATCTGGGTGTCTGAAGTATGCCCACCGGCGGAGGGCCCTGGCACTGCGGGGCCGCAATAACTGTACTTTTATAAACTAAAACTGTTATAATTGACTTGTCTAGAGTCACTTCCTTTCCAAATATTAAATTCCTATAATTACGAGTCATGCCTATAAATACATATTATAATACCTACCTACTGAACTATCAGTTATTTTTTTTAAATATTTGTATTTCCTCCAGTTATTGTGCTAATAACAACCGTTGCATATCGCTTCGTATACCTAAAAATAATAGTCCCTTAAAATGCAGTCTTTGAAAAAAATCTTTTGGAGTGCAAACTTTCTTCCCTGATTGTTGATAATAATAGTTTTCAAAACATGCTTAACAATAAACAAACACGAAATGCGTTATCGTTCACAAGAGTCTTTAAAACGTTATTAGGTGGGTAAACGATTTTTTAATCCGTTCTTGTAGGTGTTAGAAAATCCCTATTACAACTCAAGTGGGACATATTTATGATTAAGTTACCTAAGCGATTAAAATTCTTGAGCTGTGTGAAATTAATAGAATTATATATTTCAATATATTGTGCACTACTTGTTCACGTTCTTATGTAAATATATATTTGATTGAGCTTCGATTACATTTTATTTTTCGTCACTTGCAAAATATTTTGTTTCTCACATTACAATTTAGTTTTTTCCAATTTAAACTAGTATAATCTGGGTGAAGGCAGTAAGAAACACTGCCCACTGCATTGTGATAAGAAGAAATCATCTTTCCCAAAATTAAACAAACTTTGTTTATTTGTTATTGTTTAGTTTCTAAATGCTGAAGAAACTATTATTTCTTTTAATCCGAAAATACGCATTTTTAAATAACAGCATAATATTTCAGAAAAACATTATACATTTGGTAATGAATAAGTAAAGTCGAAATTACTTATTTGAGATAAAAAATGTTTACGAAATGAGAGGCTCGTCTCCTGAAACAATTCTGTAAAATCTGCGTTTTATATTTAAAAGCATTCTTAAGATTGTATTTATTTATTTAAGATAAGGACAATATTTGAATGCACCAGCTACCAGGCATGTCTACATAAAAACCTATTTTAAGAACGAGTATAAAGTAGGTAGGACGTCTGTAGCATGTAAGTATTGTCTTTACACAATGCTACAGTTAGTGTAAAAAATACAATAATAGATATTCCAAGTTCACTGACTTCGTATTATTGAAAAAAATGATAATTGAATGAAACTAACAAAAAAGAACTCTTTTTTCACGCTTGATGCAGATAATGTATTATGTATAGGCTTCACAACAAGAGTATCTTTTAGGCTGTTTTTAACATATTTGGACTTATTTTTCAATAAACTAACGAAGCGAATTGGATGCAAACCAGTCGTGCATAAAGTTTTTGAATCGAAAGAATTGACATTGTTCAAAATTCCCTGATCTCAAGTATTTGAATTTGAAGTTTTATCTGAATATGATATCCTTGGAAGCATTCGTTGCAGTCAGTTGTTTTTGGTGAGCATGAAGTGCAAAATGATTTTTTTTAAAATGATCTTGCAATTTGTTTCCATGTTAAATTCGCAAAAAAAGTATGATATCTTAAAGGTCAGTAATTGATCCAAAATGGTCAACTGGATTCAAAAATTGGTCAGCCAAAGACAGTTTTTTTATCTGGTTAAATTTTTTTAAGGTCATTAGCGATTTAGGCCCCAGTTATAGCTATCATTGAAACTCATCATTGAAAACTTTAATGGCTAATTTTGGTACCTTGAGAAAGTGAAATCAGTAATTATTTTGATGCAAAAATAAAGCTGATGACTTAAATTATAATTTTTGTAAAAAAAAAAATTGAATGGGGTCCACACTTCGCCATAAAATGGCCTTTAATTTTTCAATGATCATTGATAAGGTAGTTCATTCATTGAAATAATAAAAGTCATTTTATGTGGACGGCTGGTCCAAAATGAAAATTTTTTTCGGCACATATTAATAATTAAGTCACTACCTACATATTGGCATCAAAATAATTACTAATTTTGCCTTTTAAGTGCCTCAAAACCAATCATTAAAATTTTCAATGATGGTTTTCAATGATAGCTATAACTGGGGCCTTAAGGACTTCATTTGTAAAGTATACCATCATAAAGGTTTTAGTGACCTCATAAAAGGTCAAATATTTTCTAAAATTGGTGATCCATATTTTTTTTAATGATTTTTCAAGGTCGAAGAGATTAATAAAAACTCATTTGTGGGATACTCGAAAAAATATACGACCTTGAAAAATAGTTAAAAATTAATTTTAAAAAGATATTGACCTTTTAGATGGCATACTTTTTTTGGGAAAACACCACAGTTTAGGTGCTTAGACCCTGGAGCCAATAATATGGTATAATTATTATGCCCAAACAGTGTTAAGACTTTTAGTACTTTCACTTTACTTAATTTTGATATTATATCATACTTTCTCTCCATGATAATTTTTTGTATCTTTCATTTACAGTTTCAACGATTTTATATGTACATAGGTACACAATAATAATTCTTCCACAGAAGTAGTCACTCAAGGTATTTTTGAGTGTTCTGATTGGGTTAAACAAAATTCTCTCTATCCACTTAAGATAACTAAAGTTTTTGAAAAAGCTCAAACGACGACCTAAATGACTTCGTCTTCAGTCGTTTTTATTTGAAGAACTAAGTAAGTGCATTAAGATAAAATACGATACATCAAATTACACACAGTTTTTGACATCGTGGTTTGAATTAAGAGAAAATATGATTTTTTTCTCAGAAATAACCAGCGCCGGCGAGGTTGTCGTGATGATTCGTAAGAGATGTCTGTCATCTCTGTTGACTTCATTCGTAAACATAGTTCAGTTTCGAATCGATCCATCTGTTGTGGCTTGGCATGGTAATTATCCGATGTCAATCGTTCTTTTATTTTGTTTAATTGATTCATTCCTTGACGGTGTTTACACTAGGTCTGTTTGTAAACGTGAAATTTTTCACATATTTTCGCAATTTTTTTTTTTAAATTTTAGCATTTTTTCACAAATTTTCACAATTTGCTGTCAAAAGCCATAGGAAAAAAAACTATTTTTGGGAAACTTGGTGAATGTTTTAGTTACCAAACAGGCATTTTATACCTACGGGTTTTTACAGCAAATTGTGAAAATTTTCACGTTACCAAATAGACCTATTGGACTCTGTCTCCTCCGATTTTTTTTAAGGTCTCTGTGCTTTTCCTCACTCCGACTTCATGGTGAGAAAGAGATGGCCAGAAAAGGTATGATTTTTAAATGTTTTAAAAATTAGTGGATTTTAATGACGTTTTTTCCGACATCTGTTTTCTCTGTCTGTGATTTATCTTTGGCACTTGAATCCTACAGAATCCAATTTTTTTCAATTGGAAATACATTTACTTAATAAGATTTATGTACATTTTTCAAGTGAAAAATTTTGTATTAATCCTTCAACGAGCACATTTTTTGGTTTTGTTTCAACGACTGCTGAAAGTCAAAGAAAGTCGGATGTGTTCACATACATTAGTTTATGTCTGAATAAGACAAGTTGAATTCACGTTAAAAAAAATCGGAGGAGACAGTCCAATTTGAACACCGTCGTTGAATAAAAATACTTCCAAATAAAAGTATACCTCCACATACTATCTCACAAAGTATTAACACATATGTCAAAATGTCCGTTCTGTGAAAACCCAATTTGATATCAAAGAACAAAATACAAAATGGCTTTTGTTTACTTTTGGTTGTATTTATTTTTAATATTACAAGTTGTATTAATTATATAATTTAATTTTGTTTATTTTCAAATTTAATATAAAGTTGCAGAAGAAACTCAAATCTTGGCGCTCTGTTTATTTGGTTTTTCAGTTATCCGATTTTCTTGGAAAACAAACAAAACTAGATTATTACCTATTTCTTTTAGAAATTACATGTTCGAAGTTAAATTAAAATTGTTGGAGCTGTTTTCAAGAACATTTAAAAAAAAAACAGAAAAGATTTCCTTTTTTGAAAATTGTGAACTTTAATTTTAAAAATGTCTAAAACGAATCAAAATTAACTTTGCAACGCGCCTCCCCATTTTCAAATTCAAAGCTTAGAATTGTATGTGAGATTTGTAGTAAATCTTAAAATACACCTATATTTAAATATTTCCTCGCCATTTAAAAATTAGCCGAAGATAACTTTTCATAATTTTATTTTACATATTAATAATACAAATGGTTAGTCTAACCTAATTTAATGGGGTTAAACGATATTGGCTTAAGGATATATACCATAATCATACCATACCTATGTATTTCCTAGTTGAAGAAATATGGCTTATTTTAAATACATTTTATACCAGGAGCCGAACAAACTGTAAGTTGAACAAATGCAAGAGACTTGAGATTGACGACCCTTCCCTAAAACATGTCCAAATTCCAATCATCACAAAAGGTTCAGTTGAATTACCTATACACCAAGCCCTGATGCAATTTATCAATAATTTATTGCAAAGATAAGCTTGAACTCAAGTTCGAGGGATGCACCTAATCGATATAATTTTTAACGACTACAATATATTCTTAACACTTTTAAAATGTGTTCTCAGATTACTTAAGCTGATTCTAAGTATTAACAAAAGGTCATGTAACATAACACAAAAAGGCTGATTAGAACTTCTTTAATTTTTATTATCAAAAATATTATGGTTCTTGTATAACAATTTTCTTATATTGTATTTTGTAAGAATTCAGTGTTACATTATATAGACTTTGCACATGCTCAATATTTATTGTTTAAAAAACAAAACAAAAGCGTAAGCACATTTCCAACACTAAGAAACGCTTGTAGAATTATTTAGGGACTGAGTGATAATAACGAGGAGCTATACTTTCATGTCATTGTGTGCGATTGCTAACTTACACTGATTGCTATTTTGAGGTATAAATATTAAGCCGACACTGAATAAAACGAATTTGATAGGAAGACTACAGTAACACTGTCGTCCGTCAATCAGTCCGACTATCTCAAAAAGATTACCGGTCGTCGTTTTGAGACTTTATTTCCAGATTGACATTGGGTGTATAATATATATTTTTGCAAATAGTCGTGATTAGATCTTTTGTCTAGGTCCTGTTGATTATTAAATTAGTTCAGAATCATCTGTACTGACTGATGGATCAAATCTTTTAGAATACGCATTTCAAAAAATATAAATATACTATAAAGTGAATGTTTAAAGTGCTAATTAAAGTTTAAAAAAAAGTATTGGTGGCCTATAAGCTTGCTTTAAATGAACTGTTTAAGACCTTCGAAGCAAATAAATAATTTTTTTTTGTGAATCTAAATGAATAATGCTTAAGTTTGAATAACAATACTTATACAAAAAAAAAAAAAAACAATCTTATCCTTTTTAACAAAGAACAAAACAACAATAAAAATATAAACATGACTGAACCAGAGATTGTGATAACCCCATCGAATGAGACTCCTTCAAAGGCAAGTCTTATTGTGGTCTCCAATAGGCTGCCGTTTGTCCTTACAAGAAATCCGAAAACGAAAGACCTCGAAAGGAAAGCCAGGTAAGGATTTTTTTTTTCAAAGGTAAAGACTATATTGTATACATACAGACAAACTTTTATAACACAAGCATTAGCTGTAAAGCTTAGCAGCTAATCTAAATAAAAATCTTTATCTTTATTCTGCAAAAGTGAACTATCAAGACTTTTAAATAAATATTTGCAAAACTGGTAGACTATGGGATCACCCGCAGTTGTGATAAGATACAATTTTTAATTTTAATAAAGAAGGGCAAGGATTATCACGAACTACGGTCATGGCCTGTACGACGTGGAATGCACTAAACTTGATAGAAAAATGCAAACTTAGCTTATCATACACTGATGTACAAATCAATTTAATTTAAATCGAATTCTGCATTTTCTGATAAATATACAATCACAGCTAGATTTCATTTTTATCACTTTTAATAATTTGAATATTGTTTATTGTTCAGTAGAATAATTTCTGGAGCATAATCTTCTAGTAGATTTCGATACACGGACTAGATTTTTCAATAGAATCATTCGTGAAAACAAAAAAAAACAAAAATATTGACTATCTACTTGTTTGATCATTATTTATTACTTAGGTCCAGTTTTTCAGTGCGAGATTAAAGTTAAACTGGAGTTAACTCATCAAATTTGATGAGTTAACTCAAGATTAAACCGAGCAGATGCTTTTGATGTTTTATCCACTGCGTTTGTTTAGTCGTTCCGCGTGCATTCTCCACTAAAAAAACTGGTTCCTCAGTTAACTGTGAGTTAATTAAAAACTATAGAGTTAGCTTATCCTGACTTAATTCACCACTGAAGAACTGGGCCTTAGTTATATTTAATTAATCAAATTAAAAATTAAATCTTCGATTCAAAGTTTGAAAGGAAAAAATTAGTACCTATGTACATGTATCAACTGACTGCAAATCAAATCTCTCAACCGAGAAAGTACATCATTTTTAGTTTTTTTTTGTATTTTAGATACAAAAGTTGTTTAAATACCAAAGTGAGAGAATTTTAAAATTAATTCTGTCAACTTAAACCTTCTGTACACTGGCGTATAATTAACGTTTGCCATTGTGAACATTTAACAGTAATTTTTTTTTAGTGCATTGTCTTATTTCTTGCATTCTATCTCCCTCTATTGACCATTAATAATATAACCTACTGATAATGATAATTGCATTTGAAACGTTTTTATGGTACTGTAAGATTAGACTATACACAAAAGCTAATATTGACAAATTCTATGTCTACCTACCATGCTATAATTTCAAAATAAAATTTGTCTATCTCTATACCTAGACTCAACATTGTTTTGTTATGTCTTCTTTTTTTTTTAAACAAATTGTATTACTACTGATATCGAAATCAGTGTAATGGTAAACAATGTGTTTGAATGAAATGTACATTGGAGAGTTAGGGAGGTACCTTAATATTATATTGACCATTAATCTTATTGTTTCAAGTGAAAGTTTTGAAGTTATTAATTATAAAACAGACAAATTATAATAAAAATATATTACAAATTATTATTGAAAAAAAATAAGAACAACAATATAAAGTATATTACATTCAAAAATTAATACAAAACAAAATCGATTGCAATATGGGCCACCCAAAATTCACAAATTAATATTAGATGTGTTAAAAGAGTATAGTTTTCCGTATATGTAGGTATATGTAATTTTAATTTTTGAGGGCTTTAAATGAACACATGTTTTGATCGCACTATTTTTCCACATCAAACATTTTCCGGTTGATTGATTGATGAATGGATCAAAACATAGTCTTTGGTTAGCAAATTAACCCTAGCACGTGTTTTGTAAAATTTTTTTATAAAAAAAACAGTTACGTTAATATCAAATTTGACTTTAGTTTTTAGATAGTACTAGTTGGCCCACCCGTCTTCGCACAGGTAGACAAACCTTGTCTTCGCAAACAAATAAGAAAAGAAAATATTATTTTTTGATCTTTTGTAAACGAATACGTATCTACTACTTTCTTGGTTATGAAAGACTAAATTTATAAAAATGCGACCCTCTAAGTCCTACCTTTATTGCTTTCCCAACACAGAAAGAATTTTTGTATTAAAAAACTACTGTTTTATTTTTGTCCCATTTAACTCTATAAATGGCATTTTTGTAAAATAACCTTTCAAACAGAAAAAGAATTTTTTAAATCGGACAATTGTTTATTTTATCCTTTTTCACCCATAATTTTAAAAAGAATTTCTTAAATTGGAAATTTTTATTTTTAGCCCATATCACCCTACAAATATTAAAATTTTGAAAAAGAATATCCCTAAAGCCATTTCCTAAAGGCGATATTACACTGTCATGACAATATATTTGTTGTATGTCAAACTAGTTCCGTGTATTTTGTGTCATATAAATTTGACTATCACACTTATATGACACTTTTGAGACATATTTATTTGGAAAAATTGCCTTATTTATATGATAATGTAATACTGTTTTAAGAAAAACCTTTTAAACAAAAGAAGAATTTCTTAAATTGGACATTTTGTAAATTTTTACCCCATTTCACCCTACAAATAGCAAAATTAAAAAAAAAATCCTTGAATTACCTTTTAAACGCAGGTAGAGTTTTTTTAATCGGATATGTCTTTTTTATCTTCCTCAAATCACCCTACAAAGTGCATTTTTATATTGAATAGTTATTCTGCTATTCGGGGCGGAGAGGAATCCAACAAATCAGAGATCGTTAAAATCGGTCCAGCCGTTATTGAATTATAAATTAAAATAAGAAATACATTTGAATTTAAATACCAACAAAAAACAAACAATGAGAAACTTAGAGAACCTCAGAGACGCACTTACACCAAGCGGATGAAAATGAATTGTGGTAGGTAAGTCAATTGAAATTTTGTATGATATATATTCAGTTTTCACCATTTCTGTGTTGCGAGTAAGGCTGATAGTCCGCATAGATAGGACACATACTAAATAGTATTTTCTCACCAAAATTTCTCCTACACTGAGAAACAAAACTTTGCATTATTGCTTACTGAATTTTTGAATAAGTAACACTATAGAGGGAGTATTTGATTTGCTATGTTGATAGGCGATTGAGTTAAGGAATAGTTTTGACAGTGAGGTGAAAAACAAGAGTTTAAATGTTTAACATCCTGTTAAGAATTAAATGTGACTAAAAGTCACGAATGAAATAACCTTATTTCTATAGTGGAATATTGCGTGATTTCCAATGCAATGAAAATCAAACTAACAGTCAATAAATGTTATGACAATATCTTGTTTCAAATCTGCGTAGCAAAAAATCACGACAAATTTATGATTGTATTTACATAACACACAGTAATCATGTCGCATGTCGAATTTGTTAAATTAAATATTGCCAATTTGTATAGGTATACGCATGACGAATGACTGTTTGTGGTTACTTGAAAAATTCTCACAAAATGCTTGAAAAATTTTCAATTATCAAACGACCTACTTTAAATAACCGGTTTTAAAATTTGATCATCAAAGGGCATGGTAGTGCCTAGCCAAGTTCTCGGCACAAACTGTTTTTAGATCAGGAACAATCTTAGGTGATTTTTGAAACTTCAATTTCGAAGTATTTGGTTAGCTATGAGCGAACACAAGAGCTTCACCAATTTTTGCGCCGTAGAATTACTGGTTCCTGAGATATAGGACTTCAAAAATCACATTAATCTTAACAGATTTACTCGTTGACCCACTGACTGACAGATCATTCAGAATCTTGTGATTTCGCACAGCGGAAGGTTTAAGGTTTTGCATTCAGGAGGCGTGGTATCCACCTTCTGTCAGAATTCTTATCAATTATAATAACTAGGTACTTTATCGAAGAATTATGAAATTTTTCACTTGACTAAAAAATAAATACAAAATCTTTCCAAAAAGATTGAAATCACAACAAAAACATTAAAATGATTTCTTTTCACTACTCAGAATCGTAAAGGTTACGAAAACAAAATTTTAGTCAGTGATTGCCTTGATTTGTTTCATTGCTTAATTTTTAACGATACGTAATAAAGAGAAACATTCAGCGCAATGAACTCTAATGAAATAGGAGAATATTTAAATAAATTAATAACTGTAAAATAACAGCACTTTAACAGCTCAGCTTGTCAACATATATTGTGAAAATTGTGGATTGGATTTTTTTAATCACCTACATAAAATAGCTTTAAAAACAGTTCGCAATCCTTATCTTTAGCTCTTATTTTGACAATAATAATGATAAAAATTGGCATAGGTTAAGCACAGATACATATGTCCATAATAATATTATGAAATTAGTCTAGATTTATCTGAGATTGTACAGGGGAAAGCCATTTTAACACTTTCTCTCTTTGACAACTGATCGATTAAAAGCTGTAATGTATATAACTTAATGATAACTTTTATTTTTTAGTGCTGGTGGTCTGGTTACTGCAGTGTGCCCGGTTGTAATCAAGGGCAAGGGTCTATGGGTTGGATGGTCTGGTATGCACTTGGAGGATCCTAATGAACCTATTCCTGAATCGATTCCTGATGATCACACACCTACTGCTGGACTTAAGTCAGAACAAGTGAGTATTTTTTTGTCGTATATACAATAAGAGAAGTTGCCAAAACTACAAATAAAATAGAACTTAAGCATACGTCGAAATGTTGCATAAATTTCTATAAAACCAGGAGTTACTACTTTAACAAAAGCGCTTAAAACTTTTGAAAGCATATCTTCTATCAAGCGAAACAAGCGATGTCGAAACTTTTCAATTACAAAATTGTGTGAATGCCGGGATGCACGGTTAATTGTGTTAACAGCTACATTTGTCGAAGCGCAGTTTTGAGGATATTTGAATCCATATGCGAAGTCGTCCATACGTTGTTGACTACGTGCACGGATCCAAAACGGGCTAGTTTGCTTGAAGGAGATCTTCAGATTATTGTCACTGAACGTACCCAATATCGTATACTATGCAGATTTTCGTATAACAAAACGTGATACATCGTAAAGTGTGACCTCGTAACGTCGCACATCAGAGGAAAGTCCACGTTTTTATATTTCTCTTTACCGCCGGCATAGATGTTTACACATAAATAAAAGCAAAACAAAAGACCAGTTATCATAGAGAATCCCTGAGATGTCTTTGCTTATCTGCCCAGTGTTCCTGTTCATCTTGAAAAAAATAAACTAAAAATGCTATACTTACAATGAGAATTACAAATACTTGTATACTTAACTTTAAACGGCTCTTACAGGTTGGACCACCGGCATCAACCAATAGCATACATACATGTACATATACATTATGTACATACATATACATATGTATATATGAAAATATTTATTTTAGTAATTATTGTTATTTTAGTAAACATCCGGCTCAAATTGATACCGATTTAATATTTTAATCAAGGACTAGTAAAATAAAAATAAGAATAAAAACTATAGCCGGCAACCTTTGATAGGCCTGGAACATGATTGTGTTAAGAGTGTAATAAACTGAGTTGACCATGCTACAATGATAATACTTAATCATCATAAGGTCTCATTTAAGATTTGACAGTTTTATTTACGGTCCATATAGTAATATCATTAACTGGAATACGTTTTATATAAATAAATTAACATACATAAATATGTATACATATCAAACACCATGCGAACAAAATTGGCCATTGATGAGTTACTTGGCAAATATGTTTCATTTATGTTTATGATATGACTCATGAGGATAAGGAATCAAGAGTCCATACAAATAACTATACTCTGTCCAACAAAAATTGGCAGTGTAGGCAAGATAGGACGTTCGCCTCTCATTCTGGCTACAGTGGATTGCATAAATCTTTCCGTCATTAAAGCTTTCACAGGGTTGTCGTAGTGTACACTATAACACTCATCATTAAAAGCTTTTTCTTAAAGCTCTAAAATCAAAAGCACCTTAACAGAAACTCAAGGAAAAAAAAGCTGAACGAATTACCAAATGGACAAGGGTAACTCTGAATGCACATCAAGCAGCAGCCAATCGCCATTGGCCACAGCAATTCAGTGCACGCACACTCAGATGTGCTTTGAATAGGACGTTGGGTATGTGTCAGATGCTATTGGAAATTCACGGGCGGGCAACAACTTTTTGTGGAGGAGTTATTTCAGTTTAATATGGTGCAAAAATATGGCACGCTACTGATTTTGAAAAAGCTTTCCCATAAGACGTGTACTGCCTATTTTTGTTGGACAGAGTATAGGGTGGTTTATTAGGGGGAGTGGGTTTTTAAAAATGAATTTGTTTTTTAAGTGCACAATAGTGCAATTTGGCAAATAATTTGTTTATTTAAGTCCATTAGTTGCGCTCTTAGTTAATTTGTATCCTTTACAACCAACTGTTATCATTAGGCTTGGTTTTTTTGCAAGCCCAGAGGAAACAGAAACAAAATGGAGTTTCCATACAAACTATCGATAACAAGTATGCAATTCTCCGCGTTTAAAAGGTGATAAGTTGTTGTTGAATTTTACACGGAAAGTCATAAGCCCCAATGTCGTTTTTTTCTACCTATTTAGTCGGTTCTTGCAAAAATACTCCTAATGTACCATCAATAATAAATTCTGGTAACATTATTTTTACCAAAAATGTAAAACATTATTATCTTAGGCCGGAATTCCAACCGATAGCTTT
Source organism: Leucozona laternaria (assembly GCA_932273885.2). Taxonomy (NCBI): domain Eukaryota; kingdom Metazoa; phylum Arthropoda; class Insecta; order Diptera; family Syrphidae; genus Leucozona; species Leucozona laternaria. Next base: position 113,891,608 of record OW026368.1, on the reverse strand, counting down.
AGTCCAAAGATTAACAAAACTGCTATCAGTTTGTATCCTCTTTTCCAACATCCGCGACATTAACGGTAGCCTCCCGGAACAATTGCACACAAACAAATTTTCACCGATATCGTTAGAGCCTTTTTTAAACTAAATTTACTTTTTTTTAACGGTTGTAAGGCAGAAATAAATATTTTTAAAGCTAAAAATTAAATTTAACATCCAGGGAATTAACTTCCTATCTCTAGTTTGAAGGAAATCGCATAAGCGTACTAAGTTGAACATATAAATATTCATAAGTTTCGTATCAGCAAACATCTCTTAATCAGCTTGATAATATACGTAGTGTTAGAATTAAATATTCAATAAGTCGCAAATTCATAGGTTTTAGCTCAAGGTTTGCGAGTTTTTGATTTAAAAACACGTGCAAATGCGAATACGAAGCATGTAAGCTCGTTAAAAAAACCTTCAAATATATCAATAAAAAAAATAATAACAAAAAAAGCTCTAACGAAGACGTCGACTCAAAAGTGTCACTTAGTTTAAAAGTCAATGATACGAGCGTTGGAATCAGCTTTACAAAAAAAAAAATATTTATATAATAAAAAAATTCTTATCAATTTTAATTAATGTGTCTATTTTTTTTGCATGCATTATATTTTCTTTTCTTTAAATTAAAAACTTATGTCTTTGGTGTTTCATATCAGTTTTTTTGTTTGGTTTTTATTACTTTGAACCCTATATAGATGTCAATTACATTGTCCGAAAATCGTTGACTACGTCAATGATTATGTTTAATCAACATTCGAAAAAAAAATGTGGAAATAGTCTTTCTCATCTTGGCTGAAGTGATTGACAAAAATAGTTTGTCTGGACCTGATAAAAACTTAGCATTAAAAACATTTTAATTTACGCTGATTTATACGATTCTTGTAATTTCATTAATTTTGGACCTAACCTCGAAAAAACTGGTAAATGCAACGGACGACGTTGAACATTACCTAACATTATATTGACATCGTGTTAGCAATATACGCCGAAGCCGCCGCCGCGCGCTGCCGTTATAAAATGAATGAATGAAATGAATCTCTCGATTCTTAATAAACTCACCACCCCTCTACAATAAAATAAATATGAACACAATCTTAAGCAGGCAATTCACGTTGAGATGGTCGTAAGGGCAGTCACAATATATTGTAGAAATTTTCTATAGCAAAATGACAGGTGCGACCGGAGATCCGTTCAAAATCTCCACGAACTTAAACCTCGAGTTGGCCATCAGTTGTCAATATAGCCGTGTTCATTAGGAGGTGGCGAAGTGCTCATGAGCACAGTACCTACACATGTTTTAGGCAGTATATTTCGAATTCTTATTTAGGTAAAGTCTACCCATGTGCCCATGTTTCAAAAGGAACCATTCTATTTTGCTATTGTGAATTCTGACAGTATTGTGAATTCTGACAGTAGTGGGGTCTCTCAGGTTCTTTAACTTTCTTCAGCAGACAAAAAACACTTGTATGTTGCTTTTGTAAATTCTGATGCTAAACTCATGTTTAACTGAACTTGTGTTTAAAATCAAATGGGTCAATGAATATAATTCAAAAACTACTTACCATCTGCTTATGTCGCTCCGCTTTATTTAACATCTACAAAAGTTTTCAAGTGGTTTTCTTTCCCAAATGAATATCATTAGCTTTGTTCGTTGAACTTTACCCTGGGTTGACCCAGGTTTTCTTGACAACCCAAAGAATTGTCAAAAAAAACCTGGGTTTTTCGGTTCTCACAAAACGCTCAAGGGCTGTTGACATTTAAAGCAAGAAAAAAAACTTCTGTGCTTGGATAATTAAAGCTTAAAATTTGTTTCAAATATATCTTAAAAAAAATGAACAGAAACAACTTCTACCGTTTCCATTTTTTATTGGTATTTATTAGCATTAAATTAAATTTGGATATTCGTTCAATTTGTTTTCCAAAAATAAAAAAATAACCTGCAGCACCAAATCCACAACTAACAACTTATGTCACTTTGGCAGTTTTTGCTTTACCTCAACTCGCCACAGCAAAATACCTAGTTCTACTTCAGGGCGACACCAGGTCTCAAAAAACACAGAATTTTTTCAGCAGGGTATGACTTCAGGTTTTTCAAAAAACGCTTTGGGGTGACCCCAGGGTGACTTCAGCGCACAACGAACAAACCTATTACAACCTTCTTTGTTATATTTATGAATTTTTTAAAATTTTATTTCATACAAAAAAATAATTTTTTTTTCCATCTTTAGGTCGTTTCGGTGAATATCGATCCAGTTGTTTTCAACAGCTATTACAATGGCTGTTGTAATAACACATTCTGGCCGCTGTTCCATTCAATGCCGGGACGTGCATCATTCGGAGCAGATCATTGGAGGAATTATGTCAAGGTCAATAAATACTTTGCTGCCAAGACCATTGAAGCTTTGGAAAAGTGTTTAAAGTTAAAAGCAGTTAATAATAATGCCAATAGTAATGGAAACGGAAATGGAAGTCCACCTATAGTTTGGGTTCACGATTATCATCTTATGTTGGCAGCCAATTGGATAAGAGAGCAAGCCGAAGAAAAAAAGCTACCCTTCCGATTGGCATTTTTCTTGCACATCCCTTTCCCACCATGGGATATCTTCCGTTTGTTGCCATGGTCTGATGAAATTCTCCAGGGAATGTTAGGTTGTGACATGGTGGGTTTCCATATTCAGGATTATTGTTTGAATTTTGTTGACTGCTGCCAGAGGAACTTGGGTTGTCGTGTTGATCGCAACAATCTGTTGGTCGAGCATGGTGGCCGAACTGTGCGTGTGCGCCCTCTTCCAATTGGAATTCCGTTCGAGCGTTTTGCGTCCCTTGCGAAAAAAGCTCCCAAAGTCTTAAAGACGTCAAAGCAACAAGTCATATTGGGAGTAGACCGATTGGACTACACCAAAGGCCTGGTTCATAGGTTAAAAGCTTTCGAAGCTCTTCTGGAAAAGTACCCGCAACATAAAGAGAAGGTAAGCCTGCTCCAGATCTCTGTGCCATCTAGAACTGACGTCAAGGAATACAGAGAGTTGAAGGAGGAAGTTGATCAGTTAGTGGGGCGAATTAATGGACGATTCACCACGGCGAATTGGGCACCCATTCGATATATCTATGACTATGTTGCCCAAGACGAACTGGCTGCCCTCTATCGAGATGCTGCCATTTGTTTGGTAACACCATTGCGGGATGGAATGAATCTTGTTGCCAAGGAATACGTCGCTTGTCAAATAAATCAACTACCTGGAGTACTCGTGATATCACCATTTGCTGGTGCTGGGGAAATGATGCACGAAGCTTTGCTCTGCAATCCATATGAAGTGAATGAAGCAGCTGAGGTGATCCATCGAGCACTCACGATGCCAGAAGATGAACGAATTCTTCGAATGAGTAGACTAAGGAGTCGAGAAGCTGAAACTGATGTAAGCCATTGGATGCGATGCTTCTTGAAGGCCATGGGATCGTTTGATGTTGATGATGTTGGCGAAACCACAATGCAACCCGTATCTGTTGATGACTTCGATGACTACCTTCTTAAGTATGCTTTTATACCAACTACTTCTCTTGTTCTTAGGTCCTAGCTTAATTGAATATTTTGTTAAGGTACATTGGGTATAATCACAAACTAGCACTGCTGCTTGATTATGATGGTACCTTGTCTCCGATTGCTCCACATCCAGATTTGGCTACGCTTTCGCCAGAACTTAAAAACGTCCTCTTTAAGCTGTCAAACCATTCTGAGGTTTATGTTGCCATTATTTCGGGAAGAAGTGTCGACAATGTGAAAAAAATGGTCGGCATTGAAGGAATCACATATGCTGGAAACCATGGTTTGGAAATTCTTCATCCAGATGGCAGTAAATTCGTTCATCCTATGCCAATTGAATTTGAAGAGAAGGTTAGCCTTCTTTTAAAGTCACTTCAAGATTCGGTAAGTTATTTTTTTTTTTCTTAGAAAATAAACTAAATATGTACATATTTCTTGAATAGGTTTGCCGTGATGGAGCTTGGGTTGAAAACAAGGGTGCCCTCTTAACTTTCCACTACCGAGAAACGCCAGCTCACCTTCGGCCTCCAATAATAGAGAAAGCCCGTACGTTGATAGAAAAATTCGGCTTCAAAGCCACCGAATCCCAGTGTGCTCTAGAAGCTCGTCCTCCAGTACAATGGAACAAGGGCCGCGCTTCAATTTACATTTTACGGACATCATTTGGTGTCGATTGGAGTGAACGTATCAAAATAATATACGTTGGTGATGATTCGACAGACGAGGACGCCATGGTGGTAAGTATTTATATCCTCAAATAACATCATATAGCGAAAAAAACTTACCGCACTTTTAAATAATCCCTTACAGGCACTCAAAGGTATGGCAAGGACATTTAGAATATCTTCATCTGATATTGTGAAGACAGCTGCTGACCATAGATTACCATCAACCGATTCGGTTTACACTATGTTAAAATGGGTGGAACGGCATTTTATGGGACGTAAAGCACGTGCAAATTCTCTGACCTACCGCAATCGCCGTGAAGATGGTGTCCAAACACAAATGTCATTAGAAATTTCATCGGCGGCGAGTAATTTTGACAGTGCCAATGTGTAGTTAGAAATGGAAGTAATTCTATAATTAAGTTATCCCTAGAAATCTTCTTATTTTTGTGTATTCAAATCAATCAAATGTGTTTTGTGTTAATTGTTTGTAATAATGTTTAAAGTTTAATAAATTTTAAATTTAAAAAAAAAATGTGTTCATAGAGACTGAAAACTTGAATAGAATAGTGCTTACAACAATTGCCCACCCGGGCATTTTTTGACTGAAAGTGGCAGCTTTAGTAGTAGCTGATCGTAACGTAGGACTGTCATGACAGAGGTCTGGGTTCAATCCCCAGCCTTTCCACCAAAAAATATTGTTGTTTCTTAAGGCTGCTGCCTCTTGCAAGAATGTGACAATTCCTCGAAGATTTTCTCTTATCATCAACAAGTGCACCTCTCCTTACTTAAGCACAGTTGAATGCTGCACTATTAAAATTGAGATTTTAACATAATGTAAAATCCAAGGTGGCGGCCAAAAGGTTGCCACGATTGCGAAAAATCGAGTTATGATGTCCGATGAATTCTGTTTCGAATGAATACAAAATTTGGGGTGGTACAAACTGCTTGGTAACAAATAAGAATTTTAATAAATGCACTGGTCTTTCTGATGGTAGTTTTTTTTTATGTGGCTTATTATTATGAAGTGGCAAATAGTTGTAGCTTACTGTTATGCTGGATTTACACGACTGACAAATGAATGAATTGAAAATGAATGAATTTGTCCATTTTTCTGACAGTTTTTTGACAGTTTACTCACCTAATACTGCCAATCTGTCAGTCGTGTAGATTCAGTATTAATTCCTGTTTCCTTATCTGCCGTTTTGTTATCGGACTGTTTTGTTATCTGGCCGTTCCGTTATCTCGCCGTTTATGAAGTTGGGAATGACTAGATCCTTTGACCTTAGAAAATTCATGAAGATAATGCTAATTAAGGCAAAACCGATTATGGAATTGTTAAGTGACTCTTACATGGATGGTAAAAATTTGCTAAATTATATCCTCAACACAATGCAGACATAGGTCCTTATTATGAGTGTCGCTCAACGTTCGATTCCATAAATGTCGATCGTACCAAAACGTTGGACGCGTTAAAATATGTATGCAAAGCTATCTGGATAACTTGTGGTTGTAACCACTTGTGAAAAACAGCTGATGGCATCTGATGCAACAAAAACCTCAGATTTCTTAAATTTTCGTTGTCTGATTTTCGACAAAAGTCGTTCATCGATAAACAAACGACACTCGAAATAAGGGCCATAAACTCCAAAATTCCAATAAAATAAAATTTTGAAGTTTTTACTAACACAGTTCCTAATAAGAGTTGCAAAAGTTTAAGCTCTCAGCTTTTTTAGCCCTGATTGAATTCACATGTCAATAATGAACTTCTCTGTTAAACAATATTAAATTCACTAGATTAATGAATTTTATATCAGATTTCAGATGCAATTCATAAGTTCATTATAGCTTGAGAATTAAAAAACAAAACATTCACAGCTCTTTTTAATTTTTGATTTGGTCAAATATTTCATTCGCATAAGTTCTTATGGATTTCTGAACTACATAGATACAATTTAATCAACAACTTCTTTTTGAATTGTGAATTAAAAGAAATAATTCATAAGCTCCTTACCTATGTATATAAATAATTAGAAGAAAAAGATATATTTGCGGTTCCATTGTATTTCAGAATAAGCAATTCCCCGAGTGGAACCAATGGAAAACGGGAACCATTCTCATTTTCCAATAAGAACAATTATTTTGTATTTAAATTCAAAAGCCTAAAGAGTTTGCAAGATAAACTGCATCTAGTTCATAAATCTATGAGAGCTTGCGAATTAAATCTTTTTCAATTCACAAATCAAAAAAAGCTTATGATGAATGCAATCTCATTCAATCAAATCAATTAAATCTTTGGGGCTCATTTGCTTAAATGAAACATAAATATTTAAGTTTAAAATAAGCGCTTATAATCTACTTTTTCCTCAGCGTAAATTGTCGCAGCTCTTATTTCGAACAACATTTTTTAAAGACCTAAGAGCTTGTGAATAAAATTATTTTTAAATTCGTAAACCAAAAAAAGCTCATGAATTGATTTTTTTTTAAATTCGTTAACTGATATTGAGCTGCCGAAATTATTTAAATGCATTTTTTTCCATCACAAGTCTGAAAAAGCTTTTGTCTTAACGTTTTTATAATAATTCTTTCGCAACCCTGTCCTTAATGAACTACCCTCTCCAATTTTTAGTTGGAATAAAATTGGCAGAATTTTTGCACAACAATTTTTTCTGATTGAAAAATAACCAAAATTTAACGCACTTACAGTATTTGTATTGTGATTATAAAAGTTAATATTTCATATATTTCCAATATTGTTTTTTTTTTTTTTTGTTTTCATTGCAAGTTACAAGTTACAACCCTCTTAAATATTTAAGGTTTTCTATAACTTATTTTCTAAATTGTAATTCTATTCAATGTTTTTGTTCCATTTTTACAATTTTAAAGTGAAAATTTAAGCATTTTTATATATTTTTTGTATAAATGTAGAGAAAAGTATACAAGAATAAAATAAAAATTGCTCCTAAATGAAGTGTTTCCTAAAGTGGCACATTATGGAGACATTAAATACAATTTAGAAAGCATATTTTAATTGTAAAACATATAATCACTTAATTCGACAATGTAACAATTTGTATGTGAAATAAAAATGTAATCATTCAATTAAAAAAAGGGGAAGAAGTATGTGACAAGTATTTATGAAAATATTCTAGGTAAAGGTATAGGGTGGATTAGCAAGCTCATCGATTTTGCACATCCAAATTGGATTACTTGCTTCTGGTGTGTATGCACATAATAATATACCTACTGCTATTCATTTCTAAATATTTTCTACATGCATTATGCAAAAACAAAAAAATAAAATATAATTCCAATTGTGCCCTACAAATAAATGTTTTATAGTAATTTTACTTATTCATCTAATTTATTGCAGAAAATTAAAAAAAAAATCACGTCGAAGGTACACTTTTGTATTGCAATTGCACTTTTCTATTGATTTTTTACTTTTATTTAACATGTATTATAATAATATATTTTTACTTATTCATTTTTCTTTAAGATTTTATTTTGATTCGTGAAAAAACAGGATTTTTTAAAAGGAAATAATGTTTTTGCATAAAATAAAACTCGTAAACTTAAAAAATTAAAACAATTTATTCATAGCAAACACTACTTAAAAAAAATTTCATGCTAGGTATCTACTACTTTTGACTTTAGTTTAAATTTTTTATAATATATTCTATAAATATAAAAAAAACACGTAAATTCTGTTCTTAACACAGTATATATCAGTTTTTGTTTTTTTTTATTTTTGTTATTTTTAATCGCAAAATTGGAAAAAAAATATTTTTTATATGTTATTTATTATTATGTATATAGTTATAATATTTTTCGTTTCATTAAAAGATTATTAGATTTATACTTTGGTGGTTGCACATAAACTTTGTTATATTATTTTGCTCTTCTTCAATTGTTAGTAAACACGTTGATCTTTTTATACAAAGAAATATTTTATGTATCTTATGCTCGAATCCCATATTAGTACGGGTATAGACGTTTGCGTTTCAGTTCGTTGTCTAAGTCTGCAATCTGTTGTAGGAAACCATCGTTCGGACGAATGTCTCGTCGCATACGGACTGTTCGTATCGCTTCGACTGCTGTCATCTTTCGACAAATCATAAGATAAGCCAAAACGCAGGTAGCTGAGCGCGACATTCCAACCAAGCAGTGTACCAGAATTTTGCCTTAAAATATTAAACAAAAAGTTAAAATATGTCTTAATAACAATTTAAAAAAAAAAAAACAAACTTATGTACAAAAAGTAGTAATATAAACTTGGGCTCAACAACTCAGGCTGTGAATTTTTACTTAAAAAATTGGTGTTAGCGACTTTTCTAAATATATTTTTGCGATCTAAATCATACATTGAGCTAAAATTTGAAAAATTGGAATAGAATAATAGATGAAATAATAAATTCTGAAGAAAGTATCAGAAATGAACAAATATTTTGCCAACAAAATACAAAAATATTTTCTAAAATAGCAGTTTGCGAAACAATAAATTATTATAGTTTCCAAAGATGGTTATCAGGAACACGTTTGATTATCTGCAAGTTTTTATTTCATTTTGATTATATTTTAACCAAAGTATCACAGTCAAAATAAACATTAACAGTGCTTCTATGCGGTTCAATTAAACCAAACCCGCATTTTTTTCAAAACATCGTGTCTTCTGATGAAGGTCGTCACTCTGGTGGGTCAATTGATTTTCAATTGATATGAAATATGATGAATGCGAAAAAAAATTGTATTTTAGTATTTACAGTGTTTTTTAAAACTGGCAACACTGTTTCTAATGACAGCTGACAGATGATTTGCCTTCAGTGTTATTTTGTCATTTAACCATTAAAGGGCTGGCCAACCAGAGCGCGGTCTTTAGGGTTCTTTGTAAAAAAAATACAACAATAAATAGACTGTGGCGTTCTTTTCTTGCTTGTGAATTGCTGACCGTAGCGCCCGACAGCGTTCTCTTTGGCCAGCCCTTAAGTTGGCTACAAAGCACAACATGTTCTTGGACGAATTGTGAACCTGGCAAATTATGAAATGAATGTTCACTAGTGTTTAATCCTCTCATCATGAACGATGATGACAACAGCACTCAACGCTTAAATAAAGCCGTTCTAAAAGTGTACTTTGAATGCAAACTTATGATGTTCAGGGTACCTGCTGCTGAGAACAAAGAAAATCTATTTAGGTCACGATGATTAAAATCGACCGACTTGTCATACTAACCTTCGATATTCGTGGTAAATACAGAACACGAGCACTAACATCGTCTGGTGTGTAGCCAGCTTTAAACCTACACCAGAACAACGGTTACAAAAGGCTGCGTTCAGGAATAGCATAGCCTTTTTTTAGATACTCAAGCATCCATGTAGGGAATTTTCTTTTTTAGCTCGGAGCAGAGCACTAAGCTGTCAACAAAATATGTCTTCCTTATGTTGGGTTTCACAAATATTTAACAGGCTTTTAAATTTTTAAATTACGTATTTTGTATGGAACAAACGTCATTTAAATATTTAAAAGCCTGTTAAAAAGTTAAAAGGGCTTTATGAAATCGGCCATTAGACACATATCAGAGCGCTTAACTAGTGTTTCTTTTTCAATCATATAGTAAGCTCGGTGCGTGCCCCATGAGCTCAGAATAAAATGACAGACCGAAAGGATAGGTTAAATTTTCTGCCAAAATCAAAACATCTCACACAAAAAAAATAAATCGAAATACTTTCGTGTCGGAAGACTTACATATATTTATTTTGATAGATTTTGATGTTTATTTGGGGTTTTACTTTGGTAAATTGGATGGATTACGATTTCAGATTGAATTTTGTTTCTACAATATTAATATGTATTCGTGTCTGCTGACCTGGTAGCTGACAAACTAAGAGTTGACAATTGCACTGGTGTATAGAGGGGAAGATATGCCAAAGAATCCAGTGCCTACGTTCTGTAACTCTCGCATGGATAAAATTGGTCGAGCTACGTTGAAAAATGGAACAAAACTCATATGATTTGTTTCAGTTTTCATCGTTTCTCGACATATTTTATCGATCCGATAATTACAGAACGTTTAGGCTCAGGTATAAAAAAATATTTCTGATAAAAAAAAACATTTTTTTTTTGCCAAAATTGTCAAAATAGGTGTTTTGACAGATCGAAATCGAAAAAAAAATTGATTTATTTTATCAATACAAAGCCCTACTAACCTTCTGCTCACGAAGATCATATGCAAAAATACTGACAATTTTGAATTAATTTTACACATTTTTGCAATGTATCCGACATTTCCACTAAAATGCGTTCAATCATCACTTGAAACTGTACTCCCGATGACTGACACTACTGTACGCCCAGCGATTTACTATTGAAACTTAAGTGAGCTACTCACAAGCTGCAAACAAGCGTAGGTCACATTTAGAACGAGACGCTTCGCTTAATATTGTTTCGCGAAAAGCTGCACTGTATTCAGTTTAGGTAGGTTTTTGATTTGTTTCCTCCTAATTTCTTTCCCATTTCAATATTCCAAACTAAATTAAACTTAAAATCTTAAAAAGTGATTTCAGCACACACAAGTTGTTGTTATTATTCCATTCAAACCTTCAGAGATGTAAATATATTTTTTTTTTTTAAATTACCTCCACTTGTTATTGCATTGTCAATAAACTTCGATGCCACATAAAAGTATCTGGAGATGTCTGTTGTCGGTTGATCCATCATCGGAAATCCCATATATCTGTTTAAAAACGAAAACAAAAAAAAATGATACTTAAAATTCAAATAAGATAATAATAAAGTAGGGGCATCGCATACCTAATGTTTGGCATATCTCTGTAGTAAATATGTCCAGTGTCAACCTGTCCATATCTGCATCCTTCTGCTGTGTTCAAAACATGTGTGATGCCCATGAGCCGGAGGTACACTTTGTTCTTGGCAGCAGCTCTGTTTTTGTTATGGACATCATCACCATCAACAGCATCAACATCATCATCATCACCAACATCAAATTAGATATGCAAAAGTATTTCAATTTTAAAGTTCAAAGTTTAAACAAGAGAGGAATGGCATTTTACTCACGCGTCACCCACATAAATACCAGGATACACTTCATCACAGTCTACATCATGAATGGCACATTCTGATCTCCGAAGTCCTGGCAAGGGCCTGCATGGGGTAACTGAATAATGTAGCACCCTTTGCAATTGGCGTCCAGTAGTTTGGTCTGACAATTCCATTCTACTTGGTTGCTATAAGAAGAATATTCAAATGAACATTTTTTTTATACTCGATGTATGTATATGTATATTTTATAAGTATATTACTAACTATAATTAAAAAAAAAAAAAACAATTATTAGAAATATTTAAAATATATTGTGATGCGAAGAAATGTGTCCTGTAATTTAAATACCAGGCTATTTGTCTGCTCATTATTTCTGTTTTATTATTGATGTGTAAACATCTATGCTGGCGGTAGAGTGAAAAAAAAACGTGAACGTTCGTGTGCAACGTTACGTCGTGCAACGTTACGGTGTGCAACGTTACGATCTGCATACTAGGATGGGTGCGTTCAGTGAAAAAAAATCTTAAGATCCCCTTCAAGCGAAAACAAGTCAGTTTTGGATCCGCGCACGTTGATGTTTACACATATTAACCGTGAGTCCCGGCACTCACACAATTTTTTTTTGTTGTTCATTTTGAATGCAAAATAAGACAGGCCAGTCGGAAAATGTTTTTTTCTAGCAAAATTATACCTAACTGTCAAATTTTACGGTCAGGATTGGTATAGGTCAGTCGTATCTGAATATTAAAAAAAGCGTGGTTATAAGTGTTGTGCTTCAGCTTTAATTTTTAAAAACAATATTGAACCAATATCTCGAGACCCACTCATCGTGGAACAAACATTTAAGGTATCTTTCTGAAGTATGATACTTTCGGTTTTTGAATCGTAACCATTAGACAGTTATGAGCGAGTCGAGTTTTGCAATGCGGCGACGGGTATTTCTCTTGTTAACTTCATCGGATGCGATTTTAGTCACCTATGTACAGTGCTCTTCACTTGACTAGACGCACACATGGTTTTTTACATAAATCTCATTTTTTTGTTAGTGTGTTTAACAATAGGTTTGTTCAGCGAGGCTGTTAGGAACAGTTTAGAACAGTTTCGAACAGAAAAGTACAACTTTTTGCTGTTCAATGAGGAATTTTCTGTTCTAAACTGTTCTGGTTTGCTGTTCAGTGAGGCTGTCTAGAACACATGATTTTCTGTACTAGCTTTTTAGGTAGAACAACTAAGAACAGATTTCCTGTTCTAACTTGTTCTGACGTTTACCACGAATCTGTGCTGTTCTGTTCTATTCTGTTCTTTTCTAATCTAACTATTTTGTCACTGAACAAACCTAATTATCAAAAACTTGCATTTATTAGAAAGGTTATTAATTGCTCAACAAAAAAACACAAACAAATGGTAGGTGAGTGGAAGTTAACGGATATTTTTTCTCTTTCTTGCCTATGCTCTAAGAAAAAGTGCAGTTTTTTTTTTTGTTCACTTGATTAGACGCACCCGTTAAATTAGTTAGGTAGATTTTAGTTAGCTACAAAGTTTAAGAAGTAAGGAGTGTTTTTTATTAATTTTCATTCAAAATGGGGAAAAAAAAGTTTTAACCGCGGAAGAAAAGGGCAAAATTGACGCTTTGCATTCCGAAGGGTTTTCAATGAGAAGCATTGCCAAGAAAATAGGCCGAAGTGACCATGTTGTGAGAAATGACATTAAAAACAGTGCTTCATACGGTAAAAATTACAAAGGGGAGGACAAAAGCCGCTTTAACACCTGAGGACAAAAGAAAAATTATTAAAATATCGTCAAACTCAGCTGTATCTCCACAAGCAAAATAAAAGAAAAAGTATGTAGATACGTTTAAATGCCGTGGCTATGCGGCGAGTATCATTAATCGATGAGGTGACTGGATGCAAAGCAAAAATTGATTGGTTTGTCGACAGAAGCTTTGGTGCATAATTGCTTTAAGACAAACTTTGGCATTTTTTTCTAATTTTTTGTTGAAGAACAAAAAAATTTGACAAAGCAAATTGCCCAGTAGTTTTTATATGGCATAAATTGATAGCAGTACATTTTGTTACTTAGGCCTGACTTTTCGGTACGACATCTGCATTCGGTATTCTTTGTAGAGATGATACCGAAACAGGCTTCATATACTCTCACTTGTGGAAAAAGCTTTCGGAATATGTCTTGTCAAATTCAAGTCAAAACCAAATTCATATCGAAATAACTCTTCAGTAAACGTTATTTTTTCATACCGCAGATTGTAAACATAGATGTTTGCTGCTTCTTCGTATATACCGAGGATCAGTATGACACATACTTAACTTACTCTTCCGATTTCGCACAATACCGCACAAATCAATTTCAGGTACTCACTGAAATGTACGTATTCAGTGAGATATCCGTACAACAAGACATGGAGCGGCCTTACACTGTTGGGTCATTTAATTGAAGCCTTGACAAAAAAAAGCTAACAACCACTAATTTATCTATTTTTTATTCCGAAAATGATATTTGGAATTATTATTTTAACATGTTTTTTTTTTCAGTGTAGGTATCTTTAATATTTGTTGAATTTTAATTATTTGATGACTTTTTCCCTCTAAACAAAATTATTGTCATCGTATTTTCAAAATATAAAAAATAAAAACTGAACAAACTATATTTATGTATGTAGATACTATGTATGTATATTTTATAGTAAAGTCTTTCGTTGAATGTAGATTTAAAAACTTGTGTAGAAAAAAAAACGAAAGTGATGGACGGAGGAAAATAAAATTTTGAAAAGGTGTTTATTTCCTTGGCAGTGCCACAGATGTTTTCAAATAGATTTGAATATTCTCATAAATACCTGTGAAATTGTATTTGGTTATTATATCTTATAAAACTATTTTTAGGATAGCATTGAAAAAATTCTCTTTGATAAAATGATTTTCTCTCAGATATATGTAAATATTTGCGTTGTTTTTTTAAATTTTAATAATTCTGTTTATAGTTTTTTTCAGTAGTTTTGATTTCACTTTATGGAGTAATACTAAGAAAAAATCATAATATAAAAAATTAAGAAAAATTAATTGTCATTTTTGAGGAAGTTCTTTTTAGTTTTTTTGTTCTTAAGACTAATTGTATCCATACACAATTTATAGCTTTTTACTACTCAAGCACTTACAAATTGAATATTCATGTTGCTACGAGGATGTATGTACATATGTCCACAAAATGTAAGAGCTTAATTTAGGTAGTAAAATTAAGTGTCAATCAATTGGCTGGGTATATCGGTTTAAAACAAACACATTCAAATTCAAGTAGAAGTATTACATAAGACATATGCATATAAATAAATAACTGAATTAAACCAGGTCAGTTTTATTTCAAAATATTGTTTGCTCAACTATCAAGCATAAAATATTAATACTCGTTTAAATTCTTAATTTATGTCAAACTTAAATATAACACATACCTGTATGTACTATTTACATTATTTTCAGTCGCAATATGTACTACCTATACTAAATGCGGAAATATACCTACCATGTTTCCTTTACCATGAAAGAAGGCATTATTCTGCAACCCTTGTAAATGTCGGAAACCTTTCAAGTCAACGTTGAAGTTGAGGTACTTTCAGTTTATTAATATATAATAGTACCCAGGTAGATAATTATAAATTTATGTTGCTTCCCTGTTGTCTGCCTATACCGTTATGTGCATTTTTCTACACATTATAAAAGCACTCTGTCATCAGGTGCATTGAAAGACGATGACCCAGCATTCTCACATAGAGCTTATGGAAGCCTTGACCACCATATAGTTTGCTAAAAAGTAGGTCAAGGGAAAATCTGTGCATTTCAATGTGTGTCAAGGGTTTGCGAATGGAACATGGTGATTTTATGCACAATTCATTTCTCCTATAAGGGATTGGATACACAGGATGAATACACTGAAACTGTATCTCATATGCTCAACGAACTTTCTTTTCTTTTTTTTTAATAAACTTTGTGTTATTTGCTGTGTAACGATTTTTAATTTAAATGTTAGTGGGTGTGTTCGGTTTGCATTCTAGTTCTTCGCACTAGGAAATTGGGCATGCTTGATAGCTAGGTGGTTTTGCTCAGTGTCTATATGCATTTTGCTTATTAAGATCTAAGGATTGTATTTAGGTCAACTAAGCACTGGGCAAATGTGTTGTCAAAACAACATTTCAGAAAGGAAAATAAAAATAAAGAATTCTTAGCTCTCTCTTCGTAAACTAAATTCAAAAACAAAGTAACCTTTAAATATCCTTTTCTTCTCTATATTAACTTAGAACTTACATTTTCTTATCAATTTACTTACATCCGTAAACAAATTGTCATATAGAAATCTTAATTGAGTTTTATTTTTTGAAAAATTCCTCAATTTTGTTGTTTAAAGCTGTAACTGTCTGAATTCGATTGCTCAATTTTCGTTTATAGAAAAGAGAGAAAAAAGAGATATAAATGGTATTGAGGTTACTCCTACACCCTGCTGCTACGTCAAAATGTTTGAGGAATATATTTAAGATCTCAGAAACTAGAACTGTTGAAGAACTGTTAAGATGTTTAGCAAAAAGTATACTAAGGCAGAATCGTTGAAACGAAACTTAAATAAATATTTAAGTTCAACATATAAGCGCTTATGTTCTACTTTTTCCTCATCGTAAACTGTCACATAAGCTCTTATTTTCAACTTAATTATTTAAGTCTGTTATTCAACAAATGGGCCTAAATGAAATAAATGAGTATAATAATTTTAGAACGATTTTTGTTAAAAAAAAATATTACTCATACGCCACCATCTCTTTTTAAAGTTCAGTTAATTAAACACATAGTAGACAGTTAGAAAGATTTTGTATTATGAAAATAATTGCTGATAAAACGTGTGGTGGGCTATTCTGTAATTATTTAAGCAAGAGAATTTCAGAGACGATGGTTGGGCGTCACAATAATATTATTGTGACCGGAGTTGTTAAAACCTACTGTAAATCAGTGGGAACTTTTATTTATAAATTTGTCTGGAAACAAAGTTTCCTCTTTTTAAAAAATAAATGCAAATGGCTAAGCCATGTTTAAATTTATCAAATATTAAAAATTTATTAAACCATGTTTAAATTTAACAAATATTAAAAACTTTTTAATATTTATTAAATTTAAACATGGTTTAGCCATTTGCATT
This sequence comes from Leucozona laternaria, assembly GCA_932273885.2. Taxonomy (NCBI): domain Eukaryota; kingdom Metazoa; phylum Arthropoda; class Insecta; order Diptera; family Syrphidae; genus Leucozona; species Leucozona laternaria. Next base: position 113,875,126 of record OW026368.1, on the reverse strand, counting down.
TATTTTTTTTAAAAGAGGAATCTAAGTTTCTAAACAAATTTATAAATTAAAGTTGAAACTGATTTACAGTATAGGTTTTAATAACTCCAGTCACAATAATTGTGGCGCCCAACAGTGATTTGAGGTGTTCATACTTTGTTTGAATTTGAACGCTTTCAACTGTATTTTTAATATTGACCGTATCTGAAGTAATATAAGGATGCAGCCCCGTAACGTCAGTGACTTTAATTCACCAGTAGATAAACTTGAAATTATTTTAAACACGAGAAGCTCTTCATGTCGCTATTTTATCTTTTCAGCATTAAGGTACTGTACGAAGGTATTTGGCACTATTGAACAAAATATGTGCTTGTGTTTCAAGTTTGTCAATCGAAAGAGAACACTGTCGTTGTTTTGAAGTATGTACATTCAAGAAGAAGTTACGTTTCGCTTGAGAATAGACCTTAATGTTGTTTTTAAAATATATAATGGGAAGATGCGATTTTATTTTTCAGAAATTTTATTAAAGAATTTTCACCTAGTCAATATCACGAGCTTCTGAACCCTTTTTTTTGTTGTTAAATTAATTCAATGTTTAAAACGCATGCATTTTAAAAATCCAGATGCTGAAACTCTAAAAGACATGAATATACAAACACCAAATGAAGTAATGTTGTTAAATTTAAGTCATATTTCAACTGAAAATACAATTATGTACATATAAGTCGCATTCTAAACTGAACTCGAAATCTTGGTTTTCAATTTCAAATCTATATGAACATCATGAATATGGATTTCAAAATGGATAAAAAGAAAAACACATGCATTCCATAGGTATATCTATGTATTTGTTCCTTAACCAACCTGAATAAGATAATCGAAGAGAAGCTGAAAAATAGTAATAAGATTTTCAATAAATTAGAACTTAAATTCGATAGAAATAAAAAAATAACATAAACAGAAAATAAATCATAGAAAATGTATGTAAATTTATGTTGAAATCAATAATTGAAAAATGGGAGATGAATGAACATCGTTTGGTTGAATTTTCTGCCAACTAACATGTATTCATTATGGTGTTAAAATGTATTCTGTATTCATATTCATGTGTATTTATACTGTTCAATCTGTATTCTATTTTAAATTCACTGTATTCAAGTGTTCTTACTTACGTCTCTCAGAAAATTAATTTAAACCTCTTCTTTACTTGTGTATGTGTAGTCAATGTATACAGATATATTAAGGTGCATTTATTGAGTATGTACTCTTAAAGGTATTGAGGTATTCTTCTGAGTGTTTGTGTATTCTATTATATTCTTATCAAATCAATTGCATATATATGTTATGTACACTTCATCATTATTACCACCCAATCGATATTTTTGTTTACCATATAGTGGAGGAATTGATATACAGGGTGGGCCAAATAAAACCTTCCAATGAAAATGTAAACAGCTCTGAAGTATGTAGTTATTCTGGATCACTAGGATTGAGCTTTTGGGAGTTTTGTTAGGATACAGGTACAGATTTTTCTTCAAAATCGTGCCATGTGGTATAACACGATGGATCAGAATGTTTTCGGCCACTCGTCTAAAACGAGGCCTACCCGTACTTCTCACATCTCTAATTGTCGGAACTGTTAGAATGTTTTTAATACCATAAAATGTGTAAATTTGCGTGTAAATTATTCACCGGCCATTTGCAAAAAACAGCAGGTTTTTTATATCCATTACTATACATTAAAGCATTTTTTTAAGAAATTTGATCAAAACTGCTCCAAAAGTAGTAACTGTACTAGCCTTAGTTGAGAAATCTACTTTTTAAAATTATAGATGACAAATATTCAAATTTCTACCTACTTATTTTTAGAATAGTGTATTCATTTAACCCATTAAACAGAAACTAAATTTATAACAAAAATATGTGTGCAAACATTCTTTCAAATTTTATAAGAACATTTTTATTAAAGTAAAATTAAATATAAACTTATTCTGATGCTTTTTAATAGACAACATTCTCTGAGTGGCCATCTGGTGTGTAAGCGAATAAATATATTTCTTTGCCAACGCATGAGCATCCGTATCTCACATACAACTGTCCATGGGCAAAATATATTATGCTGTCAAACGCTCTCCATAAAACTTTTGATTTATGTATATGAACTTCCTACTTCATAAGGAATATATTTTTAAAGTTTCAGATTAATCAGATGGTTAGTTTTGAACTTTTAAGCAAAATTTGAAATGACGGTGGTCAACGCCATCTACCAGCTAAAATTAAAACTTTTAATTTGTGAGAACTATAAATTCATAAGCAATATGTTTTGTATTTTTTTTTTCTCCATAGAATGGTTAGTTTTAATTAATTGCCATCTATTGTAAAACTTGAAAACGTGCACTTCTCACTTATGTGAAAACAAAAATATTGTGCAAGTTATTGCAACTCAATCTGATGGTTAATTTTTTGAGTAACGAATTTTCATATATTTTATGTATTCAATAATAGTTTCTACAAAAATCGATTAATCTCTTTGTCTGCCCAAAAAGCATTCATTAAATGACTCAATGACTTTTCTTCATAATTGTGGAATTATTGATAAATTATTTTCTTTATTTCCATTTACGCCGGAAAAATATTTATGTGTAACTATAGTATTTTGGTACCTATGTACGTGTTTTGGAAATCTGAAGCTCGATGGATTATATTGCATTGGAGCTTTTTTGCATCGAGATGTTTGGGGTGGTAAAATAATTTGTATTTTCTTATTTCATTTCTATACCAAAGGTAGGCATTGGCATTCTTACAGCTTCTATTCAAAACCTAACATTTTATACATATACATCAGTTTATTTCATAAGAAATGCGGAAATTAGATATTCTCAATGCACTCAGATAGGAATGTTTTGTAAAAAAAAAATGACATCGGAAACTAATTCTTTTGATCTGACAATTTACATTATTTATTTGCGTATTAATCAGCAATTTAATTGAGATTTACTCAGTCCAGATAGCTTGTTTTAACTATGCAACTATGAGGTAAAGCAACACTCACTGCAAAATCTAACGTTTGGCATCGTATTCATATCGACGACGCCAACGACGACCGACAACAACTACTACAACGACATGATGGCAGTGCAATTGCTATTTCAGGTATTCAATTTCTAGAATAGATTGATTAATTGCTGTCAGGAACTGTGCTTCAGTAAGTTTGAATCGATTGATTGGCGTTCTCGTTTGCAAATTGCTCTGATCGATTAGTTTTGGTGCCAACCAAAAGAACAAACACTATAATGTCGTTCCAATTCGAAAAGTGAAATGAAATTGTTCATTTATTCTATTATTGAGCTATTTACCCACTAAATCAAGGATATTCAAGGGCCAGTGTTGCCATATGTTTAAAAAAAAAACTATTTCACAAAAGAAAACAAATAAATAACAAACAATTAGATGCTAAACTGCAAATTATAAACGTGTTTGTAGAAAAAGTAAGATCCACTTTTAAGTAAATTATAATTTAGTTCATATATTATTTTGAAAAAAACCGTTATTTTAATGCGAATAACGAGTTTAATGAAGTTCGCATGGCGTCAAATTTATACCTATATATGACCCAATCTTTATTGAAACAAAATTCGATGCTTAAATGTTCTTTAAATAAAATGATTGTCAATATAAAATCAAAGATATTAAAGGAAAAAATATTCACATGAGAGCGAACAACGAATTAACGAATATTCGTCCATTTTGAAATTTCATTCACATGGTTTTTTTTATTCGTCGCCACAAAGAAAACAAAAACAAGAGTAATTTTGAGGTTAGTCACGCACGAACAATTTGTTTGTGGAAGTGTGGATCGTACTGAGAACGCGAATAGAGTTTGACGCGTTCGTAACTATATGATTGGAATTCGCGGCGAATAATTTGTTTCCTCAAATTTATATTATTTTAGCAAGTAAAAAGCTAATTTTAGTATCTAGACATGATTATATTATATATAAGTAATTATATTTCTACGATACAATTTGTGAAGAGTTAAGGGTTATAAATTGTTTAAAATTACATTTATTCGTTCGTCTGGCGTTGGTCGCTCTCATATGAATAGTTCTTAAGATCTTTTAAATTCTTCACTTTCTTGGCAATATGCTAGTGTTCCACAGAGTATCTTTCTTTTTCTAATAAGTACTGACTTTTATTTTAGAGTTATCTATGGTAAAAATTGGATTTTCAATTTTTTCATTTCCTACAAATCGATGCTATTCTATACGAGTATTCGTTTTATTAACAATTCTTGATCTTTATATGGCAAGTCTGACAGGATTATTCTCTATTCATATAAGGATCATCTTAATTTATTGCTCCCTGGAAGAATATCATCAGGTATAGATACTGCGTGTCAACATTTACCTACGCTTCACTTTAAGCAAAGATACCATTAAAATCTTCTTCTTTAACATGTTTTTACTAACCTGATGCTTTCTTCTCTGCCTTTGTTTGGCTTTTAAGTACAAATTAAAAACATTTAAAAAAATATTTTAAATATTCATAAGTAATTGATTATAATAAGCTATAAGAGTAAAAACAATCCTAAAATGGCAACCCTCTAGGTATATTAGTGCGCTTATGAACATCAACAGGTGAAGCAACACGCAATACAAACGAGACCGTGTTACTCACCTAAAGCGATCGATAACACAATAATCGAAATTCTAAAAGTATTTTCATTGTCATCTAATTTCCACGGATGAAAATAGAGCCGGCCGAAAAAAAAAATGTCTGGTCGTTTGCCAAATGTCATGATATCAGCGCGTTAACATGACAAACTTGCTTCGGTGGAATGTGGAAATCTTACTCATATCAGACAGATTGTTCACAAATAAATACATGCGGAGGAGAATCTTGTTTTATTTTGCAGAAGGAAAAGAAGTGCTTACGCATTTGAAAGACTTGTAAATCTTTCAATAAAACAAAATATGAATTAATGAAAAAGTACAAATTTCAAGAAAAAAACTGAAATCAATTTCGATTCTGATGACCCTGACTCTGAACTGAATGAATCATTTTTGTTTCTAATATTAGAGTGGCGTCCGGCCACCAACCATAATTACCATCACCCTATTAAACTATCTTTAAAATTATTGAAATACTTTATTTAATTTTTTTTTTTAATTTATCGTGTATGAATGGCATAATCCATTATGGTGCAGGTGCATCATAGATGCATGTATATGCACATGAGACATTATTTTATAAACACTATATTGGCAATCAAGTGTACTATGCGGGTTAACTGACATACATTGAAAACTGCAAGCTTAACGAATCACGAAAGCTTATAAATAATGACATGATGATGGAAATCTTCCTTGTTATTCCTTCATAATAATATTGACATTACAAAAACAAACAACAAAAGGATGCAATAGAGAGTTTGTTTATTGCATGTTTGTGAATGATATGCACATAATCTTCGACGACAGGACGAATAGGGACGTACGTATTCAGTTTTCGTTTGTTAGAGTTATGCGCATTAATAACAATTTTTGTTAACTTTTGTCATAGTCAATCAGTTGGAATTGATTTGATTTCATTTGTCATGCTAAATGCAGCAGTGCATTCTTTGTGCAGTTTATTATTTATTTTGTTTATATGCATTTATGTATTTTTTTATGACATCGAAGTAAAATTAAGAATTATTGAAGTTTCGTGTCAGCAATAGTACAAAATCGTGTATAGCAATATTTTAGTTGATGCTAATTATTTTTTTTCAAAGTATTGCTTCAACTGCGCATCATTGGCTATAATTATGGAGGAAAACATGACAGCTACGTTAGTCACACCGAAAAGTGTGTGTGTATTTAAGGCTAAGCGCTAAATAGTACTATTGTATCTTTCTTTATAGAATTGCCTTAAGGGTTAAGAGAAAAGCGAAAGTGTGATAAAGCTGTTAGCTGTTTGTTAAGCGGTTGGTAACATTCTTTATTTTTTTACCAAATTGGTAAGATAATTAGTTAAATTAATTAATTTATTTTTTTACATGAATTTGTTCATACAATCTATACAATATGTCTCCATGACTGACTGAATTACAGGATTTCTTTGACATATAGGTATGTACATATCAGGCATTGTCATGGTCATAATGGTGGGTATATTTTATGATACAAAATGGGTACAAAACGTTAAATAATATGATTCATGTCAGTTATGGAAATTTAGCACTATACAAAAATATTCTTTATTCTTGTGCTCATGGCAACTATCTGTGACAAAAAGTTACTCCCAATTTTTATCAAGTTGCTAACGGCCTACTAAATTTCATCATCCTACAAAAATTATAATAATTATTTTATCCTAATTTCTATAATTCTGTACGGAAAACGAATTTGCATCAGGAAAATTGATAAATGCCCATATCATGATTAAAAACTCAAATAATGGATTACTTGATACAAAAATTGGTTAACATGCACATTTGATGATTTACCAAGTGCACTTATCCTTGATTAAAGATGATAAGCTGTGAATACTGGCCCTAAATCTTGATTTATGATATTTTGTATTTTCAACGATAACTTATAAATTAATATAGTTTTAGTTTTATTACATCAATTGATACAAGTTTTAAATCAATTATTTATTTAAAAAATATAATCTTAACATATTTTTAAATTTGTCTCTATTATAATGAAAGTTAAAATCAAAATCAATTAAGATAGTATTTGTTTCTCTCACACAGCGATTCGTAGGTTCATTTAACGCATAATTAAATCTATGATTTTCTTCATGAAATACATTTCGACTTCTAAGGACACGACTTGGAGAATAAAAGTTAATCAAATTGAGCAAAAATATGCAATTAATGCGATAAGATAAAAAATCTCTTATAAAAATAATCGAGGACATCTTGCGTCGGTTCTCCAGAGTATGCAAGCCAATAAGCTGACATCTTGTATAATATTAATTTAATATAAATTAAATTAAAAATAACAACGATAAATTAATAATCAATCAATATTCAAGCTCCCAGGTGTGGCCTTGGGTTTAACTAAACACTCATAAAATATGCAATGTTCTCATAAAATGCTTAGAACACTTCATTTTGGTAGACTAATGCTAGATTTACACGACTGACAAATTGGCAGTTTTTTGTCAATAAACTGCAAAAAGAATGAATTTTTTCCATTCTTCTGTCATTTTTTTGATATTTTACTGACAGAAAGCTGTCAATTTGTAAGTCGTATATAGTCCAACATGAGGCCAGGTTCATTCATCAAAATTTGTTTCCGAAAAATGTTTGTTATTCTCCATTCTAGTTTGCCCATTCAGCAATTTAATGCTTAAATTTTTCTTAAGCCGCTCGTTGCTGGCTGCTGTCAAATCAACTTAGTCGAGTAAGTAGTGGTAAAAAGTTGCTGGAGAAAATCGTCAAAGGTGAAGCCTGGCTAAAGAGCTGTCAAAATCTCATCATTTACTTTATATAAAAATTATTGCCCAGAAGCTGTTGGTGGTTGCTTCCTCATCCCGAATCACCAGATCAAGAACCTGCCAGATTTGCTCGAGTACATTATATACTTAGGTATTTTGCCAATTGCTGAATTGATTTGTTTATAAGCAAACGTTGCCTTGGATCAGGTGGAAGAAGCTATTACTGAAATATTACTATATTACTTAATTTTGTTATTAAATAACTAACAGTAAAACTTGGGCAATTATCATTATAAGAACAAAATATTCTTTGGAATGAAACTAAATTTTTCGAACGAATCATTAACAATTAGTAAAAAGTATTGAAAAAAAACAAGTGTTTTCCTTTTGTTCTGTATCTTACCCAATATAAAAACAGTTTGCTAACTCTTTTCTCCGAAAAAAAAATCACTTACAGAAAAGCATTCGATTATTTTGACAGAAGTTAACAGGATTACGCAATAACATAACACTTTTATACGTACCATACCAAAACACAATATTGCGATAGCATTTTTACCAAAAAGGGCAAATTCTCCGGGGAAATTTATTTCACGATAAGTCCTACCTTAATGCCAAATAAAATGTTTGATATTAAATTCTTCAAGCCAAAATGATTTGGGGAGTTTGCGATTATATGTAGTCCTATCTAAAAATAAACTCTGGCAATATAAAAATGGCGTTTTTAATTTAATTTCATGCCATATACTTTGACAATGTCGTAAAAAATGTTTTTTAACGATTTCCTCGTGAAGTAATAGGTTTTCCTTCTCGCTATAGAAAAACATAAATCAGATATTGATGTCCTATTTCAATAAATACAAAATTATTCTTACCTTAAATAAACTTGCTTCCTTTATATACCTATGTATAGATATAATAAAGATTGATGAATTTAATTTAAATAAAATTAACTATGAAATAACAATAATTATAGTTAAATATGTTTCCCAAACATGAAACATTTTTGAAAGCTTGCACGCCATGTTAACTATTTACGAGTAATTAATAAACTAATATATAGAATTATATTGCGAAATGATTATGGTGACAATCTGCTCTGTATTTTACTGAACTGAGGATTTTACCTTTATTTTTGTACTCTTAAATATATGAGATTAAGTTTTATGCACATTCTTGATGGAACTCTTTCTCGTCTTTCATGAATCAGCTCAATTGAATGAATTTTCATTTGGAATGAATAGAATGTTTGGTCAATAATTCAGTTATATTTACGTTTAAAGAAAAATAATTAAATTGTGAGCAAATTACGTAGAGCAAAAATTCGCCGTTTGAAATGACGATGAACAAGTAGAAATAATCAATTTTAATGATGCTAAACAATTAAATTTAAATAACTGGCTAATTAACAGGATAACAGGTTGTATATGGATACTATTTATAACGCAAAGAAGATTGTGGGAAGGGAAGGGTAATGAAGGCACCGGATATTAGCTAGCCACTATAGTATCTTTTATAAGACCATACCTAGCCCATGTTGGAAAGTATACCTACATTTCTTAAAAAAATATTTTGTTTAAATATTTAAGTTAATAGATCTGCTGCGGTTTTTTGCGAATACAATTTTTGAGCTAAGAATGACCTAATTTGTCTCAAAAATGTCTTCAAAGTAAAAGTTATATTTTTAAAAATGACTTTTGAAATCCTTCATTTTGATAAAATTTTACATAAAAGACGTTATTGAGCTTAAAATTTGTGACTTATCATACAAATTTCAAGGTAATATTTTATGGTTTCGAAAACTGTATGCATTTTTTTGAAATTTGTTAAGCTGACTCAATTAAAGAAAAATAAAAGTTAGGTAATCAAAATATAATAAATATATATAGTTAATTAAACTATATTAATATATTTTTCCAAATAAAAATTTACTATTTACATTTAGGAAGATATATTTGTCCCTTCAAAAAAGCTCAAAAATATGGTCACCTCAGAAATAACTCATCGATTGTCTGATGTGGTGCTCCAACCCAGCTGCACCAAGTAGTAAACAACTAGTTCAGCACATTGAAAATATAGCGTGTGTTTTATTATTCTCGCTATTTTTAGCAAATTCTCATCCTACTTAACATGTGTGTACGATACTCATGCCATTCGCATTAGTCACTCAATTCAGAGATGGATATCGCTTTGATATTTGAAGAGTTTCTTCAACAACTAGGTGTTCAAGAATAGCAAAGCCAATTTAAATAAAGTAATAACAATAAGGAGGGAATAACATTCTGTTCTGTTGTTTATGTATTGTAACTTATTTTTATTTGCTGAAACAACCATATTAACTGTGTGAGGCCACAAAGGATTGTGATTGTCAAAGGTCGTTTTCGATAAAACTTAACATGCGTGACAGAGCCAAACAAAAGTATTCTGAATTCCCTATCCCTTCAGCCGGGTATTTATTGTGTAAGCCCCATATAGTATTTAGCCAACAATATATAGCTGATTATAGCTTCCCTATTAACCAACCACCACCGCACCGGTTACACTCATTTGGCAGGATTTCTTCTCAAGCTACACAAAAAAAAAATTAAGAAAAAAAAAATAGGAGTGGATGTTATATAACTATTTAGCAAGGAACAATGAGGACATGGTAGTTGGTGGGCTGAGGGAGCCTGTGAAAGATTATAGATACGAACAATAGAAACAAATTCCAAGTAGACATCCTCAAGACCTTGGCAATGCCTCGTTACACACAACAAAGTGCATGTGATCTTGAAAATATTCCAAATGGAAATTAGTTGGCCTCCAAAAGGATGAGAGGAGCACAGCAGCACAGCAGCATGAAGTATGAAATAAATAAATAATTACATTCATCTCTCTATACCCTTGACGTATCCCCTCTATACACTGCTCCCTTCTTGCAAAAGTCTATTCTAATGGTTTTGTAGTTTTGCTTCCTGGCAAAATTGATTGCACTACCAAAAACTAGGTTATCAGGGCATTTGTTCAAGGTGGAGCAAAGCACGTTCCTATTGAAACTTGAAAAAGAAAACCCTCTTCGACTCTTGTTGCTGTTGCACTTTGGTGATTCCCCCTTTCAGGTATCATTTCATCCCATTTCCCATATAATGGCGCGAAAGACAAACATTGAGATTCTGAAACAAACTGTCAACTTCGAGACTGGCACGACAACAAACCCATCCAATAAATTTTGTTTGAATAAATGTTTCGTTTTTTTTCAGAAAGTCATCAAAACATACCGCGTATCTCCATGACATTTTAAAATGTGGGTATTTGTGTCCTCTGCTTCTGTGGGATGGTTGGGGGCTTTCAAAAGTGTTTTACTTCACCGCAAAACACTCTAACGAAGAAAATTGTTAAACCCTAGTCGTCGTCCTTGCAATGCACAGTAAATTTTTTTTTTTTTATTTTATTGTTTATGTATGTATTTATAGGTACATTAATATAGCACTTGAAAATATATAGCTTCTGTACTATAAATGAACAAAAAGACGCAAATATAGAAAAACCGAAAAATAAACTCCGAAACTACCAATGGGATGCGACGACAACTACGACGTTCGTTTTCAACCCCGCAACGTTCTTGATTCAACTAAAGGGGTTGTCGATATTTTCAGTGGAAAACCGATTAACTATTTTGAGCTTTCGACATCGACTATATTTCAATTTTGGGCTTCGTGTTGTATTTGTGTATGGTCGTGGTCGGACAGCCGACAACGAAGATGATGACGACGACGGCGGCGTATACGTTACCTATAGATACGTAGGTGGCCAATCTAAAACTATATTTTAACAAAAAGCCCCATTGTATTTGTAAGTAGATCAGGGATGAAAAACGGAACAATACCTACAATTGGAGTTATTTTGCGTTACGAAAAAATAGTATTGAAGCTGCTCCTCCTGATGCTCTATCAAAATATTAGTGGAAACATCTTTGCGTCTGGGATCATAGAAACGGGAATGTGAATATAAAAAAGCGAACAGCAAAAACAAATGTCTCAACAGCAAACACCAACAAAGCTCCACCGGTTTTTGTTTTTAAATCTTGCCTTCACTTGGTTATTATCTTTTTCACATTTTAAGTTGAAGTGAAATAAAATATGAAGACTTCAAAATTAGTCCAGGCACTTAATCCTGTAGATGTATTGAGTTCGAGTAAATTTTGTTCTCAAGTTGCATTGTCTGCGAATTTTAGACGATCCAAATTGTTTCGCACCATATATGGGGTTATTCGTGGGCGTTTTTGAAATGTATATAAATTCCTATTGGTATTTTTTGAAGTGCTGCAAATGCATACCTTAAAATATATGACGAATTTGATTTACAATTTAAAAAAGACTTCACTAAATACCTATAAAGTAGACAAGTTCAGGAAAATGAGATGTCAGAGCTTTCGCTACTTCTAAAAGAGAGCACGCGAATCCATATTTTGTTTTCCTAACTATTTTTACATTAAATAAATAAATATTTTTGTATAAAATGAAGTTCTAAAAAGTATGTTTGTTGGCGTACTGTCGTCCAAACCTACAAATTTATTTTTTTTTTCTATATTAACTTTGAAGGATTTTGGACATAAACTCCTAGAAATTCGGAGTTTTGGACAGTATGGGAACAGTCATAACCATAAGTATTGTTTTATTAATATTTTGAAATCAACGAATTTCGATAGTTCTTGCAAGAACTACATTTATGTAGGCATTAGAGTATTTATTTTCAATACAAACGGCTAATACCTACTGAAGTTGATTTTCATCACTGATGGTGTGGAACGTATTTAAGAGAGCTTTCAACAAACAGCTTATTTAAGCGTTCAAGTATGAGCCACAACTATATTGTACCTTTTCTTCGTATTCTTCAGTGAGATGAATGAAAACACAGATTACCACCAATTTGTGCGGTAGATATATGTATAGTAGCTATTTCCATATAGAAGGTACTCGTACAAAGTTGTCACAATATACGTCACTCGTGTTTAGTATCTACCTATGTGATGTAAGGTTTTGTTGGTGTATGCACTTCAAGGTCAAACTGACCCATCTTTGAATGTGCGATAGTGTGGGCGAGGATGAGGGTGGGCGAGAGTGGAAGGGGGGGGGGGGGGGGGGGGGGGGGGGGTATATGCGGGTGTGATGCTCAATTCACTGGGAGAACATTTATCAAAGTAAAATAAAAAAAAAATAACAAAAACTTTTGAAGTACGTCACAGCACTTGAGAGGGTTCAAGGAAGCGAGATTGGCTCAAAGATTCATTCGCTGCTTCTTAATTATTTTTTTTTTCACTGTGATTCATCGAAACAAAAATCACTGAACTTGACGTCAGCCGTTGAGTTGTTCTAAAACGTTTTTAATTATTGTTCTCACCTTGTTTGGTAGTTTCGAGGTCTCAACTATACGTTGTTGTTGACATACATAAGTGCATCAAAACAAATTAATTAATCTATGATTCACTTAGCGGCACTTTTGAGAAATTAATTGGATATTTGTAATCTTTTTCCCTTGTGTGAAGGAATTAAGATGCAACAGAATGGCTTTGGGGGAAATTTGATGGAAAACAATAGTTGTTGATGTGAGTATCTTCACTCGTCTCCAGATAGATTGTTACTAACAACGGAGTTAGAAACACAACTTTCGTCTTGGTGTGTTAACTTTTAAAGCTTTTGTCTTAGTTTTTGTGTATGAACTATTTTTTGTATCTTTTATATGGTATTTTTTGATTCACTTCACGAGTATTATTTTTTTTTGTTATTGTGAAACTGGAACTTTTTATAGCGCGATAATGTTGCTGATTCTTGGGAATCGACGCTCTTTCTACATGTGAACGTGGAATCATAGTTGAGAAAGGATGCTTGTAAAGATTTGGCTTCCTTGCTATGAAACAATGAGGAATGGGAGCCTGGGTGACTGTACTTATATAGTTAACTCTAGTAAAACCATTGGAATGAGGGCTCATTATATATGTAATCTATACATAACATAATGTAAAAGTATCTGAAATTCATATAGGACATTTTAACTATATTTAGATACACGAAATTTGTAGATTTGGCACCTTAGTTGTATGGACAAAAAATGTAGGGGATATTGTATATTGACCCACAATACATATAGATTGAAGGTCAAAAATACTATAAATTAAAAAAAACATGAAGATTGAATTTGAAGCAATGATTTTTTTCTTTTGCTTATGGAAGGCGCCCCTACTCTGTATGTATCTATATACATATACTTCATGGGGAATATGTATATGGTAGATAAGGTATGTACATATTTATGTACCTTTACATAATGTAAGAAAATTCGACCTTGAGATTTAAGACAAACATGACCTTACTTAAACTTTACAGTAAGAGGGGGTATTTTTTTTAAATCAGTGGAGTTATCATTTTAAGGTCGAATTGCACGAAAGTTTTCTGACAATAGTAACTTATGTTTCGTTAATTTTGTTTACGTTATCTAAGTGATTAAAATAAAATCTCGTGGTTTTGTTTTGCTGTTGGTGCTATAGCAAAACGTTTGTTTTCTTTATTATTTCATGTCCTTATTTAAAGAAGTATAGGCAGATAGTTTTATCCTCAGTTTTGTTTCAATATCCTCTTGTATTGTTGGTCTTTGGTGCAAGTGGTTCTTAGGCAATTGGGTCTTAAACTCTTGCTCTAAAGAGGGACTTAACATTTAAGAAGCCCACTTAAAACATATGGAACGCTTACCGCCATTTTATTTCCAGTAACAACATCCATATACCTAGTATGTACATTTTACAGAACAAACAAATTTGATAACTTTATTCTGAGCATTAAAACCAATCGGGGGCTTATCTCTACATTAAGGCCGGTTTATGAGGCTCATACTACGTTATTTGTGGTAAATCGAGTTTTTTAGTTGAAATAGTTGATTTTGGTATTTGCAGTTTTGTTCACTGAATTTTTTTATCTTAAAACAATAAAGTTGTAAAAAAGACTTGTGTGAGTGCCGGGACTCACGGTTAATATCTATGTGAAAACATCAACGTGAGCGGATCCAAAACGGACTTGTTTTTGCTTGAAGGGGATCTTAAGATTTTTTTTCACTGAACGCACCCATCCTAGTGTGCAGATCGTAACGTTGCACACCGTAACGTTGCACGACGTAACGTTGCACACGAACGTTCACGTTTTTTTTCACTCTACCGCCACAATAGATGTTTACACATCAAAAACTCAAGTCCTCATAACTTCAGATTAGTCGCGACCAGTCATAAGTCTTATGAGCACTCATAAATAGGTATTTACTATATTATTACTTGGTGAATAGGTTTATGAGCCTACTATTTTTCCCACACGGCTTCATACAGACAAACCTAAGCTTAACATAAAAAATACAAAAAAACATTTTTTTTTTGACTATTTGTAATCCAATACTACATTCTGGGTTCTAACCCACTTCACGTTATGAAAGGCTGAATTTTTAAAAATATGATCATGATCCTCTAAGTCCAACTTTTATTGCTTTCCCAACACAAAACGATTTTTTGTATTCGAAAACCACTGTTTTATTTTTATCCCATTTTACTATAAAAATATCATTTTTTTAAATAACCATTCAAACACAAACAGAATTTTTGAAATTGGATTCCACTTTTCGTTTGTACTCCCTTTCACCCTATAAATACCAATTTTTTTAAAAAAAAATTCCTAAATATACATTCAAAACAACCTTTCAAACACAAAAAGGATTTGTTAAATCGTATACTTAGTTTTTGTTACCCTTTTTCATACTACAATAGTAACAAAATCTGAAAAAGAGTATCTCTAGAACCATTTTCTCAAAAAAGCCTTTAAAAAAAAATGCTTAAATCGCACAATTTGTCATTTTACCCCATTTCACCGTTCTTGAGTTATAAATAAACTAAAACGACTCTGTTTTATAGAACTAAGATTATTGCGTTTCTTCTTGGTTCTAATTTCGGGAGGATCGTTATTTTTTTGTTTTAATTTTTAAGAGTTGTAGGGAGAATTAATTCATCTGAACACATTTATGGAAGCCAATTTTGAAGCAGAACTTCCGCCATTGAGTTTGCTGAAAGCAATTTTTCCCCAGAACTTAGAGACGATTTTCCCATACATTTCGCCGCCTGAGTGCTTAAGTGCCTCATATCCATCGAAAATATTCCTCAGAAAACAAATTTTAAGGTTTGAATAATAATTTCTTTACTTTCTGCTTAACTAATATGACTTTTGAATATTTAAGCCTTAACTTAGAGACGATTTTCCCATACATTTCGCCGCCTGAGTGCTTAAGTGCCTCATATCCATCGAAAATATTCCTCAGAAAACGAATTTTAAGGTTTGAATAATAATTTCTTTACTTTCTGCTTAACTAATATGACTTTTGAATATTTAAGCCTTAACTACATAAGCCAAAAAGTACCTTTGTACAAAAGTAAAAATATTTTTTTTTCCCGCTTGCGCAATTGTTTTGTGAAAAAGAAGATACACATTTTTTTTAACCAAAAATCTTTTTTGAGAGTTTTCCAGTCAGAAAAATTTTTCCAAAATGAGTTTGAAAATTTTCTCTTTTATACTTTTTCACTTTTTGGGCTTATGTAGTTAACCCTTAATGCATATTAATTGGCATTTCTTTTTTTCTAATTTGAAAACCTTGGGGAAAAAACGGTTACGGTTAAAAAAAAAAAGAAAAGTTTGAAAAAAGTCAGAAATGGATATAGGACCCTGTTCCATACGAATGCGAAATCAATGAAAACCAAACTTCATATTTCCATGGGATATAAGACATTTGTACACTAAACAATGGAAAATCAACGAAAACAAAAATAATAAAAAAAATTAAAAATCACTACATAGAATTATTAATTTTTAAAATTTTATTTTTAGTGCTAAGAACATAAAATAACAATTAATATTAATTCTGTGGGTATGCCTTGCCTTATATCACAATGGCTTATTTCTAAGTAGATAAAAAACCTATCAAAATGATAAATTATTTTAACACTAAGTTATGTTAAATACCTTAAATTAATTTTGGTGCCTTAAATACAATATATTAAATAGAAAAATACATTTAATTTTATTCGGAATTGGTTATTAAGATACATATGTATAAACTTAACTACAACAAAAGTTTTTAAAACAATGTTGTAAAAACCCGTTATTTTTAAAAAAATAAATCATTGCACTTTTTTTCTTTCTAAAAAACCGTTTTTTTTAATTGAAAAACGTAGTACAAAACAGAGGTCATTTGCGGCAACGAATACTTTTTTTCGAAAAAATTTCTGTACTTGAAAGTGTAAAATTAAATTTCCGGTTTTTTTACCCGGTTGTTGGGTTTTAGAAGAAACCTCGGTTTTAACCGACATAAAAAAATCACCGAATAAAACCGCTTAGCCAAAGCGAAATAACCGGTTTCGGTTATAACCGGCCGGTTTTTCCCATCCCTACCGAAAAAGTGGTCTATGGGGCACTTAAGCACTCAAGCGGCGATTTGTGTTGCTCTAGTGCCAAACATTCCTTAACTTAAATCCAGATGTATTTACATTGAATTTGTATGCTTGACATCTGGATTTAAATTTTTAATCTGGATTAATCGAGTGAATAATATGGCCGCTAAGCCGCGTCCAGATCAATAAAAATTTACGTTATGTGCCATGCGCCTTGAATTTTCTATTCGCCGCAAATTATTTTGGAATCAATTTGTGCTTAAAGTGCAGCGCGTCAGTGCTCAATTTGCACGGAAAATAATTTTAATAAAATTTATTCATCAATTTGTCAACATCAAAACACCTTTGCGCCGCAAATATTTTCATGTGCGCCGAAAATCCATCGGAATCGGATAGCTTGCGTTGAATGTGACACACAAATTTGTGTCCGTCCGGACGTCCACACTGACGTATTTTGTTGCGTCTACATAAATATTTTTGTTGATCTGGACGCGGCTTTATACTATGCTTCCACCGAAGGCTTATCTCAATTGAGATTAAATAAATCCAAACAAAAAGATTTAAAAATAGATTAACTCTGACAGTACCACTCAAAATGCAAATATTGTTTCATTTTTTCGTATGAAGTTGAAGTGAGACAGAAAGTTTCATATTTGTCAAAAGAAAAGAAAAAAGGTTGAATTTTTCAATGAATGCCTTCGGCGCGACATAAATAGGTTTCCTCGATTATAAATCTATCGACCCTATGAAGATTTATCTGAAATCTACTAGATTTACGAAATAAATTTGAATGGCAAATCTTCGAGTTTTGAAGAAGAATTACATACGAGCTTTCTGAGCAGCAAAACTATTTATATGTGATTGCATCGAAACTCAATTTCTTTGCCAAAGGTGCACGTCAAAATACAAATTTTGAAAGGTAGGTACTATCATAGTTAAGGCTTAACTACATAAGCCAAAAAAGTGAAAAAGTACAAAAGTGAAAATTTTCAAACTCATTTTGGAATAGTTTTTCTGACTGGAAAACTTAAAAATATGATGCAGAAAGATTAAATTTTGGTTTAAAAAAAAATTTGTATATTCTTTTTCACAAATTAACTGCGCTAGCGGGAAAAAAAGGTTTTTACTTTTGTTCAAAAGTACTTTTTGGCTTATGTAGTTAACGCTTTACCGCATACGAAGCCAAATATGGCTTTCTGCAGTTATGTGCCTTTTTCTCCTCACTTCAATAAAAAAATGATCAAAACACAACTGGATCCTCTTCTGTGCATTTCTGAGAACAAATAGCTGTACTTTTGAACTCGTGCACCAAATAAGAAGGAAGATATTCATCTTTCCAGGTCAGTCGTCTACTTGTTGTCATTGAAAACGGAAGTATGAAAAATTTTCTTATATCAAATAATAATAACTTTGGTGTTAGGTGAGTTAAGTGGTCATAAAAATATATTTCTGATTCTGTGTCTAATTCTCTTTGAAACGAATGTATTTTTATAAAAAAAAAAATATTATCTTGCTCGTTTGAGAGGTAAAAGTGTACAAGTCATATTTGGCTTCGTATGCAGTAAGGGGTTAAAAATATACAAATTTAGTAGAAAGAAATTTTTTTTTTTTTTAATGAAATAAGTCTTAAAACAACCCAAAGAAGTCATTTTAAGCGTTTTTTTTTATTTTTTTCCTCTTAAAACAATAATTCATGCGGTAAAGGGTTAAGCCTTTAATCTGCTTTTTAAATCTTTTTGAGTGGTGGAAACACTACTTAAAAACACTATGGTGCTAAAATTTATTTTGCATTTTACATAATATATGTTTCATGCAACACCAACTAATCCCCTTCGAGGTAAAATTCTCAGGCTTAACTTAAACGCGGAGAAAAACTGTGTACGTCGGTGACAGTTTTTCTCCGAAGATGCATACCTACTTGTTATCGATAGTTTGTATGGAAACTCCATTTTGTTTCTGTAATGGCGTCCCTACTCGCCGTTATCATTTTTTTTCAACCAAATCCCTCCGGGCTTGTATAAAAACACAGCTAATATGCAATAAGAGCGAATACATACCTCAGTTGCACTGAACGCCCCCAAAATGTCTTCTATTCCACTTTTCAAATGGAATGAAGGGAATACATTCGAATTATTCTAGAATGAATTAAAAATCTGGAATATTCTTGTGAATAAAGAAACTCAAAATGGTTAATCTGAATAAGGGTATTCATGCAACGAGATACATTTCCGCTTTGCAGAAAAATATAACTTTCCGCTAGACGTTTGCATGAACACCTCAGAGAAATACTTGTGAAATGTCACATCAAATACATCACAAATGTCATTTCTTAATTTATCAGGTTTATCTTTACGCTTTACGATTACGCATTAAATTGATGAGACAAATTTATCAGATCTGCGGAAAAAAATTCCCATACAAATTTTGACAGTTCGTTTCTGCGGAGATAAAATTATCTGGATTCTGAGATTTATCCGGGTTTTCCACCGTTGCATGAATACCCTTAATATTCTTAATGTTCCGAATGAATGAAAAAAAAATATACTCGGTATGATTCTTCACAACACTACCTCTGTTCGTTTACTTTCCAAACCTGCCAGTTTTAGTCCGAAGTTCTGTCAAAGTCCATATAAAAAAATTAAAATGGACCAAAAATGTAAGAATGGGTAGTTTCGGACTAGTACGCGAACACACTTACTGGGTGTGTTTCTTTATTTATTCCGAATATTCGGAATATCTGGAACACCGCTTTTGCGTTTCTTTATTCTCTGGAATATTCCGGATATACTTTTTTGTTGTTTCTTTATTCGTTTTAGAATTATTGGAATGCGTTCTTTCTGTTCCTAGTCAAGAGCTAGTGTAAATGGAATATTCTCTACTTTGACAGATACATTTCATTTTTTTCATTGGTTACAATTAGGTATTGTTATTTTGTCTGCCTCTGCCATGAATGAAAAGAAATTTAATGAAATGGAAATGGGTGAGCATGTTTTTGTGATAAATATTTTTGTATCTTCATGATGCTTATGCGTGAGCGAAAAATTAATTTACAATTTGCAAAACAAATAATTATTTGTTTCTTCTATCAGAAATAATCGCAAAATGATTTTTTGTGATGAAACCAAACAGCTGATAGTTGGATATTCTTTCAATTAAGATCTGTTTCCTTATTTATTCAATTCTGGATATTCTGGGTAGATATTTTGCCTTTTCCGTCTTTTCTATTCTTTAGGCGTGTTTTTTTTGCAAGTCCATATGGATTTGTCGAAAAAAAACGACATCGGGACTTCGGAACTTCTTACTTACAGTACGTAAGTCCCGATAATTATCTGGACTTAGCTAAGTCTATATGGATTTAAGTTGTTGTTGTATTTACGTGTAAAACTATTAGTCCCGATGTCGTTTTTTTCGACAAATCCATATGGACTTGCAAAAAAAACACGGCTTTTATCCGGAAAAAATAAAGAAACACACCCACTGTGAACGTGTCGGGCCCGCACCTCTAGACCTCGTTGAACGCACTCATTTTTTTGATCTGAATTGAGGTTTGCGGCGGCTAGCGGCTTGCAGTCTGAATTAAAAGTGACATCCACATCGCCAACACAAACAAAAAAAACTACTGACAGCTGTGTAATCATTTCGTCATGTTTATTTACCAAATTTTTAACTTTTGCCAATAATGTATTCCTTTTCTATGCTAAACGTGGAGGCGGAAGTGTCTCATTGATTTGATTTCTTCATATATTTTCCATCCAAAATGGGCCTACCATTTCGACAACTTAGAAAATTGTGGCTCTTGTACTTATTTCTATTGTTTTTCGCGTTCTTCATGTTCGCGTTGAGCATTAATATTTATGTTCAAAGTTTACATTCTTCAGATCTCCGTAAAAGGTATTAAAACTTTTTATTCACAAAATTCATAAGAAAAAGTTAGCAAGAGACAAATTTCAGAAGCGAGTCTGGTGCTTTGAAGCGAGGAAGAACCACAACGACTGTAGTCGGTCACTATGTTGGAATCGGAACCATTTTTGATAATATTACTAGAGGTTTGTTTTTTGGACATTTGTTTAGGTCTAGTCATGCTTGGTTAAACAACAAACTCTATTAAGATTTTCTTTTAAAAAATGTTAAAGTCATCAGAGAACATATATTTATAATTTCAGAGGAACTCGATGAAAATGCGTTCAATCCGATGGAAAACGAAGGAGCAATGGGAGCTCCTGTCATCATTCCAGCCAAATATTCCATTAAAATGCAACGAGCCTTCAAAATACACAGCTACAACCTAATGGCTAGCGATAGAATTCCGCTCAACCGGACCCTCCAAGACTACAGAATAGAAAGGTAAGTCATCATACCCTCTGAGTGAGACATCACGATGTTTCATAACTTTACTTTTTGAATATTTACGGATATTTGCCGGCCGCCTGACTGTCGATACACGTTTTGATCTCTTCGCCAACATTTTAAATGTAATAAATTTGAATGTATTAAGAGCAAACCAGATTAAACCAGCATCGTCAACAGAGAACAGCACGCTGGCCAGCAAATATTTTTGAATCACATTTCATTATAAAACAACAAACACGCCTCAGAACAATAAAAGCTATTATTATAATTGAGTCGATAAAGCTGAAAAAGTTTACTTCTCAATACTCGGAAACAGTTTCGATTTTAATGATATTCGTTTGTATTACCCACCCGCTCTATACATATGCCCCCCGCAACCCCCTTGAGTTATAAAAGGTATCAAAATACAATAACCTTTTCCAATACATAATCAACTGCTACGCCAATCTCAGCCTTTCAATCGTGGTGATTGAAGGACAATTATCCTAACAAATATACTTCCATATTTATAATGGACGTGAATAATTTATAACAGTTTTTCACCTTTTGAATTTGGCGTGCATCAACTAGCTACGCGGTTTGAAAATAGACTCTGGTGCAAAAAATATGCCCACCGGCGGCATAAACTACTTTTATAAACCAAAACTGTTATGATTGGCATGTCTAGAGTCACTTCCATTTATAATATTAATAAATATATTAGTAGCAAGTAAAATTTTACATCTTCAACGTTTTACTGGAGCAATAAATTTCAACTAGGAAAAAATATAAACGAAAGTAAATCTTAAGGTAAATCTGGACAATAGTCAAAAATCTATTTTCTAAATGAGATAGAGTTAATTTTTTGCATTCTATACATTTGTTAAATATTCGTAAATAAAAAAAAATGTTGATGTAGTTGTGTTAATCAACATACCCATCATATTGGTGCCTTCAAAATTGTAACTCCCGTTTTAAGCATTAATCTTCCCTTTCTTCTTGGCTTTTTAATCGGGACGTACATTGCTGGAGCCTTATTCTACTGGTATTTGAAGAGAGATCGATTCCATTGTCACACAAATCTTTCACTTGGTTCTTTATATCAATAAATCAATAAAATATGTACATAACCTATTATATTTTTTGAAAAAAAAAAAAAATTGCAGTTGCCAAGCAGTGCAGTATAATATTAAAGAACTGCCTAATACGTCGGTGATTATCGTATTTCACAATGAGGCGTGGTCAGTGCTGCTGCGAACAATTTGGAGCGTCATAAACCGTTCGCCAGTTGAATTACTAAAAGAAATAGTTCTCGTCGACGATGCCAGTGATAGAGGTAGTTCTTAAAAAAAATACATCAAATAAATACTTTAAATAAATTTTATTCTTATGATTTTATCCTAGCTTTCCTTGGGAAACCCCTCGATGACTATATTGCCAAGCTTCCAGTAAAAACGAAAGTTTTTCGACAAGGCTCTCGCCAGGGAATTGTTCCGGCGAGACTTCTTGGAGCTGCAAATGCCAAGGGAGATGTACTTACATTTTTAGATGCACATTGCGAGTGCTCGCAAGGATGGCTTGAACCACTTTTGGCTCGTATTAAAGAAAACAAACAAAGTGTGATTTGTCCTGTCATCGATGTTATCTCCGATGATAACTTTTCCTACACGAAGACCTTGCAAAACAATTACGGTGCCTTTGACTGGAGCCTTGGTTTCAAGTATGTTTTTTTTTAGAATTTCATTAATCGCAGAATTTGATGGGGCTTAACTTGCAGGTGGTTTGTTTCTAATCCCAAAGAAGGAGAAAATTTGGCAGCGCCCGTACCCACTCCTGCCATGGCCGGCGGATTATATTCTATAGACAGAGAATACTTTTACCATATAGGCACATATGATGAACATATGAAGGTATGTAGGTTCAATATAAACCTGCTTTATATGGCGAAAGCGAAGTAAAGTACTAATTGTACATAAATTCTAAATTATAAAAATTGTTTCTAAACATAGCTTGCATTCGAAAAGGTATAGCTCCCAGTTCTTGGTGAAGTCATTCGAAATGTTTGATATTGAGCGCCCAATTTATATTTTTATATGTCAGCCGCAAGTATTTATTTGTTGTAACTTTATAGATCTGGGGTGGTGAAAATATTGAAATGTCCTTGCGCATATGGCAATGTGGGGGTTCGGTTGAAATCAGTCGATGCTCTCGTGTTGGCCATGTATTCCGCAAGACCACGCCGTACACGTTTCCTGGAGGTGTCAGTCAAGTGTTAACCAACAATTTGGCTCGGGCGGCTATGGTGTGGATGGATCAATGGCATCACTTCTATTTTCGATACGTCAGGGTGGACAAGAAGTTGACGTCAGCATTAGTAAATAAACTTTCAAGACAAGAATCAATTACAAAAATAAAATAAAATAAAATAAACATTTTATTACAGGACATATCTGATCGTGTGGCCTTACGCAAGAAGCTGAACTGCAAATCATTTGAATGGTATCTAGAAAACGTCTGGCCCGATCATTTCTTTCCCGCGAATGATAGATTCTTTGGTAAAATCTTATGGTTAACCAATGCAACCAAACTGACCACACTATATGAGCAAAGATTGAAAAGCATTTCTGCTTCGTCCATGCCAAAAGATCTGTCCAAAGTTTTTGCTGAACTTGGCATGGAAAAGTACTTAGATTTGGAACCCTTGTATAACCCTGCACAAGAAAGTTGTTTGAAAATCAGCAGGGAGGAAAAGGGTATGACGATTTTAGCTGTTACTAATTGCCTTCAAGACGCAAATCTACTAGATTTGTTTGTGATGACACCAAAAGGACAAATCATGGGAAATGAAAATATATGTTTGGATTATTTTGAGCACAATAGCACCACTGTTCCACAGAGGTCAAATGTTCGAGTTCTAACATGTATAGATCATCCTCGACAACATTGGGATTATCGCATGGATGTGAGTTCAAGTTATATGGAAGTTGAAATTTAATTAATTAATTATTTTTTTTTTTTTTTGACATAGACTCAAAAAATAATTCACCAAGAGTCTCATTTATGTCTTGCTGTAAAAGACCCCAATATCAGCTTAAGTCTCATTGTTGCAGAAGAGTGCATTCCTAATGATGTAAGGCAGAAATGGGGTCTTCTCTCATTGCCCTGGAAGACACCTATTTAGCCAGTGTGATTATGATGTTAGTTAAATCGAAGAACTTTTATATTAATTAATACAACGACTGAAAGCAGAGACTGAAGAAGATACCTCTCAGTTTTTACTTTTGTACAAATAACTGTAATGCAATTTTTTTATATGTATGTGTTGTGTATTTTGAAAATATAAAATATTAACAGCAATCTCGAAAAAGCCGCCTTCGGTACATACTATTATTGCTCTTTTGGCATTCAAAACTTTATTTTTCCGTACAATAATCATTATTGTTCTTCCTTTATGTAAGTGAACCAAAAACATCCGTTACAACGGGCAGAAAAGTATTAAAATTATTCATAAAACATGATCATTAGACACCAACACCAATCAACGCCCCCAAAAGTACTCACTTCTTGCATTATGTGTCTTCTGTATACCTCTATCTATTGTTGGCGCAACAAAGCTAAGATATCACTTTAGGTTTGTGGCGCCAAGTACAGTTCAATTTATCATAACCGATAGATGGGTGGGTGGGTTGTTGGTTAGTGGCTTGGCTTTATGTGCAAGTTTACATCTTTGTGCGGCTCTGTCGAACGCTAATTAAATCAGAACAATGCCATTAAATCATATCACAAAGTGACAGACTTTGACATTTGTATCAATATGAAGTCAAACGCTGTGCGCGGCTTCATTTGCATGACGTGGACGCAGGAGAAAAAAAAATTAGATCGCAGAAATGGGTGTGGGTCAGGCTAATTTAGCCTGAGGCAATAGTTTTTTATTTTTTTTCAAATGTCACCCGATGTGATGGTGTATTGGCAAATGGTGGCGGTGCGCATAAAATACGAAACTCAATTAGCGATTTTAAATCGAATTACTTTAGATGGATACCTACTTTTATAGGTAACCGGAAATGGTTCACTTTGCATGTATGAATTTGTATATGTATGTACACTAGGAAATTAGATGCGGTTTTGACAATGCTTGCCTTTAATCCGCACATTATTTCGGAATTTTCAGTCGGAACCTTCAAGAATTTGTAAATCTGAAACGGGCATTGAAATTAACGCAAGGAATCCAAACACTTTATGAGATTAAAGTAACACCAACAGGGATTAAGATGTTCTAAGTGAAAAAAGAAAAAGATGCAACAAAGCTTAATAGTATAAAGAAAAATGGAAGTGAAAATACTGGGTACCTCTCGGATACACTAACGACGAGAACGTATTTTTTGGACTGGAATTTGCGAAAACCGATCAGTTTGTGTTGTTGATGGAAAATTCAAGCGAGAGGCTCAATAAATCCATTCAAAATGGCAAGCAAAGTACTTGCAAGTACTTCGCCACCTCCAAAGGAAAACGGCTTATATTAGGAAGCGGTTTTTCGGTGGATGATGCATGCGGGTGGACATCAAAAGCATCTGTTCAGTTAATCATGAGTTAACTCGGGTTTAGCTTTAATCTCGCACTGAAAAACTGGACCTTGAAGTCGAAAGATAAGTCAAAAATTGACTTGCATCTAAGAATTTGCATGCTTTGGTGAAAAAGGCTTTGAAAAAAATATCACTTCTCTTAAAATGTCGTTGTAAAGAAACAATTTCTATGAAACCTAATTATAAAATAGAAATAAAGTCACTTACCTTTATTCATGTGTGTTCTATTCAACGAAAAAAAATTCAGTAGAATAAATTGCATAACTAGGTAGGTTCCTAGTTTCTACATCATAGGCACAGTTCAAAAATTAAGCATCAGAATATTTCATAATTCAAAAAACACACACCTCCAATACATATAAAATAAAAAAAAATTTATTCAAATAAACAAACATTCACTTCTGAACAATAAAATCAATAAAATTCAACAATATTTCTCTACAAAACAGTTTTTTTTTTTACATTTACATGGTATATTTGCTTTCTTTAGGCTAAAAAAACGGTCTTTACACCAAATATCAAAAATAGCACCTAGTTTAGAACTTCTTCATTTTCAACACGGTTTGCATTATAACTTTACAAGATTTATACAGTTGGTTTTTTTGTTATTTGTATTTTTTAAGTACATACATACTTTTTTTACAGTAAAAATTGAAACGTATAGGACTTTCAAAAGAAATACTAGTATTATAATACTAATTGATTCTTAGTTTAAAAAAATAATATTAAATAGGTAACTAGCAAGTAGAAGAGTATTGCGTTTATTTTTATTTTTCGAATTACATACTTAAAACATAAACGAAGACAGAATTTGTCTGTATATTTTTGTCTAATTAGTTAAATTTTGAAGCGAAGCCAAATCTTTAAATTGGATAGGTGAATAGATAGATGCTAAAGATACACAGAGGACTTATAAGGATAGGTACACATGTGCATAAAATTGAAAAATACTTTGGCAAAATTCCGTTTCGCTTCGTAATTTATCTATTCTATGAAAATTCCTTTGTTTTATTTTTAAATTACCACCTGACTTAAACGGCTAATTGGCAAAGAACACGGTTGTATTTCTTAAAAATTAATATTTTACACAGTTTGTGGCTTAAGTTGTAACTAAAATTTAACTTAATTTAAATTAAAAACTATTTAATTACAAATTTATTTATAAAAGAAGACAGTATACATTTTGAGTTATGGTGTAGTGTAGATTTTAGATATACATAGATTTTTTAAATACATATATAGGTAGAGTACAGGAATGTCATTTTTTACAACACACTTTACAAACATTGGTGGTTAGTTTCAAAAATATATTCTTTATCGTGGATTTAACTATTTTGTTTTTCTTTATAAACAAACAAGGGCGAGGATAAATCAGTTTGTGATTTATTAAGTTAAAAAACAACGAAGGTGTAGTAAGAGAGCATAGGTGCGTCTGCATAGCTGTTAATTTAATAAAACAAAATTCACAATTTAATAGTTTATTTCAGACCTTCCAGTAGGTATACTCACCACCCGTAATCATTTTAATGCTTCAGGGGGAACAGCTGCATAAACTTGAGAGTGACATATTTATTTTGTAAATAAGTTTATTTCATTTCGAAATATTATAAGCTTTGAAACGTAAGGTTCTAAAATTTAATGCCGATAATTTTGTATGAACATTTTATTTGAACTAGGAGGGAGAAAGGAGATATAGCCCAATTTTTCAGCAGTGATTTAGCTAACTCTGGGTATGAATTAATCCACAGTTGAATAATGAAGCAGTTTTTTTTTAGTGGAGGATGCAAGAATTAGGGCCTAACAAAGTCGACTATAAAACTTTAAAAGCATCTGTTCAATTATTCCAGAGTTAAATCACACAATTTAGTGAGTTAACTGTAGTTTAACTTTAATGGCTGGTTGGTTCGTTGTCGAATCGACTTTTCACAAATTTCTTACTGTTTTTTTGAAATTTAACAAAAAATAGGAATTTTTAAAAAATAGCCTGTTGAATCTTCTTATATCTTACAAATTGTTCATAGTCACTTTAACATGGAACAAAACAGCAGTGTGTACTTTTGTCCATATGATCTGCATTTTTTTAAAAACAAATAAAAAAAAAAAAACAGTTAATAACGGTATTTGCCATAGGACGCTTTTTTCGAATGTCTCATGAACGGCTTAACCGATTTCGATCAACATTTTTGAACACCAAAACTTTTAAATCAAACTAAGCCGTTTTTTTACTACATGCATTACAACAACAACACGAGATCCTGCTCTCTATCGGGATCACGTTTCAATGACTTAAAAATGTAGCTTTGCATAAGGAAGTGACTCTAACCATGCCAATTATAACAGTTTTGGTTTATAAAAGTACTGTTTATGCGGCTACTGTTACAGGGCCAGGGCCCTCCGCCGGTAGGTATACTTCAGGCACCCAGAGTTTTTTTTTTCAAGTCGCGCGAAGCGCGTTAACGCACACCCACTTTTAACGGCGAATAACTGTAATAACTGTTATAAATTGGCATTTCTCTAGTCTCGTCCTTTGCCTAATGGTATTAATGGTGGATGGTGATGGATTTATAACAGTTTTCTCACTATGATCCGCATCGTTTTATTTTCATATATGATATGTATATGTAGCACACAAATTTTCAAAAAAAAATATTTTTTTGGATTTATACCTAAACAAAAAAAAATCAATATCTTGAAAACGGGTAAGTGAATTTTTTTTGGAATTAGGGTCTTACATAGTTGTTTGCTTAAAATCAATACTTAAAATCGGCACACAATAGACGTGTTTTTTTTGCAAGTCCATATGGATTTGTCGAAAAAAACGACATCGGGACTAATAGTTTGACACGTAAATACAACAACAACTTAAATCCATATAGACTTAGCTAAGTCCAGATAATTATGGGGACTTACGTACTGTAAGTAAGAAGTTCCTAAGTCCCGATGTCGTTTTTTTCGACAAATCCATATGGCAAAAAACACGCCTAATATTTTTTAATGTTAATGAATTTTTTCTATAAGAAAATATGTTTTTTTTAGAAAACAGGTGTAGGTGCCTAACGATTGTTGAATTTTTTTTTTCATAAATTCATATTTTTCAAGAATTTCAAGAAGTGAATACAAGTAGTTTTTAGGAAAATGAGAAAATGTATAGATGCCAAATTGGTGAAAGTAGGGTCGTAGCTCTAGGCACCTATCTCAAAATGTATAATGCTATTTACATAGTCTTCAATTGTTATTACACTTTTTTTTTAAATAGCAATTACCCCTCTGCTACTAAGTACAACCAAAGAAAAGTTCATTTACTAATTCAAAGCCTCAGAAGATAATTTCAAAGCCAAAATCTCCAATTAAGGAATATCATCAACAGAAAGAAGAAGCATATAAGTACAAAAGTTATACAATGGCACACCAAAGCAGACTTTTTTTTGTGTCATTACAACTAAAACAGACGCACACTATTCTTCTTATTGAAAATACACAGCGCCTGAGGATTTCCATTCCAAAAGTGATCTATATTTTCTTGTTGTTGTTGTTTCTGTTTTATTGCATAATATCCGTTTTGTATTATGAAATAAATTTTTAGGGCAAGTTATAGGTTTCTGTGTTTTTTTTTTTAATTTAGTTTAAGTTTTTGTTTTAGGAATTACGTCTATATGGTGAGGTCAGGTCACTTTAATGTGCTCTTCGTTCATATTCGTGCTCAAGCTCTCGCCTGCGGGTGCATTCAGAGAGTTTTCGCTAAAACAGTTCGTTATGTGGCCGCTCCCTTCCTCCTGCTTGATTACCTGCAGACAATGGTTACTTTGAGGTGACGACGGTGGTTCAGACGATGAGGAACTTCTGCTGGGCGAGTTGAGCTCGGTCGACGATGACAACTGAGTTTGAAGTGGAATAGGAATCTGCGTCACTTTGCCCATAAACGATCGGATCTCCTCAAAGTATGATTCCTCTTGCAAGCCGCCGCGATTGTTGCGTCGCAGGCCTCGCAATCGGTCATCGATGCCGAGGCCCAGAGACGCCGCATCGGCTTCGTGCTTCTTCAAGTGCCTATCGAGGTTCGTCTGTTGGCCGAAGCAACGCTCACACAGGGCGCACTTGAAAGGTCGCTCCTTGTTGTGAATGTTGCGCACATGGCGCTGCAAGTTGCTCGATATGCTAAAGGAACGTTCGCAGTATTTACATTTGTATGGCTGTTCGCCCGTGTGCGTCCGCAGGTGCCGCGTTAGGTTGGCCGATCGCGGAAACACTTTACCGCAGAATTTACACGAGTAGCGATCCTTGTTCTTGACGTTCGATGGCGCCGTCGTTTGATTTGCATTAGCTATAGCCTCATTATTATTATTGTTGTTGTTGTTAGTATTGTTGTTAGCGCTAGTAGTGTTGGAGCTTAGTCGGGAGTTCGTCATCGATGACGCCAGCTGCGGGAGGGAACGTATCAGGTCTTTTTGTTGCGGCCTCAGAAGTTCGAACGCGTTCGCTGGTGGTCTAGGTGGCACAAATGGATTTCTATATTGCAGGGGTATCGCTTTAGCCATTGCTTCCAGCATCAACGGGTGAAGTGCGGGCGCATGAAAGGGCAGGTTCGATCGCTGTTGGTGATGAAGGCTAGCTTCGCTGCCAGAAGATATCCGCAGCTCTTCCTTCATCAGGGAGTGATTAAGCGCATTTTGCCGAAATTTTTTCTTACAGTCGTTAAGGCTTATCAGGAGATTATTATTATTATTGTTGTTGTTGTGGCTATTATTATTGTTATTTTCAAAGTTCTTATGACTAACAGGACTTGAACTTCGATCCGACGTTCGATCGTTTTGAAGAATGAGATTGCTATTTTCATCTTCAAGCAGCTCATCGTTGCCAGAAGGGGAATTCTTTTTATGATCCAGCCGCAGATCGAGGGGTTGGTCTACATTGCTGTGATGGAAATGACCGGACGATGATGATGACGTTCGAGTTGCTGGCGACAGATCATAAGGTACATGAGATGCATAAGAGACGGGTGTGTGGCCTAACATCGGGTACACGGACCCTTGCTTTGGACTAGGAAGCATTTTTCTTGGTGAATGATCCTTTTCTCGCATTATTGGCGCCCAGGGAAATTTGATTGAGGTTAACTCTAACCAACCTCAGCTCCAGCTTCCTCTTCCGCTTCCGTTGTCCCGGTAAAATCGGTGACACAGTTATCCAGATTCCACTCAATAGGAGGTGAGTATTTCCATATTTTGACTGCATTCACCACCACGGCCAACAACATTCAGCAAATCTGTGAAGAAAAAAAAACTGTTATTTAATAGTGAAACGAAAGTTATGAGTTAAAAAATCTTTTTTTCAAAAAATGTTATCTAGGTACCTGTCAAAACAAATGTAAAATAATGCAACTTTTTGCATTAAAATAGGACGGATTTTGAATCTAATCGCAGTTTTCATATCTTGGAAGACCGTGTTTACTCCACCATTTTTGTGCAGTTATACCAACGTAAAAAAAATAATATTTTCAATGTAAGACTTATGGTATTCAAATGCAACCTTGATTTCAGTCGAGCTCCAACTGATGGTGCCAATTCTCCGTCAACCTCAAAACAAAATGATATAGCTAAGCTGTACCTACATAAGTATATTCAAATACTGCACCATTCTCGTGAAACATTTAAGTTATGAAACTGAAATTGAAAGGACTCATGTAAACATCACAAAACTTTAATATAAATGATCCGTCAATTGCGTCATTAAGTCGACAGATAAGTCTGGTATTTTAATTTGAATATGCATGGAAAGGGCAGAGCAATTGTTTGTTGTAATTACTGGCGCGTGTACCTTTGTTACTTTCATGCCCGGTGGCAGACCGACAGTTAAAAAAGACATAAACTTTCCGAAATAAGCATTTAAGTGTTGTTTTAATTACCGAAAGTCAAACAAGCGGATCTTGGCCACAGCCGCCTCCGTGGTCGCCGCGTCGATGTTACCATCATCATTTTCCTTATGCAGTGCACACAACTGCAGCTTAAACTTATAATTACTTTCCCTTGTCAGTCAATCTGGCAGTGAGATCAAAATCGCACATAATCTTATACGAATCTTATGGAAAAGCATCATCTTGGTGTGCTTGCCGCAAGAGTGTCGGTGGACGTTGGCCAAGTAGTGTATCGCGCAACTAAATCAGGTTGTGAACGTTTTCGAATTACGAATTAATCAATGACGATAGCTTGCGACAGCTCGACTTGATTTGGATTATTTTTATTTGTGTTTCTGTGCATGATTGTGCGAATGCCAACCAATCGTAGATCGCTCTGCGATCACCCATTTCGATGGTTCTCTCTGACAAATGGCGTCCAAAGTCTGCCAAAGGCAATGTCCGCAAATCATGTCCAGTAAAGGTTTCCTATATGGAAATGCTCTGCTGTGGCACAGAGTGTAGGATGAGCATCTGCCACTAATGACAACATTGACGGCACAAACGAAGACGACTATGACTATGACGAACAACAAAAGACAACTCCTGATGTTCGTCGAACTAATGATGTTCCTGCTCCTGCAGGTAGCTGTAGGTACAAACATAACGAGTGGGAGGATGTGCTCTTGTTCTGCTGAAGTTGCAAGAGACATGGCTTGCAGTTAGTTACAACGAATAGATGCAATGCACGCTTTTGGCTGCAGGTAAACTCCTGGCGGAGGTGCAGCGTGCAGGCGTTGGCCCGTACGCCATCACCACCGCAGGCTGATAGGGAAAATAGAGCACAAAAAACAGCACATGATAGTCAGCATGGAACTCATGGTACATTGGTACCCCCATCAAAGCAGAGCAGAAGAACATTCTTATGCGCATTTTTGCTGATTGAGCACTCTGAGCTCCTTAGGTTGGCTTGGCCGGTTAATTTCATTCCATACACACATCAACCCGATGCTCGCTGCTCGCCTTGTTCCACAAAGGAATGCCTATTCAAATTGCGGAATCCCTAATTCAAGCAATGCGATCGGCAGCGACAACCAGAGAAAGAAGCCTCCAAGATTTCGTGTACATATACAATACATATAGATTCTGTTCGAGACTTTAATGCCTATTTTGTGTGCTAGAGTTGCTTCCGCAACTTGGTTTGGCTAACGAACAAATGTGCGGTGCTCCATTGAAAATGCGCTATTTTGTTGCTTCGCTGATGTAAGTCTATACCTTACCTACATACATACATACATACGACACGAAATGGCCATGAACCATGATAATGATGATGATGCATACCGTATCAATTATTGTGCAGAAGAACGACATGCGAAACAGGTATAAATCAATCAATGCCAAAAGAAGTGAGCAAATTACTGGCAAATCTGCACACTTTGCAGGGCAAAGAGCTTCTGTTAATGATGTTGGGCATCAGCAGCTCCTTTGTGACGCGCGTGCCAAATATGATTACAGGCTGGGTATTTTTCTTACATCGTGTTCAATAGCAATATTAGGTTGCTAAACTTTGAACTACCGTTATTCACATACAGTCCTTTCCACCAGCAATAGAGTCACTTGCAATAAAAAATTTTCGTTAAACTTAACATTTATACGAACAAATAGCAGCATTTTATTGTCTTTTTTCTTTAAACTTCAGTTCGCACTACCTTACCATATGTAAAACTAAAAAGCCATCTACGACAGGGTAAGAACTAAATATTTTGAACGTGGCCCCCCGTGTTCGTTTAATATACAACCTATTTTATTTTTAACTAAAATGACAAAATACGGCTTTTAAGAGGTATTTTAAGCCCTTGTGTGGAGGTTTAAAGAAGCTTTACTAATTATTTGTTCTCAATTAGCATTGCAAAGAAGTTTTTTGGTTGCTTTTGTTTCAGGAATTTAAATGGAAAATATATATAAGTGCACAATTTAATAGCAAACAAAATGAGCAAACAGACCAAGATAAGCACTATTGAGAGTTAATAAATAGACGCTCCGTTGAATAAGGCTTAAATGATAGGTTAAATGATCAGTTGCAATAACAGAAAATTCCTTGGATTTTTTTTAAAAGCGTTTTAACTTAACGGTGTCATTAAAAAAAACTATTTAAGTAACGAGTGAGTGAATGCAAATAAACAGCGTTCATTCATTTAAAAATGGTTTTAGTTAAATCGAAAAAAAATCCCTTTTTAATATCATCATCATCGTCGGCTCGACAACCGGGGTCCGGTCCTGGCCTCCTTCAACAAGTCTCTCCACCCATCCCCGTCTCGAGCCGCCGCCATCCAGTTGCGCACCCCAAGGCTCCGGGCGTCCTGGTCTACGCCATCTCTCCAGCGCAAGCATGTTCTACCACGCTGTCGTCTACCATAGTACCATAATATAATATGAATAAATTGGCCATAAATGAATAATATAGCTTTTGAAACAATTTTTTTCGTTTTAAATAGTGCGTTGCAAATGATTATCTCATTTGATTTTGGAATTTTTTCTCTGCAGTATCGATCGGAGATGTACTTTAAAAGTTCGAAGTAAAAGCCTTTATTTTATTTGACAAAATTTTTGCAGCGCTTGATTTAAACTTTAAAGAGCAAAATCTCAAACAAGAAAAAAATTCAATTAAATTTTTTGTAAGAGTAGAATTTTGTTCATATTACATTTTTGAAAACTGATTTGTTCAAGCTTTTTAGACTTGACACTCGGTAAAAATTTCTATACCTAATACCTAATAGATTGCCTTTCTTTTATTATTAAAAAAAAATCAAAGAGAAATGTGTGTATCTATTATCAGTGGGAGAGACTGTATTTAAAGCCAACGAATTGGTAAATACGAAAAATTTCGAGTAACCAAGTAAGGGACTCTTCCGTCATGTTAACTTTGGCGCAACTCGTTAACGTTTGGTATGCAAGGAAAGACGACATCAACACAACACAAATTAGATTCGTTTATCCGAAAAAAAGAACTTTGCCCCACATTTTACGCAACAGCGCGCCTCCTGAATTGCACTGGAGAGTATGCGGAGGCTGCACTGCACGGGCCTAATTAGAGGAAGACCCGAAATGGCCAATATTTTCATTAATTTATAAGACGAGTATAGGAATAGCTCTAGAGTCTAGAGTCTAGGTAGAGATAGTCTGGCACGGCATGCAAGAGACCCAGGCCAGGCAGCCTTTTACGTTAATCTAGATAAAGATCTATACACAAAAAGAAGTAACAACTTCGTGCTACCATCGCAATCATCATCGACCGGCCGCCGAATGTTTAAAAGAGACTTGTGTGATCCATAAAAGGTTAACAATGCACATCAAAATGGATGTCTAGTGAAGCCTCTGGTGCTACTACTTGCTGGTTAATAAACCATCTAACAGCCTAATACATTTTTCTGGGCCTCAGTTTAGATTCCGACGACGCGACGAGAGTGTGGACCGGTGAGGATTTATTGTGTTTCGATACGAAAATGATATAGCAACTGTGGAATTCGCAATTCACAATGCTGTAGGTCCATCTATGTCTTTCTGGCACTAGAGTGTATAGTGTACACTATTGTACACTTGTACAGGTACACTCCAGCTGCGATATCCAGTTTCGGTTTAGAGCGTTGTTGTTTATATTAAATGGCGTTCAATATCTAAGTAGCACGATGGAATAAGAAAATTTTACTTTTACAACAGAAATGTTGTCCGGCTTTCAAGATAAATAAACGGAGCAAAGTTATTCATTTTTTTTGTTGTTGTATTCTATTAGAGCAGAGAGAAGGAGTAGGTTTGGGATGAAGTTTAGCAGGTTTGTACCTACTCTTAAATATTACTTTTTTATTTGAGGCTTGTGGGTGATGTAGACTAGAAATGTAACTATGTATAAATAAGTAATTGTGTTGGCGTCAAAGAAGCAAATTCGAGACTATAGATTAATTTTTGGCAAACATTTAAAAGTTTGTGGTGTCAAAAGTCAGAAAATTATTTTCAAGGAAACTTGCGGTTTAGTTATCCAATGATACGTACTTCTTAAGGCGCTTGAAGTAACGTCCATAACGCTCGAGAACAACCTTTGCCACAAAATTTGTAGAGTTGTCTCACAAGTAAAATCGGGGTTCACCCCAAAAATAGGAATTCGATAGTGAAACGTCGATTTTGATAAATCTGCACTTGGATTTCGATAGCTAATACTCCACTGAAAAACTGCTTTTGATTTAAATCGGGTTTAATTTATTTGCATGATTAACTAACTCTTGTTTAATCAGGGTAAACTCGGCCTTGAAAGAATCCGACCAATACTCAAAATTTTGTTGCATTCAAATTCTTAAACGTAAACAAGAGCTGCTGTCAATTTGAATTAAATTTCATTCCATAATTCCGAGAAACTCCAAAGCGATTGAAAGTAATTTTCTCAAAAAAAAAAAAAACAATCAACAACCAATTCTCCTTGATGCAAAGAAAACTTGGTAAATTCGTTATAGGTACAAGTAGGTATATATGTATGAAGCTCCGATTCGAATACTTATGGTAAGAGATTGACATGGCATTCGCCGTACGTGTCGTGGTACCATCAACTAACATTATCAGCAAAGGCCAGTGTGCTGGTGGTGCAACAGATAAACCTGAAAAAATTTAAATTTGTTGTCCTACCCACATGAGTGGTCGTATTTATGCATGCGGTAGCAGAACACACATCACACAAGAGATCCTTTGGGTCCATAGATCCCCTTACTGATAAGGTGGTGCATTTGCCAAATGGTAAATTGGATGGCACACGACACTCTCCTATGACGTAGCCCGTGTGGAGTGTCTTTTTTTGTACGTGCTGCACAAGGAATGTAAATATATGGACATACGGATAACGTACTCGACGATGACGACGACAACAACCAAAACAACGATGGACGGTAGTTTTTGATCTAAAATAAGCAGCAGAGTGAGCGGGAAGAAAGGAGCTCATACCCGACAGCGATTTGACATTGGTGCCGGAATTCGCGGACTACAGTGGGGTCGAATGGAGATATTAAGTTGGTAAAATTATGAATTTGAAAACACTGAAGATATGTACTGATATTTATCCATTGAAGCCTAATGCCCGATAGATTTTTGACGAAAGTGAAAACTGACTAATAGGTTTTTTCAAATCAGTGATTAAATTGCGGTCAAAAACAAAATTCGGAAAGAAATAAGGTTAGGCCGTTGAGACGGTCGTAAGGTTTGTAGAGATTTTCAACGAATGTCTATAGTCGCACGGCGAGGCCTGTTCAACATAGAATCTCTGTCAATTCTCTATTGAAAATCTCTATACTCCAAAAACTCAATCAGCGAATTTATAATCGTTGTCTAACTTAAGACACTCTTCCAAATTATAAATTAACGCGTTTAATTGTTTGCTAAAACTTATCTAATTTAAACAACAGAATCAATTGTCTAAACCGTGACTAAAACATATGACATTTGATGTGAGTTCAATGTCAAAAGTGTCTTGTATGGTCTTTTCGGATGATGTCAGAATTACAGTTTTTCTTCTGAAAGGAAGAGCAATTTTGCTCTTTTCAGAATCGTTACACAAGCGTTCACTCGTTATTTTTACTTTGGTTGGACTAAAACTGCGAGAAATTGGCAGTTTTGCAAAGAAAACGAACACACGAGTATTTGGCAACTTGAAATGACAGCTGTCATATTGCAAAAATAACATTTTACTAAGCTACATAGGTGTGTTCGATTGAAATTTTAACGAAATAATTGTTAAGGTTAAGTCACAACATAATTATCATCAAATTATGTCGTTTTCGATTGGATTTTCGGTCTATTCAACTCCTTTTCAATTCCAATCGAATATGAAAACACCGACTTTCCTAAACTAACACACAGACTACCTAAATCCGCCATTTAACAAAATGGCTTCTTCAAGTATTTATCACTTTTGACAATTAATCCAACGAAAAACTTTATATGTAAGTGTGTGTTCCTCGTCTACTCCAATATGAAATTGGGAACAGAAGAACACTCCGAAAAGACAACTCGGAACTGCCAATCGAAGACTTTTGGAGTTGTAAGAGTGATAAAAGAGTGCAAAAGGAGTACTCCGAACATCCAAACGAAAACGACATTAGTTTCTTAATTTTTTTTTTTAACTTTCAAAATTGTTTCAAAGATCTAGGTTTCTTGAGGATTTAGTGACCTTTCAGATTGTAGACAAATGAGGTGCTAAAAAAATTCTTATGGCTGACCAATTATTGAAACTAGTTGAACTTTTATGAGATCACTAAAACCTTTCAGAAGGTATATTTTGCTTGCGAATATCCCACACAAAGGTACTAAGAGCCTATTGATTTTACAAATCAGCCAAGGATGTGTGATCTAAACTATTTCTGTTGACTTAAGAGTTAAATTGAGAATGTGATTTTACTCAAGAATTCCAACATATGACATTTTCTAATATTTTATATTTTTTGGCCAGTATTTGTGCACTACGGTGCCATAGTGTAGCGCATCGGCAAAATGGCAAGAAGATCAACTAGTGGCAATATTAGAAAAAAGCGTGGGGAAGGGGTAGACCGACCACATCCAACAAATAAACCGAACACCAAACTGGAGCAAATAATAGTAATTTAAGAAAGAAAATTATTTTTGTCGAAGTAACATTCGGCCGCTGCTATATCGCTCAGTTGCATCCGAATCCAAACACAAATTCGAAGGTGCATATGAAGCGTTGCTTGCTCGCTTAGAAAGTAGAAAGTGCCTGCCTCTTTGGTGCCTGCTACATATTTGTTTTAATGATATAGCATGCGGTGGCTCCGTCAACAGCAGCAGCAGCATCATCTACAACCATCACCCATCGACGATATAGAGGATGAGGAAGATGAAGGCTCTAGCCATGGGATGCGATGCGACGCGACAGCCTCTGGTCAGGCCAAGCTCCACAAATCTGCTCTGCTTTTCCTTCTGCTGTGATTGAAAACAGATCGTTGCCGATCACCTGGTGAGCTGAGCTAAGCTAAACCAAGGCTAAGTCGCACGTCATTTAACGGTTTTTGCATAGGTCCATAAAAATTGCATATGTGCACTTTCATGATGATGAGTGCTCTGCTCTGGCTGCATCAGGACAAGAAAGTGAAATAATGAAAATGGCAGCATCCGTTGCCCGGAAAGCGATCAAAGCCAGCTGAGCACTCCGCAGAGCACCGCATCCATTTTGTACTGCCATCTCCATCTAATGAAGTGTTTTGGCCTGCTAGTTATTGTTTATAACAAAATAAACTTATTATGAGTTTAATGTTGATGTCGGCTTGTCTCGGGGCTGTCTTAAGTCACAGCGTATAGCAGTGAAGGGCAGCGTCTTATAATCCGACAGCACAGCCACGATCTTCGATTTTGTATGGATACCGAAACTATTCGATTTGTTTCGATGAGCACATCCGTTAGATAGATGGGGATAACTAATCCGTTTGATCTTGTGATGGAACATTTTCTTGAAATCTCCAAATGCATTCCCGCAAAGCATTTCATTGTGTAAACAAGCCAAAAGTGTCAAGTGTCACTCAAACAACATGGTTTTCTTATACTGTCGATGTCTATTATAGGCTGGGAGGCTAAAAGTTGCTTATAGACGATTATGGAGGAATTCACGTGTTATCTTGCTTTGGGTCTTCTCTGGCTACCTGAACGCCCACCACACTCCGATTTGATTATATCGAATTCAAATACAGAAGACGAACGGAGTGATAGTTTTTTTTGTTCTTTTAAAGGTTTGGCTGGATTAGATATGTAATTATTTCCACTTTGTAACTTTTACGTGCACTTAGGCATATGGATACTTGTTTTTTTTCCAGATCAATGGAACTGAATATTGACACAGTGTAGACTCATTTAGGTATTTGGTGATCCATTGTTGGTATAGATTTTATATGGCGGGCTTCGTTCTGTCATATTTGAACCACAGCAGTAGTGGTTTGACACATGGAATTTTTTTTGGTTCGGGTATTGATTGATCATCGCATGAGTTAACGAACAAGATAAGTGAACACGCCTTGAAATGCATGTACAGTGTATAGACTTTAATAGCAGATTATCTAGAAAACCGGGAGTTCTTCCGCATCATGACATGTGGTAGTTGTCCTGCATTCCATATTATGAGTTGATATATGTCTTAGAGTAGGTTTTTCTATTTTTTGAAGAGCCAAATGGAAAAAAGGCAAGTGCTGTGAGATTGGGTTAAATCAGATTAAAAATATTAAAACAAAAAAAAAAAAAAAACATATGCATTTATGTACTTAGACTAAATTTTGAAAGAATTGTTGCCTTGATGTGTTCTTGTCATCCTCTTCGTTTGTTCAGCTTTTCATAAAAATCTATTTGTTCTTACAAAAAGCAATAATTTACTCAGTTTTGGTGATCATATTGAAAGCGTAAACATAATTTTAAAACCAAGGTTTGTAAACAGCTTGATAGTTAAAACAAAACGCTTCAGAAAACGTAACAGCTGCTGAGAGACTTCTCATGACTGCGAAGGGTGCAATACATGAGAATGTTATCGGTAATCACACTGAAAAAAATATTCTTTGTAAGGTTATGAAATTCTATACATTACTTTACAAGACGACCGAAGATTTCGAAACGAAAAGTTTTAAATATAAAATCTCGAATGAAAAACCTCTAGAATAAATATCAATCTTTGAGACAGTGATTGTAACAATTCGTAGATTAAACCGCGACAGAAGCATTGGTTTTAAATATATAATGAAACTATAATGAATGGGATCAGAACCCTTTTTTATTTTCTCCGTATTGCTCAATCTTGGGAATCTGAGCCTTTGAAGATAAAATCTGGACCGAAATCGACCAAACTTTGGTCACAATTCTGGAAAAAGTGCACGAAATTTCGAAATAGACTGCACATTGGCATTTAAAAATTAAATAGAACTTTTGGGTTGTGATTTTGGATTGTGTAGTTTAAACAAATTCAAGTGGGATAGAAGTTGGGCGGGTGTATTAAAGAAAAAAAAAAAAACAATTTTTGAAAATATATGATGAAAAGGAAGAGTAGAATAATTTACTGTATATTTATTTTCAAAGCCTCTTCTAATAGGTATATGTATATGTACTTAGACAAAATATTCACCTTCAAACTTACAGTAAGAATTCAATAAAGAAAAAAAATAAGAAACTAAATTGTACCTCAATTTGCAACCGTCTTTCAGCAGTATACCTTTAAAATATATAACATCTATCTTAAGTTATCTTTAGCATTCTTTTGAATTGGTATTTTATTTTTTTTTCTCGCGTCGAAATTGTGCCTTCGGATAACAAGCTATACAGCAGGTAAGCCTCATGAGATCACTTCATGTGGGCTAGCCTTACCAGCCATTGCCAACGAGGATGACGACAGTTTAAGAGCGGTTGGTTATATTCTGTAAATCTATCTATATAAATCTATCTGTATCTGGAGCACTTTTTAAAGTAATTATGGAAATTGCGAAATGAAACGGGTTTTTCGTGTGATTAAAATGTATGGCTGCACCGAGAGGAGAGGCAGTTTTTATTTTTTGTTTTTTTTTTTTCTTGTTCACTTTAGACCTACTATCAACCTGATCGTGTCTTCCGTCCGTCCGTCCGTCCATCGTCAGAGAGTCGTCTACACTCGGACACTGTATATTCATGTGGATCTATGCAGTTCATGTTGCAAAATGAAAGAGAAATTAATTGAGATTCTATAATAAAGTACTGGGTGTCCCCATGTATAATCATCGCTAATTGGGTCATATAATTAAAAGCGAAATATATCTGAATGTTGTGCAGAGATTTGGCAACAATTTGAACTTTTTGAGCTGAGAGCTGACCTGGACGACGAACATATCAATTTTAAGCAAAACTAATATATTCGGAACACTGATTAGGCAAGATGGTAAACAACTTGTTTAAACGTCAATTTTGTCATGTTGAAAAAGTAGTTTGAATTTGATTTACCACCAGGTCTACATATCTGGATTTTATAAGAGAGGGGGTGAAAACAAATAAAGGAACCCATAAATGTTTCAATCAAAAATAAAATTACCTTATTAATATTATATTTGTTATAATGGTTATTTGGGGTTTTGAGATCAATAAAATGTATACAATTAATACAAAATTAATTCATCTTTTGTTACCCTACATTTAAAAAAAAACGCTGAGGAAGCCGGAAAAAAGCCAGCAAAATGTACGGTAACATAAGATGAATTAGTTTTTATTAATTGCGTCCATTTTAGTGATATCATAAAAATTTATTCATTTGAAAATTGAAACCAATAGAGATTTAAATTCTTAAAAATAGCTTTGGTTAAACAAAACCTGATAAAGCTAGGAAGTAAAGGCAGAAATACATTATCATATACATATGGAAATCTTGTCAAAAAAATACATATGTCTCAAAAGTGTTATATAAGTGTGATAGTCAAATTTATATGACAAAATTTTGTATGACAAAAAATGTATATGACAAAAAATACATCGAGCCTAATACTTCTTTATCATATTGTGTCATATTTTATATGTCATAATGGGACATATATGTATGATATGACAGTATAATATTGTCTTAAGTAGTATATAATCAAATTAAATTATATAGATTCGATTCGAACAAAAAACTTAAAAAAAAACGTCTTGTTAAACAGCAACAAATCTACTACTGGCATAATACGGTTTCTGTTTCTGCTCTAGTCTGTATCGGTATTTTGCTAATTTATTGCCATTTGATTAATCTTTGATCTCGATTTATGCTCTGCGTGCAGCCACGAACAGACAATACATCGTCGAACACAAGTAGCTTCGCACTGACGGACAACGAAGAAAAGACGTTATACAAACGA
The DNA here is from genome assembly GCA_932273885.2 of Leucozona laternaria. NCBI lineage: Eukaryota > Metazoa > Arthropoda > Insecta > Diptera > Syrphidae > Leucozona > Leucozona laternaria. The sequence continues at coordinate 113,832,592 of OW026368.1, read as the reverse complement.
GAGTGAGAAATGAAGCAGCATCGCTATTATTTATTCACCTACCGCTGTATTTATATAGTGCGGCAGCAGCACCCAGAATTGAAAATTTAACACCTCTAAGCCAATCAACGCACATTCGAATGGTAAATCGAATTCGACTATCCAGAGAGCTCTGGTCCGTCGAGATTTATTTATCGATCGATCAATCAAATGAACCCAACCTTTGCCCCACCTATTCTACCATCAGCATTGCATTTCCAACGAATTCCAGCTATTTCAACGGAACAATTGGCCTGTGCGCTTTGACGTCAGAATTCGTGCAACTATTCATTGCGCGTACGCGCTTTTTAAATTACTATGCGATGCTCACTGACCACGCCATTCCAGCCCAGGCCAGGCCAGGCCAGGCGAAGACGCTTGAGAATCATAAAGTCAAATCAAAGATTAATTATATCCTCGTTATAAATCTTTTCAAGCATTAATGGACAAACTGCATGTGCATCATCAGCGTCGTCGTCATTATTACCATAGCTACCATGTGGACGCGAGCACAAGCAAAAGCACGATCTTCATCCGAAGCCATCACACCATCCAGACGAAGGGTCATCAATTTCTAGGTTGAGCTATAAGAAAATTCCGATGGTTGACCTGGAATTATGCCACCAACGAATGGACGAGGGTCGTATCTATGCCGGAGAACTGAACCAATACATTAACAAAAAGTGCTTCCTGTCAGTAAGTCGAGTGTGCACGGCGAGCACTCAATATGAATCTCAATCTGTCAGATCAGATGGATGGTAGCACGTCTGCTGCCACATGCATTGACTATATAGCTGCTGTTGGTGTAGCAGCAGCAGCAGCCAGCAGCCAGCAGCGAGCAGCTGACGAACGATTGCGGGTAAGTTCCAACCTTTTCATTCTGTTTTCTATAATTTATTGGCTCTTTGCGAAATCATAATCATAACAATAATGGAATTATGGTAAAACATGGGTCTAGAGATCAAAGCACAGAAAGTGTCGAAATCGATCTGGGAGAGTATTCCCTGAGATAAAGACTCCAACTAAGGCAGCGACGACTATGACGACGACGACGACGGACGACGATGTCGACTGTGGTGGCAACAAACGACGACTTCGACGAGCGACCGACCGACGACGTCAGCATCAGCATCATCGACATCGATATCGGTAGCTAGAAAATTGGCACAGTTGTACCTCTAATCACACTTAATAACTCTTGAAATTGAAGTCAGCCAGTTGGATTTGATGGACGAAGCTCAGCTATGGGCTGGGACTGGGAATATATATTTAAAATGCGCGCCACCGCCATAGCCGCCGCCGCCGAAGCCTCGCGAGCGATATATATCGTTGAAATGATGGAAACGGATCCGATCTTGGCCTCCACCTATTTACCTGCTTTTCCTATAAGCTCCATAGTGAGAAGTCAGAAGAGGTTCTGTTATAAGTCTGCTTTGGCAGTTTGAAGGCTGTATGACTTAGGCTTTGATGTAGTAATACAGCGTAGTGCTGCATAGAAGAGTACTCGATATAGCATACCACCGTTGCTTGAGATCGCAACGGATCGATATGGAAACCCCTAATTACTTCTGACTAGCGAGATCGATACCCTTTTTTTTCAATATATAAATTTTGCTGTTATTGTTTTTTGAATCGATCAAGAGAAGTTCTATTCTATTTATGTTGTTGCACCAATGTTGCTGTGGAGTTTAAATTATTTTGACGTTTTCTAAAAACATTCTTACAAAATTTTGCTAATGATAATTTGTTTAAAAGAATAATGTATTGGGAGCAACAAAATAATGCTGCAAGAGACTTTATAAAAACACCTGCCTACAATTTTCTACAAGAAATTGAAGCATTTTCAGTAATAAGCAACTAGCTATAGATTGAGCAATGAACCTTAAATAGAAGAATTGGCTTTTTCTACAAGGAATGAAAGCAATCAGCACCTATTTCAAGGAATTTTCTAATAAACAAAAATAGACTTCCAAACTCAATTTCTATACATTTATGTAGCTTTAAATATTTATTCAAAACAAATATGCTTTGACTTAAGTCTGTCTTTTTGGGCTGATTTGTTGGTTTTTCAGCATTTGACTTAGAGCTTAGAGCACAAATGTTCATCAATATTTAACTTGAACCTAGTTTATGGATTGATGTTTTTGTTTTGGAGAGGAAAAACTTGTTGATCCAACATGCTCGTTTAATAACATCAAGAGTAAATACTAATCCAAAAACACACTGATGCAATCACAAAGGTATGAATCGTAATTCATCATAAATTGCGAAGATCAATATTTTTCAACTATACAAGTTGAAGTTGAAAATAACCTTGACGGATTGAACGAATTTTTTGAAATAAGAAAAATATGCACGACTTGATCGCACGAGACCACACCACACATTGAAGATGCATGATGTATGTATTGTTCTTAACGAGAAAATATTAAAAGTGTCAAAAGTACTAAAAATTGATTTTTTGTTTGATTTTTTTCTTGTTTATAAAAAAATGTTTTTAAAAATGCTTGAATGCATTATTTTTTAAAACTATTGAGAAGCATCAGATTGCAAAATTATAACAAATTCGGTTTAACTAGGGCAAAGATATACGCGAATAACCCAAAAATAAGAATATTTTCTCAAAAAACGTGGAATATCTATTTCCTTTATGTGAATTTTTTGAGAAAAACCTGAAACGCAGTTTTCTTTAAATTAACTTGATTATTACAGGTACAAAATGTATTCGAAATTATTTGAGCCGTTTTCGGGAAAATTTGATAGAACCAAAATGTTTTCATGGCAGCTACCCGTTCTAGATGAGCTAAAAAGTATAATTATTTTTTTTCTTTGCGTTCATACTTGCTTTAAGGTTTCAAAAAAAAATTCTAAATCATAATTAAATACGTAAAACCAAAATAATACTACTTGAGCTTAAACATGGGTTTAAAAAGTCTGCCAGGTTTTTTTCCCAGTCTTTGGTTCATTTAAAATGTTTTTATCTTGAGGTCTTTAATCTGATTTTCAGGAGACACATTCAGGCATATTTATCATATCCCATATTTTGACGAATTTAAAAGAGGTTATATTTCTGACTGAAATACTAGAAAACCGCTATTTTTAAGTCCTCCAAAGGCTGACAAAAGCACCTACCAGACTTTTGTGTTTGATATCATGACGCATGTAACTTTAAAACCTTCGTACTCATGATTGATAACGGGTGATTTTTTAGCTGGTTTGGTTTTGGCAACACTGGTTTTGACAGCTGACGTGTGTTTAGTACCTTGTGTCACTGTCAAACAGCTTCAGTTTGGTTTGCAATTTAACCATGGATCGTCTTACAAATGAACAACGCTTGCAAATTATTGAATTTTACTATCAAAATTCGTGCTCGGTTCGAAATGTTCATCGCGCGCTGCTTGTGTTCAGCGATGAGGCTCATTTTTGGTTGAATGGGTACGTAAATAAGCAAAATTGCCGCATTTTGAGTGAAGATCAGCCAGAAGCATTGCAACAGCTACCAATGCATCCCGAAAAAGCCACTGTTTGGTGCGGTTTATGGGCCGGCGGCATTATTGGGCCTATTTCTTCAAAGATGATGCGAATCGCAGCGTTACTGTCAATGGTGAACGCTACCGAGCGATGATAACAAACTTTTTTTTGCCCGAAATGGAAGTTCTTGACTTGCATGATATGTGGTTTCAACAAGACGGTGCCACATGCCACACAGCACGCGAAACAATGGCACAATTGCGAGGAGAGTTTGGTGAACAGTTAATTTCACGTTTCGGGCCGGTAAATTGGCCGCCTAGATCGTGCGATTTGACACCATTAGATTATTTTTTGTGGGGGTATGTCAAGGCTAATGTCTATAGGGACAAGCCCGCTTCGATTGACGCACTGGAAGCCAACATCCATGCATTCATTCGTGAGATACCGGCCGATGTGTGTGAAAGAGTATGCCAAAATTGGACTCAGCGGATGGGCTACCTGAGACGCAGCCGCGGTCAACATTTGCATAAAATTATCTTTAAACATTAAATTGCAAGGTTCAAACTATCGATTCAAATAAATATTTCATTAATTTTTTCGAATTTTTTGTGTTTTTTTTTTTTTTAAAGTTCTAAACCTCTTAAAAAATCACCCATTATATACCCGAACCCCAAAAACTCCTGTCAGCTCTGAGACTAATAATAATTGTCCCCAAGTATATTGGTCCTTTTAAACTTGAAGAACAAACAATGTAACTTACGCCCACCTTTCATTATTCTATCTCTTCGTTAAGCTGAAAATTGATCTTACACCAAAAAAGTATTATCGAGAAAAGATGTGATTAAAGCTTGTGTTGCCAACAAGTTCAACTATCAACTTAAATGATTTAATGATTTCAAAACATAGATGAACTGAACAAAACAAAAAATGGCATATTGACATTACGGACTAGGTGATTTCACTTGGAATCATGAGTGAAATCATCGTGAAAGAACGTCAAATTTTATTTATTTTAAATCAATAGTTTCAACTATAAAGTAAAAAAGTTCTAATTTTGCTAAGGTTCTCTTTTTAAAGTAATGTACATATTTTCAGTTCTAAATGATTAATAGTTTTTAATACAATTGATGAATTGTTGACGAGAATATCCTTTTGTAACGTTCCCAAGAAGTTTACCTTATAATAAATGGTGTTTTTTTTTTTAGATATGTGGTTTCCAATCTGGCAATACTTTTCTTGAAGTTGGTCTTTTTGACAGCTGTCACTTGATTTATGCTCAATTTGGTTTGCCATTTTATAATTAATGGACTTACACTTGAACAAAGTTTACATATCGTGCAAATTTATTACCAAAATAATGGTTCTGCGTCCAATATTCGGTCGACATAATCGCAAAATCGCATACCATGGATCGGTTTCGCACCACGTTTACTCTAGTGGATAATGTGCATCCTCAGAGACGCCGCCGTACAGTGCGCACCCAAGACGCTATTGCTGCTGTGGATCAGAGTATCGAAGAAGACCCGAATGAGTCCGTCCGCCATCGCGCGCAACAATTCGGGCTGTCGGAAATTGGGCCTCTCGGCTGGAATTTATTCGAGCCAGCCGCGGCGGCCACTTGCCCGAAATATTTTTTTAAAACATAATGGCAGAACCTTATCCCTATAATAAAGCTAAATTCTTGGCCATAACATTAAATTATATGCGTTTTATTTTTTCTTGAAAACAACACGTCTAAAAAAACACCCTTTATATTAAATACAATAATTAAAATTTTTAAAAAAATTAGTTTAAACATAAGCCTTCATTTAAATATCTTTCTTAAAGTATATCCAAGTAAAATTAAAAGGCGAAGAAAAAATATGTGTAGCTAAGAATTTATCAGTAGGCCCAGAACGTAAAAACCCAAAAATAGGACCATACTTTCTCAACTTAATATTGTTTTTCTTTGTATATAACACACGTTTCCCCCGAATATACTTAGATACAAAATAGAAACTTCAAAACCTCATGATCTCATCACGTGTTTTGCCAAAGTTCGGCAAATGCATGGCATATAGGCAATTTATATTAGTCAATTCATCAATATGAGGATACAGCTGTTTTATTCCTGTTGTTTACTGTGATGTGTTTCTACATCCATACAAAAATAATAAAATTCAAACACCCCAATGACATCTTGCTCTATGATATACATAATATATATGTACATCATTTATATCTGATGAATACCTGTTGAATTGTTTGCTTTGACCAAATAAATTCCGAAATTCATATTTGCATAAGTGGTCTTACAGCAGCGGCATACTTCGGTACCTCGCTATTATATAGATGCTAGAACTCTCTTGGGCTGTTTGCGCCTGCCTACGCAATTGAGTTCTCGCGATGTCTGCTCTAGATTTGACGAGGTTCTTCTTACTATACGTATATGGCCCGCACTATAAGCTTTTAAAAATGATTTAGCCCAGAGATCGACATCAAATTCATAACATGCAGAGAGAAAAAAAAACTGATTAAAGTTGCGATAAATTCCAAAAAACACCAACCTAACCCAATTCGAAAAATATACATACATTTACAAATTTTGTATTTCATATTGAACAACCTTGTTGATGAATTTTGTTCAATTTATTTGGTTCACACTTTTTTTCTGTTTTGATTTGCACATTTTTTATAAGCTGCGACTTTATCAAATCATCTCACACTCGACTATTGCACTGGCTGAGAGGGCTTGGAGATATAAATCAAATTTTAGATGCGTTATTCGCTCGGATGTTTCCAGTGCTGGAGTTAATTGATTTGGCGCCCGAATGGGACCAAGAAGTAAAGATTCGGAAAAAAGAATTCAAAAGAAATTTAGGATACGGAGCATAGGAAAAGATGTAAAATATTTCTACAATTATTTATTGGCCCTTAGTCCTCTTTCACACGAGGAAATTGAATTCCAGCAACTTTTATTTTTAGCAGTGATGAAAGGCCTGAAATAAGAAGACGAAAAAAATGCCCTGTCGACCACTTGAAGAATTTTTTTGACATTCCCTTTCACACTTCCGATAGTGGGCGTTCAACCAAGAGACTTTATAGGGTAACTACAGAAAATCTCTTATGATTTTGTTTCCTCGTGTAAAAGGTACCAACGTGTGATTTTAAAAGAAATTACAAAAAAACGCCACAAAACATCCAGCAACTTGTTTCTTCGTGCGAAAGGAGACTTAAGGCCAGTTTCACAGTCGACATATGCACTTACCGGAATAAGTGGCACTTAAGTTTAGGCTAAGTTTCATATCCAGCGTAAGTGGAACTTAAGTCACCAACATCGGAGACTTAAGTGCCACTTATTCGCACTGTGATGTGGTGCCTTATTCTTTCACATTACCCACTTAAGTGCCACATTTCTCACTGTGAAACTGGCCCTTATTAAGCAAAACTTTAAAGCCTTTTGTGTATTACATTTTTTTAGCATCCACTTCGGCCGCCACACCCTCAATGCGTCCTTGTGGACGTTCTTATGCAGTATGGTGGATGTTAAAATATTCTCTGTAAAATGTAAATACATAATCCATAAAGCGGGCGTCTAGATCGCGATCAACAAACAAGCAAAATGTACAAAATGCAAATTCGGCTAAAGCGTTATACTTGTTACGTCAGAGAGCGCAGATTGGGTAGATAGATGGATGGATAGATGTGATGGAACTTGGAGAGCCATACAAACATATATAGCGTAGGTAGGCTCGAAATATGTCCAAGCAAATTGCTCTGCAATAGCGCGACAAAACCTCAAGCTCGCGCAATCCAAAGAATCGACTTGGATTTAGATTCTGCTTAGTTGCTGGCTCTGCTCTGTGATGTGTCTGCAGAGACGACAAATTTGCATTTTAATGGTAATAATTTGTTGTTATGCGCTGCAGCAATGGATAATAAATTGCTAACTCATTCATTGCACAAGACGCAGAAGGTTGATCGTTTGGCTATGGGATCTGAGATCTGAGATGTGAGATCTTTTGGATGTAGAGTGCTCTTCGGTTAATGGTCTTCTCGCTATGAGAGTGGTGCTGGACAGGCTATGGTGCGGTGGCATTGCCTATTTGGGGCTTATGGAACGATAGAATTTAATTTGTCTTTCAATATGCATGTGGGGGCGGATTGTTCGCGCTTTCATTGTTTTTAGTCGGTGATTATATTCGATGGGTTGCCCTGTGTCGGTGATTAACTAACGGTTGTATACCTATATATATAGTAGTGGTAGTGGTGGTATTTGTGACTTAGAGCTTAGAGGGATGGGGGTGGATAAGTTCATAGGTTGGCAGCGTGAGCGTTGGCAGACATGCTTACTTTTTCTTACTTCCGAGTAATCATAATTCATTTTTATTCTCCATATTACAGGATGTCTTTCAGTTGCTATTTTGGATGAGTTACTATATTTGTATGCGAAAGAGCTGCTTTGAAAGAACTGAGACATTTGTAACTTTTTTGCCTGTGGTATTTGATATTGAATAGAGCATAGGTATATGTCACTTTGACCTAGGTCTACTTTTTCAGTGCAAGATTAAAGTTAAACCCGAGTTAACTCATCAAATTTGGTGAGTTAACTCAGGATTAATTGAACATTTGCTTTTGACGTTTTATCCCACCGAGTTTGTTAAGTCGTTTCGAATGCATTCTCCACCGAAAAACTGCTGCCTTAGTTAACTGTGGGTTTATTTACTTCTAGAGTTAGCTAACTCTGGCTTAACTCACCACTGAAAAACTGGGTCTTGGAGTATAACATAACTTTATATAACTTTTTCAATTCAAATTATAACTCATCATATTACTATTCGTATTGCAGTAGCCGGTGGCTTCTCCACGTTCGCCACGAGCTGTTGTGCCACCAAATTTATTTATTTATTTAAAAGTAAATTTTCTAACATTTTTATAGTTAATTAATTATAAGAATATTTATTATGTTTCTATCTTTTCTAAACTATATCAAAGTCTATCAAGCTTATGGTCCAACGATGGTTCTTGGTAATTGGGTTTCATCAAATTATTGAACCTTGAACCATTGTTAAACCTCAGCTAATCCGCCGAAATCGGCGAATTGAAATCGCTGAACCCACGGATCAAATATTTTAACCACGTGTGTACAATTGTCCCACAAGGAATAGAAAAAACAAGAATTTCTTCTTTTCATACAAATTTATCATTTTCTTACTCATATATAATCAGAATTAAACTGAAGGCTTTTGTTCCAGATATGCTTATAGCTTGTACTTCAAAATCCCAACATCTTATGTATGTAGGTATAGATATGGTTAAACGCCCTATAATTAGCGATTGAGCAACCGTGCTGGTGCTGATATACAGATACTCAAACATTTAATGAAGATGAATATCAAACTGTAACACTTGGGCCCTAACTACAATCTGTGGATGGCGCAAGACAAATAATATACGAGTGAACATCTGTATAGCCACAATTCTGCGCAGCCGCTGCAGCCGCAGCCGCAGTCACCGCCACCGCCAACGAAGACACAACGCGACGGTGGTGTTCAACATTTGTTAAGTGTCAGATTCATCTTGAAATTAAGTTGTTCGCTTTTGTAATGTATCTTTGAACTGGTACACTCCAACAATAGCGCCGCAATGCACAAAAAGAACTACTCTCGCTTGTTACCAAATTGCGTTAACTCAATGTGAATCATCTCATCTCGTGGTCGGTCGGTGGCGCGGAGGCGGAGGCGGAGGCGGCGCGGTAACGTTGACGGTAGTGGCAGCTCGGCCAAGCACCTCCATCTCAGTGTCGTGTCGTCTGTAAAAAGCTGAAGCAAAGATCAGCCCAGAGGTATATCTACCTATAGTAAAGGCAGCAAATCTTATTAAAGGTGCTGCTCCATTTCCCAGAGCAGTTTACTTATTATTACAATTCGGTTCGTCCTCAATTCTGCCTGTTTTTTGTTCACATATTTGCAAAACGCATTGTCTTTGCCAGGCACACTTGAAATATTTATTACAATTCTCACCGTACGTGTGCCGCCCTCTATGCAGTTACGCAATCGCAACAACGAAGCCCTAATCCATGCAGACATCATTCAGAGTGTATAGAATAGTTTCAAAGGTTTCCCATCGTTATTTTAAAGGTTACAAAGAATTTGCATACAAATTGCCAAATTAGAATGACGCGACGACGCCGACAACTGCTGATGTGCTCTGAGGCTAAAGCTACGTTTACGGCTATGGCTATGGCTATGGCTATAAGGCTGCGACGAGCGAGTGAGCGACGACTTTTCAGATTTGCTCTTTTTATGGGTTGTAGATGGGCTAGCGATAGGTTGGGGTAATTACGCGCTGAACTTGGTAGCCCGGCTTAAATGGTGGCAGTGAAGTGGGCATAAAATTAATGAGTGATTTTGAAGTTTATGTTATAACTTTCAATTTCGGATTAGTATGTTTATTGGAATTTAATTGAGGAATTAACGCGGTTATTTTTTTTTTTGTTTTGTTTTTTTATTTTTTTGAAAACCTAAGCTCGTTTCTTTGATTAATTAAAAGAATTTGTTAATTGGTGGTTCCTATATACGGAAGTTTTTTTTGTTGTTGTTGAAATTTGATAGCTTACTGGGAATTTTTGGCAAGATCCTGTCTTATGTGAGCTATTAAAGTTTTTTTTATGTGAAATTGCACAAAACAACGGTGACAAGAAAGTTTGCTTTTATCTAACAATCAAAGCTCCTAAACTTTTGTCTGACGGAATATATGTTTTTTTCTTAAACAAAACAATATTAGTCTTGGCTTAAGGCTTAGGCTATTCAATTACCGAAATTGTGGTGTAACCTTAAATCGGTTAGTATCAACTTTTTGCAGGAAACAGGTCAAAGATAGAAAATGATTTGCGCCCGTTTTGTTTGTTTTGAAACGAAATTCATTCAGTAAAAAAGTGTTAAGGTTGAATAAAAAAAAAAAGATGGTGGTTTGTGATCCAAAATTGTAACTTGGTGAACTTGGAATATTAGAGATCCGATGTTATTTTACTATAAGAAAATCGCCAATTGAAGGTCTTTGAAAACCTTATTGGGATATCAGGGCCCAAATTACGGCAGCAGTGACTGATCGAGTGAGTGCCATCAGTGATCGAATGAACGAGTAAAACCTATGGGGATGATGACTCCATAACGTGAGTGGTAATGCCAAACTCACATAATTCAGTCACGTATTACTCGATAACTGATGCGGTAATTCGGCCCCAGGAGTTGAATATGCAACCCAGTGAAGACTATAATAGTCGTTCGTTCTAGCAATATTCAAGAAGAAAAACATTTGTAAAGAATTTGTATTGATTTTTTTTTTCAATTCTTCATCACGTCATTCTGTGGAAAATTAAATAAAGCATTATTTTTTTCGAAATATTCGAGACGGATGACATTTTACAATTTTTTTGTTTAAATTGCTGTAGTGTAAGAAATCCGCTAATTAGCTATTTGTTTTCGAAATTTAAATCGATATCTTTCTTTATCATCCCAAAAAAAATTTTTTTTTTTCATTTTCTGGCAAGAGGCAGTTACCATGAAGAGAACACTTCTTTTTAGGTAGAAGAGGCTAGGAATCGAACTACGGACCACGGACTACTACCTCTGCCTATTGAGGAAGTGAAAAAACGCAGCTGTTACTCGACCTATAAAGCTATGGCTATTTCGAAAACGACTGTAACGATTTTAATAAAACTACGTACGTGTAATGACGAAAGTGATTGTAACAAAACTGCGTTTCAGGTTAATTTTAATAATTTTGTGATTTTTATTGTTTAAACAATATTGCATTTAAAAATTTTGGAAACATTTTTTACTTGCGATATATTAGGTATATACATATACATAGGTACTTCATACATATGTATATGGCAAGTTATGGATTCGTAAAAAAGATCTAACTCGAGATTTTGCTCCAACATGACAATATGATGATAGTGGAGACGAAAAAAGTGGGTCTAGCAGAATTGTCCGTCTATCTGATGGGTTGATTTTCTTCAAACTTGGAACCTTAGCCCGACAGGTTTTTTTTTTCAATTTTTTTCTTAGTACTAAAAATACTTGTCATACAAAATTTTGTTGCCTGATAAGAAAATCTAAGTTTTCTCAAAATCAGCTCCACAGATGTTAAAGAAATTAAATAAATTTTCCGAAAAATGGTTATTAATACGTCACCTTCCAAATATCACTTTTTTTTAATTTAAGCTTCTTTTGAAAATGATTAAACTGATTTGGATCAATTTTTTTATGAAGAATAACTGATACATTTTTAATAATGTTGTGTACAAAAATTTTCAAAAAAAATATTTTTGGGTTTTTAAAAAAAAGTTTTTTTTTTTCTCGAATTTTATTGAAGATTTTTAACAAAAACTACGGTACCTCTTACACAAATGTTTAAAAACCGTCAAGGAAGTTCTCAAAACGACTCCTATGATTTTGACATCAAATTTTTGTGTACCGAAATTAGTACGATCTACCATTTAAAATTGAATTAATAATTATTTCTAAATTAAAGAAACAGATATTTTGGAATTAAAAAAAAAATGAAATCATACAAAGTTTGGGTTGGAGAAGAGGAATAGTTTTCTGTTTCATCCGATTCTTAATTTTCAGGAAAACTCTTTTTTTTTTTTAGAAGTGGTTTCTTGTTCTTATCTATCTCTTTATTCTCGCCTTGGTCTCCCCTACCTTATTTTAAAGTGAACAAACATTTTGAAACTATTTTAATAGGAAAATCTAATATTGATAACGTAAAGCCTTTTAGTAGCAATTTAAATACTCTAACAAGATCCAATCCACTATAGAAACTAGAACAAAAAAAATCCTGAAAAATTCTAAAACATTCATTTTATTATTTCGAAATTGTTTGCAAAAAAAAAAACAATGCAATCCGAGCAACAAGTATACAAGGCACATTATGTAGGTACACTTCCAATTCCAAAAAAAGTTCCCACTATTATAATTCCTCCCTATAAACAAATTATAGTTGGAATTTTGTTGTTGGTTAAATGTTATTCTTTTCTGTCGTCAATTAAGTGTTTACGCTCGCTATTACAAAAATGTTGAACTAGTTTCCGAATGTGGAAATTGTCATCGTAATTATTAGTAGTGAAGCGGAGCGCATGCGGATGTTTTGTAATTTAAAAGCTGAGTTTTTTATTTTTTATTCGTTCGTAATTGGGCGGAGAAATTGTAGGTTAGGTTGTTTTTATTTGTTGTTGTTAGTTTCGTGCTTGGCTGACTGATTGTGTGTTTATACAATTTTAAATTTTGAATGGCAAAGGGTATAAAACATAATCTACACTCAAGGTCCATTGAGTACGTATAGATTATGCTTATATACCTGATTTTTGTTTGCCTTGATAAAAAAAATATAAATAACATATCTACACTTAATTTAAAAAAAAACCTGAGCTTAGCGAATTACAAACTCTACAATTCCTGTGTGAAATGCTAGGAAATGAGGGGACCTACAATTTTCTGGCGAATCTGAACGGCTAAAGTATCATGACAAGAGATATACTCGATAGATATTCCTCGAAAGAGGCAGTAGCAGGTGTAGGAGGGAATCGAACGCAGGCCTCCAGCTTGACAGTTCTATACGCACCACGGGTTACTACAAGAGTTAACTTAAATATAAAAATAAAAATGCATTTAAAATTATAAAAATCAAATGAAACCGAAACTATTAGGGTGTAAAACGACTCAGTTAGTTATGAGAAGATATGTTTTATGTAAGCCGAGGTCCCCTTTTTAAAAGCTTTTGTTGTTGTAAAAAGCTCCTTAGGTTTATTTCTATGCATATTCAAACAACCAAGGGTGTACGTACTCATACCATCTTTAATAATGCACTTTTTTTTAGTCTGGTCTTATTTTATTAACGCCTTCGCTGGGAGGAAGATTTCACTTTCTTTCCGCATTTTGTTTGATAACTTCTTCATTCAACAGTGATCTTTAACCGTTTCGGATTAAACGATTAAACAATCCGTACGTGGCCTTCCACGTCCATTCCGCTCAGATTTGCCAACACTGACCGGACCGCGTCTGACCGATTCCATTGACCGCAAGTTCATTTCGCTTCGTAGTCGTCCGTCGTCGGCAGTTGCGCGGCGGCGCGGCGTCTCCGCGTCGTCATGATCGGTGATTACTTAAAATATCACGTGTGGCAAATTCATCTCAAAGCGAAACAAGCCGCACGGCTGCGCCATGGATCATGGATTGCATTATTGTGTGGAGAGATGGTTCGCTTCGCGAAAAAGGATGGCAGACGATGAAGATGGTGAGGGGAATAAAATGTGGCAACAATAGCTTGCATGGGATGAATGATTTCTTTGTGGCGGCACGGGACTATTCGAGTTGTAAGCCAAAAGTGGACCTTGCGGGTCGAGAGAAAGAATTAAACTCTGGAATGACTCTTAAATTTTCCCTAGACAAATTATTTGAATGGAGATTTATTAACTATCCACATTATTGCCGATGCAACATACTCACATATGTTGTATAGGTATTGCTATATTCCAGCACACACGTATTTGTACGGAAAGGTAAAGTGTATTAAAGCCAAATATATCAATATGTTGTCACAGAGGTAGACCGCAGATCGCCATGAAATCCTGTGGAGCTGTCATCTTGGGATTTATAGCTTAAAGGAGCTGAAGACGTATAAAACGTTTGTATAGGAAATTCAGATGAGGTTTAATTAATGTAATTAGATTGGAAATATACATATATAAAAATGGAGAAAGCTAAATTTGGCATTGATGGCAAAAGCTACATATATTGTTGTAACTTAATAAAAGTTTTTACTTATTCTTTATTACATGTGCTAAAGAGTTTTCATCAAGGAAGATATTAAAGAAAAATCAATGTATAACAGTTATAACAGTTTTTTGCCATTAAAAGTAGGTATAGAAGTGCGTCAACCGTATTCGTGCGACCCTGAGTATGCCCGCCGGTGGAGGGCTCTGGGCCGGCGGATTCGAATAAAAAATATATTTTTTTAAATAAAACTGTTATAAATTGGAATGTCTAGAGTTACTTTCTTTCATCAAGGGTATACCATCAGCGAACATATTAACAGTTTCTAATTGATACTTTAAAACAGTATTGACAGCTTACAAAATTCAAATAAATTAAAAAAAAAAACAATTCAGCTACCAAATCAGTCATCACAATATCTTCAGACCAAACATTCCATTTTCCCTTAAAAGATCCAAAAGATCGCGTGAACAAAAGTGCCACAATGGTGGCATTGTAATATCAATTTAACACTTTCATTTGACAAGTAGGTAATAAAGTAGTTGCAGTGTTGCTGATGTAAAATCTTTCCAAAACAAAAATTGAAAGATCTCACATAACTTCAATCGAAAATAGAACCAATTTTTCAAACAGGAATACAAAAAAAAAAAAAATTAATTTACCTGACAGTATATCAAGTCTTTCAACAGGTGCAAGCCAAGCGCATGGAAATCTCACACGCCCTTGGCCAGAGGCAGAAACCATTTAGCATCGTTTTGTATTCATTCCGATGGTGATCATCAGATAAGATATCCCGTCCAAGTAAGACGACTAGAACCAGTCGAGAAGACAAGACTCTTATTGTCTTGGCGGGGTTATGAAACAAAACACAGTCATTAAAGAGACTAGGTCAAATCATCAAGTATGGGAATTCATAGTGATGTGTTGATATACAGAGTGAGTCGCTTCAAGAATTGAGATCTCAATAGATTGCCACCATACCGTATGAGCCCAAGGCACTCAAGGCAAACAATGATTGGTAATCCCTAAGAATTACAATTGCACTAATTACGTAATGAAATACCATAGCACAAGACCACCACCGTATCACCAGACCAGCTGGTAGTTTGGCTGATGCTATTTTAAGATTTCACATCACATCCGATTACCATTGCGTATTTTTCGAACGCACTCTTTGCCAACCAACATTCGAGAGCGAGCCATTTTCAAAAAGAAAAAAATAAACAACAAAAAAAAAATACAAGCGACACAATTAAAAAAGAAGTGTACTAACGACAAACGAAAGATACTTCAGTCATAAACTTGAAATAAATTTCAAAACCATATCTCATCATCTCACACATTTAAGAGCGATCATAAATCAGCGTAAAACAACAGGTAGCTAACTGCTGTTAATTTATTTGCTATGTTATTAACTGTTTGTCTGCACTAAAGCTTGCCTTATCATTGGAGTTTCATCGGTGGTGTTGAGACTTGAGAGTGAGTTTTTAATTTTAGTTGCTAAAGTTGTTGTTGTTTTTATTTTCTTCCTTTTCGTCAAAATCTAGTTAATCAAAATGAAACAACAAAAAAAGAGAAAAATGAACACGAATAAATAAGAAAGTGTTGCATTTCCCCTCATCCTCATCCGTATTTGCTCTGCTCCATCCCATCAAGGCCATTTGGGATTAAATTATTTTGTAGTTCTCTTTACAGAGCAAGAATGTGGACGCGATCATTCAAAAATGACTTGACAGATATATGGCGTACTTAGTTTTGTTGTCGGAGCACTTGAAGTTATTGAAATTAAGGGTGATTTTGGAGAGTGGGATGAGTCTTAATTATATGAATGAATATATAGTCCAGGAAGTAAAGTTTAAATGACTTTTACTTCCTTCCTGAACTGCTTGATTTTATTTAAATACTTGAAAAATTTTGTGTACTGGAAGTCGAGGAATATCTTTGTCACACGACTTCTTCTATTACTGTGGGGCCACCTTATACAAGAAGATAAGAAGATTGACGCAACACGAAAAACTGTGTATTTGTCATAATTCTTAAACTGCATAAAATTTTGGTTAATCAAAGATTTGCTTTTTTTTTTAAAACTTTAAATTGGCAACACTGTTTTCTGAGACTGCCGATTTGACAGTTATCGATTGTTTTGAGTTAAGTTTGGTTTGGGCTCATACTAAGCCAAATTTTCCAATTTCCAATTTTTTTTTTGGAATAAAACACGGTTTAACTTGAAAACGCTTCGGGAATTACATGCATTTTATTGAGCTCATAATGAAGCACACTTTCGGTTAAATTGCTTTATGTGAATAAACAGAATTGAAGCATTTGGAGTGATGATAGTTCAGAAGCCGCTTTCGACACACAATTACATCCAGAAAAAGTACCCGTTTGGTGCGCTTTATGGGTTGGTGAAATCATCGCCTCATATACTTACATACCTAAATACATATATTAGGTCTGTTCGTTTACTTTCAAACACTGCCCATTTTAGTCCAATTTTGTATTTTTTTTTTCTAAGAAGTTCAAGAGAAATTCGGAATAAAGCCTATAGGACGCTGCTGATGCGAAACAAAAAATCCCATTCAAAATTGACACAAAGAAATCATAAACGAAAATTTCGTTCTCTTTTTCGTTTTCAAGTACGCTGTTTGACGAGCAAAATTGAAATAATTGTAGCAGATTATTTGGAGAAGTCTCCGCTATTTTTTCGCACTAAATTAATTGCCCAGAACTTTTATTGTGTGCGAAAAATTGACATTTGAGTTCTATTTGCTGTTTCTTTCATTTACATCATGTCATGTAGTTTCCGTAAGCATTTTGCTGTCGTCTTGGAGACCACTAAAAAATTTCGTTTCACACCAGCAGCGTACTAGGCTGGGAGTTTTGGGAAAGAAGGAAAATGATGATGGTGTCAGAACGTTACAGTCAATGGTGAGGGGTACAGAGACATGTTTAGTAACTTTTTCGTGTCTCCATTGGAAGGCATTACTGTTCCAGACATGTGGTTTCAGCAGGACAATCATGCCACAAGCTACACAGCGTACAATACAATTAATTTACTAAAAGGAGCATTTGAAGCGAACGATTAATTTCACCTGTTAACTGGCTACTTCGTTCGTGCGATTTGACGCCTGTAGATTTTCTTCCCTAGAGACATGTAAAGTCGCATGTCTACGCCGATAAACCAGAAACAATGCAACATTAAAAAGCCAACCTACGCGTCGGTGCCAAAATACATCAGGCTGATTCACATTGATGTGTATATGAAAATTGCACCTCCAGATTACGCCATGTAGGTAAGCGCCTCCGCGGCAGCCTTACATGCCCGATATCATGTTCAAACATTAATGCCATAAAATTATCTGTAAAACAAAGTCAATTTAAACATTTTTCTGCGTTTAATTTCAATTCAAAATTCTCCATCTCTAAAAAAAACACCCACTATACACTCTCTTGTATAATATTATATGATTTACTGTTTTTCTAAGGTCCAGAACGAGATTAAAGTTTCACCCGAGTTTACTCAACAAATTTGCTGAGTTAAATCAGGATTAAGTGAACAGGATGCTTTTGATGTTATAGCCACTGCGTTTGTTTAGTCGTTCCGCTACCTCTGGTTTAACTCACCTCTTAAATATAGGCCTTAATGTGGAAACAATTTTTTATTTTTTTTCCATAATTTGTTTCACTTTTACATAAATATTTAGTACATAAACTTTGTGTATTTTGCATAGGCAATTTTGATGTGCTCGGTAGTACATAGGATGATTTTAATAAAATTGTGAGCCGAATTTTTCGTTTGTACCGTTATAACTTTCTGAAAAGGCAAACAAAAATTAAACAGTTAAATAAGCCCCAGAACCCAAGCTAAGGGGTTACAATTTAAAAAAAAAAAATAAAAATAAATATTCTAGAACCTTTAGAAATTAAAAAAAAAAATCATTATTTTTAAGGCTTTATTGTAGGTAGACATAGATGTTAGCTCTTACTTGAAAGCTCAAAACCTTTTGTTTACGCAAAACTTAGTCAGAAGTAAAGTAAAAAACAAGCTTAAGAAATAAATTATAAACAAATAATGTACTAGCTGCTCAATTTTTGTTTCTTCTTGAATATTATATCAAATGTCAATGTTCATAAACGGTTTCTGATCTTGAAATATATAGTTGCCTATATTTTCGGATAAAAAGCTTAATTTAAAGCTCCCGCATGCGAAAGCAAAAACTAATAAAATAAAAAACTAATCAAAGGCCTTAAAATGGAAAAGAATTATTTTTGGATGCAAAAACCTTTTCCAAATTTATAAACTATTTTTTGGAAATATTTATTTCATCCTGCCAATTTCCTTAGAGTCAAACAAAATTTCGATGTATCATCTAAGGAACCACCTTAAAACTATACATCCCAAGTTTGAAGAAAATCGCTTCAGCTGTTAAGTCTGTTGTATAATATTTTTTCGGGGTCGGGTTGTTGAGGCGCTTGGCGAAACCTTAGGGTGAAAAGATAGGGAAGGTTGAGGTTTAGCTTGGAAGGTGTAAGGGGTATTCCTACCTACACACAACAAGACATGCCAAGATTGATTTTTTTACGAATCCAAAACTTGGCTTATATTTATTTTAATATGTTGATATACCGCTGATTAAATGTTATACCGAATTCCAACAGTGCGTTACATTTTGCTCCACTTGATGACTGTTTAAATGTTTACACAGAAGCACATGCTTTCATTTGATAAAAAAAGAAACAATTCAAAAGAAAACAACCATCTTGTTTTTATTTACGTCTTTGAATTCGAAATGTTGTTTTATGTTTCGAAGAGTAAAACCAGGATGTACGGCACAATATGGCGCCAGTTTAATCAAACACAAAACAAAATCATTTTGCAACAAAACAAAAATAACTATTTTGTTCGTTGGTTTCACACTTTTATTTGGCAATCTAGTTAATAAAAAATAGAATTGGGGGTAAATTGTTATATTTGTCTTCATTTGCGTCATTGTCATAAATTTTGAATAAAGTTTACAGATATCAGTAATTTCATCTTAGCCCGCAAGTCTGAGTCCGAGAGCTTGCACTACTTTGTGCTGGCAGTGTTTTTGTTGTGATGTTGTGTCTTTTATATAAGAGACATTAAGGTATAGTGTATAGTGGGAGAGAATTGCTGCGACTAAGCTATCTGCATAAATGCGAATTAACAGGAATCCAAATAGCTTCAAATTGGTATCATTAAGACAAAATGGCAGGATAGCGCAATGGTCACATTTTACATTCAGCCTGTAACGACTCTTTTTTTTCTGTGTAGTAGTTTTGTGCCACAAGCATCATCAGGCAGTTAGTAAAGGAGACAGCACACAACAACAACAAAAAAGGAAGACTGCAATAATAATAAATAATGTCGTCGTGAGGGACCAATGCAACCACCGGCGGAGGTGCAGATGCCGTCCAATAACTATATGGACGTCATCCAACACTATCGTCTTGCCAAGATCTGGTGCTCTGGAGGGGAATTTTTTGTTTGTTTTGCTCTCTGCAACATGTCGCGTCATTTTAAAGCCGAAGAGGAACTGCTTCACTTGGATTTCCTAATGTCTCGCTAAGTCCCCCGATTCCAACTTCGACTGCCTATATAGCCTCAACTATGTACTCCATATCGGGCTTAGATGGGTGATAAGGTCATAAATGATATATCAACGCGCGCGCAAACAACTGTAGCAACCGTTTATTAATAATCTTCACGATAGTGTTCCAGCTTCATATATGCAAATGCCAGCACTCAGCAGTGCCAGAGCAGAGGCTGCCATAAGGGATGAACTCAGCCACTAAAGACGATGATGGGACTCCTTGCTGCGATCGAAAGCAACAAGGTGTGTATATACCAACAGTAGAGGGTTTTTCATTGTGCTCGAAAAACACACCATCATCTCAAGACAGTCCTTTTGTTTTTTCGTCCCAGAGACACGGGTTGAGATGCTTATCAGCTATCTGTTGTACCTAAAGTCAAGAGCAGAACTTTCGTCGTGGCCCGACTATAGAGCGTTTGGGATAAGGAAACAAAAACTCAACCGATAGAAAAGAAGCGATGGTGAGATGCGCTAAGCGACAACTTGTTAACTTGGCTTCTAACAGGACAAAGCAGTGTTTTACAGGCATTTACACACAGTTCCTATTCCTACTGCAGAAGGCACAATACCATCAAGAAAAAAATAAAATAAAATAAAATAAAATAAAAATGGAATCATGGTTCCATTTGGACTATGTTTGGTTCAAAACCAAACGATGTGCTTTTGTTATGAAATTTATTTTTGCTTATTGAAGTAAATTTAAAATATCAATGCAACAGGTTTGATTTGAATGTAACAAAAGGCTGAGTGGTTAAAATAATGAATGAAATTACCGTTAATATGATCTGAATATTTACTTGAATACTGAAAGTAGCACTCATTGTGGGTCAACGTCATTTGATCAGAATAAGGCAGATTTTTTTTAGAGATAAAAATCCTTGGATATGTGAATAATATGCTTGTTAATAAATTTACCATGAGTTTAAATTAAAACGCACACTTATGGTCCGCCCAAAATTTGCTCTTGTTGATCAAGAGGCTATGAGGATTTAAGGAAGTGATTTTTTAAACAAAAGCAAACTTAATTAGAAAGAGTGTCATACAATAAAGAAAAATTGATTTTTAAAAATTTTTGTTAAGAAAAAAACTGGGCCATTTTTGCAAAAATAGTTAACACAAAAAACTGAAGGTGTTTCTGATCAAATTTGGAGGTAGTTTAATTAAAACAAGATGTGTGAGAGGTATTAAGATAATTCTTATAATATTAGAAAGACCCATTTATGCGATTATGGAATATGACATCGTTCAAATGCCATCCTCGGCTTCTTGCGGTGGCACGGATCCGAGTGGTCCATTTTACAATGGCGTTATGTTCGTATTAAGGGTATCGGTCGATTTATTGGCATATAGACTTGCGGCTTAAGGAAACTTCACAAGAAGGAGTCTAACGGAGTCAAATCGCACGATCTTGGTGGTCAATTCACGTCACCTCCCCGAGAGTTACCTTCACCCTCAAATCGTTCATGCAGAATATTCACTGTGGCGTTTGATGTGTGGCACGTAGCACCGTTCTGGTGGAACCATATGTTGTTCACATCCATATTATCCAATTGGAGCCAGCGAAAATTGGTTATAACCGATCGGAAGCGCTATCCGTTCATGTTGATAGCAATGACATCTTTTTCGAAGAACTACGGACTTTCACAGATAGCGACGATGTTTTCGGTGGAACTTGCGTTTTGTTGACGAAAACGCATTGACTGGTTTTTCTGAATCGGTTAAATCAAATTTGGATAATCGACTGGGAAGGATGACCATGTAAACCGTAAAATGGGCGCAATGGACGTATCGTTGCCGCAAAAGATTTTGATATTAAAGTTTTATCATTTTGACGTGCTGTTCAATCGTGTTACTTGCCATGGTGATTTGGCATCAGTAACTGAATAATAAACAAGAGTTTTGACAGAAATCACCAAAACAACATGGCCGCCACAGGCCACGCAAATCTTCCCACGCGCCAATTGAAAAAATAAATTTTGTAAAATTTTCAAATGTCATATCCACATGTTCTCAATATTGGAACAAATTCGAAGGTGTTAACGAAATATCCGGTAATGATTAATAATAAACGCCGATACTTTATTTCTATTTTACGAATTTTTTGATGTAAAAATAAAACATGAAACATAGCTCTATGAATAAAAGCGAATTTTAAAAAATTCCAAGGAAGATGAATTTTGGAAAAAGTACTTTATATTTGGACCAGAGAAATTGATTCAAATGTTGTTGTTGTTGTTGAAACAAATTTAGTTTTTTTTGCTGTTTAGACTTAAAGTTTGTGTGCAAGACTTATGTTATGTGTGATGCCATTTCTAGTACACTATATAGGTCATCGATTTTGGTCAGTTATTTTGTTCGTTAAAACTGTATACTAAAAACGGAATGCTGTTCATTGGTAAGTGGATCACTTGATTTGGATCCCTTTATTTTAATGCTTGTAATAGCTTGAAAAAGTTTTTCACAACAATATAATATGTAAATAGGAAAAGTTGCCTGAAAAATTTGAGAAAGTGCGGTTTCCATAGGAGTTTTGTATGAATTTTGCCCATATCTCACGATTCTAACAAGGAATTTGTATAATTCTTTTTTCTAATGCATTTGCACTGCCTTAAAATTGTTTTTTTTTATAGAATCTGCCAACTTCGGCACGCTTACTTTAATTATATTTGAGATTCATCTTTATTTAAGGACCGGAGAAATCTGAAATTTTGTAATTAAACTCTCTTTACCAAAGAGCATGGTATGTGAAAGCGTATTGTAAATCCGCCAATCACCACGCCTGGTTTGCTCAAATGCGAGTTTTATTAACAACGTCACTAGAAACCTAAAATTTTGTAATATTGATCTCTCTAGAACCTCAGGAATAACATGAATAATTTTTTCCACCCACTGCCACGCCCATTTATGCGTATCTATAAAAAGACAATGCCTTGTTCTGAATCTTTAGTCTTGAGAAACCACTCGACGGGTTTGTATGAAATTTTCATAATTTCGAGAAGGAAGAACTTTTTTTAAAGTGGTTTTAATAAAATATATACCCACAGCCACGCCACTTTTCTTAAAGTTGTTTTATTTTTATTTCTAATATTTTCCTAAAACATTCTAACAAATTTAAAAATTGTAAAAAAGTTTTCTTAAAATTAGGACTTGATATGCGTTATTTTTCCCACCCACTACCACGTCCACTGTTATTTTATTTGAATGCTCTATTTTGTAAAGTCCTGAGGAATCTTAAAATTTGTATTTAATATCCGCCTGTTAAAAAAAAACCGGTGCTCCTAGTTGAAGCACGAAATTTTGATTTTCTTAAATTTTCCTACACAAAATATTATAAATTAACTCTCCAGATTCACCAAATTCAAATCAAGACAATAACTAATTAGAAACAAACCTCAATGGAATGCATTCCCCATTTTTATTCGAAACTTCCTACAATAAATGGCAGGTATGTATTTTGACTCCCACTTTAAAATACAACAGAACCGAACATTCCAGCTTCTTTACGAAATCATGCAATCTAACAATGATGGGACATCAACCACTCATAGATGAATCAATTATCCCCGCGACAAATGTATGAAATTAGGCGCAACACTGACATTCTACCGCACTCGTTATACATCGTTCAGAAATTTATACTAAATTCAACTAATTTTCAGTATAGACATCCGCGCCCTAAATAACTAGTGGCGTGCGCGCTCTCACTACAACTTCAACTAGATTTAGAGACTATATACCCCCAAATCTTATCCGCACACAGTCTCCACCACCACTCCACTGCCATCAAGTGATGTGACAGCTCAAGAAAACAACAATATAAACCTTCCTTGCGATGGCATATTGACACCTCTGCACAACATTGAGCACAACAATGACAGTCTTTCAGGCCATGTGTCTGTGTTCGGCGTGGGATACTATCACATCATCTAGGAACATATCACATCCTGCGCCAGATGAAAGGCAAGTGATTTACAGCCGAATTCGATAACCTGGCTTGAAACTCGAAAGATGAACAAGCCGTCTGTGGTTGCTGCGGTCTAAGGGAGAGCGCGGCCGCAGCGGCGGCGTGCAGAGCTGCAATTGCTAGGAGGAGGACTCATTCGTAATGTTGACAACCTCATTGCATTGTTTTAATGCAAATGAAATTGAATGTCATTTGAACCTAATTTGTTAATAAACAGTTCGACATCAACAAATGGAGGATGTTGGAATACGCAATCAGTATGGG
Organism: Leucozona laternaria; assembly: GCA_932273885.2. Taxonomy (NCBI): domain Eukaryota; kingdom Metazoa; phylum Arthropoda; class Insecta; order Diptera; family Syrphidae; genus Leucozona; species Leucozona laternaria. Next base: position 113,808,497 of record OW026368.1, on the reverse strand, counting down.
CAATTAAAAACTGGCAACTCGTTTGAAATGAAATGATCCAGAGGCAGTGCAGTGTGGGTGTTAAGCTATGTTGTGTGGCTCTGTGGCGCATCAAGCGTAATCTGCACGCAAATTGGTTCATTAGGCAATCGTTGGTGTTCATGGTATTCTTGCAAAGCACAAACGCAGTGGGCTCAATTGAGACTTTAAGTTGCTAGGCAAGGTTTTATATTATTGTGTGTTGTGTACAGCGAGCTTAGAATGTTTGTAACTCGCTGCTCTATGGTCCCACCAAATTGGCGCAAATAATATTATAAGCACCTTATAGATGGCGTGCGAAGAGCCAAAGAAGTGTATACAGTTGATTAGTCGTAATTTGAAAGTCAGCCAAGTGTGAAAAATGCTTTGGTGCTGCAAATGACTTCCAATTGATTTAACCGCAACTGATTGCTTATGGTTGGCATGGCGCGTTTTGTATCGTTTTGTTGTTGGGTGAAATTGGTGCGGTGAATTCTTCCGCCACACCATTTTAACAGGCGCTGAAGCTGACTGGAGCTGGCCTGACTATGCCTGTGCTTGGTGCTCTGCTGTGTGATGCTTTGTTATTATTTGTGCAATTTTCCTCTTTTTATTTTTTTAACGGGTTTTTATTGGTATAGAATCAGTGCACATTCATGAACATCAAACGAAAATACCATGATCGGGAGAAACTGGCTATGATAGTTTGTAGAAAGTGAGATTTTTGTATTTATCTAAAAGTTAATTAAAGGATGTTGTTTGGCAGATGAGACTCTTTGTAGAAATTGATTTTGAACTTTTCCTTGATACAAGATATGTTGTGCAAATTGGAATGAGACATGATTTGAACATTAATTTGTATTTTAAGGTTATGAATCCGTTTTTGTGTTGTAAAATAAATAGAATTTATCAGTTGAGGTTATGAATAATTTGTTTAGTACCAAGATTTTGAATTTGGAATATTTCTGTTCGAAATTCAGTTTTCTTAAATGTTGCAAAATACAAATTTTGAAAATTATAAAATCAACTGTCAGTTGAATTAATCTGTTCTATAAGTTGCCTTTTCAATGTTACAGCGAGATTTTGAAAAATGTATATATTCATCGACTCGTTATGTTTTACATGCCCAAAATAAGGCTAGATCTGCTTAAAAATAAACCAACTACATAGTTTTTTTTTTTTAACTTTCAGTTGCAGACGTTTGACTTAGATTCTTATTTATGGTAGCGCTACAATTTGGAGTGGACCAGAGCCCCATACAACAAAAGTTTGTCCACCCAGCTCAGTCCCTAGGTAGCCGTATTCAGTTGCACCCAATTAATTGAGCTCCTCTTCAACGTTTGCACGTGCTACCTAAGTCGTGGCCTTCCTCCACTGCGCTGTCTCTCGGGGTTGGATTCAAAGACTCTTTGGGCCAAAGCTTTGGCTTTGGTGTTTAGTCGCTGGGTTTTTACTTCTTTTTCTAGCCAGAACGTTGATTATCCAAATAATACCATTAATAATTTTGATTAAAGATTTTCCTCAAATCTGTTTTTTTTATTTTGTTGTATTTTTCTAGATAAAGCAATAACAGTAATTTTTAAATTATTTTGTTTAAGGGCACAATGTCTGAATAGAATTCTGATTAGCTATCCCACACATAAATATTGGCACAAGATAATAAGTCCACAATCCAAAATAATGTATTTGTGGACTTATAACGAATTCAGGTGTGTCGGAAACAATTTTTAACCTGTGTACTTATGACGTGTACGGTGTACCAAATATTTATGTGTCAGATAACTATAATCCAACCTTTAATTACATTGTGAAAGAAGCTTCAGGTCTATTAAACTGAGACTGATGTCTATATCTTATTTTTTTGTTAAAGGTTTTGAATTTAGCGAAGATTTCTCATTTAATTTTTTTTATGCATAAGAAAGTTTCATAAGCAATAAAATAAGAATTTTAAAAACTACCATTTTAAGCTTTCCGCAAAACTATATATAGGCTCTACAAGCAGACGGCCATATAAGCCATATTAATTAGTCTTTAGTTTATATATGAGATACATCATATATTATTTTTATCTAATGACATAATAAAAATCCAATAAAACTATTAACTATATACTTAACTGTTTTGTTTTAGTATTCCACGTTAACATCAGGGATCAAATAGCCTTCAGCAAGATCAACGGAACGAAGTTTTCATTCGTTGGAGAATAAACAACAGAAGCTGATCATTCAGGCTGCAAGGTATAATTCGATGAAAATAGGTGTGTTATGCAAGGAATACAAGATAAGCAATCAAGTTGCTAACTCCTAGATAAAGGTTCATTAAAACCGAGCATTTCGGTGCGGCTCGTAAAACTACTGTGTTTCCTCTACCGGAGGAGGTGTGTGCTGTGCAAATAAAATATTCTTGAACTACATAAATTCATCAGTTAACAATAACCGAAATAATATTTATTTAAATTTTTCAAAGATCCGGTTAGTTATCTTGATATCCCTATTACTATATATGTATGTATTGCCATAATCTCATTAATCATTATTCGGAGGAGAACTGGTTAATTGATTTAGCATCCGCCAATTAAATCAGCACTTGCGCATACAAACGCACACTTTTTTTTCATCTCACATCATCCATAGAAGTATTTTTTTTTTTTTGCAAAGTAAAGTTATGCTCTCGGTGGAGTTAATAAAACGTTTATGCTGAGTTTATTATACATTTTGTTTGAACCAAGTTCGTTGCTCAGCTCTTTTGTTTTGCTACAGTATTTGCACTGCGGCTGGTTTTTATCTGTCGGACTCGGGTGTATATGTGTATTGCGCTACAGGCGGGTAGGTTAGTACATTCAACTAAAAAACAAGTCACGGTTCGATTAATAATTATCATTTACTAACTGAAAAATATTTTCATTGGGCGTATGTTGTGGCATGCAAAAGCAGTTTCGTGCCGTTCGTTGGAATTCTGCTGATTTTGCTTCGATTTCGAGTCCACGAAGCATGCTGTAGAACTTTATTTGTGTGTGAATATCGACACTGAAGGTATAATATGTATAGATGATTGTTATAAGCAAAGATTTTGTTGTTGTTTTTTTTTTGCACAGGTGTAATGCTAACGAGATGATGAATCGCCCAGATTGGTCTATTAGGCGATGAGTTGGCCAATCACATCTCGAACATCATTCCAGTCACGTGCAGGTGGTGGGGAGAAATATATATTTATCATGGGAGAGGAATATCTGTCACTAAAAATGTTGGTCTTGAAAATATATTGCAAATCTCTAAATTACAAATTAGAAATTGTTAATTGCCTTGAGTGAGAAAACAAGTCAGAGAGTATTATGTTTTACGCATTAAGCTTATGCAAATCATGCCGAAGGCAAATGAGTATTGACTATGCGTCTTCCACAAACATTTTACTTATTTTTGTTGTTGTTGTTTCTTTGTAGCTGTGGAGGGCGGCATTGGGTGATTAACGGGCTATGATTGAGTCTACATTGAGTAATTTTTTTTTCTTCTTTCATAATTGTGGCAGCAATTGTCTGTTGGTTCATCTTGAGTTTGATATTTTTATTAGCACGATGATGCCTTTATACAAGGGAAAAAAAAAATCAAATTGAGATCTTACAATGAAGATGAAATGGGTTTTTGTCTTCTGTGTGGATTGTTTGATGAAATGAAAACAAAAATCAATAGCTGGAAATTCAAGGGCTCGGCTTAAGTCAAAGATATGAAGAGGGATATTAGTTGCAAGTCATTTGAATCTTAAAAAAAAAAACACTTAATAGCTGAGGAAATTGACAGCATGAGTTTTTTTTTCCCAACAATTCAATGGAGCGTTAGGTACCTTAATCGAATATGTGTGTGCTTAATTTAAGAGGAATGAGTGTATAATTTATTAATGTGTTTATACATCAATATAATTAATGGCGTCGCGCGATGATATAAAATCAGACTGATATCATAATAAATAAAGATGTTAGTAATATCGTGTATTTAAATGATTTCGTAGATATGCAGTACATTTTGTATATGAATGTATAGTTAAAACGATTTTTCTAATTTAAAATTCAGTTAAATACTCATCAACTTGCACGTGTACATATTTTAGATGCTTCAATAACAGATTATAATATAATTATAATTATAATAATTTCTAAAATTGCAAATGTAAATATCTACATAATAACGACGTCTTGCATTTATTGATAATGTAACTAAACTCGTGGATAGCCATTTTATTTTCAATATTTTAAAGGCTTTTTATTTCATAATCTTACCAATCTGGAAATGAAAAATCTCGCTTTAACAATGGAAAAAGCTAAAAGGTATATATTTAAGAAAACCATTCTAACAAAAAATTAAATCATTCAAAAAGCATAGAGTTTACATTGAAACATTTTATTAAGACAATATACCAGACTTATAATAAAAAGATTTTTACTTTTACATTAAAATAAAATATTTATGTAACAAAATTGCTCACCATTGGTGAACCTCTCAAATCAAAATGATCAATGAACTTTACATAAAAAAAATCGATTAACCAAATTGTATTTCTCCTTTGGTTTTGAAGAGGTGTTCTTCCACACTACCAAAACCACTTCATGGTTTCACTTTTGGTATCTTTCAGAGGAGATTTTCTGCCCATTCCTTAAATAGACGAATTATCCTCCTAATCTAATTATCGACCAATTGTGATAACTTCTCTTAATTTTAAGGTTATAGAAACGTTGAAAAACTAACAGTGAATAAAATATCTTGAAGAACGAAATAAACTTTAGCAAAATTATTGCACTTGATATTTCTAAAGCATTTGAAACTGCCATTCATTGCAACTATTATTTTATGGGTTTAAGTCTGACATACACAAAATAAATGTCATTGTTCCTCAGGGCTCTGTTTTGTCACTAAACTTTTTCCTTATTTTTATCTAAAACATCCAATCAACTTCATTGTTTCGATAACAATAGCACTCTGAATTTGTCATATTTGTTCCCAGACTCACTTCAAAGTTCGTCGGAGGTGGAATTGCAACATGAATATATGACCTTAAGGCATATCTTTCAATTGGAAATCAATTACCACGTGGAATTTAGTGTTTCAAAAACAAATTGGCACTTGCCAAAGAATAAAAGAAAAAATTTTCAGTTCTTAGTATGTGCTTTACTTAGACTACTTTTTATGGAATAAACATATACTAGAAATTTCTAAAAATTCTGCGAAATACCTAGGCTTTATTGGACGTTGCGAAATGCCTCATTTTGTATCACTTTTGTCGCAACATTGTTTTCGTTAAGTACCCTATCAGCAATCCACCTCTTAAACAGTTTTTCCGCAGTACTCTATTAGCCAGAAATCCTCATCAGTTTACGCTTAAGAGCCAAACTTGGGATGTATACGGTATATTATAGAGATTTTTGGTTTAGTCGTAAAACACATACAAAGAAAATACACCTTAATCGTTGAACTAACTCCACAATCGATAGTAAAATATTTCCCACTAACAATAAGTGAAGGTAGTACAATCTCCGAGGATGCGAAATTAATGAATTGAAATTAAATCAGCATGGCTTTGTCTCCTGTTCAGTTGAACCAAAAATGTGCAATATTTGTGTGTACGGTGAAATTTCCCGAGAGACAAATTTTAACGTTTAAACTACCGCTCACAGAAATATGAGCATTTTTTAAATTTCTATAAAAAAACTAATTTGAATGTATTTTCTGAGCCATTTTCAAATAAAGCATTTTTTTTGGCTAACAAATTTCCAATGAACCCATCATACATCCTGATGCGCATCCAAAAGTAAGTCTTAAAAAAAAAAACTTCAAAGAAGAAAAACGTTCGTTTAAAATTTAAGTATCAAATTTCTCTGCCACGTCTCTTAAAAAACTGCAACTCATAAATAACCGCTTTGGATGGTGCATCTTCGAGTTCTTCTTCAAGCCAGTACATCAGTACAGCCACGTTCTTTCGTCCATGGCTACAATTCTTTTTCGGTTATTCGATATCTAAATGGTGATATGATGGCATTTGGCAACGGATTTCCTTTTTGCCTTCTTCTTCTTCTTTTCAATTAAAAAGTCACAAACTGTAAAAAAGTATGATTTGCATGTGTATATCGCTTATCAACCGTGAACAATCCAGAGTTGCCTATATGGGTATATAAAGCCCTCTAACTACCACATTTACATGTTCGTTAGTCTAATATCTGACTTTGAATCATAAAAAACAAAACCACAAACAGAAAAAAAAACGATTTCGTCAGAGCCGAGAGTATGAAGCAAGAAAGATGTCATAACACTGGAAGCGCGCATTCATCTCCTTTTATTTGTTTCCATCATCTGCGATAGGGTTAGCAGAGATAGAGGTGGCAGTCTATTACAATAACTCATTCATTCCATCTCGTAAAAGAGGGGCCTCATTGGTGGCTTCGGCTGATGGCTCAGGAAGGCCACTCCACTCCACCCATCCAAACAACAGACGAGTGGTGCAAAAATGAATCCTCTCTCCATATTGTCTTCATCTCGCACAGTCAAATCGTCCGTCGCGTCGCTTAGCATCGTCGTGGTTAACTATTGTTAACCGGCAGATCACCTTTGCAGATTCAAAACAAAAGCTGAGAAGGAAAGATCTTAGAACTTGGACAGACCACCCACCAGCCGCTGCGCTGGTCGCTCGTCGTCCCTCTAATTCACTTTTAATAAAGTCGACGAAACCCATTTCATATGCACGCGCATGAATCTGCCAGTTTGTCTGTCCCGAGCATCAACTCAGAGAGTTGACTGCGCAGATGGTCAAATGGAGATCTCTGTTTGGCCATACCTGCTATATAATATTGAATCCGATGCGGAAACTCTATGCTCCTTTTCCAAAGTATCTTGGAATGATAAACCCTTTGGGGTCATCACGACAAAGAATTTCGCTCGCGGTTCCGTCGGCCAAGAGTGACGACGCACAGTGGTTCAATTTGTATGAAGAGGCGGACTTAAATCCAGAAATTCTGAATGACCCGTCATGAATTTGATCCATTTTAAGAGGTATGATTAAAACTCATAGAAAAATTATCAGATGTTTACCTCATTAGAAAAATCATTACAACAACAAAAATTATTTAGTTTTTGGAAGAGACTTGAGAAATGCTAATTTATAACAGTTTTTTGCTGGTAAAAGTATACGAAATATTCAACACGTTTCGCATGGCTTTATAAAAAACTGTGGGTTCCCGAAGTGTGCCCATCACCCGCTGGCCCTGTGGGCCGCATAAACGCAGTAGGTACTTTTCTAAACAAAACTGTTATAAATTAGCATGAAAATAAGAGACAAATATGACATTTTAAGACAAAATTCAGAGTTTTAAAAATAAGTTCTGGCAATACTTTGCTATCAAAACTTTCAAATTTAATTCTTCCACACACCCAAGTCAAATTGGAACTCCTATGATAAACTCACTCCATCTTTATGTGAAACTCTGATTTCAAATAGGTACCTGCTTTATTCTCATAAATTCGATTTTTATTCCCCATATGAACCACTGTATCGACCCGACTGCGATCGCGACCCGACAAAGATAAAACCAAATTAATTAAGTATTTTTGTTTTGCCATGCGCGTGTTTGACTTCCGTTTGATTGACAAACTGCCTATTAAAATATCAAATTGGAAGCAATTTTTATTACATCGAAGGTGATCCTGTGGCCAATATGTTTTTATATATATCCATCTGTCTCGAGTGTGATCATCATCATCATCATCATCAAAATGATCAAGCAGAGAGTAGTAGCTGGAGTCGTGTTGGCTCGTTTTATTGCTTCGTCTAAAGTCAATCGCAACCATTGCGATGGCTCTTATAATTATGACTCCTAAATTAGCAGTCGTAAATGTTTACGATGGCTTGAAATACCGTACCAAATAGAGCATAGCTCCGTTTGGCCCCGGTTGCACATGAGCTATGTCGAATTAGGAGAAATCACGGGCTACCGTATGGCAAACATAACTCGCGCAGCAAATGCACTGCACATTCGCGTTCGGATCGCACCGTGCTGCGCCGCGCCGCGCAGCTCCGGCCGCCGCCGCGTAATTTGTTATGTTTACTCGCGTCCGATCGTAGTAAACTTGAACTTTCTCGAAATGTCTCTTTTCGTTAGGGAGATGAGGGACGAGGACAAGACATGGATCATGGATCATGTTTTGGCAAACACACGAGGTGTTAGATTATACACATCCATGGATGCAGGTGTTATGTTTTATTCAAGAAGACTTTTAAGCATAAGTAATTTATAGACTACCGCATTCCTTTTATTTGTTTCTTGGCTTGATTGCAGAGCATCACTGTAGCTGTATAGAGAGGTACCTATGTTAGAGGCTGGCTGCGGCTGTCTGGCTGAAGTATAGTTCCTCACGATCGTGAATTGGTGTGTAGGTATATACAAATCGTGTCCATGTTCAGCACTGATGAATTGTTTGGCCTCCATCAAAATAAAGTGGGCCTTAATCCGTAGCTTCCGACAGCCTTGAATCAATATAATTGATCTTGTTCCTCGATGAAGCTGATTATGTGAAGTTTGATTTGTGAAGTTTTTGTCTTCTATTAATATACTTTGGATAGTCTTATGTCAACCGAAAACTATGACGCATCCTTCTCTGTATATGGTTAAGCTTTAAAAGTTGGTAAAATGCTTATCATGTTGAGGAATAGGAAATAAAATAATGAGATTAAGGGCGGTTGGGGCGTAGGTGTTCAGGTGTTAACTTGCGCATTTTCGTTATAATTGTAGAAACATAATTTTCATTATACTTGTTTGGAAAACGTAAGGCTTTAAGAGTAAGCTTGACAGTTTCAATGTATAAAGTTGATGAGATATTTTTTATATAAATAATCCAAAAGCTCAAATATGATTATTTCAACCAACACCTATTGGAAGTAGGTACTTATTAGTTACGATTTTTTACTTGAAATATATATCCCTTAAAGAAGGCAGTGCTGGCTGAAAAAAGCTTGTTGGTTGAGGCCCTGATAAGCTCCGAACTGAAGCGCTAACTTCAATTATTGTATATTCCTATAAATCTGGATTCCTCACCCTAAGGTGAGTTGGTGATTTTTTAAGAAACAAAACTCAAGATTTTACATAGCACGTTCACTGAGGCGATGGGATATGCGTAAAAAGGTTACCGAAAGGGAGGAGGCTCTATAGCAATTTAATTATAATACAACGAAGATGGTCAAATGATTATAAATCCAAAAATACATGGAAGGAATTGTATATCTACTTGATTTGCATTGAAGTATAGAAATTATGATAACAGTAAAGCTCAGCAGGCTCCAGTTGGATTAGGCCTTAGCTTGTATGCGCAAATAACTGCATTTCATGATAGCAGGCGGTAGCAGGAAAGATATTTCTTACTCTTGGGGGTGACAGAATTTAATAACATCGAAGACTTTTCTAAGATGGTCAGGATCAGACCTTGGTTGAAGTAACAGTGGATAACGTTAATGAACAATATCAGGGTAAGAACATTGAAACATCGGGTTGTGTCTTCCATGAGTGCTGTCTTCTCTTTCCCACAGACAAAAATCCCCATGCCACAGCGTGGTAAGGACACGACACAACACCCAACTCCACAATACATCACCTGAGACAAATATATGGTTCTAAACTCATATGAAGTACATAGTAACTATAGCGACAAATCCCACGACAAAATGTGTGGTTTTGGTTTACTATGAGGAGCTCTTACCTAAATATTTCCTGAGGGGTAGTCGAATCATGAAACTTCTTTAGTTGTGTTAAAAAAATTAAACAAATTATCAAAATTGTATTTTTTGACAAGGTTGGTCATGTTAAATACTTAACAAGGTACAAGATTTTAACACCGTGTTGAATTAAGACAAATAGCTTGAAGCTTTACACCTCCTTAAAAAAAAAATCCTTTTTAATCAAAATCATAATTTATATAAATAATCTTGGTCTACTTAATTAAACTGACAGTACTGTGAAATTTACATGAATCAATATTAAATTTTACCAGCGACCATGTTAAGTCTGCGCGAAAGCATCGACACGATGTCATTTTTAAATAAAAAGAGACATTGCTAATTTAACTCAAGAGAAGGTAAAGCTGATGATCAGGTCAACAATTGTAAGATCAAGTAGATGAAACATTAATTTAACAGGCTTTGCAGTAAAATTAAAATTAACAAAAGAATTTGTTAAAATATCATGAATATACGAATAAGTAAATTTGGTGGTATGACATTTCTTGAAGAGCCAGGCCCTTTAGTGACTTTACAACTCTCAACCGTTCTTGTGCACCTATACGTATTATTTTTTTTTGCCGGAATGGAGGGTAACTACAGTAATCTGCCAAATGGCTAAGGGCAGGGCCTGTGGTACTTATTCATGAATTTTTGAGGATTTGTCACTTCCTCAAAAGACGCAATAGCCGATTGTTTTTGGGCTGGGAATTGAACCCAGACCTCCGGCATGTAGGTTCTGCACCTTATTAATTTAACAAGACACATATTAAATTTGTACCAGATGTTTTTCTCTGAGTGTAGTTATTTATATTAAAACTTCTTCCGGCGATGGGATTAAACCAAAATCAATCTGTATTCAAAACCTAATGCACCACGCAACATGCTACACCTATAAGCCACGTGATATGCTCTATTTCAAATATTGGTTTCATATTTGTATACAATATTTCTTAAAAAAAAATCACAATAACTTCACTCTTAGAACACCAACGTACTTCTACAAAAGAAATTTAAATGATTTTTCGTTAAATTGAACTTTGGGAATAAAGCATGTCACCGAACCGATCATGTTATATTACGATCATATTTCTGTATGATCGACATAAGTGTACAAATCAACCGGTCGGTCGCTTGAATCAATTGTTTAAAAAGTGAAATCTTCTAATGATGTCTTGGGAAAGAAGACCAGCCAAGCTGCTTGCTACGTGACAGTTTCTATCACCGCCACACATAATGAAAATTATCGAATTTGAAAGCGAGAGTACATTTCCTTGGAAATGCTATATATCTGGAGTGTTACATCAGCGTGCAGAGAAGCTCGACCATCTGTGGAGGATTGGACTTTAAAACTCGGTTGACCAGCAGCAGGGGATCGAGCAAAAAAAAAAAAAAACACTCTTCGCGCAAGTCAAGTCAAGTTAAGTCAATTCAACCAAACCATCCAGATCCAGCCAGCCAGTCAGTATGGTGGTTGTGCCGCAAAAGACGATACGATGCTTAAAGCAGACGTCCATCGGTGCGCTGAGCTGTGCTGGGAAAAGTGAAACAAAACCGCAACCGTAATTTGCGAATATCTCCATGACGGAAAGTGTAACAACCAGCTCATTCAAAAAGTGTCCAAGATAATTCCCATCACTTAAAAGTGCTGAGCTATACATATACTCGTATAAGATGCAATTTTGTATATACCGCATCAACTTGGAGGCCCACATCAAATACTGCTATACTCACTCACTCACTCACTGGGACCGGGAGAAGAGCAATATACAGATACACAACATATAGGCTACAGGTTTGTGTGCACACAGTTTGCAATCATCGCATCACATTCGCATCGTATCTCGAATAGATACTCTATCCATAAGATGCGAAATTCCAGATCTTCCTGTTTGGTTATTTATTATATGTTTATTTTTTTTTATCTCATTTCCTTTGAGACGCACTAGAGCGAACGCTCGAAACAAGACATTTTCCAAAGCGCAGAGAGTAGCTATAGGTATAGTAGAGTCGAGTTGTTGGGAAAACTATAATATCCATTCATGTGTGAAAGAAATTTTCATCGTTCATTCAATGATCGATCGAGTTTTCAATTTTTTTTATATTAGAGTTACACTTAGAGAAAAGAATTAATTTAAGAAAATTTGCAGTTGGTTTTTTTTTTCATAGTTTTACACTCCAGAGTTCAACATCTTGTGGTCACTGCGGGAATTTGTGAAAAATGTTAGTTAAACAAGAAAAATTAAAATAAGCAAGCGTTAAGCCAAAGCAATGAGTTATTTCGCTCCAAACAATAAATTTAAAATAACGAAATCGTTGACATAAAATAAAAACATTTTATTAAATTTTTCTAGTCCTCTGCTAAGCAATATGGGGTGTGTTCATAATCGATCGCTAAGCTCATGCTTTACCAAACTGCAGATTAAAACAACGGTTCAAGGAATACAGCCCCTAATGTATTTAATTGAATCACCTTCCATGTTTATTAAAACATTAGTTTATTGAATTATTCGACTTTAAATATTGCAAGATTAACCCTTGGCAATAAAAACTATTTATAGAAAATTCAAAAATGACTATGAATACGAGCCCCTATAATTCAATCATAACTTTGCTGTGTTTCAGTTACAACTTAAAAATTGATTTTACATAGCTTTTTTTCTCTCGGTGTATAACTGGCTGTAGCTAAAGTTACTCTGGTTTTGTTTTGTCGCCAAAAGCAAAAGTGCAATTTAAGTGATGCGCCTTTTGCCACAACTCTAACAAGAGCTGCTGCATTATGATATGCTGACAGTTTCACTCTTCTGTCGTTGATGGTCGACTTGGTATAACGGTGATGGTTTGGTAATGGAATGATGCGATGATCGTCTTTGAAAAAAAAAAAATACAAAACTTTCTCGGTTTCAATGAACCTAAATAAACTGTCGTAATAGATGTTATTAGAATCGATTAAAAATGAAACTATAACGAGTCGAGAAATATGAAATGAAAAAAAAAAAAAAATTAAATCAATAAACTCTCTTGAGTGGAAATATGAGCAGGGGCACATCAGGTACTTACAAAAATTTCTTTTAAAATTTACATTTTAAACTTATGAACACAATCCATTATTTCATTATCAGAAACACATAATCATAAAGAAAGCTTTCTTAATGGAGTCTCTTATAGGCTTTTTATGTAAAGGTCTACAACAACTTTATTATAATTATACATTTGCGTTCACTTCATGTTTAATTGAATGAAACGTCTAAAAATCAATAAGTTCATAGTGCTGAAATTAAACTCTCCGATCAACATCAAAAGGGCTTTTAAGATGGTGAAATTTTTAATAAAAATTAATTAACTCATTAAAGTTAATAGATCAGTTCAGTTCAAATGAGAATGAAGGTACCTAATGGTCAATGGATGATGGCCAAAAATATTGAAGGATTCGTATCCTTGAATTTGCTCTATAATTTTGATGAAGTTGGTATTTTTAATCACATTTTTTAAAACAGATTAGAACCCATACAGATTGTCCTTAAAATGTGTGAAAAATACGGACGAACGAATGAATGCGAGATTTTCGTTTTTTTTTTATACACGATCAATGAAACCCAATAGGAATTTTTACTTTCAGTGGAATTTTAGGCCAAATAGAATAATATAATTCAAAAATGAAATAAAAGCCATATCGTCAAAATTTGGGGATTTTTGTTTTTTTTTTTTTAAGTGATTGTAAGACATCTGAGGATTGAATTTTAAAGGGTCTGGAAAACGGTCTTTTGTGACTATGAGAGGTCAAAAATAAATACATACATTAATGGCTTGACAGCTGGAGCATTCTCTATAGATTGTATGCTTGGGTTTTGAGCTCAAAGATTTGATCAATAATTTTTCATTGTTCATTTTTATGATGGCTTTAGGCTGTTGCTTTTATAGGAAAGATAGGAAAGACAAGAGTTTCTTATGAGAGCTTCTCAAAAAAAGTATTCCTTAACTATAAATTATTGGCATGTTGGGATATTCATATTATAAAGGGTGTTTTTTTTTTAGACGAGTAGTTTTCAATCTGGGAATTCTTTTTTTCGGAGTTGGTCTTTTTGATAGCTGTCACTTCATTTATGCTTAGTTTAGTTTGCCATTTCATAATGAATAGACTTGCTCCTGAACAACGCATGCAAATTGTGCTCGATACGAGATCGTTGTTGATCCTGATTTTCGCAAGAAATTGTTTTTCAGCGATGTAGCTCATTTTTGGAAGAATGGCTACGTGTCGCGTCAATAAGCAAAACTATCGCATTTGGAGTGTAGATAATCCTCAAGCCATTATTGAGACGCAGTTACATCCTCAAAAAGTCACTGTTTGGTGTGCTCTATGGGCAGAGGGAATCATTGGTCCATATTTTTTCAAAAATGAAGCCGGCCACAATGTTACAGTCAATGGGGAACGCTAAAGAGCCATGATTAATGACTTTTTCGTGCCTGAATTGTAGGATGTTGATGTGGACGACCTATGGTCCCAACGCTTCATGCCATACAGCCAACGAAACAATCAATTTATTGAAGGAAACTTTTGGTGAGCGCATTATCTCGCGTCGTGGGCCTGTGGCGTGACCTCCAAGATCGTGCTATTTACCACCGTTGGACTATTTATTGTAGGGTTATGTGAAATCGCTTGTCTACGCAGATAAGCCCGAGACGATTGATGCCTTAGAAAGAGAATATTCGGCGCGTTATTGCTGACATACGGTCCCAATTGGTGCAAAAAGTGGTCGAAAATTGGGCCTCTCGGCTGGAATTTTTTCGAGCCAGCTGCGGTGGCCAGTTGCATAAAATCATTTTTAAAACTTAATGGCAAACCCTTATCTTTATAATAAAGCTAAATTCTTATCCATAACATTAAATTATATGCGTTTAATTTCTTCTCTAAAAAGAACACCCTTTAGTTCATTTTCATATTTAATAATTGATCGTCCATCGGGTGAAAATCGTTTTTGAGTTTCAGATTAAAGTTTTTCGTACCTCTTTAATGTCTGCTGGTTTGGTGAGCTAAACGTTTAGAAATTCTTTGATATTTACTTCTGTGAATGTCTGTTTCCTCATATCATCACTTCAGAGACAAGTGCTTATGCGATTCTCGAACTCATTCACGATAAGTAACTTTTGAAGTGTGTGCCCCTGGGATACAAATTTCTCTCCGGACGTCAAATCAGAATATGAAGTATTTATTGGAGGCAACAAGTCAGTTTGGATTTCTAAGATCTCAGAAATCTCTCTGAACCCAATTCCTCCAAAAAACTTCTCACTTTTGTTGCCAAAATGTATGACTGATTTTTTTGGATTCACTTGTTCAATCAGCAAATATAGATGGAGAGTGGTTTTGACTTTTTACGGAAAAATCTTTTCCTAATGACTATTTACCTATTCTGTAAATGTGACGGAGAAAAATGTATGAGATATTACAAAGGTGAATTGGCTAAATTTTATGTAACCGCAAATGTCTGTTCGCATATTGTTAAAAACTGCGAATTTTCGTTCATAGTCTTTCACGTACTCAAACAGGTTATATACAAAAAACGTAGAAAATCGTAGTTTTGGAGGGTTATAGGACTGCCCACGAGACAAGAAAGTCTTAAAGCATCCAACAAACGACCAGACCATATTTTTTGACTGAAAGTCACCTATAATTTAGGCGTCTAAGTGGTCTCGGCAGTGCTAGCCAATTTTTTATACTTTCAAGATCTAAAACTATCTACAACAGCTCTAACGCAAGCATATGACTTTTTGAATGTTCTTAATTCCTAACTTAACAAAGACTTTCAAGTAGGTAGTAAGGTCCTTTTTTTTAAATAGAGATTTTTTTCTGAAATATCACATGAGAATAGTGTAAAATTGTAAATGCTGTTTCACACAGAAATATTAGATTGTCATGGAACGGCTTATAGCTTGTCACAAATTCAGCTCTATGATGGTCCGATATTTTATCACAGATTTTTGATTTGTCACAAATATACCATTTTTGGGCATTGTTTTATAAATATTGACAATTTTAATTGATAAATGGAAATCAAGCATTTTATCCTATTTGCCAGGTTACTATCAAAACATAACCTAAATTTAATCGTCTTTCAATATTTTCGAAAAAAAATTGACATATTAACAATTTTTATGTTTCGAAAATTCTTGACTATTGGATACCACAGTTTTTTTACGATTCAAAATGTTTAAGGTTTTTGATTATTATTTTCCGGTAAAAAAATTTACATTTAACAATTTGCAGGACATAGTTAATTGTCACTTGTCACTTTGTGCACTTTTCAATTGAAATACAAAATAGGGATGACCAAAAAGTATCCACTAATGGGGTGGGTGCCCAATAACGCCGTAATAATGGACTAATCTCTACCTAAAATTAAAGCATGAGATGTCGGTGATAACTGTTCCTAT
Organism: Leucozona laternaria; assembly: GCA_932273885.2. NCBI lineage: Eukaryota > Metazoa > Arthropoda > Insecta > Diptera > Syrphidae > Leucozona > Leucozona laternaria. The sequence goes on along the minus strand of OW026368.1, from coordinate 113,792,327 downwards.
ACAAGATGGTTTTACTAGCTAAACAGAGTTTGTGAAAAATAGACATTTAAAATTACATGGCTTAGTCGATTTTGACTTAATTGTCTGTCGTCTTTGATGATCCTGCTTTTTGCATTAAAACGCACATAACATTGGTTCGAATAAAAACTGACAAATCCAAACATATGAAATAAATCTTTCCGCTGCAAACATACTTTTGATATTTTGAACATATGCAGATCTGGTGAAGTTTATGTTGATTATATTGAGTTGTGTTGGTTTTCTCTCGAACTGACAACATTTTCAAACCATTTAATTAACCTGCCTACTCAAAACAATTGTTGTTGTTGAATGTTGCTTTCGTATTGTTCGTTAAGTAAGCTTCTGATCAAATTCTCTTGTCATCTTTAAGGAGCACTTATACAATCCTATTAAGTTTTTTTTATTTCAAGGTCATTAATACACATTCACTGATGGCACTTATTTCAATACTTCGCGGCTAATTCCCTCGCAATGTCAATTATGTTGACTTTCCGTCGATAATTTTGTTGATTCAGGGAGAAGCTCTGATCGTTAATCTATTGCTTATTTTCAACTTTTGAAGTTGTTTGAAAAACCAGTCCCCATCTCATCATAAGTGATGTGTGCTTTCAAAAAAAAATATTGCTCCAATTACACATCCGACAAACACCCCATAATCGACAAATGCAAGCAACAGAAAAAAATTAAATTGTATTAAATGTGATTCCTCACGAAAGAAATAATTTCGACAATTTGGAGGGCTAATATTTTTCTTCATGATTTATTTCCTCTTTTAATATACGAATATGGTGGCATAAAAAAATATATTTATCAAAAAAAAAAACAACAAAAAATACCAAAGTGCCCAATAAGCTAAGAAAATCTTCTCTTACGCAAGTTTTTTTTTTTTCTTGTTAAATGTGCCACTGCCGGAGGCCAAAAATGGTCATCTATTGAAGCCATTACGGGCATTCGAAAAGAAGCCGACATTATAACAACGAAATTGTATTACAGTGTAGTACGAAAGTACAAATTCATCTTGAAATAATTTAGATGTCAATTCACATATAGAAGCAGACAATCTTTTGGGGCTTTCATCAAACAAATTGTTGCTCCAGTTTAACTGAATTGTTTCTTTTTATTTTTGGGTGTTTGGCACTTTTTTGCTGGTCATAGAAAAAAAAGAAATAATTGTCTCAAATTATTGTTGGGAGACTTTCGTCTTCAATATGCGCCAATCTGCTGAAACGGGGTCAGTTACGCACTTGTTTGGATTTTGGATTTGGAGTGTGCGTGTGTTGGCCAATCAATCAGTCACGCAAAGAGAATCACCTTCGTATAATCCAGATAACCACACACATTTATTGCGGTAAGAGGCTACTTTGGACAAAATGCCCAAGCACACACAACATTTTTCAAACGCTAGGCACTGCGGAGTTTGTAGAGATTTTTGCTTTAATGCGTTTTGTTGGTCTTAAGTGTAGATAATGAGTTGAAAATTCCCCAAAACTAATTACAGCCATCATGTCAGCCATGGTATTCCCTAGCAAATACCATCGTCTCCTTGCACATCCGTTTGGATCAGGTTTAGAGGCACAATGATTCATTGAGCTGATAATTTAATTTTGGATTTATTATTGCAAGCACACAACATACTATACACAACAAACATACACACACACACACAAACTCACAGAAGAAGTTGGCCGAAACAAGATTATAGATTTTATTCATCCACATACATACATGTGTTGTGTATATCTATAGATAGGCTGGAAGGAATTAGAGAAGGAGATGAAATACCGCAAAATAAAGTGAAAGTGCTCCATATGCCGCCGCATCGTTTTTTGCGTTACGCTAACGTAAAAGACTGCTTTGGTTAAATGCGTTGATCGGCTTTTATGGAGCTCCATATATTATGTATGTGCGCATGTGGAGGAAAGTACATGAAAAAAAAGTAAAACTATGTAGGTACTTTGGCAGATTAAAAATTTGTAATCATGTTAACTCTGCGAAGAGTAAATATTGCGGTTTTCCTGTGGCTCAATTACATTTTGTATCCGAAGGTACTTAGAATTACGTGATGCTCTTCCGCTCGTTATAAGCGGTGGTCATACCTCAGAGAGTACCATTTCTATTTCTTTGCTGATTGTGATCGAGTTGATTTAATTCCATCCATCGTTATGAGATTGAGTTGCATAAAATGTGTCGCTATAGTAATTAAAATAAGTACAAGGATATTTGAGAACTAAGATTTTTTACAAAAAATATGCCAAACCAGGGAGATTAATTTGCTGAAAAAAAAAACATTAGAATGTTAACATTTAGAAATTAATATGTCGACAGCATTGAAAAAGATATTAATAATATCGTGTCAGTGGTTTGTTACTTTGCATATGTTAAGTGGCATATTTATCAGTGTTTTTTAAACACCCCTCTGCTCCATCTCTCACATTATACTATACAAATGATGTTTCTCTGTACGAAAAGATTTTACAAGCAGCTTATGATATTTGCAAATGAAAGGCAGTGGGGTTTTATGCACCAAAATAAAGCAAAATCATTATCTCCTGGGTTGGCCTCACACAATGAACGGTCTAAGACCAGAAGACCCACATGTGTATCATGAAATGTTTAGCCATTATGTGAAAGCATTGTCACCTTCCTGACCTCTCTTGGCACCATCACATCTTCAAAGAAAAGAATAAAGATTCAAGCGCAATAAAAATGTTTTACTACAAAACAAAAGAGCTGATGCACAAACTTTTTATACAAAAACTTCTTTTTGTTTTAAATGCTATAGATATGATTTGCTATTATTTTATACATAATTATTTTGCACAATATTATTTCATGTCTCATTCTTACGAAAGAGCTTATTCTTAGGAAAGAGAGCTGATATACGAACTTGTTTAAAAATTAAGAATAGATAATAAATATAATTTTTCTCTGTATTGAAAACTCATTTAACTTTTGCTTAGTGTCACTTTAAAGAAGGACAAGCAAGTCATGCACATATAAGACGAAATACCTCATGCGTTAGCATTGAGTGCGTTTACTAGTTTTCGATTTTATTTAAATTGCGAGATATGTGTGTTTAATTAAAATCCAGTGCAAGGCGTCCACTTTACTGCCCAACCTGAAGCTCTGGAGTCGTTGCCGCTGCCACCGCGCCGCCGGCCGCTGGACATTTTGATTTATTGCAAAATTATTTTAGAATAACCATCAGCAGTCATTATATAAAGTGAGTGTGCGTATCTGTGTGCGCTATGCAAACTCTGTTAGTATCTATAATCTACAATGCTGGTCGCCTCTAGCAATGTCAAAACTGACATATGGGCACATACATTCATGTATACACAAAAAATATATAATTTAATAAGCGATAAGACCGAACGAAACGACGATGCAGTCACTCTTTCCAACTCCCAAGCTAAACACTCTTTTTTTTTGTAACGACAGACAACGACGACAAACTTTCAGTGTTGAAGCTAAAAGCAGTGCGGGAAATAAAAAGGCAATTGAAAACCAACCGCCCAACAGACATAAGCCTATAAACTTCTCTAGCTCACCTTAGATTTGTAATTCCTGTTTACCTCACTCCCCCTTCGCCATCACCATCACCATCAGTTAGATCGTCATCGTCGCTCTCAATGTCCCGAACCGATTGCGAATATATATGTGATTTGCTAAAATGCACTAGACAGTGGTTCACGAGGGGAAAAAGAGAACAAATTTTGGAATTCTTGATTTTTTGATATCTTATAGAACTTTGTCTAATTAATGTTGTATTCATTATTTATAAGTTTATAAAAAATAATCAATAATTGAAAACATCGTCAGATAGTGTGTTGTAAAGACACAGTATTTTGTATATTTTACTCGCGTTATGGCTAGTTACAACTGTTAAGAAAAAGCTTAAGCTCTAAGGATGTTGATAAAAACGATTTTCTGATTTTATACTTCCTCGTTTACAGTAGCTTAATTTTCTTTCATTAGCTGCTTGTTTAGTTGCTCATTCAAATTTTCAAAAAAATATTTTTTTGGATTGTCAGTTTTTTTAAGTCCAATATTTCGAAAACGGGTTAGGCCCAAATTTTCAGTGCGAGATTATCCTAGTTTCGGGGTTGAACATGAAGTCAACTGCTGAAGCATGTTTTTCAGGAAATTAAAGACCCGGAGTTTCAAAGGTATTTCTGACAGATGAGTGTAAAAAATCTATCGAAATCGAGGTATGACACTAATGGCCGATCTCATAAAGCCCTTTTAACTGTTTAACAGGCTTTTAAATATTTAAATGGCGTTTGTCCCATACAAAATACGTCATTTAAAAATTTAAAAGCCTGTTAAATATTTGTGAAACCGAACATAAGTCTGCTATTACACGACGACTTTTGCGTCGTGACTCTTCTTCGAATTCTTCTTTAAAATTTTGTCCTGTGAGTCGTACGCTATCACACCATGACTTTTAAGCCATGACTCAAATTATACTATCCTCTAAATTTTTTTTTCGGTAATGAAATTCTCGTAGCAACCAAACAAACAACAAACATAAATGAAACGATTTTGTTTCAGCATAGAATCTCTATGTTCTACACCTTAGCAACCATACAGCTATATGTACATGGGCGCTCCACAAATAACGAAAATAAATAAAGCAATTTGCTAAAATAACAAACAAGAAATAAAATAATGTCAAAAATGAGTCGCCGAAATTTGGCCCACGACTCAAAGGGCAGTTTGTTTTCCGTCTCATTTTTCTTCTCTTTTCCACTCATTATTTTTGAAAAGAGTCACGACGCAAAAGTCGTCGTGTAATAGCAGAATATGTAATGTGATATTTTCACAGTAACGCCATCTCTATTTCGAGAGCGAAATGTTGATTTCTATAGAGTCGCACTTAAATTTCGATAGATTTTTGGAAACTAAATATAGATGTTTCAGTCAATACTCCACTAGAAATTTATTGCAGAATAGTTTAAATTTAAGGCAACACTATGCCAGAAAAAGGGAACTGGTTTGGAAAATATGCAAAAGTTTGCTGTCAAGAAACACTGATTTTACATATAAATCAACATTATAAAATTCCCAAAAACTATAGTAGCCGGGAATCTTATAAAAATCCAAAAAAATTTCATCAAACTTAGTACAGTGGTTCTCATTTTTTTTTTTTGAAATTTTAAATCCCTTCTCATACAGATATTGCACCACTGTGCACACGGTTTGATGTTGATGCTTATTTATTTGTTCATTTGGTCTACATCGAACGAGTACGCCACAATAATAATAATGATACGGATAGTGAACGCGAACGCGAGCGCGTGCATACCGTGCTCTATCAAATAATGGTGTGTCTCTAATGGCGGCGGATAAGTACGGCACATTATGCACTCGGATTGCATTGGCCGAGGCATATGCATCACATCGGAATCGGCATCGGGACGAGACATATACTCAGCTTGGTTCGGCTCAGCTCAGCACATCTTAGCACGTGCTAGTGATGTGCGCTACCACTGCTTAGAAGTCATTTGTGGCATGGGTACAATTGCTTGTTAGGAATGGCGATGGCGATGGCGTCGTCGCATTAAAACTCCCCAAGTGGATCTTGACGAGCACAAAGCGGAAACTTTTCGCTCCTTCTGCTATGTATGTGGCATGTTGTAGGACGTCGCGTCGTAGTTGGTTTGAAATAAAAATGTACGCCTTGGCAGAGCACATTTCAACAAAAGACAAGGAGAGTGGTGAGGGGGGAAATTTGCATGCGCTGCATTGTGTATGGTTCTCTGGGTTGGTGGCATCTCCTACAATACGTCACTACAACATGGAGATCGAGATTTTTGGTTAATTGAATCTTCTTGCCATAGATACTCAGTGATACGTTACATTCATCGATTGTGATCGTTGAGACGTCCGTCGTTAGGTCGTTCGGTCGTCGGGCGTCTCTTGTAATAGGGAAGAATGTGAACGACTTTCAAAAGTAGGTACTCCAAGCACAATATATACCTACTCTATGTCCACTTTATTGTGGCATCAGCTATCGGCCACAATTTGGACTCACTACCTACTTGCAGCATGCGGTGATCGGTGATCGGTTGATCAACAAGGAAATGTTACACAAAAATGAGCAAGAAGGAAAAACTAGAAGACAAAAAACAAAGTATATTGAAATGGGACCAAAGACATTTTAATATCGTTCAGTCGAAGTAGACTATGACTATGCGAACATCGGGGGCCAAGAGGACAAACCGCAAACAAAAAAAAGCAGATAGACGTCCCAATCCCAACGACAACGACAATAGCAACAACAACGACCAAAAGACCAACAATGCGCTCAGGAGCTTCGTTTTAGTTTCCTTTAAATCGATTTGCATGGCACTGAAGTGCGGCAAACACCGATGCTGATGGCATGGGGGTGGGCGGCTGCTTCAGTAAACAGCCAACTGACGCGCGCGTTACTTTTTTTGTATATATGTATCTACTTATATATATTTTGTTTCTTCTTCTGTGTTATGTAGAGTGGTAAATTTTTCAGGTAATTTTCTTTTCAAATTATTGACATTAAAATTTTATTCATACAGAACAGTTTTTTATGGTAATAATAAGCATGAGCGAACGTGTAAGGTAAACTCCTGTGGGATTAGTTTACTTTTGCATAGGTATAAGGTACTCTTCTTATTTAAAAATTAATGGTATGGTGCATGCATAAGGGGTTTTTATTATCAAATCACCAAGATTTTAAAATAAACATTCATTAAAAGTTTGAAATAAAATCCCGAATGACATAATTATTGTTCTATTGGAAAAAATATCCACGACTGGATCGCACGAACTTGCTCTTGTGGTTAAAAATTGTAATGCAGAAATACAGTGTAGATAAAATAAAGATAAAGATAAATGTGTATGGTTCACTAATAAACACATAATAATTATTAAATGATACTGTTGAATGCTGCCCATACCTACGAGAGCTTATAGAACGCTGAAGACGCCACCACTTTTGAAGCACCCCCCAAAATACCACTATACCATCTGTATGCTTACGAAGGTTATATGGAGGGCAAATAAAGTTCTTCACTGAAGTTTGTATACAGAAGGTTTTGGATGTGTTTTCTTTTTCGAGTTTATTTTAGAGAGTTTTCGAAGTTTTGGAAGCTATTTTAGAAGTGATTTTTTGCTTGTTATAAACCCTTAATAAAGGTGCAAACAGTTACCTATCTTTAATGAGAAAGTTTTAAAAAGCCAAAAGTAGGTACCATAAAAATGAATTTTTTTGTTTTTGTCTGTTTAAAAAAAAATATTTTCGAAAATTTTTAAATGCAATATTGTTTGAGCTATTAAGAGGCGCCAGATCGCAAATTGAGGATAAACATTGAAAAGATATAGGCAAATAGCCCAAAAAAAAGATCCTTTTTTTTTTGTTTTAATCGTGGAATGCCTATTTTCGTCATGTGAATTTTTTGTCAAAAACCTGAAACATTGTTTTCTTATAATAACATTCGTCATTTCAGGCACGAAGTTTAATCAAAATCATTTCAGCAGCTTTCGAGAAAATTTGAAAGTTTAAAATTGTTCTATGTTTATCATTGATATTTTGAAGATGACAAATTTCATGCTATATTTTGGGAATATGAAAGTTTCTTTCAAATGTAATTTTATGAAATGAATAGAAGAGATTGGAACATTAAAATGCTCTTTTTTATATACTGATAGGTATGAAATTGCCCTTTCGCCCTTTAAGCTTATTTTTTACTGCAAAATTCTCAAACAAAGAGAATTCGCCCACCATCTGGCATTACTGGTTTGTTAAACTTCTTTGATTTATTTTTTTTTTCAATCGTTTGATCTGTGTAAAAAAGACTTGTAAAATTCTAAATGAAGAGATTAACCGTAACTATTGATCAATGAACGTTTTAACTTGGTCAGCGCTGTCTCTGACTTGAACAAAATATTCAGAGAGTGCTAAGAATGTGCACGAAAATGAAATCGGTGCAATATCTGCCATTAAAACTGCTCAATACGACACCATTTTTGAAAATTTCTTAGGTTTGGATAACCACTCACAAATGTATGGTTTCTACAAGTTGGAAGCAGAGCGCATATCAGGAATACAAACAATGGCGCTGTTAAGAGATATTTTCGGCGAACGCATTTTTTTCAAAACGAGCTATTTCAAATGACCGTAGCCCCCGAGAATTTAATAGCTTACGATTTCTTCCTTTGAAGTTAATTGAAAGATAACAATTAATAAGAAAGCCAGAAACCATACTTAACTAAAAAAACAGTATTTGAGAAGAAACCTTTCCCTATCATCTGACATTTTGTCATGGAGAAAGTCTTGCAAAGAGCACATCTTTGCAAAGCTGAGAATAATAAATGCCACATAGGTGATGTTATTTTCCTCGTTTCTGAATTCTAATAATTCAATAAACTTCTTTTTTGATAAATATAGAATGGAATTAGATTATATAATTGGGACCTATATATTCATTCATCTATTATGCTATATAGATTTTAAACTGCAGTTTTGATAAACACAAGCTTAACACACTTCATACTATGAATACGTTTCATACAAATATTTATGTACAACTTAAACGCTTTATGTTCTACTTTTTCCTTGGCGTAAACTGTCACAGAAGTTCTTATTTTGAACTTAAATATTTAAGTATCTTTTCAGAAATTCGGCCTTAATCATTCAACTTTATGACGAAAATTAAAACGGGGAACAGAACCATTTAGAGTTATGGGAACCTGATTATTATCTAAAGGAATTATACGCATCAGAAACTCTCCTATTTAAGTGGATTATTATTAACCCCAAAATAGTGAAAACGGTTCATGAAATTACTTTCATAAAAGCTCTGAAATCAATTAAAAATGTATATTGAAAAATCCATTTTAAAATTGCGCAAATCCGAAGAAAAGTAACAATTACCTATACTTTAATTTAAGCCCCTAAGGCCTTATTTATAAAGCCTACTGGTATTTAATTTTTGCCACAAGATCATATTTATATTGAAAGCCTCTATCATTTTTATTAGCAATATCAAAAGGTATAGCTATATGATCATCATCATCTGCAAGTTATTAGCCTATTTTTGAACTAACATGATATAAACAACCGCTATAACGAAATTTACTTAGCCTATTTACGACGCCCATAGGCCTTAATATTCATCATCGGTATACCATAAACATTTTTTTTATAAAATTGATTTTTATTATAAAGTGAAATTTTAGCAAATTATAAAGCAAAACAGATCATAAAAACACCCATTAACTAGGTAAAAGAGGGAGATATAAACAGTTACATGATGGGCAAAAAACTGTTACAATAATGATTTTAATTAATATTTAAAAGTTCAAACTTTTTCCAAAACAAAGAAATCATTAGAAACAACGTTAACAAGACGTTGAAGTTTAAATGAATGAATATAAGAGTCAGAAAAAATAGCTTTCTTAAACTTTTACATTAAGTAATAAAGCGATCTGTGATGGCGTTTTCAGGAACGATTAAAACAGCTTGAAGTTGATTATTATAATATAAATAATATGATTTAAAAAATATTTGAAACTTCTATTAACAAATGATTATTCTCTGGACTGTTTGTCATTGGTCCAGAACCAGTTGCAGCTATACTGTATATATGTATATAACAAAAGTATTTTTTATAATTCAATAAAAAAGACAACAAAAATAATATATTATTAGGTATTTCAACAACTTCCTGTCAATCCAGTCAGTTAAACAAGATGAACAATCAAGAGTAGGTATAAGAATTTATACGAATTCATCATGATCTGATCTTGGGTTTAATTGCATGATACATTTGTTCTAACCTGTTAGTTGGTTAATTTCTTTGATTTATTATAGTCCCAAAATTTTGTTCTTTGTTTTTAGCCTCCCAATTAATTATATCAATTTCATCAAGTTGAAATAAATAACATCTTTAATTATTTTCTGCAATATGTAATGCAAAACCGCAGTAAATTTTTATTAACTTTTTTTGTACGTATATTGGTACTTATACAAATGCAGGAGGACTTATGAAAAATATCCGGCAAAACCACATTAAAACACACCCAGTAATAAAATTTGTTGTTCTTTGCTTATAATAAATACTATGCTTTTAAGCCATTGCAATTAAAAACAAAATATAATTAGATATCGTTTATATGGTTTTGTTAAAGAGTGGAAAGTTGGAGTTAGGTGTTTTACACAAGTGTTGACAAAATATAAATTTTATTTATTAAGGACAAGTTATGAGGGTAATCTCTTACATAATGTCATTTAACTATTCAGTAAGCGCAATTGAATATGTTGCTAACGAGTACATAAATATAAAGAGCTATGAATAAGAATTATGTAAAAACTGGTATGTCTTCTCCAGCATGGCTGCGCGAGATGAAATTGTAATGTGTTGTCCAAGACTTTTGACAGATTTCTCAAATCGCTCTTTTGTACAAATTAAATGTTAATGTCTATTTCTATATAAAACTGTGAATTGTCATTAAAAAGATGAATTGTCATCAAAAGGATGAAAGAGAAGGGATCCAAGTTGTATCCAGTATATGTATTTGTTGATATACAGTTGAAACTCGATTTACCTGGATGGCTGGGACTTGGCTTATTACGGATATTCGAAAATCCCGGTTAATAGATTTTTTTTTTTAAATTAAGATTCCCCGCCAAAAAGTGAACAAATCGAAGTGAAGTAAACTTGTGCGGTATTGTTCTTTTGTTACGGATAGTAAAGTTAATTCCAGATAATAGAGTTGAAATAAATAAAAACAATTTTCATATTACTTGAGGATTCAAAGAGAAAATACGTTTTTGTTACTTTTACGGATATAAGAGTGAATGCCAGTTATTAGAGTTATTTATATGAAACAAAAATGTCAAGAAAAATCCCGGTTAAAAGAATCTCGGATAATCGAGTTTCAACTGTATTTTTTGTTTTTAGCTGTAACAAGAAAGCTTATCTCATATTTGTGTTGTCATTGCGGTTTCTTATTTTGGTCTCAGAGCAAATCATATCCATTATCTAAGTTTAAGACCGACACCTCTTTGTAAGGACTGGTCAGATATCGTTAGTCGGATGAGTGGAAAAAGTAAGAGCAACAAAACCTTGAAAGCTGAAACTTAAATTTCAGAGTTATAAGCAATTTAATTTTACCATAGAACTTGACCACCATATGATTAGTGGTCAAGTCAAGATTAATGAAGTTATCCGAAAAAAAAAAATTAATTTCACCTCAATTCTATAATACAGAGTGGTTTTAGATCAAGATAAGTACAAAATTGTTTAAAGTATGCAGAAAGATATATTTGGCAGCCATTTCGTGGCATAGAGCTGTCTTCATTTGATACGCTATTCTCTAAACTTTCATTTTTGTGATTTTATTTATAAATTTCTAACTTAAATTTTAATACAATGGAAGATATCGTTAAGAATTTTCCATCGACAAATTAAAATTTAATTGCGATATTAAGGGTCAATTTCACAGTCAGAAAAGTGATATTTAAGTGAGGAATTTGAAAGATTAATTCACCACTCACGCTGGTGTTCCCTAGGGATCAATATTAGGCCCCCTACTTTTCACGCTGTTCTTAGAAATTGCGAAATTCATATGTACGCTGATGACGTTCAAGTTTATTTGAGCTATCGTATTGGAATGGTTGAAGATGCAACTGCTCGAATTAACGAGGATCTGAAGCGTATAGTACAATGGTCACATAAAAATCTCTTGAAACTGAACTCGAAAAAATGCCAGGCTATTGTTATAAGCAATAATGTTCTCAACACGACTTGTTTACCATGTTGAATTACGATAGCAAAGTGAAAAATTTAGGTGTAACCTTTAATCAAACCCTCACTTGGGATAGTCATTTAGCATGTGCTCTTGGAAGAACATATGCTACCCTACGCGTATTACACATGTCTAGTGGTTGTCTTCCAATTGCAACCAAAATGACTATTGCCAAAACCCTTGTCTTTCCCGCCTTGTTCTATGGTAGCCTCATTTTCTGTTGTATGGATTCTGCGAGTAGAAGAAAGCTTCAAGTTGCATTTAACAACACCGTCCGATTTATTTATGGTTTGCGTCGTTTTGACCATGTTTCTCTGTATGCGAAAAATGTCTTTGATATGCCCTTAAATAAATATCTAGATTATCTCGTATTGACTTTTCTTTTTAAACTCATGTGTAATAAACATCCGGAATATCTATTTGAAAAACTTATTTTTCCTGTACCCCAAAGAAGTAAAGTTCTCATTTTGCCTACTTTTAAGTATAGAAATTCTAAACAACAATTTTTTGTGTATGCGGCTGGTCTTTGGAACTCGCTACCAGCCGCTCTGAGAGGACTTGACAGCTACAAGACTTTTGAAGTTTCTTTGAAAAACCATTACAGATGCTAAAATTTTTTTAAAATTTTTCTAAATTTTTCTAAATTTTTCTAAACTTTATTTTTTCACAAATTGTATTTATTTTAGGGGATTCTCATACATGTACTCTCTTCATTTATTCTATGAAATCTATTACTGTTATTCATATTTTTATTTTATAATTATTAACTTTTATGGATTAATTTATTAACCAAATGTACTAAGTATACCAAAAAAGGCACCATGTCTTAATATGCTTATGATTTAATATCAATAAATACAAAATACAAATACAATATGACAGCGACTGTTACCTGAATAAGTGGCACTTAAGTCTCCGATGTTGGTGACTTAAGTTCCACTTACGCTGGCTATGAAATTAAGTTTAAATTCCTCATATGGGAAAATTTAATGCCACTATTTCCGGATATGGAAATCAGAACATTACTCAGACATTGTAAAATTTTTTAAAGTCCAAAAATGAGAGCCATATTCTCAACCAGGCATGCCACCACTGTGAAATCAAATTTTGTACTCTTCACATATTTCATAACGAATAAAATTAATTTACAAAATTCAATTAAATCAAAAAAAAAGACATAAATTCTGAAAATATTAGTTCTTATTTGAAAATGAAGAAGTGCGTTTTTGACAAAGTCTAATATGTATGTGATAAATGGACCGAAATTGACTATGTATATACTGACTACGGCAAATAGATGCAAATATTTTGCAATACTTAGAATCTTAAAACAAAAGATCCTTAGTAAATTAAGAGTCGGAGACAAAATGGACTCCTGGGAAATATCGGCACTTATTTTGTTATATGTACACAATATGTATATAAAAATTAGCACTTTGTTTATCCTTTAAAAAATCAATAAGACGTTTTTAATTTTCTGATAGATGGTGCTTAAAATCACAATATTTTTCGCTCTTAGACAAATACCAAAATTTATTTCGCTGTTAGGCAGTTATGTGTGGCATGTTCACACGTTGGCTAATAAAAAGAATTAATTGGTTAGAGACCAAACGGCAACCCAAAGAATGGTGTCAATTTACAAGCACCAAAACAAATTTTAATTAATTGGAATTCAATTTTTTAATAAAAAAAATTAAATCAATGGCTTAAATTATATAAAATCTCAACCTCTTAATTTGAAACTTAAAAACTCAGTATTTGTCACAAACATTAAATTCTGTAACAAATTTAAATTATGTAAAGAGAAAAATATATTTATGCATCAAAAAATTGTTATCATCATTTAAATGTATTATTTATAAATCAATCCTTAACTAAATGCAGCTACGATTCCAAATAATTAAAGAAAAATATCATTAGAGTGTTTGCCTTCAAAACAATATTGAGTAGAATTATTATTTAAATGTTTTATTTTCTTAATATTTGTCTATCTTGTTTTATTAAGTTATTTTAACCATGACTTGTTTGTAATAATATTCAGTCTATTTCTTAATTCCAAATTTTTCAATAGTCAGTTAAACACCAGATATTACTTATATAAAACAAACATTTGTACCTATTTATTCCTCTCATAGTAAACTGACTGCTTAATTAATGATTGAAAAATCGGCTATAAGAATCCTTTAACATTAATTAGTGTTCGCTATTGTTCCAACTTGTTCAAACTTTAATATTTAAAAACGCTTTAGTGTCCAAAGTATAATAACTGACAGAAAATTAAATGTAATAAGTGTTATATCTTAATTTAAAAATTATAACTCAAAATTTAAATTAAGGCACCAGCTTAAGCTATTATCAAAATTCACAGTTGAACATTTTAATTTTCCAGCTTTGTGCCGTTAAAAATCCAAACCATTCATTATTTTTAGATGCATGAAGCTTATACCTACTGTCCATGAAAAATGGCTTTAATATTTCAATGAATAATTGAGTTACTATTTATTGCGATGGCAACTCAGAACTTATTAATTTCATTTGCAATTTGCGGATTTGAATGGTGGTTATGGGTATATAATTATTATTGGAAGATATCATTTCAAATAAAAAAAAAATTAAATTAAATTAGCAAGATAACACCATAAATCAACCAATTAAAATTGATAATCGCTTAATACATCCGAAATGGTTCGCTTACTTTTATTTATTATTTATGAACAGCTATATTGTTGTATATTAAATTTAAATAAAAAAAAAAAAAACATTTTTAAGGATCAAGTCTACACAACATGGAGAGGACGGATGCCACAAAGAAATATGGTTGATATATTAATTTTTTGAGCAAAAATGAATGTTTTCTTAGGTTAATTCAACAAAATGGACCACTTATGATTTAAACAAAATTTCTAGTGTTATTAATTTTCTTAAAAGTATTTTAACTTAGCAAAATAAAATGTCCATTAGAATGTACGTTATTTAATTTCGTATACAAATTTTTCCTGTTTACTTTTAAAATTCTATTTATTTAATTTTTCGTAAATTTATTAATTCCAGTATTCATCTCAACACTGCCAAATTATTTGGTAAGTTCAATTTATGTTAAAGATACACATATTTTCCACAAAATGCCAATGTGAGCTCTTATACTCAACAATATTTAAATTCTGAACGATTTCGTCTGGACGAAAGATCATGAACAGCTTTTTTAAACACAAATTCAGCTACACTAACTCATAATTAGGAAAGTCTTTCTTTTTTTTTTAATAACAATAAAATGATTTTCTTGATATTTTTAACCATTAATTGGGATTTACTTTAGTTTCATTTTGGCTTCGGATAAGCCCTTATTTATATACAAACAAATAATGCCATCGTTGCCTTTTTTGTTTAATCCGTATTTATAGACAAAAAACTTCAGTTGAGTAAAATTATTCCTTCAAAAAGCCATTCTTTCTGCAATTCATAAATAGATTCTTATTCCACAAATGAAGTTCATTCCCTTACATCAACGGCAACACCCAACCTAAGTAAACTGATCTTAAGATCAAATCTTCCGACGGAAAATCGGAGCTGAATTCCAATACAAAAAAAATTACTTACATTTTCCGTGATCAGCTGTTAGCCAACAATTTGAATTCGCCAATGATATCCTTTAAGGTTTTATTTATAATTTTTTTTTTTTAGCTGTCCAAACTTAATCAGCCTTAAACATTATTTACAAAATTAATTTCTCTTTTTTTTTTTAATTTTTCACTTTCGTTCACATAACTTTTATGTGTCTCGCATTTTGTATTATTATTTTTTGCTTATACCGATCTCATCTTGTTAATTTATTTTCATCACGTACAGGTATAAACAATTAAATTCCACACAACGACATATTTAGTGGCAATTTTTCTGATTCATTTGCCAGCAATTATCACAACGAAAACTATATTTATCAAATAAATAAAAACACAATAAAAACAATTTAAAATATTTTCCTAAGTGGCAGTTTGAAAATGTTACGATACGAAGGACACGTTTGACTGGACAAGGAAATTTTGTTTATCCTGAAATTATCGTTTTCGAAACAGAGAGAAGGAAAGAGCGGGAGAAAAAATAATTATCCTGTTCCCGTTATGCTTATTAGTTCACACAAAACACTCACCGGAAACAAGTAACATTTCCTGTTCCAGGAAAAAGTAACAACAAATAAAAAAAAACAAAAAAAAAAAAAAACGAAACGAAACGTTTGACCTGATGCTCTGTTTTGATCCTGCGCACTACTTGAACACGCGTTGACAAGCGCGATGATGATAACCGCTCCAATAATCAAATCGCAATTGAATAAAAAACACGGCCAAACGGGCAAACAGACTCTTCCGATAGATGGAGACGACGCTGAGCAGCTCTGCGCTCAATGTGCTCAATGATGGAAGACGAAAGAAGGCTCGAATGAAACACTTTAAGGCATCATGTGCACCGTTATCCGTACACAGTGTCGTCTGCTACAAGTTCGAGTTAAGGTACTGAACTGAAAACGATCGTAACTTTTTAGCATACCCAAAGTTGCGGGCAGTTCAAAAAGACATGCCTCGGCTTCAACTTCAGCTTCAGCCTCGATCAGTTGGTCGATTGCGGCAGAAAGAAGCGAGGAGGAATAAGAAACTGTATAAAACTGTTACAATAAAGTGCATGGCAAAGAAAAACAACAAAATAAAAGCAGAACAAAAACACAACAAGAGTAGCACCAGATCACCAAGCAATAGCATCCAAGCCAGGCATACAGCTACAGCATCGTTGTGCTGCGCCGCACCGCTGCTACCGCGTCATCGTAGAAGATCGCTCCATCGTTGGTTCATTGAAAAGTGCGAGAGCTGCTGCTGCTTCTGAGCGGCAGCGGATGGACGTACACAGCCCACGAGTTCGTGGCAAGGCACGCGCATACAAACACACCCAACTTTGAAATGCACAAGAGAGATTTTCGATTAAAATTAGAGAGATTGATACAGACAGAGAGAGAGAGCGTCATTTCTTGATCTTGCCACTTACCATGTGGTTTTCAATCTTGGCTTAAAAATAACTTCTCATAAAGGTTCTCTTAACAAATGAGTCATCAAAGAGCTACACGAAGGAAAACGATGAACTGGAGCAAGATCACATGTAAACAGAGAGGAGGAAGCAAAGCTTTGAAACAAGATCAACCGAAGAGCGTATAAGAAGTCTCTGTTTATTTTTCGATCACATGTTCCATTCAGAAGGAGGCAGAGCGATAGAAAGAGATGATGAGGAAGAATAGTATTTTCTATGAAGCTGGGAGACAAAAAGCTCCCTATAGTTCAATACTAACTTCGATCTTGCCTGAGTGTGCTGATGCTGAGAAGAGATTTTTTTTCTTATAAAGCAACATCGAATGATGTTCTCGTCATTGTGGCTAAAGCGAGCATGGCCTTCAAAGGTGTTTGTGCTTATAGAAGGTGGGGTCCGTATATGTTTTGGATTGCTACATGAAATGTTTTTTTTTTTATTCAATTACCTACGTTCGTTATACATTAAGTATATTATTTATTACATTTACGGATACTCAGAATTAACTAAGTGCGATAATTGCGCAAAAGTAATTAATTCAGTAAATTTAAGTCATTTAAATAAAGTTATTATGGCTTTTTTTTGTATGAGTGAAGGTTTGGAAGTTGCGAGTTGATATATAAAAAAGGAAAAATCAGGGATATACCAGATCGTACAGGGTGGGCCGAATAACACCTATCTATATTAATGTTAACAGCTCTCTGAAGTACTCTAAACTTTATTCTAGATCACCAGGATTGAGCTTTTGGACCGACTTGAATTTAGTTGGGGTACAGGTGCGCATCGTCTATAACGAGGTCTGCCTGTACTTCTTAAAACTCTAACCTTCCCATATCGCTAAAATTTGGTCACCACAGGCCATATTGTAGCAGCTTCTGGAACGTTTTGAACACAGTAAAATGTGTAAAAGGAATTGCCCATTTCGGGCCCAGAGTGTACACGAACGAGTTTGATATCAAATGAAAGGTGACGTGAAGCCCGATACGTGACTAAAATATTTTCAAAATCGATCATGGTAAAGTCGAGATATTCAGGCTTAAAGTTGACCATTGCAAAATAAGGATTTCAGATTAATAATTGTCCATAACGGGTGAAATAATTGACGTAATAATATTGATATCAAATTAAAGATATTTTTCTTGTCTTTAAAATAGTACCAAAGTTGTTTTGATATGTTAAACACATTTTGAGATATTGAGTTTTAACTTCTAGAAAATCCACTTTTTTGAGCGGTCTTTGACATACCGATATTTCAAAAAATTCAGAGATGATATAAACTTTTTTTAGCTCTAGTGAAAAGCTTATTTTATTAGATTTAATTTCATATAAAATGAAGTGTCCCGTTATTTAGAATTATTTGGAACAAAATCTGAAATCCTTATTTTGCAATAGTAAACTTCAAGCCCAAATATCTCGACTTTCCCATGAACGATATTGAAAATTTTTTACTCACGTATCGGGCTTTACGTCACCTTTAAGTTGATACTAAACTCGTTCGGGTATTCTCTCGACGAAAGCTCCTTAATAAAATGGGCATTCCCTTTGTGTTAATTATTGACTGATGGCCATTTTTCAAAAAAAATTGGAAAGTTTTTGTTTGTTGTGTGATCATGTACTATTCCATTACTTAATCTTCCAATCTTTATGTATCAATAAAAAGTTGTTATGTGTTTACATAGAAAAGGGACTTTTGGCCCACCCTTTAGATGGTTTGCTTGTAAATTTAGAAAAAAAAAATCTAGTCAGGATTTTGTGGAAAAATATCGAACTCTATATTTTGATCAAATATAGACATTACCGCTTGATAAAGAAGGCCATTGGTGGATTGACGAGAAGGGGGACGTCGGATTTATTTTTAAGTTGAATCCGATTTAAGCGAGGAATCCGAAACATATTGCTTCAAAAATACATTTTTGAAGAAAAAATTCCTTGTTCACAAAATTTAAAGACAAAAATGGATAGCTACAATAATTTAGATGAATTCAAATATAACTGAAAAATTCGAAATGTTTGAGATTTAATTTATTCCTCTGGAAAAAGTTGATCTTAGTGCTTTCGTGTGACTAAATACTCTTTATAAGTCAAAATATAATTCTTTCTCTATGTCGACTATTAATTGATTCCATTAAAACATAGAACATACACAAATTTAAAATACAGCTTAAACTCTCACATAAGTTCTTTTGTTGAACTTCAATGTTTAAGTTTCGTCTCATTAAATAGGCCTAGACAGTATTGATTTCTTGGTTATGTTCGAATGTAAGGTTGATACAGTGGTTTTAAGTAAATATATCGGTAGATTCATTTATAGGAAATTTTTTCAAAAAAAAAAAAAAAATTAAAAACGTTAATTTTAAACAGGTTGGTTTTTATTATTATAGAAAATGACCATTTCAATTTCTTTTTTTTTAATTTTATTTCTTCCAAATCTTAACAGTAACACCAGCTTAAATTTTTCATTCCGAAGTTCAAAGTTTTTAGGAGAAGATCTACTCTAAACTTTCCAATAATATTGTGTCCAGAAATATGAGGCCAGGACAATTTCTGGTTAAATGACAAATATACCGTATTTGAAAAATAGAGCAGTCCGAAGAGGTTCAAGAGCAGTGGCCCAACTACCCAAGGGCAAACCCGGTAAAATCCAATCCAATCAAGTCATATTGAGAGTTTAAGTGAGACTAGTAGGTTCAAAATTTGTGTACAGCAATTTCAAGAAAAAAAATTAAAGAAACTGCCAGCTTGTTGATTTGGAAGTTCGAAATTGTTTTCTACAATTGTACTTTTTTTTTGAAACATCGGTTTCGAAATGTCGTCGGTTTGTTAGCTTGATTTTTTTTTTTAGCAAATTTTGACAATGTGATGTTAAAACCGAATAGGGATAATTTTTTGTTTCAGGACCAATTTTCTCTCCTTCTAAAGAATAAATACTTAGGCTGATGATTTTTGTAAGAATTGCTAAATGTACTAATATTTATAAGAAAAAACATTTTTTTTTGAAATCGAAAACGAAACAATTTTATCCTCAGTATATAAACTGTTTATAGGAAGCCTCTTTTGTTTTGTGTTCTGCGGCCTTCGTAAGTCTAGGAAAGCTACTGTACAAAAGTTAATAAAAACAACGGATTTGTGTGGTTTATGAACAGGTGGAGTCATCGCTAAACACATCCGTAAAAATGAGGATGCCCAGAATGTAAATGTAAATGGTGCCATAATAACGGTCTACCTGTTGCCTCAAAATTTAAGCCCGTGATATCGAAGACATTTGGTTTAGACAAAACGGTGTTGTTTTATATTATTTTTGTTATTAGCTTGACCCAACCTACACGCAGCTTTTTGTCACACCTTACGAATCACTCTGTTTATCGGAATTGAAAATGCGGATTTGTTTGGAGCTTATGTTGTTTTCGAGTGAACATTCGGAGTAACTCCTTTTTTACTCCTTTTAGACACATAAAATTTTCCATTTTTGGTGGAATGGAAGAGTTCCAAAATGTAACCGAAAATGACATTAGTAATAGTTTTCTAAGATTTTGGTTTGATCTTCTTGCTCGCATAATGTCGTTTCTCTTCTCTTTGCAGGTTTTGGGTGGTTATTATTAACAACAACCAATTGTGCCAATCTAAATAAGTTATGCGGTGTGAACCAAGGAAAACAATGTTCAAAAATCTTCGATTTGATGACGGAAGAGTCTTTAAATAAATCAAAACCAGTAGATCACTCAACCCCAGCGTATGTATATTCCCATAAAAAAGAACGGATAAATCAAACAGATACACTAAGTCCATCTTGTACACCTATTAATGTTTGTAAAATCACCCCATTACGTGTCTGCGCATATATTAGCTGATGTATAGCTGACAATTGCTGACATTTTGATAAACTACATAAATAACATCGCCAAGAAGGGTCCAAGACTGATTTTCTGCAGGTATCAGCAGCGTATCATCTCATTGTCCGATGATCTAAATTGTGACTGTCATGTCCAAATGTCAGTATCATTTTGATGGATTCGTATGCGCGTCGAAAGACAAGCGGCCAACTTATACCGCTCTACCTCATGAACAAACCGAATAGCTTCCATCATCCATTCCAGGCGATTCCTATAAACTATAGGTATGTAGGTACCTGCCTACTTTTGCCACGACATACCCATCACTTTGATCTCTGATGACGCTGAAGAGCTGTCTCCACTCTGCAAAATCACTGAACAAAATGTTGGATTGGAGCACAAGCATCACCAACTCAATGGAGCGGTATATTTTATTGAACTTATACTTACTGTTTTTCTTCCAGCCGAACTTGGCGCACTTGTCTTGACAAGAAAAATATTTGGTCCTTTTTTTTTTGTGTGTTTAAAGAAGTGAATATTCCATTCAAATTGAGGCTGCAGCATCTTTCTGTTGAGGATGTCGGAAACGTATGCATACACTGATAAAAAAGAAAATGGAAATTAGTAACTAAGGATGTGCTT
Source organism: Leucozona laternaria (assembly GCA_932273885.2). Taxonomy (NCBI): domain Eukaryota; kingdom Metazoa; phylum Arthropoda; class Insecta; order Diptera; family Syrphidae; genus Leucozona; species Leucozona laternaria. The sequence continues at coordinate 113,770,977 of OW026368.1, read as the reverse complement.
AAAAAAAGTCGTTCTTATATGAAGTTTGCAATTTAATTGAATGTATTTGGATTTATTTAAAACAAAAGGTTTGACGTTAACAACAAGCTGAATTTTAATCTTTTTAACTAATGTTTGGGCGTGATTTAAAATGTCTGAGAAAAGTCCCTATTAGTAACTAACACATAAATATTGGCACAGGGCCATAAATCCACAATCCAAAACAAAATTTGTATTTCCTTTTCAGATGGATGAAAAGACTGTGACTGTGAAAGGCTGTGAATTATTCCCCTGTGAACTTATGACCCTGTGATGCCAATATTAATGTATCGAGTGACTAATCAGAACTTTATTTGAATATTGTGAAATAGGTCCTCAGTCTAATATTCAGGGTTCGAATGAAATTTCAATACACAAAACACAATTATCAACTTAACTAGATTATACATTCCACAACTTGTTTTTCCCTCAAAATTTGTCTGCCCCGGAATAAATTTCTCTCGAAGAAAAATCTAATTAATTGACAAATAGATTCCCCTGAAAATTGTATTCGCAATACCGTTCCCAATTTTCTTTAGATGGAACATTTCCAGGGAAATTTTTGTCCGCAACAATCCCCAACATATTCCACTATCAAAACTTTAACTTCAAAGGAAAATCTGAGTTAGTTGGAAAAAGTTTGACACTGTGGAATGTAAAGTTGAAAATTTCCCGGTGGATATTTTCTGTGACTTTTACCAAGTCATTTCCCATTTGGACGCAGGTAGCGAAATTATAAATATAGCTGTGAAATTATTGTGGAACGTGGAAAAATGTGGATCTTAAAATAAAAGCTTTACATTCCACGACTTTGATGAAATCATACTGTTTCACTTTGGACGCAGGGAAATTTTAAATATGGGATCATTTGAGGATTGTATTTATTTTTCATTTCATGAAAGGCTGAGTATCACTCCTAATTAATAGTTTTATTAATTTTCTACCAGTGTATACAGCTAGCAAAAAAATTAAAAAAAAAAAAAACGATCAGATCGTTTAATCATCACGGATGCAATAACAAATACAACTTTAAACCTAAATCAGCTTAATCGAATTCGACTGCATCTGAATTATACTTTTGATTAATAATCCAGCATCAAACAAACAGAAAAACGAAATGAACTTTTAAGACTGAAATGTGAAATGCGAGTGACACGAGATGAAAAGTAGCTCTGCGCTCTACCCTGATGGAGGCTGGAGAAGTTATCGTTCGGTGAAGGTGATAGTGATAGAGGATTGCAGCTCTGCCTTACCTATTTGAGACCGCGACTTTCTACACTTCAAAGTGAATGTAAATGTCAGACTGACAGAACTCGAGTGAAATATTAAATCTTCAAGACATGGCGGCCGGCTACCTTAAACAAGGCATTACCCATAACCGAACCGTGGCCTGGACCTAGGAGTAGGTATAGTACTGTTATCATTGTCAACTCGTAAATATCCAGACACCCACAAAGATAGCCAAAGTGAACATCTGAACATAGCACAAAATTTGACTTTCGCGCAAATAGAGCTTGTATAGCTGGAGTTGGGGTTTGCTATCTGCATACAGCATCGGTTTTGGTCCATTCCGCATCAGGATCTCTCTCTCTCCTCAGCCTTTCTGGAACTCCGATGGCATAGCCAAGAAAGTGTCAACATTTTAACGAAGCAACAAACATAAAGCAATCTCCCTCCACACATACTCGCATTCAGAAGTGCTAGCGATGGCAATGGCGACAGGCAACGACAACGACAAGTATACGGCCCGGCAACGAAAAGAGGAAGCAAAACAAAGCCAAACAACAAAAACAACAACACCGGTCGAATAATCCTCCAGCCAGAGCCATAAGCCAGCGCGCTACTGACCACTTGATATATTTCTACATTGCGAGCGATCCGAACAAGCAATATTACACGCTGGTGTGGGCGATTCTTTATAGCCATGGATTTGCAGTGAAAGATCCAAGACATCGTAAATAAAAGGCCAGGAAAACTGATCACAAATTTTTTTTTCTTGAAGCAACAATCGTGTCGCATAAAATTCGAAAAGCACTTCGCGTCTCCGCGAACATAACATAGAAGGAATAACATCGGTCTAGTATTCGATTCCCCTCCCCTCTGCTGCCATATAATCTTGTCTATGCACAGCCCCGGCCCATCGGGACAAGAATCCTATTTTGGAAGCGCTACTTGTCAACTCGATGGCTTAGTATGACCGAAAGTGTTCAGGTGATGTTGTCAGGTCTCAGTGGCGGCAAGTTGTGGCAATTGCTATATCTACATATATTTGTGGTGCGGTACGGTGCGGAGCAGCTCAGTATAGCGACAACCGGAACCGCACCCACTTGGTTTATGAATTCTTGATTCATCCCCAGAGTACGCAACGTATGACGACTACTCCGCAATTAATCCAATAAAATTATTATAAAAGCAATCAAAAGATGGCCAAATGTGACCAGAGATGGTGGTGGTGGTGAGTGTGACTGTAAATTTACGCTGTCGAATGCAAATAATGCCAACACCCGTAGATCGACGTAAGAAGGTTGTCCAGTTTCTGGAGCTCGAAAACACGCATCAGCCCCACACACTTGAGAATCAGTGTGACCATTTAATTATATTTTTTTTTTAGTTTAACCAAAATAATATTCATCATCAACGTTTCATTAGTTTAACCAAAGGCATATTCATCATCAACGTTTCACAATTCGACTGAAAATGAAATTTTCATATAAATCGTTGACCTGAAATGATTGACAGATCAAACTTTTCGCATAAAATCATTTAAACAAATTCAAAATATAGCATGGTACAAGTTTTGCAACGAAGATATTCAAGGAAGAAGGAAGATATTCAAGGAAGAAGAAAGAATTAGGCTTGGAACAATTTTAAATTTACTATTTTTGTAAACTTCTCCCTTGTATAACTTATTTTTATATTGATGTTCAGCGCCATCTATGGTGAAACTTAAAATATTTTGATTTCCATGCACTTCTTTCTTCATATCCCAAATATATTGTCAAAGTTTCAGCTCAATCGGATGGTTAGTTTTTGAGTTTTAGCTAGTTTCAACGTTCTGATGTTCAGCGCCATCTGTCAAAAAATGTTTAAACTTTATATTTTTAATATACGAATCTTTAAATTTAGTTCTCACATCAAACTCAAAATAATTTTTCTCATTGCTCGTCTTGACTCGTTTTTCGTTGACTTGGCACTCGGAATAACTTTGATGTTACACAACCTAACCGTTTGTCCTCACATTTACATTTAAAAACAAAAGTATGTAAACAATCGGTCCATCATCGGATTTGTGTATTTTCGTATTATTCACATTCTTGAAAATGTTATCAAAAACGGTGTGACTGGTATATAAATAAAAACAAATTTCTGGACGTTTATATAAATTTAGAAAGGTCTATACCTTAGTAAAGATAAGCTGGTCACACTGCTCTATAAGTAACGACCGGTCAGATCAGACGTCAGGGTGGGTAAGGCCTTTCGAGAGCCGAGTTGACATTCTAGCAAAAATCAACCGCTGCTCAGAAACGCAGAGGCGACTCAGCGACAAAAAAGTCTGTAAAAGGCTTAGGGAGAGGGACAGGCGCAGGCGCAGCAGTCGCTGTCGCAGTGGCGGGTAGCATCGAAGCTAACCGAACCAAACCGAAGCGAACTTTCAGCGGTGCGCATAATTTAAAAAGCCATTGGAACTGGGCGCGCATGTAGGCGACATTTCTATGAATTTTATAGATACTGTCTGCTACCAAAGACAACGAGGAAGTCTATGTGTGCTCGCTGGCTGGGCTGTGCGCCTGCGCTGAGTTGCGTTATTGTTGCTGTTGTTGTTGTTGTTGATGCTGATGTTGCTGCTGCGGCGGGATGGCGAGGCGATTACCATCCGAAGGTGATTCGGTTCTATTTTCGCTTACGTAAATTAGATCTTAACAAGCAACAATGGGCTATGTTATGACTCCGGTATCTTCGATCTGCGCCAAGGAAATGGGCGGATGAAAATGAATAACATACGAGAGCGCGCGCATTCGCAGATCGCAACATTCAACTGGAATACTGGATCGTGTTTTTACGTCGCTTCGTGTCGTCAACGCGAAAAATCACCGCTAGAAATAAACAGCCGCCATTAACAGAAGTGAAGGATGCATGATGTGGAAATTGGCTAAGCACTAAGCACTATATAGCTGGGTTAGCCTATTCGAAGTATTCTGAATCAAGTTCTCCTTCCGGACTGGTTTTCTCCTCAGCCAGCACCAGCAACAGAGATTGAGTAATATCGATCGTCACTCCAAAAGCTGGTCTGCCCAACATTGTCTTTATGATGCGAATGCGCGGCTGAAAAGCGAAATTTTGTTGCGTGGCAGTAGGAGGAAGTATTGGAATCGAAGTCCTTTCTATTTCGAAAAATTCTGGAATCTGAACCAATTATGTCACTCAGCTTCAGTTTCTAATTGGAGAGAAGTTCATATAGATTCAGAGCCCGTTCGGCTTCGGCGTATCGTTGCAAGTTGCAAAAGTATGCGCAAAACTGCCCACTATTTGTAGCTAGTTTTTTTTTTAATCAACGAGGGGATAAATTTACACGGCCTATGATGGCAGCAGTAAAATGCGGTTTCGATAGATAAAAACAAGAGCTTGTGTAGCTGGAGGTATTGGCTCTGGACTGGCTTATGGCATCTCCTTGGGTGCTTTGCCGTGGATGCAACAGGCACGACGACGACGACGACGTGTGTTGAAGAGTTGCAGTTTACGGACAACGACGACGGGCTATCAGATATGAAAAAAGTGAAAACTGGAGCAATTCCAGCTACAGATGTTCAGTTCATATGCGGTAGGTAGTATAGCATAGTAGGTATACGCGATGTGGACGTAGAGTCGTCTCATGTAGCTGCAGTCTTTGTCGTCGTCTTTGTGGTCGTCGTCGTCGTTGTTGCTGTCGTGGTCGTTAGAGCTCTGGGTATGCGCCTAATGGGGATACACCTCTGCCTCACAGTTCACTCACCTATATAATCAAAAGTGGCCATTCGAAAACTGGATGCCAGGAGATCTTGCTGCGCCGAACTAGCTTCGCGCAGCTATCCGTGCATCAGTGTGGTATACTATGGATGTTGCTGTGTGGTGTGGGTAAGTCGAACCGCAAATGTAATTCCACTTCCAGATATCTTCGCCGAGTTGAATGTTCTAACGGAGTGCGCGCAGTATAAACTGGGTCACAATTTCCACATCAAAGAAATGAGTTTTTGAGTTAATTGACCACCATGGATATGGACCGAACCCCGGAGACCGAAGCTATCCTTTCCTAAAACAGTTTACTTCACAATTAGCTCACTTCTCATAGGGTAATGGGGGTAACTTACGTTGCCATAATGATTTATCGTTCTCTTTATGCAGTAAAGTTTCAATTTTGTGGTTCTAATGGGATGGAAAACACGTTGCTCACGGCATTACACTAAGGTGGTAGAAATTGGAGAAGCATGAGTATAGGATGTAGTTAGAATGTTGTTTAAGTCATTATAATCTAAGTAGGTTTTTCAATTGAATTTTAAATTTAATCCACAGCAATTCTTAAGTTAGGTAGCCTATAGGGAATAACGGTTTTAGACATTTTAAATTTGAGAAGTTTTATTTTATTTTTGATTATTTGGAGAAATAGTTTTAACACTCTACACCCAGTTTTTGAGGTTATGGTTTCAATGCAGCAAATTAAAAGAAACGCATTGATGTGTAGTATAGAAATTTATATTCCACCAGCTTTGATTTCTGAACAAAACAATCTACATACATATGTACGTACAAAAAAAAAAAAATGTTCCTCTTATGATCGCAACATTTTCGTTTGAAAATGGATGTTTTTGAAAAATATGTGAGAGGACGAATTTGATGAATAATTGTTTGATCGTGTGATTCGCTTTCTCAACACAAAATATTACCCATTTATTTTTCTTCACTAGTTGAAACAGCACCCAGTTCTACATGTTTTAGCTCAAATTATATACCTAAAACTAAGTTTACCCCTATTTTTCGGCTTAGAAGGAAGAAGAAGCAGCATCTTTCAAGTATAATTTTACCATCATCGCTAATAAACCTTATTAATTAAAATGCACGACTGTATAGCCACTGTGTAACCACACATTGAAGATGCATGATGTATATATTTAACGAGAGAATATTAAAAGAGTCAAAAGTACTAAATAATTGATTTTTTGTTAGATTTTTTTCTGTTTATAAAAAATACTTTTAAATTTTTTTAAATTTATTATTGTTTAAACTATTGAGAAGTATCAGATTGCAAAATTATAACAAAATCGGTTAAACCATCAAAAAGATATACATACTTGAACAATCCAAAAATAAGACCATTTTCTAAAAAAAAACATGGAATTTCCAATTCCGTTATATGAATTTTTTGACAAAAACCTGAAAGGCAGTTTTCTTAAAATTGGCTTTGTTATGACCTACAGGTAAGAAGTTTAATCAATACCGTTTGAGTCGTTTTTGAGAAAATTTGAAAAAAAAAATAATATTTCTATGGCAGCTACCCGTTCTAGATGAGGTGAAACAAAAATTCGAATTTGTCCTCAAGGGAATCGCATAAACATGCTCTGTACGAAATTTAGAGCAAATTCGTCATTCGCGCTCAGGCACACAGGACGCACAGATGCACCGACGCACGCACAGACGCACACACACACAGACCGACGGACTGCATGACGAAACCCACTTTTCGAACTTGTCGATCATCGTAGTGTTAGTTTTGATTACAACCTCGAAATTTTCTTTTTAAACAAAACCAATATTTGCCCTATAGAGCAAGTAAAAATTAGTTGTGATAATTTCGAATTTGTCGTTCCATGTTTTCTATGTTATTGATGTGTAAACATCTATGCTGGCGGTAGAGTGAAAAAAAAATTGAACGTTCGTGTGCAACGTTACGTCGTGAAACGTTACGGTGTGCAACGTTACGATCTGCATACTAGGATGGGTGCGTTCAGTGAAAAAAATCTTAAGATCCCATTCAAGCAAAAACAAGTCCGTTTTGGATCCGCGCACGTTGATGTTTACACATATTAGCCGTGAGTTCCGGCACTCACACAATTTTTTTTTTTCGTTCTATGTTTTCTATATTTGTGTGCCGCTTTGCTAACTTGGTGTCAACTTTTTAAAGCATCCTCTCAAAAACAGGGACGAACTTTTTGTATTGAATGGTTTACTGCTCAATAATTTGGCGTTAGTTAGTCGTGAATTATTTGTGACAATTCTAGTTCTGCCGTGCAATTATTTCTCTATTGTGTCTGCTAATTTGCGAAATTTCATGTGAAGTTACCGAAGCACTCTCCAAAAAGTGTTAAAAGCTTCTTAAGGTCAATGTTTTATTGCTAAATAATTTGCATTTTATAAGTCTTGAATTAGCTGTGACAATTTGAATTTTGTCGTGCTATGTTTTCTATTTTTTTTCTCTTAATTTGCTTAATTCAAATGAAGTTAGCGAAACATCCCTCAAAAAGGGGTTAAAAACTTTGAATATTGAATGATTTATAACTTGATAATTGCTGTTCACGAGTCGTGAAATAGTTTTTAGAATTTCAATTTTGTCGTGCAATGTTTTCTATGTTTTTTTTTTATTTTTTCATGTGAAGTTAGTTAAGCACCCAAAAAAGTGCTTAAAACTTTACGTTTTGATTGTTTTTGTTCAGTTTGACAGTCGTGTTATCAAATAGTTGTGACAATTTCAGCTTTTTCAGCCATGTTTTCTATGTTTTTTTGATTGATATCAAGTTAGCGAAATAGCCCCTCAAAAAACGGTAAAAACTTCTCATATTGAACGTTTTATTGCTTAATAAGTTACCGTTCATTGAACCTGAATTAGTTGCGACAGTAACAATTTTTTGTGCTATTATTTCTATGTTTTTTTTTTTTTTTGATAATTTGCAAAGTTTATATAAAGATAGCGAAACACTCCATAAAAAAGGTTAACTTTTCCTTATATTGAATGGTTTATTGCTTAATAATTTGCCGTTCATCAGTTGTGAATTAGTTGTGTTAATTTTAATTTTGTCGTGCGATGTTTTCTGTTTTTTGTTTGGGTTTTTTGGCTAAAATCATATGAAGTTTTAACTCCTTGTATTAAATTGTTTGTAGCATGATAATTTTCTATTAATTAAATACGACATTAAATACAAGTTAAACACACGTAATACAAATAAACCAAAAAACATCAAACGACGAAATTAAAATGGTCACAACTAATTGACGACTATTATAAACAGCAAATTATTAAGCAACTAAACGTTCAATATAAGAAATTTTTTCGAGGAGGTACTTCGCCAACTTGACATCAATAAAAAAATATCGAAAACTTCATTAACTTCATATGAATTTAGAAAAAAAGACCTAGGAAATATAGAACGACAAATTCGAAATTATCACAACTAATTAACAAATAGTTAACGGCAAATTATCCACATAACCACTTATCGATCGGTGAATGTTGTTTCGTTAAGTTGACACTCATATTTATTTATTTATTTATTTAGCTTAAATACAAGCGAAACTTATTTCTATGGTGGGTTTTTTTTTTTTATTTTATTTTTTTCTTTTGTGTGTTTTTTTTTTATTATTATTATTTTAATTGGTTTGGGCCCGAAAGCCCACCCACCAGTTTTAAAAAAAAACTTAAAAATAAATCTTAAAATAATTGAGGAAAAGACAGGGGGTGGAAGGACTTTTTTATGGAAATGATTTTTCTTTTTTTAGGAGTTATAGAGAGAGTTTCTGAGAGAGGATGTACTGATGTGAAATTCAAAGGTGTACTGTGAAGTATTTGCCAAACGCAACATTCTTGAAATCGGTTCAAAGAAGCCGTAGTTTGTGCGGTGGTGAGGGGGGCGGAAGAGTGGAGCGGATCTGAGGTTACGTGGGTTAGTATGGATCGGGATCATTTCCAAGAGAATTGGTGAATCGATTGTACCCATTAAGAGTTGGTGCACGAAGATTATATCAGCGACTTCTCGACGTTTTTTAAGAGTTTGCAAGTTTAACAATTTTAAACGATCTTCATAGGGGGGCAAGATGATATTATCGGACCATGGAAGGCCGCGGAGGGCGAACCGAAGAAATCTACGTTGCACAGCTTCAATTCTACGGGAGTGAGAGATCTGATATGGCGACCAAACTTGGCTAGCGTATTCAAGGAGGGGCCTAACGAAAGTAATGTAAAGGGACTACGTGACGTAAGGGTTCGAGAATTCTTTAGACCAACGTTTTATGAAGCCGAGAGAGGAATTGGCTTTGTTAATTATTTGATCGAAATGAGAACGGAAGTTAAGCTCACTGTTACAAATAATTCCAAGGTCTCGAATGGAACAAACAATGGGAATGGCTTCATTACAAAAGTAGTAAGTTCTGGGGGGTGAGGGTAACAGTTTACGGGAGAAGGTTATAGATTGACATTTAGCAACGTTGAATTCTAAAAAATTCTTATCGCACCATGTTTGGAACAGGTTTAGGTCGTTTTGGAGTAAGCGAATGTCAGCGGGAGTAGAAATGACCTTAATGATTTTCATTTCATCTGCGTAAATAGACAGATATGAGTCACTAATTATACTTTCAACATCGTTTATTGTTAGGACAAAGATAAGAGGGCCCAAGTGACTGCCTTGAGGGACGCCTGAAGTGGCGTTGATGGGATCAGAGATTGAGAACCTGAAGAGAACCCTGTATTGACGTTGTTCTAGGTACGATCTTAACCATGAAATGAAAAAGGGAGGGAATCCAAGGGCATTGAGTTTAAGGTATATAGTTTGATGACAGATTTTATCAAAAGCACAAGTAGATGACATGGTTTAAATTTTTTGTCTGTTATTGTTTATTGGGGGAATTTAAAAACAAAACAAAAAAGAAAAAAACTGATGAGTCGCGACAATTATTTAATTATTATATCTATTGGGTAAATTGGATTCAGGTGAATAACAAAGACTTTTGTGGGTCAAATGAGCAATTAATTATGATAATCACAGTGAATCACACACGTTGAAAGTTATTGGCGATGTGTTTATTGAAAAAATTGTTTATTAACGGGGTCAAGAAAAATTGAGAGAAAATTACCGCGTGAAAAGAAAATGCGACTATACTTGGCGACGGTTGGCGAACGATGATATTTGTCTCCTTTATCGGGTTTTGTAAATTCTACGGCTATGATATTGAGAACTTACATAAAGTGAATACGCATGCGTATAGTTGAAAGTTCCAATGAAAAATAGACAACCGGAGCCAAAACGACATCGACAGTTTGATAAATTCGGGGCTCCGGGCACACTCTCCCTAACAAGTAACTCCAGCAATATTCTGGGCTGATTGGTATGGTAAATGTGACCCAATATCAAATTCAGGTTCGGATTTTAACAAAATATACGATCAAGTCGGTTTAAAATTAATTTGAAGGTATAATTGGCCATGTTCGTTGTTCAATGCCATTTTCAAACAGTTACTAATTAAATAGAAAGTTAAAATCTATTTTATGAGATTGTGTTTCTTATGTCGATATTTGAAGCTTTTTGAATAGAATAATTTTGTAAACTTATATTTAAATAAACAAAAATCAATTCAGATGGTGCAGTATTTATAGAGCCAGTGTACCATCAAGCTTTAGTTTAGTAAAACATGACTTTAGCAAACGAATACGCCCCAGACCCAAAATGTTTAAAAAATCACTTTAAAAGCTGTGAAATAATAAATTTAATAAAACGTACATGTATATCCGAGATATGTTAGATATTATTCACATAGCTAAACTAATATTAAATAAGCTTTCATATTTTGAATATAAAAAATGTTATCTATATAATCATATTATTGTGGAAGTAACGCCTGCTCATCTCTAGCTGTATGTAAATACAAATAAGTACATAAATACATACTGCTAAATACCACCGCATCAGCCAATTAGAGGCGCATATAAGCATCGTCTCGCTGCGAGCACATAATCGTCTGTCGGATGGGACGTAGTTATGTTAATTTGTTTCCCTACTGGAAGGGGCTGTGCTGGCTGTGGCAACTGCACGGGCACGCACGAAGAAGACTGCAAGGTGCCTCACCACTTCACAATCACCATCACCAGTTGTGTCGTCTTCACATGGTGCAACATGTCCATAGTGTACCACCACCTTTTGGGTTTGTGTCTTTTCAACCTTATCCGATAGCTAAGACGTGCAGTGGCGACGACGAAGACGATGACGATGACGATGACGACGGACAGTAGTCCCGCCCGCCTCTCCAAACAAAACAAAACTAAATAAAAAATATGTGTGTGAATTACCTTTTATTTTCCGCCAACCATTCTTGGCCGAAAGATTCGCTTTTTTTGCCATGCCGCATCGCGCCGCCGCGCGCCGCCGCCAGCGCAGCGCCACCGTTTGGGTGGGGAGCAGCAGCGCTAAGCAGCAGAAAAAATAATCGATAAAGAGTTACATGTTCGCATCGAGTTCGAGAATGCTGAATGCCACTTGGCCAAGTGGTGGGTCTCCCTCTCCTACTCCGATTCCGATTCCAACTCCGGGTGTCAGTATGTGCTCAGTATGGTATGTATACATGGGAGGCTATATTGATGGGGCTTGGAACTCGACTGGCTGGGGCGCTGTAAATAGAAAGCTTCCCTGCCATTGGGTGGGGAATAAATTATGTGAGCATGAGGCATTTCGAGGCGGACATTCGACATTATATTGTGTCTATGCTCGTTGTAAATAGTTGGTGTGGAGCATGATTAGACGATTAGCATGGTGTGGCGATGGCGTGTCACAGCGCACATCTCACTTGGATATGCGGTCATGATTTCTGTGGGGGGCGCAGGGAAACATCAGCAATGGCTGAGGCAGTAGCTTAGGGCTACTGAACAACGACGACGATGGTGGTGTCAAGAAGTAATCGATTTGTGGCGTCTTCCTGCTGCTGCTGCTGCAGTAACATAGGTGATTCGCGTGGGCGACAATTGCAAACATCGCCGCTGCCTGCGTTTGCTGCAGAGAAACTTCAGATGAATATCGATGAACACCTGACGGAGACATGTCTCGCTGGATGTTGAAATATTCCTCACATCAGGCAGTAAAACCGATTAGAGGATTGTGCTGCGCTTGTATAAAAATAATTATCTCAGGGCAGACACAGACCGAAAAACCATATGAATTGAATATTGCAATGATGGAGTGTAAAAATATTTTACTGCAGGTATTTGCAGTTGGGTTTTATTCTATTATTACCCTGACGTGATGGCTGTGGAAAGGAATCGTGTGTGGTTATTTACATATTTGCACATTTTATGCAAATAAACTCACATAAAAATACTAAACTCACATCCTAGGGCTATATCGTTAAAATTGAGACGTTGTTAATGCCTCATAAACCTATTTAAATATTTGCACCGAAACACAATATAAAGTACCTACTCAAAAGTAAATGGGAGTTTTATTTGCTTAGGTCCTCTTAAAAAAGCTATTTTGAAATGTTAAAGGGTGTTTTTTTAAAGTCAATATAGATTTTGAAATAATTTTTAAAAAAATCAAAAAACTATTTATTATCAAAATATAAAAATATTAAAAAAATAGATTTTAAGGTGGGTTTTGATTTTTCGACCCAAAAGCGTTTCTGAAACTCTTCCTCCACGAGCAGGATGCCAAAGCCAGATGGAGTAACTGCCCACTGGTTTAAGTCTAAGACCCCTTTTTTCAAACTCGATCTATTCGATTACCCTTTAAAACATGTTTAAACGCAGTATAAGTGTTAGGAAAATAAGGAAGTCACTAGAGCTAAAAAAAAAATATATGTCATCACTGAATTTTTTGAAATATCGGTGTGGCAAAGATAGAGCAAAAAAAGTGTCTTTTCTAAAAGTCAAAACTCAATATCTCAAAATGTTCAAATTTAAAAAATTCAAAAGTGTCATTTATACTAAAACAACTATTTTTTTATATGCGAAGTCATCAATCGTTCCAAATTGATTAATCAACCAAATGAAATTTACTTTCATTTTTCCTGAAGTAATTCAGATTTAACGGTATTTTGACTGACAGATTCACTAAATGGCTGATATGCAAAGCATACAAAAGCATAAAAGAGCACCAAAGCGGACAAAATTTCTTCATCGACACGACGCGACGTAATGCACTGCCGAAATCCATTAAAACATAAAAAAAAGCGTGTTCCGTCCGGCGCACGTGATGATTCACATTGCTTATAAACTTTGACAGGCAGCACATTTCCATGGCCTTAAAAGGCTCCAACCGCAACTAATTGAAGTCCGATCTTAGTTTGGCCCAAATTTGATAGATGCGTGTCTTAGATGTAAGTGGTGCTTACACCATCTTTAACCCTTCACTTGTGTGCTTTTAAAAAAAATTATAATACCTACATAAAATCAATTTATAGAGTGCATTGTGGTGCACTCTATAAAAATTAACAAAAAAAAAAAAAAAAACTAATATGGCAGCCGCCGCTGAATCCATAAATGAAAATGAAAAATCTGTGTCGCTCTTAATTGGCCCTGTCAGGATTACGGTCTGACATGGCTGCTAACATCAAGACCAAGAGAGCACACACATAACATACGCAGATCCGAATTCGGTGTTTAATGATTTAAAACAGAAAATGAAAGTGATTGGTGAATTGTTGAATTGTATTGACATGAGGATTTTATGATGCGTTAAATTGAATGGCACACGAGCATCTGAGAAGGGACACTTGACAGGCGCGAAACGCAGCAGAGGATCATGCCAAACAAGCTTTGACCAATTACTTTTTTACTGCGTGTTTTATACAGTCTGGGAAATAGTGTTTCTTATTCGGTAGCTATTGAACTTATAAACAATAACTGTACAAAATTTTAAAAATTAATTATTTTTATTTTTTTTATAATTCTGGCTGACGGCTTTTGCCAATGCTCAAATGAATTATCAAAACTTGTTAACAGACCTAATGAGGAAATAAATTCACTTATATAATTTAAGCATGGTTATTTTGGATTTATTTATTTGATTAAATCGACATAAAAGTTTAAAAACAAATGTATAAGAATGTCTAATACATTAGGGTGATCCTTTAATCTGAAATATAGTCATCATTCGGTACAAAATGCTGAAAAGCAATGTTCATAATTTTGTTCATATTTTAATTTCACCCAGTTAGTAACCGTTTTATTAAATTAAAAAAAAATTATAAATTTACTATATGCATAGAAACAGGGTAGTATGAGGAAGTGGATCCAGAATATGGTCAAAGGGGGCATCCAAGAAGGGAAACTGTTCATTAATGGACCAAATTTTTCTTTAACTTGATGTAGCTCTCAAACTATTAGTTACAATTTCAGAGAGTTACAAGACACATAATATGTATATGCTTTTTTATAACTTTGTATTTCTAAAGAAACATCTTTAAATAGATAATAGATAATAGTAAATTTTAAGATGTTTTTTAAAGCATTGCAAGTGGTTCACTGTGTACCTACCAGGTGGTGAAAACAGTGAATCAACGGATGGTGTTCATTTATTGTATTAAAAGTTATCAGAAATGGAAAACAATAAAAGATTTGCTTAAAACAAATCAAAAACTTAACTTTTATGTCAAAAATAAATCAATTGGTATAAATTTTCAAAATATTATTTAGCAATAACACAATATAAATAAATGACATTTTCTGCTTCTTGAAAGCTGAGAAAAAGGAACTGTAATGTAAAAAAAAAAAACAAAACAAACAAAATAAGTGAATTTAAAAATAAATATAAAAAAATTAATTAAAAGTAATTAAAAAATTAAATAAAATAAAAAAAAATTAATTAAAATTAATTAATAAATTATTTTGTAGAAAAATAATTTTATAAAAAAACTAATGCAAATATTTAACTTATTTAAATTTAAAGTAATAACTAGAACTTAAAAGTATGACTATTTATGAAAATTACATAAATAAATTACATTCACAAATTCAGAGAGAGAGAGAGAGAGAGGGGGAAAGAAAGAGAGAGAGTGAGAGAGAGAGTAGATGCGCAAAAAACTAAAATTTAATACATACAACTTTTCGTGGTTCTTGATACATAATTTTATGGGGAGTTGCTCGTAATTTTTCTTTAAAACTTATTAAGAAAACATTTAACATTTTTTTCGAAGCCAGAATTATGTTATCTTGTTGTAGCTGTTTTCAATCAAGATATTTTTAAGAATAGTTTTTTTTTAAGAAAATATATTTATTGGATTTAAAAAAATAATAATAAATTTAAATTCAAAAAAAGTTTTAAATTTATATCAATTTTAATATTTTTTTTTCATTTTCTCATTTAAATATATATTAATCTTTATTTTATTCTAATGTTTTGTGTGACAAAAAAGACATCGATATACAATATTTTAACCAGTAGAAGTTGTTTGTTTTTAAAAACTGTTCAAAAAGTTTCAATAAAAAAACTGTTTGACTTCCAGTAGTTGTTGTTGTTTTTTTAAAACCAAACCTCCAACAATGGTTCTTCCTGCAGATTCAGTTTTTTATTTTTAACTTTATCTTGTTTATCAATTTTGTTTTATTAGGAAGCTTTTAAGACATTTCTTTAATTGAAATTATATGAAATAAAAATATGGAACTAAATTATCTAAATTTCTTTTCGATAGAATATCATCTCAAAAAGTGCTGTTTGGAATGTCCACTGCGATTGTCTGATCTGTCGGGTCTTGAATTTTTCTTATGAGGTTTCCTTAAAAAAAAAGTTTAATATTACCAAAGAAGTAATATAAAGGGGCTTAAACGCAGAAATCGTGCGAATTAAAACGGCAAAACTTCAAAAAGTCATTGCAAGTGCTATGAACAGATTCAAAGAGTAGTGTGTGAATCTTAAAGGTGATATTCACTTAACCGACATAATTTTCCAAACATAATGTAAAAAATATCTACGCAATCGGAATAATTTTTTTTTTTTTTTTATTGATTTTATAAGTTTTTATTTTTTCGTTAAAAAGTTATTTCAGATTTACATAGGAAACTGACTACTGGTCCACACTACATAAAATGTCAAACAAACTTAATTAAAACATTCAATTTTATTCACTTAATGTCAACAGACAACAAAATAAAATAAAATGACTCAAACAAAATCTAATCAATTCCAAACGGATAAAATAAAGCATTTCATCAAGTTGAGAATTACTGCATTTTTAGAAGCAGTTTTCCATTTCAGTGTGAACTTCCGTTTCAATTCAGTCATTACATATTTCTGAAAAATCCCACCGCAATTAATTAAAAATTATAACTGGTAGGTATGTCTTTTGAAAATCCGCACACAATTATGATATAAATCTTATAATCAGGATGTGTAACACATTTTTTATTTTTATCAATAAATCACTGCAAAACAAGATACCTATTCGTTGCACGTCCATCATCACTTGAAATTCTAATTTAGTTCATTGGAAATTTGAGATTAAAGCATCATCATCAGAATCAATCTGAAACTGACAAATATCGGATTTCCCCAAAGACTTTGGAAGAAAATTCCCTGAGAGCATTGACAAATCTTTATTAGAATCTCTTTATAATCAATCTTCTTCCAACTATGGGCTTTTCAATCGTGAGCTTCACGTTGGCTTGCAGCAGCAGCGACAAGTCGAAATATTGTATGTGTGTGTGTTGTCGCATGTATGACGTTTGGTCTGACACCTCAACTGAAGGTATACTATATACAACTTATGCTGCCAATCAATTATTGTAATTAAATTCTAATTAAGCGGTGATATTATTTGTCAACTGTGAGCGCGAGCCTCACTCGAAGTGTTGTTGTATATACCTAACCTACATATACGATATGCACCAGTTGTCTCAAATTAATCATTTAACAAATAATGCGAACACAAATATTCCGGATTAGCAATCACACTGGATGGTGGATTATTCAAGGATATCCGCGTTACGGATAAACTAATTTATCTATTACACTGAAAGAAATCCCATAATGTGGATTTTTGTATTTCTGTATGAAATTTATTGTGTGTGTCAGAACATTTTATACCAATAATCGAATAGATGGACGAACAAGAATATGTGCTGTTAATATAAACTTTTCATGTTAGACGTAGTAAATAGAAACCACTTTATACCATTTCAAATGTTCCCCAAAATGGTATAAATAAAAATAGTTATTTGGAAAGTTTATTTAATAATTTTAACATTTTTAAATAAATAATCTAAAGTTAATAGTAGACTATAATAATTGTAAGCGGATTTCACGCTATTCAACATATAATTTGATGTTAAATATAGTGGATTTGTATTTATTTATCCTCTAAATGGTATAAACTGGCCTAATATTCACATTAAATTTGATAATTAATGTAAAAATATTCATCTGCTTGATTCATTGCCTCGGGAGGTTTACAAAAATAAAATGTTTCATTATATATTTTAGTTGGTCTAAAAAAGCCAGAGGTCATATTCTATTTCTTCCAAACTGAAATGTTTTCTTTGATTTTCAAGGCTCAAAATTAAAATATTTGTAATGAAGATGCATACATCGATTGAAGGACTTTTTAGACCTCACCAACGTTAAAAAAATAAATATTTTATACATATTTATATTTTATTTCACTCTGCTTTTCCATCAGTGTATTATCTTGTGGCTCCCATTTACGTGGAATGTACCCATCGTAATTGTATTGATAGGGGATTGTTAATTCACAGAAATATAGAAGGCCAATACTTCTTTTTCTGTGCTGCCGTTGTTCCTGCTGCAGCAAAGAAACCAACACGACAAAAATACCATTTGAATACGAATTCGATCGGTGGTGGTGGTTGTTGTCCCATTTATTGTTTTAAATCTGAAAAAGCTTTTGGGACGCATCGCGTTGCTCAGACCGAAACCACAAATCGCCATTTCTTCTTTTCGGTTTCAGTTAAACTAGGAAATAATGAAGCGGCTCAGTGAACTGTGTCCGCAGTCCGCACTGCAAGTGGACGGAGAACACTGTACCTCTTTAATACTGCTCCTGCTGCTAGTGTAGGTATACATATAAATGTTCGCGATTGAGCTCATCGAAAATAACCTAGAGTGCATAGACGAGTATAGTAGAGTTTTAACTGGAACACATTGCGATGAGGCAGTTTTATGTACCCACATTATTGACCTCACCAAGACCTCCAGCTGCATCAGCATCCTCACCATCATCATCATCATCACCATCATCATCATTATTATCATCGTCTTCTTTTTCACCGGTTAGTTTGGAAATTTGCTGACCACACTCACTTGGCGGAAGCAGCCTTGTTGTTGTTAAATCCAACGCCAAACTCCCCTTTTTCATCCTCCGGCAACACTCTATATAATACCACATTCAGAGGTCTTTCTCTCGGCTCAGCGAACAAGATCAACGACTGTCGATAATGCTGCGAGCAACAACAACAACAACTGGAGTACTTTATTTTAGGTGCATAACTCAAGATACCATTTATAGGAAATATTGCATAGCCGAATGGGTTTGCAAATCGGACGAAACATCACAACAACAGCAAAAAAAAACATGCATAGAATCGGAGTGACCATTTTATTTATTTACTCATACTCTGAATCATAAATAGAAAGTTTATTGCATTTCAAAAGTTATGAGTGTACAGAAGTTTGGAAACCGAATTTTAGAACAAACTTAAAAAAAAATTGGTAGCGTGAGAGCTCATGTAGTACCAGGGCCTAGTGAAATACAACTCTCAAACATTCCTGTGTACAAATGGTATAGCGAAATGGAGGGGACCTTCAATTTTCTGCCAAATCCAAACGGCTTAGTTGAGAGGCACTTATTCACAAGAGAGGATTTGTCACTTCCTCGAAAGAGGCAGTAGTCGTGAGTAAAACATTTTGTTTTTAGGTGCGCCAGGCTGGGAATTGAACCCAGAGGAGCTCCGTCCTGACAGTCCTACGCACTATAGCCACTATGTGAAGGGATACTCAACCTTCCTCTTATAAGAGCTTCAATAGTGGTATAACACGTCTTTTCCCTTCTATTGCCCATGCAATTTCTTTTAATTGTTTTAATAAAAGTTTTGACACTTAGGTGGGGCGGGCGACGTATTAGATTGCCGTTTTTGTAAAACAGAACATTTTGTAAATTTTGTTGACCTTTAAATGAAAACAAAAATCTGGTCACCTCAAGTAGCTAAGCATGGACCTTTGAAAGAACTCGGCCGATCGACGAATGTGTAGCACTGGGCACATATTTGTAGATAGTTTTGGGATTGTGTGGCAGCGACAACAACGACGCGATGCACAGTACTTAAAAACTTGACTTTATCAGCCGCGGTGCGTTCGTTACCACAGACTATGGAACTCCATTTCTTCGTCATGATGTGCTATTCGGTATCTGTTTCGTCTTCTTCTCTAACGATACCCACAATAATGATCGGCGAAAATAAGGGGGGTTTGTTTTCCTAGGTTGGTGGCGAAGCCCTAGAGCTGCACTTAACAAGGCAAGATGATGCGTATACGTATCCGTGTTTGAAATCTTTTATTGGATTTTCTTGCGCTCGTCGCAGATCAGATCAGTGCCCAGTGTGGGGCAAGAGTGGCAGCAGTGCCGATGATGGCGGGAATCTTTGGCCATTTTTCAGAGAGGGGAAATGCGCTCTACCTCCATATCTCATGCATGCACTCACTAAATCCAGTCAAATTGATTGCATGCTGCAGATTGTTAGCTTAACATGCAACAGGACAGGAAACGTAGTATATTGTTGGTTGGATGTCTTTGTGATAAAGAAAAAGGATTAGTTAAGTCATCGATGTTTCATTGTGGTTTTTGCTCTTGCATAACACATCTGGAATAATCCAAAAGAAACAAAAACACACACACACACACAGACGTATTTGAATAAAACTGATCTGCTGACAAGTTTTGAAGAATTCCTCGTTGTCATTCTTCGCTTTCGTTTATGTAGTTTCAATTCGATTTGAAGACTAGCTATATCGCCTACGCAGCAGCGCGTTTCGATATCGAGATTGAATTATCACATTGCCCTGAGCTCCTCAACGATGAGAGCACTCGATGTCTCCAAAAGTGGCAGCAGCTCTATACAAGGGGAATTTAGGGAAGACGTAAAACGAAACCCATTGATATACACACAATTTAACCCACTGCCAGTGTAAATCTGTTAATCATTTGATGTTTGTCATGCTTCTCCTTTTCCTTCTCCTTTTCCTTCTCCTCTTTTGCCGAAGATTTTTTTTTGATGTGTCTATAATGTGCTCTGTGATCAAATATATCTTTTAATCTTGGTTTTCAATTTGTTTTTGATATTTCTTGGAACGCTTCAATTGTGATACATCTCTTCATTGTGTCGTGCCTGTTTGATGCTGATGCGAGCGCAAACAATAGGCAAGGTGTCGAATGTTTAATGATATGTGTCTACTTAGACCAAAATTAGATATCAACCGAAAAGCTTGTTTCCTAAGGGTTTTTAGATTAAAAAAAAAAATACATGTTCGCCTTTTATAAAAATAAGATCATACGTCATTGTGGCGATCAAGATTAGGAATAGGTGAAGATTTTGTCATTGAAAAAGTTGAAATAATAATAATTGGTAATATAGTAAGAGGTAACCTCCTATATATTTTTTAATTTCTTAAAAAAATCATTTTTAGTCATAGCCAAATATTTAAATTAAAGAAATGCTGAAATATGCTTATAAACTCGATTTCTTTAAATTTTCAAATTCTTTTTTTTTTGTCGTAAAAAAACGCATAAATCACTCCTTTATTAATCATTTAATTTGATTTAACCACCATTAGTATAGTTTTTGTTTTTGAAAGCTGGATAATTAATTCATACACCAAATAAGAAATCGTGTTATAGGAAAACCGCAGCATTTGACTACTGTGGATACTTTTATTCAAATTTTAATACTAAAAAACCTCCTTAAAAGGTTTTATATTAAGCATGTCAAAATAATTTAAATAAGTATTTAAAGTATATTAATACTTTTTTACACAAAAATGTGGTAAACTTTCACGTTATTTTTGTAAAACCAAACGAATTTGAATTTAGGTTCGAAGCTCAGCTCTTTTGTTTTATCGTGAAAAAAGTAATAAAATCAGTCATAAATGGAAAAAGTAAATGGGTTAAAAATATTTCATAACTTCTCAAGCTGCCCATACATGACTGAGCTAATAAGTCAAATGGCCCCAACCCAAACCTGAATTCACAGTGTGCAAGGGGAAAGTCAGATGGATACTTTCGGCTCGGCCGATCCATCCAGAACAAAATCCACGAGCCCGAGTAACCGACCCGTCGTCGTAGTTGGGCTTTTACATGATCGGTAAGCCAAGTAATTTAATTTGTTTTAAAATTCACAATAATCATTAATATTGTATAAGCTTCCAAAAAACTCTAGAGTGCACACTTGAATTTATCGTTGAATGTAAATATATACATACAAATGGAAAATAAATGTAAATAAAAACCCTATATGATTTGGGAAGTGAAAAATAGTTATCGAGAAACTCAATTTTTATTTTTTTTAGTAATAGAATACAGAATATATCCATTCCTTCCGATGGCCCAATGACTCATACATACAGGAATGTTTGAGTTGTGTAAGTCACTAGCCTTTTTTCTACACCAGCTGTCATACCACCATTTTTTTCTTTTCATTTCTGTTTTATAAGTTATATTTATCTGCAATCAATTTCTCAAGAAATTGTAATAGAAACAACAGAGTTAATGAACGTTTGTCTAAAAAAAAGTTTACTTCAAAAGTATGTAATAGCTCTGGATCAGTCGTGTATGGCACCCAAAGTTGGGTTGTGTCCAAATATATATGAGGTAAGTAAGTGGATCTTTTGTGTATGGTCAGCCTTGGAGGCTAAAATATAATTTATAAAAATGAAATATGTGTGAATGTAACACCGGAAAATCATATTTCCTTTATGAACCTTTATTCCTTTATGTTATGAAGAAATATTTATTAAAATCAAAAACGTCTGCCTAATATAATAAGCTTTTTTTATTTTCCAAAAAATGACTTAAATTTACTGCAGTTTGTGCGTTAAAGTTGAGTCAAATGAGATACTAGATCAATGAAAAGGGTAGTTCAAAATCAAATTAAATGAGTTATCGTCTTTTTACCATACACACTTTTAACTCTAAGAGAAAAATGTTGGTGTCACTTTATTTTGTTTAGAATATTAGGTAGGTACATATAAGTAGTTTTCCACAAGCATTCTTGAAGATGCAAGTAAAATTAATTTCCCACACCATGTGTTATTCTACTGGCATATCAAATAAGTTTTTAACATACAATTTCGGACTCCAAAGTTGATAAAAAAAACCATGGTGATTTTGAAGCAAAAACTGAGTATTAAAGAATATTTTTTTTAAGTTAAATTATTCTTTATATATTTTGTAACTTTTTCTCTATCCCGCATTTACAAAAAATTGAATTTTATGAAATAAAATGTGAAAAAGCTGGACACATTTGTATGAACGATTTTTAAAATGGGTGAGTTCTCTAAAATCAAATTTCAGGTTCAACTTAAAGGAAGTTGATTTTATCTGGTTTCCCCCGATCATATTCATAGCACATTATAATACATTGAACTGTTAAGTTTCTAATACAAAAAATTGCTGATAATACCTATTTACAAAAAAGTTCTATTTATGTTTCATAAGCCCAGAAAAATAAAAAAAAATCTACAATTTTGTTAAAAAAACACAAACCTCGTTTTTATCAATTTTGACGATTAGGTTGACTTTATTATAGCTTAGGTTTCATCTTTCATTGCTGATTTTTTTTTAAATCAAGTGACTGATTCAGATTTTATTGCCTCTCCATACAACTTCAATCAGTCAGGAGGTGCAGGAGGTGGGGTTTCTTTTTGTAGCAGGTGATTTTCGGTACTCATAGGCCTTTAATGATTTCAATACCTATACAAACGGACACAAAAATGTCATCAATATCTATTGCAAATGCTTAAACCTTCAAGATTAAAAAGCAAACAAAAATTATTTAAATACAAAATGAATTATTTGTTTCACGCTTTTAAAATACACTAAAATCCTTAAAATAATTTCTTCCAGGCCTATAGGTACATTTAAAACTAAAAACGTAGAGCGCATGCATTCCAGTCTCTACACTACTTATACTTTATCGATTGCATGGTATTCTAAACATTCTTTATTATTTAAATACTTTTAAAAATTTTGGTACCTAAAAAACGAAAACAAAATACATAGACATAAACTATAAGTAAAAACGCTAGGTACCAGAGCAACCTGACTTCAATCAAATTTGCAAAATGTACATATGAATCTCAAAACTTAAAGTTTAATTTTTCATTTTAATTGTTTTAGGAGCATTTAAAAAAGTTAATCTCGTTGAAACTTTAATTTTTTTAACACAATAAAAATATGCTTCAACAGGTTACTCTTTCCCAAATTTGTATGATTTTTTTTGACCAAATAGGTACACGTAAATTAAATTAGTTGCCGTTTTTTAAAGTCGATTTGCTTCTTAAAATAATTCGTGCTGACAGCCACATGTCATCGACTAAGAAAATTAATGAACACTTTTGGCAACAATTAAATAACCAAAAACCAGTATGCATACCAAAAACAGAACGAAGCAGTTGACACTTCTTACGCGCTGGGATATCAACCAGACCCACTATATCACCACATCAAGCGTTCAATATCAAGTGAGACAACCACGCAATCTTAAACTCTCGCAGCACAACTATAGTTGGCTGGCTATTCCCTCAAGGAATGATCGCGTCCAACACCGAGAAATTAATCAGCACAATGTCTTGACAGAATTTCATTAATTAGCAATGTCAACGCAATTGGCTATCACAGCGGGAGATATCAAGAGCTCAGAGCGTTACACACCATCATGAGCTAAGTCTTTTCCGTCTTTCCAATTCGTCCAACAAACGACACACTACACACCCGCCACTAGACCACCACCAGACCATCTGCGAGTAGCACACAAAGCAAGCGCCGCCATGCCACTATCTCTCCCCAAGATGCCCGCACCACCACCTCAGATGTCCGTCCGCCCGACGACAGTTTGTCAAAAATAACAACAAGGCATGCTCGCACGTACCCTTGGGTTTTCATCTCCGAGACGCTCGCTACTGCCGCACAAAGCCATAGTCAGCGACTTTTCCATATTTTGCGATACTAATTTAAAAATGTTAAGCTGGACGCAAATTATAAGCGGCACCTAAGCCCAGCAAAAGCTGCAAACCGGCGCTGCCCAACTAAAGTCCAAGTTTTTACTGCTGCTGAAGCTGCTCCTAATGATTTTCATTAGAGACCTCGCATAGAAACGGGTAGTTAAGCGACGGCGAGGCGACGTCCGTCGCAGTACCTTTGCTGTGGCAGAGTGGCAGTGGTCTTTGATCGAGATTGCAACTCCAATTCCTTGCGCTTTTAATGTACACAATTACTACTGTCTTCAGCCGCCTTATTTTTTGCACCACATTGTTACTGGTGGTAATGCCTACAATTGGTGCGCGGTGGCGGCAGACCAACTTACCAACCAACGATTCCAACAATAACAGCAACAACAACGACGACGACAACATTAACAACGGCAATAGCATCATGATCAGCAACAACATACTCGCGTAGCACAGACGAGCAGGGGGTGTTGCGCGCTAGAAACTGCCCTGGGGCTTAGGTGTGGTCTCATTCTAGAAAACTACTTTCATATTTCCAAAGCATCCGATACGGTCCACTCGCTTTTAGCTGAACTGGTCGTTTATTTTCGGTTTTGGTTTCTTCTTTTTGCCCGCAATGCTGATGCTGATTGCTCCAATAAAAATCGAAGCCAAGTGCTTACACAAAGGCGGGCGGACAGTCGACAATCCGACAGCCCAACCGCCTGACATTAGAGCTATAGCGCGAGATACATGAGGCCACAACGATGCTCTAATGGTTTGCACAATATTTCTCTGCGCGATTGTGACTAAGGTGGTGGCTGCGGTGGCGGCTGGTAGATGGTAAATGGTTTGGTTTTGGAGAGCGTGGTATGCAATTTGGATCCGGATTTGTGTGTTGAGTTGAGTACCACCTCACGCAGCAGTTGTGAGTGAGTACCAGGGTGTCCTCAGTCGCAGACCCATCTGCATAGGCACTTCCTTCTCCGATTCCAATTGCATGCGATGATGATGATTCAAATCATTGTTAGCTATGGAAATCTTTGGCATCTCTCCCTTCCAAAAAAAAAATGCAGCGTAGCGTTGATAAAAAGCATGGCCGTTCCGCAAATGATTGCTGTTATGATGATACTTTTAACTAGAAAATGTTAAAAAGGTCAGATGTACTTAAAAAAATATATGTTTCATTTTGTCTGTTTAAAATTTTAGTTTTTTAATTTTTAAATGCAACAGATTTCAAAATTATAATAAAATCGATCTAAGCATCGAAAATATATACGCGAATAACCCAAAAATAAGAGAATTTTCTCAAAAAACCTTCTTAAATTTACGAGACAAATTTTTTTAATTGAAAACAAATATTTTTTGAATGACAGCTACCAGTTCCTGGTGAGTTAAAACAAAAATTGGAATTTTTCGTCTAATAATACTAATACTTGATTTATAGAGCAAGTATACAAATTTCAAAAGGCGTAGCATTGATTTTCTTAACAAATAGTTTGGTGACTTAGTATATAAATGTTATTATGTAAAATAGGAGTCGGACATGATCCAGAAATACGAAATTCAGAAAACCCAAAATCTAGGTAACCCAAAATCCCGAAAACCCTTAATCCAGAAAACCCATAACCTTAAAAACCTTTAATCCAGAAATCCCGAGATCCGGAAAATTTTATATTAAAAAAACCCAATATCCGGATAACTTATAATTCGGAATGGCCAAAATACCATAACTACGATAGTAAATATCAGCAAAAATTGTTCAGTAAATAAGTAAAAGCCTTGGGTTTTAGGAGCTCATTCCCTCCACACACTGATTTTGAGTACTATAAACGCTCATAACAGTGTTCTGATGGGGTTTTTTGTTAATGACAGAGTTCCATATCTTAATTTATTGTTGTACTCAAACGTTGTTTGTACATTCTATTTTTTCTTTCCTCGCACTCACAACTCCCAGTAATACTTTAATTTATATTTTGTACACATGGTTTTCTCAAAATCCAAATCCCGAAAAGTTATATACAAATGGAAAATTTGCGCAAATATTAGGATTTTTTGTCTTCTAGATTTTTGGTTTCCGGGATTCTGAGTATTTGGGTGTATGGCTTTTCTAGAATTTGGGTTTTCAAGATTTCTGGATTTTGGGTTTTCGGAATTTTGGGTCTTCTGGATTTTGGGTTTTCAGCATTCTAGGTTTTAGAGATTTTGGGTTTTCTTTCCATTTTAGGTTTTCGGGATTTTTTGTTTTTTTAGATTTTGGGATTTTGGGTTTTGGGTTTTTGGGTTTTTAGGATTTTGGGTTTTTGGGATTTTGGGTTTTTCGGGATTCTGCACCAAACCAATATGAAATTTCTTTAACAGAAATTAAATTATTTTGATGTTTTTTTTTAAATGGGCGAGACTAGAGACATGCCAATTTATAACAGTTATAACAGTTTTTCGCCATTAAAAGTGGGCTTGCGTTAACGCCCAACGGCGGAGGACCCTGACCCTGCGGGGCCGCATAAACAGTACTTTTATAAACCAAAACTGTTATAATTGGCATGTCTAGAGTCACTTCACATCACATTAAAAATTGTTTTTTGTCAATTTAGCTAAAATTGCTTTTAAGGTAATTAGATTAATGGCTTGTTTTTAATGCCAATTTTAAATTTAAATGTTTTAAAAAAAAATCACAAGGGATTACTGTAACTCAATTAGCGTTGACAGCCAGATATTGCTTATTTACAATATATAATTTCGAGTGCGTCAGTGCGATTCAGTGCGTCAGAAACATCCGGTAAAACACACTTTTTCACCAGAAGGTTGTTTTCATTTGTGTCGACTTGCGTTTTCCATATCGCACTTTTAAATTAGAAAAACATTAGCAAAAAACAACTGATTGTCAAAACCCTTTTTCAAATACGTATTTTGACGTTTTAACTAAAAGGGGTTTTAAACTAAACGAACAGCGTTAAAGGACTAAGCGTCAGGTCAAATTGCTAAATGTGGGTGAATAAATGAAAACTTTACACCTATCCCAAGGAATTCCGTTTTTTAATAGCGAATTTAAATTTAATAGAGTGTGAATAAATTTTGACTTAAGACATAAATCGAGTGCATTTATGAAGCTTTTAAGCGTAACTATAATTTTGTGAACATACCTTACAATAATCATTAAACACAGTCCTTCTTAATACAATAAATTTAAGTAAATATTTTATATTAAAATTTGTCTGCAATACATAAAGCCTTTTTAACTGCAACCTTAATTGCTCAGCAGTAGTTAAAGGAATAGAAGTATAGCAAGGAATTTGTGTGTGGGGTTGAGAAATATCGAAAAAGATACTATGTACTTAGAGTGAGGTTCACACCCACAACTGTAAATTAGCAGTAAAAAACTACATCCGCCTAACTTATTCGTAGATTAAATTCAAGTACTATTTACGCATCACATGCAAATAATTTTCTAAAAGCAAAATTTAAATTACAGACGGCCCTGTACAGTACATTAAGATGCCATGCCTGCCGTAAGGAATTCAAAATCACCCGAAAGTGTGGTTAAGATTGCATAACATCCGCGTTTTTGATTTTAATGTTATCATTTTTGGCTCGCAGTCCATCGTACGCCGTCGCCATGCCAAACCATCTCAACAGATACCACACCCTGCGGCAATGCTCAATTAAGACATAATTATTTTCACAGTGGTTTGATTGAGTTAATTTGAAAATCGAAAAAAACGTACACACAAAAATAATATCGATTAAGAAGGGCGTGGGATGCGGCAGAGTACAATGCAAATGGCAAATATTTGTGGTCAGTGTTATCGAATAGAAGAGAAACAAAATTAGGTTAAGTGCCTGCATGGTATATAGATGAGTCGACAAAAAGCTACTCGAAATAGCATCAATTACTTCAGGTAAAAGTCACCGTCCGAGGAGAAATTCGGTCTTGGATTGCAGAGCTATCTATGAACTTAAAGCCAACAAAAACGACTGGGTCTAATATATTTGAAGACAGTTAACACCCCAGCATGGGGCTTGAGAGACTCTCAAGGTATCACCACCCAAATCGTCGTGAGACGGACAGCAAATCTACTTTCCATAGTCAACCACACACGTATCTCTCAGCTTCGACTGAAACCAAACAAAAAAAAAAAAACATGCAAATTCAGTTAAATCAGAGAGACGAGGTGCAGAAGTCAGTCAATCGCCGAACGCTAGTTCGAGTCTTAGAGTCTTCAAGTCGAAGCCCAGATCCTAGTACTAGTGCTGGTAACACGAAAGAAGACGGCAGAAATTAGAGGTGATCACTATGCTGAGTGAAGTAAGGCTTAATCTCCACTTGATACGGACGCCTTTGCCTGGGTTTGGGCTTGAGCCAGAGCCTAAGCCTGGGCATACTGCACCACATTTAAATAAGTATCTTAGCCGAGATTTATTGCCAGACGTACGCCCTGTCACGAATTTCGCGCGTGCTGCACATTACGAGTGATTTTGCCTGTTCTTCGATTTTTTTGATTTTTTTGTTTGCCGGTTTGTTGTTGTTTATAGTTGTTGGTTGTTTCATTGCATCTCGGCACCAGCATCACCATCGAGCATCGAGCCGAAGGTAAAAAGCCATTCGGCTAAGCAGCTATCCCGTAATCCTTCGGATTCGATATAGCCACCCAAAGCTGCTAACAGTTCGGGTTGAGTACTTCGATTTGGGCGTTTAGGTTTATTTCAGTTGTGATGTGTTTTTTGTTTTTTTTTGCTTGGCGCAGCTTTTTTTGTAACATCACTGACGTTCTAGTACAGCGTCAAAAAATGTTAGATTTGTTGTTCAGCAGGCTTTTAATGAATTTTCGTTTAGTTTTTTTTTTAGTTTTATTTTTCTTTTTCTTTTGGTTCTGTTTTTGTTTTTTTTTTTTTTAATTTTCCATTTGAGAATTGGGAATGAAATGTAAAGCGAGGGAGTTCAGGTGATAGGTGACTTGACATTTGGTTTCTGTGTTTTGTTTGTTTTTATATACGAAAGATTTATAACGAAAAACCTGTGTAGTATGACTACGAGTATTTTCTTACTTAAGTAGCAACTTGTAAAATAAATGCAAATAAAACGTTGTTTGTTGTTTAATTTTTTTTATTGGAACCTTTGTTTAAGGAATTCTCCTGTATTCTAAATTGTAATTTTTTTAAATACAAAATGTTAATTTTTCGAACAAAATAAAATGTTAAATCATTTTTAGATAGAAATTAAATAATGGTTGGCAGATAGGGCTAATATAACTCGTGTATAGTGTTTGGTTTCAAAGTTCCAATATTGTGTGACCTATAGATTTTTGATATGAGACTTTTCTGGAAATAATGTCGATAAATTGATAGTACAGTGATCTAGGCTATGAGGTTCAGTAAATAAGTGTCTGCTCAAAGAAAGTTACAAGACTAGGTTATCAATTATTCATAATTCTCGGATGATATCACTTTCCTTTTCCCTGCTTTTATTTTCTTAACTATAAGCATTTATAAATGTAAATGTAGGTAAGCCTACATTTTCTATGACTTGATTGATTGATTTAGGTACTAGGAATAATTGCATAGGCTTCGCACGGTGGCTAGAATCCCAGAGATTTCTCACAACCATGTTATCCAATTTGGCCAGCGATCAGTATCACTTTCCGTTAATGGTGATAGTAATGAGATAGTAAATAATCGATCGATTTTTAAGAAGTACGGACTTCCACGGACAGCGACGATGTTTTAGGTAGATCTTCACAAGCCAACACAATATGGCCACCAGAGACTTTATTAACATCGACCCGATTTATTTGGAAAAACCATTTTATATTGTACTTAATGTCTAAATTTATACAGAACACACATGCAGCTTGCATATTCTTGTCTGCACACTATACAACGGACAAAATATTCACTAGGAAAACCATTCCTTCAAGGTTTGCTTGGAAATCTGAACTTATGTCCTCCGTTCGAAACCTGAGAAGTTGTCACTTGTTGGTCAATCTTAACGTTCTGTGATCAGGGAGGGGTGAAAACGAATTTCGGTTCATACAATTATCCCTAAAGTTGATTTTTTTGGATTTTCATCATATAATTAATCGCTAAAACCCGAGACCAGGGACTGAAACACTTTAATTTCTTATTATTATTTATTATTATTTATTTATTGTACTATTCATACTAGAATGTCAGTTTATTAGACTTGACCATTCTTTATTCCGTCAATTTCATTGAATTTTTGAACAACAACAACAACTTAAAGGTTTACGAATTAATTTATAATTCGTTTATTTGGCTAGAGATACAGCTGTTTCAAGGGGTCCCAAGCCGCCTATCATCAGTTTCCTCTTTATTAGTGGTGATGAGCTTTAATCCAATTTTCCACCATAGAGATCGAACCCACGATATCAGATTTGCTCAGTCTTAGAAGCCGTATGCACAACGCATTCCGGCACTTGAGACCACTGACGTCACAGATCGAAAATGAGTTGTTTTTGTTTATCAAATGCATTTGGAGCATCATCATTTTTCTAAGCGCCTTTAAGTATGCTGTCTTTTTCCGCCTCCATTTTTCTCCATACCTTATTTCAATAGACTACAATTCGTAGTACTTATCACTTTAATTTCTGCCATATGCTTTACTACAGCGTCCAACTGGGTTATTGGTGTAATAGAATCTAAGACCAAGAAAACAATTCATACAACAAAATCAAA
This sequence comes from Leucozona laternaria, assembly GCA_932273885.2. NCBI lineage: Eukaryota > Metazoa > Arthropoda > Insecta > Diptera > Syrphidae > Leucozona > Leucozona laternaria. The sequence continues at coordinate 113,740,114 of OW026368.1, read as the reverse complement.
TAGAAATCAATGACGCTGGTGTGTCTTCTGAAGTTTTGAAGTTTGGTGGGGAAAATTATTCATAAAAAATTAAACAATATTTTAAATTAGAATGAAAGCACACTTATCATACTCTAACACCTATACTGACATCTTTGGCAACAATTTATAAGAACACAAAAAAAACACATTCAACATCAATTTTACACACTGTAATTAAAGATGAACCAAGTGTTACAATTTTCCAACAAATTTTCCCTGTCACGAACGTCTTCAAACACGAACGAACAAAAACATCACATAGCTTTCATCGTCTTGAAAGTAGGCAGAGTGTAGGTACTTTGATTCTGTGAAGCATCTTTCGAATTCGGCGGCAGTCAGCACAAAGTTGCAATGTAGGTAGTTATAAACAGCAGCAGAAGCAACAAAATCGAACCCAAACCAGCTATATCACCATCAACAACTGCTGCAAGGAGAATGCGAAAGAAAATCAATACACCATCCAAAGGCATGGAGTGGTAATATTCATACATCCACAGCACATTGGAATCTATCTATTATAGCAATTTGTAAAAAACTTAGACCTCAAAGGTCTTCCACAATAAGCTACTGCTGCCACTCCTTCTTCTCTCTCAAACTGAAGGTACTCATCCAGCAAGCAAACTGCAACTATACTCACTCAACCACACTGATTCATACCAAATCGCACGCTGATGATCAGATTTCGTGCAATTTTCATTCACCCAAAGTGCTGGTGTTTCGGTTTCGGCAGCCAGCTTTTGAATGGAAACCATCGCATCGGCATCGCGGGGAGAGCTCCCAACATCACCGATATCATTAATTGAATAGATAGAATTTAAGCCAACTCCGATCTCCGAGGGGCACTTCCAACAATGGCCACAGCTAGCGGATGCTGCAATAGTTTGCTAAATGGATAAACTCCAAAATTTCCTCCCACTCAAGAGCTCAAGAGAGCCCAATCAATCAATCAATATAATTCATCATTTTGTATGCAGCGGTTGTTTGAAAAAAAATGCACTTAAAGGCAAAAAACCAAATATTTGTTCAATTAAAAAACTTTGTTACGCGTCAGCTTTGAAATAATTTAAATTGAACTAGTTAAGAGTTGTGCGGTCATTACAGGGGTACATCGCTCTACATATACCAACATACACGCCACACGACTTGCCCCAACTCAAGAACGACAAGCCATGTTTTAGCCCAGCAGCAGCAGCAGTTTCACCATCCTCCCATCCTCCCAGGTCTTAACCTGGTCCTCGCATTAGATACACATATCCATGTAGCTTAGCTATAGCTGGCCATATGTACGAGTATCTGCCGAACTACCAACGTTACAACCAACAAAGAAATTCCTGGTGAAGACCGCTCGTGCGATTTCATAATCATTTTGAACCAATGTGCCAGGCCAGCACGGAGCGCTTAGGAAACCCTAAGCTATTATACCCAGAGTATCTTTGTATATCTTATGGATGCAGATACAGATGCTCAGTTCTCTTACCAATAACAGTGCTGTCGTGCAATAAATTTTTCTTTCCAAAGATTTTGATCAATCGAGATTAATTTCAAAGCCCAATAGCTCTAATGTACCTTGTAAACATGTTTTTTTGGGGAGCATTTTCCAAAGGTCGTAAGAGTTTAAAAAAGAAGTTCAAGCCTGTTTCTTTTTAGGTGCATTTTTTTGGAATTAAATTGGATTCCAGATTGCAAACGTATTTCAGTTAAAATTAAGGTAACAGCATTTGGAATTCTTCAACTTTTATTCCCAAAAAGTTATTAAAATAGTAAAATATCTTCAGGCTACTTCAGAATTTACAAAAAAAATTAGTGCTTTAAATACAAATTCCTATGTTACGATGCAAAAATAATAATTAAATTGTGTTCTTCTATGATACATTTGTATCATAATAACAAAAGTACTGAAATACTATTTTAATAGTACACCCGACAGCATTGACTCGTAATCGTAATCATTCTTGTACACACCACACAACTCAACTAGAGACCGGCTTATAGATGTTGTTATGGAGGAGCAATGCATAGCACACAATATTGCAGATCACCGCGCCGGCTGCAATGCAATTAAATGAAACGTACCATAGCACAACCTTGAGTACCGCTATTTGCGGCGCAATAATGGCGACCACACCCGCGCACTTCATTACTTTTATGTCTCCTATCGAGAGCTCTATTCGTTGTTGTATATTGTGTACGTACGCCAGTAGTGCGGCAGCGGCAGTAGCAGCTCGATGCAAGAGTGCAACAACAGCAGCCGAAGTGCACCGCAGAGGTGAATTCGCCTTTGGCGCAGCTGAAAATATTCGTGCCCCTGCCCAATTTGCGCAGCGCGTTTTCTGCTTCTTCTTCTTCTCCTGTTTTTTACTTCTTGATTTTTCTTTTTAATATTTTAAAACTCTTTTTCTTTAACACATGGTTTTAGCTTAAGATATGGCGTTACCTTTGGCGCAATCTAGTTCGGGGGGATCTCTTTGCGCACGAGTTCCACACACCCTCTGCGCTCTGCGCTCTGCCCTGTCCCCACTGTCTCGTCGTCGTCCTCGCTATATTTTGGGTCTTGTCATTTAGTTCGTTTTTGGTAAGATGTGTCCGCCTTTGGTGTAGTTGTGTGATATCTTGACAGATAAATCAATAACAACACTAGAATTGGACTAGGGTATCATTAGCAGCTTGAAATTGTGTTCTGGCAAGAACGAGGTACATATTTGAAACTAATTCAGTTATAATACATATCACATACCGAAAGAAAAACAAATTTGCATCATTTGGGATGTAGCCCATAAGACAATCTTTTTTTCAGTATACTCTAATCCAATTCCACTTGTGAAGGTGTAGTTTAGGCATATGAAACTCAATTTAAGACTCATCAAATTTGTATCGCTCGATTTATGTAGGGCTCGAAGTTTTGCATTCACGATGACGCTTAGACTAGACTTTCCTATAAAAGGAGACACAAGTAGAAAAAACAATTATTTTTTCTCTCTAAAATAAGAGGCAAAACGGATTTAAATATTTATTTAAAACATTTAATTCAGGTAACTTAATTCTAAATGAAAAAAATTCCGTCCTGAGATTTTGTGTTTCGGGACCCTTAGTTTGTAATTGCTATAGGTTTCATCCTCGAATTTTTTCAGATATTTTTAACTTAACCAAAGGTAAATTTAAAAAGGGGGATTAATTAACTGTGTCTATAAGGTAAGTATTTATCGTCTTTTATCTTCGCTTAAACTTCCAACTTTAAAAAAATATGGAATTGAGATCAGCTCAGTATTATAGCTTAAGCCTAGATAACAGTTCCAGCGCGAAACAAAATTAAAAATTTTCAAAACAATTTTTTTAATAAGCTAAAGGTCTAAAAAATGAAAAAAATTATTTTTTGATGCGAAAATCTTATTATTTAGATATATTGGGAGGTGAATATAATTTTGTGTCGGAAGTATAAGCCAACCGCACTCAAACAAATGTGTCGTTCAATTTTTTTGCATTGAAACAAATTGTTTTGAATTTTAGGTTTTCAGACATTTTTTCGGTTCATGTTTTTGAGTGACAAAATAAATCAAATAAATAAAACAGATCTCGGTTCATGTTTGTGAGTAGATAATAATGTAAATAACTAGGATATTGTTGCCTTTTTTGTTGTTTTAAAACGAATACGGAAAGAACGAAGGTTAAATACAACATAATGCAAATAACAAATCACTATCTGCGAACATTTTTGCTCATTACAAATCCTTGTTTATTGTTAATTGTTTAATTTGTAAATCATAAGCTGTTTTTTTAAATGGTTGTTTAAAGTTAAACCGATTGTATATTTGCTTTGACATTTCATGACAGCAATGGGTATATTTTTTGAATGAAACAATAAAACTATATTTTTGTATTCACATCAATAATTTTGATAAGTGAACATTATTGCATAGACTTTTTTGACGTGTGAATTGAAAACTATGCTTAAAGTAATTTTTAAATTTACTTGAGATGCAAGGATCTATATAGAAACGCTTAGAAATTAATTTTATTTGCTAATATAGGTACTATAATGGCAAGTTATGAATTCGTTCAAAAAATCGAACTCGAGATTTTGATCAAACTTGATATTACGATGATAGGGAAGACGAAAAAAGTGGGCCTCGCAAAAACGTACGTCTGTCTGTCTGTCAGTTTGACTATATCCTAAACGGATCGATTTTCTTTAAACTTGGTACCTAGCGTTTTTTGGACATTCCCCCCACCCGTTTTTTCCTCTTTATTCTTAGGACCAAAACTAATAACAGTAGCTGACATATGTACAAAATTTGTTGGCCAAAAAAGAAAAACTTATTTTTCTCAAAATCGGCTACACAGATTTTTTTTTTAAACTCAATGGGCATATTCATAGTCACTTTTAAAATGCAGTTTATCTTAGACTGTCTAAGAATATGCCAGAATAAATTTAAATAGTTATAGCTTGCCGTTTAATAAAAAAAATGGTTCCGAAAAATGGATATTAATGGTACCTCCCAAAAAACCATTTTTCTAATCTTCGCTTTTCTCGAAAACGGTTCAAATGATTCTGATGAAGAATTATTGACACATTTTTAATAATATTGTGTACCAAAATTTAAAAAAAAAGTTTGAAATTTTTATTTTGAAAACTTTATATTTTAAAAAACGACTCTGTCGATTTTTATTAAACTTGGTAAAAAGCAATTTTTTAACTTTATCTAAAAGATTTTTGACAAAATTATTTCTAATACCCAAATATGACGGTGCCTCCCATACAAATGTTTAAAAACCGTAAGAAAAATATTTTTTTTCTCAAAAACGACTTCAACGATTTTGATAAATTTCTGTTTGTGTGATGAAATTAGTACGATCTACCATTTAAAATTTTATATTTTACGTTTATTAACAGTACCTTTCATAGAACGGTTTCTTTGATTTTCGACTATCTCAATAACTGGCCAACCGAATAAAGTTATATTTTTTGTACAGAAGCCTGTAACAAATATAAATAAAACAGCGTATCAAAATTTTCTAAAAACTGATTTTTGGATTTCTACAAAAAATCAAAATTATATTTTTGAAAATTCGATATTTCGAAAACGGTGGCAGATTTTTTTTGTGATGTCCAATTTTGAACTCAACATTAATAAATACTTAAAATTGGCGTACCAATTATTTTTCTCAAAAGTGTTAACAAAATTTTATATATACAAAATTAATTATTTTTAAAACCACTCCTACAATTTTCAAAATTTTGTTCTCATAAATTAAGAATTATATAAGAAATCAGATGGTGTATATCGCATTGGGTTAAAACAGATTCAAAGTGCTTTAGTAAATTTCTTTCTAATTTTGTTGATTTAAAACAATTTACCAGTTTAAATAATATAATTTCCTTTCATGCATTTTGCATATTTGCAACAATGGGCTATATTGTAAATTTTGTTATACTCACATAGGTCCACCTGCAACTAAACTAAGTTTTGGCAAATGGATAAAATATAGACTCCCATCACTAATTTATTTTACACTACAGAACCACAATGTGATCGCGCATAAGAGCAAGTTAGTGCGACACAGTCGTGCATATTTATTTTAAAGGCGTCATGAACATTCGGTTCTATTTTTAAGAGTCCATTTTGATCAATTTATAACACTTCATTGAGAATTATTTGTGTTTTGCACGGCTTTCGCTTTTAAAATGGTATAGCTTTATATTGTAAGTGTTGCCGTTTTTTTATTTTTTCATTTGTATCGGAAGTTACGGTATACTGTATTCATTTTGTATAAAATAATTTCATAATGTGAAGTTTCAGTATAGTTTTCAAAAAGGTTTATCTTTTTGTTTTTAGAAAAACCTTACTGATTAATTTAATTTAAAAAAAAAATTCAAACAGCAGCCAAAAAACGCGTGTCCAAAAATATAAACATGAGGTTTGAGTAACCACTACAATGGAATAACCCATCAGCGGAGCAACTATCAGCAGGAAGCCTTTATTTTGGCACTTTTTGTTACTTCTTTTAAATTACGATGAAGAAAATAGGAAAGAGTATAATTTGTTTTTAGGTGAAGCGATTGAGTACAATTCAATGAAAAAGTATTCAATTGACTTCAAAATTAAGTACATAGGTATGTTTTATAGAAGAAAACACTCGATCATATACAAATTGACGAAATAACTCAGCAAGTTTAAAAAAAATATGTTTACAAATTTGAAAATCGACAGCAGTAATAAAAGCTTTGGTGCAATAGGAATTTTATTTTTCCGAACCATTTTGAAAAAAAAACCAATAAAATAATTACCAACAAATCTAAACAATATTGTATATTTGGTTCAATTTTTCTTTCCTATATAACAACTTACCTAAAAAAAATGTCGCTGCTAGTTAATGCAACAAAGAATAACAAATTACCTACAAAAAAAAATCAAACTAATTATCGCCAAACAAATCAGCAAGTGTCTAAAAACACCTTCCATCACACACATGTCCTTTGCAAAAAAAGAGAAAAAAAAAGAATCAAATTTATCACACACATCCAATCAAATAAAATCAATCACTAACGATACCATAATAAGCCTCAGTTTTCAATTTAAAAATAACTATCGCAAGAGTAAAAGTGAACAGTAGCCCCTAATACATAAATTGATTAAAAGTAAAAGTGTTAGTACGTAAGCAAATAATAAAAAGAATGAATATAACAGAAGACAAAAAAAAAAAAAAATGCAACACATTTTATCGGAAAATAAACATACAAGAAGTCACTCAGCAATAAAACCATGTATACAAAGAAAAGCAAACGGGCCAAACAAGAATTGAAGGAAATAAGAGCAAAAACAAGATTTTTCATAGTCGATTTAGAAAATAAATAAATAAAAATAAAAATAATAAAATGTATCTATGTGTATCTATTTTGTATATATGAACTTACAATGAAGAAAATCGCACGCCAGCCAACAACCAAGGTGAAAAAAATTAAATGAAAATGTAATCACAATCCACATCATGACATGGGTGTGGTGCCATAGAAGAGTAGTTTGAGACATTCACTTCATCCCCGTCCACAGGAGTATCGCCTTCGCCTCCTGTTCCATTCCACCACACCTCACTCGAGATTGGGATTGCGGTCCATGATACAGCAACTTCGACTACCGCCTTCATCATCTATACCCGGGCAGGCTTTTTTGCTTTTGTGAATGTGTCTCTCTTTCTTGGCCTCCTCGTTATGTTTATAAAATAGGAGAGCATGAAAACAAAAGACTTGAGATTGAAACTCGAAAAAATTAAATACAAGAGCATATAACGGATTAAATGAGTAAGCTTTTTGTTTAACCGTTATTGAGAATACTTCTTAGCCTTAAGAGTGTTTTGGGTTAAAGAGAAGTCGTTTCTCATCTCTTGGTTTAAACTTCGGTGGTTCTCGCCGCCCTCGGTTCTCGGATCACACCCTGATGGCTGCAAACAATATTGAAAGCAAAAGTCATTGCAGACCGAGAGGCTGTCAGAGCAAAAGGCTGTTGAAAACGTGTTTGTTCAGCAATATGTATATGCTTTCCCTAGTTATTGGAATTTGAAGAGCGGAAAGTGTCGCATGGTTTGCTCTGTAACTGCTCATACTTCAGCTGGACACTTATTTTTAATTACAAGAAGCTTCGGATGACATTTTGAATTAAGATAATATTATAGCAATGGGTAGTTATGAAAGCTATTTTGTTTCCCTTTCAATGCAACAATGTGATTTGATTTAATTTGAATGGCTAGAGGGGAATGTAACTGGATGAGGGTTTTGGGCTAATTTAACAGTTTTGCTTTTATTTTGGGATCATATTTTCATATTTAGAACTAGAGGATTGTGTGATCACTAATATTTTTAAGTAATAAACAGCTTTAAAAACTTTACTTTTATTATTTAAATCAAATAAGAATCTATATGTATATTTATATAAAAATAGATGTAGGTACCTATGTTTGTACCCCCACAATGATTGAACCCAATCAACAGGAACACCAAGTAAGTGTTCCTGGGTGTGTTTATGGTCAAAATCGGTCTAGCATAGTTTGTCAAAAAGATGCAGCAGCGCATGCATTTTCGGACTAATTTCAGAAAATATAGTCCGATTTTAGAAATTCTTTTTTTGTTTGAAAAATGGTCTGAATATCAAAGAAAAATACTGTATGATTTTAAAAATTATTTTTGAGTCTGTAAGGTTTTATTAAATAAGATGGACACAGATCAGTGGCTAATCTAGAAATCCATCAATGAAGTCCAACTGCACTTAACTTTTTTTCAACGAGTAAATAAGAGAAAAAGTATTTTTTGGAGCACTGCTGAATGTTGCTGTGTTAACTACAAAAGATAAACATATTTAACAATTATTTTTTTTTTGTATTTAATAGAAATACCAGACAAGTTGTTATAAGGTTTTTAATCCACTGAATTTGGGTAAGATTTTTGAGATTTTCTAATCAAAATTTACAAAACAGCTTTTTCAAATTTTTAATTACAATATCTTAGAAACCCTACGGCATGGGAACATTTTTTGAATTTTAATTCACTCCATAAAACTTTTGGGATAATTTTTAAAAGCTATTTATACGGTGAAATGGGGAAATGCAAAAAAAGGTATCTGATTCTCAAAACTCATTTAGTGTTTGAGAGGTGACATTGATATAGTGTTTAGATATCTTTTCCAAAAATATCTATTTGTAGGGTGAAATGGAGTGAAAACAAAGAATGGTATACGATTTTAAAAAATTATTTTTATATTTGAAAACTCATTTTAAATATTTTTTATAATTTAGTTATTTGTAATAGTGTAAAATAGAAGTTGCAACGTCAGGCCAGCAATAATGGAATGACTTGAAACAACTACGCCAAAAACTGCATTTCTAGGGACTTCGAAAAAAATATAGACTTATTTATAATCAAACTTAAATGCGCATTATTATTGTGTGTTTTAGAAGCGCAGCCGTAGTGTACTTATAGTAAATATCTAATCATTTTTCTCGAAATTAAGTTTTCTAGAGAACTTAGCACGGAACTGCATTAAAATTGGACAAGATTACAAGGAAATGGAAAATATCCTCCTTCATGTTCGTATTGGAAATGTTGCATAGAATTGGTAGGTCGGTATCAGTATCCCACCTCTTAGTTTAAAAAATTGTACCGATTTTATGAGCAGATACCTAACATGGGTCACCTGAATACCTATAAGAACCAGCTTACTCAGAGAATCAAATATACAAAGCTCAACTTAATAAGCTTCTATAATAATACCTTTAATTTCACTCTGAGAGAAATAGGTTGCTCATTCGCCACAGTACCCAAATTTATCGAAACCCTGATGCTATTTTCTGCCATTCTTCCATAATACTTTAAGATAATTTTTGGTATTCTGCCATCCCTATCGCTTTTAATATATAATAATCATGCAGTTCTAAAGCATGCTTTAACGCATGGTTCGTATATGCACGCTCGTGAGCGTCAGACGAGTATGAGCCAATTTAGGTCTCGTGAGACTTTGAGACTTTAGAAGCAAAGAAATCAAACTAAATCAATTTGCGTAAGATATTTTTAAATTTTAATTTCAATGCTAGATACATATATATAAATTGCCTTCAAAATTGTTAATCCTTTGTCAAACTAGAATTTAAGATCACGAAATTTATTTATCCTCCATGTCTAAAGCACGCTCATCGTTTGGATTATATAAATCTCTCCGACTAACCAGAATCGGGAACATTAATAATAATTTTTAAATAGAAAAAATTAAATACGCAAAATTTTGTATGAAAACTGCAGCCTGTTACAATTTTTGAATATATCCTGCTATTTTTTGGTTAGATTGACCGTACTAAATATAAGTTTTTAAGCCAATAATTTCTGTTTAGTAAAAAATATGTTCCTTACTCTATTTCAATAATATTCTTTTCTTATGAAAAATAGTCTTTTTTTTTGTACTTAACAGTTCAATCTGTTTCCTTAGCAGATACAAAATAAATTCCACACGCCCATCAAACACACATTTTCCTCTTAGACATCTTCGCCTGATTCTCTAGTAAACCCCATATCCATCCGTGACGTGACAATAATTTATGGGCCTTGATTTGATGGTATTCCTAGGCGCATGTCACATTTATCATATCGAAAAGAAAGAGTTAAGCGAGTAAACACCGAGCGCATTTGTGCACTCACATAATCAAATCAAAAAGTCTTTGTGGGCTAGATCGGCGGCACAGCGGCACGGCGGCGCGGCGTGGCTGTGCGGTGGTGGCGGACGACGATGGATGCGGCGCTGTGAGCTCCGGCGAGAATCAACAATTTGCACCGCAATCCGACTTAAATCTCCCAAAAGCCAAAATCAAAAAGAAGTTATCTAATCTTTATGGCAACAGGAAGACGCTGACAACAACTGCCCTCCTGTTGTATGTACATCTTGATGTCTGGGAGAAGACGCGCGACAACATCTCCTCCAAGGACTAGGCTAGCTATGTATATCTGTAGCTCTGTTTATGGTGTAGTGCTGGTAATGCGACTACGGTGACAACAATCAACGGAATATAATCGTATTTCTTGAGCCCCGTAAAACCAATTCCTCTCTGCTCCTCCACCCCCACCACCACCATCACCATCGTGATCAACTCAACCATCCAGATCTCGCCACCTTTATAAGCTAAAGCAGCATCATGCATGTTCTTCAGAGTCTCCCTAGGCTTAGGAAAATTTATGTTGATGCGTGGGCTTGAATTATGTCTCGAATGTCATCATGAGATTCAATGCGAGAGCGTTTTGCATAAATTTAGCAAGTACAACGCAAAGAAATTAGTTCCATCACAGTGTGGTTCGTGCGGTCCTAGATATACGTATTTGTATTCAGATTGTGCTAGATGCAATGCCATGTAGTGTAGGTATGTTGAATGGTTAAAAGGACAATGTTTAAAATTGTTGTAAGTGTTGTATGTGGATGGGTAAATATATTGTACGACGCAACGATGTCTGTGAACTGTGATGATGATGACTGAAAAGAGTTATTTTTTAGCGAAATCAACTTAAACCACCTAAGTCTAGTTTTATAATTGAATATTTAGTTTTGGTTACCAACCCGCTCCTCCTACCTTAACTTGTATTATTTAATGCTTTCATTAAAAGCTAAAAAAAAATCATAGGAACTGGAAATGAAAACTCAAGCACCGGATATTTTAAGGAATTTGCACTGTTTTTATTTTTGTTTTCTTTACCAGAAAGGGGTCGAATATGAAATCTCCCAAATTAAAATCTCACATTTGAAATTTTACATAACGCAATCTCACAATTATTAAAACCTGGTTTTCATATTCTCGCAATCACCAAATCCCGCTTTATAATAATCTCGAATTAAACTAATATCTCGCATTTGAAAAGAAAAAATTATTACCTGCAAGTAGGGTATACAATGTGTTGCCATGGAATTAAGTCCAATACAATAAAGTTTAAAGCGAAGTTGTTTACTTTACTGCAATTTTTAGAGTCAGGCAGGAACCTTAGACAACAGTTTTCTAAGAGAATCACAACATTAACTTGAGTAGCCCACTTCGAGTGTTAAAAGAATTTTAACTCCTCTTAGATCCTCATTTCCGCTCACTAATCTTCGTTGCTCTGCTAAGGGTTTGTTTAGTCTTCAGACAGGCACCAATTTGTTACTAGTTTTGTTAAAAAATGGTATCTTAGATTTAAATTTGCGAGATTTTGGTCGATGTATGCGAAATTCTTGGGAGTACAATTTAAATTAGAGATTGTTTAAATCACTTGTTAGATGAAAAGTGTAATTATTAATTTACTAGATTTTGTTTTTCGAGATTGAAAAGTAAATTTTGTTATTACAGATTTTGATTTACGGGATATCGTAGTACTTCCAGCAGAAAGCAAATAAATGTATAATTTTTTAAACTATAAATATTTGTTCTCTTTAAGGAGACAACTCTTCTAGGCGAAACAAATATTACTACTCACTACTCACTGATCGCTTAAATTAGCTTTTCATTTTGAGAACTAATTTTGAAATGTTCGCGAAACCATTTTTGGCTTTTGACCAACCTTAGTAAGACCACAATTGGTTGGTTAGATGTTCACAACAATTTTCACGTTGATTTTGTATCAGTTAATTATTTGACTTCGTATAAGATTTTAGTTTTAATGGAAAACTTTAGTCAAGAACTCTTTTGGATCATGTTCAAAATTGCTTAAAATTCATACAAGGGTAACTGTTTTGCAAAAAAGATCATCGATTTTTTACGAATTCCTACTTGGCTCGATATTCGATTTTACTAGTTCGGCCCGAAAATTCTGGCATCGATAAAGTCTTTACCTCTATACTGATCTTGCTGTGATCTAAAAAGCCTTTATTCGTCCAAATCTTGAGTACAACTCCCATATTTGGGCAGCTGCCACAAAAACCGACTTGAGCCTATTAGATAGAAGAGAGCTCTAAATACTATAAAAAGGTAAAAGATCTATAACGGAAACATTTACATCTCTTGAGCACCGTCGCAATGTTTCTTGTCTATCATTATTTTACCGCTATTTCTATAAACAGTGTTTTAGTGAAACAGCCAGTTGCATTCCTCCCCGTAAACAATTCAACCGTAATACTCTAGCTTCTAGGAATGCTCATCAGTTAACCTTTGAGCCCAACTTCGGACGTACTTTTAAGTACAGAGATTCTTTCCTTAGTCGAACTACACGAATGTGGAATGCTCTACCCAGCCCAGTTTTCCCCTGCCATTGTGATCTTCAGACATTTAAAACCAATGTGCATCGGTGCCTCCTCTTCAATCCCCTCCAATCTACCTAATCGCTCGTGCTGTGTATATCATTTTAAGGGTAGTCATAACCCCTTTACCAAACCTTTTACCAAATCCTATAAATATGGTCATAGATTTTAATATCTATACCTGCCACCTTTTCAGGATCTTCAAAGCCGCTTATAACTGAGTTCTCAAACAGGGATTAAACCGCGTCATTGGTAGCATTGGATCTATTGGAATGAACGCTCTCTTAAAATGAATGCTGATTCAAATTGGAAGAATTTAAACCAAAACCTTTGACAACACTGAAGGACTACGACAAAGTGACATCCTGGCATGAGGCTGCTTCCATTAGCTGATGTGTTACTCATGGCCCATAGGGGCTAAAAGTATGGCGCCAACTGAGGTTAAGTGCTTCCCTATCCTTAGTATAAACACTATCATGATACATGATATTTCGTAATCGACTAAAAATTTATTATAAGGAGTTGAAGTCTCCAAAAAGGAATTGAATCTCATGCAAAATTTGGTTATGACCTCCACGAACACCATAATATCAGCAATAATTAAGGATCTAAAATTTCTCGTCTATACCTATTTTGTGATAGTAGATTAACTGTCCTAAATAGTTCTATAAGTATTTCCGTTTTCTATATGCAAATATATCTTAACCGTTATCAATACTATGGATTATAGCTAGAAGAAGTTTTATCAATTTCCAGCTTGTCTGTTTCATTTGAAATTTGTTAGAAAATTCTCTCCAATGACATGATTGCCGCAAAGGTCTTAAATGCAATGCAATTTAATTTAGAGCCTGCGAGGTGAATTTCGGTTATTCCTATTGATTTTGCTCTTTCGATATTCGATATTCGATATTCCCTTGTAATTGGTTCACAATTTCCTTTACCCCAGAAATACACCGAAGACGACGAGGTTAGACTGATGAAGAAACTTTCGCCCGTTTAATTTAGGTAGATCACAAAAGTATCGGTACATCCTGATTGCGCGCGCAAACAGAGAAAAAAAATACTCCCGGAGGATGCGCAGCGCAGCCGCTGTCTCTATCAAATTTGTTGCATCTGCAAAAGTCGTTCGCGTGGTGGGCAACTCTGCAAAGTCTATAATGGATATGCAAAGACTGAAGCTATTCTGGCATGTAACGAACTGACATCTGCGCGTTCACTTGTTCCATAGACTTTGTCTCCACCATCATCACCGCCTCCGCTGCCGTCGCCACCCTCAAACTCTGGGGGTCTTTATGGATCAAAGAGGTACGCGTGATAACCAATGGGCATAAATAAATTCCGCCAAGAAATGTCTATAATAGCTCTATAGTTGGGTCAATCTGCTGCGCAGCCGCAGCCGTAGCAGCAGCCGTCTATTACGAGGGCATACATAACAGAGGCGCATAGCATCGTTAAAATCGTATACTCGAGCTATTTTGTAGCATGAAAAAAAAAAACAAGCATCATGCACTATTATAGCCGTTATTTGAATTTGTTTTGTTTCCATTTTTTTTTTTCTTCTTCTTCTTATTTTTCTATGGTAACACAAAACGAAGTTTCATTTGTTAAACGTGAAGTCGTATTTCCATGGGGAATATGATTTCCGACATGTCTATTAAATAATAAAGCCTCAAATGATGTACGCGAGTTCAAGCCTATTTAACAAAACAAACTATTAAAAGAGTTATTATAATTTTTTTAATGACCGAGCGCTGAAACTTATTTGATAACCGAAGCTAAATGCCAAAAATCAATTAAGAAAAAAAAACCTAGTTCTGTGGTTGTCTTACATTTTCATTATTTGTTAACGATGATTTTAAAGTTATAGAGTCTTCTGAAAAAGGGTAAAAATTAATGCACGAACAGACCTTTTTTGTTGTTTAAATTTAATTTTATGATCTAAGCTGTTCAGATATCGATCGCATCATAAAATTAGTATTATGGATTTGAAGATAACTCGAGATGTTTGAATTTCGTATTGGTTCTGGAATTGAGGTTATTTAACCAAAGTACCTGCTTTGCTTATGAGTAAGTAAGTTTGTTGTATTTAATATTTCATTTAATTTATATTTAGTTATAAAAGCAATAAAATATGGCAGTACCATCTGCCCAACCAGGAATATATCAATAATATCATAAACAAGGTAATTTATTACTACTGATTTACCAGTTAAAACTCTCAACCATTCCTGTTTGCATGTTTTCAGCAGGAATGGAGGGGACCTAAAACTTTTTGGTAAATCTAATTAGCTTAAGTGAAATGCAAAATTAAGATTCAGTTAAAAGAAAGAAAATGTATTAAGCTTTAATACCTTATCCCAATATTGGTTTAAAAAAATAATAAAAATAAAACTTCTAATAATTTCGTTACCGTTAATCCAACTTAAAATAAAACACTGTATGCAAATCAAATAAAAAAAAATACAAAAAAAAATTGTTTTCAATTTAAGTGAAAGTAAAGCAAAACGTCAATCAAACAAAAATTCCGAACAAATAACAAAAAAAAAACATACATATGTATATGAAACATTCATACAGAGTCAGTCGGTCATCTCCACCACTTGATAATAATTAAATTTTCTTGATTTCACTCTTTGGCGGTATTATTGACCAATTACATGCTTCACTTTAATTGCTTGGGTGACTTTCAGGAATTAAAACAAAAGAAGGTGATATCACGCTGCACACTCTTTAAGTGGCTCAATCAATAATATCAAATCAAAGCACTTTCTATACTTCAATCTAACGGTAGTTGCACATGTAATGCATATGGGAATACACACTTACATACCTTGCACAAAGTGTACCTTACCTACATACATATATATATATACATATATACGAGTATGAACATACATATATTCATTAAATTGAACCTCTCCCATATTATATAGCTATGTAAATACATAATCGTATATAGAACTTGCTTGCGTTTAACCTGCTTAAAGTTCAAAAACTTTATTAAATCGTTCAGTTCAGCCAGCCAGCCAGCGCTTCAAGATACAAAACACTGACCATTTGAAAAACGTAATTTATATTGAAGCTAATGCAAACTAATTAACTTAACTACAATAATAATTAAGCGAAGATTGGATAGTTATTTTCAGAAATATAGCACTCTACGCAGCGCACTCTGGGATCCATATTCATATAGAGACATATTCTAGCGATGTTATAGCAGAGCACAGCTATATTCTTCAGCTTCCTCGTATCCACCCGATTGAAGGCATATACACTGCAGTAGTATAAAGACAGCTAGATTCAGCGATACATATTAGCTCACCACCCATTGCACAGTGGGACCAAATAACTTTATAACGGGGAAAAGCTAAATTCCTTAAATTTTCTATAAAGCGGAAATTGGAAATATTTTCAAAAATGATACATCCATTTCTAAAAATTCGTACCAACGAGTTTTGCTATTTTCAAAAAAAGTTATAAAATCTGTAAAAGACAAAAAAATCATAATCACGTAAAGTTTCACAAAATGTGTTAGAATCGTTCTCGAGACTTTTTTTGATTTAAAAATAAAATATTTTTAAATATGTATCTTCTCGAACTTTAAATGCCCTACAGCACCATTAAATATTTTTAAGTCTTTCGTATTTTAATGATCCATTTATTGTTTCAAACTTTGAAACCATACAAAAATTTTAACGGGTTGTTTGAAAGGTTCTATTTAGAAAAAAATGTCATTGATTATGTCCCACTGTGCGCCGTCGACGTCTCCTATATAGTGGACAAACATTAATGCCAAGCTATAGTTGTCTGTCGTCGACTGAAACTGACCATCGAAAAAGAATATTTGCCTCTCAGTAGGACTAGGTATAGGTGTATAGTTTGTTAACCAGTTGTAGCCAAGCGTATACACACTCTACCGTTGTTTAACCGTGAGCATGCTATGTTTCCATACCTACGTACACGTACATCTATCTGGAATCTTGATGCAAGTGCGATAAGCGCAATAGTCTCGACTCGCAAGTCACTTAACCACTACCAGCAGCGCGTCTAGCTTTTAGCTCTAGCTGCAGCGCTATATAAATGTTGCAGTGCAAACTCATATCATAAAATGAAAATAATGTGAAAATTAAATTCAATTTTACGATGTCCAAAGTGCAATCGAACGTAATGCGAGCATTACCAGCAGACGGTAGTTCTATAAAATATATTGTCAATAATGAGCGTTATTTGACTGAACTGTGTTGATGTCTTAATTTCTCCAGATTGAAATTACGTGCTGCTTTGAATTATGCGTCAAGAGGTCCAATTAAATTTTTCTGGGACCCATCGGCTATCGTTAGCACGTAGTTTGAAAAAGTAAAAAAAAAAACAGAGCTTGCTGCTCACCTCGATTGATAATATATTATAGAACACTGACGTTATCGTAATATTGCACTAACAAAAAGCTATAAAACCTACTTGATTCTATTGATTTTGATTTAAAGAACTATTTTAAAATGAAATATTTTTTTGTATGATTCTATTTATATCAAATGTGCAAAATAGGAAAACACTGCGAATATATTTAATTCGCATTTATTTTTTAATATTCAAACACTTTAAATAAATAGTTTCTTTATAAAATACATTTTTGTTTAATGTTACTCAATTTTAAAATATACTAATTCTTACAAAAACAACTAAATTTCTGCAATATGCCTCTCATCGATGCTTGATTTATTTTTCATCCATTTTTCCAACAAAAATCCAACAGAAACCATCCTTTTTATTTATATTTCTCTTCTTTATTTGTTTTATATTTTGTGTCACCACGGATACCCATTCAAAGTAAACCCTACACAAAGAATCAATAAAATCCTTTTCAATGCTAAAAAAATCAAGTTCGCTGATCAGCTCTTTTGTTTCACTACGAACACCACCGCTTAAGTTCGATTTTATTTGACAAATCAATGGTAATCCAAAGTTTATGGTTGATTTACACAAAAGACAATCTTGAAGGGTATATTGCTTTGTTAATCGTATGTGCTGATTTCACAAACAGCTCAATCCTCACGATCAACAGCTTTCGGGTTTGAGACATAAGGAAAAAGAAGTTATATGATTGTATAGACGTAACAAGAGCAGAACAAAAATATATTTTCAGAGCAGAGCAGAGCAGAACAAGCGCCAATGTTAAGACTTTGAAAAATTTCGCAATAAATCATTCCATTGTTGGGGGGTGATCCCATTACAAAATGAATCCCCAGTCACGTGCATGATCTTGGATTTCTGGGATGATGATTATGATTATGATTATAATGATGATGATGTGGTTTTGAATTTTCTGTGCTCACTTTTATCCATTCCTCTAAACAGAGGCCCATTATGGTCTTAAGTGATTTGTAATAAAGTTATTATGAGAAATGCTTATTATTCCGTGAAGTCACCTCGCCGGAAAAATCGTGATCCTCAGTTTCTGCTTCCACTACTCCGATAGTTTAAATGAACTTGTGCATACGGGCGAGGAATATCGCGCACGGGGCGAAGTTTTAAATATATTTTTTTCTTTCATCTCCAATTGCTGTCGATTTGATTTTTGGTTTTAAAGCAGAATTTTAGAATTTATATTTGTTATGAATTATTCTAATGGATTTATCTTGCAAGCCCAATTGTCCTTAGGGGTGCATTAAGATGAAGTTGATAAGCTATAGATTGCACAATGGCAAACTATCCGACAAATTTGTTTCTGATTCCTTAGTTGAAGGACGATTCTTACGAGCAGATTGACGTCCGGAATGGCAACTTCTTGTAGTTAGATTTGGTTTGTTTTGCTTTTGCTTCTCTAATCGACCTTGATAGTGGACAACGTGCATACATTATACACAGTGATTCGAAGTCGGAGTGCTTAGCGCCAGGCACATTGCCACACCCAATCCAATAATCACGCGTTACGAAGTGGATACCTCTTACCATAAGATAAGAACGGGCAGCTTGGCTGGCACAGAAAGATACTCTACTGTAAAAACACGCCGATGAAATAGATAGGATTGGTTTGGAATTAAAGTGATGGTGTTGCAGCTGCGAAATAGGCTAACAACGCCCTGGCTGGCTGGCTGGCTGCAATGGCATAGTTACCTAAACTTTTTTGTTGAGGGAGACACTATGTTGCAACATACATGCAGTTTGCGCGTTTCATATACATCTATATATGAGTTTGTGCTGAACAACCTGGAGCTACTACGAAAGATGTATGTAGATGGTAGAGGAAGGCGCCCAACAGCACATAAATATTGTGTTTTAGATGTGGTGGTGAAATTATTGTGCACCTGGGTGTTTTAAGCGAATTTAAATTAACAATCATACACGGCAAATTGTAGTATATTATACTCTGAGAGGTCTTAAAGGTTTCATTGTTTGGCAGCAAAAAACTTGTAACCTTTTGCAACAGTTGTTGTGTGTTTTTATATTTTCATTTTCGGAACAGTTTTTTTTGGAATATTTCACCCGACAAATATTATTTATTTGGAATAATTGAGAAAACTTTTTTCAGAGATTATAGGAAGTATTTAAATTGTTGGCTAATAAGAATTTAATGTGTGGCTGATGCTAGAGTCAAATTTTTAACGATTATTGATTATTTAAGTTATATACAACCTAAAGCTTTTACAAAAGTTTTTAAATAATTTTCTTTTCTATAGTTGAAGGATTTACGTTTTATCAAAAAGTTATTACTTTTTAAGATCCTAATTGTGGGGTCTAATTTAAGATGAAGCAGATTTAGGGCCGATTTATTCACACTTAATTAAAAAATGTTTTTTTTTGCGTTAGAAAAAGGCGGTTTAAGCAATTGGTGGCATTGGGGACATTCCATTGAATTTTTTTTTTATTTATTCAGTCATCTTATTTTTAATACTTTGCTTTGATGATACAAAAAATCCTAGAGATTTGTACGTTAATTTAACAAATATTCTAGATCATTGTTCATATTGCGATATTATATTTATTTTAGAGGAATAACACAATCTATTTCTGTACAAATTTCAAAATAATAAATAATGAAAACAAAATTAACATGGTGATGCGCATTAAATGTGACAAAAAGCTAGAGCGTGTAGGTGGAGCCGAGAAAAGAAAAAAAAATGTAAAGGAGGTGGTGGTCTATTCTCTTCCCCCCCGTTAAGCAATGGTAAAACTTAAAAACTATTTTTGTTTTCAAAATTCAATGCTCCTTTTTGACAAATTTTTAGTCAAAAACAGAAAAACGGATGCTTAAATATCTTGTATTTTTTTGAAAAAATCTACTAAATCTACTTTACTACCTACATAGTGGGCTTTTATTATTAAATTAACTGCTCAAAATGCCTTCATAAAATTCTTAAAAGAGGGTGAATAAATTGCATTTTTTAAATATAAATTTTTTTTTTTAATTTATTTAACAGTGAGCAAATAAGCATTTGGTGATTTGTTATAAATATTTATTTATGAATTTCTTTTCTCCTGGCATTGTTTTACATTCTGTTGCTCGCAGGTAAAAATCCGTGGAAAAAGTTTGAATCCGAAATCGATGATCAGAATTCCAGAGGCCTTAATGGCTGCAGTTATAATTCGTGGTGGTTATAAAGTGACATATTTTCAATGTGTGCTCTGTGCGCTTTTATTTTTTGTATGTGTTTTTTTTTTTAATTCCTTAAAACCTATTAGCACCTGAACTAGATTTCTAACGCTCCAAATACATACATACGTGCCTACATTATTGATGCTGCTTTATTGGAAACAACTCCCAACAGCACCGAGAGAAAAGTTTGATACTTAATATTTTCACAAAATAAATAAATATAAATAAATAGTCATCCAAACATTCAGCATGAGCAGTGAGTTTCAAATTCTTTACAATAATAAAAAAAAAAAACAACTTACAGCAAGTTGTGCGACAATACTGTTAGTTCTATTTCCTTATCAATAAAAAGTGTGAATTATAAATCACAAATGCCGAAGTTTATTCATAAATTCCCAAGTTCCACCCAACCCATTGGGCAGGTAACTTTACCACCATCAGTGCAATGGCAACTTTAACTTGCAAATAAGCAGCCAAATTACCGCTTTGTGCAAAAATGCCAACGGGTATGAGTCACATGCAAAAAAATTAACCATCAGCAATTGGCCATCGCCCAAACGCCACAGAGCACAGAAGAATGTTAGCCTTGCCGCGCATAAAACCA
The DNA here is from genome assembly GCA_932273885.2 of Leucozona laternaria. NCBI lineage: Eukaryota > Metazoa > Arthropoda > Insecta > Diptera > Syrphidae > Leucozona > Leucozona laternaria. Next base: position 113,719,167 of record OW026368.1, on the reverse strand, counting down.
TGTCGCGGTCGGTTTCGGATCGCGTTATTTATCTGTTTTATTAATTACATCCCGTTTTGGCCGCGCTTCATACATGTTGCGTCGTCGTCGTTGTTTTCGTCAGAGCCATGCAGGCGCTTAGTTCCGCACACACAGACGTAAAAGCTAATAGCTAAGCAGTTCAACAATGACTTTGGGCCGTCGCGTCGCGTCCATCCATAGCTTGAAGTAGTCCGTATGTCCGTGTGTGCTGCTCGTTGAGATGAAATTTCGTAAAAATCGCATCTAATGACCGTGTGCTCTCGGCGAGTTCGGGTATGAGCCGCAGACTCAAATGCCGCATACCAAAGCGCAGCCCCGCATCCATCCGATTCGATCTAATCCAATATCCATTATAGAGACGATTGCAAAATCAATTTTCGATCAAATGCACAGCAAAAAAAAAGAGAACCAGGCATAGGCAACCATCTGTGTATTATATCAAAGTCCGTCCTAGATGTTGGCAAAGTCATTGAACATAACCATTAGCGGGAGTCCTCGCAAAGCGACGTCCATTCAGCATCAACATATCCGTCGTGCGCCTCTGCAGACTCACTCACTTGGAATGAAAAATGCATATCAGATAGACGTGGCGATAGTGCGCAGTAGTGCGGTGGCAGCGGCAGCGGCAGCAGCCATGGCAGGGCAGCGCAGAAACCGCAGCAGTTCTTCGCTATGAGCATATTGCGCGCTGTCGCTACTTCCATCTGTAGAGGTATGTTGGTACCTTAATTTCACGATGGAGCAAAACTGCTGCAGTCGAAGGCACCACCTAGAGCAACGAGCTATTGGTTTCCTCGCAGCAGATTGCTGCAGCCAATTCAGTTAGCAACACCGGTACTCTGGTACTCTCCGAAACTGCTGCTGCCACGGCCCGACCCGGCCCGGCCATTAGTCTAAAGCGATTTTCCTGCGCACAACAGAGTAAGTGTCGCTGCGAGGCGGGCGGTGGTCGCAGGCAGCATCAGACATTTGGCGGATGGAAGCATGGAAGGTATTCTACAATGCTGCCTCCGAAATTACGAAATACTATATAGCTCGTTTCCAGTACTGACCACACCTTGTCTTCGACGAGAGGAGCATGCTCGTCGTACTGTGCAACGCGCACTTGGTACGATTTTGATTTTTGTTCGCGGTTCCGAGGCTCCACATGGCTGCACTATTTATAGTGATGCATTTTAGTTTATGGTCTGCAGCTACCGCAGCTGCCCGCCCAACCGAGCAGCAATATGTATCATTCCACTTTCGCAAGAGATATACCCATTCACAAATTGGAGGCATAAATATTGCGTTTTTTTTTGTTTTGTATCTGTTGTTGTTGTATGTATGAGTCCTAGATGATACCGTAGAATAGCTGTAATGGCTGCCAATGCAGTTTGGTGAAATATTTGTGTGTGCTCTATAAATTTCCGGATGATTGCCGAGGCATGTTCACGCCATTTATTGGCAAATCATATACGAAAGACTTACGACTCGACGTTTGATTATTGGGGTTGCAAAGAGCAAACAGTATTTTAATAAATACTTTTAAAAGTATTTTAGGGGCAGACAGATCAGGAAACAGAAAGATGTAAAAATTAAGACTTTATTTTTGGAAGATTGGTTTAAGTATGTTGTTTATTAGGATTGAGGTTTTTCGTTCAAGAAAAAATTATATCAAATAAGTCGTTGCATATGTAGAAGATGTAGTATGTAACTATTTTTGTATTTTTTTTCGGAAAATAAACGAAGATACTTTATGGTTTTATCGAACAGTAGGAAAAACTTGAGACTCCTTTAGTTGATTCAAGTCTTATAAATATAGTAATTATTTTAAAGCATTAATATTTTGGACAAAAATAAAATCTTTTAAACTTTTTTAAATAGTGTTCATGGAAAACAGTAGATCGGGTGATACGCTTCGCGCGTTCAAAGGATAAGAGCTCCTTCTTTGGGTCTCAGGTTATGTTCAGTCTACAGAAAGGTGACTTTGCAACAGTTTTTTTTGGATAACAATACATTGAAAAAATACTTAGGGCCACGCAAGGTATTGATAATGTTGCTTTATTGATTTTGAATGGTTCTAAAAAGCTCAAAATCATACAGGTGATATACATTCTATTCACTTGTATCTGTTGTTTAAGTTTCGGTTATGTGAATATTTTGCTAAAAACCTGAAACCCAGTTTTCTTACTTTTGCCATAAGATGTACAAATTTTAATCAAAATTAATAAAGGCGTTTTCGACAAAAATTTCAAAATCATTGTATGGCAGTTCACCGTTCTGGATGAACTGAATCAAAAGTTTGAATTTACCGCCCTTGAGGGGCACATTTCATTGCGTTAACCAACGAGCTTCAGTGGAGAATGATATGATATGAGTATTGCTAACTCTAGAAGTAAACAAACCAACAGTTAACAAAAGAAGCAGGTTTTTGGTGGAGGACGCATGTGGAACGACTAAAAAAAAAACTCGACGGATAAAACATCAAAAGCATCTGTCTAGTTAATCCTGAGTTAACTCTCCAAATTTTTTGACTTAACTCTGGTTTAAATTTAATCTTGCACTGAAAAACTGGACCTTAAAAGTCTATAATTTTGTATCTTATTGTCGAATTATCATTATTAAGGCCTCAACATTAGTTGTTAGGCACAAAAAATGATACTAAAATGTTGTTAAGTTTCAAATGACGTAGTAGAAGAGAAACAACATCAAGTTTGCATCATTGTACAAGAACAATATGTTGTATAAGTATATTAGCAAGATATAATAATTGTGTCGGTGGTGGTGCTCTGTGACGAGCCTAGCCCAATTGAGAACACAGTCCCGTTCGGCTGTATTTACTTAAAAAGTAGATAGTGAAAATAAAAATGAAAACTAACCGAAAGCAGTTGGAATCGATTGTGCTTGCCCCCCCCCCCCCTTGGCTTTGGAAAACATCCTTGGTTAATATTAAATCAAGGACAATGCACATGCACAACGTTTGGAAAAAATTGATAAACTACCTTTGAAAATTTGTGTGCTTATTCAGTTGAAGTGGAGTGTAGGCTCCAAAACAAGAAACAGATGGGAGTTTAATGTCATAAGAGCCAAACTCATGAGTTTGACGTTTAGAAAATAACAAGACAGAGATAGAGCCTGATTACACGATTTGTTTTTCCGGTCGTTTCGTGTTTCATCTTTTTGACACATTTGGTGAGGCGGTAGAAATGTAGAGGAATGAAGTACAATACCGTAGTCTTAAGAAAATAAACATTAATATAATATGCGTAAGCAAACAATTTTAATTTAAAACTGATCTGTTTTGTGGGCTATTAGGTCAGTTGTTTAAACGGATATTACGATTATTATTTGATAATCAGCCCTATCACGCATTCCATAGCAATCGGATTGGTTTAAGAATCCCGAAAAAGCTGTCACCGAATGTTTTCTTGATGGCAATTTGTGTGAAGTTTTGCACTACGATGGGTTCTGTGAGTTCTGTGAGGGGTGGTTCGTAACAAGTGTCCGATTACGATGAAGTTCGTGAAAAGGCTGAATAAGTGACTAATCAAGTAAATATTTAAATTTTGTATAGAAATATAAATTATAGATTTTCGAAAAAATTAAGTTTCTTATTTCTTAGAAAAAGTTTGATTCGGAATTCGAAATTTTTGTTTTGAATTTTTAAATTGTTTAGTAATTTTCTCAAAATCTAATTCAACTCTGATTATTTATTTTAATTGCCTAAAAAAATAAACTTGGATAAAGCCATACTTTTCCATGCAAATTTGAATTCCAAAAGCTTTAGTAATTATTGTGTATCAAAGTAAAAAACAAATATCTATATGTTTATGTATTAATCCGTATACACTTTTCAATATCTACCTTTTTAACTGACTTAAAGGGAACGTTTTTGCAATCGAATCAAAAATAAAAATTGAATTTTTCACGAGAGAACGAATGATATTTTATCGTTCTATGAACCTTGCTTTTATACAAAAACTTTCGAAAAAAAAATTCTGTGTGTTTAAATAAGTAATTACGGTCTACTATTAAATATAAAATGTCCTTAAGCTGGACAACTATTAACAGTACCTCCCATAGAATGTTATTTTTGATTTTTTCATTATTGGCTGAATGCAATTAAAATAAATTATTTATAGAAACTTCCAAAAAGCTCAAATTTTCTTGTATGTGAAAATTTTCAAAAAAAAAGTTTTTATACACATTTTTTTCAAAAATTCGATATCTCAAAAATTGGGTTTGAGTCTGCCCTCCCCTGGACAAAATCTTGCGGGCGCCTATGTATATAGGTATATTTAATTCATGAAAATAATAAAGTTAGAATCTTAAAGTTTATTGTATTGCAAATAATGAACTAAAACGATCTACTAACGATCGTTGTTTTTCAGTTTCAGTATCTCAAAACTAAGTTATTGCTGAAACTCTTTAATTTGTTAGGTTTTACTAAAATGTAAAATAACTAGAATATAAAAAAAGTATAGATTTGTTGGTATGCATGTGTAAGGGAAACTAGGGTTAGGTCCAGTTTCATAGTCCATATATCCCTGAACAAGTGGTACTCAAGTCTCCTTATTTGAACAAGTACATATAAGTGCCCCTTATTCACACTGTAAAACTAGGCCTTAAAATGATTAATTGACTCATAAAATACTGTTTATTTTTATTTATTTCTCTTAAAAGTCACTTAAAAACTATTGACATCAAACAACTTAAGGTTCTCAGTAACTAATTTTCTCAGAAAATAGTGCACAGGAGTTAAAAATAATAAAAACAAATAAAGTTAGCAAAACGAAAACAAGAAAATTTGTTTTCATGAAATGAATTACGTATACATCATTGTAGGTATAGCATCTACTATTTATATACAAACAAATCGAATGATTCCAAGCTAAACAATCCAAATTCCATGCCATATATCATCTCTATATGCAACATTTCATCTTGCCTTCTGCGCTCTGCCTCGGGTCTATGCCTACAAATAGAAGAATCAACCTGATGCTGTTAATTTGAATATCTCCGCTAAGTGGACAAGTAGGATATAAAAAATGGCTATACGCGATCAGCGATACCAAAGCTGGCACGAGAGTGAATGTAGTTCAAGTTGTGCACTATAAAATCCTTATAACGATACGGCCTTAGCGATACGGCGATACCGATACCGAAAGTGAAAATGAAAATGATATATTGTCCCGTGCCGCTCGCGTGTCTTCGCTCTTACATAATTGCTCCAGATTGGTGCTAGTTTTGCACAGCTATATGTATATACCTATACCTAGCTTAATCTAAAACTGTATATTTATATAAGCTGAGGCAGACTGGCAGGCAAAAAAGCCTGTCGCACTTCTATCATTGGCTCCAATATATCTAAGACTTTAATGGAGTATAAATATTCATAAAACAACGTTTGGTTTTATATCATTTGTGTGATTAAGGTGACCAGAGGCATCATTTTTTTAAAGAAATAAAATAACTTTGCCAAAAGATTTTCGTCATTTTTTTTTCGAAATACCTATTTCAACTGAAAAAAAATAAATTAAGATACTATTTCATTCATAGCATTGACAATTTTTTGTAATGATAATATTACTACAAGAAAAAACTGAAGTAGATAAGTGGACATTGGTGTTGAAGTCTGCTTTTTGGACAAGATACCTACAAAATACTTTTTAGACGCATTTCAGAATGAAAAAGAAACCGTATGAAAGTATCAAATTAGGCTTTATTTTAACTGATCAAAACGGCTATAAACCGATTCAAAATTAAATTTCTATTTTCTTTATAAAATATGGTCACCGTATTTAAAACTTATAGAACTGGTGGTGAGTTTGTTTTCATATTTTTTTAGATTTTATTTGAATGCATGTCAATATTTGAGGATCATTACGAAATTCTTTACCATTTGATCCTTGTAATTTATGGGTATAGGAACTTCGAGGCTTTTAATTTATATCTTTTTCAAAAATAAAAGGCTAATTGATTTTATTATAACGTAGAATGTACTGATAAAATCAATCTGAAATAGCGCCGTACAGCTTTCGGATTATAAAATTTCATAAAAAAAAATATGTTTTTATCGCAAAGGTGGGATTCGCACAAAAAGGCAGAACAACAACTCCTTCGCAAACTTTCAATTTCGTCAGGCTCTCGCGATAGTCAGTTTATTTCCATCATATAGAATAGATATACTACTCTGACTATTATTTATCAGTTAAGTATGTATGCAGGCAGATATACGCTCATACGAGATCTTATACATTTTATTTTTATACAAAACATTGAAACTGAAAGTGAACTGAATAATAATAATAAAAAAAAATGAGATTAATGTGTTCGACTGGGTGGACTGTGGTGGAGTACAACAACGGGCAAGAGGCTATCTGTCTTTATGTCCAACAATCGTCCAGCGCGTCGTCTGTCCAGTCAGGCCAGCAACTATAGCACCACCATAACGGGTTCTGCTGCGTCGTCGAGAGTATTTTTGTAGGCGAATTCCTCCACGGCAACGCAAATCATCTAATCCCAATTTAACAGCGCACGTAAAGTAGCTCGTTTTTCTATTCATAGATTAATGTATCTCTTGTTGTATTTCGGAGAAGTTGCGATTTATTTCCCCCCTTTTGCGAAGCCAATCAGACATTTTTCTTTGTACGTGCGACGCGGTGCGGTAGAGCAATGAGATGATGTTGTTGTTTTGCGCAGGTCTGGACTTATAGTATAAAGTAAGGGCGTTGGAAATCCGCTGGAAATATTTTTAAGAACTAAGCTTAAGGCCAACAAGAAGCTGAGGTAATGTTGGTATACTTGAGTGTGTATGCGCATTAGGTTGATTCACTAGAAAGAGAAACATTATGTCCTTATTGCTAAAGGATGCAAATGTGTTTGTAATTCATCGAATTATCTTATAGAAACAACCTGGTGATAGAACTTACTCATCTGTCAACTTAAGTTTCTATTAATAAATTTACAATGCTTTGTAACAAGTGACAGCGAGCTGTTAAATTTTACTCGACACATTTTTGGAATTAAAACTTCTAACACACACATGTATGCATCTCATAGAACATTGCAATCATAATTTTAATTAGTCAGTGCTTATGTGTTATACCTACACGTATTAGAATGTCGTACTTCCAGTTATGAAGACTGGAAAGATAGCATAAAGCAAAAATATATTTATTTATAAGAAAAGTTATAAAGCGGACAATTTCCCCCTATTCGAGTACCAGCTAACACATGTGTTAAGGAGCCGAAAGTATTTTTTTATTAATAGAGCTGTTGATGTATAAATTCGCTATGTTATCTGTAGTTCAAAATACAAGCTTTATATAAAATTTGCAAACCTACAAATGAAACATAGAAAGGAAGTTAGTTGGGAGTGTGCTCAAGCATTTCTTCAAGCCAAGGGAAGCTCTATACTTCCAAGAAGCTCTGCGGAATATATGAAAAATCCAAAAGCACAGGAAACACACAAATGTCAAGTCTGAGTTGATTGGCAGGTGAGTCAAAGGGAATTGTCAACAAAAACTCTCAGAAACTCAAAATTTTTAGTTAGAGAAGTTATTAGTCTTTAAGTCATAGAAGAAATGTATGAGAAAGAACAAACACAGAGACTTAGTTAACAAAAAAAGGGATGTCCCCTTAAACCCTCAGACTAACTTATTTCGACCCTGGATTGTTCTCTCTACCCGATGCTCCAACATAGACAAAGTTAAAAGCTTTTAATCCAGGTTGCTACTCTAGCTGCTGGATGACTGGGGCTATGGTTTACTCGGGTCGGGTGGTGGTTGGTTTGTATTTGCGAGATGCAAAACCGACCTCATGAGGTTTAAATTTACCCTCGGGCATGGGTGTGGCCCATATGGTTGTCGCGGTATCGTATGGGCTATAGGTATCGTATCAGCGATGAAGAGCTGGGCAAAACATTCAGCCATTCTATTGACGACGACGGCTACATGAGTTGTTAGCTAACGCTGGAGACCTTAAGGCTAAGCAACAAAAAGAAAAAAAAAAAACAAAAATAAATAAATAAAAAAGTAAACTCATACTCCAAGCTCCAAGAACAAATAAACTACTTTCGTTTGAAAAGCTGGAGACCCTCTGCTATGACAGGGGAGTGACGTTGCGCCTGGTGGTTATTGCTGAAACTTAGTACAGGGGGTTTTGTTCAGTTTTTTTTTTTTATTTTATTTGTTCAATTTACTTAACGTCGCGTCGGTCGTCGTGGTGAGGAATGAAGTTTGGTTCCATAACTGCTTGATCCAGACGCAATATCTTTGTGTTGGTATACTCCAATTCGATCGGTGGTGGTTGATGGTTGTTGGTGTGTATGCGCTATGTGCCTTGCGAGCAAGTGAAGAACACATTGGTCGTGTGTCCGGATATTTGGAGTACCTATGGGGTGAGCAGCTCTATGAGGGGAGTAGAAAGATATCTATGAATATAATTTTCTGTGTGCCATATCTTCATGCGAGGCTATATGTTTTCCAGTTTACATGACAATATTTAATGGGACACAGGATCGAAACACTGGTTTTTGTGGCATGCAAAGTTATGTCGTTTTATAGTTCACAATAGGTACTTGAGTGAGTCCCCTGAACATTTTATTTCCTTTGGTTTAACACTATTAACACTTATATGCACTTTATTTCTTATCTTAGATGAATAAAAGAAATATTCAGGAACTAAAAAAGACTAACAATTAATTGACTAACGATTTCTTGAAGAGTTAAAGAAGAATTGGAAAGATTCAAAACTGAGTGAGAAGGAAAAGATATGTATTTTTAAATGCCATAGCAGTTTTTTTTTGCAGACAAAAACCACTTAAACAGTCCCGAGGTCGGATTGGTATTCTCATCAAATAGAATAAAAAATCATAAAATGCTTTTGCACTTACTGGGATACGAAATAAAGTTATTTGTTTTGGTGGTTTCATTCCGTTACCACCAGCCAACAGTTGGTTGGTAAGAAATATCTATGCTCCTGTGCACTTCTCACGTTTTTCTGGTATTGTATTAAACCAATAAGACACGCGATACCTAGAAATACCTAACCTGATAAGTCTTATAAGTTGGTCCAAAAGTTTATACAAGGTGGTGCAAAAGTTGTCACCCGATCTTCTTTAGCTGTAATTTTTTTATGAATGAAAAACCTGAGTTCAAAACAACAATTTCCTAAGGAGTTTAGTGATTCATGTCTTGTTGACGTGCTTATTTTATCTGTACTTCATAAAAGTCATGGTAGATTAAATTGAAATTTTGCAAAAATAGCATCTTCCGATTGGGTGATGATTTTTGCGCCACCTTGTAGTGAGCCCGTAAAGTGGTAACCGGCGTATTTATAGTTCAACATTATATTTGATCAAAATACAAACGCTCAATTTTTTTCGCTAAACTGAATTTAAAAAAAGTTGAAAGACCCCAATATCGTATTTATATTGACTGCCATAAGAACACTTTCATTGAAGATGGTGTCATTATTTCTCAAGTTTCTTCGCTTCATTCATTCTCATTCATTCATTTAACGTGTGAAGGGCCAACAAAAATGAAAGGCAAACCCAAAACAATAAATTTATGTTCAATGAGTTATCTCAGGGTCTTGTCAAGGAGATGGCAAATACTCCCTCTCAAAAAAAAAAAAAAAAAAAAATTGAAACAATCTCAAATGGAAACGACTGCTGTCGTTCGAATGCAGATGATTGTGTTCCAAAAACGATATTTTGAAAGTCCAGAGAGATTAAACAACAAAAAAAAAAAGAAAACACTTTGTCAGGTTGCTCATTTGAATGATTGTTGGTTGGCAGATAGCAAGTTATATATGCATCTTGGGCCGAAACTGGAAATGTGGGTCAGGCTCTGGCTCGGCTCAGGCGGATGGTCTGATGGCCAGGCTACTATACCAAGTTCCGTAAATTCACCAGCAGTTACATACCTACACACGACTTATTTATGGTTCAAGCTCAAGTTTTAAGATAAGATTACTCAATTATAAATGGAGTCCAAGTCCGATCTGCGGATGCAACTCCATCACGGCATTCACTCATCTGTCGGAGGAGACTCCTGTGCTACTATTGCCGTGCTGTGCCGCCGTTATCACACACTTAATCTTCCATTGAAGATACTTAACAATTGAAGTCCAATCGAGACTTCTTTTCTGAGAGCAAAAACAAGAGGTTGTTTAATTGGGCCTTATATGTATGTGTTTTGTTTTTTTTTTTTAATTTAGATTGAAGGAGGAGGCGGACAAGATGGCAAACATGTACGCGTATAGTGAACATGGCAGGATGTGGTACGCCGGAGCCACACTTTTCACGTAGCGTGATGATTTATCGGCACTAATTGAGTTTTCATCGGAATATCGGTTCGAAAGTAGGAAGCAAATTGTTTTTTTTGCTGCCCTCAGCATGCTGTATTTAATGTAGTCAAAGATCATGCATATTAATAAGTGAAAACGACCAAAGGTGTGCAATTAGTTTTGGGCAGTGTCTTTCAGAGTGTTCATAAGGAAACATTGTAGGGAGTCCCAGGCTAACACAAAATTAATTTGTAGTTAGTATACGTAATTTATTCTAGATAGAAAATTTTTAAAAGGGAAGAAAATAAGGCCTTTTTTTAGGACTTGTTGATTTAAAAAGTTATTGTTGTTTGAGACATAAGTCGTCTCCCATTACAAGTCTGTTTATTGTTAAACTTTAAAAAGAAAATTTGAAAGCACATAAGCCATTTGGGTGGTAAGTTTTATTTTTCCCACAAGCAACTGAATTGGGTCTTGAGCATTGTTGGTTCCAGAAGGACAGAGCATCCGTTCACACAGCTCGGGCAACGATGGAACATTTGGACAAACATAGAAATTTGGGAGATTTTACGGAACTTGGATTTTTAACACTAACTTAATGTAGCAAATTCACTAGAAGAAAATATATGTTTTGGAATTTCAATTTTGCCACTCAAATTAAACTTGGCATACGGTTACACTGAAAACCTTTTAATTATCAGGAAACAGAAGTTTATTATGTATTTATATTTCCATACCCAAGATTAAAATTGTCTTATAAGTACGTTTTTGTATGTAATTCATATCCATATGTCAGAAGTAAAAAAAAAAGTTCGAAGATCAGCTCTTTTGTTTCAAACAATGTATTCGAATATTTTTAGTTTTGTTCTTTTGTTCTTTTCTTTAATTATTTCACTTGATTTCAAAAAGGAATAGCCATAAGTTTCAAATCTGTCTCTTTCGCTTTCTGTGCCTAAGCCCCTATAGCCAACCAAAGGAAGGCGCAATGTAGCCTTCTAACTTCATCCCTTGAATTTATTTTTTGGAAGTGTTATAATATATTTACGTTTAAATATCTAATGCAAAATTTTTTGGACACGAACCTGTTTTTTTAAACTTTTTTATAAGCTTTCAGAAACAAGAAAAATTAATAAAAATTAAAATAAAAAACCACCACTAAAAGGAGCCTGATGATCTGCATGGCAGCCCTGAAAAAGCTATATCTCTAGTATATACTGACTTGGTGATAGTTTACTCAAGTGGTTGTTGTTTCATTCAAAATCTTCAACATTAATATGATGGTGCATAAGCTTTTCAGCCTAAAGTCAGTCTATCACACAAAACAACTTATAATTCTAAAATTATCTTCTACCTCTCTCATATAGGTATTATTTTTTTTTTTAGTAACAATGAATGAATGTATCTAAAGATGGGGAATCTGTCCCTATACGTTCTGAAACTCTAGCGTCGATAAAATTTGTCTCGAAACGTTGGAAAATGAAAAAAAAAACTCATATGTGATTTATTTCAATTTTTATTGTTTCTCGACTAATTTTACCGATGCGAGAGTTACAGAACTTAGGCAGAGGATATTGACTTTTTAATTTAAATCTCAAATAATTGTAATTTTGTAAGGTTCAAACAACTAATTTTAACATTTTTCATCTAAAAGTGTTTATAATTTTGTTGCTGTTGAAGCATTATCAGGTATGTATGTTTATGAAAGGCTGTTTTATGTTGCTCATTAAAGACAAGGTTATACCATTCAAGGAATTCCAAATGTTAACTGCTACCTTCTTCTTCAAAGTGTTTTTCAAACAAATTTCCCATGAGTGGGTTCCAACAGTTTAATTTTTCTTGATGTTAAAAGTTTTCGGTAAAAGGTTTTTTTTTTTTTTAAAAAACAAAAGTTCTTTATGTGACCTCACATAAAAATTTGTATTCTAAACTCAAATCAAATTCTTAAAATTCTATTAAACCCATTAACGTTTTACCCACTGATTTTACTGAAGGTAAATAATGCCATTATTTAAAGCATACAATGCAAAGACTCTCTTAACCATCTTTGTTCTATTTTAATTACCTACGAAACTACCGAAATAAGATGTGAATATCCAATCCACTCATAAGGAAAATTAAAATCGCTTCTACCCACATAAATGATATGCATCATTAATATTCAATGACGTTTCACATAAATCAGCTATGACTTGCAACGCAACGCACTCATAAATTACTCGCTCTTATGCTTCTTATAAATCTCACGCACTTATATGATAAAAAACCATAATGCTTATGATGCGAAATATATTTTTAAATAAAGCAGGCAAGATATAGCTTGAAGCAGTTTTTGGCAAGGTAATGATGATTTAGCTAATTAGTGTTTCGTTACTCTACGCCCTGGTCTTGATGGAACGTGCCTACTATGCCCAGCTAATTGAATGGCATTCATCATGGCTATAACGAACGGAATGTGCGCTGGCAAATCACGAACAAAATCAAACAAAAAAATTAAACAGTTAAAAGCACACTCCGGTGCGGCCATGACCATAGCCAACACAGTAGCGCTTTGTTATTTCATAAGATTCTTTGCAAATCTTAAAGGCTTCGCTCGATCTCAATTAATCGACCAAATTGTGAATGTGAACTGAACCTCCTTCACTTATGGAGGCCCGCGCCCGCATCACGATCTCATAAACTTTTCAAATTCGCAGTATAAAGTATAATTGATCGAGATTTGGAGCACGGATACGATCTTTTTGTATGAACGTCAATCAAACGCATCGAATTCAAAAATTTTGAGTGTGCCACTTGGGCATTAAGTGAATTTGGCAGCGGGCGTACAGTGGGATGTTTAAATGTATTATATGGCGTATGCAAAACAAGGGGCCTAAAATAATTAATAGAAAATTAACTGATGTCGTAGAAGAATACAATCAATAATTGTTATGCAAAAATGGTTGCATCTGTCAATACCAACAGCTTATACACTGATCAAACTGTTTATTATAAGTTTCAAACCTTATCTACTAAAGTTGAGTCAGGCCTTCTATTAAACCAAGTCTTTATTTAAAATTAAGTTGGTATATATTTCGAAGTGATTTTGTGTCTAGGCCTAACCACGAAGCCAACCCGTATCTTGTGTGCCGAAGTTTGATCAGGCAGCCTGGGATTATTTTTCAATGTTTTTTTTAGCTCTTGACCGTGATGAGACTTACAAAAATCTCGACTTTAATGTATTTTAATTTTCCATATTTTATATCTGCATACCCCACTGTGCAGCAGCGGGTGGCGTGGTGGCTTCCCCAGAAGTATGTATAAGAGCTCTTAACACGACTCTATATAACGAAAAAAAAAGAGAAAGGTCGTGCAATTGGTTTAATTAATTTAATTTTTATTGTATTATTAGTTTAATTACCGGCTTTATGCGGCTGACCACTGCGCTGCGCTGGGCTTATATTTGGTTATCATTGCGCTCGTGCGCTCGGCCATAAATTTTCGGTAATTTGGCAGGTGTTAAGAGTGTGCATACCTGAAGAGGGCAGATTCGTCTACTCATGTTTGTGCAAAGTTATCTTATTGTTTCCAAAGCGACCTTTGCTGTTACTTGACTTCGAAAGGAAAAGTGGTCAAGCCATGCCTTGCCCATGTATTTTTAATTTTGTATTTTTACGATTTCTGGTTTCGTCTGGCTTCTTGTTTTGCTAATTTATTACCGTACTTCACTTAAAAAAAAAACAAATGATATGTCAATTACTATACCTCCACTCTGAGAGCTGGTGATGCTGATGGCTGGTTAAATGTCGACAGTAAAAGGGTATTTGCAACTTTATTGCAATATGAGAATTAGACAACAAAAACAAACCAAAAAATCCTTCAATTTGTTTACAAAATAAGTAAAAAAATATCTGACCTTGTTCTTTTTTTTATAATGACATATTTTTCTAAACGGAAGACTATCCGAGTTTTGTTGGACATGATTTTGGACCAGCTTTTAACTTGCAATGACTTCTTGAGGTAATTTGTTTAGTTTTTAATTGCACATGGTCTTAAAAATAAGAAGCTTCAATTTCTAGACAAGATATCATTTTAAATTATCTAGAATGTAGTTTAAGTGCATTTGGAATAAGAAATCTTTTAATTGAATCTTTAAAACTTCAAACACCTCACTCAAGGTTATTTTACAATTCCTGTTCCTGAATTATTTTTGATATTTTGATCAGAGAAAGGTGGATTTGAATCCGATATTCATACACTATACAATATACCGAGTATAAAAAGTTGAACTTTCGGTTTTACCGTGATATATGATAATTTAAGAGGAGTGACTTTTCAAACGACTTGTCAACAAATTAAGGGAAAAGTTGTGACTATTCTAATAATCCTTTTACGTTGGAAATGTTTAGAAATTTTCTGTTTCGAAATTATGATTTATTTAAATTTTTCCTTTAATTCTAAAAAAAGTGGATTTAATATTCAAAATCACTTTTTTTTTGTTAATTTTTCAAACATTAGGTACAAATATTCTGCACTGAAAAATCTTCAATAAAAATTTTAAAATGTAACATATTCTAGGGTAACTCATTTTTAGTTTTAAGTTTCAACTAAAATCATTAAAAATTGGTGACATTACTTACCACACATTTCGAATTTTGTATTCGAAAATAGCCCATCAAGGACAAATATTGATGTAGCGATAATTCCTAGTTGTGTATTTGGATAAAATTATTTTTGTTAAAAAAATGTTTTCGAAAATTACTCACGACAAACCCTAATACAACTATTGATTTTTTTTTCAGAAAAAATGAAAGAAAGTTTTTTTAGCTTTTAATGAACGAACAAATATTCGTTCAATAGTTTTTCGAAATAAGCCATAAAATAATAATCCTTTTACATTAAATTTCCAAAATACAAATATTTATTTGTTTGACTACCTTTTTTAAGTTTTGAATAATTTTCAAAAAAATGACACACATTTTTGATAATTGAGGGTCTAATCTTACTTATTTTAACACATGTAAGATCTGTTTAAAAGTTAACATTTAATACTTTCGGAAAAATGAGACCTATAAGGTCGAAAATAGCGTTTCTGCTACTTTCCAAAAAGTATCAAAGCCTATCGCTTCCATAGCTTAATTTAAAAAATTTTAGTTTTAAATACCCTAGGAATACCACATCGAAAAAAAATCCGATAAAACCGAATTTTGGTGGAGAGCTTTATTTTTATGTGTAAAGCATTTCCTAGAGAGAACTTCAAATTTTGATCAGGGGATTTGATTTTATAAGGTGAGAGGGAAACATTTATTTTTTTATACAGAAATTGGTCGAAATCTACCAGTTTTGTCTTGGAAACAATGATATCATACAAATTGTAGCTTATATATTATGTATATACATTTTCACCTAAAAATGGCTTGAAAACTTTGATTGTAACAGCAATAGATTTTGAGAAACTTAACTTATTAACTTTCACACCAGAAAATCAAAATCAAAAGCAATGGTTAGACTTTATGGTATAGTGTTCAGGAAATGCTTAGCCAATATACGTATTATCATGTCAAAAGTGATCCATGATACTAACGAAAGTTCCCCACCCATTGGGCACTTTCGACATTTTTAAGTATTTTTTCAAACTTTTTTTTTTACTATCGGGGTTGAGAAAAGTCTTCAAGTTTATGAATTCTTTTAGTACAATTATTAAATATTCAAATAAAAAAAAAATTAGGTCTAATTTGCATTTTTATAAATGATCTACAGAAAACGTGTCGAATCTGCTCCATCCTGCCCTAATATAAATTTGTTTTGAAACGAAGATAGGGGAAACCGGGCCTAAGGTAAGTTTTCAATTAATTTGATGCTCATGCTTAGATTTTTAAAAAAAGATCAGCAATATCTTTTTCCAATAAGAGAGAAATATTTCAGATCCAAAAAAGCCTGACAAAGCCTGAAGTTGTCAAAAAGAAAAATTTCAAACCTATACATTTTTGGGACCATAACCAAAACAAAACCTTTCCTTTTTGACCTCTACTGTTGTCACCAAAGATGATTTGGAGAGTTTTTATTATTCAAACGGTTATTAGTTTTTCAAGGGATTTTTTTGGTTTAATCTGTTATTTTTTTAATAACCCCTATTGCTTCTTGTCTCAGTCGCCCCTAATTAGTCATTTTAACTTGATCAATAAATTGTTTTAGAACAACAACATTTTGTATTAAAATTTCATATTTTATTTTTCATCAGACTTGTTGTGCTTATCTTAAGATTCGCTAAACTTTAATATTTCTATTTCCCTAAACTTAAGATCCTTACTTAAACAGCTTGTTTCATTCGAAATGAAATAAAAGGCGATAAGTTCGTCAATATCATTGTGATTTGTTCATAATATTTAAAATTCACTGCCTGTACATTAAAAATGACTGTTATAATTGAAAAAAAAACATCTGTCAGTTTCTTTCAGTTTTAATATGTTATGTGTTTGTTGTTAACTATCTGAACGAAAACTATAAGTTGTAAAAGGTCTATTTTTTTTAAATAATTTTATTGTTATTTTTAGGGCGTTGATTTCTATGTTTCAAACACAGAATTTGTTCTGTGCAACAGTTAATTTTTTTTTTGAAAGTTTCACACTTTGTGAAGAAATTTTCTCTGACTTTATTATTTTTACTACATAAAGTGATCAAACATACCCTTATTTAATGTTTTTGACAAATTTCAATCTTTACAACACCATACTGCTCGCCTTCCATTTAATTTTCCACTCATATTGAACTCTGTTATGGTTAAAAAATTGGAAACAAAATTCTTGTTATCTTTCATAGACACCCCCCCCCCCCTTCTCAACTGCATTCCGGGGGAACTCAACCATTAGATGAAATGTTTTTGGTCTTTCCTCCATTAGCTGCTTTGTAAATGCAAAAAATTATGTTCCACAATATAGGAAAGTTGAATAATTTAATTTCAAAAATTCATTTTATTTTTCATCTGCAATAATAATAATAATTTAAGATATCTAGTAGTAGAGTTCCGTATATATAGCAAAAGATTTACATTATTAAACTAAACTAAACAAGTCCTTAGATATTATGTACATACATTTTTTTTTTTTTAATTTTATTTTAAATATAAAGTACTAACTGGGATGTAGTAGGCTATTTAAATGCTACAACAATAATAATAATAATAATAATAATAATAATAATTAGAATTTTTTCTACTATAATGATTAGTTACAAAATCCGTCCTTCCACTCAAATATATATTAATAAAATGATTATAGTGTTTTTTTCTTTTGTTGTTCTATAACTTTTTTTAACAATGTTTTTCGATGTATTCCTTTGCCAGAGAGGGTACCGCGATGTGTGTATGCCTTATTTACAATTTATTTAAATTTAAGTGTCTAGGTATTTTTATGCTTAATTTATCCTTTGGAAGGATTTCTTCCTTGTCAGTGATATCTATGTACAAACAAAGAAGTCCACCTGCGACAGTAGTAATACTTTTTTTTTTTATTTTTAGTAAACTTAAAACGAGTATAACAACGAGTAGGGAAATCTAGAAAATTCAACTACCAACAAATATCTAGTCTAAGGCATTGCGTCGTGCCATCATCTATGTGGTGACTTCGATGGCAGCGTCATTATTGTTCATGGGGTCTTTGGTACTGTTGGGAGTGATGTCGTTCTCGACATCGCTGCTGCACTCGGTGTCGTTCTCGCCGCCACCAATGCTCGTAGGGGTGTAGAGATCTTCGTTGTACGTCACTTGTCCCATGAAGGATCGGATCTCGTCGAAGTAGGAGTCTTCACGGTCGGCTTCATTGGAAGACGGCGAGTCGCCAAGGCCTATGCCAAGTCCCGATGTGTCGGCCTCGTGCTTCTTTAGATGTCTATCGAGGTTTGTCTGCTGGCCGAAGCATCGGTCGCACAGATGACAACGGAACGGGCGTTCCTTGTTGTGAATGTTTCGCACGTGGCGTTGCAGGTTGCTGGAAATGCTGAAGGCGCGTTCGCAGTATTTGCAAGTGTAGGGCTGTTCGCCGGTGTGGGTTCGCAAGTGGCGAGTAAGGTTTGCTGATCGGGGGAACACCTTGCCGCAGAACTTACACGTGTATCGATCTTTGATTTTGCCCGGAACAGCAGTCAAACCTCCGGATATTGCCCCTGCGGCCATCAAGGCTTCGTGAAAATTGGACTTGGGCGGATACGGTCCATTGCGGTGCAACAAGTGATCAAAGGTCGGCCGTCCGCCCATTGGCCCTAAAAAAGGAAATGGCCTAGAGAAATCCGACCCGACTCCGACGCCGGGTTGTCTAGCCTGATTGTAGAAGGCCATCAGCATTGGGTAGATAGGCTGTGGGCACGCCATTACTTCTGGTCCGTTATTTGGGGGTGATGGCGATGGGGTAGGTCCTGGTGACACTGAAGCCGCAGGACTGTTCACCGTGAAAGTCTGCTGTGGAGCCTCGCCTGATGACAGACGTTTCCTCGCAGGTTCAAGGTCCTCCGTTTGTTCAGTATTCTTTGGAGAGACCGCGGGTGCCGCCAACTCAGAGGTGCTTTCTTCGTCAAGTTTTCGCTTCCGTCCTACTGTCAAGTCAAGTGGCTGTTCACCGTTGGATGTGGACGCCTCTTCTGGAGCAGGTGGTGATGGGGTTGTCACATTTATGTGTTTCTAGAGAAAATAATCAAAATTAGTATTTATCTTAAAAGGACACAAGTCCATCAAACTCACCTTATCATCTCCGGAATCGATGTCATCATTTTCATGGTGTGGCTGTGGTTCTTCTTTCTTGACCACAACATTGAGAGGCTTTGAATCGCTAAACGAGGTGTTCGTTTCATCGTCGAGTGCCCTTGAATGGTTACTTTTGGGTGAATGTGGATTGAACTTTATAGATTCAGGTGATTTCTGAGGAGGCAACACCGCTGAAGGCTTTAAATCTCCATTGTTGCCCATGTGACGCAAGCTCTGTGGGAAATAACTCTTTTCCAAGGAACTCCTGCGATGGTTTAAGTGTCTCATTGGTGGCGAAATGGCTTCCTTATCGGATCGCGGTGGTATTGAAATATCCATCGCAGGCTTCGGGAAGAGAAGTGGAAAATTCGATGTTTGTGCGGGAGAGGGTGGAAACATTCCCGGCAGACCGTAAGAGGGAAATCCCGGTGCGAAAAACGATGGTGGCGATCGGAACATAAAAAACGGATTCGGTGGAGTATTCATGGCCGATGGCATTCCGTTCGGCTGGAGGCCTCGCTGACTCGAGTGATTCGACACCGACTGATGATGCATTTGAGGATGGTGCGGGTGTTGATGGTGGTTATGATGATGTGTGGGCATTCCAGTAGGCGGTGCTACTGTCGTCGAATCACAGAACCGTTTGTGCTTCGATAGCGACGTTACCGTGCTGAAACTCTGACCGCACTTATTGCATTTGATTTGCATGCGACAATCGGCGTGCATCCGTTTGTGGCGACACAAGTTTGAAAATTGGGTATACGCCTTGAAACAGACCTCACACTGGAACGGTTTCACCGACGAATGGATGTGCGTGTGTTGCTTCAAGCCGGACGATGTGGCAAATGTTTTACCGCACTCGGGACACGCGTGACTTCTAGCGCCGACGTGGTGGGCACGAATATGTCTCTGAAGATTTGATGGATCACAAAAAACCTAAAAAATATATTTGAAGACAAAATTTTTGTTAAACAAACACTAAACCAATGTGTGTGTGTGCCGTACATAATGCCGGGCGCATATAGGCAATCAAATTAGAGCAGAGACCCAGCTACCATTTTTGTGTTATTGAATTATAGGATTTCATGCAATTTTCAATCAAATTAAACGACAACAATCGAATACCACCATCAATCATTGGAATATGATGTGGTGTGGTGGGGTGGGATTACGCAAAAGTGCGCACATTGCCTCCAGCGGCAATTGTCTTCCCGAAAAAAATGTACCTGTTACTACCTTCAAACCAACCCCCCTTATCCGAATAGTATATACGTATCAACAAACAAAGATCATTATACGAAATCATTCTGTCATAATAAGGCACAAGATCGTCGTATAGTCGTCGTCGTCGTCGTTTTTTTCCAAAAGGAACAGCAAAAGTGTCTCAATCGATCGACGCCTTTGGCATGTTATTATGGCTTTGTTTCCTTGGAACTAGAAATGCGCAGTCTATACAAGCTTAAGCTGGGGCGCACTGAATTAGGAGCAATTTACTGGTATGCCCAATGTCTTCTGCATTTTAAAAGACAGACAACCCGACGAAGAAAAGAAAGTAATCAATATCATAGTTTTTATACAGTGGGGCATAATATAGCTTACTTTTGGAATAAATACTACTGAAAAAAACTGAAAACCTGCCAATGTCTGTTCGTTTATCATACCTTAAACAAAGAGTAAGACACAAAATAAAACCTTAATACCTCTATATACTAGCTCGTCGAATAGCATTTCTTATTTTTTAATCCAACTCAGAAGCCTAATTCAATACGAAAACCTGCAAAAGCTTAAACTATTCTATAAAACAAAACAAAAGCGATGACCATAGGTACAAAATCTTATAATAATCACCATCAAGTTTAAAAGCAACTAAGGCCCAGACTTCAGTAGGAGATTAAAGTTAAACTCGAGTTAATTCACCAAATTTGGGTTTTTAACTCTTCATTTACTGAACATCAGATGCTTTTGATCTTGCAAAAAACAGCTTCGCGACTTATCTGTTGATTAATTAATGCCAAGAGTTAGCTTACTCGTGTTTAACTCACCACTGAAAAACTGGGCCTTAAACGCTTATATGTTGCTTTTTCCTGTCACATTAACTGCACTTATGTTGGTAATAAATATTTAGTCATAAAATTTTACCTGAAGCCCACTCAGGAGTCAAATTTAATAATTAAAAAATGTCACAAAAAATTAATTAATTATTTATTTCGTTTTTGAAAAAGACACTTAATTGACAAAATTGTTTCAAGACTCAAAAAAATATGAATTCAATTCTTTTTATGAATTTTCGAGTTTTATTTCTTTTCACCATATAAACTGCCCACTGTTGATAACTTCATAAGTGGTCTCAATTTCAATCTCAATTTGGTTGATAAAAGCGATTGAAAGATGGGATTTCAAAATCCGAAAGCCATTTTTATCCGATCGATCAAAGGAGTTAGGTTATAGGTACTTATAGATACTCCAGGCTGTAGGTACACAAACTAATCATCTTGCGTCTCCACTTTATGAGTCTCTGTGTTTTTTGTTTTTTTTTTTCTATCTAAGTATGTCTTATGGATACCAAACATATTTCACAAGAGTGACCGAGAATAATTGTATCTTCGGCTTTGGCGGAGTGTGTGCGGCGGCGCGCACGCCCTAATTTTTGAACAAACTCTGTTTGATAGAGTATATAGGTAGGTATATACTCTACGTGTATGTTGCGGGAAGCCTGAGTCTATTAGATTTCTTATAGAAATCAAAAGTATCTATAAAATGTAGGTGGATTTAGATGAATGTTATAGCTTCGACATTTTATCTATTCGATTACTGATCAATTAAGCTGATAGCTATTTTGCCGAACAAGTGGAGATCGATTTATATATTTTTTTGTCGGTGTTACTTATAAGTCAGGCCATTAAAGACCGCCTCTCTCTCTCTCGCTCTATAACAACTTGAAGCGAATTACAATAGGAAAATTGTCACCTGAATTGGGTCCGCTTAAGTGAAGGAAGATGAATGAATGGATGGGTGTTTAAGTATAGCAAAGTAGTCGACCTCGGGTTTTTTTGTTTTTTTTTTTTTTTTTTAAGTGTTTGAATATATAGGAAGCATATTTTTGAAGATCATAGAATAAGCTTTCAGAATTTGAATAATAAAAGAGAATAGCTAAGAAGACTACCGTATTAGAAAAGATGAATTAAACCTTGAAGATCACGGATATGGACAGGGATTACATACTCATAACAAATTTTAAGAATATAGAATTGTTTGTGTTAGGTTTGGCGTAGATAAAATGATAACTAATAAGTTTTTTTGATGCCAGGTTTCAGACAAAGCAACGATCAAATTTTTGCTTACCTCGTTAAGGACAGAAATATTTTAAATACAGGAAGTACCCAAGAGTAAAGTAGGTTTTGGTACCTACTAATCTTAATAATTAAAAAAATAAATGTTCAAAATCTTAAATCTCTGAATCTTCTTGACCGATTGCTTTGAACTTTTGTATATTAAAATACACTTGTATTTGTATATACTTTTTTTTAAAAAAACAGTGCCATCTGTTGGACGTAAACGCATCACACGCTATACTAAGATCTCAGCAATCTCAGTTACATACATGAACTCTCAGCAAATATTCTCAGTTTTGCTGTCAAATTACTCAGCAAAAAAATATAGGGTAAAATGGGGTAAACAAAACAAGGCTATTAAATCTTAATATTTCTCAAAGGTTATGTGGGAATCCATAATGGTTATTTATGGTAAAAAAATCATCTATACCATATTATGTAATTGACACGAAATGGGTATGGGAAATTGAAATAAAATTCCATTTCTTCAAAATTCCATTTCTTTTAGTTTTTAAGAAATTGATGAAGAATTACACAGAATATCGAATCTGGCGTCGGCCACTCTTCTTCTCTTTAGAAAAGTCAAATGTATCGAAAAAAAAGTAAAATTGTATGCAGCAGTACAGTGGCTTCAGTCTATTTTCGCGGGAGCTCTTTTCACTTACCAAACTTAAATCGGGAGCTTTATTTACTCACGAAAGAGAAAGTGTAAGGAAACTAGACGAAAAATAACATTCCCCAATTGAGGGCGAATTAAATGGACCCTTAACAACGACTACGTATGTAAAGGGTTGATTTTTTATTGAATTTGGAAACTGTGAAGCTACAAAATTTATAGAGAAAACAGTTAAATTTGTTTTAAAATTTCCTAAACGCTCCTAAATTAATTTTTGAAACTGTATAAAGATTGACAGATGGGAAATTTGTTATTGAACTTAAATCTTGTAATACATGAAATAATATGATAAGGTATATTAGATTCTTTGTGTATAAGATCCACTCACGCTTTATGGTTGCACTATTTAATAAAAAAAAAATAATTTTATGACACAGTTTCTAAATTAATATTCAATTTTTTGAAATTTATAATTCAAGAAAAACATCCTGCGATGAGGTTTAAAAATATATTTTTTTCTTATCTCACGTAACTGAAGTAATCCTTCAATAAATTGTACTAATAATTGTTGCCTTTGGTAGACAACATTTTCGTTGTTTTTGTATGTGCAAATAGGAAAACTGATAAAAAAGAATTTCAGCTTTCCTTGTAGGTATATGCTCAGTATTAAAATCAAGTAAATACTGCGACTCTCCATATAAGTACATAATTTGTTTAAAAAAAAAATAACACTCAATTGATATCCTTTCACAAAAATGGTAGCTGAACTTCGTCGATATAATATACAAAAACCAATCTGATTTATTAAAATAGATATATAAATATTCACCTCTTCACTTACCTTGGTGCAATTCTCACAAGGATATTTCCTGATATCGTTATGAACTAATGCACGATGTTTCAACAGCGACGGCCGATATGAATAACTTTTAACACACAAATCACAGCTATACTCGTCCTTGCGATAATGATGTGCAGCGACCAAATGCTCGTCCAATCTGCAAGTAAATATAAACAAAATAAACTATGAGTATTCATATAGTGTCCGAAATATATGTATGTACATCAGTTAGGAGGAATTATAAAATAGGAAGGTATAGTAGATTTGTATTTTTCGATGGACAATATACTCAAAACTCCACTCAACATGTGGGTAGCTTCACACACCACAACAATGCGATTCGAGCATAGCCCAGCGCCATCGCCATTCACTCGCTGTTCGAAATAAACAAAAAGAGAAAAAAACTCCTGATTCATGATAACAAACAAACAAAAAAAAATGAAATGCCCACTGGAGAGACAATTAGCCAAATGATGTTCAATATTTAATGTTCGATTAGATCCTAGGCGTGTGTTTAGTTTCGTCCTTGATGCGAACGATGACAAAGATCTTAATCGCCCGCACTCGATTGTGCTGCTCAAGAGCTCGACACCCAGCCACCCATCAGCCACCCAGCCATCCGCATATTACCTGGGCTTACTATATCTAGTGGCCTGTAAGAGGCGGTGACTCTGATGAATCTGATAACAGGCATGCACATACAACAGGCACAGGGCACACTGTTGTTCATTATTGAGTGTCCTTTTCTGCCCGGCCCGGATGGTTTCAATGAATGGCTTTGTAGTGTACACATCAATAATGCACGGGCACAGAAAAATGTCATCGTTTTCGAGGCGATGAAAAAAAATCACTGGTAGATTTGCGTGTTCAGATTTTCATTTCATAATGGGAAACTCGATTTTTATTTTTGCCGCCTAAAAAAAACTATAGAACTGAAAGCTCACCAAATACTAAAAACAGTGTTGCCATTTGTTTTTTTTTTTTAAGAAACCAATTTACTCAAATATAAATATTGCCTGGATATACAAAATTAACACATAACAGAGCAGTTAAGGATTTGTCTTCATAAGTTCTAAGCAAAAATATCTAAGGCCCAGTTTTTCAGTGCAGAGTCAAACCAGAGTTAGTTAACTCTAGAAGTAAATTAGCCCACAGTTAACTGAGGGAACAGTTTTTTGGTGGAGAATTCATGCGGAACGACTTAACATACACGGTGGATAAAATATCATAAGCATCTGTTAGCTTAATCTTGAGCTAACTCACAAAATTCGATGATTTATCTCGGGTTTAACTTCAATATCGCACTGAAAAACTTAACTAGGCTAGGTCTTATAGCTATCATTGAAAAGCATAATTGAAAATTATTATTTTGTATGTTTTAAGGTGTTTAAATTAGTTAATATTTTCAAAACCAAAACATTTCATTGTGTCCTAACCTTCTAAATACATAAAACGATTTTATTTTATTGAGAATAATTAAAACGGAAATGGCAATTTCTAACCACTTACTTTTTTAAATTATACTGGAATAACAATGATGGATGGACTTGGAAAATGGAACTGGTTTGCTAACACTATCTAGCAAAAAATATCAAACACTTTTGGACACATTCAAATTCATTTTTTTAAACCCGAGCTAAACGCAAGTTAGAAACAGCTGCTATTCGTAAAGAAAGAGGCAACTCTGTTTAGTTTAGTACTAAAAACAATGATTCATGCAGAAAAATTATACTTATTTTCTTGTGTGTTTATTTTCGACATTTGTTATAAATAAAACAATTTTGACTTACTTTCACCGTGTTAAATAATTATTTAAGTTTTAGTTTATCGCTTATAGAAATGGGTCTAAATTATTTCTGAATTTTATGAAACTCATTTTAGTTAAGCAAAGACAAAATAAGAACTTATCAGAGAGCTACATGATTATGGCCGATAAAGTTGATATTCATTTTTTTTTTAAACCTTATAATATTTATAAATTAACATTGGCAACTCTCTGCATTGCAGTGTATACTTAAGGCACCTTTAAGCAAACAAATGATCAAGAGGTGACAAACGTTCTCTTGTTTGCCATTCACTCAAGTAATATGATTCTATATAGGATATTTGTATATTGTGCTGCCTCACTCTTGGTGAGCGGTAGCGGCGGTTGATAGAATTAATTGCGTCTATCCACCAAATGCGCCAAGTCTCCCCGGGGAGAAATTTAGAATGGACAGGCATCAGGCAAACTGTTAAAAAGTCCAAATTAGTTTCTATTTCAGGACACGTGACGTTGTGCTTCAGTTTTAAGCGAGTGTGGGTACAGTTGGTTAGTGGAACACAACATCATCAAAGCGTGCATTCATTTACTTGAATCAATATAGAGAGAGACTTTATTGTCTCGATAGCCAAGGCACACCTTGAGCATTTAATCGATCAAAAAGCTCCTTATAATTACGCATATTTAAATCACCCGAAGAGCAAAATCCGACAAAATTGTGTATATCTATAAATAGCCTTTCACCATCAGAAATTGATAGACACATTTTTTGTGTTTTTTGGGTTTGAATATACAATTTTATTTGTTTGTCTCTCCTTGAAGACCCCAATTATTAAGAGCGATTCGTACCTATTGATCGACACCCTTTTTTGTGAATAAATTTATTTAACTAACTACCACGACAATACAATGATGATGGTGTCTCCTTGTTCCTTAGTTTGCTTAGAATAATTATCAAACAATTATCGAACGGTTGTTTTTTTTCAAAGGAAAGGGTTATCACCATCAGAAGTTCAACTATCATATTCTAATTACCTATAGAATCCCTGGGTAAGTATTAACACAATCAGTATAGAATACCAGCAGCTATTTATAAATTCGTCCGCCACCCGCTCGCCGCCCGACAGTCTCTCTGCCGGTTTCTAAACAAATTAACCCTCAAACCATGACAAGAAGGTATTCATATATAGTCAAGGTCCAATTAAAAGACTCACATGTTGCCAGATCTAATCAATTAGTGATGAATAAGTAAGCGCGCTAGATTGTCATCAAATGAGAGGCGGTGCGTAATAACAACGTTAATTACACCCGACAACAAATTGAAATTTACTATAGCTAATGCGATATTTTGATGAGGATGGAACTATAACTGATGCCGTATAGTG
The DNA here is from genome assembly GCA_932273885.2 of Leucozona laternaria. Lineage (NCBI taxonomy): Eukaryota > Metazoa > Arthropoda > Insecta > Diptera > Syrphidae > Leucozona > Leucozona laternaria. Next base: position 113,692,228 of record OW026368.1, on the reverse strand, counting down.
TTAAATTGACTATATATATACGTAAAGCTCCGTTGGGGGAGGGGGGGAGTGGAATGTCTAATCATTATTTACATAGATTCTTAATTGTTCTAGGACAAAAAAAAAAAGAGTTAGGTTTAATAATTAATAAGATAATGTTGTCTTCAATTAGAGTAAGGTTACCTATTCATTTATTTGATTTTTAAAATTTTCAGGGATTACAAGGAATTTAATAAAAAGGCTTCCTTTTTCAATTCGTAAATTTTGAAGTATTAAATTTTCTAACCACAACCTTTACAGAGATAAATACATGTTTCAAGGTTTCAGAAAAATTTTGAAAAATATGCAGAACTGCTGTGGTTGGCCAGTCTTCTGATATAATACCCTTCTTCAATGACTGAAATGTATAATGGCCTTCAGGCGTTGGTAAGTACTGCCAGTGAATTATCTTGAAGCATATTGGTACCTTGCGCAGAGAACAAAACTAGTAAAGCTGTGAAGGACCCTACGACGTCTGGGCACTTGAATCGCCAAGTGGCTTCATTAGAACAGGTTTGAGAAATAATATGAGATGAAAGCACGGAGTTATCTGATTGCACTCCGACAATGAGTAAGGGAGTAAAGCACAGTGCAAGCGCCAAATCAACGTGGATTTTGGCATAATGTGAAAGCACGATGAGTTGAGCTGGTCCCATCAAACAAATTTCGAACTCAGAATTTATTTCCTGTTATAATTAAAACTAATTGGGGCATATTCATAGTCACTTTCAAACTCTAGTTTATCTAAGACCTGGGTTTATCCTATATAAATAACATTGAATAAACACCAGTCTAAAAAAAACTGGAGTTTAAAAGTGACTATATGAATATGCCCCATTCAGTTTAAGCTTCATTTGAAGTCTAATCGTGTCGAAAAAAAACTATACTACACATTCTCATTGACCCCACTGAATAAAATAAGAAGAAATCTGAGAAGTTGGGTTAACAAAACATCAAAAAGCATTGCATTTGAACCATCACATATCTTGGCGGACCATTTTTGGCGGAATCGAGAAATGTTGATATCTAAACTCCTAGCTAATTAAATGCTTATTTGTAGCGTCAACCCGAAATTTGTAAATTTGTAGCTCTGAAGGTTTTTTTTTCTTTAATTCAAGTAAGCTTAAGTTCAAGTGGCCTGTCGAAAAATAACACTAAAAATATAACACTACCCAAATCAAATGCTCCATTTGGAAGCTGATTCAGAACAGACCACCACTGATCACTCCTGTAAATGTCGGTAGGACTTTATTGCCATTCTTCATCTTCCTACTCTCTTTATGTAGCAACGACGACCGTCTTGCTATTACCTGCATAAATCGAAGACCGGAAAATTGTTTAAGACACTTCCGAGTGACAAATTTCATAGCTATTATTATTAGGAGAGACAGTTATCGTAGAATGGATATTATGTCTTCTTTTTGTTAGAATAGACATAATCCAATCGAAAATAAAAATTCTCAATCAAAATATTATTTGAGATGCCAAAATATTTTCAAAATCAGAATTTAGCTGATATTAGACGTATTAAGTCCTAGTATGGCTTGTTGAATTTAGATCCGGTACTAGTGATGTGAAGAAATGCTCCGGTACTTACTTTTCATTAGGATCGATACCAGAGCTAGTGCCTTGTCTATAGCTAGACTGGGTACTAGGCTGGCTAAGTACTTCTGTGAAGAAATTGGGCGTTATTGTTATATTTTCGAATTTTAGCGTAAACTTTAAAAAATAAGAAACTATGTGATGTGAGGTAAGCATTTTTGGTTTGCGCAATAAATTAGCAAGTAATTAGCTATACAAATTGAGATGTCAAATTTTTTGATTCTGCCAAAAAGTGTGAAGGGGAATCGGGAGAATATGCGACTTTTGTAATATAATTAATATGATTTAGGATGTAAGGTACAATAAATGCCGATTCCAGCCTGCTTAAAATGACTGTGATGTCAAGTTTCGCTGTAGGTATAGGTATTTTAAATATTCAATTTTTTAGATTTTATATATTTTCAAAATATCAATCAATACTCTGTTTCCAAAATTGTATGTTATAGTTAACTATTCTAAGATGTATGAATATTGCGAAATTTAGAATTTTACTCAAATTAATATTGAAAAAAAAATAACTTACCGATCTAAATCGTAATAGGGTTTTTCGCAAACTTCACAGCGTATATCAATACCATTTTCATCATCTGTATCCTGATGATGTTCTCCGGGTTGTAGTTTATCACTTTTACTCTCAACACTTCGATTATTATTTTCACTTTTAATATTATTATCCTGATCGTTGGACGAATTATTGAACTCGTCATCACCAGTTGTATTACCACTGTATTGAGATCCTGCAAAAATAAATAAAAAGAAAATATAAAAACTCTACCAGAGTATAGGTACTAATATAGGATACGGGAAGATTGTTTTCTATAACGCAATATTAAAAGGAAAGAAGAAACAAAACAAAAAAAAAACACCAAAACAACATCTGAGAAATTTCAACACGATTTCAAATTATGATTCATTCGCCCCAGCCACCTGGGGGGCTTCACCAATGTATAAGCCACCATCAACAAATCCGCAATAAGCCAATATGCAGAGCTGCTTGCTTGCTTGCACCTATTTCCTGCGAAAAACCGCATATTTTCCATCACAGAGCCACTGGCGGCATTCAACATTTTGGTGCGATAAACCTTTTTTGCACTATGATGGTGCGGAAAAATCAAGTAGTTGCAACATCGTTTACACGCCACACAGGGGTCAATTGACCAGCAACTCCTACCACCACCATCACCACGACCACCACTATACTAACAGCACTTCGGACGAGTTGAAATCTCTTCCCATTACGATGTGCGGCGGCGGCGGCGGGCTATTAAGTGGCTTGTTTATCCCGCCCCCTTTAAGTAATGATGATCCATAAACCGAACCGCATAGAGAACCAGTAGGTACAATAAAAACAACAAGAGGAACTGTGTTGCAAACTTTCAACCTATACGAGGTGCATCAAGTTTTATGAACTTGTCTACAAGTGCGTTCGGATTATTGATGGGGCGACAATGTGGCAGCAACAGAAATATAACACTTAAACTCACACTTTAAATTTTCAAGGCTGGGGGTTTATTTTAACTTATGGAACCAGGAGGATGCTCTTGCGAGGACATCCGAACTCTTCATCGACCAAAAGACAAGTGGCTTCAGTGTCCATCCGCGTATCCTTGAAAGAGCGCTTTACACTCAGCATATATCACAAACACAGACACACATGCATATTAATCGAACCCTTGATTGCCTCTACCTGTCTTCATACATAGTTCACCATCAGCGAGTTGTGTCCATGTCCAGTCGATGAAGAAAAAAAGATAATTATACATATGCAGCCAAACCCCCACCCTTAGCTCAGGTTGTACCTTCACATGAACACCAACCACCACATATGCCACAAGGGAAATGAAAATAAAACACCTGAATTCAATCAAAGGACACTCAATTAGAATGAAAACAATTCACCTCCACAGGTGAAGCAGCGACCGACTGCCAGTGCCGTCCATCACCACCGTCCGTCGTCTTCGTCATCGTCCGAGCACTTTCGAAACCAAGGTCCTTCTTCCGGAGCGAGTGGGACCCCTGATCACAAACAAACTTACGAAAATAACTCAAAACTCACCCTCTCAATAGACAAAATTATTATTTTCTAAAATGCTCACTCAGGTAAGGGATGATTTTCCTGGGGTCAAGTACAACTCTGGCTGATGATGGACATGAGCTACTATATGGGCATATGCATACAAGGAAACCCCGTTCGTTGGCACGCTTGAAGAGGCACAGTTCGCGGTTAAACGTCAAACGGTTCCAGTGGACTACCTCGGAAGTCATATAGCACCTCGCACCACCACCACCACCACTGCACCGCAAGAAGGCACACAGGTGTTGCATTCTCAATGTTGGGTAAGAAACTATGCTACAAGGACCCCAATCAAGAGAAAACTCACTAAAAAGAAACACATAAAGAACAAAGATCCATGAAAGGAGAATCTTCGGCATTCGGCGCTCGGGAGAAAATTTCCCACGTTGAGAACTTATTCCTGAATCCATAATGTCCTCTGATGTGGCGAAGGAGCAGCCATCCTTGACTTGGCATAACTCACATCACATACCCCAAGCATATGGTTTTTTCTTGGCGCAAAATTTCCGTGGGAAAATATTTTCACGACATCCTTTTTTGCTATACTGTCCGTCCGGGGATCATTAAAAAGTTATGTGTGTTGAAATGAGCAGCACGTGCGTACCAGAATAAAGTCAACTAGTATCTTTGACTTATGTGCTAACATAACAGTTATCAAATGCAACCCTCTGAAATCTGTGTTACCTTACCGCCACCGCCACCAACTTGCCCACTGTTGATTGTATATTTTAGAACGTTCAAAAACATTCACTATACTATGCTGGCTGCCACTACAACTACTTAGCTGCAGCACTGCCATCATCGAGGACATGTGAAACCAGTTGAGGTGCTGTCACGCAAGCCTCAGAAGTCAGAATGCAGCAGCAGTAACTTTAGGTGTACACCTTTCGATTTCCACTGTCAAGCGAACGATTAATCACTTCGGATTTTTTCCATTTTTGTATCAAGAGAGAAGAAAATTCCCAATGTTAACTCCCTGTCCCCAAACCACGTGTGTCACCTTGGTGACTTCAATAAGCAAACACATAACCCCTGTGTCGACAAAGGTATATCACTCCTTTGAAGTCATCGAAAATGATTCCTAATCGGACAACGCATCGGTTCATCATCATCATTATCATCTCTTAGCAACACATTGTCAATAAAATCCCTAAATGGCGTATAATTCGCTAATGTTGCACATTTCTGATACATCGCAATCTCACAACCCTTTCTCACATCCCGCATCCCGATAACCTGATGATGGGCACACGTCCGTTCTTAAATTAAGACGACACAATGTTGAATCCTTTTATGCTGTAAATTCTTTGCCTATCGTGTTGCAAAGTGACATGCATTTGATAAATGAGTGTTGGTTGGATGATGATGATGCTATATAGTCGTCGATTTTATAAAAATGATGATAAAACGACATGTGAGAGGGATGACGTGTGTGAGTTAGATCAATAAAAGTGATGTAAGCGTGTGGATTTAATTAAAATCTAATATAATGAGCCAATGATTGATTGATTGTTTTTTGTTTTATCAAAGGGTTACAATTAGCGATCTTAGATCCCGGAGAAGGTATATTTCAAATCCCAACAATTGAACGAAAAATGTATTCTTAACTGCGACTTAGATCTGTTTGCAGATATGAAACTTATGTATTTATGTTCTATAATTAAGCGTTTGTGTTATGTTCTGCCTTTCCCTCTGCGTAAACTGTCACATAATGGCTTATGTTGGAGTTAAATATTTTATTTGAATTCTATGCCACTGAAATAAATTTCTTCTAGAAATAGCACTATTCACTATTTAATTGGACTTGTTGAATTATTGATTAAAAATAGCGAAAACGGCTTTTAGTCTAAAAAAAAAAATTAGAGTTTCATCCGCTCACTTGAACTTATACAAAAAATTTTCAGCTTCCAGCCCTCACTATAGTCAACTGATATGAATCCACGTGAGATATAGCTGGACGAAATGCTAATTTTTAAAAGCTATCTTGAATCTTCAATATTTTAGTTTCGTTTCAGCAAACGGTTTTTTTTTTTTAAACTATCCTGCCTTGATATTCTATGAAATATTGGAAAAATTCACTTTTTTAACTTTGAAGGGTGAAATGGGGTAGAATGAAAAAGACGTATCCAATTAAATAAAAAAATCTACCTGCTATTTAAAGTTTATTCTTCGGCTTCAAGGATATTTTTTTTTAAATTATGTTATTTGTAGGGTGAAATGGGATAAAAATAAAATAAATGTCCGATTAAAGAAAAATTTTTTTTTAAAGTTTATTTTGAGTGGATGGCTTTAGGAATTTTTTTTTTCAAAAAATTTGTATTTATAGGGTGAAAGGGAATAAAAACGAAAATTGGTATCCGATTTCAAAAATTCTGTTTGAAAGATAATTTTAAAAAAATGCTATTTATATAGTGAAATGGGATGAAATTAAAACAGTGATTTTCGAATACAAATATTCTTTCTGTGTTGGGAAAGCAATAAAGGTTGGACATAGAGAATCATATTTTTATAAATTTAGCCTATCATAACGTCAAGTAAGTTAAAACCCAGAAAGTAGTATTCGATTACAAATAGACAAAGCGAAGCTTAGGTTTGACTATACCCGTGAGAAGCCGGGCGGGCCGAGTAGTAATTTATATAACAAGACGAAATTAAAGACGTATTTTTATAATATTCCACATAACGCCTTTTTTAGTCAAAAGTATACGCATTAAAAAGATTGAATGTGAAAGCGAAACCAAAATATTACAGCCCGGAGTTTTAGGTATAAATAATGATAACAAATGTATGTACGAGTATGTTTAATGGAATTGATATATCAAAATCTGCAGGAGTTAGATGAGCTAAGGCATAATTCGAATTTTCCTTATAAGATTTTTGTCATATTTCAAGCCTTCAAAGTGCGAAATGCTTTAAAGCAAGATGGTAGCCAATTTTTTTTTTAAATTGAAATTATTTTCCTTCGAATGCAGTTAAAGCCATTTTTACATTTTCGAAAATGTAAAGCAAAACAGTCATCGGGATTCTTAAAAAAAATATTATTGTCATCTTTTATCTTTGTTTTTTTTTTTTTTTTTTTTTGGGAAACGTGAAATTTATTGCATTTTAATCCCGAAACCTACTGATGGTCTTGGTGGTAGGTAAATGTTCTGAAAATGGGTTACACAGTTGGTAAAATATTTTACACCTAAACAATAACTAAATGTTATAATCAATTATTTTTGTTTGCGTGTGAAAATGTTCTGAATTCGCCATAGGTACAATTTTCACAGAATTATTTTATTTTGAAAGAATTGATGAATTTTCCAATAATACCTTTTAACTCTTAAAAAAAATGTTGACTAAGAAATATTTGTTTCAGAGTAAAGCTTTTTAGTTCCGTTGCCGTTAGTATTGATTTTATCATTATGTGCTCAACAAATTTTGACACATTTCAAAATACCAAAAATTAAAATAATACTTGTTGTTTGAATGAAACTATTCATTCTCGTTTAGACTCAAAAAATTAAAAAAAAGCAAATTATGTACACATAGTGCCCAGAAGCAGGGTTGCGAGTTTTTGAATTAATAAAAACATTAAATCATAATAGTTGGTGACTTTATGAATACAAAAAAAATATATTTAATTCATAAGTTATTGAGTGACAACTTTGTTTATTTCAGTGATATGAGCAATAACAGCGTCACAACCTCGCTTATTCAACAAAAAAGTGAGGAAACCGAACTTATCAAGTTTTTGATGAGTAAATGCTCTATTTTAGAAGACTTGAAGGATTTCTTTGTGAATAAAAGTTAGTGTCTTATGAATTAAGAAACATTTGACTCGCATAATTCACTATCTAGCTTATAAATTAAATTTTTGTTAATTCAAATGTCACCCGCTAGCTTGTGAATTAAAGCCTCGCAAAAAAAAAACTTTTCTAGTCACTTTTTCAAGTGAGCAAGTGCGATAAATTTAATTGTTGTTATTGTTTTTGCTTCAACAGTTTTTTTTTCTGCAAAAAATTTCGTTATTGAGTTCTGACGGTTTTTGTCGGGATCGACGACGAATTAAGCGCAAATCAAACAAAGTATTTCAAGACATTTTGCAAAGGATCTTCTGCTGCCATGACGCTTTCAAAGTTGGTTGATTTTTCAAATTATTGTGATAACAGATATTTGTTTTCCCTAAAACAAAATCACCTGATATACAAAATTGGTGGTGCAAAATATTTTGCAAGCGGCATTTTACTTATGCAAGATGCTGTCGAAGTTTTAGATAGGTTTTACTTTTATCTTAGATTTATGACAATATTTACACACAGAAAAGGTGAGTTATTCACTAAAATCCGGTGGATGATTTGCTACTTTAAATATTGTTGTCATTGTCAAATTTTTCTATATGTGCAGCATTTTCAACAATATCTTCTAATTTCTCCGATGTGGTTGCGCGTTTTAAACAATTAATGGTACAAGTATTGTTGGAAAGCATCCGCTCACTTTCCACTTGTGTTAATTGAACTTTGTCATTATTGACATTTGCCCAAATTTTAAGAAAAAGACTTGAATTGTTTTTGCTAGAATTCTTCAACTTTTTAATTCGAAATAAATAATTATTATTGAAAGATTTTTTTCATATAAATGTGAACGATGAATTACTTTTGGAACCTGCACTTAAAACTTAATTTAATGAAATTTTAATCTTCACAATAATTAGTTAAGTAAGAAAATGCACTTTAATAAATTTTAACGCAATATAATTTGAATTTATTAATAATATAAAGAGTATAGGTAGGTACCTTTTTTCAAAATTGAAATAAAGTCGATGCAGCGAAGCAGATTCTGCCAAAAACCTGAAACGTAGTTCTATTTTAAATAAAATAAGAAAATTCGGGATCATTGTTCATTCAATATCGATTGAGCTATTTTTGAGAATATTTGAAAAAAACTAACATCGTGTTATGGGAGCCACCCGTTAAAACGAAAAAAAAAATCAATTTTTTGTCCAGGGAACAACATTAAAATCCCCTTTAACAAATTGGAATCTTATCTAAATATTAAATAAATAATTAAATAATCATCCCACTCATATAGCTTTTCTATTCTATCTCGTTGAATAAATGAGAACAGAGACCATTTTCACCACAGAGGACTTTTTGGACTTCTTCATCATCGTGATTTAAATCTTAAATTAAATTTTGCTTAAATTTAGACAAAATTATTTTAGCCAAATATTTTATTTACAAAACAAAATTTCAATTATAAATAGAAACAAATTAATGAATGGAAAGTAATTTAGTTTTATTTTTTTCAAATAATGAGAATCCGTATTTTATGTTTCAAAACATTGTGTCCTCAAATTGTTTTTTTTTTAAATTCTGTATGATATTTATCGTTTGCCTAAAACTGCTACCCTAATTATAAATACTAGGGACTAGTTTCATAATGTGATGAAGTGGCACTTAAGTGGCCAATGAGGAAGACTTATTTATTAAGAAAATGGCCCTTACATCCTAGACTGTTAAAAAACATCTGTTTTATTAGCTTCACAAAGTGTTTGATAGCAGGTATTTACTCTTAACCGCCGAAATGTTATTTGAAAATTTGTATCTCATACAAAATTTTGACTTCAACTTTAACTTATCCTTTGTTTTAGTCTATTAATGGGATGAAGCTTCAAATATTCTTCATATACATTTGTTCGCAACCGTGTACAAGATTTAAACTTAAAATCCATAAACACTCCTCCTTTTTGTTGTCCAGAACAGAACAAAAAAAAATAATTGTACGTTCTTTAATTATCTATTTTTGTTGATAAAATCGCTTTTAACTATTTAGAATTTTTCTAGGTAGCTGAGTATTTAACCAGTCAACGGTCAAAAAAATGTTTTTTTGTTGGTCTCAGAGTGTTCCCTATATTCAATGTATTTTAATTTACTTCATGAAACAAGGTCTATACTCGCATTCACATATAGGACATTATAGGGGCATGATCAGGATCCGTGACGATAATGTTGGAATTTTGCGTGTTTGGTTATTTTTGTATTCGTTACGGAACAATAAAGGAATTAAATTATGCGCCAGTAAGCCACACACAAATGAAAACAGGTGAGTTTTATCATATAAACTGAATTAAATTCTTATTCATAAGAGAATATTCTATAGAGCAGGTGTAGCAACGAAATCTGTAACCGTCAAAAAAGAAAAACAATAATTTAATACCTAATTCAAACCCTAAACGAAAGCCTGAAGGCCAAATATTCCTACAACATACGTCATATGTTAATGAAATTAAACTAAAGGGGTCCAGATAATATGATGCAGATATGCCCATAATGTAAAATCCTTATTAAATAAAACATTGATGCAAAATCAACAAACATTGTGGATAATTAAATATCAACATTTTCCCATCTCGGATTATAAAATATCCTCCATAAATCTTAACAGTCTATCAACACCTCACGATCAGCTATTTATACCGCAGATGCAAATGTTACATTGCAAGTCTGATGCTTCTGCCTGATGTGCGGGGTTGACACAAAACGACAACAATGTCGCCGCAGTCATAACTCGCTCTGACACGGCAACAAGGACGCGAATCTCTATAGATTGAAGCCAGTCGATAGTGTCAATCTGCCCCCGGCTTAGGATTAAATTGACCGTGTGTATTATGATGTCGATGTGTGCTGGAATAAAACATGTGGTTAAGCCTCAACTATTCATTATGCATAGTTCGTCCCGAACAATGCGAAGAAAGACAATTTATATAAATCCCACAATCAAACAAAGAATCGTTGTCCTTTTTTTTATTTCGTTTGCTATGGCTCGAGCTCGTTACAGCCGATTTGATGATGACGATGACGATGATGACATCTCTATTAGGGTAGTTCACGTGCCCATCAGGACATACCCTTATGATGCCATATCCAGCTTCCGTTGATATTTATCCGTTGTAACAGAAAAGTGCTTAGGACACGCGGTGCGCTAAACAAATAATTGTGTAATTGATCGTCAACACACTGCAACTGCAACACACCATATCACCACCTCGACTTCTGCCAGCATCATTCTAACGAACCTAATCAACCCCCGAGCCCGCGCACGGACACTACTGCCACTGCTACCCCTATAAGCGCCTGAATTCTAATCATAATTGATACTTCTGTGGACGACACAACCAGCGCGCGATGACGAACGCAATCCTGTCATACTGCTTTATGTCATGTTCTCTTCCTATCATGATGTTAGAATCACCAATCTTCGAGTAGGTACATTTGCAATAAAAAAAGGATTTAACTTTGTCACTTAGGAATTATGCAAAGAACCAAACACAAATATTCACATAGGGTCGTACGAAATTAGCTATAAAATAAAAAAGCCATCGCCGTGGCCCTGATTTTCGAACGAAGAAAAAACGTATCAAATTGGATTTGCGTATAAAAACTACACAATTCCATCATCAGGCAGGAGGGTTGGGAATAATAATTAAAACCCATCGAAAGGCTAACAAAAAAAAGGGTTACCCACAGAATCTGACTAAAACTCAGGGTGACAAAAACTTTATCGAAGACAAAAAAAAAACATCAAGCCTATCAAATTTCGATTTGTTTTACTAAGCTACTGGGTGCTGATTCTATAGGCACAAGCCATGCTCGTGACAATTAATTTAATTTTTTTTTTGTCAAATTAGAAACAACAAAAAACTAACATCAGATAAAAAATGATGATACACGTTTTTTTCTTATTCTTTTTTTTTTTTTTGAATAAAATGAATGAATAAATAATTATAGAGAAATGGAAAAAAACTTACCGTTTTCCTTCTCACTCCTGTTGTCGTAGTTAAATCTGGGGCTGAAAATGTCACTTAGACGCGGCACAATTTTAGACTCGGCGTCAATAGAAATCTCTTCGCCAGCTGGAATATCTCTACTTGCTTCGTACCATAGCTATAGAAAAGAAAAGATAAACCAAAACAAAAAGTGGTCAATTATTATTAACGAAAGTCGCCAAAAATTATTTTTTTTTTCAACTCACCTCTCCCTGGACTATGAAATCCTGTAGATTAGCTTCTTTGGCATTATTTACTGAACGGATTTTTCTTAACCATGCTGCTACTTCGGGCCTGGTTTCTAACCAACCTCTGTGTTGGTCACTAGTCCCACCCTTGAAGAAGTAAATAATAAAAATATATTATTTGTAAATGTTGTTACATATTTAAATGTTTTTTTTTTTTTTAATAACGTTCGTTAGCATTCAATTTTCATAATCTCTTAGTCTATACTAGCGCCATCTAGGCATTTCTTATGCAAGATTCCCGAAATGGTTCTGACTTTTGCTAAAATTGAGACTATGTATAACAGTAGTGTAGTAGTGTTTTTCGGTTTGTTTTGAATTTTATTTTAAATTTACACGACTTGTTTGCCGACGTGAAGTGAAATATATGGTAGTTTATTTATGCTAGTAAATATAAGTAAAGAAAAATATTATGATAGTGGTAATAACGGGTGATTTTTTGGCTGGTTTGGTTTTGGCAACACTGGTTTTGACAGCTGACGTGTGTTTAGTACCTTGTGTCACTGTCAAACAGCTTCAGTTTGGTTTGCAATTTTACCATGGATCGTCTTACAAATGAACAACGCTTGCAAATTATTGAATTTTACTATCAAAATTCGTGCTCGGTTCGAAATGTTCATCGCGCGCTGCTTGTGTTCAGCGATGAGGCTTATTTTTGGTTGAATGGGTACGTAAATAAGCAAAATTGCCGCATTTGGAGTGAAGATCAGCCAGAAGCATTGCAACAGCTACCAATGCATCCCGAAAAAGCCACTGTTTGGTGCGGTTTATGGGCCGGCGGCATTATTGGGCCATATTTCTTCAAAGATGATGCGAATCGCTACCGAGCGATGATAACAAACTTTTTTTTGCCCGAAATGGAAGTTCTTGACTTGCATGATATGTGGTTTCAACAAGACGGTGCCACATGCCACACAGCACGCGAAACAATGGCGCAATTGCGAGGCGAGTTTGGTGAACAGTTAATTTCACGTTTCGGGCCGGTCAATTGGCCGCCTAGATCGTGCGATTTGACACCATTAGATTATTTTTTGTGGGGGTATGTCAAGGCTAATGTCTATAGGGACAAGCCCGCTTCGATTGACGCACTGGAAGCCAACATCCATGCATTCATTCGTGAGATACCGGCCGATATGTGTGAAAGAGTATGCCAAAATTGGACTCAGCGGATGGGCTACCTGAGACGCAGCCGCGGTCAACATTTGCATGAAATTATCTTTAAAAATTAAATTGCAAGGTTCAAACTATCGATTCAAATAAATATTTCATTCATTTTTTCGAATTTTTTGTGTTTTTTTTTTAAAAAAAGTTCTAAACCTCTTAAAAAATCACCCATTATATCGGATCGATTCCCAACCTATTCCACCTAATACCAAACAGTTTTGTGCAGGGGTATTGCCTCTTGTGGCAAAGTTCTTCAAGTGCTAACAAAACTTTACTAAAGTTTCAAGTTTTAATCAATATTTGTCTACTAGTTGACCCTTCTGTCATTCTTATACTTTGATACATGTTTTTACGTTATAAAGTCCATGTAAAAAGAAGAGAACAAAATTGAAAAATTTATTAAAATCATTTTTTAGGTACCAAAATTGACTTTATGTCACGGAGCTAACTCCCCAATAAAATAACCCCCAAATTGAAAAAATTAAACAACCACTTAATTCGAAAAGTTATATGTAGGTACTTTATTTTTGTGTAGGTATATTCTTAAAGGACGAGACTAGAGACATGCCAATTTATAACAGTTTTTCCCCATTAAAAGTGGGCGTGTGTTAGCGCGCTTCACGCGACATGAAACAAACTCTGGGGTGCCTGAAGTATCCCCACCGGCGGAGGGCCCTGATGGCCCTGCGGGGCCGCATAAACAGTACTTTTATAAGCCAAAACTGTTATAATTGGCATATCTAGAGTCTCTTCCATTCTTAAATGTGATAAACGTCAAAATGCCCAAAATAAATGTCGTAACGCCCAAATTTTACAACAAGAATTTTTTTAGGAAAATCACCACTAGGAGAAGAAGTTAAAATTCGGTCAAAAAGTAACAACTTGCAAAAGATTTATCCAAATTTGGAGATATAAATTAGATTGTCTTATGGACCTAATTCATTATGAACTAAATCCGATATTTTTGGAATGAACTAAATTCTCAAAAATTTTAAATGTTACTGCACTAAAATTTAAATTTAGAATAATTAAATTAAGTCGATAGTGGAAAGAGATTATCAGTCCTCCCTTCTGCTATTCATTCGAAGTGAAGTGAAACTGGGTTTTAGTAGGTAAAGTCGGTTATACAGAGCGAGGTATTATTTAATTCACTTAAACGTATTCATTCTTTACAATTCAGGTCCGCATAATTATGAAATGTAGCGGATCTTTTCATTGTAATTAGATTGTAATTATGTTATAAAATGTAAGTAAAATCTATTTTATTGATTAATTTAGAATATTTGTTTGTAAATAATAGAACAACAAATAGAGATTCACCACACTATATTTTACAAAGAAATTTAGTCCATATATTGCCAAAAAAAAAACTTCACTGTTTGTTGATTTTAAAATACCTCTGTTTGGAAGTGGAAAAAAACCAACCTGTTTCTATTTTTGTTTTCAGGTAATTTAAAATGATTAACAAAAACCAAAATTTAACAAGATTTTTGTATGAACAGCTTTTTACGTGAATGTTTGATTGGTTTGAGATAATGTAGTTCACCCGATGGATACTACAGGGTCCGCCATCTAACGTTTTTTTTTTTCAACTAGTGCTTATTTCGTGAATAGTAACACTTAGCTCATGTCTGATTTGACAGGTAATTAGTTTTATCCTTCCGCTGAACGAACGCTTCGCTAAGTGGGCCTGCGATCGACTTAGAGAAGATGCCGATTTTGCCAAAAAAATCATCTTTTTTAGATGATGCTCTTTTTGATCTTGGCGGGTAGTAAACAAGAAAAATTGTCGCATTTGGGGCACAGAAAACCCGCACGCATAAATTGAAAAGCCGATACACCCAAAACGAGTCACTTTTTGGTGCGGATTTTGGTCCAGAGGCATAATTGGGCCATTTTTCGAAAATGAGCAAGGAGTGGCCGTTACAGTCGATGGCGATCGTTATCGGGCCATGTTGAACGAATTTTTGTTCACAAAAATTGAAGAGGAGGATATTGGCAACATTTGGTTTCAACACGACGGCGCTACGTGCCACACAGCCGAAGCTACACTCGATGTTTTGCGCCATTTTCAAAAAAAAAGAAGTTATTTGGCGGACCCTTTAGAATGGAAAGGTAAGGTGAAAATGAATCGAATGGGTGAATTGAATTAACGATTCACATTCACGTTTATAGAAGAATAGGTCTGTGTATCAAGGTTTTTAAATTCAAATTCCAGTAATTCGAGAGCAATATATATATTTCCCAAATGTGAAGGTGAACTAGCTTTGTTTACGATCTTTACTGCATGCTATTTCGTCTTCCTTTTCGTTTTCCAGTACGCTGTTCGACGAGCGAAATTGATAATTGTAGCTGATGATTTTTTGGAGATTTCTCCGCTCTTTTTTCGAACTTAAATAATTCCTCGAACAATTAATTTTGTGCGGAAAAATGACATTTGAGTGTTATTCGTGTTTGTATTTGTTGTTTCTTTCATTACAGCAATAGCTTCCTGTGATTTTGTCGCCTATGTGTTTTGCAATAATTGGTGACGCTGTGGCTTCCGTTAGCATTTCGCTTTCGTGTTGAATACCACCGACAAATTTCGTTTCTCACCAGCGGCGTAATCGCACGCTAAAATCCAGTTCGATCAGCTTTCTTTTTATATTTTATATATCCTTACGTGCTCAGCTCAATCCTTAAATGACATCCTTAATCCTCAATACAAAAACGCAAATCTAAAAAAACGCTTCATTCTATTATTAAGAAAAAAATTCGATTTGAGACTAGAAATTTGCAATATTAATGTTTCTAAATTTCAATATAAGATCATCTTCATTAAATTAAATTCGACACAATCTTGATTAAGAATCTAATTTTTGAAAAAACGAATTTATTTTTTGAAAAAAAATCTTAAATTTATACACAAATTAAGAACGAAACCATCCTTACACAGGAATATTCATAAGTCGATCAAGCCAAAAAAGCTTAATAAAAGATTACAGTGGTGTAAAACAAAACTATTGTATTCTTTAAATTAATTTGCATTGACTTCATTTAACCACCCACGTTCTTCAAAATTACCGCAAAGCTGTATACTGAAACAAGAGTTTTTAGCTTATTTAAAACGAGCTTAAATAAGATTTTTCCCTTGACTTAAGAATTCCGAGTTTAACAGCCTTTCGTCAACGACGACGGCGACGGTGGCTTAATGATTAGTGCGTATAAGACAGTCATGTCGGAGGTTTGGGTTCGATTCTTAGCCATGTCCACCTAAATACAAACAATTGTGTGAGTGCGGAGACTTACGGTTACGATGTGTAAACATCAATGTTCATCCAAATGCTCGTGTTTTGTTATTGAACGTTCCCAATTAAAACGTAATGTGTGCCCGTCAAACATTACACTGAAAGTATTACACGTAATAAGGCTCACGTTCTTAGTTAACCCTTCCCCCGGCATAGATGTTTACACATAAATAAAAACCCGGATCTTCCAATAGTATCTCTTGTCATGAAAAGTGCCTATAAGTACCTACTCAATTCTAGAAAGTTATATACGCATATATATAACATTGTAAACATCACCAACTGTTCATCCAGTATTATTCCAAATAAAAAAAATGCTCCGGAATATCATTACGTATATTTGGCAATCTCTTATCGTACATGAGTTTCGAGTAAAAAAGCCAAATTTCCCAGTTAAAATATATGTACCTATTTAAATCTCTGTTTAAAAAAAGTAATTACATACATACTACCACTACCACACTTAAGTTTTTCTTCATAAAGATGTTGTAGAATTTTGATAAGAAAGTAGACATTTAGAATTGTTTTAAATATTCCTCTTTCCATAAGTTCTCTCTAAAATTTTAAAAAAATATTCTAATTTCTAAATATGTAATTTAAATTCTTATTTGAGAAACAAATACAAAATTTACAAATTAAGGTCGACATCTAGGTATACGAAAGGTTCAGTGATTTCAATAAAATCTTGTTGTTTTGTTGTGGTGTTGATATAGCAAAACATTTTTTCTTCAAAATAGCCATATTAGTAAAAAAAAAACTTTCTACAGAACTGATTGCAAAGAAATAAAGAATATATCAATCTACCACATGTTCAAAAGCGTCTCGGTGAATTGAAAAAAAAAATTAAGCTCTTAATAATAATAATAATAGATCTGCCCCATCGCAGACTTCGATACCTTTTCCATATGATTTGTGTTTTGTGTATGAAAAAATGGGGCCTTGGAATTTAATAGCTCGCATTAACAGCAAAATGACGCACACCAACCTATTTTTGGAGGAAACTGAATGTTTTACAAAAAGGTCTTAGCATGTTTTATTATAAGCCCAACTGTTTTAAAATTGTTAAAGATCTAATAAAATACATTTTTACCGCTCTTGTAGATATTATGGTGAAATCTTTTTTAGAGCATTTAATTACCCACAAAAAAATAATGTGTTACGCGAAAAATTGTGAAACTACTGTCGTTGTTGAGTATATGGACACATATCTTTTATCTCAAATAAATCTTATTTAATATGAAAAACTGCGACATTACTATGACAGGTTCAATTTTAACAAAATTCTTTTTCACAAACCCGAATCTATTGAACTTCTGGAAGAAAATATTTTTTTTTATTTTTCCCCGTAAGTAGGTATTATATCTTGTAGGAAAATTAAAAAAAAGAAATAAATTCATCATAACGTTCACTTCCAATTCCAGTGCCTATACCTATCTATGTATTTGCTATAACTACACCACAACAAAAACCAATCAATTTTTGATTAATTATTTTCAGCCAGTGTAAGCAATTTCATAACAAAACACAACAGACAACCCGTCGCCCCTGCCGTCGCGCCGAGGAGCTGAACATCCTTTAACATTAAAAACATCATAATTTCTAATGTATACGTCTTTGAAGATATCATTAATTTATGTCACCATCAGCTTTGGTACGTGTTAGAACAACACCAATGAAAAACATTTTCTCTTCTCGCAAATAACTGTACACAAGGATAATCATAATTGATTCCTTTTAAAAATATGTTCATCCTTGGTTAGGCACATTGTCAACTAGGTGTGACAACAACTGACGGTGTGTGTAGGAAGCAACCGAAGCGAACACAACAAATCATAAAGTAATCATCATTATCCTTAAGGATAACACACATCCTTGTACCTTTGACAAAGAGAAGGCTTGTTAAAAAAAAAATAACCATGACAAAAAAACTCCTTTGATGCGGTGGATGCTCCTGCAGGACCGGCAGAAGAATATAGACAAATATTTGAACAAAAAGGATATGGTTTTGGCAATTTGCTTGTTTTTTGTTCAAAATCACGCACAATTTCCATCACAAAGGATCACTTTTTCTTCGGAAGCCAAAATGACAATTATACCTATAAAAGTCGACAGAGAAGAAGGTGGATTCATCTGCAGAGGGACTGCAACGTGTCCGTGTCGCGAAATCACGAATAAGAAAATTAAAAAAAAAAAAAAAAAAAAAAACACCCCCATACATATTTAAAGGCATCACAGCAGGACTTTGAGGACTATGACGACGTCGTTCGCTCTTTGAAGTGCAACCCGAAAGGCCATCAGGATCAGAATTTTTCTAAATGAGCAACAAAACAGGACAATTTCGGTTGGGTGAACTAATTCGCGGCACAGCAAACCTCTAAACTCTACACGACACTCGAGGACGATTTGGAGTGGAATAAGGACTTAGAAATTACATTCATGTGTACCTACGACTTTTAAAGGGGGGGTGCGCGTTGTATGCGCTGCGGTGGTCGATGGTCTTATCTCGTAAGTCATTCGGAAAAACGACATTTTAATTGAGTGGCCACTTGGGCTAACGAATTTGGGTTGCCGGGTTGATATGATGACTTCTAATGACTCTATATAAATATAAGGTTTTGCGGTTGCCTATTTGCCTAATGGCCAACATAAGTGGCGATTTGCGCAAAATTAAAACACTTTGCAATTTATAATTAAGGGAAGTTTGAAAGAAAATGAAAAAAATAAAAAATGAGGTGTAGATGAAAAAAAAAACACGCGTCATCAATTTTGCTCTTCGATTGGCTAAAAACAAACCACACGGGTGTCCTTTGTACATAAATAGGATTTATATATTTCAAAGTGGGCGCTTTAAAAAAAATAAACCAAAATGGGGTGATTGAGATGATATGGTGTTGTGTTCTTTTTTGCCTGCTAATTCGCAGCTGCTGCTAAATTACATTTTTTGAATTGAATAAAATGTTATGTATTGTTTTTGCGAGAGCGTGCACTTTTCAACCTAAAAATTGGTTATAGATCCCGCATTTTGAGTACAAAACAACCATTTATGCACCGAAGGTTTTTAAAGTAGGCACCTGAGAAGGAAGGCTTTGGGAATTCTTTTTGTTAATACGGGCCTTGTGGTGGTGACCAAACAAAGACTGGAAAAGAGGTTTCTTTTAATGACACTTCAGTGCAAATGCAAAGTAATTTCAAGTTTATCATCAGAGGTTGATATTTTTAAAGATATATTAGGCCCAGTTTTTAAGTGGTGAGTTAAACCAGAGTTAGTTAAATCTAGAAGTAAATTAACCCACAGTTTACTGAGGGAGCAGTTTTTTGGTGGGGAATGCATAAAACATCATAAGCATCTGTTTAGTTAATACTGAGTTAACTCACCAAATTTAATGTGTTAACTCGTGTTCAAATTTGATCTCGCACTGAAAAACTGAACCTAAGAGATCATTATAACATGCCAGTTGGTATCTATTTTAACTTGAAGCGATGCGGTGTCTGAAGTCTTTTGGACAAGATTTTATTCGCTGATTTCAAGATAAATATAAATTAATAACTTCATCATGAAAAAATGTATTTCTATTACTTCCCCTGACAGAATCTATATAAATAAAATCGTGACTAATTTTATGTCTGAGTGCGATTTGTGCACTTTAAAAACTTTTTGGTATTATGGCAAGATGCAATTTATTTAACATTTCCTTGTGATTCATTTTTAACGGGCGTTATAGGAGATATATCTCATATAACAGTGCGAGGAAGGCACTTAAATGCAAATCTTACGAGGAGAATAGGAAATAAAAACTGAACGAAGCAACGCAAGAACTGGTCTGCAAGTAAAAATATAAAAAAATATCTTTTCAACTTAGATTTTAATTTTTAAATTTTGTTCGGAGTCGTCTCTATGGGGTCACTGGCTCAATTCAACCTGGGGATATCGTAGTTTCCTGGCAAAGGAGGTGAAGAGTTTGGAATGAAACGAACAACATTTTTTTCTTTGATTGGAGTAATTTAAAAAAATTTAAATTTAACTACTATAATAAACACAATTTTTTTGTTTCTAGACGAAAAAACAATCGGTTGTCATGACCACTCAAATTTGTATTTTTTTAAAAGCAAAGGATTTTTTGTTGTTCGTATTCTCAAATTGAAAGAAAAAATACTCATACAATTAAATTCGTTTTATGTACTCAAAATTTTCTCCGAGATTTTTCTCATTCCGTGTGCGAATGAAGCAAAAGTTAGGAAGGACTAAGTCACTAGGTCACGTTCAAACTTGAACCCAGTGTGTGATGGCCCATTAATAATGTGAATTTGATCAATTTTATAATAAAAAAATCAATTTTTGTAAATTAAATTATTGTCAAATACACCACAGGTCAACAAATTAAGCCCAAAAATGGATAATATCTGAAACGCGCAGCTTGTAATTAATAAATAAATACATATATTATGAAGATATGTTGTGATAAAATTAAATAAATAGGTGACAATTTAGTTTTAAAAATTTCTTCTTTTTTAAGAACTTATTTCACAGCTTAATTTATTTTAGTAAGGTTTTTAATTGCTGAATAGTGCGTTTTTATCGTCAAATTATGTATATTGTTCTGTTTATTAGCTTTGTAAGTCTTGTTGCGGTTGCGTTCAATATTTTCTCTTTTTACATTATTTATGAACTATTTCTGTTTAAGTTTCGCAAAATTCTACTGATTTTTTCTTATAATTAACACACATTTATGGGTTGATGATTTCTCTTAACATGATTAACACAGTACGAGCAATTAGGAAAATATGGATTTTATTTTCTGGACATTACAATTTAAGAGAAAATAGAGCTGGGCAAAGCATTCTATATTCGAATAGTGCGGCAAAAGAAAGAATCTCTGACTGTGCATTCGAAATTGGACTTAAGTGTAACGCGAAACGCGAGTATTACCTATACGGTTGAAGGGGAGGAATACAACTGAAAATTTCAATGGAGCACTATTTGTAAAAATAGCGATAAACAAAACTGAATTACATGAAACATTGTGACGCGACGGTGCTCGAGAGAAGCAAACATTTCGGTTATTTTTTATCATTTGTAAAGCTTTTTTCTGAATTCTGTTAAAAAATTCAAGTGAGTCAAAGGAGCACCTGAACAAATATCTGATTATTAAACAGCAAGATCAGAAGGGGAGACAAATTTTTTGCATCGATGAAGGAAGCTTGAATACTTTGCAGATCGAGTTTTTGGCCACTTCAAAATTGTGTTAATTTCCTTTAATTAACTCAGCGGCTCTATTGGCAATCTTTTAGCCACTAAATTGTTTCGTTCATATTGGCAGTGACAAGGAAGACGCTTTGGTATAATGGCAATGGTCCATCGCCGAGGCAATAAATTTTGACATTTCATCTTTTCAAAATGATTTCTTCCCGATTTGTAATGAATTTTCGTTTTTAAGTCAATAATTGTTTTTTTTTTTTTTTTTTTTTAATTGGAGTAAAGCATTAATCGGAATGTCGAAATATATAACACGGAATTACACGCATTGCACGTAAGGTGCACGTTTCTAGTTTTGCCTAACGCCGGCATAGATATTTAAAAGTCAAAAAGATGATGAACAAAGCTAAAATGGGAAAGTTTAACTTCTACAAGCTTACCCCGAAAAATAAGCAGAGAAATGCAAAGTTAAAAACGTTGGCGCAAAATATTAGACGATTTAGTCACGTGTTAAAGCATTTTTAGTATGATGCTAACCAAAAAAGACGATTTTCCAAATTTTAAATGAGTTAGCATCGTACTATATTTTTAACATTTTACTAAAGTTAAAATCACCAAATACCAATTTTATGATTTAAGTATCATGCTAACTCCTAACTCATAATGTAATTTTGACGATAAACAATGTGAAAAAGGTATGTTTGCTTACTTTTTGTACGAACTGTCAACTGTCACTGTCTTAGATGTGTTCAGCTGGAGTTTATTAAGTCCGCATTTACATTGCCCGATTATTCCAATGCCGATATTTCTTTGTCGTTGTAATCATGTGAGATTTCGAGGGACTGCCGACATGTTCCACATGATTTTTCCATTCTCTCTCACGCAATTACAACAACAAACAATAATCGGTATTGGAAAAATCTGGCAAATGCGGTCTAAGAAAACAGGCTTAGTATGATACCTAGTAGGAAATTGTTAAAAATTAAGATCATTTTAGTAAAAAGCTATAAAGCTTGTAAGTTTTTAGTATCATGCTAATAAGGCTGTTTAAAATTTTGCGCCTTTAAGTCAAAGATTTTAAGACAAGTTTTTTATTTCTGACTCGAAATTTAAAAAAAAATTTCAAACACACCGTTTAGCCCAAGTTCATAGAAGCTGAAGCTAGATTTTAAGTTAATTACTAAGCTGTTCATATGAGAGCTCTGTTACAAAAATTGTAACTAATTGTATTGGTTACATATACTACCTATACCTTCTACTGTCGATTGTTTTTTTCTTTGTTCTGTCAAAAAAAACGTGTATTCAACTCATATCTATACGTCTGGTGTAACCCCATTCAAATTTCCAAACAATTACTTACCTCTGTACCAGCCCTATATTCCTATTCTTTGATCTGATCACATTTGGAAATTGGATTCTCTGTTTCTGGATCTGTTCGGTGTATTGTCAATGAATGACAACGAGCAGATCATCTCTAATCCCGGACCGGACTACATTGTCATCTGTTCATGCCTTAGATTTTCTCACCTTCTGCTCCAGAATACGATCCCTCAAAAAATATGATCGTCAAATAATTTCTGCCATAGATAGAAAACGATTGAACTAAAGAATATCTTCAAAAACCAACCGGGCGTGTTATTGATCAGAGAGAGAGAGAGAGGAATTCTTGTTGTTGTTATTGAAAGTACTCAAGTTGTAACCGACCGAGATATATCTTGCCAATTGAGATGTCAACATTAAGAAAAATATTTGTCTACCTGACACAAGCGGTCCTTATTCACACCTTTTCATTCCAGCCGATCCATCAGCTATCCGGTATAGGGATGAATCTAATCTGATCGAGAGCTACGATCATGCCATATAGAAAAACATACACACACTGTGCACTGAGGATGAGGATCACCTCACATTCTGATGTTTGTTATCTAAACACTTACTTTCCGATGTTGTCCTCTACTATACCTTGTAGCTACTGTCTTTGATGATGGTACGATTTTTCAGACGTCGGTAGCATATTCGGAGACATCTCCTTTATTTTGATTGGAAAGAGGGCTACAAGAGATGCTTAATTGAAATTACTGCCGTCACCGATTTTCAACAGCCGTAACCGAATTTAAGTCTCATTTAGGGGGCATTTTGTGGATTTACGCTTGTTTGCTTTTTGGTCGGCCCGGCGACTATACCTATGGTATACCTACTCTACTATCGGCAAGGACACGTTTAGAAATTAGCCCTGCAATCCGGACAGAGGATTATCTTCATTCGGAAGAAGGGGCTGATGTTCTGACTCAAAACTGACAACTTCCTTCTTCGTTATTGTTCTCCCGGTTCGGCGCTCACCGTGAACCTTCTGGGATCATTATGATTGACAATCGTGTGTCGGTTTTTAATCAAATATTTTCCCAATCACTTAATTTTCGGGTGCAAAAATGGGTTTTGGTATTTTTTTTCATTAATTTCTACCCCAAAAAAAAACGCAACATTTGATAGGATTAAGTTACAACCTTGATTAGATGCATTTTTTCCGAAAAAAACGAACAAAATCTCATGAAATTCGAACCTTTTTTTTTTAATGTGGTCTCAAAACAGCGAAAGGATTAAAAGATACGTAGGTATTGGGGTGTACATGTACACATATGTGAAGAACTTACCTCCCAGGCCAGTTTCCGGTCGGTGGGCTTATCGCAATTTGTCACTGTGAATGGGCCAAAACGGGTTCCTCGCCGCAGGAAGACCTTGGCATAGACGCCGTTCTCGCGTATGTCTAAATCACATATGAGTTCCTGCAGAGCCGCCATCTCGCTAAGGAGACGCTCTGCAGTTCGGTCCCGCAGAGCCCCGCTGCTGTACAGTTGATCCATGAAGTTTGTGGGTATATTGGTGGATGCGCTTTGGTAGCTCCGGTAGTCTTGAAGTTCGCGCTCGTCGGCCTGTTGTTGGCTTAGACTGTGTGGATTGTGGTGATTAATTGGCTCGAACTCATCACCACTGCTTCCTGAAATTTTAAAATTATTTAGATTAAGATTAGTCTGATTATAATTTTTTTTTTTTTTTGAGGTGAAAGATAGACAACCTGAGAACAAAAACAATTTCGAAAAAGTGATAATGCGCGAGCTTGTTGATAATTTATCAGACACTTTGACAGTGAATTAAAGTGAGTTGACATTATCTGCCAATCTCACTGAGTGAAACCACAAATAAAAAAAAACTCACACAAATTTCAAATTTCTAAGTCATGCCCGTCTGGCAGATATAGCAATAAGATAAATTTGAATCTGATTGGCAGTGCTTATGCCCATAGTTCCTAACGCATTCTCCTGGTATCGTTGTATTTTTTTTCAATTTTTTTAGGGCAACACAAATTGCCTGAGGTTACTATTTCTAGAGGAAAAGACATTGTTTAAACAGCAAATATTTATTCTGAGAATGCGCTGTTCCTTAAAGGTGCCTCCAATAAGTGTGGTTACACCGCCGCCGCGCCGCGCCGCCCGCCGCACCATTGACTCGAAATCATTTCGGCATCTTCTTGGGTGACCTCAGGATAATATTTGCATTTGAGGTGCGAGGTACTTCAAAAACCGCTCAAACATTATTTGACCTATGTGGCGGTATATCAAGGACTTTTTTGTTGTTGGTGTAATTCGTGAAGGCGGTTTTACCTTTCCGCTTTCCGGTATATGATGGAAAAAAAGAAAAGATTCGGATGCGATTTCACCTCAAAGACAAGCTTGTAAATTGCGCACTCAAAAACCACAAAGATACGAGTACATCAATTGGGAAGGAAGCAAGGATCTCTTATCTTGCACTTCCCTTGTAGTTTTGTTGTCTTCTATATTTTCCACAAACAATGTTGATTGCTCATCACAACAATATAAAAATGATCGTTATCTTCTGATAGATCTGTTTTATTATTTTGTTTGTTACGAAAAAAAAGAAAAGAGCGGACATGATTGTTCAGTATATTGAGTTTCATCAAATACGAGTATGAAGTCCTTATCTTCTTTTTTTTTCGTTGGAACAAAGATGGTGTTTTTGATGAATGGAGTCAGATAGAAACACATCATGTTCTTGAATGAAATGCAGGTGCATTTTAAAACAGAACATATATTGAAGTTTATGAATTTAATTACATATATTTTTAATTTGTTTTTTAAAGAGTAAATATTTGCGACAGTATTAAAATATGCCTCAAAACAAGTAAGGGTTTGATTCACGATGTCTGAGTAAGGTTCTAGTTGTTTAACTCAGTAGTTAAACTTTCCGCAGATTAAATCCTCCCAAACTTTGCGTTTCACAATTATCTAAATAATGAATTAATGAGCATGTCTAGTTGGCTATATCAGTTTTTCAGACAAAATAGTTTTGAATGATGAAAAATTCAAAAAAAATATTTAATATTTTAATTGCCAAGTAAATCAGCTAATCGACACTTCATCTGGCCATTAAATTACGTCGGCCCAGTTTCTCAGTTTTGAGTTAAACCAGAGTTAGCTAAAACTAGAAATAAATAAACCCATATTGAACTAAGGAAACAATTTGTCGGTGGATTATGCGACATCGGAGGTGGGTAAAACATCAAAAGCGTTAACTCACCGAATTTGATGAGTTTAACTTTAACGTTATTATCGCACTGAAAAACTGGACCTTAACTTTAAGCCTATAAGTCAGTTTTATTCAGATATTGTGAATCGTATAAGTGAGTGTGGTAATTGAATAATAAGTTCCAAGTTGCTTAGTTATAGAACTTTAATCAGACATTGTGGAACAAGCCCTAAGAGTTAATTTTATATCTGAAGTCCACTAAGGCACTCAAGTCGATTTTAGTTGGATTTCGGAACTGTTACATTCCTATGGAAAATTAAAAATTTGAAACAAAAGGAGTTAAAAAGGAGTAGCTGCTGAATTAATAATTAAGTAATCAACTTCATAGTGGCATCAAAATAATATATCGATTTTGCATTCTAAACATCTCAAATAAGCAATTAAAATTTACAATGAAATCTATATACCTAACTGGCGCCCATGACTTTAACCAATATATTGACAAAATTCTAACCCTTAAAACTTGGCTTATACAGATATTAGAACTTCATTCAGTTCTATGCTATCTATTGACTACGTTGTAACACTTCGATATATGTAGATATCCGTTTGAGATAGAACTTCGATAAATTAAGACTCATGAATTTTAGGGTCTAAAGATTTCTTCAAAACACATGAATTTAACAGAAATTTATTTTTGAATTAATTTGACAAAATCAATTACGCAATGTTTTGAGCTATAACCAGCTACAACATTAATTGTACCTAAAACCCGCAGGAATGTTAAAAAAAAAAAAGTGTAACGAAACAGTAAAAAAAAATTAGAACTTACTTTCTTTAAACCGAGATTTAAAGTTCTTAAAATTCCGAAATGATTTTGGATCGAGTTTGAAGGGAGAAAAGGAGTCCTTAAGGTAATTCTCACACAGTCTATTTTAATCTGTAGAAAAGTCACCAATATCATCAAATAAAACAGTTTGCAATACAAAGCTTTTATAAATCTTATGTGAATAGAATTATGCATATTAGATTTAAATTTTCAATGAACTTATGAAATCACAATTTTTATAATAATTAAAAAATGATTAATGCAAGAATAAAAAAAAGGTAGTTTTGATAGACTGTTTGTCTGTTGGTAATTACATTATTCTTATCATCGACCAAATAATTATATTGAAGATAATGTGTTTTGAGTGATCAAAACCAAATTATAAGTGAAGATAAAATAACAAAAAAACGAAACAAAAACAAAATTCATAAAAAACCCTCTATATCTTAATGGGCAACAATTTCTTGGAAATGTATCTTAATCTATATACTGTTGGGTTTTGCTGACCAATGTGCATTTTAATTGAAGAGACAAAGATATGTAAAGGTACAAAATAAAGTAAACAGTTATGAATAATCTACATTATATAAACTTTTCATATTTTTCGATAGTTCAGATTGCTTATGTGTGAGAAGAAATTTTAGTTCAAAATATAAAGGGTCCGCCATCTAACGTTTTTTTTTCAACTAGGGCTTATTTCGTGAATGGTAACACTTAGCTCATGTCTGATTTGATAGATAATTAGTTTTATCCTTCCGCTAAACGAATATGGTTGTGTATACGCTTCGCTAAGTGGGCCTGCGATCGACTTAGAGAAGATTCCGATTTTGCCAAAAAAAATCATCTTTTCAGATGAAGCTCATTTTGATCTTGCCGGGTAGTAAACAAGCAAAATTGTCGCATTTGGGGCACAGGAAACCCGCACGCATACATTGAAAAGCCGATACACCCAAAACGAGTCACTTTTTGGTGCGGATTTTGGTCCAGAGGCATAATTGGGCCATTTTTCGAAAATGAGGAAGGAGTGGCCGTTACAGTCAATGGCGATCGTTATCGGGCCATGTTGAACGAATTTTTGTTCACAAAAATTGAAGAGGAGGATATTGGCAACATTTGGTTTCAACAGGACGGCGCTACGTGCCACACAGCCGGAAGCTACACTCGATGTTTTGCGCCATTTTCATAAAAAAAATTATTTGGCGGACCCTTTACAAGCAAAATATTGTCATATAGGGCTGAAAATGTATAGCTACATCAGAAACCTTCCTAACCTAACCATATAGGTACACTTTTGGTTCTCATTATACAAATGAACTTTAAGAAGTTCACTCTTCACTCTTATGTCTATTACATATGTATATAAAGTTACTTAACTCGTAAAAAGTAAGGTTTTTCTAAAATATTTTTAACACGTTTTAGTGTGGCTATAAGGTTTTTTTAACCAAAAGAGTGTACAAAATATATTACGACAGCAAATTATATTTCTAGTAAAATATATTCAACCCCACATTTTCAACTGATGTATAGGCCAATTTTTAAAATCATGACATTAGCTCTTAGAATAATGCGATTTAGTAGACCATCACAAAATCATCGCAACATCTTCTCATCAATAACCGGAAATGGAAAAATCGTTTTTCAATTGTTTTTTATTTGACGTACATAAACATAGGTGTGTCGAAAATAAGTAAACAAAGGTCACAGACAGAAGACAATTCATGAGTTTCTTGGAACTTATGAATTTTTCCCTTCAAACTTAGCAGCAAGTTAACACAGATAAATTGGTTAAATTTGTATTTTCAAAATGCAGACATCCTTAAAAGACATGTACCTATAGATATACTCTCATCTAAATACTTGCAAGCGGATGATAACAACAGGAAAAAATACGCAGAGGTGCCCTAATTGTTCACACAGAGTCAGTTTACCATTCCAATACAGCAATATTGTCAGTTAAAAATTAAGGAACCCCTAGCAAATTCTTTTTCAAGTTCAAGTTCTAGTAAGTTCAATCTTAAAGAGCATATACCTAAGCCAATTTTCGAGTCATTATAGCGGGGTTAATATGTATTATAAGCTTGGTAAAATGACAATGATAGAGTGACAGGAAATATTGATAAATAACTTATCCAGTTTTCGGATCTCAAAAATGTCCCTCTACCAAAAATGGAGCAAGCTAATTTAAAATTTCGTTATATATTTCGAATGGAACGACAACGAGTGAGCTATCACCAAGTCATTATAGGCTGAGGTTATATATGTAGCTATGTATGTCACGGCTTTCAAGCCGATCATCAGACTCCTTTTTTTATTTTTGGCAGAAAAATTGAGAAATTTCGCTGTTGAAATTGAGAAATTTACGAAGAAGTAAAGAAAATGATTCCCTATACTTTTTAAAACTATTTGTGTATATATTTATCAGTTTCATAGACAACGCCCACGTCTCTGTTTCAAATAAAATACGAACTATACCTGAATATATGTAGAAGTATTTCAAGCAGATAAAACATCGAAATAGATAATAGATGGAAGAAGTTATATTTCAGTGTAAAGAAACATTATTTCGCCACTGTGCTGTGTCCGAACGGATAAGCTGAGAGGCACCTTTTCATGACAAGAAAAACTTTTCCTCGCAAGACTTACTTACGTCAAAAAAATATCGATGGCAGTCGGAGTGCGTTTATCTTTTCTTCTGATAATTTGGAGAATGAAAGCTCTTTGAATTTTGCACGCATTAAGAAGCAATCAATCTCATTGGAATTTCAAAATACATAATGAAAAATGTCAGTGCTTTTTTGATAATTTCCTTAGATTTTTAATTTAAACAATTTTAGGAGTAAAAAGGATATCTATTTTTATGACAACGGAAACACTAGTTCTATAATTCTTAGCTCAAACTTCTTTTATAAAATTATTATGGATGCCTCCAATATGGGAACGATTATAATCTGATTTTTTGGAACCTTATTTTATTCTTTAGGTATACCAAGTACCAAGGTACTGTTCATACCTTTTTGTGCCACATTTTCATAAACGTTTTGAATAACCAAGTGTTTTAATTTTATGGTTTTAATACGGGCTAGGTATATGTTTTCGCTAGTTCAAAACTACTAGCTGGCCTCAACAAAGTCCTTGATAATTCATTTAAATGCATTTAGAACTTCAGATTTACAGTGTTACAGCCAAAATTTTTAAACTTGGAAAGGTTAGGCCCTATTCCCGTGTACTAATTGCTGTTTTTAAAACAAATTTTGTAATAAGTGACGTAAGCTAAACCACCGAGGAAGGTGGTTAAGCGAAGGAATAAGAACCAGATGAGTCAAATTTATTTAAAATTGAAAAATATAAGTGAAGATTGCAAATTTAATTTTGAATAAAAATTATAATGTCTACTACCTATAGATTTATTGAGTTCTTCAACCATTTGCAAATATCGGACAATCATCAAGGACAAGAAAAAGAGAAATATACAAACCAGAAATGATCCAATGATGCAAGTGCTTAGTGCACAGAGGATTTCAGGAAGAAATAAAGGTTTTCCAAGGAAACTCATAATAATTGTCGAAGATGACGTAAATGAGGGATACAAGAGGTGGACATAACACACAACAGACACAACACAAACAATTGAAAAATGATAATAATTTTGAAAGAAAGTAAGGTGTGTTGGTGCAAATTTCAAGTTACCAAACAGGCATCTTACTTGTTGTAGTAGATTTAGTAAGGGATTTTTTTGTAAATTACACTTAACTATTCAACGAACATTTTGTTTTTACTAATGAAGAGTTTTAATACGTAGTTTAACTTTTAGTCCATGGTTTAGTAAGATCTTGAAGCAAAGGTGGAATAAGCGTTTTTTATTCATATAGGACTATTAATGATCAAGCCGAAAAACTAATGAAGAACAAACAAATTCAAAGTGATTTAGAGTTTTCGGTGTACGATATTAGACGAACATCGAACGCCGTGCGTTTTTGCGTAGGGACTTTCGAACTTACTGAAAATAATGCGAAAGGATCTAAAAAACTCGGATGATAAAATAACGAAAGAATTTGTTCAATTAGTCCAGAGTTAACTCATCAAACTACTTGAGTTAACTCGGATTTAACTTTGATCTTCCACTGAAAAACTGAGCCTAAGATATTATATTCAATAGGATTCACCATACGTATAAAGACATATTCCAGCTTGACTTAACCGGCATAGTAGGTACTTTTTGTCTGATCTCCTCCCCGAACCGGATTGTGTTGTGTCTACGCACCGGCTATACCTTACTTGAATTATACAAACTCTAACCGTGAACGGCCTTGAGATAACGATGTTAAACCGCTTATTCCTTTGCGGTATTTTAAATTTTTGCATCTGTTGTCCAGCTATATCTACTTATGACTTGGATATCATATATAATTTTAATTTCGTAAATTACTTGGTGATTACAGCAATGTTATCGTTTTCATACCATATACCGACTCTACAAAAATCGCTAAATAATAAGTTTTAATCACGTCCATAACTTGTATCAATCGTCCGAGATTATTATAGAACGTTGCAGAGACTTTTCTTGTAACTATAGGTATAGCTATGATTACAATCTGGATGTCTTGAGAAAGTTAATATTTTGTTCGGTAAACCTATCTTCCAACGATAATAAAAAACCATAAAATCAACAGGCAGTCAATTGTTATGGTTCAAACAAGTTCAAACCGCAGTAACAAATTCTTGGAATAAGAGATGACTTAATAAGCTTAAAATTAAAGGAGAAATCTTTGAACCTAAGTATACCTACCTACTAAAATCTACCGAAATCGTTTCTCTAGAAAGATAGGATCTTTTCCTATAGATAGGAAAAAAAGTTAGTGTAAGTTGTTAAAAAGGGTCTGTGTCCAAAAGTGTCCCTCAAAATATTAGACAGTGACTGTAGCTATACATAGAATCATTAGCTACCTCGACTTTCTAGGTATAGCTTTGTAGCTATAGATACCTATTGTTCAAAATAAAATGCCCACAAACATTAACATACCTGACATCGCATACCGATCGAAGAGCATTGTTCCTGCTCAAGTTGAAACTATCCAATCGCAGGAATACTTGAACAGACTTTGGTGCCTTGGTAAGTTATAGGTATATAAGGTGGGTTATTGGGCAATAGGCAGAAAACCTATTTCACAAATTATCTGTTTAACACAGCTTTTATCTTTGGTTTATGTAATTTATCCTTTCACACTTGCATAATTAAACATTTTCATTTCACTTCACGCACTTGTTCGTGCTAGAGATAGCCAAAGGAGATAGAGTTCACGCACAAAATCGAAATCGAAACCGAAATCAAAATCGAATATCCAACGCGGATTCCGTTCACTTTGGGGGATTAGATGTAAAGCAGAACCAAACACCTCGCTATCACACACAAAACAACCAAATGGTGCTCAATAAATCGAAATTAAATTGAGACAGAAATTAAGCTTATCGTGGGGCACTTCTACTTGCGCGAATCACAATAAATCGAAATCAGTCAAAAAAAATATCTTATCTCAGTTTGTTCAGCAGCTAAGCCATTCATAGGTACAAAAATGTCGAACATAAAAAGCACGATTATCGGGAGATCACAGTTAGTAGATAAATAAATTATTGTATATCCGCTTTGCAAATAACGGTAACTGACCAACTGACACGAACGACGAACACACACGATTGACAACTAACAGACAACAAACTCGTCGTTCGTCGAAATTGATGAAAATCCAATTGAAATCCGAGCGAGGAGCGCAATGTAAAAACCAACCCCTAGGACTGAAACTGAGAGAGGAAAAATGTTGTCTGTCTGAAGGATGCTTTTGCTGGACTAAAAACTGTGTTTTGATTCGATTGTCAAACGAACGGTAACATCCACAAACAGCAGGGGATGTGCTCCTGAGTTCATATCCTCTGCTTCTCATTCGTATTCGTATATTCTCTCATTTGAACAACGACGTCGAGTGCGGCAGAGAAAATCAGAATCAAAACCAAAATCAACCACCGTGGCACAGCAAAATGGCAATGGTGATGGTGGTTGTTTGATGATATCCTTCCAAAAGTAAAATGTCCTTCTGATGCTGATGGTGATGCTGGCTGTGTGTGTACGAATACGAATCATCTGGGTTATCCTGCTTATCTCCAACATCATCGTCGTCATCATCATCATTGCCATCCCGTACACTCACACACACGTCGCTCTCGTTCTCACTTATCATGCCAGAGGCAGCGAAACGTTTATCCGAATCCGTAGCCGAATACGAGCCATGTCGTCCCGTCCGTCGGTCGGTCGGTGCGCGGCGGTCCCAACTCCCAATACCAAACGATAACAAACTTCGAATCCAGCAACGAACGAGATACTCAAAAACCTACTGTCTGTCCGTAACTTCTTGCTTCACTGATGTTCATCCGTCGTTCATCGATTCATCGGATGAACCCCATAGCGGTAAAATTCCAATTGGAATGAACTGCTATCTTCAAATTGGAGTTCGGCCGAATGAATGTAATTTAACACCACACCACACCACACCACGACTACGACCACGGCACATATCGCAGATAGAGTATCTGTGTAAAAGGATGAATCTTCAGTTCAGATTCATCCTCATTTTGTTTTTTGTTTGTTTGTTTTTTTTTTCAGTTCTGTCCTGTTAAATTTTGTTGATGCTGTTATGAAGAGCTGCTTGCTCTGTTCTCTCATACACAAGGATTCGATATAACAAGGGAGGAGCAATAAATAGGCGGGATCTGCTATCCGATTCTCTCTCATCTCGAGGTATCACAGTCGCACATCACACAGTCTTCCTGGTCCACCAGATGGCATACACAAAAAAGTGATGCTGCAGCAGAAGCCTCACATTAGTAAACACACATATAAAGCAAATTATCACTGTGTAATCTTTGGTAGACGACAAACGCCGATGACGTCCGTCCTTTGCGCTTTGCCTTTTGGTTGCCCTTTCCTTTCCCGTTGTGTTGCTCTCCTTCCGGCTTCACTATAGGATGTTGTTGGGACTTTCTTTGGCAGTTGGGGTTTTGGGGTATTGGGGCTCTTCCTTGCGTCCCGTTATAAATTGAATGTATGCCGTAACGGTTGCTGTTGCTTTTTTGTTGGTTGAACTTTTTGTTCATCCCCCGCTGTGCTTTGTACATTGGCAGCACTCCAGAGATAGAGACAGCAAGAGATAAAGTTATTTGGTAAGCTTGCGCAATATATACGGGACGGGGGTGGACTGGTGATTCCCTAGGCAAGTTTCAGCATTCTGTCGATAGGTCGCTCCACTGCACTATACTCTATACGGTATACGCGTGTAAGGTGGGTAGAATACATTTTTTTAATTTTTTTTTTTGAGGAGATGTGGGTGGTAAATGATATATCTGTCGGTTGGTATCCAGGCTAAATTCTGGGAGCTGTTTCTTGATTCCCATACCCTTCGGCTGATGCCACCCATTTCCACCTCCCGCCACCACCACAAGGAACTAGTGCGAGTATCTAGGTAGGTAGGTATAGTGAATTCATATTTCTTCTAGGTAGTATAAAACGGAACGAACGATTCTCAGTTATGGATGAATGAAGAATGGTGGTGCTGCTCTGCTACAACTGTGGCTAGCCCATAGATAGTTGCTAGAGGTATGTGTACCTTCATGTTTGTATTTAGATAGTTGCAAACCGCCCGGCTTCATGTAAGTATACCTAGAGTGGTGTGTGGTGGCGGTGGGGATGGAAGGTAGGATAAAAATTGTGATTTAGGGGTGGAGATATTTCTATACACTATGAACATGGTTCATGTGCGACAACAAAAAGAGGACTTCGAATATTGGCTTTTTTGAGAGTTGTATTTTGAGGTTTTATTTTGCTGTTGATTGTTTGTTTGTTTTTCTTTTTTGTAGAACCGAAACGAATTGGTGATGGCTTCGACGGGTTGGGTATAGACTGTTTAAAGCTTTGTTAGATTTGGAATTGCCTTGCTATAGGTATGTCCTACGTTTTGAAAATACCTTTAAATGTTTCCTCTTTGGCGTCTTCTACTGAGACCGTTTAATTGATTTTAGCCAATATTTCCTCATTTCTGTTCGGTTTTGGGGTTTTTGTTTATTTGACCCCGTATTTTGAAGTATTGTTCTCAAACGTGTTTTTGACACACAGTCTAATGGCTTTGAATTGTCTATAAAAGAATTTAAAGCATACAACTGATGGGTCGTAGAAATAAGAAGGTATAGGTACCTATATGCTATTTGCTGATGATGCTGTTTCATATAAAAATTCGAAAAGTAGTTAGGTAGGCTACAAAATATGTAAGTTCTAAATATATGAATTATTTCAGTCTATATGTATAAAAAAGACACACAAAAATACCTAAAAAATTGAATAAGCTTTGTTAAAACTCAATAAATTTATATCGAGCGATTAGGTGGGTATGATTATTGGAAGCTATAGGAAATTATTTTATTTTAAAAATTAAATAATTGGGCATTTTCAGTAGGTACTTAGTTTTTTTTTTGTGAAATTTTTGAATTGATTACAAACTAACTTAGTGATTAGCTAGAGATTTAAAATTTTGATACAAAATTGCGTTAGCAACCAGTCCTGGCCTATACGCTCTCCACTTCGTTTAAAATGTCAAGCCTTTATCTCATCGGATAGTTTTTATAATGAACAAGCAGACAAATGGAGCGAGTAAGAAAAAACTTTTTAAAATAAAAACATATAAGAAATCTCCAATATAGTTTTTTATACGATTCAATTCTACATAATTTCTCGTGACTTCCACTTATAAAAAAGCGACCTTGAAAAAGTGGCATAGACTCTGGATTCAAAAAAAGTTCTCCGCCGGCGTAATAGCCCAACGCCAAGACTGGCCTGTACAAATGTGCAAGAAGTGTCGATGCATAGGGCCCTATTAACCGAAATAGGCACTTCGTAAACCTCAGGAGAAAGCATCATTAAATCACTACTTTCCTTCAGTATTCACTTAGGATATACACGTCCAAAGCCGTAATTTAGATACTTTAATTAATGCAAGGTTTTGAATAAAAAATCAAAAGCTGTATAGTGATCTATACCACCAAGTATCATCTGTATCTATAGCTATCTCATGACCACCTTGCCGATCATATGACTCCTTTAGTGTGGCTCAGTTAAGTAGGTATGTTAATTTGAATCTGAAAACTTTTTGCTCCAAACCAAGCGTCTACAGAGATATTATGTAAGAAGCACATTTCGCTAAAGAAGTCATCCCAATGCAGGTTTTATCTATACTCTGTTTACCATCTACATATAAGATACCTATAAGCTTTTTTACTCTCCACGCACATAAAAATATATTTAAGGTAAAAACAAATACTTTTTAGTGATGCAAATGACACAAATCTGTTTTGACCAAACATTACACCTTTAACACTATACAGTTAAATTTCAGCAGGTGAAAAGTCCGTTAAATCAATGTATTGGACATAATTCTAGCATACCATGTTTATTTCCCACATAATCCATGTACATACACATCAAACTCAAAATCCAACCAACAAAGTGCAGTTTTAATTCTTGCACACCTTGACATAAAAATCCAAAATTAAATTTAAAATTGATTTCTGGACAGTCAATGAAAACCTACATTGACTTTAGAAAACTTGGGGAAAAGTTGAATTTTGGTGCATAAGTCTTATAAACTTTTTTTGTGGACAAATGTTTAAGCTACAGCTAAGTCCTTAGTAATTTATTTGTAAAAATAACCGTTAGATTGATATTCATCTAAAACTATGGAGCCTTTGACCTCCTGCACAATAACTCTGAGCAGCCCTCATATCAATACGAATTTTTTAAATTTTCTTAAGAAATACAAGAGGAATCTTACACCGAAATTTACCTTTCCCCAAATTTTTCCGAAGTCAGTGAATAAAAAGACTGTCTAGAAATAAATTTTAAAAATCCATTGTGGATTCAATCAAATAGAAAATTTTCAAATAATTATTTTTAATATTTCTATTTCAAACGCTTTGCCTTTGAAAAAGATATTGCGTCCTACTTAAATAGATTGAAAAACATATGTTGACATAAAATATTTCGATCAAATTTACAGGTAAAAATGTTTAGTAAAACAAAAGTGTCTATATCAGATTTTCACAGGAAACGCCATTCTCATGTGCATGAAGTTAGCACCGCCATTTTGCGCAACATTTGCTGCCATGTGCCGTAAACATTTTTAAAAAAATTCGCAAATTTTCAAAATTTAGGGATGAAATTTTTTGCAAAACTACGATTTTCTTAAAAATCAAAGTTATGATGTTTTGTGCTCAGTCAATTTTGTGAACAAGACAAGTATCATTTACGAATTTAAATTAAATAATATTTTGATATTTTTTATGAGGAAGGCCGGGTTTGAATTGGATTAAAATGTTGATAAATTTTTTTCTTAGATTTAATTTTGATGCTACCACGTACAGTGTGAAAGAAATAACTCCCATAAGAGGAAATACATATGAAGTTTTTTTTCGTTTGTGTACCTAGCAGGACCACTTTTTAGGGAGACAAATTTGGAACTTGTTTGAAATTTTCAATTATGTAAATATTATAGGTAAGCCAAAACTATATTTCGTTTTCATTTTT
This sequence comes from Leucozona laternaria, assembly GCA_932273885.2. Taxonomy (NCBI): domain Eukaryota; kingdom Metazoa; phylum Arthropoda; class Insecta; order Diptera; family Syrphidae; genus Leucozona; species Leucozona laternaria. Next base: position 113,654,845 of record OW026368.1, on the reverse strand, counting down.
TTTAATAAGACTACTTTCCAAAAATAGTAGCAATTATACCTACTAACGAATAAAACGTCCGCTTAAGGAAATACTTTGCGTCTTGTCAAGGGTCGATTATAGCGATGAGGAAATCTTACAATTTGAACAATAAAAAGGATACGAATCTATGAGAAATCACTTAAAATAATTTTTTCGCAAACAAAATTTTCTTTGAGGCAAATATTTTTTCTTAAAAATGCATTTTTTAATTTTCCTGATGAGCATTCGTTTTCCGTATTTAAATCCCTCAATGACTCTTGTCTTATTGTTCGCAAAACTTATTTGCTGCCGTAGAAGTTGAAAATATGCGATTTTTTTTTATCTTTACGGTGGCATGGCAGCACAAAACAGCACAATTAAAATTTTTTTAGAAAATTGTGACTTTGAAAAAAATTTCATCCGTAAAATTTGCAAACTTGCGAATTTTGTTAAAATATAAATCGAAAATGGCGGTGCCAACTTCACGCACAGGGCATTTTTCATAAATTAGAAGTGATCCAATTAACATCTTAACAGCAAGTTGAATACAATACAAAACTTGGATCATATCTGCATTTTGCAATAAGGTCCTTGGATAACTGATCTTCTTAACTAACCATATGTTTACAGTCGTAGTTAGGTATCAGATTTCCTAAGAACACTCATGTCTCTTGGACAATTATTACCTAGCTATCAATTATATAAACAGTTGAACATCTCCTGATTCATAAACGCATTTCAACTGTTGTCTAATTATGTCCTCATATATTCGTCGACATCCGCCTCTGTAATCTGTCAATTTCGTTAGCTTTTGGATACGTTGTCAATGAACATTTCATTTATTTCAATAAGATATCTTTTCAATTCGTGTCTAGAAACTTGCCTCACCTTATTAATTGAAAGTTTCAACTTAAGAATAGGTTTGGAGATTCAATTGCAGTGTGCATAAGTTGTATAAACAATCAATGGAAAAGCTGTCTAAAGTAAGACAGATAATTTGCAATGGTGATAATGATTTTCCAACCAAATCATAAGATTTCATCAGTTGAATTTCAATGATTTTTTTTTTAGTGGCTTAAACACCTTTAAAAGCAACATACCTACATTTAGGAATTTGAAATCCGAAATTCAACAAGTTCACAGACAAAGTTTTTTTAAGTTGGTAATATAATTCAAAGAAAGAACGCCTGAATAAAAAAGACAATCTTTCGCAGGATTAAGGCAGCAAATGAGCCATATTTTGGACATTGATTTTTTTTCTATTTTAGATCAACACAAGGAAGACAAATAAAACAAGTTATAAATTTTCCGGACACAAACTAAATATTCACACACCCATAAACCGGAATAACGTCCTTCTTTTTTTTTTAAATTTATTCATAATTTAAAAAAAAAGAATATAGACAGTCATAATTTAAATACCTACCTTAATAAATATAATTATAAACTTCACCCCATTTAATTTCATTGACTGTACGGTGTAGGTTTATCTCTCTATCTATTTCAATTCGATAATATAAAAAGAAAAGAAGTAGCGTATCCTTCCACACCTAACGTAGCGTCATCGTCCTCGTCCAAGGCAAGTTCCGATAAAAAAAAATAAAAATAAACATAATGTCATGTAAAACAGGAAGAGGAAAATGCAAAACGATTGTGTTAATTGTTTCATTGGTCATAAATAACACCTCGACAAGCCCGATGAACCCTTGTGTATGACACTGCCATTAATGTCATGTCTAATAGACCCATCCGCGCGGCATCAGACACAACAAAATTAGGGCAACATTGGTGTTAAACGTTGTGTCATACTGTCATGTATCATCTTCGAATAGATTTGGTGATTTTGGGTTGGTGTGGTGGTGTGTCATAACTGAATTATTGTCAACCCCTGGCAAAGAACTCGAAAGGGATGAACAGAAAAATATGGACTATATCGAGCGAGGGGTAGAATTGAGTATCGCAACAAAGATAATATCGCTCTATTTGCATGTGCACTAGAATACCCAAAACCCCTTAACGGTTTTCAAAATTCATTGACGTATTAAAGTCAAAATTATTGCCACTATAGGTTTGAAGGGTGCAATATATGCATCGAAAGGGTTGCACAACTTCTATATCAAAAAAGGTACCTAATCCAATTTTTTTTCGCAACTTAGTAGAGATATAAAATCTCCGATATTGAGTATAAGAATTTAATATGCCTGCTATCTTTATTACACACCTTCATTTTCAACTTTGAGAAAGTGGTGAATCATAAAATGCACTTATGTATGTATGGGTAAAGATTTTTACGGAGATCAATTTAAATTTTTGCTTCCATTAACATAGATACTTTTTGAAAATTTTGCTATTTTTGTTTTTGGGTGGAAGAGGCTGGGAATCGAACCCAGACCACACCGACATGATAGTCCTATACACTATAACCAATACGCTACGGGCTCATTCAAACAATGCACATCGAATTGTTTTTTTTTTGTCGAATTTTCTCGAAAACGACTTAAACGATTTTTATTAAACGGCGTATACCTGTGGATAAACAAATTGCAAAATATTTTAAGTCATTTTGAAGTTTTGAAGAAATTGCCCTACTTTTGGGTTGTTAGGTATATCTCGTTAATAACTGAACAGATTTTGTAGAATTTTGTAATATTTTACAAGTAATTGAATTAAAAGAAAATTTTATTTTTTTTTTATACTTTTGACTCTTTTCTTACTCTTATTTAACTGACACTATCATAACATTTGCAGTTTCTTATTTCATTATAGTTTTGAACCACATGATGCAGTCGTGCATTTTATTTCATTCGGCTTAGGGAAATAATATATTGGATACAAGGGCGTGCGCAGGATTTTTAGCAAGGGGGGTGGGGCAAACTCATTCCAGACACAATTTAGGAGACTTTTTATATAAATTTTTTGGTTATTATAAAACTTAAAAAAAAAACAAGTTTCAGTATGAACAAATAAATAAAAATAAATAAATGAGTTGAGGAAGTTCCATATGCAGCTTTAAAGATTTCACAGAGTGTACACGAACGAGTTTGGTATCAAATGAAAGGTGGTGTTGAGCTTGTTATACAAGTGACATATATTTAAAATCATTCATTGGAAAGTCGAGATATTTGAGCTTGACGTTGCCGATTGCAATATAGAGATTTAATATTTTTCCCAAAATGTTCCAAATGTGATATGGATCTTGAACGAATTTTTCCACTACTTCTTGTATTACTTCCTTCTCATTTTTCAGGACTGTTTTCCTGTAAACACACTCAGCATACATAATACTGTAAATTTAAGCATTTGATTTCTTAATTACATATCTTCCGCCTATGGTTTTAAGATTATTCAATTACGATTTTCGATCATGGTTGAACGTAACCAAGTTTTGGCTCTTCTTAAGGTACCAAAGGTCCTTTCAATCGAACTGGTGGTACAAGCCAACGCTAGGGCAAAACGAAGTGCTACTTTTGTTGTTGGGAAAAAACTTCTGCTTCTGGTAGGACATACATAATTCTAGTTTTTGAAGATCTTCAGCGGACATTTTCTTGTTTTTTTTTTCAAAGATTGTTCAGCTTTTCCAATAAAACTTTGTAGAGCGCAGAACTTGAAAGAAGTTTTCTATTTTTCTTTGAATTCGTTTATGATCACTTTCAGCACATTTCATGGATGCAAAAGAAATAGAGAATATTTATGCTGGTAGGTTCTGTGAATCTACGTTCAAACGCTGCAATCAAGGAATTTTAATTTGAAATCAAGAGCGATCTTTTCCAAAATCCAACTGCAGTTGATGAAGGGTGATTTGAGATTGGTTTGAGACGGTTCACTGTTCTTAGCCTTTGAAGTTCTACATAAATTTCTTCTGGAATCAATTTCGAAACAACCATAAGTTATTCAACTCCCTAGTCCACATTCGTTCGATGATCTTTTGCGAGATTTATTCACATATGTTTCGTGCACGCAGACGTCTTAATTTTTTTATTGCAGAATTTTCACATCTGGTTCAAGATAAGCTTAATATCTTGCTATCAGACAAAGCATGTAATGAATGTTGTTTGTGTAAGAGCACAATGCTACTAAAAAGCAGTTTTTTTTTTTGTAAAAGAATTTCCTGCAATGGAAAGCTTTTTAAGTACTCTTTGAAGATGCTTTTGTATTTTTCAGACCATCGAGTTTCTCTCCCCCCCCCCCCCCCGTACGCCCTTGATTGAATCTATTCTAATCATTCAGTTACGCAACCATAATTATTTTAAAGAGAATTCTCAGCCAATATCACACAAGATCTAAGGCGTCTTTACTTTATCGATCATAGCAATTTCTTTTATGTAGGTATTTTCAAACTCTAAAAACAGCTTTGGAATTTCAATGCATTCAATTCCCACACATTCACCCTAGAACCATAACAATTATAGTCCTCCATCAACATCATTAAACATTATAGTCAAACCCAAAAATCCTTTTGATTGCTAAAATGCTGATGTGATATATTGAAATTGAAAGTGAGTAATCCATACGGTTTCTGCCGAACAGATGACAAACGTCGCGAGTTTCTTTTGTGAAAATCATATTATTTTTTTTGGGAACATGCATCTAGCTAGACGAGGACCCAAGAGCAAGACACGCGTCAATTTGCTTCCGGTGCAACACAGCGTAGCGACTATATTTTCTTCGGTCGTCTCGAAGAAAGAATAAGTTATACCACGAGTTACGAGAGTTTCCCATAACAATAGAATCTACCCCCGTTTACGCCCTCCATATTCGATCCGTCTTTGGTCCTTTTGGGAGTGAATTGCATTGCGAGAGTGTTGAGTGAACTCCAGATGAATGTCCCAGACGGAGTGGTGCCGACTACCACCTAGGCCTTCTGCATCGCCTTTCTACTGATGCAATTGAGTTTATGAAATCGTATTGAATTTCATCTAGTTCTGGGCTCTTCCGATTCTGATGTGCACATAACAGAACCTCCAATTCAAGACTCTTTCGTGTGTGCACACATAATAATTATACTACTTCATAGAAAGAGAGAGTCGATTGTTAAGAAACCTATTTGAATGACAGTCAAGATGTTGTCTAATTTTTTTTATTTCCTTGACATTTCAAAATTATATTCCTTTTCTCGCTCTGACCCTTCCATTATTGCAGAATAAACGCTCCTTGAACCGCGCACCATATATTTGGACTATTTGCGAGTAGGGGGCTTTTGTCTTTCAATCCGAAAATGTATATGTATGTACATTATATTTTATATCGGAGCTGCGGTGCGGCGGCCACTCTTCGCGACTTCCGCTTGCAATTCCTGAATCCTGAATGGAATCCTCGATGACTTTTGTATGCGTTAGCGTTGACTTGAGTTCAGATCCATTTTAACTGTTCAGTTTTTTCTTATCGTCCTCCTCGCCGCCGTCTTCTTCCTTATACATTATTTTTATTTTGAAAAATTTTACACAAAGGACTTTTAGTAGGACGATGATGACGACGACGTGTATGTTATATATTTTTTTTTTTTTTCGAGAGAGAAAAAACACAAAACAATGATTGAAAGCAGAAGGAGGTCGGGTCGAGATTCAGTTATTTTATAAATCGTTAGCTCTTCACAAAAATATAATCGTAAAACAGCCAAGAGCATATAAGAATTCACGGATATTGTCAGTACTTAAGACAGTTTTCTAAGTAAGACTGAAGACCGATGGCAAAAACAAGAAGAAGGGGACTTCATTGACATCATTACATGAGAAAATAGAATAAACTTTTGGTTTCCAACCGAGTTAATTATAGGCCTCTGTCAGCGTCGTTTTCCTTGTCGAAAATACCAGCAAAGTCCATCATCATCGGTGGCAATCTTGAAGCGTCATTCCCTTACACGAACGAATTTATGACTTTTTGTTAGGCAAATCATCACATGAACAATAAGGACTGACTTTCGAGGGAATATAGGTATACATATGATGGAGAGCAACAATTGATCTCTGATGTGTTCTGATTCTGATTGTGATGTGTTGAGCTGACGCAACCCCTTCTGGAATTTACACTGCGCCGCAGTGCAAAATGTTTTGGAGAACGTATATTCAAACATAAGTATGAGTATAATTTTCAAGGACATATTGACTAAGTTTCACGAAAAAAAAAGGCTTCAACAATTGGCAACAAGAGCAAGGAATAAGAAAAGGAAAAAAGAGCGGGAACTTTGAGAATTGATTCGGCATTTGGCACTTTGATCAGAATTACAAATTCCTTTTCGATGCCCCGAGGCAAAAGTATATCATTGATTGGTTCCATATTTGTTTGTCAAAAACCGGAAAATACCTTCGAACAAAGATCTGTTTTACATAGAGTCCTTAGTTTAGTTGCGAATCAATATTGTTATTTTTTTGTTCGGTTATTTCAAAAGAAAACCCTCTATAGGTCTTTAGAGATGTAAAATTCACAAATATTATTTTGGAGCTCGTAAGAAAATTCATTAGGTACATATATGTACATACATTATAATGAAATTCGTTTCAAATTAAAAAAAAAGGAATTTTAATAACGATAAGTCTTGAGAAAATTTTTCAAAACAGGAAAAAAGAAGTCAAAGACTGATTTCTTGACTAAACTTTGTTTTTAATCATAATGCTTGGTTCAGTTAATTTCAGTCAAATTTCAGAACTTTAAAAGGAATCGGCTTCTTGTTGCAGGTTTATAATTATATATTGCGGAGAATCAATTAGAAACATTGCTCTACATTGGTATTGGTTATGGTTAAATACTTTCAATAAGGAATTCTCAGTAATTATTAAATAATATACAAGAAGAAATATATAAAGACAATCATATACACAAATCTAATCCAAAGACTAAAAGAATAGGTTGAAAGCGGATGTTCAACTTACTTGATAACAACTTATCATTTTAACAAGATATGAACGAAACTTGTACGTCAAAAATGTATCTACAAATTCATTTTGATAGACAAAATAAATTGAAATATTTAACTCTTAAAAATACTAATTCGTTCGATTAAAATAAAAATAAGATTCATCAAAAGTCTATTTTATTTGGGGTGGAAGGTATACCTACGTATTAGATAGAGCTAGAGGGAATTCAATATTTGTCATAAGTGAAAAGAAATGTATTGTTTTATTTATAAAGACACTAGGAAAGCCTGTCCTTGCATAGGTATAAAAAATGGCGCCCAAGAGAAACCAAGAATACAAATATAATGATATTGGGGGGCTTTTTGGCAGCGGGACTCGACTTTCAAAAGGGCTTCAGGCATGCCTTCCTATTTCTATACTATAATACTATAACGTTTAAAGTGTCATAGATAAATAGAGCACGAGGTTAGGGATATGCTTGTGGAATTGAAATTTATTACAAATTTTGTCCATATATCATTAAAGAGCAATGACTATAAAAAGCGGAGTTGTAAGCAGATGCTTCATTCTATATTTTATTTAATACTGCTATTAACTCACACGAACAAATTTTCATCATCTCTGCTAGTACGATCGTAATATCGGCTGAGTTAAGGGACCGACCTATATAATCCGTTGCATGTGTTGCTTTGCTGTATACAACTGCCAATTCCATTAAAAACACATTTTCTTATGAGAAGCGACCTATAGGCAACGCATGCGACGGACGCAAGCGCAACGGACAATAGAAGCTGAACTTCCAAATTTTGTCTCCTGCAGATACGTTATCATCAGCTGTCAATGGTAATTTGTAATGTTGAGTTTTTGTTATTTTTTTTTTCGGTTTTATAGTGTAAAGGCAGGAGAAGATATTTAATTGTATATTTATAAAAATAATTTCAATCTGTCGAAATAACGTATCGATTTTTCGGCCTTATATCTGTCCCATCCGTTCACGTAAACGGATGCGTTGCCGTAACGCATTCGACGGACTCTATGGGTCGAGGTCGAGGCCTTTAGATGGTTTGATATACGGCGATCCTTAGGTTTATCATCATCGTCGGCTCGACAACCGGGGTCCGGTCCTGGCCTCCTTCAACAAGTCTCTCCACCCATCCCGGTCTCGAGCCGCCGCCATCCAGTTGCGCACCCCAAGGCTCCGGGCGTCCTGGTCTACGCCATCTCTCCAGCGCAAGCATGGTCTACCACGCTGTCGTCTACCATAGAATGTACCACAAAGAACTTTCCGAGCAGGTTCCTCTTCGCTCATGCGAGCTAGGTGCCCTGCCCACCGGAGTCTACCGAGCTTAATTTTTGTCACGATATCTGCTTCAAGGTAGATTGCGTACAATTCATGATTGTACCGTCTCCGGAATCGTCCTTCCTCACATATGGGGCCAACAATTCTCCTTAAGACTTTTCTCTCGAACGCGGCTAAGAGGTCGGAGTGCCTTTTGCTAAGCACCCAAGTCTCGGATCCATATGTGAGTACTGGCAGGACCATGGTCCTGTACAGCAGCAGTTTTGAAGTTATGGTGAGATTTCTGGATTTGAAGAGCTTTGACAGACTATAGTAGGCTCTGTTGGATTTGAGAAGCCGCCCGCGTATTTCTTCTTCTATATTGTTATCGGCTGCTACTATTGACCCAAGGTATTTAAAGGATTGCACCACTTCAAATTCGTGCTCCGCTACCTTGATTGTTTGACCAACTGTTCCTCTCGCATTCGACGCCACCATGTACTTTGTTTTACCTTCACTAATGTGCAGCCCCAGATTTTGTGCCGCCTGCTCGATCTGGATGAAGGAATCATGTACAGCTTGCTCAGTTCTTCCGATGATGTCGATGTCGTCTGCGTAAGCCAGTATCTGGCTGGACCTGTTGACGATGGTCCCTCTTGTTGCCGTGCCAGAGTCACGGATTGCTTTCTCCAACGCCAGGTTGAAGAGGAGGCAGGCCAAACCATCCCCTTGTCGGAGTCCATTAAAGATGTTGATTGGTTTGGATAGCAATCCGGCTATTTTTACTTGGCTTGTTACGTTGGTCATGGTCAACCTACATAGTCGTGTCAATTTATTTGGGATGCCGAATTCTCTCATGGCTTTGTAAAGTTCTACCCTGGCTATGCTATCGTAGGCGGCCTTAAAGTCTATAAACAGGTGGTATGTTGGGATGTTAAATTCTAGACATTTTTCCATCGCCTGCCTAAGGGTAAAGATCTGATCAGTTGTTGATTTGCCTGGAATGAAACCGCACTGATATTGTCCGATGATGGTTTTAGCGTATGGGGTTATCCGGTCTTGTAGGATAGAGGAGAGTATCTTATAGGCGGTACTCAACAACGTGATACCTCTATAATTGCTGCACGTTGTGACATCTCCCTTCTTATGTATGGGGCAAATGATACCTTTTCGCCAGTCTTCTGGAATTTCTTCATGCTCCCACACGTGCACTATAATCTCATGAATTGCTTGACGTAAAGCTGGCCCACCGTGTTGAAATAGTTCGGCTGGTATACCATCGGCTCCCGGGGCTTTGTTTTTCTTTAGCCGGCCTATAGCCTTCTCAACCTCTTCTATGCTTGGTGGCGGCAACATAGGGTACTCTTCTTGAAGTAGTGGAGCCTCCACTTCTGCAGTGAGCTGACCATTTAGCAATTCATTGAAGTACACTTCCCATCGCTCCAGTATGCTTTGAGGATCGGTGATCAGATTTCCCTCTCCGTCCTTGCAGTATGTGCAGCGTGGTGTGTACTGCGTCATGTTTCGGACGGATTGGTAGAACTTCCGCGCCTGGTGCGGACCTCGCTCTCGGCTTTTCTCTATTTCACAGATTATGTTCTTCTCCCAGGCTGATTTTTTCTGTCTGTGAAGCCGTTTTTCAATTCTTCTGAGCTCTTTATATTCGTCTTCGCGTGCCCGCGTTCTATGAGATTGTTGCATTGCTCGGTACGCAACATTCTTACGTTCAGTCGCTAGCTTGCATTCATCATCAAACCAGTCGTTCCGATTTCTACGACTGCTGCCTAAGATGGAGTTGGCAGTACTAATGACAGTATTCTTAAGGCGTGTCCACTTCTCATCTACGCCCAGCAAACTGGCTCCAGGACTTACTCTACCCAGTTCTAGGGCGAGTCCTAACGCATTACCAAAGGTGTTACTGGTGTTTTCATTGCGCAGAGCAGCCGTGTTGATTCGAACCTGATCGGCGGATGCAATACGTCTTCGCAAGGCAATCCGCCCTCGGAAAACCATACCAACAAGATAGTGATCCGAGTCGATATTGGCACCTCGGTACGTTCGTACCGTCATCAAGTTCGAGTAGTGGCGACGGTCTATCAACACGTGGTCAATTTGGTTACGAGTGACTCCATCAGGTGATACCCAGGTGGCTTTGTAGATATCTTTACGCGGGAACCTGGTACTCGCAACGACCATGTTTTTCGATGCTGCCAATTCTAAGACTCGAAGTCCATTGTCATTAGTGTTCTCATGCAAACTATGGGTGCCTGCGTAATGCCTGAATACCGGCTCCCGACCTATTTTTGCATTCAAATCCCCAAGGATGATTTTTACGTCATACCTTGGACAGGCATTGAGGGCCCTCTCGACTTGTTCGTAGTAAGTCTCTTTTTCTTCGTCTGAGGACTCCTCCGTAGGTCCGTGAACGTTAATGAGGCTGATGTTCTTAAATTTGCCTCGCACGCGAAGGGTGCATAGCCTTTCGCTTATAGCGTTAAAGCCGATGATGGCAGACTTCATTTTTTCGCCGACTAGGAAGCCTACCCCGAGCACATGGTGTTTTGTATGACAGCTGTAGTATAAGTCATAATCTTTCTTCTGTAGAACACCATTCCCTGTCCATCTTATTTCTTGAAGTGCTGTTATGTCAGCTTTATATTTTGACAGGGCATCGGCTAGCTGCTGAGCAGCTCGAGCTCTATAGAGCGATCGTACGTTCCATAAGAAAATTCGTAAATCGTTATTCCGTTTTCTTTGCGTCCTTAGGTTTATAGTGCTTTGCAAATAATTCATCCAATAATAGAACCGGCCGATCAATTTTTTGCGTATACGTACACAGGATTGATCTGTACAGAAACATGTTTATTTTTCTGTTTATCTCTACCAAACATGACCACATGAACAGGATGAGGATAGAGAAATTGCATCCTATCCAATCCGAGTCGGCAAGTATACCTACTCGAGGGAACACTTTGATTTCGAGAAAGCATCAGGGCAACGCGTTTTCAAGCAAAGGTCTTTAAAAATATATTCAACAACAGAAAAAAATCCAAATAAAATTCCGAGGTGAATTCGAAAAAATTTTGCCGTTTCAAAAATTGAGAAATCGAAAATTGTTTGTCCTTAGTATTTGACAGGAAAATTACAAAAATCCTGTTTATATGAAACTTTTCCGGCTCCATGAAATAACTCCCAAATGAAATAACCCCCCAAACTAAAAATTAAATAACTTTCATTGGGGAGTTATTTTATCTACCCTTCTTTTCCGGGTTTGCTGGTGGGACTTTGTGTTGACTGTGGCCGTGATCCATTTGTATCAATATTTTAGGATTGAAAATTTTAAGTCATCAAAGATTTTATAGTATGGTAGGTACTGTCTCAGCCTAAGTGTAAAACTGATGTGTTTTGGTAGTAAAAATGAGCGATTGATTTAATAGCTCTGTTCAGTGACAAATAAGTTAGATTAGAAAAGAACAGCACAGATTCGTCAAAAACTTCAGAACAAGTTAAAACAAAAAATGGCTACCTTAGCTGGCAGTAAAGAACGACAGCAAAGTTTCCGAGTATGTATGCATTTTTCAAATCGACACATGTACGTACGTCTTAAAAATAACATAACTGATTAAAATTCACTTTTAGAACAGTAGGAAAGACAGACATTTAGAAAAAAAATAAATGCAAACACAAACTATTTTCATTGAAAAAATTACAACAGCTGATTTTGACACTTCTCACGAATCTGTTCTAAGGTGTTCTACATAAAAAGTTAGTGCAGAAAATCTGTTCAAACTGTTCAAAAATGTGGCAGACAGACTCATTTAAGGGCAAACAGAAAAGTTTAAAACAGAAAATTTATCATTGAACAGCAAATAGTTGTACTTTTCTGTTCTAAACTCTTCTAAAGTGTTCCGAACCTTCCTCGTTGAACAAAGCCCGAACCACACTACTCTCGTGTGATGGTGTGTTGGGTAGTAGTGTGTCGCTATCGCTGTAATGTATTTCATATGCGTAGAGCCATATTTGTATCGTGTGATGTGTTGTGTCGAAATCTATGAAATACATTGGAATGACAGCGACACACTACTCCACAACACACCACACGAGAGGATTAAATTAAAATTATTTACCAACACGTTTTATATACCTATACCTACATAAGTCTTATATTAATACAAAGTTTTTAATCATTTGCAGCATAGGTCGATAGTTTGTATCATCTATGTATGGTCATACTGGTAATCATATAGGTACCTATGTATCTAATTATATCTACTTTTTTCTTAATTTTATGAATTTTGTTTGTAGGTTTTTTTTAATTCACTCTTTCTCAAATATCGTCATTTTAAATTGATTTCATATGAAATTATATGAGAATTAATTCTTCGAATGCCTACAGGATAAGTTAGCCATTTTCCATTCGAAACACTAGCACACTTTGTTCTGAACTCGCGAAGGGTAACACTTTTTCTATTATTTATATTATAAAGGTATAGGTACATTTTTTTATTATTTAATAGTTCCTTGCGTCTTGCTTTCCAAGTAAATTATATTGCTGTTTAATTCATCAATACCACACGGAAGCCACTCTCCTTGAATCAATATGATGGGCTGCAAGAAAGAAACAACAATTTGTGGTGTGACAAGGAAGCAATATCCCATAAATCAATAGTAAGGAGCATCACTGATGCCAATAATAAAATCAATTAAATTCCATCTTCTTCTGTCATAGGTCACCTCATACCATTACTACCAGCCCTTGTATATTGTGACTATGAATAGCACACATTTTTTTCGGGAAAAATATCATTATTTAACCCCAAAAAAGGGTTAATCGCAATTAAAACGAATTGTAATCACTATATACGCACACTATTCAGGTAGATTAATCCCGTCATATAAAGAAAACACATACATTCGAATGAGAAGACAAGACAACGAGTTCGTCCTCTAACAACGAGCGTGAGAGAATTTTTCCATCGAGAAGTTATTTTTCTTACCATAAAGTTAGACGTTTAGAAGCGTGTGTTACACTTTTTTTTTCATTATTTCAATTCGACAAACAATTTTCACGTATCCTTTCTTGATGTCAGATTGTCTTTGGAATTATTGTTTTTGTTCGCACTTTTAGTTAACCGACGGACGGACGACACGACAACGCGACGGCAAATCAGGTAGACCTTATCGGCGAACCAGACAAATGTTTGAGTAAAACAAACAATATCATCACTAAACTAGAACTATCCATCGAAGACACTTTGACAACAAAATTAAAGCAAAGAAATACCTTCATAGAATAGGGAGAGTATGTCAAATTAAAAAAAAAAAAAAAACATATCTACACCTGCTACTATCTTCAATTTTGAGACAATGATAACGATTGACAAAGTATTGTTTGTATGGTCAAGTTTTGTTTTTACTTGTTAATTTGACATTGAATACTTAGGAAAAACATTGAAAGGGTGTGGATCAGTGAATTTCTATTAGATATGTCTTAAAAATGATTTTTTTTCCAAAGGGCTATTTAAAAAAGCAAAACTACAGTTATGTAGTTCATTTTCTACATTTAAGAATTGAACTAATTATAGGCCATCACACAATTGCTCATAAGACTTACTCCTTATTAACGTTTGCTTTAATCGCACACGGAATAAAGAAAGCTGGGAGAAAATTGTGTTTACATGAAACGGATTTATTTGTTTAAGGTCCAATTTTTCAGAGCCGTTTGATCATACGAAACATAAATATTTATGTTCTTCTTAAACGCTGTTCTACTTTTTCCTCAGCTTAAACTGTCTCATAATTTCTTATGTAGAACACAAACTCTTAAGTTTCGTTTCAGCAAATGGGCCTTCAGAATCAGATAGTACTTATTCTTCAGATAAATTAAACATTTGTTCTTATTTATTCATCTGATAATCAAGTGACTGCTTAACTGATAATTGAAAAATCGGTTCTAAGTATTTTTCTTTGATTTATTATTATTATTTATTGTACTATTCTATACTAGAATGTCAGTTTATTAGACTTGACCATTCTTTATTCCGTCAATTTCATTGAATTTTCGAACAACAACAACAACTTAAAGGTGCTACCACCAATTGCTTACGAATTAATTTTTGGCTAGAGATACAGCTGTTTCAAGGGGTGCCAAGCCGCCTATCATCAGTCTCCTCTTTATTAGTGGTGCTGAGCTTTAATCCAATTTTATTTTTCTTTGAATTTGAGATACTATACTGAACTACAATTTCTTCAGGTTGAATGCTTTAGTGTGAGATGGCCCATATTAAACTTTTATTTCGGCAAAAAGAATTTTTATCCATTTTATCGATAGTCTTCATATTGTTCCTACATAGGTTTTTCTCCCGTGATAGTAGGTGTTGAAACCTTCAAAAGGCTCACTGAGGACCAAAAACCTCATGCTCATTTTAAGAGTTTGAGATTCCTACTTCACAAAAACCTCCTCCTCATCCCGATTGCAACTAAGTTGCAACTTATCTAAAATTTTATTTTTAATGAAGTTACCTAAATAACGTTTTGTTGGTAACTTTCCGGTGAATTAAAAGCGGTTTCCCATTTGACCGTGCCTGGTCAGAAGGCTTAGTTCTTCGCAGACAGCGCAGCGTACCAAATTCATCTCGTGGAGAATTTCAACAATCTTCCAATAAGCGTGCTCTAAATCCCGTTTTCTATATGCTTTCGCGCGAAACTTTTAATTTCATCTTGAACAGTTGGGAATCCCTAGATACCGGTAAAGATCTAAGTTTCTTATATACCACGCCGCATTTGCAAATGATCTAAGCAATTTGTTTCCAAACATCTGTGAGATAATTAAATTAATATCGAGAGTACAACCAGTGTATACTATAAGGCCAGACAGCCTTAGAAACCTGCTTGTATAAAATCAGCTTGTTTTCGATATTAAGCTTAGAATGTTTTTTTTTCCTCGTAACAATAGCAGAATTCTTTCAGTTTAATATTTAATTATTTGCATTTCGGCAGCTTTCATTTTAATTTCATGTCTAGAGTCACTCAGGCCCAGTTTTTCAATGCGAGATTAAAGTTAAACCTGAGTTAACTCATCAAATTTGGTGAGTTAACTCAGGATTAACTGAACAGATGCATTTAATTTCTATCGACCGAGTTTGTTTAGTTATTCCGCATGCATTCTCTTCTCCACCAAAAAACTGGTTCCTCAGTTCACTGTGGACTAATTTACTTCTAGAGTTGTCTCACCCTGGCTTAACTCACCACTGACAAAACTGGGCATAATCTACATTATGTTTTCAGGTATTTTGCTTTTTTTCAAACGGAACTCGAGTCATATTAACAAATATGGGTAGGTAATCCATTAATTTTTGTAAACGTATAATGTCCAGGTCGACGGATTTAAGTTCGTTGAGCGCTGTGCACCATGTTTTTGTCCATTCATTGATATTATCAAGAGCGGGCGTTTGTAATTTAACTATAACTTCGTTAATAATTTTGCCACTGCTCGTATTGCAGTGTAGTCAGCAAACGTGGTTACGACAGTGTCTTCTGTTTGAGGTATATCGCGTGTAAGGTACAACATTGGATCTAGAACACTTCTTTGTGGTATCCCAGCCACTATTTCTTTCAAATCTCAACAATCGTTTCCGTGTCTTTCACTATGAAAAGAGTCTATTCTCTAGATATTCTTTTAGGATCTGTATGATCGTTCAGGTAGAACTTTTATTAATTAAGATTCGAGGCCTTAATTCTACACCTTGTCAAAAGATTGTGACACAACAACATCAGTGAATCTATGCAATTGATCAATATATTGTCGAGTGCTTGCTTCTAAATCCGAACTGATTTCCAGGTATTAGGCGCTTTGTTTCTCCCATTATTGGATGAACGCAGTAGTAGATAATACTGTCTCAAGAACTTTCGATATTATAGACAGAAGCGAAGCAAGATGTGACAGTAATGTTAGACATGGGTGTATTTGAAGCCTAATAAAACTTTGAATTAGTGAAAATTTAATATAAAATAATGAAATGTTTGGCATTCATGTGACCTTTCTGGTCACTCAAATCATTAAACGATGAAAATTTCAAAAATGTAATAATTGTCAAGTGTTCCTATAAAAGCAGTGCTTTTTTTGCAAGCCCAGGAGGATTTGGTTAAAAAAATAACGACTTTGGGAATAAGCGACAAAAAAATGGAGTTTCCATACAAACTATCGATAATAAGCATCTAATTCACGGTAACACATTTTTTCTCCGTGCTCAAGTAAAGTCCAAGAATTCTGTACTCTTTGCCCCAAAGTCGTTTTTTTACCAATTTCCTCCGGGCTTGCAAAAAAACACGAATAATATGTCGAAAGTCTTTGAGTCTACCTCCGAGGGATACCGCAGAGAAAAATTGGGACTCAAGTGGTGCACCAAGTGGAAGAGTAGTTGAACCAACTTGGTATACGAAACTGGATGTAGATTACTATAGGGACCGATAATGTAGTTTATAATATGTAGGTCTGAGACATGTTTTGGAAAGATCAATTCATGCCATCAATGTTAGAAGATGATATTATGAAAGTCGATAACAAATTGAGCCGATTCTTTGGCCAAAGTCTGCCTCAATCGGATATTCCTAAACTAAACAAGCTTATTAAAAAGCTAAAAATGCATATTTCAATACGGATTTGTGGCAACTTCCAGGACGTGGGGGCACAAATTAAAGGTATTCCAATAATCAATTGTTGATTTCGGTATATTTTTATAATCTGAAGCCAATTTTTCAGTCTTAATGTACGAATTAAAGCTTGTTTTCGTTATCATATGAGCACGAAATAATAGATTGTATAAGCTGGTAGGGCGAAAGCTGGAGATTTGAACATCTGGGAAACACTCGTAATATTTCACTCCGATTACACTTGAATCATATAAATTTTTGAGTGTTAACGATGCAGAAAGTGGTTCTTTATCTGCTTCCAAAAAGTATACTGAGTTAGCATATGGTTATGGCTACGAGGGGTATTCCGGTTGTGTGATAAACGCTACGAAAACACTTTTCAGTGATAAATCTCATTTTGTGATTCTAATTCAGTATGGTAACGTGTGGAAACATCTGTCAAAAGTTTATCATTTTAAAGACTATTTATCATCGATAAATTTTATAAAATCTGTGATGATAATTAAAGTGATAAATAAAAACCAGAAACATGCACAAATTTTAAGTAATTAACATTTTTATTTATTTTCTTTTAAATTATGAGGATTTAAGATTACGAGTCATGTCTTGTAAGATATTCATTTAATTGTTGCAGAAAACATTTATACGAAAACTGTTGTAAATATTAGGAAATCACCGAAGACGATGATGTGGGTGTGGTTCCAAAAAAAACGATATTCAGTAGGAATTTCAAAAAATGCTATTTTTTGGTCTACGTATAATGCAAGTGTTGGTTTGGTGTCAAACAAAATTTTAATTAAAACAACATTACTACCAAAAGGTAGTCTTCGGTATGCTGTATATCTTGTTGCGTCGGTCCGTTGGCGTTGGTCTGTTTGTCTGTGTTTTCTCTAAAACGTCTTTAACGATTTTGATTCAACTTTTGATTTTATTTCTTTCAGGTTGCATTCCAGCCCATAATCAGCTAAGATGAAACGAGAATCAACTCTCATAGTAAAATGAAATGAGAAAAGGAAAAATGTCGTTTGAAAACGCTTGTCATACTTATCCTTATCATATAGAAGCAAAACGGGACCCTCATCGTTAAAAGGCATTTTTCGTGATGAATATGGTTAGATTATGTTTCAATTAACCTTAAAATAAAGAACCTAGGAGAGGTTAAGTAAATTAAGGTCCAATTTTCCAGTTTAAGTTAAACCCGTGTTAACTCATCAAATTTAGTGAGTTAACTAAGGATTAATTGAACAGATGCTTTTGATGTTTTATCCATTGAGTTTGTTTAGTCGTTCCGCATGCATTCTCCACCAAAAAAACTGCCTTTCAGCCTTAGTTAACTAACGACTAAAAAATTGGAACTGAGTAAATTTATGAATTTATTTCTTTGGTGCAAAATAGTTTCTTTTTTTCATTTTTTTTTTCTAAAAATTTAAATATTATGAACATATGTAATGATTTTTGAAGAATAGCAAGGGTGACTATTGAAATTGGCTACGCTCTTGACAGTTATGTATTATGTACCCTTTTGCCTCGAGAGAAAAATAAGTTTCTACTATAGCAAGGGCCGCACGTTTTTTTTATATTTTTTCTCTGTCTAGATTTTCTCTTTACCTACTGAGAACATTCAAGGGACTTGAGTACTTGACTTAACTTGGCAAAAACATGTGCCATTTTTCCAGGCAGTATATTGTAAATAAATTAAATTCTATGAAAATCATTATTGCCTCACTCGTTGACTTTAGCTATATTCAAGTCACCTCTGGATTCGGAAATCCCGAATAACAAAACTCGGCATGCCAAAGCTTTATACAAACCAAAATATATATCCTGAAACTAAAGTTAAGCCATAAAATATATTCCTCTCCAAAAAAAATTGACGTATTAATAAATATTTTGGGGCTTCAAATTATTATTATCAAACAATGAATTTATGGACACAAAATCCACTTCAAGTGTGCTATCTTTTGCATCAATGATAGAAAAATAAAATAAAAAAAAAAAAAAAAACGAACGCCATCGGAGACTATCTATCAGTAATTCAAAATTTTAAACCATAAATAAACCCAATAAACGAATAAACAAAGCTAACAATTTTTTTTGTTTGATGATATCACTCGCACATATTATATCTACACGATTCTCGATAATTTGATTGATTAACTTGTGTGTACAACAATAATGATCATGTCTATCTGTTGCTGCTCAAGACCTCCAAAAATTATATCGATCGCTATATTAGAAATTAGGTGATAACAAAGGCTAGATGGAGTTCTACTTTATGAGGATGATGATGGCGAAATGCTACTCCGAGGACATGTTGTATAGTGGAAGCCTGTCACATTGACAGCTTAGCTATTTAAACTTTTTTGTATGACAGTGCCAGATAGTGGTGAACTTTGATCGCTATAAGATTGTCTTCGCAGTTATGTTAGACTAACACAACAAATTAACACATCGATCGATAAGCGATATTTTTGTTTTAGCTTCATAAAACATTTATGAACTTCGGTTTTTTATACTTTGTTTGTAATAAATTATGCCATTACCTTGTTTTTTAAGTAATTATTGACAGCAAATTGGAAGATTTCCACACTTTTTCGATATTTTTGATATTTTTGGAAGCAATCGTGGAGTTAAGCTGATGCAGTAAAATGATTTTGATATTGGAGAATTATAATAAAGGTTTAATACAAATCCGATATAGAGCTTTTTGTCATACAGTATATGGATAAGAGCTATATGACAGCTTTTGTTGACAGCTTTATAATGACAAATTAGCGATAACTATAAATGAACAGGCATTTTTGAATGATAACACTCAGGACAAACGTGCTAAAGTTGAATTGTTGTTCACGTTTTAATTACCCCTGATGGCAAAAGTGTTGACATTATCAGTTTGTATTAATGAAATTGATCCGATAGATTTTTTGAGAGTTGAACTTATCTTTGGAATAATAGAATAAAATATACATATGTATGTACATAATTGTGTGTAAATACAAAAGAATTTCAAAATTAAATTTATCACAAAATGGCATGCATTCTATTTGATAGTGATTTGACACAAACAGATACGAAGAAACGAATACATACATCAGGTATGGTGTATGGAATATGTTGCTTCTAAGTAATGGCCCTGATGCATATAACATCCTTTAAGAAAGCGTGAACAAAAAGAAAAATATTCGCAAGTAAAAATGATTGCGCGATATGTATTTTCCGTGGATCATAGCACTTGGATATTCGATAAAATACCACGGAGCTATAGGAGTAAAGGATTCAAAAATCTATCTTGGGATTTTTATCAAACCCGACATTACGAAACTCTGCCTGTTTGGCTCTGTCTGTGCCTCGACTTGCTACAGCCTAAACCACTTTTTTTCAATTTAAAACTTAAGGCTTTTCAGTGATTCACTTAGGGTTAAATTGTAAGTAAGAAAAAAAAACGGTTTTACTAACGGCTGAACCGATTTTGATCAAAATTAGTATACATAAGATCCTTTTAAGGTAAATAATATTGATGTGTAGTAGCCAATGACGTTATGGTTATTGCGTATCTATAGCACTGTCATGCTGGAGGTCTGGGTTCGATTTCCAGCTTCGTCCACCAAAACAAAAAATCGGCTACTGACTCTTGCGAGCATTTCATTATTTCTCATCTGCAAACTTTTGTCTAAGTTGTTTAAATTGTGCTATATTTCATAACAATACAAAATATAGCTATTATAAGTAAGAAAACATATTATAAACTAACAACAACATTTTAATGTTTTTAAGATAATAATGTTTGTTTAGGCTATTCTTAGACAAATTAAAATTAATATTACTATAAAAACAATAAATATCTATACTCTATACACATTACATTATTTAAAGGTTCATTTAATCCACATAGTCAGATCTTGCAGAAGATGTATAAAAAAGGAAGGATTTCGGGTTAATCTGGGGCCAGAATTTATGTTGAGCATACTGAGAATGTTCGCGGAAAAAATTGATCCAGATTTATGTTGAAATAGGAAAAGAGCGTTGTTCAATTCCCTCCTTTTTCTCAGCGTCGATAGGCAATACAATCGATTTTCATAAGCCAGCGGAAGATGTTGATTTGGATCTCATGGAAGATGAGGAAAAATAGTTTTTGTTCACTTTATATTTTATTTATGGAAACATCATATAGGTACGTGGGACACCATTGATATTGAAATTGAAAAAAATGAAGTTTTGTACTATGAGGATCAATAAATTCTTTAGAAAACCTCTTAATTAATTCTTGGCGGCTTCTTTCTTTACTTGTTATAACGTCAATATGAGAGTTAAATGATAACTTGCCATCAAATAAAACCCCCAAGTCATTGAATATGTCTACTCGATCAACTAAATACTAATCTTTCGTCAATAAAATAAGAACATATGAAGGGTTTTCTTCTTCTAGAGTATGACATCACTTTGCATTTATTTTTGTTGAGTTCAATTCCATTTAAAATGCACCATTCAGACTATCTATAAAATAGCTCAAAGCTTAAAGCCATCAACAAAAATTAGGATTTTTGAGTATAGAATGTGTTTATCAATGTCATACATACATTAAATAATAGTGGTCCAATACGACTACCTTGAGGAACTCCGGACGATACATTAATTATTTTGCACAGACAAGTTTTAAAGTTAACGGTTTCTTAAATACGATTTTATCAAAGAAAGTGTGGATACAGGAAACCCATATCAGCAAAAGCAAAAGTGAAGAGTAGCTAACCTTGTCAAATGATTTACTTAGATCAGCATAAAGTACGTCTGTTTGAAGTTATTTCTAGAGGAAGTAACTAATGCTTCCCTCCATTCCTGTAGGCAAACAACTTACACAGAAAAATGGTTAAGAGTTGGCAGTTGACTCTGGCTATCCATAAGCTGTCGCACCACAAAAATATACAAGTTTCCCAGCTAATGTTTTTTTTGAAAAATCAATATATTTTTGAAATTTGTTTTTAGGCATGTATTATTAAACTACCGATGCTTAAATTTAGACTGATCTACTTACCAGTCATCGAAAATTTGACCTCTCGGACTCGCGCTATCCAACGCAGCCGCGATTTCCATTTGAACAATGTGATAATTATATTCCACACAAAAATGTATTGATATTTCACACACTTGTCTTGTTTTATTCAATCACAATAAAGTGTACCCGTCCCCATTGGAAACCCCCTTAGTTTTAAAACTCATTTCCAAAGATAAACCGAGAGTTAGGTATACTAGATCAAGTGTTAGAACTTTGTCAAGTAATCGGCAGTAAGAAAAACACGACATTTTAATTTATTTAGGTACCTACTGATTTCTAATGCTTACGGTTTTATTTTAAATCGAATTTCTCTAGGTATATGTATCGTAACGACCCCGTCTTTTCCGACGACAAAAAACTTGAACGGATCTAATGGATAATGGATAATGGATAATGGATGTTTTCATGATTAGAGAAAGGTTGATATAGATCTTCAAATGAAAGAAAAGCGATGTGATGGTATAGAGCAATAAGCTTTTATGGGATAGTATAGATTTGAATTTTCAAACCTCAGAAATGACTGCGAATACTATCAAATCCTAACAGTGGAAAGATATTTTCACCAGTATTCTGAAATATTTGATGAATAGCGATAGATTTTTCCACAAGATAATGCACCAATACAAACACCTTATTTGGAAAAGTCTCACTAAAGACTAAACCGAAACCTATCAACTTAAACCCAAAAATCCTGTTACAAAATGATCACTAGATAAAGGTTAAGAGTCTTTCAATAGGGATTTCCGAAATTTTAAAGTTGAAAGCGGTTATATTGTTGAAGCTACATCTGCCAAATTGTCTGTCATTTATTCAGTCTGTTTTGCCAAACCACCATGGATGGATATAGCGCGCTTTCATCGAAAACTCCTCTTCAGAAATGAGGCCCATTTCTGGACGAATGGGTACGTCAACAATCAAAGTTGTCGAATTTGGGACCATACCTATGCAGATGAGATCCAAGAGCGTCCAAAGCATCGCGAAAAAGTCAATGGCGTCACTGTGGTCCATATTTCTTTGAGAACGACGTTGGTCAGGCCATTACCCGCCACGGCGAGTGCTTTAGGTCGATGATTACACATTCATTTGGTCTGAATTGTATGATATGAACACCAAAGACATGTGGTTTCAACAGGACGGCGGGGCTTCGTGCCACGCAGCTCAAGCCACATTGTAAATTCACAAACCACAGCGGCCCTCAAAGCCAAGATAACCCATGCCATCGGTCAAATTCAGCATGATTTATGAGCCAGATTCATGGAAAATTGAACATTTCGTATGCACGCCACCCAGAGAAGCCGCGACGGACATTTTAACGATATTATATTTCATACATAATGGCATCAATAGGTCTTTCAAACGAATACAAAATTTCGATGATATCTCTCACATACTTTGTTTCATTTAAATTTAAAGATAGGAAGCGCTTAATGAAAGACCCTGTAGATGATGATGATAGTTTTAGAGCTCTTAAAATATTTAAATATTCAATGTTAATTAATGTAATGGGCGTTTACAGGCTCGAAACTGGTGCCAGTAAACTTGGATCGAATTAACGCCGTGAACACAGTGAAACCAAGTTGAGACCAAACTACTATAAGAACTTCACCATTCTTCGACAAAAATATTTCATAGTCAAAATAATTTATTTATTTATTCTATTTTGTTTTTAAAATTTTAAATTAATATTTTCAAAATTTAATAAAAACAATAATTTGTATTCAAAAGAGTATAGCAATTTACAACAACATAAAAATAGGAAAGGTCCTTTTTAGAAATTCGAAGGATTCAATGGTTATGTTCTCAGTTGATAACTATAGCTTTTAATGTTTTCACTTACCTTCGAATGTCTATATGAATACCAGATTGTTGCCTTTATTTTAAATCAAAGTTTCAAGCATCAACACTATAATCTTGCAAATTAAATTTCTAAACAATTTTAATGGGTATTTTCAGGACAAGATTTTTGCCATCAAAAGAATCAAATCACATCATCCCGAGAACTCATACCTTACTGACAATTTCATAAAAGTTAAAAGACGCTATTCAATGGTTATCAGCATCTCAAGACTCGCAACACGCAGGAAGTAGGGACATATGTTTCTAACTACTATCCGTATCCACGCAACAACAATTTCAGTCCCAGAATTTTTATTGTTATTAGAAATTTGCCCATGAAAATTGTTGCGAAAACTTATTTTTTTTTTATCAAGACAAAAATAAGAAAAATTAAAAACTGGAACTTTGTCAAAGATAAGAAGAATGAATTCGTTTCAGAAACATGTGGTGACATAATAATTGAATGAGTTGCTAAAGAACACAATAGGAGAGCAGCCTCATGTCAGTTTATAAATGATAAAATGTGGTCGACCAACCAAACCACACATTGCTGAGAGGAGTATCCATGAGAAAATGAGATAAATCTGTGTACCGAATACCGATACCGATACCGACACCGAGTACCGACTACTGTGTGGTTATATGGATATGGTTAGTTGGGCAGTGCGCAATAGTAACATTGCCTTTGCCGCTTCTCGAATCTCGAGTGCTGATGTTGAATCTTGAACCTCGAAAAGCCGAACACAACCTCATCGCTCGCCCGCTCTTATCATAAACAAAAGGAAACCAACAAAAACAAAAGGGGTGAGTATCTTCTGATGTTTTCGTGCTGTTGGCAGAACTTTATGATATTTTTTTTTTAATTATTTTTTTTTTATTTAAGAATTTTAGTATTTTTAGATATATTTTTGGAGAAAACTGTTTTTTTGAAGATAACGAATGCGGGTTGAAGATATTTTCTTAGTTTTATTCGTCGTAGTTTGTATGCGACTCAAATTTTAGAATTTTGATGTTCATTTAATAAGAAAAAAAACTCTGAATGTTCGTTTTAAATGAGTTTGTTTGATGGTTTTTGCAAGAAGAATTCACATTCACACATCTGGCACATAAATTTTATTTTTAATTATTATTATCTTCATTACGGTCTTATCAAAAATATTATATTGGAGTTGTTCTTTGAAAATTTAGTCATGAAATGTGACTGTTCAGTGTTCATGCGATGGCTTTTAAGTGTGAATTTAAGCTTAATTAGAAGTGTTTTTAGCAGGAAAGGATGTTAAAGTATAGTTTTGAAAACCGCAGATGCATAAATGCTCATTGAAATATTTATCTTTCGTGAAATTCGAAATACATATACCTAGAAGTTGTGCGATAAGAAAAGAACAAATAATTTTTAAATTTTTGATAAATGAGCATCACTATATTATACTTCTTGCTGATATGTCAATTGTCCGGTTGGTGTTAATAAAAATTCATATTTTTCCTTCAAAAACCACATAAACTGCCATTTTGAGTTTTCAGGAACTGCGATGTGTCATTTCCGAAATAAGAGAGCAATTAAAAGTTTACTCTATCTTTAAATGAGTTTGACTTTTTAAAAATTAGAGAAAAAAAAATCGATGGGATATTTTAAAGAAGTATAAGATACTTTCAAAATACTTTCAAAATGAATGAACCTACTGCATAAATAGTTTTAAAAATATGTACATATCGTCGGCCCATAAGCAGACCTTGTAACTCCACCTTTTAGCGAAAATGACTTTTGAATGCCATTTTATAGAAAATTGGTCAGCGCAGCAACCTAGAAAATTTCGTATCCCTCTTAAAACTCTAAATAAACTTAAATTTAAATTTTTGCATAGCACGTAACTCCATTGCTACTCTGATGTCTGGCAGACCTCGTAACTTCAACAAAAAGTTTTCTCAGAAAACCTCGTATCTTTTTTTCGTGGTTATCAAAACTCGTAACTCCATTAAACTCATGTTAAATTACCACAGCGTTGGAAAACCGCCAAAAAAATATTAAAAGGGGAATCAATTTCTAATCATTTCTGTCGTTTTTTTCTAATTAAACAGGTAAACAGGAGTATCGCGGTAGAATGAGTTGATGAGTTCTATTTGAGGAAGCAAACTGTATCCAATTAAATAGACTGCAGGGTTGCTGCGACTGAATAACATTGAACAGCAAAACGAGAGTACGAAAGCGCATAAACTGATCAAAGGATAATTTGTAAACCTGGATCGAGTAACTAGAAACGTGGTCGAATGTGCGTAGCGTATAACGCACTACATTGTTGAAAGCAACATTATTAATCTTCACCTGCTTATTGAATCACAGTTACAAAATATTTCACAACCATGTGTACATAAGTATAGGTAAAACCAACGTGTTTTTTAAGGGGTATAACATTGGGTAGGCCAGAGCATACGTAAAACACCATACATTTTTCCAACATTGGCGTTGATGTGTGTATCCCAGAATAATCTGTTGTTGAACAGCATGTCAAGATGTCGCGCGTTTGGTACATAGGTGAGTGGGAAATTATTTAGATACAGGTTAGGAAAATAATCTAAGCTTAAGGCGTTATTAGATTTTTCGAGGTCTTTGTTAATCATGTATGCGCATTGCGCAGTCCTCGATCAGGCCTAGAGCACAACTTTTATGGAGTTCAACATCATCGGCGTAGATTTGAATGGATGATCTACTCACTGTTTTAGGTAGTTCGTTTATATGTAATGAGAAAAGTAAAGATCCTAAAATCGAGCCTTGGGGTACACCTCTTGAAATTGGCAGAAGGCAAGATGTTTGATTGCCAACACTCACACATTGCTTTCGATCACGGAGATACGATGAAATTAGAGCCACTGCAGCAGGTGCTAGACCATATATATTTGCAAGTTTGTAAGACAAATTTTCATAATAAACGGTATCAAACGCTTTGGAAAAGTCAAGTAGAACCATAAAGGCAACTTGATCATCATAAATAGCTCGTCTGACGTCTTCAACAGTGTTTGTAACAGCAGTAGTGCAGCTGTGCTTCTGACGGAAGCCAAATTGATTATTTGACAGGATTTTTCGAGAAACTAAGTGAACACTTAATTGTTTTTGGATTTCTCTTTCGAAAACCTTAGATAGAAATCGAAGGACTGAGATAGGTCTAAACTCACTGTTAATACCACTTTTAAGGATAGTAAGTACTTTAGCGAATCTCCACTGATTAGGATATAAACCCGTCATAATGATAGTAATAAATTTATGAGTGAGAGTATGTAAGACAATCGGTAAAATAATCTTTAGAAATTTTGGGTAAACTCCATCAGGTATTGATGGATTGATGATGCATTGGATTTAATTGCTAACAGGCTTTGCACTATGTCAGTACTTTCAACACGAGAAAACTCAAACAATTGCGGTAAGCATCGATAGCGGTTGTTCTCTGAGATCTCAGATACCCTTGGTAGGGTTGGGAGGTAAAGGGATAAAATTCTGGTTGATTGAGTTGACATCAACTTTTTCTTGAATTGTGGGTTGTTTTCCTATACCTTAAGCTTTTAGGTTATTCCGTAGTGTTCGTCCGTTGATCGTGGGACTAGGCTTTTTCTTGTATAAGTTAGTTTTTGCAGCTCATATTTTCTTCACTAGAAGGTTTCGAAGGCTCCGGAAAATCTGATGGTGAATTTCCAATCTAAACCGTTTCCAGATCTTTCTGCTTAAAACAATAAAAACCTATTAAAAAGATGTCTCTGGTGTAACTTAGTTTTAATTTAATTTATTTACAAAGGCTGACTATTAAGTTTTTCAGAAAACCTCGTAACATGAGAAGAAACTAGTGGGAATACCTCGTAACTCCAATAAAATAAAAAGTATAGTTATTTTCGTTTTGAAAATGTTCTTATATTGAGCACATTAATTTTTTAAACATATAAGGGAAAAAAACATTAAGATATGCTTAAAATAAGCTCCGTGAGACATTTTCGTGGTTTCTGTAAAATTTGAAATGTGTGAGTTACGAGGTCTGCTTATGAGGCCGACGATATACAAAAAATGTGGAATTCCAATTTTAGTTATGCGATTTTTTTTGACAAGAACCTGAAATGGAGTTTTCTCACAATCACTTTGGTCCTTAGTGGTACGAAGTTTAATCAAAATCGTTATAGCCGTTTTGTAGAAAATTTGAAAATAAAAAAAAAAAAATTTTTTTTAAAGAAACCAATTTGCCGTAAAGAGCAAGTAAAAATACGTTTGCACAGGCTTAGTTCTTCTTATTTTTTAATTCTGACTTTTTTTTCTTAATTTATAATTTTTTTCGCGACACAAATCAGAAATTGGCCATGGTTGATTGCTTTTTCTTTTACCAATTTACAATGTCAAAAGTGCTGCACGCAGAAGTTATCCGTTAAAGATTTTGAACTCTAAAGCCTAGTACGCTGCTGATTCGAAACGAAAAATCCCATACAAAAATGACACAACGAAATCATATACATAAATGAAAAATTTCGTCCTCCTTTTCGTTTTGCAGTACGCTGTTCGATGAGTGAAATTGATAATTGTAGCAGATTATTTGGAGAGGTCTCCGCTCTTTTTTCGCACTCAATTAAGTGCGGAAAAGTGACGTTTGAGGTTTTTTTTTGTGTTTGTATTTGTTGTATCTTTCATTGCAGCATGGCTTTCTGTGATTGTTTTGCGTTTGTGTTTGTTTTTTTTTTTTTTTGTTATTGGCGTGACGCTTTCAGCTGTCATTTTTTCGTTGTGGTTTCCGCAAGTATTCGTTATTATTGTTGTAGACCACCGAAAAAATTCGTTTTGCATCAGCAGCGTACTATAGGCTTAACAACTGACGCAGCTACGTTGCGTTGTGGTCGTCCTAACATTGAATTTGTGTGTATACTATTCAATATTTTGAAAGCTATTCAGTATTCCGTTGACTGCAGTTCAAGTTGCAGCTCCATCTCCATTGTATTCAGGCAGTTAGGTGATTTAAACGAACTCTGTTAACAGCAATTTTGAAGTTATGGCGGAACCAAGAAACGAGACAAGACGGAACTAATTTAAGTTTAGTCTTTGTTTCGTTAAAATTAAGGAATCTGGTATTGTGTCAGCATCGGTTTCAGTCAAATATATCTAAGCCTCGTCTCGGTATCATCTCAGTCTGGTCACGTTTTTAATGTTTTTTTTTTAATGGAAGAAATATCAAACTAAAGCTTGAATCTAGAAGATGATAAATATTTTCAATGAAAAATTCTACTTTATAACTTCATAAATTATTAAAGCAATTTATGTATTTTCAACCCTTTTTGTCTAGACCGCAGAGTCTGTCGAGAAATTTAAGTCCAAAAAATGCGGTCTTATCTCGGTTGCTTTGGAGTTTGTTTTTTCTGGGTATCCCAAGACAAGACCGAGACTTTTCCCGTCTAGTGGCCAGCCCTTAATCGTGAAGTAGCAAGCTCAAATACATACAAAAGAGATATACATGTGTATGTACAATGTACATATTATTTAATGTTTTAAATCAACTTTCTAAGAATTAAAAAAATATTTAAATTGAATTATTTACGAGATGTAAAATAAAACAATGCAAATATTT
Organism: Leucozona laternaria; assembly: GCA_932273885.2. Classification (NCBI taxonomy): domain Eukaryota; kingdom Metazoa; phylum Arthropoda; class Insecta; order Diptera; family Syrphidae; genus Leucozona; species Leucozona laternaria. The sequence continues at coordinate 113,625,592 of OW026368.1, read as the reverse complement.
TTATAAAATAATGTAAATAGTTAATAAAAATATCGTTTTTGTATTCTCTTCTGTGGGAAATACAAAAGGAAACAAGAAAATATTTGTGGAAAAAAAAGAAACTTCCGACTGGCTGAAGGGATTTTACTTAAAAATGCCCCAGCACTAGATGAGAGTGACTTCACTTTAAAAAAAAAACTAAGAGTATCTATCGTATGTAGATATGTAAATAAAACAAAAACAAACTGTTCCAAATATCAATCTTTAGTCTAAGAGTGATTCCAAGATAATAAATCTCGGGGTCCCTCAAGGTTCCATTCTTGGACCTCTTTTGTTTTTAATATTAATCAATCAACTCAGTTTTTGTATCTTCCTTTTATTGCCAAGTTAAACGCTTTTGTGGATGATTTTACGTTTACATACGCGTCAACAAGTTATTTAAATCTTTTCAGTGATTAATATTAAAAATAATAATGTTCATTTCCTTAGACTATGGTTTACTAAACACACGATGATAATCAGCAAGAAAACAAAACTTATGTGCTTTAGCCCCCAGAACTCAATATTGTGTTTCATGTGGCTAACTATCAACGAATGAGTATGCTGTAATATATTTTTTACAAACTGCTCTTTACAAATCTTATGGTAGAATTTTTATTCGAGACTAGATATTGTACAAAAATATATGGTAAGAAAAATTTGCATATTGCCCGGTTAGAAAACTCTATTGAGCTTTTCAAAAGACTGAAAATGCTTCCTATGACACATTTAAATTATTACAAATTTCTAAGCATTTTTTTAACGGGTGTTTCTTAGAGGTCTAGAATTTTAAGTTAGTAACACTATTTTAACTAGTAGCCATTTTGTCAGCTGTCAAGTGATTTATTTTTAGTTTGGTTTGGCATTTGAACATGAATAGACTGACGCCTGAACAACGCATGCAAATTGTGCAAAATGGATTCGAAACGAGATCGTTGTTGACCCCGGTTTTGAGAAGAAAATTTTTGTTCAGCGATGAAGCTCATTTTTGGTTGAATGGCTACGTCAATAAGCAAAACTACAGCATTTTTAGTGTAGATAATCCTCAAGCTATTGTTGAGACGCCCGCCGCGCTGTTACATCAAAAAAAACTGTCAGTTTTGTGCCATAATTAATGAATTTTTCGTTCCTGAATTGATTCGCCTTGATGTGGTTGAGCTGTGGTTTTAATAAAACGGTGCAACATGTCACACATCGCGTGCCAAAATTGATTTGTTGAAGGGGCGGTTGGTGAACCCATAATTCCGCGTTTTGGACCTGTGAGTTGACCTCTACGATCTTGCGATTTTACATAGCTTGACTATTTTCTGTGGGGATATGTAAAGTCGCTAGTCTACGCCGATAAGCTCGAAACGATTGACCACTTGGAGGACAACATTCGCCGCGTTATTGCCGATATACGGCAACAAATGTTTAAAAAAGATATCGAAAATTGGACCTCCAGATTAGACTACGTCCGTGGCGGTCATATGCCATAAATCATATTTAAATTATAATACCAGAAGATTGTCTTTCGAATAAAATAAATTTTATATCAACTTAAAAAAAATCATCTTTATTTTATTCCATTTCAAAGTTCTATACCTGTAAAAAAAAAACACCCTTTGAGAAGAGATAGGGGTTCTTTGTAGTAATACCAGACTTCGGCCTTCGAACATCGAGGTTTTGAATTTTTTATCAAATTGTATCTTTCAAACTATTGAATTCTTGTGGATATTCGAAATGTGAGTTCTTTGAATATATATTTTTTTTTTTAATGTAAAATCATGGTTTTTAAATAATGAGCAATATGAAATCGAAATTGTTTAAAATCTCATTCAATTTTAATTTTGTTGGATTTATATCTGCGTCTTGATAACTATAACTTGAAATTTTAATTGTATCGATCAATATGTCACCCCAATCTTATAATAACTTTTTTAATATAATAACCTTTTGGCTTTAGTAATAGAAGTTAGAAGTCTAGCGATGAAATGTACAAAGGTTCCCTTGATTCAAAGGCGAGCTCTAGCGGCAGGAACGTGTAACATGTGTTTTATTTGGTTTTTCGTGTTTATCTTAAAAACTGTTTTTCTTATCAAATAATAATTCCAGACAAAAATAAAGTTTATCAAATTCTCTTGAAAATTGATCATAGCCATTTTTTTTCAAATCTTTTATAAATAGTTACCAAATTATTAAGGCTCAAAAATTTTGTATTTTGTTTCGAATAGCTGGGCTCTACATTTTATACTATTGATAATTGATAATATGGGGCCCTGGCATTAACGTTTTAAGCATTCTCCCATCCCTGATTTAACATCTAACTATACACTGCGCGTCACTTGTTTGAGGCCACTTAAAAAAAATCTAATAAAAAAGGACAAATTAAATAAAGTCTTACTTTTTTTATTATATATGCCATTAATCTAGTATGGTACATAAGTGTCTAGATAAATAAACGGGTAGGTATAGATAGTACGTATGTATGTACTTATATATGAGTTTTTTTTTGTACCTTACCGGGTTAAATATTCTAGGTAGTATCCAAAAATGTTAGTTTTCGGACATTTTCCTTATTTATTGTAACTGATGCCCAATCGGGGTTTCCCCCTTTCTAACACCAGATGCTCCTGTAATTTTGGTATACCTATGCGTAGGTATTATGTATAGGTAAAATAGGTATTTTGGTTGTTACGCATTAGCAGATATTTTGCCATCGCTACTTTTCACAAATATAAAATATTAAAACTGAGATCGGGAGCAAAAAACTTCCCGGTTGACACCCGACAAAATGTTTCAAGAAATAATATAGTAAAAGAAAAGGGGTAGATATTCATAAAATATTTTTAACACAATCATGTGGAATAGATCAAAAGTAACATTTATTATGAGTCTATTAAAATTATCAAACTACATATATAAATATGAAGGTTCCTAAGCCAACGATTGAAAGTCTCCATATAACATAACTCACCTTGATTCAGTTTCCTTGCTATCGCCTTTGATCGCATGATTATCTCCAGTAGGGATGCCATAAAGATTCTCTAAATTTAATTGATTAAATTTCGAACAAAAAAATTAGACAGGTTTTTTGTGCAATCACCGGTGCCAGTGCGGTGACATTATTATCATTATCAATCATCGATTATTCCACTTGTATTTCAGTAGGAAGGTATAGTCTCTCGCATTGACAAACATTAAACAACCGCAAATATAATTTATGGGCGCACTATCGCAACTTCATGGCACATTTAACAACAAGAGTCCACGGTGTGCAATAAAAAAAAAAAAAACAAAAACAACAACAACTTGTTAATCGAATTCGAAACCAAATCAAATCGCAACATTTGTATACTAGGTAAGGTAGAGAGTCGTCAAAGGACGAACGTTGACATCGTTTATCGATTTGGCTTATACAGTAGACAATGATGACGAAATACCTACTCCAAGCTTAAAGTAGTGCACCAGACATAACCCGCCGAACCTATATGAGTACGAATGTATAGGTATCTAAAGTGCAAGGGGAAGTTCGAGGTGTTATGTTGATAAACAAACGAAAAAAAAATATCCGTCAGTAGCGCAATCTAATAAGTTCGACTACTGCCACACCGTCTCCGTAAGCGTCACCATAGGAGGAATAGGTAGGTAGGTAGGTATATGAACGTCGTCGTCATGTGATGGAAACAAAAGTGGAAAGTGAAACCACAAGGTCAACGATTCAAATTGAGGCATTTGCCGCTTAATTTTCCACTGTATTGGCTTTTCCGCGCGCTCGAATAAACGAAAACTTTTTTTCGCACATCGGGGCATAAACACAAGTTCACCTCATACACACATATATCCAACACACAGAGAAACAAAAACAAACAAATACACAGCCACAGCCACTGCCACATCAACATCCGAGAAGAACAACTCCTGAGGGTTGTGAACTTTAGTTTACTGCTTTGCAAACATCCCGACTGCGACGTAGGTACACAGATTTGCACAGGGAGCACCCGCCACTGCTATACACCGCCACACCGTCTGCAGGAATGGAAATCCTTGCAATATTTCTCTCGGCCAAGAAGAGGAACAAAAGAAAAAAACTCCTGTTTCACGTCGCACCTGTTTTCATTAAAGCACCTCAGTCGCGACTGACGAGACTCCTTGACAGCAAAAAACTTGCGGCGACGACACAAAAAACTCCCAAAGAAAAACTGCTCCAGCACTTGCAGCGGAACGGGAACGGTAACGGAACAACGGCGAGGGGCCGGGAAAAAGTTACAACCGAACAAATTTCCATTCGAGGACCTAATTAGATGGGTTTGTGTTTACATAGACCCAAGGGGGTGGTTGTTCTTTTTTTCTCTATTTTTTTTTTTTGTTGTTTTGCTTTGTTTAACTCCAAACTTTCAACCACCAGCACGCCACAAAAAAAGCCTCCCCCCCGCCAGCCGCCAAGTGGTGTCAATTGTTTTTACTTTTCGTTGTTGTTGTTGTTGTGGAACCTTTTTGTATGCTCTAAGCTCTGTGGATATTATGAGCCCGTAATGCTCATTTATAATGAGTTTGATGAATATGTTGCGCGGGAGGATGAACTTCTGACGAATGACGTATGACGACAAGAGGATGATGATGGAAGATCAGGAACAGAATATATGCGGAACCGTTGCGGATACGGCGCGCGTATGCGAGAGCACTTGTTGGGGATGTGTGGTTCGACGAAGTAACCTCACGAATGTGACTTGCTCTTGCTCTCAAGAAAACAGACATCGGCTTCAACAACATCGTCGCCATCGCCATCGACATCAACATCAACAACGACAACGACAACGACAACGACAACGACAGCCGTGAGGTCGTTTAAAAAAAAAAAGTTCTGAGCTTCTTGCACACGGATAGTGTGACTAATCGGTGTGGGTGTGTGTTTTCGCGACGCGGAGCGAGCTATTATCGGGACGACTGGCGGCAGCGGGCGAGATGTTGAACGTTCTCATTTACTACTTGTGAATAATTTCATCATTTTGTAGATAACAAAACTAAAACACGAACGATCGACGACCGACAACCGACAACCGACGACGACGTTGATGTTGTTTGCATGAGAATGAATCGTTTGATAACATCCTGAATTTGTAACGGTTATAGAAGAAAAATGTGGTCGGAAAAGGAAGGTGAAGACCGCAGTTCGATAAGAATTGCGGGAAAACATTATTTAAATAGCATTGAATCCATTTCTTATACAGAATATTTACCTAAACTTCCTAAAGAGGTAAGTATAGATAAGTTGTTGTAGTTACTATATTTATAAATTGGCTTTATAATAGTTTTAAAAAGCATCAATATGAATACAACAATTAGATAAAAATATTAAAATTAAAAATTGTTGGTTCCAATACAGATAGGTACCGCCTTATATGGTTTTGAACTTATTCTTTTGGATTCAAACCAATTTATTTTTTCAAAAATTAAACGATACTCCTTAGCTAGTTATTTAACATTTTGGGGAAACCGTGTTTTTTGCAAGCTCCGGGGAAATTGGGTTGAGAAAAACGACGTTTGGGGTAAGCAATTTACTTACATGTTAAGTAAAACAACAACTAACGCCCTTCGGGCTTAGCAAATCGAATAGAATTCTCGGGGTTTAAATTAAGCACGGAGATAAACTGTGTTACCGGAGTTATACACATACAACATACTTCTTTTCCATATTTTGTATGGAAACTCTATTTTATTTCTGTCATGGCGTCCCTAATCCCCGATGTCTTTTTTTCTATCAATTTTCTCCCCAGACTTGCAAAAAACACGGCTTAAACCTGTGGTTCAGGTACTAAATTTTTAAATTAAATTAAGGCACACATTTTTACATTCCTTCAAATAATTTCTAAAAAAGAGGATACGATGGTTTCGTTAAAAATGTTTGAAGCAGAATGTGTATATAGGTGGTCCTTTCCTTGTATGATCAACTGATTAACCTGCGATAACACCAAGCTCTTAAATATTCGTTTAAAACTAGACTTCCTTTCAATTCTCTTACCAAATAAAATGCAAGACTAAGTCTTACTTTCAGCTCTAATGTACGATATCATTAACATTTGATTTTAAAAGAAATAACGGGGATTTCGAAAGGAGCTACTCAAACTCAACCACCATATCAGAATGAATTTAAAATATTAATTCATCAATTTTAGCATTTATATAAATATACATATCTATATAGATACATATATAAAAATGGATCGTGGTGGGTTTCGGATGCTTTAAACTTGAAAACGACTGGACCAATTAGGATACTTCCTTCTGCAGGTTTGTACATAATTGCTCCGCGAAGGTTTAGGAAAAATAAAAGTCGGAAAATTCTCAACATGTGGCGCTGCAGGCGCACATTTCGTTTTTTTAGTTCAATTCATTTACCGTCAACCAGGTGGCGCTGTAGGAGGTTAGAAAATGGCTTTTGGGATATTCATTTTCAACTTTTGTTATTTGTAGGGTGAAATGGGGCAAATATAAAAAATTTGGAGTTTCGGAAATTCTTTTTTTTTTAATTTTTTTCATAGAAATGGCTTAAGGTATATTTTTTGTCAAAATTTTAATATTTGTTGGGAGAAATGGGGTAAAAATAAAAAAAACTGTCCGGTTTAGGAAAATCTTTTTTTGTATAAAAGGTTTTCCGTAGGAAATAGCTGCCTTCAGGGATATTCATTTTCAGATTTTCTTATTTGTAGGGTGAAATGGGGAAAAAATAAAAAGTTATCCGATTTTTGTTTGAAAGGTTGTTTTTTAGTGGATGGCCGTAGAGATTTTTTCAGAAAATTGCCATTTATAAGATGACATTTCAAAATTTCTTTTTGTGTGTGAAAGGTTGTGTAAAAAAAATTGCTATTTATAGAGTGAAGTGGGATAAAAACAAAGAAGTGTTTTCTTATTACGAAAATTCTCTCTGTGTTAACAAAGTTATAAAGGTTGGACTAAGAGGATCATGTTTTAACTTATTTAGCCATTCATAATGTGAAGTAGGTAGGTTAAAACCCATAAAGTAACATTCGATTACAAAAATTAGCTTAAATATATATTAAGGTACATTTTCTTTTGTTATTTTTATGCGAAACTTAGGTTTTTCTACCTGCACAAAGCCGGGCGGGCCAGCTAGTTATGTTGAATTATGAAAGAATTTATTTCTATATGAAGGTTTTTACAACACAAATTCTATAAACTAGCCAAGTAGAAGACTTAGCACTATTTAATTGGACTTGTTGAATTATTGATTCAAATTAGCTTTTAACAGCTTTTGGTCCATAAAAATTGGCGTTTCGTCCCGCCGAATTTATTTTTACATGTTTGTGTACTATGCAGGCTTCTAGTAAGCTTCGACAAGCCTTTTATAAGGCCAAGTAGAAGTAGTTTATAGAGGCTTTATCTACTTTCTCAGTGAACTGGGAGGCCAGTGAACTAGTTATTTCTTCCTAACCAGCTCTTGATCTAGCCAATTCTCAACGTCTCGACGATAGTGAGCTGGAACACCATCATGCTGAAAATATGATTAAGGAAGTTGAATCAGTGCAGTGTGGAATGTCCTCCAATAGTTCTATAGTAAAGCATTTCGCAAAATGTTTGTTGAAATTTTAACTGTTGCTTAATTCTTGGAAAACCACTCTCATTTTGTATTGTGTGCATACCTTTTCTTATATCCCGATAAATCATGTCAGCATTATAGGGGTATACCCTTAATTTACAACGGTTTTTCTTTTACAATACTGGTCTACTTCCTCTGGCAAGGAAGTTACAAATCCTCGAAGAATATCTCTTGTTATGAATAAGTGCCTCTCACCTTAGCCGTTCGGATTTGGCAGAAAATTGTAGGTCCCCTCCATTTCTGGAAAAAAAGCACAGAGAAGTTGTTGAGATTTGTAAGCCCCTAAGCCTTGGCTCTACACGAGCTGTCGTGCCACCAAATTTATTTAATTTTTATGCTCATCAAGAATCATTTCTTAAATTATCCTTGAAAAATAAGGGTACACCCTGTTTACATAAAAATATTAAAAAGTGACCTATGCAGGTACCTTACCTATACCTAGGATTGAGTTTAAACATTTTTCTGTTTATACAAGTCTGATTTGTTTTAAAGGGGGTATGACTTCTGGGTAAAAATTGTTCTTTTTACAATTTTGTATTCATATATTCTAAAAAAAAATGGTAACCATTAATTTCAATAGAAAATTAATTATCTAAAAAAGTTTTTTAAGAGTTATTTCCTCAAATTCAGATAAAAATATTGGAAGATCACCAGTGTGATCATTCTCTCAAAAATACTAGGTTATTTTGGATATGTGTTTGCCCCATTACTTTAAAATTTGTATCACTGTATGCATTTATTTTGTGATTTTTTTTTGTATTGCTTTTCTAGTTCAATTAAAAATTCTACTTCTTTATCAAGACGAAAACATATTACCTAATTAATAAAATATAATTTTAAAGATCAGCTAAAGAAAAATTAAAATATGTATATTTGGTGTAGGTACATAGGTACCAACCTATTAAAGTTCTTAGATTTATTTTAATTGTATTTTATATATAATAAATCATTGCATGTATATCTTTTGAATGCATTGGTTTTCTGTGTATTCAAAATAAAAACAAAATTTTGTAATGCTTCATTTTGTATTGGAAAGGTGATCTGTATAACATCCTTTATTAGTCTCAGACAATGCATGCATAGCTATCAGCTTGTGGCACCTTTTAATACACTTTAATACCTACATATGTTCAGGCACATATCTACCTATAACACAAGCGTTTTTTTTTTAATTTTGTATAATTTTCCATATTGAATTTATCACTTTTATTCTTCAAGTCTGTCAAACATATTCTGTCATTCATTCACATACCAACATGACCATAAACCTTACTAGGCGATGCATTTCCCCTGACTAATTTACTACACCAAAAATTCGAACAATAAATTTTATAGATAGATATACCTTTATAAGTAGGTTCACATACAGACAAACAAATGGAAATTGCAATACAAACATTTCAAATTCATAAATGCTGCGAAAATGGCCGAATGCATGAGATTCAACAGGAGATAGCGGCAGCGAATAAAATCTATAATTAAAGATTTTCAAAACTGCTACAAATTGCTTCGCCTCATTCCGGAATATCGTAAACGTGTGTAATTTACAGCATCTGTGCGATTGAATAAGATTTCCAGGAAAACTTCGTAATATGAGATATTTTATTGCTCGCCTCGCCATACATATAGTTTTCTCAGCAATATACAAACATTCCCACACACACTTTCTCACAACCAACTTCGTATACCTATACCTATTTGCAACTCATCACACAAGAAACTCCTTGCTCCAGGAACCATCGCATCAGGAAAAAGAAGAAGTGCTGGAAGAGTGGGAGTGGAAGAAAGATATGCCATAACTAAAGCTCATATAGAATTTTTCATCATTCAGATAATGGAAAAATTAAAATTTTATTATTTTCACAAAAAAAGGCAAAAAGGCACCCTCCAATCTCACAAACGACCCATCAATTCTGTATTTCCCAACCGCTTACTGATTTGTCCACCCCCAACCACTCAAGTCCTCGCACTCACCCACTCAACCACCCATCCACTTACTTACTGACGACGAAGAGCACAACGACGACCATTCAGAGAACGTGTATCGTTGATCGATTGAATTTCCATCCCCAACGCCCCAACGTAAAGCAAAACGTGGGGGGAGATTGTCGCCGAACTAACCCCACAACCCCCAACGCCCCAAAGGCATTCGAAATCAGCACGAAAAGTTGTGGACAGAGAGTGCGGTGTGGCTCTGGTTGCTCTTATCTCCTTCAATTATCTCTGCTGGCTTTGACGAGCAGTGGCGACTGGCAACTACGACGATGGAGTCGAAGAGGGGGGCGGGCGGAGGAGAACTTTCTCGCGTCTGCGCTGTCTAATATTTTCTAACGTCGACTAATATTGTGGGAGGAGCTTTTCGCTGTCGCCGTCGCTGCCGCCGCACCGCAACAATTCTTTTCCCGCATCTAATGATTTTTCTTCGTCTCGGAGAAAATGGATGTGAATTTCCTCCGCATTTTCCCGGCGAACGCAAAAAAAAACATGCGAAACGCTCGACTTAATGAAGTGGAGACAACAGACGAGTGTTAGTTTGTGCTGCATTTTGTGCACGTATACAGTCGATAGCTGGGCAATCGTGGCGGTTCAATTAAAGATTCTCAAAGCCCGTGACAAGCTCCTCCGTGGGTTCATCAAACATATCCTTTTATCCGTCGGTGGATCCTAAAATAAAAAAAAATAAAAACGCTCCAAAAAAAAAGTAATGATTAAGGTATACAAAAACCATTTGGGGTTGATTTTGTGCGGTGACAATGATTTTTATTTGACGAGGCAAAGCTCAAAGGCGTGGCATGACAAGAGATATCTACGAATACGAACAAAACAGTATCATATCTCTGTGCTATTCTATCTTTGCTTCTCTGTGGTGGTTTATCTGTTGCTAGTTGGGGAAATAAAAAAAAAAGAAAAAGAAAATGACTCCATGTGAATTCATCTCTACGGCAAGCTCAAGCTCACCCCCGAGCGAGCTGCTTGAACTGAGAGTTGTGTGTGTGACAAAAGTGTTTGTTCTCCATTTTATTTTTATCAAATAGTGCCCTCGAAAACTTTCACTACCTGCAGCTCGCTTTGGAGCTCCAGCTCTGCTAAGGATCTGAAGTTGTTGTTGGTCTGTTTTGTTTTGTGTTGGTGGAGTTGGCATTTGTCAGGTTAAGAACCATTATAGTGAAATACTCACCTCCTACTCCTGATACCCTCTTGTTTAAGGGTTAATGGGGCTGTCAGCTAATGCGGATGTTTTGGCTATGTGTTAATAGAGGACAAAGTCGATAAACTATCTGAGTTCTGGAAATGTTGAAGGACTCTTATATTTGGGTAGGTATGGGTACCTATATTCTACATATGTATGTAAGTATATAACTATATACCTACACAGGTTCGATAGATAATTTCCGGGTTGTTCTATTCGTAACTAGGTGCATCCCAGTTTTATGTTTTCTATTATTTATAAATAATTTTGTCAAAAATAAACAAATACCTACATATGTATAGTACAAATGCCTCACGATGTATTGAAGTATAAAAAAGCAAAGAGTTCTATACAGCTATAATATGATAAGTTTTATTTATCAAAAGAAATTATGAAAATTGTGATGTAAGAACGACAGACAGATTGACAAAACAACGAAAATTACTTAAAATAAGTACATAAATACTGAATAAGTGAGTAACCTTGGAGTCCGAGCCCCAGGTCGAGGAATCCATATCAGTTTTTTTAAGCTTTATACTTAAATTATTACTTAATAAACTGTAGACACTTTTCTTCCTTTTTTTTTTATTTTTTAAGCATTTTAAAATATTATAAAATTAAAAAAAAAATTGTAATAAAAATGATATAAAATTGTAAGGCAAGAAGTCAAGGCAAGTGTCATTATGAGATATTAATTTTTTAGTAATTAACAAACTAAATTTAAAAAAAAAAATTCATTATTCCGTTTTCAAAATATTTAAATTGTGTTTTAAACGTTTTCTTGAAAATATGTCTGTATATGAAGTAATTAAAAGAGCTACCTAGAAGCTTCAGTATTCAGTTTATAAAAATGAATTTAAATCAACCGATCCAGTAGCGAAAAGTCAAAAATAAAATATAAAAAAGTTCTATGGGAGTTATTATTAATAAAGGTTTTTAGTAAAAAATGATATGTACAAAAACAAAGACCACGTCTTACGTCGATAAGATACTGGCTACTTTCTTTATCATTCGATTAAAAAATTCTAAAAGCCATTTTTTTACGCCATATGCTTCTCAAAGAATCGTTTTGTTTTTTTAATTATTTGCGACTTTTTGCCAGAGGATCAATGAAATCTCCTAGGTTATGCTACCTACATTAATACTACATACAAACAAATTTTCAAAAACTATATTTTTGAATTTAAAAAAAGTTAATACGGACTTCTGAGTTTTTTTGAAAATAAGTTTGTAGAAAAATGTGTAGTATTAAAAATATAGCTATTTTCAAACGAAATACCCTTTCTTGATCTTAAAAGTTTTTGAAAAAAAAAGATTAGGTATTATTTTTGTAAATACCTTAAAATAATTTAAAAAAACTGCCAAAATTATTGCATAAACATTTTAGTGTAAATTTAAAGGAAAATAGTTAAGAGAGAGAGAGAGAGGCTGTTTTTTTTTAAATTTGCCAAAAACTCCTTCTTTGAAGCAGTTTTTTGATTTTTTTTTTTAATTTTTTCACTCAAATACTGGCCAATATTTGGACCAAATTTTATCATTACAATATTTTTAATTTCCTGCACTATTTTGCTAAAAACTACCTAATAGATAATTTATAATATTTTCAGCAAACCCAATTTTTGCTTCAATTTTTAAAAGAGTAGGTACTTATCCTGAGAATAGTTCGTATGACTGAACCCTTATTTTAATAGTCATACAAATTTTATACAGGATCTTTTTCTTTAAATTGAAGTAAAAATTAGGTTTGATCAAAGTATTATATTATCTATTAATTTTTAGCAAAATGGTGCAGGAAATCGAAAATATTTTAATGAAAAAAATTGGGTTCACTGTTGGGCAGCAGTTGAGTGAAAAAATTTAAAACAAAAGAACGAAATCAATTATGCATAGGGTGGTCAAAAAACTGGTTCAAAGTAGGAATTTCCCAAAATTAAAAAAAAAAGCCGTTAATCGAAAACCGTTATAATTCGGTATAGAAAATAATAAGTTCCTAAATTCTGCCCTGGCCTAACGCTAGTTTCAGTTTATGGACAATTCATTATGGGATACCCTGTATATTTGCTTCTTTTCGTCAGCCCAGACACATTTAACTTATCGCAATAGTCCTGCTTCTTGCAATTGTTTCATTGCAACTTTTTAGCAATATGATTTTCCCAACCAGACACACACCCCTAAAGAAGCTGAAGTTAAGCTAAATCCGTATTTGCTTTATAGGCCAAGTATGATTTCATCGAAATTCACACTTTAGTGGAGAAAAAAGGTGATCGATCACTTACTGCAAAGAATTTTCAGGATTTCCACAACCAGTTGGATATTATGTAAAAAACTCATTTGAATTAATCAGTGCAGCAAGTAACATAAACATTCCAAAAGACTTCATTCAAGCATCTATCTGTACAACACCATCTCAGTGAACGAAGCAGAAAAATCTATCGAAAATTGGTGGAAAAATATAAATACCTACGCTGAATGATATAAGAGTAAGGGAATATATGCGTCTGGTCCATTTATGTTTCTCTAAAAATTATGTCCAATTTGATGGTAAAGTCTATGAACAAATAGATGATTTAACGATGGGTAATCCTTTGGCTGCTTTTCAAGCAAATTGTTTCGTGGCTGAATTTGAAACCAAAGCTAAACAAAACTGCCCTGATTTTCCATCCTTATAAGTTTTAGAAATGTAGACGATACTTCTATAATTATTCATAAGGACAGACTCAATATTTTTCTCAATTTTTTGAACAAGTTTTTGAAGTAAATTTTAACGAACCATTTTTAGATCGTATGGTAAAGAGAGTTGATAATCATATTGAGGTTGATATATATCGTAAGCCAACTGACACTGACAGCTGCATTCCAACAAATTCTTATCACCCAAAGCAAACAAAATTTGCAGCTTTAAACTCTTATGGCTACCGTGCTGTTCATGTTCCTCTCAGCGAATATAATTACACGAAAGAAGTTGCAACTATTCATAGAATGGCAAAAACAAATGGTTACAGCACAAAAATAGTTGATTCTTTATTAAAAAAGCATAGAAAAGTTTCATATCTTTAACACCAGTTAAAGAAGAAATGTTAACTTTCATGGGCGGTACATTTATTTAAAAATTGACTTATTCTTTGATGCGAGAGTGTTGAATAATTATTCAATAAAACTTTCACCAAATAGCACTGGTTATAAGATTAAAACACTTATTGGGACAATAAAAGACAAGACTGATACTCTTGATAAATCTGGAATTTATTCTGTTATTTGTCAAGATTGCGGCGATGAAATTTATATTGGCCAAACCAGAAGAAAAGCTAAAATAAGATGGTCAGAACACTTTAAATCATAACATTCTAAAACATTGCAAGAGTTCAACTCCAGCCAAACATATGACAAACAACAATCATAATCTCGCATGCTTTCGGTTATTAAAAGAAATAAATCAACCAAAATTATTAAATGCATTTGAAAAAAATTTACATATATCGTTCAAAGAATATGAATAAAAAAAAAAGGTTTGAACGCTCTTCATTACATAAATTTTTAAAACCATTACCATCTAAAAACATATTTGAGACAAAATTATAAACGCATTTATTCGGCTTTTTCCTCTTTGTAATTGTTAAAATCATAAAAATATCAATAGATGTCATTAAAAATTACTTAAAACTTCAAATTAACAAACATAATTGTAAATTAATCATGTGATTTTTTTATTTATATCTATGTAATTTTTAAAAACATTATTTTTCATTATTGGTATAAACCTGAAGATGAGAAAAGTATTTCTCGGAAACGTTTGTTAAGCAAATAAAATAAATTAATTTTGTATGAGAATAAGAAGTTTTCTTTTCTCAACTGCTAACTACACATATTTATATGTTTAAAAAAAACCTTCGAATGGCAACCTCATCAAAAGCTGATGGACATGGAATAAGTTCCGTAAGTATAGGTATTCAAAAACATTCCCACACTTCATTTATTAAAGGACAAATCATATGGTAAATCAATACCTATACCAAAGACTAGAACATTTGAACCTACAATATTCTCAACACAACCCCCTCACCCTCCAGACACTGTAATTAAATTAATGGTTGATGGTAACAAGCAATTCTTGACATATTATATAGGTAGGTAACTATTGTTGTGAATGTTTGTCAAAAAGAATATTCCTCTCCATAAAATGATGGCTGAAGAGGGCGTGTTGGAAAAGGTGAACGGAAACTGAATACCAAACCAACGGCACACAAAACAGGGAATACAAATCCTTTTGTTTTCGCGATTATACTCTAACTATCCCTCTTAAAGTGAAGCAGGGTTGAGCGCGATGTGATTATGTTTGCCTCCTGTCTTCAGCGAATTGTATATGTACATGTATGCAATGCTGTGTACTCTGCATGCATCTGCTTAGGAAAAAGTCGGTAGGTAATTGCTCAATCCTCGCTGTATATTCACACTCGTTTATTTATTTCATACCAAATTATATTCAAACATCCTTGTATCCTCGTTTATTCTATATCCACCACAAAACACACACAAGTCCTGCAAGACGCGAACATGAACAAGAACACTATACTCACTCACTCTTCCCACAATAGCGCGGGCATGTAAAACATTGAAATAAACCACCGGCTAAATCGTCCGGAAATTCGGAAAATTGCTTAACGACTTTATCATTGATTTAAGGAAGATCAGACCATGGTTTCAAATTGGTTGTAAACAGCGTAAGAAAAACGCTGAAAATCGCCGGACTCGTAAATCATAATTTTCCACGTCGTTTGATGTGCCCATGAAACAGCCAAGATGCAGGCAGACCAATACCCATTTTACCCAACCGAAAGGCACGGGGAAATCCAAATCCAAAGACGATGGAAAAAGAAGGATTCCCTATCCATATGCATCAACGAAGAGCTCTGGGGGCGTAACATCTGTTTTTCAGGATTTCCTAATTTCAAGGATATTATTCGAACTCGTAGGAATGACGGTGGCGCGCGAGGGAAATCATTCTAACTATAGCTATGGTGCTGTTTTGTGGTGGCAAGTCTGATCTGGAACACCACTGTCACTTTAAAAATGAATTATATACGCAATGGAATTGCCATCCAGGTAGAGCAATTACAAAAATAAGAAAAAAAAAATATTTGCCATAATTCTCGATTAACGGCGCGGCAGCGGTGGTGACTACAAAACACAGTCCGGGATCCTTGATCCAGAATTCAGCTCCAGCACCAGCATTCAGCAATAATGTCAAGCATGGAGCCCATAAACAAAACCATAAACATGTCTCTTTATCCCATGGTTTTGCCCGAAATGAGAAACAATAAAACATCTCCTGCCAACAAACCCCCAAAAATTGCCGTTAACAAATCCGCCATATTGTGCAAAAGTTGTTATTTTTGATTTATGAGAACAAGAGAGAGAGAGCGAAAGGAAACTTTGGTGTGCACATCGAGTTAGCCAAGTCATCATCCCCGCGAATCCTGGAGCCTGGAGCTCAAATAAAACCCGAATCGGTTTGCCGATCCACACCACCGAATTAATGTCACAATGGAATTGGCCTGGGTGTTGTCCGTCCACTTTATTTTTGTTTTTTGGGGACAATCTGTCAGGAACATAGAGTAATAACCACTCGCTGTTCTTGGCTCTCCCTCTGAAGATATTATCAGAGGTCTTCAGATCTATTGCTTGGTCCTATAGCTTGACCTAAAACCTCAAGAGTCCGTAATTAGCCAATCTAAATTCAAAGAATGCCACGTATAATGCTTGTGGTCATTAAGTGACCAAAGGCTTCGTTTGCCTCATTCCAACACAATTCCCAATCGACGACGACGACATGCAATTATTACAGAAAAGTGGGAAGGAGTTCTGCTAAATCTCGACGTCCCACCTGACCAACTGTTATTAATCCTCATTTTCTGTCATAAAGATTGCTATCCTTCATCCAGGGTCTTGACGAAACACCGAAGAATCATTCAAACTACCACGAGAAAAAAAGTAGAGCCAAATGTCTTTCTATACCTTGTCGGGAAGAGCGAGGCAATATGAGGTATAGGTGAAATCAAAGTCGCGTGTTCCATGTGAGTTTTGCGGACGCGGAGTGTGTGAGCGCGCACTCAATTTTGAATATCATTATATGTATGTAGAAAAAGTCGCGGCCATCGCACGAAAGAACGAAACGAAACACACGGTCGCGAAGTTTTATCAATTCTCGCATAAGTCAAAAATGTTGTGGGGATAGAAAATTGTGTCACGACAGGATACTAGATAAGACCATAATTTCGGAAGTCGGAGAGACGAGAGACCCTCCGTGGTTGGGCGGTTGCCGACCACTATAGGTACATGGAGCTTAGAGAGGTGTCCTACGGATATTCTAACGACGACGATATGACCTTATGCCGTTGATACACTATGAAGGAACATGCCTTCATTTGAATGGAATTATTATTTCTCAGGTTTTCTTCCCACCGAATGAGTGGTTTAATCATATCTGAGGCATAGGGAATGGTTTTAGCTTCACGGGACACGTGCCCACTGTCCAATAACTTTTTGAACTTAATTACTTTAGTTTTATTCAAAATGACTTCTCTGTGTATCAGGTTTTTTTTTTGAGGAGGAATGATTTTTGACAAATGATAATTTTATGAATATTTTACTTTTCTTAATTAACTACGACATTACTAGGGCCCTATGGGTCGTATGGACTTGTTCTTGGAGTTAAAGTCGTTTAAAATGTTTTAACAGTTAATGGACACTAAGGTCCAGTTTTTCAGTGGTGAGCTAAACCAGGGTTAGCTAACGCCTAGAAGTTAATTAACCCACAGGTAACTGAGGAAGCAGTTTTTCGGTTTAGAATGCATGCGGAACGACTAAACAAACTCGGTGGAAAAAACATCAAAAGCATCTGTTTATTAAATCCTGGAGTTAACTCACCAAATTTGATGAGTTAACTCAGGTTAAACTTTAATCTTGCAGTAAAAAACTGGACTTAAATGTAGTACATATAAATATGTATGTAAAGTTGTATGCATACAAATATGTTATATATATTTATGTATGTACATAGCTCAAGCAGCTCCGGATCTATTGGGGGAGACTGGGTCACCTGTCCCGCGGGTGGCAACTCCAGGGGCGCCAAATTTATAGACCATCAAATGAAAGATGCGGCAAATTTTTAAAGAAACTTTAATCAAAATTTAAAATAGTTGTATATTCTCTTTATTATCATTTGTACAAGGTGGCGCAAAATTAATCATCCAGTTTTGTTTTGGAATTACTTTTTTTCTAAATGAAAAAAAAAAAAATTTAAGTTTTGGAAATCTTTAATTGGACATTTACAATTTTTTCACTTAAGTGGAAAAGATGAAATCCGTCAAGTGGCTGCCACCAGTGTTGATAGATATCTGTTCCCGTTTTATCGCATTTTCCATGATTTTTCGCAGGATTTTCGGTATTACGGATAACTGTTCGCATTCCTGGCGAATATTCTCCTTAAGGGCAGCGATTGGCTGAGGCTTGTTGATGGCATTAATCCACGACTTCAAGTAGCCCCAAAGAAAGAAGCCTGGAATGAATGGTTAAATCGGGCGATCTTGCTGGCCATGTCAAATCGCCGAAACGGGAGATTACGCGGCCAGGAAACGCTTCCTTCACAATATCCATTCTGGCTCGTGTAGTGTGTGCAGTTGCACCGTCTTGATGAAACCACATGTTCACCAAGCCCCGCTCATCTAATTCCGGTAGAAAGAAGTCGTTTATCATGGCCCTCAAGCGTTCGCCAGTATCAGTGACAGTGATGTAATGGCTCTTCGTGCATCACGCGACCCAGAAATAAAAATTTTGATTATTGACGTAACCGATTAAGTGGAAATTCGCTTCGTCGCTCATGCTGATTTTGGACACAAAATTGTCCTCTTCATTGTTGAGATTGAGGATGGCTTGACAGAGGAGTAGCTAGCGTTCTATTGCTTGTCGGTTTGTATTCTGCAGCTATCTAGTTCACAAATGTCAAATATGATTGACGTACGACGCCATTTGCAAAAATTATAACATCTTCCGATAGGGTGATTAATTTTGCGCCACCTTGTATTTGCTATAGGGCAAGTATTGGTTTCGTAAGTATTGGTGCAAAAAAATAGCGGAAAGTTCGCCAAATAATTTGTTACAATTATCAATTTCGCTCGTCGAACAGCGTACTGCAAAAAGAAAAGGCGAACCAAATTTTTCGTTTAAGATTTCGTTGTGTGATTTTTGTATGGGATTTTTCGTTTCGCATCAGCAGCGTACTAGACAAACAAGATTCCCACAGGAATGGTTGAGAAGTTGTAAGTCACTAGGCCTTGGCTCTCCACGAGCTGTCACTCCACCAAATTTATTTATATTTATTTCTCGAGGAGGAAACAAATCATTGGAAAATTTGGAAAAAGAAGATTCATTTTTTTCAGATGGCGCTAAGAGTTTTTGTTCGTTATGCAAAATAATTCACTTGGTGAACGCCAATGACAGCCCCATGTTAATTTCATCGATGGATTCACCTCAAATTCCTTGGGTGCAGCTTCCATTCCTTGATGAAAAAGCTGGAGATTCCTCGGTGAATTTTTGAAATTTCGTAGTGGGATCAAACATACCAGTACATGGGTATTTTTGCATTTGTAGGTGTAAACGTTTCTTCAAAACAAAAGTCTGAAAACGCGTTTGAGTGGATTGCATCAAAAACCTTTGGAAAATATATTTGGTTTATAAAATTAATAGAACCGTTTAAATTGTCTTCCTCTATATTTTTTGCTATGATTTCCACAACTTCCCGTACCAACTCTTAAAGTAAGTGTACACAAAAATATACACTACCTAACCTATGTATGTTCTTCCAAATAACCTTAAATAATTCATTATAAACACACATAACATCAGCCACGAAGCATAATATAGTGACAATGATATCTTCTCATCATCATCATCGAGTCATGGTCAGCTACAGTATCTATCATGTCATTGCCCTGGAGATGGATTCTCATGCCAAAGGCAACCTGTCTGCCGATTCGTTCCTTTAGCAACATCATTCAAAGGCGCGAAGCAATCGCCAGAACGTGACTTTTTGTATGCGAATTCGGCAATGGAGCAATCGGTATATCGGCGATAGTGGGAACGACACGAGGGTGTTGACAAATTGTCCAATGTCCATGTCCAGTGTCCCCATTGCAACCGGATACTTCTATTCAGATCACTTATGGCCTTTTGGCCCATCATATAAGATGCCTACTGGCAGCCCTTTTGTTAGCATAGGTTATGACCAAGTGTCTGCATATTAAAGTCAAACTCGTCATCTTTTATTCGTTCGCGTCACAAGTAATTTAATAAAGACATAAAGTTCGAAGCAGAGTATATAGAATCGATATGAGCCGTGCTGGCAGCTCTGGGGTTTGGTGGAGGATATGGAGCTCTATGCGAGGATTCGTTATGGTAATTTGAGGAGGAGAAACGATGGAAGTTTACTGCAGAAAACGCTTTACGATTCCGGTGATGCGTCTGCGAGAATACGAGAATGGGTTCAGCAGTATGAGATGTTGCTCCAAAAAGGTCATAAAAAAAGCAAGTGAAGATGTGAGTCATTTGGCTGTGGTTTAAATTGTATTCTATATATTAAATAGAAGCACCATACCTTTGAGTCTTTCTATTGCTTTATACCTAAGAGGAAGTATGCTTCTGGAAGTTATGGTTCTATTTAAATTGTTTGTGGAAAATCGATAATCACTTTTCTAGTGGAATAACCGAAGCCATTTGTTTCTAAAGTTGATCTTAAGGCCACTTATTGGATTTAAATAAAAAAAAGTTGAAATTAAATTTGACAATTACAGATTTAGTTTGTTTACTGGGATGCGAAGGGTCTTTTTGTTTAAAATTGGATAGCTTATAGCATTCTATTCGACTATATTCAGGTACTATAGGGCAAGTTTAGGATTCTTAAAAATATCGGTCTCTGGATTTTAATCAAATTTTTGGTTAACACAAGTTGTAAAGAGTTGTGCAGTCAATAGAACCTGAAAGTAGTTATACTGTCGATAACTACTGTTACAAAGTTGAGTTCTCGGTCCCATAATATACCAAGATCGCGAATCGAATACACGCTGAAAATGGGTTTGTTATGGAATAGATAAAGATGGGGAGGAGATTTGATGCGTTTTTGTGAAAAAAAAATTGATTGGCATTTTTGCAAATATTTAGCTCCAAGAAATTTTTAAGCCACCAGACTGAGAAACCGTCGAGGTCTAGTTGAAAAAGCGTATAGAATCGCATGGCGATGAAATGGAATTGATGCATCGTCACATCATCGGCGTAAAGTGTGAGATGGCAATATTTAAAAACTGTTTCAATTTAGTTAATAGCAAGAATAAAATGAGGAGGACCTAGGTGGCTGCCTTTGGGGACCCCGGAGGTTGCAAAGAAGGGGCTGGAAAGGATTGATCTGAAACGAACCAAACATGATAATAACGATTGTCCATCACGTAAGAATAAATGGTTAAAGCCGGTGGTGGTTTGGTGGATAGTTTGAAAAGTATTAGTCCTTAGGAAATTTTATCAAAGGCCTTACTTGAAGCGGTTGAGACAACATCGACTTCCTTTCAGTTTAAGTTACCTTATAGGCTGAGACAGTAAAGGATACAAATTCAACTAAGTTAGTACTAGAAGTTTTATACCCCGACATTTGAGAGAGACGTGCTGTCTAGGGGAATTGAGAGACTTACAGCGAAAACTTTAGATTTCATACAAAATACCATCAGAATTTTAGGAATATCTTTTTGTGTAATTAAGATAATGGAAGCCCTTTAAAATTAAAAAAAAATAGGTCATACAATTTTCAAACAAATATCTTTTGGATTAAAAAAAAAAAAAATTCATTGTTTTTTTAAAAACAGCATTTTTAAAACGGGTTATTGATTTTTATTAAGTTAGAGGTTTTTCAGTGTAGATATATTTTTAAATACTTAAAAATGACATCCCAATTTTTTTTTTAACAATTTTGAAGAAATTTTAAATATAAAACAAAATTTTTTTAGAACACAGCACCAACGATTTTTGAAATTTGTTTTGCATACACTTATTTATTTTTTTTTTCAATAATTCAGATTAGAAAAAAATTTGGGTTTTTTTAAGCCAATTTAAACAATGAGTTTCAGGCTTTTTTCCATTTTCTCATATGAATAAATATATAATAATTTATTATTGTTAATTATTTTCACATATTATGTATAAATGTGTATAGTATACAATATTTGAAATATATTAATCCACTTAAACCACAAGAGCAAAATTGTAAGATACAGAGTCGTGCTTTTTATTTAATTGGACACCTGTAGAATATACAAAGCTATTCAAATAATATAATTTTGTTAAGTTTTCCAAAGATTATCGTAAATTTCAGCTTAAAATTCGAACTACTCTTAGGCCCAGTTTTTCATTGCGAGATTAACCAAGTTTCGGGGTTAAACTCGAGTTAACTCCGAAAACAACATGTTGTTCAGTCAATTAAAATCCCGAGTTAAGTTTGTTGATTTAACTCTGGATTAGCTGAATAGGTATTTCTGACAGATGAGGGTCAAAAACCTATTAAAATCGAGGTATGACACTATGAAAAGGGTGATTTTCACAGTGACGTCATCTTGAATTCGATAGCGAAACATTTATTTTAATACTGTCGCACTTCGATTTCGATAGACCTCTTTCTGGATTAACTAACTCTGATTTAACTCAGAATTAACTCATGGAATGAAAAACTGGACCTTAGTGATTTTCTCACAAAAAAAAATTGATTAACTTAGAAAAATCTCTTATTTTCCAAACTTGATGGAAACTCTATTTTTTGGCTGAAATTTCGCCTACCACTTCTATATTTTGTAAAGCCCATATGCCATCAATTTCGGTGTATTTGTATTTATTTTTCTAGGTGCATTAGACGATCCACAGATTAAGAATGACACATATTACAATTCCATCCAATAAACATTTAACTATTGGAAATTGGAGTTCATATCTAAATGCGTTCGCCATCGCACATCATTATGTGTAGCTTGCAACAAATAAAATTCCAATAACGAAATGAAGATATCAATTTCACAACCGATTAACTTAGCAATGCCACGTATGTTGAAAAAAAAAGTTTAGGGGAGAGTGGGCACCTCGCCTCGCCTCGTTCATATACAATGTAGTAATTTTCGAAAATACAATTTCCGTATAATATGCAGTAGACGGATTTTTTCGTACAAAAAAAAAACTTAAAAATAGTATGGATGTTAAACACAACAACAACAATTTCCTTCGAATATTCATCAGTGATAAATAATCCCCCTTTTGAGTTAAGCGGATATAAGGACCAGTGCTTTCAAACTCTTATTTTGGAATTTGAATGAATTACCGGGAAATGTCAATAATTCATTTAAAAAAATTGATTTGACATAACATTTTGACGTACGTAGACACGTATACCTTCAACTAGATAAGAAAGGAACAAAGATTTTGGAGAAGAAGTTTTATAACATTAATTAGCAAGAGAAAACTTGTAGGAATTATACATTTTTGTTTTTGAATTGATTTTGATTGAATAAGTATTGCACTTTTCTTCAAAACAACTGTCAGTTAATATTCATAATATTTTTTTAGTTATATATAAATTATGAAGTAGGTTTGGGGCTTGACATACGAAAAATAGTTAGTAATAGTTAAATTTTTAGAAGATTTATCTTCAACTTTTGCGGCAAATTCGATTATAAGGTATAATATTTATCTATTAATTAATATTATTCAATAGCTGTCCTCAAAGTTTTCCACTTGATGCATTGGCCGTCAAAGCGTTCTGCGTGCTCCACCTATTTCAGATTTTTCTGTATGTTCGGCTTTTTGACCAAATCGACGTCGCTTTATATAGCCCGGCGGATTGTCTCCATTTTCCCAGCTCTCCCCTGTATCAATAAAATAAAAGAAAAACTATAATTCTTTCTTTTTGTGTCTGTCATACAAAAAAACAAGGATGCTCCTGCGCATCGCATCGTATCGTATACACGAGAGAAAGTCACGTTCGAAGTATTTAAATTTGAAAATTGAAACTGAGATCTTCTTTAATTCATTTCGCTGTCAGCACTCACAGCGTTATGGTTAAAATTATCAGCAAAGATCAGACTCAGAACGAAATAAAAACATGAATAAATAAACATTTTTGCAGTGGCGTGCGCTTCTTGAAATTCCTAAGGGCAAAAATATTAAATTACATTTTTTAGCTCGCAGTCAAATTAAATTATAAGCCTTTCCTTTGAGTATACATGATATATAATGTTCATATTGGCAAAAAAAAAAACATGTTATGTTTGGCGAATGTTTAGTTACGATAAAAATGTGTTGCAAAACGAATCGAAAATAATTTATACAGCTGATGCGATTGATACCATCAATAAAATGAGATGACCACTTTGGGTAGTGCTTTAAGTAATTGTAGAAGTCACGTACGGATGAAGCTGTTTTATCATAGTTTGACAAGGAATAAAAAAAAGTATTTTTTTTGTCCCGGAAACCATTAGATGAGTAACTATGCGTATAGGTACGAGTTGATCCACATGGTGATATCTTCATTTATGAAAGTTCTTATCAGCAATTTATACAGAAGGTGTGTTTTTTCCAATCCCGGAGGTATTTGGTTGGGGATTAGCGACGCCATTACTGAAACAAATATGGAATTTAAATACAAACTTTTTCGATTTATATATGTAATACACACCGCTAACACAGTTGTGCAAAATTTTCAACATTAAGAATCTAAATCACTTTTAAATCGGGAGTCGGGTCTAAAAAATAATTTTAAAGCGAGAGTCGATTCTTTCCTAATTTTAAAAAACATAAAATATACTTTAACGCAAAAACATTCGTCTAACTTTAAAATCAGCAAAGCGCTTGTATCGGGTTTTTCAATAAGAGCGCTACAAAAACGGTTTTGGATATCAATGAAATTCTTTATTCCTGTAAAAGTACGTTCGATGCCATTATGTATATAACTCGATTTCTTTTGCATGGCCACCACGGGCACGCTTCCAGAAGTCCAGACGCTGAACCCAATTTTCGACGGTTTTCAAGCATAAATCGGCCGATACTGCTGCAATTTCACGTTCGATATTCGTACGAAGTTCATAAATCGTCGAGCTGGCTTTTTGGCATAGACCATAGACTTGACGTAGCCCCACAGGAAATAGTCTAACGGCGTCAAATCGCACGACCGAGGCGGCCAAGCTACTGGACCATTTCGTGAGATAACACGTTCTCCAAACTTGGTTTCCAATAAATTGATTGTGACATTCGCTGTGTGGCTTGTGACGCCGTCCTGTTGGAACCACATGTCCTCCAAGTCCATATTATCCAATTGGGGCCAAAAATATTCCGTTACCATTCACAGTAACGTGCCGGTAACATCACGGAAGAAGTACGGCCCAATGACGCCGCCGGCCCATAAACCACAACAAACCGTAATTTTTTCGGGATGCAATGATGACTCATGGAGTACGTGTGGATTGCTGCCTGACCAATACCGCATATTTTGTTTATTGACGAAGCCATTCACCCAGAAATGAGCCTTTAGTTCTTGCGTCAATTTAATCTTGTAAGGATCTAGACCAAGATCTTTTCGCAAAATTCGCCACAACGACGTCACGGAGATACCCAACGCTTGAGAAGGACGTGTGAGAGACACATTTGGGCTTTCTGCAACTGAAGCCTCAGCGGCAGCAATATTCTCGACACTACGGACACTTCTTTGTCTCACTGGCACGGGAACATTTTGTACTGTGCCTGTGGATTCAAATTTTTCCACTAGACGCTCAACTGTTGATCTGCTAGGACGATTATGACGACCATGAATTGGACGTAGCGCTCTTAACGTTGAGGCCACTGACTCCGAATTTCGGTAGTAAATTTTAATAATTTCGACTCGTTGTTGGCTCGTATATCTTTCCGTCATGAAATGGCAAACCTTACTGAAGAGAAATGTTAAAAGAGCGGCAAGAAATATGGCGTCCTTTGCTGTCCCTATTGCTCTACTTTTGTAGCGTCCCTGTTGAAAAACCCTTTATCCAGACGACGTTTGTCTTTTCACTACAAAAAATGTATGCAAAATTTTTTTCTGAAGATGAAGGTTTTGAGTTTTTTTTAGAAAGCCAAGAGCCAAGAGCAACATATCCGACGTAGTACTAACATGAATGTCTACATGGTGAAGCCAGTTATAATGGATTCAATCAATGACACGGAAATTCAGGGATCTTATAGTCAAAATCCATTAGTCTTCTCTGTGAGTTAATGTGCGTGGACACTTATACATAATACCGACTGAGCCTTAATTGTTTCTTTTGAGTAAACACAAACAAGAAATCAAAATTGATGCGTTTTTTGTGATTATGTTTAATTTAAGTTCTGTTTGATTGCTATATCTGTCAAAAATAGGCGCGTTTTACCGTAAAACCTTCATTCGTTAGAAGTGTTTAAAATTAACGACTACTTTAACTAGAGTTGATGTTTTTCCTGAAACGAGGATTATTTAAAATTTTGCGCCAGTGTTTTCCGTATGCTTAAATTGAGCCCAGATGATTCTCTGCGCTAAGCTAGGCCCGAACGGGATTAGTTGTTGTTTGTTGCACCTAACATATAAATTGCTTACTGCTTAGCCTGACTTTTGACGAATAATAACGGGTGATTTTTTAAGAGGTTTAGAACTTTTTTTTAAAAAAAAACACACAAAATTCGAAAAAATGAATGAAATATTTATTTGAATCGATAGTTTGAACCTTGCAATTTAATGTTTAAAGATAATTTCATGCAAATGTTGACCGCGGCTGCGTCTCAGGTAGCCCATCCGCTGAGTCCAATTTTGGCATACTCTTTCACACATATCGGCCGGTATCTCACGAATGAATGCATGGATGTTGGCTTCCAGTGCGTCAATCGAAGCGGGCTTGTCCCTATAGACATTAGCCTTGACATACCCCCACAAAAAATAATCTAATGGTGTCAAATCGCACGATCTAGGCGGCCAATTGACCGGCCCGAAACGTGAAATTAACTGTTCACCAAACTCGCCTCGCAATTGCGCCATTGTTTCGCGTGCTGTGTGGCATGTGGCACCGTCTTGTTGAAACCACATATCATGCAAGTCAAGAACTTCCATTTCGGGCAAAAAAAAGTTTGTTATCATCGCTCGGTAGCGTTCACCATTGACAGTAACGCTGCGATTCGCATCATCTTTGAAGAAATAGGCCCAATAATGCCGCCGGCCCATAAACCGCACCAAACAGTGGCTTTTTCGGGATGCATTGGTAGCTGTTGCAATGCTTCTGGCTGATCTTCACTCCAAATGCGGCAATTTTGCTTATTTACGTACCCATTCAACCAAAAATGAGCCTCATCGCTGAACACAAGCAGCGCGCGATGAACATTTCGAACCGAGCACGAATTTTGATAGTAAAATTCAATAATTTGCAAGCGTTGTTCATTTGTAAGACGATCCATGGTTAAATTGCAAACCAAACTGAAGCTGTTTGACAGTGACACAAGGTACTAAACACACGTCAGCTGTCAAAACCAGTGTTGCCAAAACCAAACCAGCTTAAAAATCACCCGTTATAACATGAGGTTGACAAGAAAACATCAAAATTGTATTCTAATCTCGTGCAGTAGTAATGTGTACAAATCTAGAGTATAGAGAAGAGAGTATACGGTTGAAACAGACCTATTATTGGTGATGTGAGGTGTGACGGGTGAAAAATGGTGTTGTTTACACTACTTAAGAAGCTTTTTTTGTAAATATTATAGCTGGCCTGCTCGGTCTTGCACGGTTAGACAAACCTAAGCTTAGCATAAAAATAACAAAAGAAAATATAAATAAATATTTAAGTTAATTTTTGTAATCGAATACTACTTTATGGGTTTTAACCTACACCGCGTAGTGAATGGCAAAATATGTTATAACATGATTCTCTAAGTCCAACCTTTATTACTTTCCCAAGACAAAAAGAATTTTTGTAATCAAAAACCACTTTTTTCTTTTCACCCCATTTCACCCTTTAAATTTCAATTGTCTGAAAAAATCCTTGATGCCATCCACTAAAAAACAAGCTTTCGAAAACCGAAATAATTTAAAAATCGGACAATTTTTCATTTTTGCCTAATTTCACCCTACAAATAAAAAAAATTGAAAAAGATTACTCCTAAAGCCATTTCCTAAGCAAAACCTTTTAAAAAAAAAAGATTTTTTTTGAATCGTACAATAAATTATTTAATTTTGACCCCATTTCACCGTATAAATAACAAAAGTTGATAAAGAATATCGCAAAAGCCATTTCGTAACCACCTATAGCGCCAAATGTTGTACGGTAATTGAATTGAACTACAAAAACGATATCTGCGCCTACAGAGCATGTATAGATATTTGTCCGACTTTTCTTTTTTCTTAAACCTTTGCGTAGCATTTACGAACAAACCCGTAGAAGGAAGTATCCAATTTGGTACAGCTGCAGTCGTTTCCAAGTTTTAAGCATCCGAACACACCACGATCCATTTTTATATAGATTTAGAGTAGGACCCTTGCGTTAAAAATTAGATAAGCATATAAAACTTCAAGGTTCCCTTGGATAAGGATTCCCTATACGAAGATTCTGCCAGTACCTACTTTCCTTAGGCTGCCTCTTCCAGGTTCCCTTGGACAACGCAACGCTCCCGGAGAGGATTCAGACAAGACGAACTTTTTTCATTACGTTTTGGTTTATTGAACATTTTTGATATAACACTTTTGAATTGTTGGATATTGAATTCACTACATTGTGAAATTTCGGGTATTATGTATCTTATCACCCGGCCAAAAAGGTCTTCCGCTGGCCAGGCTGGGGGATGATAGTTGACAATTATTGACAAAAATCAACACTCCGGTTTTGTCAATATCTGCCAAATTTTATATTGAAATAACATGGAATCTTTTTGAATCAACTCAAATGCTAATTTATCCAAAAATATAATGTTATTGATATCGCTTCAGTTTCTGACTTATCTGAAACTTTTTATTTGAAAGTGCACCTTTTAAATTTGTAAAGACGACAATGTCAAACAAGTAAGGAAGCCTCGATCCGTTTCCTTATTACAATTTTCTTTAGTTGAATTATTTCTTTAAAGCCAATTTTGTACAATGTGACCTTCACCTTGCTATAGTCAGGGCCGGCCCCAGCCAAACTTGCGCCTTGTGCAAGATTTTTAGAATGCTCCCCTTTTTTATATTTGCATACATCCATACATACACTGATACATGCATAAGACTTTTCCACATAAGCCAGAAGGTAGACTTTCAATGCGTAGGTCTAGTGGGATCTTTAATTTTACGATATTTTGAGTTAAATTCTCCAACAGTGACAGTGAAGTTAGTTAGTGTGCAAGAAATAACTTAGCACAGATGTGATGGATGTTATTTTGGGATTGTTTGAACAAGTTTTGTGGTTAAAATGCAAATGGCAGTACATATTTGTTTGTGCAAGATTAGATTACATTTCCTTGCTCCTGGTAATGCGTCCCCAGAATTTTGCGCCCTGTGCATTTGCACATCTTGCACGTATGGTTGGCCCGGCTCTGGCTATAGTCCAACATTGGACTTTGCTCCACATAATTTAGTGAAAAAAACATCCAAATTCTATAGCTTATGAAGGACATTATTTGGAAAAGCTGAATACATGATTTTAAAATTGAAGCTGTCCTTAGATTTAATCTTGGACTTATTTTAAATGTTTCCTACGGACAAGTTCGTAACGTCTTTTACATTACAAAAATAAATGTGTTGTTTAATTTTATATTTAGCTGAAAATGGTTTATATAATTCAAGGATTGCTTTTAACTTTAATTGAAAACCAACTGCAACTAAGGACAGAGCGGAAATATTTTTTTTATTTTTATTCTTACCCACGCACGCACGATGCGGAAGAAAATGTTGTTGCGTATATGTACCTACAAAATATTCGTTCACCGCGTAGGCAGTGGAATGGAAAGCATCATGCAGGGTGGAGAGGGGACGGGAGTATATAACTAACTTTGCAACAAGCTTTATTGTTAAATAAATGCTACACATTACTTAAGACCATACAATTGGGTAAAGCTAAGCAAAATAGGAGCGGTATGAGCTGTGAGAGGTACCTCCACTTCCAGATAATTTCTCTATTTTTTCTGTCCTTTATAACATTTTTTTCTTCACTCCAACCATACGACACAGACGAACTTGCGAGCCATCATGCAAAAGGAAAGAATACGAGTGAAGAAAAAATTATTCAACCCTTCTTGAAAGTGAACTTCTCTACTGGAATAATCGTGCAACGTCGTAATATCCTTATCAACCAAGTCACTTGGAAAGTTCTATTCGCTGGATAGACCTTTGCAAAGCGCGCGTCTTTCACAACGCACAACAAAGGACAGAGAGGCACATTATGCGCGCTTCAAAAGCTGCTTCTCCTACCACCTCTCCGCCCCCCCCTGCTTTATGTCTCTCTTCCTTTACTCGTTCCTCAAAGAATTTGCAACATTTTGCTTCACTACTGTGAGTAGAACCTCTGACCCAAGTTATGACATTCAAATATGGATTCCAATCGGATAATGCAATAAAAAGCAAGAAAATGTTGCTCCCACTTCCGATTTCAATCTCGAATATATAGTATCTCGATTCGGCGAGCCTGACCTCGTTGATTGTTTTTCACTTATACACCCCCGGGGGCAGGATAATAGCCAATACCACAGCCACGGGCATGGGCAAGTTATGATGCCATCCCATCATACATCAGCGCCGATTCACCGTTGCTCTGGGGTCTCTATATAGGCATCAGCCATCAGGGGTCAAGTGCGCACTCCTGGAATTGATGGTTCGTTTATGATTTATTGACATCCTTTGTGTCCTCGATGTCCTCTCTCTGCGAGGTAATCATTTTTAGAAATCAGCTCAATATGGATATCATTACCATTTTTCACCCCCAATTTGGGAATTTTATCCTTGATGTAACAATAATGTAATATCCTTGTTTTGTTATTTCACTGCACTTAGGGTTGTTTAGTTCAATCGGGTTTAATCGCTGTGAGCACATCGAGGGTGGTTTTTTCATATAATATCTGTATGATGCGAGTGGCACTTGAGTCAATTTGCCTATAATTTTTTTTTTTATTGTGGCACTGTCATTGAATGATGGTTTAACTTCTCTTATTTTTTTTTGTGATTTTGTAAACAAAAAAAATTAATTTGTTCCCATCTTTGGACTGATTTGATGTGTCTTTCACACTTTATCATAAATTATTAAAATCCATAAAAATTAATTGAGTTTTCTTTTTCAAACGAAAAAAAAAAACGGAAAACGGAGAGCCTTGAGGGCATCAGAGAAAGCCGACCGATCGTAATTGAGATCAGTTAGGGAGACACAAGTATCAAGTTTCTATGAAAAACCACTTGATGTGGCGTGAAATTGTTTAAAGATGCGCTATCGTCTCATGTCTCCATAAAGCCTTAGTTTAGTGTCATATCTTATAATTTTAATTTAGTTTAAGGAATGTTCCCGGATAAATGAATTTAATTAATACCTATGCAGATAAAAAAGCCACCGCTTTAGATAGAAATATATTTATCTCTACACGTGCGGGTGTCCCGGATTCAATTGGAAGTATTTAGAGGTGTGGTTCTTGGGTATATTCTAAGAAAAAAATCGTTTTACAGTAAAGGTGTATCTCCAATTTTGCCATAATTTTTCGTGGATTTAAGAAAACGCTTACTTTGGTGTACCCGTGACCCATGTTAACAAAAATTTCTCTGCTAATTCTAGCGGTAGAAAAATTCGTTTTGGCTTTAATTTTTAGAAGTTAGACCAGTCTTTAAAATTATGTTTAAAAAAATTTGATATATTATCTCAGTTTTAAGATATAGAGATTCTAGTCTGTTCCATTTTTCCTGTCCATGCTAATTTTTTGACTTTGGGGTCAATTTTCCCTAGAAAATGCGTAATTCACTTAATGTTTTACTTTTTTTTTCTTGTGAAAGTAGCAATAATAAAACTAAAAATCAATTACAAGATCGTGGAAAAAAACCAGAGATTTTATGATTCTGGGGAAAACCTGCAGCAGTCAAAATGGAATTTATGATTTTTTTCCCTACGTTTCTTATAAAATTTGACAATAAGAGTATAGTTTTCCAAGAATCAACAATTCTTTAATAATTTAAAGTAAAGGCAAAATTGGAACGATTTTGTTTCTGTAATACGCGTCCCCGTCGATGTTACCATTGCCTTTACTTTCCAGTTTACCCATACCGAGAGCTTGGAACTTGGATGCTTACACATAAAAAATGTCTAGGATGTAATCAAAATCCATACTACTATGATGAAGAAGTCCAAAAAAGTGGGTTTCATCATGCGTCATACCTCTGTTGCAGTGCTCCCGTGCGTCCACTTTAATTTGAGCTATGGCGGCCCCCTGCAAAAAATCACGACCTGTGATTTTAGACCTGTGAATCAAAAATCACAATCACTACCTGTGAGCGACTCTTTAATAAACCTGTGAGTGCCCTAAATGTGATTGAAAATCACAACTGTAGTAAAATCACAACAAAAAGAAACGATTCACAAATCACGACAATCGCACAATGAACTTTATGAACTGTGAACAAAATCACGACGAGAGAAAAGTCAACAATGAGTAAAATGAATCAGAACGAGAACTGTAGTCGTGATTTAGTTATTATTTTAGCAACTGAACGAAATCACAATACAGAGAAACAAAATCTCAGGACTCATGATGGAAATATGAAGAACAGATTAATTCTTTTATTTTTAGTTTAGGATCTAGAAGGTAAAACTGAATTGTGAACTGAGGTCCTAGCCTGGTTGTGATTTTGTACACAAGGACAAGGAAAAGTGAAACTTAAATTTTGACATTGCAAATTTTAGGGGTTTCCCCTGGAGCTAGAGAGCTGGGCGAGACACTAAAGTAATTTCCACCTCCTAAATCGATTGGCGTACTCCGTTTTTCGATCCGCCGTGATAAAATTTTGACAGTGCAAATTTTCGGATTTCTACTGGAGTTAGAGAGCTTGGCGAGACACAGTAATTTCAAGACAAGGTAATTTCCACCTCCTAAATCGATTGGCGTACTCCGTCTTTCGATCCGCCGTGATAAAATTTTGACAGTGCAAATATTCGGGTTTCCACTGGAGCTAGAGAGTTTGGCGAGACAAGTTAACTTCCACCTCCTCAATCGATTGGCATACTCCGTTTTTCGATCCGCCGTATGTATGTATTGGAAATTTTGGGCATTCGATATTTTAGACATTTGAGATTTTGCTATTCGTTAATTTTGAATTCGGGACTTGAGATTTTTAGCATTTTTGTATTCATGGTTATGTCCTACGAGCTAATTTTAATTACTTATTTGCTGTCCTCAATCAATTACATACTTTATATTTTACTGAGAAGTTTTTTTTTTTTTTGATATTCCAAACTTGAAAATCACAATCACAGGTTAAACTTACAGTGATTCAGAAATCACAGTCACAGTTATACCTGTGATTGGAAAATCACAGTTTAGCTCATCTCCAGTGGGGCCTAAACGACGACCTCTTTGCTTCAAATTTTGTACAGAGCATTTTATATGATTCCCTAGAGGAGAGAATCGATTTACACAACGGTTTCAGTTTTTTTTAAATGTACTCAAAAACTGCTTCAACAATTTTAATTATAAACTTCGAATCCGTTATGACTAGAATGACTCCAAGAAAACTGCTTTTCAGGTTTTTGCCAAAAAAATTCGCATAATGTAAATAGGGTTTTGAGATTTTTTTGAGAATATTGCCTTATTTCTGAGTTATTCACATTTTGTAAAATTATGCTTCCTAATAATTTAAACAATATTGTATTTAAAAATATTTGAAATCATTTATTTTGTTAACAAAACAAAAAATTCCATCTTTTTCGTTGTTTGACATTTTTAACATTTTTTTGTTAAAGATATTTTTTCTTTTATAATGTTTAATGTTTCACATTTTTTTGGCACTTCTTGCATCTTTAATGTGTAGCTAGATGATAGAGCAAGTTTTTGTACGATCCAGTCGTTCAAATTTCTCTCTTTATCCGAAACTTTTAAAAGGGTAACACAGTTCCAACAACATTAATCATCGTGGCAGGATTTCAAGATATTCTAAGCTAAAATTGCAAAAATACCGTTTTATTATGTTTAGCCACTTCTGTAGATTGAAATTAAAAATCCTAAATTTCCCAAGATTTCTTCATTAGGATAAGTTACTGTAAGCCCCCGAATCGAAATCCTTGAATTGGCCTTTTAAATAATATAAATTTTCCCTTTTATCTCCAGCGTTTATTTCAGTGTAATGGTACAGAACCGAAGAGAAGTCCTGCACACACAGGCGCAGAGTCATAAGTCCACATGTCAAAAGTCTATAATGGATGAAGAAATAATGGTGGTTTATGAACAAATAAATGATATGTACCTGGAATATCGTGCAGAGTTGGTGGAAGCAATCCAAAAATCTTCGCCAATCATTGCAGCTTCGGCAAACACGGGTGATCCGCACCTTTCTACCGTGCAGTTGGTTCTCATTCGGGGACTCGACTTCCACGAATCGATCTTCCGAAATTCGACGGTTCATACACCACCTGGAGTGCTTTTTACGGCAGGTTTCAGGCCTTCGTTCACAATATCAAAAGCCTTGACGATATTGACGAGCTGAATGTTTTGCAATCATGTTTGGTTGGTGATGCAAATCGATTTTTGAAAAACTTATCAGTGGAGGCAGCGAGTTACGATAAGGCTTAGGCGCTATTGAATGAGGAGAGGTATGACCATAGGCGCATTCTGGTCCACATCCAAATGCAGAATCTTTTTGGTCAACCTTCCTTGTCTCGCGAAACTGCATCCGAGATCTGCTTTATACGACAAGAGAATGTTGTCTTGAACTGGCAGATATATGTAGGTTCCGGTATTGGAGTGTTATACAGTGCTGATTTAGTTCCTTTTGCAGAAACTTCTAAGCAGGAGCCGAAAACTGTGGGAAGAAAGGTTAAATAACAGGAAAGACTTACGAAAATTTAAAGAATTTACCGACTTTTTAGAAAATCGTTTCCGGACTCTAGAGGTTGTGGGCCAGCAGAAACCTTAAGCAGCATTTCAGGCCACGATTCCAAGCAGCAAAGCCGAAAGTATATTGCACGCCAAGCAGGTCCCCAAGTATAGCCGTTCAAACCAGCAGCGAAGACAAACCCCGTTGTGCAACCAAGGCAAGCATACGCTGAGGAGATGCCAACGTTTCTTAAACATGGATATCATGGGGCGAAAGGAGACTGTTAGCAGACTGAAAGTCGTACATGATGGTCTCAGTTTCAGCTCTTTTGCCAACAAAGGTATCATCCGCTGCTGCATGTGAACGCGCAACAAAATGTCAAAACGCACACACAAAAACGACAACAACCTGCAGCAAGTACATCTTCTCAGGCGATGAACAACCGTTCTAACGCATTTCAGGCGTCTGGTGAACCCAAACGCGCCTGAGTTCCAGCCAATAGTGGAACCATAGCTCCAGTCAAATGGACATTCTTTTATATAACTTCTACACGTCGCATCCGCATGGTGATCGTGGTTATTCACACCAGGTGCTTCTGGCAACAGCAGTTGTCAAGGCAAGATCAGCAGATGGTAGGCTATATAGATTCTTAATAAGTTGGAGAGTGATTAAGTAAAGTGATAAGTTGTAGATGCAATAGGGCCCAGGGCTAAAAGTTTAGGTTTAGAAATATTTTAATATTTTTGTGTATAATTTTATATGCTACAATTTTCACTTTGACATTTTTTTTCCATAAAACCCTGATATTATTCGCGAAATTAACAAAAAAAAAAGACTAAGTAAATCAAAAGCTTGGGATAATTTTAAGAAAAGCTTAACGCATACAAAAATTCAGCTATAGCGGATTTTTTTGAACTGAAATTATATTTTTCCTAAGCTATTTAAAATAGTTCTCCATGAGACTAAAAATCGTGTGTTTGTTTTAAACTGATATGGGACCTTCCTTCCCTATAAGTAATAAGTATGATGCATGATGAAATCTAGGACGAATTCGAAAAATACAAGAAACAGCAGCACAATGTGACAACAGTGAATCGATGAGTGCGTGTGAGACCAACATCTAACGGAGTAGCTTAATTATTTACCTTCCCCCGCATACATGCAAGTTATGTCATAATCTTAAGTAAAAATTTGTTCAACTATACCGGTCGATAAAAAAAAAGAAAAAAAATCACCGTAATGACTCGATGATGAAGGCAGTTATTAGCCCTATGGCAGCAGCAATAAATATCTGCTATGACAACAAAAACACCGAAGCCTTATCAGAGCTTCCGTTCGTGACGGTTTTTCACATAGCAAAAAACATGCAACAAGACAGGGGCTCTTTCCTTTTCGGACGAATAAATGAACGAGCCCAGCGACGACGGAATGGAAGGAAGGATCCGAGTCCACGACTTTTTCTTAAAACAAAACCTTTCGCTATGGGCTTGACGCTTGAGTAGTGGTGTCCTTTAATGTCCTCCAATGGCAGAGGTATAGAACTGGAGTAATAAATGAGAGGGCGAAGGTGTATACTCTTTGTAAAAATACGAGGACATCTACGATGAACAAACGGTGGTCAAGTATCACGCAACCCATCACCTGAACAACACGAACCAGCCATATATAAGATTGGGGCCACTTTGACGGACAACGGCGATTTCACCGACGACAACGACTTTAGTCAAGACTTACATATATAGAGAGGGCGAGGTGTGGGGTAAAGGAGCGGGTCCTCCTATCGTGTCTCTGTCATTGGGAGAACCACAAAAAAGGGATTAGAGAAATTGTTCATTATTCATAAATATGGAAATGAGCCGCCATATCAACTGAAATAAATCGTTCATTCCATTCTCAAGGATAATAGTTGGTGGGCGTTCTTTTATGTGTTTGTACCCCACCTACCACCAAAGGAGCTTTATGCAGAGCAGTAACCAGCAAGAAACGAATAAAAATCACGATGGAAGATATCTGAAACGAATGACGAGTAACGAGCAATTTATATGCAAGGAGTCTAATGACCGAATGAGTTGTCCTTTTTTCTCTATTTCTTCCATCCAACTGTGATGGTGTCCTGTGGATTGAGACAATCACGTTGGCAGACAACTTATGTAAATTTCAAACATCAGGAATGTGTTCGTTTTTTTTTATATCAACTCGTAATACTCGTATAAAGAAAGTATGGAAAGGACCTATATAATATGTGCAGTAGACAGTGGCGGAGAGTTTATGGGCTTTGGAAAAACTAAGACGACTTCCTGAACGTGGACAGCCAGCTATCTCTACGTCCAGGAAGTCGATGGTAATTAAATAGCTTGGTGTAGCCAAACTGGCAAAAGTCTGGACGGAAATGCGTGCTTTCGACAGAAATTGCAGTCAGGCATGTAAAGTTTATTGAGTTCAGGTACACATAAAACCTATTTCAAATGGGTCTTGATTCTTTTGAAAAGGAAATGACTCAAAAAAAAAAAAAATAAAGGGATTATGAAAACAAAAATTTAGTTTTAAAAAATAAAAACGAAGTTTGAAAACCTTTAAAGGGTCCTTATTTTCCTTTAAAATTCTGTTGTTAAAAAACCGTAAATTTTAAACTTGTGGTTGCTTTTTAGAGTTCGGTATTATGTTTTCCTTTCGCATGATTCAAACTTGTCCACATTCATGCTCATCTTCCATTTATCTGTGGACTCCCACGATGGTTAGACGATGGCAAAGAATTGTTTTCTTTTCATTACCTGGAAAACAAAGGAAGAGATAAACCCCTTCGCGATTACCTTTATTAATAAATGTGGGAATGTCATGGTGACACAAAGGCGATCTGCTCGCTTCTGATACAAATCTCAAAGACGACGTTCTCTCCGAGTGTTCTACATTTATTAGTACAAAGCAAAGATCTCCCCAAGTTTGCTTTTCATTTCATTACAGAAGATGTCTTGTAGACTACAACCTCATCTCTTTATCATTCATTCATAATACTTCTCCATCACATTAAATAATGTTTATCCTTTTTTTTTTTACAAAAAGTTCATAATCGCAAATTTTATCCCTTTCTGGTTTTTTTTTTGCTGTATTTCCAGATGATCCTTATGGCAATGTAGGTAGTCCATGTGTGAGCGGTAGCAAACAAAACACCGGATCTGGCAGTGGATATCACTTATGGAGCGACGGACGTAGATAACATAATGGAAAACCAGGCGATGATGGATGATTATAAAAGAAACGATGAACAAGATGTTTCTGCATTATGAACGGACATTGTCTGGTCCAAGACCGTGGACGAGAAAATAGCCTGATGGATGCGAAGTGATTCCCCCAACATCCGCTTTGCTCGTATATAGCATGGATCCATCTATAAATGAGAGAAAAAGTGGTGGTTTTTTTTTATTAAGTTATTTTCCTATTAATTTAGTGTGACCAGATTCTAATTTTGGATTCTTTATATTTTAATATTTTCCTATTTTTTATTTTTGAATACAAGATACAAAAGCTGAAAAGTTTATATTTATTTAAAAAAAATGAAAAGGAGCTGTGAATTTGTGAGAATTACAAAAATATACCTCTGCGGAACCAATTGGATTCGAAATCGTTCCAAATGTTTATTGGAGCGATATAGCAGTAGTAGATTATGGTTGTACTATGCAGGTGAGATTTTTACTGACTTTAGTTGAGAAGTCTTAAGTGCTTAACTTTGTTTTGGAAAAATTACACCCATAAATAAAAGAAATAAATATTTCTTGGAACACTGTTAAATAGGCCATCAAACAGTTAAATTGAGAAAGATAAGATGCAAATCATAAAAAGGAGTGATTCAGCCAGAGTCAAGCGCATGCGCAAATAGTTTTTACCACGTTCTCCAAAAAACATAGAAAATGTGCAACTTTTTGTAGTTCAATATTTAACCTTTAAAAAATTAAAAACCACCTTAAATGTTGCTTTGGATAGGTATGAAAAATTATTGGACCACTGTGGTCCAAAAAGCCAAAAGTCGTGACAAAAATAAAAAATCCCATATTTTTTTTATTGTTTTGTTTTTTTTTTTTTTTTATTATAATACTAATATAAACAGAGCTTCAAAAACAATTAACAAAATAATTTGTTGGTTATTAGTTTGGTTTAGTACAGCTTTTCAAAGTTGGCCAATTTTGTTCTAGAGTTAAAATAATAATAACAAAAAACTAATTTATTTATTTTCTTTTTTTTGTAATTATTATGCATTCCATGAATATATGTTAATTAAAATTTAAAATTAAAAAAAAAATGTTTAATATTTTTAATAAATAAAAGAAAATAACACTTTTTTTATGAGTTTTTGAGGTTTGAATAGAGCTACAAAAAAAATATCGTTAGATCGCACTGAAAAATTACCAGGATATTTTAGCCTAATTATTTGTTGAATCATATGCATAATTGCAGATACTTTGAGATAATGTAACTATTTGTTTAGAAAAAAACAGTTTCCCGGTGGAAACATTTTGGTCTCTAAAGCAAATTTACTTTTGGAATGTTTGATTGAACTATTTCCTTCTCAAAAGAGATGAGAACATGAAGTTGTCTTCTGTTATTTTTATTTTCGTAAAAAATCCGCCCACTTCCAAGGCCCTTTTTATTTAAATGGCCATTTTTAAATAATCTTGTAAACAATCTACTGATAGGAACATTAAATTTTTGTAATCCACCCACTTTCACGCCCTTTTTTTGAATAAATTCGTCCTAAACTAAAAGAGTATGAAATAAAATGAATGAAAGCTGACAAGAAAGAAAATTATAGTCCTTAATCCTTTCTGTTTTTGTATCCTGCCAAAAAAAAGAGATTAATTTCTTTTTGCCTGCCCCATAAAAAAGCTGAAAAAAATATTAAACTATGGATTATTATTTTATAGTCAGATAAAACAGGTAGCAGACAATATTTGTAAGTTTTTATCGCTTCCCCAAAAAAACAGAGGTTATGAGCAATGTCCATTGGGTGGCAGGTAAAAAATCGTTGTACATATATGTATATTGTAAATATATAATATAAACTTTGAACTATGGATAAATTTAATTATAGTTTTCAAAATGGTTGGACTCAATGCTAAAAACATTAAAAATTGGTTCGTCAACTTTATGCATCCACTGTTGTGAAGAATTTTATTTTGGAACATTCTGTGAACAATTAAAGAGCCGCAGACTTTTTTTTACACAATTTGGAACATTTTAAGTGTTTTTAAGTTTTGCTTTAATTCCTTTCTTTGTTAATTCCTTTTTCTAAGAAAATCTTACTTCAGCCC
This sequence comes from Leucozona laternaria, assembly GCA_932273885.2. Lineage (NCBI taxonomy): Eukaryota > Metazoa > Arthropoda > Insecta > Diptera > Syrphidae > Leucozona > Leucozona laternaria. Next base: position 113,585,393 of record OW026368.1, on the reverse strand, counting down.
ATGATCTAGAAACATTATTTAGAGCAATTTTCTTAAAAACCACTATATTAATAGGACTTGGAATTTTCTTTAAGACGAAAAAAAAAATTGTAGCGCTATCTTCATGCATTCAAAAGTAATGATTTTTTCAAAAAAAAAGTAATCTTAGACCACAGTATGTCGTTTCGAAAATATTTTGATTAGGTTAAAAGCGCAACGTAGTGCGTCAGTGCGTAATTTGAACCTTTATTTATCTGTGATTGACATTATTTTGAAAAATTATAACTTTGATGACATTTTTAAAAAAAACAAAAATTGCATTTTGAAGGTGCTAAAAAACCGCGAAACAAAATTTTAGAAAATAATCCAAAAACAGGTCGCGGCTAGATAATTCAATTATCTAACTCTCAAATTAATTATTTAGATTATTCAAATTTTTCATCAGTTAAGTTCCATCAGACCTCCTCAGGTATGACGTTGCGTTATCGTTATCGCAACGCTGGCCGGAAAGTGTTTAAAGCCAATCTGGAAAGATGAGAATTTTTCATATGCCAAAGATGAGTGCTCGAAATACACATGTAATCATGCCAATCTTTAATCATATCAACTCTTAAATTTTCAAAAGAAAGTTATTGATGGTTCCTTATTTTTAAAGTTGTTAGAACTTAGTTATATCAAAAAAGGAAAGTTATATGCAGCTAGAGTCTATTGATTCAGTGCCATATATTCCAACGACAGCACAACTTTTTTTTTCGAAAATCGAGAATGGCGGTGCTAACTTCACGCACCTAAGGGTTGTCATGAGGATGCTGGCATTTTCTTTTTACATCGAATTTAGTTTTGTCAACTAAAACTAAGAAAGAGACGATAAATTCCTAGAAGACCTACGTCTTAGCTTGTGTCGTATACACTATACATACCTGATACCTATATAATGTTAAGTCTCGGTACCGCTTAAGTTCTTGATGGAAGTTTGCATAAATTATTAAAATCATTTCAATATTAAATCGCAATAATTAAAATTGAAGATTTAAAACTACCTATGTCACTTTATATCTTTGGCAAGTTTATGGGCATCAGTTGGTCACCCCAATAGAAAATAAAAACACAACCTTATGAAATGATTTTAAGTTAAATGTATTTTTGCGGTCATACGTCTCTTTAGTCAATTTAATTCAACAAAAACACCTCACCACCTGTCAACAGCATTCACAATTTTAAATTCATATTCGACCAAATAATCAAACAAACATTTTCAATCTTCCGAAACAATCTAAATCCATTTCCAAGAATCTATCTCTGCGGAAAGGAGGGAGTCATCATCAGTCAGTGATCAAAGGTGATGGAACAAAATAGCACACCTTAGAATTCAATTTAATAAAATAACGACACGTGCTGGACATCTTTTTTGCTTTTTTTTTGTTGAAAAAATAACAAAAATTTAAACTTTTATCTGCCCCTCTGCCTCTCGTTCTCTCACACTACTTCCTTCCATCTAAAAACGATATTAGCTGTCTGACAAACAATATGGAACTCACCTTACCTTCATAGAGTAGGTAAAGAGCACAATAATAACTTTGATACTTCCAAGGAAAATTCAAATTAGAAATCCCAAAGAAAAGGAAAACCCAGCCACTATGACGACGATGATGATGTTGATGACGCCGTCATCAGTGAATAACAATACGCAGTTATTCTAAGGAACAGGCCATCATCACATTTGTTGAGGGAAATCTCAATTAGTCAGACACAAAAGCGCCTTGTTTGCCTGGCTCGGGCGTTGAGCTTTCTAAGGATTCGCTACATTCAGAACAGATTGATTGTGAATACTGAATACCTATGGTAGAATTCTTCTCTTATCCTGCAGGATGTTTCCAACAAAAACCGTTATCCTGTGTCAGAGTAAAAGTTGTTAATTACAAGAGCGAACACGCTCCCGGCTCCCGCTTGCAGTCAATGCGACAATTGTCTTGACTATCACATAAATTAGTTTAAAATTTCATTAAGACAAATTATTGTGTGTCAATATGTTGCCAGGAAGGGGTGGGTGGTGGTGGGGTTGTGTTTGTATTTTTGTATCTTTGTATCTGGTGTGTGTCATGGGAAACAATATACCGTCGGGGTTGGCGTTGGCGATGGATAAAGGATAAATCATGAGAATGCCGACGGCATTGTGTTCGAAGGTGGAATTGTGGCTTGTACTGTACCACGGGGGTGGTTGTGTGTAAGTTGGTAATTAAACAATTATTACAAGAAGCCAAACAACCCCCGATTGCTGGGGGCCATAAATTATAACTGTTCCTCAAGTCATGTTTAGTATAGGTATACTCTTTTATTAGAACTGGGACGCGGCGGCCGCCACCACCACCGCTACCGCCGCCGGTGTTGGTGTCGGCTAAGCAAACATTCATCCAATTGAAGGGGCACTTTGACTGAGTCGAATAGGCAGATTTGCAATACTGACCCACTGCAAGGAGTCGAGAAGAAAAATTGCTGGAAAAGTGGAAAACCACTTAGGAGGAGAGAAATTTGGTTTAACTTGCGAGGCGGTGTGTGTGTTGTGTTTGTGAATGTGCCAAATTCATAAACAATCATACCTTCTAGGACTTGTGCCGTTATTTTTGTTATGCGGTTGTGTATTTTGTTTTTTTTTTTTTTAGCGTAGCGATGCGTTTGGTAGAAAGGCAGGGTATAAATGTAGTTAGGTAGGTACAGTGGATCATGTTGAGCGGCTTATTATGCCTGAAGATGATTTTTTTTTCCAAATTCATCCTGGCATGTAATTACATTAATTTTTAAACACTGCATTTATTTTAATAATTAACATATTGAAACAGGGTTGGCTTTTGAAATGCACATATAGGTAGTATAGCACACAGAACAATATGTTTATGTTTAATGTTCATACTCGTAGAACACCCCGGGCTGAATACATTTATATGTGGGTATACACGAGGAACAATCGTTGAATGTGGTACATATAGTTGTTTAACTAGCATTGTTCCGCAATATGCAATCTAATTAAGATTGTTTGACATGAATTTAAATATATCCACGCACGTACCTATACTACAGCAGAGAGCTGTATAATTCGCAAAATAAATGTAAAAACAAATTCAATTGAATTGCAATTCACTGCAAAAAAAATGAAGAAGAGCTAAAATTAACAAACACAAAACATAAACAAATAAATTAAAATTAAATTTGGCCATTTAAGCCTTAAGTGTAATAGTATGATGCGGTTTCAATATGTATGTACATATATACCGAGTTATTTTGTACATAATGCAAATAATACACTCCCTGATTGCGGTGAGTTTCAGATCTTGAAATTAACGAGGTTTGATAAAACTTATCTGGGAGTTTTTTTAAGTTGGATTTTTATCCTGGAGTTGTAGGTAAATCTTCAAAAGAATGTTGCTTACATTCGGACCAATTTTTGTTGACTCTTACCGCAGGAAAATTACCGGGAAATCAGGACCAAATGTATAAAATATCGATAAATGATTATTCCTTATTTATTTATTGACAAACCATTAAAAACTAACGTTACATATTTTTTATAATGATATAATTATGTACAATAAAATTCTTATAAAATAATTAAATTCTTAATTTATATTATTATGTGTTATAAAACAAATCTTTAAATTTTATACATTTAAAATTGTCATTTACAGAAAAGATTAGGAAGTAAAATTTATTAAAAATTGCAATTAATTGATTAAGAGGGCTTTGTGCACCATAGTAAGATCTACTAAATATTGGGACCAAAGGCTATTGTCTTCTTAAACTTGACTGACTAAAACTTAAATTTCTCTTGCACAGAACTGATGGAGATGTTATTGAACCACTAATAATTCCTGCCATGAAACAAAATTGAAGATATTACCTATGTTTAGAGAGTAATGGGAGGTCTATTAATTTTAATCTATATGTGAATAAGGAGGTAGAATAAGTCTTTGTGACCATGGGAGAAGTCGAAGGCAGAAACGTAAAAATCTTCTATGCACCACTTCTATTCTAGTTATATGGACAGAGAAGTAAGGGGCCCATATGACACATCCGTACTCGAGAATTATGGTCTCACTTTTGATACATAAAGAAGCTTTAATACGTAGGGATTCCGAGATTCACGCGAAAAACGTATTACAAATCCTAAGACCCTATAGCTTTTTTTACTATAAAATTTAAGGGATCACTAAATGTCAGTTTTGAATCCAGAATTATGCCAATATAAAAGAATACAGGCAATTTATTCAAGGAAGACAAATCAAACATGTAACTATGTGTTAATTGTGTCTTTTTTGCGTGAAAAAAACATTGTTTTGCATTTGTTAATATTTAAAAAAAAGACGATTTAAATTGCACCATTCCCTAAATCTGCCAAGGTCATCTTGTAAAAGTATACAGTTAGTGGACGATTTTATTCTTTTGTAAGAATTTCTATCGACGAAGCCATTCAGCCAGAAATGAGCCTCATCGCTGAAGATTATTTTTCGATTTTTAGCGCTCTTAACGTTGAGGCCACTGACTCCGAATTTCGGTAGTAAATTTTAATAATTTCGACTCGTTGTTGGCTCGTATATCTTTCCATCATAAAATGTCAAACCTTACTAAAGAGAAATGTCAAAAGAGCGGCAAGAAATATGGCGTCGTTTGCTGTCCCTGTTGCTCTACTTTTGTAGCGTCCCTGTTGAAAAACCCTTTATCTACATGAAAGACGTTCTCCAATTTCAATAAGTTAGTAAGACTTTTATGCAGTCGCTTATACTTTCTATATCAGTTTTTAGAAAACTTTTACTATAATATTAGCTTAACCGATATTGGTGTGTAGAATGTATAAATGTGTAGATTTTCCAATAACGTGGCACCTATGGGAACCTAAGGCATGGGATTTAAAGAATCGGAGAACTTTGGAGGATTTTGAGTTGGATGCCAATTTTAAAGCACAACATAAATTTTTTTTTTTATATCTGATAAGTCAGTTGCAACAGGGTCGTAAGATCACAGGGGTACAATTTGCGTATGACCCGATTGAATGGGTTGTACATCCTAGAATCTATGTGTTGGATAGGTACACAGGTAGAAATGGTGGCCCAGACCTGACCTAGCTCAGTGACCCAATTAGCGCTTGAGTGCGCCGTTTTCATACCATATAGCTCGTATTGACCTGTGGATGGAAGGTAATTTTATTAGAGGTAATTATGGATAATGCTCCTTTAGGGATTTTAAATCCTTTTGTCCGTTTTCGCGCTGTCCAGGGAGTCCCACGGATGCAGTATCGAAGTTAATCCTAGATCCATATATCGTCGCATTGACGAAAAAGAAAGTTCGTTTAAGTCTTTAAGAGAAGCCTTTCCATAAATATGATTGCGTTCTCATTCTGGCCAAAATGGGGCATTTACTGAGGAAATAAACAACTGTTTCCTTTTCCTGCTGGTCTTCGCAACTACGACAATAATGTATTGTAGGTATTGCCCAGCTTTGACGAGTGCTCTCCTATTGGCCAGTGACCAGAAAAGGTTGCACCGACCCTGGCTATGTCTCGCCTGGGTCTAAATATCTTGTCAGTTGTTCGGGATTTTTTACAGATAGGCCATATCTTTCTGGATATATCGCAGTTTGTGAAAGTTTGCCACCTACGATTTGATTCAGTAAGAAAAATTGAGAATATATTGCCCTTCATAACTCCAAGCGAAATGTTAACTTTTTCCACAAGTGAGCTATACAGGCCTGATCCTTGCCTGGCCAGTTCGTCAGCCCGCTCGTTTCCCTCAATGCCACATTGGCCTATAATCAGATAAGAGTGACCTTGATTTTTCATCTAAATTTACCCTTTTAATTTTAGCGGATCCAACAACCGTCGGCAGCAGCAGTGCAAACACAAAAATCTATAGATGTCGACTCTGAATTCTCGATCTTTCCTAACTAACACTTAAATGCTAGCCCATACTACAAATAAAAATGTATCTTAAAAATTAATTCATCCAACAAAATAAAATTTGTCAATTTCAGAAAATGTTTGATACTCTTATTCTTAAATATTAAATATACATTAATAGCTGATGCCCATCATGATATTTGTATCATTCTTAGTTGTTTTTGTACAGCATATAGTGGAGTTTTTCATACAATATGGAAACTGCTTACAATTAGTGCCGGCAACTAACCTCGATTGGAGGCCTCACTTAGATAAAAAAAAAACAATCAATTCCATAATATAGTTACGGAATAAGCAATATTTTTCCCGCTCTTTTGCCTCTAACGCAGGCTATAGGTAATCAGCATTCCTCCCTTTAAAAATATATTCATGAACACACACAACCCATCATTTTCTCATATCACTAACAGATCCTATCCGTCTCATTTAAATTGCAAGCTTCAGCCATCATAGCTCATACAGCGTTATACCACGAAGAAAAATATCAAAATCACACCTTTCGGAATTTCAACTCGTGCCACATTTTGTACACATTTTCATTTGAAATAAGATAAAAAAAAACTCGCTAAATTATAGCTTCACGCCCTCTCCTTGAAGCCCTTAAATCAATTCGTAGGTACAAGAAGCATATTTATTAGTGTGCCTTATTGTCTACTTGTGTCTTTGACAATAGAATGTCCTCCAGCACCCTTATTACCATTTGATAACATCTTCACCATCACCAGCAGTAGCAGTAGCAGCACTACCGCCGACGTAAACGCCTGCTTGGAAATTTTCTCAAAAAAATATATCCTTGGCAAAGGCATAGGTAGAAGGCTGAACGTTGAGGGTACCAAAGAAAAACATTACCTATAACACCACGGTGTATTATCAGATGACAATTTGCAGCCCATCAAAATGTAATTTTCCCGTTTGCACATCACACTAAGGCGAGATACATTCTCATTTGTTGTCAACGACTTCCGACAGATGTTAGACGGTATGACGACGGCGAAGAGGACTACCGACGACGATGACGATACGCTAAAGAACATGCTTTTACTCCTGCGAGTAAATAATCCACGGTGGCAGCATAAATCCTTTCGACCGTTGCCAACGAGTGGGGTGGAAATTGAAACATTCTTGCAGATGACACGTTGTGACACAAGGATATTAACTTGTCTAGCATGTTGATTATGACTTAATATTACCTACAGAACAGATATGACATTTTCAAGAAACCTCCATCATGCATAAAAAAAGGAGGAAAAGACTAGATCTGGATTTCATGAAATTTAAAAAATTACGGGCCAATTTCGTAGACCTTGGAACCTCCGAGAGGACCTATCATCTCACTCTAAAAAAAAAAATGTGACCCGCACGGAAATGTATCTGGATCATGAAATTCATTTTAATTGGAGTGATAATATCTGCATTTGGAACTCTCGAGAGGACACTTATGCTCTTCAGCAACAACATAAAAGAGCCAGATCCTCATCAGCCAGAGACCCAAGTTGCAAAGATGTTATACATTGTGTAATATGGTGCAATGGCATAGCATAAGTACCTAACCTACCAGCAAATGTTTTCGTATTGTTTAACACTTTAAGCAACTCTCACTCGTTTACCTCAATCGGGGTTAAAAGAACACACCACACACTCGATGCGAATAATATGCGAACCTGAGTACTACATCGAAGACATAATATCGTCATCATGTCGACCTCGAATTAAAACAGGGTTGCCAGATGGGTGGGTTGACATGCACAGTTTGCTATAGATAAAATGTGTTAATAGGATTTTAAAGGGGTGACAGGGGAGGGAAAATAATTGGAAAAAAATGTTAGACGGGGGAAAACAACCTGCCAGTTATATCGGTGGAAACATGACGGCACCTATTGCCTACAGCAATGCTGTTTTTAAACTTTGGAAACCGAACTCAGTTTGCTAAATGTTGGAGGGAAATTTTCCTTTATTATATTTGTTTTTGGCAAATATCTCTCCCCACTGTATACACCTTAACAGCCGTATAACAATTTGAAGTACACACATTGAATTTTTCAACGACTTATGTGATCATACATTACTGCTGAGTATTTAGACCACAGACCCCTAATGCAGAAGTGAGTGAAGTAGTTAGCACCGCCATTTTCGATTTTCGTAAATAAAATGTGCTGCAATGTACCGTAAATACTTTTAAAGAATTCGCAATATTTTGCAAATTTTACGGCTGTTTTTTTTTTTGCAAAATTACGATTTTCATAAAAATACAAATTTTGCTTATTTTTGGTCAGTTTTTTGGTCCTAAAAGCCGAAGAGATAAAACAAAATTCGCATATTTGCAACTTTTACGGACGAAACTAAAATTTGCGAAGTGCCATAGCGTGAAGAGTAAACACCGTCATTTTCAATTTTCACAAAAAATAAAGTTGTGATGTGATGTGCTAGGCTTGTTGTGCCATTCAACGTTGATATTTTTAAAGAATTTGTAATTTTGAAAATTTTACGGATGCATTTTTTTTCAAAATTAATTTTTTTTAATAAAATTAAATTTTGTTTGGTGCTAACTTAACGATATGGTATCTACTTTGCAAAATTAATTTTCGGCTGTAGAAATTGGAAAGATTCAAAAATTTGTTTACTTCTTAACTTTAAGCAGCACAAACTGAGCACAAAACAGCACAACTTAATTTTTTAATAAAATCGTAATTTTGAAAAAAAAACTTCCGTAGCATTTACAAACTTGCAATTTTTTTTTAAAATATTTACGGCACATGGCAGCATAAGTTGATCATATTACATTTTTTTTGAAAATCTGAAATAGCGCTGCTAACTTCACTCACATCTATTGCAGCAACAACTTATCACTAAATCACTTAGCAACTATTCATGAATCTCAACTATTCAAAACTGCATTATTTGCAACTCCCAAAATTGATTGACGTCTTTTAGACTAAAAGCTTAACGAAGTAGTATAACGTAAACATCAGCATAACATCATAGCTGTTCCGATTTTTCTATAGAATCAGGCGGGATTTTAAAAGTCTCCTCTGGCAACTTTGTAACATAATTTTTCAATCCCAACAACGATGTACTAAAATCACCGCTAAAAAGCAGCTCCATAGCTCTAACGACCAACAATGGAATCGCTAAAACGAGTCCATAATGATGCTGATGCAGTCGTCGGTCGTGTCGTGGCAGTAGGTTAAACAGGACGAATTCCAAACGAATATAATATGCTTAGAGGTTAAAGGGTGTGTTCTCCGCACCTCGGCACAAATTATATGAATAAAAGTGTACTCCGCTCAGCGCATTGTGCATCCAAAACGTATGATTGAAAAGACATCAAATATCCGGCACAGATCCGCTGCCGCGTCTATAAATATAGTGAGTGCGAGAGCAGGGTTGCCGCGTTTATTTCATCCCCCTTTTTAGCTATCATCAATAATTGCAAAACAACCAGAAACAAAACCTCATGGAATAAAACAATTTGCTGTGCTTTTAAAAACAAACCCACAGTCCACAGCAAGAAAAAATCGCGTAGAAAAACGTCGAGTAATCCCATTCCAAGGATTGTATTTATATGTATGTATGTACATTTCACATTTGTGTTTTTTTTTTTTTAAGGAGGAGGTCGCGGTCGGAGTGAATGCTTGGCGAGTGGAAAAGCATTTAAATGTTTTTTTTTTTTTTTTTTTTTTTTTTTTTTGAATGCGAACAAAACTCGACATAATTGTTTGATACGTATTTGGCGGGTTTCGAGCGATGAACTTAAAAAACGATGATGCTCAAATGGCGGGCCAGTTCTTTATATTTGTGTTTTATTTTTTTTTGCTTTTTTATTTTACATCATTCACTTAAAAAATACAATGGCAGTTTGAAATCGGTTACCAAGGGGGTGAACTCTGAAATTGTGAAAGGACTACATTTAAATTGTGTCGCCGCCGCCGCTGTATGTAGCTGAAGCAGTTCCTGTTGCTGATGTTGCTGTTACGGAAGTGGTGTGTATCTCGGGTGTATACTGTATACTGTATACAGAGCAGCATGAGAAGCAACCAATAAAATTATTACAAGATATTCAAATTTATGACTTGACAGCTGTCGATCAAAGCGCAAAATTATGATCTTCGATAGGAGTTCTATATTGACGGAAGTCGGGTGGCGATTATCCTGGGCGTATTGTTCTGGTTAAAGCCTCATGAATAAACTATGAGGTGTCTCGATTGGAAAATAATTATGATTGGTTTTGGTGTCATTATCCCGAAAGATCCAGAAGAGGAAGCCAAGGTGAATACGCATGGAGAGTGACAGTTTTTAGGGTGATGAACTGATGGGTCCGGATTGATATGCCCTTTTTCATAAAGTAATTGGAATTATTATACGAATTATGTGCAATCAAATACTTCATAATATACTAAGGATACGTCTGTTTGATAATTTGCATGATAAAGATGTGCATATTTACACCGGATCATATTTTTTTAATACTTACATAGCTGGGCTTAAGATTAAATTATGCTCATATCATAAACCTATTTAAATATTCTGGACTAATTATATGTACATATGTAGGTATATCTATCGATATCCATATTCGAAATTTTGGAAATTATTAAAAAACATTTTCTTAGCACTAGATATTGTAACTTATCTTGAATCCGATGGACTTTTCCATTTGGATTTGATATAGGTATACGTTAGCGAGGCAAAAGTTAAAAACATTAAAAAGTGAAAATATTGAAGTTTTAAGAGTCCTTTTCAAAAACAAATACAAAGGGGATTCATGATGCAGCGTCGTAAAACACTAGATAAGTTTATCTTTTGGATAAGTTTATCTTTTGGTAAATGAACTGTCAAATTTTGTATGGGAAATGGTTTACGCAAATTGGATAAAATTATCTAAAGATTTTGGTGCGGAAACTTATACAAATTTATTTGGATAAACTTATATAAACGTCATTGCGACGTCAAGTCAAGTGTCTAGAATTTTCAGCCATAACCATGGTTAGTGTTAGATCTTCTAAAATTGCATCCTCTCTTTCTTTCTGTTTATCTATTGTTAAAAGTTAATTAGGAGGATTTTACTTTTGTAACAGAAAATGCACAAACGATCATTTTTTCCGAATAGTTCTAAAATGAGTAAATCAATAAAGGCAATTTGTTAATAAAATTGCACTAATTTCTGTTTTTTGCTTATTTTTTGTATGTTTTATTCAACTTTTTTTTTAATTTTTTCAGGAAATAATTTTTGCACAAATAAATTTTTTTGACGTTTGACGAACAGCTGATTCAATTACGCAGCATTTATCCAAATGAATAAAAAGAACGTTCACGTAAACTTTTGCGTAAAATTATCTTTTTACACAATTGGTAAACTTATCTCGTTCCATGAATACCCTTACAGTTTTTATGGTTAAATTTAGCTTATCACCGCTCTGGTGAAAGTGTATAGGTAGCTCAGTAATATTTTTATAGTAGAATAATTATTACACTCGTCATGCTTTACGTTAAAGGAAACTTTATTTCAGGTCTTTTGGGTGCTTAAATAAGGAAATTTCTTTACTCAGGTAAGTACACAAAAAATGGAGGATTTCGCAAAAACATTCATATTTTAGTTTAGTTTAGTTTATTTTCATCAAACAAAGTTACAATGCTTTAGTGATTACTTGATAATACTATAATATTATTATAGATTTATGTAGATTTTCATTTAAAATTATTTTTAAATGAAAATCTACTCAGGCTAAAATCGATCATATCGCAAACGCTATTAGTTTCTCTTAAACACCTCGTTGGCTGCATAATTTGTTTTGTGGTACGGAATCTTAAAAAACAATCGGTTTCTGAGCAACCTCGCAGGAACATTAAAGTTAATTAAGGCCAAAATATTGGAACAATCAATATGATTGGCCAATACGTCGCGAATGAACATAACCTCAGAGAACTTTCTTCGAATGTTGAGAGGCAAGATTCCAAATAAATTACATCTTGTCCTATAGGAAGGCATATCTATATTCCAATGAAGCCTTTTCACTAATACTCTAGTAAATCTTTTTTGGATTTTTTCAATTCTAAAAGAGTGAACTTCATACGAAGTGCACCAAATAGTGCTACAATACGTAAGAATAGATCTAACAAACGCATAAAACAGACATTTCAAAGTGTATGGCTGTGATCCACTCTTTTGAATTTCGCAAAATAAATCCCAACATTGAGTTACCTTTTGCGACTAAAAAATCTATATGTTTTAAGAAATCAAGTTTTTGCTCAAAAAGTACACCAAGGTCCTTTTTAGAGGTTACTATTGAAAGAAATGAATTGTTTATTTTATAAGAAAAGTTAATTGATGAACGATTTCGAAAAAAAGTTAAACTTTGACATTTTGCAATATTAAAGTTTAAAGAGTTATAATCAAACACCAATTTGACAATTTCTCAAGATCTTCTTGCAATAAAATGCAATCCTGTTCTGTTTTTATACAACGAATGACTTTCAAATCATCCGCATACATGAGGCACTTTGAATTTAAAAATGCGTTGGGAATGTCATTGATAAATAATAAGAAAAAAAGGGGGCCGAGATGGCTTCCCTGAGGCACTCCCGAGGTAGCGTTGATAGGTGAAGAGGGAATGTTATTAATACAAAGATACTGAATACGATCCTTTAAGTATGCATCAATCCAGTTTAAAAAGTTAGAGTGGAAAGCTATTTTTTTTAACTTTACAAGTAATACATCATGATTCACCCGATCAAATGCTTTGTAGAAATCCGTATACACAACATCAAATTGATACCCTATCTCAAGTCCATTTAATATATCGTTGGAAAAAATTGTGAGGTTTGTGCTAGTATAAGATCTACCAGCAACAAAACCATGTTGACATGGAGAGATAATACTTTTAAGAATTGGAGTTAATCTTTCATAAATCAATTTTTCAATTTTTTTTGGAATTGTAGTTATCTTACAAATTGGGCGATAATTAGAAACTTCCTGCCTACTGCCTGATTTATACATTGGCGTAATTAAAGAACGCTTCCATGTATTTAAATACTCACCACTTTCAAGAGAACGATTAAAAATTATTTCCAAAGGTACTTCCAATATTTAAATAGTTATCCGAGTAATTAAATTGATCACCAAGAGGTATATTCGGAGTACTAACTAAGTAAACGGATTGAAAATGACTAGCAAAAAGGTTAGATACAACTGAGAGATCAGATGATGATATGCCATTGTGACGCATCAGATTAGGAATGCCATTTGATTGTTTTTTAGCATTTATAAATTTCCAAAAACTTTTACTATTGGATTTTAAATCGCAGATAATAGATATTGATTGTAAAGGATTTTATTCAGAGTATCGAAATTCTTTTGCAGTATTCGATATTGTTTGTGAAGATCACGGTCATTGTTTGATCTGCGAAATTGCTTATAAATTTTATTTTTTTTTATTATTGAGATTGATTAATCTTTTAGTAAACCACACTGGTTTTGAACTACCTTTAACTTTTACTTTAGGTGTGTATAAGCCAATTGCATTATGCACAATTCATTGAAATGAATTATAGCACTCATTCAAATTTGTATTAACAAATAATGCATGGTAGACGGCTTACTGCCATAACCTTAAGACTTTCTGCTAAAATCATAATATTGTATTACATTGTTTTAATCAAGTTAAATAAAAAGTTATATAAACTAACTAACTAACTAATGCATGCCATTCCATTCCATTGAGATAATTGTTAATTAATTTAATGGTTTAGATCCGAGATATTTTTAATCAATAATTTTAAAACTTCTGTACCTACCTTTAGTAAAATTATGCATGGTATTAGGCGAATTTAAAAAAAAACTCACGTAATACTTTAAGTTAAAGAGAACTTATATACAAATTTTAGTGATTTGTCCTGGCAAATTTCCCAATTTTGTTTTTGCTGTAGGGCAAGTATTGGTTTCGTGGAAAACAAATCCAGGTTTGTTACCAAAACTAACACTATGATGATTGAGAAGTCCGAAAAAGTTGATTGCGTCATGCCGTCCGTCGGTCTGTGCGTCCACTGTTATTTGAGCTAGAGCCTATAAAGGGGTGAATCTATATGCTTTAAATTTGGTACAGAGCATTTTTATGTGATTTACTAGAGTAAAAGTTGGAATTTTAAGCTCACCTCAAAAACAGCTCTTACGATTTTAATGAAGCTTCGTACCGGGAATGACCAAAGTATATATTATTGTAGGAAAACAGAGTTTTTGATCTAATGTTCTTATTTTTGGGAGATTTCAAGTATATCTTTTTGAGGGTTCAACTCGATACATCTGTCACTATAGTATATTAACTAAAAGACATATTTTTTTTCAATTCCTTGATTTAATTGTAATTATTTATTAAAACATGTTATATTTGAACTATATTATTAATATACAAAGCCTCTTATAATTTGGTGGTATGAATAAAATGGAGCACTTGCTCAAAACATAACTTCGGACTAGCTGCCCCATTTAGTATGAATAAATACTTGAGAAGCTGCTCAACGATTGAGCATCTACATGTTTTATGAACATCTCCTTAAGGTAAGTACATATACACATCTCCATTGTAAGGTTTGATTAAACACCGAAGCATCGCGTGCTCAATCGTGAGTAGAATCTGCTTCTTATTTCTGAGCTAGCCCAACATTAAATCAAAAAGGAGGAGGATGGAGTTGATGCTAATTTTGAAACAAAAGGTTGAATTTTATAAAATATGAGCGTTATGGTGTAAAATGTAAAGTAAATGTGGATTTTTTTTTGCCAACAATTTAGAAAAAAAAGGGTCAATGGGTTCCGGGGTCTAAGAACCCTTTTGGATTGTGGACTTGAAAGTTCAAGTCCACCATTTGAAAGGTCGCAAAATGCTCATTATCTGTTAAATATTTACATTGAAAAATTCCAATTTGAAAACGCAATTTATTATCTTAAAACTGTTTTTTCTTAGACATCAATCTCGGTCTCATCTTAATCTAAAAAGTGGCGTTAAGATTTGGTTATGGTTTTGGAGGAGTATAGCGATTCATGTCTTATTAACGTGTATTTTGTATTATTTTACTTCACAAATGTCAAAGAAGAATTCGTATTTTTGCCACCATTAGCATTAATTATAGCATCTTCTGATAGGGTGATGACTCTTTCGCCACCTCGCATAAGAAGCTCATTGTTGTTTTTTTTAAACAGACGTTAATCATATGAAATGGCTGTCAGAACATTTTTATAAAAGGTTAACATCTGTAGTTTCAATAATTGAGTTGTGAATACATATTATTCCTGAAGTCAAAATTCCAACAATGAGATAGGCAGGTATACCTACTAACATTTTACATCAAGAAAAAACTTAAACAATTAAAAAAAAATTATCCATCGCTGACTATTTCTTTCGCTTTCCACATAACTCCGGATGTTGACAGGCAATTTTAACTAATAAGATTTGTATCATTGTGTTAGTTTTATAGTTTTTATTATAACGACTAATTAAAATAGGCCCTGTTTGTCAACTAATATGATAATGAGATTTCAAAAAAAAAAATTAAAGTGAAAAACACAAACAACGAAACGAAAACAACAAAAATACACTGCACTTAAAAAGCTATTCAGCCCGGAAGGAAGTTGGTTTGAGTAATGAGAGCACCTAGGTACTCCGTTTAAAGAAGGAAGTATAAGATTTTATACATACGAAATGGGAGCATCAGGTGCTTTTTTATTGAGCACCTCCTCTGATTCTTAAAGAGCATCTGCTCTGCGTATACGTGTGTTTTATTCAAATTACCCATTATCTAAGAGATTTTTTTCAAAGAATAAGTCTTATTTCTTTCATGGAACTTCAGCAACGATAAGATTTAATGTACCTTGACAGTTGGTTTCCATGTGTCTTGGTAATTTTAAACAAAAGAAAAAATTCAAAATTTTCAAGAGTTTCAATTGAAGTGACTAATTTGATTTTTTTTTCAAGAATTGGTTTTATCACATTAAAAATAATGTTTTACACTAAGATAAAGCCTTTGCATACCTTAATAATTATGTATGTTTGTTTCAAGGTCCCATTATACGCAATTGTGATAGCGTAAATAATTAAAATATCCAAGTCAGAGTTCTCTACTTGCCAGATTGTTTATATTTTCAGATAACCGTTTAGGAACATTTTATGACTTGTAGAAACACGTTATATGTTTTTAATTATAAAATACTGATTAAATAGATTTTTCTTTTTATATGGAGCTTCATCAAATAGCACACATGTGCGTAACACTTTAAAAATAAAGTGTTGTGAATGAAAATCATATAAAAAAATGGGTCATTTATTTTTTTGGTTTTGTTTGCTAAAAGACTTCGCACTGCCTTTTTCTCTTGAGCCCTAGAACACTGTATAAAATTCATCTTTTTAGAAAATATGGCCGCATTATCAATGGCGAATGATGTATAAAATGCAAGAAAAATGTTAACTTACCCAACGATTACGCGCTAACACACTAAACTGGAATCTCTAAAAAGTGGTTAACAGCTATGCAGCTTACGGTAATTATGGAAAATAATTTTTTTCAAAGTTAGAACTGAAATAATTATTTGCTTATATCGTCGGCGATCTCTTAGGCTGAAAACACATCGGATAAGACAAAACGTGTTTGTTTCATACGGCAAGAAAACGTGTTCTGTTTCAACACATACCTAACGAAATACAATCTTTACTGTTTCGTTTGGTGTGCGTTGAGATCAGGGTTGCCAGTTTAGGGGTTTTCCCCCTAGATTTAGGGTTTTTTCTTGTCGTTGGGTGGTAATCTGGAGGGCCAAGATGTTTGGGGGGAAATCTTGGGGGATTCATTTAGAGATAAAAGGTTGAGGAATCGTATGGTTATTGAAACAGCTGACAGTATTCTACGAGTTAGATATTCTTCACATTCTGGATGTCAGAATTTTACATCAACATGAACACAAGAAATGCTGAAAATTTTCACAAGTGAGAAGATGTATCGAGCTTTTGATGTTGTTGTTGTAATTTTTGACCAGAAATAAAAAGAACGGAAACGCATTTGGGATGTTTCAAAGAAACCAGGAGATGTATTTATCGTAATATTTGTTGCCATTGCTTCATTTAATTAATTTATTTGTTTTTGTTTTAATTTATTTATTTTTCAATGACCGTCTTATTTAGAATAAATCAAATTTAAAATTAAAAACAAAATTAAGAGCTGTGAATAAAAATAAAAAGTTGAAAACAAAATTAGGGGTTTTTGTTGATAAAATGTGGTAATCTGGGGGGTTTATAAATTTTTCTGGGGGGAGATTTTTTGTTCATCTGGCAACACTGGTTGAGATTAAAGAAAACACAATTTAAAACGAGAACAATTTCCAAATAATTAATTCGCTCTTTAACGTTACGTCGTGCACTTTACGTTGTAGCACGTTACGTTAAGAAAGCTGATTTGCCCCGACCAAAACAAATTGACTTTAACGCGACCGACGATTTTATCATTTTAACACCTATATTTTTATATTTTTTTCTTTAATTTTTAATTATTCCCCGAACAAAATGGACGCGACACTAGTAATTAAAAAGAAAACAAAATCAAAACAAAAATAATAATAGTCAGCTGTAGGGATTGACAATTGACTGTAGGTATGGCAGGTCAATGGCTGTAGGTATGGTAGGATATCGGGTGCGTTCAGTGATTCAAATCTGAACTTAAATTCTACGCTTACATTATACTGCTTTTAAACGATGCAATTTCTTCTTGCAAGTTTTAGGCACGTAGGCGAGGGACGTAGGTGGATGGGATATACAAAATAGCTGAGGTTGAACAAATTGCAGAGTTATCGGCTACCTTTGTACTTGCACAAAGTTAACATTCATTAAAAATCACAGCGTCCAATTCCATAGGCGATTGATGGTGTCAATCGATTGAAACTGCAATTTTAGTGATTTCCACTGACAACAACTGCAACTAAATATTCTAAAAACTCAAGATATATAATTCGCCGGCTATCTCATAGTGACATTCATTTGAGGTTCGTTCAGTATAAAATTAAGACTGAACTTTTTGTAAGTTTTACTCGATGGAAAGATGGAGTTTCATAAGGGTTGCAAGTTCGTTGACAGTTTCAACTGGATATTTTAATTCAGCCCCTGTCAGTCAAACCATTAAGTTCCTTTGGAATTTGGGTACGGTGTCATTTAATTGAAACCACGGTTTTAGTGCTCTCCGCTGACAGTTGTTGTTTGTCGATGCTCAGAGAGTGATTACCAACCATAAACAATAACCATGTGTAATGTGAAGTAATCTTTAAGTTGAGAGTGAACTACGAAGCAGGACCTTTCAGTACCGAACCTTCACCGTTCGTTGGACACTTAAACCACCAGCCTTTTAGTGCTTGGAAATTTCGTTACAGCGGTTCCCCCACTGGGTATTTCGCTGCCGTTCTTTCAACACTAAGCTTTTTAAGCACTGCCTACAGATAGGTAATGTAGTGCTAATTATTCAATATGTTTCTTTTGATGACGTTCAGTAACAAAAATCAGGCACTTGGACAAACGTTGATGTTTACACATATTTAACCGTGAGTCCCGGCACTCACATATTTTTTGTTTTGCCTGGTTGGTGTTTTTTGGTTCATAAGAATCAATGGAGTCTATTTTCATAAGGCAGAGAAATCACGTTTTGACTGATCCGGTGTGTTTTCAGCCTAAGAACCTCGATAGTCCTAAATTGACATTAAACTGGCTCAACACAATAATCGTGCATTTACTGAGTTCAGCCTGTAATTGCATTATTGATATATCAATTTCTTGTAATTGTCATATGATTCCTTTTGGTTCCACCAGTTCGACCAGTTTTAAAGAAATGTTTGTTCCTAGAACATCACTTAATTAGTTTTTTATTTGTTTTTTTGTGTCTCTGAGCAATTTTAAATTTTCTACTTACGAGGTTTTTACAGATCACCCATACCTACGATATGTAGCTTTATCTCCACCTTTATTTCAATACATTTCTCAGCTTTAAAAATACCTCCAGATTATTTAAGCAGATAAATCCCATCCAACCCACCTTCGATTCCGTTTCAATGGTTTCCGTATAGATTGCAAGATGCACACATTAAATGAGAATACATTATCTTGCATCAATCCTTATCCCTCCTCAGATTTATACAGTTGTTGTATCCTCTCAAAACCATTTCCAATCCCACGTGATGTGATGAATTTTAAAAGCGTTTTTAAAACCTAACGACCAACATCTCTTTGTCGAAAAACGCTTATCGCTATTGCAGACCATTCACCCAAATGGCCAACCGACCTTAAAAAGGGAAATACCTACCTATCCGCACTCTTCTCAATCGATAACTTCCAAACATGTGCCAAAACCAAAAAAAAAGAAGAAAATAAAGGAGACTGTATTGTAATAGATTCCTTATCATGTGTGTGCGATTTAAAATTTAAATCGACACAATCCTTTTTTTTTTACATTTCTCGCTCTGGCGAAATGGCACCAAACGACCAATGTTGGAATTGTTCCCATTTACACTTCATTGTGTTATCATTTCTCAT
The DNA here is from genome assembly GCA_932273885.2 of Leucozona laternaria. Classification (NCBI taxonomy): domain Eukaryota; kingdom Metazoa; phylum Arthropoda; class Insecta; order Diptera; family Syrphidae; genus Leucozona; species Leucozona laternaria. Next base: position 113,565,923 of record OW026368.1, on the reverse strand, counting down.
GGGTATTCCGGGATGGCTATCATTTTCATTTGCCCCACACGACACGACACGGCCACGCCATCGCCAGGACACAAACGAAGACCTCTCGCCTAGCAATTGAATCTAACAATCCTTAGGTAGGTACATATATATCCATATTTTATCCTGGTGGATGAAAGTGTTGGCAATCAATAGCAGATGACGTCATAAACAATAATGCTTCGGCAATAATAATAATAATTAATAAAATTCCCAGATTGTAATTATTAGCAAAATCAGAAGAATGAACTTTCTTCACCCTTACATATAAGTATAATAAGGAAGGAAGGGTGTGTAATGTGTATCCTGTTTTGCTGTTTTTATACAGTTAATTCAGTGCACAGACTGTGTGGGCCTCACTGGTAATTGCACGATTTCTTCAATTTATCTCCATCGTAAGTTCAGTTAATTTTATGACAGACAAGGACTGCATACTAAGACTAACGCGCCCCCGTTATTATTAAGATTTTTTTCTTAATCATTTATAAACCATCTCCCGGCGGCGGGTGGCGGGCGGCTTCAGCACAAAAGTGTTGGCCTTTTTTGGAGAGGCAGAGTGGCAGTAAAATATATAAAATTATTTAACTTTTCCGAAAACTTTTCAAATTTCGTTAATTTTTAGCCAAAACAATTTATTGAGCAAATCAGAATTTTATCCAGAAGGTGTTTCTATTTTTTCTCTCCGTTGTTGTTGATGTAGATGTTGGAATAGTGTTGGAATTAGGGGGTGGACTACCTTCGCCTAGAACCCACCCAAACAAGGGCCTGCGATTATTGTATTCTCATATGGTTTTGGTCAACTAAATAAACCAGTTTTGATTCCTAGAAGAGTCATGTTCTTAGTTACTTAAAAGTTATAATGAAATGTTCATAGGGCCAGTCAAAATACAGGGTCTTTCATTAAGCGCTTCCTATCTTTAAATTTAAATAAAACAAAGTGTGTGTGAGATATTATCGAAATGTTTTGTTCGTTTTTGAAGACCTATCGATGTCACTATGGATGGAATATTGCATAATTCAAATGTCCGCCGCGGCTTCTATGGGTGGCGCGCATCCGAAATGTCCAATTTTCCCTGACTCAGGCTGAATTTGACCGATGGAATGGTTTATGTTGGCTTTGATGGCCGTTTTGGTTTGTGGCTTATTCGCATAGACCTGCGACTTCAGGAAACCCCACAAAAAAAAGTCTAAAGGGGTCAAATCGTACTATCTCGGTAGCCAGTTAACATAACCTCTACGTGAGATGACCATGACCTCGAATCGCTCGAGTGCACATTTTCAAATGTGACGTGAGCTGTGTGGCACGTAGCGCCGGCCGTCCAGTTGAAACCACATGTCGTTGGTATCCATATATCATCCAATTCAGGCCAAGGAAGATGGTAATCATCGACCTATAGCGCCCGCCGTTGACAGTGATGGCCTGGCCAACGTATCGTTCTCAAAGAAATATGGACCGATGACGACGTCAGTCCAAAATCAAACCAAACAGTGACTTTTTCGGGATTCATTGGATGCTCTTGGATCTCATGTGGATTGGTATCCCAAATTTGACAATTTTGTATTTTAACGTATACCCATATTCATTCAGAAATGGGGCTCATCGCTGAAAATGTTTTTTCGATGAAAATTAGGATTTCCAGAGCCCAATCAGCGGACACACGTCGTTGTCTATGGTCGTTTACCTTCAGCTCCTGTGTCAGTTGAATTTTGTATGGCTGCAGGCCCAAAAATCGAAAAATTCGGCAATTTGTGGTCTGCGAAAGGCCGAGTTCTTATGAGCGACGCGAAATCGACTGCCTTGGATCCTCCTGCACACTCTTATGGACAGCAGCGATGTTTTCGGCAGTTCTGGCATTCGCGACGACGTACGGGTGTTAGTTGATTATTTACAGAACCAGTTGACTCAAATTTATCCACCACACTGCGAATAGTCCTCTTGGAAGGACGATTATGGAGACCGTAAAATGGACGAAGCGCGCGGAACGTTGCCCGAACAGAACACCCATTTTGATAAAACACTTGTATCATTTGCACGTGTTGTTGAACGCTATATCCGTCCATGATGATTTGAGAAAACAGATTGAATAAATGACAGTCAATTTGACATATTTAACTTCAACAATATGGCCCGCTGTCAAGTGTCAAAGTTCGGAATTTGGGAATCACCCTGTATGTAATGCTTAACTCAGAGTTAACTCAGTTTCAATACTTTTATGAAAGTGTCTCACATCTTATCCGTTAGGATTCGGTCAAAAATTGTAGGTCCCCTACTATGCCGAATTTTTTTATTTACATTATTATTTATTTATTTTCTCTGGGCCCCCTTAAAAATAAGTCCGATACTGAGGAGAGTAGTTAATTTCTTCTTAATTGACAATTCGCGTGTTTCATTTTGAACCGTTTGCCCTTTTGGCTTTTGGATCGGATAAAAAAAAGTTTTCCTTTTTCCTTCTTTTTAATTTTTTGGCGTAGAAATGTCCCACGCTTTTTATTCTCACAAAGCCAAAAAGACTGAATTGTCGGATTTTGTATATAGCCTTTACGTTACGTGAGGTGGCAAACGGCTTTGTGACTTCGTTTTGAAGGAGTTATCACATTTTATTGTACTCGTTTTTCGTATAGCTAGCTTCCTAAGAGGGGGTGGTTAATGTCGTAATTGAAATGAACGAAGAAAAAGGGGTTGTAGCACTTGTTCTTTTATAGCAAGTATATATACAGTATTGCAACTTGAATAGGCGAGAACTGTGACGAGGGTGGCACGTGCTTGACGGCTATTATCATGTCTCTGTGATTTATCGTCGTCCTCTCCAGAAGGGATGATGTGTTTTTGCTCCTTTCTCCATATTCTGTTCTGATATACCTACCTACCATCCGTGTGGAAATTTCTCTCTTAAAAAAATATGTTTGCTGACAGATTGAGGGAAGAGGATTAAATTTGCCAACATTTTTTGCACCATAAAACGCCTGTTGTCTGAATTAAGTGTTTAATGGTCTCTTAATAGAGATGTGAAGGTAAACACTTTTCCTGCCGAGACGGGGGTGGTAACCTGGAAACCATTTAACACCAAAATATAAATACTTTGAGGATTTTGAAATAAAATAAAAACATATCTATATGTATACATATACCTACCTAAACACATCATGGATTTGGTTTATCAAGATATAGGATATCCTGGAAGTGACATTTCGGTAAGACATCAGAGATCACCTGTGGAGACGTTTTAATTACGCAGGCGACGACGCGACGCCGACTATGCGATGGCTATGACATGACGAAGGAAATACATTTTTGATTATCCTGTCATCATTATTACAAGGCGCAGACCGATGGAGAGAGCGAGAGTGAGAGAGCTTAACACTTCCTTGATTGAATCCTTTGCCAAGTGTCGAAATTGGGATTTGAGAAGAGCAAAGACATTTCATTCGCAGGATGCGATGCGGAGTGCGTGGAAAACAAGGAATTTGGCAAAGCATCCCCGCAGGGAGCATCAAAGGCCACTCTCGCCTTTGCCTGTTGTGGTAATAACTTCTGACACATCCATTTATTGCCTGCAAAAATTAATGTAAAAATTCACCACACTGGTTAAGTGAGGGGATGGCCCGATGATGGTGGGGGAAGCTCTGTGATGCGGGTTCGAGCTGAAAACAGCTCGTTTGGAAATTTATAAATTTCAATTTTGAAAAATATCACCTTGTCTGACTGGGTAATTGCGTAAACAGTCAGTCACATCCTGTGCAAAATAAATTAAAAGCAATTGTCTCATGCTCAGGACATCGCCGCATATAGACAAAGCGAGAATATAGTTGGAATACTTGTAGAACTGGCCAACCCATTTTGGACACTGGGCAGTTTCTCATTTAAATGCGTTCGCCTGTGCCAATCGAATGGTGCGTTCCTGATAAATCGAAAGCCATTAATATGTTTTTTTTTAAAAAGTCAGGTGACAGTGCGAGCGAACATAAAATTGATGTTAAAATTAAGCCCTAAATTCTATCTAAGGACACGTTCAGGACACGTGGCGTATGTGACATCTTTGTAAAAATAAATTTGATACATTTTATTTATCAAAGGCGACGGAGGAGGTGTAAAAGCACGTGACATGAAATGTCGTTTAAAATTGAAGCTTCCTGGCTCAGTTCCGCTCATCATCCTGACATTCTCCCGGAGCAGATGATTATGATGAAGCCTATACGGGCACGGCGTATGTTTTTGTGGTCAAAGGCATTTTCCTAGGTTGACACTGTCTGATGCGTGTCCGTTCGAGCGGAAACAAAATGAGTCCTTCTCGTTGGTATACAAGTGGCTTTAAATGTAATGACAGATTAATGATATCGCATTAGTTGCGGCAGCACTTTAAACTTGTATTCCAACCCCCTACCGTTCGCTGAATAAGCACTAGGAAGTTTTATTTTATTTTTTTTTTTTTTACAGAAGTGAATGATGATGATGTCTGGAGATGCTCTTGGAGTTTTTTTTTTCTTCATATTTTCTACTTCTCAATGTTATTGCATAGTTTTAGGTTGAATGACAAGTTGTATTATATTGAAAAGAACATGAAAAGGGGCATTGGCATTTGAAAAGGTGGTTGAGTGCAAGACTGCAAGCATACTTTTCAGGATGAAATTAAAAAAAAAAAAACGTTACAATAAGAGTGTAGTCTGTATATGAAACACATTATTATATTAACAAGTATAGATAGCTTCAAACTTAAAGGTGTGTCCACACCAAAGAAACATTCCAGTGAAGACACGGAGATGCTCACATGTTCGCTGAGTACCTTCTGATCTACTCAAGTTTACAGTAGTCGTGTTTTTTTTTTTGAAAAAGTGAATAGCCAGCTCAGCAAGTTTTTACACGCAAAAAATAATAAAATACTTTGTTTTTCTTTATCCGCAAAACTGAGCTGGCTATTCACTTTTTTCAAAAAAATTTACGACTTTAGTGGAACGATCATTTCTATCAGCTTTAAGCTGTTTGATTTTAGGACTATAAACTGATTTAATAAAGCAACAATTGTTCCTTTATTTGAGGAAATAATCCCATTTTATTGAAGGTTGGAATAAAACAGCAACCACTTGAGTGAGCTACCATACCAAGCCTTTTTAGGCTATGGCTATTTCTCTGCTATTTACTCTGCTGGGTTCCTGGACCTGGATATAGCAATATAGAAGGGAATTATATAGCAAATGAACTGACAAGGAAGGGGTCAGAATCAAATAGGGAAAAAAGTAGCCAAGAAGATATGGGACCAGACGTCCCGATTGGCATGATTAAAAGGAAGATAGACATAACAACGAAAGAGCAAATCAATAACTCCTGGATGTCCAGGAACGATTACGTTATCTTTAAATCTTATGGCCTAGAATTAATGAAAAGAAAACTCAGTATATTCAATCGCTGAGTAAAAAGAATATTTTAGAACCTTGATAGGTGCACTACCACTAGATTGGGTGTACTAGCACCCGATTTCTGTAGGAGCTGTCAGGATGTCGAAGAAATTTGAACCATTAAGCACCTGCTCTGCGATTGTCCAAACCTTCAAACAAATCGCCTCCGATATTTTGAAAACAGTTTTGTTTGAGAACTGGACGATCTAGCGCTGGTCTCAATGGCAAACATGAGAAAAACATAGACAGCACAGGCTGGTTCGCAAATGAACCAATATAATATGCCAGTCATTAGTTTAGGAGTATCTCTGCTTTTTATATTAAGGGGATCACAATGGGCCAACAGGCCCCCGTGAACGCAACAACCTCCGGGATGTGCGTGTGCACGGCCCTCCTAACCTAACCTAACCATGGCTATTTCACGGCTGCCAGACCGATCATCAGACTCGTTTTTCCCATTTTAGCTTCTTCAACCTTCCTTGGGTAAATCATGTATCAGTAAGGAAAAAAAGAGAATAACCCTTTCAATTTTAGTCTCCATTTCACTAACATTTTTGTTAAAGAAACGAAATGTATTATCATCTTGTCTTCATGAAATTCAAAGGGTGAATTTTCAACTTTATTATACACAGCTACGCATATTTTAAAAAGAGACAAATACTTACATTTTCGTTAAACATCAAGTTATCTCTTCAATTCATAAAAATTTTGTCTTCAAAATTGGATTTTGTAAATGCAACAACTGCTGAGACAGGTAGATATATTTACAAATGTTCACTGTTTTCAAAACTTCCTCACACCGGAAATGCATTGATTTTCCCATAGATGCCGTGACGTTAAATCTGCAGGTATTATATTTAATTACTGTCTATCAGTTTCCCCTTTTCCGAATAGGTTTTGAAATAAATCGAAATTCGTTTACGGTAAGCTTGGAGAATATCTCGAATAAACTTACACCCATCTGCAGTGCAAATGTACCTACAACCGTTAGCAATTGTGTATTGAAGTTTTCCGGAAATTGTATTTGTTTCCTTGAAGACTGCATGTGCTTCTCACGTGATCTATCAGTATATTGTGTGTCGTGTAGGTATATTATAGAAGAATGAGATTCCTGTGCAAGAAATATTGTGCCAAAAGGGATAAAAGTTTTAATTTCTGTGCGATACTTCCGTGACAGTAATCAATTTATGTTTCTGGAAAAGGAGCAGGAGTTCTGTTCGATGTTTGAAGAAGAACCCCAAGAGGAGCGAGCTTGGGAAGTTCAATATAGACGTGGATCCATTTCCATTCAAAAAATCACCAACTTCTTTTGTCCAACTCTTAACCCCCACCCCTCACTCACGCCCCTTGGGGATAACGGTGGCAGAATATAATCAATCTTCGTGTCTAGTCAGAATAACTACTTATACTACCCTTCAACCATCACCATCATCATCATAAAATTGAAAGACATGCGCCCTTAACCCGAAACAATTTTATTTTATCGGAATTACAAGGTTCCCATCAGCTTCAGCAGTGCTAAATGACCATGCAAAACTCGCTCATAAAAGAAAAAAACCGGGCTAATGACTTCGTACGTATATGCGATTGGGATATATTCCAGATTCTCCATCAGAGCTAAATAACATCACAAGCTATTTGGCCAATAAATTGACGAATGCTTCTCGTAAGTATATAGCGATACGACAACATCTTTCGTCGTCTATGGTATAGTTGTTGTCGACAACGTCATCACACTAATGATGTAATAATGCTACAAAAGCATTCCCGCTGGGGTCAAGTATTATACTGATGGAGTTCTGGAACCGATGTTTCGATTATGATTTATGAGCAAATCCCTTTGCATTTGATGTCCTCTCGGATCGAATGGCATCTCCAGACTCGTCCAGCAATCGTAAAGTAAATCAGTTCGAAGCCGATTATGTAATGTGTTCACTAGCTTTGTGCAATAAACCATTATGTGTACAAGAATATACAGTGATGTTATACTTACTTCTTTTTTGTTTTAAATAGAACATTTTAAAAGAATCATAAATGATGAGAGAGGCCGGTTAGGGGAAAGCTGAAGCAGATTATTTGGAGAAGTCTCCATTTTTTTTTTAAATAGAATTAGCAAGAGATTGGGACAGAGTTAAACGTGTGCGGGGAAATGACAGTTGCATTTTATTCGTGTTTGTTTTTTTGTTTCTTTCTTAAACATGGTGTCCTGTGATTTGTTTTTGTTTGTTATTCCCTAATTATTATACAATAAATGAAACTCTCCAAAAATGTTTCCGCTGTATTTTTGTAAGCACTTCAGAACTACAGAAAAATTTGGTTTCGAATCAGCAGCCTACTAGTCGTTAGAAGGTTGTAGGTACCAAATTCAATGTCAAAAATTCATAATTGTTCCAGATCTCCACTCTTTTCAAAGTCTCCACTCTTTTTTGCATCAATTTTCTTTATTTAAATTATGCAATTTAATTTAATAAAATATAATCATTGCTTCTACATTCAAACTCGATGAGACTGCGACGAGTTTAACAAAAGCTTCATGTCTTCTCGTTTACAATTCTACTGGTATCACAATAGGCCAACTATAATGTGATCTTAGACCGAATTTTCAATGGTGAGTTAAGCCAGAGTTGGCTAAATCTAGAAGTAAATAACCCACAGTTAACTGAGGAAGCAGTTTTTCGGTGGGGAATGCATGCAGAACGACTAAACAAACTCGGTGGATAAAACATCACAAGCATTTATTCAGTTAATCCTGAGTTAACTCACCAAATTGGATTAGTTAACTCGGGTTTAAATTTAATCCCGCATTGAAAAATTGGTCCTTAGTGTGCCGGCATTCTTTCCAGTGGCCACTTTAACCTAATCCAGCCTTAAATTAACTAACTGTAGTCTACATACACAGAAAAAACAAAAGCCTACAAAATCCAGAAATATCCACAGTATAACATCACTGGTTTCCATCATCCATTCCTTAGATCGAGGTATTAGATTTAACGTGTGTAATGTACCCTTGATGTAATAACCATGTTCGACTCATGTAATGCGGGCAGCATATTGCGGGGGGTTGGTTGCGGATTGGGATAAGCGAAATTTTGAATTGTTTTGAAGTTAAGCGTGTGATAATTTAATGACTGCTGACGCCGAACATCCAGATATTATGAGTGTATTCGTATGTAGGGGAGGAAAACGTTTTCGCATTGCCACCACATGTAACAATATGACTTAACACTGAACACCCACTCAACCGAAAACAAGACAAGTGTAACCCAAGCACAACACATCACACACAATAGGAATAAGGCAAAGGCATCCCTTTATTGTTATCCTTAATTAGCATTGTTTGTGGGAATATTGTATACGAGATACGAGTACCTTATCTCGCAGGATCTTGTAGAGTTTTCCTATCTTCTTATATCGGAAACGCTTCAATTAGGATACAGAAGTTCTGATTTGGAATAAGAAGTCATTCCACACATTCGTCACGATAGTTTTAAATTTAATGAACTGCGTGTGTGTGCGTGATATGACACCTTTGTGTGTTTCAACTTAAACTCGTGAGGCTTGGTCGGGGGCGAGTTTGCTCGTAACGATAATTTTATCGATTGGAATTTTCCACACACTAAAATCCTTAACTACTTGAAATATACCGATCAGAAAAGAAGACACAGCAGAAAAACAGCGAAAGCGAAGCGGCTGATGCAATAAAAACATTTTATTTCACGAGACGCTTAAATTCAAATGAACCTACTAAACTTGTTGAATTGTTGTTGTTTCTGTTGTAATAGAAATCCGTTGGCTAGATTTACATGTCAAGTCGCAGTGAAATGCACTTCTTGATGATTGAACTCATATAGGTAAAACAAAAAAGTTTGTGGGTCACTGAAATTGAAATGTGGTTGTGTGGCCACAGAAATGATTGATACCATATATATTCCAGATGACAAACTTGCTACCAAAGTACGTGACATAACTATGATTTATCGGAGGAGGCTCCTGGTGTACGCAGTTTTCAGTTTGCTGTTTTTTTTTTTCCTAAGCTCGAATGGTTGGCACACGCTTTGAAATCTTTAGGCTTCATATATGGACGCACGTATGTGATGCGAAGCACACATATAGGTTTTTTTTTTTTTTTTGTACGTTTTATTAAATTAAATTAATTTTGTGTGTTTGTTACTAATGGGAATATTTATTTTCAAAATGTTCAGGGCAACCGCATGACACGTGGCACAGATTTTGCAAAAAATAAAAAAAAAATGGTTTACAGTTGGAATTTGCAATAGATGATAGGGGGTTCTAAAATTGATATTTATTGTATTGATTTGCAGACAGGAAATAGGGTATAATGTAATTCATAACCATTATTCATTGCTTGATGAAGGAAGCAGAGAAGTGTTTTTTAGTAGATTAGCATTATAAAATCTTTTAAATCTACCCACATTTATGTCTTCTGTATTGGTGCCGCAGTTCTGTCTGTTCAGAAGCGCATACACTAGGTTTGTACGCAGAATTGACGTGAGCTTGAACTACGCTTCGAATCCTTTGTATATCTGCACGCAAGAGGTTCGATTGGAATGAACCGATTTCCTTCCGAAATGTCTTTCGATAATTCTCCAGAAAAATTTAACAGGTTTTTAGATAGATAGATATATTTTTTTTTTAAGCTTTGAAAATTAGATGCCATAGGGATATGTGTGATTTTACTGCAAATGTCCCATAAAAACACTACGAAATTGCATGGAAGCACTTTAAATTTACGAATTTAAATGGGTACCTAACATCTCACGGAAGATACCTTTATTAATAATTAAATACAGGTTGATCGGTATAAAGTGCACCAAAAAGCTAGAGAGAGTAGGTTGGGTTAAGACAAGGAAAAATCGTAGAAGAGGGAGGTCTATTCCCCCCGTTTAGCCAGGAGGGGATATTTTAAAAAAATTGACCTAAAACAGAAAAAAAATTATCAAAAACCAACGGTTACATATAAAATGCTATGATACACCATTTTGTAAAGCCAAAAATCTGGTTTTTGATTTTGTTTTTAATTAAAATTATTTTAGAGAATGGTTTTTGAAAAATTAATTTTCAAACTCAAAATTTTGAAAAAAAAAATTGACAAATTTTTTTCAAACTAATTTTATTCAAAATTTTACATTATTCAGTACAATTTTAAATTTTAATATTCAATGCTCTTTTTATTTTTCAGTCAAACACCAAATACCGGATGCTCAAATCTCTTCTAGTTCTCAAGAAAATTGAAAGTAAACAAAATAAAATTCCCTTAATTTGACTCCTTTCCGTTGCATAAAAATCTCTAAAGATCCCACTCCACTACCTAGATAGTAAAGTAGATTTAGTTGTTTTCAATTTTCTCAAATAGTAAAATACATTTAAGCATCGAGTTTTCTGATTTTGATTAAAAACTTAAAACAAAAAAAAGTACTTAATTACGTCAATATTTAAAAAAAAAAATTAGTTTAAAATTTTTGTTTTCAGTTTTTTTTTCAAAATTTTGAGTTTGAAAATTAATTCTTCAAAAACTATCCACTAACACAACTAACACAATTTAAAATGAAAATTAAAGAAGAGATTTCTGGCCTTCCAAAAAGGTAAAGCATGGCATGGTAAGTTTTACCGTTGTTTTTTAATAATTTTTTTTTCTATTTTAAGTAATTTTGTTTTAGAAATAAATAAAGAAGCTTGAGGACGTAGGGATCACGGAATTCGCGGGCGAATCGTTCAACAAAACCAAGGATTTTATTAGCTTTTTTAACTATATAAATTTATAATGGTAATTGAACGTCAACTTACTGTCAAGAATAACACCTAAAACAGAGAATACGGACAGCTTACAAAGAGAAGAAGAATCTAATATGTAATTATAATCTATAATAGATTTTTTGCGTTTAAAAGACATTGTTTTACATTTGCCTATATTCAACAAAAGTCGGTTTGTATAGCACCATTCCCTAAATCTATATAGCTCTTCTTAAAGGCAGTCATTAATTTTGAATTTCTAGTTTTGAAAATTTTAATATCATCAGCGTACAGAGGAGTTTTGTATCATGGAAGTTATGTCATATGAAATAAATAAAAGGGGGCCTAAATGGCTACCTTGAGGAAAACCAGAGTTGACGTAGACCAGAGAGCTCATTTAAAAAAGTAAAAATCTAACTTCTATTCTTTAAATATGACGAGATCCACATCAAGAATTTTTCATTAAATCCTAAGGCCTTAAGCTTAAGGGCTAAGATCTTGCGACACAATTTATCGAAGGCTTTGGAAAAATCTGTGAAATAAACAATCTACTCGTTTCCGATTTTCAAAGGAATCAAGGCAAAAAAAAAAGTAATGTGAAGCAGGTTTGTTATAGTTGACATATTTTGGACGAAACCATGTTGATTGCCAGATAATTGACTTATACAGTTGAAGGATAACATATTGCAGATAATGGACTCAAAAAAGTTTGGAATAACAGAAAGTTTGGCAATGGGTCGATAATTCGTGATTTCGTTCTTAGATCCTTTTTTTTAAACAAATTTCGAGATTATAATCAAAACTAACACTACGATAATCGAGAAGTCCGAAAAAGTGGGTTTCGTCATGCCGTCCGTCTGTCTGTGCGTCTGTGCGTCGTCGGTGCGCCCACTGTAATTTGAGCTAGAGCCTAAACGAGTGAACCGATTTGCATCATGGATATTAAGTTAACCATTTGAAGTCAAAGTTAAACGGTTCATTCTTAATGCTTTGGTTAAATGTCACTTTGTCTGGTGTCTTTTCTTAATTTATTCTTATGAAGTGGGTTGTGATAAACACTTTACACCACAAAGGCGACAAAAGTCATTGAAAACCTAATTATGGAGGGCAACACCTATGAAGAAGTTCAGGAACTTTTGGGTGTTCGGCGAAAATGGCAAGAAATGCCATAAAATTCTAGGGAAAAACGGAAATACGCTTGCGTAAAAAGTTCTTACGTCATCCTACATAAATAGTGTTGTTCGGTTTTCAAGAATGTATCCTACTGCTGCAGTTATACATAGATTGTGGGTGAACTTGATTTACCATGCGGTGTCCATATTGTAAGAAAACGATTGAGGGATCTCAACTTGAATGTTCCCAGTCCAAGAAAAGTCCCACTTCTGAAGAATACGCCCATAGCGAAAAGAATAAAGTTTTCACGAGATCATTTGGGAAGGGCTCCTGAAAAATGGAGGAATATTCTTTGGACTGACGAGATTAAAGTTGTACTTTATGGTGGCATAGGCAGTATGTAAGACTATCACCAAATACCGAATATGAACCTAGATAGACCACCAAAATGATAAAACACGGGGGATCTCGTATCATGGCATGGGGATGCTTCTCATACTATGGAGTTGGTACAATATATTGGATCAAAAGTTTAATTTATCAACACTCGTATGTGGAAATTTTGCAAAATATCATTTTACCATGTGCAGACTTCAAAATGCCGATTTGGGAATGGGATTTTTAGCAGAATAATGACCCAAAGCACACCAGCAGAAAAGCTTAACAATAGTTTCAGGACTAGAAGATTGAGGTCTAGGAGTGGCCTGCTCAGTCTCCGCACCACAATCCTATTGAAATTTTTTGGGCAGACGTAAAAATGAAGTCTCGAATGCCAAACCAAAAAGATAACAAAGTGATATAGACCATAGTACAGCAGGTTTGTAGATAAATATCACTCCAAAGATTTGAGGGGGTTTTCGACTCAATGGAGCGTGTCTTTGCGAAGCTGTGTAACAAAATAATGGTCATGCTACTAAATACTAACTAAAATTACAATAAATTGAACTTTTTGAACCCTTATTTGGACTTAATTATACACAATGGGACAAGCACTGCTATTATTTTGCTCCCTTTATATTCGAACATATTTTGTTCAACAAATTATCATTCAATTTATTAAAAAAAAAAAACATTTTAATAAAACGTAAAAAGTTTTACCAACAATGATTTCTAAAATCAAATTTCCTTTAATTTTTCATTTTTGTCTAAACTTATTTTTCGTCGCTCGCAGCTGTACATACAATGCTTTTATCATAACAATTTATTTAAACAATTCATTTGAACAGTTTCTTGATTTTGGTAAATCTATCTTTTTATTGCCTAATGATTCAAATAAGATACAAGGTAGAGATAAGATAGCGTCAATATTTATACATAACAATTAAGATTATGTAGATAATTGTTTAAAATTCGAGATTGGGACCAGATCAAGAAGGTATAAAAACCAAGATTTCTTTCGTTTGATGAAACAGGATTGTGACAGACGTTAACCACTAACGGTGTACCTATAACTACCTTGGAAAAATAATTATTACATAATTTGAATTCCTTCCAAAATCATTCATAATGAAGTTTTTATTTGCTTTGTTGGTTGTTAGCGCTTTGGTTTTAGCCACTCAAGCTGATGCAGTTGACAAATCAGGTATGTTTTGAAAGAATATTTTTCCACGTCAAATATTAATTTAGTAAATAAAAATTGTTTAAAGCGTGCGCCCTGCCACAAAAACCTGGACCAGGCCACTCACATAAGACACAATACTTCTACGACTCTGTCGCTAACGCTTGTAAGAAATTTAGTTATAGCGGACGCGGGGGCAATAGAAATAGATTCAATACTAAGGAGGAGTGTGAAGCGCTCTGCTTAGAATAAATACTACTGAAACCTAAAGTGATGAGTTTTTTTTTTTTTTTTTATAAAAATAAAGTTTGTTAAGGTTTAAACCAGACGATTACTAAATTGGCAGTGACTACAGAGTTTAGTGATGGTTCATAAGCTCCACACATCTAATTTTCTATGAGTTAAAAAATCAAGACAAATTTAAAAAAGGAAATTTGTTCGTTGTCAAATGACGAGCGGAGAGTCCGGTTTTCTGTTAATTTAATTAAATCAACGAAACCCGTCGATATATGATTGGTTTATGCAGCTTTGTGTAACTTGAGTTATAATTATTGGACATTCAAGGCTTTTAAACGAAGGATAAATGCCCAGTTATTTTAAATTTTAAAAAATATTAGTGGCTTTATAGCGATATATCTAGGTGCAGTTCAATACGCGGGTCTTAATTCCCAAAATAAAAGGAAACTACACCCGCGACTTTCTTTCCTCTTTGAAATGGCAATAACACGCATCACAAAAAAGCATACATAGAATACCATTAAATGATTCATTTAAGATACTTTTCAATTAAATGATTTCAAAATGGATCAATTTTGGACTTTTTTGCTCACTTTTCGTGGACAACAGTTAGTTGAACAGCTTTGCGGGTTGCAAGAATTTTAGTTCCCTTTTTCGCAAGCTCATGCTCGTCCCACTCACGCAACTCTAGATCAACAGAGTTGCTTGAGCGCGATGAGCACTTGAAAAGGGGATTTAAAATTCTGTGAACCAGCGAAACGGGCTCCCAAGGTGTCGCGGTAAATTTTACCACAACAAGTGGCACCAGCCCATTCGTTTCCTCTTTTCATTTTTCACCCTATTTTTCCCTTGCGGCGCAAGAATGCTGGCAGAATATAGTGCGAACTGGGTCATCAGCCAGATGCCTACTCCTAAAGCATCTTGGAAAAACAACAAAATCAGATATTAAAATGACAGGTGGTCCATACGAAAAGATTCAAAGGCCAATATCATCCAAGCAATCCGTGCGCTACAGCAAGGTCTTGGAAAATCGGACTGAAAGAATGCGGTGCTGCGAAGCCAGCGGATGCAGCCACTGTTAGGGATAGGTACTGGGTCTTGTGAATAAAGAAATAGTAAAAACTTTTTTTGAAGGAAGCCAAAGCCAACTAATCATAGCTTTTACTAGCAGCTTAAGCTTGACAGTTCTAGCTTAAGCTTTGTTTTATGTGAATAAAAAAATGATAACGATAAATAGCTTGAGCTGGAAAATTCTGGCTTTAGCTTCGTTATTTAAGATCTCGGTTTTTTTACTCACATGTTTTGACTTAGATTTTCGATAGCTTTAGCTAGAACTGTTTTTATATAGACCGAAGCGAAAAGGAAGATTGTTTTGCATTTTGTTTTGCCATAACTTTTTATCTGTTCTATAGGGCAAGTATTGGTTGCGGTTAAAAAATCTTTTTATCATATTGGACGTCAGTCTCTGCTGAAGCTATTTCATTTCTGCGCTGCTTCCCTCGTCTACGAAGGTTTATTTCGCTTGAGTTGTTATCATCAATTTGGTTCCTGTTGTCGGCCTAGTCTATCTGGCAGGGAAGAAGCTTGAAGATCGTCAAGTAATAAGTCACTCCAATATTTTGCCAGATTGTGACAAATGACAAGGGTGGGAACCAAGTTTGTTGCAACATTTATTTTGTATTGTAGGCATGAAAACCTCTGCTTCACTTGGCCAAAACATCTCTCTATTATAACGCGCTCTTGGCAGAATATTTCATTTCAATTTTTGTCTGCGTTTGTTTGAGGATTTGTGTAAGATATTTGAAGCAAAGGTGTAATTCCGTACCCAGAATCTCCAACAATTATAGCATTTGCGTGCGAATTGTCGTTGATGGATGCGTAAATTGATGATCTTTTCAAGATCCGTGAGTCGTGAACTGACCCTGGCCACTGGGCGTCCTCACTTGTGAATTCTTCGGCTGCATTGCATGTCGCTTGAACATTAAGGCTGTCGAAGCCTTTCCGATTAATGTATTCATCAGAAAATCTTGGGGGTTTTGAGATAGCAATAGCAAAAAGCTCCGGGAAACGTTTATTTTTCCGCCCATTTTGCCTATTCTGTTTCGATTTCTCTGCGACTCGACGGAAATCTAATATGAATGTGATCCCTTTCCATAATCGTGTTGCCCACGTGCTTAACAGTCTTGCATACAAAAGAGCGTTCAACTCTAAGTTCTTATCCTACACCGCACTGAAATCCAGGTTCACATAGATATTTCAAAAATATCTACATTCTCTGCTCAGAGTTCAGTGCACCTCCTCGAAGCTCTGTTGAATCTCCTAAAAAGTAATTAGAAAGCCACTGTACCTTTTCTTTTGAAAACCGAAATAAAATATGAAAATCCTCATCACTATACTCTGTCCAACAAAAATAGGCAGTACACGTCAGTTGCGTGCCATATTTATGCACCATATTAAATTGAAATAACTCCTCCACAAAAAGTTGTTGCCCGCCTGCATCTGACGCAGACCTAACGTCCTATTCAAGGCACATCTGAGTGCGCAGGTGTGCACTGAATTGCTGTGGCCAATGGCGATTGGCTGGTGCTTGATGTGCATTCAGAGTTACCCTTGTCCATTTGGTAATTCGTTCAGCTTTTTTTTCCTTGAGTTTCTGTTAAGGTGCTTTTGATTTTAGAGCTTTAAGAAAAAGCTTTTAATAATGAGTATTATCGTGTACACTACAACAACCCTGTGAAAGCTTTAATGACGGACAGATTTATGCAATCCACTGTAGCCAGAATAAGAGGCAAAACGTCCTATCTTGCCTACACTGCCAATTTTTGTTGGACAGAGTATAATTTCCAACCGTTTTTGATTTTCTTACGCCTATAAACTCGACCATATTAGCACTATAACTAAACACAATACTAAAAATAAGAACTAGTCAAAACTTTCTAGACATGTAAAAAAAATCTCGATTTTTTTGTAGCTTTAACTAGAATATTCTAGTTTTAGCTATTTTTATTCACAAAATTTTAAGCTTATGCTGGAAAAACAAGTTAAAACTGAATGAATTTATAGCGTTGTCTATTTTAAAATAGCTATTACTAAAAGACATCTTTAACTAGCTAGTTTGAGCTTACTTTTATTCAACAAAAATCTAGCTTTTACTTTAAAATCCAAGTTTAAGCTTTGGCTTTTTTTTTTATTCACAAGACCCAGTGTATCGAGAAAATTACAAAGCGAAATCGTCTCCAGCATGGAGTTTATTTTCTATCAATTAATTAATTGAGCATAATCTTCAGTTCTCATAGCTAAATAGGTATATTATACTTATCTCTGCTTAGAAAAATTTCAGAAAACACTGGCACAACTCAAAAGAAACATTCTAATCGTCTAGTGTGAGTTTTCCAAAGAGAAGAAGGTATTACATTTTTTATGAAAATGAGATTTTATATGGTAATACAAACAAGACTTAAAATCAACTCAACACATCGGGCTTACATATGTATATAGCTTATTTGAGGCACGTCGATTAAATAAGGTGTTAGTTGTGTATATGTATAGAATAGCTCAGCAACGACTATAAAGGAAGTTGTTAAACTGGTTCAATTACTAATAATACTTTGTTTGTAAAACAATTAGATATTCTAAAGATGATACAAAGAGAAGCTTAGAAAAGTTAATTAAAGTTTATTATTAGCAGGTTATTTGTTTATTCTGAAATCAAATTGAGTTTTTTTTATGTTATAAATAAGCGAGGGAAGTGCACATTCAAACACTTTTTATTTCCTTAAAAGTTTCAAAAGTTACGAAAAGCTAAAACGAATTGAAATTTTCGAAATGAAGTTAATATCCTTTTTGTCGAAACCTGCCTTCAAAGAACAAAAATAAAAACAAAACTATGTACATATAACTATTTTTAATTTTTGTTGGAATAAATAAATAAAATAAATGGGTACCTACCATCAAAAAAAAACTTTGACAAAATCTTCTACGTTCCTGAGTTGCCAGATATTTATGGAAAAAAGAGAATATTACAGAGTTGTTTCTCGAAATTAACATACATCACTACCCACCCATGTCCAAAAAAAGCCCCCTTCTCCCCTACACTCAAATATAATTCCCAAGATTATTTTTTAATTCAATAACGTACATATAGGTACAAATACAAAAATACAAAATTGATTAGGTAGCTACAGTGATTTCTTTCGAAATTGCATTGTTGTACAACACAGCTTATATAGTGATATGAGTGCCAGGACTCATGGTTAAGATGTGTAAACTTCAATGTTCGTCCGAGTGCCGGTTTTTTGTTTTTGAACGTCTTACACGTGGGACGTATTACACGTAAGGTTACCTTACTTCCGGAGTAAAAATGTTTACACATAAAAAAGTGGACATATCAAAGGAATTATAAATTCGTTTTCGCCTTAAAAAAAAAAAAAATATGTATAGTTAAAAAAGCAGTGAGGCCACTCTGTGTGCTTGGCCTAATATAACACTCGCTGAACCAATCGGGCGTTAGTTTTTCACAATTGATTTACATAAGTATAGCTAATTTGTATTCAATGTCTTATTATTAAAAACAAAGATTGTGGTAAAATTAGAATTATTGCTTCCTGGCCTCGACTATGGCCACATTGTAAAAATTATTTTTCACAGCATATAAGATGCGTTTAGGCCTTTGGAATAAAGATTTCTCCAAGATATTCACATTTCCGTCCGTTGAATTGCAAAAGGAAAAAAAAAACAGATAAAACAGCTTCCATATCATTTCAATTCGTATAATCAAATCACTTGAGATAGAAACCGATTTTAAACTTCATAAATATTTCATATTCCCATCTGTTTTAATATTAATTTATTCTTAACACTTAAACAAACAAGGTTCACTATAATTATATGTATAATTTAATCAGAGGTATACAACAGTTAACAGAAATGAAGATTATTAAAAGTATTTCTATCTGTTGCTATCATTTTCGAAAATTTCCATTTGTCAGCGTCATTGGTGGTGGTGTTGGTCTTAGAATACGAGTTTTGGTCGTTTCTGACAACTTGCACATTTGAAGATTGCTTCTCCCATTGACGCACTGGACTGACATCCTTGGCGATGGAATTCTTCACACAACGTTGCTTTTGAACCATTTTGATGATAAAGTGTTGTTTTTTTGTGTTGGTGGTAGTTTTAAATTAATTTATGTAAGATGGGAATTGCTAAGTTTAGCTTTCGCACGCGCTCAAGGTACACTATGGATATAAACCAACACGGAATTTTCTAGACAATTTCCACAATTGCTTGTGCGGGATCCTTTTTTGGATGAGAGGTGCTTTGATAAACTGTAATTTCAATAGAAAAATAAACAATATTAACACCACTCTAACATAATGTAGTTAAAATTAAAAACAATTTGAATTTTTTTTTACCTCAAATTAGCAAGTAATTTCGCTTTTCCGTCTGCGCGGTTATTCATTGACACATTCCCTGAATAAAATTCGTTTTGGCAAAAGTGCTACTCTGGTATGGTGTTATCTTAGAAAATCACAAAATCGGTCTGTTAGATTTGCTTATGGGAGAGTTACTTTTATACTCTGGCACAAACAACATAACCACTATACCCGTGTGTGAATGTAATTTGATTAAAATTCAAATTGAGACAGGTTTTTTTTTTTTGGTGACGGTTAAAAAAGCTAACCATAATGGGCTATAGCAACTTAAATCAATAGTGGTAACTTCTTTGATCTAAATTAGATTGATTTAGTGATTTGTTGTTAATGTAAAGATGATGGCTTGCAGATTCTCATAAAAATATATGTTTAAGTCAAAATTTATAAAAATCTTTAAACTTGGTAAAAAAAAAAGGACAAAATCCTTAGGTTTCATACCAATTGATAGCAATCCACTTTATTCGTAAGCCAAGATGTTGACTCATTTATGTTCTTTTGAAAATTTTTTAAATTAAAATATCGTGAAATTATTACCTAAATATCTAAGCAATAGCCTATAAACTTTATAGTAACACACTCAAGCTGTTGTTGTTTCATTCGAACTTATACACATTTTTTTATAAAGGCACCTCTTTGATGAAAAAACTAAAGGATAATAAAGGGTCCTCCACATAACTTTTTTCTTTTTTTTTTGAAAATGGCGCAAAACATCGAGTATAGCTTCGGCTGTGTGGCACGTAGCGCCGTCCTTTTGAAACCAAATGTTGCCAATATCCTCCTCTTCAATTTTTGTAAACAAAAATTCGTTCAACATGGCCCGATAACGATCGCCATTGACTGTAACGGCCACTCCTTGCTCATTTTCGAAAAATAGCCCAATTATGCCTCTAAACCAAAATCCGCACCAAACAGTGATTCGTTTTGGGTGTATTGGCTTTTCAATGTATGCGTGCGGGTTTTCTGTGCCCCAAATGCGACAATTTTGCTTGTTTACTACCCGCCAAGATCAAAATGAGCTTCATCTGAAAAGATTATTTTTTTGGCAAAATTGGCATCTTCTCTAAAACGATCGCAGGCCCACTTACCGAAGCGTATACACAACCATATTCGTTCAGCGGAAGGATAAAACTAATTATCTGTCAAATCAGACATGAGCTAAGTGTTACCCACAGTACACAAATCTAAGGTAATATATTGCGCAGGTTGTCAGTCAGAAATTAAAAATGGCGGCTCGAGTGTCCACGAAAACTGCACATGGCATTACTAGAAACAACAACAAATAGATATAAGCATTTTGACAAGTAAAGAGACACCGGATCCGCCATTTTCAAAGATGCGCAGAACTGAACAAAAATTTAAACGCTAATGATATTACCTTTAATATATGTACCTTGAGTGTTACCATTCACGAAATAAGCACTAGTTGAAAAAAAACGTTAGATGCGGACCCTTTATGTATTAACTAAGGATTTTTTATTTTAAACTTATTAATGATTAAATAAATATTTGTGTCTACGTATAAAAAGATTTTATATTTATTTTTATAGCGTTAAAAAGTTTTTCACGTTAGCTATACACTGACAGTTTTTGTGGCATTAAGGCTCAACTGCATTCAACACAGCGATGGCAGATGAGATTTTTAAAATCCCATTGGATTCGAAAAAAAACAATATTTCGTTGGTCATAACTACATATGTCCTAATTATTAAAAAAAAAAATGCGAGAAATGTGAATTAAGGCTATTCTACTTCTCCTTTAAGTTCCCGAAGCAAAAAAAACTCACTCTAATTCACCTCATATTAATTAAACAAAAACAAAATTTTCGATTTCATTTTATAAATCAAGCATTTCAATTCAAATCTTAATAAATAGTTTGTACTTTAGATTCTTCGATACATTTTTACAGTTTTTTTTTATCAATAAACAAATCTGTATCAATACAAGAAAGGCTTGTATTTATGTATGTAGGTATGTGAGCTAAAAGTTCCTAGAATGGTGTTCCAATTCAGTGAACGGAAAATTGAAAACGGATTATTTTTCTTTTGGAGAACTAAACGAACTATTGTTCCTCTCTCTTTTTTCACAGGTTTACTTTACATTACTTTGTCATTCATTTTCCAGCCAAATAATTTTTTTTAAGTTATAAATTTCTGGTAATTGAGGAAGTTGGAGAAAATTGGGTAGATAAGTTAAATATAGTAAGTTACGGTTAGGTATAGTAAAAATAGTATTTCCCCCCCATGAAAAAAGCTTTTCAAAAATTCTCCCACCATAATTATGGATATGTATTTGCATCTGCAAATTTGAAGAAAAGTAGAGCGGGATGGATTTATGCCAAAAAAACGAATGAGTGAAAGAGTATACCAGGAAGATGAACATGTACTTCTACATATCTGCATTATGGCACTTCCTATAATCTTCATCTATGAAAATCTCTGCATTTTGGTCTTCTCTCTCTATTCAACAAATGTACCTTTTATATCTTACACATCCCTGTTTTTTTGCAGAGCTTTAATGAAGGTCAGTGCAAGACCACCATAAGTCCCACCATGAATTTTTTACCACCACTATTTTCCCAACAAACAGATTTTTGCCACCATTTGGGTTGAAAAAAAACCACCAATCTGGGAAAACTGATTCAACACTTTTTACAAAAAGTGTCAAAAAGTGAAAAATAAAAACATTCTCTAGAGATGACTGATGTGTACAAACAAACTGTGTTTGATCTGTCGAATTAATCTGAGATGACAGATAAAACACAGTTTTCGTCCACTTTTTCGAACACAGCCATCTCTAGCGCATGTTTTATTTTTGATTTTTTTTACTTTTTCCAAAAAGTCTTGAATGTAGTTAAGCCCTATACACCTAATAGCTCATATTAAAATCCCCGCTTCACAGTATAGTATAACTTTCCTTTAACTTTTCCATTTTTTACTAACGCCATCTCTGATACGATTATAGTTTTTTAGGAAGATAGCCAAAACCAGTCCGTATACACACAAACTATTCGCACATTTTATTTTATTACATTTTTTTGGTATTTTTCCACTTGAACTACACAGGATTTAAAATTCAAATTCAGACATTATAAAAATTTGGTCAAAAAAAACTTCAACCATAAATATATCCCAACGAACGCCAGCAGACTTATATTTTTGTATGTTGAATTTATAAACAGACATTCGCCGAGATCGTGATCAATTTAACGTAAACAATTTTTTTTTTGAATGGGAAACACCATAATCTAGGATGAATGTTACGAATGGTTTGAATTAATAAAAACAAACAATAAACATACATACAAACATACATTATACGTATACCACATACTTTAATGTTAAATTAGTAAACATTTTCTTTTACAGGTTCTTCACGCATTTTTGTTGGTTGGTGGTGACGTTTGGTCATGATAATATTAGGCCCGATTTCTGATTAATAAATTAGCTTTCATTAGTTGATGCTCAGGTTAATATACGCGGGCCGGTGCGAGAACCACGTCATATTGGTGGCATATAAACGAAACCAATCAAGATCAAGACCATTTGAATTTGAAATAACTTTGATCTTTTTTTGCTGGACCCTAAAGCTATTTTTAACCTCCAGAAGAAGGCACAATCGAAATAACATTCATACAGAAGATGCCTATTGCACGATATACATCGTCTACCATGCCTATAACAGAGGTTCAATTAAATACGAGTTTAAAGCAGAAAACGGGTGTTTAAAAAAAAGTATTCTAATTCAAGACATTATTATAAATTAACCAGTTCTATATGTACCTATTGAATTAAAAATTACATATTCATAAAGAAGTTTAGATTCCAGTTTATGGTGCACTGTTAGCGTTAGTTGTGAATTTACATATTCAATAACGTTTACCGATGATACAGGCCGGATAACGTGCTTCAATGCAGGTTTGAAAATCACACATTGCTGATTCATAGTTATAAAAAAATGGTAAAATGATTATAGTGAAATTGTGTAAAGTATATTAGTAGATTTTTGATGAAAAATAATCATCTATCTGTAGAATCGAACCTGAGTCATCGGAGCTTAAATTTGATTCTGCTTTTAATTTTGAACTTTTGATGTGTGTAAGCATCTATGCCATCAGTAGAGTGAAATAAAAACGTTGACTTTCCTCTGTGCGACGTTACGAGGTCACACTTTACGATGTAGCACCTTACGTTACGAAAATCTGCATACTAGTACGTTCAGTGACAAAAATCTGAAGAAATAAGTCCGTTTCGGGTCCGTGCAAGTAGTCAACAACGTATGGACAAATATGGATCCTCAAAACTGCGCTTGGACAAACGTTGATGTTTACACTTATTAAGCGTGAGTCACGGCAATCCACTCAATTTTTTGTATGGCCTTTAACTTTATTGACTTTACCGGTGGGATGTTGCAATACCGGCATTCGAGTACCCATTTTTTGGTGCCACCAAAAATTTGGTCTCACCAAAATCAAAACCACTTTGATTTTAGTCGATGTTCGAAGGGGGGGCCACAAGTTTGTAGTGCCAACTTCGACCGTCTGCCGAGTGGTTCACTCAAACATGTCAGTTAAGTCTTAAAATTTTAAATTTTAAAAACAAAAGAATAATGCTGCTGTTATTATGTGGAATAAATAAAAAAAAAAACAAATGATGACTGTTTGAAACAAAAAAGATTACTATGGAATGTATACAAAAATTATTGTTCGCTAATTTACGAATCAAGTTTAAAGTGACATTGACAAATTTTTTCGTAGAATAAAAAAGTTCGAGTAGTTGGTCTCAGCTTGGTTTCACTGTTTGCTGAGTTTATGTAGTCGAACCAAGTTCACTCGCACCATGTTCGAGTGTCTACAGAGCCCTTTAGCCTCGTGAATCATGCGCTGTTTTGTATTAAAATTTTAAAAAAATCATAAGATTCATCGGTGAATGTTGGGAATTACCAAAAAAGATTATATAAACTATTATGATCAAACTACTGTGGGTACAGAGGGTCTTCCCCCGGTCGTAGTGATGGTCAAACTTGAGGCACCCATAGTAAAATCAGTACATCCAATTTATTTAATTTTCAGCGATAATGTTTATAATGGATTTAAGATGGTTTTGATTTTCGTCTGAAAAATTACAAAAAAACTACCAAACATTTGTAAGGACTAAAAGTTGATTTTTGTGTGATAACACACTTGCATTAAGGCTGCAAAGCTTACGCACCATCATATTAATATTGAAGGTTTTAATGAAACAACAAATCAAATCACACAATCTCCCTCTTTATATGTCCAACGAATTGTTGGCCTAAGAATCGAGTACGGAGAAAAAAGAAAGAAACCGAATGTACAACAACCAGCCTGTGTGTATAGCTAGTAAAAATGCTAGTTGATTCAAATGCAATGATCAAACAATAAAGCATACATTGGGTTGGACATGATCAAGTGGCTTCGGCAGCGCAGTGCGTAGTGCGGTTGGCTCTAAAGACGCTTGATCTATGTTCTCTCAGTCGAGGCAAAAAGTTTTTCAAATTAAAATTGAACGTAATAGACTAAGCACCACTTAAAGGAGTCTGATGATCGGTCTGGCAGCCGTGAAATAGCTATAACTCCAGCCTATAATGACTTGGTGGTAGCTCACTCAGGTGGTTGTAGTTTCATTCAAACCTTCAACATTTGTAAAGAATATTTTCCTGAAAAACTTTCAAATATCTTCAACTTAAGATGGTTTTCTCGTACCCGTGGCGCCACAGGTTAAAGGTCAACAGGAATCAAATAAGACTCAAATCTTACAGAATAAACTACAAAGAAGACCTTAAGGTCACATAAAGATAGTTGTTGTTGTATTCACATTTGATCTAAACAAAAAACTCCTTGAAAACTAACAGAGAGGATGTATACCAACTCATAAATAAATTGTAGGTAAGTCATACATTTGCAGCTTTAGCATGAAATGATTAGGAATTTTTTCACAATTTTTAAGGTCCGAAACCGAAACGTTAATAAGTTGCCTTTTGGTCTCCTTTAGAATCAGTTTTGTCAGTGCTTATAGTTACCTTGTTATTATACTAGAGGTAGGTATAGTTAATCGTGGATTTTTTTAAATTTTTGTATTTACCTAGTTAATCTTGAAAATCATATGAGCTACGAGATTCAGATAGATTTTTGACAAGAATCCTTCAGAAATATCTGTTTTGTGAGTCCCAGAGTTAACTAAGTTAATTTTTTATTTGAACTCGTAGTTGATTCAGGTTCTAAATTGACAGAGAAATATGATTCAGCAGTTAACTCAGCGTATCTAACCTCGAAACTATAGTATGATCTCGCATTTAAAAATTAGGCCCTTATCCTTATGTCATACAAGTCCTACGAACGTTAAATGCTGCCATCATACTGACATCGTGCAAGTAATTATTAAGGCTCTCCCAAATCATCACGAAATATTCGGAAAACGATTACGAAACTTACTTCTGTTGAAATTAATTAACACGGCGATAATTGAGAGTATCCACACTGGTGCGATGAATTTGAACTACGACAACAACGAAAAATTGCACCGAATCTTTTGTTGATCACAACGTTCTCATCGTCAGTCGTAGAGCTGATTTTCTTATTTGCGGCCAGATGCCATTTTTGTTTGAATTTTGTTAAAAAGGTGTTAATCGAAAATGTAATAAAACTCTTAGAAGTTTCTGTCGCGTTTTCGAACCGAATATTTCGCTTTGGTTTGGGAGAACCTAAGATAATTCTGATTTCCTTTGAAAAATTTAAAAAAAAACTCAAAAATGTTGAACTTGTTGTAAGAAGAAGATAACCAGTATGCTGACTGAGTATCACAAGGCCATTATTTTTGTTTTCATGCCAAAAAGCGGAATATAAGTGAAAATAATCCTACGAAGCAGATACACTGATGATTTCGATTACAAAAAAAAAACCATATCCACAGATAATCATATATGCACTCACACGTGAAAAGTGTTACCAACTCTTCTCAAAAAAAAACTAATAACTATATTTGAAGAATTTGAAACAAAATCAGGCGTATCAAGAGACAAAGGAGTTACTATCTTCAAACACGTGCCTTAAGACTCAAGTTTAAAAATAGTTTAATAAAAATGTATGTATGTCCAAGTATTTAGATCTCTGATAGAAATATACGAATATATTTAATATAAGAACTGGGTATAGTTGCCTAGATCGATCACTGACCACTTTGTATATGGCTTGGCTATTGATGGTGTGAAAATGGCTGATGCAATATTACTCGAACATCTCGTCAGAAATGTAAATTGAAGATTGATAAATAAATTAAAAGTAGAATTTGTAAGTCGATTCAATGAATAGACAATAATTTATAAAACAAATATTAAAAAGAAAAGAAAATCTGAAGTGACTTTTAGAATGAAGTCTTCCAATATTCCCTCACTTTTCACAAAAATTAGGAAGACACACATTCTGGACCGAATAATTGTAAGTCAAACGTTAAACTAAACTTGATACTAAATTTGAATTTCATTCATTTGCAATGCAACACTGGCTGAAAAAAAAACGAAAACGAAGCCGAGCGCAGAGATGCCGCCTTATTTGTGCCCACCTTAGCAAGTTGGTTATACATAGCCATAGCAACAAGTATATAGCATCAGGTACAATATAATGTACCTAACTATACTGCAAAACCGGTCTGATTAATTTGCCTGTCTGAGAATATCTTTTCATAGCATGCAAAGTAGTATTTAAGAGACTGCCAGAGTAGCGAATCGCATTAGTAAGTTGCAAGCTGCCTTAAGTTCTCGGTGAACCAAGAAAATAGTTCCTATCCTACTTTTGGATGTTCGAATAATATTTTCAAAAAATTATACTGTTTCGCTTGTGGAATATAGTTTCAAATTTCTCAACTCATGACAGCAGAGAGGATTACGATTGGTGTCAATGCTTAATCCCAAATACACGGATATCAAACTGAAGATTCTGAAATCGTTGAGGTAAGACAGTTAACAGCGAGGGTTAATGAGTAAGTATTTATCTCAAAAACTTATATTTTACAGATTGTCGAAGAACCTATCGTCAATTAAAGGCTCCCGCACAGGAAACTCAGCAAACAACTTAGAACTGCACGTTCTAACCCTCATCCAATACGTACCCTGAATTGATTACCCTTTCGAAGTATCACCCAAATTGATTGAAATTAAAAATGGTTTACACAGAACGCACCGACAAGTACCTGTCAAATGTTTCACCTGCTGAAGTTACGACCAAATCAGACAGCACCTCGTTCAAGAGTAGCTCGGCAGTCAGCAGCTTCCAGAGTAGCAATTGTAGCAGTAGCAGCTCACACAAGATGGAGGATTCTAAATGGAAGTACAATCGCATGGTCAAGGACGACCGCGAAAAGTTCAACAACCTACACCATTGTTAGCTCCTCCTATTGTTGGTTACATTAACCAGTGAACTGTCAGAATGACAGATTGATTCTATTGATAGAATAGAATTATGTAAATAGTGTTAAAATCAAAGTCAGGTATATTAGTTTTAAGAGTAGCCTATAGATAAGCTGATGTAGTATTATAAGGATAGCACAAAACACAATAATATTGATGATGTCAACAAAATAAATTCATTTGTATCGAAAAATTGAAAACTACTTTTTTTATTTGAAGAAATTCAATTTATTTACTTTTCAAAGGAACTCGCAGCAAGGTTGAAGTCGCATGGTTGATGATGAGGACATAAGAATAAGAACAGTTCGGCCGATGATGCTCTATTTGTATATGGCTTTATACATTTAGTATCGACTTCTACTTCTTATTTTATTCGATCGCTTTTTGGACTTTAGTAAATTAAGAAAAAAACATTTTAAATTATTCAAAATAGCTTTAAACGGCCTTTAGTCCATAAAAATTGGCGTTTCGTCGCGCATTAACGCATTTAAGCGTCCATTTAAAATCTCATACATAGATCTTCTACGTTTACTGCGTAAACGACAGTAAACATTTTGGTTTAGTTTCACCTTTTCGATTCATCTACTTCAAACTATAAATTCAATAGTCCGAACCCTTATCATTCAAATGGTAGTTTTATTTTTTCAACTTCATGGTTGCCAGTTAAGGGGATCTACTTTTCGTTTGGGGAATTCAAGTGCAGGTTTTCGAAAAAGTTACAAATATGATTGTTAATTATAATTCATAGGTTTTTCCTTTTAACTTAATTTGAATGCGAAATGACTGTCTTCGTAAAATTACATATTCATTAAATCCACTTTTCAAAAATAATTATATGGTTAAAATATATAGGTATCTACACATTGGAGAAGTACAAATGTTAAAGGTTTAATAATGTAAGTATGTAGGTACAATAGATATTTTTAGCAACGGCAACACTTATGCATTATAATTCTATAGGTTTTTTAAGGCCCCAAATCTATTCTTCAATTTTGTTTTGAAATAAAGTTGTTTTAAGCAATAATTTCTGAAACATTTATTTTCAAACTTAAAATAAAACATATACCTAAATTAATTTCTTTTAAAAATTTAACATTTTTAAGTACCTACCAATTTAGTTTTTAATGTTTAATTCTCTTATCAATTTTAATTCAAACTAAATATCTCCTAGTTTTTGAGAAAAGTGAAAATAGCAAAAATTAGTTTTCCTTTAATTAGACCTTAGTCCATTGTTTAAATTAGGTGCTTGCTTCAAAGATCCTATTTGCACCTAGTAAGTGTGTTTTTTAGAGCACGTATATCATCTAAAAAATAATTTCAATATAATATATAGAACAATAATTGCGCTTATAGCTAGTTAGCGGCGATAAACATCTATAAATTCTAAACGCCTATAGTGGATTTAAAAACAGAGTAATAACTTTTATACCTACATGATATTGGCGTTGATGGTTTTTTTGTACAGTTTTTTTTAAGATGAGACTGGAGAAATACGAATTTATTACAGTTATAACAGTTTTTGGCCATTTAAAATGGACTAGATTAGGGAAATGTCAATTTATAACAGCTATAGCCGTTTATCGCCATTAAAAGTGGGCGTGCTACTTGCCTGGTGCTACCTACCCTACCTGGCCCTACCTACCCTACCTCGTCATGCGGGGTCGCAGTACGTAGTTACTTTTATTGACAAAACTGTTATAATTTGGAATATCTATAGAGTCACTGTGATTTTAAAAATGTCCTTATATCTAATGAATATACAAATCTTAACTAATCTAATACTAGTTTAAAAGTAAATAAATCTTATCTAGTCTCATCTAAAAAACATGTAAATATTTAAATATTGAAATAATTTCTATTAAAATTCACCACAGTATTTAAAAAAAAAAACTGCAAACTGTATTTTTGCCATAATATTTATAACACTTATCCACTCGGGTTGTTTTATTAGAAATATAACAACTGGAAATGTTCTGTATATTGTTGTAGAATCCAATTAGCTAAGACGCCAATCTTATATATTCAACAAAAATTAAAAATAACATTGGTACAGTAGCGGCTATTATTATTATTAGATGAGTATTTGATTACAAAAAATTGAGAATGGAATTTATATATTGTTGAAATTTGTTTTCACCAATTTGATATTTTTTGAATATTTCCATTATTTAGTCCATGAGGGTGTTAATTGAAAACTTAAATTCTGGTCTAAATGTCGCTCCTCTACTGTCATTATAATGAAATAAGCTCTTAATCAAGGTGATATAGCCGCATAGTTAAATTTAAATTATTTAAGGCAAGAATGCATTAAGATCACATAACACCTTCGTGTCCTTTTGGGGAATTCTGATCTCATTTCAATTTTAATATTTTTGTTTTGCGTAAAAATGTTAGAATTAAAACTTTAAGTGTCTGCTATCAGTTTTTTTTTAACATTTTACACAAATTTTACGTTACACAAATACAAATATGTTTGCATGAAATTATTAAAAAGGCTTTTTTTAATTTTAAATACGATGTCAATCTTAATTTAAATTTAAATTGTTATAGTATTCATAAAAATGAAATTTTTTCTTTTTAGTTACATTCTTCAAAATTGCTCTATTTTCAAAAAAAATGTTCTTATCAAAAAACTTTCAACGACTCAAAACTTTGAAAATGTCACTTAACCCCTTCTCATTCAGTATGTATCAAATATAAAAAAAGGGGCGTTTTCAACAAATCTTGCACAGGGCGCAAGTTTAGCTGGGGCCGGCCCTGGCTCTGATGACTAGTGAAGCCCGGTGAAAGATTGCTATGATTTCGCATAGCTCACAGCTCAACTATAATCAAGCTGAAATTGAAAACAAAGGCGCAAAATTTTAGACGATTTATTAAAGTGTTAAATTATTTTTAATATGATACAAGGTTAAAAAGAGGATTTTGCTAATTTTAAACGAGTTTAACATGATACTATCTCGTAATATTTTACTTAAGTTAAAATCGCCAGATTGTTGTTTTATCTTTTTAACATATTACTAAATTCATATGTGACTTTGACATAGAAAAACTTTAAAAAGGTATGTTTGCTTACTTTTTTGCACGAAATGTCACTGTTTTAGACGCGTTCAGGTTGAGCTTCGTAAGAAAATAGGTTTAGCATGATACTAAATACTTAAAAAGTTCTTAAAAATAAGAACATTTTAATAAAGAGCTTTAAAGTTAGTAAAGTGTTAACTAGTATCATGCTAAAACCTTAACATGAGGTTGTTTAAAATTTTGCACCAAATTTTGCATAATGAGGAAGGATTTTAATGAAAACAAAAAACTAAAAAAAAAACACTACAACTGCAAATATCACAATAATTCCAATTAAACGCATATATATATGTAGCTAAGGAAGTAATTTATAATGCATAATTAAATGAATATCAGCTAAATCAGAACAGAGTAGGTACTATCATAATTTTGAGCCATCGGCTTATCATTTGAAAAATGCCGTCTGAATCTTTAAAGTGCAGAGTTAAATGATTCGCATCTGGACTTAAAATAGCGGAGCTGTTTTTCAAAATTCTCCCTTCCTACACAAAAAATCTATTCTTTTCCTTTCGGTTTTACGCATTTCTGCTTTCCTAAATTTTGAAAATTATTAATATTTAAAATAAGTAAAAATATAAATTCATTTAATATAATACAGTACAAAAATAAAGAACCTAAACTAAGACATATGTAGAAAAAAATATCTCTCGCTTTAGATATCCAATCTGATATGTTCTCTTTTTTTCAAATTATTTTTTATTTCTGCTTTATATGGCCTAACGAGGATAAGAAATGTTTTTTTTTTTTGCAGAAATATGGCAAACGTTTCACATTAAACACAATATTAATAATTATTTAATTAAAGTGGAAGTTATAAATCTTTCCAAAAAGGAGTGATGTTAAATTTGATAAAAAACAGAAAGTATGCTCTTTACATTAGGTATATGTACTTGTACATGCTTAAACAATTGACACAAATAAAATAATTATAATAATTATTTACTTATATGTATTTAGGAATCTAAATAATATCTTGCTGAATTTTATGTTTAAAAAAATATCAAAGATTAATATCTACACGTGCGTCAGCTCAGATAAGTGTTTTTATTAATTTATATTATTCCATTATCTGATTCTCTTGTGATTTTCTGTCTGCTTGTGTTTATTTTTATTTTTAACAAGTGTTTTTGTTTGTTCATTAGCATGGTTATTTTGTAAATAAAAAAAATAAATTAATCTCCACCAGCCAATTGTGTCAAAACTGTGCAATACAAATTCTATAATTGGTTTCCATTTTTGTTTTGACTAAGAATAATAATGGATGATAAAACAAACAAAAAATTTTAAAAAAATTTCAAGTTATCACGTAAAAACAAAATTTGGCAATCGACTTTTTTGTGCAAAATAAAAAGTCTTAAAACAAACATTTAAGCTATGTTTGAGCCAATAGACAACACGCGCACAGGAATGATTGACAGATGTAGGTCACTAGGCCCTGGTTCTCGATCAGCTGTCGCACCAAAAATTTATTATATTAAGATAACTATAATATAAAAATTTCTTTAATAGTGTCAATATCAATACTGACAAAAAAAATTCAAATACAAATATTTGACATGAGCGGTTCTAACTCTGTTAAATATGGAATTTAATTTTCAATTATTTCAAACCTTAATCTCAAAGATCAAATTACATGTTCTCATGTAAAATGATTCTTATGCCAATCAAATCAACGTTTAAAAATTAAAATCACATTTTTGTGAATTAAAGTACCTTCTTCAACAGCGTCTCAAACTAGATATATGGTGTAGTACAATTTTGAGAATTAAGACTCGTGGGCCTTAATTTCGCGGGTCTTATGGCACTGCACCTAGATATATCGCACAGAGCCACTGATATTTTTGTAAAATTTTAAATAGCTGAGATAGGATAAATTCCTCCGTTTAAAGACCTTGAATATCCAATAACAATAACTGAAGTATCCCAAAACTTCATAAACCAATCATATCAACGGATTTCGTTGATTTTATAAAATTAACAAGAAACCGGATTCTCTGCTGAAGCTGGTCACTTGTCAACGAACAATTTTTCAATTTGTCTTGATTTTTCAACAGATAGGATATTAAATTTGTGAACCTTCTGCAGAATCAATTGACTTGAAATTCTTAAGACCAACTCCTATAAAAAAAAATGCGAATAATAAACTCTGCAGTCACTCCCAATTTGACGATGCTCTAGTTTAAAGTTTAAACTTAAACAAACCTTTAAATCCTCATTTTTATAAAAAAAAAAACAAACAAAATAATTCAGGTTTCAGTAATATTTTTATTTGTTCCAGTCGTTATTTACTGAAGTCGCCTCTTCGGCGAACAGGCCTTTTCACACTTCTTCTGGCTATCAAAATTGTTTCCATTACCATTGCATCCGCCATAGTTAAATTCCTTACAAGCCTCAGCGTCGGAGTCGTAGTAGTATCCTTTTATTAGTCCACGGCAATTTCCAGTTTCTTTTGGCAGGCTGCACACTGTAAACAATTTTATTTACAGGATAAATAATCGTATTGAAATCAGATTCTTATAAAACATACCTGATTCGTCAACTTCAGCTTGAGTGGCGAAAACCAAAGCGAAAGCGACAATCAACAAAGCAGATAAAAATTTCATTATGAATGATTTCGCAAGGAATTAAAAATAATAATTATATTTCCAAGATAGGTAGGTATGTACACCGTTAATGGTTGACGTCTGTCACACTCCTGATTCCTCTAACAAAAGAAATCTTGGTTTTTATACCTTGTTGATCTAGTCCCAATCTCGAATTTCAAACAATTTGTTAGCTATAAGCAAACCCATAATCTTAAATGCTAGGTTAATATTGACACTAACTTATCTACCTTTTGAGATGAAATTGGAGAAAAAAAAAACTACACATTAGCCACCATCAATGTTTTAACCACTTGTTATTATTATCGTATATGAATCCTTGGGCACAAAAAGAAATACAAAGAGAGATCGACCAGAATTAAGAAACTTCTCAAATGAATTGTTTAAATAAAGGAGAAAAACACTAGCATGGGTTCAAAATCTGTAACTGAACTACGAAGGTGTCGCCATCTCTGTGCAAGTTATAGTTGTTGACTAATGTAGTTGGTACACAAACCAAAACATTTCAAAAGAATTTTACAAATGGCCTTGGTACAGTAGCGGCTATGTATTATTTGTTTCCAAAATATTGTGAACGGAATGTAGTTGCCATTTTTTAAGAGAATTTTTAAGTTTAAGGCTAAGCTCCTTATTTCTATTACACGAAACTCAACATTTGTTTTTGAAGTTTTCGGATGAAGATACATACACGTTAATCCACGGTAAATGGTGTTTTTTTACCATAAGGACCTTATACCTTCAGTATCCCAATATGGAATTTTTGCTTAAATAAGTCACGTGGATTCCAAAAGAGCTTGCCATTGCGGTTAACTAGCAGGTGTCATTAGTTTTTAACCTTAAATAAAGTAAATTAAAATAAAATAAAATAAAATAAAATAAAATAAAATAAAATAAAATAAAATAAAATAAAATAAAATAAAATGAAATAAAATAAAATAAAATAAAATAAAATAAAATAAAATAAAATAAAATAAAATAAAATAAAATAAAATAAAATAAAATAAAATAAAATAAAATAAAATAAAATAAAATAAAATAAAATAAAATAAAATAAGCTAAAATAATTAAAGTAAAATGAACTGGATGAGTGTATTTTTATATTTTCTTTCGAGAAATTTTAATAATCACAATACATACTTCTACTTTACTGTTGTGATTTTGATGTGGGTTTGAGAATGTGATGGGCGTTTACGTTTTGCTAGTGGGCTGATACTGGGTCAATGTGGAAGTGTACTGCTTTGTCGTTGATTATTGGGAAAATATGCTCAAGGGCTTACATTTCGCTGAGTTCTAACTCGGTTTGGGGGTAGTCGTGGATGGTTTGTTATCATTTTCCTTAGCTTATTAGGCGATATTTCCAAACGGTTATTTCTAGATAAAAAAAAGGTACGTCCAGCGGGAAGAAGGAATCCCGGGTAAACGATTACTTTGATTCCGCATTTTCTCCTTACCTTAAATCTATTCAAAATATTGAAAATCAAATTTCACGCACACAGGAGCAGTTGAGAGTTGTAAGTCCCTAGGCCCTGATTCTCTTGAGTTTTTGCGCCACAAAATTTATTTATTTAATCTATCCTTTAATTAGGGGAGCTGCTTTTCAAAATTCTGCCTTTCTTCGCTATACTTGATAACTGTAGTTTATTTTCATCTTTAGTTGGTTTTGAAAGTTATTTGCTTTCAATCCCTTATAGCCACTCTAAACCGTCGATCCCCTTTTTTTGACTACGCACATGATATCATTTTTGACTGACAATATGAATTCAGTTTGCATGGAAAACAACAATAAACAAATAATATGTAGGTTTGTTAACATTTTAAAGCTAAGTTTACAGTTCTTCAACGAAAAAAAAATACATGCAATTCTTATGGTAGTGATTTTTGCCACACAAAATTCTGCTGAAAAATATTTTTATCGAACTGCGAACTTAACCCTGGAAAAAAAGTGATACTCACCACGATTTTGGTCTAGTTTGCGAACCACAAAGGTTTTTCTTCCGGAAAAAATATCTTTCTCACCATCAATTTTTTTTTTTCGTTCAAAAGAACTGTATACTATGCTTAGCCCTGAAAAACCGAAATTAAACACCCCAATACCGATTTTGGAGTCAGACTCACTTTTGTAATTTTCGCGATTACAGAATTGCATATAACAATTTTTCTCAGAAAGTTGTTTTGATCAAGAAATAAATACTTATAATTTTTGAGCAAAAGTGACATTAAAAAATATGACATATTTTCGACTTCCATAATCGTTGTAAGTAAGAGTTTCGATTTGATGGAATTTGTCCACCATTATATTTAAAAATGTATATTTATTTAAAAATTTATTATATTTCCACCAGTATATTTAAAAGTTTATATTTTTAATTAATTTCTATATGTAAATTCGCAACAGAATTTCAACAAATAAATGCTTTATTATTTGGAAGTGCCTCTAGACATGCCAATTATAACAGTTTTGGTTTATAAAGTACTGTTTATGCGGCCCCGCAGGTCCAGAGTTATATTTCAAGTCGCGCGAAGTGCGTTAACAAACGCCCACTTTAAATGGCAAAAAACTGTTATAACTGTTACAAATTAGCATGTCTCTTGTCTCGTCGTTATTATTTTTGTCACAATGATTATAACACTCTCCCATCAGGGTTGTTGTATCCGTAATATAATAAAAACAGAAAACAAATTTGCTATAATTTTGTTGAGTCCGCTTAGCTTAGACTCAAACCGAAGATTTCCAAAGAAACTAAAAATGCCTTGGCTTCTTACAGTAGCGACTCTGAAAATTCAATCAATATTATTTGTTTAGGATTTGAAGGTTTGTATAATATATTGAACAAATACGTTAGGGTGTCCCATATTTTGAAAATGTTTGAATTATTTTTATGCGCATACGCTTACGAGCCCAAAGGTTTCGAAATACATTAGTTTGTTTCTTAATACTAAACTATGACTAAAGTAGCAATTTTCCATTCATAGTTTTGCTTAAAATTTAAATTGATAGCAAATTTTCAAACTATCCAATTTTTTAAACAATATTTACCAATTAAAAATAGCAATCAATATCGTTGTATTTGTTTATTAATGTTATTATTGTTTAAAAATATTAAAATTCACTAGGCAAGTTTTTAAATTAAGATAGGGAGTTTGAAACTTAAAGAATATATTGTGTATTTGTTGATTTCGAACCCTCATACAAATTCGAAAATCTTCAAAATATCTTGACTTTCAAGACAAATTTAAACAGAAATCTAATTTTAAAACGCAGTTTAAAGTAGACAAATCCTAATTATAAAACAAAAAACTGTAAATCAATTGTGTGTTGAGTATTCACTGTTACTTAATTTTTATTTGAGTAAATGTTAAAAAGCTCTCTCGGTAGGTTAAAAGCTAGTTTATTGGGTATTTTTGAGAACACAAACATGTGTTGTACCATTTTAGAAAGAATATTAAATAGACAACTTTTTAAAATAAATGGCCATACATCTTTATTTTTTTAGAGATGGTCAAACTTTGGTGAAAGGAAATATTTTATCATTTTTGTATAAAAAAATTAATTTTAAAAATTAAAATTAAAAAAATTGCAACAACTAGTTTTAAATTTGACTACCCATCTATTAGTACAGATAGTCTAGAATATTATAAAAATAAAAAACCAATGAGAATCATTCCACTCGTGGTCACAGTGTTCAGACATTCGAGTAAAGTCGCAATTTTTTTTAATTTTTTTGAAAAATCGTCATAACAAGGAGGCCACATGGGCACTATATTTTTTATATATTTTTTCTGAAAGGCCCTAAGGCCAGCTTAACACAGTTGCAAGGTTATTCATTATTTACGGGACACCCTGTATACATAGTTCTTATTTTGTAGAAATTTATTCTGAGCATGACTTTGGTTTTTAGATTTGTGTTGTTATCAGTTATTTCGTCTCAAGTGTTTATTATTATAATTTTTTTACATAAACAAAGACAAACAAGTATTTTTCTTTTTTCCCACATTATTTTTTTTTGTAATATTCATTTTTAAATATGAAATTTTAACTTGCTCGATAAGTTTGTTTGTCTCTGAGTCCATATTATGTGTTAATATACCACGAGCTTAAACGGATGAAGAGTATTGCTTCAAATTTGGTAGGTATACTGAGCAGTTTTATGTAATTCTCTTGATGTCAAATTTCAATGTTTGTTTTAGCTTATCTAGGAGAGCTGCTTTATGTAATAACTTGTTGGCCCGCTCGGCTGCGCACGGATATACAAACCTAAGCTTCGCATAAAAATTACAAAAGAAAATATAATTTTTTGACTTTTTGTAGTCGAACACTACATTCTGGGTATGAACCCTCTTCACGTTATGAAAGGCTAAATTTAAAAAAAAAATGATCCTCTAGGTCAAACCTTTATTGCTTTCCCAACACAGAAAGAATTACCTTTCAATCACAAACAGAATTTTTGCAATCGGATACCATTTTTCATTTGTATCCAATTTCACCCTATAAATACCAAATTTTTGAAAAAAAAATACTCTTAAAGCCATCTACTCAAACTAACTTTTCAAACAAAAAAAAGGAATTTCTTGCATATGACATTTTTTAATTTTTACCCCATTTCACCCTACGAATAGGAACATTTAAAACAAAAATATTCTTGAAGCCATTTCTTAAGAATAACGTCTTAAACGCAGGCAGAGTTTTTTTTTCAATCTGTACGTCTTTTTCATTTTACCCCATTTCACCCTGCAAATTGCACATTTAAAAAATACCCTTGGAGCCATTTCCTTAAAATAAACTTCAAACCCAGGTATCATTTTTTTTTAATCGGATACGTCTTTTTCATTTAACCCCATTTCACCCTACAAAGTGAGTTTTTCCAATATTTGAATAGTTATTCTGCTATCCGGGGTGGAGACGAATCCAACAAATTAGAGATCATTAAAATCAGACCAGCCGTTCTTTTACATAGATATATGTAAATTTATATTTAGGTTTTGGTTTATTTAACATTTTTTTTTTAAACGGCTCTTAATGGTTCAGTAGGTATATCTCAGTAATACACCAAAATATAAATTTCCTTTCGGTTCTGTTCGATTTAGTTGGATATCCTTAAAAATCCATAAAATCTACGGAACTGATAGCATTTCCTGAAGAAATTATTAAAGATATTTTTTGTCTTATTTCCCACAAAACAAATTGTCATCATGTCTAATTTTTTTTTTATATATGACCAATCAATACCGTCAATATTTAATTTATCAACACACAGCAACACACACTCTAATTGTATGTGGCATGTTAGTAGGTTTAACGTTCAAGCGCAAAAGCTGAAGAAATAGTTTTCAAGACTATGCGAGCAATTCCAATGAACAATTGAAAATCAAACACAAAACAAAAAAAAAAACTAGTAAAGTGGGCTACCTGAAGATACAGCACAAAAAAAAATAAACTTTTCAAGTGTACAAAATAAATTAAGATTCGATATTATGAGATCACAATTTTTTTTTCCTACAATCCATCAGAGGCCACCGGATCTCTTGATCTATAGTGCAATTTATAGAAAGTGGCTTAAAGTAGTTGTGGCGGCGGCACGGCGCGGCATTGTGTTGAATGATGATCGCAAGGAGCACATTGTCTAAACTGGGGAAAATTAATCGTTGGAAATTACTAGATCCGATTGAGGGAAAAATAAAATAAAAATGTTGAGACCTCTAACAAGTACTTTCACACAAAAAAAAACTCAAATTAATTAAACAAACAAAATACATTATTTGAATTTCACGTCTAAGTGTAAAAAGAATCATCATTATCTCAAGGTCAACATCACTCTTGAAAACACCTTCTTTTTATCTTAGAGCGAGTTTATTAAAATAAACATCGTGCATTGAATAATCCACTCATCTTTTTCATAAACCAGTCAAGAAGTTTAATAGAAGCGATGCTTAAACAAAAATTATCTACAAACAAAATATTTTGTTTAAGTTTGTTAAAACAGATGACGAAATTGCACTTAAATTCAAAATAGATATCCAAGGTTACCAATGCAAAAAATAATTATGCAAACACTGATTTATAACTCGTCCTATTTTGTTTAAACTACGCAGATGCAATAAGATTTATTAACTATATACACACACTCTTTGAATCTTAAAATTATTTTTGTTCGTTTGATGTCTGCTCGGCCAAGGTAATACCTCCACACATCTCATTGCATTCCTCCAAGGTTACGAAATTATTCGCATTCCCAGCACATCCTCCGAAGTAAAATGGTGCACACCTGTTTCGGTTGGTGTTGAAGAAGAACCTCTTCATCTTCGCCCTGCAGTAGCCGTAATTCATGGGCATCAGGCACTCTTTAGGTAAATCTACATAATTGAGAGATATCGATATCTTATATAACTACAGACTTACAGGAGAATCCATAGAGCAACAAAAAAAAAAAACAAACCTCTGTAACGACCCTCGATTCTACTGCTGGTTCCAGGGATTAGGTAAACTATAAGCGCCAGAATTAACGCCAAGCCAAGGGTTATTTTTTTCATTTTTTATAATTTTATTTTAATTAAAGAAACGCACAAGATGACAATTATTTTATCAAGTAGTTATGAAGACACTATCGAACTGCGACTACTTAGACTTGTTGGTGTGCTCGATGTTGGAGCTTGTTGTGAGCATCGAAACCGAAAGCCGCCTTGGCGTCTTGTTTTTGATTTCCACCGCTCCACAGAACTAGTTTCTGATCAATCAACTATGTAGTTGCAATCAATTCAGCAGTGCCTTCCTGTGTTCAACACGAATTATTTCACTGGTTCAGCTTTTCAAACTGAAGACACTAATTCAAGATCAATCTTAAGAAAGAAAAAAAAATTACTTTTTGGTAAATATTTTTTTTTTTTTCAACAGGAAATAATAAAATTTGAGAAACTTGCTTTAAAGTTCAATTAATAGAAATGAATAATTATTTCAAATGTTAGGTTTTGTAGAGCATCAATAGTTTTTTGACTTAGAGACAAAAATCAGAACAACATTAAAGTTGAATATTTATCTTTACCGAAATTGTTTAAGATTATATAATTAGTCTCCTCTTCAGAAGCTAATTAAAAACTAAGAATTTCAGACAGGGACAAGTTTATTTATTTGAAATGAGCAGGCCCGGCCCAGCCTTAAATATAATGGCGGCCCGGGCGGCGGTGGTGTAACTTTTTGTGGGCGGTTTTATTATAGGTACAGGGTGATTCGCGTAAGGTGTGACAATAAGGCTAGAGCGTGTAGGTTGGGTCGAGACAAGAAAAAATAGTACATTAAGGGTTGGTCTTCTAGATTCCGAAAATGTTTGGATAGGAAAAAAATAATTCATTGCAGAAGATATCCTGCGATCCACAAGTTTTTGGAAATTTTCCAATTTCTTCTTGTATGTTATGGATTAAACCTAACATGTGGAAGGTGATTTTAAAATGTTACAAATCCTGTTGAAATTCGCGAAAGTGAGCGTGATATATATACATAGAAGCTTAAAATTAATAACAGCTAAAATCATTTAGTAATTCCAACCAAGCAGCACACACTCTTTGAAAATTACAACAAAAAAAAAATATGCACGACTTGATCGCACCAACTTGCTCTAATGGCTAACAACTGTGTGTAACCACACATTGAAAATGTATGATGATATTTAACAAGAAAATATTAAAAGAGTCAAAAGTGATTTTTTGTTTTATTTTTTTTTTTTTTTTAAGTCTTAAATGTAATATTGTTTAAACTATTGAGAAGCACCAGATTGCAAAATTTTAACAAAATCGGTCTTATCATTGAAGACATACACGCGAATATCCAAAAAAAACGCGGAATACCTAATTCCGTTCTGTGAATTTTTTGAGAAAAACCCGAAACGGAGTTTTCTTACAATTGACTTAGTTATTACAGGTACGATCAAAATCGTTGTAGCCGTTTTTGAGAAAATTTGAAAAAAACTAAATATTTGTATAGCATCTACCGTTCTTGTTGTTCTAAAACAAAAACTCGAATTTCTCCTCTAGGAAATCACATAAAATGCTCTGTACCGAATTTCATGCAAATCGGCTCACCCATTTAGGCTCTAGCCAAATAACAGTGGACACACAGACCCACAGACCGATTCAGACGGCATGACGAAACCCACTTTTACGGAATTCTCGATCATCGTAGCGTCAGTTTTGATTACAATCTCGAAATTTTTTTTCAAACGAAACCAATACTTGCCCTATAGAGCAAGTAAAAATACATATAATGACTACTTAAGATAATTCAAGAGGTGAACGGCGGCGTATTGCCAAGTGTTTTCAATGAAACTGCGTGGATCTCAAAGAATTATCAGTTATCCAAGTTAATGATTGTGTGTTTTGTAATACATTTGGGACACCTATGTATATCCCCGAACTACAAGCGAGTTTAAAAAATCAGCCACTGACACTGTCAAGTCTTGTTCATAGACCAGCTTTTAGCCCACTCAAATGTGTAATTTCAACTACCAAATCTAAAGATTGGTAGAATTATAGCTTTCTAGGCTTAACATATAAATGATTTATATACACGAAGGAAAACGAAAATAATATAACGGGTGTTTTTTTAGAGGTATAGAACTTCCGATAAGGATAACTGTCAAACTATCTGTCATACTAAATGAAGTGTGTTTGATTTTTTTCCAGTATACTTTTGGCAAATCACTATGCAAAGACTTACACCAGAACAAGGTTTACAAATTGTTTAAATTTATTTCCAGAATTCGCGGTCTGTTCGCCAAACTTGCATCAGATTTTTAATGTCAAATTATCCTCAACGATGAGGCTCATTTCTGGCTTAACGGGTATGTAACCAAGCAGAATTGTCGTTTTTTGGAGTGAGCACAGTCCTCATAAGACTCTTGAGACTTCATTGCATCACCAAAAAATCGTTGTTTGGTGCGGTTTACATGCCGAAGGCGTCATCGGCCCATTTGTCTTTAAATCCTAAACTGGTGCCAATACTACCGTGAGTGGCAAAGGCTACAGGCGATTTTTTACTCCTCATGTCATTGGAAATCATTTGGAGGAAAAATGATTCTAGCAAAACGGCGCAACATGCCATACAGCGCGTGCAACCACCATTATGTTGAGCCAATCGTTTGATGACCGAATCATCTCAACAAATGGACACTTGACACCTGGTGGACTAGTTTTTTTGGGGGTGCGTCAAATAAATTTCTGGTCTATGTTGATAAGCCAGCAACGACTGATCATTAAATAGCCAACATTCGACGCACTATTGATGAAATAAGAAAATGTGGTGCAAAATTGGACCGACAGGATGGCGTTTTTAAGGCGCAGTCTCGGAGGCTATATGCCAGAAATTATTTTTAATCATTAAATGCCATGAAATTTGTGAGCGAATAAAACTAAAATTTTGATCATTCCATTAAATTTAGTATATTTTATTTTTTTTTTAAAAGTCTTATGCCAGTAAAAAAAACCCGATAAAAGCTTTCTTAAAAGATTTTTTCTGAGGTGAAGATGTAGGTACTTATCCCAAAACATAAATTAACAATAACAACTTTCTGAATTTATCCCTTGTTTTTCTTTCCCTGATTATTTAAAGATTGTTTCCTTCTGCGTGTTTTTATTTTTATTTTGATATATTGATGGCAATTACAATGCACATTGTGTATGAGTCACCATACTTGATCGGCATAATCGTCTTTTTGTGTCAAATACAAAAATTTAAAATAAACACAATTAAAGTTACGCTTGAGTTCAATTAACTACTTATATACCTGCGGGATCCAAAACCTGTATATCACAAGCCCTACTTAACGTTTTAAAAAAAAGGAGATAAAATAAGCAAATATACAGCGAGTATTGAAAAGCACTAGATATGGTCTTAGTGGGGAGTGACATAAGCTATCCATATTTTTTTTGTTGAATTGGTATATATTTGCATAAACTTTCGAGAATATAT
This sequence comes from Leucozona laternaria, assembly GCA_932273885.2. NCBI lineage: Eukaryota > Metazoa > Arthropoda > Insecta > Diptera > Syrphidae > Leucozona > Leucozona laternaria. Next base: position 113,522,365 of record OW026368.1, on the reverse strand, counting down.
TATTATTTTTATTTCTTCATCCAATATACTATAATTTAAGTTGTTGAATTAAACATGATTAAAGTTTGTTTATCAAGTCCATGCTAAAAAGTTTTGAATTATGTATTGTTACTAAATTTAAATAGCACCAACTCAGTATGCAGGTGTCATAATTCTAATAAAAACAAATCAATTTATTAATTTAATAGTTTTATTTTTAAAAATCGTCCAACCGTGTATAATCTTTCCTTACATAAAACACTTATCATTTTAAGTTTAAATAATATGTGTATCTGACTCGAAATTGAGTAGTAAATGTGAAATCACTTTATTTACAAACAGGCCGCTTCACACTCCTCCTTTGAATTGAATCTGTTGTCATTGCCCATGCATCCACCATAAAGAAATTGTTCACAGGCCTTAGCTTCCGAGTTGTAGAAGTAGTTTGATTTAGAGCCACGACATGGTCCAACATCTTTTGGCAAGGCGCACACTTTAAACAATTTGTTTTTACAATAGATGAATAATTGACCTGATATTTTATCTCTTATAAAACCTACCTGCTTTGTCAACTTGAGCTTGAGCAGCGAACACCAAAGCAATAACAACGAACAAAGCAAATAAGAACTTCATTATGAATGATTTTGGTAATTTTAAGTAAATTATTATTTATTCCAAGGTACTCCGTTAATGGTTGACGTCTGTCACACTACTGATTCCCCAAACAAAATAAATCTTTGTTTTTATACCTTCTTCTGGATTCAATCACAATAAATACTTAAAACTTTCCTAGGCAATCCCATCATTCACATAATGTTATATATATATTGACACTAATCTTTTGAGATAAAATTGAAGAAAAAAAGTATGTGCACACCATCACCACATTAAATAATATTATTCAATGTTTTGACTACCTACTTATTATAACGACCGCATTTGAGTTCTTAACAACAAAAAGAAAGATCTACCAGAGAAAAAAAGATATAAAAATGTTCAAACAAAAACAAGAACTGGAGCCCGGTTTAAAAAAAAAAAGAAGATTGTGCCGCCATCTGTGTGCCGGCTTTTGTTATATTATAGTGGGTGCACAAACCACTACATTCCAGATGAAATTCAACCTAACAATAGATTCATTTAATTCAATCTTTTGTAGGAAACACGCAGATAAGCACATTCTGAGTTTTAAAATAAAAGAGCTGATACAAAAACTTTATTAAAAGTTTTGCGCTTTCTTCTTCCTTTGACAAATATTTTTCAAACAATTTAAAATATTTGAATAAATTGCAAATTATAATATTTTTAAATAAATAGGTTATTGGCCTTCACCTAGATATGTGAAGGATATAGGGCTCATGGTCTTACCTGTTCTTCGTAAACTGAAGAGCGGTGCACTAGGGAAATATTTACACTAAGACTTCATTCGTGAAATTAATGTTTACTCCGCGGTAAATAAACACTTTAACTACATCGCGTTTGGTACTGTAAATAGTGACGTTTTATCCTTAGCGATGGACAGATGTTTTATAATTTTTGTATGCCATGTAGTTACTTGGTGATGTCCGTATTTACTTCAAAACTATCTAGTTTTGTTTGTTCTTTACTATCCATATACTATAATAGTTCGACAGATCTGTTGAAAATCTGTGTTAACAGCGCTCCTGACCATTATCTGCTTCTGAATGTCTTTAAAGAATTCTAATGATAGAGCATCTCGTTGGCAAAACCTTATTTTGTCCTTGGTCTAAAGCTATAAAAGGCTATAAGCATTAGAAATGTAGAGTTTAGCTATCAAAGACAAATGGCTATTTTCAAAAATAATTTCATATTTCCGTTCCCAAAATTAAACTTTAGCTAAATCCTGAAACGCAACTATTACATATATATACAGTCGCTTTAGACATTTATACATATTTAAAATTGTAACTCGCTTCGTCTCTGAGAGCAGCGTTACTCAAAAACTATTGGGGATGCATTTTTAAAAAATTTGTAAACTTTCGTTATAGGTTTTATCTTATTAAATAACAATGTAACTAGAGGAAAGGACTCAGATATAAATATAATAATGAGAAGAGAGGGTAAATTCATTGTGCTGTTGAGTAAACTCGGTAAACAAACCTTCAGATTTTAAAGCTTGGAAACTAAATGAAGCAACGTAATCACGGGCTTACTAGTGAATGCATTATAAATTGAATATTTCAACAACATTTATGCATGAAAAGAAGAAAGAAAAAAGTAGACACTGAGTACACAAGTCAACTGACCGCCCTATCATTGGTCTCATTATTTTAATTTTTTCTTCCAAGAATGCCATGATCTCCCAGAGAGATTTGAAAAAGGTACAAGCCTAACATCAACTGTGGTAGCATTTCGTTGTCATATAATAAGGTTTATCCAAAGACATTCAGCCTTATTGGGAGTTCCACCTGAACAACATTCCACCCGGAAAATTTGACATTTCACTTTCCGCCTATTGTGAGTTTCCCCCGAAATTTCATGATCGAAAAATTCCCCTTATTGTGAACATTCATTTCGGGTGGAATGTAATATCATTTTCACATCTTTTTTGTAGGGGAACAAAATTTCGTTAGGGCAAAACTCACAATAGCTTTTAAAATTAGGGGCGAACAAAAAATTTTAAGGTAAAATATTTTTTGGGTGAAACTCACAAAATAAGGCTGATGATTATCTCAAGTTGAATGGAATAATTAGGGCAGTGGAAGCAGTTCATCAGCTGATCTTTGCACTTTTAAATTAATAAATTAATGAGAATGGAGACCCATTGTTTTCCAAAGGTTTTTTCACCAACAAAACTTCTTTCTTATCCATTTAACACCTCTGTGAAGTTGGCATAACAATAATTTTCACCTAGAATAATGCGACCACTAGAGGAATTTTCAGTTTTTTTGCATTATCATCAAATAATGTGTTTTATTTTACAGCGATGTTAGCTAAAAATGCTTTTTTTAACAATCACTTTGAAATAAGGCTACAAACATGCAGTTTTTGCAGTTCAAGCTAGAAAATGTTGGGTAAAACGGCAAGAAAATTTTAGAAACGGCAAGAAAAACTGCAAATTTGGAGGCTTACTGGAAGTTTCTGGCTTGATGAGCGGTTGTTGAAAATACAGTATGTGCTGCTAACTGCACAGTAAAGTTAATGGTACATGGGATTGATTACACGACACCCACTTTTTGATGAACTGCAAAATTGGGGATTTCAATGCAAAATAAACTAGCAAAATTCTGTTGTGTTCTATGTAAATATTGTTATACTAACTTCACGGACGTATTTTTAACTATTGAAGTGTAGTTCAGGCTGATTCTACTGATAAAAGAAGTTTATTTTCTTTGTTAATTTCATATTTGCCAAAAAAAACTTCAGTTAGTTTGGAATCTCATCACGAAGTATTGAATAATTTTGTATAGTTTCCATAATGTTTGGCAACTTCTAATCCTTCACTCACGTTCTTGCAATTTTTTTCAAGCAACTTGCATAACTGGATTATTTCAGAGGAAACTTTGTAAACTTGGTACTTCAAAAGCTTCTACAAAATTGTTACTACGAAGTTTCAGGGAATATTGCTTGATATTCCTTATTTCCTTATTTCCTGATATTCTACATGTTTTCCTTACAAAAGTCCTTGTTTGTCTCTTCTCTAGTGCTTTCTATTAGAACTTTTTTACAATTAATCCTGAGAAATTCTTCACCTAAACGTTGAACCCCACCATTAAACATCTTTTGCCTTGAATATTAAGGTCCATCAAGATAACACCACTACAAATATATAAATATAATCATGTAGAAAAATAGGACCTAATTAAGTGTTGAAATATTCAGCTTTATTGTGAGTTTCACCCGAACAACTATCCACCTGAAATGACCGTCATTTCATTTTTCGCTTATTGTGAGTTTAACCCGAAAAATGTTAAATGTTCGAAAAATTCCCCTTATTGTGAACAGTCATTCCGGCCGAAAGCTAACGCCATTAAGAGACAAAAATTTATAAACGAAAGCGGCATCATATAGAAATCATCACAATAGTTCGAGCGAAACTAACAATATCTTTTGAAATTATGGCGAACAAAACATTTCAAGTTGAAATATTTTTGGGGTGAAATTCAGAACAAGGCTTCGAATGTTCTGTTTCTTCAACAACTTAAACAATTTAGCCAAAAATCGTAATAAGCCTATTGTCGAAATCGCAGAACATTTGAATATTGCAACACTAATTGTTGTGTCATTTTATTTTCCAATTTATTTTATGTGTTATCTTGTTGAACCATGGATATTATACAATATAATGTACAGAATAGGTGGGCTTAATTTTTGAAATGGATACTATAATATAGGTAGTTACTCAGTTAAGAGAATAAGAATATGGGAACCAATATATTTAAGGAAAAAATATCCTTGACTTAACTTCCAAGCTCATTTTTATTTTAAGAAGCTCTTCTTGTATTTTGTGCTAAAATATAAAATATAAATTAAATAAATTAAAATAATAAAACAACAATTTTTGCTAATAAAAACCAAATAATCAATTTATAACAAAAAAATCTACACATACTTTTATTCACAATGTATACTTTACTCTTATATAAAATAATTTTACAAAAAACTGTTATGATTTTTTTTAAATGTAGATGCATCATCATATTTATATATTTATTTTTTTTTTTAATTAACAAATGATTTTTTTAATTTTATAATCATAAAACATTATAGTAGCATTTTTTTTATAAAATATAATAAATTCATATCAATATAACAACGACACATTTATGTATAATTTCCAATAGTTATGTATTATAGTCTAGCAAGAAATGGGGTAAATATAATATTTTTTTTATATAAATTTATGTTTATGTTATTAATAAGTGAAAGTTAGTCTAGCGTTTATTGCATGGCGTTTGACGTAAATCACGTTAAATATATTTTCTTTTTTTTTTTTGTTTGTGTTTAGCTGGGAATAATATGCAAATATGTAAAAAAATAAAATATTTCATAATATTCGATTTCAGTTTTGATTATATTTACACTTTCCCTATGGGCTCTCTGACAACTCTAGGAAGACAAAGGATTTGCGGTTCGTTGTAGTTGTTAAAAAAAAAATAACCTTCAAATAACGCCAAAACTATGAGAGCAGTCGCTTCTACTTAAATAGATTCCTTATTTTGAGCAGGCAATAGATTTTGATTTCATCTTAGAAGTCTTTGTCCCAACCAGTGGCGTCATCTGGCGGTGGACCATCTGGATCTGGGGGATAGTCATCAAAGTTCGTTGTGTCTGTAGGATTCTTCACTGTAGGTAAGATTGGAGGCTCTAAGCTGCGATTTTGTAGGCCATCCCAATAGAAACCATCAAACCACCTGAGGAAATTAAATATATTGAAGTAAATCCATTTTCATTACACAAAAGAGTGAGCTTACTTGTGTTTTTGAATTTCACTGATTCCACCTCGCTGGTAGCCCAGACGTTCGGCAGGATTGTCCCGGCATAGTTTTTTGATAAGGTTACTGGCATTGCGGGTGATATTGCGTGGAAATTCAATGGCATCGATTCCCTTCAGTATTATGTTGTAGGTTCGCATTGGATCCGAGCCGGTAAATGGTGGAGTACCTTGAAAAATCACATTTTTAAGCTGATTTCCCTTTAAAATATCTTAAAACTTACCTGTTAGAAGTTCAAACATGAGTACACCTAACGACCAATAGTCGGCACTTATGTCATGGCCACGATTCAATATAACCTCGGGAGCAACATACTCCGGAGTACCACAGAAGGTCCAGGTCTTACGTCCAGACTGAAGTTTCTTGGCAAAACCAAAATCTACTAATTTCACATAGCCCCTCTCATCCAACAAGAGATTCTCTGGCTTCAAGTCACGATAGATTATGTTCCGCGAGTGCAGATAGTCAAACGCTTCTACCACACAAGCTGTATAGAATCTTGTTGTCGAGTCATCGAAATTTCCCTTATCACGAAGAATCGTCCATAATTCTCCACCCAAACAACTCTCCATCAACATGTAAAGATATTTCTTATCTTTGAAAGTTTTATAAAGCTTCACTATGAACTGGCAATTGGCTTCGCCCATTATTTCCTTTTCGGACATAATATGCTGCTGCTGGCGTGTCTCTACTATTTGGGATTTCTTCATCTGTTTCAGAGCAAATGAACGCGATGGATCGGAGATGATTTGAACCAATTCAACACGACCAAAACCACCAACACCCAGAGTGGCAAGAACTCGAAGATCAGAAAGACTGACGTCACGAAACTGTTCGTTGATCCTTATAAAAGAGTGGTAATATATTAATAAAATAAATAAAATTAGCGAGGTCCAAAGAATGGAGTTTTATGAGAAACTTACTTAATATTTTAGTTTTGAATATTCGTAAATTGTAAGCATAGAGTGGAAAATTTTAAATCAATTTGTTTGTTGGAATATTAAAATTACAGTTAAAAAACGATATAATTTATCTTTATTCTCTTAATTGTGTTGTAGTCTTTTAAATACATTTACTGCCAATTTCTTCACACAGTTCTAATGCTAGTACCAGTACTAGTCCTAAAATTAGTACTCAAATCGGTATCAACTCATTTCTTCAAACAAGTTCTTCCCCCTGGTCCTGGCAAATTGATATCGAGTATCAGTTAGGACTCGATACTAGCTGGATCCTCAAAATCAGGTAGTACCTGGTTATTATACCAGTTGTTAGTACTCAAATCGGTACCAAATGATTTCTTCACATAACTAAGCCCTAGTTCTGTCAAGTTGGTACCGAGTACTATTTAGAACTCGATATTAGCTAAGACTTTCAAATCGGCAGTCTCATTCATTTTCTTCAATGAATTCGTTGCTGATTTTTGATAGTTTTTTGGTTGTTGTTTATTAAATAGGTAATAAACTGGCTTTTATTGATTTTACTGATTTTTCGTTTTCTTTTCTTTATGGTGGGTACATAATGAATTTAATTGATGGTGGTCGCAATTTAAAAATGCATTGCATGAACCGAACATAAAATGCACAAAATAAATGTAATTTCTCCAAGCCTGTCACACACATACCTACACAGAAAAATGTCCAAAACTCCACTAATAAAATAACACACAATGTTCTACTTAAATCAAACGCTTCATCTGGAAGCTGATCCAGAACAGAACACCACGGAGCACGGATCACTCCTGTAAATAGCGGTAGGACTTCATTGGCATTCGTCTTCTTCCCTTCCCACTCTCTATCTAGCAACGACGACCGTTTTGCTATTCACTGCGTAAATCAAAGACTGGAAAGTCTTTGAAGTCACTTCCGAGTGTCAAATTTCATAGTTGATGCTGCTATCAGGAGAGACAGTCATCGTAGAATGGATATTATGTCCTCTTTTTGATAAAATACACATAATCCATTCGAAATTAAAATTAAATAAAAGTCGCTGTCAAATAAATATCAAAATAAAATTTGAAATGCCAAAATATTGTAAAAATCAGAATTAGACCAGTTTTAGACGTATTAAGTCCTAGTACCACTGGTTGTATTTGGATCCGGTACTAGTGATGCGATGTGAAATGCTCAGGTACTGACTTTTCTTTAGGACCGAGTACCAGAGCTAGTGCCTGGTCTAGCTGGACTGGGTAATAGGCTGGCTTAGTACTTTTGTGAATAAATTGGGCGTTAAGTTCATATAAACGAAGTATTTTCACAGCTATGAACATAGCAATGATGAGTTGTTTGTTATTCGCTTACCTATTCAACTAACCCATTTGTAAATTGTTATTATTTCATTTTTATCGCTTAATATTTTGTGAAAGAAGTCTGATATAATTAAATTGAGCATTGGCTTCTAATCTAATGGACTTTGTTCTAGGTTCAGTTGAAGACATTTTTTTAAAACTTAAATGTCGGGTTGGTCCTCTCGAAATATGTCTAAGGTGTCACACGCAGAAACTGTTGTTGTTTCAATAATGTGCACTCTCTTTACTATACTTATGAATAAAATCCGACTTTCGAATTTAGTTAAAATTTTTTTTAAAAAAGCTTTTGACGACCTTTATCCCATAAAAATTGAAGTTTCGATTTTATATGCAAGTGATTTCTAGGCTTTTACGATTTTGATAAGGAAATTCCTATTGGCAATGGTTTTATATTAGACGTACAAATTAAAGTTCAAGAGCTCTAAATAACTATTAAAAAAAATAACTACAATTTTTGGGAGAATATTTCATAGAAAACCTATTTTCTATGATATTAAAAAAAATATTTGTGGTGGAAATAATTGTTGTGATAATTAAACTAAGAGTAATATTTTTCAGGCCCAGAACGTCTACAATTCTCACATTTGGGGAATAAAATTAATCCAAAAATTACTAGTCTAAAAGGACAAAAGACTGTCATGTCATCAGAGGGGTCGGTTTAATTCCCAGCCTCGTCTACCTAAAAAAAAATCGGAAAATTTGCTGATGTGAACTTACTATGTATTATTCCTCAGCACTATGACAAACCTTAATTTCCGAGTTTACTGAAAAAAATATTAGAATGATAATTAAGCATTTTTTCCGCAACTAAGGTTGCCAAACTTCTTTAAAATGTTGAAGTTAATTAAAAACGATGCCATTTACAATAATGCTTAAGCTTTTTATCAATTATATTCTTTTCGACTCTTATGGAGCAAAAAGAAAATAAGATGCATAGCTGGGTAGCACGAAATTGCTCTAGACTTAGATCAGCGATGCTAACTGAGGCTTTTTCAAGCCTTTTAGGTATTATTTCACTGCCTGAAGCTTTGAGGCTTTTTTTCCCGAAAAGGGCTTTTTTTCATTCCATAAAACTATATTTCTGTAAATTTATTTGTTGTTTTTCATTGAGAAATTTAAATCCTGTTACCGATTTTACGAGAACTTATTTCCCAGTTTTGGAGGAAGGCATTTCAATTGCTTTTTCCAATGAGATAGTTCTAATATGTTTCCTTTTCTTGACAAAATTATAAACCATATTCTTTGCTGGCCGGCTTGCCGCATTCCTCGACAACGCGACGGTTGAAAGGCATTAATTTATATAAAATAAAGCTGAGAAATAGACCTAAGTCAGAAACTTTAAGTGGAATTCTTCACGCAAAGACGCTTTTCTAAAATAAAAATTGCTATGATCTGAAATTTAAGTAAAAAAAATATGTATGATTAAGGAGCAGAACGATCTCGATGAAAAATGTGCATATATTTTGTTATTTAAATGACTGATCTAATTAATGTTCTTTATTAAGATGTTTATTGTGATTTATCCAAATAAATGATTGTTTCGTTATTTAAATCATGTTTGTGTTTAATTTAAAAAAAATTAGGTGTGGCTTTTTTTATTGAAAAGGGCATCTTTTTCTCAAGTGAGGCATTATTTTGCCCAAAGTGGTTGGCAACGCTGGCTTCGATACACATATGTCCATAGAAAATATTCTTCTTTTGGCGTCAATCGCACAAACGAGGTGGCCAGTTGACAGGTCAATTTCTTGAATTTATTCGTTCGCCAAATGTTTCCTTCAGTAAATTAATATTTAATTATATCGCACGCTGTGTGGCATGTGGCGCCGCCATTCTGCTGAAACCACATATCTTCAAAATTAAGGCCTCCAATTGAAGCACAAAATTGTTATTAATCAAGTCTCTAGACCGCTCACCATTGACTGCAAGATTCATAGAGCACACCAACGACCAAACATTTATCACTGACATTTTCTGGATGTAAAAATGTTGTTTGGAAAAGGCTAGCATCGTTCCAAATAAGGCCATTTCTGGAATTAATCGCTTTGATAGACGATAAGGAGCACCATAAAATACTTGTATTGCCGGATGAGTTTCTCGAATTGAACTATATTTTTCAAAATAAAATTTGTACAATTTATGATGAATGACCAATCCTGAATCCAGTTGAAAAGGCATAACTACTACGCACATGAGATTTAATTGATGTGATAATATCAGTGTGTAGCAGGATCTCTCCTCCTAAAGTTTGAATCTCTGGCTTATACGATCCCCAAATTAATTAGCGCGCACCTTTATTTTCTAAAGCTTTAATTAGTATTTAAATAAATATCATTCCAGCAAATATGAATATTTTCGAAAGGTATTATATTACTTTTACTACCAAACGTCACGTCATATTCATATCACATAAAAGTTAATTGCTTAAGCCGATAAAACTTCACGTGTCCCGGACCCCTATTTTACCTACATATGTATTCCGTGATAGAAAGTACAAGTGAAATGGTATTTTTTCGAACCTTGGACTACAACACAAATAACGTCGCCGCCACCGCTGCCATTCGTGAAAGTTCAAATGGCAGCGCAAAAAAAAAACAAAAAAATAACAAAACCAATAAACTTAAAAATTAAAAAAAAAACGAATAATATTTGAATGTGGCTAATGTGAAATCAATGAAGTAGTGCTAAATGGAATACTTACTTTTTCCTCTCGAGCGTTCCCTCATCATCGTACCGATGCCGTATCTCGTCCAGATTCGATATAAGCTGGTTAAACGTCTCCCTGTCGATCACCAAACAAGTAACTCCATCTGGTGAATTGCAAATGATGTTTGCGGTACGAAGATCATCTCTGCGGGATTTCAAGTAGAAGAAGAAGAAACGAAACTTGAATATATTACATTGTTACAATTTATGTATTTTCTATAACAACTTACCCTTGGAGTGCTTTCTCACCAAAGAAGTCGCCTTTGCTCAATGTTCGAATGAATTTCTCTTCCTGGGCGTCTTCCTGTTTGATGGTTACACGAACTTGACCTTTGGATATTATGAAGAAAGTGTCACCTCGGGCTCCTTGGCGGACGATGTAATCGCCCATTTGATAATACGTCTCCTCCAGCACGTCTGATATTTTGATGAGAGTGTCTTCCGGTAGATTCTTGAAGATCGGCACACTGGAAAAACGGGAAAATGTTATTATTTTTATTTTTTTCATTTCATTTCTGTTTTTTTTTTGTGTTGCAGCATGATGGAGGTGGCATCGAACTCCTGAGTCGCCGCGCCGTTCGTCGTGCCGGAATGCCGACAAGTTTAAAAGTGCATTACATTACACGAAAAAAAAAAAACGAAGAAAGTTTTGCATTCCTTTGAGAGCAGGTATTATTCAATAATGATGGCCAACCGGCAGATCATTGGCTTCAAACGGATTTGCTATTTTATTGAGATTGATTTAGTGAGAAATGTCCATTGATAAACATACAATTTTGCTAATCAGTTGTTACTTTGGCAGTCCTGAGACTGATTGAGCGGATGGTGGACCACGCGCATCGAAACTATTTGGTCAATAGCTTTAAGGCTCGTCCAACCAGAGAAAGTTATTTAGGCAAGGCTTAAGCGATTGTAAATTTACACATTAAATTGCCTAGTAATCTTGAAAATGTTTTTTTTTCTTTTTTTTTTTACAAATTAACACATATTTCTTTGCAAAGCACATAATATTGCAGTCTTATATGCATAGCAATAGGCGTATACTTGAGAGAATTCTTTGTGCTTACAATTTATAGGGAGCAGTTATAATAGTTATTTATAGTCGTGTTTTTTTTTTACAGACTTCGAGGAAATTGGTCGAACAACACGACATCGGTGCTAAGCAATTTACATGTTAAAGAGAAAAGGAGAATTCTCGGGGCTTAGCAAGCACGGGGAAAAACTGTGTTACCGGCGCCCGTGAATTGCATGATATGGATAGTTTGTATGGCAACTCCATTTTGTTTCTTTAAATTTCGTTTTTTTCATGTGATATATTCATATTCATGTTCAAAAATGTTCCATATTTTGTATGGAAGTGACTCTAGACATGCCAATTATAACAGTTTTGGTTCATAAAAGTACTGTTTATGCGCCCCCGCAGGGCCAGGTCCCGCCCTCCAGTGGGCATACTTCATCAGGCATTCAGAATTATTTCAAGTTGCGCGTAGCGCGTTAACGTACGCCCACTTTTAATGGCGAAAAACTGTTATAACTGTTATAAATTGGCATGTCTCTAGTCTCGTTCATATTTTATTCATTTATAAAGTTTGTATAACAGCTTATGAAAAATGTCTAATCATACCAGGGCAGAAATGTTACTTGAACAATTTTTTATAAAAAAATATCTAAAAATACCTACAAGATGAACCTATAATTTCTTAGTTAAGTTTTTGAGGGAATAGAAAATAGTATTTTCTAATCTATGACTATCTTCTTATTTTTTCTACAATTTCATTTTCTTAAGATTTAACCTTGGTCTACTTCTCCTGCATGACTAAATCTTATAATAATCTCTGCCATCAGCTCCCTATTAATTTGGATGTGCATCAGTTGTTGTCTATGAGCTGTGACTTACATGTTATGATTTCGTCAAGAGGCTTGGACGAATGGAGTATTTTTAGCTTCTTGTTATGGTTTTGGAATGATTTCACTATTTTCCAAAGTTGCACCTACAAATGGTGTGCGAATTGTAAAAATTACCAACAGCCATATCGAATTAATTTATATGTTTATTTTCTGTTATGGAGAGCTCACTTCATATTTGAAGTCAGACAGACAGGTATAGCTGATCAATCCACTTATAGTACCTACACGTATACGAACGTACATTGCTCCTTTCATCATCTCTCGATTAATTAAGGTTGAGAATGATAATATAAAAAAAAAACAATATTAAACCGCTTGGGCGAGCTTTCTAATAGCCTGTTGTTGGATTTACTAATTTCAACTAAACGGCTTGACGTGATACGGATGGATCTTGACGCTTTGAAGTGAAACTGATTAAAAATGCTGTTTGAAGGAGTGAAGGAGTGCGCACCAAACTATTATACGATTACATAGTGCGTTGCACTTATAATTTGACAGCCAATCCAACGTGTTTGGCACAAAGTGTATAGAGGTGTATGGAATTTTTGTAATTAATTTTCAATTTTGATTTGATAGAAAAACAAGATTCGAGGACAGTTAATAGTGTCAAAGTCAGTACAACTTGCAATAAATTTTGTAAAATGATGATGATTAAGAGTCTTTCAGAGTTTCATGTATAAAGCTTAGCTTAACTCAAGAAAAATAAAGGAAAACGTATGATATGAAATATCGACAAAAACATTGATCATAAACATTCTTCTTCAGTTGGTTAATTTGGAAATTCGTGAATTTTTTACAGACGTAATTTCTTCAGAAGACGGTCATATCCACATTTGGCTTGAGCCATAGTTCTGATGGAATATGAATGACAAAATGTCATTATTTCTCACAAATTGAATTTTTTTTTTCTATTTCATCGTGTAAATCGTAAATCAGCCGATATTTTTTCATTTAAAAGCTGATGGCAAGTGCAACTATGACCTTTAATTTTACCATTACATTGGCATCGTGTAAATAATAAGATTGTTGCAGACCTAGGCCAAAACTGCCAACTGTCACAATATTTCACCAATTTTTGCCAAATCAAATTCCGCTCACAAATTGCGTAGTTTTGGGTAGAAAATAGCACTCACTTGAGAATAAAACATTTCCCCTTCGTGACAATTTCTGCTGACAATTTCTCTGTGCATAATTTTGGGGGTTTGTATTCTGTCAAAATATTTTAAGTTTAAATTCAAATAAAAACAAAAAAAAAATAATAAAATCTGTTGACTAAGGGTTGCCCAAGTTTTACTTTTAGTTTTTGATTTTCGCAATTTTGTATTATTTCATAGATCTATTAATTATTAATAAACTTATTTTCATAGTTTACACGGATGACAAATAGGCGAGTTTCTGTCAATGAACTGTTAAAAGATTGAATTTGTCCATTTCCCTTTCAGTTTTCTGAATGAAATGTTTCCAATTTATCAGAATCCACTTCGAATTCAGCATGAGGTGGTGTTTATTGACACCAGAATACATTTAATTATTTTTTAATTTAATGTAAGATTGAAGAAAATTGTGTTTTTATTACAATAAAATCTTTACGACGAAAATTGGTAAATTTGATAATGATTTATTATAGATCCATGGCAGCTCTAGTTGATTCTTGTTTTGACGTTTAAAAAGTGGGAGCAATTGGCACTTTCAAAAAAATGAGATCTTATATACTTCGCTCCGTCAAACAGTGAGCAATAAGTGAGTCCAAAATTGTTTTCCTTAGTATTTTTACAGCAAAACTGAGAAATTTTGTTAGGGAATCTTATTCATGTATAAATGAGATTGCTGAGGGCTCTGAGATCTAATTTTCCTACCTTTTTTTTGTCCACAAAGCGTTCCACACATTTAAGGCAGTTTTTTTCTCAGAGAGGATCATCTTTACTACTCAAAATTTGACAAATTGCCCATTCCTGTCCAAAAAAGTCTGGAACAAATTTATTGATGTGAAAAAATAGAAGAAAGAAATAATTGGGATAGCCTAATATTTTGCCAGTTTTGTGACAACAAATTGTGACAATTTATCGGTCATGTAAATCCAGCATCACACAAATCTTGGTTTGCCTTATATCTATCATTCTATCTATCATTTCGTATAAGCCCACGCCTTACCAACGACACGTATAGACCAAATTTTAAATTTATTTTCTAAAATATTGAAAGAAAAAATGTCTTTGTACGAAATTTGTGGATTTCTTTTATTGATCTCTCTAAAAATCGACTTTTTGAAGTTGTAAAGTTATATTTCTCAACTTTCGAAATGTTTTAAAAATATTGAATTGAATTTATTTTAAATATTGTTTTTTTGAAATTCCACGTTGGAAAAGGCAATAATTGGCTCTAAATATAGAAAAAAAATGATTTCCTAATTTTTCCAGATTTATATTTCCAATAAAAAATAAAAAGTCCTGTTGAAACGAAATGTTGCCAATATCCTCCTCTTCAATTTTTGTGAACAAAAATTCGTTCAACATGGCCCGATAACGATCGCCATTGACTGTAACGGCCACTCCTTGCTCATTTTCGAAAAATGGCCCAATTATGCCTCTGGACCAAAATCCGCACCAAACAGTGACTCGTTTTGGGTGTATCGGATTTTCAATGTATGAGTGCGGGTTTTCTGTGCCCCAAATGCGACAATTTTGCTTGTTTACTACCCACCAAGATCAAAATGAGCTTCATCTGAAAGGATGATTTTTTTTGGCAAAATCGGCATCTTCTCTGAGTCGATCGCAGGCCCACTTAGCGAAGCGTATACACAACCATATTCGTTCAGCGGAAGGATAAAACTAATTATCTGTCAAATCAGACATGAGCTAAGTGTTACCATTCACGAAATAAGCACTAGTTGGAAAAAAAAAACGTTAGATGGCGGACCCTTTAGAAAAAAAATTATTTCCTATTTTTTTTCAGATTTATATTTCCAATACAACTTGAATCGATAATTCGAGGTCCGATCCACTCAACTCCATACATTAAATAAAGTTTGAAGCTACCAAAATGGGAAACGGTTCTTTTCAAGGTCAAATACCTACTTATAAGAATAAATATAAGCCCGGAAAAAAATTTCTTTCCATTTAAGAGCTAAATTCTAACCACTTTGCACAGAGCAAAAAATTTTTAAAGCTCGAGACTGCCACAGATTCAGAGGCATGGACCTTGTCAAAGGTGGATTAGAATGCGAGAAAGATCCGGTCGATTTTTGATCCCATCTCAGCCAACGACTAAGGTGGCTAATGGGTCATTTAGATCGAATGGAAATCAAGAAAGTTTCATTTCCATCAATTTTTTAATTTAAGAATCGTCAAGAGACGGTTTACGAAAGCTTATTCGCCATCAAATAACAAAATGGCATTTTACGTTACAGGTATAGCAGGTTGAAACTATTCTAACATATACATATAAACAAATTAAATATCAAATGATTATATCACAATTTAGCCAGATTACTCGACGACATAAAAACCTAACCTATTCCTTAGTTTATTGTCGTGAGCTTTATCCCTATACATGCTGACTTAGGTTTAAAACCCATTGAATATTCCACAAAAATGGAGGAAAATAATAAATAGAATAAAAAGAAAAAACAAGCCATCCGCATATTAAAAATTCGATTAGACTATAAACAAATCCATACGGACTTTTATTATGAGACATGGACACACACAAATATAAAAGCCTCCGTTATGTAGCCAAGCCATTAAAGCATAATAATTTGCAAACTTTTTCTTCACAATATTCATAATTTTATTTTTTTTTTTTGCTATAATGATAAAAATAGATTTCCTCAAATAAATAATTACTCTTTGTGTAACTTTCAAAACATGTTAATGGCTATGATGTTAATTTAGCAATTTGATGAGTGGTGATGGTAAAGAAATATACAAAACTATAAAACTTGCAATGAAAATTATGTAGTTCTTTGGCAATTCATTGTAGGTCGGATGACATCACATCTTGGGGCTGACTTAGTACAACTACAACTGACTCATGAAGTTGTATCTCAATCTCAATCGAATCTCGTTTCGTTACCTCAATTTGCACACGATGCACTTAAAATAACACGCCTCGCTGTTTGTATTGCACAAACGTGATGGAACTGGACACTCAACTACCGACTCATGGAAGATCCAATTTCATGTTTTGAGTTCGAAATCTAAGAACACGTACTGCTAATTCACTTTTACTTTCGAATCTAGATTTCTGGATGTGTGGCATCGAACTTGCCAGTTCCAACGTTTTGCTTTTGTAATTCTAGACGATCGCCGCGCCGCAAACGCCCCGAAGCAAGTGGGCGGGAAACTCTACGTACACAACTTTCATTTTCATTTGATACTCTATACCCATCAGCTTTGCACAAAGGTATGCGCCAAACAAGCTATCTAATTTAAGCCCTGGGTTAATAGCCACCATAAAAACGGAAGCCATGAAGTATGGCAACCAAGCAACATCATGTAGATAAACGACTTGCAACGCTTGAAGCGTCTTCCAGGCGGGCAATGAGGCAGGTCGTCTCACTGTAGACGAATTATGGTGACAAAAGAAAACAGATCGTTGCATAAGACACAACAAACAGTGTAACAGAACCATAATCACTCAACTGTGTATTCACAGCACGCCGGGTTTTGAGTTTTTCCCTAAAGTGAATCTTTTTTCCCTGCGCGATTATTAACCGCTGGGGTTTTTTTACTGCCTGTTGATCATTCCAACCTCTACCCGCAGCACGTAAATGCTGCTTGCCCGCATAGCTTAAGTGTTGGCCAATATAACATGTGAAGCAACAACGAACGACTTAAGTGTGTAAAAAAAAAAAATAAAAATGGTCAACGCAAAATTACACGAAAATTCAATGGGCTTGGTCAAACGTTAATTTTTCGCCACAAAGCTCTTTCATCACACGACGCAATAAATATAAAAAAAAAAATGAAACTCACCTTTTGAGGAAGTCCGTGTATTCGGCTTGACGGATCAAACCAGTTCGCATCATAATCGTTTGGAAGCATTGTCGTTCTATGGCCCAAAGTTTACATTCGGTAATGGCCGTGATGGTTGCCGTTCGTTGACAATTGTAAAGTATGGCCAATTCTCCAAGTACCTTTGCGCCGGACAATGTTGACAGATATTTTCCTTCACGTGAAACCTCTACTCTTCCCTCTGCAAAATAAATTTAAAAAAAAAGCAATTAGTCATGCACAGCAGCATTGAGGAGTAGGTAGGTATACAAAAATGACAAACACCCATATAAATGTTTCTTATAGTCATTTACCAAACTGAAAAGGTATTGCTTGGGGACTATTGCCAACTGAGCCCAAAAAAAATAAAAACAATTTAAGAAATCTTATATAATATTTGATAAATCCAACCACACGTTTATCCCAGTTTTTTCAGTGGTTAATTGAAGCAGAGTTTACTGGCTCTGGACATTACTTAATCTACAGTTATCTAAAGAAACAATTTCTTAGTAGAGGAAGCATGTGGGATGACTTAAAAGTACCTGCTCAGTAAATCCAGAGTTAACTCATCAAATTTGGTGAGTTAACTCGGGTTTAATAGAGGACGGCACATGTTTTAATGACTACCCTTAACCGTACGAGAAGGCATGTCAAAAACTTCAATGCAGTGATTAAGTGTAAAAGAAGTGGAAAAAGAGTAACTGCAGACGTCTACTCGAAAACGCCATAAGTCACAAATATTTTGAGGCCAAATGGCTCCCATATTTTTTCACGTATCATCGTCAGTATGGAGGAAAATCGACACAATTCAACACAATTCAATAGATTCAAAAATTAACTAAAAAACACTTAAGTTAATTTAATTTTTAATCTGTTACAATATCAAAAATTATAATTACTCTATAGGCGCCAGTTAATAGCCTTGTCACTCTATAGGCGCCATTGAGCCCTGTCGTTTTGCTAGAGAAATAATTTTTTGTCTGTGACTTTTGACGATATTCCTTCGGCCAAAGAAAGATAAATGACACAGAATTCGTGATGAAGATCCAAGTTGGCAATAATTTGTTCTTAAAGCAACTCTATCTAATGCCAAAGTTTGAGAGAAAGAAAATGAAAAGATTAACCTCATGGGTGATTTCACTCGAAACAAGTTTTCTTTGCTTTGTGATTTTGACGTCTGACGCATGGTGATGGATCTTCGATTTTCTTAGCTCGACGAATGTATGGCAAAGCCACAAGTCAAGCCACTAAAGAGCAATGCGGCTATGCATTCCATAGGTTTTCCTTCGCAGTCCAAGTTGTTTGTTCATATACAAACAAACATTGTATTTTTCCGGTTTGTGTATCTAGAATTCAACCGCAGCGCAGCATCCACCGAATCCGAATGCATTGTCTGTTTTTTTGCTGCGTGATCACTCATCATTTCCAATGCCTCAGCGCAAAATTTCTCCCCTAATTAAAATCTTTAACGAAGAGGAAGATAATTGTTGTGTGATAGCACCATCACATCTTGTATGCAGTGTATGCGCTGTGTTATGTGGCTGAACTAATGAAAACTATTACACTAATTTCCACTCAGCGCATGATATCAGAAAGCATAGATCATATACAAGCATAACACAGACCCTAAGACTTAATAAAGCCGGCTTTGATGATGGTATACTACGAGGTCGAAAACAACTTTTGTTTGTATATCTTTAATCTATGTTGGTTGGTAGGTACCTTTTGTTGGTTCACACAAAACTTGGATCATGTTTTTTTTTGTTAGTTTTTTGGTTGCCGGAAAAAATATAATGAAACTAATACATAAACGTGAAATGGGAGCGATCTTATTTAAGTGTCTTAATGAATGCGGTGAATTGGGAACACTTTTTAATTATGTTCACGCGACTTTAATGCGATGAGACGAAAGCAATCATATATTTAGTGACTTCTATTCAACTAGAACATGTCGTGTAGGTGTTTCTTGATTACTTGATATGACAACATAGAGCAGCAATCTTCTACAGAATCATTAAAACTTTGTACAATCACTAAAATAACAGTGCAAAAAAAAAAAATTAAAAATATATATGTTCCAACTTTACTAAAAATGGAATGTTATACTGTGCTATCTGACATGACTACTTTTAAACTCAGGTTGTTGTTCAACACTTTTATGATAAGTTTTATATCTCAAGGTCTATTGTTTCGGTTTTCACAAATTGTTTTACTTGAAAGGGGAAAAGGTCAAAGTGGTTGTGGCTTGGTTTAATAGATCAAGGTACATATACAAGGTTGGTTTATTATATTGAAGCTTGAAACATGCCATCGAAGTGTTGGTATCGTTTGAGGATTTTTTTTTGATTGAAAATGACTAAATAAGTTAACTTATGGCTGAAACAGATATGCAGCTTTTCGCGTGCAGTGAAATTGAATTAAACGTAGGTTCTTATTCAACCGGATTTACTCAAGGGCTGCATGCAGCTCATCGCTGAACGATGTCTCTATTTCTAAATTGGCTACGCAGCTTCATTGAAGACACAAAATCAAACAAAAATATCTCAAATAATCCATAAGTATACACATGTGTTCTGGGTCTAGCGTTGTATGCATCGAGACGCTGCACATCTGTTTCAGCCATAAGGAATAAAAACAAATTTAAAGTTATACAAAGTTACTGCAGGTTTTCCCCCGGATAATAAAATCTATGGGTTTTTCAACGATCTTATGTGTGAATTTTATTTTTATTATTCTTACTTTCACAAGAAAAAAATAGTAAAAGATTATGTTTATTACGCATTTTCTCGAGAAAATCGACCTCAAAGTCAAAAAATTTAGCATGTGCAGGAAAAATTCAACAGACTAGAAACTGGATATCTTAAAGCTTCAGACAAGATATCAACTTTATTTAAAAACACAGTTTTAAAGACTAATGTTATTCCTAAAAATAAAGTCCTAAGCGAAGTTTCTACCACTAGAATCAGCACAGAAATGTTTGCTATCATGGGTCAAGGTATACCAAAGTGAGCGTTTTCTTCAATCCATGATAGCTGATGTCGGAATTGAAGGTACCGATTTACTTGAGAACGATTTTTTTCTTAGAATATACCCAAGAACCACATCCTAATATACTTCCAACCATCAGGGCCCTATTTCATAAACATTGACAATTGCGACAGGTGGCAGGTGATGTGTTAAATGTGTTAATTTACAACTTGACAATTTTAAAAATCTGTTCCATAAATAATTTGAAAATTTTGTAAAATTGTCGGAAATTACCCGACAATTGTCAACTTTTCGGTTCATATAAAAATTGTCATGACAACGAATTTTCAAGTATTTTTCGATAATTGTCATGAATTTTCTGACAAATTTGTACTGACAATAATTCTTTTATGAGATGACAAAAAAAATATACAATTTTCATATTTTTCACTATTAAATTGACAATTGTGACAGGAAACTCAGTAACCTGCGGTCAATGAAACGACAGAATTTGAGCTAAAGTGCTGAATAATATTTTTTCAAGTGAATGATGACGATTCTCAGTTGGAAGTACGTGTAATACGCCGCTCCGGGGCGGCGGTGCCCTCGATATTTTAAACGGAGAATAAATAATTATTTTGACACGTTAAATGGCTATTTTATACACTTCACTTTTTAATAACAAAACACAACTTCGACAACTGTGACATTCTAAATTTTGAAAGAGTCGGTCGAGAAACGATGAAAATTGAAACAAAACGCATAGGTTTTGTTCTATTTTCATCGTTTTTCTGCATAAAGTTATGTATGCCATGAGCCATGACAAACTTCAGGATTATTATAATGATAAAATTGTCACGACAAATGTGTCAGTAGGTATGACAAATTTGTCATTGTATTTTTCTGACAAATTTGTAGAATTTTCACCTGTCAATTTTTATGAAAAAGGGCCCAGGTCCAGGACACACTGTATAGTCTTGTTTTTGGGTTATTTGGGTATGTATGTATTTTCGATAGTTGGGCAGATTCTGTTATAATTTTGTAATCTGGTAAAAAGTTTATACAATGTTGCATCAACAAAATTTAGAAACTTTTTTTTTGAAACAAAACACAAATAAAAAAATCCAGATTTTTTGTATCATCAACTTTTGACGTTTTTAATATTTTCTCATTTATTTTCTACAACTTTAGTGGAAAATTATCCTGCATCTTCAATGTGTGGCTATACAGTCGACTCCGCTTATTTGCAATGGAGTTTTCATGCAAATGAACTTCGGATATATGAAACTTTCTTTCCTCTTTAAACGATGTGATGTGAAATATTTCCAAAGATATACAAATAAAATATAATATCCTCGAACAACAAACAAAACAACTTTTAATAATTGTGATAGTTGAAAGGAATGGAACGATGAACATGGAAAATTTAATTTTGTAGGTATATTCAAACCTCAAAAATGTATGGACGTGTTCGATGTTTCACTTAAGCGGAGTTGTTTTAGAACAAAATAATTATTTGGGGGAAAGGAATTTGTTTCAAATAAGCGGAGTGCAGTTATCCCTACTAATTTGTGTGTAAAAGCCCTGAAAAAAACCGTGATAAGTTTCTTGTTGCATATAACCGAAAGTTTCATTCAAGCGGAGTGCATATAGGCGGATTCGACTGTATTACAATTTTTATACACAAGAGCAAGTTTTTAACATGTTACGTTAGGTACATTTTAATATTTCAAAGTTTTTAACGCGAATAATAGTCATTAAAGATTTAATTCACCAAAGAACTTTCCTTATTAAACAAAACATACTATAGGTATGCATGTGAGAAGGAGAGATTAGAATGTTGATTAAGATAAAATTTCAAGAAGTTTAGATTCGCAAAATTTAAAAGCAACACAAATTTCTTCCTTGTTTTTGTTATTTCGCACAAAGCCAGAGCCACAACAAGCTTTAAAATTTACGACCAATAATAAATCATAAACTTCATCAACCAACTATAATAGCTATAACTACCACACACATTTGCTCTTATCATTTGATGAACCATGAACTAAATAAACAAAATAAAAAAAGCCCAATATCTCGTTTTGTCTTAAATGTCAGCTCACTGATGACACCTTTTTGTATCTCTCCGACTTAGTCACGAATCTTCATTTCATTAGACCCAAACAGCTAAGTATGTATAGCTAAGAAAGAGAGAAAACCAAATACCTCAAGCCATACAAGGTCTTTACTTCACAATGATTATTGGCTTCGCATGACAAAAACAAATTTGGAAACCGACTTCAAATTTCAATCACGAGTTTTTGTTCAAACTTGTGGTTTTGGATTTCAAAAAAAAAAGAAATAACAAACAAAAAAAAAAAACAAATATTAACCAGTTTTTTTTTTTTTATATACTGCTACTTTCTGAGAAAATTGACAGTTTTGTTGGTGAGCTGTACATTTGTTGTTATGATAGCAACGCATCAGACCTACCTCAAAAGATTCATATCAGCTGTTTGCAGTTTTCATCAAAACCGTTATTTTATTTATTCATCGCAGAGGGAAACTAGCTTGTAGATACTTATGTATGTATGTTGATAGTAAATTGGTTTACGCTTGCACTATCGCATCATGTGAGCAGCAAACACTTTGAATAACGGTGCAGTTGCATAGAATACAAAATTAATACATGGTTGACATTTAAATGTCACGAAGATTATAGCGTTGGTGCAATTAATTTTGCAAATAATTAGCTGTAAGCGAAGAGAAAAAAGGAGTTACCATCCTAAATTTTGTATGTAATACAAAATATGAACGCACTTAAATGAAAATATTTTAGCAAAATTCGAACAGTAAAACAGTCAATTTTCTTGATTCCAAATTCATCATCATCGTTTGTGCTTAGAGGACTAATTTGTTAACAGTTTCGGAAAAATGTTTTAAAAAAATTAATCATCTTTAGTGCTATTTTTTAGAGGTATACAATTGTAAAATAAAATAAATAACATATACATCTTGTTAAAGGTCAGAAGAAATTCGTTTTCAAGCAGGTCGTATTGGCGGCTAAAATCCACAGATTTATAAATATTTTCACCAGCAAGTGGAAAATAATGTTTGCCATACAGAGGGTGTCCCGTAAATAATGAATAACCTTGCAACTGGGTAAAGCTGTACTTAAGATCTTTTAAAAAAAGATATGAACAAATATGGCCCATGTGGGCTCTATGTTATGACTTTTTGTTTTTAAATTCAATAATTATGACTTTCCTCAAATATCTGAACACTATGACCACGAATGAATGATTCTTACTGTTTTTCTGATTTTATAATGTTTTAGAATATCTGTACTAATAAATAGGCAACACTAGTTGTTGTAGTTTTTTTTTAAATTTTAATGTTTAAAATTCATTTTTTAATACAAAAATGATAAAATATTTATTTTCACCAAAGTTTGACCATCTCTAAAAAAGTAAAAATATAACGGGTCATTCATTTCGAGGTTTCAAGTTGGTAGCAATGGCATTTGACACCTGTTAAACTCAGCTGTCATTTGAAGTGTCACAATATTAGTTGAATGTTTGCCATTTACGATAATGGATCGCTTAACAATCGAAAAACGCGTTGAAATTATTAAAAATTACTACAAAAGTAGCGATTCAAACGTAGCTACTTTTCGCGCGATGATTATATGGTCGTCATAATCGACCGACTACGCAAGCAATCGGTAAACTTGTGAAAAATTTTTAAGAGAGTGGAAGCGTTGTTGATGTCTGATGTCTTAAGGCCTGTGCATTATCGTAAAGCACGCTTAGTCAAAAATATTGCTGCTGCAAGTACAAGTGTTGCTGATGATCCGAATTTATCGATTTCTTGGCGTTTGCAGCAATTGGTCGAATGATAACGAATTTTTTTTGGCCAGCGATTGAAAATCATGACTTGGACGATATTCGGTTCCAACAAGACGCGACCACATATGGCTTTATTGCGTGAGAAGATTCTTGGCCGCGTAAGTTCACGTTTTGGCGACGTCAATTGGCCACCAAGATCATGCGATTTGACACCGTTAGATTTTTTTCTTTGGAGCTACGCAAAAGAACGTGTCTACGCAAATAATCCCCGAACTCTACACGCATTAAAAACCAACATTACTCAAGTTATGGTTGAGATACCGCCCGAAATATGCGAAAAATTGGTTAAAAATTTCCTCAAAAGAATCGCATGCTGCGAATCTTCCCGAAGCGGCCATTTGAATGATATTGTTTTTCACACTTAATAGCAAAGACCAAACTTGATAGTGAAATAAAATTTGTATCAAAACTGTATCGCTGTATGTGCTTTATTTAGCTTTACTTTCAAAAATGAAAAATGAATGACCCTTTAAGAGAGAATAAGTGATCAATTATTTTAAAATTGTACAACACATGGTTGTGTTCTCAATAATAAGCAATAAAATTACTGAAGGAGCTTTTTAACAGTTACCCAATTGAGAATTACGTTACAGTCAATAGTTAATTATTAGGCATATACAAGTACTATTTGCAAATATTAAGTGGTAAAGTATGTTACTTGATGTTAACCAACTTCAATCCGACTATCAGGGCAAACCTCGGCCTGGTTGTTCATGAGCATATTAGTCTAATCGTATGAACGAATCAGCTGTTTCTTCGCGATCACGACGAAGGGACATCCCATCCAAACGCATTTACATCTTTCTTTTGACTATTCAAAAAGCTTTTTTTGCTTTTTTTTAGTTGATATTGGCATTTAAATATAAATTCAACAATCGTATTCAACAATCATAATGATTTTGGAAATTAATCCAACGTTCTAAAAGTTGCATCGCGAATCAAATAAGTAATAGTTTACTTGAACGCGAAATCTTAACTCTTGAACATACTCATTTTCAGTACGAATTTATTAAATTTTAGTTCAGTGAATGACAGAGTGCCGCGTTGGCCGCGTTCAGATTTGATCCTAAGCGATCTGGATAGCTTTGTGTTGTTGTAATCCCTTGAAAAAACACATCTGATGATGAAACAGCTGTTGCCAAAAAAGAAATCTCAAGCTATCCTACAAATTTTGGTATACTCATCTATCCGATGAGAACTGTCAGGAACAGCTGACTACACAAAACAGATTTAAACAGCAAATTTAACCTATCCGGATTTGGTCATTCAGAAAGATATCTTAGTGAATCTTGAACGTGGCCATTCATTTGTGATTTAATTCTCAAATTCCTCTATTCTTCTTCTTGTGTGCTGGTGGGTTAAAAAATTGTATTGTTATTGTTTACGTTTAAATTGCAAACACTTGTAATTTATAAAAAACAATTTTATTTTCTTGCACGAAAATAAGTATAATAGCTATATCACCAGGCTATAGTGTTAAGTCAGCTGTTCAGAGTCTAAACAAACAAACGTAGTGACGTGAAGTATAGCGAGAGAAATCTACTTTTGACAAATCGGAAGGCCTTTTGTCGTTCTGTTTCTGTATACTTTATGGTGTGTGTTGTTTTGTTTTGTTTACTTACATATTTGCTGTGTCAAGTTGTTCAGATTTTAACCAACATCGCAACGTCCTATTTTTAACGAATTCACTCGCGGATAACAAAAACATTTTTTGTAAAATTAAATTCCTCTTACTTAAAACAGCAAATTGGAAGCATTGTTCAAATCAACACGAAATGGAAACCAGATCCATATGCAAATGTTTCCATTCTGTGCAAAAAAAAAAAAGTATCAATAAAACATTCTACCTCAAAAAAAATAACTTGAAAGAATGAATAAATTTCCTGAACTCACAGTGAAGGCAAGCACACAGCACAAAAGTAAAAGTTAATTAGAGAGGTAGTATATTTTAGAAAAGACAGATCATCGGCTCGGCTTCATCATGGCGCTTGTTTCTTTGATGCCTGATGCCAGCCACATCCATTTCAGCCGCTCTCTGTGTGTTTGCAAATTAGCGCTTCCTTGGTGGCTTGCCCCACATTGGGTTGGCGAATGGCGAGCAATATTTCGAACAATCGAACTGGAGGCAATGAAAGTGTAAACTATTCCTGGCATCAGACTCAGTATAGGTATAATTATGAGAGTGAGGGCGTAAAAAATTCAGCTCTCTTACCAACAACTTATTTCAGAAATGACAAGCTTCATGAATTATGCGACAGACTCAACAACAACAAAAAAAAAAACAACTCTACCGGTTTTAAGAAAATATAACTTGAAATGTGATCGGAAGATCATTGAACACTTAAAGAGTTGCAATAGCGACCTTCTGTAGTGGTCTGTGCGGTGACGCAGCGGCCGGCGCAGCGGCGCGCGGTGGATGATGTCACATGATCTTATTGATCGGGCAACACATTTATGTCTACACATTGCTTACCATCTTCTCGATAATCATCGCTGGTTGCTGGGATGGTCTCTATGTCCTGGTCTTTAAGGAGATTTCCTGTCCTACGCTTGCGAGCGTACGTGTGGACAGGGACTATCAACCGTGGTCGGGGAATGCTAAATTGATCGTCGGAATTATGGGTACTGTTGGACGAAGAGGAACTTCCGGGTTGTCGACGGCCACGATTTTCGTGGAGCGATAGTCCGCCAAATGAAGTTTCCGCCTGCAACTGAAGTGATGGATCGTTGAGGTTAGTGGTCGAAGCTGAGAGTCTACCATTGCTGCTTATGATTTCACTTGGTTCGAGTTGAAGTTGTGACTGAGAATGTAATTTATTTAGCTGATTCGAGGTGATCCTGCTGGGAATAGTTGTCCGGGGCGGAGGTTTTGGTGGGGTCTTGTGGGTAAATTTTTCATGGACGTCCGATGTGTGCTGAAGGGTAACACTTGGCAACCGAACGCTTTTCGCTCGCAGAATAGAACGTGGTCGTGCTGTAGGCTGACTCCTCTGAGCTGGCTTTGGAGGGCTGTCTAAAGGAATTAAGTCAAATGCTTCAATGGAACTTATTCTAGTATCACAGTTTCGAATGGGTGGAGGTGGCGGCATGACCTTTTGGCGGACTGGTTGAGTTGCAATCACCTTGTCGTGGGAAGTGTCCCTTTCAGTGGGATGGTAGTTGACAGTCCTATTCAAAGGCTGCCGATTTTCAACCTTCCATATCTTCCTCAAGTCTTTGATGTCTAAGGTGCTGCATGCGGAAGATGTCTTTGGGGAATACACCACCGTGTGGGATCTTCGCAGACCCTTGACCGGTGGCAGATCACAGTTCTCCGTTGTTGGTACTAGTTGCCTAGGGCGTTGATGACGTTTTTCTGTCGGATCAACTACATAATGGTTCCCATTACCATTGAATTCCTTGCTCTCCTTAGTTTCTGCCGGCTTCTTTACAGCTAAGCCTTCATTGGCTTCTATCAACTCATCCCAGCCAGGGTATTGTCTGCGGGGCTTGCGCCTCAACGTCGAAGGCTTGTAACCATTAAGATCCTTTATGGCTTTTACAACTCCGTCATTTTGCTTTTGCTGTTCCAGAGCTCGAATTTGCTCGAGAGTCATTTGGTATTTGCTCAACACTGAAACCCCGTCACTCAAATAACCGTTGTTACCAACTGACTGAAGTGATTCTGGGTTAACTGATTTGTTAATGCTCTCGTGGGCTTGCAACCAGTTGGCTTCGTAAAGAATTCCCATTGCATTGGTTTGCTCCAGGGAGAGACTGGCATCGACTGCCTTTCCCGGATATCTTTTAATCCGCATGTTGCAAGATAAAATCTTTAGCTTCAAAATCAAATGTAGGTGCTGGGTGTTTTGAGCCACACCCAAAAGTTTCACATTAGAGCTGCAATCAAAAAATTCTTATTAAAAAAAAAAAAACAATTACCTTCACCTTATGGTGCGGTTGTGCGCTTTATAAGTCTCCTTCAGTGGGCTTCTTTTGACCGAAATAATAAACAACAGCAACAACAACAGAGACTAAACAACAATAGAAGCAGGTTTTAACCATCAAACTTATAGACTTGATGTATACATAGGTGCATTGGTTTGAAGTTACCACCAACACCAACCAACTGACTCCAGTTCTTTGGGAAAAAAAATAAAATAATTTTAACTTTACGGTTCTCGTTGGACCATGAAGCAGTGGATCATGTTCCCCAAACCCCAACAGCTTGCAAAATGGTGCTTTGCCCCAGCAAGAGACCAACAAAATTTATTTCATCAGAAAAGCATACATTTTTTTTATTTTTTTTCCACTATGAAAGGTCAACGTTGACAATGAAGTTACAGAAGCCTCTTTTGGATACGCATGCGGTGTTGAGTTCAAGAATATGAGTATCTTTATTTTAAAGCTGAAATAACCTCCATAGCTCACACGCAATACAACTGCGCGAACAGAACGTGCTCTCATTATACAGATTGCACAATTACGATGTGATAAAGATTGGTTGAGGCTCGGACTCGATTCTATATAGTGGCGCTGACGATAATCGAACATAAAAGATTGATCGAAAAGCAGAAAAACATTAATATAAGTCTATCAAAACATGACGAATAGATAAGACTGACGTTTATTTTGTCTACTAAAATTTTCTTATCTTTTTCCCAAAAAAAAACAAAATGAATCTTATCTAGAACCTGACCATGACCAAAAGGAATAATTGTTATGTTAAATAATAAGATTGAGATAAGGAGTGCGATGTTTTGAACTAACAACATTGGAATGAACAGGAAGTGTAAGAACATTATTTAATCTATAAGTGAAAGAACACTATAATACAAGAGGCCAATCATAGTTTTAAGAAAAACAGATTATGATACTTTAAATAGTAAAATGAAATACTAAAAATATTTTTTCTATATATTCTAATGAATAGGGGACTGCTCATCCTCATGATTGAACACTTCACAAAATTCATTATTCACAAAATTCATTATTGAAACAAATATTTAGACAAAAAACACCTCAATTTTTTTATTTGTTCTTCCACTCACCGATTTAATTGCATTTGCGTTGGACTTATTCGTATCATGCTGCTATTGCCTTTTCCTAAAGTATTACCGTGGAAACAATCAACCACGAAATGTTACATTGGTGTAAGATTTAAACTCTGAGAAATTTAACTCACAGTTTATTTCTAGTGCTAAATATGGAAAACTGCTCTTAAGCCCAGTTTTTCAGCTAACCCTAGCAGTAAATAAACCCACAGCGAACTGAGGAAGGAGTTTCTAGGTGGAGAATGCATGCGAAACGACTAAAAAAATTGGTGGATAAAATATCAAAAGAATCTGTTCAGTTAATCCTGAGTAAACTCACCAAATTTTATGAGTTAACTCGGGTTTAACTTTAATCTCACACTAAAAAACTGGGCTTTAGACTGTAAGTTCTACTTTACGATTTTATTTGGCGATGTGTTCTTCTCGAGAAGGTACATAATATCATGTTAGATGAACCAATTTTAACTACTCAATAAGTTTACGCGGGACCTAAATTGATTAGCAAAAAAGTGGGACCTGAAATTCCACTTAATTGACCTTTGCGTTTCTGAGAGAATGGTCACACTAGTAACTTTTAATATCTTTAGTAAAACTCAAAAACTAAGCCGAATTTGATAATTCAACTTTTAAAACTTTTTGTAGAAAATTGAATCTTCTATCGAAATGGATGGTTAACAAAAGTTGAAAAAAAAACTAAGCAGAAAAAGTTAACAAAAACCAATAAAGAAAATAAAAAAGCGAGCATTCAGGAAATTGGTCATCAATTTTTTTTTCGGAGTAAAGATAGAGATAAAGTATGCTTAAACAAAATGAAGTTAAGACTAAAACCTTTTTTAATGGAAAGTTCAAAAGTCATTTTATTTTATGACTAGCTGGCCCGTCCTGGCTTTGCACTGGTAAACATACCTAAGCTTCGCATACAAATAACAAAAGAAAATATAAATACATATTTAAGCTACTCTTTGTAATCGAATACTACTTTATGCGTTTTAACCTATTTCACGTTATGAACGGATAAATTTGTAAAAATATGATCCTCTAGGTACAACCTTCATTACCTTCCGAACACAGAAAAAGTGTTTGTAATCGAAACCCACTTTTTTGTTTCTATCCCATTTCACTATATAAACAGTAATGTTTTCTTAAAATAACTTATAAATGCTTTTTTTAACAAACAACAAAATAAACTTAACAGGTTGTGGTGTTTGTTTTTAAAAAACGTAGCCTGCAATGTCGGATCGGAACTTATAAAGTAGGAGAAAAAAGCGCCACCAAGTTCAATTTGTTCAAATAAAAATACGTAGAAACGTAATTCAAACAAAACTAACTGGGTTTGCTTGAGGTTGCTTTTTGTTACAACTTTATATATCGTTCAATGTTTAAATGTGTATTTTGTTTCTATTTATTTGCTTGAACAGTAAACTTCGTTAATTACATAATGTGGAGCGTTATTTGTTTAAAAACGGCCTATAATTATGCTTAAGCTTTCAAAGTAATTTAGGCTCTTACGAATTTGAAAACATTTTTTTTGGAAAATTAATCAATTGTACGACTTTTGTGAAGCCTTTGAAAACAACATTACACATACAATATAAGTTATAACAAGGCTGGTCACCCTATACCCATTGCGACTATTATTTTTTGATTTCATATCAAGCGTAGCAACATACAAAATAAACAACAACTGTTAATACTCTGAGAAGAGAGTTTATCTTATATCGCTGCGAATCTTCCAGATGGGTAGACCGTTGGAGATAAGGAACCGCAATGGTACAGTCCCCGTTTAGTCTCTTCTTGTTAGCTGACCACTACTTACTTTTTTGTTGAAAGGTTCCTCGTAGAGGAAAAATTAAAAAAATTAAAAATTATAAAACCTGTTGTTTTATTTAATATCTTAACCGAAATATTGCCAAATTAAAAAAAGAAGAAAATAACAACTACCAAAAAAAATTAAATAATCGAATAACGAATTATTTAAAAAAAAAAATTAACCATTCCCGTATTTTATTCAAAATCTTACCAAGCCATACAAAACAACTTCAACAAAAAAAAATATTACTTCGAATTAAAACCTACACACCACTCTGTGTTTCACTCCAAAAGAGGATGTCGAATTTAGATAAAACGCACCATTCAACACTGATTAGCATCATAGCTTGCCATAATTTAGCTCACAAACCAAATGGTGCGGGGTTATTGAACATTAAGAGGCCGGGGCCGTTGCCAAGAGTGACTTTGCCCTCTGATCGTATAGGTCCTCTACTCGCATCCAAGAGCTTAACTCTCTTGCATCGCGCACACCTGATCACACAAATATTGATAATAATTATAACATGTTTTTTTAATTTTTATTTTGCTTAGGTATGTTTTTTTGTTGTTGTTCTTTTAAATGCGAACACAATTCTATTTTTGTGTCTCGATCGCGAGAGCGATCGGAACTTGTTGACCTTGCGAACAGATCGCGTTTTATGCAAAATTAAAACTCGTACCGCAAACAATTCAACTAGAAAATCTAGTGTGATCGTGTAGGTATACGTATAGTGAGTGAGTGGACTGCAAAAAAGTTACCTTTCTCTTTTACGTCTCATAGATACTCCGCCTGCCCTATGGCATTTGCATTTGGGTGCTTCCAATTGGTATGACTTGCTTTGTTCCTATATAGCAAAACTCGTATATATCTTTTGTAAAGTTGTCCCATTGCAACATTTATAAGTTTTACTTCTGCAAGACCTGGTTTTTAGTTACTGAACCGGAGCACGTAAAGGTATATGAAAATACTTTATGCTTCGTTAAGAGGCTTCTTTTTATTAAGTCGATTGGACTTTTTTTTTATTTGAAAATGAAGAGTTTTATTTTTGATTTTCTCAAGAACCGAATATAATTAAAACTCATATATTATACTTAGCAAGGCATGAACAATTTAAAGTTATTGAATAGAAACTAAAAAAAATGCAAGGCCAATTCAAGCTTAAAGCTAAATATTATTGCAGACAGTTACGAAAGGTATTTTAATTTCTATAATTTTGTTCATGTTTTACACGTTTTTAAAGTTTGAAATTTTGAATGATTGCTTGGTGTACATGTCAATTTGTTCACAATAAATTGTAATTCGTTAGACAAACAAATAAAGTGAGTTGAAAATTTCTTATAATTTGTCGAATTTGGTTGTGATTTTATTTTGGCTAAATCGAAACAAATAATTTGAGTAAAAAAGGAAATACATACCGACAAAAAAAACTTCAATTTTTTGAAATACAGTCGAACTTCCATAACTCGAACTTCCTTGAGTCAAATTTCTCTATTACTCAAAGTTTTATTGAGAACTTTGCATTTTCAATTTTATTTTCATGAATTTTGCCCTCTATAATTCGAACTTCTGTAACTCGAATTTCTCGATATTTCGAATTTTTTAGATTGCGTTTGATGCCGAAAAGTCTCTTCAACTCGAACTTTTTCTCTAATTGGGGAAATCCTTTTTTTTCAATTTTTTGAAAAGTAACTACTTGATTCAAAAGGTCCTCCCAAACCAAAGCGAATACTTCCGACCTACGACGACGTACATTTCACCTGCTTTAATTTATTTACATGGAGATCAATGAGAGCACCCACACTGGCGCGATGCGAATCTTCGAACATTTTCAGTCGTCGCATATTCGCTCCGAATGTTTCGCGTTGGTTTGGGAGAGCCTTAACTGTTATGAATTTCGATGATTTTGGGGATGAGGGATGGCTGTGTTCAGAGTTTGTATGTTTTTTTATTTTTTTTATATTTTACATTTTTCATGCGGAGAAGTTCCTATAGTAAGGTTTCAATTTTGCTGTGGGAAAGGATGAATTCACGAATTTTAATGTCAGAAAGAAAATTTAAGCATCTTTCTTTTGAACAAAAACTGAAGGCCATAAAATATGTTTTACCTCAAATTACACTTTCCATTATACTGAACAACAGAGAAAGTATTAACAAAAATGCCGACACTTCAAGAATCGAAAAAACCTCAATGAGAAAAAAACTTCTTAGATTTGAGGGTTGGCAAGGCAGTCTCCAAGGAATGAAAACCTCTCAATTTCAGGGACAGTTACAAAGCATAACAAATTCTTATGTATGATATTTTTGTTTTCAATTAGAAATGGCATTGTTAAAAAAACACGCTGGATCATTTTTTTCGATGTACATAATTCACGAGATTGAATTTTTTTATAAATTATACCATGAAAAAAAGCCTCAACGAATGATTAGTGATTTTGCTTAGGCTTCTATTAATCAAAAATCATTTTATTGTTTTTAATATTCCATTTACTAAAGTAAAACAGAAAAACTAAAAATTTTGTCTCATTTCTTTAAATCGAAGTTTCTATAATTCGAATTTCTTTTCTTTCATTTTGAAGGTTCAACTTATGGAAGTTCCACTGTATATACAATTTACATAAAATTAATAAAAAAACAAAAATATTTGAGATGTAAAACTAAAATACAAATAAAACCAAAGAAAAAGAATTAAATCGACAACTAAAAGTTGAAATGTTCTGGTGAATCATGGCATTAATTTGGTGAAACATTATTAAACAAATACTCTTAACAAAAAATTTGGTGAAAAATGATTAAACTAATACCCAAAGCGAATAATTTTGCGGTTTAGCAAAGCATAAACTCTCATTTGTATAATTTGCTTCAAGACTTCTTAAAATGTACTTGAGGCCATTTTGGGCTCTCACATTAAGAGTATGAGTGATTTAAGGTGATTAGACACAAATTAAAAAAAAAAAATACTTCTTAATGCTTTGAATACTATTATTTTTTTCTTCTGTTCATCAACTTGTTGTGAAGAGCTGAATCTAAAACAATTTAGACCCATTATTCTCTATGATAAATAATAATTTACAAATAATTGTGTTAAGCTAAAACACATGCGTTGAGCAAATATTTTGGCGAAACGATTGAATGTGAGATAATAGGAAATGACATCATTTAAAGTACAGCTCGACTTTATATTTATAAAAATAATAAATTATCAGTAATGGAGACTAATTAAAGTTACAACTTTTTCTTTTTTTTTTTTTAATAAACAACAAAGCACCTGGATATTTCTGGAAAAAAAATATCGAATAAAGCTAAAGTCATTTAGGCCCATTTGCTGAAACGAAGCTTAAATCTTTAAGTTCAACATAACAGCTTATGTGACAGTTTACGCTGAGGAAAAAGTAGAACATAAGCGCTTAAGTTGAACATAAATATCGTATCGTATCGTATCAGCAAACGGTAAAAATATTTAACAACTGACTGCCATCCTATGTACTGACTTATGGATTATGACAACATTATTTGAATGATTTAAAGAATAAAATGCATCATTGGGTCACATATGAAGATGCTCTTATTGTTCAAAAGTAGCTAGGAATTTTAACGACTAGCAAAGCCAGCTCTCAAAATTTCGGAAATGCCAATTTATTATTTATAATTTTTAAAAGTTAAAAAACTGCTATTTATCAAGTTAATAAAAATGGACAGAGTCGTTTTTGAAATATTGAGTTTTCAAAAACCTAAAAAATATTTTGTTTGAAAATGTTGGTACACAATATTATTTAGAATGTGTCAATAATTCTCCATAAAAAAATTGATCAGAATCTGTTTAACCGTTTTCGAGAAAAGCGAAAATCAAAAAAATGGTTCCTTGGGAGGTACCATTAATAACCATTTTTCGGAACCATTTTTTTTATTAAACTGCAACTTATAACTATTTAAATTTATTGAGTTTTTAAAAACAAATTCGGTAGCGCTGGATTTGAGAAAAATAAGTTTTTCCTTTTTGGCCAAGAAATTTTGTATGACAGCTACTGTTAGTTTTGGTCCTAAAAAAAAGAGAAAAAAACGGGTGGAGGGAATGTCCAAAAAACGCCAGGTACCAAGTTTAAAGAAAATCAACCCATCCGTTCAGGCTGTAGTCGAACCGACAGACAGACATACGGACGTTTTTGCGAGACCCACTTTTTTCGTCATCGCTATCATCGTAATGTCAAGTTTGATCAAAATCTCGAGTTCGATTTTTTGTAACGAATACATAACTTGCCATATAGTATCTATATACGCAAGTAAAAACCACATACGCACTGAACTTGATGGACAATAACCAAAATTACACCAATTTTGAGACACTTAAAATAATTATATAAATATATGTTAAAAGGGACAAAACTATATTTTTTGGAAGAGTACGAAATTTACAAAGCATACAAGACTGAACAAAACAAAATACTAAACGACAAATTAATTATCAAAACTGCAGTTCCCGGACATCCAGGAGTTATTGATTTGCCTTTTCTTTTAATCACACCAATCGGGACGTCTGGTCCCATATCTAATTGGCTATTATTGTCTCTATTTGATGCTGACCCCTTCCTTGCCAGTTAATCTGCTATATCATTCCTTTCTAGTATTTCTATGTCAAGGAACCCAGCAGAGTTTGATTTGGTTGGTGTTGCAAGTAAATATTATTCAGTATGCCTCGGCATTTTGCTACTGCTTTGGATCCTATAGTCTCACTGGCTATTGCTTTGATTGCAGCTAGGCTGCCCACGAAAAATGTGATCATGAAAAATGAACATCTTCAGCCGCTTTTTCAATGGTGTAAGCCTCAGCCTAACTGACACTACACTCATCTGAGAGTTTGATTCTCTAATATTGAGAGCTTCACAGAACACCCCAGCATCTGTTTCTTCTTCCATTTTGTACACATCCATCAGTGTGGAAGTGCATACCCTGTTCACTGATTAAAGTGATTTTGGTTCCCATCCATGCCTTTTGGGTATAAAAATAGAGAAGTTTTTGTTAAAGTTATAGCTCTTAAAACTTAATTTGTTTGTATTTTAAGTTTGAAAGTGCTTCTGTATACAAACTTTGATCAAAAGCGATAAAAACAGTTTCTGGTACAATTTGTGTACCTACATTTTTACATACGTTATGTTGGCAACCTAGTTTGTGCAAGGAAACTATATAATTTTCATACCTACCTATACTCAAATAATAAAAAAGTTAGAACAATTTCTCTGAAGATGTAAATTTTATTTGAAATTAATATTCAAGCTAGAAGCAATAATTTTTGCTACCTAACTAATTAGTTTAATAATTATTTATTAGTGAAAACAAAAATAACAACAAAAAATCGAAAAAAAGAACAAACAAAAATGCAAATTAATTAAAAAACTTAAAAGCTCTATAAAAACGGCTCCAGGCGATATCTTAAATCTTAATCTTGAAATGTTCTTGAAATTTTATTCTATATATGTATTTAATTTCAAAAGAAAAACTATCGATTTCATTTAAAAACTTAAAGTAGGTTCTTTCTAGTTTAAAAAAAAAAAAGGAAGTACCTACGTATACAACTGCAATGAAAGTTAGCAATCCCTTTCATTTTAGATTCTAAAAAAAAATTACAATTTCATATTTCAATCAATCAAATTGATTAATGAGAAAGTTTAAAAAATCACAAAAATTATGGTGAATGAATGGTTGAGATGTCTTCTAAAACAACGAAGATATTCGACTTCAAGCTAAGCAATAAATTTATACTGTTTTTTTTGTAGGGAAAGATTGTAACTAAATCAATATACCTAGTAAAGGTTGTAGTTTGTAAGACCACCCTCCTGAACAACAATCTTTTCAATGAAGCTCAAGAAAGCTTAAAATAGTTATAACAAGGGCTTCATATCGAATCGAAACTAGTCACTTATGTATCTACCATTTTACCTAAAGGTAGGTATTTGGCAAGTTTTCCTAGTCTAGATTTTCCATCATAAAAACTTTTCAAAGCCTTGACTAAACTTTGGCAAAAACTTGTAATTTTTCCAGGCGGGCAGTAAAACTAGATAAGTGCGCCCGTTAATTCCTCAAATCTGTTTTTTTTTAATCAAAGACCCTCTAAATATACCTAAGGATTAGGTATGCCCTAAACAAAATTTGTTTACCAAAAACTAATTTGCCCAACGTCCTTAACCCATGTCTCTGAGGCCATACTATTGCTATACAAAATTTTATGCAAAGTTTGCAC
Source organism: Leucozona laternaria (assembly GCA_932273885.2). Taxonomy (NCBI): domain Eukaryota; kingdom Metazoa; phylum Arthropoda; class Insecta; order Diptera; family Syrphidae; genus Leucozona; species Leucozona laternaria. The sequence goes on along the minus strand of OW026368.1, from coordinate 113,485,094 downwards.
TTCTTACCTACGTCATATTTTGTCTGAAAACATTCTTAACTTTTTTGGCTCAAAATACCACCAGATAGAAATTGCAAACAAAATTGACTTTTTAAAAAACAGTGACTAAACATCCTATCTGCCTATCACTTTTTCCAATGAATTGTTTTTTTTTTATATTTTTTGTTTTAAACACCCATCTTCTTTTCTCAAAAATTATACTTAAGTTCAATTTTAATCTAAGCTAATGGTGACCCAATAATATAGGGAACCACTTTATTAGAACAAAAGTAAATGTAAAGACCCCGTTAATTATGATAATTTTGTATACGTATTCATCTTAATCTGAAAATAGGTTGCATCGCACATAGAATGATAGAAATAATTATTGAAACTAGATTTTATTTTATAGAAAACATCAAGACCCACCAAATGCTCTAATTAATTATCTTCTTGTCATAGATAGTGGAATTAAATTATTTAGATGCCCACCAAAATGTTTTGTTCGTTATGTGAATAATCCAAAAATATTATTCATAAACAATAACATTCTATTTTTAAATACAAATATTTGTTTACCTAAACAACTAAAACACACAACATCCTTCTAGGTAGACAATGGAAAATATTGATGGACAAGAAAAACAGATGGATGACCTGATTCAAGAAGCATCAGGAGCAGCTGCAAGATATCCCTTAATCGAAATATACCTGACTCGATCCTTTCAAATCAAAAGAAGCCCGCAGATCCTCCGGAAGACGATAACCTGCAATCTTTAGGGTGAAAATACTTACACAAGCACAAACCAAACAAATATCCATTAAACATATTTTTGATGTACATTATGTTGGTATTTCAACTTAAAAAAAAAGAGTGTTGCTGGCTGGATGCTGTGTTGATGTTGTTGCTATGGTTGCTATGGTTGCACTGTTGCTGAATGCAGATGTGTTTTTTTTTTTTTTTTAATTTGTATTCCACACTCTTTTACACATACAAACATCTGAACCTCTGTGGCATTTGCACACAAAATCAATTTGACACCACAAAAGACGACCCGCGAGAGATTCTGTTCGGGAAAACCGGAATTATATCACCGAAAATCATCCGTGGGAAGGGGTTAGCTGCAGGGTTTGCGCACGCTCAAGAAAATATAAAATATACAAAAAAAAGGATGCTGGCCGATCAAACCAAATTGCTGAGATACATTCACAATTGATTTTACTTTCGTTTGGAAATTGTATGCTTTTCTTTGTCATTAATCCGACAGCATACTGATGGAGACAGAGATATGCGGAACAAAGAAAATCACGCGCACTCTATATGGGAAGCATATAAGACCCGATTAACATGTGGACACTGGACAACAACCGCACCACGATCAAATAGGTGGGTATCGTATAAAGTTAAAGTACAGTTTTTTTTTTTTTTTTTGCTGAAGGTTGATGCAGAGAGAATACAAGACAGCAAAACAAAACAAAAACACAAAAATTAAAATTCAGAAACTTTTCATTTTCATCTCGCCGACACGACACAACCGCACGCAGCTAAGTTTTTGAAGCGAATGAACAAACCTTTTCGTTTATCGAAATTGAAAGCTGATGATTTTCGAATTATGATTTTAATTTCGAACAAGAAATTCATCATCTCGTTTGAAAAAAAAGAGAAAATATTCTCTCTTTTGTTTGCTGTTTCTCTCTCTTAAGCTGGGTTGCCATGTATCTGTTTTAAGTTTGAAATATTCGAAATTGAATATTAAAATTGAAATGAGCTATTAAAAAATTAAATCCACACAAAAAGGTATTTCTGTGCGTGCTGCAGCTCCAAAAAACGACTCGAGAACCGTCAGCGACGCGAACAAGGCTGAGAAAACTTCAAATTGATGCACATCGGCGGCACTCGAATTGTTTATTGCAGCTTCAAAATAAACACACATCCTAAGACTTAATATATTTTTGCTATTTTTCTACTTTGATTATTTGAAATTCAAAATTTGTAAGTTTCAAAAAATGTATCTTATCAAAAATGAGTGTCAATTTCCAAAATACTTTTATACTTAAAATTTATTTCCTTAAATGTGTATGTAAATATTAAAACAGTATTTTTGAAAAGCGAATCATTAGATAATTTTATACTTTTTACTTGAATTATTTTATTTTACACTACTCGAAAAATTAATGGAAAACACATTTTTTACATTTTTTGTTTGGTTTTTAAAGAGCTGTATACATAGGTAGGTACCTACATATCTCTTAAAAAAAAAAAACATTTTTGAAAAAAATTGGTACGCTAATTTTAAGTATTTATCGATGTGGAGTTTAAAATTGAATTTCCCAACAAAAACTTCCACCAGTTTTCGAAACATCGAGTTTTCAAAAAATAATTGTGATAACAATTTTTTTCTTAAATCCAAAAATTATTTTAAGGAAAATTTCGATATGCAATATTTTGTATGTCTTTATAAATAAAGTATATTCGATCTGGTTTTCAAATAGTTGAAAATCCAAAAATTCGTTCTGTAAATGGTAATTCTAATATATGTAAGTAAAATGTAAAATTTAATAATTTTAAATGGTAGAACGTACTAACTTCGATACACGAAACAAATTTAATCAAAGTCGTAGGATTTTTTTCGAGCAAAAAAAAAAAAGATTTTTCATAACGGTCTTTCAAACACTTGTATGGGAGTCACCGTTATTTTTTTTTTTTACTAAACGGCAGCTTATAGCTAACTTGTAAAATTTATTGAATTTTGTTTTCTTTTTTTTAATCTTTCTTTTTTTTAATTTTGAGAAAAATATGATTTTCTTTTTTGGCCGAAAATTTTGCATGACAGGTGCCGTTTTTTTGGTCCTTTAAAAAAATTAAAAAAATATGTGTGGGGAATGCCAAAAAAAGCTAGTTAATAAGTTTTAAGACAATCTACCCATCCATCCGTTAAGGTAGTAGCCGGAGAGACAGACGTTCATTTTTGCGAGACCCATATTTTTCGTCTTCCCTATCATCGTAGTCTCAAGTTTTATCAAAATCTTGAGTTCAATTTTTTTTACAAATCCATATTTTTCCATATATAGTCTACTCTCCCTAAGTTGAATCTTCACGGAATACCAAGATTTGTTCGAGTTAGAAAGAGTTTTGGAAAAATTCGAGTTATAGAGAGAAAGCTTTTTTTATTATTTTTTTAATACACACACTTACAAAAATTTAACAAAAAAATAAAGCTTTTTGCTTATTTAAAAAAAATAATAATAAAATAAGGACTCATGAATTCATCGAAACAAAACAAAAATGTAAAATAAGCGATGCTTCAAATACATATTAAGGTTATTGAAGTGCGTAGGTACTTGATGGGTCGTATTTACATTATACATATATCCAAATACGAATTCCGAAGGGTAATGTTTTTTTATTTTGTTTTGTTCTAAACAAAATTTGACTTAAGGGGTGAAAAAAGTGCCAGTAATCAAGAGAATGTGTTCGAGTTAGAGAGAGGTTCGACTTAGGGAATGGTTTTTGTATGGAAAATTGAAGGTAATGTTAAAATATGGCGAAAAAATACGAGTTAGAGAGAAATTCGACTTAGGGAGAGTACGACTTAGGGAGAGTCGACTGTAGTAGGTACCTATGCATATAATATATCGTAAGTAGATGACATATCAAATTTAAGGGCCAGTTTTCACAACTTGAATCATTTATCTACAAAATTTTTCACAGATTTGCATTAGTAACAATACATAACGAACTTGAACCGAAAAAAAAAATAATTTTTTTTCTTCAAACTTTTAAACAAAAGGCGTGTTTTTTTTGCAATTCCATATGGATTTGTCGAAAAAAACAACATCGGAACTAATAGTTTTACACGTCCATACATCCATATGGACTTAGGTAAGTCCAGATAATGATCGGGACTTACGTACTATAAGTAAGAAGTTCCTGAGACCCGATGTACTTTTTTTCCACAAATCCATATGGACTTGCAAAGAAACACGCCTTTTGTTTGAAAATTTTTTTTTGTTAATTTGTCTTAAGTAAAGGGTTTTCCAATAAGAGGTGTTATTTTGATATTCAAAGAAAAATGGCATTTTTTGAGATAAATGATCGAATGTGTATGTCATTATAAAGAAGAAGGTATGCCGTTAATAATGAAATACAACATCGGCCAAATGGCCGCCACGACCACGCTTACAGGGCCATATCCTTTTCATGAAATTTTCCATAACCAAATCGCAAAGTGGCTGCCCTATGTCCTCGATAGCCTCACGAATTCCATCTTTGAGGTCTTTAATCGACGCTGGGCTGTTGGCGTAGACCTTATCTTTCACGTGGCTCCAAAGGAAGAAGTCGCAAGGTGTTAAATCACAAGATCTCGGTGGCAATTGTGATCACCTCTTCGAGAGATAACACGGTCCGGAAACTTTTCCCGTAAAAAAATCGATGGTTTCATTGCTTGTGTGGCACGTAGCGCCGTCTTGTTGAAAGTAAACGTTGTCCAGATCAATACCATCCAATTCCGGTCATAAAAAATCATGATTCATCTCTCGATAGCGCAATCCATTGACCGTAACTGTTGCTCCAGCCTCATTTTCGAAAAAGTTAGGTCCAATGACCCCGCAGGACCATAAACCGCACCAAACAGTCACGCGTTGAGGATAGAGAGGCTTTTCAACAATAACTCTTGGGTTTTCCGAGCCCCAGATGCGACAGTTTTGCTTGTTGACGTAGCCTCCGAGGTGGAAATGGGCCTCATCAGTCAAGATGATTTTTCGATGAAATTCCGGATCATGAATTTCAAGGACCCAATCAGCAAAGACACGACGTTGTTGATGATCAGCTGGCTTGAGTTCTTGTGTTAACTGAACTTTATAAGCCTTAAGACCCAAGTCTTTATACAAAATACGGTGTAATGACGTTTGTGGAATGCCTAATTCCAAAGAACGGCGAGGAATGGACAAACCTGGGTTTTCTTCAACACTTTGGGCTACAACAGCAATATTCTCAGTTGTTCTTGAGCGACGTGCACGGGTTTTATTCTTCAGATCACTAACTTGTCCCAACAGCTCGAATTTGTCCACCAATTTCTGTATCGCGGTCCGACATGGTGCTTCACGACGACCCAAAAATGTTTTAGTTTTACGAACCGTCTCTGCCAAATTTTCACCATTTTTATAGTGAATTTTAATAATTTCGATGCGTTGTTGAAGCGTGTATCGTTCCATTTTTATTAATGGCGTAGTTTCTACTTGTCAAATGTCAAAAAATGACCGAAATAGCGGGCTATTCAAAATAACACCTCTTATTGGAAAACCCTTTATGTTAACTAATGTAAAAGAGTGAAGAAGTCGACAATTTTTAGAGTAGCTATAGTGTATTTGATATAATTTTGTTTTGTACGTAATTTATAGGACCCATTTAAATGTGTGTTCTAATTTTTCGTACTTCTATGTAACAAAAATAATGGAATGAAATAAATAACTCGCTTATTTTTTAGCAATTTTTTTAATGAAATTTAAGGCTAACCATATTTTATAGCCATTAACATTTTGTATTTCTTCGAAAATAATAAAGCCTGCACTGAGCCATGATTAATGCTATTAAAGACTGATTGTTTACAACGAATTTATACACAAAATATCTTGCTTATTCGAATTTGAAATAAACTCAAAAAAAAACCCTGACTCTCTTTGTACACCTCTTACGTGTATTTTATTGATAATAACTTAACAAACTTGATTTTGTTATTTTGCACACAGTTTTTTTATCACGTGCACGATGTGCACAACAACAGTGCAGGTTAACATCTACAGTGGATTTGCATAATCTATAAGAACAGCCAATGCCCGTCCATAATGAAACAAAAATACATACATAAGTGGCACTTTAATTAGTTGATATACAAGAAGATCTACTAAAACCCTAAGCCACCATTTATCAGATACAGATAGTGCAGAGTTGTTTACGTTTGTGGAGTGAGATTAAAAGCGGAGAGCCTGTCATCATCTCTGAAGAAATAAAATTATTACAGAAAACTGAAAATGTTGTTACTGTGATGTTTATGTGCATACTTTCAGAAACTACTGGGGGCAAGTAAAACTGTTGCATACATTTTGGAAATTTACACACTGTTGTATTTGACGTCATTCAATGGAAACTTACAAGTAAATTTAATTTTTGTTTTGCATTTTGTACGGACAAATTTTTTAAAATATTTGATTTTTTTTTTAAGTTTAGAAATAGACCAACATACGACTTGAAGAGCTTTTACAGAACTTATATTTCGACATTATGGTAAATGGTCATGAGACCAGGCATGTGTGTATCTCAGCTTCGATAAATAGAAACTGAGGGAGTTACCATTGAGCTACAACTATTTGTGTGATTGCCAAGTGCGTTCACCAAACCAAATTTTATTTTGAAAATTATACAAAATTTTGGTAGGCACGTGTTATACCTAATTCTTTTGAAAGGACGTATATGAGTTGATAAAAAAATGACATCGGGGCTAAGCAATTTAATTCAAATGCAACACCAACTACATATTCTTCATATAGAACTAGCAGTTATACCCAGTGCGTTCTACTGCACAGAAATTCAGAACAGAAGCTATAGATTCGTGACAGTATAGTGTGTGATAGATAGGAGATTTTAAGGCCGTGTGTGAATTGGGTTAAGATTACGTATGATTTAATACAGAGATTAATATTTGACATTAATTAGGCGAATCTGAACGTGTAAACGTCAAAATTTGAACTCGGGTCAAATTCAATAGAAATTTTAATCCCATCCAACACATTGCCTTAAACACCGTAATTTTTTTTAAAAATGTTTTTGTTGGAAAAATGAAATTAAAATAAATTAGTTATATAAAAAAATATTTTAATGCATGTAAATAGACAACGTTCTTTGTGCGGCCGCCTGGTGAAGGTTAATAAAGATTTTAATATTTTAAATTAAAATGGTGTTTTTACTTATGTAACTGAAATAACTGGATCTTTCAATTTTTTATATTTAACGCTTAAAACGTAAATTTTATTAATCAAAACATACATATATTTTTTGCGTAGTGAGAAGTTTACTTTTTTATATTTGCTTTCCTATTTTTAGGACAGTTTTTTTTGGTATTACCTCAACATTCAAAATATGCAGTTGCCTGGTTCTACAAAGAAAAATTAAAATGAAAACGAAAATTATAGTAATGCATTGCTTTTGTTTTTGTGGACTGTAATGAATTAAATTCAATTGAAAGTTATTTTGCGACCTTTAGTCCAAATGCGTTTCGCCCAGCCACGACAGTTGTGCTTATCACCATTAGTTAGATGTTGTCGTACCCTTTTAAGACGTATGATTTTATTCGATGGGTATCGACACTGTCTGGTTCTTTCACCGGATGCTCCAATTGATGTGAAAAATGCTGCGTGATAAATTTTCTCTTTCTAAACGATTTATTTTGTATACCTACATTATGTATTATATCTTCAATAAACGAAGTTGATGTGTCATTTTGCTATCGGAAATATTGCATTATTTTTAAATAATATGCAGATTTTTCGATAGTTAGTTTCTGGTAGCAGTATAGGTACGTAATACGTACATATATATTTAACCACATATTTATATATATTTTAAAGGAACTTTGTATATTTTTTGTGTGGTTTATGCCGACTATTTTTTGGTTAGCTTGTTTGTGATATAGCATATAGCTAAAGTGATAACATTACATTATAAATAAATTTAAATTATTAAATCAGTAATATTAAATAAAATAATCTCCGAAGTAGTTTTATAAGGCCAATCCATCAATCACATACGAACTTGAAAAGAAAACAATGAGATACACACTGCACAGTTCTTAAAATTCGGGTTATGCTTCTGTTGAGTCATATTTTGAAGTAAACCTAATTTAATCACCATAAAAATGATCGTTGTCAATTTTAACAAATGCGACAGTAGACATGACAAATGCTTATTCTTTTTCACCAACAAAAATATTGACACCTAGAGTTTGGCAGATAAGTAGGTATAGGTATTTATCTGCCTGACTATAGGTGTGAAAATGACAGCTCGTTCTCAAATTTGATTGTCAAAATTTGAATTTCGCTAAATATTGTTATACAATCAATAAATATAAAAATTACAATAGGTTGTAGAAATCAAAATAATGTGTAGATAATGTAAAAGCACCTTAGCATCAGTCAATCAACGAAATTACAATAATTAATTATTACTATAAAAGAATTAACATTAGTTGCTTACTATATAGGAGCTTCAAAAAGTTGTATTAAAAAAAAAAATGTTTCTAAATAACTGTATTCTGCTCACCTAACCTTTCAACATTAAAAATCGCAATTAAAATGTTTCGATAAGTGTTTTGTTTTCGAATTCGAACCTTTTAAATGAACGGAGCGAATGAACAGCATTTTACAATTTTATTTTAGTTAGTTATTTCATTATATACCATAATACAAAATCAAATTAAGCATGGCATTGCCGTTTACCAGGTTGAGAAATAATGGTAGTTTTCATAAAAAAAAGAGAATAGATTGGTTTAAAACTTGGCTCCGTTTATCAGCAACATGGTTATTTGTATGTACTCATACAATATTTCAAATTGAAAATCAAAAATCAAAACTTAAGGTTCTCCCATTTTGCAGGGAAAATTTCTACGAAGAAATCATTTGGAGATCCATATGTCCTGCAATAAATCTGAAAATCTGAATCTGAATTTATTTAGACCTAGTGATGTGTGAACATCTATGCCGAACGTGGGCCTTAAGAGTTGCACGTTATGTGTAATACATTCCGTGAAATACTAGTGTTATAATAAATTCATTGGTCATTTTGTATAAATATGAAATTCAAGCGAATTAATAAATGAAACAAAATCACCAATTTTTTCAATATGGTGGCTTTTTCTTAACAACTACCACCACTGTACCCTAACACATACCATACACAAATTTGCCCACCGAAACATTCTATTTTATTACATTTTTTGACTAAGTGTGGTAACCATAACATTTATGTTCAAAAATCATAATCTTTTAAACGTAGAATCACTTCAACTTTTAACTTAATTTGCAAAAAACTGAACTAAACACCCCTTAACAACAATACAATTTAAGCCACGGCCCACAGTGGTTTGGTTTGTGTGGGAGAGCGGACAAAAATCTGTTAAATCTGAACTCTTTAACAGATTTTTTATAAAATTTGGTGCATATGTAAAAAATTTGTGCATTTTTACATATTTGTTCAAAATTTGTTCATGTGATTAGAAAAGAAGTTATTGACATTTTTCTAAAATTTGAAGGTTTTGGTGTCTTACTGAAATTTCAAAAAAGTCTTTTAAATTTGAAATATTTAACTGATTTTTATGAAATTTGATACACATGTTAAGATTAATCTTATATAAATACATATTTGGTCAAACTTTGGTTAAGAAAAAATTATTAGAAAAAAAATTTTACTTAAGGTCATACAAATAAAGCAACAAAAACAAAGCAATAAGACTTGAAAAAACAATAAAAATTGTTGGTTTTTGATTTATATGAAACACGCACCAGGTATAGGCAAAACCCCATATAGAGGTAAACATTTTAAAAAATTCCCCTTTTTTATTTTTACCTGCCCCTCTACTTTTTGCGTGAAATCGAAAAAATTGTAGGATTATCCCTTATCCTTTTGTTTATTCTTTACTAAGCTCTATAATATAATTCAAACTATCATAAAATAATAATATTTTTTGTATATTTTTCCAAGAAAATTGTGATGAAAAAGGCAGAAAATGGAAATGGTTTCGAAAAAAAATAAAATTTCTCAGACATGGGTGAATGTTTAAATTTTATTTTATTCTGAAAATAAATTTATACATTTTTCCTAAAAATAATGGGCTTAATGAGTTCATTCTGACAGTTAGTACCGAAGCAATTATAACTTTTTGATATATAACACCGTCAAGAACGAGTTTTTTTAAACCCGATTCAGTGAGACAAATTTGAACATAACTCCAAAATATCCTAGTATCTGCAGCTGATTTTGTCTGTGCTGTAACTTGAAAGTATGGAGCACATGTTGATATACGTCACTACGTGGAGCTTAATTTAAAACTCAAAACGTTCGTTTGAGGCTACTTATAGAAGGCTTCTTTTATGAATTATTATTTTTTTAAATTTTAAATAAAGTCAAGAAAAGACCAATAAAATGAAATATAAATTTATAGAATTTATTTAAAGAAATTTCGGAAAAAGACATTAAAAAGTTTGTTAAAAATAAAGTTTGCGACTTGAATAAAATAATTTTAAATCTAAGAGTAGTTAGACATAAAAATAGAAAGACTACTTTTGGCTTTCTCAAAAGACCTTTTTCCGCGCTCAAACCACTGTGCGGCCCACGGTTCAAATTTAGGGTACATTTTGGAATTGTACCAAATTTGGAAATTTTACCAAATGTAACTTTTCAGAATTTTTTCGAAGTAAAAGTCTAATTTTCCTACTGGGATGTATCTTTCTTTATGAAAAACACTTTCTAGAAAATATATATGTATGTTTAAATGCAGATTATAGAACCAGTTCAAGATGTTAAGCAAGGATTTTAATTATTGCTTTAATTTTTTAGTCACCTGGGGCAAAACTTGAACACCATCTACTTTTTATTCCCCAAAAACTCGAAACAATTATTCCACGGTCTTTAGATACAAAATACATGTCAACAAGACATGAATCATTATACTCCTATTCAGGAATAATTCAGGTGATAGCTTTTGCGTCACCTTATTATAGGTATACATACATACACATTTTTGGACAATTGCACCTTCCACCTAATTAATTGGTAGTATAGATTACTATATAATCTTTCTTCATTAGTACGCGATTTAAATTTAAAAAATATGTCTAAAAAAAACAAAAGGCTATCAAAAAGTGCCAATTATTTTACTGTAAGTAAAAAAAGGTGTTAAGAATAACTTTCTATATTTTTGTATTTATTGAAACATTACGACGCATTTCTTTTGAACTGAAAAAAAGGAGTTAAGTTTTCTTACTCTTATCTAACAATATGAAATATTTACAATGTGGCTCTAAGAACAAAAGAAGAGAAGGTTTATCAAATTGAAAAAAAAGTCAGTACAAAAAAGAAAATTTTAAACCATGATGGAATACTACAAAACCGTTTAAAGGACCCCAACTTACTAAGGTAATGGTAATGGTGGTTAATGGTTAATGGTTAACATCCACTCATATTAACTTTTCTCCATTTTGCGTACAACATAAATAATAAATAAATTTTGTTTAAAATCACATATCCCTATAGCGATTTCCGTAAACAAAAATCATCTTCTTTTTTGACTGAATATAACTTAAGAAAGTTTATTCGATTACAAAACATGAAAACAAATAAACACTCACTCACCTTCCATCACATAAACGATACTCCCAACATCTCCCTCTTTGATGATCAGACTCTTTGCCGCATACTTCACCGGGTACATACAATCAACGATTTCTCGTATCTGTGTGATATCCAGATTCTTCATAAAATCATTATCCAGAATTGCCGATTTGATAAGTTCACGCGATCTGTAAGAGTTAAAAAAAAACACACACACTCGATTAGGAAACATTGAAAAGGTAGCTAACTACTAATTACATACTATGCTGAATAAAATCATCATTAGGGTGCAAAATAACAAAAACAAGCAATTAGTGTATAAATTCCATAATAGAAACATATTTAAATTTAATCTGGCTCTTACACAACTGATTTGGGTATCTTAACGAGTTCGGTATCGGTCCCAGTTTGCTGCGAAAGTGGCTCGGCACTGTATCCCTGTCGCTTCAAACGTGGCTCTGTCACTTCCACCACTCGTGTGGATTCCACTCCAGGCGATCCCCCGATTGAGATGTCTGCGCAAATATTTCGCTCCAAGAACGACTGCGTCAAAGGACGAACTACTTGGCGAAACTTGTCAATTTCGTTAAGCAGATCGACAATTATAGCCTCTTTTTCGATGCATTTCTTTTCGGCCGATGATAGTTCATGGGTAAGACGAATTATCCTCTGATCACGCTGCTCAATGATTTCATCTTTAACTCTGATATCTGCCAGGAGACTCACGATCAGTTCGGTTTTATTCGACACGTCACTTTTGCTATCGAACGACGGAATGTCTGTCAAACTCCTGCAGGCAATTTGGCCTCTACTATTCTTCCGCATGTCACTTTTAATGGCGTTCACATCGCGATTCATAATGCCTCGAGTATTTGACAATCCCCTGCGATAAATGCTTGTTCCACTCATTTCGAAACTTGAGACAGTTTGACAGTTTCACTTGGCGTTCGTTGTTGAGTTGCCTTGCAGCTGTATTTACAGCAGCTACGATCCGTCAGAGCCGAAAGTCAACGGTGCACTGATGGGTGTATGTAAATTGTAAAATGTAACCCGAAATTAAAAATTCCAAATGGGAATAACCGACATTAACAACATTGAAAGCGCTGTCGTGTAAAGGAAAAGTATCTACGTGCACACGGAGCCTTAATGCAGTGTTTCTCCACTTTCATTACGTTAATACAACTGTCACTACGAGGTGGGTGATCACAACAACTGAACAACACTGTGCGTGCAATGGCCGCGCTCAGTTAACTGTCAATATGGATGTCAATTCGAAGCCATTTGGCCCCAAAACCGAAAAATGAACATAATTATTTGTACAACTCAAAAATTTACATTTTAAGTGTCTATACCCCATAGTATTGTTCAAGAGCAGCTCATCGTAAGTCAAACAGCACGCACAGTAAAACTGCAGCTGTTTTCTTAAGGTTCACTCTTTTTTTTTTTAAGACACAAAGAAGGCGCAACGAACTGCCTTGGCACAGAGCGCCTGTCATCGATGCGTCCCGTAGTCCGTCGTCACCGCGCCACAGATGTGAGCAAAATAAAAGATATTTTGCCTTTATTACTTATTTATTCAAGTACACCGTTAAATGCGTGCACTCACACACCCTCATCCAAAAGCACAAGGGGACGCGGACGAGTGAGGATTTTTTTTTCTTGGCAAGCAATACTGTGATATTGTTCCGCTGTTCGATTTGTTATCGTTTATAATGTCAGTCAGCATCGGTGGCAATTAATTGGGAACATTTTGTAGCCATTGAGGATAAATATTATTTAGGCGGATTTATTGCCGAGATGATACCTCCCACTGGCTTACGACGATACGGTGGGCCAGTGGTGGGGAGAGAAGAGGCGAAACACAGAGCAGCTTCCGTTTTTCTACGAATTAGTCAAATATTTATTGGCAGCGGAGCGCGTATATTAATCCTCCCGGACAGGTTATAGAGATCGTTGCTGCAGCCTTTCATGGCCACTTCGACTTATAGACTGGAAAGCCGAAAGCGTGATGTTCTTTCGAGCAAAAAAGGCGGCGATCCACTGACTTGACTACCAAACGTTGTTATTACTTTTTTACCTCAACACAGTGCAGCACCTTGCGGCCTATTGCCGTAGCAATGTGTTTAGTTTAGTGTGACCATTCTATCAGAAATTATGTTTGGCAAAAAAATAATAACATGAAAAATGTAACTATAAGAAAATTTATAACACATAAAACAGTTTTGATGTAAAAAAGAATGCTATTGAATTTCAGGTATAAAATAAATGTATGCTAAGAAAATTTTAAAAGTCGTTATCAAATAATATTAATTAATTTTTATAAAATTACTTTAAAAAAAAAAAAATGGTATTTGAATTTTAAGTACATACATATCTAGTGATACACACTTTAAAACCCCATCAGCAAATTTTGTTTTAAATCCAAACAATATTTTTTTAAAGTTTTAATACGCTCTTGCATTGAAAGATAGATTTTCATGGATTAGAAATACTGTTGAACCTAATAATTTTTCGTTCAATCGAAAATACGAAAAGCGTGGATAGGTTTTTGGTTCATTTTACGAAAGGTGAGACTTTCATAGATAAAATTGTAAGATCTCTGGCTCTCTAGTGAAATGAAATATCAAGTGAAAATTAAGTGTTTCTTCTATTATTATAATTCAAAAGTTGTGTGAATGGTTTTTCTTGAAATCGCATATGAACCTCTGGGAAAAGATAGTAGAAATCATTAATTTTCCTTGCACAAGAGGTGAATGCTTAAGCTTTAAGAAAAATTATCCAAACCCATAAAACTTGTATCAAACCTATGATAAACTTTTTATTAAAAAGTTGGACTACAAAAAAATATTACGTATACGCCCCAGTATCCTCATGATTATTTAATTGTTTGTACCGCCTGCTCTATAAAAACATCTTCGAGATTTCAATGAGATCTTACGTTACGATGATTAAGAAGTCCAAATTAGTGGTTGTCGTCATACCGGGTCGGTCTGTTTGTATGTGCTCCAGTGCGTTCATCAGTAATGTAGATATTGAGCCTACGGGTTTGCTTCAAACTACAGATCATTTGCATGAAATTTCCTAGAGAAAAAATTAAAATTTTTGCTTTGGCTTATCTTAAACGGGGATGAGAATATTTACATATTATTGGGTTGTTCCCTAATATCTCGTTAATCACTTGATCGATTTTGTTATAATTTTGAAAAAATCATTTTTTAGTATTTTTCACTTTTTGATGTTAGCAATATTATAGTCAGGGCCTAGTGACTTACACTTACAACTCTTAACCGTTACTGTGTGCATGTAGTTTGTTTGCAGGAATATAGGCGATTTTTAATTTTCTGCCAAATCCGAACGGCTAAAGTGAGAGGCACTTATTCATGACAAGAGATACTAGATATTAGAGAATTTGTCACTTCCTCGCAAGATAGGTAGAAGCCGATTTTATTTTAGGCGGGCGAGGCTGGGAATCGAACCCAGACCTCCACCATAAAAGTCTTACGCTCTAACCATTACGCCAAAACATTCTGCATTTATTTGAATATGAAGAAATATTTATAAACTTTCTTCTCAACATATTTTAATGATGTTGACTTAAATTCCTTCAAAAACTATCAAAGCTCATTTATTCAAAGCTTCGTCATTAAATTTGATTTGATCAAAATCTATGCCATTGGCACTTCCACCGCTGTTGGTCACACTAAACGTTTTCATGGTTTGATAAGATCGCAATATCCACATTTATTAAACTTGGCGTTTATTTTTGTACATTAATTTTTTTTATTTACTACATGTCTGTCAGAAGAAGGAGTACACAAGTTAATATCATAGTTTATTACTTCATAAAGACAGAAATAACAAAAAAAAGCTTCAAAAGTGCGGTCACTTTATGAACTTCTCCAGAAGTGGGGCTGCTCTACTTGTCACTAGAGCATGATCAACGATCCATTTGCCTCGAAGCATTTAGTTGTTTGCGATGTAAACTTAACTTCCACCTCCACATCACAATAATAATAGTAATACATATGGACCTTAGTATATGCAAGCAAGTTATTTATGTAGTTTAGTGTTTGAAAGCATTTTTTATTTGAATATCAAAAATTTAAATACTTCTCTAGGTGCAGTGCAGACATGGCATAAGTTATAAATTTAATTATTTTGTTTGCGGCAACAGACATAAAGAGTTATTTGACGCAACGCAATGCTTTGATTATCCGTGTGGATATGATGGTGATGCATGAACATATAATTAGCATTTAATTGACTCGCTATATAAAAAATTCGCAAAGTATTTTTTTTTGTTAAGGTGAACGATTGAACTGTGCGATCATTTAATTTATAGAATCGATAAATAAAATATTATAAATATATAGTTGGGGTAGTGAAAAACACATTTAGACTTCATACTTAAGACGGGGATTTGTTTACCTCTAAAACCTATAATTTTACTATTTTTCTGAATTTCTATACAAAATTTACTTGCTTGGGGATAGTTATAATTATCTGTAATATAGAACAAAGCTAACACATTCATTTATGGTTGTATTTTGTATAGCACTTATTTTATTTCATGTGAAATTAATAAAAAAAATACTGCTTTTGTGGCTCAAGGCTATAAATAGGTCAAGTATTTAAAATGTCAGTTTATTAATAACAATTACAAGATATGCTGGAACAAATACAAATATGGGCATTCTTCAAAACATTCGACACAAAATCATTGTTCACTGAATAACCAAAAATTTGGTGGTTTTATCGAAATTCTTTTGCTTTTTGTAATCATTGAAATTGTATTTTTGACCCATCTATCAAAATAAACCCACCATTTGTCTTATCAATCCAGTTACGAAAGTAGCTAGTCCCACTCGTTTTTTTTTTGGTTTTAATTATTTTGTCTGTGAGCAACATTTTTGGTTTGACTGGATAGCAAGAGTGTTATGCACATACATATGTGTATTTAACTTTGTTTTTTTTTTTCAATATAAATATTTTTTAGTTTTTTAAATGTTAATTATAAACACCCTGTTGCCTTCAAAAATAATCATTCATCAAAACTTAAACCAAAACAAACAATTGCATATCTATTTTTAAAATCAAAAATTTAAAATTAAATGGCCCAATGCATATACAGTGTCGGTCAGGCTTCAATCGAACAAAATAATTAACTTCGACGCTTTTAGTTAAAATTTTAACTGAAAAAAAATCCCCCATAGGAAAAAAAAAAGAATAAATAAAATCAACAACAAAACAAAAATAAACAAACACAAAACCGGCATAATATGAGACATTAAATTCACGTGCGCCATCTAATTGCCACAAATTGATCAATGATGTCAGAAGTTCCGCAGGCCATTTGGACATATTTCTCAGAATAAAGCTTATACGTTGAATACACTGCCAGTTGTTTGTATAGGTTTGTATTATATTTTTACTTTTATTAAACAAACATTGAGAACGATTGGTAAGTTAGTATATCTTGATGTAAGTATATTAAATAAGTGTTTGAACCAAACTACAGCCTCTTGCATGGAAGTGGCAAATCCTCCAAGAGTATAGTATGTCTTGTGATGAATAAATTCAGCCGTTCGGACTCAACCAAAAATAGTAGGTCTCGCCTTCATTGTTAATCACTAGGCATCGGCTCTCCACGAGCTATCACCATACCAAACCAAGATGTACTAAATAAGAAGATATTACATTCCTTATAAAATATTTAATTAATTTATTAATTTAATTCTTAAATTTAGGTAGGAGAAGAGAACTAAAGGGTCCGCCAAATAACTTCTTTTTTTTTTGAAAATGGCCGGATTACGATTGCCATTGACTCTAACGGCCACTTTTTGCTCATTTTCGAAAAATGGCTCAATTATGCCTCTGGACCAAAATCCGAACCAAACAGTGTATCGGCTTTTCAATGTATGCGTGCGGGTTTTCTGTGCCCCAAATGCGACAATTTTGCTTGATGATTTTTTGGCAAAATCGGCATCTTCTCTGAGTCTATCGCAGGCCCACTTAGCGAAGCGTATACACAACCATATTCGTTCAGCGGAAGGATAAAACTAATTATCTGTGTTACCATTTTACGAAATAAGCACTAGTTGAAAAAAAAGATGGCGGACCGTTTATATGATGGAAGAGGGTATCAAGCAAGAGAAAGAAATCACAAGTGTAGCTGAATAAGTAAAACTAGTGTTGGTAAATTCACAACAAGATGAAATCATTTTAACTGTCTTAAAATTGTTGAAAATCGAAAATCTTTATACTTTTTCTTCACTTTTGTTTAAAGTAGACCCCGTAGTAAATTGGTTAATGCAAATGAATGCCACGCAAAAGGTCTGCGGATCAAATTTCAGGCTTTCTCACCTAAAAACTTAAGTAATTTATTCTAGGATCCCTCTATTTCTGCGATATATGATCTCTAAGATCTCACAAGAACTGTACCTATTTAAATGACGAGTAGTGTGAATATATTTACGTTATCCAAATAAATTAAACGAGAAATCATTTAAATTGGAGTTCTTACTGGCAATTGTTATGAGAAATGTGAAATACATTTTTTGAGATCTAAAAGAAAATTCCAGATCAATTATTTTCGTAATGTTACAAGGTATGACTTCTATATGTATAGATATACAAATACACATTCCTTAAATGGATATTTTGTGGAAATTAAATCAAAAGCTATGCGATAGTAAATTGCTTTTTCAGCCGCATAAGTCTTTTAAAAAGATAAACATATACCATTACTCTATACCTACTATGCCGTTGCCCTAAAAAAAAACCAAATGAAATAACACAGAAAAAATTTAACGAGATTTTGTGATGAGAATTTTAATTTGAGGCCCTGCCAAAATGATTCCTGAAATCTTTGTCCGCTGTACCGTCTACTGATGCTGGATGATGATGCGATGACACTGATTTGCGATCAAGTATCTTATTTCGGTGACATTTCGGCCAAAACAATGAAACAACACGCACTAATTGGATAATTTTCGATGGACCTCAAAACGACGCGACACTTCGTCTGTTCGTCATAAAAAGTAACAACTCGGTATGTCAAAGTAACTTTCCGTTATTGCGATTCAAGGTTTAAACTGATAAAACAAAACAAAAGCAGCTTTGGACCATCATCACCAGGTCATGTTCATGTTAATGTGGCGGTACACTAACTCTGGCGGCATTTTTGTTTTACTTTAACAAACTCTAAGGACTGGTTAAACAACTATAAGGAATCGGAAAAAGGAGCTGATGGCAGCAAAACAGTTAAGGTTTCCTCCGTACATAATATTTAGGTCAAAAGTGACAAAATATTGATATTTTTTTATGGGAAATTGTATCTTTAATAATGGAACCATAATGAGAGTTCAAATAACTCACATGAGTCTTTTTAAGACGACAAAGTTGAGTCAAAAGAGTGATTTGTTGTAACCGTTGACGGACTCGTACAACGGAACTTGATCAAACTGATATTTTTAAGGATAGTAGGAACGCTACTGATTACGAAACGAAATTTGTCTGGGGTCTCCAACGATAACGAAAGGCTCACGAAAAAACAGGGGAAAATATCCATTATGAATTTCGAGCAAAGGGACTGTAGAACTAAGAGCAAAAGAAAATTTATTGTTTTTGATTTCGTTGTGTTATTTTTTTGGTTGTGTTTTCGTTTCGCATCAGCATCAGCGTGTTTGGCTTTAAGCCAACATTTCTAATGGATAAAAGTAATTTATCGAACTGTCAACCATTTCTTTGTGCATGTTGGCTTCGGTATGAATAGAGGGGCTTTACTGCAAGAGATATAAGCCAGACAAAATGTACTGCATGACAAAAACAAAGGGAAGACTTTTAAACACAATTTCATAAAAGGTTATTAAAGATGTCATATCAGTTTTTGATATACCTAATTATAAATTTTAAGGAAGTGACTCTAGAAGACATGCAAATTATAAAAATTTTGGTTTATAAAAGTAGTGTTTATTTGGTATCACAGGACCAGGGCCTTCCACCAGTGGGCATACTTGGAGCACCTTGATTTTTCAAGGCACGTGAAGCTCCATGAACATTTCGTATTTTTAATGTCGAAATTCTGTTAAATGTTAAAAATCGGCATTTATCTAGTCTCGTCAAACTTTTTCTGTTTTAATGGTAAACGCTAGTGAAAAGTACTTTATGCAAAGATTGTATATCATGCAAGTTACTGCAAAATAATTTTCTCCCTGCTAGTAATCGTTTAAAAGATATCGACATTAAAAAATACGTAAAATATCGATAAATATCGACTTATGTAGTGTAGCTCTTAAACGATCAGGGTTTTCGAAATTTTGCAACTTTAGTTTGCATCTACATTATGTGACCCTCTAAAAAAAAAACTAACAAATTTTTCCTAATATCGATCATTTAAGAGATATAATTACTTTAAAAATTGGGTCAAAATACAGTTTTTTTTTACATTACTTTAAGAAAATGTTGAAATAATCGAAAAATAATTAATGCTCATTTATAACCTGTAATATTTTCTAAAAAAAAAATGAACACTTTTTTCCATACCTGCAATTAGTTACAGGATATTGCGACTTTAAAAATGGTTATATTGTTAAGTTATACGCGAAAAACCGATAGCTTTTGGATGCACTTTCTATGTGCACACGATTTCGCAATTGACTTCTTAGTATTCTTATGCAAAAATAAATATAATTGCTTTGGACTTTGTTGTATTGGACTTAATTTCATGGCACCAAATTGTCAAAAGTATATATTTTATTTGCGATATTATGAAAAGAGGAATTTTGTAACTGCAAGATTTCGTATTGCGAGATTTTAATGTGCGAAATTACTTAGCCAAACCTTCATGTACCTGGCTATCAAAACGATTTTATCATTAAATTACCACCAGCTTCCTACTTGACGATTTTGTCCTTCCCTTTGATCAAGCGCAAATATCAACTTTTTAATTAATTACCTACTTGCGATAATTCAGTAACTCAGCAGAATTTTATATTATGACTTGACACATCTTCGCTGTTCGAAAAAAAGAAATCTTGTTGTCTTGTCTGTGTTCTACATTTTGTGCATTTCCTGTGCACACACTTCACCATCCATCATGCGGAAGTAAATATAATGAACATATGATGACAAGCCATCGATCAATTTCATACAAATATGAGTGGTGCAGTGCTCCTTCAGTTAAACAAAAAAAAAAACAGAAATGGATTACTGAAAGACAAGTACAGATATCGTATCGGCAAATAACTTGAATTTCTTCACATCGACAGGTTGAGGAGACGATTACAAGTACTTTAAGCACCGTGTACTGCCATCTGTCAGTAAATAGATGAAATAATACTCTCAAAGTTCAGTGACGAGTTACTAGCAAAGCGCATGACTTTTTAAATATGACGATGATACATTGAATCATTCAGAAAAGTAAAGGTACTTATACCTAGGTACTCAAACCTACCTATATATTCTCCTACTTATGGAAACTAATGCAGAAAGGTTGCTAGACATTATCATAAACGAGTTTGTCAATAGAAATGGATACCTCAACTCATTGAGAATTTGTACAACAGGTCTGGTCTGACTGCTAAGTGAAATGTTCACAGTTCATTTTTACTAAGATGAATTAACTTAGTGTTCAAATGCGTGCAAAACAGATAAAAGTTGAAAACATTGTTTTTTTTTTTTATTGTATAGATACAATAGTCTTGTTTACATTCTTAGTATTTATTTATCTTGATCTTGTGTAGAAAGACTAAGTCAACTTGAAACAGATGTATCTCTTCATAAAAGAGATCAATAAGCTACCTGTGTCGACATAACTTTAAAATGGCATGTAATCACTATGTTTAAGGTTTTATTTATACAGACTTGAGTGAAGACCACATCATGTTAGTAGAATGTTATTTGTTTTTTTAAGATTTGGTAGGTACTTGTTACGCTTGAATCGATTTCGAGATTTGTGTATATGTACTAGCTGACCAGCCCGGCTTCGTACAGGTAGACAAACCTAAGCTTCGCATAAAATTACAAATTTTGTAATTGAATACTACTTATTGAGTTTTGACCCACTTCACGTTATGAATGGCGAAATTCGTTGAAATATGATCATCTACGCCCAACCTTTATTACTTTCAAGACGCAGAAAGAATATTTGAAATCAAAAATCTTTTTTTTGTGTTTATTCCATTTCACTCTATAAAATTAAAATTTTTAAAAATAACCTTTTCAACTCAAACAAATTTTTTGTAATCAGATGCCACTTTTCATTTTTACCCTATTTCACCCTACAAATTCTGAAAAAAATGCCTGAGGCCATCCGCTAATAAACAACCTTTCAATTACAAATTAAACTCGATTTTATTTCATTTTTACTCCCTAAACAAAATTTAAAAAAGAATATCCCTAAAGCTATTTCCTTAGAAAAACCTTTTACAAAAAAATTTCCTGAATCGAACAATTTTTTATGTTTACCCCATTTCACCCTACAATTGTAAATTATTAACATTTTGAAAAGGAATATCCCGAAAGCCTTTTCCTAAGAAAAAACTTTCAAACAAAAAAGAATTTATTTTTTTAATATTTTTAATGAAATTTTTGAAAAAGTTGAAATTTAGATATACATATATCAGAGAATAGCTTAAGATGATTCTCATCGGCTTTGTTGGTCGTTATGATGGTAAAATGAAAGATTAATTCATTCACTTTCCCCAACGTTTCGACGGTGGTTGTCGTCTTCTCCAGGAGATTTTTATTTATAAAAAAAGAAGCAATTACAAAAAAGTGTATATGTATGTAGGGCGGATATGATATACACGAACATATAGTTGAACAATAGCCCAATAAGTACATTCAAGTTTTGGATCTACAGTTGAAAACTAAGGAGCAGTACATCGCTGAGATGTTTTATATGTCTTGCTTACGGTTCATGTTGTTCTTGTTATTGATTATGTGTAGTGTTTCTAACGTGTAGCGTTTGCAAGTGTGTTTCTCTATTGCCAAGATCACCACACCATCAAAGTCCAGTTAGTAGTGACTTTCAACGCTGTGGCAAGTCAGTGCCATCTTTCAAGAATTTTTCGAACTAATGTCTGACTTGTGACCCGACCAACAAAGCCAATGAGAATCATCTTTAATTATTCTCAGATATACATCAAAAAAGAATGTTTTTTGAAACGGCCAATTTTTATTTTTACCCCATTTCATCCTACAAATAATAAAATTTGAAAAAAATATCCCTCAAACTATTTCCTAAGAAAAACTCTTCAAACAAAAACGAATTTCTTCAATCGGACACTTTTTATATTTATCCCATTTCACCTTATGAATAAAACAAATTTAAAAATATCCCTTAAGCCATTTCCTAAGAAAAACCTTTCAAACATAGAAAAGAATTTATTAAATCAGACAATTATTAGATATAACTTTACCCCATTATCTTTATCCCAAAAGCCATTTGTTGAACAGTAATTGAATTAAAACGAAATTTTCGCATACGGCGCCACCTGTTGAGACTTTTTCGGCTTTTCTTTTTTCTTAAACCTTCGCGGTATAATTACAAACAAACCCGTAAAAGGAAGTACCCAAGTTGGTGCAGTAGTTCTCAAGTTTTAAGCATCCGAACCCACCACGTTTCATTTTTGTATATACAGATTTTAACAGCCCTATTAATGAAAAAAAAACACTATCCGCTCCTTAATACACGTGTAGGCTGGCACACGGATAGAGAACTTGTGTGCTTGATAACTTAATGTTGCTATATGATAAAACATATTGGGGCATATTCATAGTTAGTTTTAAACTCCAGTTTATCTTAGACTGGGGTTTATTCAATGTTATTTAGATAGGATAAACCCAGGTCTATGATAAACTGGAGTTTAAGAGTGACTATGAATATGCCCCATTGTTGCTATATGATAGCTTTCCAGTCTTTATGGCTGGAACACTGCATGCATGTGTGTGTTAAGAACTTATTTGTCTCTTAAACGCCAAATTTGGCAAGTTAAAGTTATCCGCTTGCTATCACATGTATGCAATTCCACTTTTATTTATATGAATTAAAAGTTGACAGATTATGTAAGTTCTACCACGCTGTTGTTTGCCGTTTATTAATAGAGGGGTAAGTATGTTCTTATATTTTAGTAAGAAAAACTGCAGAGAAAAGTCTCCAGTGTTGTTATTTTGCCTTGTTTCCAGTCAGATTTGGGCGGATTTCATCGCCGTTAGCTAGAAATGAAATACAAATCTAGTCGACTGTTTTCTTACTAGATTCAATAACTCAATAAATGTACCTTAACTTTTTTTAAATATATGTAATTTTAAAATACATTTCAACGTCAGTGTAAACCAAAAGTTAAGCTGTTGGTTCTTTTTAATACTTTCCAGTAGATGATGAGTAGAACGTTTTCCTTTTCCCAAAAGTAAAATCTGACCCTAGTCAATAGAATTTTAATTTTATTTTAGATTACAGAAACGTCAATAATTTGGTAAGTAATTTCTTATTACTGGTGGTGTCCTTTTCTTACGTGGATACAGTTCTTAACTACATTAATGAACTACTTTGACCACAAAGTTGAAGAAGTTGAAATCAAAAATACGGGTGAAGATACGGAGTCAAAACCGAGATGAATCTTAGTTATACTACATCGAGACTCAAACCAATGCCAAGACAGTAGTAAAATGTTTTGATTTTAGCGAGACTCAGATGTGGCTTGAAAAAGTCTCGTTTTGTTTCACCTCGTGGCAAGATCTATTAGTATACTTATAAGTTTAAAATGACAAACTAAATTTTCTTCTCTTAACCACATTATGAAATATTAATTAATTTTAAATATATTTAAAAGGTGGACACCATTAAATAATTGAAACCCCTATTCAAGGTTGGCGATATCGAAAAAATGACATGATTGCACTTAATAGCTTCTGTGAAAAGTGAAAGACAAGATTGAAGTTATTAAGTGCATATTATTGAATATCTCATGAAAATTGTTTCTCTTTAGATAAAAACGTCAATCACACTGAAGTGCCCAATCAACACAAAATTTGCTGTTGAAAAAAAAAACTGATCATACCATTGATAAATAAATCAATCAGTGAATTTTTATCAGATGCAATCAATCAGTATACATCCTTCTTTAATCTTGTTAAATTGATTTAGTATGCTGCATTCATGGCACGGCCGGCGACGCAACGGTGGTGCACAGTGAGACTGTCTACAAACCATAGTTGGAATAAATTAAAAAAATTAAGTAAACGCTATTAATATCAAACGCACTTTTGAAATATTAATACTGAAAAACTAGTTAATTTGTGTATTTGTGTATTTTGAATTTTTATTTTTTAATAAACTTCTTCATGCTCATATGATATCAAACAAAAGGATTAGAAAAATTTCGAAATAGGCTTTTAAAAAAATTTCTTCGTTTCAGACTTTCAAAACTGCTTTGCCTTTGCCTTTGCCTTAAGGAATAGATATTCCAACTTTCAAGTTCATACCTTTGTATTGGTTGATTTGATTCTTATTTTCAACAGCTATTTGTCCTACTGTACATCAATAAGACATATACGCATGCCGCGAAGGTGTCTCATGCTTATAAATGCGTGTTGCACATGCGTGCAGAGGCGGTAGATTTTTCCATTTAAACTCCATCAAAGCATTTTAATCGTCTTGTCGGAAAAACCAAAAAAACTAGGAGTGGTTGACATTAATATGAGACTCTCTGCAATGTGGCTCCTTACTAAATAAACTCCTAATTACCTTTCAAGATACATATAGTCATGGCATATGCGTACTCAAAACTTTGTCAGTTTCACTTTGATGCTTAAACGAAGCGAATGTATCAATTAGTCAAATTAGCTGCATGAAATGTTAAAACTCCGCATTAATGATTTGATGTAGTGTTGACGTAAATTTCGACAAGTTCCAAAGAGATCACAAAGAGCATTCAAATTTAATGAAACAAATTGATTAAATCAGCTTGAAGACAGTGTATCTGTGTACCTCCTCATTCGCTTCGCATCATTTGAAAAAAAAAAATTAAAGGCTTAAAACGTTTAACATTTGGTGGACAACACTAAAGACACTATAAGAGTATTCGTTTAGCATTTTTCGTTTAAAACTTTTGCGACCACACATGTGTGCAATCCAGCAGCAGCTTACTGGAGACGTATTAATCTCAAGCGAATACGAGTTTTAAGTCAGATTTGCACAAGACTAATTCAATGGTTCGCACACCGTGAAATCGTTGACCGGTCCAATTACTTGCTATCAGATTACAAGAATTCAATTGAAGGAAATTAGCATTTTTAGTGACACTTTCCATAAAAACAATGACCATTATTCAAGAAAAACGGACTATATAATAATATGGTGATGGTTGTAAGTCTTATAGATTTCATTGTTAAAACGGTTCAAGGACTTTTTTGAAAAACAAAAAAAAATATATCCCTGAGTTTTAAAAAATGATTCTGATGATGCTGTGATATATATAAACAGTAATTTTTGTTTAAACAATGTCTGGCAAAATAACCCGCCGAACACACTCAGTCAGTCGTGTTGAAGGTAATGATGTTCATTCATGTATTATGTTTCTCAGATTTGCATTTAAATATGCAAAACAGTATATGGTTGCAGAAACTATCGAACATCTTTCATTATAAACAGAAGCGACAGGTTTACTTTGTATCTTTTCAGAGTTGACCTCGATAAGGTTGAGGGTCTTCCTTAAAAATGGAAATCAACACTTTTGTTCAAGAATGCACATTTTTGGAGGCATTGTTTTGAGGGGATGGTTCAGTTAATACATTTTTATAGGAAAACCACAGTGCAAGTTTAAACAAAAATGCTCTTAATTTTGAGGAAGTTTTACAGCGTGTTGCGAAGAAAAATGTCAGTGTTGTGGGAAATGATTCTTAGGCATGTTCTAAAAAATAATCGTTCACGAGGGAGGATCTATTGCAATCTATTTAAAAAAATAGAAACTTATTAAAAAAAAAAAACAGCAGCAACTCTGGCTATATCATGCCGTACCTTTTTTCAAAGCCAGAAACTCATTCTTAATTTAGGAATCGGATCAAACCATTTTTTATAAAACAAAACATGCATAAGCGTTGGGAGGAAGAATATGGAAATGAAGTATTTTATGCTTTACACTTTAAGAAAAAAAAATCCAAAATCCGTTGTGTATTAACACAACTTTGTTTGACGAACAATGGTGGTTTAAATTAACTTAATATCAAATAAATTTAAGTGTGTCCGTGCTTCCAGTTATAAGGACTGGAAAGATATCATAAAGCAAAACCATGTTTTTTTAATAATAAAAGTCAAGCGGACAATTTTTCTATCAGCGTGTCAGCGAGTGTTAAGGAGCGGAAAGGCTATTTTTTTATTAATAGGGCTGTAAGTAGTTTTTTAACTAAATATTTTCTCCAATAACTAGAACATGTAACACCATCTGGTTTGTAGCATTCAACTGAAAATTAATATAAGCATTAAGTATTTAAAGACAATTAAGTAGATATATAATTAACTACGTAGTTTTTTAGAAAAATCTTAATTTTTTTTTTCAAAATTTTGAGTTTAAAAATATTTTTTTCAAAAATTGTTCTTGAAAAAATCCTATTGTCTTGTATTCTTCCTTTTCTTTAAACTTTAGATCTAAACGACATAATCATAAATTTATGGAATAAATACCATAGCATTGTATACAGAAGCAAGTTTGTTTGGTCCACAGTCATGCATTTTATTTTATTAATACATATAAAGGGTCCGCCATATAACTTCTTTTTTTTTTTGAAAATGGCGCAAAACATCGAGTGTAGCTTCGGCTGTGTGGCACGTAGCGCCGTCCTGTTGAAACCATATGTTGCCAATATCCTCCTCTTCAATTTTTGTGAAAAAAAGTTCGTTCAACATGGCCCGATAACGATCGCCATTGACTGTAACGGCCACTCCTTGCTCATTTTCCAAAAAGGGCCCAATTATGCCTCTGGACCAAAATCCGCACCAAACAGTGACTCGTTTTGGGTGTATCGGCTTTTCAATGTATGCGTGCGGGTTTTCTGTGCCCCAAATGCGACAGTTTTGCTTGTTTACTACCCGCCAAGATCAAAATGAGCTTCATCTGAAAAGATGATTTTTTTGGCAAAATCGGCATCTTCTCTAAGTCGATCGCAGGCCCACTTAGCGAAGCGTATACACAACCATATTCGTTCAGCGGAAGGATAAAACTAATTTTCTGTCAAATCAGACATGAGCTAGGTGTTACCATTCAAGAAATAAGCACTAGTTGAAAAAAAAAGTTAGATGGCGGACCCTTTAGATCAATTCCATATTATTGAAAAAAAAACTCTTAATATATAATTAATTTATAAAACATAGCATAAAATATTAACAAAAATGAAGATGGTATTAATCATATGAGCCCGGAATTAATCATATGAAAATTCCTAAACTGTAGGGACCTTAAAACTCCTGTATTCAATGTAACGCCGCGGGCTATCCAATTGAAAAGAATTCCCTATTTTAATTGTTTTCAATGACAAAGTTTTTTTTTTCTCTGCAGAAGGACATTGAACCTCACCACACCACATCATGTTGTTGAATGAAGCTATTGCTCTGCTGTAAGATTATTTTTTATAAATAAAAACTGTGTGGCAGTTCAAATCACAATAAATTGGAAAAAACCAGAGTTACAGAAAAATGTTTCCGAGATGAGTTTAGTGCAATAATTAATATTTCTTTTCTGGACCATATGAGACTTTCAGTCATTGAAATTTTGTTTGTTATATTAATTAATGAACAGCTCAGTTTTTATTCATGACTGGCAATAGTAATTTTAGTGCCACATCATTTATGAAATGTTCGATTTTATAGTTCAAAATGGAAACAATTTTAAATAAATGGTACAATTTATGGCATTGGAAACATAAAAGAGTATTTTAAAAAAAGTATAATAAGAGAAATAAAGATCTAGCAAAAATGTATGAAATAATAATTTTGTATTAAACCTAAAACTGCAGCGTCAAAGAATACATAGCAACAATTTTGTTTTCCTTTATACAAAATATTTTTTTATCAAAGATTTACCAAACTTCATAACATAAGCACATAATAGCCGTGTTTTATTATCTTCTATCGGGATCCGGATCTGGATCTGGATTTACTTTTAACACGTAATACACAAACAAAATACTGGGAAATTTTCGAAATTGTTTTTGTAACACGTGTTAAAAGTTAATCCAGATCCGGATCCCAATAGAAGATAATAAAACACGGCTAATGGGGCGTGTTCGTATAGTATAATATATTGTTAAACTCATGTTTTGCTTAACTAGGTACAAGTTAAATCAAAATGATCAACGTATACATTTTCTTTTCTTAACCGAATTACCTTCTATGTTGATTAAAATATAAGTTTACTGAATAACTTAACTTCAATTACTGAAAGTGTAACTTATAAAGCAATTAAAATTTGGAAGAGCAAATCCAAAAATCCAATTAAACTCTCGTTTAACTTAGCAACAGTTGAAAAATAGCTGAATATGCCTCAGTATGTTTGCTTAATTTTCGCTAATAATTACGTATGTATTTACATTGTTCAGCAAGGCAAAAAATAGCTAAATGCAGTCTGAGACCGCTTGTGTCTCACGCTTGACCCAAGAAATCGCTCGAAGAAATATCTTATTTTAGAGAAATTTACAAAATTTTCAAAAAAAGAAAATGTTCTGACATAAAGCATCAGCACCCATATTGGCACACATGATATTTTGCATATAAGATGCGACAAAATGCTAGAGTATGTAGGTTGAGTCGAAGCCCACACAAAATCGTATGGAAGAGCGGTCTTGACACCCCGTTTAGGCGGCAGGGCAATATTTGCTATAAAAAAAATTCTTTATATATTAAAAAAAAAATATACTACTTATTAAATTATTCTAACAACGGCAACACTTACAATCACATGCTATAGCTTTTTATGATTCGTAAAAAAAATCGGTCTCAGGATTTTAATCAAACCTGACATTACGATGATAAAGGACACAAAAAAGTGGGCTCCGGCAATTCCGTCTATCTGTGTATCTGTATTTCTGCATGTAAATTTAGTTTTCAATTACGTTAGTGTGCCATAATAATTATTATAGGAACCTCAAATCCGAATTTTCGACCATCAACCCCTTGCAGGGTTGCCAGTACCGTTTTTCTCGAACAACATCCGTATTTTCGAGTTAATTGAAAATCAGAGTGGAACATTTTTGACAGAGAGATGTTACTTTACAAAATTAATTTGCGTATTTATTAAGTAATCATTATATATTAATACGTTAACAATTTGTTTGTACTCCCTTTTTAGTATACTTAAACCGAACGCCCGACAATAAAAAATATACCATTTAAAAGCTATTATTAAGTAGAAGTGCCATCAGAAGAGATTATGTGAATCCGTCGACTACTTACATGTAAAAATTATAAATAATGGTTTCCCCATACAAAGTCTAAAAAAAAAACAAATTCACGATACACACGGCTCTTTGTCAACACCTGAGCGTAGTGTACCATACCAAAAGTTCACTTCCAACGTGTTTCATGTAGCTTAGACTCAATATTTGGTGTTTCGTTCCGAATGATGTACTCTACATCTACTTACAATGAGTAGGGATCACGTTTAGAACCTCAGTAGTGAAATTTCGGAGCAGATTTGTACGAAAAAGTGGAGTAAATAGGAAATTTCTGGAGTAGATTTGAAAAAAAAAAATCTTCAAAAATTGTATTTTTAACAAAAACAAAATAAATCACATACACAAATTCACTTTCAGAACTGAATAGAATTTTAAATTTAAAGGTTCAGAGCCGACGTTGTTTAGAAAACTGAACAACGCAGCCCTTTCATATAGTTTGGCTAAAGAATTTCTGATTTTTTTAGTGTGGGAAAAAAAGAGTAGATCTAAAAAAACGAAGTGGTGGAGTAAGAATTTGTGATTTTTTTAGTTTGGGAAAAAAGGAGTAGATCTAAAAAAAATGAAGTGGTGGAGCAGATTTATTTTCTCAAAATTGGAGTAAATTTACTCCAATTGGAGTAAGGTTCTAACGCTGGTAGGGATACTCTACGCACACATGCAACACCAAAAGCTGCAAAAAAAATATAGTATATATCTGTATTAATAGATACATACATAAATACTTCTGTATTTCAACCATAGGCGATACTAGTTTTAATTAATGCGATTCTGCTTAAACACAAAAATATTTGACCAGAAGTCAATTCCATTCGTTTAGAAATTGGTAATAATATGAAACATTATCATGTTTTCAGAATTCTATAACCCAAATTTTCATGTCAAAAATCAAAAGCACGTTTTTTATTTCTGAAAAATTAGAAATTTCTTGAATTCAAGGTGGTGACAACCCTTAAAGCGGTTGATGGTCGAAAAATTCAATTTAAACTGAATGGTATTCTCTTGGATGTCCTCCTCATTTGCATATTGAATCCCATACAGGTCATGACTAAATATAGGTACTGGACCAATATTCCAAAATTCCAAAAATTGGTTAAATAGTATACCTCTAGTCACTTTTTCGAATAAATAGTATTTCATTCCCTCTACATATTTACAAACAAAATTAATGAGTAGGAAATTTAGTTTTTTTAATAAATTTCAAATAAGGTGCAGCTTTATTCTCTTTCACTATAGTGACTATACGTGGCTGACACACAACCCAATTCTACAGTTTCTAATTTTCTTCAAAAAGTTGATTAGATCAAACTATAAACAAACAAAATTGAACCATTATTATGGAAGGCTTTGTATTGGAAATCTGGTAAAACTACGAATTGTTTAAATTGTTTCTATTTTACTCAATTTGACCTTTTATACAAAAATGTCTACTTTCATACAATGCTTCATACAAAAAAGGCGTGTTTCAGTTTAAGGGTGCAGTTTCAATGTTACAAATTGTTACTCATTTATTTCGTAATTAAAATCCAAATAAATAAGAATTCTATATCAGAAACTTTATTTATGTAAAATTCCATAGGGTTCCAGCTGAGACAATGAGATCGCGAAGCTATAATCTCCAAAACAAAAACGCCAATTTATGTTCTCAACTTAACTTAACTGCATTACCAGCATTCTAATTAAATTTAATTGTTCCTTTTTGTCATTGCCGCAGACAAATAATTGTGTACAAAGCCACAAGCAAGGATTCAATTAATGATCTTATCTCATACCAACGTATATAAACTCGATGAAGTCATCGTTGCGTCGTGGGTTGGGTGAGTTTGTTCTAGAGAATGCACATGGCTCTTGCCATGCCCACAACGCCGCCGCCGCCGCCGACACAAACGCACTTTTAAATCAGGAAACTTTTAGGAAATTCCATTGGAGCATTCTGACCAGGCTCTGATAGTTGCTAAGAGACACCTGGCCAGTCCCATATCACTGTGACTCCATAAATCACAGTTGAAATTAAATCCGAATTTTGTTTCACTGCAATTGACAGATAATTTACGAGTTCGTAGTTTGCATTTTAATGTTTGTTTTATTTGTCTCCAAAACTTGAACTGTGCGTTCGAAAATTCCCCGCGACCAGCCATCCTGTCTCTGTATATCTGAAACTTATAGAGTTACCGTTAGAGTTTATTCGGGGGGTTTTGTGCGTTTAGTGTCACAGAAAATACTTTTAGCTATTAACCTCATAATGATCGAATTTCAATGCACGCTGTCTGCACTGGGTCCATGACCTACATTTTTACCCACATTGACGTGCAGAGGCAACAAGCACTAAGTATGATTATTAATTTTTTTTTTCTTTTTTTCAAAAATTCACTTTATACCCCTGAAGAACGGACATTTTGTTTGCTGTCCTCATATAGGCAGGTTACATATATATGTATGTGTAGCCGAACTGGAAAAGTTAATTTGTCAATTTTATTCAAATTGTCACTATATCGACATCGACAAGAGCCTCACACTTATGTATCTATTCATGTATATAAAGCAAATCTCCCTAAAAATCAGACATATAGCGACCCCTGTTGGTGGTCTTTCACTAAACAAGATAAGATATACTGGCTGTAAAAGGAATCGAGAAGGTGTTTCTTGACAAGCCTGCATTTTGGCCACTCGCGAACACTGCAGAAACTGCTATTGGCATGAGGTCGTATGATTAATGTAACTTGTTTCAAAACCGCGAGAATAGAACATGTAACACGCAGCAAATTGCCTTATCGCATCAAGAGACTGGATGAGACCCATGTTTAATTTGTCGTTGTTGTACAGTCACACCACAGGCTACTAAATAGGTTTATAGGGGGGTTTACGTGTGCCTTGGAGACTGTCTTAAATCCAAATCTTGTTTGACAAGCGAATATTAATTATTATTCGTGATAAATTTCTGTTCGCCTCTGGGGCGAACTTGCATCAAATTTTAAAATAAAAACAAAGCATGAAAAAAGTATAAAACACATGGCCTCACTAAGAAGGCAACTTGGCGAAATGGTTTGTCGAAGTTGCATGTTTTGACACAAACCTCTAGGATCGACTGAAGATACGTGTGCAGATCAATAGTGTGACCATTTGTGGACATTTTTCTTGTTCTTTAGCTACCTAGTAGGTTCTCTATTACAGGAAAGTTTTTTTTTTTTACTAAATTTCCATTTTAAAGTAAAAACAAAAAACTGGTGTTACCAACCGCTAACAAATTTTCCAAATAATTTCAAAAGCTCCTATTCTTAGAAGTTTAAAATGGCGGGCCAGAAAACTTGTTGCTTATTTTTGAGACCAACTTGCATAAACAATTTCGTCAAAGGATCATGAGAGTGACCCTAAGGCCCAGTTTTTCAGTGGTGAGTTAAACCAGAGTTAGTTAACTCTAGAAATAAATAAACCCACAGTTAACTGAGGAAGCACTTTTTCGTTAGATAATAGATGTGGAACGACTAAACAAAGTCGGTGAATAAAATATCAAAAGCATCTGTTCAGTTAACCCTGAGTTAACTCACCAAATTTGATGAGTTAACTCGGGTTTAACTTCAATCTTGCTCTGAAAACCTGGACATCAGTGCTTCTTTATCTATTTTTAGTAAAACAGCTAATTTGCTTCAAAAACAACATTTCTCCATTTTATTGTTTATTCCTTTTTTTTATATTATTAACAAAATAAATTTATACCCCTATATTAAGGTATGTTCAAAGTTTATGGTATCCTATCCCGCTCATTGCATTCAAAAGAAAAAATGAAAAATATGGTCAAATTTATAATTACTGTGTACATACTGACCTACCTACTCAAACAATGCACCTCAAAACAAAATGAATTTGTTTAAATATTCAGAAATTACAATAAATTCTTCGATGCAACGCAAATGCCTAGCAGAGAAAAAAAAAATCAAAAATACACTGCGCCAATCAAAACACAAACAATCTGCCGGAATAAATAAATGCACTTTTCACGAGCTCTGGAAAAAATAAGTTATAGCTATTATAAACATCGGGCACAGCGGCGAATATGAATAATATATAATTTTCATCAGCCCACACACAACACACACATCACGACAGGTACCGATTGAAAGCTAATAAAACTGTCAGTACAGTAGTCTGCACTTTGGTTGCGAGTTTGATGTAAACACTGATGACGTTATTGGGTGCATCACAAAAATAAAATACTGAAAAGCTACAGTTTGTGTGAATGAATTGCTAGTCACTCTATGAAAGAAAGAATTTACTGAGAGATGGTGTGAAAAGTTTCGGCCAGTGAGAGATAATGAAAAGCTGCAGATTGTTCAAGTGTTTTTCAAATCACCCTATGAACGGAGAAATTTGGAAATAACCAAAAAACTTGCATTTTACAAACTTGCAGCTGAGGTGATTTGCCACAAAAATGGTTGCGCAATTTCTTTTTGTAACGTTTCCGTTAAAAAGCATTGCAAAAATCACAAAATTAACTAAATTGTGAACTTATTCAACACCACCTTAGAGCTGAAGTGAAGTAGGCCCCTAAGGATGTTACTCAAAGGCCCAGTTTCTCGGTGGTGAGTTAAGCCAGAGTTAGCTAACTCTTGAAGTAAATTCACCCACAGTGAACTGAGGAAGCAGTTTTTCGGTGGAGAATGCATACTAAATGACAAAACAAACTCGGTGGATAAAAAATCAAAAGTTAACTCACCAAATTTAATGAGTTAACTCGGGTTTAACTTAAATATAGCACTGACAAAGTGGACCTTAATGGTAAGTACTACGAATAAGATTCTTATGATCATTTCGGTAGCGAATTTCAGAAGTAAAATTTTCTTTAAAACATTCTGCTTTTGATAAATTTTCAAAAAACTCATTTCCATGACCTTTGACCTCTTGTAATTGACCTAGCGTTCATCAGATCGGTGAGGAACTCTATCAGTTTCTAAAAAGTCCCATTACCTACCAATACCCTTTCCAAATTTCACCCTTTGGGTAGTTAATTTTTTCCTTGTAAGAATCTGTATTTACTGGAAGTCCAAAGATTAGTAGAAATGTTCATTTAAAGAAGAAAAAGAAAATTAATCACTTGTGCGAATCCAAATAAATTTTTTAATAATTTTTTTCTTCTTCAGATTTTTGTTTTGTGTAGAACTTGAGAAATTCAAAATGGATGAAACTACGAAGGAAAATTGACGATTTTTTTTAAATCAACTTTCAATAATTTTACCGTAACACTCATATCGCTTTTTTTAAATCAGAGAACTGGACTGTTTTGACTGTGTATCACCGATAAACGTTTCCTTACAAAAAAAATCCTTTTCAAGAGATACAAACTACATATTTTCAGCATCTGCTCGAATATCTGATTTTATTCAAAGAGCTGTATTCAATTAGGCATAGCGTTCTCCAGATTAAAACGCTATCCATTTCTTCTTTTGTAGATATTTGAAAGAAACGTCCATAAGCCAGAAACAATATTCCAACTTAAAAACAGTAATATTCTGAAATTATTCGAAAAGTCCTGGAGAATAATTCGGAAAGATCACTTGAAGCTGAGAATCTACGCTAGGCTAATTTCCACGCTTGAATTTAAAAAATCCCCATTGAAATAGTGTATTCAATAGAACAATAACAAAATAAATTTAAGAAATGAAAACAGTTACAAAACCGGATCAGAAAATCTTGTATAAAAATTATAGATAAATAAAATTAATATAAAAACATGCAACAAGCTGATCGCACCCTATAAAAATATTCACAAGCAATAGTGAAGTGCTTGTCAATGTTTATTTTTTTTTTAGGAAAAACTTACCTTTCGTCCTTGTCGTGTTTCTGGAAAGTCACATGTAGCAGCGATTCGCTTTGCGGTTCGGCAGATATACCCTGTGCTCTCTGGCGCTGAACAACTTGACCCGTCTTGCGACCTGGTAAACCGCCAGGCGTTGTAGTTGCGCCCGACACACTGCGGCTAAATGGAAACACACTTTGGAATTTGTCGAGGTGAGATTTCAGTTCGGCTATCTCAGTATCCTTGTACTGGAGGGCCATTTGCATTTCCTGGATCTTGAGTTCCTTCGCCTGGATGATCTGCACGAAGCGCTGCTCTTGCGGAGTGGATGGCACAAAGGGAGAATTCATGATGGTGACGGGAGATGCAGTCGGGTCACGATTGTTCGTTTGTATGATGAGTCCTTGCATCTGGTCGCTTAGCCGCTTTGCACTGTAGTCACCCTGAGGGCTGTATGGCTGATGATGGAGTGGAGATACTGGAGCAGCAACAAAGAGTCCCTGCGTTTGGGCTTGGAGCTGCTGCAGCTGCTGGTAGCGTTGTTGTAGCTGCAGTTCCTGCTGTTGCAGATAGCTGAGGGTTTGTAAATTCGGATCTGCGTTAATCTGCTGAGCACCCGTGGGCACGGTCCCATAGATGAGCGTGTGCGTAAGTACGTCTGTGGCCTGGACCACCGGATTATTGTTGTTCACTATACCCAGCTCGGGCTGGAACTGAAAGTTTGCATTCGGTTCCTGTTGCATCTTGCCTTCGCTCGTATCTGGATTTTGTCCACCTGTCGGACTTATTTCTCGCACCTCGGTGCTTGAGGGACTATTTTTGTCCGCCTTGTTGCTATTTGGGTTGCAATTAGCGACGGATGTCAGCACCGACGACGTTGCACCAACAACGTCTGTTGATATTGCTGCCTGTGCTGCACTGGCCGCTTCTGGTGACGCGCTAGGGGGTTGTTTCTGAATGAATTCCTTCCTGATTGCAGGTGAGCCGTTGGCCGGGGATATGTTATTGTCACTTTGATCTGGCGGATCCAATGCGTTTATCGAAGTACCATGGAAGTGCTTGACGTTGCTGCTGTTGCCGTTCGTGTCAACGTTGGCAGTCTTGTTGCTATGGCTGGTTCTGATGGTAATTGGGCTTCTTAGACTATTTTTACCCGGACTGATAGCTGGTTTGGCTATGATGGGTTGTGTAGGTGCGGGTGTGGTAGTGATCACTCCGTGGATATTCGGTATGTGGTCTGTTTCTGATGTGGCTGGCCTCTTTGTTGCGAAGCACAGCCGATCAAAACAAATCCGCATGCAAGCGATTTTGTTGAATCACCGCTGTCCCGAACAAAAACAAAAATGCCCTTAGCGTCTCCCTGTAAAAAAAAGGAAAAAAAAAAGATGAAAACCAAGAATAATTAGTTACATAAGATTAGTCAAAACAAGGTTGAAGGTTATAAATTTATAAACTTTTCAAACAAACAAATAAAGTCGCAAGCTATTTGCATTCCCAACAATTACATCAGCCCACTTGTACGGGCTTATCAGTGACAGCTGCCTACGAGCTTTCATTCCGATCCGAACGATTCGAATTTTGTACGTGCCATACTGTATGAAGTCGCGAATTCTGGAGCCATGCAAATGATAGCCCAACAACAAACAGTACACCAACTCGAAGACTACGTTCGCAGTTTGGATTGATAAGGTTGCCTTTTTCGTGTCGGAATTGATGTTGACACACATTGGGGCACAATAATGTCTGTTGTTTTTTTTTTTTTCTGTTTTTGTATTTTATTGGCTGTACCTACCCATACCCAGTGCACGATCGCTTGATGGGGAATATAACCTCAATAGCGTGCTTCCATTAAATGGATATTTGATGTCTTTATCGGCTAATTGAATGAGTTTTTATGTAGATTTGGAGTAATTTGTATGGTTGATGGCAAGTCCTAATTTGGATATGCAAAATTTTAGACGCAGGTGTGTCGGGTTGAAGGAGGTTCTTATTTCTTTTTGTTTTGTTATTTTGAATTATGATAAAGTGCCTCGCATTGAAGTGGTAATTAGTATTCAATAAATGGGTGACTATAAATCAAAATGGGGAACTGCAGAACTGGTGATAAAATGAGAATATTACGTTTTATTTATTGCCAAATAGAAATATCTGATTGCATTTTGTATTTATTTGATGCAGAAATTAGAATAAATAAAACAGATTTTTATGATGATGATAGCAGGAAGTCAGGAATCTTAAATAAAATAATATATTAGAGTGCCTACTTGGGTAACTTATATTATTTTCTGTTGGCTTTGGCTTTGGAGTAGAATCATTAAAATTTATGATAGAGTCACATTCGGAGGTACTGAAATAATTAAACCTGCATACAGAACATTTGAGATAAAAAAGTAGAGTTTAAGGTTTTTAGTTTGAAGGTAGAGTCCTTAATTTTTACCTTTTGAGACGAAAATAAATAATGTTATTAAATTTCTTAAAAAAATAGAAAAAAAGTGAGAAAGTTTAAAATAAATTAGGTTTTTCAATTAGGTTTTTCAATTTCAATTGAAAGAAGCTTTTTTCGAAACAAAGACAAGTAAATATTTTGTACTAGTTTATAAAAACGAAAGACATCGGCAAAAAGTAGGATTGGAAGGTTGCAGCCTCGAAAAATAGTTTATTCATTTAAAATAATCAGATATAATAATCAGAGAGAAATCTTAGAATAATCAGTCGGAAATATTGTTTGCAGTATACCTACACAACCTGAAGAATATAAATGATTGGAACCCTCTCTGAACCTTGCCTAAGGCGGCCTTAGCAGAAATGGACTTACAAGAAATCGAGTAATAATCCAAGGAAGGAAGAACACACAACCCGGACAAATAAACAGTCAGGACTCTCTCGGCAGCCTTGCCTGCAGTTAACTTTTAAGAAACCAGTGATGAGATAACTTGAAAACTTTAAGACAAACACAATATTTGACTTTTAGCTCATCGTCATCACTATAGGATATGCACTTTATCGAATTAAATCTTTTTTTGCCTATGCCAAAATTTATGTTTTGTGTTGAAAAACTAATTATACCTAAAATGCGACTTTTTTGTGAAATAAAGCTTTGATGAATTTCCTCGGGAATAAATGTTTTAAATCATTTCTCGTTATTTTTCGTTATAAATTTCCACGATAAACAAACAAACTTTTATTAATTTTAACATATTTTCCGAAGTTTGTTAAATTTTTTGGGGATTTTTGTTTTTGGTCAACCTTGGAATTTAATTTGGATTTTTAATTGTTAGAAGATTGATAGCTATCAAATTAAATTATTTTTATTGCAACCATTTAATCGTTTCCAAGAACGAAACTCAATTTTATAGTTAGTAGTCGTGGGTAGTGTTGGTATCAAAATAGAATTGTTTTTTTTTTTTCTAAGAAAAAAATACTTTCTGAAGAATAATAATAATTTGATTTTTAAAAGAATATATTTTCATTAATTTTGTCAACTGATGTTATTTTCTAAGAAATAATGTTCAACTTGTCAGCTATTTGCTTTGAGAATTATACATTTAAATTTTGTCAATTCGTTATTTCATAACGCATTTTTTATTTTTATTTTATTTTAAACAGGTTCAAAAGTTATAGTTATGTTAAAAAAAGACGTCCCGCGCAGTGAAAATCATGCCTTAAAAGTTGGTATCTATTCAGCCTGTATATTTTGCATGAAATCTTGGAAGTTGGCTTCTGAGACCGATATTTAGATACTTTAACTTTAAATAAAACAAAGTCTGTGTGAGATATCATCGAAATTTTGTATTCGTTTGAAAGGCCTATCGATGACATCATGGTATGGAATATAACATTGTAATCAAATGTCCGCAGCGGAAAATTTCCAATGTCCAATGTCGAATCTTCCATGACTCATAAATCAGGCTGAATTTAAACGATGCCATGGATTATTTTGGCTGTGAGGGCCGCTGTGGTTTCTGGCTTATTCGCAAAGACCTGGCGACTTCAGGAAACCCCACAGCAAAAAGTTCACATCCTCTCAACATGAGATGACCATGCCCTCGAATCGCTTGTG
The DNA here is from genome assembly GCA_932273885.2 of Leucozona laternaria. Classification (NCBI taxonomy): domain Eukaryota; kingdom Metazoa; phylum Arthropoda; class Insecta; order Diptera; family Syrphidae; genus Leucozona; species Leucozona laternaria. Next base: position 113,445,437 of record OW026368.1, on the reverse strand, counting down.
CATACTTTCCAATGTGGTGTGAGCTGTGTGGGACGTAGTGCCATCCTGTTGAAACCACATAACGTTAGTGTCCATATCATCCAATTCAGGCCTACAAAATTTGGTAATCATCGACCTATAGCGCTTGCCGTTGACGGTGATGGCCTGAAATATATAATTATGACGCCGCTAACCTAAAGTCCACACCAAACAGTGACTATTTCGGGATGCATTGAACGTTCTTGGATATCATGTGGATTGCTATCATCCCAAATTCGAAAATTCTTCAATAATATGGCCGCTATCAACTATCCTAAGTTCAGAAGTCCCTATTAGAAGACCCTTTATTTATTTATTTATTTATTATTAATTTATTATTAAGTAAACGGTTAGCTAAGCTAAAGATATGACACACATTTTATTGACTAATAAAACTTTGCAATTGCGATCACACTCAGACAAAATTAAGCTTAACTAAGATGCCTTCTCTTAAATCAGACAGTTCTATAAATTAATGAATTGCATTTTTAAAACGAGCTAATATATTTACCAAAACTAAAAATAAAAAAAAAATAAAGATATTTTCAATTTTATGTTTGGTCGCACTTTGCCTCTGTGTGCCCTATTTTTAAGGACTTCTTTATCGCAGGTTTTATTTTACTATACGAGTGAAAGAAAACATAACATTAATAACATAACAAGTCTCCCAATTAATTGAATATTTGTTTAATAGAAAATTTAAGGTTCTGCAAAAAAGCCTCTAAGATGTCACTCTTTCATCAAAAAATTATTTAAGAACTTTTATGTAGAGGACACAGATGCACTGAGTTCGAAACATTTATAATTTATTATTTTGAATACAAAATATGTATTTAGTTTAATAACCCATTACTCTGTGCACCTAGTTTAGAAAAAAAATCTATTTAGTCAAGTTACTCTTTGCAATTAGTAATAAAAAAAATCATAGTGCCTCTACCGTATACTATTTGTTATTTGATATTGAACAGTAAGGAGTTATTAAATTTTTCTCTTAGTTACATACCAAATCCATCGAAATGCGCAGAGTCTATGTACCTAACCTACTTACTTACTTCAAAATGAAATTTACTGTACTTATTTTACTAACATATCTCAATTAAATCTAAATAAATATATCAAGTATGAAATAAAAATAATTGTAGAACATCAAGTCAAATCTTAAAAACGAAATACTTATTTTTCGTAAAAACGTCCTTGAACCGTTTTTTTTATGCAGAGACAAAAATCTTGATTGCAAATAATCTGTCACTGATTTTTGGCACCTGAAATTACCTACTTGAAGGTTAACTCCAAAAATCTTGTTTATATTAAAAACCAATATATCAATTTCCTGTATAATTATGATTTTTTTTTAATATCCATTAGTCGGTATGACTTTAAGCTTCTACAGGGACTATAAATAATTTGCCTTTTAACATCTCAAGGTAACTTTATTATATAAAAACAACATTTTTACATAGCAAACAAATTAAAAAAAAAAAACTCCCTAAGCGGTCAAAGGATTAACAATAAAAAAATTACTTTCCGGTAGCATCCAAGGAGGTACAATTATATCTTCAATCACTACAATTCCAGAGGCATGATGGTTCATTAATGAAATATTAATAAAACAGAACAGGTTTCACAACAACACTTGAGGATAAAAAAAACCAACATTCCTCAGAGAGTATTCGTTAGATATATAGAGATACCTGGTACTAAGAAGAATCTTTGAACCATGTTGAATGATTAAATTCCAAGAAATCCAATGAAACAACGGCAGAAGATCTTGGCACTTTGATCGATATCAAGCCCCGGAGAACTCATGTTAACATTAGCCCTAGCGATGGCTTGACTTGCACACGGCCGGCGGCGGCCGCCGCGGAGCGGTGGTAATTTAATCACCTTTCAATTAATGGACTACATCTTCCTACATCGCAAGGCTTTATGGGCTCGTTTAGTGATAAAAATCGAGCATTCGATGTCTTAAGTGTTTAAGTTACAAGTCGCAAGGCAGGAGCTACTAATTTTGGTTACATCGAAGATCGAAGCGCGTATTACCATCATCGCTTCGTTGTGGCTTAAAAAAAAAGGCGCATTTGCATTTCAGTCAAGTGCAGTTATAAGCGGCTATTATCGCATTCGCTAAACAAAATTTCCGTTTATTTTTGTGTGTGTGTATGTATATATTTGTGTTGTAATTATAACCGCACTTACGGCTGCCAACTATCTATATATCTGAGTTTATATCCCCTAAGCATCATAAAGTGTTGTCAGGGTTGCTGTGTGTTGTGCAATAGAGCTGGACACACTTGAGGTTAGTTAACTCCATACTGAACACTTAAATGCACTGTATGTGAATTCATGTGACAATAATTTCTTGGTGCACTAATTAAAATCTACATACATATAAATGTATGTACATACGTAATAATATACATAAACATGCAACGACCCCTTAATTGGATCATACCAGTTGTTGTGGTTGCATATCGACCTCAAACCACAAGACCAGATCGTTTCGTTGGTCATTTTATTTGTATCATTTTCTTCGAGCACTTCGCTCCTCGGTGTGAATTGTGGAGTCAAACATTTTGAATTTGCCTGTCAGTTTTTTTGACGGAGAATTACTTTGACAGGGAATTCTTAAAATGTGTCTACTCAGCTGGAGGTCGTGTCTCATATCTTGTGAAATGTGGACGTGAAGACGTGTAGTTACCACCACCAGTGACAACTGGAAACCAGATGAAGGTCACACTGCAGGAAGAAAATACTGTTTTAATAAACAAAACTTATATTTAAAAAAAAAAAAAAAAACTAGTGAAAACCGGAAAGAATAATTTGAGAAGTATGTGCTAGAAAATAGCACTAGTCTCTTTGAGCCATCTCACAGTGGGGTAATTCCACCGGAGGAAAACGAAGTATTGAAGTGTGTTAAATGAAACATGGGTGAAAACTTATTTTATCCAAGTTATTCATTTCGAGGCGAAAGAAAATTTTAGAGTAGAAATTCATGTTAACACAATTTTCCTCCAGAGTTGTTTATCCCATGTGTGCTTGAAGCACAAGTAACTCTGGGGTTATTCTAGTTAAAAATTGGCAGTGTTAGATATTCCATTGAGTTGCTGTGATATCCGATTTGTAGTTAAAATCGGAAGGCGAAGAAATTTAAACAAAAATTATAATAAATGACTTGCTCTTGTACTTGGTTTAGAATTTAAAAGACTATTAAATGTAAAACATGCAAATAAGAAATTAGAGAAAATGTAAAAAGAAGCGTATAAAACTCGTTCTTTAAGTTGCTAAAAGAAATCCTAAAAAAGTTTTGAGTTAAAAAAAAAACACGTTGGAGCGGTTTTTTTAAGAAATATGTTTGTAAACATGTAGGTGCATATATAAAATATCTTTAACAGCATGTTTTTGAAAAAGTGAATAGCCAGATCAACAAATTCTTACACGCAAACAACAACAATTTAAAAAAATGAATATAATTTAGGTCAGTAATCAGAGTGAACAAAGAGTAAATATAAATTATTGAAATGCTGAGATTTAGATGGCGCTTAATTCGGTTGCAGAAAAATATTCATTTCTGAATGGTTGGTATCCATAGATTTTTTGACTTGACATTGGGATGTGTTCTTAAATGCATACCGGCTGGAAAAAAGTCGGCTGTATATACTTTTTTTCTCAGACATGCGTATCTTATGTTAAGGTATTTCATTTCGAAATATAATAATTCACTTTTATACGAAACCTGACATTGCTTGACAGATAGGGAACAAACTTTATTTTTGCGTTTCCGAATATTTCGTATTAAAGGTCACCAGAAAGCACAAAAATTTCCCTTTCCAAAAAATAAAATCTTCAAATTTTGGATTTTTAGCGGTTTTTTAATCCATCGACATCAAAGACATCCTTCAATGATATTTGACAGCTTATTGCTCGACTGATAGGCAACAAACTGTGTTTCTACGTCTGTAGAATATTTTAACTCCAGACAGTTTTAAAATTGCTCAAAAATTCGGATTTTTAGAGGGTTTTTAATCAATTGACATCGTAGCCATCCTTCAATGGAATTTGACAGTTGATGGCTTGACGACAAAGGGAAAATTATATTTGATTGTATCGAGAATATTTCGTTGCAAATGTCAACAGATTGCTCTGAAAATGCATTTTCCGCATTTTGTATAGGTATTTTTAATCCAGCGACATTGTACAAATCATTTAATGAAATTTGACAGTTTATTGCTTGATAGTCTCCACTATTCTCGATTGGTGTCAGAATAACTGTGCTCTGAAAAGAAGAAACAATCCTTCTGAATTTAATTTAAACCGAAAGCGATCCGACATATGGAATTGATGGTCACTGGACATTAACTATGCCACATTTAAAAATGAACCTTCGAAGGCACCCAAACACATTTTAAAACATGAAACGAATTTTGGTTTTATGTGAATAGGAATTTTTAAAAACTAAGCCATCCTCATCAATTGGTGAGTCTAGAAGTGTTACGTAATAAGAGTTATAATTGGAAAGTTTATTGCACGTTCAATATAATTTCAACTCTGTGTATAAAAATGTTAATCGAAATCGATTAAACCGTTAACGAGAAAAGTCCAAACTCAGAAAAAGGGATATATGGCTGTTAACTTAAATTTTGGTTTACTAAAATGCAGACCATCGTAAACTATTATAGACGTTTTTGAGATAAATTCACCAAAAGAACTTGTGTTCAAAATTTTAAGAAAATCTCTTCAGTGGCTAAGGCTGTAAGTTGAGGTAGGTACATGCAGCTGATAGACATATCAGATAAACGGAATTGCGAAGCCCATTTCGTTTGTGTTCTCTATCGTCGATATGTCAGGTTTGATTAAAATTCGGAGGTCATATAGTAAAAAAAGGAAGTGACTCTAGACATGCCATTTTATTATAAGAGTTTTGTTTCTGCGCCAAAACATTTAAAATAAAACTTTAAATATTCACAAATAAAAATTATAAAATGGCCCTTCCATTCCTTTGTTTTAATGAACACCAAAATCACAAGAACAAGCTCAAGTGATTACTGTTCAGCGATAGATAATCTCCCTGGGTTTCGTCAGGGTTATGCTCAGGAAGTTTGTTAATGTATTAATTGATTAACTCATGGAATAATGATTTGTATATTATTTATCTGTTTTTTGTTTATTTATAGACTGCCAGTGGAGGATAAGATAAATCTTACAATGACTGTGACAGCGACCTAGCTAACAGTCATTTAGATCGGTTGAACACCAATGCTCTGGCCCCGAAAGTCTTTGAAAATTGAATCCACCACCGAAAAACAGCGCAGCGGCGCAGTAGAGGCAGACTGCGACTCATGTAGCGCCCACGCAAGTGAAATAGGGCCTCAACAGCCTTGGCGTGCAAAACTGAAGACAGTTCAAACTGGACGGCCAAACTTTTTTTTTTTAGCCTTCAAGGAAATTTAATTCTCTTTTGATGGCAAGTCCAAATATTTTGTGTCGACCAACCTCCCAATAAACGGGTGATGTAGACACTCTTCGACCGCTTATGGCGCCTTAAGTTTAATGTTCACAAACTTAAACGATGACAACTTTTTTTTATATTTTTGTTCAACAAGAATTAGGTTTTGTGAAATAAAATTCATATTATCATTCGTCAACCATAATTAATTTTCTGTAACCAATAAAACATAAAATAGGTGGGCCCAATAATAAATAACTGTAATATTAAGCTCCACCCTGCCACAATACTTAAGAGTAAAATATGCAATTTGATATGTAAAGTCTAATCTTTTGTATTGATCAAGATTAAGCTTATCGATCTATCTCAAAATTCACCCATAATATCTATTCCAGCACAAATTCACAATTGGCCAAAAAACCCAGCCTATACACATTCACAATTTAGTCGAACAACATATGGGAGCTATTTTGTGCCTAAAAGTAGCTGTTACATGACTATGTGACTTGTATATTGAACTAATCATATGAATGCAAGAATATGAATGCAAGCCAGTGCAGCCACACCCTCCAAGACCAATTAACGGTCGTTCGATTCCAATTGGATCGACTTGTAACTGAATCTTATAGTGTATAAGTAATAAGTATACCCTAATCAAAACAGTGCGGCTTGCTGGTGCATTTTTACACGCAATATTCGATGTGTACTCTTGGACTGGTTGTCTGCATATATACTTATACATATACCTATTTCTTGACCATGCAAATTGCTTTGCAACATCTTATTGGAAGATTGTTGTCGGTCAAATACCTTTTAAAACAGCACACACACATGTACAATGGGACAAACTTTATTTGAGGGGCGGAATAAATTGAAATATCTAATTTAATAACAAACGTTAAAAAAGTTTCTCTACGAAATCTGCTTCTAGAAGGTAACAGTAAATTTGACAGTTGACAAATGATTTATTGTAATCAGTATATTTGGCTTTTTCACCAGACTTTGCGTAGTTAACTTTCCGAAATGCAACCCAGCTGCCCAAGAAAGTGATCAAAAGTTGGACTCCCAGATTGGACTACATTATTTGAGCCCATATGGTCAGAAATAACTTTTAAACAATGATGTCGGTAAATTATTATTTTTTCAATAAAGGGAATTGGCAATTTCGGGTCCAGAGTGTACACGAACGAGTTTGACATCAAATGGTAGGTGACGTGAAGCCCAATAAGTGAAATATTTTCAAAATCGTTCATGGGAAAATCGAAATATTTGGGCTTGAAGTTACCGATTGCAATATAATGATTACAGTTTTTGTTCCAAATAATTGACCATAACGGGCGAAATTACTGACGTAGAAAAATGATAGTGATATCAAATAGATGGTATTTTTCTTGTTTTTAAAATAAAACCAAAGCTATATATGTTAAATATATCAAAGCTTGATATGTTAAACAGATTTTTAGATCACAAGAAAATGAATGTCTAAGCTTCGAGAAAATCCACTTTTTTTTGCACGGTCTTTGCAACACCGATATTTTAAACTTATTTTATTACCTTTGATTACATATAAGATAAAGTGTACTTAATTAAACAAATACCTAATTGTAAACAAAACATTCTTCAAAAAGCAAAGAGCATTATTTTTTTCATACAAAAAATACTCCTTTTAATAATTCCTGAGACTGCTAACTTGCCATTGCAAGATAAGGAGACAACTCAGCATCTAGTGGACATAATGCCACGTGCACTTACGCACCACAGGCATATGGGAAATCACCAGATAGTAGAATGCAAATTACCCTCTCTAAAAGTACTCCAAATACTCGAGATCCTTAAAGAATCTAATTTAGAAGATGAAACTATCTCATCCAGCTAGATGGGGTCACAATAGATGAGGTCACATGCCCAGCAATATTTATTCTAACTCCTGCATTGTTTTTATTTCAAATACTACGCTATGTAAGGCCAAAACTTGAAATGACCTAAGAATAATGGTGTGGTGTTAATGTGTCAGTGACCTTGCAAAAATGTCAGTTGTAAAATAACTGATTCGAGGAATTAACGTAATAAATTTCACATTCTCAGCTCAATTGCTTGATTTAATTCCAGGTTTAAAACTATTTTGCCCTACAGTATAAGGCGACAACACACGCTGGCTATGTATTATGTATATTTTTCTCACCGATTTCGACAGTATAATTAGCACAACACACACCGATCCGTTTCGTTGAGGCGGTTTGGTTCATTCAGCTGATGGTAACTGGTTATAAAGTGGCTAAGATTTATGTGACAACTCATCCTTTTGGCAAAACAAGAATTGCGAGTGAAAACAACCAAATTTCCATTTCACGATATTTGTCCATTCATCATCTTCAATGAAGTGAAGTGGAATAGTTCGAACAACATAAAAACGCCTTGCAATTTATTTTAAGCTTTTAGCGTGTTTTTTTGTTTAAGAGAATTTCTATTGAAGATGATCAGTGAGAGGCAGACGTAAATTCCTGTTTCACAGTCTTTGAACTAAAAGTGCAATCTCAAGACTATATTGGGGTCTCTTTGAATAACTTGGCACTAAATAAGGTAAACTTACGGTTCTTACTCAAATCAGGCTTAACCATTAGCGAATAAAATGAACGACGTTGACTGCACGATCTACCGCCATCGCGCCGTGGCCAACAAGTCAGTTTCAGTTGAGAATATGCTTCTATCTTAAATATATACAAAAAATTCAATTGCGGGTTGTTTGAGGTTATTACCATGATTACTATCAATTTCAACAGATAGGCAACAAAAATTTATTTAATCACATTTTATAAAGGTGGGGACTTATCGTTTGATTCGCGAATTTAAATTAATTAAAAATACGTAGCAAGCATCTTGTATTAATCCAAAAGCTCATTATTTATTCATTTGTGCATTTTAAAATTGTAAATTATAATAAAATAATAATCATTCAACAGATGTTTTATCTAAAAGAATATTTCTGTAAACAGTATAGACATCTGAGATAAGATTTTGCATGCAAATAAAAGTTTATGGCTTTTAAATAATAATTATCTGCTTAGAGGTGTGTTAATTTGTGTACTCATACATGTTTTTTTTTTTTTTTAGCTGAGAGGTTGGTAGCCTTAAGATTAAGAGTGCTTGAACTTTAAAAAGCCTTTCTCAAAAAATTAAAAACAATGAATGAATCAAGGATTTTAGTAAATTTTTATGTGACTTGAAAGTTTACTAAACTGCTTGCTTGTTGGCAGTCGAAAGGAGTGGAGGGGACCTACACTTTTCTACCAAAACTGAACGGTTAAGGTAAGAGGAAACTTTTCTTGACAAGAGATACCCTTGATGGATTTGTTAACTGTCACTCCCTCGGAAAAGAGGAACAAATGTAATTTTGTTTTTAGGTGACATAGGCTAAGAAAATTAATAAATGTGGGTTAAAACCTTATATAATATTTACATAGCCTTTTGGTCTTATAATTTCAGTAAACTTCCAAATTTCAATCTTAAACAAGAAGGAGTTACTTTGAAAATATACAGGGTGTTTCTAAAGATCTGTTACGGTCATAATATTTGATCAATCAAATTTGTACAGCTTATTGTTCTATAGAGGCTTTCTTCAACGCTGCCAGGACCATTGCGTAAGATTTTCACCAGTCCTTTACAACTGGTCCCTTTTCGAGTAGGAGGAAAACAGCGTATTCTATGCCTGTCCCTAAAAAAAGTTGGACGATCTTCACTCTCAAGCTATCAACTCATATTACACTTGCGTTCCTTCTTCCCAAAAACAAAAGCTAGTAAATTTTCAGCAGAAGAAATAACTCGAAGACCGAAAGCTTCTTCATGGTTGGCAGTACAACTTTCGTAGCAAAAGGTCTTTTAATGATATCTCACCAAGCATCACTGGAACCAATCTTTACATCGATTTGAAGAATGCAAGTAAATGCACTTTAATTTTTTTTGAAGTGTTTGATAGTCCCTCGGCAACTTTCATGAGTGTATCATTATTTTACCGTTATTTTTATAATCAATGTTTCATTGAAATAGGCAGTTGAATTTCTTCAATACAACAATTCCGCCGTAATAATTGCAGCGAGCTGTCACGTACATCGATTATTTCGACTATATTTGATTGCATTTTTTTTAATACTACCTAGTACGTACAAAAATGTCATTTTTGTACCACACCATCATTTCCGTAACGCAAGCCTCATTTCCGTAGCAAGAGAAAATGCGTAAAAACCCTTTAAAACAAATGGCCACGCTATTTTAATTACCAAGTATTGCGATATTTACACAGACAATCAAAAGTGCATCATTTTTTATCAAATTACGGTAGAGGCCTTTTTCGAAGCCAAAAAGGAGCTTTTGACAGAGAATCACAATAATGTAATTTTTTCGTCAAAAAATATGAAATTTAATCAAAATCGTTAGAGCCGTTTTGCAAAAATGAAAATTTTTTTTAAAAAACAAAATGGTTGTATAGCAGCTACTCGATATTCCTCTTTGGGGATCACGTAAAAATGATCTGTACCAAATTTGAAGCAAATTCGATCATCATGTTAGTTTTTACTATAACCTCGAAATGTTTTGTACATGAAACTAACACTTGACCTTTAAAGAAAGGAATAAAGAATTATTAATCAGAATTGTGATTTATAATGAAGGCGTTTTATCAATTGCTCCTACAATTCAGAAGACACGTTGTCTGGCATCGAGGAGGGTTTTGGTAGTGATTTTAGGATCGCAAAATATACTCGGGCTGGAACCTATGTACAAAGGTTGTTTTAAATGTTTTAAATATGCAGGTAGGTACCTACAAGTAAAGCTTTTATTTATGAATAAATTAAAAAAAAATTGCGAATAATATCTCAATGATAATTACAAATTTGTATGAACAGAATGATTGTATTTGAAAATCGGAATAACTCCACACACTTTCAATTTTTCATTTGGGTGTGAGCGCACGTCTATTATTTGCCTTAAATCAACAACAATCTACCTGAATTATGAGTAGATGATTTTTAATCTATTATTTCGGTAAAAAGACGAAAATAGGACATTTTATAATTTTTTTTATTATTTTATTAGTACTTTTATTAGTTCTTAAATAGCAATTTTTAGAGTTCCCAATGAACAAACACAATACACTATACAGAATTTATTTATGGAAAAACTGAGAAAAATTTTACAATCTAAATATTTTCACTATCGATAAATAATATAAAAGTTTACAAAAAAAAAGTCAAAAGTGTCTTGAAAACAAAGTCATAAATAACTTTTCTATTTTATTTTTGTTAACAATTTTACAATCGATAGAAACAAAACAGACAACACAGGTACACGAGTACACAGATGCAAAAATATAAATTTAAAAGAACAATGAAATCATTTTACGAAATAATAATTTGTTTTTCTTTTTTTTTTTGGGTAGTAAACTTTTAATTTTAAAGAAAAAGAACTTGAAACATTTGATATGTTATAAACATAACAAATCATAAAAGTAATAGTTTGCTAATAAGCAACATCATATAGATTGAATAATTTAGAATTCATAAATTTATTTCGATTTGTGTACAGTCAATGCTAGTTATTTGAACTACCTACGCCTGAAAAAGACTCTCGGTAAATGTGTTATTGTCTCGGGTCGGGCGCAGAAAATCGAGATAAGACGGGAGCAAGATTTCCCTACACTTTGCAGCCCTTACCATAATTTGTTTTTTAATTTTGGAGTTATTTTATACAGTGGAACTTCCATAAGTCGAAATCTCAAAATGAAAGAAAAGAAATTTGAGTTATAAAAACTTCGATTTAAAGAAATGAGACAAATTTTTAGTTTTACTAATTTCCTTGGAGACTGCCTTGCCAATACTCAAGTTTAAGAGGTTATTGTTCTCATTGAGGTTTTTTCGTTTCTTGAAGTGTCAGCATTTTTTTAATACTTTGAGGTAAAATATATTTTATGGCCTTCAGTTTTTGTTCAAAGGGAAGATTCTTGAATTTTCTTCCTGAAACTAAAATTCGTGAATTCATCAATTCATGAATTGAAACTCAACTAGGAACTTCGGCGCATGAAAAATGTTTAGCCCGTCCAAGACCGAAGTTGAAATAAAAAAAATACAAACTCTGAACACAGCCATCCCTCATCCCCCCAAAAAAAACTTTCGAAATTCATCACAGTTGAGTGGATTTGAAGAGACTTTTCGGCATCAAACGCAATCTTAAAAAAAATCAATATATATAGAGAAATTCGAGTTACAAAAGTTCCAATTATGGAGGGCAACATTCATGAAAATAAAGTTGAAAATGCAAATTCCTCTTAAGGAAGTTCGAGTTATGGAAGTTCGACTGTATTTACATTTATTTGATGTTAATTTTAATAGGTGTGCGAACTCCTTAATATTTATACCAGGTAATATTGCCATTTAGGTTAAGTGGGGTCGACTGTATTTGCAATTTTCAAGATAGTTGATAACGAACATTATGTTTCATTTTTATTGAAGTGATAACCTGTATGTTGTAAACAAAAGTGAAACTTTACTAAAAATAAACTTAATAAACGAGAAAATAGATTAGAACTTTTTCAAAGTTCAAAATTTGTGATTCCAAGGATATAGTTATTTATTTTTAAGAAATACCTGATATTTTAAAGCACAAGCTTGTCATTTACTCAAAAACTCATTACTCAAAAATTTTGAAAAAGATTAATCTTAAATTTTTTTTTCAAAAGAAAATTATCCGTCACTCAATTTCAAGTAGACAAAAATATAAGTATGCTGATTGATCGGTATTGGTACTACAACAAAAAAAAACACTCATGTGCTATACTTCTTATACTATATTCTAGTCGTGTCTAGTATTTTCTCAGATCTCAATGAATCTATTGTTAAATTTATTTCTTTTTTAATTTTATTTTGCCCCAGGAATGGCAAAAAAATATACACACATAATATGTAGGTATTTTAGTGTAAATTAGCTGCTGTTTATACGTAGGTAGTTACTTCACAAACATGAGGCAATTTGTTAGATTTTTAAACAAAAGAATCTCAGATAGGCACCTAAAAACGTGGGAAATATGTATACATATATTATATTTTTTTCTAGTGAAACTTTGTCATCGAGTACAAATTAATAAATTAGGGGTTCGCAGAAAAGACTGCGATTAACAAGCAGTGTGTGTTTTGAAAAATTCTTTTCGCATAATGAAGAAAATTATATGCGAATAAGAAGAGAAAACAAAAGAAACATATAATAATGTTCCTTTTTGTTTTAAATCATTAAAATATTATTAAGTGACAATTTGCAGATAAACTAGACATAGAAATCATTTATATCAATGGTTTTTTTAAATTTTGTTTTACTTCTTTTTGATAAATTTTAGCGTGAGCCTCTCGAGAGAAATGTCAACACCGATTTGTTTAATTCTCTGCCACTGTTCGAAAATTGTAACAGACAATTAAATCAATGTTTACAAAAAGTGCAGTAGTAAATTTCCAAATCAAAATGATAACACCTTGATTTTCTTACCAAAATTAAAATTTTATTTCAATTCAAATGACTTTAAAAAATATATAAAATAAGTTGTTTTTAATTTAATGGAACAAAGTGTAGACAAATTTAAATTAAATTTAGGAATATAGAAAATAAAATGTCACTATTCAAAGAAACAAAAGTGTAATTTGATAAGTAATACAAATTAAAAAAAAAAAAAGATAGCTGTTCAAATTTGCATACTTTCAAAGTGTAAGAAAATATAGACTATCAAAATAGGCTTCGCAACTCCGCCTTTTGGAAGCTGTTATTACGATTACTGTCGAATATTATTTTAAATATGAACTCTTACATATTATGTACTTATGTACCTTTACTTTTGTTCCTTAATTTAATTTTTCGAAATTTTATTTTAAAGTATAGTCCCAATTTATTCAATTTCCATTAAATTTAGATTCGTTATTAGAAATAAAATAATTTTTCTTAAATTCAAAATATATTTTGAAATGAAATATTAGAGAGTGAAAAATCATTAAAAACTATTTACAATGTTTGCTTAAAATATCATAAGTAATATTTTTAAAAAACCCGCTTGGTAAAACCAAATTTAATAAGAATCGAAAAAGTAATTTTCAAAATATATACACAATTAAAATTGAAACTATTTAAAAATCCAAAAAATATCTGTGTGTAAATTTCGTATACAATATTATTAAAAATGAATTATTAAAATTTAATCGATAAAAGTGAAATTAAAAAAATGTTTCTACAAAAACATTGCAAAATCTGTTCTTTTTTTCTAAAAATCAACATATTATATCTGTTGAAATGTACTGCCTTTTCTCTGCTGAGCTGATTTTAAGAAAATTAAGATTTTTCTATTGGCCAACATGTTTGGTATACCTACATATGTTGTGTATGTATGTATACATATACCGTTATTTCTGGTCCTAAAGGAATTAAAAAAAAAACTGCCTAAGGAATGTTCAAAAACGGCTTGGCATCAGTTAAAAAAAATTTACCTGTGAGATATCTGCGATCATAATTGTATTTATAAGCCATTTACGATACATACGATCCTACTGGAAAAACCCAAAAGTAGGAATATTTTTCAAAAAATTAAAATTTCCACTATCAAAGTTTTTAGCTAAAAATCAAAACAGCAATTTAATTCCGACAACCTTAAATTTTATTCAAAAATCGTCAAGCCCATTTTGGAAAAAAAAATTATATTCTTAAAACAAAATATTTGTTCTAAATGATTTCAAACGAAAATTCGACTTTATCCCTACGAAATCACAAAAAACTTTTTGGGTAAAATTTACTATCGGTTATTCTCAATTTTTGTTCTCATTTGCTATTTTCCGCTAACGACTAAATGGAGTCTTATCAAGTTATAATACGGAAGCTTATAAGCAGCTGTAACAAAACTTTATAAGTTTGGAAATTTGAAAAAAAAATATTAAATTATTTTTTGAAAATTTGCTATGTATTTTAAAACAAGTAAATGAACTTCCTTGAAATTTAGTTTCTGAGCGTAAGTTAGGTAAAATTTATTTTATATAATTTATAAATTTTTTAAAAAATTTGAATTTGGCATACGAAATACTTGCCACCAAGTTTTATTTAAATTCATTTGAATTTATCGGATGAGGCATAAACGCCTTACCGCTCGACTATTCTTATTCAATTTTAAATCCAAGAACTTAAATGATGCACACAAAATTATGAAATAGAAGCATTAAATTTTCAAAAATATTCTAAACTAAATTAAAAAAAAATCATGACGAGTAAACATATGAAATAATAATTATTTTGCTTGCAAATAATTAAACCTGAGATCATAAATAACTGTTAATCTTTATTTTCAATTGGTTTCTCTCTGAGAGTTATTACATTCCTTTAAAAAGATTTTGGTGTCGGTTTGAGATTTGTAAAAAAAAATAGGTTATCGATTGAGAGCAATTTTTTTATTTTTAAAAACATCTCGCAATGTTTGAGATTTTTACGAAAAAATATATGAAAAAAGACAACCTTTGACCTCTTTCGCTGAAAATAAATCCAAAATGGTTAAGGCAAAGGAAAATGTGGAATATGTCGAGAATGTCTTATTTCACTTCTAACGCTAATTCACTCCATTTTTACTCACAAGTGTTCACCGATGAGTAAAAAGCCTTATTAATTGCATTTACCTATGCAGTCTTACTAACGCACATTCTGATTGAAAAATTTGTAGATTTGATTTATTTTTTTTCTCTCAACGATAAATCTCTTTAGTTGACCGAAGCAAAAAAAAAAATGAAATAAAGGTTTCTCTCAGAGAGAGGATAAAGGTTCTTGAGTGACTTTTATTGAAAATAACAACAAATGAGAGTTATTAAGGATCCTTTCAAAAGGTTGAAATTTTTTTGTGATCTCTGATTTGAGTTCTAATAATTATCGTTATTATTAACATCATTAAAATAATTCCTGTAGTTAAAAAAAAAATATGTTTATCTGAAGAAGTCCTTAAAAATCCTGTAATTTTAACGCGAGAATTATTGAAACAATTTTTTACTAACCAAGTCCAAGTGAGATCGCCGGCCGGGACAAAACGCCAATTTGTATGGACTAAAGGCCATTAAAAACAATTTTGAATCATTTTTTTACGAACGATATAATACATATTAAAGGTGTCTTAGTTTTATTTGTTCGACCTTAAAACAAACTGTTTAGAAAAGTTGTATTAATTAGTTTAAAATATTTCATTAGACATTGTAACAAAAACAGAAAGAATGCAAATTTATATATTCTTCCGAAACTAAAAGTCTCCAACACTTTAATAATTTTAACCGTAAGTAGGTTTATTCTATTCATAGCGAAATTATTTTCAAATCAACTCTCATATTTAATTGATATTCACTTCGTTTGAACATTATATTTTTCATTTTTTGTTATTTATTCAACACAAAAAATCCAATCAAATGAATTACAATTGAATTTTGTTAATTCCACACATGGCTATATAACCAAAACGTCAACCTTGTCAACATCACTCCAGATATACTCTGTGGTCTGACTCTATCTGTAGACCAAGATATCATATGGCTTGTGTGGAATTTATTTTCTGGTTTTCAAATTCACAGAAAATACTAAAAAAAAAAAAATATTTTTAAGAATAAATCAATTTCCTCCTTATATAGATTCAAGAGATTGTTATAGAATGTTTAAAAAATCGCTGAAAAAAAACCTGCAAAAAAAAAAGAATATATTCAGGTCAGATGTGAATTCAACTTGCTACAGCCATTTTTATGGAGACGGTTAGAAGGTACAATCAGCATCTTTGTTTGAAAAAATTAACAATTCAATTGCTTTATTTATATTTTCATTAGAGCTATAGTAGAAAATCCTTAATTTATTGTATGCAAATTAACAGATGCTGGAAAAATTTCAATTAAAATTTGTATCGATAACAAAACTTCAACTACACAAAAATAATGTAGTACATTTAAATCTCAATTTTGCAAAAAAATAATTATACTGCTAATTAATCAATCATTCTAACACTACATCATTAATTAATCTTAATTGATAAAACACAGCACACCGCTGATTTTGCTGCAGAAAAACCATCAATCACCCTATTAACGATATATCAGTCCTATTCTAGCATCTACATAGCTGCGAGCCGGAAATCTATTTTCTGCGTTAGTGTCAAGCAGAAACAAATATTTAAGAGTTTGACGTTATCGATACTTAATTGCATTAAATAATTATAATCAATATCTTTTCGTTATTTTCGTTCTTATCAAATATCATTCCAGAGTTGAGGTACTGTACTGTAGGGGCAGGTGAAGTTTAGATATCACACACTTAATAAATTTATCGTTACTGGCGGCGCTATATAATCGGCTCTTGTAGATAATTCGACTGACGACGACAAGTACAAATGTCCACTCCTTACTAGAGCTCACACAAAATGTATTTCTAAATAACAATTAATAAAAATCTCTTTGAAATTTGTTTTAAGGAATTGTTCATAAAGTTGACCAACACTTTCCGTCATTGCACTCCAAACAGTTAATTTACCAATGATGATTTATCGAATGACACAACCAAAACAGATCAATTAGCTGAGCCCCATCAATGATCTGTAAATATTTAAATGCGATATCACATGACACACAAATTCTCGTGGTCTTTGTCACACAACAGACACGACAAACAAAGAGTTTGCTCACGCTTCGTATCACGAGCAGTCTTTTAAATAAATATGGGTTTCTGCGCTGATGGAGATCCAAAGGGGTTGTTGACGGAAACCCACAATAAGTACCTACATATAAGCACGGGTACTTTTACACAAATGTAATTTTTACCTTGGTAATTATTTTCGCGTCTTGAAGCTTTCAGGTTGAAATTGAGTTAGTCGACTAGCTCACTTAGCGGAAAAAAAACGAATTATAAACAAGATTAACAGCGGAGGAGTCTTCGAAGGCTTTACCAATCGAGATGGTATCTACTTATGTTCTTTCAACCGGACCGTTTTGATTATTCACTTGTGTAACGAATAACGAACCGTACTTGAAGAATGCTAAAGATACACTAAATGGATTGCCAGCTACAGAAACGGTTTTCGCCCCCAGTCAGATCATCAACAGCTATTATACCAGTTCCACGACCAAAACCAGCCAATACTACAACTTGTCTTTCCATGCCAACCACCCTATTAGAGCACCATGCTTCGACGAAACATATGTTTGCCGGTGCCGACTTGTTGTATGAGTTCTTATTGTTGCCACTGATGGTGTTATGGAGCGGGGTATTTGATCAAGTTTGAAGCGACCGATCCCATACAAACAAATATAAACAATTTTTTCGAAAAGGTTTTTGAGAAAAAGCTCAATCTTTAGAACATTTCTATCATTCTATCTAATTCAAAAAAACAAACAATCATGTAATTTTCCATAACTAGGTATGGCTAGGGCCAGGGGAGATAAGAACCCTTAATAAAAAAAACAAACTCATAAAGTAAAAATTTCCATTCGATGCAACAAGTAGGAATAGGTGAGTAAAAAAATAGCAAGATAAGAAAGTATTTCAAATTTCAATCAAGCTCTTAAGGGAACAGCTTAAAGCTTGATGTAGTTCAACAAATTGTTCTCTTTATTCAGCATAAAATCCAGGTGAATATTTTTAGTTGGTTATAGCTTTTATCTCGTTGACTAGTGTAGAAGCTTTTTTCTTCTGAAAAGAGCAAAATACAAAATCAGCTGCAGATACTTTATGAGCATTGAAGCCTAATCAAATTAGCAAAAAGAATAATTCAGCACAGTAGCGAATTAGAGCAATTTATTTTTAATAGTATCAGCTGTATTTTCTTAATTGTATTTTAAAGATGTGGGTATTTTAGTCGCAAATTCAAGTCAAATTTTAATAAAAGCTTTTAGTCATGGATTAAGTGCAAAATCGCACTTAAAAAAAATGTCTGCTGTCTGACGTTTACTAACTGCCAGTAAACTAATACACCAAAGAGAGTGTTTTAGCCAGGATTGCAAAAGTTTAATTCACTTCTTAGCTTAAGCTTGGCTTTAATTCACAAGCAAGTGGCTCACTTATGAATTAAAAAAAAATGTATTCATAAGCTAGTAAGTGACTTATGAATTGAAAAATATTTACTTAATTTGGAAATTCGAAAGTTATTTTTTAGTGCATAACTAGGTATAAACGAAAGTGGTTTTGAAGCTTTTTTCAGAATTTTTTGAATTTTGAGTGAATCGCCGTATATAACCGAATTAAATAAAAAACAATATTTATTAAATTTAAATATTAGCTTATGAATTAAATATTTTTCAATTCATAAGTAACTAACTAGCTTATGAATTAAATATTTTTAATTCATAAGTCAGGTGCTAGCTTATGACTTTATGTTTTTTTAATTTAAAAATTCGCAACCCTGGTTTAAGCGAAGCAAAATTTGTCAAATTTATTTTTTTCTGAAATTTTTACTAGCGTGTTTACTCCTGATCAATAGTTAAGTAAACTCACGTAATAGAGGTTAATTAACTGTTTTCTTTATTAATAAGTATTTTGCTAGCATAGTTAACAGAAAAGGTCTAAGTTTACAAATATTGGCACAAAATTTAGAACGATTTAGTAAGATGTTAAATCATTTTTTGGTATTTTACATATTTTAAATGAGAGCATATCGTACTATCTTTTTAACATTTTATTAAAGTTAAAGTCACCACTAACTTCATTATGTCATTTTGACAATACAAAATGCGAAAACGGTATGTTTGCTTACTTTTTTGCTCAAACTCTTTCACTGTCTAAGGTGTGTTATGCTGGAGTGTATTAAGAAAACATGCTTAGGTCCAGTTTTTCAGTGCGAGATTAAAGTTAAACCAAGTTGACTCATCGAATTTGGTAAGTTAACTTAGGATTAACTGAACAGATGCTCTTGATGTTTTATCCACCACATCCATTTTAACCCTATATCTAACAGTTCATTATTTTTTGTTGGCAGTGCCATTCTATGACTTTTTGGCTGTATTAATCTAATTTAGGTTTCTGTTGAAAAGTCCAACAATAAGAAAAAAGCGATAAATAGGAATTTCTTGTTTTACTCATATAAAATCTGCAGTTGCACTTTTATACATCCACCGTTTATGCTTTATGACACTTTAATATAACATTTCAATTTTGTTTTTTTTTTTTTAAATGAGCTGGAACGTTAAATTTGGTTGACTTGTGATGAAGAGAGAATCAATTTATCACACAACCGATTGTCTACGTAAATAGTTAAGAGTAGAATAAAGAGGTCTATTCAAATTAATGTAGGTTTTGCCGAGTTAATTCAAAGCCTTGGAAAATTTTGAGTATGAAAAATATAGACGAGGAAAACAATTCAAATAGGTACTCGTGAGACACTTGTAAATAAAGATTAATGTTGTTTAGGCAAGTCCCAGGTTTGAATCCAAAATCAAACAAGTTTCTTTATATGTTTTTGTCTCGCAGCGCAAAATAGTAGGTACAGAACGGCCGAGAGCCTTGCCAATTCCTAAAGTCACCTTAGCCCCTTTGTCGGTATCTATGTAAAACTTTGTACGGCCTCAATCAGAACAAGATTGTTTTTTGAGTTGATTATGGACAACTTATATTTAGTTGTTAACGACAAGAGCAAGTTTGCGTTTTTCAGTCTTGCATATTTGTAGATGATAACAAGTACCTAATGATTTAAAAATAATTGTATCCTTTATTTAAAATTAAATAAAACGTTCAATTCTGTTTATATTTCAAAAAAGTAATTTCATGTTTTTCAAAGCGTTTCCTATCCCCTTCCCTATGTTACCCAACAATTTATATAAACTTTTCTCTATGTATAATCTGGCAACCCTACCTGAGCTCAACTTATTTGTTTTCCTAGTTAAGCACTTTTTCTCAAGGTCGGTATTATTAAAATGTCCCTGAAATTATCAAAATTTCTATCAACATCAAATTAAAAAAGATTATTTATTTATGTTTACTTGTTTACCAATATTGATAATCTAAACGCCAACGCAAAAACAAAACTCAACCACCCAAACACTTCTGAAATGTATTTGAAAAAAAAAAGATTCCAGTATTTATGTCGCAAGTTTAATGTCCATAATTCGTAATAAACTATTTTATGTCAGAATTATAGATAAACTTTATCGTAAACACAAAAAAACAGCTTTCAATCTTATTGCTTTTTTCACTTATCAGAATTTGTTGGTAGGTCTATTTTGTATGTATGTATGTTTATGTGTAGCATGCTGAATGAATAAATGTTTGATTATAATAATTAAGAGAACTTATTCGCTTGCCCAAAAGAATGTATGTTAATAAATTCAGCTCGATTTTGCTTTATAACAATTAAATTAGTGTTTATGTTCAATGAAGGAAAAGAAAATTATTTTAGACGCGATGATTAGAAAAGCGTTATTGGTTTATCTTCTTGATTCCAAAGGAATATAAAAAATCGCTTCCCAAAATTTACAGAAAACAGATAAACTATAAAATTGGTGTTTTCATAGATAAATTCATCAATTTGAAAAAATATTTGACGACAAAGATTTTAGCATGTATACATTGTATATGTGCGTTCAGAGTGAAATCCATAATGAAATCGGGAAGGACTCCCAAAAGTGTAGTATAACGAGCTCAGAAAAAATGTACACACAAACAATAACAGTTCTATTAGTATACAAAAAAAAAAGACGTGTTTGTATACACGGATAGAAACTTTATCTGCTTGATAACTTATTTTTTATCAATAAATAAACATATTTGGGCTACAGGAACAGTTTTTAGGTAACTTTTTTTTAAGCTTTGGAGTTAGCGACTATCTTTCTTGAAAATAAAACGGCCAAATTCCTAAACGCAAGATTTGCAAAGCAAAACACATGCAAAGCAAATGCAAGAAGCAAGTTGAAATGGCTAAAGCATATGTCTGCAATTCATGAGTATGACGTTTCGGAACGGACATCTACTATATTTGTTGATTGTTGCTGGAATAAATAATGGACTCCCAAACTAAAATTATTTTAATACAAACCTTAGTGAATTGTTGCACCACAACGCAAATATAAAACAAAAAACTTGTTTATGAATTTTAGTTCAAAATACATAAAGTTCTTGATTTTACGCTTGATCTTTGCATTTACCTGAGTAAAAAACCTCCTCATGCGCTAATCGAATTGTTAACAACAATTTCACCTCCTGATGTGTCCAGTTTTTAAAAATTTTACTAACTTTTCTTCATTTTGTTCACCCATTTGTTTCAAAAAACAAATAAAGTAAATTTAACACGCCAGAGCCAAGCAAATTCAAATGCAATTGAAGTGCGCAAGATATTTTTTACAACTGCACAAATGCGTTAACATTTGCGCAAGAAAAAAAATCCACTGCGTTTTAGGACAATCTGCTTTGCAGGGATTTACATGTTTGCATTTAGGAACTGTTTGCTTAGCATAATTTGCGCAAATCTTGCATTTAGGAATTTGCCCAACGATAAGGATATAGGGATAACAGTATGGTATACCAATCTTTCTTTTTCTTATGTTTGTTTATTTAACATAACGGTTTTTTTGTTGTCTTGACCCAACCCACATGGTCTAGCTTTTTTTCAAACCTTATGCAAATCACCTTGTTTAACAAGGGCAATATAATAGTGCATTATATCGATTAAAAAAAGAGATACACAAATATTAATTTTATTTTAAAACATAGTACCTAACTGCTTAAGAAAATAGAGTGAGAGTGAGAGTCAGAACTAGAGTGAGAACTTAAGACCATTTGTTTATTATATAAACCGTGTTTTGGTGAAATTGTTTCACCAGCTCAGCAAAAATTTTACACGCAAGCAAAAATATATCACTTTATGTTTTCTGTACAAGCAATATTAAATTGTTTATAATAACTTTTTTGTTTTTTTTTTTTCTGTAAATATCTATCTGAGGTACACTCGCACCAAAACATGGCTTTGCAATTTTTGTTTCTAACTCCAAGTAAATTTGAGAAGTTTTTGTTCGTTTTAAAACATTTAAAATGAGTTCAGCTAAAAATAAGAGTAATTTGAAATTAAAATACACAAATAGAGAGTTTCTCATCTTTAAGAGTGATCTTAATTCCTAAAAATGAGAAAAATTGAGGTACACGTACAATTTTAAACTCTTTCCCTCTCTACAGCAGTCAAATGAATGAAACTCACACTCTAATAATTTATTTTCAATCTGTGTTCCTTCGTCATCATGTACATACACCATGAACTCTGATTGCACAATTGATATAAGAAAAAGAACAAAAAGCAAACTGAATAAAAACCTAATTTTTCTTTTCCATTCCCCTCTTGCTTATGATCGTGTTTGTTCTTTTTTTTTATTAATTTTGTTCTCTTGCTCCGGACTTGCTGCTTGCTGGTTCTGAATTCTGATTCTTAATTCTGAATTCTGACTCTGGCGCGGCGGTGGATGGCGTTTATGTGTTTGTTTTGTTTGGTTAAAAATAGATTTCCATATTATAAATTTTAGCCATGCTGTTTGCTGGTGTCTCTCTATATACATATACCTACCTAATGGCAAACAATGGCTGCTCTGCTATAACTGCAATTGACTTATTTATTTATTATTTGCTTTGTGTGCCGCCTTTCCACTTGAAATTGGCAACACAAAAATAACTGAATATAGATATGTGTACACAATGCAATCCAGGTGCTCTCTTTTACTTTGTTTATTGACTTACACTGACATAAGGCCACCTGACTGAATTCACAATCGAAATTCAGAATTCACAAAATGAGAAAATCAGAAGCTCCAATCATCGGCGCGGCGCGGCGGCGCGCACACACTATCAGTCTTGGAGTTGTCAGAAAAACAAAACAGACTATATCGTCAACGGACTACAAAGTGTGACGTGACACGCGATCTAAAATGACAGGTATTTGGAATTTTTACCGGAGGCCGCAGATCAAAACTGGTTTTCGATATACATATGTAGGTATATGTAAATTCAGTTATTGAATCAGATCGTTTGTGATGATGATATTGAACACGTTTATATCTTTTGTTGATATCACGGTAAAAATAAAGGTAGGAACCTAATAATTTTTCTTTTCCAGGCCCCCATTTTCTGAATTATGTAAATTCTTATCTTCACTTCTCCCCTATATCTAACTAGGTATGTATAGGCATATCTAGCTGAAGATAACTCCATCTGTATTATCGAAATGTCATCAAGGAACGCTTGTCTCCCAAAATAGCCCCCTTATCAACCAGTTGATTTATTCAAGTATGCGTCTAGCAGCCTGGTTTTGTAATTTCAAACCTCCTGTTTATCGCCCGCACCCTGCTGACAGCCCATACAACTTCAAAGTGGAATATTTTTGTAGGCTTTGCTATTTTCCATTTGGGAGTGTTTTTGATAAGAACCCGGCTGATTTGCAAAAGGCACTCTCTCATAATTGCGCCGATAAAACTGGAGAGCAGTTTTCTCTGTTCTTCTTCCTCATTTAGGTTCCATATGCACTCAACCCTTTTTAGTATTGCAAAAACTAAAACAGCTAAGGGAAAAATTATGTCCATGTGTCGTATGCCATATGTGTCATATATTGTGTCATTGCGCATTAATAAATTTTAAAACCTGACTCCAATCGATCACTTTTAAACACTTTCTGTAATATTTTTTTGATTAATTTTTTTCTCTCATAAATTTGATGCAATCATGGTGTTATACTAGTTAATTTGAGGTGTATCTAATATCTATTTACATTTCTTTTTTATTAATGACTTCTTGTATAGTTTGTGTATCTGTATCTACCGTGGCATCGAGTCACGCTGCTGTCATGTCAAGTGACTGCATAATTTGCATTTCATTTGCTTATTCTTTTCAATTATTATTGCAACACAAAAAATTGATAAATAACACCAATGCAGTTTGTATATAGGTAGTTATACAGTAGTGGTTGATCAAAGTGGACTTTAGAGTTGCAAACATGTGGTTCGTTTGCGATGAGAAATAATAATTAAAAGTTAATAGAATTCAGAATAAAAACACAACTAGATCGCACGTAAATAGTTTGTTCACATGATGGGTCAAGGAAATAAAATAATTATACCTTAGCAGAAATATTGAAGATGTACAATGTTGTACACCTAGTTGTATAGTTGTACAGTGACAGAAGTCCGAAGTATTAAAACAATTTTTACACTATAAAATAAAATTGTGTGAGTGCGAGTGGTTAATATGTGTAAACATTAACTTTTGTCTAAGCTGAGTTTTGAGAATGCATAATTGGATCCGTATGCGCTGTCGTTGTTGACTACGTGCATGGATCCAAAACGGACTAGTTTGCTTGAAGGGGATTTTCAGATTTTTGTCAC
This sequence comes from Leucozona laternaria, assembly GCA_932273885.2. Lineage (NCBI taxonomy): Eukaryota > Metazoa > Arthropoda > Insecta > Diptera > Syrphidae > Leucozona > Leucozona laternaria. Next base: position 113,420,609 of record OW026368.1, on the reverse strand, counting down.
TGAACGTACCCAATATCCTTCTGAGTTCTTAGCAGATTTTTGTGACGTAACGTGCTATATCGTAAAGTGTGACTTCATAACGTCGCACCGAAGAAAGTCCTCGTTTTTATTTCACTCTACCGCCGGCATAGATGTTTACACATCAAAAATTATTTTTAGAGACATTTGTATTGTACATATGAAGGTATGCAATATTAGTTGAGCTGAAATAATGCATGTAGGTATAGCTATTTGCGTGACATATGAGAAAGATCCGACTGCAATATAATTTTCTGATATTTGAATTTTTTGTCAAACCGTCGCATTGAAAACAATAGGTCACAAAAAACCTTAGTTTTGGAGATTGAATACAAATTTTTCCCGCCCGCTGCCACGCCCATCTATACATATAACAAGGAAATGCCTTTCGTTGAATCTACACCCGAAAAAAATTGCTTTACAATGAAGAACAAATTTTTTTGGGTGTATAGTCTTGGAATCGACTTAAACCATTTGTGTGCACATTTTCAGAATTTATTATTACATAATGTAAGTGGCATGACAGTTTTACCAGTGTTTTTAAACTAATCCGTACATTGCCACAACTTTTTTTAATTTCAGTTTTCTTCTTACTAAACGTTTTTACAAAGACAAAAAGTTATCTTAAACTTCAGACTTCATATGCGTAATTTTTCCCACCCACTTCCACGCCAACTTTTCTACTCTTGAGAGGCACAATCTTTCAAAAGTCAATTCAATTACTCGCTTACGCCGACGATATTGACATAATTGGAAGAACAAAGCATGATGTCAGTATCGCTTTTGTGAGGATATGAAAATTGAAGACAAAATATGGTGTCATCATGAAAAGACTCTCAACACCAAAGTCTTGGACAGAAAACATTACCATAGACAGCTATAACGCTGAGCTAGTTAATGTTTCTATTTTCTACCTTTAGTGCTGAGATCAAACGAAGAATAAATCTTTTCACTTGCTGCTTCTGCGGGCTAAGGAAGCAATTCAGTAGCGAAGCCCTGTCTCGAACAACTAAAGTGTCCCAGGATAAGAGGCTTACCGTCCCGGTCTTATTATATAAAGCAGAGGCATGGACAGTGTCAAAAGTAGATAAGAGCTCTTTATAGGTTGCTTTGAGACGAAGATTCTCAGGTGATATTTTGGTTCTATCAGCATAAACGGAGAATGGCGAAGATGCAATTACAAAATATGCGGGCTGTGCAGCGACATTTGAACTATCCAATAAAATAAAAAGGCTGGATGCCTTAGAGTGAATGGACTCAAAATGTCTTTTAATCCAACCCCGAGGGACTGCGGCGCATCAGAGAAAGACCACTACTAAGGTCCGGAACTCAACCAACTTAGCGTGTGAAATTGGGGACAAATAGATATAGGGGCCAAACTAGCTAGAAGAAGCTGTTTGTTGAGGCCCTGGCGCTCTTCAGACCATCGCTTAGGTAAAGTTGCGTAGCCGAACAGTCCAGCTAATAAAAAATACAAATAAATTAATAGTTAAAAGTTGTACTTATAACTTTTTGCTGGTGCATTTAATGAAAAAAAAAATGTTTTAACTATTGACAGATTCAATAAAATTCACTAAAAATGTTGTTAATTGTAAATGTTAACTATTTTCGAATTCTTCAGCTTTATTGTTTCAGCTAAGCCGAGTCGAAGTTGCATTTTCTGTTACCTTTTCCAGGTAAAAGGGATTTCATTGGTATTCTGTATAGATAAATAAATGTATGATAAACATATGTATGTGTATATATATAAACAATTTTACTATCCTGATTTTTTCAGCTCATAAATTAATATTCGAAGGTTTTTAATTTTATTTTTTGTTACGTATACGCCTGAGTGACCGTTAAGAAAAAATGTTTTTCCATCAAAAACCGTTTTAAATTCTCACAAAAAAATAAATTAATTTCCTTAAAATGAAACCAAATTATAATTGGTTATTTTTATGAACGGTTAGCTTTATATTAATCAGTTTTATAGCGTCAATTTAAAGTCTTAAGACTTTATTTTTGTCGTTTTGCAAGCATTCTAATCATATTGACTTATTTCGAAATTCTTGTCGATGGTATTTACAAGTAAATATGCATTTTTTACAACGTAATGAGCTGTTGATTGATTTCATAATAGATAATTAATATTGTATGACATTGTTTTTCTGTTGTTCTTATCATGTAATATTTACCAATATTTACTTATTACCAGCATTCTTTTGCACACTTGTATTTGGATGACAAAAGATGGAACTACACAACAAAATATCAAGATAAAGTTGGGAGTGCTATTATGAAGTTAATATTATAGTTTTTTTTAATCTTAATTGCATTTCATAAAACGGTTTCATAAGAAACTTCTGCAATAAGTGCTTATAATGCGCTGTTTTTTCGAATTACTGTAGTCATAATACCTTTCACCAACATTTGAATGTAATTGAAAACAGGGTTAAGCTAACATCACCATATGGAGATGTCCCTTTTGGAGAATACTTCGAGACGGAAAAGTTTTTGAAGATCTTTTAGATAGAGAAAATGTTTGTATCTTCCTTTTATTACGTTTTTAATATTTTTCATTGAGCTTAAATTTTCAAATTTATTAAATCTGGTAGTTCACTTAATATTTATAAAAAATGTATTTGATAAATAAAGTAATCGAGAAAATAGAACCACTTTCAGATTACAAAGATTACAATTAAGAGTTCAATCGCTCTACCTCTAAACAGATGTTTTCTGTCAATAAAGTTTCAGTTCTCGCTTTAAATTCACAACTTATTTCATAATTTGTACAAACATTTGGAAAATAATTTATATTATAATTTGGTGCTCCAGTAAAATGTATAGGGAAATGTCTTAAAATATATCTATCTACATTTACTTTGAATGCTGCCTTAAACCAGCCCTAATATGGTAAAATTCTGTAAATGTACAAGTGTGTTCGCATGGGAAAGGTAAAGGTGCAGGTAGGGGCGCTTCTCCCTTTAACAAGCATCGAAGCTCTCTAACTCAGTTTATGCGGTTTTGAATTAGTTTCTTGTTGCGTTCCAATATCAGAAATATAAATTCCTATAATTAACCTTTTTTATTTAATTTTTTCCTGGCTACTGTCTTGTCCAAAAAGACTAACTACAGCTAAATCAATAGGTCAAATCTCCAGAACTAAATAAGTGGGTAAGCTAAAATTAACACCACCACCCGACCAGCCGTTAAATATGCATTTTCTCAAAGTCATAACAAACTATTATACAATCGATATTTTAAACATTTCAATTCACACAACGGTATGATTGTCATCGAAAATAATGTGATAATTATTTTCACGCCTATTTAAAGATTAAATATTTGTTAACTTTTTTTATTTACAAAACTTTATGTAGGCAAAGGTAAGTAAATAACATTCATCATTATTATAATAAAGCCTTGCGGGATGCACTCAGCACTGACGTCTTGTCTCGAAACGACAAGTAAATTTTATCTAACGCCGCATAAAAAATTGCAAAAAAAATTGTTTTATTTACACTTTTGGCTTACATCGTTAGGTAAAGATATCTACGGGCGGTACGCGGCGCGAGTTAGTGGGCTTAGCAAAATTACATCATCAGCGGAGCTTGTGGAAATAGCCAAAGAAATATTATTTTATCGCTTGCTAATAAAATAAATCACATCGGTTTTATCCATCCAGCAGCCTCGCACGAAAATAGAAAACCACCATAAACAACAAGCATTTCCACAACTCGTGCAAGTCCACATGGGCAACCACTTATTTTCCCTTTTAATAGGTTACCACTGTAAACAGATCGAGCCAAAATGACTGTTTTGCTCTCTCTCTCTATCTCTATCATTGCCATCGTCAACATCATTTATACAGTGGAGCACAAGAAGTAATTTTATGATTCAAAAAGTTTTTTGCATGATGTGGAAAAGACACAAGTTAACCAGGAAAGGTTACTTCTTTGTCTGGTATAGTTATATATTTTGACATTTCAAAATAAGTTTTTATGAATTACCTATGTGTGAAATGGATACAGCAAATATTGCACAAACCAAGACGTTTTATTTGAAAAATTGTTTTATTAAAATCATTCAGATGTTAAAAATAAATTGCCAAACCATGTATTTTGTGTTTAGCGTTCATGATTGTGAAGAAAATTCTCAAATAATTCATTAGTCACCTCTGGGCTGCATGTGTTCTAAAGGAATCATTGGCCAATGGATGATTTAATCAAAAATAAGGGTTTTTTTGTCGTCCATACGAAATTCTGTAATTCTATACAGGCTCACAGCTGTTGTTATATTCCATTAAATTAATTGTTTTCTCAGCTTACATAAACAAACAAAACACGCCTATTATAAGGTAATTTTTAATATTACTCTAAAGATTTCCATCCTACGTATATCTATAAAAGTACATTTAAATAAAGCGAAGGAAAAGCACGAAAGCTATACAAATTCAAATTTCAAATTAGTTATCACAAAATAGGGTAAAGACCACGTTTATTACCTTAAACAATAAAGTTGTTTGATTTATTAAGATATTCTATTCAACTATCTTGGGATGATGGAAAGTGTGTGTGTCTCTCTTTTAAATAAAATTTCCTAATTTACCGCCGTCAGAAAATAAATTTTGATCAGACTAATGGTCACGTCACAAGAAAATCTAGTAGTCTAATTTAGTATTGATAGTGAAGTGAACAAGCGAATCCAAAATTTAAATTCCTGAGGGTTTTGACAGCTGAAGTGAGGAATCCTGTTCATGTAACTGAGATTTCTCTCCCAAATGTCATTTTACTGAACATGCCGTATGTATGCGAAATTAATTTTTACGGCTTTAATGTCATATTCGAAGATTTTGGGGTTGAACTGGTCGGTTGTTGTCATATTTTAAACTTTTTTTTAAGGAAATAATAATACCTAATCAAACGTTTGAAAATTATTTTATTTTTAAATTCAATTTAAATTTGTTTCATTTTCTATACATACATACCTATACCTACAAATAAACATTAAATATAAAAAAAATAAACACACGCGCATTTGGAAGTCATTTTAAGAAGTTTTGAAAGTTTTTTTTACGAAAAGATCTTATTAGAGTATGGACTACGGAAAGAGAAAACAACAAAAATGAGCGTTGAACGGACAGTTCAAATTCAACACTGTTATGAGCTGTCAGACAAAATAACCAATTTTAAGATGAAAATGAAAATAACTTTTCTGTTATTTCGTCTTTCTTTTAATCGTTATGCAGGTAATAGGTGGGCCTTCTATTGGTTTGTTTTTGAATCATAATTTTATGGAGAATATCGGACGATTTTGCTTCCGAAACGACGATAGAGGAAACGTTAAATTCAATGGAGGGAGCTACCATAGTTTGTTAACCGAGTTTTATGGGCAAAAATTGAGGATTCGGATTTGGGCAAGTTATGGTGCTACGTTCAACAATCGATTTATCGCAACTAAGTTCAATAATTGTGTAATCATTCATGTTGGTGATGTTTTCTCGTTGGCTGCCAAGGTCTTGTGATTTGATTTGGCAGGATTGTCTATTACCAAACCATTCAGAACAGTTACTTCAATGAAATTATATTCCATAATTAATTAATTATTAATTGTATAACCTTTTTAACAACAACTAAGATGTCAACAAAGCTTACAAAAATACGTTTTTGTCTATTGTGTACAAAGTTAATTTTCTGATGCGAAACTTAAATAAGTACTATTTCCTTAGCGTAAGCTGTCACATAAGAGTTTATGTTGAATATTACAAGAAAAGTCACTTTTCTACAATTTTGTGTTTATTTAGTGGAAAAAGAAAAACATTTCTTTTTTTTCACCAGTTTTCGAGCTTTTATTCAAAGATGTTTGTATCAATTCTTGACATACATATATTACTTTTCATTGCTAATTTTTCTCATTCGGAAAGTTTTAGACTGTAACTTTTAGTTTCAACATTTAAACAATTTTGTTCGATGTAGATTTGTGGCCCTTTTCTTCTCAGTGGTTCAATTTAAATTGACAAACATACCAACATTGCTAAAAAGGATGAACAAATAAACTAATCTTGGTAGGCACCTATACACACATTTAAATAAAATAAAATATCCTTTAGGATTTTGATAATCAAAAACCCACTTCCAAAAAAAAAAAACTTTTTATCATTACTTTATATGGAATGGCACCACTGTTCTGCTTCAAGAAGACACGAAGCGGAGGCGATAGGAACACGTTTCGTCTCCGAAGAGAGATCAATGTTCCAAAAATAGAAAACAAGTGGTTGGGGACTTGGGATTGCCTTTGCCTCAGCTTGCCTGCCCTGAGTGAATAAGAAAAACAGAGTCACAGCACATAGCACAGTCAATTTTCGAAACCGAAACAAAAGCAACTATAGGTAGGTACAATGACAATGACAACCACAAGACATAACACAACACAAATACAAAAATATCAACACAGTGGAATATTTTTTTTTTAGTCTGCTAGAACCAAAATATTTTGCTTACATTTTTGCCAGTTCAATGGTCCAAGTAAACAACAAAACGATAATCCACTCTTGGCAGCACTGCTTCTTCTCGATCACTCCTGGTGCCGTAATACAATCATCAACGGTGTTTTTAGTTGTTATTGCGAAAGTGAAAGCGCACTCTGGCGGTGGGAATTTTCTAGCACACAACACTATTGCACTATGATTAACAAACAACAAAAAACAAGTCGATCTCGAGCGTGGACGCTTCTAATGCAACCTGCGTCCGCAGCACATAGCAGGAACAATTTATATGGAACTAGTTATCACCTATACCGGTCAGCCGACTAACGCAGTGACGGCCGCTACTGAGCAAAACGTGCGGGCTGTGCGCCCCACACTCTTCACTTTATTTACCGCGATGAATGCGAGCACAAAACAGATAATCGTATGCAGCACAGGAAGCACAGAATTAGAAGGAATGCAAGCGAGGAAGCAAAACAACCAACGGACGACCCGTTGCCGACGACCACGACGATGAGTGCGACGTCGACCGGACCCGAACTTAATACTTCTTAGTCAATGAATTCTTCCCAGCCAGTGCACGGCGGGCGTAGTACGAGAGTTGAGGGAGCGGTGGGGTCGCCTCGTCTGGATTTAATAAAATCACTTAAGCGCTTGTTAATCTAATTCGATTGTTCGTCTTTGCGTTTGAATATACCTCGTGGAAAAAACGGGCCCGAATGCGTAGAAGTTCAATGGACTTTCTAATACACTTTACGGTTTTCAGAATCAAGACAATTTAATGGTAAATAATTGAATTAAATAAAGGAGATCTAAGGAAAATCTTATTTTGCAAAAAAAGCACGGTGAAACTATCTTGTTACGTGGAACCACCTCGCGGTGATCGTGTTCACTTCTCTCGATGTAGAAAATCGCACTGCTGAGGTTATCACATTTGAAGCCGCTCTCAGCCATCAGTAGCGGTGGCGGCAGTCGGTAGTCGGTACTTTGGCAATGTAACAAACAGACCGGTTTGCGTTAGTGTTGTTCTGTTATTTTCAAATACAAGTACAAAACAGCTCTTTGTGTGAGTGAGAGTGAGATGGAGTAGGTACTGCGTACTGATGGTTTCTCTTCGAAATTGACAAATACGTCATTATTCAGCAATCTATTTCCAGATTGACGCAGCAGGTGGATTTTCTAGTAAAATTCCATTCTACACCGAGCTTCGCAAACAAAATGTATCTACATATGTCTCAAGCTGCAGCCGCTGTCAGCTGAATTGCGTTTCTGTCTAAAATAAAGTTACACTGAGCTTTTGTCGGTCATAAGAGAGAAGATGAGCTTTGGTTGGTTTTGCATTTTCACGAAATCGCTGTACTTAATTTACTAATTAGCCAAAAATTTAGGTTGGTTGGCGTAGAAACGTCACGTGATTTTGCGGAGGAATTAATATGACGGAAGGTTTTGCCAATGACAGTCTGGTTGTAGGTTGTAGACTCTAGTTGTAGACTGTAGAGATAATAACCACGTTGACCTTCCACACCCGCATATTTACCAATACATACAGTTTGACAGAGGGGCCAAGTAAAAAGAGAGATATAGAGATGGAGATAGTAACACTTGTTGTGCTAAAGCCCATGGAAGATGTGTCACATCAGAAGAGCCAGGCGATGACATTCTAGAAACAAAGTAAAAACTATGGCTGAATACATCACTCCTCGAACAAATGATACTATTCTGTGTGTGTGGGCCGCGTGTTGACATGCATATGGAAAATGTGCATTTGGAACAGCAGTAACAACGCTTTTGTTTATCGCCAAATGAAGCTGAGGCAATTAATTGATGCAATTATTTATTTACGCAAATAAAGGCCAACGTGCATTTATACAGTGCACGATATGCAATCGCTCGCTGCCCCGCCCGCCAATCCTGCACGTAAAAGTACCTACTAAATAAAGCAACTTGAGGCGAGCTGTTGTCTGACTTTTTATACATACCTACCTCCATTCAAATGAAAAATGCATTTTGTTATTCAACTGAAATTATTATAAAATGGTTAAGTGTTCGAAAACAATCTAAAATAATATAAGTATATTTTTATATGCAACTGATGCACTTTTGATTTAAAAATAGTTTTTGTTTGCTCCATTGTTGACTGCTTTTTTTTTTTTCATTTTATTGAAAACGTATATATAATAAATTTATTTTGTGAAAAATAAAGTGCATTGATGGGTAGGTATACTTTCTAGAAGTATATGTAATCTTTAATTGCTGATAAGATTTTCAAAAGGTCTAATTAAATACTCACAATTATTTATAGGAGGCGTGTTACATGTGCAGTTGGAACTAATAAATGAGTTAAGGTAAACCTAGAGTTTAAACTTATCAGAAAAATTCGGTGTCATAATGTCTACTTTAACAAAAATGATTAGGAAATGATAGTGATACGTCGTGTTCAATGATTTTCAACAATTTTTGGTTTAAGAATTTAAAAACATTATAGCAACCGAAGCAGGGAGAAAAAGTCTGAACTCAGTGGCACTATATTCCAATTCTGTTAAAAAAAATTTAATGATAAGTTTTTTTCATGTGAGTTTTCATATACGGCGTTTCCCTTTTATCAATTTATTTCACCCAGAAAATTGGTTTTGGTTGCACTTGTATGAAAAAGTCAGCTGATTTTGTGCTGAATTGTGCTGAATGAAAAAATATCATTTGACAGAAATATTTTCAATATTAAACCAAAGGACCTACATTTCAGTATTTCAAAATAATTTCAAGTAAATTTAACTAAAAAAAACACAAAATATTTCAACTATGTAAATAATTTTTATACCTTAAAGGTAATTACATACCTTGTCAATGGAAAGAACAGCACAGAAAGGTTTGAGAAAGTTTTAGAGAAGGTTCGTCATATAAAATATATACAGGGTCTTTCATATGGTATGGTTTCAAGCTGGTAGCGCTGGCATTTGACACCTGTCAAACTCAGCTGTCATTTGAAGTGTCATAATATTAGTTGAATGTTGCCGATGTTACGATAACAATCGAACAACGCGTTAAAATTATTAAAACAAACTACAAAAGTGGTAATTCAAACGTAGCCACTTTTCACGCATTACGCGATGATTATGGTCGTCATAATCGACCGACTATACGCAAACAATCGTTAAAATTGTGAAAAAAATTTGAAGAGAGTGGAAGCGTTACTGATGTCGAGGGGCCTGTGCATCATCGTATAATGCACGCTCAGTCGAAAATATTGCTGCTGCAAGTGCAAGTGATGATGGTGATTCGAATTTATCGATTTCTCGGTGTTTGCATCAGCAATTGGTCGAATGATAACCTATTTTTTTTGGCCGGCGATTTGGATGATATTTGGTTCCATTAAGACGCCACCACTTATGGCTTTATTGAGTGAGAAGTTTCCTGGTTTCGTAATTTCACCTTTTGGCGGCGTCAATTGGCCATCAAGATCATGCGATTTGACACCGCTACATTTATTATGTAAGGCTACGCAAAAGATCGTGTTTACGCGAATATTCCCCGAACTCTAGACGCATTAAAAACCAACATTACTCAAGTTATGGCCGAGATGCTGCCCGAAATGTGCGAAAAAGGTGGTTAAGAATTACCTCAAAAGAATCGCATGCTGCGAATCTTCCCGAAGCGGCCATTTAAATGATATTGTTTTTCACACTTAATGGCAAAGTCCAAACTTTATAATGAAATAAAATTATTATCAAAAGTAATTCGCTGTGTGTGTTTTATTTAGCTTTACTTTCAAAACCGAAAAATAAATGAAATTAAATTAGTATGTTGAACGTCTTATTTATTAACTAAAAACAGTTTTTAGACTCGGCGAAAGGCCATCACATAATAGCCTCCCTGTTTTGATATCTTGGAATGGACACCAATCTGCATTTCTGCAACAATTTGTACGTACATAAATAAAATTCAGAAAAATTCAAAATTACTAATTTTACGTAATTTTAATCCCATTTAATTTATTAAAAAAAAAATAACAATAAGAAAGTTTAGGTATTAAGTACACAGAATTAGTTTATGTTTTTTTTTTGTTTTTTTCCTTACCTCTCAATTTATAAGCAGTCTATATAAGTCATAATTTCACGATGACAATTGACTATTCACACAATGAAGAGATTTATCACTTTCATTGGTTTTATCACAGAACCAGAATAGCCTCCCCAGAAGAGAAAAGGTCAACAAAGAATGAAAGATTGTTGAAAACGTCAGAATATCTATTTCATCCGTCAAAGTATTTCATGTTAAAGTTTATATTAACAAATATTGTGCTCATAAATAAATAAATTTGATGGCATTACCGCCGCGCGCGCCGTTCTAGTTGCATTTTGCGAATATTTTTTTGGGATGTGTGACTAAACGACGACCTTTTTAATGAAGTCGACTGTTTTTGTAAAAGTATTTTATTTAAGTTTCAAAAACTATACGTACATACCTATCGGCCTGAAATAATTATCTTTATCTCAAAGCATTTGATGCAAAGCTCAGAAAATATTTTGGTATAAAAGAAAAATGAAATTTGAAAGAGAAACCGATTGGTTTCCTATACAAAAGTACAGACAAACAAATTCTACAAAAAGAAAGTTCTTACGTGATATATACATATATGTTCAGTAAAAGCTAAAATTTTTTGGAAATTGGGAGAATACAAATTCAAAAACCTTTGACAATTAGGAACATCCTAATAAATATATTTTTAAAATAGCTTAAATACATTCAAAACCTCGCCATTCAAAAAATAATATGTACGACTGGGTCGAACGAACTTGCTCTTAGGTGCGATCATAATGTGGTTGTAAGGTCCGAATTCAATTGGTTTTGGGAGGGGTGTAGGTCGTAGGAGTGTTTTTAAAAATAATTAATTTTGTATAAGTACCTACATAATAAAATTTTGCAAACATTTCAAAAAAAAAAAAAAATTTTACACTTATTTTAAGTATTTATTAATGTGTTAATATGGATTTAAAAATTGATTTTTACAAAAAATCTTTCAACTGTTTTCAAGAAATCAAATTTACAAGAAAATTTTGTTACTCAATATTATTTAAACTTATTACAAGCTTCTACATACAAAATTAAGTCCTAAGCGGTTAATCAGATAATGAGATAGTCGAAAATAAAAAAAAATTGTGAGAGTTACCTGATTGCCTAAAATGAAAAAAATTCTAATTTTAAATGGTATACTACTAATTCATACTAATTTTGATACACAAAAAATTGTATTAAAATCATAAGAGTCGTTTTTGAGCAAAAACAAAATTTTCCTTATATGTATGTATGTACATATGTACCTAATTTTTTAAACGTTTTATGGGAAAGTATCGTTATTTTTGGTTATAAGAATAAATCTTGTTTAAAATCTCCTAGATAATGTTAAAAACCAGCTTTTTGTCGAAAATTAATAAAAATGGACTTAATCGTTTTTGAAATAGTACATAATTAATATTGAGTTTTCAAACAAAAAATTTCAAACTTATTGAAATCAAAAATATACATGTATTTTGGAAAATTTCGGAACACAACATATTCTTCATAAAAATTTGACCAAAATCAGTTGAACCGTTTTCGAGAAAATCGAAAATAAAAAAAAGGACTCATTAGGAGGTGCCATTAACCACAATTTTTCGGAACTATTTTCTTACTAAACGGCAGCTTAGAATTAGGTATTCAAATTCATCGAATTTTTTTTGTTAATCTGTGGAGCCGATTTTGAGAAAAATAAGATTTAATATGACCGTTTCTTTATCCTAAAATACCTATTATAAAAAAAAATATGTCGGAGGAATGTCCAAGAAACACTAGGTTTAAAAAAATTCACCCATCCGCTTAGGCTGTAGTCGAACAGACAGACGGATGTTTTTGCAAAACCCACTTTTTTCGTCTTCCCTATCATCTTAATGTCAAGTTTAATCAAAATCTCGAGTTCGGTTTTTTCACGAATCCGTAACTTACCATATATGTAATATCTACGCAAGTACAAAATGGATTTTGTATTGTATATTTTCCTTCTTAAAAACAAATTTGCTTTAAAACATTAAAATGTAAAACATTGAAAAGATATACGCGAATAACCCAAAAATAAGAACATTTCCTCAAAATAACTGGAATGCCTATTTCCGTAAAATCTACATATTAAACAAACATATTAGAATCAAAATACACTCGTCAAAAATGCAACAATATTATGAACTAGCTACCTAAATCGAATAACTTGCCTTTGAATTGTTTGCTTTGTTTACAAAACCAGTAAACCACATTCAAGTATAATAAATGATTAATTAAATCCGAAATAATTCTCATTGCCTTCTTTTCTTTTTAGGCTTTTGGCAACGAATAAAATGTGTCCCTTTGGCGCAGAGGATAGCGCGTTGGACTTCTAATCCAAAGGTCGCGGGTTCGATCCCCGCAAGGGATGAGGCAGAAATGCACTTTTTTTTTTTAACAAATAATTCACTTCATAAGAATCATTTGTGAAGTTTCGTTTTTTAAATGCAAAATGTCATTAAATTTAATACAATATTTTATTTTGATTTTCAACAATAAAATCAATTAAATACATATATCAAATTGAAAATTTCCTCTTATGAAATTAAATTTTTTTTCTGGTTCAAGTATATGCTAGGTATTACAAAAATCACCAGTTTTTTGCTACTTTAGGTTTGTGTCATCGAAAATCCCAAATTCTGTATGGGATTTTTCTCCTCTTCACTTTAGTATCTGAAGATTCCAGCTGGAATTTGAATTAAAATGGCGCTTCCAGGAAGGGGAAATCCACTAAGCCACACCTTCCTCACACACACAATCGAGCAAAACGTCTCACTCTACGCATTCCATCGATGGCCGACGGCACGTGGTAACTGGTAACGGTAGCATGCCCGGCAGTTGGCAAGCTCTCCTCTTGTGGTGGGGGGAAGTTGATTAGATAGACTTTTTTCTTGTTTTTAATCACACACCCGTTATTGAATCTTCGGTAGCATTAGCAGTTTTTGTTTGGCGTGTTTTCTTCCTTCACGGACTGGCGAGCATTTTTCTTGCGCAGATTTTCAATTAGTAGTTAGATGGGTATTTTTTCATTTTTTTTTTTTTTTATTTCACAGAATAGATACACAATTTTCTTCTATTTAATAAAAAAAAAAATGAGAAAATCAAATTGTTACAATGGCACCTCTGAAACGGTTGTGAGTTGGAACTGGAAATGTAGAATGAGGTTGTAGCGTGGGTCTTTAGATTAAGTAAGTAAACAAATTGGTGAAATACAAAGATTTTGGGTGATCTCATTCTTTTCGTTCATTCATTTTTTTATGCAAATCCATCTCACAGCACTTTTTCGACGCAATCTCACAAAAAGAAAAACAAGGAAGTCGTTCGTTACTTGATAAACATGGACACCAAAAGCAGAGATGTATAGGATTGTCAGATGCCTTTGCAGCAAGGGAGTAATATAAGCGATATATTACATCCCCAAGTGGGTTGAACAGGAGCGAAGATAGGAATCTACCGAACGGATGTGATGGACCTGCTGTGTATTCGGCAAATGGAATCAAATAAATTGCGCCATCAAGAGAAAAGATTAAGCAATTTATATTGTTTTATTCGTAGTGTACATATACTTAAAAGAAGGTATAGGAAGATAGGTATGTAGGTACATCCCTACATAGTCGTAGTATATAGGTAGTTAGATACTACATTAAACTTCTTGATATCCAATGGAACTCAATATCAATACTCAAACCAAGGGATGATACTTAAAACAAAAATAATTCAGTAAAAAAAGACATGGGCGGTAGACGATTTGTGACATCAATTTCATGTCTATACACAACACAGTAAGTAGGTATATTTGTAATTGATCAAAACTGACTAAAAAAAACATGGATATGATGCAGGTAGGTATTGTACACCTATTTGTACTTTTCGTGTTCTTAAATAGGTAAACATAAGGCTTGGGAAAAAAGCGCATTGAAAGAAGATTGATGAGAATACCTACTCTTAAAATTATATTTTATTAAGGGTTTGTTTCACAATGTCTGAGTAAAATTCTGATTACCTATAGGTATACCTTCGTGGCTCTAAAGAGCCAATTTGGATCTTTTTTTCAGGTGTGGCTCTTTTGCTCCACTTTTCTTAAATCATCCCAAATTCGCTCTTTTTTTAGATTTTCGTGGCGCTTTTTACTCTTTTTCAGAATAATATATCTACTTAAATTTCCTTTTTCATAATTTTTAAATTTTCCTCTAAGTAACCCTTTGTAAAAAATTGTTTGAAATTCATTTTGATTAAATTATCAATTTCTTACCTTGTGGCTTTTCGCCTACATATTTCCCGAAAGCTGCAAAGAGATTTTTTTTCGACAACTCGGTATTTCAAAAACGACTTGGTCGATTTTTATTTAACTTGGCAAAAAGAATTTTTTAACATTATTTAGAAGATTTTAGACAAAAATTATTCTTATAATCCAAAATATCGGTACCACCCATACAAATGATTTAAAACCGTTCAGGGAAATCGTTTTTTGCTTATAAAAGACTCCTAAGATTTTGATAAATTTTTTGTTTTCAAAATTAGTAAGGTCTAGCATTTAAAATTATTAAATTTTACATTGAACTATTATTGACAGTACCTATGTATGTATGTATTATAGTATAAGACGGTTTCTTTTTGATTTTTGACTTTCTCAATATCTGACTTATCGATTAAAACTAAATTTTGTATACACAAGCTTGTTATAAATTTGAACAATATTGTACCTATATCAAAACTTTGTAACAAATTATTTTTGTTATTTCGTCGATTTAAAACAATTTTCCAGTTACAATAATATAATTTCCTTGCATCCATATTGCATATGTGCAACACGGGGCCATGTTGTTAGTTTTTATATGCTCCCATAATACTGCCTGCAACTTTACTAAATTTTGGCAAATGGATAAAGTATAGGCTCCCACTCTCATCACTAATTTATTTCAGACTTTAGAACCACAGTGTGATCGCACGTCGCACGTAAGAGCAAGTTGGTGCGACCCAGTCCTGCATTTTTTTTTTTTTAATTTGGGGACGTTTTCAATGGTGGCTATTTTTTTCTTAAAATACTCTTTTTATCGGCTCTTTCTCTGGAGAGGTAGCCCTGCGCTATATATACCTACTCAGGTACTTTAGAGATTATCCGCAAATTAAATCTTCCCATTAACAAACTGCGTTTCAACATTTATCGAAATTATAAATGTAAGTAGGTATGTGTCAACAAGCTATTCCAGTTTTCCAGACGAAAATAATAATTAGTAGCCGAATTTTAGTTTTTCCCCCACATCTTCGGTGACCATATTTCTGGGAGCAAAACCCGGGACAAAAAGTGAACGTTTTTAAAATGTGAAAAATATTAGCCATTTCCTTAAGGAGCAATACAATAGATTATAATGTAACATAACAAAATTAAAACAAAAAAAAAAACTTAAAACTTAACATTTTGAATTTCATTATTAAAATAATCCAATCTTCTTTAAGAAAGCAAATAGGTACCTACGCCTTTAAATAATATTTATAAAATAAATGTACGTTCATTATATAAAGCTACATAAAACATAACATTTCGTAATGCACACTAGGCCAAGTTTACAATGTACATTTTTATTTTCGTTTCCTTTAATACTTCTTGGCAGAAGGAATTTCTTTTACAATTTTGTGGTGTTTTAACATTTAGCTAGGATTTTTCGCTACTCCAAATATTGTTCATTATTGAAAAAATCCTCTCTGTGCGAGCATTAGAACCTGGCAAACACAAGCTGAACTCTACAATTTGTAAAACGTTTGCAAAAAAAGGCTTTGATCTGTGAAATGCATAAAAATGTCTCCCCTTTTTTCAACTACTGTTTTCCGTCCATTATATAAGAATATAGAAATTAAAAAAAAATAAAAAACATCAGAAAATATCCAAATACGGGACACTTGTACCTACGTCCCGGGTTTCTTAAAAAAAACCGGGACAGGCTATAGAAATACGGTACAATCCCGGGAAAGCCGGGACGGATGGTCACCGTACCCATATCTGATCCGGATTGGATTAGCATACGAAATTACATGATTGTGCTAATTACAAAAAACTTAGATCTAACTTTGCTTTTAAATTTGGATTTGCAAATCCATTTTGAACACATTCCCTTAGAAATTCCATACAAAAATTAGTTTTAACTCTGAGAAGTAGATGGCTATTTCGCAAATGAATCTGTGTAGAAAAAAAAAAAAAAAAACAGAATGAAAAAAGAGATGGGTAACACTGTTTTCACTACTATGGTATTGTTTTATTATCATGATCTGATAAAGATATAATCAGATCAGTGGACAATAAAATGCAGCTGGTATTAATTGTTATAGGGTAGACCTATTCATACATTGTGAAATGTACAGGGAAACTTGCGCCCTATGCAAGATTTGTAGAAAGCACCTCTTTTGTATATGTATTTGCATCCATACATACATACAATGATACACATGCATAAGACTTTTCCAAATAACCCAGGAGGTAGACTTCCAATGCGTAGTTCTAGTGGGATCTTTAATTTTACGATATTTTGAGCGAAACACTCCTTGAATGCAACAATGAAAGTGATAAGTGATAACTATAGTTATGCAAGAAATAACTAAGCACTCTGATTATTTGAACAAGTTTTGTGGTTAAAATGCAAATGGCAGTACATATTAGTTTGCGCAAGATCAGATTAAATTTTCTTGCTCCTGGTAATGTGCCACCAGAATTTCGAGCCCTGTGCATTTACACATCTTGCCCATATGGTTGGTCCGGCCCTGGAAATGTAAGTGGGGTTGATATTGATACTAGCCGTGTTTTATTATCACTAATGCTCCATATAGATCATGGATCATTCCATGAAAATAAAACGATACGGATCTTAGTGAAAATTGTGTTGTATACTTATCTCTATTTTCCTTACGTTGGCGTTGGTTTATTTTTCATCTATTTGTTGTCTTTTTTCTTTACAGTAAATTTCACACTACCTTACCATGAGAATCCATCTACCCTCAAGAGTGAGAACTAATATGTTTGGATCTTTAAATTAGATCCAGATATATGTAGATAGCAGGATCACAAGTTGTTGTTGTATTACGACTTAAAAAATTATTCTGATTCAGAATCCAGATCCGTAGATAATGAAATACGGCTATTATGAAACAAGCCGTAAAATAACCAAAAGAGGCCTCTTAATATTGAAAATATGAATTTCCCACTTTAATTTTGTCGTTTATCGTCCTGTATACCGAAACTTATGTAGATAAATTAGGCGTGTTTTTTGCAAGGCCGGAATAAATTTGGTCGAAAACTTAAGTAATTTACATGATAAATGCAACAACAACTTATCCCTTCCGGGCTTAGCATAAGAGAATTTTCGGGACTCAACTTAAGCACGGAGAAAGACTGTGTTACCACCTTACCGGCGTGAATTACATAGGTACAGTAAAAACCGGATAAGTGCCTATCGGAAGTACCTTTTATTTGAAAACCAAAACTTTGAGGATTTTTTCATATAAAACTCATCTAGGTAATAAGTACATTTCGCTTAACTATCATTCCCGCTTAATTGCCTTTTATTTTGTATAGGCACTTTTATTGAAACTTACCTGAAAAAAATTCTTTTAAGAAATCAGCAGAAAAAGACAAAAGCCTCTTTTCATCTAGCGCTTCCATGTGTTGTTTAGCGGGTTTTTTAACCCGCATAAGTACCTCTCAAAATGAGGCATTTATGGTGAGGCACTTATCCGGGCCTTACTGCACTACTTGTTATTGATAGTTTGTATTTTTTTTTGTGATGTCGTCGCTAATCCCCGATGTCGGTTTTTTTCGACCAATTTCCTCCAGGCTTTCAAAAACTAAAATGCCTAATAAAATATGGTATTTAGGAAAATTTCATATTTTTTTCAAAACCATATTCACAAATGCGTTGTTTTTGTTTACGATTACTTCAATTGATTTTTCAAAATTTAAAAAGGATCTTTCAAATTTTTGGGCATGTGATTATTAATTCACTTTAGCAGAAAGTACTATGCGGGTTTTCGTTAATAACGAACACTCGATGCATAATTTGTCGAATCAAAATGGTAGCTGTAATTAAGCGGGAAATACTGTACACCTTTTCGAAAAACGATCATAACGATTTTATTTTTACCAAAACAAAATTTGTTTCGGAATGAAAAAAAAAAATATATCTACATATTTGCAAGATACAACGACGCCGCGAAGTGATTATACACTTATATATAGTAATTAAGGAATATAATATAAGGTAAATATCCGATAGCTTTTAAAGAGATACAAATGTTTGTCAGTACTGTTTGATTACTCAGTTTGACTTTTGATACTATCCAATCAAAGATATAATATGAAATCATGGATGGCAAGGCCGTGGCAGATAAGCGTTTTGTGACGTTAAAATATATTTTGCACCTACAAGGCATGTGGATAGGTTCCTTATCTGAACAATTTAATTTAATTACTTCCTATATGTCATTAAACTCGTGAATTGAATTTTATTTCCTATAAACTGGAGTTATGTAAATGTTGCATAACACAACCTTAGACCGTTTTGCCGACTGAATTTTACTGACGAAGTAATAATAAATCTTAAAGGTATAAAACGTGAAATACCCAAGCATTCATCGGTAGTACCAATCATTTGGTTCATTACAGCAAACCCTTATATTTCACTTATAGAAATTTAAAAAAAAAAATATGAACTTCAAAATAATTCTTGTACTAATTGTTTTTGTAGTGAGCGTTTTTGCATCATCATCAGGTAAAATTATTTTCTTCAGTTTGTATAAAAATTGATTTACCTACCTATTTATGTTTTTATAACGGTTAATAAATTATTTTTATTTCAAGATTGCTACTTAAAGCCCGAGGAAGGTCCGTGTAAAGCGTATATTAAGTCTTGGGCTTATTGTTCGGCTGAAAATAAATGCAAAATTTTCATCTACGGCGGATGTCAAGGTAATGGAAATAGATTTCCAACCAAATACGATTGTGAAATTGCTTGCAAGAAATGATTTTTATTTGAATTCCTTATTTTTAGACAGCTACATACGTATATTATTTAATAAAAACTATATTTTTAATTAATAAAAAAGATTTTTAATGCAAAAAACTAAAATGCAGTTTAGTAAATTATTTAATAAATTATTTTTAAGTATTAAAATTCTCTCATTATGATTGTCATTACCTAAGTAAAATGGATAATTTATTCTAGAAAATAAAATAGTTTCTTTTGAATCATGAATTTTGATAAATACTAAATTATAGTTATGTGTTGTAAGCATATACATTTGTAATATTTAATGTACATATACGTATACGTATACTATAAACGATATACAATTTTTTTCATGCGCTGAATTCGAATTCAATGTCAGATCAGAATTGGTCTATGACACCAGGTTTTTGAGATACAGAGATAGTCAACTCTAAAAATTAGACTTAAAGGTAAGAAAAACGTTTTTTTCTTAAAGGCTTATTGGGTTTCATGTATTCGGTTCCGTGTAACTATATGGTTCGTATCCGAATCCGAATCCGATATGTACGTGTGACTGTCACTGGTGGACCGTTGTAAAAGCGTAGAGAATACAAACCCCGAACGACCCTCCACACGAATCAGTTTCATTCAGTTTCAAGAAGTCCCGTATTCGGTTCTAGAGTACACAAAGGTATACGTAATGTTCACTCAGGGTTTACTTTCTGTTAATATTTTCACTTGTGCAGCTCGCATACTAAATTTTATTTTATTGAAAATTGCTTATTAGGCAACCGGTTTCAGATCCTTACAAACCTGATATGAACCCGTGTGTGTGCAAAGAGGTCTTAGCGGAAACCGAACCGAATATCTATGTGTGAAACGAGCGTCATATCAACTACGTTTTCATTAGAGCAAATGAGGTAATTTCGTTGAAAATTTCACAAATCGATTCCAAAAATCGTGCAATTTCCAACCTAATTTCGTGCAAATTTAATTTCGAAATTACGAAATTTGGTTTGAAATTACATACCAACCTTACGAACACACCCAATTGGGTGTGTATTGAAAGGTCAAAACTCGATGTATGAAAAACAGAAATAGAAAGATAAAAAAGTGATTAACGGCCAAATTAAATTCAAATTGAAAGGAGCTGTCAAACTAAATTACCAAAGGGAATTGCCCGATTTCTGGCCCAGAGTGTACACGAAAGAGTCTGCAACAACATTTTAACCAGGTGTGTGAAGATCCCTATACTGTCTATGTGTGAGATTTTTATTCACACATTCTCATTTTTTATCTGATAACTGCCAGTTCAAGCTTGTAGGCAAATTAAAATGGCTGCCGGGGATTCTCATTTTCATGTGGCTAATCTGTGATGAAAACACTTTTTTTGTAATTTGCGAAGTTCTCTGATGAAAACGTTGCAACACTCGCTACTTATCTTTTCGACCAAAAATTTTAAACACCAGGTCAGAAATGAGAATTTGAGATCTGCAGTTGTGATAAACCCAAATAGATAGTAAGGAAGAATAAAGACTATTGTTTATACAGGCTGATTCACATAAGATGTGACAAAAATCTAAAACGTGTGGGTTGGGTAGAGACAAGAAAAAAATCGTACAAGAGGACGGATCTTATCCTCCCCATTTAACCAGGATGATTTTGTTCAAAATTTTACGTTATTAAGTAGCATTTTTGTTTTTAATATTCAACGCTCTTATTAATTTTTAGTCAAACACTTAAACCAAAAAATGGACGACTGTGTGGCAGAAACTTGCTCTTATGTGTTTTGGGAGCATATTTTTAGCCACCTTCCAAAATCAAAGTTTAGTTGAAGTTAGTTTTATGTGAGTACACAAAAATGAACAATATAGCACCGTGCTGCACATAAGCATGTATGGAAATTATTATATTTTTTAAACTGGAAAATTAGAAATAAATTGATTAAAATACTTCTGAAACTGAAACACTATCTGATTTCTTTAATAAATCTTAATTTATGAGAACAAAATTCAAAAATCGTAGGCGTGGTTTTGAAAATAATAATTTTCGTATATAAAAAATGTGTAGGTAAACATTTATGGAAACCCAATTTAAAAAAAAATATTAATTTGGAGATAGAAATTGAATTTCTAACAAAATCATAAACCCATTTTTTGAAATATCGAATTTTCAAATAATAATTTTGAATTTTTTTTTGAAAATCCAAAAATATTTTTTTTTTTTAATTTTGATATGCAATATTATTTAAACTTATTACAAGATAATGAGACACATAGTCATTAATTAAAAAAAAATGCTATTGAGAACTACTATTAATAGGTACGTAATTAGTAAAATTTAATAGTTTTAAATGGTTGATAGTTCTGATTTTGACACAGACATTTTTTTATCAAAATCGTAAGAGCCGTTTTCGAGCAAAATCAGATTTTCCTTAACGGTTTTTTGACATTTGTGTATAGGCGGCGCCGTTATTATGAATGGTTATAAGAATAATTTTTGTTTTAAATCACATACATAATGCACAAACACTGCTTTTTGCCAAGATTAATAAAATCCACCAAGTCCTGATTGAGTTTCAAAAAAAAAAATTTAAATCATTTTTTAACAAACTTCTCGAAAAGCTTTAGAGACTTAAAACTTGAATTAGCTATGAGCCAAAGACCTTAAATTAAAAAAAGGTGAGTGAATTGTATATATTTTAGAAATAATTAGGTGAAGAAAAACTGAAATTTTCCACACCTGTCTGTCATAACCTTAGTATGATGTTTAAAATCGATAGCTAATTATAACCATACAAGCCTAAAACGCGCAGAAAATAATGATTTGATAATTCAATTAATTTGTTTGTATAATTTCTTATCAAAAAAACGTCTGAAAATGGAGCCACATAATTTCAACAAGCTATAGTAAAGCACTTTACCAGTTCCACAGTCCCGAAATTAGGTACATCGAAACAAAGAGAACAAAAATCGACCGAAGAAAGTTGCTCTACACGGAAAACAATCAAACTTTTGATCGAAATTTAAAATTACCAGTGTCACCACCAATCAAATAGCTAATCCGATAAAAACATGAACAGAAATAAGTTTTGTGAACAAGAACGTTCTTTTCAATTCAACTAAAACAAAAATGTTCGTTTGACATTTAATGCTGGCGTCGTAGCTCCTATTAGAATCTTGGAAAAAAAAACTTATTTATAAACAGTCTTATTGATGTGTTATTATGGGATTATAAAGACAAAAAATAACGTTTGGAGTTTTAATTTTATAACGAGATATTTATAAGACTTAAATAGAATTAGATATAGGATTTAAGTACTTTCAAATTTAAAAAATCCTTAGATGTTAAAATAAAATGCTATGAGACGAATTTGAGTTTCATAACAAGAGATTAATTCTTAAGTATAGAAATAGGATATAAAAGAATATTATCTGAGTTTTTTTCAGATTTGAAGACCTTAACACCGGGAGTTTGTTAATTGGGTTAATTAGTTAAAATAATTAATTATTATTATTTTTGCAAATTTGCGTTTGAGCTCTAAAAAAGCACTTATAACTATCCTCTTACTAACTTTATCAGACCGTAAGTACTGGAGTACTATTATTAAGCACCTACAATAAGAGTATATGGAAATTAGCGTGAAGTAAGGCCACAAATGCTGTAGGTCTTTTTGCCATATACCTTTGTATTCTTTTTGAGAATTCAATGTGGTGATTTCTTCACCTAGAAAACAGTATAGTTTTAATTTTGAAAAACCAAAATATAAGTATATATAAGTAAAGAAATAGGTAAGTATGTAAATATTTTGTTCATAATAACAACTTGTCTTGGTATTTTCTATTGCGAATTTTGGAAAACTTTTTCAATTATTCATTTATGCACTCACGAGATTTGATATGAATTAAACAATATTTTTAAATTGTTTTCATTTTTTTATGTCCTTAAAGAGCTCCCGCATAAAAATAAAATGAACTTAATAAAAATTTCTAAAATGAAAATAAAAAAATAATATTAGGTATCCTATTCGAAATGAAATGATGCCAAAATAAAAAAATAAAACTCCTTGTTGCCTTTGACTTGACATCCTTTACGATGGATGTTCTATCATTACTTTGATAAACGCAATAAAACCGCAATGAAATTTTATTTTGGCCAAATTCTGCGAAAAAAATTGCGACAAGCCATAAGTCTTCCGGTCCGGATATAAATTCCTTCAACAGTAGGTACTTAAAAACCTAAGGCAGGCTATAAAAGTTCATCATTTCGATGGGTTTGCTGTTCCTTTTGCATGGAGGAGCAAGAAGAAGGACACCACACTAACAAAAAAAAAAAAACAAAAAAAAAAAAAAACAAAACGACGACGTAAAATTTACTGTTATTCTACGAGCCCACTTAAATATCCTCATCGTCTTATGCTATAAGTGAATCCTTGTTTCGTCCATTTTGAATAAGCAATGGGGATCGTCTTTTTCTTGTCCGTATAGTCTTAATAATAATCCCAGAAATGGGGTACCTCGCTCCTTTCTATTTGAACACTGAACACATCAAGTCCGCTACTCTCTTCCTGCCTGGCTTGCTGTTTTTCTGTTTTGCTGGCCTGCTGGCTGAAAGTAATGGCCGCGGACGACCCACCGAAGAAATGAAACATTTTAACCCTCAACTGCCGCACAATAATTCACGCAAATGTTTGTATACGTAACATGGTAGATGATGGTACCCAGAGCCCCATTCCGATCTCCGAGCCAAAACCGAGCTCCATCGAGTCGTGCGGTGATGTCGGTTCAGGCCGTAAAATAGAACCATAAACGCAGTCGGAATGAAATTAATTATTTTCCATTAAACTTAAGTGTAATATAAAATTTCCTCGAAAGGCAATTTAAACAGTCAAGTGCCCATATAAATTACATCAGTTTCGCACAAAAAAATAAAATAAACGATTAAGGGTTGGTATTTTTCGTGTGGTATGGCGATGGTGGTGTGGGGGCGGTGATGGTGATGGTGATGGTGATGGTGATGTTGATGGTGGCAGAACTGAGAAGCTCAGCAGCGCAGTGGCAAGTGGCAAGCAAACGGGATCGTTTATCCCATTATTCACCGCCATCCTCCATCCCCTATCCCCCAGCACCAACCCATGCACGATACACCTACCTATACAACTTATCTACCCTTCGAGTTCGGAAGCTCAAGAATCCCCCAACCCCAACCACCCACATAATCGAAAGTTATACACCGAAATAGGAAAACTGAATGCCGATTACTTGTGGAAAGCAATTTGCGAATTGCTTGTGTTGGTCGTGGCTCGTGGGCGGTGGAAGTCGTCCTTTTTGCTATTGTCTTCCTGCTATATACGATGGCGATGGCAATGGCGACGGCACAACGAATACTCACTCTTCAGCCATCAGGATCCAAAGGAAAAGAATGGAATACGATGATGGAAGAAGCAGAAAGGTAAATAAAAAACGAGGGAGTGTTAGGGACATTTCCTCATATTTGTGCATTGTTTCTTTCCCCAGTTAAGAGAATTGATTGTGTGGGTGAACAAAGAAAATCAACCCCCCATACTCACCCCCAATTCATCAGTGAGTTTTTTTCTTTTCCCAATGGATACAATGAATACATGGACATGGAAGGATAAAATGTGAATAGATTGGTAGATACATATATGACATACTATACCTTATACCTACATATACACAAAGTGCGGGGAGTAGGGCAATTTAAATCTGATGAAATTAAGGAAAATTGATTGTGGCTCTAGGAGAAGATAAATTGAAATGAAGTCAAATGGAAACTCTGGTATACACTTGGCATCAAATTAATTTTTTGTTAGTCTTGTCTTTGTTTTGTCTCTCCGGTGATTTTTCTTGTAACAGATAGATATTAATGGATATTGTTATTGTGTTGTTTGTTTTTTTGCTATAGAAAATAGTTTTTACGCATCGCACTCTATATTAGGTAATAAATAGATGATGAAAATATTTATTTTGTTTCCAATGGAAGGTTTTTGCTCAATGTTATTGAATTTGTAGTTTTTACATACCCAGAGTGTTGGTTTAGCGAGAAGTCTTCCTAGATGGTTGCGAAGGATATTTATGAGCTGAGCTGACTATAAACCAAACCTGAACCTTAATTCTATATTTTTCTTCCACCAATTATTGTGTGGGGATAATTAAAGAATTATTGGCGCAAAATTTTAAATAGCCTGTGGTGTTCAGGTATGATACTATGTATAAACTTAACAATTTACTAACTTTAAAGCTATTTGCTAAAATTTTCTTAGTTTTAAACAATTTTTAACTGATAACACTAAGCCTGTTTTCTAAATAAACTCCAGCTGAACACACTTAAAACAGTGACAGTTCTTGCAAAAAAGGAAGCAAACATATACCTTTTTCACATTTTGTATTGTCAAAATGACATATTGATTTAGTATGATACTAAAAAGTTAAAATTGCCATTTAGTGGTTTTAATTTTAGTAAAATATTAAAAAGGTAGTGCCTGCGATGCTACCTCATTTAAAATATCGTCTTTTTAACTTAGCAGCATACTAAAAATGATTTAACACGATACTAAATCCTCTAAAATGTTTCACCATTTTCTTTAAATTTTCTTTAGCAGTGGCTTATGCAGGGGAATTAAGGGGCTTGACAAAACCCTAGTGCGAACCTATCTACCACAAATTATTATTTAAAACATACTTATGTGAAATCATTATATTGAATTATTATTTATTAGGTAAGGTTATTATGGGGTTTCTAAACATATTTGTTTGACAGGCTTACAGAATGCAAAAAAAAAAAAATTATTTCATTCTTCCCCGACGTTTCATTTGCTTTTTTCCGACATTTTTTAAGGGATTGGCCTTTTATTTAGCTGTAAAACAAATTTTTCAAACTATTTTTTTTTTTTTTTAATGTTGCTTACTTTTTACATTGTCAGAAACTATACTCTTTCCAACAAAAATTGGCAGTGTAGGCAAGATAGGACGTTTGCCTCTCATTCTGTCTACAATAGATTGCATAAATCTGTTATTCATCAAAGCTTTCACAGGGTTGTCGTAGTGTACACGATAACACTCAACATTAAAAGCTTTTTCTTAAAGCTCGAAAATCAAAAGCACGTTAACAGAAACTCGAGGAAAAAAGGCTGAACGAATTACCAAATGCACACGGGTAACTCTGAATGTACATGAAGCAGCAGCCAATCGCTATTGAAATTCACGGGCGGGCAAACACTTTTTGTGGAGGAGTTATTTCAATTTAGTATGGTGCAAAAATATTGCACGCTACTGATTTTGAAAAAGCTTTCCCATAAGACGTGTACTGCCTATTTTTGTTGGACAGAGTATAAGTATATCGTATATATTCGCACTTGAGAAGGAAATAACCTATGTTTTTATCCCAGGGATGTGAGGCAAACTCACTTTTCTTTTAACTTGGTGAAACTGAAATATTTTAATGGTCTGATAGAATTTCGAATTACCTTAAAATAAAAGCGATTTTAGTAAATGTTTATGAAACTGATGTTGCTGCTAATATAGTATTATACACACCTATACTTATAATACCTAGCAATGATTCTGGGTTTCAGGTTAATACATTTTTCTGTGATTAATTTAAGTTCCTCTTTCTAAGAAAAGATTTTTTTTTTATTTTGAATATACTCGCACATAATTTTTGATTTGTTTAACGTATTTAAAAAAAAAAAAGTATACGTTATTATTGGGAGATTTTTTTTTCACGTGAGGAACAATTTCAATTTAGCCTAAAGTGGTTGGCAAAATTGATCGCCGGTGACACACATTATCGTTGATACTGCAAAAATTCGTATGTCCCAAATTTCCCGTGTTAGTATTTATTTTATTTGCAATCAATGTGGCAAAAAGTCTTGTTTGTTTCTAAAGATAATCAAGCATAGAACACTAAATATAATTTAAAAATAAAACATTTTTTTTTTTTAATTTCTCAAAAAAAGTTACATAATTAGATAGGTACGTCTTTTTGCAGTATCAACAAAGATTATGCTTTTTACCAAGCTGTTTTGATAAAACAAGTTACCAATTTTTAAAATCCCGGACTTTCAACAAATAGGGTAAAGAGTCAGACGGGGTAATTGTTCGCAATGAAGATGGTAAGTGTGCGCATAGCGAATTTCTCAAAAAGCGGGATGAATTTCAAATTTGTGAAAATTTTCAATTGAGGTGATTTTCAACCCCCATCGAAATCAGTTGTGACTATAAAAATACATTAAATTAGTCTACCGATAAGAGATACTCTTAGAAAAGGATTAGTTTTTTTTTAATATTAGTAATTGTAAACGGGGTTAGTGGCCTCTGTCTGTGTCCTTAGATTGTACTTATACGCACAATACTATTTTTTTAATTATTAAAATGTACATTACATATATTAATATCTATTATATTTTGAAGCAAATGCTATTGTTATTATCATTAATTTGTTTAAGTTTAAGCAAAAAGGGCAAATGTACGCAACAATTTGGGGGCAAAAGTGAAAATTCATACCTGCTTTATATCTACTAATAAATTTCGATTTTTAAGATTAATTTCCCATCCAAACTCGTGTGAAAAGTTTAATTTTAATAAATTCCCACATTAAATTAAAGACCCTGCGTACAATTAATAATAATCCTGCGTACACTTACCCCGACTTTAAGGAAGCTGTAAGCATTTTGATTTTATTTTGTATTTAAAATAAATACAAAAATGAAAAAAAATTAAAAGTGCGCACACTTACCCCAAATGACTCTACAAGTCCAGGACAAAAACAGACGTATTACTTGTTTAAAACATTATTTAATAAAACAGTTTAAGAACAGTTACAATAATTGCAATCGCTGAGAGGCCTCAATCATATTTTGCTGTTTTAAAGGAAGTAAAGCATTATATTCTCGGCATCGTGAGCAGCTGTAAGTAAATTTTATTTACCTAGGTACATTTTTAAACACAGCTCTGAAGTTTTCAATATGCTGATATAAAACTATGTAGGTATTACCTTTAACGCTCTTCAATAATCATATAAAATATTTTCTATAGTCCACAATTTGTCCAAAATTTTTAGAATTAAAAAAATTACGTCAGAAATCGTAATTCTCTTCGTTTTGAATTTCCTTTTCTCATTTGTTTTATCTGTTCGTTTCTTTAATTTGAAAATTTTCAAATAAAGAATATAGGCTATTAATTAAGAATATTAAACATACACCTATACACATAAGAACATAAGTACATATACTTCAGAGAAGAAAATCCCGAAGCAGTAAAGAAAAACTCTCCCGGATTAATCCCGGAATATACGCGAAATAACGAACAGATGGCAGCACTCAAACCAGAAAGTGTGTGCAAAAGCTTATATTTTGTTAAAAAGTCTAAATACTTAGATACTTAATATTATTTACTCTTGGGTGACAGCAAAGAACAGAGCTGTTGTTGTTGTTGATAGTAGTAGATTTCCGTAGAGATTTGGTACTTAACGTGAATTAACTATAGCATGCAGTTTTTTTTATTAATGAGAAATTTTAATTCGTGAACTAACTTTTAGGTTCCTAATAGATGTTTTTTTTTTATAAAATGGGCGTTAATTTATGTAGTGCGATCGGAATTTTGATGTCTAGGCAAGATATAAGAAAGCTGTTTTCTTCACACCAATTAGGCATCCACACCCTGCAGCAAGGTAACCTAATAACACTATAACGACACAACAAAAAAAAAAAGGATGAAAAAACTTTTGTAGAAAAATCGAAACAATAAGTAGGTATCTTTTCATCTTAATCCAACTCCCAAAAACCTTCATTCCCATCATAATCTAAAACAAAAGCTCCAACCAAACACTCCCCTCCCGAGACGTCTCGAATCTTTGCCCGTCGGGGCATCCTGTGCAGAACAACAGAAGAAAATTAATACAAATAAATTGAGTTGTCAGAAATGATCTCCCAAATAAATGCCTTTGTGAGTAATTTCTTCCCTGCTATCATCCCCCCTTCCCTCACTCAATCCCTTCGCATACATTCCTAAATCCGAAAACTCCCTCATGCAGCAGCATGCCACAAAAATCTCTTCTCAATGTTGCCAGCCCCACAAATTGAGTGCAGATGCAGACCAAAGCAAACATTTTCTCCCTTATCCCCCTCCGTCTCCATTTCGTCCCTCGACCCAGCTTCTATTCGACCCATAATGCAAATTGAATTTCAAAGCGAGGAAAACGAGAAAATTTTCTTCGTTTAATGGCGGCTCCATAGAACCAGAGGTGGTGATGTAGTAGCTCATCCATGCTGAAGATGGAGAACCATAAACCAAGAGGAAAACAAAGCAAAAAGCTGACAATCTGACATTCCATATTCCATAAGTGACGTTAAGCTGCGCCTGCCCAAAGCTGGGGAAATTTCCTGACATAAAATTGTTCCCAAATACACACACACTATCATAGGGAATACGGAGGCGTGTCTATATGGACAATAATAACGTGCTGATGCTGACGAAGAAAACCGACACGTTTGGCTGCAGCATCAGGAGAGAGCTCAATTGGGGTGAATTGAGCAAACAACCCCATTGTCATTTTTATAGCCGTTGTCAGAGTATCGTCGCACCGCCGTCCGCCATTTAGAACATTAGAACGAACTGAATACTGAAATAAACCCTCGTGACAATCGCTGACGTGGTTGATTTCATTCGCAGACTCGCTCCGAGAAGGTCGTCGCTCGTCGCTGACTTTTCCTTTGTTCCGTTCCGCGTGTGGTGTTTAAAGATTTTCTAAGCACCCTGCTGCGTGCAACAAGCGATCTTGTTTTTGTCTGTGATTTTTATTCTGATTACGTTACGTAAAAGACATAAGTAGTATCCCGTTCGTAAGTAGAAAAAGTTGTTGGGCGACCCGTACTCAAACCGAACCCACCCCAACCCAACCGACCGACCCCTTGAGTTAGAAAATTAAATTTAGGTACCTACCTGAGCGGAGCCGTAAAACTTTTTCCAGTGCGGTGTGTGTTGTGTTGAAAGTTTTGCCGTTTTTCCAATTTAAACTTGAGTGATGAAAACTTTTCGGAAAAGTTAAATTGTTTTTCCAACGACGCACGAGGACGACGACGAAGAACACGAACAGTGCACGGGCTGGGCTCTTCACCTGGCGGTAGACAGTGTAATTTTGTGCTGCTCTTTTCGAGGATAATTAAGTACTTGATTGTGCGAAGGACAGAGTACTCATCTCTATACCTACTTACCTTTTGCTAACCAAGGTATCGTATATATGACGAGTTGGTCTTGTTAACAGTTCGTTGTTGCAGCAAGAACGTGAACCTATAAACGTGAGTGCTCGTAAAATTTGTTCGTAAAAGTTTTTCGTTTGTGTGTGTGTTTTGGGCGTTGGAACGACGAGAGTGACTGACTCTTAGGGCGAATATAATAATTACATTGAGCAATCGGTGCACGCTCTGATTTCTGTTTGCTAATTAAAACTTTTTTTTCCTCTCGCAAGAACGTGCGGCGGCGTTTCCTTTTTTGGAAACCGCTAATCTAATTTCGACAAAATTTTCACGGACGGGAATAAGGTAGGTACCCAACCCACACTATAATACAACATACCTACGTATATATTTTACTTTTATGAAGTTACCCAATACCCCCACCCAACTATACGAATACGTTCCACAATTATTTCTATACCATTTCGATAATATACCTACATAATTTGTGACAACAAAAGAAATTATGTTTTTAAGAAATTTTCGGTAAATCACAACACAAAATCAGCAGGTGTAGGTAGATATGGCACCTTAACCTATTTGATAAATATTTTGCTTCAAAAATTTAATTAAATTTGTTTACTTCCCCAAAACTGCCAATTGTAATTTTAATAATTTTAGTAAAAGTAAAATTT
Source organism: Leucozona laternaria (assembly GCA_932273885.2). Lineage (NCBI taxonomy): Eukaryota > Metazoa > Arthropoda > Insecta > Diptera > Syrphidae > Leucozona > Leucozona laternaria. Next base: position 113,389,193 of record OW026368.1, on the reverse strand, counting down.
CATATTTCATTCATTACAAAGAATTAAATTCGACTTAAATTTGTAAAAACCCAGCGTCAAAATTGTTGTAATAAAATAAAATAAAATTCAAAGTCAATCCTGTTTAAAATTTGTGTGATATGTTAAAACCTAATTTGATTGCGCTTCATCACAAGTTAATAGGTATTTGGAATGGTTTTATTTTATCAAATATGTACCTACCAAAGTGAGTTGCCTTTAGACTGTGTTGCCATCTTTTGTTAAAGCTTAATGTGGATTTCGATAAATACTTTGACATTGATCTATTGAAACATCTCGTCGAAAAAGTACAATTGAACAAAAAGTCCAAATAAATTGTCGAATTTATTCCATAAATGTTCGAACACGTCTCTTGTAACTTGGAAAGAGCAACATCGATAAAAAGTTAAACGACCGAATTTTTTTTTTTTTTTAAACGACTGAAATTTTAAATGCATTTCTGTCATATTAATTCAAATCATTCATTTGACATATCATCGAAAACAGTTGGTTCAACACCAAAATCTCTTTGATCTGTTTTTACTATTTTTATGAGAATGATCTTTTGGGCACATTTATTTGGATACAGCTTTAAGGGCACATTTTTATTAAATTTGGTACAGATTTCAAAATACTTTTTTCTTCGCTTCGCTCACAATATTATTACCGCTCTAATATTCGTCTAAATAATAAAAAATATCAACAATGTGATGAAAGGAATTCTAGATTTGATTGGTTTGCATTTAGGTTGATCTTGTTTGATATTTCATAAATTTGATACAAGAAAACGCTACGTACCAAATAATAAAGGTGAGTTTCATTCTATTTTGGTTATTAGATATTTATGTGAAATACAGTGGCGTAGCTAGCCCTTTGGGAGCCCCGTATCAAACATTTTTTGGGGCCTCTTTCTCCTGGCGGGGTCACAGCCTTATAATATTTTTTTTTTTTACAAAATAAAGTAAAACACTTGTATCAGCATATTTAAGTATATCCACGCTCGTATATTAACACTTTTTTATTGTTTTTTCTCCTAATTTATCAATTAAATCTTCCACCTTGGGGCTCAACTAAGCGCGAAGAATTTTCGGGGCTTAACTTAATCACGGAGAAAAACGTGAATTACCTTCGTGTTATCGATATAGTTTGTATGGAAACGCCATTGTTTTGTGTAATGGTGTCGCTAATATCCGATGTCGTTTTATTTTTCAAACAAATCCCCCAGGGCTTGCAAAATGTAAAAAATTCACGACTTATGATGTCTGACGATTTTGACAGCTGACAGAGAGAGATCTATGGCTTCTTTAAACATAATTTTACATTTTTGTGTGTGATCGTCGTCTACTCCGTTATACAATTGGGAACCGTCCAAAATCGTAATTCAGAACATACAAAGGCTTTTGGAGTAGTTACTGGAGTGAAAAATGAGAACACAAGGAGTACCTACTCAGAAGTGGTACAATGATGAATATAATAAAAATTCAATAAGACACAAAGTGGTTGCAAGCTGCAGTTGCGGTAGCGGTTGTTGGTAGGATGTTGAAATAGATACATGGGAAGATAATCTATCGACAAGCATAGTAATAAAAATATGTACAAAACAATTTGGTAATAAACATTCTAAATAATATTGACAGATTGACACTATATTTTTCGTATTCACCTCAATACTATAATTTTATTATACACATGTCGGGTCCTCTAATTCTCGGGGGCCCCTTTATCTCGGCAGCTCATATCATTGATGAGGCTGATACCGCGAAAGCTACACCCCGAATAAATACGACAATAATTATATTTTGGAGCTATAGGCCCAGTTTCAATGTCAGAGAAAGTGGCACTTAAGTGGCCAATATAAATATGGAAGATTAGGGTTCAAAATCACAGTGCAAGCTTGCCTGAATAACGATGTTGGTCATTTACTCAGACTATGAAACTAAGCCTAAAGTCCCATTATGGCAAACTAATGTCTTATATGTGCCACTTATTCCGGTAAGTGTGCACTGTGAAACTGGAACCTACCTATAAATTTTACTCACGTTACAGTATCTCGCGTAATTTATACTTACACATGTAAAACTTAGCAAAATTTGTTTGTATTATATATGACCTGCCCAATATACAGTCGACTCCGCTTAAATGCACTTCACTTAACTGATAAAATTGGTTATCTGAAACAAGCTATTTATTGCAGCGCATTTTTAGGCATTCCGTCACACAAACTATACTTCGCAATCGCATAACTGAAAACTCCTTTTTTTCGTAAAAGCAATAGATTTCGATCGAAACTTGCGCAATCCTTAAAATACAAACTATATAGTACACACCACCGGAACGCTTGATGGGTAAAAACTTGGTGCATTTGTTATTTTGTGGTTTCTATATAATCCACGTTGAAAAAAAAACAAAGCAAATTCAGTACTCCAACTCATTCTCTTAGTCTTGATGTAACCCAGTAAAATTTGATTTTGACTTCTAAAAACTTAAATAATAGAAAAAAATTTTAGCAGACATTTTAAGAGCTAAAACCGTCGGAGCTACAAAACTTTATTTTTTTTATTTCACTTCATATTTTTGTAACTGGCTAAACTGTGAAAAATAAGACGCACTAATTGTTAATTTCCTCTTTAATGGTGATAAAAATAACACAATGCTTTAACAATTAAATTTGTTTATTCAATTGGTGTGTATGACTTCGATCAGTCGGGACCGAACATCGGTTTGATTGATCAGTTTGAAAACTTACAGAAATATTAGTGATCTAAACTTATAGCTTTTTAAACTTTAAACCAAAATAAGTCTTCTAATCAATATTTGTAAAGCTGCAAGAGATTTACCACGAGTCTATTTTGTTAACTTTTCTTAAACTAACGGTGAAGGGTAGAAAAAGTAATCATTATAAAGGTTTTGTAAGATTATTTATTTAAGTTTTCAAAACGGAAGTGACTCTAGACATGCCAATTATAACAGTTTTGGTTTATAAAAGAACTGTTGATGCGGTCCCGCAGGGCCAGGGCCCTCCGCATACTTCAGGCACACAGAGTTTTTTTCAAGTCGTGCGAAGCGCGTTAACGCACTCCCACTTTTAATGGCGAAAAACTGTTATAACTGTTATAAATTGTCATGTCTCTAGTCTCGTCCTTTCAAAACTGCATTATTTATTCCGTGGCTTCTGATAGGTATCTCAAACGAAAATCGGGAAGTTAAAATTGCTGAACTATAATTTTTAAGCACGTTTGTATATAATTGGCCGTTAGTGTAGTTTAACTTTTCTTTTATTCTCTAGAACCAGCTATTTTTTCTGTAGATCATTACTTTAAATGTAAGTTAAGAATATCAAGAAGAAGATATTAATATCTGAAGGATTAAGCACATTTTTTATTTTAAAAATAAATAAATTAAATCAATATGTATTAGGTGTATTATCACAAACAAACTCTTTCACACTCCTTTCTGCTTTCATAACGATTTCCATTGCCCCGGCATCCACCATAAACAAATTCAATGCATTCGTTGCCTTGAAAAGCCCACGATAAAAAGAAAGCTCGACAAGGACCCGTTTCAGGTTTAGAGGTACAATCTTTTAATGAAATAGAATTAAAAATAAAATTAAGTAATTATTATACATTTAAAAGGATCAAAATGATAGATCTTACCTGAAGCAGATGCACTTCCAAAAACAAATGCAGCAACCAAAGTGAAAATGAAAACGAAGTTCATTTCGATTGAGATTTTAGATGTCAAATGTGAAAAGAGCTAAGGGAACTAATTAAAAGAAGTGATGTTGATGGTGTTAAACGCTCTGCCTTTTATATAATTTATTAAAATATTTTGTCGCCTTGGGTAATTGCCACATAAACTCAATTTCCGGTAGACATATTTAAAATTTATAACTGATGATGTCAAGAAACCCTGTTAAACAAAGTGTTATTTGCTCGGAAGTAAATCGTATAGATACCAGCTCATTATTTGCAATTGTTCAGATCAAGTTCAGAGTTATCAACATCAGCTGAACTTATTTTTCCACCTGTTCCCGAAAGCTTTCAATATGACGTACATACATTAATGTAAAGATATGAAAGTATTTGTATAGAAAAATAAATACCTCTGGTATGAATAAGAATAGATCATGATCTTAAACGATCATGACTTTTGGTGTGATAAGCTATTGAGTTCAGCGTCATTTAGTCTTGCGAATGATGTTCTTGATGAATTTTAACTGACACTTTATTCAAAAAATTAAATAATTAAGAAAACAAATTTTGTTCTTTGATTTTAATGAAATTTAAGAAATGCTCAATAGTTGACTAAACAAGAGTTAGGCCTAGTTTATTCATTCTACATTATATTAAAATTCGCCATTAAAAATGGAAGATATATCGACTTTCAGAAATTTCGCTCATTCAACCACAAGCAATTAGCAATTTTAAGTAACGCTGCCTAAATTAAGTAATTGTTTTTTTTTTTTTTTTATTTAGAACTTAAAGCTAAGGGTCAATTTACTCACACTCCATTAAAATCTAGATTTTTTTTTTTATTAGATGACAAACAAAATAACCACACAAAACATTTACTATCAACGCTAATTGAGAGTCAATAAAAAGGCGCTACATTTAAAAATAACATATTTAGTTTATGCCTTAAATGATTAGATAATCAATCATAATAAAAAAAATCCTTGTGATTTTTTTAAAAAAGTATTTAAATTTAATGGTGTCATTAAAAGCGAGAATGGAAAACTTTATGGAGTGTTCTTCTTGACATCATTACCTTTCCAAGGCTTAAAGTTAAATCGATAGATTCCATTTTTTAAATGGAGAATGAATAAATTAGCCCTTGTCGTCAGAAAAATTTCGTTATTTTTGCTAATCAGCCTTATTGTGAGTTGCACCAAAAAAATATTTCACCTTAAATTTTTTTGTTTCGCTGTTGTGAGTTTCGCCCGAACGAAATTTTGTTCGCCTACAAAAAAGAAGTGAAAATGACATAACATTCCTCCCGAAATGAATGTTCACAATAAGGGGAATTTTTCGATCATGAAATTTCGAGGGAAACTCGATCACAATAGGCGATAAGTGAAATGTCAAATTTTCCGGGTGGAATATTGTTCGGGTGAATCTCACAATAAGGCTGAATGTAAATTTTAAAACATTTTTAGGGAGTAAAAAAATGTTTGTATTAAATTAATTTTAATAGATATACATTAGACTCAAACCCCATCTAGAAGTCAAATTTATACTTCAGAATCCTGTCAGTACTATAGTATTAAAGATAATAGTAGTCAAATGAGAGGATAATAATTTTAAAAAGCCAAAGTTTTGGAATTTTTCCTCAAACATAAACCATGAACTAATCCATTTGTGCTGGACGCAGCGCAAACTTCATTTTCAAGACTACCACCAAGGCCAGCTTAAACAAATACATAATTTAAAATTTCGTGAAAAAAAACACTTTTTTGTTTCTTTATAAAAAAAAACATCGAAAACATATTATTATTTATTAATTAAGGTCATAAATTAAATAAATAAATTGGCTAATAAAAAGAGCGCACAAATATATTTAAGTAAATTTTGGTCGCCATTAAATTTGGTGAACCGAAATTGCCATAAGCTCAGAGTCCATAATACATATGTACATGTGTCTATGTATATACCTAGGCTGAGGCTCCATCGCAACGAAAGACGACATCATCGTCGTTGATGCTTAATCGAATTTCCGCAATTTTGTTCCAATAATTTCTTTATTGAATTGCGAAAGCAAAAATAGAAACAAGAAAAAAAATATAATAAAAATACACCAGAATAATCGAACAGAAAACTGCCCGCCAAAAGGACTGACCGCGCCGCGCCGCTGCCGCCAGTTTTAATTAATTTGTGGCTTATCAATTCAATTCAGATGGCAGTTCTGTGTTTTTGTTATATTTTATTCTTCGATGAAACAGAATTTTTTTTTCAAATTTGCCTTCATACATGCAAGTCATTGGGAGGGAGAACATCCGTTGGTCTGCGACTTTTCTGTTGGCTACATAATGTTATGGTTATGATGGTGGGTTCCTTTGCAGCGGTTTTGCATGAAAAAAAAACAGCGGAGCTTCATCGACGCCATCTTTTTACCATCAGCATCAGAATCATCGGCGAGGCGACTGCGAACGGGATATCGACGTCGTTGTCGTCGTCGGGTGGTCAATGGATGGCTGGCTGGCAGACATTGTTGCCACTACTTCTGCCCGGCAGCGAGGGTTGCTTAATTACAATCAATTATTCAAACTGCATTTTAATTGATCACTTTTTGGCTTTTCGGATTGAATTTTCGATCACGTGGAAAAGCTTGCTTTCACCACTGCCGCGCGCCGCTCAGCACAGCCAATGCAACCCAGTCGCATCATATTTATTTAATTAAGCCTACTAGCCGAACGACTGCTTCATCCCTGATGCTCCAACTCACAACTCCCCCTCCCCGTCATTTAATCCGATATTGTGCATGCAATTTTTAAGGATTTAGTTGCAGAGAATAATTTTTATTTGTATTTATCCAGAATCCACTGATGTGTGCCTCATTCAAATAAGAACCACCTACTCTCCTATAGGGTCCGAATGTTGTGTGTGCTCTGCTGTACCTTCCTTTATTTGTAGGGGTATGTATATTTGCGATTAGTATGGCACACAAAAAATCATTACGCATTAAATCGATATTTTAATTTTCAAAAACGCTTAATTGTCATAAATTAGCTTAGGTGCCTAAGCAGCTCCTATTCATTATCCTGAATATTTAAATTCGAATTAAATTTATTTTGAATTTATAAATAATACTGTGGTGTCATTCAAAATGCGGGTAAAATGTTTGTTTTATTTTATTTTGTTTTGTTTTTTAATTCCGGGAAGATTCATATCGCGGTTTATTGTTGAGCAAAAAAAAAAATAAATAAAACTATAGGGAAGGATCCACTTAAGTGGAGCGTGTAAATTCACAGGCGAGGTATGAAACAAAACACTTCAAAACATCGAAGGATTTTTTTTGTGAGTCCTTCCCATGGCATATATGTAGGTACTTGAGACGATATGTTTTGTTTGCATACACAACTATAGTAGGTATATGAATTTTAAACGTGACAGTGGAATGAAGATTTTATCGCCGATTAAGAGGATTTTAATGCAAAATGAGGAGAACTTAATGATATTATGCCTAAGAAATTAAATAATAACGAGGAAATGAGAACAACATTTAGTTTTACCTGATGCGTTGTTTGAATAAAGGTTTTATATCCTCAAAATTATTTAGGGCAAATCTTTGACAAAAATGATGGATCATTAATCTTTGTAAACTGAGTACCAATTTACTATATGATTTACGACACAAAGTTTCGACTTTTTGACAAATCTTTTTGCTAAGCAGCTTTTTCTCGTTGGTTTTAATATACCTACTTAGGTACAGCCATATTATTGACTTGTTCCGTCTCCGGAATCATCCTTCCTCACATATGGGGCCAACAATTCTCCTCAAGACCTTTCTCTCGAACGCGGCTAAGAGGTCGGAGTGCTGCGGATATTATGTGGAATAAATAAAAAAAAAAAAAATGATGACTGTTTGAAACAAAAAAGATTATTATGGAATGTATACAAAAATTATTGTTCGCTAATTTACGAATCAAGTTTAAAGTGACATTGACAAATTTGTTCGTAGAATAACAAAGTTCGAGTAGTTTGGTCTCAGCTTGGTTTCACTGTTTGCGGAGTTTATGTAGTCGAACCAAGTTTACTCGCACCATGTTCGAGTGGCTACAGAGCCCTTTAGCCTCGTGAATCATGCGCTGTTTTGTATTAAGATTTTAAAAAAATCATAAGATTCATCGGTGAATGTTGGGAATTACCAAAAAAGATTATATAAACTATTATGATCAAACTACTGTGGGTACAGAGGGTCTTCCCCCGGTCGTAGTGATGGTCAAACTTGAGGCACCGATAGTAAAATCAGTACATCCAATTTATTTAATTTTCAGCGATAATGTTTATAATGGATTTAAGATGGTTTTGATTTTCGTCTGAAAAATTACAAAAAAATTACCAAACATTTGTAAGGACCAAAAGTTGGTTTTTGTGCGATAACACACTTGCATTAAGGCTGCAAAGCTTACGCACCATCATATTAATATTGAAGGTTTTAATGAAACAACAAATCAAATCACACAATCTCCCTCGTTATATGTCCAATGAATTGTTGGCCTATGAATCGAGTACGGAGAAAAAAGAAAGAAACCCAATGTACAACAACCAGTACCAGCCTGTGTGTATAGCTAATAAAAATGCTAGTTGATTCAAATGCAATGGTCAAACAATAAAACCTACATTGGGTTGGATTACACTCTAAACGGATAAGACCGGGCAAAACTTGGTACTTCAAACATCTACAAAACTAGTGTTGAAACAAGTCAATAATATGGCTGTTAGTATTTTTTGCTCATCTAGCGATATACATATAGTTTTCAACAATAAAAAACACCACAACTTTAAATTCTTGAACATTTTCTTGAAGAAAGTGTATTGGAGTACCTATAGTTACATACAGTCGATTCTCTCTTCGTCGAATTTTCGCGGGATATCAAAATTGGTAGGAGTCAGGGAGTTTTGGAAAAAATCGAGTAACTAGAGAGTTTAATATTGTTTTGTTGAAAAGAATATATTATTGAAATTAAAAATAACGTTACAAAAATTAAATAAACGGAGAGAAACTTGTTGCTTTTATGGCTCATTAATTCAGATCAAAATATTATTCAAACAAAATTACTTAAACAAATTGATAATTTTTGATTGAGTCATCGCTCGTTTGAAAAACATTTGTGTTTTAAAAATGCAATGTTGAATCTCATTTGATACATTGTCTGTATGTCAGAGTATGCGAGTGCTGTGTTTGATGTTTATGTATTAATACGAGTTGGGAGAAGTTGAGTATAGAGGGATTGAAAATAGGCCCAAAATCGAAAAAATGTATTCCAGTTAGATGGACATAGAGGAAGTTCTACTTACAGGGAGTCGAATGTATTTATAAATTGTACATAATTCCTTACAAAATCTTCTTTATTTTCATTTAATTTTGATTATTATTTTCATAAAATTAGACTTAACTATAGGAAAGCATTTGCGATGCAGGACTGGATCGCACGAACTTGCTCCTGATGTGGTTAACAATAATTTTAATGCAGACACACTATGAAGATAAATGTTAATGGTTCAGTAATAGGTGTGTTTTTAGTGCAATTACATCTAGTTACCCAGTCAAAAAATAATATCATTGTAAAAAAAACAACAATTCCGTTTAGTTAATTGCGATAAACCTCTCCGCTTATGAACTAAGCGGATATAGAACTATAAATAAATGGTTTTTCAATAGGGACGCTACAAAAGTAGAGCAACAGGGACAGCAAACGACGTCATATTTCTTGCCGCTCTTTTGACATTTCTCTTCAGTAAGGTTTGCCGATATTATAACTGTTATAAATGGGGTAAGGGGTGATGGTGACGTGTTTTGAGCACAAGGGAGCACAAAAAAAACACCCAAAATTATGATCTTTACTGATAAAATATTAAAAAAGTCAAAAATACAATAAATACGTATTTTTTGTATTTAAACAAATTATTTTTTGAAAATGTTTCAAAGCAATATTGTTTCAACTACTTAAAGGCACCAGATTTCAAATTTATAACAAAGTCGATACAACCATTGAAAATATACAAGCGAATAACCCAAAAGTAATCCCATTTTTTTTTTAGATGTTCTTTTTTCTAAGGGTTATTCGCAAAAAAGTATGCCATCCCAAAAGTCAGTTAATTGGCCAAAAAAAGTCAATTTGTTTCAAAAATTATTCAAAAAAAATCTCTAAAGAATCTATGACTGACCAATTTCTGTTAATAGTTGAACTTTTTTGACCTAGATGACCTTACATACATTTTTTTGCAAATGTCCCACATATGGGGTGCTAAGACACCATCAGAGCCAGAAGCTAAAGATTCCGTTATCTGAAAGAATAAAATCATTATGCCAAAATTGATTGATGTTATAAGCTCACGGCAGTTAACAAACGAAGGAGACTAGAGAGAAGCGTTTTTTAATAGATATGTTAACTGAACATTCTAATGTCATTTCTCGAAATAGTGTTCGGTACTTTTTAGTACTCTTTATGCTGTATCATCCTTCATACTGCAGACAGTTTTGGTTCAAAGCGTTTCTGTGTATTTTTCGCCAGTTTCATTTTTCTCTGAGAGGGTTTCATCTACAATCCTCAAAATCTGACAGATTGCAATTTTTAGTCCAGAAAAGCACCCCAACGAACCTTGTATACTTTCTCATTATGTGATCAGAATCACTACAGGCCTACGCCGGCTGTTCGATAAAATGGTCGAAAATTGAACTTGGAGCCAAGTGCGGCACCCAAATCCCCCAATTAATTTATAAACATTAATGAAGAAAATTATAAATGTTTATTTAGTTTCCTCCCCAGTGTAACACTAGACGATTTTATTATTATCAAACCTTGCACATTGTCCGTTTGCGTCATAAGTTCTTCGTTTGTTCAAAGGAACTACATATTTGCTGTATGTACCTGATTGGTATAAACTGTTTTGTTTATTTATTTGATAGCGATTTTCAATTAATTCGTCTTAAGCAGAATCCTGCTTATAATGGCTTACAGAGCTCAAGAGCATGTTTCAGGTTTATTTGTATTTCGTGAAGAATTATGTTGCAATTAATTATATACTATTAAAATATGGGCTTAGAGAACTTGACCAATTGTTCCTCCCTCTTCATTCAAATAGTAGAAGTCCTTCAAACCTCTGCTCTCTAGAGCAACATAATCAGAATAGAGAGCTCTATATTCCTTTCATTTCTAAATATCATCAAAAAAGTGGCCTTTAGCAACCCTCTTTCCATCTAAGTGTCTTACATACCTTACTTACACCATGTATTTTTCAACCCTTGATTGTACTCGGTTTGACTTCTGTTTTGAGTGCATTATCCGACAAACGAGAACACCAAAATGTGACAATTGACTCTCAAAGGGTGCGAATGATGATGCGTGTAATTGACAACATAAGCTGTGTGTGCGATGGTGTGTTTTCTTTAGGAACATACACATAATATAGGCATACATTTTACAACCGTAGACAAGAGGTGTCTCATATGTGTCTCATCATCATCAGCCATCACCGGCCAGCTGATGATATGATAATAATGATGAGTCGAAAAGTGTCAGTGGATTTTCGTGTCATCCACAATCATCAGCGGATGAAAGCACAACAAGCCCAGCGAAAATTATGTCGTTACGGGCCCGTAATTGAATTTAAAATTTAGCAAACGTCGCGTCGTCGTTATAGTCATTGTCGTCGTCGTTGGTTTTAAAGTCGACATCGTCGTTGCTTTTGAGTAGGTATATCGTTGTCATAATCATTGCACTGATGCGGGTCATGCCGCCTATATAAGTTTGAATATCAGCAGGCTTTTTTGTTTTATAAATAAAAACATTCATGCGGCGACGAGCGACGAGCCGATGAATTTAGAATTGAGGAAGCTTTTTTCATATACATCATACATAGTTTCAATCGGAAAGAACAACCAACGTCCAACATTATCAGTGTCAAATTTAAGAAAAGGCAAAAAAGCCCATAGACTTAGGGCTCCGCTATATGCACTTTTTAAGAATTTATACCTTAGCTTTCTCTTGCTCTCTATTTTATTCTAGTCCGCAAGGCACTCTTTGTATATTGCACTTTGTTTTTCTTCAAGGCTCCAAATAAGTTTCTTTAACAAAGTTGAAAAGGAGAAGATCCCTATACTCTATACTCTGCGGTATCAAAGGCCTGGGCCCTGAATTGATTCAAGTCAGTCCTGAGCATCAACGAAGCTCAAAGTGACCATGCGCTTCACGTTCACGTTACCTACGCTCAATTGCCACAATCAAATTCAAAAACAATTGCTTCAATTTAGCAGACGACTGTGTCCCGTCCAGCGCTGATGATGCTAGGTAGAAACAACCACGACTACGACGACGGATGTCGGATGTGAGCAAAGTGTAACACCGACCGCCACCATCCAGATCCAGAGTGCATATTTATGGCAAATTGACTGCTGCGCTAATGGCCGCCGACCGACCGACCAACCAATCCAACCAACCACTATATATACGGGGGGATAGTGGTGGTGCATCTCTATATTATGATGCAAGTGCATCAGTGGCAGAGACAGAGTCAAAGTCGCCACCGCAGCCGCCGCCAAACTTATATCTGATTATGATGCGAATTTTCATTCTGCCAGATTGCAGGTCAGCTTGTCCGCTGATACCTATCTACACATACCTACTGTGCTGAACAGTATGCTGTGGGTTGAATTCCTCGCTACCTCCATCTAAAGTCCAAAGTGAATTAAGTGCAATATCAGTTCTGATGCCATTATGGAATCGCACGTGGATTGTAAATAATCTCGGTGATAATTTGCACTTTAGATTTCCCATTTCCATTTTCACTTTGCAATATTTTGCTATATTGCAGTTGCAGTTTTCAGCAACTAGAAAGCACTCTCTGATAATCTGGGTTAGTGTTGCTGCTGCTGGATAGGCGAGGAGGTGTAGTGGGCGTGTAGTGTCAGTGTGATGGCTATGTCATGCTGCCTAATTGGAAATTGTCATAGTTTATGCGATCGCCTGCAGCAGTTTATATTTCTAGTTGCATATCTTAATGCAGAAAAGCCCAGGGTCTCCTGAGTCACAAAATAATAGAAATATAAACATATTCCTATACAGTATATACACATTCAATAAAGCACCAGGCATCGAATTAATATTAATTTGGGCCAATTCGATTGAGTCACACATAATTCGTGTTGAGTGTTGAGTGTTTACACATAAATGTCAGTCAAACTGATATGCTTCTGTCATCGCTTATAACGTTGACTCTGGTGCATCGTGTAAACACACAGCACGAAAGGGGGAACGACACAGGCAAACTTACCACTCTAAATGTATATGAGATGTTCCTATAGTGTAATGGAAGCAAAGTAAGCGTGATCGACGTTGTCGTTATGGGAGAGAAAATGCAATTAATTTGTGCCAGCCAATTGATTTGTTTAAGGACAATTTAATCAACGGCGTTATTATACACTGGAAAAATGTGATGTGCAACAAAATAGTATAACTATACTGCACTTGTGCAACCCAGAAGCAGAAGCCAACACAAAGAGTCTTTAGATCGAAATGTCCTATACGCAGCCGCCCTAGCAGGCTGGTTGATGTGTTTTGAAGCTCTCTGATGTCGAAAGTAGTACAACATACTAAATACTTTGTAGGAAATTCATATCTTTAAATCATGAATATAAACAGTATTTAAAAACGTGGATTATCTCTGAGATGACCTCGTACTGAAAAACTTTTCCTAAGTGACTAAATGTCAAAATTTACAAAAAACATACATTTACAAGCGTATCAAAGCTTCTCAAAAGAGCAATATGTGACCGGCTGTCAAAATTGTGGGAAGATATATCACCCATGCACCTAATTGCACTTATTATAAGAAATCACATTTTTCGCGCTAAATCCAAAAATATCGCTCTCGTAGTCTCGTCCACGTATTTATTTTGTGAGTTGAAATGGTTCAAGAATAGTTCCTTTCGGTCCATGATGATGCGAAACAAAAAATGACATAACGAAATCATAAACGAAAAATATCGTTCTGCTTTTCGTTCTACATCAGTACACTTTTCAATGAGCGAAATTAATAACTGTAGATAGCAAATGATTTGGAGAAGTTTCCGCTCTTTTTTTCGCGCTGATTTAATTTTCCGGAACATTAATTGTGTGCGGAAAAGTAACATATGAGTTTTATTCGTGTTTACATTTGTTGTTTCTTCATTGTAGCATGTCTTTCTGTGGTTTTGTATGTTTGTGTTTGTTTTTTTTTTTACAATAAGTCTGTTTCCGATATTTTTCGCTCTAAATCTGGCTAAATGTCTAATTTTTGGATGATATGCTCTCAGAGTAAAACTGTCAAAATGTCGGCCACGATATGCGCACTACTTTGCACTAATTCGAACCAAATGTCACAATTATTCTCCACTAGAGTTGCCAATTTTCAAGAATCACAACTTCAGAAAGTAAATTTTTCCAAAAATTAAACGAACTAATCCCAAGTTTATTAATATAAAACAAAATAAAAATTCTTTAATTGAACATTACATTATGAAGCTCGGTGTATTTTTGTTTCTTCGAAAAACAATAAAGTATACAAGAAACATGCAATATTCAACTTAATATTTTATTCTTCAGAAATAGTTTTACTTAATGATACTTTTTATAAAAAATAATTTGGTCGGTTAAAAGATTAATAAAATAATAAATAAAACATGCCCATCTCCAAAAACTAAAATAAAAATAATACTTGAGCAACCTTGTTATTTGAATTCAACCGACAAATGTGTGCATCTGGCATACGTCAACCTGGCATTTCACAACTCACAATCAGCAAGAAATAGCCAGAAGAAATTTCTCGGACTAAAACTGGTAGGTAAGGAGGGAAAATGTTTTACTCTTATTTGAGCGCTCTCTTAAGCTAGAAATAGCACAATTTTTGAAGTTTATTGGAACAGCTTCGGACTAAAAATGACTTAATCTGCTCAACACAGCTAAATGGTGACACTTTCAACTTTCTTGTTTTTTCGCTGTTTTTTCCGCAAGCATTTCGCTGTCGTGTTGGAGACCACCGTAAAATTTCGTTTCGCATCAGAAGCGTACTAAGCTTAAGCTCGGAAAAGTCTGTTTTGAACGATTCTAATGGAAAATTCTTTCATAATTTGAAGTTCAAGACATCTTGCTGGGTCTTGTCTTGAGAATCATGGGGTATTCCAATTATATGTACATATATATTTTGTAATTGTTATTAACAAACCGTAATGTTCCTCTTGCACGGATTCTATCAATAATTATTTATGTTACGTTAACTCTAGCCTATGAGTACTGGTATGTGTTGCACAGCCAGTAGCTAGCTCATGGTAAGCATTCTGCATTTAAAGAGCTTTGATAAAATTTAATAGCTGAACAAAATATGTGAACAACATTTAATACTTTAACTATATTTCTGTACCTTTGGAGTCTTTAAAACGACAGCACTGGAATCCGGAGTTCGGCTACACTGGAGGAGCACTTATGTATATGTTATAACAAAACAAAAACAAACACTATACGTTTAATCGAATCGAATCAAATGTATTTGTCGTGTGCTGTGACCAATAATAATTTCTAATTGAATCGAATTTAAGGTGCAATTGACAGTAATAATTGAAATCTGATTGGTTTGGAGGCTTTGATTCGGAGCAGTATATATACACAATGGCACACAGAGCAGCCATGCATTCACAGAGTGGAATGAATATAAATTTATGACCTTGGAATGTAGAAAGGGATGCAGTTCAGTTTGTGAAAAGTTTATATACATATACTTACACACCTACCCAGATTTAATAGAAATAAATTGAAATTGTTTAATACTTAAGGCTAATAGATCAAAGTATCTATGTATATATGTGTTGACTTCTTTGTTTTCATACAAATCCAAAAAAATGCCGACTCCACATAATGCGGGTTGTACGCTAACTTAATAAAGAAAATCAAAAGTGTAGGCCTGGCAGCATTGGAAAATAAAGGATTATCAATGCTAAAAATATCAATGCTAAAATATTTGATCTTTTTATAAATTTAAGCTTTGATTTGATTTCTAAGTTGAAATTATTAGAGATTTACGAAAAATGAGTGTGAATTTGAATGTGAGTGTAAATAAGTTGTTTAACCAAGTTTTCCTTTAGACATTTCTGCTTCTGATTTATAGTGATCATCTTTGCCTTTGTGGAAGTTTGTGTACTATACACCTGTATAAGAATAAAATGATGTCTTAGGCCCGTGACGTTTAAATATAAAAATTAAAAGCATCGATGTTATACAAACAAAAAAGGTTACCTAAACCACTTTTACAATCACAGCCTCAAATTTGAACACTTTTTCCCCAAATGGAATTGTCAATTTCTGGCCCAGAGTGTAAACGAATGAGTTTGGTATCAAATGAAATGTGGCGTGAAGTTGGATACATAAGTAAAATATTTTTAAAATCGATCATGGGAAAGTCGAGTTATTTGGGCTTGAAGTTGCCGACTGCAAAGTAATGATATCAGTTTTTTATCCAAGAAATTGTCCATAATGGGCGAAATAATTGACATAGAAAAATGATATTGATACCAAATGAAAATTGTTCAAAAAAGTACCAAAATTATGTTGATATGTTAAACAGATTTTGGAGATTTGAGTTTTTTTGCGCGTCCACACAAATATTTAAAAAAAATTCAGTGATGACATATTTTTTTTAGCTTTAGTGAAAAGCTTCAAATTCCTTCGTGAAAGGGGCTCTTTACAAAGAGTCACCATTATTGCTTTTTATTTACAAATTTAATTTAATCTTATTCCTAAACAAATATGATATAATTGCACCATTGTTTTGTCATAAACTTTCTTCATCAAGAATGTTTTTTTTTCTGTAAACATTGACACACATGTCATATTGGGACAAGGCTTTATCTTAATCAATGCATAAGATGAACTTGAAATTTATTGACTTAAATTATTAAATTTTTACAATTGATTGAAATTTTTGGCAGGAAATTTTATATATAAACACACCTGAATTTTTGCTGAAGGTATCAGTTCGAATTCATCTTCTGAAACCTTAGTCAAAATAACATGAAATTCCAAATTGTTTTTCTTTTGCTAGTCATTGCTGTGATGAGTGCATTTGCACACCGTAAGTAATAAATAATATTAACAAATCATATTGGGCGAAATAAAATTAACAAATATTTCTATATAATAGATTGTCCAAAAGCTGATAAAGGTCCTTGCGATGGTAAAATAACTGTATGGATTTACAAAGATGAGACCAACGATTGTCATAAATTTATCTGGGGTGGATGTAAGGGTAATTCTAACCGATACAAAACTTATAATGAGTGTATAATAGCTTGCAAGCATTAAAACCTGTAAATAAACACACTTTGTTTTTTTTCTATTTCTATTCTTACGACTTGACTTGGTCTGCAGATAAAGATAAATAAATACATTCAAAAACTATGATACATCAGAATGTTTTCCTTATTCATTTTCAGCACATTTCCGTGAGTATTTAGTTACTGCCACAGCTATAGATATTAATATTTTTAAGTGCACTCGCATTAAACTACGATATTAAAAACTTTTTATTTTAATTTCAAAGCAAAATAATTAAATAAAAAAGAAACTTATTCAAAAGACGTACGCCTCGCAATTGGAACTATCTGCCACGCTGTACGCCCGGCCCGGCACCATGAAGCTGAGCCCAGATGTGCGGTTTTCTATTGAAACAGAACTTCCCCTGAACGTTTTTTTATTTTCTCAAAGAAACGTTCCGGACATTACGCGCCAAAAAAATTGCCTTTAGGAACCATACCATTTTTTGTATAAATGAACGCGTAAAACTGTAAACAAGCAAAATTATTAGATTTGGGAAAATACCAATCCACACGTGATACACCAGCGCAATTTAGCAGGCAAAATATAGAAAACATTGCACGACAAAATTGACTAATTAACGGCAATTTATTGAGCAGTAAACCATTCAATACAAGAAGTTTTTAACCGTTTTTGAGAAAAAAAAACATTGAAATCTTCTTTGGACGATAAATTTGAAATTATCACAACTAATTAACGAAAATTATGCACCTAACCACTTTTCGATCGGTGAATGTTGATTCGCTAAAGGAAGCCCTAAACGGCGAACATGCTCGCCGAACTTGTTCGTGTTCGCAATATTTTCGTCGTGTAGGGGCTGGTTCGCGAGCAAACCTCATTTTTTGCTGTGAACGTCGCGTCGTGGAGTGCATATCACGGATTAAACACAATGGCCACAGTCAGCCGCGATTTATCGATGTTTATTCTTTGAAGAATCAGAACGAAATGAATGTTCGCCAAATGTGTTCGCCGGGGATAACGCAAACGAACAAGTTCGGCGAGCATGTTCGTCGTTTAGGGCTACCTTAAGTTAACACTCATACTTTTTAGTTGTTACCATAAAATGTTTTTCCAAATAATTATAGTGGGTATCTTACACACCTATACAAATTGTTTTATTTAAATTTCAAAATAGAGTGTCCCTATTTAAAGACCACCGCACCGGCCTTGAAAAATGGGAATTTTTTTTCCAAGTTTAGAAAAGGCCCTGTAGTAGCCGGTGGTGTAATGATTAGTGCGTATACGACTGTCATTCCGGAGGTCTGGGTTCGATTCCCACTCTCCCATCCGCGTCCTAAATAAATACTAAAAAAAGCGATGTAGGTTCCCTCCATTCTTGCAAACAAACTCGCAGTAAGGGATGGTTAAGAGTGGTAAGCCTCTAGGCCCAGGCTCTCCACGGGCTGTCACGCCACCAAATTTATTTTATTTATTTAGACAAGGCCCTTCCAAGTTTTCTGTAGGGAAAATGTCAATCACTTGTAAGGCTCTTGCTAGTAGAAACTTCTTGGAAAAGTTTGCTGTCCCATCAGAAATACCCCCTGAGTAACAAAAATTTAATAATTAATCAAAATTTTATATTTATTTGACTCACTCCCAAAATAACGCAATAAAAATAAACAAATGTCAAAAAAATTTCGACTTTTTTTGTTTATTTAAGTTTGTTAATAAACTGGACTATGGACTGCATCAGAAGTGATCATATTTTTAACAACTTCATTTTCGAAATGTGATACATTTGGGAAACGATTTTGAATCATAGAAGTTGTAATTAACCAGGTTTTTATTCATCGCATTGGTGAGAAGCTCCGTTCACAACTGGCGGAGCAACGAAGGAGACAACAGATTTCTGAGTTTTGAGTAAAGATTTACAAATTATTAAGTTAGAAAACGTTGGTTATCATTCCAGTTTCCCTATAAAACAAAAACTTAAAATTTTTGCAAAAGTATCCGTATTTTTGTGTGGTGTGTGTTTTCAGCTTGTAGGCAAACGAAAGCCGATATTTCATTGCCCACCCGTGCCCCCTCTAACTACGCGTATTAATGATATTTATTTTCAACATTCAATTTTTTTTTTGCAAATTAGTGCAGTGGTTAGCTTATCGCAATCGGACTGGGACTGATAAGCGGAAGTTTGCAGGATGGAATCTCAATCAAACCAGTTTCTGTTAAACTTTTCCAAGTGGGCCTGGGCATGCTTATGTATTAACATCGGGATGTCTTAAATTTTGTGGCATTAAGAAAGTTGTATAATTTCTGTTGTTGTGAAAAAAAAAACGTCAGGTCAACACTCTACTTATTTTGTTGCAATGGAACTTTATATCTCTGCTGTTTTATTAACATGGATGGCCTAAAAATTATATCTCTTTTTAAATAAAAAAATTTATTAAATACTATTCTTAAATAAATATGATAATTGAACTATTCTACTCTGCCATACAAGGTTTACATCAACAACGTTTATATGAATTAATATTGACACACATGTCATATTAAACAAAGGCTTTATCTTAATCAATCTTAATGAAGTTAAAATCCTTTGACTTTAGTTTAAAATTCTTTCAATTATTGATTGCCATTTTTAAGGTAAATTTAAGATATAAAAACACCCGAGTTACCGTTGCATTTATCAGTTCGAATTCATCTTCTGAAACCTTAACTAAAATAACATGAAGTTCCAAATCGTTTTTCTTTTGCTAATCGTTGCTGTGACTGCATTTGCACACCGTAAGTAATATTTTCGTATCATATTGGACGATATACTAATTTAACAAATATTTCTATATAGACTGCCCAAAAGCTGATAAGGGTCCTTGCAGAGGTAGTATTCGTGTGTGGGTCTACAGAGATGAAACCAATGATTGCCATGAATTTATCTTTGGTGGATGTCAGGGTAATACTAACCGATACCATACTTATACTGATTGTATAAGGGCTTGCAAACATTAAAACATGTAACATATTTATATGAATAGTGGAATCAATTTGTATTCTATCAATTTGACTTTGTCTGAAGATAAATATAAATAAAAATTTCAAAGCAACATACTTCCTAAACTGATTAAATTGAATGACTCTATCAGAACTTTTTAACGCTTGGACGCTGGTTTTTCAAGTTTATGTTTTACGAAAATCCTTAATATAGGAAGACATTCAAACTACAATAAAAGAACACATTTTTGTAACTTTCAAATTAATAATAAGTAATAATTTCGAAAAATGGCGGATTAAAAAAAGAGAGATAAGTTTTAAAACGTTTTTTATAGAAAAATAAAAACATTTATGGCCGATTTCATAAAGCCTTTTTACCTGTTTTGTAAACTTATAACTTTATTTTAGAAATTTAAATACGTAATCCAAAATAAATTTTTTTGAAAATTTATAAGCTTATTTATAAAAAATAAATTTAAATTGTTTACACAAACAATGAGAAAGTACAAATAGAAACATCTATTTCATGAATCGTACCTACAGTTAATAATGTTCAAATTTTCATTCTTTTGAGCTAACATTTTATTCTGTGATCTAATTTAAGCACATACAAACATTTTAATCAAATTCGTAGTAGCCGTATTCGAGAAAAATAAGATTGTCCTTAATGCTTCATACAAAAAATAGTCAGAACCGTTTTCGAGGGTCATTAATAACATTTTTTCTGATTTGTTTGCATTAAAAAGTCGCTTATAAGTACCTTCTTATAAAAATATTAGTTTTTTTAAGTATGATTTTTACGTACACTCTGTTTTATGAAAATTAAATAGATTACAAAAAAAACCTAAAATTAACTTGGCATATACAAACATATGATTGCTCTTAGCAAAAACAAAGTTAATACATTCTTTTAGGCAGGGCTGACACAACCATATGTGCAAGATGTGCAAATGCACAGAGCGCAAAATTTTGGGGGTGCATTACCAGGAGCAAGAAAATGTAATCTGATTTTGCGCAAACAAATATGTACTGCCATTGGCACTTTAACCACAAAACTTGTTCAAATAATCCCAAAATAACATCCAAGACAACTGTGCGAAGTTATTTCTGGCACACTAACTAACTTCACTTTCATTGTTGCATTCAAGAAGAACTTAACTCAAAATAACGTTAAACTAAAGATCCCACTAGACCTTCGCATTGAAAGTCTACCTCCTGGGTAATGTGGAAAAGTCTTATGCATGTGTATCAGTGTACGTATGTATGTATCAAATATAAAAAAGGGGGCGCTTTCAATAAATTTTGCACAAGGTGCAAGTTTGCCTGGAACCGGCCCTGCCTTTAGGGGATCATAATGTACAAACTTGGCATTCAATAGTTTCGGCAATATGCACCGTTTAGGAGTTATACTTGAAAAACGACATTTTAGTCATTTTTTAAGTGGTGGTTATTGTTTTTTTTTTTGACTTATTACAAACATTTTATCATATTTCAGAATTTTCAAAGTCTTTTCGAACATATTTGTTTTGATTGATTTAACATGTGGTGTTAAAATTATAGATTTAAGTATCAAGAACCTACATATTATATACATTTATGTTAATTTGGGTGGTCGTTAACAAAAGTTAGGCTTGGATCAGTGGCGTAGCTACCCTTTGGGGGGCTCCTTGTAAAATATTTTTGGGGGCCTCTTTTTCCTGACTGCGGCACAACCTAAAAAGTGTTTTTTTTTATAAAATAAACTAAAGCACTGCTTTAAGCAGATTTTAGGATCAACGTTTCTCTTATTAACACTTTTAATGTTTTTCTTTTTCTCCAAACTTATCACTTAAATTTCCCATTGCTGAACACTATTAGAATTTTTCCAGATTTTTTGCTACTATGGACAAAAATTGATAAGTATGATGACCGTTCTTGTCCCGCAGAAGTTCTGAGATAATTTTCAATCAGTTGTTGTTAATAGCGTCAAAAGCAGTAAGCTTGCATGTAGCAGTGATAAGTTCTGGAAAACCAGAAGTCATAGCTCTAAGATGATTGAAAAATCACAATTATTGTCTCATTGGTTGGATGAAGATATATAGATAGATAGGAAGGTAAGCTTTTGACAAGACACATGTACAAAACAATTTAATAAAAAGGACATTCTAAATAGTTGACATTGTATTTCGTATTCATCTCAAGACTTATTTTATTACACATGCCTCTAATGGTCGGGGCCCTGTATCATTGATAGGGCTGATACCGCGATAGCTTTGCCCCTAGGTTAGATGGGCCATAATAAGATGAAAATAGAAATAATTTTTATTTGTTTCGGATTTATATTTTCATCCCCTGTTGTTGTCGTAAGCAGTTAATTAAATATGCTCTTTTCAATTGTATAATATTGTCATTATTATAAATTGCCAACAAAACTTAAGGATATAGCCACACAAGAAAAAAATTGTATGACAGCATTTTAAAACAATTTAAAAACTACGGCAACACTTAAAATGAAACACAACAGCTCTTTCTTAAGCCAGTTTTTAAGAAAATCATTTTCAAACTGAAAAAAAAGCTTAATAAAATTTTGTATATGTAATTAAGAAGGTTATATTTATTTTTTTCCCCATATTTAATAACTTTATCAATTTTTAGCCTAATGGCAAAAGGCAAATAGATTTCCTTAAGAACAAGAAGACATTTTTAAGCATCTGGTTTTAAGAGTTTGACTAAAGAGCATTGAACATTAAAAACAAAAATACTATAAGTACTTAATAACTTAAAATTGTGAACTAAATTATTTTTATTTAAAAACAGAATTAACATTTTAAGTGTTGCTGGTTTTTAATGATATGTGTTTCGTAGCGGCATCCACTGTAAATCATATACCTGCACTGCATACATCAGAATGCGGTAATGTCCGAAAGTGGAGCGATGCAGTAAATGATTATGAGTATGGATATGATTTATAACTTCAACATCTAGCTGTACTTAAAATACTGAGTAGTTTCCTGTTTTTTGATATTAATGTCAATCAATTATTATTATTATTCGTAAAATAAAACTGATAAGTTTCTTTTCTTTTGGAACTGGATTTTGACGAGCTCCTTAAGAACACAAAAGGTAAATGGGTAAAGATGCTTTTACTGTCCATATTTTGTCTCTACTAGCTGAACTATCGACAATATGTTTCTATTCTAAGGTGCCAGTTAGAGTTTTATTAAAAACCATCATTGAAAATTTTAATGACTGATAGCAAAATTAGTAATTATTTTGAGGCAAAAATTAAGCTGATGGCTTGAATTATTACTTTTGTGAAAAAAAATAATTAATTCGGTCCCAAACTTCGCAATAAAATGACGTTTAATTTTTCAATGAATATTGGTAAGTTAGTTCAATCATTGAAATAATAAAAGTCAATTTATGCGGAAGGTTTGGCTTAGTTAATAATTAAGTTGCCTTAAAACTGGCATCAAAATAATAATTGATACTACACGCCTCAAAATTAGTCATTAAAATTTTCAATGATGACTTTCAATGAAATCTATAACTGGCACCTGAGTCGATTTTTTTTTTAATTGCCCCTCCCTCGTAACCAGGGGGAAATGGACCTGCTTTGTACGTTTGTTCTGTTGTATCGACTCTACCTTTATGCCCTAAACCGATTTAAGGCCACCCAAACATAGAAAAAAAAACAAAAAATTATAAAACAACCAACCTATAATATGTAACATTTTTCAAACGAAATGTATGGGAAATATTAAATATTTCGTATTTTCGGCGTTTTATTCCCCTTTCATTATGAAAAGAAATCCTCTAGAATCTAGAGTCTAGATTTCTTTCTGGATTCAGTTTGGGAAACATTTTTTAAGGAACAAGAATGTTGAAATTTCAAATTATATTTTCTTGGAACACATATACAAACATATCAACTAAGAATCTTAAAAAAAAACTTACTTCCCACAATCTCTATTTATTGAAACACATATACATATCTATATGAAGTTATAACCCGAATGCCGTTTTAAATAAAATAAAATTAATAATAATCTCTAAGGTTCATGTCGTATCCTCACTTATAAATTTGTGTTTAATGTAAATTTACTTTCTTAACATAAATATATGTATGTATTTGCTTAGGTAATTATTTTATTTGAGTAGCTTGTTATTATAAGATAAACGGAAAATAAATATTGTTCTCCGATCAAAATAAATATAAGTACATGCTTAAATGTATACCTATATCTGCTTAAGTAAATCTGCTGATTAAATTATAACCTCAGATAATGCTTCCTCTTTTCAATGAACTTTCTTTTTTATATTTAATTAATTTGCTATAAAAGGTTTAATATGTGAGAGATTGTGTATCAGTATATAAGCTGCTGCGACTAAATTGAATACCTACTAAATAAAAAAGTAAAAACTCCAAAATGAATTCAAAAATGTTATTTGCTTTTTTGTTTCTAATTGTTGGTTTCTGTGCAGCATTGGGTATGGATTATAGTTATTTGAATATTAATTGAAAATATTTCCAAAAACCAATTAAAAAACTTTTTAGATTGTTCTTCGAAGCCGGAAACGGGTCCCTGCAAAAGAAATACCATATATTGGGCCTACCACAAAGACACAAACTCCTGTCAAACATTTATTTATGGTGGATGTGGGGGTAACGATAATCGATACGAAACCCGGGCTCAATGTGATGTGGCTTGCAAGGGTTAAAATTTTGTAAATAAATTTAATTTAAAAAATTTGTGTTTAATTTTGGAAAACTTTTCTTTTTTCACAGAAATAAAAAATTATTGAATTTTCGAAGAACAAACTTTTTTAAAGCTCCAAAAAACATTTTTTTTGAAAATGTTTGTATGTAGGTATAACATAAGCAGATCTTTCATCAATTATTTAAATCAGTTAAGTCATTACCAAGAAAAACAGGTTTCTGAAAAAAAATGTGTAAATAGTTTAAAAAAAATGAGCTTTTCCTCAACCAAAATACTACGTTTTCGAATAATTTGACTGTATCTACGCTTGGATAAATATGAGGATAACATTAAGCCGAATTCTTCAGTATTAAATTCTTCAATTAAGTACAAGAAACTTTTTTACCTCTGATATTTTTAATTACGTCACCAATGTTCACTGCTTCTGCTTTTAATGAAAGCAGCTGCGTTTTTAGAATAAAAACAATTATATTCAAAAATGAGTCTCAAAATAGTTGCAAAAGCAATTTATTTAACCAAAATTCAACTACATAAGTTATGTATTCCGTTGTAAATCTAAAAATATAATATCCTAATTGAAAAGAGCTCTGCATAACAGACTCATTCTCATCCCCTTTCGCTCTTTGGCACAGCCAGCACCAGTTGTCTCTCGTACTCTACATATTATATTGCAAACGATTTAAGTAATTGCAAACCCACATCATCAGCAAGTCCCAGCAGCAGGTACCTATGCTATAACCCGGGAAACTATGGCATTCCTATAAAGGAAAATACCTACCCACCTTTATATATTAACGGTTATATATACACTTTACCAGCAGGTCCAGAAACAAATGTGAATAATAATTTTTTAATTTATTTGAATTATTTTCCAACTTTTGTGAATTTATTACCCGAGCACGCTCGTTCCCCTCATCAAACCTTCCTACTCTCTCTCTCTCTCGACTGTTTCAGCTTAATTTGTGCGAATAATTTGCACCTGAGCTTGAGCGGAATGACGAAGTTAACCCCGGAAGTGAGAAAAAATAACCCCCCTTATCAGGTAGTAGATGTATATATATTTGTATATATGTATGTATTTGGGTAGATGTGGAAAGGACAAACATGATGGTGGTCCTAGGTGCTGGTTGCTGGTCCTGTCCCCGGAAAGCTTTCATAGATTTTCATTCCGAAATGAAATTTAAAATAATTCTTTCTGCACAACCCATCACCAATTCACAATCCCCCCCAAAGCCAACGGAGTTTTCAATTTCACCCTTTGCTGGTGCGGTGGCGGTGGCAAACTGCTGGCATGGGCAAGGGCTTCTGGCAAAGCAACAACCTAACCCTCGTTTAAATTGGTTATCCCGTGCACCATTGTTTGTTGTCATATTATAATAGTGCTCTCTTGTTGCTGAACGAGTCCATTTGCGTATACCCTTTTAAAGGCAATGCATATGCATTCCACAAAGTGGAACACACAACATCATCTGGTGGTCGGTTCTATATACACACATATGTTCACATGTCCGAACCTCAATATATACCTTCACGTTCATTGAATCATCGCTGAGCATTGACGGTGATGATTTTGTGCGTTTAAAATGCAATTTCCATTCCAAATCTAATCCGGTCGTCCAATTTCTACGGCCCGACCTGTAGTCACGGTTGCCATTATGATTTTTTTTACAGCTTTATTCATTTTTTGACTTAGGTAGCTTTAGCTGAAACTGTTATTTTATAGACTGAAAAACAAAAACAAGACAACTTTTTACTTGTTGGAATGCCAATTTCGGGTAAGCTAAAATTTTGCAATTTTAATGAAATTAAATATTACGATGAAGGATGAATGCATTTTTTATCATAACGTCCGGTCGGTTTATGCGTCTGTTCGTCCAATGTGCATTGAGCTAAAGCCTAAGGCCAGGCGCGCACATGCAACTAAACAGTTTGGTTTCGATTTTGAGCACTCGGGATTATATGAGAGTCCGCCGGTTTATGTGCGCGAACTCTCATATAATCCCATAATGCTCGAAATCGCAACCAAACTGTTTAGTTGCATGTGCGCGCCTGGCCTAAGGGGGTGGATTATTTTCCTTCAAATTTGTTTCAGAGTAGTTGTATGCCATTCCTTAGAAGAGAAATTCGAATTTGTGTGCTAGATGATCTAGGATGGGTAGCTCAAATATATAAGGGTTTCGGTATAGTTTTAAATTTTCTCAAAAATAGTTCTGACGATTTTGATTAAACATCGTACCTGTATCCAAAGCTTTTCACGTTTTTGGCAACAAATTCACATACCAACCTGACGGAAAATGGAGTGTTGAAGTTTTTCAGTTACTTATGTATATTAACGGCTCGCCCAATTTTGATCCTACAACGAACTGAAGCTCAGTTTCACTCATATCAGTGCACCTTCTCTAAGCTCATTTGAGTCTCCTAAAAATTAAACGTAAAGCCACAGGCACAGCCAAATTCTTTTGAAAACCGAAACAAACTATGAAATTCATCTTCACTAATTTCCGAACGTTTTCTATAAAATTTTGGCGATATTGGCCAAAATCTCGGTCATCATCGCACTATAACTTAAGAGAAAAAAAAATTAAAACTATTTTAGGCTTTCTAGACAGGAGTAAAAGAATATTGATATTTTTGTAGCTTTTACTTTAGTATTCTAGTTTAATCTGCTTTAAACCACACAAATTGAAGCTCCAGCTGGAAAAACAGGTTAAAGCTAAATGAATCAAGCGTTGACTATTTTTAAAGAGCTATTACAAGAATACACCTTTTGCTAGCTAGCTTAAGCTTGATTTTAATGATGCAAAACCTAGTTTTTGCTTAAAAATCTAAGTTTTAACTTAAGCTTAATTTTCTATTCACAAGATCCTTGATATGCATTTACTCAGAAAAGTTACTAATAGTGTGATAGGAAACAAAACCGACCACTTGCTGAGTGAAGGTGCTCATAATATTAAAAAAAAAACTGAGCAGATGCTAGGATTTTGTGCTAGATATTGTGCTTCGAAAAGTAGAGTTTTGTGCAGATGCTTCGTTGTCTTCATTTTGGCTTCACGGCTACTTTTTTGCAGGCTCAAAGCCGAAAGTATAGGTGTACTATAAAATTGTCAAGCTGCTGTTTTTTTGAAACTTTGAAAAACTGATGTTTTTATTACTTAGCTTATTAAAGTATTAATTTAAAAGTTCACCTGAAAGAAGTAAGAAAAATATACTATGCGATGTCTCAAAGAAAACACTTTAATTTAAATTTAACTTTAATTAATTTTTTTTGATTAAAGTAGATATAAAATTAAGTGGCAACCACATAGCTTTAGTTCTCGTTGCCGCCAAAATGGAAAATGGAAAAGTGCAACCGTAAACTTATCATCTAGTCTAGAGTGATAAGTGCGCTCTGCACATCCACGTCTATACCTACTACATCCAATTTGTGCTGCGGAGGTCTGTATGGCATATCTGTTTAGCCAGATAGTCATTTGGACACTGGCAGGTTGCTGATGGTGTCATATAGTATCGAAGCCTTACGCTATAAAGCCACACTACCACATACATATGAACTGATGAGATGACATTTCACGAAATTTTAGCAACAAATTACATTATTCGCCATGATACCTGGGTATTATAGCGTTGATAAAGCAAATGGAATCAGATTTTGGAATCTAAAATGAGCTTTCAAGTCCCAGACATATAGAGGAAAGATAGCGATACTATAGGCCTAACATAGGTTGACGCCGACGGTTGTCGTCGGTAGTCGTGTAGCCGTCAACATTTCAATTGAATAATTGAAAGTTTTAAGTGTGACTATTTTAATCTGGTCTATACGTCTCTACTAGTCCGGTTCAGGTTTCCGTGGGGGCTTGTGATGATACAAGGTCGTTTGAGTTGGAGCTCTGCTATCTAGTTATCTATATAGGTAGTGGTAAATTGGGTAGCTTCGTGGGTGGATGGTTTAGTGATTTATGATCTAGCTTACACGTCCTATTCGTTCTACGTAAGTTATAAGTTTAAAAAACAAAAAAATGTCTTAAAGGGAAATACATTTACATAATTGCAAATACAAAATCAGACAAAAGTCACCAAAATATATAATGTTTTAAAATCTTAAGAAAAAATTTAAATAATAAATTTTTCTTACGTGTCACGCACTCGCAGAAATCTCGAGGACTGGCGCTGAGGAAGAATCCGTCAGACTCAGAACAGAACCTTTTGCCTCTTGGTTTGGTACCCTTGTCTAAACCTTTTCTTGAAGATGTTCCATAGGTGCACTCTAATTAATGTCTACTCTTTAACGTCTTATGATCTTAATTCTAATAAAAGGCATACCTGCCGGTCACTGATGCGAACAAATAAGACGTTTTTAGTAGGATTTTCGTTAAACATTTTTCATTTAGTTTGTGTCATCATAATAATTGTAGTATAAATCAAGGAGCCGAACTATGAATTCGTACGATGGTTAGTGAGTTATTCGTATGTAGGAGTGTAGGACCGACTAAAACTAACTATATATTTATATCAATGTGAGTTAAACAAATGGCTTAAAAGCTTTTGACATAAGGACTAAGTTTTAATGCTAATTTAAACTTTCTCTTTCGAGATTTGTTGTTCTAAAAATATGTCCCTATTTAATGTTATTCTGTCAGTACATTAAATATTACATATATGTATGCCTGCCTAGAAAAATGACAAGTTTTTTCCAAGTTTTTTCAAGGCCCTGGAAAGCTTTCAGTAGAACAAAAATTGTCAAATACTCGTGATGCCCTTGCTAGTAAAAACTTCCTGGGCGGACACCTACAACAAAAATAATCATTTGAGAGTCGACAAAGTATAAAATCATTGATTTTCAAAATTGCAACATTTCATTTTTGTATAGCGGATCAGCCCACCTAGCGGTTTAGCATATCAGAGTGATCGGGATCGAATTTCAAATAAACCAACCTTTTTACTTGCGATATAGGTACTATATGGGAAGTTATGGATTCGTACAAAAAATCGAACTCGAGATTCTGATCAAACTTTACATTACGATGATAGAGAAGTCAAAAAAAGTGGGTCTCGCAAAAACGTCCGTCTGTCTGTCTGTCTGTCTGTCTGTCTGTCGGTTCGACTACAGCTTAAACGGATGGGTCGATTTTCTTTAAACTTGGTACCTAGCGTTTTTTGGACATTCCCCCCACCCGTTTTTTTCTCTTTTTTTTTAGGACCAAAATTAACAGTAGCTGTCATACAAAATTTCTTGGCCAAAAAGGAAAAACTTATTTTTCTCAAATCCAGCGCTACAGAATTTGTTTTTAAGAACTCCATAAATTTAAATAGTTATAAGTTGCTGTTTAATAAAAAAAATGGTTCCGAAAAATGGTTATTAATGGTACCTCCCAAAGAACCATTTTTTTGATTTTCGCTTTTCTCGAAAACGGTTAAACTGATTCTGATCAATTTTTTTATGAAGAAGTATTGACACATTCTAAATAATATTGTGTACCAAAATTTTCAAAAAAATATTTTTTAGATTTTTAAAAAAAGTTTTAATATTTTTTTTTGAAAACTCAACATTTCAAAAACGACTTGGTCGATTTTTATTAAACTTGGTAAATAGCAGTTTTTTAACTTTATCTAGAAGATTTTTGACAAAAATTATTCTAATACCCAAAAATAACGGTGCCTCCCATACAAATGTTAAAAAACCGTTAAGAAAAATATTTTGTTTCTCAAAAACGACTCCTACGATTTTCATAAAAGTTTGTTTTTGTGTTAAAATTAGTACGATCTACCATTTAAAATTTTTAAAGTTAATATTTTAGGTTTATTAACAGTACCTCTCATAGAACGTTTTCTTTGATTTTCGACTATCTCAACATTTGATCAACCGAATAAAATTAGATTTTTTATACAGAAGCTTGTAACAAATATAAATAAAAGTGCGTATCAAAATTTTCTAAAAAATGATTTTTGGATTTTTAAAAAAAAAATCAAAATTATTTTTTGAAAATTCGATATTTCGAAAACTGGTAGCAGATTTTTTTGTGAAGTTCAATTTATAACGCAACATTAATAAATGCTTTAAATTGGCGTACCAATTATTTTTCTCAAAAATGTTAACGAAATTTTATATATAAAAAATTAAATATTTTTAAAACCGCTCCTACGATTTTCAAATTTTTTTTCTCATAAATAAAGATTTATATAAGAAATCAGATGGTGTACATCGCGTTGGGTTAAAACGGATTCAAAGTATTTTAATCAATTTCTTTCTAATTTTGTTGATTTAAAACAATTTACCAGTTTAAATAGTATAATTTCGTTTTATGCATATTGCATGTGTGCAACACTAGGCTATATTGTTAATTTTTGTATACTCACATAATACCACCTGAAACTAAACTAAGATTTGGCAAATGGATAAGATATATACTCCTATAGCTAATTTATTTCAGACTATAGAACCACAATGTGATCGCGCATAAGAGCAAGTTCGTGCGACCCAGTCGTGCATATTTTTTTTTGTTGTCTTTTGAGGCAAAATGGCACATAACTGGCCTAGCTCATTGCAAGTATATGTATATAATTAAAGCTTTCTAAGGCCTCTTTAAAAACAAGATTGTTTCTACAGGCGGGTACATGGTACAATCATTGAACACCAATTCTGAAAAAAATTCACATCGCCAACCATTGGCATAACTACGGGGTGAGGGGGGGGGCAATTCCCCATACAAAACCATACAAAATTCCTATTAAAATGTTTGAAATTTTGCGAAATTGTTAAAAATAAACATTTTAAAAGAATAGAACTGCAAATATGACACTACTTTATCATAAAAAAAAAACTCCTGTACTTGTACCCACTAACGGTCTTGCTTCTCTTTGCTCTTCAATTTCTTTTTTGTAGGTCTAGGTACATATACAGGGTGAGTGCATAAGATACTTCAAAAACCTTAAATGTGGCTTGGCTCATAACAAAAAAAAAAGGAATCGTATGGTGGAAGTACGGCAATTTTATGAGAAAGAGTCTGAAAATAGAAAAAAAAAATTATTTAAAAACAACAGCTTTATTATTATTAGCTAAAATTCAATTTATCAACGTGCGTATTAAATCAACTTTTTTGACTTTTTTTTTTCCAAAATTTCACTATATCGAGTGCTACCTCCTATCAATTCAAGGTTAAACACTGAAAACTCAAAAATTTACGTTATTAAGTATTATTTTTGTTTTTAAAATTCAATGCTCTTATAAATGTTTAGCAAAAATACAGAAAACCGGATGCATAAATGTCTTGTAGTTTTTGAGAAAATTGAAAATAACTAAATCTACTTTACTGCCTACGTAGTCGAAACAGGATCTTTAGAGCAACTTAAGCAATGGAAAGGGAATTTTATTTCTCTTATTTTCAATTTTCTAAAGAACTAGAAGAGATTTTAGCATCGAGTTTTTGGCGTTGGAAAAAAAACTCATAAGAGCATTAAATATTAAAAACAAAAATACTATACTTAAAAATGTAAGATTTTGAAAAAAAATTTTAAATTTGTTTTCTTCAAAATTTTCAGTTTGAAAATAATTTCTTCAAAAACTGTTGACTAAAACAACATTATTTAAAAATAAAATAAAAGAAGAGATGTCAAGCTTTACAAAAAAGTATAGCATACCATTGTAAGTATAAACGTTGTTTTTTAATATTATTTTTTTTTTGAAAATTTGCCCTCCCATAGCTAAACGGGAGGAAAAGACCCCCCTCTTATGAGATTTTTGTCATTTCTCGACCCCATCTACACGCTCTAGCTTTTTGTCATACCTTATCCGAATCACCCTGTATAACATTTTTTGCTTTATATTTTTTTCCATGTAAGAAAAATGTTTGAATAAATTCTATTATAACTAAAACACATAATATCGGAGAGACAAACAAATATAAAGAAAATTAAATCATGATTTATTGAAATTATTCTCAAATAATGAGAACTGGTAAGAACGCCGCGCGGCTATATTGCCAAAATAATAAATGACTTTAGAATGATGTCATATTTGCGCGAGACTGCAAACAAAAGTGCATCTATATTGCATCGTCCGGATGGCAAAATTTCATTAGAAAATAAAAACGTGTGTAACTGGATGACCGGAAGGCATGTACATAGGAGAGAGAATAGACTGTGTTGTGTGTGTTTTAATTTAGTTAATTCAAATTAATCAAGGGAAATTGCATTTTACTGCATCTGAATGCGCATAAATTAGCGTAATTGGTGATAGTTGTTAGCAACCCAACATTTGTTGCCAGCAATTGCATATATGCATCACAGTGATGGAAGAGGAAGCACTTTCTTCTTTCACGTTCTCATCAAATTGCTAAAGAATTACATATTTATATATTTTGAATAGTCCCTCAATATGAATGACGGAAGTCCCTTAAGTCATCATCACATCTTTCGTTCGCCCAAAATGTTCAAAAAAAAACACACACACACATCTGATGCGACATTGTATTGTCACATTTTAATAGCAAAATTAGCGACACGAGTCACCGCACTATATCTCTCTATACTGACTGACGAATGGCGTAAATACATATATGTAGAGTAAATATACAAACAATTGAAAAAGAGGCACTAATCTCATTAAATTAACTTAACTGGGACAGAACACGGTCTTGACAGTTTAATGCTTCATTCTATTGTCTTTTTTTTTATTTTAATTTTATTGTTGTTGTTTTTGTTTCGTTAATTCTGAAGCTGTGATGCGAGTGTGGGGAATTATTGTTAATTCAATAATAATATTCTTTATAGCAGAGTTTATTTAAATACAAATGCATGCAGGCCCTGGTTTTGTTGCGGAGAAGAAATAATAAAAAAAAAAAAATACAAAAACTTCACGCAAAGGCTTGACAAGTGCCCTTAATCAAAATGCTGAATGTGTTCCACTTGAAGTTGAATTTACTTATTAATTTTTTTGTTGGGCATTTATACATATATACTTATATGTGATTGAATGTTTTGAAAAAAAAAAAGAAAAAAATGTTTGTTTTTTTTGTGTAGGTATGCTGTTAATAAATGGTGATGATGACTTCAAAATGTGTTATTATTGTAGACAAGATGCTTATAAGGGTGGTGGCAAAGTGAAAAGCATTTAATTGCCAAAATTATACGGGCAATTATGAAATTTAAATTAATTTATTTAGACACCAAAGCAATTTAGTGACTTTTATTCGGAGTAAATCAATTCTCTGCGATGCGACCGAACAAGCTTTTGTAAAGTCTTACCCGAAAGTTATAGAAATTCGAAAAAATATTGTTTCATGCTGTCAGAGACCGACGCCGACGCCGACGCCAATGTTCGATGTCGTTTCGCAGGAGAGAAATCTGTGTCCTCTTTTATAAACTCGTTTTTTTGAAGTTGTTAACATCACCTGAGACTTTGATAGACAAAGAAAAACATACTTTCCCTCAAAACAAATCAATGGAAAATAAAGTCGTTGAATGAAATCAATATTTTCCCAGTCATGATAATAGCCCAATTTGGAGCACTATTGGATGCACTTTCGAGAACTAAGAAATAGTATTGTACTTAGCCAGATCATGTAAAAGTGAAGAAATGGCTTAGAAGCATTGTGAAGCATTGCTAGAGGAGCCAAATGGATTAGGGGATTTTTCTTATATCCACAAAAATTTTATGACTAAAGAGCTTGAGTGGTCCTTGAGATATAAGTTTAAAATGATACAAACAGATCAAAAGATCATTAGCTTAAATGAGGCTTTAAGCTTATAAAATTTACATTCCTTTACATAAAACATCTTGTTAGTATAGTTTAATAGCAAAAAGTTGCAATAAATAGTTTAAATTCAGTGCTGTGCTTTGTATGGGACCGAGACTAATATCCAAAAAGTCCACTAGAAACATTTAGTCATGACTCATATGGCAATATGAGAAATGAAGAAGACATATAGATGGTGTGTTGTTTATCTCCATGTTTGCTACTTTATGTATTTTATGTTTATTTCTAAATAAAAACGTCTAAGCTTTGTTTTAAAAAATTAACAATTTATTATAAACTTTATAATGCAAACATTTAATATTATTATAAATAAAGTCAGCGACGCGTTTCAGAACTTTTGTTCCATCATCGGGCTACTGTTGAGTTAAGTATATTTTTTGCGGGAATAAACCGAATTTTTGGCAAGAAAATTGGGTCAAATTTTGTTTTCTTTTAGAACATTCGCATTAATTATAATCTATAAATAAGACTTAATATGAAAAAATATCACATGTAAAATTTTGTAGAGTGTATTCTTTTTGTCAAAAATGGTTAAGGCTGTTTTATCCATTAGACCACATATACGGACGTTATTCGAAAAAAACGACCTCAAATTTAACTCAAGATAGCGGCAACCCTGCAAACAGTTGATGGTCGAACATTCGGACTTAAGATTCCTTTATCTGGTACCCTAACGAACTCGACATACATACATATATAAATAAACTCATCTTTCTTGGATCATGGTCTTTTACAAAATCTTTAATGTCACATGTTTCCATGAAATTTTTAAATAGTTAGCTAACTTACTAGGTATATATAACTACAGGGTGTCCCGGACCTTGTAGGAAGTATTTTAGGCTGTGGTTCTTGGGTAAATTCTAAGAAAAATATCGTTTACAGTAAAGATCTATCTCCAATTTTGACATCATTTATCGTGGATTTTAAAAAACGCTTACTTTGGTGTATCCTGACATATGTTAACAAAAATTGCTCTGCTAATTCAAGTGGTAGAAAATTTGTTTAGGATTTTGTTTTTAGAAGAAATACTAGCCTTTAAAACTGCGTTTAAATAAAGTTGATATCTTCTCTCAGCCTTCCTTAAGATATCCAGTTTCTAGCCTGTTCCATTTTTCCTGCCCACATGCTAATTTTTTGACTTTGAGGTCGATTTTTTCGAGAGAATGCGTAATTAACATAACCTTTTACTATTTTTTTTTTCTTGTAAACGTAAAAATAATAAAAATAAAAATCAATGACAAGATCGTAGAAAACCCCATAGATTTTATGATACTGATGGGGAAAATCGGCAGCAGGTATGTAAAGGGTCCGCCAAATAACTTCTTTCTTTTTTTGAAAATAGCGCAAAACATCGAGTGTAGCTTTGGCTGTGTGGCACGTAGCGCCGTCTTGTTGAAACCAAATGTTGCCAATATCCTCCTCTTCAATTTTTGTGAACAAAAATT
The DNA here is from genome assembly GCA_932273885.2 of Leucozona laternaria. Lineage (NCBI taxonomy): Eukaryota > Metazoa > Arthropoda > Insecta > Diptera > Syrphidae > Leucozona > Leucozona laternaria. The sequence goes on along the minus strand of OW026368.1, from coordinate 113,353,303 downwards.
CGTTCAACATGGCCCGATAACGATCGCCGTTCACTGTAACGGCCAGTGCTTGCTCATTTTCGAAAAATGGCCCAATTATGCCTCTGGACCAAAATCCGCATCAAACAGTGACTCGTTTTGGGTGTATCGGCTTTTCAATGTATGCGTGCGGGTTTTCTGTGCCCCAAATGCGACAATTTTGCTTGTTTACTACCCGCCAAGATCAAAATGAGCTTCATCTGAAAAGATGATTTTTTTGGCATCTTCTCTAAGTCGATCGAAGGCCCACTTAGCGAAGCGTATACACAACCATATTCGTTCAGCGGAAGGATAAAACTAATTATCTGTCAAATCAGACATGAGCTAAGTGTTACCATTAACGAAATAAGCACTAGTTGAAAAAAAAAAACCTTAGACGGCGGACCCTTTATAAATCCCCTTGGTATTATCTTAGAAAAAAACACATTAATACAATTTGATTCCATACGATTGAGAATGAATTTTCACAAAACCCGAAATTCTACATCCTGAATCAAAAAAATCCAAAATGGCTAAGTAGCGTGTCTTTTTTGTCTATAGATAGGTACTATTTAAAACAAAGTGATCGTTCTTGTTGATTCTCACGAAAATTATATATATTTCATTAAAGTGCCGAAAAACATTTATTTTTTCTCATCTATAAGGCTATGACTTACCTTATTTGAACTAAAATTTACCAAAATCCATACCTTTACCGAGGCTTTATTAAATTATAAGTATAAGAAACCCTTAAAAGGTATAGCTTATGTTTTATTTCAATATGGAAATATATACCCCCCCCCCCTACTCCCTTGTTTTAGCTCCAATATACATATAACTTTATTCTGTCTACACCCTTAAAGCTTATCACTTCTGCATGTCAACAAATTAAATTAAATTTTCTCCCTTATCCTTAAACTTAATTCATTTTTTTTTTATGTCTAATTTATTTCAGCTGGGTCCTGCAGCAGCGGGAAGAGGAATGTTCTGCTACCACTGCCCGCCAGCACTACATCCAGCTGGACCCCATCAACCCCGGCTGCCATCATTGGAATACCCGTTTGCTGCTACACATCCATGTACGTATGTTGCCATTCGTTTTGCTAATGAAGTTAGATATAAAGTTCGAGATAACGTCCTTTTGACAGCACCGTCGTCGTCGGTCGTCCATACCGTATACAAAATTACCAAGCACTACCCCATTCCGAAAGATGCGCCATGCACACATTAACGAATTATCGAATCAAAGATATATCGAGTTACAAGGAGATTCTCGCTAAAGATAAACTTCTATGTAGGTATATGAATAACTGTATACCTATTACTGTGAAAGTCCTAAAGTCTGTCTATATTGATTCTGGATCAGGATTAGAGCATATGTGAGCTCGAATATCTTTGTGAACACTTTATTATCACAGCATAGCGACCTAACTTTCATATTTAACAAAGTTATAGGTTAGGTATATAGGTTCTCTCTCTCTCTGTCCCTATAAAACGAACACCCATCCAAATGTATCTAGATACAGAGTTTGCACAAGTTAATGCACAGTCGCAGAACATGAACAAAATAATATCAAATATACAAGAATAACGATGTGCTACTTTGTTCATCATCGAAATTAACACACAAATTAAGTTTCAAAACTTGTTACAATCTAGATTGAGGAGACTTTTGCCCGAAGGGATGAAATTCGATATCACTTTTCGATATAGACAGAAACTCGATTACATTCGCATTCAGCAGCACCAGCCTCATCGTATCGCTGCTACTGCTACTGCTACTGCTGCTGCTGGTAAAAGTTATAGCTCAACAAGTTTTGCCACCATATCAGCCACATGCAGCAGCACCAGCTTGTTGGTGTTTTTGTTGTTGGTTATGTGACAGTGACAGACAATGCAGCATAAATGGCAGAGGGGCCAATGGCTAACTGAACTGGCGAAGGCGATTTCCCCAGTCAAATTCCACAAATGATGTTAACAGTTTAATTTTTCTATTCAATTTGCCTTTTCTCTTCTGGGATTCAAACCAGACTGGCGGGTGGCGACAGTGACAGCGACAGCGACAGATCCGGAACTCAAATGAATTTTGTATTTTATTTTGTTGCTGTTAGAGCAGGGTTGTTATTTTACGAATTTAGACAAACGGCTTATTTTTTTCAAAAACGATTTATTATTCGTAAGATTTATTAATGCAAAAATTGTTTAAAATATAACACAGGCCATCATATTACATAGGCGTAAGAGATACCAACGAAATTAACCACGTCAATTGTCGTTTTGACTTCATTTTTGAGGTTATTTATCGCCAGGAATTTATGAAAAATTGTTCAAAAAACGAAAATTGTCAAATCGCATTGAAAAATTGGGCATTTTGTTAGAATTCATAAGAATTCTGATCGAACAAAAGTGTTGGGTGTTATGACGTTTTTTAGGTTATGGACGATCTATTACAGATTTCTGGCATTAATCTGAAAAATTAAGTCACCCATGACGTTCACACTTTTTGACGATTTGATGTATGTACTTACATAGATCCAAATTAAAAAAAAAAGTCGAATTATATATAAAATTACCGAAAATCATTTCTGGGCATTTTGAAAACCACCTTAAAATATAAAGACGTCAAAATGGATTTTAGATGATTTGAAAAAGAGCAGTTGGAGATCTCAATCGATAATAAAAGGCGTGACTTATTTCTAGCGGGTACACAAACACGTCAAAAAAATACCATTGGAAAGCCTTTGATAAGCTTTGTCACAAAACTCTATTCAATAAACTAAATGGCTCAGGGTTCTCATTCAATTTTTGGTCAACTCAGGTGTTCCACAAGGCAGTCATTTAGGCCCATTACTATTTATTTTATATCAATGACTTGACATCTATTATAATAAATTCATCTGTGCTTATCTATGCCGATGACATCAAATTTTTTAAAAGAAAATCCTCCATCGACGACTTTGAACAACTTCAAGAAGACATTTATAGGTTCAGGGAATGGTGCAATACAAATCGTCTTTTTTAAATATTGACAAGTGTAAAACAATGTGTTTTACGCGCAAAAAAAATGTATTAACTCACAACTATATGTTAGCTTCTTTTTCATTGTGAAGAGTTTCCGTTTTTTTCCGACCTAGGGATTATTCTAGATTCTAAATTAACATTTATTGATCACTTCGCCGTGACTTCCAGGATCCTTACGTTCTTAAGCTTTTCTACATATCATTTGCCAGACCAGTACTCGAATATGGCTGCGTAGTCTTGGCGCCATTCTATTCAGTTCATATTAACAGACTTGAAGGAATCCAAAGGAGATTCTTACGATTCTGTCTTCGTTTTCTTCCTTGGCCACAAAGATCGACACTGCCCCCCTATAACAGTAGACTCATTTTAATAAATCTTCCTTTACTCTCGAAGCATAGGCAGTATCTACAACTATTTTATATTATAAAATTAGTCAACGGATCAATAATATCGCCATCAGTTCTGTGTCGCCTGAATTTTAGTTTAAGTCAAGCTAGCTTGATAAATCAACGGTCCCTATATCCTGTATTTAGCAGAACAAACTATGGTGTGAACAATCCCTTAAATCAATTGATTTCAGTTTTCAATAAGTATATTTTTTTAATTTCTTCAATTAATGACAATTTAAAACGTAGTTAATTTAAAGAAAACTTTTTTAATACATCATTGTAATAAAATACATATTAGTAATGTATATATTATTTAGTTTTGAGTTTTCTAACGTTAGTACTTTAACGGATTAATTAAATAAATTGCCTGGTGGTTGAAATCGCAAAGTGTGTGAATTGGGGGTTAAACGTTAAAGGTATGGGTTACTTTAGACAATTATATTATTTCCTAGCCATAAGCTTCATACTCCATTAAAAAAAAAGGCAAGCAAATGTGAAAACTTAGACAAAATTCTCATAGAGCTAAAATTGGTACAGACTCTTGTTTCATCGTTATAAATTAACTATAAAAAGTCTCGATAGGACAAGCAACTGCAAAACAAAAGTTCTTCAAGTGATTTTTCATAAATAACTCTTTAATGGTGGATATGCAGTCAAAAAGTTGTTAATGTGAAATTTACGTTATGCAATTTTCTAAAAAAAAGATTGCAACATTATTTTTCCTACGTGCAATCGCTTAGAAAATATTGCTCTTTTAAAAATTACAAAAGTCGAAAATATCGGTTCGAATATTTCTCTTAAACGGTGAATATTATATCAAAAATTTGGTTACTAAAAATTTTTTACATTATTTGCCCTCCAACATAAAATCATTTTTTTTTCTAAGACCTATCAATTTTTTTAATACTGTTTCAAAAAATTTGGTCAAAAGTAAAAAATCGCGGTTTTACATAAATTTAAAAAATATTTTCTCTAGCTTAAGGTATTGAAGGTTTTAATGAAACTAGAACCACTTGAGTGAGCTACCACCAAGTCATTATAGGCTGGAGTTATAGCTATTTCACTGCTGCCAGGCCAATCATAAGACTCCTTTAGTGGTGCTTAGTCTATATTACGTTCAACGGGAGTTGAACATAGACCAAGCGTCTTCAGAGCCAATTACACTACGCATTGCGCTACCGAAGTCAATATTATTATGATGGTGCGTAAGCTTTGCAGCCTAACTGCGAGTTTTTTCGTTCGAGCTATCGTAAAGAAATTGTTAAGTCCAGAGCCTAATATAGTACCAAATCCAAAGCTGGATAGTTTAAATCTGAGTTTCTGGCTAATGGTCACATCACGGATATAAAGTTGGTCAGTGATTTCTAGAGCCCTAAGGTTAAAATTACAACAGTAGAAAGTAGACTATATATAGCAGTCTTGATATTTATGCATCTTTTACTAAAATTATTTCAGCTTAAGCCTTTTTAAAAACCTACATCTATCGAATTTTCATCTTGAAAATTTAATTGAAGCTACAAAAAATGTTCTATATAAATTTCTTCCATGAATAATGTCTAGAAAATACCTTCCACTAAATTGTATGTAGGCTTCCTTATAATAACATAAACTAAAGCCTTTGCTTAAAAATTCAATATTGAGCTTATCAGCAATTTTGTACATCAATTTGATATAATTTTCAATTGATAACCAGAAATTCTCAATTTGACAAACGATATTTGTTCTGTGAAGTAGCAATAAAATATACATAATTTTCTACGTCTTTTCTTTCAAATATTCGTTGCTTAATTCAATGATTTGTTTGAAAAATTTTAAAATATGTCCACTTTGATTTCTTTTTATACAAAATTAAAATTCAAAACTTTTGACGATTCTGGCCTTATACCTATATAGCAGGGTCTCAACAGGCTTCATATAATTATTACACTATCAATTTATTTGGGGTGATTGGCCATTGTTTCGACTGTCCCAGCACCAGCATCCATGTGCAATGTCCGCATCCACATGGAATACTCAATAATTATTATACAAATTTGTTAATGGAAACAAGCGACCGTATGAATCAAATAAATTTATATATTTGTGCGTTACCTATAATTTAAAAAAAAAATGCAAATTTCATTGCTTTCACGCTGAATTGAAGGTGACAATTGATTGTATTACACTCATAAAATATTTATCATAATTTGAGCCTGTCACCCCGTCATGTTCGACGACGAATTCCATTAGGAGCGAATTTCATTTTTTTTAAACTTATTTTTTTTTATTTTATGTGGCACCCATCCCACTTTGTGTATATATGAAAATTCCAAAGTAAATCCGTGCTGCACTCCTTCCGAATCGATCGATATTTATGTACCTATCCATGGCATAAAGGTATCTAGATACACCAACCAACACTTATATTCCTATGGAACGGGGAAGGATGGATGGGGGGGTATTGGAATGTATACAGGTGCGTCAGTGTGCCGTCGGCTGCCTTCATACATCACCTCAAAGGCAGAGAGATACCTAGCGAGAATTATTGGATTCCCATTACAAGTGATTGCTCTGAGATTCCAATCCGATCCATTTCCGCGAATTATTTAGCATGTAAATTGAGATGGTGTGTTGCACTCATACAAAATTCCTTTAATCAAATAACCGAATTGATATAGCTATATAAATATATGTATGTATATACCAACATCTATCCATTGCTATATGAAAAGAGGAATGAGATCTGATGGAATGTCTTCAAAATGTGTATCTTCTGTGCACACATCACAGGGGTGTGGATAATCCTAAGTGTTGTGGATTTCATTAATTTATAGTTTATGTGTAAGTCTGAGCGCATGCACCTTCTCTGCTTGTAGGTATACCAACTCGTATAGCTCCTTATATAGAGAGAGGTGTCGGAATGTGAAATAAGGCATCTCGACCTGAATGCATTAGTAATTACTTGAATATACATTCACTCTCTCTATACTAACCTATATCTACTCTTTTACGTAACCACAACCATTTACTTGATTAGAAGGATATTAAGCTTGCGGCTATCAACACTTCCTTTAGATCGTTACATCACTATATCTGATGAAGACCAGACATTCCATGGTAAGGCGATGTCTTCGCCCTTGGGCTAGGGAGCCCATCATCAAGAATCAGCTTCTACAAGAACTAATGAGATAAACTCAAGAACTTGTAAGCGCATTAGCACGAAATGCTAAAATTATTTTATGTACCCTTTAATGGATACATATATCTGGGATAATGTGTGATGTGTCGTCCACCAACATGATAACCAAAACCAAGGTGTCTTATTCGGCAACGTGACTATAGGGTGACCATTTTTTTTGTTGGGATAGGAATTTTTTAATCTTGAAATAAGAAAATTATGTACGTAACTCTTTTAGACGCAGTCTTTTAGTGGTGAGTTAAACCAGAAATAGCTAACTTTATAAGTAAATAACGCATAGGAAGCAGTTTTTAGGTAGAGAATGCATGCGGAACGACTAAACAAACTCGGTGGATAAAATATCAAAAATATCTGTTTAGTTAATCGTGTGTTGCACTTAAATCTCCCACTGAAAAACCGGACCTTAGAAGTGAAATAGAGACATTTAGAGTGAATGTGATGTTTATAAAAAAAAATGATGTCTAAAATATTATGACATTATTATCTGTGTTTCGCACTTGGTTTCAAACAGTTTCCAACCTCCAGATTTAGTAGTTTTTAGTCCGGACCTGCTGTTCCACAAATCAAAACTAGTGCTATTTCTTGCTATAGGGAGCGCTCACGTGAGAGTAAAATATATCCCGTCCTTTCCAGTAAATAAAATAAAATTATCACTTGGACAATCCTTAAGATAAGACAAAAGCTTTTTTGTATTTGTTGTTTTCTTTTTTAATTTAAACGACAAATCTTGACATCTGGCATACATCAACCTGGCGTTTGACAACCAGCCACACAATAGCGAAAGTCTAGATGGCGTCGTTCAATCGATCATCGGTTTGTCTATGTATATCACATCTACACGGAAAAATACAGAGAGGAATTGTCAGTTGAATTCAAATAACAAACAAGAAATACAAAAACCTGTTGTCTCAAGGGCTGCCCAAGTATTAATTTTAATTTATAGTTTTATTATTGGTAGACGGGTATGTTTTTTTTTATTTAATTAGTAATTTAATTTTTCAAATAATTTTTATAAAATGTTTTTTTATTTAGAAAAAACGGTTTTTGAAGAAGAAAATGTTGAATTGACAATTATTATGTATTTTTTTGTATATTCTAGGTACATACTGTTTTTTTAAAGAAAAACACAAATTAAATTCATAATTAAATGTATAATTATTTTTGTTTTGTTTTTATATTATTAATAATCTTGGTATTAGTACGATTATTTTTTTTCAAATATTTTTTTTTCTGGGGTTGTGTTTCTTGAAAATGTTTATAAAGATTTATCACTGATCTACGGCAACTTCAGTCGAGCAAATTCTTTGAAGTTTAAAAACCGGTATGACTTCTCGACATTTTGACAATTTTTCTTCTCTCTGAAAATATTTGGTCCCCAATTTTTAAAATTTGACATTTACCCAGATTTAGTGCCAAAAATCTTGGCAACAGACCTTTTTTTTTATTTGAAATGAGTTCGTTTCAGGATGTAGGTAGGTACCATTTGTCGAAAATTAATTTATACCAAGTTTTTAGATTATGATACTCTCTAAAAAAAAGATTATGTAACACTTTTTTTCGACACGAGCGATTAAGCACAGTGTGGTGTAGTTCCTTTGCTTTCGGCTGTTAATAGAAATTAATGAAATCTCCTGATTTGAAGAATAGCCCAAATTTTATTTTCCGTAATGGGAGTTAAGAAAGTCGAAATATCCTATGAAATTGCAAAATTTAGTCGGGTTTCTGTCTAAATATATGTTTTTCTATCAATTTAGATCTAGAGATAATTCAAAGCATTTGATAAGCTAACTATGGATTAACTGAGTTAATATTTCTGACAGATATTGCAGTGTGCATGTCAAAGAACTTTGAAAATTGAATTGCGAAAAGAGCGATTTCCATACCTACTAAACCAAACTTAGATTTCGATAGCTTTTTGACAGCAACTAAAAGTTATAGGTACTTTATCCCATTTAAAAACTGCTTGGTGAGTTAACTCGGATTATTTTTTTTTTTGCACTTTAATTTAGCTCAGCTTTAACTCAGCATTGAAAAAATGGCCCTTTACGATTTATGGCGCTGAATTGAACGCCACTGTCAAAATTTTATTTGAATTTTTGTTAAGGGGGCTTAAAAAAGTTATTCGAAATATGCTTCGAAATTGTAAAATTCAAAAAAAACTTGTTTTCTAAAGACTATAGTACGGAACTTATTGAGCTAAATTGTAGCTCCAACTTTTCTCTCAAAATATCAGCTAAACGGCTTGCGAAATTTCGCAAAGGTGCGTCGCAGAGAATATTTCACAGAAAATAGCTGTTCTCTGGAAAGAAATCATATTCAACCCTTTCAAAGAATTTGTTTTTATTATTTCAAGTGAATTTAATTAAATAAAATAGAATTTTTTTCTTTGGTTGAGACTTCAGATAACTATTTTCCTCTAGAATATTCCTCAATCTCAATTTATTACAGAAAATTCACGAAATATGCGGAACAATTACATACATACATACAAGAACTGAGTTGCGTCCGCATAATTTAAGAAATAATAATAATTTGCACTTACCATTTTTTAGAAACAGTAGAACACAAAATATGTTATTTTATAAGGGAATACAAATTTTTAATAGCCTTCCAAATAATGTTAAACTAGAAACAAATATAATTAGATTTAAGCACTCAATTATTTATTTTGTAAAAAACAACTATTAATGTACATATATTGTAAATGAGATTAAAAAATAGCAAAAATTTAATGCTAAATAAAATTTTTTTTTTTAATATTTAATGCGCTAAACTTTGTCAAATTGTTGATGAACCTCAGTATGAAACAAACGTTTGATTTTTATCTGGAGATGCGCTTTACCCCTGGGCGTGAAATGCTTGGCTAAATTTTAAATTAGCTAAATTTTGGAGAGAATTTCGTGTGGGACCAAAAATTTTGCGCGATCAGCGTTCTATATGCTTAAGTCAATAAATTAGGCAGATTGATGCGTCTTACATTTATGTTTATATCCTTGAGAAAACGTTGATAAAGTACTCGTATATGTACTTGTCTTAAACCAATTTCTTAAAGCTATTTTATTGGCAGTAAAATATTTGCTTCCTCACACAAACCTTCTAACCTCGTCTGTAGAGAATAATAATGAACCATTTGCAAATAAATATTAAATAATTTAAAATGAGATTATCCGATCCTAAAAATTGTCTATATCTAGAGCAAACCTGGTCACCTTATCTCATAATCTCATCCATATAAGTGTAAGAATGTCAAGGATAAAACTACTCCAAAAGTCTTAAATTCCAATAAATTCCAATAATTTACCTGAAGGTAAGGTTACATATACATATCTGTATCTGTCGTTATCAAATTATAATAAATAAAGAAATCACTTATCCTTCTCCACTATAGCTTTACAAAAATCTCTCTTACCATTCAATTTATGAGTGTAAAGTATCTACTATCAAAAATCAAAGAAAACCTGATTTACATTTAAAATTGAATTTCGTAAGGACTCGCTTCTCTTTAGGGGTTTAAAAACCTACCGAACAAAAAACAAAAAAAACATAAAAAGGCTCAAATGCCCCGATTATGCCAAATTCAATTTGCTATTGAAAATGTGACACTTAAAACATTTTATTCATCATTCTTTTATATTATTCTCTCGACTCCCAACAGACACTCTCTCTGATGATGATGGTGATCTAGCCTTGATGGATATATAGTATATGCAGTGAGTGAAGGGTGCAATGAAAGTGATACTCATCAGCAACGTGTTGAAGGGTTTTCCATCGCTATTGTAGGTACATATATACCCGAAACGAACACACAAAAAAAGAGCAAACATTTTTACAGTAAATTTCAAATTTGCATATCTCTATATTAAAATTCATAAAAAGAATAAAAAATAAGTCAAAGAAAGTTACTAGACTAAAAATACCTACCTACTGGTGTGTGTGTGTATGCAGAATCGGAGGGGTGAGTGAGAGCTCATCCCCTAGACCTTAGAGCATCCCTTTTTAGAATCTCAATAGCTACAGTCATAGTCACTTCAATTATTACCACCACCTCAGAGAGAAAGATGAGGCAGCACTCATCCCGAGCTCGACAACAAGATTACAAGCAATTTTCATAACGAGCGTTATATTAGTTTTGGCCTAAGTCCTTGGCAAGGACTTTTAGCTTTGTGTTTGTGTGTGTATGTTTATATATATATACAGATGGGGTCTGTAAAGCAGCATGTCGTGTGAATCGTGACATTCGATACGACGAAAAGTCTTCTTCGTCTCTCCTCTACCTCATGCTCATCACACAAACACATGTACACGACGACGGATTGATTCTCGATTCTCTGATTCTCCGGGTGAATCTTTCTTATTCGAACTCGCCAGTCAGTTTGGAAATTCAATTATCCTTTTGGGAGGGTTGCCGAATGGAAATCCTTTAATGATGGTTATACCAACTGTCTGCAAATTGAATTACTTCCTTTATGTAACGATAATCATCAACAACAAAATGTATACACATAAACTCTGTGATGTGTCCTGCTAATGCTACTGATGATGATGATGATAATAATGATCAAGAAGATGACGGTGGTGAATAGTGATGTTTCTTCCACCTCGAGTTGTAGGCCGAATATGAACTGCAACTGACTCAAATCGAAGGATGAGCGAGTTGATGATTATGATGGTGTGCTGTGGTGTTGATAGGAGACAAAGACATGTGTTCAGATAATGTTATGCTAGGAATGTTTAATCTCATAACTTGTAGACGTGAGATGTCGAATTATCGGATTATTATTTAGAGGACTAAAACACATTTTGTTCTATTTTTTTTTTTATAAACACAGGGATTTGGTTTGATAATTACAGCAGCACTTGTGGTTGAACCTTTAATGGATTAAGATTATTTTATTGTTATTATTTGAACATTAAATATATAGATGTTCAATTTTGACACCCATGGAGGAAGGACTTCTGTGAAGAGAGCAGTTTCATTATGGCGCAAATGAAGTGCTTTCGTTGATAGGTTTGATTCCTACCAAATTTCCCTTAAAAACTCATTTTTTGAAATGAGGTAATTTCAACCAAATCTACACGAAATAATGTAGAAAATAAAGTTGAAAGTTTACAAACACCCAAGACCCAAGTGGAACCCGCTCAAAGTGGAAGTCATAGATAATTTAAAAATTCGATGTTCTTTTAAGAAACAGAAAGAAAAAGAGAAAGAGAAAAAGAAACACAAAGTCAAAGACAAAGACAAAGAAAAAACAAGTGATTAAATTCCAAATGAATTTAAAAAACTGTCAACCGAAATAAGCAAAGAGATGAAAACAATTTGTCTGTAATTTGCGGAATTAACGCATTTCGGTTTCAATGAAAATGTAGTATGTATTAGCTTAACTGAAACATGTTGAAAAAGCTTTTGTGGAAATTAGCTTGATATGGGTTAAACATTTTAAGAAAATCCCTGGATGTGGCTGAAGAGTAGTTTGTATTTGTCTCAACAGATGGAGATCTTCAATTTGGTACCAGGTGTGGCGGGGACCTCTTTCGGTACGAAAACCACCCGGAAAGCAAAGCCAATCTATGCAAGGTCGACATAAATGAATTTTCTGTCTAAATTTAAAACTGCACTGGGGGAAGTTTAAAATCTATAATACTTTTTCACAGCTTTTAGACCATCTGCTCTCGGAACCACCAGCCCATCTCGTACAGTTACGCCCATCTCCATTTCTGAGCTAGAATGATATTCCACTCCCTGATTGTGTGATAATATAGTGTGTTTTCTATCCACTTCCATTACTATTTGTATCTCGACGAAATACTTTGTTTTTAAGTTTTTGTCGATGGTTTCAGCATTTGTTTTCTTTATACAGCCCCAAAGTTGGATAACATACATTCGAAATCATTAAGGGGTATTTAGCAATATTGACGAAAAGCTTTACTGTTCATACAAATTGGAATATAAAAATGCCAGCTTTTCATTCAATGTTGAACCGCCTCCAGATAATCCCTTTAAGCCAAGGTTGTTTCAAGAAAGAACTTCATCTAATTAAGAAAATTGCAGCTAATAATGGATATGATACAAACATTATTGATCGCTTTTTAAGAAATTAATCTAGGCACCTAGCTCTAGAATCAAATTTTCTTAAGGATTTGAAACACTGCGTAAAAGAATTATGGAACATCTAAATGCCTCAACTAATCATGATCCTTCTTCTGGGCTCTCCCACCACCTAAACCTAAAAACCACCGGAAATGACTGTTCTATTGACAATGCTATTCTCTTTTGTAACCTCCCTTCGGGTCGAGTATTGGACAAATTTGAAATACATGAAATCAACAAACATTAAAGTTTTAACTTAAATAGACTTGACTAATAACAGTCCAATATTAAATAACTATTAATTATTTCTACAAAATTTTAATTTTTTCATTCGTACATTTTATGGTTGTAAATTTATTTTATTTTAACGTTTTATCTCAATTTTATCCACTACAAACACGTGTATTATTTTCTCTCTCTCAGTTTTTTTCATGTTATATTAATGTTAGTGCCTTAACGTGAAGATGTTTGAAGAAGACGAAATGCGTCGGCATTTTTCTGAAATAAAATTAATTTTAACTGAATAAATAAGTAGTGTTTCTTTTTCACTTTTTGTTAAAATGTTCACAAATTGGAACGTTGTTTTAGTTTGTTTACTTTATGGACTGAATTTTGCAATTTTATTCTGCTGCCTTCACAACTCATTTATTAGGCGCTTATATCGGAATATCATCCGCAAAGGTGGCCATGGTAGTAAGTATTATCGTTCACTGGAATATCCCTAGTTTATTTGACGAACACAGGATTGGTCCTAGGATACTTTCTTGTGGTACGCCGCCATCAATTTTCTTAAGTAAGAAATAGTTCTGTTTCTACACTAACCTGCCCTAAAGAGTGGGTCGAATCAGAGCTAATGATTCGGTTGATATAATGATTCGGTTTATAAAAAAATCACTTTGTGTTGATAAAAAACAACGGAAGAATTTTTCTATATGCTCTTGTGGTGCTATACCAACACGGAAGATAAAACCTTTAATTGTACAAATATGTAATTCACTATAATAATTTTTGGCTGACATATTAAGGTTCTGAAGGCAATTTTTTATTAAAAAAAACTCTTACCAGGGCTTATATGAAGTTAACACCTATACTGACAGCTTGTGAGCGTATATTTCATTCTTAAGAATCTAAAAAAAAATACGGATTTAATTTCTGAGTCCTGTTAAATTGGCTTTCTTATATTGAGAATGGCTTATTTGATAACCTTGCAACTGGGTAAAGCTGGATTTAAGACCTTTCAGAAAAAATATAAAAAAAAAAAAATTGCCCATATGGCCTCTATTATGGCGTTTTTTTCAAAAAAATTACGACTTCACTCAAGTATCTAAATATTGGGACCACGAATCAATGATTCTTATTGTTTTTATTTTTATAATATTCTAGAATGTCTGTTCTACATTTTTATATTTTAAGAAATGGGCAAACTTTTGTAAAAATAAATATTTTGTCATTTTTGTATTAAAAAATTGCATACCTATTAGAACAGATATTCTAGAATATTATAAAAATAAAAAAAACAATGAGAATCATTCGTGGTCACAGTGATCACAGTCGCAATTTTTTTGAAAAAACGCCTTATCATATAAAGGCCACAAGGCCAGGTAAGGTTATCCATTATGTAAATGTCTATATATGTAGAGATCTGACTGTAGATTGAGTATAGTCTCCGACTGTGCGGTTGTTGTTATTCGGCGTTCATTTCAGCTCAGGTGCTGTAGGTGAGATAAAGTTATTATAGATGTGTATCTGAGAATAGATAAAGTATAAAGATGATTCTCAAGACACACAAAACATCTCAGCAGTTTACTGCTCCTTAGTTTCCAACAGTAGATCCAAAACTTGATTGTACTCATTGGACTAAACTTCATCTGAAGTGTTTAATTACTAATTTGCTCTTAAATTATTCGAGTTTAAATTATTAAATATTTCCAAATATTGTTTGGTTTTTTTTTTCATATACATAATTGTTTAAAACTTTAATGTAAGTGTATACCACGTCCGCCCTACATACATTGACACTTTTATGTAATTACTTCTCTTTTTTTTACAAATAAAGATCCCCTGAAGAAGACGGCAACCACCGTCGAAACGTTGGGAAAAAGTAAATGAATTAATTTTTTCATTTTCGTCATCAAAACGACCAACAAAGCCGATGAGAATCATCTTTATACTTTATCTATTCTCAGATACACATCTAACAATCAACTTGGTCAACAAAATTCACTATAAAGTTATTATACTTCGTCAACAATTTCTAACACTTAAATTCAAATTACGAACATAAATTCGCAACGGCTGGAGCTAATGGAGACAATAAAGTAGATCAATTGAATATGAAAACTTTATATAATACAAACTCCATATAATCTACTACTGAAATACATCAGCCAAGTTAAAAACACCAATTTTTATGGACTTAAGGCCCTTAAAAGCTATTTTGAATCAATAAATTAATTTAAGTTTAAATAGTTTTAAAAAGTAGCTACCCATATTTTTTTATAACTGCTTTCTAAAAATTCGAAATCTGTTCACTAAATGTTTGTATCAAACATAGAAGAAGTCTTGGAAGAAATTATACGTTTTTTTCAAACCTTCAGCTTTTTATTTGAAATATCGGGTTTTTCAATAAGCTACAAAAGTTTTTTTAAATAAAACAAAAACGGTTTTGGATATCAATGAAATTCTTTATTCCAGTGAAAGTACGTTTAATGCCATTATGTATGGAACTCGATTTCTTATGCATGGCCACTACGGGCACGCTTGCAGAAGTCCAGACGCTGAACTCAATTTTCGACGGCTTTCAAGCATAAATCGGCCGATACTGCTGCAATTTCACGTTCGATATTCGTACAAAGTTCATCAATCGTCGCTGGCTTGTTGGCATAGACCATAGACTTAACGTAGCCCCACAGGAAATAGTCTAATGGCGTCAAATCGCACGACCGAGGCGGCCAAGCGACTGGACCATTTCGTGAGATAACACGTTCTCCAAACTTGGTTTCCAATAAATTGATTGTGACATTCGCTGTGTGGCTTGTGGCGCCGCGCCGTCCTGTTGGAACCACATGTCTTCCAAGTTCCATATCATCCAATTGTGGCCAAAAATATTCGGTTATCATTGAACGGTAGCGATCCCCATTCACAGTAACGTGCCGGTCTTGATCATCACGGAAGAAGTACGGCCAAATGGCGCCACTGGCCCATAAACCACACCAAACCGTAATTTTTTCGGGATGCAATGATGACTCATATATATTTTTAATTTGAAATGAGCCTCATTGCTGAAGATGATTTTTCTATGAAAATCCGAATCATTTTCAAGTTGTTGCTCAGCCCAATTCACAAACATACGACGCTTCTGGTGGTCAAGCGGCTTCAGTTCTTGCGTCAATTTAATCTTGTAAGGATGTAGACCAAGATCTTTTCGCAAAATTCACCACAACGACGTCACTGTGCCTGTGGATTCAAATTTGTGCACTAGACGCTCAACTGTTGATCTGCTAGGACGATTATGACGACCATTGGACGTAGCGCTCTTAACGTTGAGGCCACTGACTCCGAATTTCGGTATTAAATTTTAATAATTTCGACTCGTCGTTGGCTCGTATATCTTACCATCATGAAATGGAAAATCTTACTGAAGAGAAATTTTAAAAGAACGGCAAGAAATATGGCGTCGTTTGCTGTCCCTGTTGCTCTACTTTTGTAGCGTCCCTGTTGAAAAACCCTTTGTGTAAGGCCTTATTTTAAATACGATAAAGCGCAAGCAGCACTTGTTTTGTGCGGCAGTTTCTTGTAGAGCGGTGTGTTAGTTGATGTTCGAAACAACATGGGACAGGTAGGAAGTAGCACTAAAAACCTATTGAAAACCATTCAATTTTTAAAAAATAAAAAGTTTTTACTGATGAAATTTAAAGAAATTTTCTTAAATTTACTATCATATAACGGATTTTTTGTATGATAATTTATTGGCTGAATTGTTTCATAATTTCTACCCAATGCAAACTCTTGGCCTTTCTATAACTTATTTTTTTCTGACGAGAACAATTTCATTTGCCCTTCTGGATCCAATAAATACGTAATTACTAAATCCGATTACCTTGCCTATACCTTTACCTACTCTCTATATAAAGAGTGAACTAGAAGGAAAAGGCACTCCCTGCACTGGTATACTCTCTCTCCAATAAAAAGGCAACAACTCTTAAAACAATTGAATTTTGTAATTTGCTTGTGCTAATTAATTATTTAAGCGAAGTTGAAAATTAATTTCCAGAGAATTTAAGAATCCGACCTTTTGTTGAAAGGGTATGTCAGAAGTTTTGGAATTTTTAATATTGATGGCCATCATCATAATGACGACTTTCACTTTTCCTATTGCTGATGGAAGGGATGCGACGACGAGGTGGTCTATACCTACCTTACGTATGTATGTATGTATATGTAAAGGAGTAATAAGTTTAACATTGAATCATGATGATGAAATAATTAGGTAAACCAACTGGGCTTCAGATGCTGATGTTGAAACGAAACGGATGTATAGATACTTTTTTTTTTGTCAGTGTACTTTTGACATTTTGTAATTTGTTCAAGTTACATAATTTAAGTAAATATCTCATGGGGACAGGAGATTACATAAAAAGGGTAGAAAATCTTCTCTTAAGTTTTTAATATGGTCAAGCGTTGTTGGGGCTCAGGAGGTATTTTTTTTTATTATATTCAAGAGAGGATAACATTTCGGCACATATTGTATATAGGGAGTTGAAAAACCTGTTATAAGCAGCTTAAATAATGTTAATATTTATGTTTTTTTTTGCCAGATACAAGTTACTCCTACCATCCTGCCATTCATGATGAAACTTTTGTTCGACGTAAGCAGCGAAGGAATCGGACGACGTTTACATTGCAACAAGTGAGTGTTTTTTTATTTTTCAGTTTGTAGTGTTTTCATTTATTTTTTTCCTTGATTGTAGCTTGAAGAATTGGAGACTGCATTTGCCCAAACTCACTATCCAGATGTGTTCACGCGCGAGGATTTAGCAATGAAAATAAATCTAACAGAAGCTCGTGTACAGGTGAGATTAAGAATATAAAAATATCAGAGTGAAACAAAAAATTTACAAAAATACAAACTAAGACATGGCTTGGAGCCGTCTGTCTGATTGACAAAATGTAACCGATAAATTAAAATAGTTAAACAATGAGAAGTAAAATAGCTAAAATTTTCTTAAGTTGAATCTATTATTCTCTGCCTCTAAGCCACTGACGTTGAGACAAAAGAGTAAAGGCATCGCCATCGAGTTCTGATATTCAAAATATCTTTAGTTTCTGGCTAATTAAGCTTAGATCGACCAAAACACCTCTTTCTTATTTTCTTTAAAATTGGACAAATTGCGATAGAGTGAAAGATGTCCTCTTTTGAATTCATGCATAGATATTTGTATTCCTTGATAATATCGATCTGCTGGCCATGAAAACTCCATTGTTTGGGTTGAGTATATTCCAAAAAACCTTTTATAAATACCAGAATCTTCGATTTGCTAATATTAACAACTAAATTCCAAACTCAGCAGTATTCTTCCAACCTTTGAATCATTTTTTGCTAAATGCCTGGAGAATCCACCAAAAACACTACCTACATAGATCATCCGCGTACATTAGAAGTTTTGTTCTTATTCCATTCCAACGAATACCTCCTATGAACCATTCAACCAAGTCGTCAAGAAACAGATTAAAAAAAAGGGCACTTAATGTACAACCCTGTTGGACTCCCAAGACTGTCTCAAACCCATCTGAAAAAGTATTACCATCCCAAACGACCGATTTTGTATTGCTATATAGATTTTTCAACAACGTAAACATTTTTGTCGAAAATCCCATTGAGCTATAAGCTTGTAAAATAGCGATTTTCAGTCTACCGAATCAAAAGCCGCTCTCAAATCAACAAAGAAGGCATGTAATTTATACCCTTTTTCTAGATATGATCTCTCGTTTTATAATTTTATTTGTTCCCCTGATACAAAAACGGATGTTTACACATCATCTTCTCCGCGAGTCCCAGTCCCAGATCATTTCGCAAAAGGTCATTCGCAGTTTTTTAAGTCGTTTAGGTGGCACTTTGGAAAAGTGAAGCAAAATGACATTATTTTTTTGTAGCTATAAAGTTTTCAGATATTTTTTCTTTCACAAAGCCATAATAATTCTGAAATAGAAACAAATATTACAATTATGAACGCTAAAGCTATAAACAAATTACGGAAATCATTTTTTACTGTTTTTTACTAAATAAATGATTTTTAGATACATTTCAATGTAGCCCATTACTTTTTTTTAACTTCTCCTGTCTAAGTGGTCCGATTACTATTCTGTGATTTTTATATCTTAATCTTAAAAATCCGACCATCAGAACTGTACTTATAAGCTTAGTTCAGAGGATGGAGATGGAAGTAATGACAAATTTTTCAATTTAATTTATGTTTGATCTGTTTAAAAAAACAAGTGACATGGTTCCAGTTAGAAGCTTATAACTCGAGTTCTGATGGTCGGATCTTTAAGGTTGAGACCTTTAAATAACGGTATAATAATAAAAGGCTACATTTCCATTTACCATAGAATTCTTGTCCTACAACTCATCTAGAATAATCTTATTAGAAGTATACAGATACAAATGCAACACAAGAAGTAAGTTTTAAAGGAAGTCCGAGAACCAAAGGTTATTTTAATTTTATAAATTCACTGTGCAAGATTACATAATTCCTGAATTTCAAGATCCTGACATTTAAAGTCGTTGGCTTTCAAAATGCTTTAAATAGGAAAACCTGTATCTCAAAGTGCTGTTGACACAATTATGCTTTCGAAAACTCTTCTTATTGTGAATTCTTAAGTTGTGTACATACTTTGCAAGTGACGATCTTCATAAAGAAAATACCATACCACCTTTTTTACAATTTTCAAACGATCTTTCTTTAACATTTTTCAATTTTTTTAAATATCGAATTTTGGTCATACAAATAAAGAATTAAGAAAAATAAAGAATTGTATTCAACAACGAGTTTAAAGTAAATATTTTGAAAACAAAACAGTACTATGATACATAACGAGTTTTGACCGCAACAAGTAGGTACATAAAAAACGTTTAATTTAACTAACGGCAAATTAAATTCTCAAACCTAAGTAACGAACAATTTAAATAAACCCACCTCACTAAAAGTATGAACATTTTAAAATTAAACAAACATTACCTAAGCAATTTTTCACGCAAAACCGAATTCATTAATTCAATGAGTTCTTTAAAAAAGGAAACTCTTTGAAATGTGTTACATACACTTCATCACCCACACAGCAAGCTCAAGAGTAAAAAAACTCTTTGGCATTAACAAACCAATTAGCACAATTTTACATTTTTTTATAAGCTATTATTGTGGCAATTTTGATGCTGATGCAGTGATGGTGATGGTGTCAGCATAACCGCTTTAATAAAAATAATAATCACTGCAATGTAATTTTTATTTTTTATTTCTGTTTTTGTTTTTGCTTTTTGAAATACGTACATATCAACTGAAATCACAGAGCTGCAATTTTCTAAGGAACTATCCAATTAGTGGGTACTTCCCCCTGCTTGCAGCAAAGTGGTCTTGAAAATGTGGCAATTGCCTCATTTCCATTTTTTCTCACATGTAGGTACGAGCAATAATGTGTCAAAAGTGCACGTATGTGAGGTGGGAATAGTAGGTACCTTAGCATCAAGAAAAACGAGGAAGCTTACCCCTAACGTGCCTAATGGGAACTAACAAGAACGACATGACGTAGAGTACCCATTTACCATATTTCCGGAGCAATTATACAAACACAAGAGACGGCCGACGACCGAAGACCAAAGACCGAAGACGACGACGCGACGCGACGTGACGCCTAAAAGGATTTTATAATTATTTTGTTTAAGCCTGCTCTTGAGGTGGTTTCGTTAAATTCTGATTAAGCAACACAATTAACCCGTTATTCCTAAGTATTGAGTTCCTTTTGTCAACAATAAAAAAAAAAACACAAGTTTGTTTTACTAAAACAATGATTGCCATCAAAAAAACTTAAAAGTGTAACATTTATACACAAAAACACTTGGAAACGTATCCCGGGAAATAAGTTTTAAAATGAAACTTACCATACACACAAGAGCCCTCTTCAACTTGGGCCCTTCAACAAATTGTTTGCATTTCCGTGTATAACTTTCATCAGCAAATGCAATTTTCATTTAAAAGCGTCGGGCATTGTTCTCCAAACCCACCGCGCCGCGCGCCGTCTGCTGCCGTCATTATTCGTTACGATAGAAGGGTGCAGCACAAGCACATGTGGTAATTAAACAATAAATTTTGCATTAATTCTCACGAATTAATTGCTAGAATGAAAAACTGCAGTCGTTTGTGCTGTCCAACTACCCTTTGTCAAGTACATGTACAGTTTTCCGGTACTTTCCCACCAAACTTCGACGAAGACGACGCAGTACGACGACGACGAGATGACGGACCGACAGATTGACAAATTTTTCGTTTATGAAATTAGTTTTGCACGCATCTAGCTAGCTCTAAAAAAAAAAGTTAAATAAAATAAAGTCGAGAATTAAAAGGAGTTTGACACTTGATACACGTGCACGTGTCAAACCGACACTCTCGAACACATGTGGCCCCAGATCGAAATCCAGACCCAAAAGCCTAGAGGTGGTATATAATTCAAAGTGTTCCAAATTATTTTTGACTCCTGTCACAATCTGCAAAACCACAAAAGCCTCCTTATCAAATTAAGTAAGATGATGTCCTGTCTCAGGAAGCGTCGCAGAGTAATATTCTTGAGATGTGGCTTCTTCGTATTTTTATTTTTATTATTTTTTTTTTCAATTCGTCTAAAAGGGGATTTAATAAAATTCAATGAGGTTTTTCTTTTAGTCTGATACCTCCACGTCTTTCGAAAGTTCGCCTCCTTGACGAGGGTAAAAAGTACTGGAAACAAAACCAACCAACAAAAAAAAAAAAAAAAACAAACATCCTTTGGTCTCCTGCCACATCCATTTGGCAGGGACGCGCACACGCTCTTGAAACTTGACACCAATCTAAATTGTTCAAAATGGTTTTTTCTATACCTTGCCACCGATGATGTTGGGGCGGAGGGGGCGGTAGAATGAGAATGAGGATGAGAGTAATATGGCCAAACGCGGTTTGGATGAAATGAAATAAAAAAAAAAAAAAACCAAGAAGATTTATATTACGTTATGCTTGCTTTTTTTTTTTTGTTAGGAAGGAATAAAAAATATCTAATTTTCCTTAATAGAAATGGACATTATAATTTCATTTCCATTTCGGTTTCGTTTCGAGTTTGGAGTTGAAATTTAGACAAAGTCGGGAGATTTTATAATCTTGTTGGGAATATTCTCGACGGGGACGACTTACATTTAATAATTCACGTAGACGAAGGAAAAATACGTTTTTGATGGTTTTTGGTCCTTTTTTATGAAATTTTCTATGAGCGTTTCGTTTTTCGATGAGGATAATAATTTGATATTCAATTGATATTAATTTTACATAAGTGTATTTCTGTGTGGGTTATTTAAAAAAAAAAAAAAACATAAAAAGAAAGGTAACTTGATATTGTCCGGGATTAATCCTTTTTTGCTTAAAGTTTTTCCTTTTTTCTTATTTTTTTCGGAAATACATATTATTTTTGCTATTTCAGTTCTTGCTATACTTAAGATTTATTTTTGGAATTGAGGAAATCGCTGATTAATAATGTAAGCTTTCGTAATGTTTTTTTAACTCAATGAACATTTTCAATGTTAACCACTATCTATATGTCATTACTCAAAACAAAATTATAGGAATAATTTTAAAGCTTTAAATTTTTACTAGTGATATAGTAAGAAGTTTATCTACTAGAGGGCAAGAGATTTCGTAAAAAGTAGACCTCGGGATTTGTATTTGTCTGTCTATCTGTACTTTAACCTACAGCTTAAGCCATTGACGCGATTTTCTTGAAATTTTGAACTAAAAGTTTTTTAGTGATTTCTTAGAGGGAAAATTTTCGAAAATGGTTCTAACGATTTTGATTAAAATAATTTTGTGTGTATATTATCATACCTAAGGATGGTCTGCATTTCGGTGGGAAAGAAAATTACCAAAAAAGGAACTATTTATTAAAGGCATGCACAAATTTTCAATATCATTTTTTTTGAAAGATCAGTAAAATGGCATACCATTTTTTTTTATATTAAATAAATTTTATAAATACAAGATTATTTTTTTAAGAAAACCGATGAACGATTTTGAAATATTTTTTGTATTCTTTTATTTTACAAACAATTAAGAAAGAACGGGTATATTTTTGCAATTGCGATGAATCTCTTCATGAACAAATTATGTCGCTAACAAGTGGGATCTTTCATGAAAAATAACCAAGTAAAGTGAGTGTTTTGAGGTTAAATTAAAATGAATTTGTGAAATGCGTGCAGAGTTGTGGATTGTGAGTTTACGTTTGATAGTTCGTAGAAGATAAGTTGTTCTTCGCGTAGAAAATATTAAAATTTACATTTTCCAATGTAAACTTATGTTGCGCAGTGTCTTCTACTAAGTTGGCAACACTGTTAAATTTGTTATTTATTCACTTCTTCAAAAGTTAAAACAAGCAGAAAATTGTTTTTTTTCTGTAGAAATTGCTTTAAAAGTCCACCAAACCAAAAACAATATAATATTTTGTTCAGAAAGTTAGAAAAAAATTAAAGTATCTTAAAAAAAAACTGAATTTTATTTTAAGAAAAAAATATTTATTTCCACAGTTTTGAAAATCAGAATTTTGTTCAGCTGAATAAAATAAAAAGGAGAATTTTTCAGTGACTAGGTAGAATTATGCAAAGCTGAGTTTTGAAAGGAATGTAAATTATATGTAGCTATATATAAATAAAATTTTGTGTAATTACTTTTTCTTTTGTTTAACTAAATTATATTTAGTGTTATTAAACAATATATATTGAAATATGTATGTAAATATGAAGTCTGAAAGAATTTCAGGTTTTGTTTTTAATTCGTATGTTTAATTAAGGGTCATTCCAGCGAAACCGACACCATAGGCATACAAAATAAATAACTTAATTTCTACTTAAATTCATATCTAGAGAATAGAACATTATACCTTGTTTTATTAATCAATGAGTTTTTTCTTTTTTATATCACTTTTTTGCATTTTATTCGTTTCTGAACGTTCCCTTAGCGCCAGTTGTCTATGTTAGCCTATTTTTAATCTAAGTTGGCAACACTGTTTAGCGCTTTTTCTGAAAATTACGGAGAATGTGATTCGTGTAAAAGAAAATATATTTAAAACGCAGTTTAAACTAGTGGTAAGTTATAATAAATAGGGTTTCATGGTTAGGAATTATTGGACTTCTACAAAATTCCTAACTCATATCCCGCGCGTCACAGTAAAACAATGTTTTTTCTTGTTTAGCCCAAAAATATCTAACCTCTTGTTGTCTTGCTTTGTGAAAGTAACAACTAGGTTGAGGGCAAGTATTTTAGCTTAAAAACGCGTTGCATTTTCAAATAAAAATAGCTTTTAACGCTTTTCAAAGTATGTCCCACCCGTCACAGTGACGGGTGATCAAAATGGGTTATCTGATAAAACTGACTTAGTGAGTATAAAATCGTTATTTAAACGTAGCTGCTATCTCAGATTGTAATTGAGTGACGTCTGCTATTTCAGACTGTAATTTAGTGACGTTTGCTATCTCAGACTGTAATTTAGTGACGTCTGCTATCTCAGATTGTAATTTAGTGACGTCTGCTATCTCAGATTGTAATTTAGTGACGTCTGCTATCTCAGACTGTAATTTAGTGAAGTTTGCTATCTCAGACTGTAATTTAGTGACGTCTGCTATCTCAGATTGTAATTTAGTGACGTCTGCTATCTCAGATTGTAATTTAGTGACGTCTGCTATCTCAGATTGTAATTTAGTGACGTCTGCTATCTCAGACTGTAATTTAGTGACGTCTGCTATCTCAGACTGTAATTTAGTTACGTCTGCTATCTAAGATTGTAATTTAGAATATATTGCTAAACACTGGAATTGTATAAATCTAGGTTATAAGGTTATATAAATGTAAATAACTATAAGCATATATTTATATACATATTGAATTGTATAACAGTACATATAATGGGTGATTTTTTAAGAGGTTTAAAACTTTAAAAAAAAAAAAAACACAAAAACTTCGAAAAAATGAATGAAATATTTATTTGAATCGATAGTTTGAACCTTGCAATTTAATGTTTAAAGATAATTTCATGCAAATGTTGACCGCGGCTGCGTCTCAGGTAGCCCATCCGCTGAGTCCAATTTTGGCATACTCTTTCACACATATCGGCCGGTATCTCACGAATGAATGCATGGATGTTGGCTTCCAGTGCGTCAATCGAAGCGGGCTTGTCCCTATAGACATTAGCCTTGACATACCCCCACAAAAAATAATCTAATGGTGTCAAATCGCACGATCTAGGCGGCCAATTGACCGGCCCGAAACGTGAAATTAACTGTTCACCAAACTCGCCTCGCAATTGCGCCATTGTTTCGCGTGCTGTGTGGCATGTGGCACCGTCTTGTTGAAACCACATATCATGCAAGTCAAGAACTTCCATTTCGGGCAAAAAAAAGTTTGTTATCATCGCTCGGTAGCGATTCGCATCATCTTTGAAGAAATATGGCCCAATAATGCCGCCGGCCCATAAACCGCACCAAACAGTGGCTTTTTCGGGATGCATTGGTAGCTGTTGCAATGCTTCTGGCTGATCTTCACTCCAAATGCGGCAATTTTGCTTATTTACGTACCCATTCAACCAAAAATGAGCCTCATCGCTGAACACAAGCAGCACGCGATGAACATTTCGAACCGAGCACGAATTTTGATAGTAAAATTCAATAATTTGCAAGCGTTGTTCATTTGTAAGACGATCCGTGGTTAAATTGCAAACCAAACTGAAGCTGTTTGACAGTGACACAAGGTACTAAACACACGTCAGCTGTCAAAACCAGTCTTGCCAAAACCAAACCAGCCAAAAAATCACCCGTAAGTTATAACGCAATAAGAATTGTATAGAAATTGTAAGAACCAGCGATTGGTGAATAAAAAACAACCTCAAATGCACTAAAGTTTTGAGCATACCTCAGCCTATGACAAAAAAGCATCTCACAATATACATATATAAAAAATGTTTATTCTGAAATTTACTTCGATTTTTCTCAATCTATTCCACTATTCGATTTTTTTTTCCGGATGAAAGTGGTAACGCTGATGCAGCTCCATGAGCTAAAAAACCGAATTTTTGTTTCTTAGTGTATACATCAACTATTTTCTTTCAAAATTTAATCACGATATACCTAATTGTTCCGCACTTTTATTCTTAAGCTAAATTTTTCTCACATTCTGTAGTTCTTTGAGAGGAATATTTTAAAGTGATTTATCTCACATAAGCCAAAGAAAATATCCGTTTTATATCATTTAATTCAAATTTTTGAGTATAATTATTCCTGTTAAGTGGGAAATAGTAGGCGCTAAAATTTTGCCCGAGCTTAATGTAATAACTTAAAATTATTTATTAAGTTGTAAGCTAGTAACATTTTTTTTAAGGTTTCCGCGGAATAAATTTCATATTGCTGTTGTTTGTTTAGCATTAACAAAGACATTTATTAAAACACGTTTTTTAGTCTCAAGTTTAATTTTTAAAAATAAAATATGAATATTAAGTGCAAAAATTGCGTTCAACTTAACTGGTAGTTGCATATATATTTTACACTTATACATACAAGTGCTTTGCACATGAGCTACGACCTTTGAATGCTAATTAATTTTTGAAAGCAATTTCTCAATTTTTTTGTTTTAACTTTTTGATGAAGTCAATAAGTTGTCATAACCGACAAAATTTTAATAGAAAACACTGCGTAAAACTAGTTTTTATTGGAAATTTTTGCATTTTAATATTTTCTATGCGACCAACAAACTTCTCTTCTGCAAACTATACCTACATATGTATATCAATTCGCAATTCACAGCACCAGGTCGGTTTCTACAAAACCGCGAATAAGAAATTCTTTGAAATTTAACCTCAAAACACTAATTTTACTTGTGACGATTCGCAGTTGTCAGCGACCATCGTAAAACTCGAAACCATTCACAATTTGCAAGGCATTTTATGCAGAATTATCTGATCACAATTATACCTCCAATACCTGTTCCGAAAAAAATAAATAAAAATCATTAACTTCTTCAAAAACCGAAGAGAATAAAGATAGTTATGCAGATTAAATAGAAAATTAGATTCTAAGCATGAATTTTAAGTGCCTACAAATTCCACACATAAATGTAAGATACCTTAACAACATGATTGAAAAACTTTTACAACATCCAATATCCAGAGCCAAAAGAGCCCCCGAGAGGCTTGAAGAACACAAGAAAATTTGCAAAATGTTTATAAAGATTCTCAATTTCATTCTCGCTCAATTGTAAATTCATAACATTCAAACTTTTCTCCTTAAGGAAAAGGAATCCTTTTCAAGAGTGCGTCTTCGTGCGTATATGTAAATATATTCTAATAGAAAGCAATTTTCCATCTAATAACAAACAAATAAAATAACATATCCAATTTGTTTGCAAATTTATCAAAACAATATCTCATTATACCTACATACATCCTCGTCGTTGGCTTATGTGTTCGGATTGGCTGGATGCGCATAGGTACACACACAAATACATACACGACAATTGAAATTATTTGTTTAACTAATGAGACAATCATTTTCTCTAACAATGATGTTGTTTTCCGCAACATCCATCCATCACATCCCTTTTCCCATTAGACATTTATAAATTTTCTAATCAAAACACAAATTGAATGTTTCCACATATTTGTACGTATGTATGTATGGAATATAGGACGAAGTTTAGTGTCTCGAATATTATATACATTTTGCTTCAAGACCCAAACATCGCACTCACCCATCACTCTGCTTTGTAATCATAGCTATAATTTCAATTGTTCTATTAAGGTTTCTATTGCCTGGAATATAGAATGGGAGCCACAATTACCCCTCCGGCTAGGGCTGAATAAGAACACACATACATACTCAACATCAACTCACACAGAGCAATAGAAAAAAAGGACGAAAGCGAAACAATTGAAAAGGATTCGCCCCATCCGCTTCGTATACACATTGTAATAAATAAAACCTTTCCTGGATTTTCTTTGGGTATCCACCCACTTCTCGGGGGGAAAACTCTCATTATTATACGGGAGAGAGATCCTTTAATGGCAAACAAAATGTACGCCCTCTACTTACGGCCCCGCGTGTACGAGTAGCTATATCGCCATCACAATAAAATGGTAAGGTAGAAGATTTCCACAATATTTATTGTATCTCAAGACATTTCTGGGCGGAGGCGAAGCCTCCAAGGCATTTATGGCTTGTTGTGAAACGAATGAAGCATCAGATAGGCAGGCAAAGAGAGAGACAATAAAGGGGGCTTCTCGCCAAAGTGAGTTATAACAATTTCATATTTCAATGAACTTCACGGAAATTGAATTATTCAGAGGGTTGGATGGGATGATGGCTGAAGGACCCTCCATGACTTAGAAATATACCTATACCTTCTTTCCACCAACAACTTCTCTGTTCTCTGCGCCTGTTGTTTCAACATTATTTAAAAGTCCTGTCGTCGTCGATCCATCCATATGAACAAACAAACAAGAGAATTCAACAAAAAAAAAAAGCTAAAAAAAAAATAATTTAAAATTCCCGCTCTAATGATCGACACACACAACAGTGAAGTGCTTCTTGTTCGCCCCGGAGGCATTTCCTTTTCCGTCCACAGGCATCAGTGGGTATAAAGCTCCTGTTGTTCTCAATTGTCGCCTCTCTGTTACAGTTGCTATTGCTACAATGTTTATTGAAACACCACACACAATAAAACACAAACAAACAAATGAAACAGAAACTAATCTGTAAATAATGACAGAATTCTGCTAGAGGTGGAGTGAAGTGGGGTGGGGTATGTCAGCGTCGATAGCAAATCTACCTACGTATACCTACTTCTTGGCAAACGTTAAGTGGTTTGGGTAATTTGCTCAGAACAAATTCATCAGCCCATCAGGATCATGAAAATAATTACATGTGTGTTTTTCTTGTTACACAATCGAAGAATCGAATCGTATTGCCTAAAGGGATATTGCACCCAAACCACAGTCAAATTTCATCCGTGCTGATGGTGTGTATCACCACACCACCCTTGGTCCTTGTTCCTCGATAAAGTCCTTCAACTGGAATGAACGAACAGATGTGTTAACTATAAGCGTATATATTCACATTCCTACCCCTTTCTGCGATCTTGAAATCCACCATAAGCCGCCACCGAGCTTCCCGCCGCCGAAACAGCCATCAACTAGCATCAGCATTAAAGGATTATTCGACCAAATGCAATTACCAACAAAAATCAACCCCTTTCGCCGCGAGGCCTGAAGTCTTTGAATGTTTAATAGGTTGGTGGTTGCAGGCAGAGCTACCGAACAATTTGGCGCATCATACATCAAAAATTACTTTGGGCTAAATTTTGAAATTCCATAGTTTTTTTTTTTCCTACTAATTCTGATGCTTAGAAAATCTTGTTTGAAGAGCAAGGGGGGCTATTAAAGCTGAACTTTTAAAGGTTGTGTAAACAAAATCAGCCAAGTAGATAATTGTTTTGCACCCGCAAAACTAAATCATTTGTATTATTTTACTTAAAAGGGTTCTTTTGCAAAACACAATGATTTCGGTATTTCAAGAACTTTTGAGAAAAAGGGCAAAAATACCCGCAAAAATTATGTTCAATTTGTTTCGTGGGTTTCATAGGCTTATTATATGTATATAATAAGTATATTATATGAGCCTGGTTCTCACAGTAGTTTGAGATTCCTTCTTACTAAAAAGATCATTACACATTTTTTCAACGACTACGCCATACTAAGCTCCCTAGTAAGAGGAACTCCGTCAGATAACACTTTTCCACTTCTTATTGCTCTAAGTCAGTCACTATACTTACTTTTTAGTTGATTCACGTTAATTGTCTATTTTTTGTTCGCTTAGATGAATTCTGAGCTTTCCTGTGAATATTTTATCTCATGCCTTGGTGATATCACATCCCTAGACCTTTTCCTTACGATTGAAGAATTCGAAGCCAATATCACTCTGTCCGAAAAAGTGGGATTCTTCGTACCATCTGTCGTCGGTTGGTTCATCCGTGCGTCTGTTCGTCTGTGCATCCATGGGTCCACAGTAATTTAAGCTAGAGCCTAAGCGGGTGAACCGATTTATTTCAAAATTATGTCACTCCGTAGAGAAGAAATTCGCTTTCTGATGTGTTAACATCTATGCTGGCGGTAGAGTGAAAAAAAACGTGAACGTTCGTGTGCAACGTTACGATCTGCATACTAGGATGGGTGCGTTCAGTGAAAAAAATCTTAAGATCCCCTTCCAGCAAAAACAAGTCCGTTTTGGATCCGCGCACGTTGATGTTTACACATATTAACCGTGAGTCCCGGCACTCACACAATTTTTTTAACTTAAGCTTATCTAAACAGGGTAGTTGTCATACAGCAATATCGGTTCATTCTCCAATTTCCTCAAAAACAGCTGTAACGATTTCGATAAAACTTAGTATCTGTAATAAACAAAGTCATTATAAGAAAACTGCATTTCTGATTTTTTTTTGGTTCAAAAAATTCGCATAACTGAAATACCGTTTCGACATTTTTTTTAAAAATTCTATTATATTTTAGAGATTCATGTATGGCTTTTTAATGGCTTCACTGGTTTCGTTATAATTTTCAAAATTTTGAACCTGAAGCAAAGAATTTTTGCCATCTTTTTTTTTCAATAGATTTTTTGCCGCTATTTATTGATTCTCTATACTCTTAAGTAGAGTGTTATAGTACAAACACTTTATTGATTCGCCGACGGACAACTGGTGGATGATGAGTCAAAGCTGAAAGCGTTCCTTAACGCGTTAAGAAAAACAAAATGTTTTTAAACAGCCTATCACTGTTTTCGGTGCTTTGATCGGTATTGTAGTTCTTCGCAACGAGACAACAAGAAAAAGTCAACAACAACTTTAACAGTTTAAAAAGTCCAATATTTATTTTTTACAGTTTCTTTCACATATAATACGATTTCCATATTTATTTCCATTTCCAAGACAACCACCCCAATTGAATTCGTTGCAGGAATTTGTCATTGGATTATAGGCCCAAGCGACAAAATCTGCTCGACAAGGACCGGTCTCAGGTTTTGAAGTGCAATCTTCAATTAAATAACAAAAAGAAAATAAACATTTGAAATAACTGAATACAAAACAAAATTAATATTCAATGCTCTTACCCAAAGCTGACAAACAGCTTGCAGACAGCGTTAAAAAGATCAACACACTCCAGTTCATTTTATTTCCAAAATTTGTTGAAAATTAGTAAACAAACTTTATATAGGTACGTAAATGTATTTACATATGTTAAGCGTTTTAGAAGAAAATATTATATTGATAAACATAAACAAATTATTTTCGTAATGACGCAAATGAAAGAAAATGACAAACCACCCGTAGTAATGTGCTTTTATTTAATAGAATAAAGTCGAATTGAATTTTTTCAATGTTGACTCCATATTGTATGTCGATTCAATTAAAATCCAGTACGAAATTTATGAATCATAAAATAAGCTTTTTCTCATCAGAAATTATGTGATGTATCTTTTTACTGCATATATCTGTACTACACTCAAAATCTGGCTTAAAGTAAAAACAAACAAAAGTTGTACTTATGTAGCATCAGTCAGCACCTATACGCTTCAGATCAAGATTCAAGTTCATAGCAATTGTCTTTAAAAATATTCTTATTTGTCATGACTCATGATCAACAATTATTATTTATCAGAACTGGTTTGTTGTCAGCGTTGCCGCAGTCTTTCACGAAAGTCTAACAAATTTTTTAAAAAAATAGTAACAAAAGCAAAAAATTGTAACAAATCTCAAAAAGAAAAAAAAAAAACGCATTCGGCTGCCGCAGAGCTGTGTAGTTAACTTAATGTTAAACAAATTCTCTGATACTTTTAAAAAGATTTTCTTTTTATGTGTAGGTACCTCACCTATACTCACTTTTTTTCTGGGTATACCAATGAAATGTTTTGAAATGCTTTTTTAAAATTAAACTTTTTTTAATCTGCAAATAAAGTGTACCTCGCTTTAACTTTTTTTACGCTTGAAACATCGTAGCAACGCTGGGTTGTTGTGTTCGCGTGTTTAAACTATCTTAGCTGTTGCTGTAGCCAGGTGTTTAAGTACCTCAGTTAGAGTTATTATAATTGGTCTTAAGCTTCCACCAGAACTTGAATTAAATGACTTTAGCCGTGTTCCTTTGAAGGTGGCGAAGTACTCATAAGTACTTTTCTAGCCATTTTCAATGCAAAGCACAGAACTGAATTTCCTAAAAACTCATCTACTCGCCATGGAAGCACAAGTAGTTGGTAGTAGTATATTATCGTTTGCATCTACTCATTTAGTTCTCCACCTAAAAAGGAACATGGCTTAAGAAAGCAACCTTTTGAATGATTTAATAGTTTTAATACAGAAGTTTTTAGTCGTTGCCTGGTAAATATATATATCCTTGCAGTGCAGACTAGTCCTTAACATGTAATTCACAGACAGAGACACAACATTTTAGTGAATTTAGTATGATTTTAAAGCATGTTTAGTACATAATACTAAATAGTTTAAAAAGAGGATTTAGCTAATTTTAATTGCTTGTAAGTCCTATGTTTTATCGGCCAAACTTATAAGTTTTGGAATAAATGTGATTTTATACCGCATGATTCATTGTCAAATCCAACTTTGAAAAAAAAAATATTCAAACTTTAAAACTAAAAACGTGTGTCTTTCGTGTAACACGGCGCTTGAAATACGTTTCGTGTAATACGTTACGTGTCACATGTACAGGTTACGATACCGCTGCAGTATGTAAATATGGATGCGTTCAACTCATATCTGAATTTTACCAATTCTGATTTGATGGAGCTTCTGATTAGCCAGCTGAAGTAAAAAGTTCTTCAGATGACACCTAACTTTTTTATGACAGCTGGCCAATCAGAAGCTTCAAAAATTCAGATATGAGTTTAACGAGCACTATATTGGGTACATCATATACGTTAAATAAATAAATCCGTAACTCTGACGATTGCTTATGTTAACACAGCCTGTGGGTACCACCGGCACTCACACACTATTTATGTTTAAGAAATTCTTTGATTCTTTCAATTGAATAAACCCGTAATTTTTTGTTTAATATTTTTCAAGGTATGGTTCCAAAACCGTCGGGCCAAGTGGCGAAAAGCTGAACGTCTAAAAGATGAACAACGCAAGCGTGAAAATGGCGGTGAGGGTTCGGTTTCTCTAGACAAAGTAAGTTAAAGTGCCTTATACCTACCTGATTCCATAAATGTTTTGACTATTTCTTTATTTTTTTTTTTAAATAGATGGACGACAGCAGAGACTCATCACCCGATATAACTGGTGAAATGGATGATGACCCGCGTAGTTCACACAGTCCACCACCTACCAGCCCCCGCATCGATTCAGATCCTGAACGACCTCTCTCCTCAACACACCTCACCCAATCGGCTTCGCAATCAGGTGGCTCCATAAGTGCGGGTTCTCCATCGCCTGGAGTCCGAACTCCGCAAAACTCCGGCACCAGTCCTACAAATTCCAACAACACCGATTCACCGATCGAAGTCGGCGGTCCAATGTCGTTGACCTCCCGTACCCCGCAATCAATGACGACTTCATCGTTCAGCAATCACATCTTCAATAGCTTTTCCGAAAGGTAAGTTCTATAAGTTGTTTGAAGTGAGTGAAAACTTAAACTTAGTGCTATTCTCACATCACGCGTCACAACTAAATCCGCCCCTTGTCTTCCGGTGTTGTTTATTATGCTGTTTGATTAAGCATAATGATCTGCACGTGCCGGCAATCGAAATCATTAGATTTGTGAGTCTGAGCCCAAAACGACAAATGCTGTACATTTATCGAGTTGGAACAACGTTCGAGAATGCACACTTCCTTTTTCCTCTTTCGTTTTTGCAAAGACGAACAAGAATAGCGAAAAAATATGTACATAAAAACAGGAGCCAAAAGTCATGCAACTACACCGACTTATTGACGACACAACGACTGGTTATAAAAAAAAAAAAAAACAAACAAACAAAAGGACATTACCATTACCAATGTCGTTTCCGTATCTCCTGTTCCTCGCAAGCCTCCCACCTTTGGTCCCAACTGCGCTTAACAATCCCATCAGTATAGCTTTGGAATCCTTTATAATATCATTAGGGCGAAGTAGGAAAATCCACATAAAATGGTGGCAAAATGTTTTGGTATATAAACACGTAATTGCCGGACCGCCCGTTGGGTGGCGGACGCGTGCGCGCGGCGCAACTTTACGACGACGACTTGCTCTCTACCCCCAGGATAGTGTATATCAGCATGAGTCTTCTTGAAGGGTTTTTTCCATCCTGGTGCTGGTGCTGCTGGGAGTGTCATGAGTGTGTTTGTGTGTTGTATTCTACAGCTATAGCAAAACAAACATCCTCTTATGAAGAGGGATGAAAATCGCAATCCGCCTTCACTTAAGCATTCGTTTGGTGGATTAGGGATAACTGCCTTGATTGTCTGGGAGGAAATGAAATCAGAGTTCCTTTATAGTTATCTACTTTCTTTCTTTTTTTCGGATCAAACGTCCTTCCGGTTTGAGTCCGCCGCACGATGTGTTTCTAAATCAATTGCCAAT
Source organism: Leucozona laternaria (assembly GCA_932273885.2). NCBI lineage: Eukaryota > Metazoa > Arthropoda > Insecta > Diptera > Syrphidae > Leucozona > Leucozona laternaria. The sequence continues at coordinate 113,318,742 of OW026368.1, read as the reverse complement.
CGTCCTGATGGTGATGTGCTTATACGATGCTCTACTCTCGTGTCACCGAGGGGTGACAATGGGCAAACGAACAAGAACATCAGAAATAGAAACAAAATAATGTCACAGATTGTCCTGAATATTTATGAGCTGCTGATGGTTTTGCTGCAATGATGATGACAACGACAACGACAACGAGGACAAAAGCGAAGGCTAATGATTCGTACATAATTAGCAATCATTGATGAAGTTGTTGTTTCTTATATTAAGGGGATGATTACAATTCATTTCGTTTTGCAATTTAATTGTCAGTAGGTAGGTTTATGTTTATGGAAAATTAAAGGACATCGAGTGTTATTGTTATTTAATTGGGATGTTTTGGAAATTTGTATAGGTATTTGTATCACGGTCTGAGGGTAAGGGACTTTTGTTTCAACTATAATCCTCCCAGAAAAGAGAATTTTTGAAAATCTTTAATTTTTTACTTTTCGAAAAAAATATTCGAAAGTTTTAACTAAAAAAATATCAAGTTTCTAACCAACTTAGCTTAGTGTTAATATCAATCATATTTCGTTTTTCATTTATGCACTCCAAAAATGAGTTCATCAAAAACTAAATATTTTATTAAACGAACAAAAGAAAAACACTTATACGAAGAAATGATTTATCAAGAACTCCAATTTTAGAAAACTTTACAAAACTCACATAAAAGACGATCAAATTTAAGGAATTGAACTTAAGCATAAGTTTTTCGTGTTTGTGCACCATTCTAGACAGTTTTCTTCATTATAACATTTGTGTTTTGTAAAGATAAGTTGGGAGTTCATATTACTCACGAATAATACCGCTCATGATCTTATACTCTATCGATAGTTTGCGTAGGATTTGGGGACAAAAAAACTTAGAACCATATCTGTTTTTGAAATATTTAATCCGTAATTCAACAATTTTAACTTACCGATTTCAGCAAATAAACTGAGGTTGGTAAGTCCAATATCCAAACAAAATGAATTTGTGGATTAATAAACAATATTTTTTTCTTCTATGGACATATAAACCCGTGTCAACAATTTTTTGTCGGGTAAACTAATATCAGAAATGTACGTGGACATTATGAAACAGGCCCCTTAGTCTATTATAATTTTGTTAAACATCGCTTTCTTTAATCTTAATTTATATGGATTTCTATAGAATTTCTTTGTATCCAAAAACGGTTAATAAATTAAACTTTATTTTTAAATATTTTATTTGTATTTTTTTTTATTAATAATTCGTAAAGAACACGATTCCAAACGAATTATATATACTCTCGATGACACACACAACACAACATACAATCTTACGTATATGTACGTACACAAATGTCACTTTAATAAATTTCAATTAATTAACCCAATTAGATGTATAAATTCAAGAAGAACGTCGTTGTTGTGTGTACGAGTATATGAATATGTAACCAACTAATTCATTTTGCCGATTAAACCAATTAAAAGAAGACACTTTCTGCTTAACTTTCTCATTATATTGAATTCCACATACTCATCAAATATATATTTTAAAATTTTTTTTTATAACTTATTTCAGGACTCAGGGCTGCCGACTGAGGTTTTTAGAGAATGTTCGTTTATTTCTTCACTCATATGTTGGCGTCTCAGTATTTTATATCGCTCTCACTTTAATTTTTTTTTTAAATAATGTGAGACAGGGAGAAGCAACTGAGACAGCAAAATAAGTCGTCGGATTAAGTCCAATGTGAACACCGTCCTTATAAAAATCAGAAAAAAACTCTTTTTATAATTTGTAATAATTTTATAAAAACAAATTTCGAAATCAAGTGAGAAAAAGTTTTTAAGTAGTTTTTGTAAACAATAATTTAGCAGAATGTTTCAATTACTAACTTACATACTTCGAAAATTCTATTACATATTTTAATTTAAAGTTATGTATGATATTTAACAAAATATTCCAATAAAAAGTCCCTTCAATACAATACGAATTTGTTGAGTTAACTCTGGATTAGCTGAATAGATATTTCTGAAAAATGCGGCTCAAAAATCTATTTAAATCGAGGTACAACACTATGGAAAGGGTGATTTTCATAATCGCGCCATCTCGAATTTGATAGAGAAACATTGATTTCTTTACTGTCGCACTTCGATTTCGATAGATTTTTGAAAAGTAGGAGTAAAGTTTAATTATTCAAAATAGCTTTTAACGGCCTTTAGTCCATAAAAATTGGCGTTTCGTCGCGGCGATCTTACTTGGACTCACCAGTTGACTAGTGAGGGCCTTGTCGATACGCAATTTTTATTAAGTTCAGTTCATTTTACATGAACTTTTTGACAAAAATCCAATGTGAAATATATCCAACAAGATTAAAATTCTTAATCATTAAGCTGGAAATGTTTGCCCACTTTTTTATTATCCACTTAAAACTACTTTTGAGTTAACTCAAGATTAAAGTATTTTCAGGATTAACTAACGCTGATTTAACTCGGAGCTAACTCCGAGCACTAAAAACTGGACCCAACAGTCGTATTTATTATAGTTCCTTTTCCTTTTATATCACTCTTTGAACACTGAAAAATTGTCCAGCTAGTCATTGTCTAAATAGCTGAATATCTTCATATTTATAAACGCATTGTAACATATTTCTATTCATTGGCATACATGTAATTTTTGAATTTCGGATGAATTCATGATTTTGAGTGAAATTTTGGATACGTTCAATGAGCATTTCGTTCATTTCAAAACAACTTTTCAAAACTAGAAGCTATAGAATAGGTTCGGATAACCAGTAGCTGTGTCTTAGTTAGACAATCGATGAAAAATATTTATAAATACTGTTTTGAAGTTAGACAGCTGTCTAAAGTTGAACATATACTTTGCAATGAGTTATTAGATTCGTCTGTTAAAGACTAACCGCCATATTATTCACTTGATACATCCAGATTAAAACTTAAATCCAGATGTATTTACATTGAATTTGTATGCTTTACATCTGGATTTAAATTTTTAATCTGGATGAATCGAGTGAATAAAATGGCCGTAAGACATGTATACTGCTCTAAATAAGCTCAAGTCAAACATGATGAGTTAAGTGCGAAAAAGGTGGAGCAACGAGTAAGAGAGATAAAAATACAGCCAAAACTAGCTAGAGATAAAAAGAAAACAAACATACACATTTGCAGTTACATTTTTATGACCAAGTGTAGGTGTAGTGTAATTAATACTCTTTGGTGAACACAGATTTCTTGTTGATTGTAGTAGATTTTAGTTTAGTAGAATCACCAGTTAACTTTTATTAATAACATATTTTAATACGTGAATACGTGAATTTGATCAAAGTTTTAGAAGATTTGTGAAATCAAAACAGTAAAAACCAAATTGAATACATTTTTTTCTAGATACAAATACATAGTCACACATTCTGTAACGAAAAAATACCAACAAATTAAGGTTGATTTCGTGTGACACCATATATCTACTACTTTGAAAAGTACTTACTCCTTTCTTAATCAAGATGACACACCTCTGTTCACAGAATTTTTGTGTTCTGGTATAAATTCCCAAAGCATATGCCTAAGAGTATGCAGTGAATAAAATATTCACTATGATATAGCTACGCCTGATCGCATTTCTTCCATCACCCCCAGTGTCGTTGGCTTCAAAATTGCGTGTCCTGAATCATCGTTATGGAATTACCACCATATTGCGAGCTAAATAAATTTCAAACAAAAAAAAAGAAAACGGAATCCAGATTTCGTTGTGCTTGTTTGAAATTAATTACATATTTTTTTTTTATTTTTAGCTTGCAAAAGATCAAGTGAAGAGTTAAATTAATTTTGAATTACACAGAAAATGTGTATGGTGTCGTGTACTCCTGGCATTTCTCCGACAACTTCATAATCATTTTCATTATCATCATCAATGTCAGCGTAGTCGTGGAGAATTAAGGGGTAGGTAAATTAATTATTGAAATGTACAAAATCCACGCTCCAGAGGTGAAAATCTTATTTGGAGTTGTAAATATAGGTATTTTGCTACACTCCTTTCCATCTCACTCCTTCGCGGATTGTCAATAAAAACCTAAAATCATTTTATTTAAGGAGGAGAATGACACCAAGGTAAATAAGAAGAAAAAGTTTTACGAAGTTAAATTTATAATTGCCTTTGCAATCCTTGAGTTTGCTGCTAATTAAATTTTGATTTTAAAGACGAAGGATTCGGTATTTTCTGATCAAAGAATTTATAAACAAAAAAAACATCAAAATAATTTATTTAAAGAACTTCTGTGCGCGAGCACAAAAAATAAGTTTCTTAAATAAATTACTTTGAAAATCTCCCTCCGCCTCCGGTTGGAATCATTTTGCGGTCAAAATTGTTGCTTATCATCAATTTTATGATTTATTATCCCATCGGATGTCCGGTGCGTTACACTTCATAAAAATCACATATTGAACAATGAGATTCCCTTTTATAAACATCGTCAATCTATAAATTTCTGATAAAAAACACAAGTACGATTAAATTGCAAAGACATAAAGATAAACATAACCATATAGCTTTAGAGAGGGAGAATTAGCTATTCAAATGGTACAAAAGATGGCAATTCGGATGCGTTCAAGCAAAAATAACGACAACAAAAAAACACCCCTTGAGATTATGTTGTTGTTGTTGTTGTTCTTCTTGTTGAACTGACACAATCGCGGCAAAACAAACAAATCCTGCTTTTTGAGAGGGATCTCTATTATCCTTACTTAATATCAGCCACCCCCAGCATGGAGTCGGAATGGGAATGTTTAGGTTGGTGTTTTTTTTGTCTGTGTCTGTTTGCTTGCACCACAGGGAAACTCATTAAGTATTGAGAGGCGACAAAAAAAAAAACTGATGGCAACAATGGGATAAAAAAAGGCACAGTTGAATTCGGTTTATTTTGCCATAAGTTTTGGTTTTATTTCTATTGAGGTTTTTTTTAACGCCTCATTTATTTGGTACCAGTATACCAGGAGGGTTGTTGTGTGTAATTTTTGTATATCTACGTAAGTCACTCAAATTGTGATGGGTTTTAGGTATATATACCTATACTCAACTCAATTGTATTTATTGTTTATTATAATGCTGATTTATACTTTTAATGATCATGTTGTATGAAGAATGATAATATGGTGCCATTTAAAATTATAATTATCTAACAGTTTTCTTTAGGTAGGCATTTTCTGAGAAACATGTCTCATATACCCATGGTAAGTTACGTCAAAGGGCCAAACTGACACTTTAAACCATAACAATAGGTACTTTTGATATAACAACTCTCGTTGACAAACATGGCTTTTACGAAAAAGTAAGTTTCGCAATATTATCTGGTTTTAACTTTTTTTTTTGTTAATAAACTCCATCAGTTGAATACGCCTTCAACAGTGACAGTTCATTAAAAAAAAGTAAGGAAACATATCTTTTTCACATTTGTAACTTTCAGAGTGACATACGGAGTTGCATGACACTGAAAAGATAAATAAGGCATTTATTTGGAATATTAACTTTTAACCTAGCATCATCCTAAGTAGGTATGCTTTAACCCCCCTAAATCATCTAAAATATTGCGCCTCAGAGGCGATATTTAATTTTCAGTATTTACCTACAGAAATAACGGTACATGTCATACAACCGTTATTCAAGAGGGCTCCATCAACTTGACAAAATAAATTGTGAGTACTATTAGTTATGCTCTGCATTTTGCTAAAAGAACATATTACAGAATACTGTTGTTAACGGGACCTACCCGCCAAAGAACCCTTATTTAGATTTCTAACTCGGTAATAACTTATCTAAAACATTTTGATCAAAAATTTTATACAAAAAGTCCTCTTAAGTCAAAATAATTATTGCGTGTAAAAAAAATTAAGAAAAAAATATTGTTTTGGATCAAATTCTTCTATCACAAACGGGTTGACGATTTTTTTCAAAATTAAAAAAAATATTTTTATTTTGAAAATATCGGTAAAATTTTTAAATTTTTTTCTGATAAATTTAGAATTGTTAAAGAAATAAGATATATACTAGTAGGTATATGTACATCGCGTTGGTGTAGGTTTACTAATAAATTCCAATCACAAAGGTTTTTGCCAAAAAATTTGTTCTATTACAATTCTTAAGAATAAATTCTAAAAAAGTAATATCTCGCCACGTTAAAGAATAGGGCTTTCGCAATACCTTTGCAGCCCCTATGCTAAAGGGCTCCCTGAAATAACGCCAGAATTTTTTAAAATACTATTTTTTGGCTATTTTTCCAAAACATGAAAGGAAAAAACCCAGACATTTTTTTCTAGCACTTTCTCCAGTTTTTTGTCAAGTATTTACTTTTTTCATTATTATAGATATGGAAAAAATTACAGAAATTTTTTGGAAAAAATGCCTGAAAATCGAAAAAGATTCTCAGAAATGTTTGGACTTTTTTCCTAAGAAAAAAAGCCATAATTTTTCGAAAAATTTTCTGACTTTTCTTTCTTTTCCAATAATGGAAAAAGGGCATGAAAAAAAGTTTGTTCTGCCGTAATTTTAGGGAGTCTACTAAAGCATGAAATAAGAGCTAAATTTCAACTTAAATTACACATTTCTTATTAATAAAAACAAAATGTTGAAGGAATCGTAAAATGACGTTAGTATAAAAATCCTTTTTGAAAATCTACTACAAAGAAAAAATTTCTTGTTGTTTATATTCTGGTGTCTACCTAAATTATTGTCAGTTACCTGATGTGTCTGTCGTAATTTTTAGTATCTTTTTGCTTATAATAAGTGTAGCTAATGCAAAATCTCAGCAAAAAATGTGAAAACAATGAAAACTAGTATAAATGACAATGTTTGTATAGGTATAGTTTTGTTTTTCTTGTCACTTAAGTCAGCATATCCATCAACACAAATTACTTATTTTCATGAGTTTTATGACTTAATCCACGACTCAAAGATAACTCGTCGCTAATTCGCATTTATAAATAGGGCTGATAGAAATAAACTTTATTTTTAAAATCTGGAGAATATTAGTGACCTAAAGTAATGGTAAGTAATGATGATATTTGTATGGATTTTTTCAACATTCGCAACCACTTTCACCTGTGAGAAAACTTGGAAAAACGAATCTCAAATATATTTATATTATTTCGTGGTATGTAGACTACACTATTCCAAAATCAAGACAATGCATCTGCACATTATGGTCGAAAAAATAGTGTACACACAACAACACAAACAAAATACCAATCTGAAATCCAATAAATCTGATTCATTCTTCATTTCATTTTAATTGATTCAATTTAAAATATATATGTACCTTCACAAGCCTATCTGTATCTATAGCTTTTGCTCTCCGAATACAAAATCATTTACCATCGAAATAAAAACTTTTCTTAATCCCAACCATCAAGTTTTAATTGATTGCGAAATCATCAAGTTAAAAAGTAATAAAATCCCAAACTAATTAATTCCATTGCAATCATCGCAACTACCACAAACTTCTCCACTTTACATACCTATACCATCATGGACGTTATGAACGCGGCACGGCCGCGGCGGGGCGCGACTCCATCAGGAGACTCCATCCATTCATTTTCATGTAAATTTAAAAATTCAATCAGCACAAACTCTAAGTAAAACGAGAAAAAGACTCCTGCTGATGCAGCAACCAACAAAACAAGAATCCCTGACATGATGGCGAAGCGGTACAGGATGCTTCATCCTCCTCCCGCCTTTCATATTATTATTTTTTGTTTTTTTTTGAATTTTTCGCAGTCTTGTTTTGGAATCTATGTTGAGAAAAAAATTAAATGTTGAAAAACTTTTTTCTGCAAGCGCGCATTTTGCATTAACGAGTGCAAAGCTGAACGCTTTAGACTGTATGTTGCATACATAGAGCGAAAATACTACCCACACCTTGTACCCACATTACCAACCCCATCGACCCAACATGGCAGCAGCAGCAGCAGCAGCAACATCCCATGCAAATGCGCAGACTAGGAAAAATCATTTTTGATTATAATTTTTCACCGAGTAAAATGAAAATGCAATTTTCCAATTTTACCCCACCCGCCGCCACGCAACCGTCTCCGTACCGACCGTCATCGCCAAAAACCCCTCTCGCATACTTAAGTCAACATGGAAAATGCAAAGAATACCCCCACTTCCGCTGCTGATGCCATCCCTGCTCTGCGATGATTTCCTTGGCGTATTATGATGGCAGCCCCATCAATTTTGCATGAGAATAAAACTTTTTATTGCAAATTTCTTTCATTTTTACCGTCGCCGTTACGCCACGCTATGCTTTCCAACCCGCCCCATTCCGCCTCTTGTGCCCACTTCCACAGGGATGCTACATTATTAGTCAGGCAATTTTCGGGGAAATATAATAATTTCCATTGGAATATTAAATTTGAAAAGTACTTGTGCAGACTAGAACGAGGCCACCACTGTATAGGTATAACATAGCCAGTTGCCATTGCGAGTATCACGCGGTGGTGATGCAGCTTCACAGCTTCCCGGGGATGATGGCGCGCCAAACGCTTTTGGATAGTTAAAAAAAAATAAAAGAAGAACACGTTGCGGCGACACGACGACCGATGGTCGGCGCTTAGAAAGGCAGAAGGCGCACATCTCCCCGGCAATTCCAATTGGTGGTTGGAATGAAAGTTAAGTGGAAGCCCGTAGGATATTTAAAATTCAAAATTATTACATTTCGTGGAGGTGGGCTTTGAAACTAAAAAAAAAATATAAAAAGAAACAGGGATCTTTATGGATCTCTACCGCGACCACGAACAAATGAAAATTTTATCAACCTCTATGTCTACCTACATACCTACTAACGTCCAGGCAAAAGTCGTATTGTGGACGTTTTGGCTTATTTTGCATCAGCTTTTGGCCGGCGACGTTTTGACATGAATAAATTTGAATAGGTAAAAAAGTCCATATACGCCCGATAGAGGATTTTTCATTTTGTTTGCTCTTGTACTGATGTCCTGAACAAACGACACGGATTTGAATTTTTTGCTCCCCATCATCAGAGTTATAAACATGAGTTTGCAATTGGCTTGACGCTGTTTTAACGACGACGATAGATATGTGTCGCCAAAAATCCCTAAATTAAATGAAAATCCTATTAGAGGTTTACATGATGGCTTTCGGGAGTTTTTTGACATCGTCCTTTATCAAGTTAATCCACATCCGCGACAAACTGAGAGCCTTCGACGAAAAAAAGCCGTTTAGTTGCGGAATTTCAAATCAGAAATCGTATGGAGAGTTATATATAGGTATAGGTAGACCACTCACTTCGGAGTGCTTTAAAGCCAAATCTACACCTAATAGAATCGGAATTAATTTTAGATTCGACAAAAAAACAGTATAGATTATGTACTTGATTGGAAATAAGTTAAGTTAAATGGAGTTCCTCATCATTCAAACAAATCAAATCAATAATTTCTAATTTGACCGTAATAAATATTTTACTAATAGCGTCTAGCTGCCTGCAACCGTCGAATCTCTTAGCTTAAAAGTTAAGAGTTTTATATGCCTATAGAATTTCGTTCACATAGGATCCTAAATAGGCTTTTGGAGTTGAAGGTTAAAACCACATTCGAACTGCAGAGATAACCGAGACGAAGCTAGATCGAAAAATATCGAGTATCGATAGGTTCTATGAGTATAGGCAACATTTTCGCAATAAAACTAAAGATCAGACTGCCCCTTTCCTAAGGCCAAAAAGGTGAAGATGGCATCCTTTAAAATATAGCGGACAGCGTCTAATTGATTTTATGCTTTTTATTCGAATTAAAGTGGCCCGGTTTCACAAGGGTAGACAATTCTATGCTTGCCAAAAACATAACAACAGAAAATATAAATAAATATTTAAGCTTTTTTTTTTGGTTTCACCCCATTTCACCTTATTGGCTTTATTTGTAAAAATATTGATTAGAGGACCAAATCCAACCTTTATATACATAGATATAGCTTAATTTGAAAAAAATTATAGTATAGCTCCTTAAATTACAGAATTTATTACTTTATTTTTTAAGCAGATACACTTTTTTTGTTTAATCCCACTTCACGGTATTAATAAGCTTTATCATGTTTTTAAACATAACGAATTGTTTTAATCAGATACCCTTTTTTGTGTCTACCCCACTTTACTCTATTAGAAGCTTCATTTCAATTTAAATATATATATAGTATAGTTTTCAGTGTCTTACGAAGTGCAACCCCTATTATTTTTCAAATTATACTTTTTTGTTTATCCCCTCCTTACCCTTTTTATAAACTTCGTTTTTGAAACAATATATAATTTTGAGTCATCCTCGAATTTTACTTTTTAACCACAAAAAGGAATGTTTTTAACTGGAATATCTAACACTTTTCGTTTTTACAGGTACAGGTATGCAATTTTATAAATTTATGATGAAAAGCGTGTTAATCTACTTGTTTATCTACTGTTTTAAAAAAATAAACCAGAATGTACCCGTTTTTGACCACACGCGCCCAGAATTGCCATATGCATTTTGTTTCTCTTAGTAGCCATATTGAGTAACTTGAAATCTCTATAACGTCATGAGCTTTAAGTGATTCGAAGCTCCGGTATCTAAGAACCCCATATGTGGGTTATTCGAAAAAAGGTCACCAAATTCTTATAAAAAATTAACCAATTAGGTCAGCCATATAAATTAAAAAGAAACCTATGGCTGACCAATTACTGAAGCTATCTGACTTTTTATGACGATATGTTGACATTTTAAGTGGTATTTTTATTTTTCGAATATCCTTTTGTGACTATTAACTGACCTTTCAAATGACATACTTCTTTTTTTTCGAATATCCCACAAATGAGCTGATAACAATCTATACTATGTCGTTCAAAAAATCTTTAAAAATTAATTTTAAAAACCTATGGCTCACCAAATACTGAATTTGGTCGAACTTTTATGAGGTCACTAAGAATTTTCAGATGGTAACTTTTTTGCGAATATCCCACAAATGAGGTTCTTAAAATCGCTGATGACCTAGAAAAACTTTAATCACTGTTTATAATTTGTATGTAGTTGGCCAATTTCTGAAACTAATTGATCAATTACCGACCTTTAAGATGAAATATTATATTTGCGAATATCCCACATATGGGTTGCTAAAACCCCAGACCGGGTATCTTCCTGCAGCTACATCGAGTCATTAAGACTGACGACAATTAAAAAAACTTTATACAAAATTAGATTGACTGAAAATATTTCTATTTTCAAAGTAAAATAATGCGTTCAATTTGTAGGTTGCATCAAGAATAAGGAAATGGAACATATCAGGGATTTTATGATTCTTCAATGCCTTCACAAAAGGTCATGCCTACTCGCTTATGAGCGTTAGACATAGGGTTATCAAATCATTCTGGTTTTAAATCCATACAATTTTAAATCCCAAAAATCAGTAAGAAATATTATACAATTTATAAAATGTCCACCCACTTATACATAAACGTAGTTCTTGCTCATCCAATTGATCCGTACCTACATACATACATACATAAGTATAGGGAAAGTGAAAGTTGCAAGACCGTTTAGTTGTAGATTATTATGGATTCTGCACCGTGGAATAGTTTTTGTTTTGTAGTTTGCCGTGTGTCAAGTCAACGACTCTTTTTTAAGAGCTCGACTGCATAAGGCTTTTGGCTAGAAAATAGAGTACATTATAATTAAGGGAATTTTCTTGCGACGATAAATGTCAGTAATTAAGCACTCATCCTTTTGCGTAATTTAATTTTGCATGCACATTATCCCCGAGGATTAGGCGGAGGAGTCGTTGTGAACAACAACACCAACGACGACAAAAAACAAAACGACGCTGACATCAACATCGTCGTTAGACTCTTGTTTGTCAAATTTGATGTTTGTTTTATTCCATTTGCCAGCACTCTAAGTCGCACTCTTGTTCGTCTATTACCCTTGCAGCAATTTTTGTTAATTAAGAAAAAATCCTGAAGGCAACACACATATCACGTTGTCGTATAGTCAGTCATTGTCGTCATAACATAGCCGCCCACTTAACAATGCTGAGCTTTAACTCCATAAGATTCAAGAAATGGAATAAATGTAGATAGGTTGTAGGTATAGGTTGAAGGTATACAATCTGCCTAACTTGTGTAGCAATTTCGTTGGGAAAGGAATAAAAGGCTCGCAATGTTATGGAATTTTCTCACATTTGCAACCATCATCATATCATCGTCATCATTGAAAGGGCGGGCGGAGAAGTTGGTCGGTTGTCTGCATAGGAATAGGACGGATGTTGTTGGATAAACATTTATGTACACATAAGTTGAAAATAAAAAGTACCTACCTACATAGTTTTGAAGTACCTACTTGCATCATTATACACAGTCAGTCTCGTACAAACACTTTCAGAAATTATTCAGAAATCTTTTTTTTTCCAAAATATTAAGGGTGCATCATCACGAGGAGGGTGAACATGGCATAATAAACAAAAACAACGCATAGTAAAGGGAATACACCAGAGAGAGTGCGGATCTGTGTTTCTCTCTAATGCCGGAAGAGAAATAAATTTTACTCGACTTGTAGATCTTTTGAATTTTGAAGATTCAAAAAGATGCAGTGTACTGTGTAGGTAGTAAATGAAAAACAAAAGAGGGAAGGCCACAATACACTCAATGATGCAATCTCCTTTGATTTTATACGACCAACAGATAGGCAAGACATAGGTATCCGAAGAAGGTTTATTCCTTTGCAACTTCTATTTGTGCTCCATCAAGCTATACGTTCAACTCTGCTTGCAATTTGCACATTGAAACCATCCCCATCAGACCAGATTAAGACTTCTTTTCGGCACACATTTTGCTCTTGGTTTTAGTTGCGTTCAGATGTGCGAGTATTGGTATGTCTAAAGGTTTTAAGAACTTTAATTTACAATACGTAAAAAGACTAAAATGGATTGTTTTTTTTTTTTTGAAATAAATTGTAAACATTTCTTCACGTCTTATTGTATGTAGATTATGAAAAACTGAAGGTTATCAACCATTACACACAGATGTGTGTTCCATCCTTTAAGATTCCGAGCATATGCTACTTCAAGGCATCAAGACCAAGTTCTTTGGCATCGGCGATGGCTTGGTCTTTAAAACTGAACCTCAAGTCTTTATTCTCACTTCAAACTAGCCAAGACGGAGTGTACAAAAACTAACGCTGAAATTCTAAAAATTAAATAGGGGTTTTTTTAATTATTTTAATCGTTACGCAAAAAGTCTACACAAAACTTTTCTAGAACCTTGCTTTATTGCGTTGGGCGCCATTTTGAATTTAAGAAAAATTTGTTTTCGTGATATGACTCGTTTATTTTCAACTTTTGATTTAAAATCCACTTAAAAAAAAGTTGTTCAAAATATAAATATCTACATAATGTTCTCTTCTATTCCTATCATACTATCTCCACATGAAATACAGCTTGAATACATCTGCTATTCCTTGTTTTTCACTGTTTCCAAGTTCCGGTCTTTAAAAGGTCTTATAAACGGTTACGATATAGATGGAGAGCAATAGAAGCGGATTTAATTACTTACCTCGTTCCATTAGGCACAGAAAGATGTTTGCCCATTTAATACAAAAACTTCAGCTTTACAGTCTGGTTCGCTCAGTGACGTCTTATTTATTTTTAAACTAAAAATAAGGACCTAATCCACTGAATTCTAGTGTAAAACCGAAATTTTTATTTTTCATTTCCACAAATCTTTCTGTGATCAAAGTAAGTGCATACATCCGTTGCTAGTTTTTGGCATGTAGGCTTTACAAATATTTTAAGACTCTAAGCCCCAATTTATTCACACTCCAATAAGTTTAAATTCTTCACTATAAATAAGGAAATTTATCGGTTTAAAAAAAATGTAATTCCTTCAATCGTATTTATCAATTTTAATTGATGTTTCCTCGTTTAATTTAAACACTGTTTATGCTAAAACGACAAAATACGTCTTTTCAGAGGGATTTTAAGCCCTAATGGAGGTTTAATGAGGCATTACTATTTATTTACTCCCAACAACAAGCAGTTTTTGGTTCCCTAATATTTTTGTATTGTGAAAGTGCGACATGGAAAATAAATCAGAATATCCTCTTTCTCATGTTTCTGATGCAATAAATCTAAATCCTACCTTGAAATTGTTCCAAAAAAAATAAATTTTTGCAAAAAAGTGGAAAAAAAAATATGGATTTTAAATGTTTGATTAAAATATCTCGAAAACTGTACCTGATCTAGCGTTAATGAATAGAAAACTTAATGGATTGCTTTTAATGATAAGCAGTGTTCTTAATGATATTATTACCTTAAAAGCGCCTTTCGTTAATTCAAGAAAATACAGTTTTTATTAGTGTGAATAAATCAGCCCTTAATTAAATTACATCATGTACAAAACACTGTCATTGACTTGAAGGATATTGTTTGAATTAATTCGGTATTGCTGATAAGGCAGTTGATGCTTATATATCTAGGCGGGCGAAATTGAAGGACACAGTACAACTTTCTCTTTATCTATCACCGTTCGCATATACGAGTCCTTTTTTAACGAAGCTATGACATCCATTTGCTGCATCTCTCAAGTGCAAGCAAATGACGCCTAAAAGGCTGCTACATTATTATATTCAGAGAGAAGTCATAACGATTTAATTGATTAAGAATTCCATAATTTTGTTTGTTTCCTTACTTGTATTTGTTTTTTTTTTTTTAATTTTCGTTCAAGGCAAACAATGCTTAAAGATTGCTTCATCTCCAAGTCAGTTAAATGTTATCTTGTTGAATCTTAAAAAACAATTTACAATTTTTCTCCGCTGCTTCGGTTTGTTAAAATCCCTGATCGTGATGGGCATTCTTTTGTGTCGTATGTTTGAATTTCTTTGAAGCGTGTGTAATCATTATTAATGCAATTACAAAATATACTTCAATTACTCTTAATTAACAATTAATTGAGTGTCTTGTGCGCGAAAAATTGAATTGTATCTAAATAAGATGATGCCAACACAAATCATTCCCTGTATACATACCTATTACTAGTAGATACTCTTCTATAAATATAACTGATGCCTTTGTGGATTTGATAGATGACAGCATTTATGATGATGGCCGTAGATTTGTGATTCACACATAATAATAACTGGCAAAGAAGAAAGGGTTTACATTATCATGTTGATGTTGCTGATGCAACGTATATTCATAATACAGGCCCGCATGGAATGTCGGGTGTCAATTATGTCAAATTGAAACAAACTTTCTTCTTTGTCGGTGCGCTTGCTTGGCGCACCAGAACCCAACCAAATCTCTATATGACTCTACCAGCCAGCATATTTGATGTTATGATGGGAACGTCATATCTTTATGTACATCATCGAAACACAAATGCTTTGGCATAATGTCAAGCCATCCATCCATTTCAATTTCAGAAAATTAAATAATTCATATTTTGGGTATAACTGAGGGCTATGGAGCATGCTAATTAATTTGGAGTTGGAAATTAATTAATTTTAATTTAATATGCGCGACAATTACCAACTCAATCATGTGACTATCTGAATTACAGTGGAATGTTTGACATTAAAAAATTCCTGAGGTTGGAATAATCCAATTTTAAATATTTTAAATAAAGGTAAAAGGAAGAAAAGAGCTAATTGGAACTTAGATTCCATTTTGTTATAAACTTAAAAAAAAATGTACTATTTGTTTGAGCAAACTGACCTTAAAGATGAAAAAACATTTGTGAGATATTCGAAATAAAAATGAATTTGTGGGATATTCAAACAATTTAAAGGCCATCTGAAAGTTCACTAATTGGTCAATAAAGATCATTTGGTTTCCAGTAATTGGTCAGCCATGGCTGATTTGTTATTAATTCAAAAAAAAAAATTCAATGATGCTAGCACCTTATTTGTGGGATATTCAAAAAATAATTTTGGTATCTGAAATGTCAGTTATTTCGCCGAAATAGGTTTCCTCAAATTTTTTGAAAAAAAAATTCAAAATTCTTCCAAATTTGTTAATGGCTGAACAATTTCTGAAACCACTTGATATTTTTAAGACCATTTAATAGCCTTTCAAAAGGTATATTGTCATGTATTTTTTTTAATTACAAAATTGAAGTGCTAAAAGTACCTCATCATTTAAAAATTCTAATCATCTTGAAAATGCATTAAAAAAGAAACTTATTGGCCTTTTATGACCAACTACTGACCTTTCAGATTGTTTGAATATCCCACAAATGAGGTGCTAAAAATGATGGGTGACCATGACCATGACCATTAACAAAACTTTACAAATTTCATTAAAAAATCTGATATTGCTGACGAATTACTTGAAATAAGTGACATTTTATTAGCAATTCCTCGCCTTCCAAATGGCATATTTTTTTGAATATCACATAAATGAGTTGGTAGAGTCCTCTATGGCCTTGAAAAACCTCAAAAATGTATTAGAATTCGCCTTGACTGATCAAATACTGAAGCCAAATGATCTTTATACTTATTTTTTTGAATATCCCCTAAATGAAGAGCTAGCGTACTATGTGACACTAATTTTTTGAATATCCCACAAATGAGGTGCTGAAATCTTTCAATGGAAACCTTGAAGAAAACATTTTAAAAAATCATAAAAAAAATCACCTATGGCTATGGCTGACAAATTACTTTGTTCCCAATTAGTAACTTTTTAGGTGGCATACTTTTTTCGAATATCCCACATATGGGGTTCTTATATCCCAGAGTCAATAAATCAAATAATTTATGGTCAATTTACAGAGAAGCATTGATTATATTAATTCTTGGACCAAGAAAAATACTAAAACTATCATTTTTTTTAACATCAGGGCATGTTTCACTAACTTCAAATTCCTTTGTCAAAAAATGTATTTTGAAGTTATTTAACAGTTTCACTTGACCTCTGAAGATCTACCTTTACATGAATGTACTGTACGTTCGTGCTTAACGTGCATAATTTTATTGTATTTTAAAATTGATCAAACTTTTATTTGTCGATATCTTTTTTATTTATGTGAGCACATGCAAAAATTTCCCTTTTTCAATGTAAGAATTTGTGCACAATTCGTGAAAATTCTAAAATACTTCAATTCAGGTTGTGGTATTATTAGTCTTACATTTTGTATTGACACAGAATTCCTGTATTTATTATTTTTGCTAAAATTCTATTTCAATGCCAAGTTTTAGGTTAAAATAATCCACTGTAAGACGATAGCGTGCGTATAAAGTTGTTTTGTGTTCTGTGATAGAAAGCAAACTAATTAAACCATGACGTTTTCAAAAAGTCACTAATTAATGTTAACTAATCGAATTATTTTGTATTTTCAGTAATGGGGGCTTTCGACCGGTACTCGATTCAGGATCACAACGCTCCAATCAACCGCTATTTTTGCCCCATCATCATTTGGCATCGCTGAGTTCACAATTTTCCCAGCCCTTGTTTCCAGGACTTAAAGGTAAGTTTTCATCGATTTTTCTGCTCGCTTTTCACACCAACAAAATATCAATTTCTCCATCATCATACCCGGTCTGGCTGGTTGTCACCGTCATCGTCAATGGCACAAGACGGATTATTCCAAATCCAAGTTACTGTATTTAGAGATTTGACAGCTGTCAATCATAATGCAAGTGATATACTTTGCGCTGATGCGCCCTCTCTCTATCCTCCTGCCGCGTCCTTGGCGTTACGTTGTCGGTCGTCGGTATATAGATATACATGTATTATTTGTGGTTTGATTTTCCCATGGAGGAGTGAAATGACAGCGCATAGATTCCATTCCATTACGGAATATTACATTTCATTTTATGAAAACCAGGGAAACACACCTGACACTTACCCCGGCTGACAAGTTTAATACTTTATGTCCGCGGCGGCATGGCATGTTGCCATGGCGTGGCGTGGCTTTTATAATGCTGGAAACAACTTCTGTTATCGTAATTAAATTTCATTACGTGGAGCTTTATCAAATTTTTAAAGGAATTTCCCCGAAGAGTAGTTTAACTTTCAGCATCAGCAGCGGGACACTATAGCTTTTAGTGAAATTAACTTTTCATGACAGCACTCGTTCTGTCATTGGCAGGTGTATGAGTAGGTTTATATAGGTATACTTATACCTTTAATAAATCCTGCGGTCCTGCACATCAGGTGCAGCCATCGACCTGTAACTGGAGATTTATGGGTACATTAGCTTGGAGTAGGTTTATATTTTTCATCAGACTCGTACATCTTTTCATGATTTTGAAAGCTTTATACTTTTTTTTAATTTGTCCCAACCCTTTTTTTTAAATTAATATCTTTTTTCTCTTCTCTCTTTTCAGCCTTTCCAGGACTATGTTCATGTTGCCCGATAAAACCCCCTTCGATACCAGTATCATCATCGAATTCACCCGGCTCACCACCCATTTCTAATCACTCTGACCCGCGCTCCAGTTCGGTTGCCGAACTGCGTCGCAAAGCCCAAGAACATTCAGCCGCCCTCCTGCAATCATTGCATGCTGCTGCTGCTGCCGGATTAGCTTTCCCCAGATTACACCTTCCGCCTCTAAATTTACATCATGCTCTGAATAATAACATAAAAAATGAGGCTCAAGACATGACAGCCACTACAATGAATGGCATGACAAATAACAATAACGCACCCGATATTCAGCAACACCATCATCAGCAACAACCACAAACGTCATCACATCCGCTTAATCATCAGCCAAACGCTGTTAGCGAGAATGTTGAATAGACCGGGTGGGCGGTGGGGTGTAATATAATACGCAGAAAATAAAATAGAAACCCTAAAATAAATTGTATTATATTGTAAGATAGTAAAATTGATAGGTTTATGAGTGCCATATAGAGTGAATGCATCTATATACATATAGTCTTAGGATCCCTTTTTTTGCAGTTAAACATTTTAAAACCGGACACAAATCACTTACTTATTTTTGTTATTAATAGAGTTAGTTTGGAAGCATATTGTCGAATAATATTATGGAACTGATGGTCTTTAAGGAGCTGGTTAGTTTTAAATATATCAAAATACAGAATGACCGACATTTCGTAATGGAACAAAATTCTCCACAATTGTGTTTCAAAATGTTGTAGCCAAAAGTATTTTCTTTTCTAAAAATAAAAACAAGTGTAAAATTTAAAACCAAACCAAACAGAATCTCTTTGAAATAAAATTAAATAATTCCAGAATTTATGGAAATCATAAAATATGAATACAGTGAACTCTCTCATAAGGGGACACTGATGGTACCCAGCAATTTGTCCTGTTATGGGAGGTGTCTGATGCTTATGAGGAAAACAGAATTGAGAACCTGCAAAAAAAATTCATTAGAGTGCCCATATTCTCGAATTTTCTTTTATTATTTCGAGTGCGTTTCCGTATTCAAGAAATTGAAATGTAGTTTTAACAGAAGAGCTTATTGCGAAACACTACAATATGTCACCTATCTTTGCGAGACTTTCATCCTATGGACTAGTTGACAGTTATTATTCAAAATGTACTGGAAAAGACCTTATAAAACTTGAAAAATACTAGTATAGTACTTCCATTGCACTTTATCGGCTTGAAGAGAGGACCAACCTCTATTGCGATGGCATCCGATGGATGGATAGCATCCGCTTCCGGTTGTAAGAGAGTTCGCTGTCCGGTTATGAGAGGTGTCCGCTCATGGTAACTGTCTTTTAGGAGAGAGTACACTGTATGTCATTATAAAATGGCAGAAAGCTCACTTAAGCTACAATGTCAAATAAATCTTCCGAATTGACAAAAGGGGAAGTCACCCATATGGAAAAGGAATCAAATATCTTTATTTTTATTCTTATTTCACAAATAATGTCACTTAATATGTGAGGTGCACCCTAGGCTCAGCGAACATTTATTCAACATGATTTAGACTAATCTAATTTCTAATTAAATTTTTCAATCGCGTTTTAAATTCATATTGTCCTATGAATAAAATAAAAAGTAAAAATACAGATTATTTTAAAACGGAAAATTTTTAAAATTAAATCTTACATGGTCAGGACATCTGACACAATCTGTTTTACAAGTTGCAATGAGAATTACTTGATTTGATCGTTTAAAGTTTCAAGAAGAGAAGAAGTTAAACTAGTGCCCAGATTTTCAGTGGTTTAGTAAAACAAGAGTTAGCTAATCCTGGACATAAATAAAGCCAGGGTTAACTCAAGAAGCTGTTTTTAAGAGATGGATGTATACGGAACTACCTAAAAAACTCTGAGTGATAACTCAAAAAATTCGGTGAATTAACTCTGGTTTAACTTTAATCTCGCCTTGAAAAACTAAGCCTAAGTGAGCAAGTGTACCTCTGTGTTATTGAATTTATCTATACAGTTAGTACAAGAAGCAACTAAGCCTAAGTTATGACAACGATGACAAAAAAATCTATCACAGCTTGAATTTCAGCAGATTCAGCGTTCCTTTTCCTTGTAATAGTTAGTAATTATAATACTTTTTTTTTAAATTAATAAAAATAGGTTCCTTATAAACACAATAATACTCTGTGGTTTCAAATTTTCGCCAGTAAGCTTCCTCTTCATTTTAGTATTATTGATAATAATTTCGCTTAGTTATAAAACAAAAATACACTGTAAAATTCTTTAACACAAAAAATTATCTTAAGTCATGTACAAAGAAAAATATAAATTAAATTATGTATATCAAAAAAGTTAAATACCAATAAAACAAAAAAAAAAAAAACATTTATTAAAAGGATATGTAAAAAAATTCATTCAAATAAACAATTTAAAAATACGTATTCTCCTGTTTTGATTGTATTTAAATTTAAACAGTTTATTTCTTACAATTCTCTTCACATGCCTTCTTTGATGCAAAAGCTAACAAAAAAAACAGCTCAAATAAAGCCAGAAACAGTCCGAGGAGTAATTTCATGGTTCGATCGATTTTAAATGTAGGTACTATGGGTATAGATGTGGTTTGCAGTCAGCGGTACTTGTGTCCTTACTCCTTATTAAACAAAAATAATGTTTTGAACTACATAATCACTCTTCTATTAGCTAAGCTGAATTGACTGATAAGCGCAAAGATTAGACGGTACGAGCTTTAGAGTTTTCGGTCTTTTTTCCTTAGTTATGCTACACCGAATTAAAGATAAAGTGTACCTATACACTAAAATATTATATTGTATGTTTGTAACAAATTAAACACTATCAGTATAGATATGGATGAAAACTATTTTTACCAATAAGGTCATAACCTCATCAGATACGTTATCTTAAGCTTAGACTGCAAAGATTTTTCAATTCCGTTTTATTTTAATATAATTTTTAGTTTTTAAGAAATTTTTACAAAATGTTGTGTAAATCTGTTTTATAATTTTTCACATAAACAATAAGACTTAGTTCCAGTTTTTCAATGCAAGATTAAATTTAAACCTGAGTTAACTCATCGAATTTAGTGAGTTAATCAGATGCTTTTGATGATTTATCCACCGATTTTGTTTAGTCGTTCTGCATGCATTCTCCACCAAATAACGGTTTCCTCAGTTAACTACGGGTTAATTTACTTCTGGAGTTAACCAACTCTATGGTTTAACTCACCACTGAAAAACTGGATTTAAGAAATAAATTCATACAGATTGGTTGAAAATATGAAACTTCTTTAAAACAATGAAAAATAATATTTCCTTATTATAATTCTCGATAAATAAAAAAAAATATCCTGCAGCATCACAGATAACAGTTTGAACTTTGTGTATTGTTTAAAGATGATTTTTATGATTGATAAGCTTCAGCCAAATGCTTTTCAAGCCAATTGGGCTGTTTCTAGATTCGTCCTACAGTATATAGTACGTTTTCAGTACCTGTATAAACAAAACTTCTGTATATAAACCAGTGTCCTTATAGTCACTTCCTATTGCAATTAATATACTTTAGAGTAACGAAATATATTCAAAATCGTTAGAACGGATTTTGATAAAATTCAGAAAAAAGGAAATCTTTGTATGGCAGCTATCTGTTCTACAAAGATTAGCTAAATTCGAATTTATCTTCTAGTGAAATACATAAAAACGCTTTGTACCTACCAAATTTTAAGCAAATATACGTTTATCCCTCACGTTGTTTAGGCTTTAACTCGATGTACATCTTGACACCGGACAAACAGGCTTCCCGAAGGACGATATGGCGAGGAAAACTTTTTTGGAATTCTCGATTGTAATTAGATTTGATTAAAACCTCAAAATCAAAAGGCACCTTAATGCCTATAGTTAAGTTCTTGGCAGTAAACCTTTTTACATATACCTACTAATTCAGGCGATTTTAGACCCACATCTGATTTCTGTACCAATAAAGTGAGAAACTTTAGATTCCAAACATTTGCTAAGCTGATCAAGCACAGGCACTGATTCACTGACTATGACAGATTATTAAAATTATGGAGCTCTTCTCGCCTCCGAAGAATCTAGCACAACGGTAGGTCATGTGTCTCAGTGGGATCAATCCACTTTCTCAGGGTGCTTATATGGAATGTTTTCTCGTAGAAGAGTGTTAGGACTGTAGTGAATTAAAAAAATGAAAAAACTTAAAATTTCATCTTCATGAGGATGCATTCTATACACACACTACCCACAGAGTAAGAGTAACATTTGCTGGAATCATAGTATAAACG
This sequence comes from Leucozona laternaria, assembly GCA_932273885.2. Lineage (NCBI taxonomy): Eukaryota > Metazoa > Arthropoda > Insecta > Diptera > Syrphidae > Leucozona > Leucozona laternaria. The sequence goes on along the minus strand of OW026368.1, from coordinate 113,296,070 downwards.
ACTTTGGAGAAAATTGTGTAAACATGATTCGATTTTATTTGTAAAAGTAGATTTTTTTGTTCGAATACTCGAATCAATACTTCAGCTCCTATGGATGAATTGTTCCAGGCTGAGTCTCATAAATACAAATAAAATATTTGGTTTTTAATACTTCGGGCGAAACAAACAAAAACCAATCTGAAAAATTTCAACCTTTCAAACATAACGTCATGAACTTTGAAAAAATTTACATAGTTTGCCAGCTACTTAGTACCCGGAAATTTAAATCATCCCAGAGTTTGATACTAGGCGTGTTTTTTTTGCAAGTCAATATGGATTTGTCGAAAAAAACAACATCGGAACTAATAGTTTTACACGTAAATACAACAAAAATTTAAATCCATATGAACTTAGCTAAGTCCAGATAATTATCGGGACTTACGTACTGTAAGTAAGAAGTGCCTAAGTCCCGATGTCGTTTTTTCGACAAATCCATATGGACTTGCAAAAATACACGCCTGCTATACAGGGTATTTTCCAAACTTCAAAATATCTTATGATAAAATTAATAATGATTTATAAACTTAAATTTTAAACTATTATTGGTTTTAAATTTTGTATGCTTTTTTATTCATTTTGAAATATACCATAACCTCACATTTTTATATGTGTGTTTTTTTAACAAAACAGTTATTGACTGCTTTAAATAATCAACTTTTTTTTGTTGAAATTTAACGCTTAGTCACAAGAAATGCATTCTATTAGTATTTTGTATTGAAAATTCAAAATTACGTCAATAATTGGCAATATGCATAAAAGCCAAAGGAACTATAATCGTTTAGTTCATACACCTCTCTTCACATGCCTCTTTTGTTGCAAAACGGTTATCATTGCCTCCACAACCACCATACACGAATGGAACACATTGTCCTCCTGCGTATCCCCATGATGGGACATACGCATAACAAATACCCCCATCAAGATATTGCTGACAGGAATCTGTATAAAATAATTAATAATACATTAATATATACCTAAAAATTAACATAATCCTATAAATAATAGCTTACCAGGTATAGCTGTCACTATAGAAAAACAACTCAAAACGGCCAGAATAATTCCAAATAATAGTTTCATGGTTCGCTTTTTCTTATGCGGTTTGCAGTTAAAGATAGCTTCTAGGCTTCTTTTCTTACTAATCAAACATATTCCTTTCAAGCATTCATTAATTATTGTTGCTATACAACTATGCTGAATCGACTGATAACTGCAAAAAGCTTCTAAAATATGTATTAACAATTTAACAGTTAAACATAGATAATTATGTCTTTGTGTGTTCAGACAAAATTTCAGCATTTTCGATGATTATATGTATGTATATTGTTATTTGAACCAAGGGTGTACAGTGGATTTCGAATGGGGGGGGGGGCAAACTCTATTTTTGATTATCAACTATTTTTTTCTCTTTGTAAAACCATCACTTGAAATGTCTGGGTTCTTGGCAGCACTTACAATTCTCCACAAAAGAAATGTCAATTCAGTCAGCTCTCAGCTGTTGTTTCGTTTTGTAAAATTTGCTTTCAATTCCATGTTTTATTTTTTTTTTCTATTTGAAATGTAAGTTTACGGAGAAGTAATGAAATATTTAACAAAAATATTTAAATAAATGTTTTCTTGAAGGTTATATCCAACAAAAGATCAAATACCTATACTCTCTTTCTATACGGAACTCAGCAAGATCGTACAATGTCTAATAAATCAGGCATTTTTTGTAACTACAATGTATTTCTCTCTGAGGCATAGAAAATTTCCTTTGAATAAAACTTCCACTTCGTTTAAATTTATTTATTTATGTCATTTTTATAACTTTAAAACATTTTACTTAGAAAACTTTCGGTTTTTGGTGGATTTGAAGCCGAGCCAACCTATATAATGTTCACGAAAACGACACAAAATGTATGAAAATAACATTAATAGCAGTCACAAGCAGTGTTGCCAGAAACACCGATTTATAGTATTTCTCCCGACTTTTAACTTTTAGAGCTATTTCCGATTACCCGATTTTTTATGTAAATACATTATGTAATGTTTTCCCGATTTTCAATTAATTTTTAATTATAAAAATTACTGGTACCAAAATATATTTTCTACATTTTCCCACTGATATTGAGAAAGAGTTTAAAATTTGTATTAAATTTAAAATATTTTTAAAGTTGTTTGTTATTGAAAGCTGTCCGATAGGTGCTATTTAAAAGCAAATGGACCCGTTCATAAGATAGCTTACAATTAGATAGAATCAAAATATTTACCTACCCATTCTCTGTTTAAACAATACATTGTAGGTTCATAATTTCAAATTGAATATAAATAAATACAAATAACGGGTGATTTTTTAAGAGGTTTAGAACTTTTTTAAAAAAAAAAACACAAAAAATTCGAAAAAATGAATGAAATATTTATTTGAATCGATAGTTTGAACCTTGCAATTTAATGTTTAAAGATAATTTCATGCAAATGTTGACCGCGGCTGCGTCTCAGGTAGCCCATCCGCTGAGTCCAATTTTGGCATACTCTTTCACACATATCGGCCGGTATCTCACGAATGAATGCATGGATGTTGGCTTCCAGTGCGTCAATCGAAGCGGGCTTGTCCCTATAGACATTAGCCTTGACATACCCTCACAAAAAATAATCTAATGGTGTCAAATCGCACGATCTAGGCGGCCAATTGACCGGCCCGAAACGTGAAATTAACTGTTCACCAAACTCGCCTCGCAATTGCGCCATTGTTTCGCGTGCTGTGTGGCATGTGGCACCGTCTTGTTGAAACCACATATCATGCAAGTCAAGAACTTCCATTTCGGCAAAAAAAAGTTTGTTATCATCGCTCGGTAGCGTTCACCATTGACAGTAACGCTGCGATTCGCATCATCTTTGAAGAAATAGGCCCAATAATGCCGCCGGCCCATAAACCGCACCAAACAGTGGCTTTTTCGGGATGCATTGGTAGCTGTTGCAATGCTTCTGGCTGATCTTCACTCCAAATGCGGCAATTTTGCTTATTTACGTATCCATTCAACCAAAAATGAGCCTCATCGCTGAACACAAGCAGCGCGCGATGAACATTTCGAACCGAGCACGAATTTTGATAGTAAAATTCAATAATTTGCAAGCGTTGTTCATTTGTAAGACGATCCATGGTTAAATTGCAAACCAAACTGAAGCTGTTTGACAGTGACACAAGGTACTAAACACACGTCAGCTGTCAAAACCAGTGTTGCCAAAACCAAACCAGCTTAAAAATCACCCTTTATATAAAGACAAGAAATAGTTTTGAAAAAAAAGCCAAATTTGAAAAAAAAAACTCCGACAAACCTGAATTTTGGCGGAGAGCTTTATTTTTATGTTTTAAGCATTTCCAAAAAACCTTAATATTACCTTGAATTAAGGCCAGGAATGTAGTTTTAAGGGGGAAGTGAAATTCAGTCGTCTCTGTATGTATACCTAAAAATCTTTATAACTATGTAGGTTGTAGGTAATAATTTTTATTTTTTGAAAAAAATGTGAACATCAACATTATAGCTTATGCGATTCTAGACAACATTTTTTTTTGTCAAAGCAATAAATTTTGAAAAAAAAATATGCAAAACTTACAAGATCAGTTTTTGTTGTATTTTAATGCTTTTTTTATATGCAATCATAAACACAATTGCTTGATAAACACACACATATCTTCCAAAAACCTGATAGTTTTCAACTAATTTACCAAAATTCTGCACCTTTTGAAAAACAGTTCATACAACTCTTTTACTCTAAACTTATATGTAATTCATACGAAAAATTATGTTTCGCAAGAAAGAAAGTAAATTCAATTTCGTATAGAAAAGGCTGTCAAAACTTTTACGTGCGATGAGTCGTTCTATCGAGAATACTGCTTAAAGAATATTTTTGAATTACGAAACAAACTCACCGATCTAATAATCCTTCGTCTTCACTCGAAAATTATTTTACGACATCAGTTTTCGTTCCTCGCTTGAATTCTACTATATGATAATGTCCCTTAAGAGCGGTTTGCAGAAGAAAATAAATCCGTATTTATGCAATATTTCAGTTATTTTTTCCTAAAAATATGCAAAGCATGGACTAAACCAATTTCAATTTGATTGTTCAAAAGATAACTGATAACCATAGTAAGATGAATTTTGACCAAAGTCATTATGCCAATATATGTGATGTATTGAAAAATGCCGAAGAATTTCCATTCCCACCACAACATCATGTACAGTAGAGCGATCTTTCAGTTTATTAAGAAAGGTAAACATTTTGCTAAGGTCACCAATGAGCGATGAAAGGCTTCATGCGTTGTGTATGATGAACATTCAAAAAAATCTAGTAAGAGAAGACACGGCTATTTTATGGTAAAATTATAGACTATTCTGGTATAAACAACAACGACAACTGGCCTTCCTGTTTTGAAAACAATAAAAATACAAAATAATTGTTTTGTTTTTTGTTATGATGATCATTATAGTATTTATTATTACCATTACATAAAAAAGGTGAGTACCGATAAAAAAAAAATTAAATCAATTCAATCAGATGGATGTCGCCACTTTAATTCAATTTTTTATTTCATTTATTTATAGTAGGTATGATGCAAGGTTAAAAAGGGATTTTCCAAATTTTAAACAAGTTACCTACCATCTTTTTAAGATTTTACTAAGTTTAAAATCACCAAATGGCTATTTTATGTTTTTAGTGTCAAACTAACTCCATATGTCACTTTGACAATGGGAAATGTGAAAAGGTATGTTTGCTTAACGAAATGTCACTGTTTTAGGCGCGTTCAGCTTGAGTTTCGTACGAAAATAAGTTTAGTATGACACTATAGTTAAAAAAATTTTAAAACTAAGAACATTTTAGTAAATATTTTAAAAGTTAGTTAATTGTTAAGTAGTATAATAGTATCGCCGCATTTTATTAACGCTGATGATCCACATAAGGTCATCTCATGAAAATATACGGATACGGATCTTAGTGACAACATTGTGGTTAGTTTTATAACGGGTGGGCCATCTAGTGGTTTCTTTTTAAATCATAGGTTATTTTGACACTGACAGCTGTTTCCCGCTCGAAATCTTAACAGAAAGTCAGTAACATAGGTACCTCCGTGGAACGAAATCAGTCGCTTTACGCTTGAACAACGTTGGGGCATATTGAAAACTTATTTTCAAAATGAGTGCTGTGTAGCCCAAAAAGTGTGTTTTTGAAAAGACCAAAAATCATCTTTTCTGACGAGGCGCATTTCCATCTCGGTGGCTACGTTAACAAACAAAATTGCCGCATCTGGGGCTCGGAAAACCCGCACGTTATTGTCGAAAAGCCAATACATCCACAGAGAGTGACAGTTTGTTATGCCAACAATCCGCAAACGATTCAAGCATTTGACTTGAGGCCAATCCAAGCAATCCGTGAGCTACAGCCCAAAAACATCAACAAGGTCTTGGAAAATTTGAGTGACAGAATGCTCTACTGCGAAGCTATCTACATCATCCAATGGAACTAAAACAATACAAATTATAGAGTGACAGTAGTTTTGTTATACTCAATGTGCGGTGAGTCCGTGACATAGTTGTTTCCAACATTAACTTTCATTGAGTTTTTTTTTATTATTTCCTGAAAGTCATCTGACCTTAACAACATTACGTGTATAATTCATGTTCCTCGGCTTTTAATGTGCTGCATAAATTTAACCATGGCTTATAAAATATTTCACAGCCACCAGAACTACCTACATGGTTTAAACATGCACCGAAAAAAGAATAGGTCCCAGGATTGAACCCTGAGGAACTTCTTCGTTAAATCGACTTGCAACTATTGATTGAATGAATGTCATCCAAAACAATCATCGTTGGCATAAAAGCCCTTATTCATTGCAAAAATATACAATTGGAGCGAATATGCTATTTTAAATGCACTTTTGATACCTATGCTTTCGAAAACTTCGGACAGGAAAGGTAGAAGAAAACAGAGACAATGCTATTAACTTGAATCAACAATTAAGCTTTTACTTTAAATTTCAATATTTGAAGTGTCTTGAAACTAATTTTTTTTTTTAATTTTACGTTATGAAATAGTATTTTTGATTTTAATATTCGATGCTCTTATTAATTTTTAGTCAAACGCCAAAAACCAGATCCAAAAATCTCATCCAGTTCTTTAGAAAATTGAAAATTACAGAAATAAAATTTTCTTAATTTGACTCCAATCCGTTGCTCTTAAGATCCTATTTCCACTAAAAGTAGGTAGTAAAGTAGATTTACTCAAAAAGTACAAGACTAAAAATTAATAAGAGCATTGAATTTTGAAAACAAAATTAGTACTTAATTACCTATTTAAAATTTTGAAAAAAATTTGTTTGAAATTTTTGTTTTCATTTTTTGTTTTTTTCAAAATTTTGAATTTGAAAATTAATTTTTCAAAAATTATTGCCTCAAACAGCTTTATTTGAAAACAAAATAAAAGAAGAAATTTCTGGCTTTAGAAAAGAGTATATTAAGAAATTGTAAGTGTAACCGTTGTTTTTTTATAATATTTTGTCCATTTTTTTTAAGAAAATTGCCCCTCCCGGCTAAACGAGGAGGGATAAACCCCTGCTTCCATACGATTTTTTTCTTGTTTCGATCCAACCTGCACGCTCTACTTTTTTGTCACACCTTATGTGAATCACAATCACCCTGTATATGTAGGTATATAAAGGTAATAATTTGGAATGAAAATTGATTTACCAATTGAAAAATTTCAGTGAGACATAATAACACCCCGCCGCGCCACGCCACTTATAATATCTGAGAAAATTTGACTAAAAACAATGATATTACGAAAAAAAATTTCAAAGTCCATTGGATACTCGCATGCTCTTTAGGATTATAAAATAACTAAATTTCTATATTAAAAAAAAAACACATTTTTTCTTTCATTTACACGACTTTTATTATTTTGGTTTGTTTTTATTATTATAATATTGAATATAAAGTTATCACAAACAGCAAAGTAAAATTTTTAAGATTCCGTGATACATTTATCTTCGCAATCTTTCTTAGTCCGGAATCGATTTTCATTACCCATAGATCCATAGAAAATGAAACTTACACAAGTATTTTCGGATTCTATGTATGTCCAAGCCTTTCGTCTTACATCACTGGAAAAATATCCTGCACCACTAACAGAATGAGGTTGAAGACAAGCAGCTGTTGATTTACAATTTTCAAAATTAGAAGCAAACGAAATAAGAAAAATGTAACAAACGTACCTGGCTTTTCAGCACCAATCATTACAAAACAGCTGATGAGAGCTACGAGTTGTGCAAAGGCGAATAATTTCATTGCTGCCGATTAAGTTACACTTTCAGACTTCTTTGGCGAAATACAATTTGAAATGATCTTCATTTACTTTTTATACACTAACCCACGCTCTCCGTGAGCCACAAAGTTTTATCTTCAATTTATCTCTCACTGATTTAAGACAGACGAAACAATAAAAAGAATTTATATGATCAAATAAACTTTTTTCCAAACAAATAAAAAGTTATTTGACTTAGATACCTACAGTCATTGGCAAAACAATTTAAACACGTCAGACTATTGTGTCATATCTACAAATTTCTCGTGACAAATACATCCAGTTAAAGAAAAATCCCCCGAGAGAACCGTTTGGCTATTCGAGTGGATGGAAAACAGCATTTCTCCAGTCTGTCTCTTAAAAAGGCGAATCTTCTTCACCCTATAACTATCGCCCAATTGCGCTTACGTCTCTTCTTCCCAAGGTCATGGAAACGCTGATTAATCATGACTGGTGATCTGATGGTATACCTCACCGAACAGTGGAACAAATCTTTACATCGTTTTGGCAAAAGTAAGATTATTGCACTTGAAATTTCAAAAGCATTTGATAGAGTTTGACATCAAGCTCTCTTATCGAAAATGCGTGCTTTTGGTATTGATGAATCTCTTCTTCGTTGGATTAGAAATTACCTTTTGGACCGCTCAATACAAGTCGTATTGGATGGTTTTAAGTCTGATATTCATAAAATAAACGCTGGTGTACCCCAGGGCTCCGTTTGGTCTCCGACTCTCTTTCTGATATTCATCAATGATCTTCTGTCTCAAACTTCTAATCCATTAAATTGCTTTGCTGACGACAGTACCCTCAGCTTTTCATATTCGTTTCTAGAGTCACATCTTTGTCCTTCTGATGTGGATTTGGAGCGGCAGCGTTTGATAAGCTCATTAAATTCTGATCTCAAAAGCATTTCCAATAGGGAATCAAAAACCGCGTAGAATTTAATGCTTCAAAAACCCAATGCTGTCTCTTGTCGTTGAAGCGGAACCCGCCCCCCATTCCACTTTCCATGAGTGGTACTTGCGTTGAAGAAACCGAACAGCTTTCAGTTCTCGGTATGTGCATCACAGACCACCTTTTGTGGAATGACCACATATTCAACGTCGCCAAAAATGCTCTTAAATGTTTAGGTTTTCGTCGGCCATGCAAGAAATTTGTCTCCCCTTCTGATCTGGCTGTTATCTACAAAGCCTTTATCCGCCCAAAGCTTGAGTACAACTCTCACATCTGGGCAGCTGCTCCTTTAACTCATCTCTCAATCTCAATCTCTTGGATAGAATTAAAAAAAAAAGCTTTAAAAATGATAGGTGATATAAGTATAACAGAAACAATTACAACTCTGGAATACTGCCCCGGCGTAATGCTTCATGTCCCTCTCTATTTTAAAGCTACTTCCACAAACAGTGTTCTAGTGAAATAGCCAGCTGCATTCTTCCCCCAAAAAAATTCAACCGTTATACTCGCACTTTTACGAATGCTCATCAGTTTACCCTTGAACCTAATTTCGGACGTACCGTCAAGTATAGAAATTCATTCTTTAGCCGCACTACAAGAATGTGGAATGCTTTGCCCGACTCTATTGTTACCTCCCATTTTGATATTCAGAAACTCAAAACCAATGTGCATCGGTATCTCCTATTAAATCCTTCCCTATTTTCCTAGCGCTCGAACTGTGTTAAAACATTTTAAGGTTAGTCAAAATCCCTTTAGCTGATAAAAAAAAAGAAACAAAACAGTCAGTTTAACGAACTATGTAAATACAAGGGCTCTATAGTCATTTTAACCCAATTCAATAAACAAAAATTTTAATTTAAAAAAATTGGATACAAAAACTTTTTCATTATATTTTGTTATTAAATAAAAGAGGCTACATTAGATATTAGTAGTTGTTGTAACCTTCAGTTGCACATTTGATTCAACCTGAGTTTTTGTTTTCCTTCGGGGAGATGTTTGATGCGATTGTCTCCTCTCTGCAGTCTTCCGAGTGCGACTTCTGCAAGCAGTTTTACCATCAAACGAATACACACGAACACATGCGGAAGCTGGAAAAAATTTTGTTTTAGAAAATTTGTTAATTTATTCATTTTATCTCACCAGATTTTTTAGCTTCAATCATTATAGGAAAAATGACTGTAATCAAAATAAAGACAAATATTAGTCTCATATTATGTTTCGAACGTTTCACTTGAGAATTTGGACTGAAAAGCGATATTTCTATACAAGCTTCCCTTCGAAGTTGCAAGTAGAAGTGATTAAGCGGTTGATAACCCTCATTAATAGAGATTATTGCAGCTGTATTCAGATATAAGTCAATTTCGAAATTCAATACAAATTGATTGATATGGATGACAGAAATTATGAACTCATCATAATTATTTACCAGATTATTTTATTATGATATTTTAAGGGCATGTAACTCAATGTTAGTTACTCGACAGTAGACACCATACAAATTGGCATTGGGTCATAAGTCCACAATACAAAACAAAATTATTTTTGGCTTATTAACTTCTTCAAGTATGGTTCAAAAGACAACTGTGATTTTATGTTCTGTGGACTTATGACGCTGTGTAGAGTATCTTATCAGAAATTTTCTTAGGGCCAGTTGTACAAAAAGGTAGTTCTAATATTAACCAGTGGTTCAGAAATTTTAACTAACTGGTTTAGGTGGATTAACTGAGGTTAAACGATGGTTCAAGTAGATATTATGTGCTATAGCCAATTACATTCTTGAACTATCGCATCGTTGAACCTCAGTTAATGCACCATTTTTAAATATTGCATTTACAATTGCATTGAGCCTTGTGAATACAAAAATACAAACTTTTTTTCAAATGATGCCCAAACTATATACGTAGATACAAATAACAAAAGTGTAAAGATTGTTTTACCCTTCAATTTTATTCCACAAAATCACGAACTAACTGTATTAAACTTATGCCTAATTTTTCAATGCGATATTAAAGTTAAAACTGAGTTAACTCACTTAATTTGATGAGTTAAGTCTGTATTTTGATGTTTTATCTTCCGAATTTACTGATATGGGTCCTTCCATATCATCTACTGAAAATCTTCTACTAAAAACTAATTCTAAAGTTAATTTTATGTCTGGATGTAGCTAATTCTGGCTTAACTCAAGACTGAAAAACTTTGTCTTAAAGAATTACAAGTCATCGCATTTGTCTTATACTCGCTTTAATTGCTTTCTACCAACAACATTAAGTCATGATATTATAAGCAAGTAGGAGGAGAGAGTTTCACCATGTTTCTTGCTTCAATTTGAAGTTCCACAAAGAACTTCAGATTTTCGCCTGAACATGTACGTTATATTCAATTTTTAAAAACTGCTACTTCGAAGTAGCAGTGATTTTTTCAAACTTATTTCCCCAAAATAAAAAAAAACATTATTTAAAATACAAATGAGTTGAGTAGCCTCCTCAATAATTAAAAAAGAAAAAGGATATTTATATTTTTTCTAAAAAAATTTAAGGATAAATCAATTTTTTGAATACAGAGCTACTACTTTTTTTTACACTTCTCCCTTTACTATGTAGGTACATCGTACTTAGAAACCAATACCTTAAAACTTTGCTCACTTCAAGTCCCGAACCGCTTCCCTTATCGAATCGCTTATCGTTTTCAAACACCACTGTGCGTGCAACCTTTTTATAGCCTTTAACCTTCCTTTCGTTTGATTAAATTTTTTTAATTTGTTTTGAAATTCTAGTAGCTAGATATGTATGTATACCTAAAAAGCTTTCTATAGACGAAAGTTTAATTTTGTTGTTACTTTTAGTTTTTGCTAATTTATAGAGATTATTTATGCTTTTTTTTGTTCATAGAACACTTTTTAGATTAACCAATTTTTATCAACTGGAACCATAGGCGTCCGCAATGGGCGAACAGGGTAAATGTTCCCGCATACCTATTCCGTTGGCTTTCATTACATTTTATTTTTCACAAAAACGATCGGAAACCAGTGTTGCCGCAACCAGAAATAAAAATTCTCTAGGTCAACATCAAAAAGTCGATAGATTTAAATTTTGAATACAGATAGGTGGTCACTATAGAAGTCACCAGAACAAAACGGTGGTCAAAATTTTCTTTCAACATTTTCTATCTTTGCTAATATAAATATGCTTCCCCCCCCCCCCCCCCCAAATCTTATACTATCACGAAGCATTTCCCAAAACACAATCTACATTATCTACAATTCTAAGTCATGAAAAATTAACTTTAACTGCCTGAATAAAACAATATAGAATGTTGCAACTGGAACTGGAGCTGGAAAAGTGACATACTTGACCACAATGCAGATGTACAGCTTTTTGTATATTAAAAAAAAAAAAAAATGGGGTTGGAAAAAATCAAATGCCTAGTTCTTTGTATTTTTTTACTTTTGATATATTTTCATTATATTTATAATTATTTTCGCGGTCGATTTTTTTTTTTTCTTCCAACAATTTGATATGTCAAAAGTGCTGCACGTAAAAGTTACAAGTTGCTGAACTCTTACGTTCCGTTGTGTTCGCAACATTGAATTTCTAAGGGTATTAATGCAACGCCGGAAAACCATCGTAAACGTCGGAAAGTTTTCGAAGTCGTTAAGGAACTGTCAAAATTTGTATGGGAAATCTTTTCTTACCAATCGTAAACTTTCCGACAAGAATGTGTGTCGTAAACGAAAATGGTAAACGTAGTAAACTTTTTTCAATGGGATTATGACATGGGCTGAATCAGCTGATTGGTTTACCACATACGCAAAATGTTTTAAAGGGCATTCATGATGAAACGTGCGTCGGAAACATTCTGATTTTACAACGTCGGAAAGTTTCCGACTCTGCATGAATACCCTTTGTGTGTACTCAATATTTTGACACCTATTCCGGCTGTAGTTCCAGTTGCTGCTCCGTGTCCATTGTGGTCAGGCAGTAAGCCATATCAGTATGATCGATTTCTATAGTTTATAATTCATTTTAAATCTTAAAATTCCTGTATTCCACGAATAATAGAAAATATAGAAATAATAAAGCGACATGGACAAGATTTTTGTTGCTAACTCAGTGAAAATTCCACTCAGAACAATGATTTTTCAAAACAAAAATAGTTGAAGGAGTCACCGAAAATCGACTGTTGTTGGTCAGTTTGTGTCCGTGCCAGACTGACGTATTTTAATGAATTTGAATATTAAATGAAACATAACTATACACATATCTTTTTGATCGTTCGAGAAATTGTATCTTTTTGGTATCAGCTTTTTACACATTTTTTTTTTAACTGGAAACAATTAACCAGTGATCCGGAACCTTTTGATGCCCTGAATTCAAATCCCCAAAATTCTTCTTTCAAAAAAACTTTTTGTGGAATGTTTAGGGTTCTGTTACATAATTGTTCTCCCAAAAAATGACTATATCTATATTTTTTCTCTTATTAGGTCAAGATTTTCAGTGCGAAATTAAAGTTAACCCCGAGTTAACTCATTAAATTTTGTGAGTTAACTCAGGATTCACTGAACAGATGCATTTGATGTTTTATCCACCGAGTTTTTTTAGTCATTCTGCATGAATTCTCCACCGAAAAATTGGTTCGTCAGTTCACAGTGGGTTAATTTACTTCTAGAGTAAGCTAACTCCGGTTTAACTCACCACTGAAAAACTGGACCTTAAAATTATTTTCTAAATACTTATACCCTTCAGGAGGAATCGCTAAAACATACCGAACAAACGTTTTTTTTTTTAAGTTTTAATTTACAATATATTGAAAACCTTACGTGATGGGACGATTTTGAGTTTGGATTCGAATATAGGGCATCAAAAACCTTTGAAGAAGTATAGCCTGGTATGGTTCTGAATATAAAAGTGATGGCAATGACGATGGATGTAGTTCTTGACTGCTTTACTTAGAGGTGTGGTTTTTAGCCCCATTCTAGCCAGCATTTTTTTTCGATATATATCCCAGCTTCAACTTTTAGTCCACTTTCTATTCGTTCTAATTCCAATTCAGGCTGCATTTAAAATTAATATAATCTATATATGTATGTATTTTTATAAAAATGGATCGTGGTGGGTTCGGATGCTTAAAACTTGAACATGACTGGACCCAATTTGGATACTTCCTTCTACTGGTTTGTTTATAATTGCTTCGCAAAGGTTAAGGAAAAAGAAAAGTCAGAAATATCTCAACAGGTGGCGCTGTACGCGCAAATTTGGTATTTCAGTTCATTGCAATTACCGTTCAACAGGTTTCGCTGTAGGTGGTTGGGATATGGCTTTAAGGATAATTCTTTTTGAATTTTTTTATTTGCAGGTTGAATTAGGGCAAAAATAAAAAATATTCAAATTTCGTTATATAGAGGAAGAAATGGGGCAAACGTAAAAAAATGTCCGATTTAAATAATTCATTTTTCTTAAAGGTTTTGCTCAGGAAATGGCTTTAGGGATAAACATTTTGAAATTTTGTTATTTGTAGGGTGAAATTGGGTAAACAAAAAAAATGGCATCTGATTTCAAAAATTCTTTTTTTGTTTGAGATGTTATTTTAAAAAAAAAAATATTTCTGTGTTGGGGAAGTAATAAAGGTTGGTTGGTTAGAGGATTATGTTTTTTAGATATTTAGCAATTCATAACATGAGGTAGGTTAAAATCCATTAAGTAGTATCTTTGTATATATAAACTATAGTAATCCCATGAAGAGGAACGAACGTAGCGCCGCCCTCTGATCACATGTTGAACCCTGTGGAACTTGTTTGGTAAAGGGGACAGGGGGTTGAGAACTGTCAGATAATGAAAGAAATAGAAATAAAAAATAAGATTGAAGAAATAATAGATGAACGGGAATACTGTATACTAAATGTATGAGAGTTCGAGGGAGAAAAAAAACTCAATTTTGTATAGAATAATAATAACATGAAGGAAATAGGAATAATAGTAAAAGGAGAATTCAAGGGATACTAGATATTTTGTGCTTTCTTATATGTATGTATATATAAACTGGATGAATGAATATTGTTTTTTGCTAACGTTGAAATATGTGGGATATTAAAAATATGAATGGAGGTATGAATGAATGTGTTTTTTTTTTGAGGTTTTTGAAATATCAAATTATCATTGCATATATGTATATATATTCCTATTGTAGGCATAGATACACCATATCTATCTATGTATCTATGATTGTAGGTACTGATATTTTGTGCTTTGTTATGTAGATATGTAGGTATATTTATATGAACTGTGTATTGTTTTTTTTTTGCTAACGTTGAAATTTGAGGGATATAACAAAATATGAATGGAGGTATGAATGAATGTGGTATTCTTACTTGCGATATACATAGGTACTACATGGGAAGTTATGGATTCGTACAAAAAATTGAACTCGAGATTTTGATCAAACTTTACATTACGATGATAGAGAAGTCAAAAAAAGTGGGTCTCGCAAAAACGTCCGTCTGTCTGTCTGTCTGTCGGTTCGACTACAGCTTAAACGGATGGGTCGATTTTCTTTAAACTTGGTACCTAGCGTTTTTTGGACATTCCCCCCACCCGTTTTTTTCTCTTTTTTTTTAGGACCAAAATTAACAGTAGCGGTCATACAAAATTTCTTGGCCAAAAAGGAAAAACTTATTTTTCTCAAATCCAGTGCTACCGAATTTGTTTTTAAGAACTCAATAAATTTAAATAGTTATAAGTTGCCGTTTAATAAAAAAAAATGGTTACGAAAAATGGTTATTAATGGTACCTCCCAAAGAACCATTTTTTTGATTTTCGCTTTTCTCGAAAACGCTTAAACTGATTCTGATCAATTTTTTTATGAAGAAGTATTGACACATTCTAAATAATATTGCGTACCAAAATCATCAAAAAAAACATTTTTTAGAATTTTAAAAAAAGTCTTAATATTTTTTTTGAAAACTCAATATTTCAAAAACGACTTGGTCGATTTTATTAAACTTGGTAAATAGCAGTTTTTTAACTTTATGTAGAAGATTTTTGACAAAAATTATTCTAATACCCAAAAATAACGGTTAAAAAACCGTTAAGAAAAATATTTTGTTTCTCAAAAACGACTCCTACGATTTTCATAACAGTTTTTTTGTGTGTCAAAATTAGTACGATCTACCATTTAAAAATTTTAAAGTTCATATTTTACCTTTATTAACAGTACCTCTTATACAACCGTTTCTTTGATTTTCGACTATCTCAACATCTGATCAACCGAATAAAATTAGATTTTGTATACAGAAGCTTGTAACAAATATAAATAAAAATGCGTATCAAAATTTTCTAAAAAATGATTTTTGGATTTTTAAAAAAAAAATCAAAATTATTTTTTGAAAATTCGATTTTTCGAAAACTGGTAGTAGATTTTTTTGTGAAGTGTAATTTTTAACGCAACATTAATAAATGATTTAAATTGGCGTACCAATTATTTTTCTCAAAAATGTTAACGAAATTTTATTTATAAAAAATTAATTATTTTTAAAACCGCTCCTACGATTTTCAAATTTTTTTTCTCGTAAATAAAGATTTATATAAGAAATCAGATGGTGTACATCGCGTTGGGTTAAAACTGATTCAAAGTATTTTAATCAATTTCTTTCTAATTTTGTTGATTTAAAACAATTTACCAGTTTAAATAGTATAATTTCCTTTTATGCATATTGCACATGTGCAACACTAGGCTATATTGTTAATTTTTGTATACTCACATAATACCACCTGAAACAAAACTAAGATTTGGCAAATGGATAACATATATACTCCTATAGCTAATTTATTTCATACTATTGAACCACAATGTGATCGCGCATAAGAGCAAGTTCGTGCGACCCAGTCGTGCATATTTTTTTTGAAGGTACCTGTATTTTGTAAAAAATATTTTCATATAATTTTTTAAAGAAATTTAATTTGGAAAGTAGGTAGGTATGTACGCAAATTTCAAGTAGGTACCTATTTATTAAAATCGTATAATTATAAACCCTTTTTTCGAAATACTGAAGAGCGTGTAGGTTGGGACGAGACAAGAAAAAAATATGCACGACTGTTTCGCACGAACTTGCTCTTATGTGCAATCACATTGTGGTTCTTTAGTCTGAAATAAATTAGCTATGGTAGTCTATATTTTATCCATTTGCCAAAACTTAGTTAAGTTGTCGTATTATGTGAGTATACTAAAATTAACAATATAGCCCAGTGTTGCACATATGCAATAGGCATGAAAGGAAACTGTATTATTGATTAAAAATAGCCTTTAACGGCCTTTAGTCCATAAAAATAATTCAATAAGTCCAATTAAATAGTGCTAAGTCTTCTACATGGCTGATGTATTTCAGTAGTATATAGAATTTGTATAATAAATCCTTCATATGGAAATTATATTATTTAAACTGGTAAATTGTACACCATCTAATTTCTTATATAAATCTTAATTTATGAGAAAAAAAGTTAAAAAATCGTAGGAGCGGTTTTAAAAATAATTAATTTGTTATAAATAAAATTTCGTTAACATTTTTGAGAAAAATAATTGGTATGCCAATTTTAAGTATTTATTAATGTTGAATTAAAATTGAACTCCACAGAAAAAAACTGCTACCATTTTTTGAAATATCGAATTTTCAAAAAATAATTTTGATACGCACTTTTATTTAAATATATTTGTTACAAGCTTCTGTATAAAAAGTCTAGTTTTATTCGGTTGATCAGATATTGAGATACTCGAAAATCAAAGAAACCGTTCCATAAGAGCTACTGTTAATAAACGTAAAATTTATATTATAGATACAGGCTCCATATCCAAATTTAAATTAAAGAAAAAACACTTTAACTTGTATAGGGAGTCGGCTTGTATAGGTAGTGGACTTGTATAGGTAGTCGACTACCTATACAAGTTAAACTGTTTTTTCTTTAATTTAAATTTGGACCTGGAGCCTGTATCTATCATAAATATATTAACATCAAAGTTCGCTCACAAACAATAATTTAAACATTTTAAATGGTAGATCATACTAATTTCAACACACACACAAATTTTTTATGAAAATCGTAGGAGTCGTTTTTGAGAAAAAATATTTTTCTTAGCTGTTTTTAAACATTTGTATGGGAGGCACCGTTATTTTTAGGTATTAGGATAATTTGTGTCAAAAATCTTCTGGATAAAGTTAAAAAACTGGTTTTTACCAAGTTTTATAAAAATCTACATAGTCGTTTTTGAAATATTGAGTTTTCAATAAAAAAATTCAAACTTTTTTTAAAAATCCAAAAAATATTTTTTTGTAAATTTTGGTACACAATATTATTTAGAATATGGCAATTACTCTTCATAAAAAAATTGATCAGAATCAGTTGAACCGTTTTTGAGAAAAGCGAAAATCAAAAAAATGGTTCCTTGGGAGGTACCATTAATAACCATTTTTCGGAACCATTTTTTTATTAAACGGCAACTTATATCTATTTAAATTTATTGAGTTCTTAAAAAAAAAATCTATAGCGCCGATTTTGAGAAAAATAAGTTTTTCCTTTTTGGCCAAGAAATTTTTTATGACAGCTACTGTTAGTTATGGTCCTAAAAAAATAGAAAAAAACGGGTGGGGGAATGTCCAAAAAACGCTAGGTACCAAGTTTAAAGAAAATCGACCCATCCGTTTAGGCTGTAGTTGAACAAACAGACGTACGTTTTTGCGAGACCCACTTTTTTCGTCTTCGCTATCATCGTTATGTCAAGTTTGACCGAAATCTCGAGTTCCAAAATCTCAAGGAGGTCAAGGAAATCGTATTATTTGTGCACGGTTCCTTGTGAATTTTTTTTTTGCCGTATTATAATTTGCCCTCTCGTATGACCATAAAATAGCAAAATGTATGATAATGCATCCGCAAGAATACGGCAACGCACTGTCTTGAGTTAAATCACCAAATTTGATGAGCTAATTCGGGTTTAACCTTTATCTCGCACTGAAAATCTGGAGCTTTAAGTCATAAATCTATTTTTTAATTTTTGACTCAATCTCAATACTTAGGAAATTAAAAAAACTAATTTTTTCTAAGTCATTCAATATTTTTTTCAAAAGTAGGGGTACGTATTAATTTTTTTATAATTTTTTACAAAATTTTCTACATAAAAACATTTTTTTTCGAATTAGACTTCAAAATTGGGATACCTTACTACTAGTTTTTTTCACTTTTAAGGAAAAAACATTTTTTTTGAAATAACATTTTTTTTCAATTGGCATACCTTCGACCAATGTTTTTAAAATTTTTACAAAACTTTCCAAATAAAACCTATTTTTTTCGAAAAAAATTCCCTATTTGATTTGTAAAAAAAAAACTAAATGGGTATACCTAAACTAAATTTTTCCAAAACTTTCTACATAAAAATAATTTGAAAAAAGAAATCGTTTTTTTTACATGTTTAGAACATTTAATACCTAGCTGAATACCTACCTATATACCTATACATATACCTATACCTACTTGCCTACATAACGTACCTACAAATTATAAAAAAGGCCATTGTGGTAGGTTCTAAATTCATTATAATTATTATTATTTTTGTTCTTACAAAGTTCTATTTTTATGACATTTTGAAGAACAAAAATAATAATAACTATACGAAGAAAAAAATCTATATCTTACTATAAATACCTACCTACCTGTTAGCTTTTTAAATTTCTATGCAGCTAACGCGAAATATAGCAACGTTGTATTCCACACAAATATAGTGAAATTTAACAACGTTGTTTCTATAATGTAAATTTTCACAACAAATTGAAAATCTAACTTCCATTTACCCAAAAATAATACGAAAGTATACCTATACAATACATATACATACCCCTATCTATACGAGTTCTAAAGCTTATGAAGCAAAGCAACAAAAAATCGTATTCGTCCATAGAGCAAAAAAATTTTCATTTTCTCTGTTATTCTGCTGTTTGCCATGACGAAATAATCTATTCCAACTATCTCCCTTAGTCTCCTTATTGTTGACAGACGCATAATAATATACTTCTCTCATTCTTATTCTTGCCTTTTTTCTCTTCCTACTTAGCTTCCACAATCAATAACGTCAGTTTTGTAGTACCCGCAGCGCCACGTATAGAACACATGTTGAATTAAATTTTTCTGTTCCATGAGAGTACTATAGTTTATATATACAAAGGTAGTATTCAATTAAAAAAATTAGCTATATATTTTCTTTTGCAATTTATATGCCAAGCTTAGGTTTGTCTAACCGTGCGAAGCCGGGCGCGCCAGCTTGTAGATACATATACTTTAAATATATAAGAAAATCGTGATTTGGTGAAAAAATAAAAAAAATCATATTTTCAACCACCCGCAAATAACAATATACTGCGACGCCTCTGTCCTAATTTTTTTCAAATTGTCTATCAATTCTCTACAGCAAAAAGTTGTTGAGAAAATTCAAATTCAAAATTCAAAATCAATAACTAAACAATCTTCCTACAAAGCAGACGTATAAGCATACTATTCTAAACAACATGAAAATATTTGTTGGATTAATTTTTGCTGTTTTAAGCCTGTTTGCATTAATCGCTGCTGAAAAACCAGGTAAGTTTTTTTTTAATTATAATGGCGCAAAATTTTAGACGATTTAGAGGATTTTCCAAATTTTAATGCAGCATCGTACTATCTTCTTAATATACACATACATAAATATCATTAAAGTCAGTTTGACAATGACAAATGTGAAAAAGGTATGTTTGCTTACTTTTTTTGCAAAAAATGTTACTGTTTTAGGCGTGTTCAACTTGATGATACTAGTTAAAAATTGTTTAAAACGAAGAATTGTTAACTAGTATCATGCTAAGACCTTAACATAAGGCTGTTTAAAATTTTGCGCCAATATGTTTCTCATTAACATTTAAATTGATGTTTTTATTTGTGTATTTTAACAAATAGCAGCCTGCTTGCAACGTCACTCATCAAACGGTGATGACGATACGGAATGCAGGGGTCTCTTCCGAATGTGGTCATACAATGCAGCAGAGAACAAGTGCGTCCGTTTTATCTATGGTGGATGTAATGGAAACGATAACCGATTTATGTCACAAGTAGATTGCGAAAACATGTGTAAAAGAAGTTAGATAATGTCAAATATTAAAAAAAAAACAAAAAGAATTGCTAAGCCTAAGCAACTTTTAAATAAACTCAAATTGAAACAATAAAAATCGCTAGTTTCTTAAACAAGGTTGATGAAATTTTCTTTAAAAGATATTTTTTGAAATATGTACATATTTTGTACCAAGTTTTTAGGTTTTAGTTGCATATAGGAGAGAGTACGGTGGTGCTTGTCAGTGAGACAGGTCCAACAAACTTCAAAATATCTCCGAAGTTCGAAGAAAAATTTAGAAACACGTTGTTGTTGTTAAATCATGCAACATTATGTTCTTCCTACTGACTCAATTTGAGTTCAGATTCACCAAATTGTAGGTGCGTTATGTAAGGTCACGCGAAAAATTCATGCAAAGCTATGAAAAAAGTGGAGAAGGACTATTGGCGTAAGTAGGGGAGGTTTTCCATCAGCAGAGGAATTCAGATCAAGCTATTTTGATACAATTTTTTCTTGGTAACCGTAAAACTGGATGTGAATGCCAAATGGGGGACATATGTGTGTACATATATGACGCTATTAACGGTCCTTAATTCTCTAGCTAGGTACTGCTTTAGATAAAGAAATTTGAAAAAAAAAAATGTGTCACTGTTAGGAAAGTTGTCTACCCACACACAGATATCTAGACGTAGAAATAATTAAAATTAACTTTCTTGTCTTCTTCCTTATCAGTGTTATGTCATGATAATAAGAGTTCCAAAGAGATTAAGAAAACAATAAAAAATATGTAAAATATTTGTATTCGTTAAAAAAAAAAAAAAAACACTAAATCATTTGACAATCTTCATAATATTTCGGAAGCTATATAGACTATTCCTTGACCCTATACTAGACATACAACCTTCACTATCGCATTGTAAGGTTTATCATTTTTTTGTCTAATGTTTCCACACGCCAGAATAATTTCAAGCAAGCACTTTTTCAGCAACGAAGTATCACACCCCATGCGGTTCTCAGCCTCGCAACAAGGTCTAAAGATGTTTTAAAGCCGATTTTTCAATCGATAATTAAACATTCTGTTAACTACATACTATATAGCAAGTGCAAAAATCGATCTCGAGATTTTGATCAAACTTGACATTAGTATGATAGGAAAGATGAAAAAAGTGGGTCTCGCAAAAACGTCCGTCTGTCTGTTCGACTTGGTAGATAGCGATTTTTCACCGATATTTTTTTTCGGTTTCTTAGGACCAAATATAACGGTACCTGTCATAAAAAATTTTTTGGCCAAAAAGGAAAATTCCACAGATTTTTTTTAGAAAATTTAATAAAATCAAATTGTTATAAGCTGCCGTTTCGTAAAAAAAATGATTCAAAAAAATTGTTATTAACAGCATCCCCCCAAAGAAAAATTTTTTATTTATTTTATATATTTTTATTGGTCTTGAGTTTTTCATAATTTTTTCTTGAAAAAAATAAACAATTCATTGAATGGATGCGACGTTACCGTTATCCAATATTTCTCAAATCGAATAGATTCAATATTTTTTACGATAGGCATACCGGTTTCTGCTTACTTTGATTTTTAATATAAAAAAGCGTTTGGTGGATTGTTGTAACAATTTTTGTATGGACGTTTATAACATAATACAAGCACAAATAACTGTATAATTATTTGTGTTACAACCGTCCACACACAAGTTTTGGTGACTTTCTTTATTCAAAAGCTGGAGATAGAGATCAAAATTGTTTTTTTTTTTTTTTTAATAAATTGCAAATAATATTATACTACATAAATCCATTTATTATCAGCACTGAATAAGATTGCCCTTTTATTGGCATTCATTGATTTCATAATAATCCATAATTAATTTAAAGTATTGGCTTAGAACTAAATTCTAAGTCTAACCACCATTTTAGATTTTTTCTTCGTATATTTATATGGTGTTACAATCGTCCTTTCAGCGTGATACAATCGACACACCGAAAAGGACGATTGTAAAATTTGACCTTGTCTTCATTTTCAAGTCATACATTTAAATCAAAGACAAAACTGGAAACCAAATTAGTATTTAACGGTAGCTAAATGTTCATTCATTAATATGCACTATGTTTCATTTTGATATGTTTATTGGTTATCAAATTACGGCACGAAATGTAAAAAATGTTACTTTCGTACCCACTCTCCCCTACCTCCCATACGAATGTACGCATATTTTTAAGCGAAACACCCTGTACATATACTACATAAATTGATTCCAACCTAAAATGTAACATTTTTTGGTAGGTGGAATAAAATACAAGCTCCTAAACCTAACTCCCAAATAAAATAAAAGCTTTGCTTCAGTGAAGAAAATCTCTAAAATGGCAACCCAGGTGCTTGATTAAACTGCTTAGTTTATGCAAATTTAAATCCATACTCATTTACTATTTCCATAAACTTCAAGAAGGAACACAATCAGTTGTCATCGCATACCTCTTATACATAACCTCACCAATTCCGTAGAATGAAGTTGATATTTGTAATAATTATAGCTCTTTCTAATATTTTCATTATTATTGGAGCTGAAAAACCTGGTCAGTGCAGTAAAATAGGATTAGTTCTAAAAAATAAGAAAGAATTTAAGCTTCCCATTTAGCGGCGTGTTCCCAAGAATATTCTCTTAATATGTATGCAGGGATGTCGTGTAAGGCTTCTTTTCCCTCATGGTCATATAACTCCATAGAAGGAGAATGTGTGAAATTCAACTATGGAGGATGCTATGGAAATGATAACCGCTTCAATTCCAAAGTCGAGTGTGAAGCAGCTTGTTTGAATTAGTTTCCATCCAAAAATTATGTAAAATTATTGAATTATGAAAAATACATAATATTAATGGTTTCAAACATTCGTTTTCTTTTTCCTCGAGAAATCATTAATAAAAAAGCTTCAAAATAAATTCAGTATACATTTATACTGGTATAATATTAACTACAGTTTAATTTTTGATATGCATTATCAAATTTAGTATAATGAAAAAATACAAAAATATGTTTGTTCATAATTATGAAGTCATTTTTCTGATAGTCTTGGAAACAGATATGCTAAAGATTGTTTAAATCGCGTGTTATGTTGTTATTGCCTCGCTGTCAATAATTTAAATTAAAAATAAAAGGTGATTGTTTTGGTTTAATCTGAATAATTGTGTTACACTTTTCTACACCACTTTAATTCTTTTTTCTAATGTTCGTTTATTGCGAAATTGAAATTATGGTATATGAAGTTTGATTACCTCTTAATTTGCTTGTCATCTCTTCATAATTGGGGTAGATAGGGGTAACTGGGGCAAAATAAACCCAAGGACAAGTTGATTAACTGCAAATAACTTTATATTGACACCATAAAATTGACAATCGCTTACAAGGTGGGACAAGAGTCTTATATAATGGTTTGAAAGCCTTTAAATTAATTTAAGAATTTGAAGTAAATTATGTAGAAAATCTACTTACATAGATGTACATATGTATGTATTTAAAAAAATAAAGATGGGTACTATAAATAATTATAAGAATTATAAAAAATTAAATCTTCTTCATTTGTCTTAATCGTATTTTTCCCAATTTCAGAGATACTTCCAATTTCATGATTCTAGATTTAAATATGAGATTTTCTCCCGATTTGTTACTATAAAAAAAGTAGATAATTGTAGTGTCTACATTTTATTTCTGCTGGTACGGAGAATTAAGTAATCTTGGCTTTCACCAAGGGCGTAGCTATCGCGGTATCGGTCATGTCAATGATACGGGGCCCCCAAAAATAGGGGCCCCGAGTTACAAAATCGACGTGTTTAAAAAAAATTTTTCAATGTCAGTTACGAACATTCTAATTTACCTAATACATAATTGTGATTTTTTCAATTAGCTTATATTAGAAATGTGATTTCTCGAACCCTGTTTGTCAACTGTCTTCTTCGTCAGAAATCATTTTTAAATTATGTGTATCTGCGACCAAAGAAAGTTCCGTTAATTGTTTGAATAAATTCGACAAAAGTCTTGCTTCTAGTTTTGCGGAAGTTATCACTGCATGCTTCATATTTTGACGCTTCCAGTAAAAACAGCTGAGATAACATTTTCAGACCTTAATCTAATTAAAAATTATATCAGAACTTGTTTGGGACAATAACAACTATCGGACTTATCAATTTTGTTCATAGAAGCCAAAAATCTTGAAAAATTAAAATCGTGTTAAGCTATGGAAAATTTAATAAATAAATTTGAAGAAAAAATAAAACAAGAAAAGTGATAATTTGTTAATTTTATCCTAAAATAATTTTTGTTGTTTATAAGTTTTAAGTTTTAAAGAACACACATGCATGTTTACCTATGTTAAGTTGTTGAAAAACGTTTCCTGCTAAATGCCCCTCGAAATCTTCCAAGGAACACAACGAAACACTTAGCACCATTTAAAAGTTGATTTCAATCTTCTTAATTTATGGACGGACGCTGGAAAAAAGGAGACAGGTTCTTCTAATTTCAACTTCTGTCGGAATCCATTGACTCATCTTATATTCTAAGTCAACTCAACATTAATATCCGTCCAATATGGACTAACGATCCAGCATTTTTTCACTAATCTATGTACCTCTAGGGTGAAGATTGGTTTAAGCGAACCTATTAAATGTTATGAGTCATTACTTTAACTAATTTTATATAATGCCCAAGCCAGGAAAAAGGGGCCCACAAAAAATTGATGCAGGGCCCTCATAGGGCTAGCTACTCCCAGGGCTTTCACACTTCAATATAATCGCAGAAAGCGTTAAGAATATAAAACTTTCTTCGATAAGGTTAAGATTAAAATATATAAGACTTTAGAAACAGTAAAAAAACAAATTAAAGCTTTGTTTCGATGTAGATCGTCTCTAAAATGGTAACCCTGATGGACTTGCTAAGTTTATGCAAATTAATATTCATATTCATTTACTAGTTCGATTAACTTCAAGAAGGAACACATATTCGGTTGGCGTCGCATACCAAATCTAACCAATCCCGCATAATGAAGTTGATATTTGTAATAATTGTAGCTCTTTCCAATATTTTCATTACTATTGGAGCTGAAAAACTTGGTAAGAGTAATAAAAGAGCATTAGTTCTATAAATAAGAAATAATTATTGTCTTCCCATTTAGCGGAGGCTTGTTCTCAAGAACACTCTCGTAATAGCAATGGATTGATGGCGTGCTTGGCTTATTTTCCAAGGTGGACATATAAATCAGAAGAAAGAAAGTGTGAGGAATTCATCTATGGAGGATGTTATGGAAATGATAACAACTTTAAATCCAAAGCCGAATGTGAAGCAGCTTGTTTGAATTAATTGCCATTCAAAATGTTTATAAAAAATTATTGAATTGTGAAAATAATTTGCATAATAAAATACTTTGCATTGCAGTGATTCAAAATCATTGGTTTAAAATGTTGTTAGTTTACTGAATTATTCGACCTCAAAGAGGAAACCGTATCAATTGAAAATTGTCATAGAAAATTCAATTAAACTCACTTTTATCAAGCAACAGTTTCAAAATAACTGTAAGTACATGCGACTCTATCTGAACACGCCTAAAACTGTGTCTGTTCGTGAAAAAAAAAACGAAGCAAACATACCCTTTTTTGACATTAAAAAATGCCAATGTGGCATATGGAGTTGGTAAGATACAATTTTCATTTGTGATTAAAAATGTTACCCCTCTACAAAAGCCGTTATTATTTTGCGACATCCTAGTTATCGTACTCTCCCCTTATTTTCTTTATTAATAAAGTAGGTATACGTTAAGAAGACATGAAGTTGAAACATTTTTCAATTACTAATTAGTGGATAAATATGGGTAAGTATAGGTATCTGAGTATCTTAAGCTGAGGCCACACGATCTATAGTACTCGCTAGCGAGTTGCAATATAACCAAATTTGTTTACTTTTACGCAGAGTCTCGGTAGATACTCGACTGGCTTGAGTTTTTCCAAGACAGTTGAGAAGCGATTAGAGCAGCGAGTGATGCAATTACAAGTAGGAGTTTGACAGTTAATGTATGTAGCCAACTCGCATGCAATTTCTCGCTCGTGTGCCCTCAGGGTTAAAGAGCAAAGCAGTCACCACAAAAAAAAATATATTTCCAGAACTTGAGGCGAAAGAATTAACTACAATCAGATTTGTATTTATATAATTCTTCCGCACATAACGAACCTGTTCGTTAAAGCACTAAGGCCCAGTTTTTCAGTGGTGAGTTAAACCAGAGTTAGCTAGTTCTGCAAATTAATTTATCCACAATGCAATAAGCTGTTTTTATGGAAGGATGCGTGCGAAAAGACCTAAAACTCGGAAGATAAGACACCAATATAATTTGTTCAATTACTCCAGAGTTAACTTATAAAATGAGGTGGGTGAACTCGAGTTTAACTTTAATCTCGCACTGAAAAAGTGGAGCCCACAACTCAAAAACTAACCATCCGATTATGAAAAAACTTGAGCACTCGGTGTACTATTCAACTTGGTTGTCATTTTGTCAACTCAATCACTTATTGATCAAATCAATTAATTTAAATGTCTTTCAACGCAATTGAACTGTCATTTGGCTAATTTTCAAACCAAACCTATTTGAACTCGACTGTCTTTAACACTTGGCAACCAAATTGTATCTCTTTTCACAATATATGTATTTGTTATGAAATGCGAGGTGCAAATATATTAAAAGTGTTCAGGTTTTCCGATAGATGGCGCTCAATACCAACATATCAATAAACATTTAGCAGCGTCAAGCTTCAAAAACTAATTTGAGTAAAACCTACCGACTGTTATTATATTTAAGTTTCCTCTTTATTGAATGACCTTAGAAAGCTTAAATGACATTTGTAGTTTTTCCCGCCCACTATCACGCTCATTTTTCATATATGTGAGTTTTCTCTTCACTTTACATCCCTGGAAAGTTACAGATTTGGTTCTTCATTGGAAGCCTTCGTTCTGGGCTTCATGTGCCAACTATTAGTACTCTTTATCGAGCCAGTGGTTTCGTTGTAGTCGGCTACGCCTGGTGTGAAACCCAGTACCCAGCACATCTGATTCCGGGTCTGCTGAAAAATTAAGAGAGACGTGGTCATTAAAAGTCGAAAATCATAATTACTTCAAAAATATACTGTCTTCAACACTTGTAGGCATTATGAATGTCTTAAGACTCATGATACAATACAAACAGGTATATACCTACACAGGGTGGCGCAAAAATTGTCACCCAATGCAAAAGTCATCAGCCTATCGGAAGATGCTATAATATTTGCAAATGGCGGCAAATGTGTCAATTCTACTTTGACAGTTGTGAAGTAAACAGTAAAAAATTTGAGCCAAAGAGCATCGGGTGACAACTTTTGCGCCACCCTGTATGTATGATCGGAACCCATATTTCTATCATTTAAAAAAAATGTATTTTTCTGTTCTCTTTTCCCAACCAATCTGCTTAATTATTTTTTTTCAGTGCACGCACATAGTTTCATCCGGTCAGAAAAGCCGATAAGCCTTATCAGCTTTTGAATGACACCGCTGAAGCTTTGTATTTTTCGAGAAAACTCAATGCAAGCTCCAAACAAAAGGGGCAGTAAAACTTTTCCCTCCGAGCAATATCTATCAAATACAAACAACAATCCATTTACGGTATATAATATATACATAACAATGTTCTGGATTTTCTTAGTTCTTATTAGTTTCGCATCGATGGCAATGATTGCTTTTCCCACGCCTGTAACGGGTGCTTCGGTGTACTCCCGCATGCCTAGTATACATTTTATATTGTCGCAAATCCACAAAAGTCATTAATAAGGTTCTTTAGGTTACTGCACGAAGCCTCCACCGAGATCCGAAGGTGTCTGCACTGTCGCCATCGAAGGCTTCTACTTTGACCCCCGGACCAACAATTGCGAGCAGTACGAGGTGGGCGGATGCCGATTGATTCCTGGCCAAAGCTTCGGCTCACGTGATGACTGCTTGGCGACTTGCATGTACCTAACGCGTAACATACAGGACCTGCGAACAGAATGATCATATATGTTAAAGTGCGTGAGTTTTAATATGAAAAATGTGTGTGATTAAAAAATAATAAAAAAAAAATAATGACTTCATATTAAGAGTGAAAAGATTGCTTATTTTAGTTTAATATCCCTCTCTTTCTCTCTCGCTCTCGCT
This sequence comes from Leucozona laternaria, assembly GCA_932273885.2. NCBI lineage: Eukaryota > Metazoa > Arthropoda > Insecta > Diptera > Syrphidae > Leucozona > Leucozona laternaria. The sequence continues at coordinate 113,267,426 of OW026368.1, read as the reverse complement.
CTCTGTCTCCTATCTACTTTCTCGCGCTGTATTGTTCTTTGGATTAAGGATGCGGGGTGGCAAATAAGCAATGTGTTTGAGATCTGAATCCGACCAGTTGGAGCTAGTTTGATGGAATTACAAGCGGTTTAAAGCTTTGGGCTCGCCAGATGTCGGCCCCTTTGATCAGTCTTACGTCAGCAGACAGCCGGCGCGCGGCGATCATAGGCATTTCTGATTTTGAAATGAAAAAAGCTCGCAATTGATTGTTTCGAAACTTCAGAGTGTTTGTTTTTTTCAAAAATTGATGATGTGAAGTTCTTGTTTTTTTTTTTTGTTATTTGTGTGGGAACATTCATTGTACTATCTTTTACTGTGTCTCTCGCTCGAGTTCAATTCTTTTGAAAGGTTTTTGTTTGTTTATTAAACAAAATCGCTTTCTCTCCCTTTGTCCTTAGTGTTTATCAATTCCTATAATTGGTCCCATTTTATTTTTCCCAATAATTAATTTCTTTTTTGTGCTCGGTATGCAGTGATAACTGATAACACCATAGACCCAGCTTATACGAAGAATAAATTACTGCTGGGGTGGCAAAAAAATTGAAAGTTAGTAAAAGTGCTGGCACCGCATCAAGAACAACATTTTCGCGCACAGTCTACCAATTTTTTTTAATCAGTATTTTTTTTTATTTTACGCACAATGAATCTCATGTTTTTTTTTGTTTACCTATTTTCCTGTGTCGCAATGATATGGTCAAAAACACGTAAGTGAATGAGAAAGTATGTGATTTTATAACGAGGACTGATGATGATTTATCTAATACTTATCCACCAGCAAGATGTGAGAGGAGGCCATCGATAAATGGAATTTGTACATCAGCAACAGTCGGCATCTATTATGATCAAGATACAGAAAAGTGCAAATACCAAGGCTGCGGCAATGGGAAGAAGCTATTTGAGTCCCTGGAAGAGTGTGAACGGGTTTGTAATAGCAATAGAGAACGCAACAGAAGAGTGCAATCGAGTAAAAATAATTCAACGCGAGCTTCAACCCCATTAACCCCAACATCAGCCCCAAGCTCAAGATGAATGGCTTCGTTGTTATTTTAAAATTTATATATGCTTTAAGATTACTTTAAATTATGTTTATATTTTTTATATTTTAAAACATACATTTTTCATTTAAGTATAGTTATAAATAATTTAAGAAATCGAGGTCAATCGTCTCTAGGAATCGAGTCAATCCATCCATGTACTCAAATTCGAATAATGAAAATAAAATTTTGTAGTATTTAGGTTACCAATTGAAAAAGTGATTTTGTTTTATATCAAAACATTGTCTAAACACAGGTCTTGATTTAATTGTTTGCAAACATATACAATATGAAAGAATTCCGGTACACTAAGGCCCAGTTTCACAGTCAGAGGAAGTAGCACTTAAGTGACTAATATGGAAGATTAGGGCGCAATATCACATTGCACACTTACCTGAAAATGTGGCACTTAAGTGTCACTTACTCAGACGCTATCAAACTGAGTCTAAAGTCCGAATATGGAAAACTTAAGTGCCACTTATTCCAGTAAGTGTACACTGTGAAACGGGCCCAAAGACTATTGTAGTGTGTCCATTGTGAACAACTCGAGGAGACTCGCATACGAAATTACTTGCAGATAGCTGTGTTTTTTCAGATCACTTTAAGATGTAGGATCATTGTAGCAGAAATCTCCAAGATCGAGTAAAGGTACATATATGGGAGAAAACAGGACATGTACAAAGAAGGTTAGGAATAGCTCTTTACTCTTCCCCATCGTCAATACAGCTTCTGCGAAAATACTGATGGTTGACTACATTCGGGAGATAATTTTAAGGCTCATTTTCATAGTCTTATTAAATGGCACTTAAATGACCAATATGGTAGACTTTGAGTGCCACTTATTCAGACCCATACACATAGACCTACCTGTTCTAGATAAATTAAAACAAAAAAAACAAGGCGTTAGCCAATAACACCCAAATCGTTTTTGGAAATAACGTCTATAACACCGAAACCAAGACTTTCTCCATACAGCAATAATGAAAATATATGTTTTGTAGTATTTGAAGATTTACGGTGGTTTTGTGTAGGGATTTGACATTTGAAGACTTTAATCTCATTAAATCTATATTACCAGAATTTTTTTTTCAGTGTAAATACTTCAAGACCACACAGCAAGTTGTACAAAAGTACGTATGTATGCATGTAACAAGCTTTTGTTTCATACATTAAAATTCTTATCGATCAGACAGGCAACTTGATGAATTGTTTTTATTTATATTTTCCAAACTTATTCTTTGTAGGTAAACAACTGTTAACGTTTTAATAAGTGCAAAGTTTATAAGATTAAAATATAACTGGCGATTTTATGTTGCATTTTTTTAAGGAGTCATCACAACAAAAGTGTACCTGTGTACAAATGCGGGTCAGTTAAGTGTCAATTTTGAATTCTTATTCGATGATTTCTTTGAAATTGATATTTAAAAAAAAAAATAAGCTGACTTATCGATTATATAAAATTTAATATTTAGTATTAAAATAAAATAAACAAAATCCTTAGGTTGTGGTTCAGTGCAGTATATTTTGACCTTAAATTGAAGATTTTTGGTGACAAAATTTTAAGTAATATTATGTCGTTTTCGTTTGGATTTCAGAACTGATCCATTCCTATCTTAAATGGGAAAATGGAGTGAAAAAGGAGTTGCTCCGAACGTCCACTCGAAAACGACATTAGGTAACTTCACAGCTTAACAGTAACGTCAGCAAATTATGAAACAGAACGAAACAGAAACAGTATGAAATACCTACATTTTTTTCTGATAGTCTTTTATAGCGAAAAAGAAAATTATGTCAGTTGGCGAGCCTATAGGTACAGCTAAATTTTTCCTATTGAATTGAACAAGAACAATTTTTTTGTTCACAATTCTATCAGGGGAATCAATGAAATTGGAACGAAATGACAATCAGCTGGCACGGAAAATCAATTCGCATCTGGAAAATAATTATGTAAATATACATTTTTAACAAGAATAAATACTTATTCAATACTTGAAAACTTTAGTTACAAAAAAAATTTCTTATTAACGTACATTTTTGTTGGGTATTTTTTTGGCGTTGCCAATAAAACATGATTGAACCCTGTGTCTACGTTCTGCAACTCCCGCATCGACAAAATTAGTCGGGAATAGAGTAAAATTGAAACAAATCATACGAGTTTTGTGTCCCAGTGGTAACTCTGATTGTACGACTGTCACTCAATTCATCAAATCAATAGTTGTGTTTTGTTGAGCTAGTTACTGCACCAATTCCACAATGTTCCACATTTAGCCATATAGTCACTGAAAACCAAATGTTCTGTTAACTTGTTGTTGGTAGAATTTGCATGTGACATTTCACATTAAGTAGCTCAACAAAACACGCCTGATGTTTTGTTTACTTCGAACTTTTAAAGTGCCGCTCTAATTTTGATGATTGTTTACGAAGGGACTCGCAACTGTTTGTAATTTTTAGTTTGTACTAACAAAACAAAATTGTAAATTGTCCAGACGAGAAAAAAGTCAGTTTGGGGCGGTCTTTCAGAGGATAGTGGCAGTTTTCTATAAAATATACCTACTTATAGCGGAAAAGTATACCAACCTTAATTTTTAAAATTCAACAAAATTTCAAGTCCAGATATCCATTCTTTGGTTTGTTTTTTTTTTTCAAATTAACTTGTTTTCATTGGCAGTTTTTTTTTTTTTAAATGTCAAGCTAGAAATTAAAAAACAACGTTTAACTAAAACACTAAAAACTATAAGGTTTTTAGCATTCGACTACAAACTAAAAATTGATAACAGCATTAAATACAAAAAATTAAAAATTTAGATTTAGTACTTAATCGCGTAAAGTTTTGAAAAAAATATTAGGTATAATATCTTAAAAGCCATTTTGTTCGCTTAATAAAACTTATCACTTTTATTATGATCCTGAGAAAAATAAACACTGTGGGTGATTTTAAAAAATGCCTCTGAATAAATAAATAAATACTTCATGCTGATAAATATCCTAGCTTAAAACCAGTAGGTATACTCGGTGGCATTTTTGAGAGAAATTCCTTCAACCAGTGCGAAAATTCCCGTTATTTCACAAATTTGTACGACAAAGTCAAACGTTTGAACTAGAAAATAATTCTTAAATTATTTTGTGTAACATTTTTAGGTATTCTTATTTCAAAGAAATGATGAAATTCCCACGATCGAAATTCCCTCTGTCCCTTTTTAGTCCGAAATTCCAAAGAAAATGAATTTTTCCTACGATCCCCCAGCACTGCTTCGAACATTTTAAGTAAAATTAAAAGTTTCCTTATATCTACTTAGGCCCAGTTTTTCAGTTGTGAGTTATGCCAGAGTTAACTAACTCTGGACTTAAATTAATCTACAGTTAACTTAAGAACCTCTTTTCTTTAGTGGAAGATACATCCGAGACTGAAACGACCTAACAAACTTGAAGCATAAAATATCAAAATCATCTGCTCAGTAAATCTAAATTTGGTTAGTTAAATCGGGTTTAACTTCAATCTCGCACTGAAAAATTGGGCCTTAGTGTTACTTAAAATTAAATATACTTTTAGCAATCTATATGTTCAACAATTTTATACAAAAATTAAATATGGTAGGTATTTTATTTTCCTACCATACTATTTTTATTCAAAGACCTTGAGATAATTTTTATTCGAAATAACTTCGGTAAGAATTAAAAATTCTATAAGGAATTAATTTCATCCAATCGTCGCGTGACTGATTCTGAACCTTGCGCCGATTATTATTAAAAAAAAACTGTTTACACAGAGTTCTGTTCTTATCAAATGACGTCAAACTGAAAACAAGAAAAAACATCTTCTTTTCGCTACGAGTTTCTTGGACCGGATATGAATTCGCACTAATCGTATGACTGATAGAAAAAATTGTCTTCTATTAATAGTTTTGTTTCGACGTTTTTATTGATTGGTGTCAAAAATCTGCAACTGATTCCATAACGATCATTGGGAAATATAATAACAAAAACTGAAAACTTATAATATGCTGAAACCAAAAACCCTTAATGGTAACTTAATTTAACGCACAATGACGTTTTATGGTGTTCTGCTTATTTCCAGTTGTGCTTTTTTCAGTTTTTGTGTATATTAAAGGTTGTTTCTCGTACTAATAGCGCTGCATGGCGCGCCCGACGCGGTGTGGAGTCGCGTCAAACAAATCATGTAATATTAGGTGAGGATGGGGCTCTAAACAGAAAGTTACAATTTATCCAAAACCGAGTCTATCTCCAGACGCGTTTAAAATACGCAAAAGGTTCTTCTTCTTCTAAAATTTTCAAAAATTTGCACAAATTCTTGTTTGTTTACTAGAAAAAGTTACAACGAGAGAGAACAAGTTTCCCCTTCATTTGATAACTTGCCAATATGTGCTACATACATTTCTGTGAGCAAGAAGAGTAAGAACTGTCAAAACAACCAGCTGTTAGCATCTTTTGCTTTCAATTTGATATGTGAAAATTAACTATCTAAATAATAGATAACTTGGGAAATGTATAATTTAAGTACTTATTTTTAAATTAAACGCAAATTGTTAACAAAATCGGACTTTTGACATGTGATTGTTGACGCGAGGAGTGAAATTTTGACGTTTTATACACAAAAATGGTTCAATGTATTTGCTAACTTTCTTTTAAGTTTCTCTATTTTCGAGAAATTCGTCCTCACTTTGGTGTTTTGACAGATTTTACACATTTTACTGACAAAATATACCAAACAGACCTAAAGATACCAAACAGAGACCTATTATGGCAAATATGCATCAAACGTCATTTTGCGCACTTGTCAGTTTTTGTCCAATAACGAAACGACAGAACGAAACAGTAAGACGGTGTTAACATTGGACTGCCTCCTCGACAACCGGGGTCCGGTGCTGGCCTCCTTCAACAAGTCTCTCCACACATCCCGGTCTCGAGCCGCCGCCATCCAGTTGCGCACCCCAAGGCTCCGGGCGTCCTGGTCTACGCCATCTCTCCAGCGCAAGCATGGTCTACCACGCTGTCGTCTACCATAGAATGTACCACAAAGAACTTTCCGAGCAGGTTCCTCTTCGCTCATGCGAGCTAGGTGCCCCGCCCACCGGAGTCTACCGAGCTTAATTTTTGTCACGATATCTGCTTCAAGGTAGATTGCGTACAATTCATGATTGTACCGTCTCCGGAATCGTTTCATGTTTCCAATTGAACAAAATTGGATTCTGTAGGATTTAAGTGCCAAAGGTAAATCACAGAAAGAGAAAACAGATGTCAAAAAAGAAACGTCAAAAAACGCACTGATTTTTAAAAAAATTAAAAAATCCTGCCTTTCCTGGCCATCTCTTTCTCACCATGAAGTGAGAGTGAGCAAAAGCACTGAGACGTCAAAAAAATCAGAGGAGACAGTCCAATGTCTGATGCGAAACGAAAAATCCCATACAAAAATGACACAACTTAATCATAAACGAAAAAATTCGTCCTCCTTTTCGTTTTGCAGTACGCTGTTCGATGAGCAAAATTGATATTTGTTTAGCAGATTATTTGGAGAGATCTCCGCTCTTTTTTCGCACTCAATTAATTGCTCGGACCATTAATTGTATGCGGAAAAGCGACATTTCAGGTTTTTTGTGTTGTATTTGTTGTATCTTTCATTACAGAATGACTTTCTGTTTTTTTTTTGCGTTTGTGTTTTTTTTTGCAATTGATTACGCTTTCAGTTGTCATTTTTTCGCTGTGGTTTCCGTCAGCATTTCGCTATCGCGTTGGAGACCACCGAAAAATTTCTTTTCGCTTCAGCACCGTACTAGGCTTAATGCCATAATATGTGGTTTTCGTTTCAACCACTTGCTGGGAAGAACAGGAAACGTGATTTTGTTTTGTAATTGTGTAAGTGCCAGTTTTGAAACAACATTGCAAAATGATGTGTGTGCAAGTGCATGTGAAAATCTGTGGAAATCTAGCTAAAAAGTCGAGATCTGAAAATCGACTTCAGGGCGACAAAAAAATTTATTTTTTTTTTGGTTGAAACGAAAGGAAAATCTTGTCTCAGATCAAAAAAATCAAAAAAAAAAAAAAAACGAGGTGTTTGGTCGAACCGAAGACAGTTTTATACGAATGATAGGTCTTGATTTAAAAATAAAAAGGAAAATGCATTTCAACACGGAAAACAATTTGGAAAGAAAAAGATTTATCGCCATTTTGAATGTGTTTAAATCCACATTTGTTTAGGAAGTGACTCTAGACATACCAATTATAACAGTTTTGGTCTATAAAAGTACTGTTTATGCGGCCCCGCAGGGCCAGGGCCCTCCGCCGGTGGGCTTACTTTAGGCACCCAGACTTTTTTTTCAAGTCGCACAAAGCGCCCACTTTTAATGCCGAAAAACTGTTATAACTGTTATAAATTGGCATGTCTCTAGTCTCGTCCATTTATTTAACCAAAATTCATAATAGTATGAATGAGACGAAATATTTAAAGGTTCTATTTTTCTCTCGTGCACCATTACTGTTCATTCTCCCCTACACTTTGAACGTCCATTAATTCAAAGAGGCGACCAAAACAAACTCCGAGCAGAGCATTCAAAATTCAAATTCTAAAAGCGAAAGTTTTCCGTCCGTGTGATCGTCACACTCATCAGCAGGCAGCAGCTACCTTTTTTAGCACCAGCAGACTCTTTAAACAAGACATGTCGAACATCAGCTCGTCACACATAAAGCTTGATGATGAAGCCCGCACCTGTCTGTCAACTTATAAAGTTAATAAAAGCACGATCGAAGAGATAACCTTAAGCTTGGTGCAAGATACTCAAACAATCTGCACTCAGTTAGTTGATAATGTCTGTTTTCGTAGGCTTGATATCTTTGTTGGCTTAAAACCTCTCTTGATTGTTGTTTATACGAGTATATATTGCTTGTGGCTTCGGTGACCTAATAATTTTGTTTGTATATAATTATTAGTTGTTTTTTTTTATATTCAGCTATTATTTGTGAGTTTTTGAGCCATGAAGAACAAAATACTGTTATTAGTATTATTACTAATTTTAACTGCTGTGACCTCATCAGACGGTAAAGCCATTCTGAAGCGAGGTATATCTATAGATCTATGTAGTCTTCTTTTTTTTCTGATGACGTTGAAAAGAATCTCCTCTCCTCATGATGTGTTATGTTTTCATTATTTTTAGAGTCGGACAAGTGTCGCCAAAGCATGGTAGCAGGCAGGTGTTTCGGGTACGTGCCCAGTTACGCTTACGATCCGATCGCTGGGAAGTGTAATGAATTCATTTATGGCGGATGCGGGGGCAATGAAAATCGCTTCAACACAATCAGGGAGTGTGAAAAATCATGTAGGGGTATTTGAAAGTTTTGATCATATTGTAAAGATTAATTAATTGATGTGAAATAAAGCTTATAAATTGAATTGTTTCAAAATAATTTTGACTTGTAATTGGGAGTTTATTGATCCTTAGATTAAGCTGCTGGAAAAGATTATAGACTGAGTCTGCTGATCTATGAACATGACCTTGATAAGTCAATATCATCACTCATCAGCAACGATCAACGAGAAAAAGAAGCGCTTTCTCCACGACCGACGATAGACTCTTTATTTAAAGGATTAAAAGAAATTCTTTGCATTCGTTCTTTTAACTTCGACTTTTACAGATCTTTTAATTCTGAAGACGATGAATTTCACAAAAGAATTATTCTTGGTTGTTCTTACTCTAAGTTGTGTTTATTCCTTTGAAATTCCCAGTAAATATACACAAATACATTTTAACCCTGTTTGTTCAAATGAATAATAAACACTTCAACTAAACTAAATTCAATTCGGTATTCAAAGTATACTTGTGTGAGTTTGGCGTTTAATGTTAAACTAAAAATATTAATTTATGTTTCGTTTGAATAAATGGGCGGATTCAAGTGTATAGGTACATACAAATTTTAATGATTCTATTATTACTTATTTTAACATCAGATGAATGCCTTGAAATGGAACCAAATGCCATTGGGGAATGCCGTCAACTATTTTTTGGTTATTACTTCAATATTATCACGAAGGAGTGTCAAAAATACGAAACGAGTGGGTGTGATCTGAAATCCGGAAATGCACATAGTTTTCTCACAGTGGAGGAATGTGTCGAGAAGTGCAAGAAGCCAATTGAAGCAGCTGCAAGGAGAATTAAGTAGATTCAGTCCTGGACGATCCTGGATCTTAGACCTGTGTAATTCTATTTTGATTATCACTTATCAATAAGTTTAAATATAAATAACATTTAAAGCTTATTGTTTTTTTTTTAATTAAATTCATTTTACATAAATATAACTGGAATTTGAAAAAGTTGTAGTCTACCTCTATTCCATTACTTAACTAAAAAATGGAATAGGGGTTAACTCACGACTTAAAATTTCCTATTAGTATAGAAACCGAATATTCGCGCGGATTAGTAAACTTGCGTTTATTAAAAATCCCTCAAGAAAATCTACTACAAAGTAAGAAATCTCTATTGTATACCCAAATTAATGTCAATAACATGTTTCTCGTAAGTTCTGGTTTTCTTTTTTTTTGCATTCTATAGAAGCCATAACTTGCAAATCCACAGGAATATGTCCATTTCTTGTATGTTTTTCTTAGAAAACCTATATAGGTATATTTCTTTCTGAAATCCTCCTCAATAAGGTCTTTCATTGAATCAAATCGGGTTCTACATATATACTTTTGCCTTTCTTGCCGATAAAGATATCCAGTCTATCCAAACGGTTTAAAAAATGGTCTAACCTATGAGCCGATTTTATTTTTATTCAGAACTGAAGTTTACAACTTCACTTTAACATAGATTTTTGAGACAAATAAAACAAATTTGACAAACATATTGCTTATTCCTTCGCTAAACCACCTTCTGCGGTGACTTAACTTACAGTTAGTAGACGTCAGTTAGCAGACATATTGGTTTATTAATGACATTTTGCACTTAATCCACGACTTAAAACTAAACCCCCGCTAAGTTGCGTTAATTAATAGCGGTGTTAGAATTTAAAGCTTCATCTTTTGACCCACTTTAAACATCGTGAATACCCGTTATGTTTTTCAGTTCTTCCCTTCTTCAATTTTTTGTTTAGAAACAAATATAAAGAAGATGTTTTTTGAGAGATTGCGTGCCACGTTATAAAATTCTTGGGGATTGTTAATGGTGTTGCCATGTTGGTGACTGGTTAGTAGTCAATAAGTTGCTATCCTAAAATCCAATTTGATTAAACGCAACGTTTTAAATTGAAATTACTACTCCTAATTACGACTGATTTAATTTTTTTTTTTTTTTTTATTTCTTCTTCTTCATCGAACTTTTTATGACATCTGACCAAAAATAAGCTCAAAAATTTCTGAATTATGAAAATTCAGATGTAAAACGTAATGCGGTGAAAGCGCCCATTGCTATAGGCATTAGTTACTATACAAGATCTTCAATTAAAACAAGTAGAGTTAAAAATTAAGTGGATCAATGAATACAGCAATAGCTCCTATTTATAAATTATAGCCGAACTACCTTCTCTCTTATTTCGACTGGAAAAATTGAAAGACTAAACCATATCAATCAAAATTAGTCACAGAAAATTCAACTAAACTCACTTATAACTAAATAACAGTTTAAGCACCACTATATGATTACGCCCCATTTAGTTTACAAGATAACAGCAATTCATATTTCATAGTAATGTAAATTAAAACTAATATGTAAAATAAAAATAAAGACGCAAAATTTTAGGCGATTTAGTATCGTGTTAAAGCCTTTTTCGTCCGATGCTTAGTTTTAAATTTTTCTAAAGTTAAAATCACCAAATGGCAAATTCATCATTTTAGTATCATATAAACTCCATATGTCATTTTGACAATACGAAATGTAAAAAAGGTATGTTTGCTTACTTTTTTCCACGAACTGTCACTGTTTTAGGTGTGTTCAGCTGCAGTTTAGTAAGAAAACAGGTTTAGTATGATAGTAGTTAAAAAGTGTTTAAAACTAAGAACATTTTAGTAAAGAGCTTCGAGGACCTTAAAGTAATCTTGTGTTTTTTGTGTTTTTTTTTCTGGAATTTCTAACTTAAAGCACTGAGTTTTTGATTTAGTTTTTTAACTTTATTATTATTATTCATTAACAATTTTGAAGTTAAGACAATTAATTAGTATTAAGCTGGTTTATTTCTTCTTGCAAGCCTTTTCACAATTGACTTTAGAACTGTATCGGTTTTCATTGCCACCGCATCCTCCATAAACGAACTTATCACAAGCCTTTGATTTTGGATTATATGCCCAAGCATTTATCTTTTTACCACATGATCCTCTGTCTGGCTTTGATTTACAATCTAGAGAAATTTTATATAATTTATTAAGATTTTTTGTTAAAATGATTATTTATATAATTACCCTTGGCAAGGGCAACAGCTACAAAAAGGAGTACCAAAGCGAAAATGATTTTGCAGTTCATTTTGAAATTTGAGTTGTAGATATCGAAGTTGAAGATGATCCACTGATGCCAGAACCTTATTCGTTTAGCTTTTTATAGCGATCGAAAATTTTGAACATTATTAAATTTAATTTGCTTACCTAGATCGTAAATAACTGCAATTGCATTGTTTATACACATTAACTAGGTCCCGAGTTATCAGCTCGTGCGCCCAATTGTTAACCGAGCCAGGTGTTTTAATTTTCATGAGATAAGATGTCAATAGATAATGATATGTATGTAGGTGGGTAGGTACATTTACATTTTATTTAAATAAAAGAAATTAAAAGTATTGCTATAACATCATCTTAACCTTCAAAAGAAATGAGTTAACCTACTTAAGAAGTGAATTAAATTCAAAAGCTATAAAATTTCGTAACGAAAAATAAGGACAATAATAACGCCTTTTCGTAGTTTATTCTCATTTTGAAAAAGCAAAAATATGCACGACTGGGTCGCACGAACTTGCTCTTATATGCGATCACATTGTGGTTCTATAGCTGAAATAAATTATCTATGGGAGTCTATATTTTATCCATTTGCCAAAACTTAGTTTATTTGCGGGTGGTATAATGTGAGTATACAAAAATTAACAATATAGCCTAGAGTTGCAAATATGCATAAAAGGAAATTATATTATTTAAACTGGTAAATTGTTTTAAATCAACAAAATTAGAAAGAAATTGATTAAAATACTTTAAATCTGTTTTAACCCAGCGCGATGTACACCATTTGATTTCTTATATAAATTTTAATTTATAAGAAAAAAAATTTGAAAATCGTAGGAGCGGTTTTAAAAATAATACATTTTTTATATATAAAATTTCGTTAACATTTTTGAGAAAAGAATTTGGTATCCAATTTTAAGTATTTGTTAATTTTGAGTCAAAAATTGAACTTTACAAAAAAATCAAATCGAAATTTTGCTACGCACTTTTATTTATATTTGTTACAAGCTTCTGTATAAAAAATCTAATTTTATTCGGTTGATCAGATATTGAGATAGTCGAAAATCAATGAAACCGTTCTATGAGAGGCACTGTTAATAAACGTAAAATATAAAATTTAATAATTTTAAATGGTAGATCGTACTAGTTTTAACACACAAAAAAACTTTTATCAAAATCGTGGGAGTTGTTTTTGAGAAAAAAATATTTTTCTTAACGGATTTTAAACATTTGTATGGGAGGCACCGTTATTATTGAGTATTACAATAATTTTTGTCAAAAATCTTCTAGATAAAGTTAAAAAACTGCTATTTACCAAGTTTAATAAAAATCGACAGAGTCGTTTTTGAAACATTGAGTTTTCAAAAAAAAAAAAAAAAAATTTAAATCTAAAAAAATTTTTTTTGGAAATTTTGGTAAATAATATTATTTAAAATGTGTCAATAATTCCTCATAAAAAAATTGATCAGCGAAAATCAAAAAAATGGTTCTTTGGGAGGTACCGCATTAATAACCATTTTTCGGGACCATTTTTTTTATTAAACGGCAACTTATAAGTTATAACTATTTAAATTTATTGAGTTCTTAAAAACAAATTCGGTAGCGCTGGATTTGAGAAAAATAAGTTTTTCCTTTTTGGCCAAGACATTTTGTATGACAGCTTCTGTTAGTTTTGGTCCTAAAAAAAAAGAGAAAAAAACGGGTGGGGGGAATGTCCAAAAAACGCTAGGTACCAAGTTTAAAGAAAATCGACCAATCCGTTTAGGCTGTAGTCGAACCGACAGACAGACAGACGGACGTTTTTGCGAGACCCACTTTTTTCGTCTTCGCTATCATCGTAATGTCAAGTTTGATCAAAATCGCTCGAGTTCGATTTCTTGTACGAATACATAACTTGCCATATATTTAGTACCTATATTCGCAAGTAAAAATCTTAATTTTTAATTTTCTTAAAAAACAACTATGTATGTATGTATGTCCCTTCAAACAAAAATGATATCCATGTCAAATGGTAAGTATTTTTCGTATTTAAAATAACACCAATAATTGCTATGTTAAAAACATTCTATAGTCTGTTTGGTAACGTGACACCATTGAATAAATACACAAATTTTCAAGATTTGCTGTCAAAACCCATAGGAAAAAAACAGTTTTCCGAAAATTGGTGAAATAAATAAATTTGGTGGGGCGAAAGCTGGTGGAGAACCAGGGCCTAGTGATTTCTGACTAACCACTCTCAACCATTTCTTTCGATTTTACATAATAGGTCAGTTTCTTTACGTTTTTGGAAAAGTTTGGGAAAAAGTTTTTGACCAGATATAAAAAGTAAGGAAACGCATTTGGGAAGTTTCTGATTGGCCCTTACCATTTTGGGATTCAACAGTCCTTGTTCTTATTTGGTACATAATATAGAACAGCCGTGAGGAGCCATTTCATCAAAAAAAAATACTAAAAGTGGAAAAAACATTACGTATTAAAAACGAACGACAAGAAAAAATGTTATACCTACTCGTAGCTTTTTTAAGCCAGAAATCGATAATTTTGGTTTCGAACAGGTAAATTAGTTTCAAAGTCAAAATAATTATATGAGTCAGATGCAAAAATAGATAGTTGTTTTAAAGAAAATTAAAAATTACGATTTTTTTCAAATTGAGAATAAAATACCAAATTTTCTTAATCCTTAATTCTAAGTCCTTAATTTTTCGTTACGAAACTTTATAGCTTTTGAATTTAATTTATTTAGAAGGTTTAAGATGATGCTATAGCAGTGAGTATAATTTCTTTTATTTAAATAAAATGTATTATGTATACCTACCTAGCTTCATACATACATACATATCATTCCTTGACATCTTATCTCATGAAAATTAAAACACCTGGTTCGGTTAACAATTGGGACCACGAGCTGATAACTCGGGACCTAGTTAATGTGTATAAACAATGCAATTGCAGTTATTTACGATCTAGGTAAGCGAATTAAATTAAATAATGTTCAAAATTTTCGTTCGCTATAAAAAGCTAAACGAATAAGGTTCTGGCATCAGTTGATCATCTTCAACTTCGATATCTACAACTCAAATTTCAAAATGAACTGCAAAATCATTTTCGCTTTGGTACTCCTTTTTGTAGCTGTTGCCCTTGCCAAGGGTAATTATATAAATAATCATTTTAACAAAAAATCTTAATAAATTATATAAAATTTCTCTAGATTGTAAATCAAAGCCAGACAGAGGATCATGTGGTAAAAAGATAAATGCTTGGGCATATAATCCAAAATCAAAGGCTTGTGATAAGTTCGTTTATGGAGGATGCGGTGGCAATGAAAACCGATACAGTTCTAAAGTCAATTGTGAAAAGGCTTGTAAGAAAAAATAAAACAGCACTTATTAACTGTCTTAAATACAAAATTGTTAATGAATAATAATAATAAAGCTGAATAAATAAATCAAAAACTCAGTGATTTAATAAGTTAGAAATACCAGAAAATAAACACACAAATTCTTTAGCGGAAACTTGTACAAATTAATTTGGATAAACTTATACGAACGTCATTATGACTTTTAGAATAAGACGTCTATTTAGAATTCTCATTCATAACCATGTTTCTGTTAGGTCTTCTAAAATTGCATCCTCATTTTCTTTCTGTTTTTCTATTGTTAAAAGTTAATTAATTGTAAATGTTATTTATTAATAACTTTAAAATTTTTACTTTTACACAACTTTTAATTTTTAATTTGGCAACGCGTTTCGGAATTAAAATTCCATTTTCGGGCTTATGCAGTTGACTGGTGTTTTAATTAGAAGGATTTTACTTTTGTAAGTTGTAAGAAAAGTTCTAAAATGAGTATATCATTAAAGACAATGGGGCATATTCATAGTCACTTTTAAACTCCAGTTTATCTTAGACCTTGGTTTATCCTATCTAAATAACATTGAATAAACCCCAGTCTAAGATAAACTGGAGTTTAAAGGCTGTCCCAAACCAACGCGAAACATTAGTGCGAATTAATATGCGGCGACTGAATAATGTTCGAAGATTCGCATCGCACCAGTGTGGGTGCTCCCATTAATCTCCATGTAAATAAGTTAAGACAGGCGAATGTTTCGTCGTTGTTCTGAAATATTCGCGTTGGTTTGGGAGAGCCTTAAAAGTGACTATGAATATGCCCCAATTTGTTCATATAATTGCACTAATTTCAGTTTTCTGCTTATTTTTGGCATGTTTTATTTATCTTTTTTAATTTTTTTTCAGGAAATAATTTTTTTGCACAAATAAATTTTTGACATTTGACGAACAGCTGATTCTCGTTTCATGAATACCCTTACTATTAAAAAGTAACGGGTGATTTTTTAGCTGGTTTGGTTTTGGCAACACTGGTTTTGACAGCTGACGTGTGTTTAGTACCTTGTGTCACTGTCAAACAGCTTCAGTTTGGTTTGCAATTTAACCATGGATCGTCTTACAAATGAACAACGCTTGCAAATTATTGAATTTTACTATCAAAATTCGTGCTCGGTTCGAAATGTTCATCGCGCGCTGCTTGTGTTCAGCGATGAGGCTCATTTTTGGTTGAATGGATACGTAAATAAGCAAAATTGCCGCATTTGGAGTGAAGATCAGCCAGAAGCATTACAACAGCAACCAATGCATCCCGAAAAAGCCACTGTTTGGTGCGGTTTATGGGCCGGCGGCATTATTGGGCCTATTTCTTCAAAGATGATGCGAATCGCAGCGTTACTGTCAATGGTGAACGCTACCGAGCGATGACAACAAACTTTTTTTTGCCCGAAATGGAAGTTCTTGACTTGCATGATATGTGGTTTCAACAAGACGGTGCCACATGCCACACAGCACGCGAAACAATGGCGCAATTGCGAGGCGAGTTTGGTGAACAGTTAATTTCACGTTTCGGGCCGGTCAATTGGCCGCCTAGATCGTGCGATTTGACACCATTAGATTATTTTTTGTGGGGGTATGTCAAGGCTAATGTCTATAGGGACAAGCCCGCTTCGATTGACGCACTGGAAGCCAACATCCATGCATTCATTCGTGAGATACCGGCCGATATGTGTGAAAGAGTATGCCAAAATTGGACTCAGCGGATGGGCTACCTGAGACGCAGCCGCGGTCAACATTTGCATGAAATTATCTTTAAACATTAAATTGCAAGGTTCAAACTATCGATTCAAATAAAT
The DNA here is from genome assembly GCA_932273885.2 of Leucozona laternaria. Classification (NCBI taxonomy): domain Eukaryota; kingdom Metazoa; phylum Arthropoda; class Insecta; order Diptera; family Syrphidae; genus Leucozona; species Leucozona laternaria. The sequence continues at coordinate 113,250,731 of OW026368.1, read as the reverse complement.
ATTTCATTCATTTTTTCGAATTTTTTGTGTTTTTTTTTTTTTTTAAAGTTCTAAACCTCTTAAAAAATCACCCATTATTAAAAATCTTTTTTAGGGGCCTGGAAATCTGAACTATAGGTCTGAACTATACAGTCACGACTTACGCATTAATGTGTTAAACATGGTTTAGATTCCCAGATACCGCACCACTGCGATGCGTATAACTTCTTTAGTGTAGCTTCTTGCCGTATTTTTAATAAATTACTCCAGTCTCTTAAGCTGCGAGAAGACGGCATATGAAAAGTAGCAATGTTTTGCGACTCTGACGGCAAATGTATAGTCGCAAATGTGTTGCAAATTCTATATCTGCATAAATGCTCTCAAACTTGTATAAGGGGGGTGTTCACACGATATACAAAAACTGTCCCAAAAGTCGCAAATGCATTTGCTACCATGGCACTCGCACATCATGTGTCCGCAAATGTGATCGCAAATGTTGTGGTCGATATACGAGGTGTTCGGACGATGTACTATATATCACCCATTTCCAATCATATGCAGGTTTGCGAACATTTCAAAATTTCAAAATGCAGCTGAAGTACTAATCTATATAGAAGTTGAACTTTATGATGTTCACAGAATCGGAAAATTGTGGAATAATTTTTTTATTGCTGTGTTTTGCCAATAAAAATATTTAAAACAAAATAGAAAAAAAATTAAGTACTGCTTAAAAGCAAGCACTTTTAATGAAATTTAAAACAACCTGTATCTCTTAATTTTAAATTTACGAATTTAATTAAAGTTCCATTTTATTTCGTTTAAATGTAAATCCTGTATGCAAGAATTTGACACAACAACAACTCTACTTGTAAAATGCAGAATCACAACAGCTGATATGCTGCATAGGTGGAGATGTACAATGTTATGTTTTCATGCCATCGCAAATGCTTGGGATGGTCGCATATTAGCCGTGTTCCATTGGGTACTTTTTAGTACTTCCCAGTAGATGATGAATGGAATGCTTTCATTTTGCCAAAAGTAAAATCTAACCTCAATATCAATTTAATTTCGGTTTTGTTTTCTTATTTTACTTTAAAATGTGACAAATGTCAACAACAAAAATCTATTACGTAATTTTTGTTGATTTGTGATGTCTCTTTCTTGTTTGGAAACATTCTGGTACTAGATTAATGAACTACTTTGAACTACTTCGACCACAGAGTAGAAGTAGTTGACTGCAGCCAGAAGTACTTGGCAGTAGATACTGGAGCCCAAAGAAACACACCTATTGCCGCAAATACTCACAAACTGTGACAAATTATATGCGAGGGTGTTCACACGATATGCAAGAAAGTCGAAAACTTATATGCAATTTGGGTGTCGCAGATATTCCGCAAATGGTTTGCGAGCATATGCGGACTATCCTAAAAGGGTGTTCAGACGATATGCTATCAAAGTCGCAAATGATGACGTAAAAATGACATCAGAGTCGCAAACGTTTGCGACTTTTATATTCCGTCTGCTCCTAGCCTTAGAGTAACAAATAGTGACAAATGTCACGAAATTAATTTTGAAATTATCTGAATTGTAAGTTAATACCTTATTAATTACTTATATTCAGCCTCATTTTGAGATTCGAACGAATAGCTATTTCGTTCAAATAGATCTATTCATTCGAATGAACTTTGCATATTTTGAGAATCGAACGAATAATATTCATTGTCCAATGAATGCATACAATAAACATCAATGAATTACATTTTTGAAATCAGCTCTTTGACATTTACTGACATTTCTATTTGATTTAGTGTGACCAAGCTGATTTTCTTTTGAAGGTTTTTGTTTTTAAATAATACAAAATAAAGTAAAGATAAGTAATGTTTAAGGCCCGGTAAAGTTGACTATTTAAGAAACATCAATATAAACTGGAATTTAAAAATTTGGGAGCATTTAGAAAACAATATGGTAAGTTTATTGACATGTAAAAGTAACAACATAAATTTAAAACTTCTGAATAGTAAAGTACTAGATTTTTTTATCTTTCATGTCAATTAAATTGTGTTTAAAATTAATTAACAAAGAGAAAACATGCAACTTCAAAGTCTCTCTTTACTTTATACACACCTGTTCACACATTTCAATTGTCAACAAACAAAAAAAAAAGTAAAGTCCCTAGCCGGTATCTTTTTGTTAATAGTTGTTTAATTTTCAAGAAAAACAAATGACAGTTGTTTTATTTAGAAGAAGTGAAGACGGCGGCAAATGGATGCATCAACAAAAATATTTGAACTCACATGTTTTTTTTTAATCTATTCGTCAGAAAATTTTGAACGTCAAATAAATGACATTTGTTTCGAATAATTCGAAAGTCAAAGTTTGCTAATGGCCTTTTCGATTGGTAGTCCGGAAGAACATTTTGATACGTGTGAACGCTTCTGGAACGATTCTTAAAACAAAATCAGATGCAAATTTCTCTTCTTTTCAGAAGAAGAACTGTCATTCTGACTCAAATCGAAAAGGCCATAAGTTTTTAACAACAAATTAATTGTCGATTGATCGTTCGAAACTCAAAATACAAATTATTTGAATTCGACTTACTTTCGAATGAAAGCGAATTTCATAATAAGGCTGATTCTTAATGAACTGTATTAAAAATAAAAAATAAATCTAAAAAAAAAATCTTAATTCAGACCTAAATTTTCAGATTTTGTTATTGAACGTGCCCAATGACACTAGTTTAGTTAGATGAATGCCAGAAAACCAGAAAACGCCCTGATCACTTGTAAAATGTGTTCCATAGACAATAGACTACTTTTACACGACAGCGATTTTTAATCCTCGTTTCTCCTTTGGTTTCCTTCTAATTGCAAATACCTTTAACACGACAGCGACAGCGATTTTTAATGAAAAGTTAACTTTGTGCAAGTGAAGAAGTATCTTTCTCCACTTGATAAAGCGAAGTTATCTGACTAGACGACGAATGAAAATAAAACACATTCGAACAATAAGGAAAAACACAAAGAAGAATGAGCGATAACTCGGCAATTTGTTCAATCTCAGCAATTTCGTCTACCTACGCCCACCACATGCGACCCTCGCCAACGTGCTTAAAAATCACAAGAAGAAATTGCATCGTTGAAAAGCAGTCATAGCCATAAGATCTTGCAACTAAACTTCCCCGCGCGCGCCGTTCACATACAATTTTAGTGTTTTAAGGAATGCACATTTGTTGGCGCACCCTGTATTATATAAATAGGTTAATGTGATGTAGCTTTTTAATACATATCTGTATTTAAAATTCTTTATAGAGCGCTGAATGTACATTATCGGCTTATGATCTATTCAATGCACTTGACGACTATTAAATGCCACGGGTTTTTTTTCAACATCAAATCATAAAGTAAGTAATTTAAATCTTATTTCTTAATAAAAAAAAAGAATGCAATCAAATCTTAGAAAAATTTATTTGCAGTATATGTAATGTATGTACAATAAAGAACAAAAACACTATAAACAATTAACAGAAAATAAGAAACTTATTTCTTAGCTGGTTTACAAGATGTTTCACAAGCACTTTTAATGCCAAATCTATTGTCGTTGCCTTTGCAGCCACCATAATTGAATGATTCACATGATTTTGTTGCTGGATTATAATAAAATCTTGGTAATATCATTCGACATGGTCCTACTTCCATCGGTAACGAACACTTTTTATCTAGAAAAGGAAATAAAACGGATGGATAATGCAATATTATTATATTTATTATATAAATGCCACAAACCTGGAGTCACACACGTGGCTGTTTTTATTTGATGCCCAAATAAAAATAAACAAAATATGGCTAGTAAAAAACGCATGTTAACTATCGGGCTAGAAAAATTAATCTAACTCTCAGGCATTCAATACAATCTCTAATAAGTTATTAACTCAGATTGAATATAAATACACTTACTAGATGAATTATTGGTAGGTGTGAGAACGTAAACATCATTCAGTTAGAAATTGTTTAATTATTTTTAGCACATTTTTAAATGTGAAACTTGGAAATAAGTGCTTCTTACAAAATTGAAATGAGATGGTTTATTACTTATATGTATGTAAATAAAGGAAGTGACTCTTCTACACAAGCCGGGCCGGGCCCTCTGACGGTGGGCGGCGCCCAGAGTTTTTTTTTCAAGTCATGCGATATTTGCAACGTAAATTAGTCCGATGAGGACATTTTAAAGGTTTTTTCTCTTTTTGGTGATCGATTTCGAGTTCGAGCAGGCATTCGAGAGTCTCAACAAAGGATTTAGCTATCAACTTTTTTTTATAATTTTCAATTTTCTCAAAAACTAGAATGTCTCGTATATTTGTTAGAAATGCTTTTGATGGTCTATAAGAATAAAAATTAATAGTGAAACGGCTAGTAGAAAAGAATTGGCTAGGAAACTGAATTATTGCCCTGCAAAAAGACAGGAGATTTTTCCATCAAAGGGTCACATGGAGGGAAACTAAATAATTTATTTTTACATACCTACTTATTTTTTTGTCTGGGGTTCTTAAAAATTATATTTATTTTTAAGAATTCAGCTAAATGTTGTGCTTTGTGCATGAGTCTATGTCTTCCAGGAATCGTAATCACATGTACCTATGTATGTAGGTACTTATTTAGTAAAATAAAATGTATACTGACAGCTGTAAATTATATTGCTGTTAGTGTGGTGTAGTAACATCATTAAACCTACCTCAACCCAACGATACCCAAATAAAAACAAATAAACAAAAAAAATAGAAATGAAATAATAAACCACGATGACAACGACTGACCGCTGGTCACAATCACAACTGCTGACACAAACAAAACGAATATGACTAACAATCATTGCAATATTGAACCTTAAGTAGTTCAACGTGTGACATAATAATAATAGAATTACAACCTAGATATTAATAATAGAAATATTCAAATATTTTTTACTATATGTAAGTAGATTGAAAATAGTATTTAAGCAAGATATTTTCATAAATAAAATCAGATTCATTTGATTATCGAAATTTAAGTGTTTCTCTTTATGGCAGAAAACCTATGGCATTAGATGCCCTGCCCATCGACAAGTAATAGTAAAAGTATCCCACTCTTACATGCACGAGTACGATAACTTTGGCGCCAAAAATTGATAAAGGTTTTTTTTAGAGGGGTCAAAAACAACCTTTTTTTTCTATGGGAGGGTGGGGGGTGTTTATCTCGCCCCGTTTAGGAGGTAGGGTCAATTTTAGAAAAAAAATTACTTAAAATGAAAAAATAATTATTAAAAAATAACGGCAACAATTACAGTAAATTAATATACCGTTTTTGAAAGCTAGGAATCTATACTTTAATTCTGCATTTAAATTAAATTATTTTAGCTGATAGTTTTTAGAAAATTCGCATGCAAACTCAAAATTTGGTTAAAAAAATGGAAAAAAAGCTTAGACTTAATTTTCTCAAAATTGTGAAACGATGCGCTGAATTGGCTTTTTGTGGTCAATGCAAATATCAATTTTGAAAAACCGAATTGATTTATGTCATCTAGTTATTGAGAAAATTGATAATTACTAAAACTATTTTTGTATGAGATTTTAGTTTTTTTTGTTGCTTACATATATACAATGCTAGCACCCAGCACTACGGCGTATAAAAAAGGAGATATGTAAAAGGGGGCATGCTGCCCCCCTGCAACCCCCCTGCTTGGCCCACTATAGGATTTGGGGTAAGTGCGAGTTTGGGTGTATGCAAAGTTTCTTTTGCATTTAAAGAATCTGGATTCCAATTTCTTTTGCATTTAAAGAATCTGGATTTAAACTTTCAATTTGTCTTATAAATATCCAAGTCAACAGCTGATTTCTAAATATACATATACGTGGTCCAAAGTTGCACATTTAAAATTTTCAGACATGAAAATGTATTGCATTATAAAAAATTCACATTAGGTAATACTGTACGACTGCAGCAAATATATAAATTTCTTAATATCGCCAGTGTTGCCAGATGAAAAAAAAAATTAGAAACCCCCAGATTACCACATTTTATCAACAAAAACCCCTAAATTTTTTTTCCAACTTTTTATTTTTATTCACAGCTCTTAATTTTGTTTTTAATTTTAAATTTGATTAATTCTAAATAAGACGGTCATTGAAAAATATATAAATTAAAACAAAAAAAAATAAATTAATTAAATAAAGCAATGGAAACAAATATTACGATAAATACATCTCCTGGTTCCCTTGAAAGAGCCCAAAATGGTAAATGCCAATCAGAAACATCCCAAATGCGTTTCCTTTCTTTTTATTTCTGGTCAAAAGTTACAACAACAACATCAAAAGCTCGACCCCAAACTTTTTCTCAAACTTTTTCCCAAAGTTTTCCCAAAACGTGAAGAAACAGACCTAAAGTCATCTTCGTTTTGGGTCTCGCGTGCGTCGCCCGTCGGTCGGTTTGATACATCTTCTCACTTGTGAAAATTTTCAGCATTTCTTGTGTTGATATTGGTATAAAATTCTGACATCCAGAATGTTAGGAATATCTAACTCGTAGAATACTGTCAGCTGTTTCAACACCCATACAATTCCTCAACCTTTTATCTCTAAATGATTCCCCCTAGATTCCCCCTAAACATCTTGCCCCCCCCCCCCCTAGATTACCACCCAACGACAAAAAAAAAAGCCCCTAAATCTAGGGGGAAAACCCCTAAACTGGCAACCCTGTATGTATGTTTGTGTCTTACATACCTATATAATGCAATTGTTATGTTCAAAGTAAATGTACATACCTAGATCATATAAAAATAAATGAACAAACATCCGAATTTCGTACCGTTATGTTTTGTATGCAAATGTGGTACAGGTTATTGTTTACAAAGGTCATTCATTATTCACCCTTTGTTGAGTGAAGTGTTTTTTTTTCTGTGAATACGAAATGGCGGCTAGGCATCCACTACTTCATGAAAAACTAAATAATTTTTCAATATTTTGTTCGTTCGGGGATTTGGTGTCGACAAAAGAAAAAAGCACTGCTTTTTTGGAAGAAATTGGTCTAATTCCCACTAAAACGTCAACTCCCCCACTTTGTTGCAACTTACCAATGAAAGTGGAAACATTTAAAAATATTAAGTTCGGTTCGATGTGGCGATGCTTAAAAAAAGCTCTAAAAAAAAGGTGACAAAAATTGTAGAAATACAATCAACCCATCTATCGGCACATTTTTCCATGAGCCTCAATGTCGGCTAGAGATTCGCGAAGTGCTTGCGATAATTATATCTTTTGTGATTAAAATACCTGTGAATACAGTTTTGCAGGTAAGTTAGTTAAATCTTAAGCTACAACTTAAGGATTTTTTTTTTAAATATTATTTTATATCATTATTTTAAAATAAGCATTTAATCGCTTGGCGCCACCACGACAGTAAAAGTGAGCTTAGTAAATCTACTATACTAGACTACTTTAACTACTGTCGTGAAATAGCCGAAATAATAGCGTCTCACGTTGATGTTAACATTGGCGGCGAAGAAAACAAGCTTTTAAAAAAAAAACTATTTTATGCCGGAAAACAACGCACCACCTTCACCAATATATGGCACTTTTATTTTATAGAAAATACTGCCTTGAACAAAAATATAAAGACGACTTGGGCTCCCAAATCATGGAATTCTTACTAGACGTTAAAAAAGTGTACCCAGGTTTTATCGATGGTGAAGAAAGTATGGGTTTGCAACTAAGGGACTTCGACCCTCCCACTGTTCACAGTGAGCACTTAGAGGGTGTTTTACCGCCAAAACGACGTCGGCTTTTCACCATCAACGACGAACTCAATGAACTCGACAGTAACACCAGTACGGACGATGACTTCATTGACGAGACTTACATACCTCTTTAATACATTGAACATTGACTTTACTATTTTTAACTAACTCCTGAATTACTCACAAACTGACCGACTGGGACGCGGAATGCAATACAATTCTACCTCCTCGTGGTGCATTCTCGGTAACGCTAAATGAATTGCTGTACTTAACTCACAAAGATGAACCTAATCAACGTAAATACCGAAAAACAAAAATCTCATAAAAAAGAAGTTTTAGTAATTTTCAATTTTCTCAAAAACTGGAAGACATAATTCGTTTCGGTTTTTTGTGTTCGATTCAGAATTCATATTTTCATTAACTTTTATTTATTAGCTAATTTAGCGCATCATTTCAAAATTTTGAGAAAAATTGGTTTAAACTTTTTTTTTACATTTTTTTTTTATCAAAATTTTGAGTTTGCCTGCGAATTTTTTAAAAACTATCGGCTAAAATAATTTAATTTAAATGCAGGATTAAGGAATAGATTCCTAGCTTTCAAAAACGGTATATGAAATTACTGTAAGTGTTGCCGTTGTTTTTTCTATAATTATTTTTTTAATTTTATGTCATTTTTTCTAAAATTGCCCCTACCTCCTAAACGGGGTGAGTTAGACCCCCCCAACTCATAGTAAAAAATGCTTATTTTTGACCCTTCTACAAGAAACCGTTATCAATTTTTGGCGCCAAAGTTATCGTACTCTCCCCCATTAGTACAGGTAGGTTTAAATCTGTCAAAAAATTTATATCTGCAAAACTAATTTTTAATCAAAAATCAATCAATTTATTTTGTCCAATGGAACGCAATAACGATAAAAATCGACTTTTTGACAGATCCAAAAAAATTAATAAATAAATTGATTTTACCAATGAAAAAACCCATCAGGTATCATAGTCGCTGAAACTTGAACTAGAATTTTGTGTTTTTTCTGGAATTTCTTTTGAATTAATTATTCAACTTTATTATTATTCATTAACAATTTTGTATTTAAGACAGTTAACTAGTGCTGGTTTATTTCTTCTTGCAAGCCTTTTCACAATTGACTTTAGAACTGTATCGGTTTTCATTGCCACCGCATCCTCCATAAACGAACTTATCACAAGCCTTTGATTTTGGATTATATGCCCAAGCATTTATCTTTTTACCACATGATCCTCTGTCTGGCTTTGATTTACAATCTAGAGAAATTTTATATAATTTATTAAGATTTTTTGTTAAAATGATAATTTATATAATTACCCTTGGCAAGGGCAACAGCTACAAAAAGGAGTACCAAAGCGAAAATGATTTTGCAGTTCATTTTGAAATTTGAGTTGTAGATATCGAAGTTGAAGATGATCCACTGATGCCAGAACCTTATTCGTTTAGCTTTTTATAGCGATCGAAAATTTTGAACATTATTAAATTTAATTTGCTTACCTAGATCGTAAATAACTGCAATTGCATTGTTTATACACATTAACTAGGTCCCGAGTTATCAGCTCGTGCGCCCAATTGTTAACCGAGCCAGGTGTTTTATTTTTCATGAGATAAGATGTCAAGGAATGATATGTATGTATGTATGAAGCTAGGTAGGTATACATAATACATTTTATTTAAATAAAAGAAATTATACTCATTGCTATAGCATCATCTTAAACCTTCTAAATAAATTAAATTCAAAAGCTATAAAGTTTCGTAACGAAAAATTAAGGACTTAGAATTAAGGATTAAGAAAATTTGGTATTTTATTCTCAATTTGAAAAAAATCGTAATTTTTAATTTTCTTTAAAACAACTATCTATTTTTGCATCTGACTCATATAATTATTTTGAGTTTGAAACTAATTTACCTGTTCGAAACCAAAATTATCGATTTCTGGCTTAAAAAAGCTACGAGTAGGTATAACATTTTTTCTGGTCGTTCGTTTTTAATACGTAATGTTTTTTCCACTTTTAGTATTTTTTTTTGATGAAATGGCTCCTCACGGCTGTTCTATATTATGTACCAAATAAGAACAAGGACTGTTAAATCCCAAAATGGTAAGGGCCAATCAGAAACTTCCCAAATGCGTTTCCTTACTTTTTATATCTGGTCAAAAACTTTTTCCCAAACTTTTCCAAAAACGTAAAGAAACTGACCTATTATGTAAAATCGAAAGAAATGGTTGAGAGTGGTTAGTCAGAAATCACTAGGCCCTGGTTCTCCACCAGCTTTCGCCCCACCAAATTTATTTATTTCACCAATTTTCGGAAAACTGTTTTTTTCCTATGGGTTTTGACAGCAAATCTTGAAAATTTGTGTATTTATTCAATGGTGTCACGTTACCAAACAGACTATAGAATGTTTTTAACATAGCAATTATTGGTGTTATTTTAAATACGAAAAATACTTACCATTTGACATGGATATCATTTTTGTTTGAAGGGACATACATACATACATAGTTGTTTTTAAGAAAATTAAAAATTAAGATTTTTACTTGCGAATATAGGTACTAAATATATGGCAAGTTATGTATTCGTACAAGAAATCGAACTCGAGATTTTGATAAAACTTGACATTACGATGATAGCGAAGACGAAAAAAGTGGGTCTCGCAAAAACGTCCGTCTGTCTGTCTGTCGGTTCGACTACAGCCTAAACGGATTGGTCGATTTTCTTTAAACTTGGTACCTAGCGTTTTTGACATTCCCCCCACCCGTTTTTTTCTCTTTTTTTTTAGGACCAAAACTAACAGTAGCTGTCATACAAAATGTCTTGGCCAAAAAGGAAAAACTTATTTTTCTCAAATCCAGCGCTACCGAATTTGTTTTTAAGAACTCAATAAATTTAAATAGTTATAACTTATAAGTTGCCGTTTAATAAAAAAAATGGTCCCGAAAAATGGTTATTAATGCGGTACCTCCCAAAGAACCATTTTTTTGATTTTGCTGATCAATTTTTTTATGAGGAATTATTGACACATTTTAAATAATATTATTTACCAAAATTTCCAAAACAAAATTTTTTTAGATTTAAATTTTTTTTTTTTTTTTTGAAAACTCAATGTTTCAAAAACGACTCTGTCGATTTTTATTAAACTTGGTAAATAGCAGTTTTTTAACTTTATCTAGAAGATTTTTGACAAAAATTATTGTAATACTCAAAAATAACGGTGCCTCCCATACAAATGTTTAAAATCCGTTAAGAAAAATATTTTTTTCTCAAAAACAACTCCCACGATTTTGATAAAAGTTTTTTTGTGTGTTAAAATTAGTACGATCTACCATTTAAAATTATTAAATTGTATATTTTACGTTTATTAACAGTACCTCTCATAGAACGGTTTAGATTTTTTATACAGAAGCTTGTAACAAATATAAATAAAAGTGCGTAGCAAAATTTCGATTTGATTTTTTTGTTAAGTTCAATTTTTGACTCAAAATTAACAAATACTTAAAATTGGATACCAAATTTTTTTCTCAAAAATGTTAACGAAATTTTATATATAAAAAATGTATTATTTTTAAAACCGCTCCTACGATTTTCAAATTTTTTTTCTTATAAATTAAAATTTATATAAGAAATCAAATGGTGTACATCGCGCTGGGTTAAAACAGATTTAAAGTATTTTAATCAATTTCTTTCTAATTTTGTTGATTTAAAACAATTTACCAGTTTAAATAATATAATTTCCTTTTATGCATATTTGCAACTCTAGGCTATATTGTTAATTTTTGTATACTCACATTATACCACCTGCAACTACACTAAGTTTTGGCAAATGGATAAAATATAGACTCCCATAGATAATTTTTTTCAACTATGGAACCACAATGTGATCGCATATAAGAGCAAGTTCGCGACCCAGTCGTGCATATTTTTTCTTTTTCAAAATGAGAATAACTACGAAAAGGCGTTATTATTGTCCTTATTTTTCGTTACGAAATTTTATAGCTTTTGAATTTAATTCACTTTTTAAGTAGGTTAACCCATTTCTCTTGAAGGTTAAGATGATGCTATAGCAATACTTTTAATTTCTTTTATTTAAATAAAATGTATATGTACCTACCTACCTAAATACATATGATTATCTATTGACATCTTATCTCATGAAAATTAAAACACCTGGCTCGGTTAACAATTGGGCGCACGAGCTGATAACTCGGGACCTAGTTAATGTGTATAAACAATGCAATTGCAGTTATTTACGATCTAGGTAAGCAAATTAAATTTAATAATGTTCAAAATTTTCGATCGCTATAAAAAGCTAAACGAATAAGGTTCTGGCATCAGTGGATCATCTTCAACTTCGATATCTACAACTCAAATTTCAAAATGAACTGCAAAATCATTTTCGCTTTGGTACTCCTTTTTGTAGCTGTTGCCCTTGCCAAGGGTAATTATATAAATAATCATTTTAACAAAAAATCTTTATAAATTATATAAAATTTCTCTAGATTGTAAATCAAAGCCAGACAGAGGATCATGTGGTAAAAAGATAAATGCTTGGGCATATAATCCAAAATCAAAGGCTTGTGATAAGTTCGTTTATGGAGGATGCGGTGGCAATGAAAACCGATACAGTTCTAAAGTCAATTGTGAAAAGGCTTGCAAGAAAAAATAAAACAGCACTTATTAACTGTCTTAAATACAAAATTGTTAATGAATAATAATAAAGTTGAATAATTTATTCAAAAGAAATTCTAGAAAAAAACACAAGATTCTAGTTCAAGTTTCAGAACTACAGAGACAGACTCAATAATAATAATCTATCATATACTCGTATTTTGTTGTCTTCGAAACTTCGTCCAAAAATAACAAAATGTCACGTAAATCGTCAGAAGCTGGTAGGTATATGGCATTTGAGTACAAAATTTATATCTGATGGGGTTTTCCCATTTATCATTTTTGCGTTCGGTTGGACAAAAAAAATTGATTGATTTATGATTTAAGAACAATTTTCGAGATCTAAAGTTTTCGGCAGATTAACCCCTGCCTGTACTTACACCAACATACTTTACAACTGTCAGTTTGCAAAGGTGGTTTTTATAAAAACATCGGTTAATTCCGCTTCTTCTATTCATTTTAAGTCAATGGCCACGTTCAGAATTGTATCCAAAGCGATCTGGATAGCTTTGGGTTGTTGTAATCCTCTTTGTGGAAAAAACAACTCAAGGTATGTATGTTAACATTTTTAAACAGGTTTATATCGTCTCGGATAGGTTCTTGAATTCAAAGGAATGTAATAAGAAATTGTGCCCCCGGGGTAAAAACACTCTCCAAACGATTTTCTCTTAGAACAAGCGTTTGAATCATTTCCCAAAGTATTGTTCATTAATTACGAAGCACCCTGTACCTACATATATAAAATTTAAAGTAGACCCAGGTATGAGACTCGACAACTTCTGAACCATATCCGCTGAAAAGTTTGCTCTTACTAGCAGGGAGCTGGTTTAGAAAGTGTTTTAAGTAAAATCCGCCCACTTTCATCATATTTTAGTTCTCTCTTTATTGAACGTCCTTAGAACATTACAATTTTTTTAATTAAAATTTATTCAAATTAAAGCATGACATGTTTTATTTAGCCCACGCACAAACACATCCACTTTGTATTTTTTGTACCTAGCCTACACACTTTTACTTTAAGCATCTTTATGCTCATCACTCTGTATATTCAATAAATAAAATTTGGTGAAATTCTATTGGTGTTATTTGAAGGATTTGCCGTCATTTTTACAGGAAGGGAATACACGCTTACTTATTGAACTAATATCTGAAGTTGTTATTCAACTTGCTATAAAACTTTATTGTATCACAATTTATATAAATAAATACATTTAACTTAAAACGCAGAACATTCAAAGCAAATCGTTTATGTAAAGATCTTTCCGAACCGCATTGGTGAAGCCCAACTTGTACTTAAACCAAACAGGACTCTTAACAACGGGATCAAGTTCAGCTAAAAATAAAACAAAACAAACAATACAGTAAAACACAATTTGCTTAGTTAAAAACAAACAACATTTTAATACAAAAACATAATTTCACAAACTTACCCTCTTTCGCTAAAACCTCCGCTGATTTTATTATTACCCTGCCGAAGAAATCCTTAGCAACCTGGGAACAAAAATATATATCATTCGTTGCAAAGGCAAGGCATTGTTTTAAATTGGAAAAGCTTGTCGATGGAAGGAATATCCATCTATGTATATTCAATACCCAACCCATGCAACCCACTCAACCCACAAAGACAATTCGAAAATTGAACTTTATTGCCTTGGACGTTTTCGCCTCGAGCATCGAATATTCCTCGCTTTTCGAAACAAAAGGATTTATTTTCAATTTAACTTTATAATTATGTTTGTGGAAGCCGAATACAGTTTTCTGCTTCAGCACATTTGGAATCCTCGAACTGTGTAGACTTGAAGGTGCTCCAAAGCACCGAGATGAGAAAATCGAAATTTTCTCATTATGCGTGACTGTATGATTTGATATAACACTATAACGAAGAATTGTGCTTGGATTCAAACTAACTGCTTGAGTTATCCTAATCTACCCTGCGTTATTTGATAAAGCTTCGCAATGTTTTTTGTTGCTCGTAAAAGCAGAAAACGAGACCAAACAACTTGGTGAAACAACACCAACACACTGCACAAGTTACACGACTGAAGAAGCATTAGAGAGGACAGAGGAGGAAAGGCTAAAATCCTTAAATGTAATAAATGTTTTCAGAGATCTTTTATACTCTCTTGTTTATTTGGTAATCCTCCATTATGGTCGAGTCATTTTTCAAAATCCCATAAGGAATTCCAGGATACACTGGATATACTGGCGTCTATGGATAAAGGTGGATGGCACACACCCTTTAGACTGAAAGAAATTCATTCCTTCGGCAGTGTAATTGATTTATTGGCATTAAAAACTGCCACACCAAATGGAAGCAAATAACTTCTTGTTTTTGGCTGTGATCCTTTTAAGAAAGGAAATCAAATCCACTCTGTGATGGAATTCGTGCAAGCCGAAAGAAAAAGGCAAGCAAGCCATTACGGAAATCCCTCTTCTCTACAGGATTTCGGGGATTTAAGTTCACGAAATCAAGGTCTTTTGGTAGCAGCGTCCATGTCAATAAATCGATATAATTAGAATAGAATCAGAAGATTGGCTTCTTCCAGGATTAAAGGATGTCGCTGGAACCGACTTCCGTTCTATCATTACTCAGTTGAGTTGGTTCTTTATCTTGCACTTGAACACAAGGGGCGGGAAGTTCAATAAATAAAAAAAAATGCACACATAAAAGGGGTTGAAACTATGCGTCTCTAACAATACATAAAGGGTGGGTTATTCGAGGTTAGCCAATGTGTTGCAGAGCCCTTTCTTCTACCGCCATTGTGGTTTCTAACAAACTTGTGGATCGTATTTTATTTTGAAGGGTTAGATAAAGTGGTATGGAAGTGCATACGAAATGCTATTGTTTCATGTTAATTTGAATTTTACTCCTCTCAAACGCAAAACCCATTTTGGCTTTGAGTCGCAATTTAAAAGTTTCAATTGACTTTCAATTTTTGATACAATTTTACTTTTACATATTCGTACCTACATATTGGAATACACGCACAATGAACAAAGGATTATTGTTTGTGGTTAGGGTACATGTGTGTATTTGAAATAGAATGCAATTTGTATGGAAAGTGGAAATTTTTAAGTTGCATATCTCAAAGTACATTTTTTGTTTACATATAAAAATTTAGTATTTTGGATGATGGATGAGGGATGAGGGAAAAGACGTAACCTGGTTGGATGATAGAGGAAAAGAGTTGAAGCCGTAAATATTTTTAAGGCTTCTTAATTCAAATAGAAGTGGTAGAATACTTATTTAAATTGGTGACAAGAAATTAACACATTTATGTATGTATGTATGTTCTATTACTGGAACACATGCCGCAGTTTTAAGCAAAGGCTTAAGCCCTCGTTTAGATCAATTCCCTCCTGAATTCACAAGTCAATACTGGACAAGATTAATTTGATTTCAGCGTTACTTTTCTTGAGATTTATAAATATATGAAATCGGGTAACTAAAACCCTTTTGGTTTTTCTATTGTTCAGAGTGATTCACATAGACAAAAAGGTATATTGCGTTAAGATTGGGCCAAGACAAGAACAAAAATCATGAGAGGTGGTTTAGATCCCCCGGTATAAATAATATAAAAAAAAAACTTTTTGAAAAAAATATTTTAAACTCAAAATTTTGAAGAAAAAAATTTGTTTTCAAAATTGTAAGGAATTTTTAATCCGGCTTTTAATATTAAATACCTTTTTTTTAGATTTTATGGAAATGCTTGAAAATTACAAAAACTACTATTTTCTTAGTCCCGCGTAGACGGGAAAATCGACCCTATTTTTACGATTTTTGTTCTGGTCCAAACTTAACCTACAGGCCCATGTAAATAGAACTATCTTCATATTTATAATGCTACCTATGTTTGCAAAAATAAATACAGTGTGTCCGCCGGGAAGGTATAATACTTTGGATGTTTATAATTTTTGATTAAATGAAAGAGAATGGATCTTATATTAAAAAATGTTTTATTTAATGTCGGCAATTATGTATGGAATACAATATCAGGTAAATGTCCGCTTGTGTTAGTCTCACAAATGCGAGCCCTTTTGAGCACATTTTTCATTACATTTTCACACATTTCACGCGGTATTTCATTAATTTCATCACGAATATTTTGTTTGAGTTGCTCAAACGTTTCTGGTTTGTTTGCATAAACCTTGCTTTTAAGATATCCCCACAAAAAGAAGTCCGGACAGTCAAATCAGGCGACCGTTTAGTCCAATCAACATCACCATTTCTTGAAATAAGTTGTTGTGGAAAGAGGTCTCGCAGTAATTCCATTGTAATCCTGGCTGTATGCGATGTGGCACCGTCTTGTTTGTTGATACCACATGTTAATCAAGCCCAAAGCATGCAGTTGGGGCGTTAAAAAGATTTAAATCATATCACTATATCGCTCCCCATTCACAGTTACCGTTACGCCGTTTTCATTTTCAAAGAAGTAACACTTCGTTGAGCAGCAGTAATGTTTTTAGCCGATCTTGCAGTACGTTGTGGTCCATGCTTGGGCCTATCACCTATAGACCCTCTTTCTTCGAAATCATTCACTACACGATAAATAGTGCGTTTTGTTGTTTCTCCCAAAGATTTCACGTAACTTTCTCATCGTCACAGTAATCGATGATTGATTTTGATAAAATGTTTTAACGACTAAAACACGTTGGTTTATCGAATATTTTTCTATAATAAATTTGCCACGTGTCTACTTCACGACTGTCAAATATAAACTGTCAAGACTAATTTTTACCAAAATGGCGGCCAAACAAAGTAGTATACCTTCCCGGCGGACACCCTGCATAAATAGTCATTTAACTAAAATTTTAAATATATCAAATGGATTAAGTATAAAATAGTTTCGCCTAATTTAATAATTTCCCCATACATGTTACTGTTTACATTCATTACTAGTATCTATTATCTACTACATGCGCCCCATGTTTTTCCCTTCAAACGTATGGGGTTAGGAGAAAATATTTTATACTTTTTAGACCGTTTTAAATAAATGGTAAATCCAAAATTGTATTTTAATTCAATTAATTATTTTGTGCTTTAGAGTTCCGTATGATATTTTGCAATCGGCTTAAAACTTTAAAGAAACGTCTCATCTAGTTTTAAGTTACATACATATGTATGTATGGATTTTTTAAAACTCAAATCTCTAGCTCATCGGGAAGTAATTTTAAAATCGATTAAAACATACATTTATGTACATCATTACAAAAAAAAATAAATATAACTGTAAAATAAAATGTTATGGGCTTACTTTTTTTATTTTTTTCGGCTTTTTATTTTGGTCGACCCATTTTGGATGTATCCTCTCAATGAAAGCTGTTTGCTTGTCTTTAGCTATAATCTCTGCCGACTGAATCTGTCCTTCGTTATTAGCATTTTTATTTTTTTGCGGTCCAGATACTTTGGGTATTGATCTTCTAATTCGTTCGACATCAATTTCGCGTGCAATCAATTGTTTGCCAAGATAATTAAGTGTTATTCCCGGGCACCCTAAAAATGATTCGTATTTTTAAAATGATTTATTTACCTATTTTTTGTTTTTTGTCAATAAATGTATACTTACCAGGAAATTGTGCGAGTGTATCTATATCGGGTTCTAC
Source organism: Leucozona laternaria (assembly GCA_932273885.2). Classification (NCBI taxonomy): domain Eukaryota; kingdom Metazoa; phylum Arthropoda; class Insecta; order Diptera; family Syrphidae; genus Leucozona; species Leucozona laternaria. The sequence continues at coordinate 113,232,698 of OW026368.1, read as the reverse complement.
ATGATAATTAAAGGTTCCTTCAGACACTTTAACTTGGGTAAAAGTAATCCCCAAATCAACCATAATGTTTATTGTATGAGTGAATTCTTCTTTTTCCCTTAAAAATAAAATGAGTTGTTTTTTGTTTTATATATTTATATATTTTTCAAACTCGAATAGGTTATTATAAATTTGAACTTACTTCTCTGACAAAAGTTGCACTGCAACAGTTCGCATTTTAGGTGATAGAATTCTCTTCAACATCGGCACGGTTTCCACCAAAATTACTTTACCCTGACCAATTCCAACCGAACCGCAGGTAATACCTTTCCTTAGACTTTGAAAGATCTGCTTTTGTAACGTTGTCTTTTGGTTAAACTGCGAAAAAGAAACAAAATAACAGAGTAACAAACAAATCCTTAGTAAGATTTTTACTTTATAATAATTTCATCTACGCTCTGAATGCATCCCTAATTGCTAGATGCATTTTTAATTCTTCCCTTAACTGCATCAGAATCAAAATTGTTCACAGGCCACAGTTTAATTGTGAAATTGTGAAATTTCTCTCTCAATTTCAGCAAATTGTACAAACACAACACAACCCCGCTCATTATTTATTAAACCAAAGAAAATCTTTGTTAGGGAATTTTTATTGAAAATCTTTTCAAAATATAACATGTGTGCTGGGTACACAAAACGGGTTCTCGATTTGGGGCTACTGCTGGTTATTCTAAGCAGAATCATACACATTGCTGCATGGAACGTTGCAGGAAAAATGTTCATTAAAAGGATAAAGACATAAAAGGATAGATTTTATTTTCGTCATCTTTATCTCACTAAAGGGTAATGAAGATTGCATAATTTATACCCCCATCAGCATTTGTTCACCCCGGCTGGTACACCACTCCCAATCCCCTCTGTTCTGCCTGGTTCTGTTCCGTTCTTGCAATTGAAGACAAAAGCCAACATTTAGCCAGGTTTGTGTGGATGAATGAATGAATGAATGGTAGCTCAATGTATCTCTGACTTTGGTTCTGTGATCCGAGGATGTCGAGGTCCCCGAAGCATCTTTGTATGACTTGCCTAGCAAACAAGTGCAGACTCACTCAGTGTTTCCAGCTGTGTGTGATCATCGCAAGACACACTACCACTGCATGATGCCATGATGGAATGACGTAGATATGAAATCAAGCCTATAGTTTTTTAGAAGCCTATAACTGCTGGACTTATTTGATTGCAATGTGTGCAACTCATAACAAAATTGCTTGGTTTTAGGATGAGAAAATTATATTCTCGGTAAATAGATTTTTTTCTTGTGAGGAATAGAAAATAAAAACCAATTATGGAAATTTCAAAAATAAAAAAAATGAATAAATGTGAGAATTTCCATTAAATGTTATTACGTTTTAAGTATGTCAAGCAACAAGAGGGGATTTAATGAGTTTTGCTTAAGAAGAGATGAAGTTTTATCTTCAGAGGACATCCGGTAGAAAGTTCGTTGCGCTGCCGATGCTCGAGTGCATCTTTTGGATATGAAATTAGCCTCAATAAATATGCATTTATTTATTGTATGGCAGATAAATTTCAGCTGTTTTCACTAACCAAATAAAGAAGACACCAAACTATGTTTATTTACTTAATCATTCGTAGGATAATTGTTTGGAAATGAATAAAATGAAATAGGGTGACGATCTATTTATATTAAGGTGAGACAATTTTTTTTTCATTAAAAAGAGAGAAATTCTTTAAATCATAACGTCAATCTATTGAGTTCAAGTGCGTGGAAATGATCATTATACCATACACGACCGAGTCAGTCGTAAATCCACGAGCCAAATTGGCTCGGAGCCTACTGGCTCGATCGTGTATGGCCCACTAAAGAATAGTTAAACTTAAAATATATAAATGATCTTTTTCTTATACTTACTTCATTTCCACGTATTGGAAAACTGACATTTGGATAAGCCAAAGTTGCAAATAGCAAATGCCAAACGACAAAACCGTACTGCAGGTATGGATAGACTGTATAATTTTGTAAGTGTTGTATATGATGTTGTACTGTATCAGAAAAACAAAACCATTCAGTAGCTTCAGTAACACCATTCATATAAGGATCTGGCATTTTCTGCTGAAGATAATTCTCATAAACTCCTTGCATTAGTCTGAAATGCCATAAAATACAAGATTTATTGCCAGAATAATTTTTGTGGAAAATTCTTTTGAACTTACATATTATAGTCACCACCTGAGTGAACTATTTGGAGAACATTTTTCATTCGGGTCGCTTGACTCATATCTGTCATTGATACTAAAGGACCTCCATCAGCCGCACCTTTAGCGTCGAGTTGTTTTTGAGGCCGTTGAATCTGGCGAAGAAAAACATTTTAATAAAGACATTTTCTTTAAAATTTCTTATTTCCGATCAATACCTTGAAAATTGATGTCCATACATCGAACAGTCCCCTGTGTCGGTCCTTGAGACCAAAATTACTATTCAGCACATCTGACAACGTGATACCTTTTTTCATCGCGCTGTAATAATAAAATTAAATGAAATTGCATCCTCAATTGAAAACAACACCATACTTAAAAAATTGCATCGTTGATATGCATGAACGAATATCGTTTCCAGACTTCTCTGCCAAAGTGATGAGAGTTCCGAAATCAGTTTTAATGCGTTCTTTTCTAGCTATTTCCATTAGTCTTTAAACAAAATAGTATATTCACGATTTTACATAATGCACAAAAGAAGTAAGTTAAATTAAAGTTCACCTTTCAGCAAGGCGAGGTGAATTAATTGGAGGAAATGTTACAACGAAGGCCACTAGTCGCAGTTGCCTCAATGCTGGTTCGTATAGATCGTTGCATATACAAATTATTGGCCGTCTCAACACATTTTTCTGTACCTTCGCACCTTTTTTATTCGCCTTGGCAACAACATTATCCGATATAAATCGAATAAGGAATTCTATTGATTGCCTAGGTGCTCCATCGATTTCATCTATAAATTTGAAGTGCATGTATTCATTTAAATTATTCGTTTGAAAACTGAAAAAAAAAAATCAAACCTAGAATAATGCAGTTCGGCCTTTTGTCAGTGTTCAAAACTGATGTCATTTGTGTGCCATTCTCGAGAGCCATTTGAAAAGCGTCAGGACTTCTATCATCAGAGGCATTAACTTCTCTCACTTGATAGCCAGCGTGGCTGGCTATGGTGTGAGCTAATGTTGTCTTTCCCAAGCCAGGTGGGCCACACAGGAGAGCTATTTTTTGCATTGGCCGACCAAGTGGATCCGAATGCGTATTTAAATTGGTTTTTCTTGTTTTCTTCCAGCCTCCGTTCTGTTCAAATTTTCCTGTTGCCTTATTGAAACTGCTCAAACCTTTAGTATTTTCCCTTTCTTCCCTTGGTTTGAATTCTCTACAGAAAAAGTATTAAATACGTCAATGAATTTTATTAATAGTAAATAAATTCCTATTTTTACGTCTAGAGTGGACTTTAACTCTTTAACCTTCTGCATTCGATAATAATTTAAAAAATTAAATTATTCCTAAAATGCTATAAAATACCACAAAATATTAAAACTTATCAATTCTGTTGTACTTATAATGTTAAATTGTGTTGTATAGAATACAAAAAGTAGCTGTTAGTTAATTGTTAATTTGTTACGCGAAAAAAAAATTAATTAATCTGTTTAATTCTGAAAAATTGGTCTTCCTGCTAACTTGAGGTCAACTTAGCAAGATATTTTTCTCAAAAAATATATAAACGTGCGGGGGGTGTATATTTACTGAAAACTAAATAATTGGTAATTGGTTACGCAAAATAAAAAACGGTGCTGCATTTTCGGATTGCGAAAAATTTCCGAATTAAAAAAAAGAAATCTGTACTTTAAGAAGGTAAGTTGGTTTCGATTTAACGTTGGTCTGAAATTATTACATATTATGTAATTCACCTTATGCTATATCCTCTACGAATAACATGTAAGCCAAAGCCATCCTTTAATACAACTTACTTGCCAAAAACCACTTTATCCCACATCTTCAGCCAAAACAAAAGGCTTCGGTTGGTGCTTTCGTCAGAAAGAAGGTCCAAGTACTTCCTGGGTTTGTACTTTTCGACCCATAAATTACTTGACCCAACCAGACCTTGTTCAGGAACATCGATAGCCCTTGGCGGATTGTTGGTTTGTATGCTAGACATTGTCATTCTTCGCAGGACCTAAAATCAAATCAAGTCATTCAAGATTTTCCCAAGGATTATAAACTACATAAACATTTATACCAATTCTCTAGCATCATTCCATATGTCTTCCTTTGACTCGCCAAGAAGACCCCGATATCCCTTACTAAACACGTTAATGTCGTTTATGTGTTTCGTTTCATAGTCCATCGAGTGGTACCGACAGTAGACTCGTTCATGATCACTGCGCTGCAACGGTATGAATGGCCACCTGAAAAAGACAAAATATAATGAAGTACATCATGTAGGAATTCCATGAATTCTTACGCACTGCGGAACATGATAAGAGAGATTCCTCATTTTGAAAGCATGTATCGCATCGAGTTGACTAACTCTTGGTTTCTTCAACGCGTTGGACATTGCACGATGGAGCTTTCTGGCTTCGAGTACCTTTTGTATCATTTCCTGGTCACGTTCTTCATCTAATTTCTTTTTCTTAGCTTCTTGGTCTACGTAGGTTATATTTCCATCCAAATCATCAATATCCCCAAAGAGATCTCTTTCGAGTCTTCGCTTTTTGCTCAATCCAATGTTCTGTAGTTCCTCCTGGACATCGCGTGGTAGGACTATTTCCTCGATGGCAGGCATTCGTTTGGCAATAGGTGTGGAAAATGCTCTTTTTGTCCCAGTTGGAGTTCCAAATAACCGACGGTTAACTGCCGTACCAGATATTTGTGAGAGTTGGGGTGAATCGGGAAAGACATCGTATGGTGTTGCTTGAGTTATGCTCTTCGAGCAGCAGGGTTGAGGTTCTTCAGATATAATTTGTTCGTTAATGTGTCCATCTGGAACTTAAAAAATAAAAATATTGTTGACTTTTTGTACACTCTGCTCGACTGGAACAACTTACTTTCGTTTAGCATTTCCAACTCCTCCTGATAGAGGAGCTCATATTCCTCCTCTTCTGTAGGAAATTGATCCATTTTATAATCAGTTTTATTCAATTAAATTGTATTATTTTTGGTAAAGAATTGGATAGGATGCATTTATTTCTAAAAACACAAGTACAGACTGTTTGACTGTTGATAATTTTCACTGCTAAATACAAATCCCGCGTATATTTTCAATTGAAACGTCAAAAGTTCAGTGTTGAACCAGTTTTTTAACTGACACCTTGTGAGAAGTAGTGGAAAGGCCTATGTAGCTCATATTAAGCGGGTGACCCAAAACAATTTCGTTCGTAAATAATAAAAGTTGGTGAAATTATTTGACTTTGACGATAGCAGGTTTTTTTTTGCAAGCCCGGGTGACTTTTTTTGTATTATGCTATGCCCCACAGTCACAACTTGTAATAAATAAATAATATAATGTGATAATCACAAAAACAATTGTTATGGTGATCTCCTTCATAGTAGGCCACAACTCAAAAATTACTTGTGTTTTGACATTAGCCGTGTTCCATTGGGCCTTGCAAAGTACTTTTTAGTACTTCCCAGTAGATGATGAAAGGAATGCTTTCATTTTGCCTTAAGTAAAATCTAACCTCAATGGGCCTTACCAATAATCAAATTTAGAGATCACTTAAATATTTAAATGAACTCTAAAAAATTAACCATACCAATAATCAATTTAATAGTCAGCTTCACGCTAAACGTGCCTTTAAATTTAAAGTGAAGAAACTCATGTTTAATTGTGTAAACACCTCGTTTGTGCTGTCAATCGGACACCTAAAGGCAACTATAAAAAAAAAAAACGATTTTCCTATCTGTCGCGTCTATGTTATTCTCACTCGAGTTTGTGCGCTTTTAATTGAAAAATGTAAGTAAAATATCCAATTTAGTCAATTCCTTTTGTTTAATGGATCGTAGGTACATTCCAATTTCAGATTGAATTATTGTAAATGACTGAAAATCGTCAAAAGAACTAATTGGACTCCATCAGCTATGAAGGAGTTGCTAATGGAATCAGTAAAGCCCATCATCAAATTCTTCGAAAGGATCTATTCTCTTTTTATATATTTTTGTTCGGCGAGATTGTGCCACATCCTCCAAAATACTAATGCCATCAATTATATCCTAGTCCTCGGAAATCATTTTTTAATTTCATAAGTGAACAAAGTTTAAATCTGTTTGGAACCAGAAAAATTGTTTTTTTATTTTGCAAAATAGCACAAATGTCATTCAACAGCTGTCTATTTGACAAGTACTGTACTAGATTTTGTAAAAGAGCGATAATTAATAAAAGGTGTGTTTAATTTGGTTATTACTTCCCAGAAGTGCCAATTACTACCAATTAAGGTCCAATTTTATTTTATTTAAGAAAGCTTTTCAAATCTTGATGGTTTTTATTTATTTTTTCAAATATTTTTTGACGTAAAGAAACCGGTAAGAATTCTTTGTTCAAAGCGTTCGTGTACTATTTAGCAGTTTTACTTTTCTCAGAGAGAATTTCATCCCCACTCCTCAAAATTTGACACGCTGTGAATTTTAGTGCTGAAAGTACACGAAAGAAGCTATATATAAACAGAATTATTTACTCACTTTATTGCAAACAATTATTTAAAAACTTGATTTTTTAAGTTTTAAATAAATTTGTACAGCCCAATTCAAGATCTTTTTTTCATAGGCATGTTTTTTTGCAAGTCCAAATGGATTTGTGGAAAAAAACGATATTGGGGCTTAGGAACTTCTTCCGTAAAAATCGGCAGCACTGTGTACTCTATGACATTTGTTGATCCTGTATAACAAAAACATAATAAGATACAAACAAAAGAAGAAAAGTATCAACACAAATAAAAAATTATAAGTAAAAGCAAAGAAAGCTCATAGGAAAGAAAGGTTAATATTCAATTAATTGAAAATTAAATTATTAACTAATGGCTTGTACCTATACATTTTTAGATGTTTGCATTTTTATTGGAGGAGGAATCAAGTTATCGCATGTGGCATATCACCAGGATGAGCAAGAAATTCAAGAAATTTTATCTGCAGTGCCCTCTGCGAAAATTCTTCCTTTTCAGCCGCATAGCACCGCATCAGCAGACATAACACTTCCTAATTCGGCCACTTTTTTGAATACTCCGTAAATATAGGTTTAAAAATTGTGACAGACACAAATAAATATTTATTTACCTTTTGCCTTCCTCGCCATCTTTTTATCAAATTCAAGAATTGAATTACTAAACCAGCATCCAAAAACGTCAATTTTGACTCCTCTGAATAAATTATCGATAACATATTATAGATTATATTAGCCGTGTTCCGTTGGGCCTTGCAAAGTACTTTTTAGTACTTCCCAGCAGATGATGAATGAAATGCTTTCATTTTGCCAAAAGTAAAATCTAACCTCAATATCAATTTAATTTCGGTTTTGTTTTCTTATTTTACTTTAAAATTAGAAAAACGTCAACAACAATAATATATTACGTAATTTATTTTGATTGGTGATGTCTTTTTCTTATTTGGAAACATTCTGTTACTACATTAATGAACTACTTCGACCACAGAGTAGAAGTAGTTGACTGCAGCCAGAAATACTTGGCAGTAGATACTGGAGCCCAAAGGAACACACCTATTATTTTGTAATCACCGTTTTTATCGGGGCTTATGCGCGAAACAGTTTGAACCAGCACCAGCAACGTCACCAGCAACAGCGGCCGCCATTATTTTATAACAAATGTATTTCCATCGTTCAACACACATTAGACCAGCACCAGCAACGTCAACAGCGCCGTTTGGCCAAAGTTTTAAATTTGCTGTTGCTGGTCTATTTCCATTGCTGACAACTTAAATACTGCGATATTCAGAGGCAACACATTTCAAAAAATTATAAACTCCATACATTTCTGGTGGCAAGTGGCAATGCGTTTTAAAAAATATTGCGTGCTGTTTGTTGTTGACGGCGCTGGTGCTGTTGCTGGTTTAATCTGTTTCACGCTTTACACTAACGGCCATATTATTCACTCGATTTACGGCCATATTATTCACTCGATTCATCCAGAATACAAATTTAAATCCAGATGTAAAGCATACAAATTCAATGTAAATACATACGGATTTAAGTTTTAATCTGGATGTATCTAGTGAATAATATGGCGGTAAGTATAGGAACGTTCAGGAAACTGAACATTTTTGGGAGTTGTTTTAGCAATTTAAAAAATGTTTTCAGCTTTTTAGGACCATATTCTCCTTTTTATTTTGTTATAGATATGCATGTTTTATAATTTAACATTTTGAAAATTCTAAGTTACTCGAGCGGCAATGGCAAGTTTTATATATCATAAAATACGTTTGAGTCATTCCATATGAAATCGTATTTTTTTCGGAGATGTTTAAAAGAGATTTCTATAAATCACTCATCCAAGGTAGCGATTGGCAAATGACCAAACATAGAGTATAGTTTGTTTCAATTTGATGGAATGTTTTTCCTGGTTTTTGTATATGTATTCGATTTCTTTTCAACCGAGCTGCAATTCAGTTTGTGAAATTACGCGCCAGTTATAGCTTTCATTGATTTTCATTGTTAATAAATAATAATGAAATATTTTTAAATTTGTTAATCTCGCATCTAACTCTGCATTCATTCCGTTTCTTAAAAAAAAATTAAACAAACAGCTAATCCAAAAGCTTTGTATAAAATCAGTTCCATTTATTTAATTTGATTTTTTTTTAATTATTCTAACATTAATGTAATGTTAATACAACTTAATAATTTTAAATAAAATATAGATAATTTAGCTTAGATGGTAGGTATACTCAACAGTGTCATTTGAAAATTTAAAAATCTAATGGCACAAGGTTTTGATAAAATATTAATTATTATTGTATCTTATTTTAGTTTATAATATATTTTATATTGATTTTAACTACTATATGATTATTTTGTAAATAAAAATACCTACATATGATAAGAAGAAAATAATTTATGAAACTAATAGTTAGTGCCACCTTTAAGGTGACCATTATCGGCCTTAAAGGATTCCTCGCATCAAGGAAAATTATCACAAAAAAATACAGACAAAATCTGCGCTGAGAACCATACCGATGGTCGACAGCTCTACAAGATTGTCTCATTGCCATAGTGCCCGAATGCCTGTGGAGGCATTTTGTAGCCACCACGCGATGATCCATGCCGAGGCATATGAGTAGTGGGATATTTTCGAGTCGAGGAATACCTCGGTATCTTGTCCATGGAAATTGCTGTACTCGCCGATGATTGCCTTACAGTTTGATAAGATGCTGTACTATAAGCAGTAGTCGGGGGATATTTTGTTGGAGTGTGCTTGCATATGGGTGTCATTTGATTTTTGTACATATTTGCTATTCTTGGTCCCAAGACCCATGCAGATGAAACTACACCAATCATCAGTTCCATAAAAGCTCTGGTCATAAATGGCCACATCGGAGCTTTAACTGCTGCAACCGGAGCATATGCGGGTGCTGGAAGATTTAGCCACACATCACTGTTAGCGAATTCGTAGAATACAGATATCAAAAGCAAAGCACTCGGGATGCAGTAGATGAATAGAAATGTTCCAACGCCTTTCATGTGAACAGCTTTCTGATGCTTGGGGTTGATCGGTGGTGCAGGCTGCCCGTAGGCCGTCGCTAAAGGTCCATTACGACGGTGTACCAAATATCCCGCAAACAAATTAACCGAGCCAAAAATCCAATAGCAGAATAAAGGCGTTGCCACTAGTACCCTCAAGCCTCTATCCGATTGATTGCCTACAAAACAAGCACCTGGAAAGATAATAAAACACGAAAAATTAGATGGCAAACGACATTCGATATTTTAACAAAGAGAAGAGGAACAACAAAATTTTCTGAATTTTTATTTCAGTGATGCCAATTTAATGTGAAAGTAGTAGGTAAAAAGTAACAGATACTTAGATGTAGGTATCTATATAAAGGGTTTTACAATAAGGGCGGGTAGATGTTGAAATGTAAAATAGTGACAACGTAGCGCCGTTCTGTTGGAACCACATGTCGTTCAGATCCATATTATCCAATTGGAGACACGCTGTAAATGCTGATGGTAGTGAAATCGTCGTCAATCGTCAACGATGTTTTCCGTTCATCTTGCATTTCGTTGACACAAGGGCGTTGGAGTTGGCTGATTTTTCACTGATTCGATGGACTCAAATTTGGCCACCAAACGTTGGAAGGACAACCATGTAAACCGTAAAATTAGCGCAATGCACCTATCGTTGCCCAAAAAGGTTTTGATATAAAAGTTTGATCATTTGGACGTGCTGTTCAATCGTGTATCTTGCCATAGTGATTTGGCATCAGTAGCTGAATAATAAACAACGGATTTGACAGATGTCACCAAAACAACATGGCCGCTACAGGCCGCCAAAATCTACCTCCGCCAATTGAAAAAACCCTTTATAATTACTAAGGACATTTTTTTAAATATTTCTGTAAATGATTATAACCTTAACCTCAAATTCTAAAAATTACATGATAGTCGCAAGTAGGTATACCTTACCTATTTATTTCAAATCCGTCAATAAACTAACGTTAGAATTATAATTTTTAGATACAAATACATATAATAATACATTACTTTATCTTTTAAGGTTTAAGGTTAAATGATGAAACAGCTTAGTTTTTGAATAATCTTATTCGTTTGTTTTAGTTTTATTTTTATTTACTCTATTTCTGCTATATCCCTGATATCAGTGACGGATTAACTATAATAGGGAAAAATATGGTATGTCAAAGTAATCACTGCTGACCTAGACATCAAGTTTTTGCGGAGCCTCCATGGATATAGTTTAAGGATAGGACTAGAGACATGCCAATTTATAACAGTTCTAACAGTTTTTCGCAATTAAAAGTGGGCGTTCTTTAACGCGCTCGCACGACTTCTGAATTATGCCCACTGGCGGGGGGCCTGGCCCTGCGGGGCCGTATAAACAGTGTTTAATAAACCAAAACTGTTATAATTGGCATGTCTAGAGTGACTTCCATAGTTTAAACGCTTTGCATATTGATTAAAGTTGTATAACAGTTTAATTTTAACTTGTTAAGTTTCATTTTTCTCCTAACCACTAACTCATATGTACTTATGATGAGCTTCTGCTCCAAGCTCACTACGACTAAGAATTTGTAAAAACAAATAAAAAATAAACTTTTAAAAATAAAATAGATAGGTAGGTAGGTACTAGGTACTCTATAGAGTTGTCATTTTAATCTGGCTTTAAAATTAAATAAAGGCGAGGGATGTTCCAAAGCTCTTTTAATGCTTTATGGGCCTTTCCTATAGTTTGGACTTTATTTCGCCCCTGACTCTTATATTAACCCCTCTTTAGCGCGAAACAAAAATTAATTCATTCGAATAATGAAGCCAAGAATTTTTTCTGTGCGCTGCTGATATAGAAAGTATCAAGTTACACATCAACTACACTGCGCAATGTAAAACAAAGGATTCCCTTTTTCAAGAACTTTTCATCGAAAATAAGAGGATTGGGTTAAGCCATCCAGCCAGACACGAAACACTGTCGACCGACGCCGACGGACGGGCGGAAACACACGAACCTGCCAACATAAGGATTTTCACCTGTGAAGCCGTTCAAAATCGGATTATAAAATAGAGGTGTAGGGCATTTGTATTATAGGTATAGTCTATAGACTGTATAAGTACCTATATATGTTCCTGTACCATGACCATCTGAATTATATGAGGGGGTTCAATGAAATGTTTACGTACAACGATGACGCCACGATCATTATACATCCACATGTCCATATTTCTCAAAAGAAATACATATTTCCAAGAAAATAATAATTTATTTTTTTTTAAATGCATATGCGAGCAAACCATATGCAATTTATTAGCCGCGAAACCGAAAATGAACATTAACAACTCACAATGGCCTTGAAAAATCATCTAATTTTTCACGGCGACGCGATGTCGACGACGACGGCCGCTACGCGACGATATTTTTGTTTCCAGTGAATTTTGTGCGGGTGTTCCAACTGTGTGCAGATTTGATGATTTCAAGCTCTTCAATAAATAGTTTGACAAGTTTTCATACACTTCATGTTGTTTATAACGGGTGATTTTTTAGCTGGTTTGGTTTTGGCAACACTGGTTTTGACAGCTGACGTGTGTTTAGTACCTTTTGTCACTGTCAAACAGCTTCAGTTTGGTTTGCAATTTAACCATGGATCGTCTTACAAATGAACAACGCTTGCAAATTATTGAATTTTACTATCAAAATTCGTGCTCGGTTCGAAATGTTCATCGCGCGCTGCTTGTGTTCAGCGATGAGGCTCATTTTTGGTTGAATGGGTACGTAAATAAGCAAAATTGCCGCATTTGGAGTGAAGATCAGCCAGAAGCATTGCAACAGCTACCAATGCATCCCGAAAAAGCCACTGTTTGGTGCGGTTTATGGGCCGGCGGCATTATTGGGCCTATTTCTTCAAAGATGATGCGAATCGCAGCGTTACTGTCAATGGTGTACGCTACCGAGCGATGATAACAAACTTTTTTTTGCCCGAAATGGAAGTTCTTGACTTGCATGATATGTGGTTTCAACAAGACGGTGCCACATGCCACACAGCACGCGAAACAATGGCGCAATTGCGAGGCGAGTTTGGTGAACAGTTAATTTCACGTTTCGGGCCGGTCAATTGGCCGCCTAGATCGTGCGATTTGACACCATTAGATTATTTTTTGTGGGGGTATGTCAAGGTCAATGTCTATAGGGACAAGCCCGCTTCGATTGACGCACTGGAAGCCAACATCCATGCATTCATTCGTGAGATACCGGCCGATATGTGTGAAAGAGTATGCCAAAATTGGACTCAGCGGATGGGCTACCTGAGACGCAGCCGCGGTCAACATTTGCATGAAATTATCTTTAAACATTAAATTGCAAGGTTCAAACTATCGATTCAAATAAATATTTCATTCATTTTTTCGAATTTTTTGTGTTTTTTTTTAAAAAAAAGTTCTAAACCTCTTAAAAAATCACCCATTATTATCTAAAAATAATTTCATAAATGGAATCCTGCTCTTATTATATTGAGGTAAATTACGCGAGCAGATAATTATTTCAAAAAATAATAATGCATTATGTAGAAGTAGGTTCGATCAACACTCCTTCAAAAATTATAACAAAAACAATTATTTATAACATTAGAGTATTTTCCTAGAGGAATAATGAAGAGAGTATTAGGAGTTGACCGAAACTGCTTAGTTGCATGTAATTTCAATTGGAAGATTTCGAGACTCCGGGACTAATTTTAAGATTCAATCGAATTTTAATATTCTGAATGAAAACAATTCTGAGACTTTTTATACCGAAGTTTCTATACTAAGCTCCAACAATAATGCATACCAACATTATCAAAAATGTGGTTAATTTAAAAAAAAAAAAACAAAAATAATAGATTTTATGAAGCTTATTATGAAGGTGTGGATTGGCGTATGTGGAACATTTTTTTTTCAATTGTAAGGCGGCACTTATACCTATCATTCACATTTTTGTGTCTTTTCTGCAGAAAGAACTAAATGAAAAATATGTTTTGATGTGTAAACATTAACAAAGTATTTAGTTAGGGAACGTAGCCAATATACCTAACGAAACCGAATCGTAATGTTAACGTGTGACAAGTAACGTGTGGCACGGAATGTGTGACAGGGAACGTATTAAACGTATAGTTGAAGGACATGGCTACGATGACGATGGGTAAAAAAACCTCTGAAAAATTCGAAATATTTCCATTTTATTTTCTGCTCCGGAAAAATGAATTTTCAGGCCTATCCGTTGACATTTGGAACGAAATATTCTCGATACGATAAAATATAATTTTTCCCCTAGCTTTCAAGCCATCAACTGTAAAATTCCATTGTCGGATATGGCTACGATGTTAATGGATTTAAAAACCTCTAAAAATCCGAATTTTGTTTGTATCGGGAAAAGCAATTTTAGAATTTTCTGGTGACTTTTGTAACGAAATATCCGTCAAAATAAAGTTTATCCCCGATCTGTCACGCAATATCAAGTTTCGTATAAAAGTAAATTTTTATTTCGAAATGAAATGCCTTAACAAAATACGGACGTCTGAGAAAAAAGTATATAGGTACAGCCGACTTTTTTTTTACCCGGAATGCATTTAAGAACTCATCCTATCTTAAGTCAAAAAATCTATGGCTACCATCAACCGTTCGTAAACGAATGTTTTTCTGCAACCGAATTACTTATCTATATTATATTCTTCTTTCGATGAATATAAAAAATTTAGTGATCTGGTTATTCACTTTTTTCAAAAAAACACGCCTATTGTTGAATTATTTGGAACCACCAGATTATAAAATTATAAGAAAATCGGTCCAACCATCGACCGACGTCAATAACCTAGAAATAAGACCACGTTTTCTCAAAAAACCTTGAATGCTTATTTCCGTTATAAAAATCTTGTGTCAAAAACCTAAAACGCAGTTTTCTTATAATTATTTTGATTATTCAAGGTACAAATTTTAATCAAAATCGTTAGAGCCGTTTTCGAGAAAATTGATGAGCTAAAACAAAAATTCAAATTTGCCCCCGTAGGGAATCAGTGGACGCAGATACAGGCGAACGATATAACGAAATCCACTTTTTTGGACTTCTCAATCATCGTAGCGTAAAATTTGATTACAACCTCGATTTTTTTCCACACGAAACCAATATACTTTCCCTATAGAGCAAATAATAATGATTTGTTTATATTCTAAAAGCAACTATGTATATACCGCGTTGAGTTAAAAATCCTCCGATGTCTCATTTGCAAACCTATATGTAAAATAAGCTGTTTACACAAATAGGCATAGACAACATGATAAAACGGTTTTTAAGCAATGGGTTTTTTATATTGACGTATGTAGGTATGTATTATTTATTTAGGTTTGAACCAGCATTTGCTGTCGCTGTCGTTGTATACACGATATAATGTTAGCATTCAATGAAACAATAGACTTATTATTGTTATTCAAGATCTTTTGCCATATTTAAAACTCAAGACCTTAATAATCGTTATCTCAGTATCATTTCATCTTGATAACCGCGTTTATGTTATCCAAGTTCTATCTAGGTCTTTCGATATTTGATTTTTGTTCTAAGAAGATATAATTTTTGCATTTAAAATGAATATAAAAATACTTTTTGTTTTAATTGTTTATGTTGTGAGTGTGTTTGCCAATGGTGCGTACTAAAAAATCATATAATATTTATATACAAAATAATCATTCATCAGAATAAAGTTGTTTATTAATCAAAATCTTTGGTTTATTTATATAGACTGCATTTCATTAGAAGAACCGGGTCCTTGTAGGGCTATGTTTACTAGATGGTCCTATCAAAAGGGTGAATGCAAAAAGTTCATTTATGGTGGATGTATGGGAAATGACAATAACTATGATAGCGAAGAAGAATGCAAAGATGCTTGCTTGAAAAAACCAAGGAAAAAGTGGTTTTGGTTTTTCTAAAAAATTCTTTTTATAATGCGATTAATTTTATTTAAATATTGTTAAAAAATGATCAGACGAATTGATGTGTTTTAATAATTATATATATTTTGGAAGATTTTCCACAAACTGTGTGCTTACATAAATAAATATACAAAATAATGATCTGTTTATGTAGACAGGTGAATAAAATCCCACGGAAAGTTTTTTTTTGTATTTAAAAATAGAAGACACAGTCACAGACACTTTCACGAAAAAAAAAATTGAGTAAACATTGGCAAAACGGGTATAGGTATGTACAATACACACCTACATATGTATATAGACAGAATGATACAATTTAGCATATGAAATTTTTTACAAAAACAAAGATAAAGTGTTTGAATTCTGTCAAAAAGTTGGTAGAGCAGCTTTCGATTACCTACTGGTAAAAACCACATCACTTAGAAATGTGCTCAAAAGATATTATACCTATAAACACTTATGGCCGATTTCACAAAGCACTTTTAACTATTTAACAGGCTTTTAAATCTTAAAATGACGTTTGTTCCATACAAAATACGTCATTTAAAAATTTAAAAGCCTGTTAAATATTTGTGAAACCGAACATTAGTTGTACAGCCTTGTCCAAAAGTACATTAGGCTGGGCAATCTTATGGGGTTTTCCATTGGTAAATTCAGATTTCAATTTAAAAATTGGTTTTTTTTTCGTGGCGATTGGAACACGATTTCAAGTTGATTTATTTTTGTCATTGTACTTGTGTTGTTTCGTTTCTCTGTCAATATTTGAATAAAAATTTCGTCACTTTTAGAAAAGAAAGATGAGCTTGGTGAAGTTTCCGATTCATTTTAAACTTTTCCATTTATGATCGAATATTACTCACATATTTTCAGCACAAATTTCATTTCTGAAATACCTACATTCAATCAAACAACAACAAAAATTTAGATCTGCAAAATTGATTTTAAATTAAAAATAAATCAATTTATTTTGCCCAATGAAACGCAAAAATGGTCAAAATCGGCTTTTTGACAGATTGAAATCCAAAATAAATTGATTTGTTTTACCAATGGAAAACCCAATTAATGTTTCGCTATAGTGAAAAATATTCACTTTGTGTCGTGAAAAATGGAAGAAGAAATAATAAGGGAACAGACAGAAAGACACCTACCTTCTGCCAACGCATAGAGGGCAGCTCGGTTTTTAAAAGGGCACCAGTATACAACTACTATTTAAACGGTGGTGTGAACAAATTGTCGTCTGCGAATACTGCGGACGCATTTCGGAAAATGCTTGTTAATGCTCTTGAAACTGAAGCACAACCCTTCTCTTTGGAATTTTTTTTTGAAAATGTCCACCTTAATGTGCATGTCCACTGCACATAGTCTCCAGATATAAATCATATTGAGTGTAACGAGTTTTCAATTCCAACAATAAAAAAAAACAACAATATCAAAACAATTATACCTACTTAAAAACTCACTGGAACATAATAAAAGTCAACACGTGTGCCACAAACTCCAAAGATCCATAGATAAAATAATGATAGCAGAAAGTCTTAAATCCAAATTTATTTTATAAAACGATATTTCCAACCATATTTTAAATACAGTACGTGAGTGAGGCACCAAAACTGTCAAATAAATTTGTCATGAACGTGACAACAAGATAAGAATTATTTCCTATAAATGTTAAATTAAATATCTGCCAACAGGGATGGATTTATTTATTTATAGTGGTGGTTGTACGCATACAAATATACAAATGATAAATGATCACTGTTTATTTCAATTCAGTTTTATTGACACCTTTTGGCTATGAAGGTATCTTATTTTCATGCGTTTAGTGACATTTCCTAATACCGATTTCTGAAATAAAAATATGAATTGATGGTGTTTGACATTTCAATGGAAAAACCCTTTCACACGAGGAAACTGAGCTGCCAGCAACAATCAGTTTGTTGGTGAGAAGGGCAAGAAGTAAGAGGGGAAATTGAAATCTCCCCGGTCAACGATTCGAGGAGATTTTTTTGACATTCCTCTTCACACACACAGTAGAGTGTGTTCAACCAAGCTATTTTAAAAGGAAAATACAGAAAGTTTCCACGATTTTGTTTCTTCGTGTGAAAGGTACAGGAGATTTTTAAGGAAATTAAAAGAAAACGTCAAAAAAATCTCCAGCAACTTGTTTCCTCGTGTGAAAGGGGACTAATTGAGGAATACCGCATTCAGTACGATCCGCCAACTTAATAAAATTTTGACAGCGCCCTTGTGAGCAAGTTTCATTATTCACACGACAACATTCATGACGTAAAATGGCATGTGTCTTTATTTAAATTGAGATCCTATGAGTTATATCATAAATATATAAAATACCCTTAGTAATTTCACACAGTCATATTTATAAACCCATTTCAAGGTACACATACTATACATATTTATGTCTTACTTTAGACAGCTCCAAACCCTTATTTATAAACATTTTCCATTGGTTGTAAAAACCTATTAAAGTATAGACTTAAATGAAGAGGGCAAGGCAAGATTCAAGTTATGAAAAGAAAATAGAACGAAATGAATTGAACGTATCCAAAAGTTAACAAAATTGACATATAACAGAGATGTATGTCAGTGTACTGAGATGTCAGTGAATTTAGGTCTGTTTGGTATCTTTTTTCATCAAAATCTGTAAAACCTGTCAAAACGCCAAAGTAAGAACGAATTTCTCAAAAATGGAGAAACTTACAACAAAGTTAACAAACGCAGTGAACCACTTTTGTGTACAAAACGTCAGAGTTTTACTCCTCACATCAACAATCATGCATGCTAAAATTACATAAATCATAAATTTCCCAAGTTATTTATTATTTATAAAATTAATTTTCACATATATCAGAAACCACAATTTCAAAATAAAAGCAAAAGATGCTAACAGCTGGGTGTTTTGACAGTCTTTACTCTGCGCTCACAGACATTTATGTAGCACAAATTCGCAAGTTATCCAATGTAGGGGACATTTTTTTTCTCTCTCGATGTGCTCTTTCGTTGCAACTTTTTCGAGTTAACAAACAGGAATTTGTGACAAATTGTGGAATTTTGTGAAAATTTGTGCAAATTCGCAAGAAATTTCACGTAACCAAACAGACCTTGTATGAGAATATACTTCATAAGACAACTGTTGGAATGTGTTTATAAATAAGAAGAAGTGCAACTCTGTTTAGAAGACAATGGCTAGCTGGAGAATAACTGTCCAAGAGTTTTCTAATGTACCTAATCTAATAAATACCACTGATGTTTTGTGCATGTTTTCTAAGTATCTCATTATGCGCCATTATGAAAAACATCGAACTTATAAATTAATTTTGTTTACATTATTAGTCAGTTCTTCTAATTTTAAAGGCCTCTGAAACACACATATCCACAACGTTTATTAGCATGAACAATAATATCTCAACTTTGCTAAGTTAAAATGGAATACATATTATGTAGCAGAATAAGTATTTAAGTGTTTTTTGTTGTTGTTTATATAAATATTTAGTGGAATTTCTTCATATTTCTATCGATGTGACCAGTCTCGTTTTGCTTGAAGCAGAATATCAGTGTATACAATTAAAGTTCGCGTTTCATAAAATGTTTGAAATGAATACAAATATATTTTTTTGCATGATTATTTATGCAAAAAAAATACCAATTTCTGTCATGAAATTTCATAACAAAGATGTCACTCGGTTTTAATGCCAAGGGCACTTTAAGAAAAATAACATTAACTTGGATCCGAAAATATAATGCCAAGAAGGACGAACCGAAAACTAATATGTTTGAAACTAAAGGGTCTTCCAATAGGGACTTCCGAACCTTGACAGTTGATAGAGCCCATATTGTTATAGCCACTTCTATCAAATTGGCTGTCATTTATTCAGTCTAAAAAATTGTTTTAGAGATGAAATTATTTAATCAAAATGGGTGTTCTGTTGACGCAATGTTCCGCGCTTCAGCGATGAAGGCCATTACTGGATGAATGCGTACGTCAACAAACAAAATTGTCGAAATTAATACCAGTTCTAGCCCTTTATTTTATTAAAAAAGGTTCTTTTTCACCCGAGGAAACTGAATTTCTAGCAGTTTTCAGTTTATGGGAGAGAAAGGGAAGAAGTAAAGGGGGTGAACAAAATCGCCCTCGTCAACGATTTGGGAACATTTTGTTCACATTCCCTTGCACACTTCAAGTACTGCGCGTTCAGCCAAGAGAATTTACAGTTTTAAAGGAAATTTTAGAAGAAATAAAAAATAAGATCAAAAAATGTCCAGCAACTTGTTTCTTCGTGTGAAAGGGGACTAATGGCTTACTAACGCGAGCCGGCCGTTGCTTAACTTAATTTCTTAATTTCGCTAACACGCACTTATGAAATAAATTAGTTCTACAACTAATTGAACTTCTTTAGCATCAAAATATAAACTCGATATTAACTAAGTATTTTGAAAAAATAATTTAATACTTTTTTAAGTTAAACTTACCTAAAAGTTCATCAGCATCAACCAGTCGGGTAACAAGAACTGCAACAGTTTGCAATGCTGGCAATCCCCAAGCTGCTACCTGTGCAAAATTACTGTAAGTGTCCTGATTTCTTCTGAGTGTTTTCGCTGTGGGCTTTGGCACGGTTCGCTGACAGTTGATGCCACCAATTAGGCCCGACACATTAGCTGGCTCACAAAATTCATTCCTTGTTTGACGCACGCCCCGATGCCATTCTAGACACAGAATGGACCACCTACGTTAAAGAGAAAAAAAAAAAAAAACAAAAAACGTTTACTCTATTACTCCAAGAAAATAAAAAAAAAACAACAACAACAAATATAAAATAAACTGAACTAACAAGATTGAAGAATAACACAAAAGTATAATGCCACCCAACCGCAGCAGCAGCACAGTTCTCGAGTCTCAACTGACAAATTTGTCTGTTGTCGACCAAGCACCCTACTTGTGCGATACTTGAGAGTATAGTGCAACGCGGACGCGCCTCCGACAGCGACAGCTTACGTGTTATTGGGTAAATATTTACTGCTGAAGGAAATAATCTCAGTGGTAGCATTGGGGTTCCGGTCATAAGTAAACAAAAATGCTTTCAGAAAAGGTAATACAAATAGCGAGTGCATTTACCTCCAACTAAATTGCAGAACATAATTTTAAAATAAATGCGTTTATAAACGGTTGCGCTATTTAAAACACAAACAAATTATATACTTTTCTAATCAGACAATGTAGTAGAATAATTATATCTTTTAAAGTGTTCTTGAATAAATTGTTTAAAATGTATTTTCCATTGAGGTGAGAATATATTATAGGCGCAGGGAAAAATCATTTATTAGTTTATAAATATTCCAAACATACATAAATAACCCATTCAAAAAATCAGGCGTCTCGGTGAATATACGAATAAACAAATTTTGTATCGAGTGTAACAGTTACAGTATACCTTTTTAATTTGTGTGATTAATCCATTGGCATAATGTTATTTTCAAAACCAGACAAAACATCATCAATTACAATACCTATCACTTATATTGCATAAACAATTTCAAATCCTGGCGGCACAGCGTGGTTACTTCTTTCTCGCTCCTCATTAATTTACATCATGGACATGAATGCTATTTACCTCACCCACAAGTCCTCTCAACAAAAATCAACAAACAAACTGTCATCACTCGAAAACTGTTTTTAGAAAAATTACTCCAATTTTTTCTTTAAAAATACCCCTCAACCATAGATCTGATCCGATCCGATACGATACGATCCCGATGATGATGATATGGTATGCACGGAATGTGCGGCATGAATAATTTTATTTCGAATTCTTCGATTTTAATGTCCATCAAGTTTATATCCAATATTTGTTTATTTCCAACTATTTTTAACAAAAATGATCTTCATACATTCAACGAGAGAGATGTGCGGAAGATCACGATCAAATAGAAGACGAGATTGCTACACTTGATAAAAGCGGAGAGAAAATATCCTGTGCGCCTCCTTGTTACGCGCAGCAACAGCAATTATAACGAAGAAGAAGCTTAGAGTCTTTCGATTTCGATTGTGCCTAGTCTGATCTGGTCTATGGGATCTTGATGAAAAAGGCAATCAAACAAATTGAAAATGAATACGGAAGATCAGCCAGCGATCATCAACCTGCAATTGCTCTGTTGGGCTGCTGCTGTTGCTGTTGCTGCTTCTGGCTAGCAATTGTATATTTACGTACAGGGAGTCGAAGAAAGATAAGACACGAGGCGTAGATTCAATAAATGTGTGTGCGCTACATGTGTGCGGATATAGTATCTATGTAGGTATCTATAACTATAAGCTGTCGTTAGATAATTTATATTGTTGCTATATGTCTGAGTCACATGATGATATGTTTACGTAGCTGGAAAAATGGGCGCGCATACATATATATATAAACAACACATCTATACATAGCCAAAGTTATTGAATGTTTATTTGTTTTTATTATTTGTTCTACATTGACATAACCGGGAGATTTACGAGCTCGAGTTTTTTTTTAATTACCTACCTCACAAATCACCTGCAATCAAAAAATGGCGCCCGGGCGAGTGTTCCCGTTGTGTTCCCTCTAGATGCAATAAATTATAGATCGAAACCGAATTATTACATGTGTTGTCACTTGCGACAGTTCTACGATTAACCAAGAATTGCGAACTGCGAACCTTCTGTTCAGCTGTCGAGAAATGCAATAAAAGTGCTTGTAATTAAGATAAGGTAAGCATTCCCCGCGCACAAATTGTGTTGGTCATATATTCTTTTTCCCCAAGCAAGTCGACTGATCGCTGATCATGAAAAGTGTACCTATAGCTACATATGTATGTAGTATAGGGAGCGGTTGAGCTCGTTTAAATTTCATTCGTCTACTTCACTTATCTCGTGCATGGATCGCGTTTTACATCGGTTGATTGTTATGACCACATTTGGCCGAAGGAAACAAACAGCCAGGTATAAGAGAAAAAAAGGCAACAACAATAAACTTGGAGCATGCAACAACTTCTTGCTGGATGGGATATGGGAGCAAGATTTTGGCGAAATCAATTCCGAGCTGGCCAGCCCTCCATCCGCAAGCTAAATGGGTGCCTTGATGAGGTGATGATGCTATAGCAGGTTCTTGTGGTGTGCTTTCTTGGCGATAACTCTTCTTTGGGCTTGTCCCTTTGTAGGTACATATACATATATGCGTGTGAATGGATATACATTCCATCCACAATCTTCATCTCCTCCTCGTGTTGTGAGTTGCGACGTTGTCGTTGTCGTCGTCATTGTTGTCGTGTAACAGCAACTGGGGAAAGATGATTTCTCGGTGTGATGGCAATCTTTAGCACGAACCTGATACATGAACATTCCGATTAGGCCAAGCTCATTAATTTGAAAATCTTACTCTACTCGCTGTCGCTGGTAGATTTATTTCAACTTGATCGTATGATCGGAAAAGTGTCGAAGCTTTGTAAGGTTTCCGCAATAATAAAATAAAGAATTTTAAGTACCTACCTACTTTCTACAACAAGATATTTTTTTTTTTTTAAACAAATGAAACCTTATGATAAAAGTAGCGGGAGGTATAAAAAGGTGAAATATAGAAATATCAATTATGTACGTATTTTGAAATCTTTTTTGCTTTGATTCGAATAAATATTGAGAAAGTTTCAATACTTCCGGTAAATTTTCGGTTTAGATATATTCATAAGAAAATGCAAATCTCTGACTATAGCGACCCGGCCCTGGCCCGGCTTCATTCAGGTAAAATTTGAGATTGGCGCGCACATACAGAAGGACAGACGCTGGCTAGCGACTTCATGAGCTGCTCGTCAGTGTGTAATACCGAATGAGCACTTATAAGTAGCGTTCGGCCCTGAGTTATTAGCTTTGTGCATTTTTATTTTTGCTTACGCTCACGAGTGATCATTTTATAAAAGCTTACACCATGAGTGCTCCCATCATGTCCGATTCAGAAACTTCTCGCTCATTAGCACGAAGAACAGATTCCCGAAAACGTCAAATCAAACTCAATTTGACCGGCAAATGATCGTTCATGCAAAAGAAGAAGTTGCAATCATCAAATTTGCAATTGTCGTGCTTGCACACATATCTTTTGATGAAATTCAAATGATAGAGTTTTTGCGAGCACGTCTGACGTGTTAGAACAAAAGCAATTTCTCGAACTATCATATGCCTGTCTCCTTCGTCACATAATGCAAACTGCATTATCGAACACAAATGTAAAGCAGTAAAATTTTGATTTCCGTTTTCGAACAGAAGACTTTTGTAGTCTGCGACTTCTGTGCAACTGGATGGCGGCAGCTCGAGACCGGGATGGGTGGAGAGACTTGTTGAAGGAGGCCAGAACCGGACCCCGGTTGTCGAGCCGATGATGATGATGATGACTTCTGCAAATGCATTTTTGACGCAAATGATGTTTTCGAAAAATTTGCCTATTTGTCGATTTCCGTCAAAGCGTCGAACATTATTTCTTGAAATATTTAGCCAGTTGACATATCTGAGATTTTAAATTATATTTTTACTTCATCAATTCAAAGGAGGAGGAGGAAAAAAACCTGCATAAGATTTCTCCGCAAGAAGTCAAGCTCTCTCCATCGCTTTTGTGTGTATGTATATGTACTTATGTAGATCATCAGCGACTGAAGCCTAGTACGCTGCTGATGCGAAACGAAAAATCCCATACAAAAATGACACAATGAAATCATAAACGAAAAATTTCGTCCTCCTTTTCGTTTTCCAGTACGCTGTTCGATGAGCGAAATTGATAATTGTAGCAGACTATTTGGACAGGTCTCCGCTCTTTTTTGGCACTCAATTAATTGCCCGGACCATTAATTGTGTGCTGAAAAATGACATTTTGGGTTTTTTTTTTGTGTTTGTATTTGTTGTATGTGTATCTTTCATTGCAGCATGGCTTTCTGTGATTTTTTTACGATTTTGTTTGTTTTTTTTTTTTTTTTTATTGGTGTGACGCTCTCAGTTGTCATTAGTTCGTTGTGGTTTCCGCAAGCATTTCGTTGTGGTATTGGAGAACACCGAAAAAATTCGTTTCGCATCAGCAGCTTGAAAAAGAAAATAATCGAAAAATTTACAACCTTTGCTTTTTGACAGCAAAAGTAAGGAATTTCAGTAAGGAGATGCACGCATATAAGAAATTTACCTATCCATTTGTCAAAACTTTATTATGATCATAAATATTTTTCTAACCTAAATGACAGTTTTCAACTTTCAAAAAGAAGAACAATAAACTTCTCCGAAGTCTCCGAAGATAAAAAATATTTTTAGGTTCTCCTTTGCCATTTTTTATCTGTCACATTCACCAAAATAATGGCTGTCACCTACGACTTTGAAAGATTCGTTAAGTTCTCCATTAAGACAATCGATTACATTTAACGGCCTTTTCGATTGGTATCAGAATGACAATTCTTTTTCTGAAAAGATAAATAACTTGCTTCGTTATTATTGCACCGTTCCAGAAGCGTTCACACGTATCAAATCGTTCTTCCGGGTTACGAACCGAAAAGGCCATAAGTGCATGTAAAGAGCAAAGATACGAAATTCAGAATAGATTTTTGACAAAATTGCTTTCTCTTAAGCCAAGGTAAGGTATAGCTTAGATTGTAGGTTGATCGTAAGGGAACTTTTCGAGTAAATTAGCTTTAGCTTCGTTTAATATACATAGTTGGTCTTGGTCTTTTAAATTCGATATCCTAAATTTGGAAACCATAATAATATCAAATCAACCACTTCTCTGTTTAAAACTGGTGACTGATGGTTATTTCGTAAAGATTCAAATGCACATTTATTGTAACTGCCTATAGACATAAGAATGAATTAATTACACCTTCCTATACTTAAAGGTCTGATTAAATGTTGTAGTCACCATTTGGACCGGTTTCTTCATTTTTATTTCTTTGTCCGAAGCCGTCTTTGTGGCTAACGAGGTATCCCACAGGCAATTTATTTGAATTGGGACGTATTCAAAAGCTATACACAACACACCAATAACAACAACAACAACAAATTATAATGTATTCTTTCCGATTTTGTGTTTGTCCATTTAACAAGAGTTCCAGCGCAGCAGCGGTCCAACTCGAATTATTTATGCAAACGAAAAACCAGAACTCGGAATTCTAATGAGAATGGACTTGGTTTGGTCCATTGGAGAAGAATATACAACAACATCAAAAAATGGTAATAAATTCGACGAGCTATAATTTAAAGCCAATAAACACAACCAAGTCCTGCGTAAAGTTACCTTCTTTTACCTATGGCGACGACGACGACGACGATGGCAAGGAAAGGCCCACGATCAAGATTCCAATCGAAAAATCTGTGAATGTACAACGAAAAGTAAATAAATTGAAGATCCAAAAAAATATGTCCCGATGTAGTAAAAATTTCAACAAGCCAGTCATTAGTTCTGGACAAGATGGGTTCTTATAGTTGGTTTGTTTTTTTTTGTTTTTTGTTCAGCACATGCAGCAACTTATGATAATTTTTCCACAACCAGTTGAGCCTCTGCTGCGTCTGCGCATTCTTTCATTGAGCTGACTGATGCTCCTTAATTGCAGGTTTGCTCTGTTCTTATGTAGAGTTATAGAAGGTTACTCGCCCGGCTGGCGCACAAGGCAATTAATTGTTAACACGATGGGAGAAACAAGTCATATCCTAGAACGAATGAATTATGATGGTCTCTGAACACATCCTTCGCATAGTCTTGATCTTGAATAATGGTAGATATATTTACCATGGTTGCTGCCTATTGAAAGTATACAAATCTGTTTAGAAGGCGTTTCGCCACTCTTTTTTTTCTGCCCTGCACTTTCGACCAGTAGGTATAGGTAGGTATAGGTAGGTAAGGTATAAGGGTTTACTTTGAGAAGAGCACGATACGCCATTCCTACCTTCTACCTACGTATAAGGTATTTCCATGGATAAATTCGATTTATCACTGGCTCGTTGTAGAGCTGCTGCGCCCGTGAAAAGGCACAGCCATGCCAAGCACGATCTTTTCACAAAGGCAGTGTGCACTTGCAGTGTCTATTTGTGTGTGTCTTCTGGATGCCATGTCTGAATTGTATTCCTGAACGAACGGGACGGGGAACATCCAGACTCAGCTGGAGCTAAACGCAAATTTATTTGTTCTGATTCCTGTATGCACCTACTTGTTTCCCTTTTTAGAGGCAAACATGAACACGGATATCGTTAGGAGCTCGGCTGCACGTCTGAGGCTGAGCCAAGCTACGAAATTCAAAAAATAACCTGGCATGCCCTGTTAAATGCTGATATGTATCTTTTCAAGGGGTACCTACAAGTAGAAGTTACTTCTTCCCACCCCGGCTGTAAAGGTTTTGTTGTAGTAATTCTTTCCCATTGTGTTGGATCGAGTGGACGGGACGGACCTGGCATAGCTAAGTATATAGCGTGTATAGGTACCTACATTGATGGCAAGATGCTGACGGTGAATATGGTCGTTTGAGAACAGAATGTTTCACTGCCTCTTGCTGTGCTGATCACCGATGCTGGCTGT
The DNA here is from genome assembly GCA_932273885.2 of Leucozona laternaria. Taxonomy (NCBI): domain Eukaryota; kingdom Metazoa; phylum Arthropoda; class Insecta; order Diptera; family Syrphidae; genus Leucozona; species Leucozona laternaria. The sequence goes on along the minus strand of OW026368.1, from coordinate 113,205,488 downwards.
TAAGATCGTACTATGGCATAAAGGTACCTTCACCTAGGGGATTTGTATTTTGTACCTCTCCGCAGGCGTTTCTCGTTATTATTGTTTTCTTATTTTTTTTTTTAACCTCATCTGTTTTTTTTTTTTCTTAGGTTTTTTGCTTTATTTATGTTCCTTTTTTGGTTTAGGTTCTTTAAATTTTTTCAATAAGAATGAAAACATCTTGCAGCAAAGCAGCAACATCAGCCTCGTCTACATCTCGTTTAAATATATTCTTCTTTTTTTGGTTTCATTTTTACGTGGAGTAAATTCTTTAAAGAATATAGTAGGAAGTATGAGCATCATCGTGGACCGATTTACGTGAGAATTCTACTGGATGAGTTCAAAGTTTTTATTATTTCTTCAAACAAGGTCTCTTAAATGTTCCTGCTGAATCGAAAGCAGTTGCACCGACTTTCAATTCGTTAAAATATTGTATTTTGGTTTGTGTTTGGGGCTTGCATTTTTGAGTTACTGGATCAGGGTAAACATTCAAATAAAAAAAAATAAAAATAAGACACAAAAGAAAAGGAGTCAGTTTTTGGATTATACGTTTTTTTCTGGTTATACTCTATTTTAACTTGCTATATACATACATATGTACATTTTGATATTAAAGCGACTCGTATTAAAAGAAATCGACCTCTGGATTTTAATCAAATCTTAAATTACGATGATAGAGATAACTAAAAAGTTTGGTCCATCATCTCATCTGTGTAAAATGCATAAGTGATTCCCTAGAGGAAAAATGGAAATTTGGTAATTTTTCTCCAAAAATATTGGTACCTGGCATACAACCGTTATGAAAGAGGAAGAAAGAGATTATTTATTGGAAGCGGCTATAAGGATTTTGATAGAAAAAATCTACCCAAAACTTGTTTTTAATGGACGCGTCATAGATGCTTATGGAATGACCCACTTGGACAGTAAAATAACATAAGCATTTGTTCATTAAACCCGAATAACTCATGAAATTGTTGAATTAACTCAGTGGTAACTGTAATCTCAGTGTTTCACTGCAAGTTCACACGAGTTTCAAGTTTCGCATTAATTTTGATTAGTTAACTCTGAAACTTGAATGAATTAGCACTAAGGTAATTAACTACGAATTGACAGGAGATTTAAATTGACTGAGACAAAAGTTTTAGGAGTTAACTCGAGTTTAACTCCGAAACTCGGATTATCTTACTCTACGAACTATGTCGGCCTAAGTGAATTTAGCTCTGAAAGCAAAAAACTGTGATTCAATTATTTTTGCAATCTTTAATAAAAGAACGAGATTGCAATCAATCGAGATTTGCAATCTTTAATAAAAGAACGAGATTAGAGAAATTCCAATTTATAACAGTTTTTTTTAAGTACATATGGAATATTCAACAAGCTTCGCGCTGCTTGAGAAAACTGTGTGCTCGAAGTATGCCCACCGGCGGAGTGCCCTGGACCTGCGGGGCCACATAAACGCACCATAACTTTTAATCGCGATAAACTGTTAAAATTGTTATAAATTGGCATTTCTATATAGTCTCGTCCTAAAAACAAATCCGATACATCTTTTCTTTATGGTCTGCTCTCAGAAATGAACACACCTACACATACATAGGTATATTTGAAAACACATGTAAAAGAAATAACATTTTCCATGCAAATGTATCGCTAGCCAAAATTTAAAATTAAATAAATAACAAAAAAAATTATTGCCGACAAAGCGCTTGTTCGATTGATATTAATGTCATGAATAACAATTAAATAAATCACTTTAAAGACTATTTCGAATGAAATTTACCTCGCCCAAAATATATAAATGAGTTTTTTATTCAAATAAATTTCAGTAACTTGTTTTTCATTCTGTGCAATATTTTTTTTTATTTATTATCTTATACATACATATGCGTATATAGAACGGTGGCGCTTAATTTTGCATATGATTAAGTTAGAATGGGATCTTTAATTAATTCACTCAACAATGTCTCCATTTTAAATTTGATCTCTGTATTTTAATTACATAATTTTAATTTCCTAGAAAATCAAAAGTTTGCGATTCCCAATTTTAATTGAGTCGTTCTCAATAAAATACAAATTAAATTTAACTAGAACAACAACAAAAAAAACTGTGATTGAAAAAGTGATTTTAATCAAATGGTTTGTTTTCTTGGGCTGAGATATTTTACTCCCAAATATTTCTCCATTTCTGTTTTTATGTTCAAGAATTACAGAATCTGTCAAAATTTAGATTTAGACTTACTGTGCCGAACAATTACTTCGTGCGCTAAATTTTGAAAGATTGACAAAAAAATCTATATTTTAGCTGGATCTGCTACCGTACCACTCGGCTTAAAAGTTTGGATAAATTTTGGATATATTTTGTAGGGGCAAACATTTAGCCCGATCTGCAAACTATGCTTAAACTTATGTTTTTAAGATATTAACTGCACTCTCCAATCAAAACAATTAAAATAAAAAATAAAATTACTGAGGCCTTCTGCACACGAATCGTCATTCGTCATGTAGTGACGATTCCTTTACGCTTAGACCTTTGCACACGAAGCATTAGGTAAATCTTAGACAAAACACTGATTTTCAATAAATTTCACACATTTCTTCCATGTATCCAACATTAGACAAAAATGTTCAATAAATAGTTCAAACTGTACGTGTCGTAACTGACACTGCCGTACGCCTGGAAATTTTCCGCTTGTGTGTTGCGAAAAACTTAACAAAACGTGCAGTTTACGCCTCGTGTACGGTTGCCTGTTAAAACAAACGTGCGATACAAAAAAGCCACAAAAAATCGTAGTATTCGTCTGTGACGGGAAGATTCGTGTCCAGAAGGAATTATCTTTTTTCGGTAAAAATTATGTTACTCGTAGGTATACCTATAATTATATGATAAAGTCCAGCTATCACGTATAACCTCTCTTCTCTCAAAGCAAATATGTCCATTCGGAGCAATGCTGTGTTCTTTTTGTACGATCGTAGATTATGATCAGACCTGCATATCATTCTACTAAATGAAAGGAGAGTAGGTATTTCTGTATATAGTCGTGGGTAGATTTTAGGCCGGTCACTGCCATAATACATGACTCTGATGGGATTTGTGTTACCCGCAATGCCTGGCCTGATAATGCCTTTGTGTGTAGGTATAAGAAAATATATAAAATAGTTTATTTCTACATTCAAACTGATTTTTTTTTTTGTTTGACTGCAGTTGCGTCTGCTTGTTAAGATCTCAAAGGATTTATCTATAATCTCAACCACATAGGTACATAATATAAATATAAAGGTTTACCGATACGTACAAAAGTGGGTATAGGTAGGTATATTTATCTATAGGCTGGTTATGAAGTAATTTCCTTTTCCTATTTGAATTGAAGTTCTAATTTGACGTCGAGGCGATTAGTTTTAGAAGCTTAAATAAATATTTGCTGACGACGACAAATGCGACAATCGGACTTACCTTTTACAAAATATACAAATTTTATCTAATCTATGTCTACAGCTACGTGTTGCAATCGATTTCATTAAAAAAAATAATAAACGTTTTCATCGACTCATAACAAAGTAGGTACCTTTATTCGAACATACCTACTTTATCTATACAATATTTCAATAATACTTATTCGTTATCGGTATCGAAAAACAAACTAGAATGTTTATTTTTATTTTACTTTTACCTCAGTTATCTATCTACCTACCAACTATCCTACCTCTATGATTTTCGACAGTGCCCTAATGTCTCGATTTCATTTGTTATACCTGGAAACCTGGATGAAATTAATGAGATAAATCAAATTATAAGTATTTTTTCCTATAAATGCCTCTTTGTATATGTGTTTATATCAATGTCCGTAGGTACCTCATGTACCTTGCTTATATAACTCGGCCGCATTTTATGTAGTTTTAAACTTTGCACACACTTTATGGGGCGCTAGTTGCAGAAATCCCGGCAAAAACAAATCGTTTATTTTTGCTGTTTTGTGGGAAGTGTTGATGTGGATTGAAAAGTAGGTATTTTTTAAGTGAATACAAATTTGGAAACTTGAGAAATGTTCAGATTCCTGCCAATATTGTTTCTATGTGTTAACATCTTATCTCTTTTGGTATGGGGAAACTGAAAATGCAGCTACAACGTATATTACGGAAACAAAATCGTTCTCGTTTTGCCTTCTTTTCCGCAACTCACTTAACTTATAGAATCAAGATTGGGATTCCTTATCAAAAAATAAAGACTTTGCACTAAAATTGGTAGAAATTGACGATCTTATTAATACGAAGACAATAGGAATACTTTTGATGTTAGAATCTGCTTCACTTGAATCAAAGTAAATTTTTTTTTTTTTAAGATCAAGGCACTTTCGAAACGTAATGCGTCCCTGTGATCAAAAGGTGACAATGATATGAAACTAAGCTGCAGTTTTCGATTTATGACAACGTTATCTTATCTAGTTTTCCGTTCAAAAACTATAACTTTCGGTAGTTTTTGACCACCGTAATCCATTGAGCAAGACCAATAAACGTATGTATGTATGACTAGGTGTACCTATAGAACAGAAAAGTTTTTTTTTAATGGTGGTATGCCTCTAGGAGTATCTCTTGTCAGGAAAAAGTGTCTTTCAAATTTTCTAGGTACCTACACTCTATTTCTGCTGATAACACCTACACAGAAATGGTTGAGAGTTGTGGTTCTACACGAGCTGTCAAGCCACCAAATTTATTTTTCTTTATTTATTTTATAAAGAGAAAAAATAGAAACTTACCAAACACTTGCTGACATTCCAAAATAATAGCGTAGGAGAAAAGTTGCAGCACAAGATGCATTCGATAATCCATCGATAAGAAGCAAGGACACGTTCGGCAATTGCGGATCAAATCCACATGCAGTTGTGTTGCGTCCGGAGACAAACCTTACAGTCCATCCAATAGCAACCAAGCTATGACAGGTGACAAGAGGTGTTAAAATACGATCCCATTTTGTATCGGATAGGATAAGACAAAGAGTGGCTACAACTGCAATTCCCAAAGCTGCGTAACTCCACGTTGTCACCCACATTTCTGCCAAATGCTTCTCTGCCTTATCGAAAAGAATATCCGCCTCACATAGCGGGGCACAACGTCCTGAGCGGTTGAGTCGAATATACAAATGAGATTTTGCCAGTCCTTGGCAACCAGGTTGATGGAATGATGTTACTTTTGAAATTGGAGGTGCCATACCGATGCCTATTTCTCCTGGACCCTCCATGCACATATGCTCATGGTTGTTCTCTTTCGGGAAACGACTGCAGTCCAGTGCCGGTGGCCAGGGGAATCCAAATCCCTGTAAAACGGGGTGACATCGCGTCCTCACCGACTCGCACAGACTCCTACATGGACCAATGGGCACTGGCACTTTCGGAGTACACATCGGCACATAGGCTGCACACAGAAACAATTTAAGCTGCGTACTGCAAACGTATTCGATCAAAGGTGCAAAAGTCTGCAGAGTAAAGTCGACATCGGTTTGCAATTCATGTCCTACCATATTCGGCATTGAGGTTTCATTATAGCCGATACCACGGCACAATTCGATACGAATTGGCTCACAAACTCTTGGAACCAAATCTGCATCAGCTAGTTTTCCAGCACCGGCCAGCATCAGTAACAGAGTCCACAGAGCTGCATGTAACTTAGTCATAACTCGTTTTGTTTTTTTTTGTGTTGAATTAAAACTACTTTTACAAAACAAAATACAAATTTAAACTTCTTCTTGCGATCGAATTTTCACACCCGAAGCGATCGATTTTAAACACTGATCTCCAAAATTACGCTATACCTACTTGAGCAAGATATTCAAAAAAAAAACTCTGCGGTTTATTCTAAAACAAGTTGTCGAACTGACGACACAAGAGAAGATGCACAATTGGTACATATGTGCATGAAGTCAACGTACTTCAAAGCAAGGAAGCAGTACAAGAAAACAGAATATGAAATGCTTTAAAATTATCTCAGATTTCTTCAAAACGATCGTTTAACAATGTTTACAGTCAACAACAAAAAAATCTCATTAAAGTATGTCCATAATAACGTGCAGCATAATCGGCTTGCTATAGATACTCGTACTACTCGATCAACCGCCGAAAACAGTTCTAGTATCGTATCTATCGATCACTGTGTGCGAAAACAATTCAAATCTAACTTATCTATCTATAGGCAGGCAGGCAAGCAAAGATACAATTTTGTTAAAAAACAAACAGGTGAGTATACAAAAGGCGAATTTACAACGTCACGACGAGGCAACAGCTCACTTCTTACTGAGTGGGACTGAGGGACCAACTGGGACTGTTGTCGAACGAATATGACGTAGTGAAGAAGCCAAGTGGTTGGTTCTGCCTCTGCGCCTACAGCAAACGTTCCCAATTGAAGAGAGGAAGCAAAAGATATTTTTTACAGTAGTGGGTAAAAGTAATAACGAAGAAGGCAGGTAGAGTGAGAGATCTTTATATGTGATTTATTTTTATATATAATATATGTATGTAAGTCAAATTAAAAATTCAAAATTAATTGCTTGGAAAATCTCAGACTTTCCCACTACGTTTCAGATTTGTTTTCTTTTTAATCGCGTAGAGCGTAAAAAGTTTTTAAAACATACCTATTCGCTTTTATTTCAGAAAATTCAAACATCATACTATCTGTTTTTTTTATGTGTAACCATCTTTGCCGTCGGCAAGGTAAACTAAAAAAGTAGGCCTTACGTGTAATACGTTCAGTGTCGCACATTACTTGTCACACGTTCACGTTAGGCTAGTTTGCATTATGTTTATTGGGTACGTTCAATAACAATACTTCGGCACTCGGACGAATGTTGATGTTTACAGATCTTATCTTTTATTTTACCTACTTACTTTCTCTTTTTTTAAAGTATTCCTGTCGCTTCTTCGTCTTTTGGAAGTCTGTGACATGTATTTTATTGGCTTTGAAATTAGAAATAGGAAAATTTCAAACTTCATAATCTGTTGACTTTTTTCCTTTCACTATTAAGTAGTATTAATATTGTGCAGTTATTTTTTGTCGGTCACTGTATTTGGTTAAAGTATCCAATTGCATTTTGTATCTTTTTTTTAAGGAAAACCCACAGCCACGGAACTGAGCGAGTGGAAGTCATGACGGTGGGAGCTGAAAGCTAAAGCAGCAGATATTCAGTTTAGTGTCTAACAAGTTTGCTAATCACCTTGTTCTTTTTTGACGTATGTGTTTGTGAGTAAATACAAGTAAACAAAAATTCAACGGCAATATGCAGCATACTATACTGCTTACGCGCTACACTCTAGAGCCCCAGAGTCTGTCTATAGCTGGGATAAAGTTTGTATGTATATAAGTTTATACCTGAAGATTGTAAGGCACGGGCGCTGACTCCGTTCGCGCTAGCCACGAAAGATCGTTATCACTTTTTTTTTCTCCTCTTATAGCTTGTTAGTGTAACCAGTTCGTTTAAAGTTTTAACGAGATCACAAGCTTCGTCCAGGCTTTGATTTAGTTTCAGCATTGTTGGGGGACTGTGTAAAGGCATTTGTGTAATCAAAATCTTGTAAAGCCAGCTCGTAGTTTTTTATTCACCATTTTTGTTTTGGTGGTTTGGTTTGTGAGACAAGCCTTAATGCCATACCGGGTGCAGACAAGACATATATTTTTGTTTTCTAGTGGGTGTAGGCGGTGGATATGCTGTTTTGTTTGCGATCGCTTCTAACATGATGCTTTGTATATTTTTTTGTTTTGGTGACGTTGTTTTGACCCCAAAGTTGCCAACAACAGAAGTAATGGTTGAAATAGATCTAGCGACTTGGCTGTTTTATTTGAAGATTCTACCTATATTTAAGAGGAGTAGGTAGGTACGTATAATTAGCACGAATAATTCTTTTTGTTGGCGCTCGGAAATTACGCCAGAAAATTTTGCATACAAAATTCTGGTATTTTTTGGCAAACTTTTTAGATCTTCTGGGTTTTTTTTTCAAAAAAGTTTTCTGGATTTTATTAATTCGCAAATATGGAAAAAGAGCCAGAAAAAAAATTAAACAAACGCACAACAAATCGATTTTTTTGTCATGGTGTGAGTGCTAATCGACAGGAATTTTAACAGAAAATTTATTGCACCTACAAATTCATAAAAAAAACATGCTAAAGTACCTATTCGTCGAGTCCTTTTGATTAGATTAAAAACGAGTTAATTTAAGTGAATAGTTGCAAAAAGTCGACGACTCACATTTTTGTTTATTTTTTTGCAATATATTTCACTGAAATAGTTCAATATATATTTCAGTAGTTCCAAAAAAATTTGTATCCTTTGATCCACCTTTAGAATAGAATTATGAGCTTGATGAAGTTACCGTTTCATTTAAAACTGCCACTTATAATTATCGATTATTCCTCACATATTTTAAATACATTTTCAGATGAGTATTACCTATTTTAAAAAAATAGTATAAAATGTACCAACTATTAAGCTACAAGAACAACTCTAGACCAAACTATCTAACGCTAATCAAAGGATTATCACCGTTGATTTATGACAATCCTATGTTTAGTATGCCAGCTGCAAAAGTTTCTTGAAAGTATCAAGTGTTAACTTCAAAACTAATTTTCTTCATAAAATTCTTTTGTTTGTTATTATTAAGGCACTTACCTTGAATTTTGACACTGTGCTTTAACTTTTGGAAATATATTCTTGATAAGACGCTTGATGAAAACCGCAAATCTTTTCGATGATCTTGGATGTTTCTAGAAATGGTTATTCTTCGTTCATGACCAAAGAGAAAGACTTTCATTTAAAAATTAAACTGAAAAGAGTTGAATTTTTGTAAGTTTCATAATAACCAAAGTGATAACAAAATTAAACTTCCTTTTTGGGGATTCAATAATTGTGCATCCTTTTCTATAAAGCGTGATGTACCGATACTAGCGATGGTGTAGATCCACGTAAAGTGGTAAGATCATTTTTCCTCCGTCCAGATTACGAAATCGATCGTGATGAAAAAAATAAGGAAAATAGTAAGTAATTTCTACTTGTTTTTTTTTTAAGCAAACGCGGGGTCAAAAGTGGTAGAAGACAGCAACAAATGGAAAGAATTTTATTTTAACACGAAGAAAGGCCTTCTGAACAAAATCAAAGAACCAATGTCAGCCTTGAACATCCGGCGAAAAAAACGAAGGTGAATCGGAAAGCAAAGAAATAAAATCAAGTTTTTCTCGTTTCTAATTGAACATTTTTTTTATTTACAAGAAAAGCTTTCTAAGGCAGTTGAAAGCAGTCTAAAGAATATGCAGATCATCAGAAAAGTCAAATACAGAGGGGGAAAAATATTGCCAACAACACTTTTGTTCATACTTAGAAATTTCTTAGCAAGAACCTTGTGCACATAAATCAATCTCCACGGAAATGCAAACATGTCCTAATATATACTTAAGAATTAATTCACAATTAATAACCATACGTTTTTCTAATTGATTCTAATTATTTCACGAGTGAATCTCGAATAGCTTCGCCACTTCGTTCAAATCTTCATAGGATTTGTTTTGGTTAATAATTGTTCTTGCGAGACCGACGCGATTGAATATGTTCCAAAGAAGTATGCCTACTATTTTATCGTTTTGTAAATAGAATATAACTCCTTTTTGGTATTCGTTTTCGTTGGACACTGTTGTTTGTTGTAGAGTTTTTATCTCTTGTTCGGGATTTGCTGTTGTTTTTTGGGAAGTTTTTTCCACGGTGGGATCTAAATGGTCGTCATTTCTTTGTTCATCAGACTTTAATGCAAACACACCGACTGTAGGCAAATTAGCTTCAGTCCTTCCAATGCCTTCATATCCAATTCCTGGTCCAAGGTCCGACCAGAACATACTCTGATGATCATATGGTTTTTCTATAAGCACGATAATGAAGAGATTTCCATTTTTTTTAAAATTGTTTACTTACTTATTCCATCCTTGCCAACCATATTCTCTCCAGCCAACCGACCAGATATGACTGAATGGTCATGATGCTCCAATCTCCTTCTTCCCAATAAAGGATCATAAAAGCAAGATGCATCTCCAGCCTTAAGAAATATAAAATATTAAAACAAAAATTTGATGCAAACTTTAAGTCTTGCTTTAAGAATTAGGAATACATACCACAAAGAGATCCGTTCTGGCTTCAAGCTCAGCATTTACAACAAAACCACCCAACTCTCCATCTACTTCAAGCCCAGATAACGTCGCAATGTTTGTATTTGCTTCACACCCGACACAAACTACGGCAACGTCAGTGAGAACAGTCTGACCATTACTCAGAACTAATTTTAACCCGCTTTGTTCTCTATTCACTTCTTTAACTTGTACACCAGGCACGACACAGACACCCAACTGTTCAACTTTGTGTGTCGTCCATTTGCTTAGGTACTCTGGTAGAACTTTTGACATGTTACCTGACTCCGAGTAGATCTGGTTTATCTTAATCTTTGTGTCTTTGGAATACGTTGCAAGGGAACAACACAATTCGCTGCCTAAAAATCCATTACCAACGATTGTGATTGATTTTTTCTCGTCAACCAGCTTTTTCAGTTTCTCAAAATCGTTCGGTGATCGATAGAACATTATTTTGTCTTGGACATTTTTGGGGGCATTTTCAAACACTGGCAGACTCTTAGGTGTACAGCCTGTGGCCAAAAGACATTTCTCGTATTCAATTTCTGTGCCATCGTCAAGTGTAGCAACTCTATGCTTAGGGTTAATTTTTTTCACTGCATACCCCTGGGCTACGGCAATTCCACCATTCGGATTCTCTAAGAGCTTAGTTGGGTCAATAAAAAACTCATCTGGTTCAAAGAACAAACTAAAAATATGCAAAGAAATTATTTCTGAAATATTAAGACGTACATATTTTTATTTAAAAACAATAAACCTTCTTTCGGCACCAGTCCATTGTTTAAAACGATAGTCTTTAGGTACTTCACCGGGCTCAGATGCGTACCACAGTTCTTTTGAAAGTGGTGGTCTCATGTATGGCTTAAGGAATTCATTGCTTATAACAAGAACTTTTGCTTTTGGATCATTGGATTTGATAGCTCGGAATGCTGAAAAACTGGCAGCACCACCTCCAACAAGAAGGTAAGGCACCTTTTTCGGAAGATCACTGGAAAGTTCTGGCACTATACAAAATAATTAATAAATAAATAATAATAAATACATTTATTTTCTTTTCGTACAATAAAGGCTCTCCTAAACCAACGCGAATATTTCAGAACGACGACGAAACATTCACCTGTCTTAATTTATTTACGCGATGCGAATCTTGGAACATTTTTCAGTCGTTACATATTCGCGCGAATGTTTCGCGTTGGTTTGGGACAGCCTTAAGGCTTGACAATTTACATGACTTAGTGAATACACAGATTGCACAGAAATACCTATAGTATTTATGTTTTATATCTTACAACCGAAAAAATTAAATTCGATGTGAAGATAAGGATTTGGATTTAGAACAAAAAGAGAGGTTAAATTAAACTTTACATATTTACGGTTCTATGATCTGTTACATTTTCAATAAAATGAGTTACTATTTTTAAATGTATTCTTCTTTGTTATCATTACTGGTTTTGTAATTAAAAAAAAAAAAAATAGATGGAAGTCTTGTGATGATGATTCTTGTGTTTGATTCAGTTTCGAACACACTCTCAAGGAATATTTTAACAAAAAGCAAAAAAATATACACATAATTCATGTTTTTTGAACAAATTGGACTGTGGAGCAGCCAAAAAAAATGTCCCTAGCATTAAATGTAGCGTGAAAGAACAGTACTCAGATTTCAGGTTCTGCCAAACCAACGCGAAACTTTCGAAACGACAAACTATACAATTTCGTTTTTGACTATCTTCAGACTTCTTTTTTATTCATATTTTAGCGCTATTACTTATCAGTTATCACACCTACCCCTTTTAGACGCCACTTTTGAATGATCTCCCTTCTTTTTAGACTGATCTCCACTTTGCCCATCTCCTCCTAGTATATACCACACACCTGCACCAAGACCGGCAGCCGCTAGTGCTGCTAGTATCCATTTGAAACTTGAGTTTCCTCCACCGCTGTCGGACAAAACACTTTCAGAAGCTGATGCAGATGCAGATGACGATTTAGGAACAGAGTCCTTTGCGTTTTGTGTACACTTTGGCTAAAAAAAATATAATTTACCATTTTTCAATACCCATTACAATCATGAAGTAGAAGAATAACTTTTTTAGAATGTTCTTTTTTATGAGAAGAGGATGACAAAGATGGTGATGGTGAATCGGGACAAGGGCGATTATTTGGATAATCAGTTTTTTTGAGTTTAGTTTGAGCCTCAAGTGCTCGTTTTTTTACCGTTTGATACAAGTTCCTTTCTGGCACAAGTGAGGACACAATTTTAGCTGAAAATAATTTAATAGAACAAGAAAATGTATTGAATCATTTCATGAAATTCTATCTAACCTAAAAAAATTAACTCACAATTGTGTAGACAAAATTTGCTTCTGCCGACAATCATCATAGCCTGACGACATGCTGGTACTTTGTAATTTAAAAGTCGCGTGCATATCATATTGTTTTTGGAATTTTTATCGAAAGTTTAATTAAAAAATGCAGACAAAATATATTGAAGCGAAAGTAATGGTGTTTTTTCGATTAATTTTATTTTGTGGCATGTCAAAAATTTTGATTTGAAAGGATAAAAAAAAGCTTACGAGTGACATTTAAAACAGCTGATCACAGTTGTCTTCAAGAAAAGTTCACCAACTCTACGTTCAGGGTAAAAATTTTTTGGATATAAGTCCCCTTTCACACGAGGAAACTGAGTTGCCAGCAACATTCAGTTTGTTGGAGAGAAGGGCAAGAAGTAAGAGGGGAAAATTAAAGGCTCTCCCAAACCAACGCGAATACTTCAGAACGACGACGAAACTTTCGCCTGTCTTAATTTATTTACATGTAGCTTAATGGGAGCACCCACACTGGCGCGATGCGAATCTTCGAACATAATTCAGTCGTCGCATATTCGCGCGAATGTTTCGCGTTGGTTTGGGACAGCCTTAAATCTCCCCGGTCAACGATTCGAGGAGATTTTTTTGACATTCCTCTTCACACACACAGTAGAGTGTGTTTAACCAAGCTATTTTTAAAGGAAAATACAGAAAGTTTCCACGATTTTGTTTCTTCGTGTGAAAGGTACAGGAGATTTTTAAGGAAACTAAAAGAAAACGTCAAAAAAATCTCCAGCAACTTGTTACCTCGTGTGAAAGGGGACTTAGTCCTACTTTCTGTAGTTTCCTTTTAAAATAGCTTGGTTGAACTCTACTGAGTGTGAATAGTAATATCAGAAAAATCTCCTCGAATCGTTGACCGGGGAGAGTATGTGGGAAATATTCGATTATAAATGGAAAAGTTTAAAATGAATCGGTAACTTCAACAAGCTCACCTTTCTCTCCTAAAAGGTACGAAATTTGTATTGAAATATTGACAGAGAAACTAACAGCCCGATTCTCCCCTTGTGACGGGTCACAAGTCACAAACTCTTATGACTATTCCTTGTGAGGATTGTTGTGACTCGGTAACATTTTTGGAATTCTCCCCCAATCATCACAAGAAAGCTCACAACTAAACTTACCACAGCAAAGGTGAATTTTTTAGTGCCATAATTGCAACAGCTGATTATTAAAAACATAAAAGGTTTGTTCGTTGAGCCCTGAAGTCAACCTGGGGTCGCCCCAAAGCGTTTTTTGAAAAACCTGAAGTCACCCTGGTTAAAAAATTCTGTGTTTTTTGAGACCTGGGGTCGCCCTGAACTCGCCCTGAAGTAGAACTATGTATTTTGCTGTGGCGAGTTGACGTAAAGAAAAAACTGCCAAAGTGCCATGAGTTGTTATGCATATGTTTTGTTGTGGATTCACGTGCTGCAGGTTATTGTTTATTTTTGGAAAACAAATTGAAAGAATATACAAATTTAATTTAATGCTAATAAATAGCAATAGAAAATAGAAACGGTAGAAGTTGTTTTTATTCTTTTTAAAGACATATTTGAAACAAATTTTAAGATTTAATAATCTAATGTCCGGTTTCACAAATATTTAACAGGCTTTTAAATTTTTAAATGACGTATTTTGTATGGAAAAAACGTCATTTAAATATTTAAAAGCCTCTTAAACAGTTAAAAGGGCTTTATAAAATCGGCCATAAGCACAGAACTTTTTTGTCTTGCTTTAAATGTCTACAGCCCTTGAGCGTTTTTTGAGAACCAAAAAACCCAGTTTTTTTTTTACAATTGTTGGGGTATATATGTTTGCAAAATGCAAGTCAAAAACTATTAAAAAATGTTGTTTTCGAGAACGAATGAATCATTTGTTTCCTGCGAAGAAAAAAAGTCTGTGCTTTTGTGAAAATCTTTTTTTTTTCGGATGAAAGATACCGAAGAAGATACGCGCGATAAAATTCTTTTAATTTTCTCTTTCCTAATTCAACGTTGTTTAAAAAATAAATAGATTATGATATCAAAGTTTCAAAACACATGTAATTTGTAAGTTGTGACCTGCTATGAAGGAGATCATAATTTCGATTGTTTTTGTGACTCTCATAAGTAGTGACTCTGGGGGAGAATTCGAAAAAGTCACAATATTAATTTCACCTCTTCTTGTGACTTGTGAGGTATCAGTGATGATGGGGAGAATCGGACTGTAAACTACACAAATACAATGACAAAAATAAATCAATTTGAAATAGTGTTCCATTCGCCATCGTGTTCGATTCGCCAGAAATAACCATGGTTAGTGTTAGATCTTCTAAAATTGCATCCTCATTTTCTTTCTGTTTATCGATTGTTAAAAGGATTTTACTTTTGTAACAGAAAATGCACAAACCATCATATTTGTCCGAATAGTTCTAAAATGAGTAAATCATTAAAGGCAATTCGTTCATATAATTGCACTAATTTCTGTTTTTTTTGCTTATTTTTGGCATGTTTTATTTAACTTTCTTAAATTTTTTCAGGAAATAATTTTTTTGCACAAATAAATTTTTGACGTTTGACCAACAGCTGATTCCATTACGCAGCATTTATCCAAATGAATAAAAAGGACGTTCACGTAAATTTTTGCGTAAACTTATCTTTTTACACAATTGGCAAACTTATCTCATGAATACCATTATTATTTCTCACATATTTTGAACACAAATTTCATTCCTGAAATATGTACCTGCATTAATCCAAACAAACAAACCATTTGCCAACTGACAGGTGGAAATTATGTTGGCGTTAGTACAGAGAGGGGTAAATCAGCCGAAAAATTTAGATCTGCAAAATTGATTTTGAATCAAAAATAAATCAAATTTTTTCCCAATGGAACGCAAAAATGGTCAAAATCGGCTATTTGAAAGATTCAAACCAAATACAAATTGATTTATTTTACCAATGGAAAACCCCATGAAATTTTCACCAAAATTGTTTTTTTTCCTATGGATTTTGGCAGCAAATTTTGCATATTTGCAAGAAATTTAAATTCTCACCAAGATTAGAAAAACTGTTTTTTTTTCCTGGGAAATCTTTTCAAAAAAATCGTAAACTTTCCGACAAGAATTTGTGTCATAAACGAATATGGTTAACGTAGAAAACTTTTTTTCCATGGGATCATGACCAGATAACTTACGCAAAATGATTTAAGGGGCATTCATGAAACGTGCGTCAGAAACTTACGATTTTACGAAGTCGGAAAGTTTCCGACGTTGCATGTATACCCTTTTATATGGTGAAGGGAATTTATTCCACGGGAATATGCTCCACATGGGAACAAATTTTAATTTCTTGTGGGAATTTGGGCCACTTTTAAAGTGGAGTTAGTTCTTGTGGGAATTTGGGCCACTTTTAAAAGTGGAGTTAATTCCCATCGAAAAAGAGAACTTATAACACTATAACATTTTATGGAATAATTTCCCACCTTTGAAGGTTAATTCTCGCACTAAACGGGACACAACTCTACTTTTGGAATTGAAGTTATTTCTCAGTAAAAAGTGCAATAAATTCACTCTCTGGGTGTCAATGAACTCCGATTTGAATAGTAGAATAAATTCTTACGAAAAGTGGAACAAAGTCCCATGTGGAGCAGATTCCCTTTTGTATGTATCTCTCACTGTAAAACCCTGAAATGTGAAAGTTCTAGAATTTACTGGTAAAACTTTAAATTTTTCAGGTTAAAGTATGTTTTCATTCATCCCGGCCTTTTGCCACCATGAATATGGTAAGTATGCAGTCCTTTATACAAAAAATCAGTAAAAGCGTAACAGTTAACAAAACGTAACAGAACAAAAAATTATTTTCACTGTTTATATAAATTAATATGATTGATGTTTGTAAAAAGGAATATTATTTAAAATACAATTTTGTGTCAAATGCTTCAATTTGACATAGAAGCTGTTATTTTAAAACGTGGTTTTCAAAAATAAAAAAGTTGAATTTCTTATTTCCGTCCGATCATTCTCTATTTAAGCTCTGATTATAGATTCCTCGTCAATGATAACCCCACATTTTTTACACAATCAGCTTAATTTTGTTTTTATTTACAATTATTACTTAAAATTGTGTATAAGGAATTGTAGGAAAATATTTGTTTTTAATGATATTATGCCAAGTGATGACTTAAATCAAAAATATCTTAAAGTGCAGTGCGTCACACAAAAAAAATTATTTCGTTTTTTTAGCTTCTACTCTAACCCTAGAGACCAGTTTATACCCTGGACGATGAAGAAGATTAAAGGTTGCCAAGCAACAAGCCATCGGATCCAGTCCAAGAGTCTTCCATAGAGTACATGAGGACGCTCCCATCTAAACACAACAAAAAAAAAATAGAATTCATTTTAAAAGAAACAATTCGTGAAATCTTACGGATTGCAAAACATTTTCTTGAGGTCAACTTTCTCTTTACAATACGGGCAAGTTTGCTTTTTGCCAACAATGCACCATCCTCGGATGCAAAACTCGTGGAAAACATGATTGCACGACAGTTTATAAGTGTTTTCAATGATACCTTCTTCTTTTTCACTAACAAACAAGTGATTGCCACAAACAGCACACACATTTTCTTCAAGATGTCGTGTTGGCATTCCTAAAGGAGTATAATACTGAAAAAAAAAATGTTTCGAAACAATTTTTGATTGAAATTTGTAAGTTTTCTTACACCAATATGGCAAGCCATTTTATCAGAACAAATCTCTGATATATCACGACCCAGAACACCAATGTACAATCCATAAAATACACAAAGCAGCCCTACATCCATCCATACATTGGGCGGTTGACTAAATATAAAATTGAAGCCTAAAAATGTTGCCATCATAATCAAATAACCCAGTATGCCTAGGCCATAACTGAGCTTGTAGATAAAATAGAACCATTTGTAGACAAGTCTGCAAAGAAAGATTTTTATTTATTAATTTCTAAAATTAAGAAAACTTTTTCTAGGTTTCAATTTGTTTTTAACATTGAATATGAGACAAAATCTTAGCTAAATATATTAAATACAATATCTATTGGGTACTTCAAATCCTATTTCTCAAATTAGCACTTGTTAAATTTTGCAGTATCTGCGATGAAATAAAAATTTCACATATATTATAAAAACCGTCTTAGCTTTTGTCGTTTTCAATTTTCGGAGTACTCATTTTGAAAAGCTTTTTCAATTTTACTACTCTAAATTGAATATTTTCGGATTATTTTAATGTTTCCGATTTCATAATGAACTAGACATGAAACACACATTTATGTACGTACATATATTTTTGTTTAATTAAGGAATATCACTATTTTTTCAATTCCATTGGAAACGAAAAGGAATGAATCAGTCCAAAAAACCTATGAAAAACGATTAACATAATTATTTGTTTTGTTTCAAAGATGATTGCTTCAACTCAGCTGTTGACAAAGAATGATTTATTTATTTGCATGGAAAAAATGTTTTTCAAAAATTTTTGTTTAACTGTTGAGCAGCATCATATTGCAAAATTATAACATCGGTTTAACCATCAAAAAGATATACGTGAGTAACCCAAAAATAAGACCATTTGTCTCAAAAAAACGTGGAATGCATATTCGAATTTTTTGCCAAAACCTGAAAAGCAGTTCTCTTACAATCACTCTGTGCATTACAGGTACGAAGTTTAATCAAAATCATAAAAACTGTTTTCAAGAAAATTTGAAAAAAAAAAACAAAATGTTTGTTGACCAGCTACCCGTTCTAGATGAGCTAAAATAAAAATTCAAATTTCCCCTCCAGGGTATCACATAAAAATGCTCTGTACCGAATTTGAAGGAAACATAACCCAACATCTTATCGTATGTAGTAAACAACGCTAAGAAATTCCAAATTCAAACTAAAGACATTGGTCGACACTGGTTTTTTCAAAGACTGAGATACAGATTCGACACAAAAAAGAATCTTTTCCCCGAATATTTCTTTTTAATTTAACTACAGATACAAATTTCAGATACGTCTCCAATACAATTTAACATAAGCGGTATGTTTCAGAATACATAATTTGAATTGCACTGGAGAAAAATTTTGGCAGAGTTCTATCTTATCAACAGTTAAACAAACATACACAAATTATTATCTACGCATACCTACAGCGATAAGAAAAACTTCTTCACATGATCACTGTCGGAAGTATAAGGCCTGGAAAATAGATTTACCTGGGCGTAGTGCCTTCAATTGGTTTGCTGACAGCCCTCCTCATCACAAAAGCTGTTAATGACGAAAATATCAACCAAATGATGATGAATCTATACCAACTGTAGAAGAACGATATTACTAATGGAATTACCCACATTGCCAGAAGGGTGATGAGCTAAAAGAAAGGGTTGATTAAAACCGCAAATCAGTTCCACGTCACGTGGACATTTGGATATCCTTACCGAGTACGATCTGTAATGACGTTTCTTCCATTCAACTAGGATTATTTGCGTGAGAATAAGAGTGACGAGCAGTATAATAACCATCTCGGAGTGCATAGATTCATGACCTTTGTGCTTCTCGTGCATCAGCTGATGCTCAGCCCTATGAATATTTTTGAAAAATATCTAGATGTTTGTATGAATAAAATTTTCAGCTTACCTCATTCTTTCCTCGGGTGTCATTTCGTCTAAGGACTGTAAAGAACACAAATTTAATTAGGACACGACAAGGTTTTTTTCTTAAAAGATAGACTTAACTTACCTTGTTCAAGTCTACAGGCGCGTGTAATTCCGGAACATCCATTGTTTTTTTAGTATATATTTACTGTTTTGTGAATGCGAGTGTTTCGATTTCGTTGTGATGACTAGAAATACAAGTTGGACATATTAAAACACATCCAAAATTAGAAAAAATTAAACTACATCCCGAAAAATACACGAACGCAAATGAAGAAAAATGTAAATATATTTTTCTTTTCCTACTGGATACAAGGATCAGCGTTTGCAAATGTCAGATTTGACAGCGGGAAATAAACCATGTCATCAGAAGGTAAGGCAGTTTTTTTTTATTTCAAGAGCATTAGGCTTTCCCAGAAACTATGTTTGTCTTTTCTCTTTCTAATTTTGACATAAAAATATGTAGGGAAAACAAACAATCGACCAATCACAATCACTTGTTTTTGTTTTCCCTACATATTTTTCTGTCAAACTATTGATTTTTTTTTTTACTTGTTTGGCACTGAAGTCTGGTGGATGTTCCAAATTGTACAGTTTGAATGAACTTTTTGTGTCTGTTTAGACCTAGAAACAAATTTCGACTGTGCTTCAAGCTTAAGGGCTCTCCCAAACCAACGCGAAACATTCGGCGCGACAACGAAACTTCCGCCTGTCTTAATTTATTTACATGGAGATTAATGGGAGCACCCACACTGGCGCGATGCGAATCTTCGAACATTTTTCAGTCGTCGTATATTCGCGCGAATGTTTCGCGTTGGTTTGGGACAGCCTTAAAGGCTCTCCCAAACCAACGCGAATATTTCAAAGCGACGACGAAACTTTCGCCTGTCTTAATTTATTTACATGGAGATTAATGGGAGCACCCACACTGGCGCGATGCGAATCTTCGAACATTATTCAGTCGTCGCATATTCGCGCGAATGTTTCGCGTTGGTTTGGGGCAGCCTTAAAGGCTCTCCCAGACCAACGCGAAACATTCGGCGCGACAACGAAACTTCCGCCTGTCTTAATTTATTTACATGGATATTAATGGGAGCACCCACACTGGCGCGATGCGAATCTTCGAACATTTTTCATTCGTCGCATATTCGCGCGAATGTTTCGCGTTGGTTTGGGACAGCCTTAACTATAATGTGGTTTTCGTTTCAACCACTTCAGATTTGGGTGTCCGATCTTTAAATCTTATACTGGATTTACACGACTAACAAATTGGCAGTATTCTGGCAGTTTCCTGTCAAAAATCTGGCAGAAGAATTAATAAATTCATTCTTTTGGCAGTATACTGACAAGAAACTGCTGGCTTGTCAGTCGTGTAAATGCAGCATTAAACTGTCAAAAAAAGCAGGAAAACATGATTTTAATTTGTTTTGTAATTGTGTGAGTGCCACTTTTGAAACTACACTGATAAATTAATGTCACTTTTCTTTGATGTGTGTGCAAGTGCGTGTGAAAATCTTCAATGATTGAACTACCTTACCAATGATTACTGATGCCTGGATTCACAATGCGACGAGAACCGCTGCCATCTTTTTCTAGTTACAAAATCGTCGTCCAATTCACAATGCAGCGAGCGTTTTTTTACGACAAAAATTCATTTTTGTAAAAAAAAAAAAAAAAGTAAAATATAAACAAAATAACTTACAAAACAATAGATTTATCAATAACTTTAGCCGTGTTTTTTTGCAAGCTCGGTGAGATTTGGTTGAAAAAAACGACATCGGGGATTGGCGACGCCATATCAGAAACAAAATGGAGTTTCCATACAAACTATCGATAACAAGTATGCAATTCACGCCGGTAATACAGTTTTTCTCCGTGCTTAAGTTAAGCCCCGAGAATTCTCCGCGCTTAGCTAAGCCCGAGGGGGACTAGTTGTTGTTGCATTTAGCATGTAAATTGCAGGATAGGACGTCGTTTTTTTTCGATCGATTTCCTCGGGGCTTCCAAAAAAACACGGCTTTTATTTGTTACACACAATTTTGATTACATCTTTTGTGAAAAATCTGTAAATTACTTAGGAAAAATGAAAATCGTCGTCACGTCGCGTCTTTTTTTCAATTTTTCGAATTCTTGGTGTGACGTGACGACGAGAAACGCCGCATTTGTGTACATCCAGGTATGCTTTCATTGTTTGAAATTGGTTTGACAACTACAACGAGTTCTCGTCACGCTCACGTCATTTTATAGCGAAGTTTGGGACCATTGTCATGGAGACATATCCATACAAATAGGTGTGGATTGGATTGTGGTTATGATGTTGGTCATCGTTCATATCCAGTGGAGGTGGCATGTTAGAGCCGAAATGGGGTAATTTCATGTTTTTATCCGCTTATTTCGTTTGACAGCTTATTTTATTTTGAATATGATTTTTCCGATTATCACTTGTTTTTGTTGTTTTCTTTTTCTGTTTTACAAATCGAATTATTGTTTTGTACCTCGAGTTTTCACATTTCAATACAATAGCTTTTAAAATATATTCCAATTGGATGTGTTTGTAAGGTTGGCACGCAATTTCTTCAACATAATTTCATGCAAAATTTGGTTGAAATTCTTCTGGAAACGGATCACATCATTTGATGTAGGAATGCTTATGTCGGTTATATAGTTAAAAAACAGACCAATGTAGCCGCCAGCTTAAATGAGAACAGTTTTCTTGTGTCAAAATGTTTTGTGCAAAAGACCCTACACAAAAACACAAGAAGACAAGTCGCCCATTGATAAGCCCAGTGAAACAAACATAAATAAACAATAAATAAATTAAATAAACGCACCTTTCTTGTTATCATGCTGATGCTAATAGCTTTCGCGAGTTTGTTTTAATAAATTTCCATCATTTTCATATAGTTTTTCGGTGCATTTAACTAAAATTAAAAAAGCCGTTCTCCATTATCGAGAACGCAAAACCAAGTCCAGTAGATAGAATAGAACATACTAACTTTAGAAATAACAAAATGTGCATAAATTAAAACTATCTACTACCTTATAAGTTTGAAAGTCTATTAGTAATTTTTATTACACCATAGTGATGTGGATATTCGGATATCTTCCAGCAACTAAACAAAAAACCATCCTACCCTGGGTGATCCATGTTTGCGCCCATATATGTATTTTAAAGCACCACTTTGTTTTGGGCGAAAGAATAGCCCTATTACCGTCCCCAACCCACTTCCAGCCATGTGATCGCAGCAGAAAAGTATTTACAGAACCCTATGGCGAAATTTCCGATGGACCTGCCGGGTTCAATTATACACAAGATTCGCACTGTGAATGGCTCATCAAGGCCAGGAATGCGAGTCAATTTATCACGCTAACGTTTCACAGCATGGGAACGGAATGTTCGTATGATTACATCTACGTGTACGATGGCGATACCTTCAATGCCACTCTATTAGGAAGTTTTAGTGGAAGGACGGAGCCTCAACGTCTCGTTGCAAGTTCAGGAAATGTATGTGTTCAATCCATAATTTGATTGGATGGGTGGTAGTATTATTTTTGATTCTTCTAGATGCTGATTCTACTATATAGTGACACAAATTACGTGCTAGATGGCTTCCGAGCATCGTATTACATATCAAATTGTTTGAACAATTGTCATAACCACGGCAAATGTGTAGGCCATCAGTGTGTTTGTCATGGAGAATGGGTTGGACCCGATTGCAAGGATGAAGCATGCCCGGACAAATGTGGCGAGCTCTTCGGGCGAGGAAAGTGTATCAATGGAATGTGCAAATGTGAACAGGTAATTTATCATTGGCTTCTAGTTTGTTTTTGTGATCTATACTTTTTAAGATTAGTTGCATTCTAAATACAAGAACTTTTCGAAACAAACAAAACTGTTTTTAAGTTTATTGTATATATATTTAAATAAAAACAATTAGCCAAAAAAGAAAAGCCATGCCTTAGTGACTTACAACTCTCAGCCATTCCTGTGCGTATCTACAATTTACTGCTAAGGTGAGAGCCACTTTTTCATCCCAAGAGATACTCTGCCTCTAACCATTACCACGCGGGCTACTAAATAAATTTAAGTTAAATTTTCGTCACAAACATAAATGTTTAATTTTGATTTCTATTTCTTTTCTACTCGTTATTATTATTTTAAATAAATCCGGATTTATTGTGTTTTATCGAAAAATTGTGTTCAGCGATAAGGCTTATTTTTGTCTCAATGGGTATGTCAATTAGCAAAAAGGTCACATTTAGAGCGGAGATAAAACATTAACATAAAATTATCAAAACGCCAGTACATCTTGAAAACGCAGAGTTGGTGGAGTCATTGGCGTCAGATTTGCTTTTATATTCTATTACTTTTGAGTTTATTTTTGATATTTATCAAAAATATAGATTTATCGAGCATTATATAATTCCAACACAACGTTCACACCTTTAAAACTAACACAAAAAATACGATACATTTTTTCAGGGGTATACGGGCAAACTATGCGACTTGTATGTTAATCCAAATGGCAGCAATTGGCGATGGTTAGCTGCAGATTCCGATGGAATGACGCCAAGAGCAGCACACACTTCAGTCTATGTAGAAGAACAGGATTCTTTGTATGTTTTTGGTGGATACGATTTAAATCACGTGTTGGATTCATTGCAGGTATAAATTTTTTTTAATTATACACTGGAATATATTAGTGCTTCATAATTTTAGTTTTTTTTAGATTTATCGTTTCAACACAAGTCAATGGGAAGATGAATGGGGGATTCCCTTACACAACCGACATCACTTTTATCAACCACAAAAAATTGATCGCACTTTGCTTCAGGCAGTACTTTCGAATCATAATGAAGACGAGGCTAAATTATGGGGTCTCAAGAGTAATATATCGTTCTTTACAAATGTTCTACATACTTTGGCAAAGAGCAATTTAAATCAACGTAGAACTCGATCCTATAACAATGAAACTGACAAAAATTTGTCTAGTTTTCTTGAAGATATTTTAGAAAATGTTACCGATAATAAGCCATTAGCGCGTTATGGTCATGCAGCCGATAATGTGCCAGGTGAGAAAAAGACTTAAAACAATTTCACAGTTTACAATAATAATTATTTTAAACTAATTCAATTCAGATGGTTTTGTTATATTTGGGGGGAAGCTCGAAAACGGCAGTTTTTGTAATGATTTATGGTTTTATAACACAACTGAAAGTGGAGGGAAATGGCGATTGATGGCTAAAAATTCATTCATCACACCTCCTGCCGTTGCTAGGCATTCAATTAATCGGGCTGGAGATTTCCTGTATCTTTTTGGAGGAACATTAGAAACAGGAGATTTTTCTTCAAGGTTGGTTTATACTCATTTCTTTCCCCGATATTTTATTTAATTATACTTCCATTTCAAAACTTTCAAAGAATATTTCGAATTAAAGTACCAACACTTGACGATGAAAACAATGAGCAATGGGTTGAAATAAATCCTCGTGGTGGCAAGACGCTGGACGTACGCTTAGCTGCTCATTCAACTGTTTACTATCAGCATTCGAACTCTCTTATTGTATTTGGTGGAATCATGACAAGTTTGGCGAGGTTTTCTAAACTTTCTGATCGCATTTACTCTTTCCAATTGGATAAATTCCATTGGACTGAAATTCTTTATCCAAAAACGGCTCTACGCGATACCAATATACCACGTGAACGCGCATTTCATACTGCTACAATATCTGGCAACCATATGATAGTGTTTGGAGGCTATACGCATCGTCACAACAAAGAAGAGATCTGCTACGACAACCAAATGTATTGGTACCATTTGAGTTGTCACATATGGATAAATCAAGAAGTCTCGAACGATAAGCGACCGTATCCCAAAAAGCAGGGCGTGTTTGCGCATGCAGCTTCCCTTAGACTAAACAATTCGTTGCTGATTGTTGGCGGCTATCATGGGAATGTGAATGCTGATCTTTTTGCATATGAATTGCCGCAAGTGTTGCGGGTGCAAAATGACATATACAACCCGGAGAAATCATGCAGATTACACGTTTCTCACACGGCATGTCTTTCGGATCCAGAGTGTGGCTGGTGCTCGGCAGATAGCAGCTGTTATGGGCGAACAATAGGGGCTAACTGCACAACTAATTTGCAAATCACCCGCTGTCCAGGTATCTGTCCCTCACTTGGCGACTGCCACTCGTGTTTGGTCCATGGAACACAGTGGTCCTCTTCGAAGAGTTATTTTAGTGTAGCGAGCAAATTGGGGTTGAATGAATGCACTTGGTGCGTCCAGAACGCTAGATGTCATCATCGAGACGACAACTACGGTGTTTGCGGAGAAGACACCCCATCTCATACGCCTGGTTGGTGGGGCGATAAGGGCACCGAAATTTTAAGCCCAGAACAGTGCACCCATCTTGATCGTCGCCCAGGACTGACCTATATTAAATATCATTACCCTGTGAACTTGACAATGCCTGACTATGTGTCAATTGTGAATGCGACTATGGTGGACTTCGCGTCGCCAACACCGACAACTCAGATGGAACACCAATTCAGTGGAGAAATGCTGGCCCGGCTTACTGGATTTGTTAGACCGCCGAAGAACTGGGATCAAACAGAGTTTCAAATTTGCACCAGCTATTCGTCTTCAGTGCTAAGAGCAGGCCTAGGGACAACTTTAGACACACTGGAAGACATATCGAACCAAACTACAACACAATCTTTTTGCAAAAGTGTCAAGACTCCGAGCATGGATTTGCCTTTTCTGATTGACTTTCAGGCGAGAAGAAAAATTGGCGCAGGCAGTGTGTACAACACTTATCAAAAAAGTCAAATGGAACTGCAGCACTCCAGCCATGGCAATCTGAAAGCATTTACGTTCGAGTATCTTGAACCGTATTTCTTTGGGGAATGTGAAAAATACACGAATTGTCTCGAATGTCTAACAGATGCCGCATGCGGGTGGTGTGATCTTAATACCAAGTGTTTCTCAAGAGCCATTAACGAGACAAAAGAGTGCGTGGTTTCAAATGAGGAATCAACTTCGTGGAGATACTTAATCACTCAGCCAGGTCAGTGCAATAATTGTTCCAATTATATTTCCTGTGAAGAATGTATCGATACAAAACTATGCGAGTGGTGGGCTGAAGATGCTCGATGCTCTAGGCTAGGTAAATCACCCACTGGCATCCAGGAAATCTCCCAATGTCCAATGCCCTGCCGGCTGCGAAATTCCTGCTCCGAATGTCTTAATGATCGTGGGCGTTGCGTTTGGTGTGAGGCAAACTCCCAGTGCTTCAGTTTTGCCGTCTATACAAGTGAATATCAATTTGGAATGTGCCGGGAATGGATGGATCAATCAATTGTGCCGATATCTGTGGCTTTCGAAACTCCCTCGCCCCTTGCTTCGAATTCTATTGGAAAACCTAAACCACAGCAGTGCAAGTCATGTTCCCAACACACCAATTGCTCGGGCTGTTTGAAAACCTTGAACTGTGGATGGTGTTTCGATAGAGATAATCCGATAGAGGGTATCTGCATGCAAGGAGATTTCAGTAGGCCTTTCGGAAATTGTTCCATCATGTTGAATACGACCAGTTATGAGGAAGCTGAGTGGGCTTATTCTCAATGTCCGGATGTAGATGAATGCGGACTTGGCCTACACGACTGCCACAAAGAAGCAAAGTGTACCAATACCCATGGATCGTTCAGCTGCCACTGTCGTCGTGGTTATATTGGAGATGGTCGACTTTCATGTATTCGGACGTGCTATGAGTCCTGTTCCCATGGACATTGCTCAGGTTCCCCGGATTATGTGTGTAAATGTGACCTTGGCTGGACTGGCGATGACTGCTCGGTCAATTGTGGTTGCAATAACCATTCTACATGCAATGAGCGAATCGGAAAGTGTGACCAGTGCCAGGCGTGGACCGAGGGAGAGCGCTGTGAACGTTGCCGCCCAGGAAGCTATGGAAATGCCACTTCACTTGAAGGGTGCCATCCGTGTGAATGTAATGGGCACGGAAATCAAGACCGGGGGATTTGTGATGCTCACAACGGTGAGTGCTTCTGCAAGGACAATACTGATGGATTTAAGTGTGACGTATGTAACAAGAACTATTACGGTGATCCACGAGACGGAGGACAGTGCTATTTTCAATGTGAAAGTCGTGGAAGGCTAAATTCGGCTGGAAAGCACGGCATCGGCTCGTATCAGTCGGATAAAAGCCCATGGGGTGGCACTGAGGTGCGTGAATGCCTTTGGCTGGTGTCACCAGAACCAATAGTCGCTGAATCCGACACAATTATTCAAATGGAGTTTGAGTGGTCAAGTTTGGTGATGAATTGTGACGAAAATGCTGTCTACATTTACGATAGTTTACCAGATCTCACAGGAACTAGTCAACAACGCCAGTTGGTAGGCATTGTGTGTAGTCCCTATACCTCTCAGCGCATAATAGAAGCCCATTCAGGACACTTGACGGTTCACTACAAACAGGGCGGCGAGAATTTCGGTTTTAATGCCATTTATAATGTTAAGAATTGCGGTGCGCGCACCTGTCTGGATCCGCACGTCTGCGACGACAAAGGCAAATGCATGTGTCCTCTGGGGTACGTTGGTTCCAAATGTGAATTACGGATATGTCCGAATAACTGTAACACTGAGTCAGGAAAAGGATTTTGCGACGCTCTTTATGGTCGATGTCTTTGCACTCCAAATTATGGCGGGCCAGACTGTGGTGTCGCAATCAAAGGCAATTACCTTCAAGTCACCGAATTGTTTAATACACTTTTCCTTAGTGATTCTTTAGAGCATTTAAAGAAGACAATTCCACGCTTCGGACATTCTCTGAACGCAGACAAACGTGGATCATTGTGGATGTTTGGCGGATATTCCCTTTCAAACGGTCCCCTCAACGACATCCGACAATTTGATACAAAAAATAACACATGGGTGCAAGTTGCAGTGGAATCCACTCCAGACGCGAAAATGCCATTAGGCCGGTACTTCCATGCAGCTGAAATTTATTTGGCCAAGCAAACAATTTACATCTATGGTGGATTGTCCCGAACTGAAAAAAACAAATCGGCTCGTGGGCAGGTTCTTGATGACTTCTGGCAGTTTTCTATTCAAAATCAACGATGGGACGAAATCGAGTTCTTCACACATGAACGCCCACCACCATTGGCCGGGCACACCTTAACGTTTATCAAGAAACACGACAGAGAATCGTTGCTTTTGATTGGCGGCATATCCTCAGACAAAGTAGTCAACCAACTTGAACTGTGGGAGTTTAACTTGGATGCGACTCGCTGGGAGCGATTATTGGCTTTAGGAGTGCAAATGCCCGTGCTATATGGTCACAGTGCAGTATACCATGCGACGTCAAATATTGTTTACGTTTTTGGAGGTTATGCCTCGGGCGAAATACAAAACAAGCTCTACGCTTTGAATCTACAAAAGATCACATGGACAGAGTTGCCGGTGTTTAAGGAACTGAACAGGCCAGAGAATAACCTTCCACGTGGGCGGTATTTCCATTCTGCTGTCACTACAGAAAATTACATGATAGTGTATGGTGGCCGGACAAAACCGTACAATGCCAGTGATGTTCTTATAGCGTATATCTACGATTGCAATCAGTGGGTGCGCCTGACAGAGGACGTTGAAATACTAGGTAGGCTGCCGCAATATACATTCGCCGAAGGAGTGACCATAGATCAAGACAACAAGGCCATTTATGTGGTGGGCGGATGGGATGGAAGTACACAGAGCCAGGTGATAAAAGTGGGACTCCCCGATGATATATGCCAGTTCTGGAGTACAGGGAAGTATTTATGTCGACACTATATGGGTTGCAGTTTTTGTAGTGTGGTGTCCGAAGAGGAAACCTCTACATTCTGTTTTTCCGAAGGAAACTCCGACGTTTGTGAGACCACCAATGGAACACTGATCTCGAATAATGGCGCTCTGTGTGATGACGCTTGGATGTCTCGTAGGAACTGTTTAACTTTCACCACTTGCACATCCTGTCTAGCATCATGGCCAACGCATGCCGAGATGACACCAGTTTGCCAGTGGTGTGATGATTGTGGAAATGAAGGTCGCTGTGTACCGGCAGGACTTAACTGCGACCGACAGATGTCGTGGTGCCACAAACACACAAGTGTCGGACTACTAAATCTTTGCCCTCAGCCGCAATGCCACACTCTTAATTGTGATATCTGCCTTTCGAACGATAATTGTGAATGGGCGTTAAACGATGTCGGCATCACGGAGTGCATTACAAAGGATCTAATTGAAAAAAATCAGTACAAAGTGATAGGAACGTGCCCGCCAGCATGCAGTAATTTTAACAACTGCAGCACATGTCTGACTACCGAGCGGGAAAACCCAAAGGATTGCAGATGGTCAGCTATGCTGAATGCGTGTATATCTCCCGGAACACAACCTCTCTTTTGCGCTGGTGGAGTCTGTGGATTGGTATTAAGTTCCAACGATATTGAGCATTGCCCAGAGCCATGCGATGTTTATACTCAGTGTGCGACTTGCTTGAAACATGCCCATTGTGGCTGGTGTTCTAAGGACGGAGAAAATGGCGAAGGTGTCTGCACGGAGGGTTCTTTGGAGGTTTCGTTAGGAAATCAGTCAGCCCTGACTTGCGAACTTGTCTACCCAACTGCCAGCAATAGTTCGTTGATGAATCTTTCAGGCACCCTCACCTGGAACTATGTCCAGTGTCCAGCTGAGAATGAGTGCAGTAATGGACACCACAATTGCGATCCTGTATCAGAGGAATGTACCGACTCTCACTTTGGCTACCAGTGCATATGCGCTGATGGCTATCGCCAAGAAAACGGTTCTTGTGTGCCAGTCTGTTCCCAGGGTTGTGTACGAGGAAAGTGCATTCAGCCGAACAAATGTGAGTGTTTCTTTGGTTATGTGGGTGCCAATTGTAGCATACAGTGCCAATGCAATGGACACTCTGATTGCGAGGGACCTGACAAGCTAGATTCTTGTATCAAGTGCCACAACAATACTATGGGTGCTCAGTGTGAAAAATGCCAACCGCTTTTTGTGGGCAATCCCAAAGAAGGCAAAAACTGCGTGCCATGCTTGGAATACTGCAATGGGCACTCCGATGTGTGTGTCAGCGATGAATTCAGACCTGAATCCAACATGACCAGAGCCTACTTGGAGAAGATTTTACCTCAAGGTCCTGAAGCAAATGCCACCTGCTTGCGATGCAGTAACTTTACTGATGGCAGTCGATGTGATACTTGCATTACTGGATTCTTTCGTGGAGCAGAAGATTTGCACAAAGAGTGCCGACCATGCCAATGTCACGGGCATGGAAATGTTTGTGATCCAGTAACTGGAGAGAAATGCAATTGTGGGAATAACACAGAAAGTGACGCCACTTGTACAGCAGTAAAGAATTCCGCTCAAACGTGTTGGATGGTACAATGCTCGAAATGCCGCGATTCCTATGCAGGTAACCCAATGGATGGACATCAGTGCTACAAGCAAATAACGGTTGAGTCGAGAATGTGCTTTGATGCTAAGCCGATTGGTAAGTTCTTTTCTGAAATTAAAAAAAAAACAATAATCAATATTTAAACTTTTTCTCTTTCTCTTTGCAGAAGAATGCAAAGCCAAGCCTTTGCCTTTAAAACCGGGTCAGACTGTGTTCTTTGTCATACAACCACGTTTCATGAATGTAGATATTCGAATACTTATAGATGTAACCCAAGGAGAGTTGGATGTATTCATGTCACCCCAAGACGATTCTTTTATTGTTGAAAACAACGAAACTACCGGACATCATTCGGTATTCTTAGACAACCGCTATCGATGGGTATCTAGATCCCACCTTTCATATCCACTTAACATCGCCCAACCCAAGCACGATAATGTCACCATTAAAACAATGATAGGTGAAAATAAACCACCGCACATACATGACTGTAAGTCCCTCGGTGGAACCGGATTCTACGTCAAGGATAAGCATGCACGAGAATTGAGCACACATGTTACACTTCACCAATGCAATACCCTGCTTCGTCTGTTTGGCCTGAAAAACCGCCTTGTTCTCACTCTGCCTCAGAATTCGCACAATTTGAGTGCAACGCGTTTCTTTATAGCTCTACGAGCCAGTCCCGGGTCAGATCAGAGCTATGGCTCTATTGTTTTCCGACAGGATCAACTACATATCGATCTATTTGTATTCTTCTCCGTTTTCTTTTCCTGTTTCTTCCTCTTTCTGGCGATATGTGTGGTTGCCTGGAAGGCTAAACAAGCAGCCGATCTACGACGTGCTAGACGACGCCACATTGTCGAAATGCTTCACATGGCAAAGCGACCATTCGCATGTGTTTTTCTAACCATGTGTCACGACAACGAAAGTCCAATGCCGTTCACTCGTCGCGGTCGAATTAAAGTTCTCTCATCGTCCTCATCGCAATCGGTAAGTCCTCTGATAAGATTGGTGGCCATAGAACCGACCTCGGACAACTATGCTGCAGTGGGGACTGTTTTTGTCAGTCTGCCGGGCAATCAGAAGGCGCCCAACACTCTCGCTCTAGGGTCATCAATGATTCTGTTCCCTCGACAATATCCCCTAAACGCAAGAAATGCGCAAAGGAATCGACGTTCCAGCTCTCAGCAGCAACTGCCCGTTAATTGAGCATACTAATTAACCGACTGATCATTTTTTTATACATAGAAGATACCCTAATCTTCTATTTTAGTTCTTATTTTATACTCTTCTATAAACAAACAACAAAACAAAACGGAGGTGGGAATCTCATCGTTAGGAATTTTTGAAACATCTTTACAATAAAAAGTGTTCTAAACTATCCGCGATAACAATAAGTAATATAATGCAATGAATGTTGAGTGTTAAAACAAAACAAAAAGTAAACCCTTTAATGTGATGAAACCATTTAAATTATAGGTGTTAATAGTCAATGTATAGACAAATTGTGTATTTTACTGGTAGGAGAATGATGAACAAAAAAAAATCATTTACAATTATTGTTTAACTTAGGTCGAAGTATTCTCTTAGTTCTTGTACCTGTGTCAATATGTTAAAATTTTTTAATTCGAATATATCCCCACTCCCCAGAGCTCGAATATTATTGATTTGTACTATAGATTGGTTTTTATTTACAATTATCCATAATTTCATATTATTTTTTTTGGTAACGGGGTGGTGTTAATTGTGAAATTCTTTGTAAGATATTATTTTTTATTATAGTCAATTAAAAAAAATTAAAATACATATGTAATTATAATTTAAGTTAAATGCAAAAAGTTGAACTGCACGCTATATAAAATGCAATATGAATGAATGTGAATTTTTGTATTGTTAGCAAAAAAAAGTATTGTACATTTTTTTTAATTTAATATTTAATTTTTTCCCGGCTCAATTTGGCCACAGTTGAATCTGTAATATGCTCATTTAAAAAATCCATTTTAAGTGGAGATCTCAAAAAAAAATCTGTCTTTTTGTTTTGTGTATGCTCTATATACATACGTATACCTATTTACTCTTTGGTAAAATGTAAACTTTTATTTTAAAACTTTTTTTTGTAATTTAAAGTGTTGTAAAATAAATCAAAAAAATATATATATATCCTATCCATAAGGTTGAACAGAAATTAAGGAATAAAAAGTAATGTGAATAAACGTAAAGCGTGTTGTTTTTTTTTTATTTGTTTTTTTTTTTTACTGGGGTTAAAATTTCCATGAAATTAATTCTTCACCAAGATACCTTGAAAACCAGGAAATAGTCGCCGATGGTTGATTCATTAATCAGCGTATAGTTTTTTATCGAATTTTAGAGTATGGCCCCAGCCATCTTTTGGATTAAATTTAACGGGTATGGTTGTAAATGGAGCATGTTTTGTACAATCATTAGGAGGCGGGTCCTAGGAGAGGATACTTACACAATTAGATAGCTATTCGTACCTAAAAACCATCTTCATTGTTCCATACTAGGCAACTTGTTGATTAATTCGATGTAGGGGACTAGTCTAGGAAAGTACTTGCGATTTTGTGCCTATGCGTTTCAATCGCTTTAATTGATGTGGTATGATTTCTTTGATTTATGAGCGTTTGTTCACATCTAAACTAACAGCTGCCTTTAATGAAGAACAGCGATAGAGCAGAACAGTGTGTGAAAATTGTCAGAACAAGATAGACCAGAAAAGTAGAGGTTCATGTTGTGATTGCCCGGTGCTTATCAGCTATTGGAATTTTTGTCTTTTTCTTTATTTTAAATCCAAAAATCTATTGAATGTAGTACTTCTTTGATAAATGAAGGCAACTCCAGGGGATTCTAAGTATCCTTTAAAGATATGGCTGATATCGGCTTTCTTTAAACTCCTCTTGCTGAAGTTTTTGTTTCAAATATTTTTAATAGATTCATATCTTAACAATAACAACTCCAAGGTCCAAATTTTGAGAAACATTTGTTACTTAATGATTACTGACTTAAATTTGGAAGGTACACTGGTTAAGTTTTCAAAACTTTTTAAATTTTGAGTAATTAAGGAATAAAAAGAAAACTTGTCGAACCTAATAAATTTTAGTCAGTACCAACCTTAACATTAAATAACGAATGTCTCTCATAATTTGGGGTGTTCTTTGAATATTACTCTACTTGAAATTTTTGATATTAAAGATTCCTAAAGTTAGAACTTGGAATACTTTAAGATCTCATATAACTTTTCACGGCCGACTTGTTAGACAGTTTTCTTGTATATTGGCTCTTTTTTTTAACTGTTATTGTTTTGGTGTGATTTCACTCTCACAAGTTGAAAGATTTTTATTTTTCAGGTAAAAATGGGATTCCTTTGAATCTAAAATTTTCTACCTACGCTCAACAAAATTTCTTCATTATGCTTGAAAAATACTCCATTTAAGTATATGTAAATGATAAGAATTCTGAGAAAATGGGGTTATGCCACGGTCCAGAAGGGTAAATCTCAAGTTTTCAATTTTTACCTTTGTATGCACTTCAAGCCCTATCATTCTAAGTATTTATAAAAATTTTGCTGAGCTGGGTATACACTTTCAACAAAACACGGCTTATATTATTAAATAACCTTTCAAATAAAACAAACAAATCGTTGATATCTCACACACAACTTGTTTAATTCAATTTTAACATTTACAACGTTCCTATTTAAAAACTCAAGAAACGTCCATGCAACTGAGTTAAGTCATCACAATTATAAGTTTGTTTGCTTGAACACGTTTCACATTATTCAATAATAAACTTAATCGTATTCAGCTCCTATAGTTATGCTTATTTTTCCCGAAAGTACAATGGTTTGATGGTACCATTTGTTTGTGTCTATAATCACTAGAATATAATATAAATTAAGCAGACATATTTTGAGAGTTGTATACTTCTTTGAGTAATATCTTACTTATATCTCCTTCGTCCATAACAATTTCCATACGATGACACCAGAAGTAACACTCGGGCGGAGGCATTAAAATCCATTTCTTACTTCCTGACAATTGTGCTTGCCACGATGGCAATCGAACATTATCCACCTTTGTAGAAAAAAAATCGATTTTAGATATACTAACTCTTTAATGTGGCTTTCGTTTCAACCAATTCAGATTTGGGTGTCAGATCTTAAATTTTACTGGCAAAACGAACACAAAACTTGATTTTATTTTGTTTTATGATTGTATGAGTGCCTTTTTTTAAACGACACTGGGTAAAAGTCACTTTTCTTTGATGTGTGTGCAAGTGGGTGTGAAAATCTGTGTAAATCTTGCTAAAAATCGAGATCTGCAAAATCGACTTCAGATCGACAAAAATTCGATTTTTTTGGTCGAAAGGAAAGGAAAAACTTGTCACAAATCAAAAAAATCAAAGAAAAATCGATTTTTTTGGTCGAAACGAAAACCACATAACAAAAGGAATGGTTTTCTCATAACACACGTGCATATGCGCTCCCAATCCAGAAGTTCCCATAAAAATCCAATCAACCGCATTGTTTTCCGATGTTTCAGGCAGAAAATACGGACGTCCATAGTGCTGTCGTAATTGTTCAGCTGTTTCAGGATTGCAATTACTCCAACCGAAATACCATGCTTTTTCACTTGAGTCGAAATATTCCGGTGGATTTTCTAATGCTTCGAACAAACTTCTAAATCCAGATTTGTAGGGAAAAAACTGGCAATTCAAAATTTTGTGCTTATGTTTTGCCAGATTGTATATGTCTTTGAAATACCAGAAGTCAAAAGTCTTTGCGAAAGTAAAATTATTAAAAATTAATCTTTTTAATTGAATTTTACAAGAAATTTATTAAAATTTAGGTACCGTTAATGATGTCCAGTTTGATGTTGCATCTGTTACAACCACAGGAATGCCAGAATATGCGAATCTTTGCTCAAAATCATCACTGGAAATTTTTTTGACTTTTTGAATGTTCGAAACACCTTGACAAAATTTACATTTAATAGGTGGTCTGAATGCTTTTCGGAGATTATCGGGAAGATCAAGAGAGCACTGTACAAAGAGTTTGTAAGTTTTTATTTGATAATAGTTTGTGTTGTCCACATGTCTTACCTCGCTGTTAGTTGGGTAAAACGGAAATAAAAACCATATGACCGATGCAAGGATAACAGATATTAAAATGTATAATTCCTTTTTACTTAGATGAAATTTCTGTTTCTTAATCAAAGCTTCTGAAGACTTAAGGTCTAAGGGATTAATTTTTTCTGTCTTGCACTTTGATAAAAGTTCTATAAATTGAAGAGAAGCTTCCTCCATTTTTGGCAAAGAACTTTCTAACTCAAGCACTGAACGAAGAATGATACAACCACGTAGAAGACCATAACGCCAACCGTCGAGTATATAGAGTAAGTGAGAATTCAATTGAAGCAGTCATTTAACACTTCATTGGTTCGCTTATCAAGCAACCACACACTTTTTTCTCTATTTTATTTTGTCCTTTTATATTGTTATCGAGTTTAGGACACATCTGTGTTATCAATTTATTTCTAATAAAAATGGATTCAAGTTTCTTTCTTATCCTTTTGTATAGCTGTTGGTAGGTGTGGGTGCAAATGATTGTGTTGTGCATTGGGATGCTAAGTTATGGTACCTCCTCCTATATGTAACCAAACATCTAAAATTGTTAACCTATTGTAATAATTCTGTGATGCCACTGTCGTATATCTCTTTTATGTTTAGTGCGTACTTTGCCTTATAAATATAAAGCACCAGGGTTGAGATATTTTTGCTGAATCCCATCTGTATCCTTCAGGTTAATGCCTGTATTTATTAAATATTTTTCTGTGGAAGCCAAATTTGGAATAAAAATACCTACTTTGCCACTACGGCGATGCTACGGTGACTAGAAGTAGAAGATCATCACTCTATTTAGCAAGCTATGTTCCAACATTTGTACTTACAAATATTTTAATTTTATTTCAAATCGTAGTAAGCTAAAAATATCAATTTATTATTCAAATTTTTAATCCTGGGCACTCGTAAAATGCACAAGTTTGAAAGTTCAGTGCTCTATGATTTTATCTAAAAAAAAACTTGGATCTTACTTCAGCGTATACGATCCTCATTATAGGAAGGTACACGAGTATTTTCGTCATATTTAGAAAGTAATTTAAAATTGTTTATTTTCGAATTTCTTTTCAGTTGCTTGAATCTTTTTTCAAATTCAAATTAACATTTATCTAACGAGGAGTTAATTAACGCCTTTACTTGTATGCCCTTCTTGTAACCTTTGTCCAAATGACTGTGTGGGATAATACGGCTAAAGCGTAAATAACCCAATAATGATAAGATATAATAATGCTGCATAATATGGAGAAGATAGCCAAATTTTGCTTTACCATTTAATATTGAATTAACGCGCAAAAAAACCATGTGCACAACGATCTTAAGTATGTAGGTATTCCGTAAAGTAAGCCCTACCTGCTACTCTATATAGTTCTATGATATGAAAGTCGCTACAGAACTATTAAATAGTAATAACAAAAAGCTTCATTACAAAATAGGCAGTTTTTGTTAATTATATTTTAAAACAATAAGCAGAAAAAGGTAAAAACAACCATGACCTTCACCTACAAAAAAATCGTAAGGGTGTCTGACAAGTTGAAAAGGAAAACAATATCCTCTTTTGTAATGGATTATGTAGGGGAGAATGGGTGCAGAAGAAATGCAGTATCCGTATATTATCGTATACAGTGCTGGGCTGTAGACTTTTTTTTTTGTATTATTTTATTTAATAATTCTGAGATATTTAGGGCCAGTTTCACAGTCAGAAAAGTGACACTTAAGTGGGGAATTTGAAAGATTAATTGCCAATATCACCGTTCACTGTTACCTGAATAAGTGGCACTTAAGTCTCCGATTTTGGCGACTTAAGTTCCACTTACGCTAGCTATTAAATTTAGCTTAAATTCCTAATATGGGAAACTTAAGTGCCACTTATTCCGGTAAGTGTCGACTGTGAAACTGGCCCTTAGGTACAAATAAGGCGCGCAGTATGAATATGTACGTTACGCTATACATAATGTTTGTTTTCAAAAAAGTTGTATTTATTTAGGAACAAAACACATGCAGAGAAAAGGTTGGATAACACTACCCCACCGCCGTTTAGAAGACAATTGGGCATATTCATAGTCACAAAGTTTATCTTAGGACTGGCGTTTAAAAGTGACTATGAATATGCCCCAAGCAAGTCGATTTTTGCGAGCGACAAACGCAAAAATCGACTTGCTATTCGGTAACAAGCACCTGCTTCTATAATGGCTTGGAAAACTGTAAATTCCAATGAAATTTCCCCGCGATCAAGGTATTAAAGTAAATAAAGTATTTCGACTTTTCAACCAGCTCCGCCTCATAAAACTCGTCTGACAACACAATTTGTATGTGACCAAGTTCTGCAGTTCATTTCTTCGTAGCAGTAGCTTTGTACTAGCTACGCAACTGGTGACCTCAAGTCAAGCCAGAACAAATAAAAGATATGGAAGTGGCAAGACTTTTGAGTCAGCCGTTGGTTAGGAATAGTCTCAAATTTCAGAGGATCACATTCGTTCAGCGTTAAAAGGAGGGGGCTATATCGAACACTGACATTTTTTTTAGCATTTCTTAACATGAGCTAAGAATATGAAATTTTGAAATACAAAACATTAAAAATGAAGAAGTTTCAGAATTTCGAATATAGTCTACACCTCATTTACAGCTCTATTATTAATCTCGTATTAACTATGGAAGTGACTCTAGACATGCAAATTATATCAGTTTTGGTTTATAAAAGTTCTGTTTATGCGGCCCTCGGCCGGTTGGGATACTTCAGGCACCCAGAGTTTTTTTTTTAAGTCACGCGAAGCCCGTTAACGCAAGCCCACTTTTAATGGAGAAAAAATGTTATAACTGTTATAAATTGGCATGTCTCTAGTCTCGTTCATTAATTAATTATTAAGAGTTAACTCGTGATCTTGAGTCAAAATTTCTTATTAATAAAAACAGAATGTTCGTGGCATAATTAACTTATTAAAAGAAAATCTATTGTTTATACTCCATGTTTACCTGAATTGGCCATTGATTGGGCTTTATCTTTTTCTATCTCTATTTAAAACGTTTGCGATCTTTTCCGATTGGCATAGTATATTCCTATTGTGTATTTTCTTCTTTGAATTTTTAAATTCTTCACTTTATTCCTTGTTAACTCGCGTTTTTTAATACGCTTAGATTTTTGGATTGTATAATAATGCAAAAACGTACATATTCTCATGTTGAGCAAAGGGTGTCTTATAAGAAAAAAAATCGCCTTTTAAAGAAAAAGTATATTCACCTAATGCGAGTATATTTCAAAAATATTCTCTCATTTTTACCCACTTTGTCCTACTTTCTTAATTTTCTTCGGAGAGATACCTTTAGTCATATAGTCAAATAATTAATCCTCCTTCATTCGAACCTTGAAATCAAATTATGCGGTAGGTTGGTACGTAAATTCTTCATTTAAATGTAGGTTTACACTACACGTGTGTTTTGCATGCTTGTTTTATTTCTCATATTCGCACAAATAAATCTAGAAAATCAATATAGATAATTTCGATTTCATAATAATGTGTACGAGAATTATGAAAAAAAATATAAAAAAAAAAAATTATTTTTGTATACTTTGCTACCCTCTTTTGAACCTGTGTTGTTTTTTCCTTACGTTTGCAAGAAAATGTGTCTTCGCATAGAATCTCATATTATAATTTACATTTATAATACTCATGATTCAAGAATTTTTTTTTCATCAACCAACAATCAATGATAAAAAGTTACGAAAGCATGAGTAATCCGCATTTATCAACCTACTCTATACCGATATAAAATAAAAGCCTGGGAAAACGATGCTAAAAGATCTCCATATGCACACAACAAAAATCCCCATGTGTGATGGTAATAAAGATACAATAAACGCTCTCAAACACTCAGATCCACCTTGAATTTATCACCTGGTAAGTTATTGTAATTATTAAAGAGAGCATCTATAGTAAAGGCTTAAAGCTTTATTTAAAGAAAAACTCAGTAATCCTACACTATTGACTACTGGAATAGGGACTATATAGTCGAGTCGATTTTTCTCAATTAACGACCAATATAAAAAATATAATAACAATTGCTGGTTTTGACACAAATAAAAAGTTCCAAAAAACTTGTTATAAACTGTTCCAGATGAAATAATTGAACAGAAATCATTTTTGATTCACTATACTTAGTTAAATTAAGAAACTCATGTTGGCTAAGATTGACCTCATTTCAATTTGTCAATATCGCACATTATCACTTTATCGTACCGTCAAAATCTCACAATATTAAAATCTGTCAAACTAAAATCTCTAAATTTATATAGTCTCGCAATAAGTGATCATATTGCGGTCAAGCGTACCACTCTAAAATTTGTAAAAAAAGATTTAAAGTTCTATTGATTTCTTGCTGAGAATTCTTAAGCAGGTTTTGCCTTCTTGTTCGTCAAAGTGAATCTCAGAAACGTGAACTATCTAAATGCTGGATTTACACGACTGACAAATTGGCAGTATTATGTCAGTAAATTGTCAAAAAACTGTCAGAAGAATGGACAACTTCATTCCTTTGCCAGTTTACTGACAAAAAACTGCCAATTTGTCAGTCGTGTAAATCTGGAATAAATCTTCATGAATACGAGTTTTATGTCATCTCACCTTTTCAAATACGTGTGTACATTGTACATATATGACCCGCAGTGTATAACTTCAGAAATCAATTAAATTAAACTAACGCTTACGACTTCTCTTTAAAACAAACAAAAAACAGGTAAGAGAGTCCAAGTTCGTTTTGTCTCCCATAATTTTACATTCATACCTGTACAGCATAGTAAATAATCATTTGGTTTTGGTTGGTTCATTTTTAATCCGATTGTTAAGGCTTCCAGTGCGCATACTATGAGCTGGCATTAAATTGTGAATGAGAAGCTCAGAACAGAATCGAAGATATTCGCGCTGAGAGAACAACACACACCACCTGGGGAAGTCTATTCGGCTCGAACTACAGTTGTGATTTCGGTTTGGGTGTGGTATAAGCTATATCGGAATTCTGTTAAAATAAAACAATAAAAATAATATTTAAATTCGTTTAAAATAAAAGATAAACTGTGCCACTAATTAAGTGGATCAATATTTGTTTTTAATACATACTTGAGACAAAAAAAAAGAAGAGAATAAATCGTGCGGTATGAGTGATTTAGTGAGTGAAAATCAAAATGAAAAATCGGGTGACTTCCAAAATGGTCATCGAGATATCCGGTTAACGGAAGGAAGTGATCACAAATCGATAATCAATAGTCCATTGGATGTCGAAAGTGGTACTAAAAGAACTTGGGTGAAATTCGATGATGAAACAGAAGTAGAGAAAAACAAAATAAATGAAAATAATTTATCTAATGCACCCGGGGGGGAACAACCCCTCAGCACAGAAACACACTTAACAACAACAAATACATCACTGGTGGAAAGCAAGTTATCTCCACCACCACCATCACAAAAAAATTTAGCTACGCCATCAGCAGTGCAACAGAGACAACGGTTACCATTGCCCTCTTCTGCTCCGATGACGACGACGGCGACGGCATCTCAGATAAATCCAAAAACACTACCAAAATCTCCACAGGTAAAGTTGTGATCGCGCACCTGAGAATAAAAAGCAACATTTTACACTTGTGTTGTGACAATGAGACATGTCTCTGTTTGCTTTTTTTTTCTTTTGAAACAGCGCACTGTAGAGAAAGTGTTTTGTAAACAACTCAGATATACATAGATATAGATACAACATGCCAAAATATAAAACAAATAATCTACATAAAATTAAGTTACGTAGATACTAACTATAGGTACATTGTACATTTTCTAACTAATGATCTTCACCATGTGATGTGGATAAGTTATCATGTGTTTGTTTTTGATATTAGATTTATTTCATTGCAAAAGTCGACAAAATGTATGTGACATTTAATACTAGTGCGTTTCAGTGAGGAAGTATTGATATCATTCAACGTAAGCACACACCCTTTGCATTGGGTTATTCAAGCGGATCCCCGTAGGAGTTTTTGAAATTAATTTTTTAAGGCAGGCAAATACCTCTTGTCTTCCATCTAAAGATTAGAAATTGTTTCAAATTTAGGATATTCATACAACTTTGCAATTTTCTAATTTGTCACGTGTGTGTTTGTTGTTGTGTTAGGAGAAGGTGCAAAAACCTGCACTGCAAGATGTTCATAGAGTAAAAATGAAAGGGCAATGATTTACATATATGTATAGGTATATGTACATTGTACATACATATATATTTACCTGTGTACTTAAATTGGATGAGTCTTCATCGGATTTGTATGTTTTATTCAAATTACTTTTCATTGCGTTTAAAGAAGGAATCTTGAAAACAACAAATTATGGATCGTACCTTTGATGATGTGAAAAAGAGCTAATATGGAGTAACTCTAAGCCTTTATTTTCATTGAACTCCTACTAAATGATATAACACTACATGATGGCTGTGAAATTCAGTTTTATATTTATGTGGGTATCTTTTCACATTTTAGGTATTTGGCTGATCTTTATTTTTTTTTTTTATTTCAAATACATGTACCTACATCACCTAGCTATTTCTCTTCATCATCACATTATTTTTTTAATCACGTGAGGCGAAAACATTTAATTAATTGGAATTAATAAATAAACGAGGTACCTAAATAAACTTAGAAAATAGGTATTTAAAATTTGTATAATCAACTTAAAATCGGTTTCTACAAAAATAAATGCAAAAATGACAGCATACATAATATTATCTACTAATCGGTTAACTAAACACCTGCCAGCTAACAGCTGATATTTTCTATACAATATATGTACATATATACAGTACACGTAATTTTTGTTTTTGCTTAAATTTCGATAAAAGTTTAATTGTTGATAGAAAATGTAATGAGAAGTAGGTAGGTACAGCTAAATTGTTTCCACTTTTTATAAACAGTTGGACAATTTAGGAAAAAGAGATTTTTTAAATTTAGCTCGCTCAAAAAAAGAGCAAGCGAATCCAAATTTGTTTTCATCAGTATTGTATGTTAATTTTGTAAGTATGGCAGTAAATTGGGGGAAATTTGAAATTTTGGGGAATATTGTTTTTT
Organism: Leucozona laternaria; assembly: GCA_932273885.2. Classification (NCBI taxonomy): domain Eukaryota; kingdom Metazoa; phylum Arthropoda; class Insecta; order Diptera; family Syrphidae; genus Leucozona; species Leucozona laternaria. The sequence goes on along the minus strand of OW026368.1, from coordinate 113,162,616 downwards.
TGTAGTAGCTTCTCGTGAAGTGGAAACCAAAAATTAATAAAAATACACGTGCTGTGTATAACTTGTATTTTGAAAACAAAATACAAATATAGGGGTATTTACGATCTGGTGCAACATGCTTAGTAAAATTGCTATTTTTTTAAGGAGAACATGAACGCACTTTTCTAACCAATAAAGGAACACTCTAAAACATAGCAAATACACAGCTGATAGTAAGAATAACATTTGTTGTGCTATAAAATACAAGAGTGCAAATTTAGCTCTGTTGTATTTATCTCTTTCGCACTTTTGCAATGATACTAACACACTAACTTGTTCAGTATACAAAAAAAAAATAGATCACAACAGAACAGAATAGCATGAAAGCTTGTGAAAACTATCAGTGCAGTGCAGCGGCAGCCTAGAGTTTTATAGGATTGATCGGTGCTAAATTAGGGCTGTGTCAATGAGGAACGATTCGATTTTTTTGATCCGATCATCGAAAAGTATTGATGATTGAAATCACAAATTTTCGTTTCAATCGATCCAAATCTCAATCATTTCGATTCTCGATCTCATCCCAATCTCAATCATTTCTATGATTCTCGATTTTCCATCCCAATCTCAATCATTTCGATGATTCTCGATTTTCCATCCCAATCTCAATCATTTTAATGAATCTCGATTTTCGATATCAATCTCTGTTGAATAATAAATATATTTAATCGGAGAGAAGAAATATGGGTCAGATTGGGTTCGATCAAAATTGGTACAGTATTCGTTAACTTCGGAGATTGATTTTCATCGAAACCGAAATAAAAAAAATTTTTTGGTACGGCGGATCGAAAAACGGAGTACGCCAATTTAGGAGGTGGAAATTACCTTAAGTCACGCTAGTTCTCTAGGTTCTCTAGGTCCATTAGAACACTTTTAATTTGACAAGTGTCAAAATGTCACATCATTTCCGAGAATACGCGCTACGTAATTTTGTACATCGTAACGTCGCACAGAGGAAAGTCCACGTTTTTATTTCACTCTACCGCCGACATAGATGTTTAGACATCAAAAATCGAATGGGAACAGTGTGAAATAATGAATTGAGTGGAATGAAAATGATCGAATGATCGATTGATTAAAATGATCGAATCATTTTGGTAATCGATTCTTGAACGATTCGATCATTTGAAATGAACGATTTACACACCTCTATGCTAAATGCTTACATAATTATATATGTATGTCAAGTGTGAAATTTTGAATTAAAAAAAATATTATTGCCTGCATTGATTTTCGATTCAAATTAAATATCAATTCGCACTTTTTAAACGAATATGAAGTTTCAGTTTATTTTTAATGTTTAAGTAATACAAAAATGTAATAAATGCAATTTTTTGAATAAAATTTAGTTTAATTATCCCAAACAAACTGCGTGTTCTTTCCTGAAGCACATGTTATATTTTCTGCTCTTTTCAATGAGATCTTTTGTTGCAACATAATCAACAATATTATGATCAACTGACTTGAAAGCTAATTGAGTTTTTGCTTTACAAAAATTTAACAGCGCGGTTGCTCGTGTATATTAATGTTAACTGATTGCAGCCAAATTGTAAACTTAATTTGTGTGTACCTAATGTAAGGTGAGGTTAAAGTGGGTGAAAACAGTAAAGCTGAAACACTTACATAGATCATAAGTTGATCCATTGTCATATCACATAAATCTAGAAAGCTTCCTCCCTTGTCACTTAACCACTAGTAGAGCTGTAAAGTAAATATTGTGACTTAGGTACAACTTAAGTTCAACTAGCATGTACTTTAAATTCAATCAGTCCCATTGTCTTCTACATAATTTCTGGTCATAAAATGACGCACACTATTAATGCAAGATTCCTGAAAGGAAACATTCGAGAATACTTATCGTTTAATGATTTTGCGTACGGAAATCAATGCGAGTTACCGAGAACCGAGGGATCGAAATGCAATGGAAACTGGCTTACAAATTAACGGTGTACGATCTTTCGAGATTGATAAATAATATAAACAATAAAATCACAACGCAATTTATATCAAAAGAGTCAAAGCACGTTTTCTATATGTTTTTGCAAATTATTATGAATGTGTGGATTCTTTTTCGATAATAATAATGAGGATGACAAAATTAGCCTGATCGTATATAATTGTACCAAATATACAAATTAACAATACAAAAAACTATTATAGAAGCAGAAAATCAAATAAATTATTTTTAATTATTAAAAAAAAATATTATTGAAGCTTTAGATTCCCCAAAATTAATTATTATACAAATTAGTTTCTTAACGAGCTTTTTTCTGGTGTTTGATATTGTCTTGTGTACGATTCACTATGTTTGAAGAATATTTGAATTAGGAAATCTAAAAGCTTGCTGTTTATCTGTTAGAGAATCAATTATGTTAGGCACGTTTCTATTGACAAGAAGTATAAAATAATAATACAAAAACTTAAAAGTCAAACCTAAACTTTGATATATTTTCAAGGTCATTCGATTTTTTGATATAAAATTATTAATATAAATTATTGTTTGAGTTCAATGAAGAAAACCGTCCGTTTAAGAACTGATCAAAAATCTTAAGACAAAAAGGTTATCAGAACCTTTTCTGAATTATGAAAAGATGTCAAACAAAATATTATAGGTAGGACGTCACAAAACTTATTTGGGGACGTTTCGTTGGACATAATATAATCAAATTCAAAGTTAAATGGAAACAATAATATTACGTATACGCCATAGTGCATTTATGCCAAAAACATATTACGTTAATGGTTTAATATTAACGTCTTATTAATATTATATTTGGGATAGATTTAAAATAAAAAACTTTCAAAAATAACAACATTTTATTATATCAGTTATGCAGGCGGGTGATTTGATTTTTTTAGAAAAAAAAAATATTCAAAATATTTTTTTTCAAATTTTGATTGGTTGTTTTTCATTTCGCAATGATCATTTCACAAATTCTTGTTTTGACAATTATAGGCGTTCCGCTATTAATTGTTTGGCAAGTTCTTATTTCGCTTTTTATTATTTGCATAGGTAGTGTTATTGTGTTTTGCCTTTCGATATTTAATGTACATGTTAAAGAATTCTGCGCTTAATAATACTATGCAAAATAATAAAATCCAAAATGTATCCATGTTGCCAATACTCTTCTAGATAGTGCTTATATAGTAACATACCATTTTAAAAGAAATCAGTTAGAAAGTTTTTTGTTTTAATTTCTTTTGACGTGTAAACTAGGAGTTAAGAATTAAATTTAAATCAGAAGAAATATCAAAGATTATGAAAATACTTTTGTTTTTTATAGAGCCCACCCATTGTTTCATCAGCAAGCATCACACCCGCTGTACTAACTACTGAGAGTACACACGTTAATTTAAACCATGCATCTTCAACAACACCAGAGAAACCAGTTCCTCTCTCGAACATCACAAACACAAACAAAACTACTTTACATAATGCAACATCACCAACAGTGCCCAAACATGATGTTTCTGTTCCAATAAGTTCCACAATGCGAACCATTGAACTTTCCACAGGCACAATTCGCGAAGGATTTGGTAAGTATTAATATAGTTGAAGAGCCAAAAGCCGACCGACTTTTAACAGTATTTTAGCACTCTACATATCAAGGGAAGTAATTCTATTAGGCTTGCTGAGCATGGAATGAGCATTCAAAGTCTCATCTGATAGTACTTCTGGGAAAGGTGCGGTACTCAAAGGGCTTTGGCGCTGCGGGGCCGCATAAACAGTATTTTTATAAACCAAAACTGTTATAACAAAATAATAATAAGACATGTCTTGTCTAGAGGAACTTCCAAAGTGAAAACAATATACATAGTATGAAATATCAAAGAGGCCTATACGTAGGTACTGCTTCAGATGTCTGTTTTGTTGACTTTTGTGACCCCGTCGTTCCCAAAAGTATTACCATTCCATGTTCAGCAAGTCTTATAGAATGACTTCACTTAATAGAAAGTGTGCTGAAATACCGTAAGTCCGCCGGCTAGTGTTTCTTGGACTATACCTTTGTTATCCAGAGTTTAATACATTTTTTTTTAAATTGCTATAATAGCGAACGGGGATGTTATAGTAACATTGCTCCCATGTAATACCAAATGGCCTTGGGTCACCCCTGCAATATTTCGTCCTGAACTGGTACCCGAGGAACTGATGGCCCAAGGACTGACTGTAAGCCCACTAATTAATTTTGATTATGAGTATTTCTGAAGAATTTTTTTTGTTTTTATAGCTAACTGTTGAGGAATACGTAAACGCAATGGAAACACTTGTTAACGACTACCGATTCACACTTTACAACATTTGCTATAAGCGTATTCTGGTGTGTTGGATTCTTTTCGCATTTTGTGTTCTTTTGACGATGTTGTTCTCAGGACTGCAGGGAGTGGCTTTATTTTCCCTGGGAGTTGCTTGGCTATTCCTGAATGCAGCTGCGATTTTCCTATGCATGTGGATGAAATTACGACTGTCACGTGGCTTAGAAAAGTGTCTGGCACGAGTCAATAAACAGCTGATCAAACACAAAATCATACTTGTCCTCGATGACAGGGGGAAAATATCATGTCACAAAGTTAATTTGTGCTTCTTGTACTTTGATTCCACCCAATGCGTTGAGTTCTTGAACAGTTTTCTGGAGCATACTGAACAAAATGGACATAACCTTCAAGCCGGATGGGAAGCAAAACTTGATCTGGACGTGAATGACATCGTTATTCAGGGAAGCAATCCAATGAGACTGTCAAGGAAACAGGTAAGAAGAGATTTTATTGGCTTTAAGCACTGTTTGTTTTTGTGTCACTGCATAGCGTTTTTCTATTGACCTTTTAAAATGTTTCATGCTTTTAAAGTAAATGAACCATGTATGTTTCATACTTCTTATAAGGGGAGATTTCGTGATCGGGCATTTAAGCTTAACATAAAAGTTCAAGAAAACAATAATTATTATAATAGAGATAGCTAGATGAAATTGTACTGATTTTGTCTTACACGTCATTAAGTATATAGCATTTTTCTTTAAATATTTAAACGACTTAAAATTCTTGAAGATTCCAACTTCAGAACTAAATTTATAAGTTTTTTTACTGGAGGGGCCGTAAAGGTTTTTTTTGGCAGGATTTAAAGTGTTTTTTTTTGTAAAAGTACCCTTCATGCTGGGGCAACAACTTTGAGGTTTATTGTTTTTGAAAGTTCTGAAAGTGAAGGAAACTAACTTTTTAAAGTTAAAGAAAAAACAACTTCGGGAATGAGTGGAGTGAGCGAGGAGTTGCGGTCGTTGGGTGTTTTGTACTGAAAAGTGCAGCTAGTCGTGTGTTGTTTTCGTTTTCTAATTTCTGTTAAATAGATTTCAAAGTTTTAATTCACTCCGGTAAAAAGGTTACACCCTGAAAATTCTCCCGGCTAAGGAAAACCTGTAGGGAATGAGTTGTTCAGACCTATTCTTCTAAACGTTCGCGTGAACATTTGTATTCTGCTATCCGCGGGAAAAAAGTTATTATTCCATAATTCGTATATATAAATTAAGTTAAAAATAAAATAAAAACAAAAAGATGCTCTTTACAATTTCAAAACCAAGCACTGATGTTTAAGATTTGCATTCGAAAGACAGAAACTTTAAATAAATTATTTGAGGCAAATTGAATGAAACATTCATGCGAATCAAAAGCTTCGATCGAATCGTATAGAAGAATAGGGCTGGTTATTTGACACTAACCTCGCTTTTTTACCATATTTTCCTTCAGACTTAATATTCGAATAATGTCAGATTTACACAACTGGAAAATTGTCATAATTTCTCCTTAAATGTTTGCTGAATGCTTTATATTGCATTGGTTTTGTGTCCAAACAAAATTAAAGGGTCTAATCAAAAGTCCGTACAGTCTTGTTGTATCGTGATTAAACCATACCTATGTATATGGCCATATTTCACTGAGCCATAGATAATCGCAGTTTGTCAGTCACGTAAATCCGACATAGATAGATAGATGAAAATATACAAATTATAGTACAACTAAAAGTTGAAACCTAGATTTATAAAACATAAAGTGACGCTATGCAGTAACCTAAGCCTTAAGCCGGGTACAGATCAATAAAAAATTGAGTGGTGCACCGTGTTCGTCGCAAATATTTGTGTAGACGAAAAAAAAGGACGTCAGTGTACGTCAACACACGCTTTCCGATTCAGATGGATTTTCGGCGTTCACGAAAAAATTTTGCGGCCCACAGTGGTTTTGATGTAGAAAAAATTAATTCCGAAATAAATTTAAATTTTCGGCGGAATATTTGCGGCGAATAGAAATTTTGAGGCGCATGGCACACGACGTAAATTTGTATTGATCTGGACGTGGGTTAAAACAAAATTTTGATTTAAATTTATCTTTTCGTTCACTAAAAGTAAGGTAGTTAACTAACTGAGATCAGTCATCAACCTGCCAATTTGTGACTATTAACTTTCTTAAATTGCTCGCAACTGTTTTGTGTTTTTGATGCTGAAAATGTGGCAGGCAACTGCTGGAAATTCTCAGAAATCAAAAGATACTGGTGAGCTGACGATTACTTGCTGTGCTCCCATATTTCAATATTAAAAATTTCTAAGAATTGAAGTGGGCAGGAACATAAAGTTCCCCCAATAAGCTTCCAGGTGGGCGCCTGACCTAAAGGCCTCTGATATGATGTCTGTTTGGTATAACTACATTGAAATGTTCACGAAGTTTCGCAATTTTTTTTTTCCTATGGGTTTTGACAGCAAAATGTGAAAGTTTGTGAAAATTTGTAAGAAATTTTACGTTACCAAACAGATCTATGGTCATCTGCAATGAAAAACGATTAATTTGAGCTGGTATGAGTCATGTTCTTTTGAGGTGCCTCTACTCGTGCTTTCATGGCGAGTAAATGAGATTTGTAGGGAAATCAGTTTTGTTGTTTCCATTGAAAATGTCTAGCAAAGTACTAAAGAGTACTTTGCCACCTCCAAAAGGCTATTACAGTTGTCCAACCAGAGGTTTTGTTAAGCTATTTGATTTACTATCTATGTATATAAGTCCTTATCATCGTAGTGTCTAATGTGTTAAATATACAGTTAGTACCATTAATTAGATAAAACAGCCTTTGATAAATATTTTTTTTTTACTATATTAACTATGTAGGCAATTGCACAAGAAATGTACCTCAGCTATCTGCAACGATGGGGTAAAGACTTCCTCAGAAGACGATTGGATTGGACCGTGCAAGAAGCAGGCGTTCACGAAACCCCACGACATCTGCAATCTTCTATATGTCCATGCCAATACGAAGAGGAGGTTTTACGAAATAAAATTAAGACCCAAAACCAAAGAAATCAATGTTGTGGCATAAATTGTTTAGGGTGTTGGCTCTAATTAAAAAAAAAAAAACGCTTAAAGTACTTAAAGTTTATTGTGAAGAATGTCCTTTTGTTTTGTTTTAGAATTATTTTTTAGTGGCATAAAATAATAAACGCATATGCATTTCAATTTTAAAAGTGTTTCAATTCTTTACGTTTGCACTGTTATGCTTTTTATATGTTAAACGTTGTTCAATTTTTTTTTTTTTTTTGATTTTATGATAGGAATTTGGATGGCGACTTTATTTACGGTATGCATCGCGATGGGGTAACGATGCTTTAAATGGCCTCTTAGATGTTACTCCCACCCAACCTGCTCGACATTGTGCGAAATATTTGTGTCCCTGTCAATATATTAAAGAACATATTTCTTGCAAACCTCAAAGTAAGTATTATACATAGTCCAGCGGGAAAATTATTAAGGTCATTTAAAGCCATTTTTTAAAGACCCTGGTTATTTTGGGATGATTGAGTCCAAAATAATGGGTCTCATAGTGCCTTCATTGACAACTTACCAATTTTAACACCTCAACCTCAAACTTTTCACCGGTTTATTTATTTGAAGTTATAAGGTGTGTTTAATGAATCTGTTCTGGACGGAAAAGTACAAAACCTCAGAAAAGTGTGTTCCTTTGGCCTTAAACTGTTCTAAATCAGTAGTTTATTTTAAACTGTTCTTAAAGTCAACCTAATTCTATACAAGTTAGAAGGAAGGAATATTTGTTGGCACAGCTAATTGAGAAACATTCATAAATTAATTTATCAATGTATATAAATATTTATATCAAATCCGATTTTATATTTCTTTAATAATACAAAAATTAAAAATATTCCTTTTTTTTAAGTTTATTAATTAAATTAAAAATTATTTTTTTTTAATATTACTCAAAAATGTTAAAATAATTTTAATGCGACTTCAAATGGAAATTGAAATTTAGAGGGGTTTTAAGTTATTAAGCTTTAACAATATTCTGGATCAAAAATTTTGTAGTAGAATTTCTTGTCAAAACTGATACAGAAAACAAATCCGTTTTATCAAATGGAGGCATTTGGTAGTGTATATGTCTACAAAAAATAGAAAAATGTGAAAAAGTGCGAAATGGAAATTATTGCCAACAATAGCATTATACATATGTATTTGAAATCATGGCTGATAGGGAAAGGTAAACCCGATTTCACACGATGCTGTACTTGTCTAGTTTTTTTTCATTAAACACAAGTAATTAAATATTATTGTTTAAAAAAAAAAGTTTGCATGTAGATATACGTACATTACATTATGAACCTATGTATTTAGTTTTTGTATAAAAAGGAAACAAAAATTGATTGAGTATTGACTACACCGTCTATTTACAGAATATCCATGCAGTTGTATTGCTTATTTATCGGATCCCCAGTTCCAGAATCGTTACTAAATTTATTATTTTGTTTGTTTGTACAAAGTTTATGGTGCTTATTTATTTAATAAAATTTTATGTTTTGTGTCTCGTTTTTCTGTGTGGCATAACTGTTTCTTTTAGAGCATGTAATATGTAAATCCATGTCCATGTCACCATCTCAAAGAAAACTAATTTTTGAACACGAACTAGCTGTTGTTTACAGTTTGGCCTTAGATTTGACGTTTCACGTGTGTGACAGTTTTTTTTCTGGTTTTCGTTGAATGTGGTAGTAAATAGTGAGGAAAAATGTAGAAATAGTGATGGAAGGATTTGTTTATGTCTCCTTCCTTTGCTCTGACTTTCATTAGTGAAGTTTCGTAACAAAATGAAACGATATATGACATAAATAGCGCAGCGGAAAAATTTAACTGATTGTTGATTGGATTGAGGTTGTGATGTTGGGAATCTACATATTATATGCCCTGTGGAGTGGGGGTATTAAATACGATAACAATTCCGCTTTATCGTCGATAAATATTTCCACTTATGAACCAACGGATATAAAACAGAATTATAACTATTATAACTGTTATACATGGAGTAGGCGGTGATATGGGGTTTATTTGTGCACTTATATTTTGGGATGAGACTACAGAAATGCCAATTTATAACAGTTTTTCGACATTAAAAGTGGGTGAGTGGTAACGCGCTTCGCACGACTTGAAAACTAACTCTGGGTTCCTGAAGTATGCCCACCAGTGGAGGGCCCTGGCCCTGCTGTGCCGCATTAACAGTACTTTTATAAACCAAAACTGTTATAATTGGCATGTTTAGAGTCACTTAATTTATTTTAAGTGAAGAACGGCGTACAAAAAGAGATTTTCCTGCAAAGTATAGCGTTTAAATAACTTACCTATTCTCCTTTTATTCTTGATGTGTAAACATGCCGGCGGTAGGGAAGACTAAAAACGCGAGCCTTATGTCTATAACATGTTACATGTACATGTATACGTTACGATCTAATTTCAGAAAAAAATATGCAACAACTGCGAATGAAATTGCAGTTCGATACGAAATCTTGTCCATACCAAAAACAGAGCTATCCCTTTCCTTTGTTTTTTTTTTAATTAAAATTAAAAATTAAAATTAAAATGGCTGCCGGGGATTCTCATCTTCATGTGGGTAATCTGTGGTCTTTGTCTTGTCAAAATACGTCTTTCATCAGTTGAAAAACAACAAGTGGAGAACCATACCTAACATTACCAATTACATGGTTTCGGTTTTAACAGTAAAGCCTAGTACGCAGATCGCGCTAAATTTTAGCTTCCACTTTTCTCTCCAAACATCAGCTAAACCCCTAGCTAAATTTTGACATGAGAGCGTTGTGGAGAATATGTCAAAGAGAACAGCTGTTATCTGAAAAAATTTATATTTAACAATTTCAAAGAATTTTTTTTCATTATTCCAAGTAATTTCAACCAAATAAAATGGATTCTTTTCTTTGTCTGAGGTAAATAATTTGTTTCCAAATATTAACCACGTCGCTTTTTATTTTCACAAAGCAAAATTCACACAAAATTCAAGAGTTAAAGAAACCTTCAAAATTTAGCTCGAAAATTAATGTGCCGAACAATTATTTCATGCGCTAAATTTTGACAGATAGTTATGTACAGTATGAAACAAAAATATGATTTTTTTAGCTGGAGCTGCGTACCACTCGGCTAAAATGCTTGGCTAAATTTTAGCTTGGCTAAACTTTGGAGAGAATTTTGTATGAAAACGAAAATTTAGCGCGATCTGCGTACTAGGCTTAGTAGGTACATCGTTTTTTATTGGTCTTACTCAATTTGAAATCCAATGAAACGCTGCGCAGTTTTGAAATGCTTCTTTGTGGCGCTTTTTTGACAAATTAAAACATTTGAATAAAGTGATTAAAATTTCTGTATGCGTTAGTAGATGTGGTTTTTTCCATGCCCTGGATGAAAAAAAACAAAACGAAGTTGGGGGTAAACATCAACTTAAATATTAAAAACAACAAATAATACATCTAATCCCCTACATGCCTAGCTAAAACCAGAGAATTTACTTCTTATCTCGGAAAAAGCACACGACGTAGTTTTTTTTAATCCAGTTCCCTCCGGGAACATCAAATAAATTTTGCAATTTCGCAAGAGTGAAGTGCAAACTATTTCACAGCTAACGTGTACATTGATAGGCAAATGTATTCACACATTATTTGAACGTAAATAGAAAGTGTACATAGAATATTGATCTTGAATACCCGTTATATTCTATTTTGGATTCAACCATCAACGTAACAAAAGCCACTGACTTCTTAAGTCACCCATCTAGCTGTTTGCTTATAAAAATTGTGACATTTGAAATATATATCTGTCTTCCTCTATCCTCTGCTTCTTTAAGCAGTCGCAGTGCTAGACTGCAAGCTGCCATCGTCGACGCAATTTTCTTTATTTATTTTGCAAACTTAAGATATTAATTTTAAAAATGTTTAAGAAAAACAAAAATACAATTCAACCACCGATATCACCTTCTACAGATGATATCTTAGAAGATATAGCAACATTTCACGTAGACAGACCAGTGGCGCGTAAATCCAGAAATCTAGAAACAGTTCATAATCTTGAGGAATGGTGGAAATCATTTGAGACTTTTCTGAAAGATATAGAAGATTTATCCTCCATACACATTGAAACCAATGGATACAAATTAAAATTAGAATCAGCTAAATTAGATGTTGAAACCAAATCGAAAGTTATTAAAAACGATATAAGTGATAATTTGAAAGCTGCTGCTATCAATTGATGTTAGAAGAGTAGAAGGTGTAATTGGTCGAATACATATTGGTTTTATTTGTGATGCCGAAGGAAGATGAATTTTTAAATTTATTAAATAAATTCAGAAGTGATTAATTCATTGTGTTTTAATTCTAAATCAATTCAATATTCAGTAGCATAAATTGTATGACAGAAATGTGCATTTTCTGTGGTACATCGTAGTTCGTAGTAACAAAAAAAAAAGAAGTTCCCACTTTTTTTTGCTATGGGAAAAGCGAATTTTGGTAGTGTTGAGTCGGAGAGAGATTTGATGTGTGTTCGGAGTGCACGCATATAGCGGTTTACGGACCGCTCCAGCGTTAATCCGAAAAAATGCTTAAATCGGGATATACATTGTTCAAATGCTTGTCATGCCTGTGAGAGTGTATTAATATTTTTTTTTTGACGTTGCATATACACACTTCATGCATGAGTCTTCAATCATTTATTTTTACTTAAATTTCTATGCGAAAATGTGCCTATGCATGATCAAGCAATCATTCTCAAATATACATTATTTCAATCCTGGCTATCTGATTGAACAAAAATCAAAACATTTTGATTTTGTTTCAAGCATACACAATGTATACGTGTTTCATTTTTACTAATACACTCTCTATGCATGACAAGCTTTTAACAATGTATATCCCGCTTAAAGGCTCTCCCAAACCAACGCGAATATTTTAAAGCGACGACGAAACTTTCGCCTGTCTTAATTTATTTACATGGAGATTAATGGGAGCACCCACACTGGCGCGATGCAAATCTTCGAACATTATTCAGTCGTCGCATATTCGCGCGAATGTTTCGCGTTGGTTTGGGGCAGCCTTAAAGGCTCTCCCAAACCAACGCGAAACATTCGGCGCGACAACGAAACTTCCGCCTGTCTTAATTTGTTTACATGGAGATTAATGGGAGCACCCACACTGGCGCGATGCGAATCTTCGAACATTATTCAGTCGTCGCATATTCGCGCGAATGCTTCGCGTTGGTTTGGGACAGCCTTAAAAGGTGATTTTCTGTCACTACGGCTTCATGAAATTGGGAACCAAAAAGACTAAAAACATTACTCAACAGCCAAGCGAAGGCATTTAAAGAACTTCAACGTCTGAACGAAAACGATCTAAATGACATAGAGATGCTTTTTGAGAGGTCAAAGTAGTGCAAAGAGTGATCAAAGGAAAACTAAATAAGCGATTAGCAAGTCTCATTAGTCATTTTCCATACAAAAAAGCTAAACAAAACCCAAGTGGAGTCATTAAAAACTCGATATATTAAAAAGAAAGAGAAAACAACAAAAATAAGCGATTAGTACCCAAATAAATTTCAAAATGAAGTGAGCTTTCAAACGAAATCAGCAAAATCGAAATGAAAACACTTTCTATAATTATCGCATTACATCTCCATGGCAACGAAAACGTAGAACTGGCAAATCCGCACCTCTGGGTGAATCATAATAGGCGTGTTTTTTTTGCAAGTCCATATGGATTTGTCGAAAAAAACAACATCGGAACTAATAGTTTTACACGTAAATACAACAACAACTTAAATCCATATGGACTATTAGCTAAGTCCAGATAATTATCGGGACTTACGTACTGTAAGTAAGAAGTTCCTAAGTCCCGATGTCGTTTTTTTCGACAAATCCATATGGACTTGCAAAAAAACACAACTAATATCATTTCATTGTTTCATACGACCACTTTAGTGGCATTTGACAACCATAGTTCTTAAATTTTAAGCATTCCCTACGCTCTTGTGTGCATGTTGCAGTTCATGACCCTATTCTGCAATTCATTTTCATAAAGTGGCAGCCCTTTTAATAAAAAAAATACCTAACTATTCCAAATGTATTTTTATACCATTTCTTAAGTCAAATGACGTCACACTTATACCATCACCCATCACAAATTTTTTTTCATTAATCACCTGTCAAATATTCTTCAATTCAATCCAAAATTCTTTAGTTTAAAAAATACCCAAAGATGGTAAAAAGAAGCCATTAAACTGAATGAAAATACAACAAAAGCCATAAAAATACTTTCGTTCATTTAAATATAAAACTATTCTTAACTTAATTTTAATAAAATCAAATTGGAGGTAAGATTAAAATGACCCATTTTTGTTTTTGAGGTTATCGATTGCCATTGGCAAGAACACTCGCTACAAAGTTTTCGAATTTATTAATTTTCATATCATGGTTTTAGATGAAAATATCAGTGTTGCTTATCTTTCTATCGATATATTGCTATTGCGATAGATTCGCTATAGTTGGTGGCGATAATTCCTTCGAGGACAGTGACTTTGCTGAATTCGAAGATTTTGATACTGAAGAAGAAGAATTCGATAGCAATGGAGCTACAATTGGTGACTTCAAGGAAAGCGACGAAGACTCAGTGCAGAAAGATATTCCGGTGCAGATAAAAAAATCTGATGATTTTGCTGCCATGAACGATGACGAAGAAGACGGAGTCGTCGAGGATGATGATAACGAATTCGAACATTTTCAAGACGAGGAGGAATTTGAAGGTTTTGATGGTGGAGATGTAAAAGATCTTCCCATAGACCAAAAAGCACCGGAGCCCAAATTAACTGTTGCTAAAATTCCACTGCATTTTAGGTAATTATTGTATAAATATCAATCTATTTTAATGATAGAGAGACCTGAGAGGTTAAGCTTGCTGAAAAATCTTTAACTAAATAATTCGGCAAGATTCTTGAAACTTGTTTTAATTCTTGAATTTATATTTGTTAAAATCCAATCATTGCACTCACATGTCAAAACGTGAAATGTAAATGAACACATCACCAAACTGATTGAATATGATAATTAAGTGAGGTGGGCAACTTTTTTTTAAAGAAAGCAGCCAGTACATTGCACCCAATAATAAAATTGAATTTACAATACAATCTAAGGTGAAATCTGTATTTTAATCTTCTTTCATCTGAAAAATAAATGAATAAGTATGAAATTGAACCCATTAAGCGAAAATGTGCATGTATGTACATAATATTATAGGTAATCCTTTTTTTGAAATTTAAAAGACTGACAAAAAGGAGAATTAATCAGGTGTTTCTTCCATATCAAATTTGTATATGTTAAAAAACATTCTTACGGTTGAGAATGTTAAAGAGTTTGCATTCAGATGCCACGAACTGTCTGTGGAAATTTAAATATTTGTATTTACTTTATTTACAAGTAATAAAACTGGTTAGCCTCATAAATTACTTGACCTTTAATTTCCAAACCAACTTTGAAGCACACACATTATTCAAAGCTTTGCACATTAAAAAGAAATGTTTAATTGAAAGTCAACAATTTAATGGAAATTTGAGAATTGTTTGCATTAAAAAAATCAGTTTCAAATGTTAGGGATAAAAAAAATCTCAATGCAATTTTTCAACTTAACTAGAGAGTTTTAGAGAATTTAAAACTTACAAAGAGCAAACGATCAGACCTTATAAAATTACTAAGCTTAATGATAGCTATAATTGGTGCCAGGGATAGAATTTCAAGTCGAATGGCTTCTAAGCATTGTGTCAATGAACTCTAGATATCACAATGTAAATTATAAATTTAATCTGGTGTCATTCATACAAATCTCCATCAACTAGAAAAATTCATTTTTTTTTTCATATTTATTTACCTACCAAAAGAATAGTTTAACAAATGCTAAAAAAAATCAGAAGTCAATCTTTTCTTTACTTAACTATATTTATCTTAAATCATTTGCAAATTGACGTGTTAAGATGAAGTTAAAAGACAGAATATGAAAAGATTTTTGTCGGAATGAACTCTATACTAACAAGATTTCGCATACTTGGTAGAAATAGCATACAATAATATCCCACTTATCTCTTTTTCATATGCATCAATACTAAATTTCTTAACTGATGATTTTAAAGTTTATTTATCTAGAAATGTATTGGTTTGTTTACTTTTTGTTAATCAGTTTTGTATGCCTTCTGTTATTTATACTTTTAGCTAGTTATCCTTTTGATTTTTATTTCAACTATAAATAGATCCATAATGTATGTCTTTATTTGATCTTATTTATAAATTTATTGGTTGTTTTATTGAATATTTTTTTTTGTTATTTGTTTACATCTGAAAGCGCGATGTGCAATTTTTTTATTTAATGATACAAATTACAAAAAAAAGTATATGAATTGGGTGTTTTCCTTATGAAAAATAAACTTATGGATTTTAAATGAAATTATTTGCATATTAATTTTGAAAACTCTTAATTTACAAGCGAAATAAAATATTATAATATAGGACTCATTGGGACTCGTATTGGATGGAAATGTTAATGTTGGGTGGCCTACTCACTTATTTCGCCAATTTCTTCTTTGGAAAGTCTAAAAACTCAAAATTAGCACACCTTTGGCTAAATACGCACAGATCTCTTTTAGAAGACAACTTTGTTCTAGTCGGTTAGTATCACAAAAATAAAAATACGAAATTTTTTTTTAAAAATGTATCTACTTTAAAGGTGATGATGGAAAAATGGAAAACGAAAATCCTGGCCTTAATAAGGAGAGTGAAAGTCTATACACCTTATGGTGTTCTGGTCGAACATGCTGCGAAGGCATGCTAGTTGAACTTAAGATGATTAAACGCCAGGATCTGGTAGCACTTGTTGCTGGTCTAATGAGACCACAACAAGATCAAATCCATATAAAAGTGGAAATCTCTAAAGACGCAATGGATTCGTTTGTTTTCAGTGTTGGCTCAAAGAAAACAGTCACTAAGTTCTTTAAAGAACTTGCTGATTTGGTAAACTATAATCAAAAGCTTTCAAATATATTTTTTTACCATTTTATTTTTTTTTGTATAGAACAAATACTGTATTCTAGTCAATAAACCAGAGGATAGATTTAATTTACCAAGTGGATTTAGCGTGCTATCTGAGATACCTGAAGCCACATCGGCATTATTAGAGTCACGTGTCGTGGCTGTTCTAAGTAAATACCAAAATTTCATCGATTACATTCATATTTCCGACCAATTCAGCGGCCCAGTCCAACAGGATGATCCAAATAACTTGAAACAGCCTGAAGTAAAGCGCATGCTTATGGCTGGCTTTAACTTACCTAAAAATTGTGACATGGAATCGGTTAAGCCTTTGCTTGTTTTGGTGTTTTATATCATGGAGAAGTTGAAGAGCTACCGATTATCTAAAGATGTAAGAAGAGTATAGCAAACGTCCATTTTGATTTTATTTCAATTTTTTTTGGTTTAGGGAAAGGCAAAAGCTGAAAAGAATCGTCTGCGTGTAGAAGAAGAGTTCCTTAAAAGTACCCATGCAGCTCGTGCTGAAGCAGCTGCGCAGCGTAGAGAAGACAAACGTAAACAAGAAAAAGAACGTGTTCTTGCAGAAGACGATCCTGAAAAACAGCGTCGCTGGGAGCTCAAGGAACAGAAGAGACAAGCCAAGAAGAAGGCACCCAAAATGAAACGTTTGGCAGTCAAGTCACTTTAAATGTTGGTTCTATTTTGTCCATATAAAGAGAAAAAACAGTACTATTTTAAATTGCTTATGTATTTCAACATTTTATTGGAATACATTGATCATTGGACAAAAAACTTATATGGTTTTTTAGAGTTTTAATTTGTTTTTGAGCTGAGTCGAAGCTATAAGAAAGAGTGCTGAGTTGGCTTTGCATTTCTTTGATCACGGCTTCCCGATCGGTTATGGAGAGGCAAGCGTTTGCTCTGCATTGGGCCAGATCCTTCTCGAGTATATCAATTCGAGAGTTCATTGATATTTTTGTCAATTCAAATCTTTCCTTTGTATTTGTTATAATTTTGGCTGACTCTGCTCTTAAGGTATCCAAGTCAAGTTTTGCCTTGAGCATTTCTTCGGAAACAATATCCTTTTCTTTTAACACTTCCTCAATTTTGTTTCTTAAAAGTATTAATTCCTTTTCATAACTAGCTAATTTTTGGCTACAGTCTGGCTTTTCTACTTTGGATGCAATACCATCTTTGATGGTCTTTAATTCTTTACATACCAGCCGGAGTTGTCCTTCAAGTTCATCCCTCTCCTTACAGACTTGCGAAAGCTTAATTTGTTCGTTTTCCAATAGCTTTGGGTATTGAGACAATTCGCTCAGTTGTTCTTTGAATTTAGCTTTAATCCGTTTAACTTCAGCTTCGATTTGTCCTTCAATTCGTTTGTTATTCATATCAATTTTAACAAGCGTGCTCTTTTGCTCTTCCACTTTTTGCTGCGAATCAATGTATTTTCTGCGATATTCATCGAGCTGTTCTGATTGTTCTTTAATTATACACTTGTACTCTTCCTGTTCGTCTTTCATGTCCTCGACTTTGTCACGTAGCAATTTAAGCTCCACTTGATCAACATCAACATCTTTTGCATTTGGGGTTCCGCCACAGAAGCCCTTAACACGGCCAGACAATTCTTTAATCTGTGCATCTTTCTTACCAATGCAGTATAACAGTTGGGCATAGTTTTCTTTCAGCTTCTGAAGCTCGTTTGGTTTTTTGTGTTTTGCTTTTGCCTCTTTTTCCTTGCACAAACATTTTAGATCTTCTTTGAGGATGTCTACTGTGTTTTTCATATAGTCAAAATCATGTTCCATTTGATTTGGACATTTGCCTTGTTTTTTACTCTCTTTTGAATGGCAATTTACTTCATTTTGCAGTGCTTTCAGTTTACTACTCAATCGTTTTATTAATCTGTCTTTCATAGCCATTTCTTCAAAGAGCTTGCATGATTCGGTGTCTAAGTCATCTTCGTCTAACGTGCAAGGTCGATTCTTTTTTTTAGACCTTTTATTACACTTATGTTGATTATTATTTGTTTCTTTTGACCTCAACCCTAAAGAGGCCATTACATCGTAGTTTCCTATACTTGGAAATACATCATCATCAATGGTGGTCACGATTGGAACTTCATCCCAGCATCGACTTGGAATTTCATTTTGCATTTTCATTGCCCTTTGAACCATGCATTGTAATTTAAGATTCTCGTTTTCCATACACGATCGAAGTTTTTTAATTTCTCTTAATTGGCATTTTGTCAAGCAGGGATTTTCGCAGGCCTGGAATAGTTGATCTTTTAGTTGTTCAACTATTTGATTTTGTCCCTCGATTTCTTTTAGCAACTGAAGGTATTCGATTTGGTGTTTCTTTTTGTCGGCTGCACTCATGCCCGTAAATGAATCGCTCTAAAAATGTTTAATTATTATATAAAGGTTCACAACGACACTTAAAAGGTAGAGAGAAACCTTTTCATCGTCTTCTTCTGCGTCTTCGAACATCTCTTCTGCTCCGAACTCTTCTTGTTGAAAAGGAATAAGATCGTCTTCTTCGTCAACTTCTTCAGGTGGGATTAGCTCGTTTGTATCCATTTTTTGTATTTTATAATTATAATCTTACTGCTCAATACCAAAAATTTTGCCGAAGAAATTTTATTTTTATTAAATTTAACTAAATTTTACAGACAATTTTTTCTTTTTTTCCTATTTTTTCCAATATTGCTTTGACGGATAAAGCAGTTGTACAAATTTCTAAGGAAAGTGTAAGTATTCTCGTATTAAAGTATGTAGTTGTTTGTGAGTTAAAGTTAAAAGTTACAGATTTGTTTATATTGGACTGCAAGTCGGCAAAAGTCGTGAAACTTTTATATTGCAATTGATGCGCTTATTTGCATATGAAAGCCAAACAATATTAAATTCCCATTTTTAAACTTATCCGTACACAATCAACTTGACTAAAGTAGTCGGCATTTACATTGACCGATTTTTCCTCGAAGAAATTTGTGTTAATTGTCAAAGCCAAAGTTTCTTTCCGAATCTTTTGAGAAAACGTATATCTATACCTGTTTTGAACTGTCCCTATAACAGAGAGCCCTAATATGAAGCAGCTTAATGCAAGGAGAGTGAGAGCCCTCAACGGATGTCATTTTTTAGATGAAGGGTTAATTGTTCTGAAGTCCTCAAAACCTAAAAGAAAATATGCCAGCACCTTTCGACACATGCGTCCTTGAGTTTTCGCATGTGCGAACTAGTTTATCAATATCAACTGATTCATAACCATTTTTAAGTATTTACAACATCAACACGTAATTCAGATTATATTTTGATGTTGTTCTTACATGCATGTTAATTTGACGATCCGTATGGATCAAAGTTGATTTGTAAAAAAAAGCTATAGTATTTTATTGTTCAAATTATTTATCCCAAACTAACAGTTCTTATAATATTCTACTTGCTATTTAGAACAAATTCAAAGGTACATGTTTTAATAATTTATTTACTGTCAAAAATTTGTTGAATTTAAATTCTGTATGTTTTTGAATTTCTTGTCCGTTTTGTGTTTCATATTTGAATTGGTAAGAAGTATTACTTTTATTACGCTCTTATAATACAAATATTTTTCTAACCATAGATTTCGTTAAATTAGTTCCGAAATTTGAATGTTTTTTTCTTCTGTTTTTCAAATTCTATATCGGTAAGGTCCCTATTTATGTACATATGTATGTACGTACATATATATTTACAAAGCATTAACAAAATTTCTCTCCCAGGCATACATACATAGACAATATATAGTCCAAAATGACGCTTCCTCAAAGTCGTTCGAAATTCAGAGGTGATTTTCTAGTTCCATCATTTTATGGAAACATCGAAAGCGTCCCTCGCAAGGGCCAGTGTAAAAAACCTTGTCGAGCTTCAACAAAAGAAAACAGTGAGTGTAGTGTTTCTTCGGTCGAAATTAATAATTCTCGACGCTGCAATAACCAAAGAAACAAAGACAAACCTGTTTTAAGAAGTCCTCTAAAAGACAAAAACTTTGGTGACGGGGGTTTTGAAAGCAATTCAAAAACATACGGCCGTTCCGTTCGTAGTTCAAGAACTTCGGCACATTACGACGATCAAGAAGAACAAATGGAAACAGCGAGAAACACAAGTGACTGTAATATGGAAAGTCTTAGAGAGAAGTGTGTTTCTCTTAATTTTGAATTCAACCAACTGCAAGAACGACACGGGGATTATCTAGAAAATCAAATATCTTCACAGAACAGCGACGTGGACGAAGCTAACTATAGTGATACTTCAGATATCGCCTTAGAAAGAAAATATACTGAGATATTCCAACAATCTTCAAGACAAACAACGCCAATTTATAAGAAGCAACTAGAGAGTGGAAACAGAACATCAGAAAGCAAGGAAAGGCCTTCTGATAATAGTGCATTAAACAACAAAGATTTAAAATTAATTTTAAAAACTCTAAAACGAGTTTTCAAGCATACTCCAGTTGCTTCCAAGGACTCTAGTGAGACGGCAAAACTATATGAAATCGTGAAAACCCTACAAGAGGAACAAGAAAAATTTCGAACCCTTATCAATTCCCAACAAGATCAGCTCAATAACTTCCAATCAAAGTACATTAAAGCAGAAAACATAATCAAATCACAAAAATATGAAATCCAAAAGCTCAACCGTACCAAAACTCAGCTTGAAAATGAACTTAATTCAAATATAGATGCCCTGAAGGCTAAGTTGCAAGAAAAAACAAACGAAGCAGAGCATTTCCCCCAAGTTATTAGGAATGAGAAAGTAAAATCTGAGAAATTAAGCAGGCAAAATTGTGAACTAATAACGAGGCTACAGGAAGTTAAAAACGAACTAGCCCTAACACGAGCTAAACTAGTTGAAGCTGCTCAAAAAAGAGGCACCACATTGAATAAGTTGAAAGCAAGTGAAAAGGATCTGAAGATATTTAGAAATCAGAATAATATCCTAAAGACAGAAAAACGGACGTTGATCGAAGAATTGAGAAAATTGAAGAGTTTTAACGAAGAAGTGACAAAGAGAAGTTCTAAAAACATGTCCCGTCAAAAAGAACGGGGAGAGTCTCAACAACGTCTACTGCAGAAGAAGATACTCGACCTTGAACTTGAGCTTACGCGAAGTCGAAACTCAACAAGTGATTTGATCGAAGAGCGCGACAAGCTCATTGCAGAACTTCATCAACAATTGAATACTCTAGTGCATAATTTCGAGGTGTCCCAAAAACACATACGTGTTTTGAGGAAGCACATCCATTCAATGTCCGGAACGCCAGCAATCCCTCAAAAAGTCCAATAAATTCATCGATCATTATCTTGGAGTAAAGTTACTTACACACGAACTCTACTCCAAAATATTGAACGTCGAGTTTATTTTTAAATTTAAAGTATTTCTTTTTTTTTTTATTTCGAAAGTCGAACATTGGAAAATTCAAGGTTCGATATTTCGAAAAAAAAAAAAAAAATATTTTGTAAGTTTTCTCAAAATTATTACATCATTCCGCTATATACAAAAATGTAAATATTTTTTTTCTTTCGCCCACTTCCTTACAAAATAAACTTAAAATTCCTTGTTCAGAATAAAAAACTTTTTAACACCATTTAGCTGAGAAGATGAATTTTAGATTCCGACACCGCTGTTGCCGTACGACTTCGAGATGTTGTAATGAGGAAAGGTGGAACCAATCACTGCAAATTCTATATTTAGATTGCGGCGCTTTGGAAAGAGAAGAGTATTTATTATTGGGGAGCAAATGATTTGTTTGGAAAAAAATCATGCTGGCAACAATTTAATCAGTCAATGAGGTTGAACATTTAACAGTGGTGGGTGAGAGTTTGCTTATACATTCTTCGAAAAAATAAAATTTTTCTTTCAAAAATATGGAGCTGGATTCCTTTGCTCACATTAAATATCAACCGCTTACTCTCACATGTCATTTCTTTACAAAATCATGGAAATGTAAGCTGTTTTACATGGAACCAAAAGAAAACGAAAGCTTCTTTATGACTGGCAGAACAGTTTTAATGCAATAAATCGACTTGATTCGATGGTTTCGGTTGGCTATTCCATGTGATGTGATCTCTTAGTTAAACAAATAAATTCAAAAACTCTGCTCATTTTAAAAGGATACTTTGTTCGTCTTTTCTATGGAATATCATGTTGGAATAAAATAACGAGTTCGATTTTTTACTGAATCTAAAACAATTTATACAGTACATTATCACAAATATAATCATCAACAACAAAAATAAAAAACTGAACTGACTTTAAAATAATCAATAATTAAATCTGAATAATTACTCACGATCAAGACTGTCATTCGCACTTAATAGCATCACATCTTTTCAGACTTTAACGCTGCTTAGGCTACTGACCGAATTTCTTTTTAAATTATTTTAAAACAAAACAATCTCATTCTGTTTGAATGGAATCTCCGATTCTCATCTGACCAGTGCAAATCGGGTCGAGAACTAAGCGATATGTTGCGCCTGCTGCCACAAATTTTTGAGTGTCTCTTCGCCTTGTCGGTGGTGTTGCAATCGACTGTTATATTAGGAGAATCAACGACACAACACGTCTTTGACGTTGGACTCGATTATGGAGTTATGATGACCAATTCCTGTTGGAGTTCCAACGAGTGTCTAATTGCGGCGAATTTGCATTTTAATTCAGGAAACGTTCTGCCGATTACAGTGAATTGTTCTGTTGCAGAGAATTTATTTGACGATTCGATCAATTCGATTGTAAAGCGTCGTTACGAAAATATTAGCTCCGTCACGCTGGATGGATGCGGAACGGCCTTGAATCTAAATACATTTGGTTTTGAATATATTCCCAATTGCGATAAGATAACTTCGTTGACCTTGAAGAATTTTCATTTTGATGAAATTTATGAGATCATTTGTGGGTCAGGGATAGTGCTGGAAAGTGTTCGTTTCGAGCATAATGAACTTGCGAGTTTAAGTGCTGCTAGTGTTTCTAATTTGAGAAATTTGAGGACTTTGCAATTTAAAAGCAACAATCTGAGGCATATAAATGCGGACACATTTAATAAACTTCATTCATTAAAAGACATTAGTTTGGTTGAGGAAGTGAATCTACGTATACGTTATGCAAACATATTTGAAAATCTCCTTCGATTGGAAAAATTGCAAATGAGCCGCATTGACACGGTTCCGAGCGACATGTTGTTGCATCTTCCAGTGAACTTGGATGATTTAACTATAAATAAAGCATCGTTCGACAACAAGACAATTATATTGAAAGCTCCTCTGACACTTAAAAACATAACTCTTACTAATTGTGGCCTAACGTCTGCAACCATAAGGGGACATGAAATGATCACGCAGCTAAATTTAAGCGCCAATTCACTACATCAATTATTTCTGGAGAATTGTACACACCTTAAACTTCTCGATTTAAGTTCCAACAATCTCACTCACCTCCTGGAAGATCAATTCAAACAGCTATATCATCTGGATCATGTTTATTTACAAAGGAACAAATTAAAATGTTTTTCGATGTTGATGTTTGTGAATTCGCTGAGTCATATGCAAACAATTGATTTGCGTAGTAACGATCTGAAATATATTTCAGACGTCACTGAGCTGCTTGTTCTCAATACACATCTTCACATAATTATCGACGGAAACCCATGGAATTGTTTGTGGCTGGTAAATATTTCATACGACCTACCAGAACAATATCGAGTTTTTCGCTATGAGAAATTTATTTCAAAAATCAACGTAAATGGACTCGAGTGCATGACTTATTCACCAGAAATCCATCCCTTGGATGCCTTAACAAATAATGAACCAAAGAATTCGTCTGCAAAATTACCAACATTCTATGGAGGGCCCAGGGAATCAAAACGAAATCAAAAAGCCGAAGCTCTGGTTATTGTGTTTATGCTGCCGGTAGGAATAGCATTTTTGTTTGTCTTATTGTATCTTTGGATAAATTGTCAAAAAGTTTTCCATCTTTCCTATTACCGAAGTCTCCCGTTGGTTCGAGGTTCAGCAGACAGATTCGACGTAGTGCGCCAATTGCCGCTCAGCAATTCCGCGAACATGCAAAATCAAGGCTATGAAATTCCAATGACAGGGTGTAATTGTACTGGCCACGCTAATAAGATGTGTTGTAAATTAAATGTAACTTATGAGGACACAACACCTCATCAGAATGCAGCTAAGGTTTATGAAGAAATTATCGAGTACAATGCGAGTACTGGTAATTGCTACTATGACCATTTGAATAGGGAATAGTTATTATAGTATTTTTTTTTTTTAATTAGAAATGTTAAAAAACTTAAGGATTTAGAAGTAAATAAATCGATTAAATTCGACTTTTGGATTTGTTTTTTCTCTTTTGCTTTACTTTCATTAAATAATTGAAGCCAGTGTTATTCGTTTTCTAAACCAATTTATCAAGAAAAGTCCAAGACTTTATTTTAATATCAGATTTTGGAAGTCTTTATTTTATTCATTTGCCGACAAATAGTTTAGTTGCAGGTAGTTTTATGTGAGTATACAAAAAAGAACAATAGAGCCTAGTGTTGCACATACATAAATTATGTATGTATGCACGGGAATTATATTATTTATAGCAGAAATTGTTTGAAATTAACGAAATTAGAAATATATTGGTTAAAATGTTTTGAACCCAACGCCATGTACACCATCTGAATTCTTATATAAATCCTAATTGTAGGAGCGGTTTTAAAAATAATTATTTTTTATATATGAAATTTTTGAAAAAAAAAAAAAATTGGTACGCCAATTTTAAATATTTATTAATGTGGAGTTAAAAATTGGATTTCAAATAAAAAATGAAATACCGAATTTTCAAAAAAAAATTTAAATCCAAAAACATTTTTTTTGAAAATTTTGATTAGCAATATTCAGCCCTATCACGAATTCCATCGTAATTGCAATCTTTCCGAATCCCGAAAAAAACCATCATCGAATCCGTTCGTGAGGGCAATTTTTTTGCGATTTCCCACTACGATGGATTATGTGATGGTTTTTTTTGGGATTTGTAATACTTTTCTGATTACGATGGAATTCGTGATAGGGCTGATTATTTAAGTTCATAACAAGCTTCTGTATACAAATTTTTATTTAAATCGGTTAACCCGATAATCAGATAGTCGAAAATCAAACAATGCATAAATTATTCTTCGTTTTCGAGAAAAGCGATATGTTTTTTGGGAGGTGTCATTAATAACCATTTTCGGAACCATTTTTTTTACTTAAGGGCAGCTTACAACTATTAAAATGTATTGATTTTTTTTAAATCTTGAGAAAAATAAGATCTTTTTGACCCAAAAATTTTGTTTTTGAATGATAGGTACCCATGTTTGGTCCTAAAAGAAATTAAAAATTTTGTATTCTCCAAATTTTATTTCTACTATAATTGTGGATCACCTCCGGAATAATAGACTAGAGTTACACATTATAGTAAATAATAACTGCTGAAATGAATGTACCAAATGATAACAAAACATTGTTTAAGTTTGAATACAAGCTTTATATTTTTTATTTTATTTTTGACATTTAAAAAATGGTTGATTGAAAATTACAACCAAATGTTAAAAAATACATAAAAGGTCTATGAAATTTAAAAATGCACATTATTATAATAATTGTTAATTGGAAAGCTTTGAGATATTACACATATCAGAATTTTAAATTTATACAATATGTAATGTCTTGATTAATGTCGAATAGTAGCAGCCGAAGGCACGCTCTTACTTTTAGAACTTACTAGAATTCTTCGAACAACGAGGCTTGATTTGTTTCGCTTCGGTTTGGAAGCTCCTTTTGACTCTGATGAATTGTCTGTCTTATTGACTGAATTTGAAAAATGTACAGTCTTGGGATTGCCTTCGTCGGCGAAAATATCTTTTTTAGTAACCAAAATTGATGGCTTTGATTTCGGACTGTCTACAAATTCTGGTGTTGTTGTACTATTAACATTAGATTTTTTGAGTGCGATTTTGGCACAATTTTTTGGCGGAGTTTCTTCATTGTTTATAAGAAATATATTTTCTTTATTATCTACGTCTCTTGATTCGGTTTTAATACTTGGATTATTTAACTCTAGTTGAGCCAGTGAACTTACAATTTCACTATTTGATTGATTTGTAGGATTTCTTTGGGGCGATAGTGGAAGTTCTATTTTTATCTTACAATCTAACTTTTCAGAATCATTTTGTTCGTCTTCAAATATTTCAATATTCAAACTTTTGATCTTGGAAATGTCTTGTTCTTGTTCTTCTTCAACTTTGACTGTTGGCTCTGAAGCAATTATTAAAATTACTTCTTTGCTATCTTGCGTTGGCTTGTAGTCTTCTAATACGATAACAGACCCTTCCAATTTTTCTGAGACGCTTGTGTCGAGATCGATTGATTCAGTTTGTTTTCTGTTTTCGTCCTCATTATGTGATTTAGCGAAAGATAAATTGGGTTTAGCATTTTTCAGTTCACTTTCGCTAAACGATACATCTCTATGTGATAAGACTTTAAATTCGATCTTGTTGTCTGTTAGTAAGCTCTCTCGATCAATTAAATTGCATCGTAATATTAGCGCTTCAAATCTCCACCTGTGATTAAAATATTTATTGCAAAAAACGTTTCCGCATTGAATTATTGGATTTGTGTACTTAGCCATTTCCTGTTGAGAGTTTCGTAGGTTTTCCTCAAGAATTCCCATCTGAATTCGCACACTGTGGATTTCCTGCTTCATTTCTTCGGTTTCTTGTCTTTAAATTAAATATTTTTTTAGTTTTGTTTGTTTTAGTTTTGAACACACACTAGTTTTTTGTAAACTAGTTTTTATATAAACAATTAGGTAAAATAATTAATTACTTAGATCTAAATGGATTAATACGCTTTTTCTATTCTAAATTAGTAACACGCAATAAATAGGACGAATATTATACTTAGGACTAAGCACGAACGCTGATTTTTTGGTTATTTACATTAAAAATTTGGCAAATGAAATGTGTATTGCAGTTGCTCTTAGATGTTGAGCTAAATAGAATATTTTTGAAATCGCATACTTGCAGAACATTAACATGGAGTCTAACCATATGACTCCCTTATCGTTGGCTATTGAAAGTAGTTCCTGTTGAGTGAACATAAGCTTCTTTTCCAGATCTTCGTTTTGTTTTAATAGCTGCAGAATTCTTTCATTCAGCTTTTCTAAAATTAAAAAAACATAATATTGTTGATTTTAAAATGTTAAAATAAAATTGTATATTTAAATAAAAATTGTTACTTTTAAATAATAGGTACGTCTCAGAAAGAAGAAGTGTCTTAGTTCAATCAAAGAAATCACCAGAAAGTAGGTTATCTTTTTCTACAAATTACAAAAATCTTCTAGTTTTCAATCACAAATAATTTTGAACGGCTTACCCACAATAGCAAAGGGATGTGCTCTTTGGCAATACATATATGCAAATATATAGAAATTTTTAAGCATTGGCGCCTGATCCATAACACTCATACCATTGAAATAAAAAATAGTTCTAAAACGAAAGACACATTATGAGATTAGTTTCTTTTCCTATGCCATCTGTGAGATATTTCTTTAGGTCCAAAAGTCTTGCGAATGGGCAATGAAAATTTTACAAATTATGTTTTCATTCTTGGTCTCAGATCTAAGCTGTAATGCGCTCTTGCAATGAGTGGGTACTTAAAAGAATTTCAATATTTCGTCGAACCGAGACTTTTGGCAGTTTTCTAGTTTCAACAAGTGGCAAGAGGTGGACTTAGGTTCTACTTATTAAGATAAGTGCTGTGAGAATGGTACTTAAGTGTTAAAGCTAGTAGAAGAACAATTTAAATAAGTATTATAATCAGAGTACTGTGTACCCTGTGGTCTTAACACTATAAAATGTGCAAAGTGAATCAAGGGGTATTCAACTGCCGATTAGCGTTGAGTGTTCAATGCACTTTGTGGTCTTCGAGCATAGACGGCTTAATAATAGTAATAATATTTAATTAGTAAAAGAAAAATTGAATACCTTTGTAAACTTTGTCAGCGCTGCAAAATATTGTGCTGCATGTTTGGAGCTCTGTATGCATTGCAACATTTTCCCGTTTTAGACGACGAATTTCGTGCTGACTCTCGTTGAATATCTTTTTCATTTGCATATAGCTTTTCTTTTGGGCTGCCAGGAGTTGCTTCATTGCTTGTCTCTGATCATCAACTTCAGCAAATAAAGAATTGCCTTTTCGATCTAAGATAAATATTTTTTACGTTGAATTTAAGAAGTTTTTATATTCAAACATAAATTACCAGCGTTGTCGGGACATGATGTGAGAAGCGCTAGTTTAGCATTCATTTCGACAACCTGTTCTTGAGCACTCTCAAGCAAGTGAGACTTCTCATCGACTTCTTCGCGCTTGGACTGTAAGTTCTCTTCCAAACAAAGGATTTGATCTTTAAATATTTCAATGTGTTTCTGGAAAATTAAAAAAAATAGGTATATCTATAAAATCGGTTTTCGAACCAACAAGGTTATGTAAAACTTACCTCTTTTTCTGCCAAAGCCAGGGTAAACTTTACAACAGTTTCATGCGTTTCGTCTACCTTGGCAAGTAACTCCAAGTTCTCGACTTCTAGCTTATCTCTTAATTCCATATATTCCTTAGGAATTTGATATGATATCTCGGTGGGGTATGATGATGCATTTAGTTCCTTGATTTCCTGTTTAAGTCTTTCATTTTCAGCAGTCAAAGCGGCAACATCTTCATGCAATTCTTCGTTCTCTATAAGCAGAATAGCTTGCCTCTTTTTAAGTTCATCGATTTTGTTTTGCTTTTTATGCAGCAGAGCATCATCGTGCGTTGTTTGCACCGACGAAATTTGCTCGAGTTCTTGGGACAGATATGCTTCGGCAGCGGTCGCGGTATCTAGACTCCTTTTTAATTCATAAATTCGTTGTCGGTCCTGTTCGCTTAGGGTGACTAGTTGAGACCATTTTTCCTTCAATTTTTGGTATTCCTCTTGCAGGTCTTCAAAGCTAATGGAACTTATGTCCATGAGTTCATTCATAATCGAGAATGTTTTATTATATTTTTTTGTTGAAATGTATTATTTATCTAATTAAAAAAACAAAGTTTAATGTCCTTTGGTTTGGAATTAATTAATTTTCTTTTTTCCTTGACAGTTTGCTGTTTGCTTGGTTTTTTTAAACTTAGTGATACCAACCTGAAGAAAATTAAAAAAGAAAACAAATAAATTCCAGTCACTCTCAAAGTGGTGTTTGATATTTAAGTGCCTGATTACATGGGTCGTTTTACTGCACACTACACAAATCTAAGGTAATTACTGATCTGTTTGCTATCTTTTTTTTAGTAAATTGTGTAAGACCTGTTAAAACACCAAAGTGAGAACGACTTTTTTAAAAATGGAGAAACTTACTAGAAAGTTAACAAACACATTGAACCACTTTTGTGTATAAAACATCAGAATTTTACTCCTCACATCGATAATCATTTAAAAAACATTACATAAATTATACATTCCCCAAGTTATCTATTATTTATAAAGTTCACATTTTATGTAGTTCAAATTCGCAAGTTATCCAATGGAGGGGAAATTATTTGCTCTCTCGTTGCAACTTTTTTCAGTTAACAAACAGGAATTTGTGACAATTTGTGACAATTTGTGAAAATTTGTGCTTTTTCGGAAGAAATTTCACGTTACCAAACAGATTTTATAATGCGCAGGTTTTTAAAGTAAGAAAGTGTCAAAAATTAAAAATGGCTGCTTGAGTGCTCTCAAAAACTTCACATCGCAAAAGTAGATACAACAACAAATATTAACGTTTTGACCAGTAAAGAGGCACTGGATCAGCCATTTTCTCAGATGCACAGAACTGAACAAAAATGAAAACACTAATGTTACCTTTAATGTGTACTGTGAATTTATTTACTGAAGGTCGCATCAGTGAGATAGGTAGATTTTAAGTACGTAAAAAGAGAAGGGTAGATTCCATCCAAATTCCACCGATGTTCCATTTTCATTTAATATTTTCGGATTCAGCATGAAACGCTTTTTATTGTGTGAGTGATATATATGGCTTTTAGGCCAGGCGCGCACATGCAACTAAACAGTTTGATTGCGATTTTGAGCACTATGGGATGATATGAGAGTCCGCGCACATAAACCGGCGAACTCTCATATAATCTCGAGTGCTCAAAATCGAAACCAAACTGTTTAGTTGCATGTGCGCGCCTGGCCTTAAGGTTGAGAGATAGAGAAGGGTAAATTGAAAAGAAAGGATTTTGCTTCTTCGTGTAGTCACGGTTTGCTTTTGTGTAAGAAACATCACAAATGACAGTCTATCGCAAACACGTCTTTTCGCACACACGTTACATGTCTTTTGCTTTTGCTCGAAAAAAAACTGAATGCATAAATCCTGGCATGTTACTCCTCTATAAAAAGCTATAACGAAATTCGGGAAGAATTTAATACGAATATGTTCTACTGTAGCAACTATTCTAAAAATGACAAAGTTTGACGACAACTGAATTATTTATTCTACATTGTTTTTTTTTTTCAATTTTGTAAAAGTCGTTTCGTTAGTAGTGTATTTCCTTGCAAACATAAAATGCATAGTGACTTCCTGTCGGTTTTAGAAAAAGAACAATCAAATGTATCACCAGTTACAACATTTCAATCTGATGATCTTATTGAAAAATTAAAACTCCTCAACTATGAAAAACATTTGCTTAAAGAAATGAAAATGAAACCGCTAACGAAATTTTACTTTGTTAAATCTTACAACCCCGGAGAGCAATTCTTTATGTTTACTTCGGTTTGTGCATGGCTTTTGAGGAAATTGGGTAAACATCTTGACCAGCCCCAGGAGCATGAGGATCCCAATGAGATGATTAATAAGATTCTAAAAATTCTACAAGAAATTGTAATCAGAGAGTTGTCCTTTCGTTGGTTTTGCTTAAAAGTATTTAGTTTGTTTTGCACTCGTAGGACATTGTTGTTGACGTGCCAACCAGTAAGTTGCTGCAAGGAGCAGGACCTATATGTTTGTACATTCTTGATTCCCTAGCAACCCAAGCCGTTAAGGTGTCGCAGGTAATAATTATAATCTTTAGTTCAATTGTATATCTAAAATAAAATTATATTTTTATATATCTTAAAAATATTTCAAATCTTTAATAGATTTTGTATAAACATCATCACATAAAGCAAGAAATCGAATTGGCACCGGAATTCCTGGACGATAATGCCGAAATCATTCTTGAGAAACTAGAAGACGAACAAAATCATGCCTTCAGTGATGACAGTGATAACGGAGGAAATTCTTTGAAGGATCTAAATTGGTTTTCCTCACAGAACGCACAAAAACGGACCAACAACGACTTAAATTACAGCGGGGACAATTTTACCGAACATGAAATCTGGCGATTAGAGCTAGAGCGGGTTCTTCCACAGCTAAAAGTTGTGGTCAAAGCAGATTCTCGAGATTGGCGCTCACATCTTAATCAAATAGACAATCTTAAACAAAACATTGATGGAGTAGATATTTTTTTTCCTATCACTGAAATCTTTAAAAATAATGTTTTTATCACGCAGATTTCTGATGAAACCCAAATACAATTAAAGAAACTTCATAGCGAGTTTACATTTAATTTGGACAAAATTGAAAGTCGAGAGAAACATTTGAACAATGAACTGAGTGCCCTTATCAATCAGTTTAAAGATGTATCTATCGAACTAGCTGGAGTTCAATTTGCTAGCAAGCAAATAAGCCAAGATTCTGAAAAGTTAACAACAGAACTGATAGCAGTGGTTCAGGAAAATGAAAATAAAAAGTCAAAAATGGAACAGCGGGGACAACTGATGTCGGATGGAAGTTAGATTTAGTCTTTTTAAGAGAAGCGACTAAAGAAATGACAATTTATAAAAGTTTTGTAAAGAAAAAAGTAAAATTTATTTAAGACCAGGGCCCCCTACGTGCGTTAAGGCACAATCACATTTAATGGCGAAAAACTGTTATATATTGGAATTTCTCTAGTCTCGTCCTTCTTAACACTAATTTCTTAAATGTTTTTGTGATTTTGTTTTACAGGTTCTGTTGTGCATATAAAAAAGGCTATACAAAAATTGAAGGAAGATATTTCTCATTTAAACCTGGAAATTGGTCTGCTCTTGCATGCTTACGATCACGACATCATTCGGCAATCGTCAATATTCAGTGCGTCCTAAACGAAGTTTTTCAAATACATTTTTTTTTAACATTAAATAAAACAAATTCAATTTTCGATTCCCAATATCTGTATATTTTTGCATGATTATGTGATTTTATTAGACACAAAATAGTAAATGCATTGTTTTAAAGTTTGGGTCGGACATATCTTAGGATTGCGATGGTGCTCCTTGAACTTTCATCGCTTTATGTACTTAATTAGAGAAAAACAAAAAAATTATACGTTTTTGGTTGGCCTAAATAATAATAATAACAAAAAAAATAAGTAACGATTATTTAATTTAATTATTTAGTTCCTATAATTTTAAATGTAAATTCCTAATTTATTGTTAAACCATTGCCTTGCTCTTTCCTTTCCACGAATCATATGATTTATCCGATCCAGAGCTTATCTGTCCTTTTTGATGGAACATGAAAGAAATAAAAATAAAATAAATAATTTTCTTTGTGTAGTTTTGTAGTTTTCAAAAAAAAGGAATTATTATTGAAGCGATGGTAGCTTAAATTCTCTTGATTTAATCCATACTTTCGTTTTGATGATAAAGACAATTGCTCACCATACAGAATGAGGTAGTGATGTTATAAATTAAAAAAACTACAACCGATAAGGAAATCTTGCAAGATTAATTACAAAAAATTAAATATTTTACCTTTGCTTGACTTTTTCGGTCGATCCTTGCTCTGACTGGAAGCTGTCTGAGGAGGTGGCGAATATGCTTTATAACTGCCAGATCTGGATCCAGATCGATGCCTACGCTCTCGTGGACTTGGTGGTGGACTGAAATCAGTTTCTGTATCGTAGTTTGATATTAAATCTGGATTGTAAATGTATCTATCTGGTGAGTATCGATGTGAGTGGCGTGGTGGCGAATAACTATCTCGCCAATGACCACGGCCATTGTCATGTATATCTTCATCATCATCATCGTCATCAATTGGTGAATATCTGTGTAAATGAGGAGCTCCAGGCGGAGGTGGGGGTGACATTAAACGACCCATTGGGGGTGGGCGCATTTCACCTGGCGGCATAAACGGGGGTATTCCCATAAAATGCGGTGGAGGTGGACCCATAAATGGTGGCGGTATAAACGGAGGCGGCATTCGGCCCAGCATTGGTGAGGCAGGTGAATCCATGTGTATAGGTGACGGTGCATTATTTGGATCTGATAATGGAAGATTTAAATCCACTAAAAATACAAAATTGTTTAAATGAAAAAAAAAACTAAAAAAAACAACCAAATTGAACTTACGATTGTTTTCTTTGGCAAGATTATGCGCATTGCTGCCAACAAGAGAAGTTAATTTGCGACGTAGAGCGGTAGCATCAGAACGAGCTTCCTCATACCTTCTTTCGGACTGGCGTGCAGCCAACCAAGTTTCATGAGCTCGATTTTCAAGGGTTCCAATCTGTGCTTTGTGAGCAGCAAGCTGCGCCTCAATTTCTGCCCGCAATGAATCATTTTGCGATCTTAAATTAAAAAGACGAGAATCATTTGCATACACTTTTTTGGAGAAAAAATATACTTTACTTTAAAGTTTGAATTTCTTCTTGCATTTTTGTAAGTCTATCGACAGTACTAGTTGTTTCGCCTTGCTGCTGCAGCCACATAGTTTCTTTTAAGCTAAGTTCCCTTTGAAAACATAATAATTTTAATCTCTTCTTATTATTTATAATGTCTATTTTACTTTTGCAGCTGATTTTCCTTCTCCTTGAAGTAATTCGACAAAACCTCAAGTCGAGTTTGAGCTTCTAGCTTGTCCTTTTCAGACTGATTAAAATCATGTTTCAGTTTTTCAATTTCATCACTGAAAGATTTAATCTGCACGTCTAACAGTTTTCGTGCATCCTAGACATGAGACAAAAATATTACTCAGTCCATTTGTTGAGTACAGTTCGAACAACTTACCGTTTCCGTTTCAAGTTTTTCTTTCAAAGTCGATCTCTGGCGTTGAATATCCAAAAGTTCTGCCTGAACGTTAGCTACATCTAGTATTTGAGATATTTTAATATTAGGATCTCTCTTGACCGCTTTTAAACAATTTTCCAATGCCTTGACAAAAAGAAGACCATTAATTCAAACTTTTAATCAACAACTTTTCTACATCACCCACCTCAACTTTAGCTACACTTGTTTGCCACTTTCTGTGTTCATCATCACACTTTGATCTTAATCCCATTATATCAGCTTGAAGACGTTTTATTTCAGCATTTTTACCTTCCAAGGCTTTGGTTATGTCTAAATCGAATTCAGTCTTCATTTCTTCTAATTTCGAACTGAGAATATTCTTTTCGCCTTCTAGCTCATCGTTGTCTTGTTGAAGTGATGCAATTTCTCCAACGAATTTTGCATTTTGTTCGGCTAACATCAGCTGGAGTTCGCTATTTTCACGGCTTTTATCAGCTAAAACAGCATTTATCTCTAAGATTGTATCTGAAAGTTTTGAGATTTGAGGGTATAGATGAATTATGTAGATTTGTTTGAATTTGTAAAAGTTGAAGAACTTACGCTGTTGTTCATTAAGTTGCCTTTGGAGTTCCTCGACACTACTAATAATCGACTCATCGCCACTCTGATTGTTTAATAGCTCCGAAACAATCTTATTTAACTCCAATCCTGCTTCAGCTGCATTTTCTAATTCCTTTATATATAAAAAAAGATTATCGGAACTCCTCCGGTTAGCAACGAATCAAGTTTTCTTACCTTCTCTAGAGAAACAACTTGCTCTTCCAGCTTAGCTTTGGCTTCTTCACAAATTTCCAATTCTTTTTTTACGGCAATAACCATATCATTCGATCCGAATGAATTATTTTCAATGCTGGCCAATTTAACGCATGTTTCACCGAGATCATGCTTCAAAATGGAGGCCTCTTTATGAGAAGCAAGCAAACTGCGCTCGACGACATTTAGTTTAGCAATGAGTTGGCTTTCTTTGCGGCATTGTGACAGACAGTAGTAACCAAATATAAATAGCAAGGTTGCAGTTGCTGATATCAACATACAACAGAGCACGTCGAATAGTTCGACAATTCTTTGAGATAGATTTTCAAAGAAATATTTTTCCTCGGGATGATCGTCACTTAGAAGTAAATCACTTCCTGGGCAATTGGTTTCTTTTTCGCAAAACTCCTCTTCCTGCAGTGACTTTTGTAAAATATTGGCTTCCTTTTTGGGAAAGAGTATTTTATCGAGTTCATCGCTAAACTCAGATTCTTTGACTGGTTCCTGTGATGGCAAAAACCCTTTTACGGTTCCCAAAATAGTCTGGAATAGACCCACTTGTTGCTGTTGGGGTGGTTGTACGTGTACATTCGGTGCTTTCGGATTTTCTGTGGTTACATAAAAGTCAATAGGATTAGGAACTGGATCGTCAACTTCTGGTGTTGTAGGAACTGGCTTTGTGACATCTTCGATTTCGGGTTCTGGATCGTTCGTAATTGCACTCGACTGCTCGATTTCGGATTCGGCACTTGTTGGCAGATCAAGCTTTGGAGCTTCTTGAGGTATTTCGCTTGGGATGATTTCATTGGCACTTGGGTGATTAACGTTCTCAAAAGATTGTTCTTCCTCTACTATTTGCTCTGATATCTGTGTGGCTTGTGTATTTGAAGGGAGTTCAGAGGAGGCCTCGCTTGCTAAAGGCTTTTGTTCTAGTTGATCAGGAACTTTTTGATCTTGCAAAGCTTGCCCTTCGTGGGGAGCCTGTTCTTTTAAGGCTGCCTCCACAGGAGTCTCAGTTGCTATGGGGACCTGCTCTTTAAATGTTATTTGATCTGGATCTGATTGTTCTTGTGAATTTTGACGTTCTTGGGGTAGCTGATCCGTTAAGGCTGCCTCGTTACTAGCTTTCTGTTCTTGTAAAACTTG
The DNA here is from genome assembly GCA_932273885.2 of Leucozona laternaria. Lineage (NCBI taxonomy): Eukaryota > Metazoa > Arthropoda > Insecta > Diptera > Syrphidae > Leucozona > Leucozona laternaria. Next base: position 113,126,079 of record OW026368.1, on the reverse strand, counting down.
AGCTTTCTGGGGAGACTCATCTGTAAATGCTAACTGCGCATTTTCCAGTTGTTCTTGTGAAATTGCTGGTAACTCGGTGGTAGCTTGAGTTTCCAAGGGAGCTTGTCCCATAAAAGCTACCTGCTCAGAAGCTTGAACATCCACCGTATTTGGCTGTGTGAAGGCGGCCTGGTGTGGTACCTCTGGCTTTGTCTCTTCAGTTGGTAAGTCAAGAAGAGGATCAATTGAATTTTTGTTAATAGCTGCTATTCCAGGAGAGCCACCAGCTCCTTGATAGAAAAAGGCATTCCGAGTGTTATAATCTTGAACTGGTGGTGTTGCAATAGAAGGCACGCTCTCTGGAGCAGCAGTGGCCACATTGGGAGATAAAACGTTTGGGGAGTTCTGATAATAATTCTCCTGTTGGCCAGAAAAAGGTGTGTTGTACGGAATAGCAGTTGTTGTCTGGGCGTAGACATTATTGGCATAGGATTGATCGGCAGTTTGTTGAGCAGCAACTACTGATGCGGTGGCTGGAAGGGCAGTAGTTGCTTCCGCGTGGAAAGCATTTGCAGAGTTTTGATCATCAACTTGCGTAGTAACACTAGCTGCCTCAGGAACTGAGGTAGCTTCTTGGATATTAAACGTATTTGCATAGTTCTGGTCAATAAGCGCTGCTTCTGTAGCTTGCTGAGGAATAGCTTTAACTTCCTTCTTTTCGGAATGATCAAATGATTGTGAGAATAAATTATTCTCTGAAGAATCAGCTGTCGGAGAATTGTATAACTGGTTTCCTGACTGAGCGCCAAACTCATTTGGTTGTATGAATTTCGAAGCAGCTGCATCATAAAGGTTGGTCGTAGGAATCGAATGGATTGCTGGTGTGGATGCAGCTGGCTCTTCTGTAATTGATTGGACATTTACAGACTCCTTTGGTGAAGTAACTATTGAATCTGTTGCTAATGTTTCTACAGTCGGAACAACACTCCCTGTAATAGTCTCAGTTGTCAATGGATTTTCTATAGCCTTGCTTAGTAATCTGAATTTCGATCCATCTGCTCTTGTTTTTATTTCAGCTTTAGTTATTTTCTCCGATTCTGTTGAAATTTCTTTTTTGTTCTCTGATTTACTCAAAACTTCTGCACTACTATTGATTAAATCTTCAGATATAACTATTGGGGCAGATGTTTCATTTAAAGCAGATTCAAGAGTTTCTGTTATTTCTGGGGTAAATTCTTTAATGACCTCTGCGTCTAAAGGGGGTTTTGAATCTTCTGCAGCTTGATTATTGTCTTGTGCTTCCTTTAAAGATTGAGACGTAATTGAGTTCGAAGGTTCTTTGGTATTTGAATTGCTTTCCGAGGAGTTCTCCAATTTACCTTTAAAAAAAAATAAGTTAGAAATTTAAATGAATTTGAAATTTAATCTTATTGCATTAATTAAACTTTCAAAAGCTTTTATTTGATGCAAATATGCTGGTAAGACGAGGAAAAAGTTTAATTTTGTGAGAATCACAATTCCAAATAAAAATTTAAAAGTTTATGATTCCCACAACAATGTATAAAACTTCTCATAAAACTGCGAAACGACTAAGTGGTATAACTTATTTAATTTAAATTAAATAAAAACTTTATTTATGATTTTCTCAACTGGGATTGTTGCATTTCAAAAAGAGAAGTTAACAGGATAGACAGAGTGTACAAATCTGAAAGCTTAAGGTACTTTTGGTTAATGAAACGTCATCCGGATAGAGAGAATCTCGTGTTCTTGTTGTAATGCATGTTTTTTAATGATATATATGGATCATTTCTTACAATAAAAAATGGCAAAAAAATGAGAAGGTTTTATACACTCAAAGCTTTGTCCTAAGGCACGAATAAAAAAGGACAAACGCGGATGTTACGACTAGCAGATTGATTTTATATTGCTACATAAATTACCTGTTAGTGGTTGTACTTTTAGGGGTTCAGAGCTCTGTGCGGAGTTCTCATCAACGTTGGAGTTTACTTTTCCAATTGCTGCTGCTTGAAATTCTTCCTTTCCGGCCGCAAGTTTTGTTTCATTAACTTGATCATCAGCCACATTGGTTTTCACTTTTGCCAAAGGTTCTGTTTTAGTCGCAATGGTAGCTTCTTGAGTCTTTGTACTGTTTTCCGGTAAAATATCACCTAGAATTTCTCTTCCCTCGACGGAATCATCTTCTCCTTCTTCGTCCTCATCATCATCCTCATCATCTTCTTCTTCTTCCTCTTCCCCTTCATTATTCACTATGAAATCATTTTGAAATATTTCATTGATCTTGTTAAGATTCTCATCTTTTTCCAGGGGCACTTCAACAGCAGCTCTATCAGGAAGTTCTGTTCCGTCGATAACCTTGGTTGTTGGTGTAACATTCACTGCGTTTTCAGTTGGAACTTGATTGTCATCAACTTTGCTTAGAATCTTCTCGTTTTCCAAGTCTTTGGGAAGTGGAGCTGTAGTTGTTGTTGCCTCATCTTTCAGGGACTTCTGCTTCTCAGAGGATTTTAATTTTTTATTACGTTTTTTAGGAGGTGATATCTTAGGAATAGCTGGTATTAAAGAAGTAGCTTTGTAGTAGACTTTGTACTCTTGGAGAAAAATGTGTGGTGCATATCCATCTTTGCCGTCGATTTCAACACCCCACAGGTCAGAGTTGGAAGACTTGGATTTGATTTTCACTTCAGAGTTTGATTTGAAGGAAAGAACGCCTTCTTGGTCGGGGTAATAATTTTTGATGGTTTTACCAAGTGAAATTATTCCTATAACACGAATTTTTAATTTTTTTTTTTTAAATTCACATTGTAAGTATAAAAAACACCATTTCTTACCTTCACATTTTTCATCTACACATAGCCGCTTATCTGGCTCTGTTAAACTATTGTTTTGAACTATAAGTGCAAAAATAACTGAGAGTTTTAATAGATTTATGGACTTCATTATTCTAACATTATTTTTTTTGTAATATTTTCTTAATTATACAAATAAAGTAAATATAAAATTCACAAAAAAGTACTTAATCGCCACATCACAAGCAAAATTAGAAAGTTTGAAGGTTGCTAGACCTGTAGAATGACGTTTGTGACATCAGCTGTGAAGATGTCAAGTGCTACATCTGGCGGTCGGAATATGAATGTTGATTATCAGAGTTGGCAAATACAATGAAAGTACTTTCAGACAGCGTTTTTGCACTTACTTAAAAATTCTTCACCACCTCTGTTTTTTTTCAATTGGTTACCGCCATATTATTCACTACATACATCCAGATTAAAAATTAAGTCCAGATGTATTTACATTGAATTTGTATGCTTTACATCTGGATTTAAATTTTTAATGTGGATGAATCGAGTGAATAATATGGCCGTTAGTTTTTTTTCGTTGCGAATGGATTAAGTGCGGTTTCTAATTGATTTATTTATTTCTGTGGACCTGATATATCTCTCAATTGTACTGGTGCATAGGGGATTAAATATGCCGAAATCTGACAAAAAAAATAAATTTTTGTGTGCGTTCAATAAAAGGCAAAAACTGTCTAGAACAATGAAAGATTTGTATATTAAAAAATGGATCTTAACCACCCCATGAGTGTTTGCTTTTTCTTTAACGGCCATATTATTCACTCGATTAATCCAGATTAAAAATTAAAACTTAAATGTAAAATAATTTAGATCCAATTTCATATTGCTGTTAGATGAATTGATCAATTTCCATATTATTCACTCTTTAATCCTTCTTTTTCTAGTTTTAAAGTTTTCTACTAGAAATAAATAAATTAAATATATGTATGCTTTTTAAATTAAAATAAATTAATAAATAAAAAGAAAGCGATGGGAAAATTAAAAAATCGTGGACTGCAGGAAATGTTGATGTTTTCGTCACCGGAAGACCACATTGAAGAACTGATGAAAAAGTCGATCACAAACCAACGTCCTAAATGCTCAACAGGCCCTGCGTCGAAGTTTTATCGGCTGAAAAAGAAAAATTTTTCCGGCTTCATTAGATGGCTGGACAGGAATTTGATGGTGAGAAACGTTTTAGAAAGTTTGTAACACAAATCATTGATGAAGAGTGAAAGGAGCAGTAGGTATGTATTCCCTAAGTGGACTCCTAGGAAATACCGGAAGATAAATGAAGGAATTCCGAAAAACCAACTTTTGTTTTAATTACCAAGTACAAAAAATTACCATACAGTTTGTTAACTTATAAGTTTAGTTAACTCATGTCAAAAAGCTTGTGGTTGATGAGAGTGATTTTTGGTCCATCCCCATAAACGGGGAGTGCAGGAGAAAATACAACAACGACCTGTACGGGCTGTACAGCGACAGTGACCTAGCCGAAAAAGTAAAAAAAAGCAACACTATTGAGGTAGTTTCGTACTGAGAGACGACGCACGCAGTAAATAAATACCACGTTGGCGCACCCCCGTGGAAGGGGACATCAAACAACGTGGAGTACGAAACTGAAGATATCTAGCTGAAAGAAGTAAGTACATACTTATACATACATAAGTAACTTTACCCAACGTTCCCTATTTGCTATTATATCCAGTGTTGTCGTTTCGCAAATTCTGAGAGTAGCACTTGTCAGAAAATTTCGGGAGCATTTTTAGAAGTTGAGGAGCCCTTCAAAAATTCAAAATATTCATACAAAACATAACAATTTTAATTCATCTTTAACAAAAAAATAATATAAAACATTCATTGTTAATATTAAAAATATTTCGGAAAACAATTTAAACGATTAAAAATAAATAAATGTGCATACATACATACTTACATATGTTAATATAAATAATTATTATTATTTTGGGAACAACCTAAAAGACTAGTCATAAAAAGTAAGATGTCTTTTCGTGACTTTTAATTACGTTTGGTTACGTTCCATTTGAATTTTCAGACAGAAATTCTCATCTGAAAATTCAGAATAAAGTTATTGTGGTGGGGCCTGGAGGAAATGTTGAAGTATTATACATAGAAGTTGAACTTAATGATTTTTGCACTGTACGGTGCTTGATTTTTGTTAATTAAATTTCATCACGAACAAATTAATACTTATTTATTTAAAAGAATTTATTGTTTATTATTAAGTGAGTTTTTCAATCAAAAGATTGGCTATTCTTAGAAAAATGTTGCGAGAATTCTCCATCTCCATCGCAATGTTGTGGAACCTTTTTTTTGTCATTGAACTTTACATAGTTTAGCTGTATTTTGGAGGCCATGCATCTCAATAAATAGATTTTAAACAGAAACAGAATTTACTGCTTAATAGAAAACACTTTAAATAAATTTTAGAAAACCTATTGCTGATTTATTTATTTATGATACCATCCCCAAAACTACTCACGCTGAATTTTTCATTTACGAATATAATTAAAGTACTATGTTATTTCGTTTTAACGTAAAGGTGAATGCAAGAATTTGACACTGCAACTTTCGACTGAAACTTTTTTTTTTATAAATTCATATCTGAATGTTCAGATTTCTGATTGAACGTACCCATTATATCACTATCCTCTTCTGAAATTTAACAGAGATGTGCAATCTTTTGTTAAAACAGGGATGTGAAAAAATATAAATTTGTGTTTTTCATATCATTTTCATTTTTGTCCACATTTGTTTTAATGTTTTAATGTGGTGACTTGGGGAGCCATTTTGAGGTATGGGTAGTACAATAGCCCTTTCTGCAGCAAAGTAGCCAAATTCTACTATAGTAGCCATTACGACGACACTGATTATATCTTTGAAAAGCATGGGCAAATCTCTACACTGCATATGAGATATATATTTGCTGGTTGAAAGTAGTAATGCTCACTTACGACGGAAAGCTCATTAAAATGTGGTCTTTAACTATGTGTAAGAGATTTATTGCAAAAAGAACCATGTACTGCAAAATTTTTGGAGGAATATTGCATGTGTGCCAATAGAAGAGGGCTTTAAAATCTTCTCACTGCAAGAATAATTACCTACAGCAAACTTGTTTTATGAATTAAAAATTTTGTGAATGGCTAGAAGTTATTTTTAGTAATCCTACGTGGGCTTAAGGTTTTGTTTCTCACAAATATTCTTTTGATAAATATTTAAATAGAACATTTACTGAGGCTAAAGATTTTTAAAAAGACATTCTGATATTTATATTGTTCCTACGGATGAATGCAACGTACCATAGCAATATTAAAAACAGATTACATAAATAAAATGACAGAAACACTTATGCTGCACTTACACGACTGACAAATTGGCATTATTCTGGCATTTAACTGTCAAAAAAATGACAGAACAATGGAAAAATTCATTCTTTTGGCAGTATAACGACAGAAAAATGCCAATTTGTCAGTCGTGTAGATGCAGCATTATACTATTTTGAGAAATGAACCAGGACCTAAGATTTATTATTTATAGACGCTTATGAGAAAAAGCGTATTACAACCTAAATTGCTAACAGTCCTAAAATACATAAATAGAATTTTCCACTTACACCAAATTTATTCTTCTTTAACTGTTCCATGTTATGAGCTTTCTAAATATATTGCAAACATTTAAAATAATGCAACAAAAAATTCTAAATATAATGTTGAAAATGCTTCAAAATTTATTTCAATATATCACCAATTATTTTAGAAGAAGATTACATTTTAGTATCTTTTGATACTCACAAAAGCCTTTGTTTTTATCAGAAATGATCCATATATCGAAACCTTCAAACCTTCAAAAATTGTATTTTTAACAAAAACAAAATAAATCACCTACAAAAATTCACTTTCAGAACTGAATAGAATTTAAAATTTAAACGTTCAGAGGCAGAGTTGGTTAGAAAACTGAACAACACAGCCCTTTCATATAGTTTGGCTAAAGAATTTGTGATTTTTAGTGTGGGAAAAAAGGAGTAGATCTAAAAAAAACGAAGTGGTGGAGTAGATTTATTTTCTTTCTCAAAATTGGAGTAAAATTAATCCAATCGGAGTAAGGTTCTAACCCTGCTTCCATACCTTGATGTCTCTCTAGTAAAGGCAAATAAACCGTTTGATTTTTATTGGTATAAAAAGCAAACTGCATCAGGGCGTCGTATTAACTATAATTTTAGACAGCCAAAAAAAAGATTATTATTAGGGGTATTCATATTCATGCAATGAGATATATTTACTAACTTCGTATTTGCGTAAATATATTCTTCACTTTGAATGAACGCACCTATAAAGCAATGTGTGTATATCCTTATTACGTTGCTCGCGTATATAATTTTCCATACAAATTTTGACATTTGATTTACGAGGTGATAAACTTATGCAGTTTACGAGGTTTACTATGCAAAAACGACATTGCATGAATACCCCTATTAATACAGCAATTTTATAAGCAGAGTATTGAATATCAGTGACATTACCTTTCGTCACAAAAATATTAATATATTTATAGATACATTATCTTCTAATTCTTTTCCTATAAATTAAACCAAAATATTAATAAATAAATATTTTAACCTTGTAATACACACAAAATGTACACCCAAATGTACAACAGTTCTCTTATAAAAGCATTATATTTTCCCAGTCTTTCAAATCGTATATTAGAAGCTCCTATAAGAAATAAAGAAAATGTTCGTATGGCTTTTAAATCAGCTAATACTTTAAGAACATCTTTATTTTCCAATATTAAAAGTAAAATATTAAAAGAAGATAATTCTGACATCATCTACCAAATAACATGTTTGGTGATGGAATATTAGGTTTTTCGTCTGTTTATGTAGGAACATCTATGCAAAAGTATCTATGTCATAGGTCTGATATAAATAATTGACATTCACAAAAAACAGCTTCAGCATTATGATTTTTGTGATGTAGAAATTTTACAAACAGAAAAATATTATAAGAAAAAATTGTTAATAGAAATGCTACACATTTTAAGTACCTAACGAAAATAAAATTTACGGAACGGCCACGAAAATTTCGCCTGACTAAATAATATTTGAACATTCTCACGCCGTCGAATCTTCGTTCCCAATGTTTCACCACGCTTTGGGAGAGACTTCAGTTCTCGGTTTTCATAAAACAAAATATTTATGCCAAGGGATTTTTGGTAAAATGTACCTTGTTTTCTTAAAAAAAATATCATCCTTACATAAAAAGGAAAGCCCATTACAATTGCTTAAGGTTGTAATTATAATCTTGGTTTTGGTCTTATTAGATTCTGCTTTAAGATATGCCATAAAATAATGTATCATAGCTATGTTTAGATTTTACCAAACTTATTTTTTCGCAGTTTAGTAAACCTTCACCTCCCCCCCACGTCCGACCTTTAAAAAAACAACTCTTTGAACCTAGATAATATAATTAGATGTTCTTCAGAATTGTAAATATAAATAATAAGGATATATCCACAGAAAATTTATGTGTACATATGTACATTCAAGTTTAAAAAAAAGCTTAAAAATAACACTGAAAAAAGTACGTATACGCCCCAATGCCCAATTTTTTTCTTTGTTTAATTGAAGTAAAACTACTTATGTATGCTCATGGATTTATATGACTGATCATGATCACTTACAAATTGGCAGTATTTCTGTTAGTAAACTGGGAAAAGAATGGACAGATTCATTCTTTTCTAACAAAATAACTGCCAATTTGTCAGCCGTGTAAATTCAGCATTATTCTAAAGTATCACAATATACATTTTGTGAAAGTTTTTTGCTTTAAACTTAGTACGACTTTAATAAAATCTTTTAGTTATTTGATATTTTCTATGAAACTGTTTTGCAATAGTGAGAGCAAGTGTGTATGGAATGTTCTATATACCTAAACTTCACTTATACCTATAATTTCAAGAAGCACCTACCGATTAAGCTTTAGTATTTTTGTTTGTTTTGTGTTATAAGTTGATCGCTTGGTTACAGAAATAATAAAATAAATGAGAACATGTTTAAGCTAAATATAAAGTTTGAAAAATTAAATTGTTTAAGCATCATCATTTGGATTATTTCAAGTTACTATAATTAACTGCGCTGGAAATGCACTTTCATATATCACTTACGTCAGTCATTCAATATTATGACCCAAACCAAGATTGCTCAAAGTGCATTGTACATAGTTATTAAATCTACTTCATTGCATTGTATTAAGGGCCTGAAAAATAAATATTCTATAGCCTATGTGTTTTAAAAGCAAAGTAACGTCGTGATAAATAAGATAAAAAAATTCACTTAGCTTATTTTCCAATGGCATGTGAAAAATAATTTCTTGTTGAACGAAACGTTTTAAAAATACACTATTTTGGAAAGTATTTTTTAGTACACATATGTAAAAGATCACCTAGATTCTTGCATTAAATAAATACAAATTGACATATTTGATGTTTTTATTTGCTTTTATTTTATTTGTGGCAAATATTGTTTTAAGTAGAAAAAACGTAGAGGTTTTAATCAAAACTAACAGTATAATGATCGAGAAGTTCATTTGTCCGTCCGTACCTCTGTGCGTCCAATGTAATTTGAGCTACAGTCTAAACTGTTAAACCAATTTGCTTCCAATTTTGATTCAGAGGATTCTTACATATGTCAGAAGGGATTTTTTTTTTCAAATTTTCTCAAAAAACGACTCTAATTACTTTGAATGAACCAGTACCAGTAGAAATAAAAAGAAAAACAAGATCCGGACATAAAGCTCATCCCTCTCGTCATTCCAACACTGTATACAATTGAATAAAAAATTCTCTTTGTACTATTGTTTTCTGTATTTTTCAGTTTTGAGTTTTATACTTAGGGCCAGTTTCACAGTCAGAAAAATGACACTTAAGTGGGGTATGTGAAAGATTAATTCCCAATATCACGGCCCACTGTTACCTTAATAAGTGGCACTAAAGTTTTCGATGTTGGTGACTTAAGTTCCACTTACGCTGGCTATGAAATTTAGCTTAAATTCCTCATATGGGAAACTTAAGTGCCACTTATTCCGCTAAGTGTCGACTGTAAAACTGGCCCTTAGTGACTCTGTTCACATTTTTAATTCTCTCGAAGTAATTTAATAAAATTTCTGAGTGCTTGAAAATATCAAATCAAAAATTATACGTACATAATGATCGAATTCAGCAGGTAGTTTGAAATTCTTAAGACACTACTTTCTTGCACATAATTAATATACATCATTTTTGTAACTGACTGGAGCAGTGGAACAACTACTTTTTTTTATTTTTAAAACAAATTGGTATGCAGTTCACCTTACAATTAGTTAAATTTTGACAACCAACAATTTTCGAGAAAATAAAAATTAAAACTTAGCACTATGCCCAATTGAGCTTAAGAGTATAAGTTTCTTGCATAATATAATAACCATAAGACAAAAATAGGAAAATGTTCCAAATTTAAGTCTCATTTTGTATGGGCTTAAGTTAAGCTAGATTACCCGCAAAAATGTTTTCAAGAAAGTTAATTTAATTATATTAAAGTTAAACTAATTATAAAATTAAATAGCTAAGGATTGATAAAATGGTGAAGCCATATTTGGCTTCGTATGCCAGTATAAGGATGCAAAATTGGATACAGTTACAACTGCTTTATTTATTTTTCAGTAACAAATATTTTAAAATAAAGTTTCCTTTGAAAATTGGTATCTTAACTTTCATTTCACTTCATTCAAACATGGGGTTTAAAGAAGAAAATTTAAAGAAAAATTAATTTTTCAAACAAATAAACTTTCTTTAAATTCGTTTTAACAAACTTTACCTACTTCAAAATGATACAAAAAGGGCAGGTATTTAAAGCATTTTTAAATTTTTAATTGCTTGACTAATGAATAATGAATGAAACATTTTTGACATTGGGAAAAATAATGCCAAGAATGCTTCGTGTCGTACGAACTCATATTAACTACCACAGTTTATCTAAAATTGGGCTGACAAATATATGGGCCTGTCTTGCTTAAAAGAAAAGGGTCTGACAAAAATCCATTCAAATCTTGCTTTTTGAATGAAATAAAAATGGGAAATTTCTGTCGAAATACTAGGCTCTCATCGTCTTAATTTTAAAATGTTACGATCGTCGTTTAAACAATTATATTAAACGAAATCGTCAAAAGTTTGCTTCGAATAAATTTACAAAGCATACAATTGTACGAAATTAGTATAACGAGACCATTTTCAACAAACCTTTGGATATGCAGAAACAAATATGCTGGCAACTAGCCTAAGTAAGAGCACTTTTCTTTTGAGAACTATGGAAAAGATGATAAACTTGCATTTCTACTTTTATTAAATATAAAGGTTATGGTATAAATCCTCACAGCTTTCATTTTAATAAATGTGTTTTAAAATCTTGCTGAATATTTCAACTTTTAATTAAAATTTTTTTCTGTTAAAGGTCTTGAAATAAATAGATATCTTGTTTTTTTGTGATTTAAATTATTTCTTTTTGATCTGAAAGACGGCACCGTTTATGGTCTTGCTGCCCAGATGCCTTAAATAGTTTATAAATTTATTTTGTAAATTATTTGATTAAATAAAAGAATAAATTAATGAAAGAACATGATGTTTAAATGTAAGCTCTGGCGATAATTAAGTAGTAAAAATACAATCTCTTACTAGCATATATATACATTTACTTATTTCCCAGCAAAATCAAAAATAAATCTCTAAATTAGTTAGTATTAAAAATACTAACCGTTGTCATTCATTTTAATATTACTTATATTACAAAACTTAGGATAAAAACTTAATTTTGAAGAAAAAACTGATTCAAACAATGAAACTTCATTTGTATAAGGATTTACTATCCAGCATCCTTCCTGTATATTCTATTTTTCCACCAAACAATCTTTTTTTATTAATTGCTTCACTTAAAAGAATTTAAATATGTTTTCGAATTTCACTAGAATAACATTTAACCTTAAAATTGCTTGTTCACTCGAAAAAATTAAACTTTTTCAGACGAGTTTTGCTAGGTACCTATATACTATTTTCTTTTTTGGGTAAAACTCACAATATGTTATCTAGAGGTACCTACCTACCTATCTGGGTATAATAGGTATCTAAACTTTTCTTTTGAAAATTACTATATATATAATTTTTTAAATTTTGTAAAGATCTCAACCCCGTAAATGTTTTCTGAGCCTCAAACAGTAACAAGGGTTGCACAGTCAAAAAATTTAGAAGTATTTATAGCATAAAACCGTATATTTTCAACTTCCTTATTCCGTCTAATTTTAGCTTTATTTAAATTAAAAATACAAATAAATTCAGTAATTTGTTTTTATTAAAAATTCTCTAGAGATAAATAGGTTACTTTTTGAGAACTTGTTACCCACCTACCTTTTTACCAAACACTAAGTGGCAATTAATTTTTTTTTCTGTGAAAACTTTCTTTCACAATCCTTCACTTCAACAAATAGGTTCCCGCCATACCTTGGTGGGAACATAAAAATCGCGATTTGAGTTACTTATATAAGAAATGTAAATAAACTGTCCAAAAATTCTTTTCACACAACCGGAAGACCAATACAAGAGAAATAAAAAAAAAAAAAAAAACATTATGAATCTGTGGGTAAAAGCACCTACAACCTACCTTTTTACTTATCTTTACCTTCCCACGTCATGTGTGAGTGCAGTGTAGGCTTAACTTAACTACCTTTAGGGTTAACTTAAATATGACACTTTTCTGACACGTATCACTTCTGTTGGGCTTTAAAGGTAGGTATACCTACATATATGGATAGCGGTCCCGTGTGTTTTCCAAAAACCATTTCCTATAGTAATTTCTCCACAAAGAATCCCGCTCACCAAGCAGATGGGGAGAAATTCTTAGAATTGAGTTTATATAGACATTACTGGCTCTGCTCTGACTGTCGGTAAAACGTCAAATGACAGAAAGAGTTTATTTGCTTCACGACCATAAAACTTCCAGCAAATGAAATTTACTAAAGGCGGCCGTGGCGATGGCGGCGCTCAATGTGAAAATTTCTTTTGTCAAAGACGAAACTGGCAATATCTACCTATAGGTTGCTAGATATTTCTGAAGTGATAAACTATTTCCCTAAAGCACCATCATCATCTTCTATTCCACGAATTTCAACTTATTGGAAACTCCATTCAATAAGTCCAACTGAGTATTTCATAGTTCAGTTAATTAAATAAGTATATTATGTATGTATTTGTAGATTACGTATACGTGCCTACCTATAAAATATAACTCCCCAAAAACATTCTTTTAAAATAAAAATTGTACCAATTTGATTTGTGCTAAACCTAATCTAAAACAAAGATAGAAACACAAAGATACTAAAATATATGTGCATATTTAAGCGTTTCCCACGGCGTTGCGTAACAATGGAAGTCCCAATTATTAACAGAGCCACGGCTTCCCGTGTTTACCTACACTCACTCTTCACTGAGTCTCATTCAGTATTTTCTTTCTTATTCTTTTTCGTTATCTTGGCTTGGGCCCATTCTGACTGCCTCTCTTCCATAGCCATTAAGCTGAGCAAATAAGAAAATTACTCACACAATTGCAGGGGGTGTGTGCCGTTTGTTGTTTGCTGCACCACATACAAAATACTTCCATTCATTCCCATAGTGTGGTGGCAGCGAAAAGAAGAACAGATATATTGAATTCCGGCAGGCCACACACCGTTGCATCAACAACATAATATATACACCAACGGATACATACAGTAACTTTTTCCAGATAATGGGGAGCCCATTGAAGAGGTCACGCCTTCTTGTTTATGAGTGTGCGCCGAAGAGGCGGAACTTTCGAAAACGTGCTCTCATCAACCCCCATAGATGTGGTTTGACAAGTACTGGCTACTGGTTTTTGAAGCACACACCGACACCGCAGATGCACGTAGCTTGCTACTTGCTACTGATGTCTGACGGTTGACAATTGAATCTTACTGCACAGTGAAGACCGCCTCCATATTGGATTTTCTACTCAAATTTCAATTCCGTCGGATTAAAGATCACAAAGATTTGGCAGCATTGCGTTTCAGGTTATGAAAAAATATGTTCCCGCGTAGCACAGTAGCAAATGCGTAGCACACACATCCTGGCTTAGATCCGCCCTTCACACTCGATCATGACTCGATCGGGACATAGCGCCGCACCGTTCCCAGACGAGAACACGCCAATCCGGCGGCACTTGCAGTACATAAACGAATCGCCGAATCAGGAAATGTAAATTATAGGTCCACTACTACTACCATAAATAAGACCTGCTGTATATGTGTAGTTGCCGATCTGATCGGGTTTCCCAATGCCAACTCCAGCTCGAAACTTGGCTTCTTCAATGCTCGTCTCAGAGCTCTTCGGCTGACTAATAGCAAGAGGAGGAGGTATATGTTAAAGTTTACATTTTTATTTATTTATATCGGTGTTGTGTCTTCATACATTTTACTTGTTTTTTTTTTTGTTCGCTCTTGTCGTCGCTTTATCGTATGTCTGTTTTTTTGCGGTCGCAGCAATTTGGAGGCAACCATCTAACCATAGCCAACCATCTTAGCCAGCCCAGAGCAGCAAGTAAGCAGCAGCACCAGCAAGAGCACCAGCACCAGCAGCAACAACAGCAGCAGCCGAACGAACACAGGCAGCACTTAACTATCAAGCTGAAGTTGAGATCGTAACTTTGCAGTTGGCCGTCGTGCACGGAAGCGTTCGGAAGTGGAATATACTTTATTAATAATATTTCGAGTTGATACAGATTTGAATAATTCAACATTTTGAAACCACATCTTAGTGAATTGGGACTTCTATTTCTCACATTTGCATTCGAATTCGTTTTCATTCAGCAAAGATATTTAGTGATTTACCTATGTTAATTTTGTTATTTAGACGGTACAATTCAGCGTAAATTTGTCTAATTTTAACTTCTCGAAAATTAGAATTTTGGCTTAAGTTACATTTTGCGTTTTACCGTCGCTTTGTTGCGTCGCGATTTATTTCGAATGCGAATCGAACACTGGTTGTCCCATTATTGAGATCGAGAGCTACGTTTTCCTTTCGGATTCTAGAATTGGTGAGTTTTTTTTTCTTTTGTGTTGTAAGAAGTATAAAATGGTAGATATTCATTGTGTCGCCGTCACTGACTGTGGTGACGCGTAACAACCAATGGTAGCCCGTGTTTCGCACACTCGTGATTCCAATGACAGCTACTGTGTAGGGAGCTGTCGTTTGGAGCCCGACGTGTACGTACACGAGGAGATCGTTGTTTGGACGATGATGTTAGTTTTTGTACGGCCGTGTAGTGGTGGTGGTACAGCTACTGGGCTTAAGCACCTCCTTCTGCGGGTAAGACGAGTAGACACCACTGCACACAGGTCGGTTTCTGGGTCTGGCCTCGTCTCACTTATGTGTTATGTGTTTACCAAGCAGCAGTCCATTCATGGGTTTCCTTGTGCGTAATTTATACTTATTGGACGAGTACCTCGTTCTACTTGTGTGTGTGTTGGATGAGCGCGTTGGTGTTGGTGAAGGTGATGTGTGGTGTGTTTGTTGTATGTTTACCAGGTGAGGACGAAGGTGAGGAGATGAGGCCGCACAGCTGGTGGCACTTTGAGGCATTAGTCCATTAGTCTAGTCGGTGGAAGTGAGGCATTCGGAATTATTTCATTTTGCTCCTCTTGTTCGTGAGCAACACACCGTATACGCGTGACGATCTCTTCTTCCTAATTTGTCAGTCGCTCGTGTGAACCCAATCTTGTGTTATTTGCAATTCTTCTATAAAGAGTCTCTTAAGACCGTGTATAATAATTTAGTCCTCTAAGTCAGTTTTGGGCAGTTCTGAAGGTGATTGGTTTGTGGTAAGTCTTCTTTCCTTATTCTTATTTTACTCAATGAACCTGTCTATATATTTTGACACTACTGGCTGTGCATTGCGAAATCCCTGTCATTTGGTTGGACATTCTTGCTTCGTGCCCGTAACGCGGTAGCGGCCCCTTTTTTTTTTGTTGTTGTTGTGTATATGCGCGATGTATAGTGTGCACTCAATATAAACGCGTCTATTGGTGTTGGTTAAGAACTACCGGTTTTACGCGTTCTTATTGGCGAGAGTTCTTTTCTCAAATTATTACTTACCTACCAAAGAAAAAATTGGACATCAATGAAGATGGTGGTTAAATGGCTGGTGAATTTGTACGCTTTTTGTGAATTTGGTTCGATTGGTTTGGATATAATTTAACCAATCAAATTTGTACCATTAAGCGCATCGTTTTTCGTCATTTTTTAAAGTTTCCGGGAAAATGGTTTTTCCCCAATGAAGATCTCTTTCAATAAGGCGGAGCTCGGAATAGTTTTGGTTTTGATTTTACATAATGTGAAATTTCGATGAGCAACCAATATTTAGGCAGGAACCTAAACCTACCTGTTCACTCAACTTCTGTTCGACTTCATTATTGAATGTAAAAAAAAAAACGTATCTTTCAATGATAAGATATTCGAATTCATCATTTCCAGCATTTAACTATCCAATTTTTCGCGACTGAAATTAAAACATGTAAGCACCTGTACTTACACCAACGAATTAATAAGTTTTATAGTTTCCCTATCCAAATGTGTATCTGTCCATATTTTTGTTGTCTATTCACGTATTTACATATTTTCATCGCCCAAGGTACCTATCTGATCTTATTCCCTATATCTTGCTATATTGTGAGTTCTATAGCTTAAATATCAAATGCAGCTTAATTGGCATAAGATAATTATAGTCCAATTGGTTCGTATAACTTCAATTACCAGGATGTAGAAATAAACAGATGTAAGTTGATAAAGCTCATCAACAAACCTATATGTCTATTCTTTTGCCTGAATAAATTGTAAGCTTACAACTCGTGCAAAACAAACAGTAGCATGATTATATCTATGATTGGAAAAGTAAAAATAAAAAAAAAACACATTTGGCAGCACTTTTCAGCGGATAAACTGTCGGAAATGTATTAACTTGTCAAAAATAAAGAAGATTGTTAATAAAATTGATTTTTAATACGAAACAATAAAAATGGTTAGCTAATAAAATATTTTTAGAAATTTATGATATGCGTCTTTCTGATCTTTATTAAAATACAAAACGGTTTTAGATTATTATTGATATATACATTTAAGATTTTAGTTTTTTTTAATTTAGAATTTGCATAAATTCATAATTTAAAGTTGTTGTTTTTTTTTTAAATCGATAACGATCCAAATAGGTGCTGGTCATAATACTAATAAGGTCGCGAAATAGCCAATCAATAAAGCAACTAATTTGTTTGTCTTTGAAACTTTGACCGATTTTTTTTTAAATGATTGCATTTTAACAGAATTTGTCTCAAAGAATTGATTATATATGTTAAATAAGTTTAAAGCATCTTATGCGTAGGTTGATACATAGGCGTTTAATTTTAATCAAATAAAAACAATCAAATCATTGAGGGATATGGTTTTTTATCAATTTTATAAATAGATTTAAACTTTAACCAGTTTCACGAAAAAAAATAATAAAAAATTTCTTATTATTTCACATTAATAAAAATAAAGAGGTATCTTGTTTCTACCTTGTGATCGCCTAATGGTGGTGGTATCCTAATTTCTTTAAATTTCTTAACTGATCTTCTGTTCGAAATTTTCCGTAACAGCCTTAATGTACCTAAGTACCTACGTAACTACTAATTTCTTATACTAACTTACTTTTTGTATTTATTCTCTGTTTGTAAACGATTCATTTCTTCTATCCATCCATTTCATATAAAATGGTTTTAATTTGAAGGTGGGTAGTTTACCGACGGTTTATCAAGAAAGGTCTGGCTCAAGACCAAAGAAGTTCAAAGTGACAAAGAAAAAAGATCCACGATAAAATCTTTAAAACACACATTTTCTTAAAAATATTAAATAAATATATTTATTCAGTTTAATAAGATCACAACTGCGTGTAGGATAAATAAACAGGAATTTTTCGCTGATTTCGAAAGTGGTGCTTTTAATGGTTTGCTTTTTAAATTATTATATACATATGTATCATCAGCTTAATTATAAATCGGTCTTACCAAGATATATAAGAACTTCACTCAGGGCTCCCTAAATTTCTTTAAACCTAAAATCACTAATGAAATAAAATAGGTACTAAATTCGAAGTTAGGTATGTACACTACATAGGTAGCACAAGGAAAACACTTGGTATCTAAAAACGTGGTAGCACTTTTCTACACTCGATAAAACACCAATGATCGAGTTTAATGTATCGACCATCAGTGCAACATATCATGTCCATCAATCATCCAATAGTCGCGCGCAAGATCCAAAGAAGTACGTAATTACCACCTATATACCAGATCAAAATCATTTCGTTTTGTGTTGAAGACATAGGTAGACTTAACATTCTTTTCGACTGCGGCTGCCAAAGTCAACAAAAACACCAACAATGATCTCAATTTTGATTCATTGTTATGTGAGTAGGCTCAAACTCGTCAGTTTTCTTAGAAAACCAAACATTCACAACAACAAAAAAAAAAATCTAAATTATCTCACCAAAAACTCAAGCTATAGGAACCTACCTATACCTAGGAGTCCTTTGGTCCTGGGAGTTTCATCTCAGAGTTCGCCCTTAGTTATTTTTCTCATAGTTCATTTTTTTTGTTCCTTTTATCTTTTTTGTTGGGCGAACAAAAGAACAAAAAAAAAAAGAAATGAAACTTGTTTCTATTCTGAATCTGATTGCCACAGATCCACCTCTAAAAATCAAAATATATATCTAAAAAAACCACACATAAAGGTGGCAGCGGCGACACTTTACTTTTTCGTATTGGGACCATTCTTTTATAGGTGTTAACCGTGTGATGGAAAGAACTTAAATACTTACCTTGAGTACTAAGACTCAGTTGGAATGGCCAGGGTGGCATTTAGAAAAATTCACAAAAAAAGCAAAAATAAAACTCGAATAAAAACTAGCTAAAGTGGCAATCATGAAATGAAATCGGGCAAAATTTGTTTGTACCTGCTCGGCGAAAATAGCGCAACCGATTTTCAGGGCTCCTTATTCTTTCTACTTTCTGTTGTGAGTTTCTAAATATTCCAGCAATTTTTTGAAATATGTATATACCTTCACCTTGACTCCCTGTGGAGAATGAGAAAAAAACCATGAGATGTGTTGTGAAATGGGAATGTTCACTATCTGTCATTGTGTATTTCACAAATCTAATTTCACGCAGCATTAAAAGAATGCTGGGATATGCATAAACAAGAGATTTATTTTTTGTCTTTTTGCTGCTTCCTTGAAGGAAGCTGTACCATCAGGTCCAGGATTACGATAATCGTGGCATTTGCCTTCGGAAATCTCCCTGTGAAGCGGCCAACAGCGCAAGCATCGAAGACAAAAGCAATGTTTGCAAATTCTTAATGGATTTTCATTACCTATACCTACCTTTATTTTTTGTTATGAGTGTCAGAGTGGCCCATCGTCGGTTGTCCTCGCCGTTCAACTGGAAAATAAAGAAACCTAATTACCTGATGGTCAAACAGAAACATCGGATTAAGAGACCAAGTTAGTCCCATGCGGTGATATTTCTCCAGCTTAATTTACTTGCCACGAACCATGACGATGACAACAAGCGTGTACACAAACGACCGACGCGACGTGACTACAATGACGACACACGAAGGGTTTGCCAGTGGCTGCCATATTCATACACTATATATACATTTCAGGGCCCCTGAATCTTCTGAATGTGCCTTTAGCGCCAGATATTTATTTTTCTTTGTACATAATGTGGGGGCCTTCTCACAAACCCTGACAGTTCGAACAAAGAAATCGACAATGACAACGAGAAAGAATCCATAAAAAGCGCTGCAGCCAATAACACTATAAAAATAAAAAATTACACAAAAGTTATGAACATAATTTGAATATTTTTCTTTGAGTCTCCCCCCACTATCCAGCTGTGATTTCGGTAATAATTGCGCTACGATACGACCCTCGCTGCCCCGTCTCTGGCCTCGCACCATTGTCATCATGACATTCCACATTATACATCGTACAATATGATGTTGACCAAAATGTTCTCTCCCAAGACCATGGGAACCACATCGTCGGGCTTATTAATCACCAACAAAACGTCAGAACAACAAAAATTAAAAAAAAAAATACCCAACACACTAAATCTTCAGCCAATATGTCAGCCGCAGTAAATGTCAATACCTGGATTCAATTTGTTTTCGGTGTCAGCACCAATAAAACACAACGACGACCGACGAGAGTGACAAGCCTGCAAAGCCAGTCGCACTGGGTTCGGGCTGTCTCAAAAGCTCAACAATAGACCCACTACCATACAAATTTTGGTTGATTGTGGGTTGATAAACAAATTAGATTTCTTTGAAGAACCACAATAACACCAACAACAACAACAACAACAGCAACACAAACATCAACGAAACCTAATTGCAATTTTTGCATTTTCTGTCAATTAATATAAATATGGCGGACTTATGGACTTGGCTACTCTATAGCTTAAAAGTCGCAACTGGTTGGCTGCGACTGGTGTTGGTGCTATATGATGCGGCGAAAATTGCTTTCCTTCTCTTGCTGGCGCATATTAATAATCAGGTAGTTATATTTGGAGCGAAGGCGACTCGTTTATTTTGCGCCGCTCAGCAGGGGGTGCTGATGGTTGTCTGATGATATGGGGGGCCCTGGGTCGGGTATCGCGTTCCACGAATCGCAATTAGTCGATCTTTGGGATTTTAGCTTTTAAAACAATGGCCTTGGGGTCACATATATATTCAGTAAACTGCAAAAATTATTATTTATCTCTGCGTTCATATATCATCATCGAATGAAGTGAGTATTGAATTCCATTCGAAAATATTTCATACTAGAGAAACCATACTTGCGTTGCTTTGTTAATTTTTATGTTACGCCGCCAATAATTCAATCCCAATCAATGTAAAACACAAAATTAGTCACTCTAATGGAGATAAAGATATGATGTTTCGCTAAAATTAATATTTATATAATATTTGATAATACCTAATTGTTTTATTTGTTTTCCTTTATTTCTTTACAGCAATCAAATATAATCAGAAAATACTATTTTTTCTCAACAACGAACTATTGTGAATTAAATTTACATACAAATATAACAAAATGTTTGCTGTAATGCGGATTGACAACGATGACTGCAGGTCGGACTTTCGTCGTAAGATGCGACCGAAGTGCGAGTTTATATGCAAATTCTGCCAGCGTCGTTTTACCAAACCCTATAATCTAATGATTCATGAACGCACCCACAAAAGTCCCGAAATTACATATTCCTGTGAAATTTGCGGGAAATACTTTAAACAACGTGACAATCTTCGGCAGCATAGGTAAGATAGAAAGATAGAGGGAAATTTATTTATTCTGCAGTTGGTATTATTGACGATAGTAATAATAATTTATACATGGTGTGATTTTATTTATTTTGTTGGTATTTTTTTTTTATAAAATATAGTTAGGAGGAAAGTGAATTCTTAATTATTGACTGCATTTGAGTGATAGGCTAACGACAATAAACACTTTTTAAAAATTTGTTAATAGTTAAAAAAATATTCTTTTTGTTGTTTAAAAAGTAAAATTTCTTTGTAAAAAATATAAAATTTCAATTCAACTTTAAAATTAAAATTCGTGATCAACTCAATGACAAAAATTCTTCACAAACCCAAATAATCCAAAATGACCAGCAGACAAATAGTTTAACTTAAGTTCAATTTATTGACAGACTCCTTGCCAAATGAAATACCATTTTTGAAAAGTTAGTTTGACAAATGTATGAGTTTTTGGGTGGCTAATTAAAGTTTATTTGGCACAACTGGCATTTTCTTATTTATTTGGTAACAATAATTTTATGTGGAAAGATTCGTCTGGAGAATACGACTTACATAACACGAAAACAAAACATTTCAGATTTTTACTAATGTTGCTGAAAAATTAACATAACATTTAGGTATTCAAACGTTGCCGACAACAAATCAATTTTTTACAATCATAATGCGCTAGAACCAGAAGCAATATCTATTGGCAAATACACTTCTGACCTTAAAATGCCATGTTAACGGTCTGTAACAGCTACTTATGCAAATTGTTCGTTTCAAAAGAATGATTCCTCTACAAGCTATTTACAAACACAGACACTTTATTTATTAGTTACTTGACTGTCGAATTTAAATAAACATACCCTGTACAAGTACATGTCCAGAAAAATTACCTATTAACAACGCCATTTCTTACCAGTTGTTGTAATTTGAAATAATGATATTTTTTAAATTGTCCATATTTAGTGCAGATCTTTAAGATCTCATAATCATGACTTGACTATAGTAACCTTTCGACTCTCTAACAGTTGTTGATAAATTTTACAATTCCAAAAGGAATTATACTTCGGTAAAATGATAGAAGACTAAGGTGCAATTTTTCAGTGTGAGATTAAAGTTAAACCCGAGTTAACTCATCAAATTTGGTGAGTTAACTCAGTTTAAACGGAACAGATGCTTTATATGTTTTATGTTTAGTTTGTTTACTCATTCCGCATTAATTCTCCACGAAAAACCGATCCTCAGTTAGCTGTGGGTTAATTTACTTCTAGAGTTAGCTAACTCCGGTTTAACTCACCACTGAAAAACTGGGCCTAAGGTATACAAGTAGCTAAAAAATATCTTGTATATATGTCTATGGCGCTTTCTTTAACAACGTTTTGAGTATGTTTGTGACAGTAAATTAATATATGTAACTATTTACAAACACTTAACGTTACAAAAAAGTACCAACAAAAAAAATCACACCAAACCTAAATCACACATCCTTTTTAACTTTCCTTATCCTACAAAATTCATTGCACTTCTATTTCTCTCTCGAATGGTCTGGATCGGGTTCTTTCTTATCCCTTATTGTTTATCTATTCTGGATAACTGCTGTTTAACACTGCATGTCTAATTGGTTGAGATGTAGAGAAAGAAAAAGGACCGATTATAGTGACCAACTTCAATCGTTTATTCTTCCCACACACTTTAAGGATCTATTAGCTCGTTGCCCGATCTTTATCAAACACCTTCAACTTCAACTTATTTATATACTTATGATTTCATTAAAAAAAAATGTATCTATTTTTTTCTTTTTTTGTAGATGTAGTCAGTGTGTTTGGCGATGAATCTTGCACAAAACTTTTAAATAAAAAAAAAAATATGTTGCACGCACTACTACTCATAAGAACACTGATGTGAACACTGATCTCTGTCTATATTGGTGATGGTGGTGTTAAATAAATAAAATTAGTTATTATTAAAAATTTTTAAAAAAATATCAAAAATGAACTAAATTTACACACATAAAAAATAAATTTTAAATAATTGTTAAAAAATTAATATGCAACGCGAACTAAACAGACATAGATAAAAACTAATAAGTCTTGATGGCCGACTTGTTATAACTCTTATAAACTTTTTACATAAATATATATGTAGGTACATATATTTCTTTAAATAAAAAATAAAATTAAAAAAAAATAGTTACAACAAACAATAAAATTAATTTTAAAGACACAAACTCTTCCTTTGGTGTGGCAATAAGCATAATAATAATAAAAAAAAAAAATTGTATTTTGTAGGCAAGAATTTTAAAATATTTTTTTGTTTATTAACTATTCAATTAGAATTAAGTTTTAGTCCACTACATTATATTATGAAAACTGATACTGATAATGATTGTTTGTTAAATGAAAATGTTAAAAAATCAAAGCAAAATTGTACATAGAATTTTCTTATTTATATATTTTATAATATAAAAAAAAAAAACTATAAATACTAACAACAACAAAAAACTGTTTATTACTTTTTCGCATTTTTCTACGTTTCTATGCTTTTGGAGGGACGGTTGGGTGATGATGTTATATTGTTTTTTTTTTTTTTTTTTTTTTTTTTTTTTTTTACAAAATTGGTCGGTTTTCAAACATTTTTTTTTTTTTAAATTGGTGGTTTCTTAAAATTTTCTCTTTGTGGTTTCTATTTTCGGAGATACACAGCAACATTTTGGATTAAAACAAAAAACTGGCAAAATTTTAAAATGATTAAAATCTACTTTCAGAACGATACACGTGGATGCGTATGGTCGCACTTACTAACCACATCGGCCTGCAAGCTTGCAACAACTTCACTGCTTAGTTATTAGCTATATTATCATAAATATAATAATATTCCTCTCTGTCTGTCATTCTGTTTACCGCTTAAGGATGTAGGATGTAATGTGTTTAAAGTCAAACCTTCATTAAAAAATCATAATCAATTAAATTGAAGATTTTTTATTCCCGATAAAATATTTCAAATTTAAAAAAAAGAGGTATTATTTGCTACTAATGGATATATGACTTAGTAAAAATTAAAAAAAAAAAAATTCTCTAGAAAAAACCAATTAAGTGATTCTTTTTGGCTTTTTTGTAATGAGAGTTTTGGAAGTAACACACGAGATAAAAAAAAATACAATCCATATCAAAGCAGTTTATTAAAAAAAAATCATTCATTTAATATCCTTTTCCCTGCTAATTATTTTTTTTCTCCCCATTTATGCCAATTTGAGTATTTTTTAAACCATTTTATTTTTCATTTAATATTTATTGACTTTAATATAAAAAAATCAATACATACACTTATTAGTTTTTATTTAAGAGATTAATTAATTTTTTAATTTGTTTAATTACAATACATACATACATATAGTTTATGTTTGATAAATTTTATGATTTTGTAATTTAACAAAGCAATTAAAAAAAAAAAAAAAACTAAAACCAGTATAAGTTTGTAAAAAAACGTAAACTAATATTTATAGATTTATGTAATAAAAATTTGTATTTAATTTAACTGTTTGATTTTTATAAAATAAAAATTATGAAAAATTGAACAATACTTTGTTTTATTGCTATATATATGACTCTGCTTATAGAAAAATAAAAACAGAAGACGCATGCAAATCTGTTGGTTGGAAGACATATGGTAAGGTTTAAGTTTTATAATACAGTCGAACCCGCTTAATTGACAATGCAATCTCATTTTTGAACTTTGGATCATTGAACAAATTTTGAGTCAGTGCAGGATCCAAATGGATGGGCCACCACCTTATTATCAGCTCACTATATGCTTACCATTTTCCCCATATCTCTCTAGTCCTTAGTGCCTGGCAATCCACGTTGAAATTAAAAGCATTAAGGTTTTATACGCATATATAATATGGATAATCTACTTGTCATCTATTGGAAACCTAAATTACACTTAAGACTCATTAGCTTATGCCTGGAAACACTTCAATGTGCATTTTCTTTGTTTTACAATAAAAATCCGAATAAATAATTTCCAGCATCTCTTAAAATGTAAGATTTTTTGACCTATAGACTAAAAACATAAAAATAAAAAAATATTATTTGAATTGATCTACAAAAAATTGTGTTTTCAAAAATTCTTTACGCAAAAAAAAAAACATATAAATCGAAATTCCTCAACAAACATAGATTGAATATTTTTGTATTAGCTTTTCAAAAATAATAATGTCGGTAAAATCAAAAATCATTTTGAATTATTGAAAATAATTTCTTAAACTTTTACTTTCCCGTTTTTACTTTTTTTAAACATTCATACACCAAATTACCATGTAAAGCTCGCGGACGAAATCGATTTGTCTACATTCTATAAATTAATGAATCACATGAAATCGGTTCAGATTTCACATTTATTCACTGAATACAAATTTAAAATAATTTAAAGTTTGAAATTTTCGAGGACTATATTTTACCTTGTGCGGAACACTGCTTGGGAAACACTGATTTAGAAAAGATAAACTATTTTAAGCGGCGAATAATGACAGATAACGCGTAGTTAATATCAACTAGTCTTAACATTTTTCTTCACTTTTGTTTGACATTTCACCACGAAAAGACTTCGCCCGGCACCGGTTCAGTCTTTGGTATCTTGTAAAGCTGGAGGAACCCACATAGGTGAAAGAGCTATGCTACTTGGTTTGGTGTGGTTCATACATATATAGACTAGTGGACATTGGGTTTGAACAGGATGACAATATTTGTGGAGTGTTTCAGCGTATCAGCAGTATCAGCGAAAATTGGAACTTCAGAATGAACTGTTTCGGTAAACTTTCGAGAGAAACAATAAGGGTATTCATGCAACGAGATAAATTTCCGCTTTGCAGAAAAATATAACTTTGCGCTAGACTTTGCATGAACACCCCTTAGAAATACTTGTGAAATGTCACATCAAATACATCACAAATGTCATTTCTTAATTTATCAGGTTTATCTTTACGCTTTCCGCATTAAATTGATAAGATAAATTTATCAGATCTGCGGAAAAAAATTCCTATACAAATTTTGACAGTTCCTTTCTGCGGAAATAAAATTATCTGGTTTCTGAGATTTATCAGGGTTTTCCACCGTTGCATGAATACCCTTGATGAGAACTAAAATGGAAAAAAGGAATTTACTTAGACGTTGTGAAACAGGCCTTCAGTAGTTTAAATAAGCGGAGCTAATTGGAACTTTGAGAGCCACTGATGTTTGTGTCACATGCAATATTAGTTTTTGTTTAAGCGTTGGGTTTATGTACACTTTTTTTGTTTAATGATTCTTTCAACTTTGATGGTACACCAGACATATTATTTTTATTCAGATTTTTTAGTTACAAATAGTCAAAATTATTAAAAAAAAATACAATGTTTCGTTGGTTTTTGGTCAGTGTGGCATGGGAGAAATCGAGTAGACTGACGAACTGGCCAGGCAAGGATAAGCCCATCATAGCTCACATGCGAAAGTGTCAACATTCCTCTTGAAGTTATGAAGTGCAAAATATTATAAATTTTTCATACTGAATTCAATTGTAGGTGGAGTAATTTGAAAACTACCTACGTACACTATATCTAAAAAGATTTTGCCTGTACTTAAAATTAATCTGCAGAATGCAGAACCAGGTAAGACTGTAAGACAACTTGGTCTGGATACTGGCCAATAGAAGAGCATGCGGCGAAGCTAGCCATCTGGCACAATACTCCTACTGTTGTGGTAATTGCCCAGCTGTGGCCAAAAATGAGAGTATTAACATTTGGAAAAGCATTGTTTGACTACCTAAACGATTTTTTTTTCAACGTGAGGAAATGGCTGAAGCAGACAGAATTTTTTCCCATTTTTTTCGTGTTCTATATCATAGTAAGTTCAGGTTTGATTAAAAATCCGAGGTAGATTTTTTTTTTAGGAATTCCAAACTTGCCCCCTATGGTACCTTTAGTATATCGCAAGTAAAAATAATAAAAATGAGTGATATCAAAAGAGAGTAAACGAATACAATCTTTTATTGATACTTCATAAACAGGTGAGTTTTACTGATCAGTTGGAAAACGTAATTGATTTCCTTTTTGTATATTATTGAATCTTAAATGTGTTCTAAACCAGAAATAATATCTTAAATCGACGTCGCATCTAGTAACAATCTCTTTTTACGTATAGAATCACATAAGCTACAACTTTTACCGTCACATTTTTCAAAAAAAATAATAGTTTTCAAGAAATTTGCAATATACTGAACTTTACACCCCTCCCTCTCTACAAAAACTCTGGCCTAAATTTAGAATACTTTTTGCAAAATGCTCAAGACATAAAAATAAATCTGTCCAATTAAATCCCGCTTTGTTGAAATTTTGAGGGATTTGGTAATTTTGTTGTCTTAATTTCTTGCACTAAAGTTGTTTTTGGAACTAAAAAAAAACTTTCAATTTAACTTCCATCATTAATGCACCTTAAGTTCAAAATTTTCCGACCATCGCTACAGTTTAATTAGGCTAAAGGTCAATCTAGACATAATTGCAGGACCACATTTTTCGTGTTAACTAGAATTGCAGTGTCAGGTTTGAATAAAATCTCGACTTTATGAATAAAATCTCGACTAGCCGTTTTTAAACTTAAAAAAAATGGTCATTTAAATATTTTAAACTGAACACATTAATATACATGTATGTTTATTAAAAACAAAAACAAAGAAAGACCAGAATTACAACAACTTTCAAAATTAGTATTCTCCAAAAAGCTGAATGTAAGATTGCAAGACTAAGTAGATTATTGGTTACTCAAAATTCACATTATCTTAATTATTTTTGGAACAAACAAACCTAAATATTTAATAATATTAAAATGCCTTGATCAAAAGTTTCAAGATAAATTTTGTATCCGAATCATCATTTTCGACTTGTATGTTGAGAAGCAATGAAAATTTGGTTGAGTAACAAATCCATAAGACTTTTTAATCTATTTGAATGTTATCCTCCAATTCGAATGCAATTTATTCTGAAATCCTTATTTCTTATAAATGCAGTCATATCTATCAATTTCCTTAGTCTACGTTATTGTATGTGCTGGATATGGAAGTTCACACGGTCTACCTTAAGAAAAATAACATCAAAACAGACAAAAAGGGATTAAAAATTAGACAGAACAAGAACAAGAAGAAAAAAAAAAAAAAAAAAAAAAAAGTATTTGAAGTGGGCATCAAAATTCAACCGAAAAATACTTCCAATTAGGACTGCTTCTGATACGCAGAGACCAAAATTGAAGTCATCATTCTAAGCGGTCGGGTCGGTCTGGAATTTTTGACCCAAGCCGAGATGCATTATTTTCAGTTCCCTTGACATTTTAATAACAGTCTTCGGGTCCTGAAGAATAGTAAACACAGTTTCCTACGCGCCCACAATAAACAGATTCCCTCTCTATATACGTACATATCCCGCACTGATGGACTGAAGAAGATTGAAGCTGCCGTAATCGGTAGGTAGGTCCCGAACATTGAAGATCGATGCTCATGGGGGCGGATGAAAGTGAAGAGATCACGTTCCAAAATTAAATATATTTTCGACTGAACATGGATATGGGATTCACCATTCACCAGCACTCTGCAATTACAGGTTTCATGGTCTAGCATCATATAAATGCCTCGATTATTCGATATTAACTGCTGGAGCTCCTGTGTGAGGCATATGGTCTGATGGTCAACCAATTAGCCATCATCCACACACCTATGATGCAGACATTTTTATGATGGAGATTATAGATATCTATCTGCGGAAAGTACCAATGCGTCATAGTATATAGGAATGCCATTACTGATGATGGCCTGAATATCGACCGCAGATTTACAGCGAAAAAACTACTGTCAGCTAATTTTCTCTCACCTCTTGCGAAAGGCAACGTGATTCAGCTTCTGTTATATCCAATGTGGTACGAGAAACTCCATCAACCACGAGATGACTTATTGCGTAACTACAATGACTCGGATGCGATGCGTAAGATGCCAACAACGACAAAACTCAGGTATGAGCAAACCTCAAACTTAAAGATATATAATCAATCCGAAACATTTCTGATGCTGCCTGCCCGCCAGAGAGAGAGATTGAGAAACTTTTTCATGGATGATACACGACTTGTGATA
Source organism: Leucozona laternaria (assembly GCA_932273885.2). Lineage (NCBI taxonomy): Eukaryota > Metazoa > Arthropoda > Insecta > Diptera > Syrphidae > Leucozona > Leucozona laternaria. Next base: position 113,096,647 of record OW026368.1, on the reverse strand, counting down.
AAGATCATCGACAAACATGACGACGACCGACGTGAGTGACAGCTTTGGCAACTGTCACATAAGATCGCCCAATAATAAAAATGGCATGGGTGTATGCCCTCATCATGGAATGTCATTTCGTAATTCGGGGTTGGTGTGCGCGACCCAAGTAACAAGTCATTGTCGGTGTTTATGATATAGCTGTCATCGGAGGAGCTTTAATCTGATCTGATATGCGACTTTGCTGAAAGCATGCCATGGCCTGGCCTGGAATTGACTTAATTGCTGCCGCCCGAACGTGCCAGTTGCTGTCACTGAGCTTCCTTATTAGATCTGCTTGGGGCGATAATAAGATAATTTAATGGCAATTCTTCGGATTTTACGAGTAATTTTGCTGCGCTTTTACTCTGCTAAATGATGATTATATTAGGTGGGGTATATTCAAAAAGGTGCAGATATCTGTCGGATTGGGGTCCCGCGTACCGCGCCGACTGTAAAGCTTTTACTCAAGTGTGTAAATCAACACGAGTTTATAGATCGAGAAACTTTTTTCATTTGATAGTGAGTCTGAGCGTATACATTGAGGAATGTGTTTATGTGAAACGTTTTTTGTTTATATACATATCCATTTAATTTTGTTTATCAGATGAATTGGCCACTGTTCTTTTAATTGCGCTCAAGTTAAAAGCTTTTACCTCGTATTTTATAGACTATATCTGAGAGATCTTCTTAAGTGGACTGTCAAGGTTTGTTTAATCAAAGATAATTTAATTGGTAAACTATTAACAGTTTGCATAGCCCCTGACGCGAATCAAGGGGGAGGGGGTTGGGGAAGTGTAACAAATAAATAAAACGCTCATACTGATTCAGGTGGATCTGGCCAACTAATGGCGCAAAAACAGGTAGAAGCAAACCTTTTTTGTACTTGAGTGCAAGTGGCGCCCAAGTATAAGCATGTACATTTGTACATGCATATGGAAGTGGTACCAAGATGCAAAAAGAGGAACGAGAACAAAAAGTGGAAAGTCCTAACTCTTCCCCCTTCCCCGGAATTGGTTTTAATATAAACAAAACAAAAGAGTGAAAATTCAAGTACCTATAACCCTAATTATCACCAAGCACCATACTCGATAAATGATCAGATTCATTATATGCATAAACATTGATGACTCTAACAATAAATATTTATTAAGGAAATTAGAAACAAATAAAAAAACTTACATCACAAAAAAACACAAAAATATTAAAAGACATCGCTAAGTGGTGTTGTCACATTTCAAATGGTTGTTTTTGACCAGTAGCGTGTTGGTGATTAATAAATACCGCTGAGTGATATTTGCTTCTTCTTTAAAAAAGTATTTCTTGTGGCTAGCTTTTTCGATTTATCTGATTCATCTTTCATCATATGGATTAGACTAAATGAGTGAGTAAGAAGCTATCTTTTTTTAAGAAGTAAGTATAGATATGTATACGCAGCGGAAACCATTTATAATTAATTAATTTATGCCAAAATGCTTTTAAATTAATTTAAATTTGACAATGTAATTATTTATTGTTGTGATGGTTGTTTTCTTTTCTTCAATGGTTTAGAAGAAGATTTGTTACTTTGTTTATTAAAAAGCAATTTATTTTGGTGGCATAGCTTAAATCTGCAACCGCATTCGAAATAATTTAATATTATAATTTAATGATTCATTTTGAGTATAAGCTATTATTTCATGGGTATATTTGAATAATATCACGCTAAAGGTACGATTAATAAATTTAAAAGATGAGTTATTGAACGATCTGAGTAAGTCTTCCAATCCATTACTTTATAGGTAATCCAAACCGTGGAAAGAGAGAAAGGCAGGAATATAGATGGCAGATTAAGAGTAGATGTACCTACCCAAGTAGTTATTTTTGGAAGTGTTCTTTATATTTATTCAATTTTTGTAGTTATTGAATTTTATAATTTTTAAAAAAAAATATTACGACTCGCATTTATTAACCAATACAAAAGGTCTGCTCGTTTAGTGTTCCCAAAACTGATAATTTCTAGCAATTTTAGTCCAATTTTCGGTATACGAACTGTGACAAAACTTTGGACTGGAATTGGCAGAAATCGGTATTTGTAAGTACATGTTGGGTTTGGTCTCCAAGTTTTGTTAATTTTATGTATGAAATAAAAATAAAAGTGTATTATAATTTGTTATTTATAATTTTTATTAATATTAATATTAATTCAAATAAACGTTACAACTTAATTTGTTGGTTTTGCGACGCGTTTCGAAATTTAAAATTTCATCTTCGGGCGCGATTTCTTAAGGTGTTTTTTCTTTTTTTGCTGTCCACTATCTATTTTTAAGGTTTAAACGAACAGAGGTAAAGATTGCATTATTTTTTAACCCACGTTTGTTTGACAGGTTTTCTTGACAACTCCAAGCGGTGTCAAAAACTTAAAATTAATTTAAAATTATATCGCATTTCTTTCAACAAAGAAATTGATTTTTTTTCTAAACCGAATCTATTTGTTTCTGTCAAATGGAATGAATTCGTAAAAGAATTATTTTTTTTGTGTGCTTGTGTGCGTGTTACTTATTAACAGCTACAATTAATTATTTCTATAGCTACATATATTTAAATTTTGTAGAATTTGTTGCAACTAAAAAAAGAAAACAATTTGTTTTCCCAAAATTCCCCGACTTTCAGTTTGACGTTTTAGAAATGGCAAATTTTGTAGAAATGTCAAATTGTTTTGAAAAAATATTCGTAACAAAATTGATTCTTTTGTTAAAAGGAATTTGACATTAGTTGACAATTCTTTTGACAGATAACGTTTGCACAGATAGGGAAATTTACCCAGAGTGACTTCAGGGCTCAACAAACAAACCTCATGTCAAACAACCAGAAATATGTCATTATATATAAATATATGGTGAAATCAAAAGTAATGGTCAATGAGTGTTAGGTACTTGGATTTGTGATTGTGAAAAAAAATAAACCGAAAATTGTGGAGAACCAATCAAAAACATTGCAATAAAAAATATTGTTTGTAAATCCTTTATTTGTAAGCAAATAATGTAATGTAACGTTAGCATTTAACTCATTGAAATAAACTTAAATGAACTCCATCAAAAACGTCAAACAATTAAAATTAAATAAGGCATTATACAAACAAGTTTAAGATAAATTTTCATAATCTGGAGACAATAATTCTCATATCATTGTTTTGTACTTATGAAGAAGGATTAAGTGTTATTCCAAAATGTGAAACCAGTATTTAGGGTTCCCCATTTAATTGCACCGACCATTTTCTCTGATTTTTGTGATCATTTAACTGCATCTGCAATTATTGAAACCCCGCTTATAACTTCGTCTCAGGTGCAAGTAAGCAGTATTTCGCTCAATTAAACCGGTTGGTCAATTAAATTATAAAATATTCAACTTAAACTACATATATGTACAAATTTCAGATTCAACAAAAAAAAAAAATGAAATAAACTGGTGTTCTTTTTGCCACACTCATTTTAGCTTTACTGTCAAAATTACCGTACTTCCAGCTGTCAACATTTTAATTTCTAATAGCAAACTGTCACTTGTTGGTAGAGTGGTGTCAATTTAAATATAGAATTCTTGCTTCAGAATTACTACAATTTTGTTCCTTCTGTTAAATTAAGCGGAGAATACTTGGGGGTCATTCCGTAAAACGATTATCGTCAGACAATAGCGTTTCGGCGATAGCCACGCTTCTCGTAAGACGATAATCGTCAAAGTGATATCATCAAAACGATATCGTTTACACGATAGCTAAATAAATATCGTTTGGCATTGAAATCTGTCAATTTAGTAGATAAATAGAAGTAAAAATGTTTCAGTGCAATTTGTTTGTCTTACAAAGTGAAAATGAAAATTAAGAAAAACTACAATTAATACGATTGCGAAGACAATTAAGAGATAAATCGGATCCTTTATCTCTTCCAACCCATATGTAAGCACAATGTTTTTATGTTTATGTACTATTGTAGAATATCTTTAATGGCACTGGTTGCTAAACAAAATTAAACAAACAAATAATCTTTTTATTATTGTTATAATAATTCAAATTAATTTTGTTCAACGTTTTCAGCTATCAAAAGAAGCCTTTGTGATGGTACTCGAAATAATAAACTTTCCAAACTGGCTTTTCAATCCAATCAGCGGCGGCCGCACCAAAACAAAACACAAAGCAATAAACAACACCAAAAAGGTGTAGGTGTGCTTTTTTACTACAAATTTTCTGTCAAACCCCATAGAAAAAAAAACATTTTCCCTACAGTTTGAGAATTAGTGAAATATACCAAACAATCTCAAACTGAAGACGATAGACGAGACTTTAGTGGTAAAGTTACGTAAATCAAATCATTGACGATAGCGTTAACGATAATTGTTTTGACGATTATCATTTTGAAAATTACAGAATGACCCCCCTGGTATTTAGCAAGAAACTTTAACAGGACCTCACCGAAAAAATATGCTCACATGAGCACGAAATACTAAACTACTCAACGACTTGTGTACTTGTGTATAATGTATATTTATAAGAAAAAGGCAGACGCTATTTTTTGGTATAGGGTCTGGGGATCAAACTACAGGTTAAATTAAAAATTCAAATATCGGGGTTTGTCTAAGTAGCACTGGTTGGAGGATCACAGAGTTAAGAAAATGGTAACGAGTTTAGAAATCTTAAAAGTGTTGATAATGGTGATAATGATAATTTAAGAGATAATAGTAAAGGATTTTCCAAATGGCGCTGGTAGATTTTGGCGGCCTGTGGCGGCCATGTTGTTTTGGTGACATCTGTCAAATTTGTAATTTCCTGAATCGATCGATGCCCTTAAGGTGAACATAATACAGTTCAAATTAAGCCGGATCTATGAGGAAAAGTCATTGAAAATTGGACCACTTGGATCCATGTCACCTTAAGAAGCCGAGGCGGGCATTTGAACGATGTCATACATACTGGCTTCCACGGGCCTTTCAAATAAAAAAAGAATTTTGTTAATACCTCACACACAGCTTGTTTTATTCCATTTCAACATCTAACCGCTCTTATTGAAAAGGAAGTGACTCTAGACATGCCAATTATAACAGTTTTGGTTTATAAAAGTACTGTTTATGCGGCCCGCAGGGCCAGGACCCTTCACCGGTGGGCATACTTAAGGCACCCAGAGTTTTTTTCAAGTCGCGCGAAGGGCGTTACCACACGGCCACTTTTAATGTCGAAAACTGTTACAACTGTTATAAATTGGCATTTCTGTAGTCTCATCCTATTGAAAAACCCTTTAGTTAGACTCCAAAATATACTGAGAATTGAATTCACGTTTTTAATTGCAGTCTTTTAATGCTAAAATGGTGGCCTTTATACTCCATTGATTGCAGTTTTTAAAAAAAGGCATTCGTTAGTATCTCTGGCTGGAATGGTATAGCTAAATTTGCTATTGTGATATATCTCGAAGCAAAACATAACTATCAAATTGTTTTTAAAACTCATAAAGAAAATTCATTAATGTAAACAAAACATAAGTGTTAATTAAAAACCCCAAACAAAAAACAAAAAATCGGAATATGTGTTAAGACAATTTTACTTAATCTGCATAAATACATATGTATACACATAGTGGGTGCAGAGAGCAAATAAAAGACCTTGAAGATATCTTAAGTGTAGTTCCTTCACCCGATATACCGCAGCAACAGCAACAGCAACCAATTGCAAATTAACCCTGATGATGAAATTTGTTTTTGTATGCGCGAAATCGCAGTCTGGCTCATATAAATTCTATTTCGAATGTTGGCAACCAATTAAACATTTTTTAATATAAACCACCATCACCACCCATTCATAAGAATATCGTTTGTCACAAAGCCAAACAAATAAGACAAAAAAAGCCAGTTACCCATAAGCCATAACAAAACAAGCGTGGCATTCAAGCGCTATCGCAAATGAATAAATAATCAAATGTGTTTGACTTATCTTTATTGCCAAGCTGGGGACGAAACAAAAAAAACATCCCAAAAGAAAAAACGAATTACTTTTCACTCAGCGACCAAATAAAGAATACCCAAAAATTGTAACCGCTTTTGTTGGGAGGATTTATGACCACCGAATAACATTTCTTCCTGCATCAGCATCAGTCCTCCAAATTGAATATCGAAAGATTCCTCGCGTCATTCTCGAATCTCCACTCGACTCGGCTCAGCTTTTTTCGACTCGAAGAAGGCTGGCTACTTTAAGAAGGCATCATTGAGGACGAATACCAAGGGAAAAAGATTTGTCGTCACAAATAAGTTGAGATCGCTTATCGCGGGCGGTCAGTTCATTCTTTTTGGCGAACAGTGCGAACAAATATCTTTGGATCTCCAAGCTGTTGGAATGCCGATAAGTATCGGTTATAAACGAACGAGACGGAGTCGACGACAACCCAATATGGTAGATGGTGCGGTTGGTGGTTGGCATCAGGCAATGTTGATGACAACGAGGTGGACGCGCAGACGAAGACGACGCGGACGTCAAGTGGTTGAGTGGTCGATTTGGATTTGGAGTTGGACTCCGATTTCGACGACAACTAATAAGATCCTTTCTGTTCGCGCTCAGAGAGTGACGTGTGCCAAAGCAATTTCGATTCAACATGTGCTTCGGACTATACGGTCGCCTACCGGTGCCGGCGAACCCACATCAGCTCTACAGTGTATATAGCAAGCTTCAGGAATCCGGTGGTGAGGTATGAATGAAGCCCCATTGGATGGCGATGGCGGAGAGCTCCTAATGGGAATAGTATGTTAAGTATGCCCAACCCAAATGCTTGCACCGTAATAACTAGGCTCTGGGTTGTAAGAAACAAGGATCAAACAACATGCAAGACACCCAGAGCAAACAAGCTCACACAGGTAACTCGCTCCGCTTTTGGCGAGCGAAATGCGAACGCGAACCTCCCAAGCCGCCCCGACACGGCCGCTGCCTTCCACGTAAACACATGGCCCATGAGAACAAAATCCAAATTTCTTGTTAGATGAATTCCGACAAGATGTTTTCTGACACCTTTGGAAATTTACTTAACAACACCGAAACACATGCCCGCAAAGTTGCATTCTCCTTGTCAGGTTTTTCTTGCTCCTGTCACGGCTTAACCTCACGGGGATGGTTTTTTATTTTTATTTTTTTCATTTTGAAGTTTTTTTTGTTGTCTTCTTCGGGGTTTTTGTTTCTTTTCTTGATTTAGCTTGTTTTGTTTTAAGTTATTTTTACTTTTGAGCCAATTTTATAGCCTGAGCCTCAGCCTCAACCGATTGACCACTTGGTCTCGGACATCGCACTGGCACTGCCCTGCCATTTCTCAATGAAGCCAAGAGAATATCGCATTGTCCATGCGAACCGATCGGTGTAAATGGGAACTGCCTTCGAAACGTCAAATTAATTATTGGCTCTTAACGTCCACACGCGTGATGGATCCTAGAGTCTGTGTCTGTTTCTGTTCTATTTGTATTGACTCGTCTGTGCTGCGGTTGGTTATATTTACATGTTTGGTTTTCAATTTGCCATTACGCTTCCGGCGAACAGTTTTAGAGAACTTTATAGAGTGCATGTCGCGATTAGTTGGCTATTTATCAAGCGACACATTTGCCCGCGGGAAATATGTAAGTCACTGGGCTATAAATTATGTTGGCAATCTGGGAGCGCAGCAGAGCCTATTATATATCTAGGTCTAGGTAGGTATATGCTTGTGCCTGCGAAGCCTTCTATGCGGGACTCCTACACCTCCTATATTCTCATTGGACTTAAACATACATACATTTGTATTTTAATGCCCAAGGTTTATAGTGGCAATGGCATACCTACTCTATACAATGGGATAAGTTAAGGAAAACAACTTCTTTATAATGGCGCATAAATATCACCCGTTGTGTCATAGATGGGTGTTTCGTGACTCTTTTTTGAGTTCATTTTCGAAGGTGTTGGCAAAAGTTAGCAAAGATAGACAAAGCGAGAATATATAAGCAATCGTCCATTTTGATCTAAAAGCGATGCATTTAAGTACCTTGAAAATGGAAAAAGATTTATACATATTGCATGGAAAGCGTGCTGCTAATTAGATGAGCTTCAGGCAGCCAATAAAAGATGCTTTCATATAAAAATTCGTCTGTGGAAAATGCCCGCCGCTGATTTAGGTACTTAGTCATCCTATCGGAAGATCATTCTTTGAACGCGTAATACAGGATACGGATATAGAACTATATCTGATAACTCAGATCAACAAAGTTTTTGTAACAGAAGACAGACTAATTTTGTGTAAAGATTTTTCATATGCTAATATGTGATCCATTTTTAAAGGTTTTGAGATATATCCTTTTGAAAAGGGCTGTTGCATTACTTAACAACGCAAGGCAGTTTTTTTTCCAACAAAATTTGTAACGATTATCTGGAAAATTCAGTTTAAAGTCAGTAGACTTAAAACGTAGAACTTACGTGTAATACATTCCGGTAGCATAATACGTGTAGTATGTTACCTGTAAAACGTTCAATGACACAAACCCAGCACGCGGAAGAACATTGATGTTAACACATCTTAGCCGTGAGTCCAGACACTGACATATTTTCTTAAATTAAACGCTTAAACATTTCAACAAAAGATTTCTCAGAAAAAAAGTATATAGACTGAGTGTTTAAGAAAATAATCATCTTCTTAACATTGTGTTGTAACATAAAAGGCGCGCTCAACGCATTACGTTTGACATCTGAATTTTCAGATTTCTCAATTTTTGGAGCTTCTGATTGGCCAGCTCCCATAAAAAGTAACATGACTTCTAGTTACGTTTGGTTTAAGTCAATCAGAAACTCCAAAAATTCAGAATTCTGAAAATTCAGATGTAAAACGTAATGCGTTGAGCGCGCCTTATGTTACAACGCAATTTTACATCAAAATTTCAAAAAATTCGAAAAAAATTATTTTTGTAAATTCAAACGGGAATATGTTATGCAGTGAAATATTTAACATCAAGGTCCAGTTTTTCAGTACGAGTTTAAAGTAAAACCCGAGTTAACTCATTAAATTTGGCGAGTTGAATTTGGATTAACTCAACAGGTGGTTTCGAAAAAAGATCCACAGCAATGGAATTAATGGCACTTCGCAAAATTAAGTTTCGGCCGTAAAAGTTTTAAATAAGCGGTTTGTTTTTTTAGCTCTTCGGCTCCTAGGACAAAAAACTAAGCACAAAACAGCCCAACTTTGATTTTTAAAAAAATCGTAGTATTGCAAAAAATTTCATCCGTAAAATGTAAATTTACGAAATTTGTAAAAATATTTACGGCACAATGAAGTACAAGTTGAGAAAATCACAGCACAACTTTAATTTTTTAATAAAAAATCGCTGTGCTAAATTGTCGTTAAAAAAATTGCCAGCATCTAAACACCATTATGATTAGTACGATTTTATTTAAATACGGCACATGGCTGCACATGCACAAGTTGGGCACATTGCAGCACAACTTTTTTTTGCGAAAATAAAAAAATAGCGGTGCTAACTTCACGCACATGTGGGCCGGCAGAAAATCGTTTCGCAAAGTTTACTATACGAAATTATCAGACTAAATTTGATACGACTCGCAATAGTTTTGTGAAATTTTTTCTTTGAAGCTAACCCCAAATGTAAATCTATCCTATCATTTCGCAAAAGTTCTCGCAGTTTCTTAAATCGCATATTATTAGGTGGCCGTTTGTTGCTTTGCTAATTGAAAATTAATAGTTTGTTATCTCCCATTTTGTTTTATTGAATATGTGTATTAAAAGGCAAAACAATTTAAAAGCCAAATAATGCAATGCAAAACATTAAAATGCGAAAAAATATAAAGCGAATTAATAAAATGCGAGATAAAAAGTGTTGTGGGGAATATGCGAAATAATGAATTTACGAAACTTGCTAAACACAAAATATGGAATCATTTAATTTTAAGACATGAAAATGCGAAATGATCATTGCGAAATGAAAATAACCAACAAAAAACCTACCTCTTCAAAGAATTGATTCTAAAGATGTCCTGATTTAACTTGAGAGAATCATAGAAGAAAAACATGAAAACTGTTACCTTACGTCTTCTTAAAAAAAAAAGCAGAAATACAAAAACTGGTTAATTGATTATTTCAGCAGTTGTTGCTGCGTTGAATCATCAAGCCAGTTTATTATTTTTTGTTTTAAAAAAAAAAATCTGCGACAGAACATTAAATCATCTTCAACTATTAACACAATTGACATTTAATTTTGCACAAAGTTTCAGAACAACTTTTTATCGTATAGTCGTAGTATTTCTTCGATAAAAGATGAACAATTTGACAGTAAGACCGCCTTTGGCCACACAACTGTCGGTCGCTTGGTCGCGTCAACCCGCGGAGCAGCGGCAAAAGCTAGTTTATAAATTATTGAAAATAAAAAAAAATACTTCATTTTCAGGTATAAATATTTTGTAGCCATAGACCTAGGCAAAGGTACAAAACTATAAATAATAATCATCAACATTATTTCGTCCTCCAAGTTCATTTGGGATCTGATGATGGGGACTGGAGTGGTAGGAAGTATGGTTATGGGTATGGGATGGGTATGGGTATGGGTACACAAATAAAATACCACCCTATATGTTTGGATCGACAAAGAGTTGTAGATCAGGGAGACGCACAACAAACGCAAAATCGTTTCAAAAGTGCCGATAAACCATCGAACCGAATATGATGAGGGCAGTGCCAGCCGTCCCGGTATGTTGTCTTCGTCGCCATCGCAATCACCAACCAGTCCAACATGCGATGATCACGATTGCGATCCTGATCCGATCAATTCGACTGCGAAGAAAAGATCGATGCAAGATCTCGCACTATCTGTACGCGTACACACCGCACTGATCGTCCAGTTAGCCGCCTCTGCCCCTTTCCATCTCGCAGCCAATGCCCGCCATTCAATCGAACAGAGTCCCCAGTGAAAGATTTGTCACATGTCAAAATCAATTAAAGCCAATCCTCTTCACAGGGGGTTCGGCAATGGCTCATGGTCGTCCCTCATATCGCATCGCACATTCGAGGATAAAATTGATGAAGTTAGGTCAGCATGCTTACACGATTCATTGAACATCGGGGCTGTTTAAATCTCAACTTATTCTGCGGATTACTTGTTCGAGAATCGAGAGTAATCCCGCAACCATCATCCCAGTAACTGAGCCAAGGGAGCAAGCCATCACCATCAACGCCGTATGCATGGCCAAGCCAAGTATATACCCAGACTCAGAGCCAGGCCCAGGCCCACCAGCACCACCACTTCACTCCACTGTCAAATTATTGTTCGCGCCCAGTCTCCCCCATAGCAGCATCAGTCGCAGCCATACGTCAGTTGAGTGAGGGGTTTCGCAATCATCAGAGTTAAGACTTGCCGCTGCCACCGCATACCAGCTCCGTCACCGTCACCGTCACCGTCATCGTCATCGCGCTTGCGATTCAATTTAACATTTCAACATCGCGGATAATCTCGCTATCACATGGCATATTTAGCCCACTGATGTCCACGTCGCGCATCGCTTGCGGAATTTGGAATTTTATCTGTGGTTCCGCAGTCTATCCCGCCATTGCCATGGCCATCGCCATCGCCATTCCCTTGATGATGGGCTGGATGGCTGTCTGGAATTCAGTTTTTTAATTAAGTGCGTTTTCACAGAATTTTTGTTTTGATTACGATGATTTAAATGAAATTGAAAGGCAAAATTTGGAGATTTGATACCTATGCCTCTACATCATCCTCTCCTGACCCTGCCCGTTTCGGCCCGCTCTGGGTGGCCGCTGTCAACGGCGCAATCGAATAAAAGAAATCGTTATAATATTTACATGTATATGTTTTTTTTTTTATGTAGATATGCCACATCAGTTGTGCCAATTTTGAAATATGTATGTTCGGTATTTTCATTCCACATACACTGATAAAAAATACAATCTCATTTTAATATTTTTTTTGGTTAAGGAATTTGCGGCAGCTAAAAATACTAAGGTCCCATAATTTAAAAATTACGGCTTTTAAGATCAGAAATATCTGAATCATTTTCTGTTAAAGAATGACGGCAGCTTTTTCTTCCCGAGATTTGACGTTTGCTGTCACCATGTGACTATGAGTAACTTTCTGCTGACAGTTGGTTATATTTGCGCAAAAAAGCCACAAAAAGTAGCTGGGAACATACTGTCTGGGATGGATGGCGCCCAACGTAAGGCCAAACAAAATCACAAATTAGTTTAGGGAGTGAAATTGTATGAATTTAATTTTAATTATATTTTCTATCAGTGTACTCGTTTCTTGATTTTCGGGGTTTGACTTGCACTCGACATATGGGGTCACCCAGTGATGGTGGTGGCGGGGCAAAAAGCCCATGACGGATGTGCGAGTTGGTACTTTTATGCCGATACGGTAATTACCCATTGCCCGCCGCACATTGCTCTTGTACGTACTGTGAGGTAGGTATAAGCTGCATTAAATTACAGATGCATGCGTATGTATGTATAGGTACATATATGTGTTGTATAAATTCAAAAGCGAAGTTTTAATCGCATTTGGCGAAACTTCACTTCATTCCGTTTAAATCGTTTAAGACGGACAACTGCGCTGGCTGACCACAGTGACCATCTAGAAGAATACGTGCATGTCATTTTAGCGCGAGCACCGTAATACTCAGAGCAGTCAAAGCAGCCATCAACATCATCATTGGCAGGCATCGTGTCGTCGTCGTCGTCGTCGTAGTCGTCTTATAGCTCAGGCATCATGAATCAGGCATCACTATCCGCAATCCGCATCCGATCCGCCAAGTGACTTAGTGCGGAGATGTGTACCGATTTAATTTAAGAGATCGTGATTAAAGTTGGAAGCCGCTTGATTTATTTACCTTTAACATTTCAGTTTTCAGCCGCTGCCGCCGACATAGGCCATTCGCATTAGATGCCGGTTCAATGGGCTGTTTGCCACAGTCACATCACAGATAGAGAGTGAGAGAGAGAGAGAGATAGAGCGAGCGAGAACCTACCTCAGCGAGTTATCCATGGAATGCACCCGTCTAAATGGTGTTGGCGCTGAAAGTGTATCTCTCCATTGGCGTTGCAGCTACTAAGTACATATCTCCAGCTGACATCTGGGGCTTGATGTCTTTATACGAATGCCATAAGCTCTTGGGATGCATGTCCGACCTATCACATATCAACGCGCTTTAGATATCTGTAAGTCTCTGTACAGTTTCGAGTCGCATTAAGTCGCATTCTCCACCGTGTCGTTATGCTCCTGGCCTCTGCACCCCGCTGCTGGTGGAAAGATATTAAATTGGAAATGCGTGCTGCGCAGGGCTTATGAGTTGGTGCGACGCGACATGTTGCTGGTTTGTTGGTAGGTACCTATAACGTAACCATGCCCCATGGGAACGGGGTTCTTGTTTTTGACTTGGCTTAAGTCCTTGGGCTCGATGACGGCCGAGGGAGACTAAATTACAAGGATTTAGCTTACATGTTTATATTGATTGCGATAGGCCGTTCAATTAGAGGTCTTGTGAGTCATTTAGTTGACAAGTCAGGGGCCCACAAATTGCAACAATTTACAGTGTGCGAAGTCCGGTGTGGCATCTCTGTTTTTTTTTTTGCGGCAGCGATGCTAGCTAGCACTCCAGTGATTGGGGGTAATAAAGGTTATCCGCGTGCACATTTTATTGCGGCGCGATTACTGCGATTCGATAAGGAAGCCGCATAGAATTGTTGCAGCAGCAGCATCAGCATCCAGCAGCAACAGCCAAAGCAACATCAGTGGCTCGGCGATGCAATGCCAAAGTTCACCAGCTGCAGATATGTTTATGACATTTGTTTCATCTTAAGTGTGTGGAAAATATTGCTGACGTGTCAAGTGATACAACACGCGATAAATGTCGCAAGTTCAATGAAGAACGACACTTCAACATCTGAGATTCATTTCACCCACTGCCTTTAGTAGTATACGGATATATTATGGATGAAGATGTTGACGGGGGTACGTTTACAGCACATATCACTCGTAACGTAAGACGACGGCAGGCGGAGTTGTTTATTTCAAAAAATTACGAAAAGTCTGAATATGTTTTACCTGCGTGAACGTAGTGTGATCCTAGATTTTAAATTGATACAACGAAAAAAGGGAATAAGTAAACTTTCAAATATACCTACTTTTTTTGCAGTTTTTGCCTTCTGAAGTAGAAGAACAAATTTAATAAATTAACACCGTCATTATTTATACATCTTTAAGACTAGAGTCTCCTTTGATAAAAAAGAGTTGCAGAAGATCGTATGAAAGTTTAGGGGTCTTAGCCAAGATCTTGAAAATTCTTGGCCTTGAATATTCAATATATATTACGACAGATTGTTGCCAAGAACAAAAGCAGAATGGTGTGAACTTTTCGTTGAAAGCAGACTTCGACTAAAAGTTTTGCAAGTCAAATTCGTGCCGCAGAACAATTAACAGCTAGGGCTAAATTCTCCAATATCAAAGAAATAACGCGAAGCTAGTAAGAGAAGAAAGCTTTGGTGTGCAAACGGAAAGTACAGCCTGATGCAAAGTGCAGTATCACCGATAACGGATTCAGTCTGACCGACTTTTCTGCTGGACAAGACATTGTGGTAGTTAGTTCGCAGTTCCCACATCTCAAAACTCAACATGGATATCTCTCTAGGAGCATTACTGTTAGGATTAGCCCGACCAACGTAGAAATGCTGTGAGGAAGTGAAGTAAGGAAGGGTGGCTGTAATCGCTAAAGATTACCCAGGTTCTTTTCCCAGCGAGTATTTAATAACATCTTTAAAAGTACTATGTCACCCTTCTAAGTGCTATTGAAACCCAGTGACAACATTGCCAAAACGCCATCAGAAATTCCACTTCTTACGAGCAGGGTTTTACATTACTACCTATCAAACCCCAGCTAAACAAGAGGCAAAAAGTGGCACTGAATAGAAGTGTCAGAGCTGCTCGAGATCTGTACGAAGACAAGAGAGGAATACAGCCTTCTCAGATGGAAAGAAAGTGCATGAGTGGCGCGTGATCAAAGAAAAAAAAAGCGCCATAGCAAGAATGAGGTTCGGAAATTTAATATAGATACCAAAGAGCAAAATAAAACTTCCAAAGTTAAAGGATCCTATCTGAAGCCTGAAAGTTGGAATTTATGAGTAGAACTCCGCTGTCAGGCAGAATGTAGAATCATCATAGGCGGAAAGTGTAGGAGAAGATATAACAACAAACTGTGAAAAAAGTCAACGGCTGTCAAAACTGTTAGAAAAGTAAAAAGTCAACGGCTGAGGAGGCTTGGTCATTTAGGGAATGAACACCAATGCTTTCTCGAAAAATCTTTGAATCCACTCCCAAGGGATGGAGCAGTACAGAAAGTTCGTGACTCAGGTGACGCAAAGAAGTGGGAGAGGACCTTAACTAAACTTTGGCGTACGAATGCATATATGGACCGAGTTGTCTGGGAAAAGCTTGTTGGTTCAGACATTAGTTCAAACTTGACTGAAGAATTACCTTAAAGAAGCAAATATGAAACTAAAAACTTTATTTTTTCGATGCGCGGCTTTGTACATGTTGATTGAGCTATAACTTGATGAAGTTAAATGTAAATGCAGAAGGCATTTAATTTATTTATAATGAACAATTACTTTTAATAATAAATATGTGAAGTTGGTAGCATTGGCCCAAGACATTTGTTCCTTTTTTTAAATATTTCAAGATGGTATCATTTTTGGTCCTTAATGTTTTGCATAAAAGCCTTTGATCTTTCAAATGGTAAAGGAGTTTTTCAAAACAGCTTTCGCCAAGCTTGTGCCACATTGTTTTAAGGTAGGTAATTATGTCGTGTACGCCGCTTCAGCTCCGTCGTGCGTATCTAAACTTTCTGACAACTTCTTAAATTATATATAGAGATGATATAAATATGTAATTAAATTAATTTGTAAATGTCCTTTTGAAAAAAAGATTCCACAACCTTCGAGATTTTCGCTCCTATTATTATCAAACACATTGGCAATACTTCCACACTTTAAATTGGCAGTTGACAAAACAGCACGATCCCTCCGATTTCAAACATCGCATCGTTGTAAATCGCATTCCTTAAGGGCTCCACAATATAAATCTATTTTGTAAGTATCTAGTTGAGATTTAGATCAGATCATCGCCTTTACAAAATATGCCTTGTGGGCAATCCTTATACTATATATAAACAAAACCCATAACAACTTCTACTTCACATTCAAATTGAATCAGTTTAGCAAATGCATATACGTTAAAACAAATACTGCCCGCTCCTTATCTCCCAGTACCCATCTGTAATCTGCATATACACATACAATGGCAAGATGAATGGACCTTTTAGTTGACACTATCACTAGCTTAAATCGGATTCGTTTTGAATGAGAGAGAGCCCGTTTGGGGATACAGAGGATAGATATATTGAGTGCTCCTCAATAAAAATCTATACCCAATCACCTCTGAAGCGGTATAATGGATTTGACGACAAATTGCTCTCAAATGAATCTGGTGCGGTTGGGTCTGTGCTGTGTGTTTGCTTGGTGCTTGGCGGGGCGCTCATCGCGCAGGATTCCAGCTTCGGAAGAGTTATTTTGATTTCGATTCCAGATATCGCGTCACCGAACCGATCGAACACGATCAGGCCTCGCGATGACTGACTAACTACACCGGAGCTGACCACATCCATCCATAAGCGATAGTCATCGCATATCGTTCCGCGATGGATGCATTGTAAGCTTTTCTTCTCCTAGGGTCCGTGTCTGGCCTGATGGTCATATATGGTAGAGGCTACATCTTAATGTTCTTCGTTGACTTCTTCCTCATCGTCGTAGTCGCAGTCGTATTCGTCCGTCGGGTCGGGTTGGGTTGGGTAATTTTCTTATTTGCTTGGACATGGTAACTAATTTTTATTGCCCGCCTCTTCGATCAGCTATACGTACATAGCTATTTTCCAACAAGCCACCATAATTACGTGAAGGTCTATAGGTATAATGTGTACCTGATGCGGCTGTGACTATAGAACGTGTGATTTATTTCAGTTCCTTATCTCTTCGGGAACCTTTTAATTAATTTACCTCCGCACTAATAGTTTCTCTGTTTGTCTGTTGATGAAATTCCCTTGCTTGTGCGTTGTGGTATGCTGCTTCCTTTAATGTCTTTAGCTATAGGTAAGGGTTCTGTGTTTACTCAGGGATTGTGCATATTTGCATTCTAATCCGCTGCGCGTGGTTTTAACGTTTATTTATTTTATTTTTTTGGGTCAATGTCAATCGACATTCCTAATGGATAGTCTATTTGTCGTCGCGGCTTGACGCACGCTGACGCGACGACTAAATGAACAAATGTCCTTTCGACACCCAACTTCCTCTCGAAACAGAATAAATAATTGACTATCTACGCGCAGTTTGTCAGATCGCGATAACTTCTTGTTAGGTATATAACAACCACCTTTTGAGAAGGCAATCGATTAATTATCCCTTATGGCTTCGGGACAGTTTTGGGACAAATGCGCCTTCACAAGGTGTCACCTGACAAATTGAATGATTCGATAATTGCGTGAGAGCTGTCAGATTAAGGTGTTTGCCGTCCATTGTGTTCCACATCCCGCAGTCGCCAACAAAAACAACCACGATGACATTCTCCGTAACCGCACAACAATGAGCGCCCTTTGACGTTTGTCTGGCGGTAATTTGTCAGTGTGATGAAGCTGATGGTGCAACGTAACGGTGGGAAAACTCACTCGCCGGATGAGCGCATAATAGAGCAGCAGAGTGTATTTATGTTCTTATTGTCAATCAATTACTCATTGCGCCTGCGTGCCCCTACATACTTGCGTTCTCCACACCAAAGATGTATTCGTCTCCGCGGTATAACGTATACCTAATCCTATATATATATACCTATGCGAGATGTGTGTGGAAATTCCTGCCCTGGAATCAAATTTCAACACCACACAATATTAAAATAATTTGGCTAAATAAAGAATTAAATATTTCACATTGATTTACGAATGGTGCTGGGCTGCTTGGGGCTATCAAGATACTTTGCGCTTCTGACGCCCACTCAATTTAGCGCGAGCCTTGCTTGCCACGGAACCGGCATAGTTCCGTATTCTACCCAAAGGCTTGGTAAATGAAACACATTTCAACTTGACGCCATAAAATTGAAAGTTATATGCGTGTTTTTTCTCCTAATCCAGTTTTACACTGATCGAAATATTGTAACCTGAATTTAAGAACTTTTTTATAGTTCTTAATAGCGGAGAAAAACTGTATTACCGGCGTGAAATGCATACTTGTTATCGATAGTTTGTCAAATTTTTCCTGTGATGGTGTCGTTAATCCCCGATGTCCTTTTTTCAACCAGTTAGCTCCGGGATTCGAAAAACACGGATATTTTGGTTTTACTAAACAAACTGTCGATAACAAAATGATAATTCTTGGTGGTAATACAGCTTTCGGTCGGTCATCAGGGCTAAGAGTTATGAGTGTGTTACTTTCCAATCGCTGAGGGAATTGGACGAAAAAAACAAATTTGGAGCATAACTAACATGTTAAAGGCAACAAAAAGAATTTCCGAGGCTTAGCTCTTATCCCGAAGAAAACTGTGTTACCGGCTTTTGAATATCACATCGCCAATTGTATTTTTTTAAGTACATTTTTTTTAAATACTTTATTACTTTGTTTTTTGATAATAATTTCGGCACATGACGATGACATACAATCGGTATATGTTTTTCAATAATTCTTGATTTTCTGATGACGTCAGTTGACAGATGATGTCAAAGATCAGAGTGTGTTGAGGAAAAATAAAATTTGTAGGTACTTTGGATGTTTTTTTGAACGCTTTTTGAAATAAAATCATTTCGTTGAAAAAAACGACATCGCGCATAAGTTACGCCCTACGCCATTACAGAAGAAAATGGAGTTTCCATACAAACTATCGATAACATGTATGTAATTCACGCCGGCAACACAGTTTTTCTCTGTGCTTAGAAGTAAAGGCCCGAGAATTCTCGCCCTTAGCTAAGCCCGAAGGGGATTATTTGTTGTTGCATTTGACATGTAAATTGCTTACTCACGAGCGACGTCGTTTTCTTCAACCAATTTCCTCCGGGCTTGCAATAAAATCACGCCTACTATAGATGTCTTGGTCGTTTGTTGATTATGGGTAAAGGCACGTTTGCATTATCTTTCTTTTATCGAATTTTGATCGTTAATTATTGTTTTAAAGAATTCATATAAAAAACACAATTGATAATGAACAACTTTTAAAACACGAAATATTTATATGATTTTGTATAAAAAATTATTTATAATGAACATATCGTTTTCAAATTCAAAACTATTTATTTTTAAAATGAACATGAGTTTTCATTATGTCTACTGTTATCCGAGTTCATACCCGAAATAGCAACAACATCCTTAATTTTAAGGTAAATGAAAACCATCCTTAAGATAGCGTTATTTTAAGCGCGGTCTCAGTAAGTACCTTTCATTTTACTTTCCTATCAGTGTAGGTTTACATTTACATAAAAGTTCCGCAGCTCAAAAGAATTCCCATGCCAATAGGGGCAGAAGTATATGCGATTTTCGTAGAGTTGGCCCCAGCACATTTTGGCCAGATTGAGCCTCCCGGGTGCGAATGTGCTGATTGCCCTCCACTTATACGCGCAAAGCCTAATCTTTAATCTACACGGCCATAGGCGCAAATTTCACAAGGCAATAAAATTTCTCTTGTCGCCCTCTATTGGACACTGAAATGAAATCCATGTTCACAGTTTGTACATTTAACACAATCATCTCATCAATGGACACCAGTTAAACATATGTGAGCAATGGATTTTATGCCCCAAAAAGACGAGTACGACACAAGTCGTTCCTCGGCGACCACTGCGCCGATGCGACGCGACGGAGACGTGAAAACAGTGAGGAGCGGAGTGCCCGACGACGACGTGGTGCGGCTGGCCAACGAACGTAAACGCACAACACAGGGTGGATGCAGCGGAGTGGAGCTGGTGGTGAAACAATCGGTGAGACGGTTGGTGAGACCATTAAAATCAACACAAAAAAAAAAAAACAAAAACAGAAAAACGTAACGTATTATACACACATGATGGTCCAACAATAAAACGAAGGCTGTTTTATGTGCGCGGACTCGCTGATATTGAGGATAAAGTTTTCTCCTTTGTTTGCGCAATCGAGCTATGAGTTTCTGGAGTGTTCCGTCTCCTTGTCTTGTGCGGGATTATGGGCTCAGCTCAAGTATAAGCCCAATCCGAATCGAAGTTCCAGAGCAGAGCCAGACACGGACCCAACTTAAAACTGGTCTATTAATTGTTTCGAAACAAGAGTAATTACATTGGAATTGAATTTCGTCTAGTGTGTGGGGTAACACACTTTAGATTGGAATTATTGGAATTCGAATTGGAAGTGTGGATGCTATTGTTAATCGGCTATTAAAATACGATTGAGTTACATGTGTCACTTGATGTCATTAAATCGATTGGTGTATGCCTATAGTGCTTGTTTGTGGCTCAAGAGAGATGCTATATAGGCATATGTATAATGTGTTTCTTTGATGAGGAATATAAATGAATTGCATTGAGAGATTTTCCATTATGGTAGATGATTGGTGAAATCGATTTGTAAAGTTGTGCTTGTGCGTGGGAGTTCTTATAGTGATTTTGATGTAAAGAAGAAGTGTTTTTTCATTTGAATGATGAAAGTGTTGTGTTGAGTGAATGTATGCATACTCACTATCTGCAACAATAGCTGCTGAATGGTCTTTGAAGTTTTTGTTGTTCTTTAGATTTTTTTCTTGTTTGCCAGGCGGTTTGGATGTAAGAAGCGTAGTTTTGCGTAGAAGAGAATGAAGATTTACGACGAATATTTTAATTGACATATGTATGTACCTATTTCGATTTAAAGAGACCTTTTATACCTAAAATAATAGGACTTCTTGTGTTTGTATTTTTTCAAAAAATAATAGGTAGGTACTAAAAAACTCATGTTTCATTTGTGATTTTGGCTTCGTAGATCTTCAAGAAAAAAAAATATACTGCTCTGATATATTTGAAAACACTTGTTCGAATGAAAGATTTTGGATTTAAGTTTGGGACCAAATCTAAGGTTGTAGGTACCTATTCAAAAAGATTACAGGCTTATTGTCATTAAATGTTCATAATGACCATGCAATGCAATTAAATATTCCTTAAGCTATTAACATATTAGTACTTTTGAAACTTTTATAACAATGGGAACTGATAAAAATACATTTTCACTTTCTCTATTGGGTAAATATTGATTTTAACTTCCAGCTAATCGGTCCATCTGTGCTTCATCAAGCCTGAACTCAGTCACGGATTCGTCTTTCAATTTGAATCAGAATATGTAAATATTTTCATATATTTACCTTTTTTCCTAGAGAAGAGCAATTCGAATTTTCGTGTATTTTAGTGTATAAAATTCAAAGCGGAAAATATGCACCTTGCCGTATAAGAAACATTTAGACTGCTAAATTAATTTAACAACAATAAAGGGTAAACAAAATGCCAAAATATTCCCATAGATTTTTTTTTTTACCGGGAGAACTGTAAACTAGGCTTATACGGCCAAAGTCAAAGTCAATTTAAAATTGGATCTATTTATTATTACTCTAGGTTTATATCTTCGGAACTAGGTTAAACAAATATTTAGAATTTGAGAATTTCATTACTAAGTACATATATGGCAAGTTATGGATTCGTAACAAAAATTTAACTCGAGATTTTGATCAAACTTGATATTACAATAAAAAAGAGGACTACAAAATTGGGTTAGCAACCCCTCTTCCTGTCTGTCTGTTCGACTTATTTTTTAAGATCAATTTATTGTTTGAAATTTGATAACTTGAAACGTCTTTTTCAAGACTTTCAATAATATTAAATAATAAATATGTAATAATATTGAAAATAGATCCAAACAAAGAACAAAATAGACCTGAAAAAGTACGTAACCACTTACAAAACGGCCGGCGTGACGTCGTCTATTTTAATATAATAATTATATATCAACAAGGATTTTAATCCCACTTAGGATTACTACATTTTTTATTTACAAATAATAGTGGAGCCAAGCTTCAATACCTCATACAAAAAGGGTAACTATCAAAAGTACATATTACCTACCATAGAAGTGTTTTTGATTTTCAACTACCTATTTTAGTATTCGTTTAATTAAAATTAAGTTTTTATATAGAAGCTTTTAATAAGTTTACAAAAATATTGCATATCAAAATATTCAAAAAAATACTTTAAACAAAATTTCAAAATAATATTTTTAAAAATTGGTATTTTTTTAAAACGGGTGGATGAATTTTTCGACATTCAATTTTTAACTCCAACTTAATAAATAGTTATTAGTTAGGCGTACTAATTTTCTTCAACAAAATCAGAATAGGCGAATCCGAAAGCTTACAAATAACTGTGCTAGGATGGCCATATCAGGTTGAACTAATGTCATGTGAGTTTAATTTGAGGAGATTTTGCTTTTTCCAGTTGATTGAATATTACAATTTGAACACAAAAACCCATTTCAAAATAATTTTAACTACTTTGGCAGCACTGATGTATCCATGACATTTCATCTGTCAGCTACTTTAAAAAAAAACATAAAGGTATACGTTGAGAAAATGAGATCTCAGAGATTTCATTCCGTCAAAAAGTGAGCAAGCGAATCCAAAATTTTTTTTCCTCAGGATTTCCACAGCAAAACTGATAAATCCAAAATAAAATTGTGGAAGCACTGTTTTTATATCCGATTAATTTGTAAGCGCCAATTTTCATCATTGATGATAAAGCGGATTTGCTGTTCTAGGTAGTAGGTATGTATTTTACATGGAAATTATTTTTCAAGGGGATATATGCTTGCAAAAAAAACATGTTGTCTACTTTTGGCAGAGAAAATGTAAATATATACATTAGAATTCAAAAATCCTTTTCCTTCACATTTTGACATCGTAAATTAGGGATCGAATTTTAAAATAG
This sequence comes from Leucozona laternaria, assembly GCA_932273885.2. Taxonomy (NCBI): domain Eukaryota; kingdom Metazoa; phylum Arthropoda; class Insecta; order Diptera; family Syrphidae; genus Leucozona; species Leucozona laternaria. Next base: position 113,073,585 of record OW026368.1, on the reverse strand, counting down.
GAACAAATTCGAGCAGTTAAAAAATCGACATAAAATTACTGCTGATGGTTGAAAAGTACAGTTTGATGTCTAGCCAAGGTTATAGAATAATATTGACGATCGCTACACAAAGAAAAATTTTACTTAACGAAATGTATTGTATCTTCATCAACAGTTTTATTGTGTTTCATTTTCACTAAGTTCTGTGCAGTCCCTATATTTTTTGGGGGCTAAAATGTCAAGGATTTTCGTCTGTGCAGAGTCAATGCTGTTTTTCATTTTTTAACTGTTTCTAGAGCCTCATCGTTGATCTATTAAATTGAGGGCAATTTTCCAACATTGATAAGTCTGACTAGGTAGGTATATTAAGTCGAAAGTCGTTTTCATTGGTGTGCAGAGTAGATTCCTATCAAAATAGAAGTTCAACTCAAACAAAAAGCCGCTTATCAAATTATAATCATTCCCATCTCCATATATATATTATACGAAACCATTAAAATCTTATTTCACCAGCCTTGTCAAAAGATTACTCAAACTCAAACTCAAACACAAACACCAACATGAACGTGACATTTCGCACATTTTTATATAATTTTTATTGTAGGTAAACAACGTATATAGGGGAATTCCCTTTGCCTTTGGGTTCGTATTCGTAGTCGGCGACAATAATTATTGTTATTATTATGACATCTTGTTTGTTGATTTTAGAGATCTCTCTTTAAGTCCCGAGATAATCTTTAATGACTCTGCTTAGGCAACATCTGAGAAATCTTAGAAATCAGTCGGTGCACATCACGAGTCAAACAAGATGTAGATATAATAATACTGCCAATATTATCGGCATGGAATTCTAGAATATTGCGCCACTGTCATTCCCACAGATGTTTGATTTCCTAAAAAAAAAAAAAAAAAACCAAATACCTACAATGTCAGCAACTCAACCATAAAAAGAATAATTCCATTCTTATCTGGGTGGTATATCAACGTTTTATTGGCTCTAAATAATGTGTATTTGCTGTAGAGGTAGTTTAATGAATCCACGAAATGGTTAAATTCCCCAAATAATTCAAAACGTAGTTTATTCCGTGGGTAGATATTTTTTATTATTATATTATTATCACTTTCGATTCAAAAGTATATATCTACCTAATTTTACTTCAAATAGAGGTATGTATGAGGTAGTGGTAGTAGTCTTGTTATGGACCAAGAAATTGTGTGACTTATGAGTTTTTTTTTTTCCTTGATTTGGGTTTTGTTTTATCTTTATGATTCAACGAGAAACCGTTCAATGTGTTTTATTCGTTTTCTTGGCAATGAATTATTTTCCTTCGCTCATCATCCACTAAAAGAATTCATTAAACATTCGATCATTTGGTTTTTCATTGTAAGCCAGACTGAAAAAGTTAAGTCAATAACACCCATCAACAGTTATTATATTGTTGTGGTATTAAAATAGGCTATTAAAAAAGCCCCAAAGATTAAACTTGGATCTTGATTAAGTTATATAGGACTTACGTGATGAAAATAGTATTTTGAATGGGACATCTCTGATTGAATATATGTCTGCAATTACGCAATTTTGGAATTATTCACTTATGTGAGTATATAACGGTTTTGGAGTTTTTATTCGTTTATTCCCAGAAATGCTACAATTTAATCGACAAATTTTACATATTTAAAATAAGGTTAAGTGTTTCTACAGACTTAAAAAAATGTAAGCAAACATGCTTCCGTTATTGATTTGACTTGAAAAGAAGAAGAAGTTCTTCTATACAAGACACCCTTAAAATGTGTGTTTAGTGTTAAAGCTAAATGCATACTCGACAGGAGGCGTGATTGGCTAATTTTGTTTAGAAAAAAAAATCTCTTAAAACACAGAGAACATCACACAACAAAATTGTATTTGTCACAAGTAATTATCAAATAATGAACGGCAAAATTATTAAGCAATAAACCATTCAATATAATAAAGATTCTAACTCTTCCCGAAGGGGTGCTTCGCTAACTTGATATAAATTTAGTAAATCAGCAGACAAAACATAGAAAACATCACACGACAGAATTATCACAACTGATTAACAGCAAATTTTAAGCAATAAAACATTCAGTATAACAATTTTGTGCCCCTTTTTGACGCAGTGCTTCGCTTCAGCAGACAAAAATACATAGAAAACATCGCACGGCCATATTGAAATTGCCACAACTAATCAAAAACTAAAAAGAGGCAATCTATTAAGCAATGAATCATTGAATATGACAAGTTTGTAACCCTTTTCGAGGAGTGCTTCCCTTACTTTATATTAATCAGCAGGAAAAGACATAGAAAACATCGTACTACAAAATTGTCACAACTGATTAAAAGAAAATTTTAAGCAATAAAACATTCAGTATAACAATTTTGTACCCTTTTTTAACGGAGTGCTTCGCTTCAGCAGAAAAAAAAATACATAGAAAACATCGCACGATTTAATTTAAAGTGTCACAACTAATTAACAACGAATAAACGGCGAGCTAACCATCACCTAACCACATTTTTATCGGCGAATGTTGCTTCGCTGACTTGACATTCAACAATTTAAGTTGTTTTAATACGTTCCATATCGAATTTATCTTCTTCTTTTTTCCCAAACTAGTTACAAACATCTTTAATATGCATGTACAGATCGCCATGGGAGAAGTGTTCAATTAAAAAAAGATTCTACAGAAATCAGCAGTTCTTCTATATTTCATTTTTAATTGCTCCTTAAGTGCAAACTATTACCCGGACGAAACATATTATATCTCCTTTGAAGTCTTTGGCTTACTCAGCAAATTCTGTTTTCCTTCAGAATTGCCTCCAACGATTTATGAATGTCCTCTATAATTGCTACCGTATTTTTGTTGCAGTTGCATCATTCATTAAGAAAATAAGAATGAGGTCCTATAAGTGTCCAATGGCGCCATCAAGCCAAGTCAACACACATTTCTCTTGTAAAATTTATTCCTCTAAGATTAAGTATTTGTAGAGACCAATTCGCATGTACTACACGCATGCGCAATGCATTTATTTGCATTCCATTGCTGTGCTAAAGCCGATCTACCGCCAATCGGCAAAGCCAGCACCACAACCAGAAGCCCCAGCACCAACCGGCATAGACACCCGTACGCCGTACGCACGTCTAACATGGATCGCAGTGGCAATAAAAATCATTCTCGTCCGAGTCCCAGCTCCAAGTGGTCCAGCAGCGCCTGCTGGCTGGTGGTGGTGGTGCTGGTGCTGCTATCCATAGAATCCCAGTAGCGATGTTCGCTTAAGAATTATATTTATCGTTCGCCCAGGCAAATTAGTAGTCGTAGCCGGGCGTATTCCTTTGCGAGGCACAATTTTTTGATTTGGCTCTTAATTTATTTCGAAATGCATTATTGCCGCATGTTTCAAAAATCATTAACAGGAGTAAGAGAACTCGCGATATCTGATCCCTCCGTGGGGGACCGACCGGTGCGCCAAACTGGCCCGACCACTGACCAGGTCTTATGATTTATGCGGGCTTTGGCATTGCAAGTGTCCAACGCTGCTGAGTGCTGCTGCTTCCTTGCCGCCCCTCCTCCGCTGCGCTGGCTGGTGGTGGTGTTGCTGATGCTGCTGCCACCCTTGGTCTCCTCAGTGCGTCGTATACGCTTACAATTACGGCTCAATAAGAAAGTGTTAATTCGCCTCTCATGTGTACAAATTGTGTTCATTCGCGTACAAGTGTTCAAATTTCACCTTGCGGACCAGCGATCACGATGAATGGCCAATGATCGGCTGGTCATACTCATACGGGCGGAAGATCTGTTGCTGTTGTTCTTAGTCCCTCTAAGACGTTAAAGAAGGGAAGAACATTCGGTTTCGGTAGGACCTATGTTCATTCAGTTGGCTGCGACCGCGAAGGCGACCTGCGAGCTTAGTCAGCGGATAATTATTTTTGCTTCGATAGTTCCCCATGTGTCCATATTTTTAATCATGTCCCAGAATTTGGCGGCGGAGGTGAAGTGGCGTGTGGCGAAGCAGCAAGAGCAAGAAGCACGTATATAACGAGCTTCGCGTCGCCGGCGGATGGTCGGCTCATCCCGCCGCCGTAAATGCATTTGGATATTGGCAGGCAACCCCCGCTGCGAGGACATTCCTCAATCCGAGTGGAGGAGCAGAGAGCAGGTTTAGAGTGAGCCACCATACTGTGTGTGTTTGGATCACCCCCAAGACACGATAGTATAAATTTCATAATTCACGAAATATGTTAAAATGAGTGCTGGGCTATATTTTCGCTGGAAATTGCTTTGTATGGGTGCGAGGCGATAGGTGGGCCATTGCCAAATGTCAAAACGAATAACAAAAAGCACAGGCAACAGAAACAGAAACAGCAGTATATGGAATCGGAATCCGCATATCCGAAACCGAATCCGAATTCGAATCCTACCAATTATATTGTATAGTGAGTGCGCCGACCGATCCGGAGCTTATTAGGGCCTTCTGCGATATGGGTTATGGGATATGGATGGATTGGATATACTGTCGAAAAACACCCCTGCGGTTTTTGTTTCCGCGCAGCGAGACAACCACTGCGCGCACAGTCAAGAAGGAGCTGCTGAACAAAAATGTCCGAGATGAATATATGGCAAAATAAATAAAAACATCATTTCCGTTTAACTTGCATTAATGTGATGTTCCCGTCCCGATCATGGTTCAGAAAGACGAAGCTGAAGCTGAAGTGTGTTCGTTCGGAACCGCTGCGCTGCGCTGGTTTGCAGTTTCAATACGAACTGTTTCGTTTCGTTTCGTGCAGCGAAATCGAATGCAATTAATTTACCCATCGAGGGAAGTTTTTTTTTATTTTATTTTTTTTTTGGAGTCGAAGTTTAAGTTTGGCATCAGTCAAGACTCAAGAAGCGTTCTTCGTTTTTTTTTCCTTCAGTTTCTTCTATACACAAAGCTAGAATTCTTGTGGTGTTTGATGAATTACGTCACGAGAATGAATCTATAAGCTGTCAATGATTCTATTGGCAAAAACGAGTATGTGCCTTGAGGAGAAGTAATTTGAGTTGCGCTGTCAAGTTGCATGTGCGTGTTGTTGAAGCATACTATACCTACGCTTTCACTCTTGTTGTTGATTAATGAAACCATTCGGGACAGGACAGTCTGCTTGTTTTGATAGACATGTATTTGACTCGCAATAATGAAAAAGATTAGACTGCAGGCTGCAGGTCATCAGACAGTGGTAGTTAGTTATCTATATATATATAAGCTTCTATATCATGGCTGCATGATTCTAAATACTTATAATGTAAGAATGTCTGGCTGTCAGATTGGTATAAGCATCTGGCACCTAGGAATGGCCGAGTTCAACGCACATCTGAATATTCAGAATTCTGAATTTTTGAAGCTCTTGATTGGCCAGCTGTCAGAAGTCATCTGAATTTTCAGAACTTTTTCTGACAGCTGGCCAATCAAGAGCTTCAAAAATTCAGAATTCTGAATATTCAGATGTGCGTTGAACTCGGCCAATATTCACAGATGGGAGGTATACTTAGTTATGCCTTAAAATTTGATAGAGATGTAAATGCACGCCTAAATCGCAAGTATACTTACTTTTTTATCTAGTTCCCATTTCCTGAAACAAAACTTAAATGCTTAAGTTCAACATAAGCGCTCATGTTCTCTTTTTTACTCAGCGTAAGCTGTCAAATAACCACTAATGTTGGACATACCTATTTTAGTTTTCTTTCAGCATGTGTGTACCTATCGACGGTTAAAGTGCAGAACCTCGTAAGTCGTTTTTCAGAAATAAAAATAAAACTTTAAAATCAATTATTAAAAAATAAAAAATAAATTGATCTGAGCTATCTATTAATCTGGACAATATTGTTACGCTGAAAATGCCAAGAGGTGGCTCTGAAATCCCAAAAGGTGGTTCTGATTATTCTGATTGTTTCCATTTATAATATTTTGTGAGTTTTTCCACTTAGGAGGTCCTGCACTTTAATCGTCGATATGTGAAAATATGAATGTAATTAAAGAAAAACTGTTCAAAAGCATTAAACTCCTTATTTTTGTTGGAAAAGAACTCTTTAAATATTTTGGACTCCTTTTGATTTTTCGAATAAATATGAATTCGGCTAAAGCTTAAAAGGAGAAGTTGATTTTTTTAAACTTGGTACTTACCGTTTTTTTTGGTCATTCCCCTGACAGATCTTTTCATTTTTGTACTTAGACCCAAAATAGCGGTAGTACCTGTCATACAAAATTTTAAAGCAAAGTATAGGGTGATTTTTAAGCTGGTTTGGTTTTGGCAACACTGGTTTTGACAGCTGACGTGTGTTTAGTACCTTGTGTCACTGTCAAACAGCTTCAGTTTGATTTGCAATTTAACCATGGATCGTCTTACAAATGAACAACGCTTGCAAATTATTGAATTTTACTATCAAAATTCGTGCTCGGTTCGAAAGGTTCATCGCGCGGTGCTTGTGTTCAGCGATGAGGCTCATTTTTGGTTGAATGGGTACGTAAATAAGCAAAATTGCCGCATTTGGAGTGAAGATCAGCCAGAAGCATTGCAACAGCTACCAATGCATCCCGAAAAAGCCACTGTTTGGTGCGGTTTATGGGCCGGCGGCATTATTGGGCCTATTTCTTCAAAGATGATGCGAATCGCAGCGTTACTGTCAATGGTGAACGCTACCGAGCGATGATAACAAACTTTTTTTTGCCCGAAATGGAAGTTCTTGACTTGCATGATATGTGGTTTCAACAAGACGGTGCCACATGCCACACAGCACGCGAAACAATGGTGCAATTGCGAGGCGAGTTTGGTGAACAGTTAATTTCACGTTTCGGGCCGGTCAATTGGCCGCCTAGATCGTGCGATTTGACACCATTAGATTATTTTTTGTGGGGGTATGTCAAGGCTAATGTCTATAGGGACAAGCCCGCTTCGATTGACGCACTGGAAGCCAACATCCATGCATTCATTCGTGAGATACCGGCCGATATGTGTGAAAGAGTATGCCAAAATTGGACTCAGCGGATGGGCTACCTGAGACGCAGCCGCGGTCAACATTTGCATGAAATTATCTTTAAACATTAAACTGCAAGGTTCAAACTATCGATTCAAATAAATATTTTATTCATTTTTTCGAATTTTTTGTGTTTTTTTTTTAAAAAAAGTTCTAAACCTCTTAAAAAATCACCCAATATATTTGCTGTCAATAAGGCATTTAAAGGCTTTTTTGGTAGCTCTTATATACTACATTATAACTAATAAATTGTTGATTATATTGTTGACAAAAAGTTACTAAGCAAGTAATTTACTGAATTATAATTTTTTTTGTAAATTCTTAAATGTATTTTTTTCGTAGTTAAGAACAATTTCTTATTCCAAATTGGTATATACAAATAAAAATAAAATACACAACAAACAATTTATGAAGGAGAATTAAAGTTCACCTCATAATTCAAGCAAATTCGATTTCGTTTCCATTTCCATTTTACCTCTGATGTATATCAGCGTGTGTACACCTATCTATATTAATTTACATATTTACAAAATAAATGTTAATTTGCATGTTAAAGTGCCCATAGACACATCAGTAATTCGATACCCTGAGAGAGTCTGAGACATTGATCTTTATCTGTCTTAACACGACTGCGACACATATAGATCTGGCACATACCTACTTGCATATTACTTCATTATAAAGCTCAAATCTCCGTCGGAAGTTGAAGTTGAAGTTGGAAAAATGCTGTTAACTCAAGCCTTGTGGTGTTTATACCAAAGATGCCCGCGTATAATGGAATCCATTGCCTTTAGAAGGAAATCTTAATAGAGAACTTGAATGAGGAATTGTATTGCAGGAAGGAGTGTTTTGCCGCATATAATATAGCCGCCAAGCCCCTTTTCAGGGCCACGACAATTTCGCCTGCCACTGCGTTTATTGGCGCTGCTGGAGGAGAACGCCAACAAAACCAAAATACTGTACATGCTCCGCACTCTTCTGCGAGATCGTGATGCAGTGCGAGAGTGCGATCGTCTTCCGCTGCCATGTTAATGGTGACGCTACATCCACTTCATCGGCAATGGCAGCTTTTAGATGCTAAACAACCCCAGCCAGCGATGAACGACGATCCAGGACCGAAGACCGACGACACGACGTGGGCCACATTCCATTCCAAACAGCCAGCACCACGATCCAAGTCAAGTTAAGTCAAGTCATCGCTTGGGTATATTCATTCAATTTGCTAGGCGTGGGCGTCCGCTTTGCTGTATAGCTGTAAAGCCTGCGGGCATCATAGCCGATTGTATTTTGAGGAATACGAATATGAGAAGGCGTTCCAACGTCGAACAAATCTCGTACACCTACGACAAGAGAGTGTCCTTTTCGCAAATAGCTGCAGAGCTAGACTCTATAAAGCTGAAGTTGGCTGAGGCTAAAATGCCATAAATCCACACACACACATCCAGATATATATTTAATCCTTCCCTGTGATGCGATTGAGGATCAAATCAAGGGGTCACCTCGCATCCGGGTCATTCGTTCTTCATCGTAGGTACCTATATCGCAGCCAGCAATCTTTCAGCCCGATTCTGAGTATTCAGATTGACTTCACCCATTTGATGACAGATCGGCTGATATATCACTATCACCCCCAGACGCAGACGGTACGGTCGGTGATGCTGATGGTCCACTGTCCCGTTTATTTTTTGCCACCTTTTGCGGGACAGAATCGAATGTAAATTTGACTTAATCGCGGTCTATCTATGAGACACCCGATACCAAATAGTCAGATTGTTATACTCCCCGAGACGGAGCCTTGTTAGAGCGGGTGAATGATCACATACCGCATGCGGTTTGAATGGACATTGGGCGTTTCGAATTAGATTAAATTTGCATTCAAATTGATTGAAATTTGTACGGTGCCTGATGGCTTCAGCTTCAGATTTTCAGGTTCCAAATGTTTAATAGTTATGTTAAATTTGTCTACGCGGGGTTTCGGAATTATACTTTAAAATATTGCTGATCCCTGGCATTCCGATTTTTTTTGTCTCTGTTTTTTTTTTTTTTACATATATGAAGTTATACATATGTACGTAGAATTGTAGATACATATATTTTATTTATTTTTTTTTTTACGTATATTTTGATTTTGTGTGCGCGCTTTGTTTTGTATCTTTTCTTGTGTTTTACATTTTCTTATGAATAAACTTGAATCCGGAAACTTGGTTTTTATATTGTTAAGTGGAAATAGATGTTCTTTTGGGATCTTTGTTGAGGTGTCGCCTCGTTTGTTAAACAACAAAATATTTTCATTTAGCTATCGCGAGATGTAGGTATAAGATACTATATGCGCCTTATGTTAGTTTTTTTTTTTTTTTGTCTGTTTAATATATTATTGGAGGAGTTGAATAGAGCAGGTTGTAGCCATCAGCCATCAGCCATATAACCGATACCGCACCCCAATTACCATTAAGTGCGGACGCATCTTGGGTGGGCCGCGGGCCCGTTGTTCTTTTTCTTCCTTAAGTTTTGGTTTTAATGACTATAACCTCATCAGTTTTTTGTCTTCTTTTTTTTTTGGATACTTATTGTTTGAGAATATAAAAATGATCAATAACCAACCAATATATTGTTTTGAAAAGGCGTAAAATTTGATTTGATTCATAAAAAAGTTGATTCGACGAGCGGAGCGCGAGTGTGATATAATCTCTGCGATGATGTTTGGGAGATTGTTGTTTATATTTGTGTACACAAAGGGTTTTGATGAAATTTAAATAAGATGAAGATGGCCTTAAATAAATTATTGTTGCTCATAAATCAAAAATAAAATATTATATTATGACGTTTAAATACATAGATTGTAAAAGATTGCGGATTTTTTTGGTTGTCTCTAGTTATGTATATGAACTACCTTTTTGACTTGTCTATAGATATTATTGAGAAATAATTTTTATTATGGACTAATTTTATTGTCTTTATCTTGGGGAAAAATACTAACAAATTTAAATTGTTTATACGCTAGACTAAGGACAGAAGATGAAGAATTTTAAAGCAATTTCAGTCACAATAATTCTTTGTTTTCCAAAAAGTTTTCACAACTATTCGAAGTAAAAGTGCTTAGAATTTGAGTGCAAATTAAATATGCAATAGAAAATCACCAGCATGATATTTTTTATTTAACGTTCTACATTTTTATTTCGAATCAAATTTCTGTTCAATAATCTATATATGGACAGTATGTCCTGCGTTCTTCATTATCCATTTGATGCGTTCATCATTGCGGATTATTGGGTACTTTTCGTCCAGAATTTCTTCACATTTGTTTTCGTGAGTAAATTTGGTTTGGTGATAGAAAATAACTCCCATTTAGACTTTTAGAAGCAAGTTCTGCAGAAGTTAGAAAAGCCATTTCTGCAACAGTGAGAATACAATTGAACTTGTATCGATGTATTCGATTTTGGAGGTTCGCTTATAGTGAATGAGGCAAAAGCGAGACTTTGCTTTCACAGCTGGTTATCAGGGCAATTTCCGTTTTCTTCATCAATATATGTTTTCAAAAATTTAAAAATCACTTATTATCAGCTACTAGAGACCGACAGAAATTGAATTTTCATTTTAACTGAACGGGCCTACCCATTTTGAGTCCAATGCATAAGAAGGCCAAGCTAACTTTTGAGAAATGTTATTGAGTTGTAAAGCGTATTTCTATAAGTTCAAAATATTTAGCCTTAAAATTAAGTATTTAAAATATATACTCATTCTGTCGTTTATCGTACAAAAGGCTAAATTTTAAGTCCATCCTAAAAATACTACCTTTCAAAAACAATGAGTCCAAAATTTTGTTTCCTAGTATTTTGAGATTTTGACATGAAAACTGAAAAATGAAAAAAAAATAGTGAGACGAACATCGCTCTCATCATTTTCTCGTTCCTTAAAAGATTGTTTTCTGATTTAATCAACGTCAAAAGCATTTACTGTGTTGAGACTGACAGATGCATACACAAAACAATAGAAATGTCAACCTCAACAAAGTGCATATTTTTGATGTTTTTTTTTTTAATAAACGAGATTGCGATATATTGCTTATTATTATTTTATTCCTTTATAAGCAAATACTATTCAGTATTTGACCTATGATACAAAATTCTTATACCTACGTTAATAATGTTATTTAGTGAAAAGATCAAATAAAAATGTCCTTCCGTTGAATTATGAACCATGCTTCAGACATTCTTAGGATATAAAATATGGAAGTGACTCTAGACATGGCAATTATAACAGTTTTGGTTTATAAAAGAACTGTTTATGCGGCCCCGCAGGGCCAGGGCCCTCCGCGGGGGGCATACTTCAGGCAATCAGAGTTTTTTTTTCAAGTCGCACGAAGCGCGTAACCGTACAACCACTTTGAATGGAGAAAAACTGTTATAATTGTTATAAATTGGCATGTCTGTAGTCTCGTCCATTAAATATATCAAGCAGAAAATATTTATTATATAAATGGATAAGGATTCTAAGACGGTGTTCACATTGGACTGACTCCTCCGATTTTTTTTGACGTCTCTGTGTTTTTGCTCACTTCCACTTCATGGTGAGAAAGAGAAGGCCAGGAAAGGCAGGATTTTTTAAATTATTTAAAAATCAGTGGATTTTTTTTGACGTCTTCTTTTGTGACATCTGTTTTCTCTGTCTGTCATTTATCTTTGGCACTTAAATCTTACAGAATCCAATTTTTTTTCAATTGGAAACATATTTATTAAAGAAGATTTACATTTTGTATGTGAACAAATTGTAATTAATCTTTCAAACTGCACAGATTTCTGCTTTGTTTTAACGACTGCTAAACGTCAAAGTAAGTCCGATTTGTTCACATTAGTTTGTGTCTGAACAAACCAAGTTGGATTCACGTCAAAATAAATCGGAAGAGTCAGTCCAATGTGAACACCGTCTAAAGCAACATATTCTAAATTGGTCGTCATATCTTCAAACCAGATTCTGACATGTGCGTGTAAGTAATCAAATTCATTGTTCAAGTCTAAGTGTTCCCTAAGGATCAGTTTTTGGGCCTTTACTCTTAACTATCCATACTGGATCTAAAGAGGAATATTAGGGGTGTTTTTTTTTGCAAGTGCGAACAAAATTGTGTAACAAAATTTCATTGGAGTTAACTGATTCACACGTTTATACAAAAACAACTTGCTAAGTCCGTATTACTGGCACGAATTATCACTTTGTCATCGATATTTTGTATGGAAACGTCAAAATATTGTTACCAAATACCGACTGCCTTCTTGCCGACGACGGGAGACAGATCTTATGACTTGAACCAAGACTTCTCTTTTTTATGTACATTGATGTTGATACATTTATGGGGTTTTCCATTGGTAAAATAAATCAATTTATTTTTGATTTGGATCTGTCAAAAAGCCGATTTTGACAATTTTTGCGTTCCATTAGGCAAAACAAATTGATTTATTTTTGATTCAAAATCAATTTTGTGGATCTAAATTTTTCGGCTGATTAAGCCCTCCCTTACTAATACCAACATAATTTACAGCTGTCAGTTGGCAAATGTGTTGTTTTATTGGATTAATGTAGGAAATTCAGGAATAAAATTTGTGTTGAAAATATGTGAGAAATATTCGATTATAAATGGAAAAGTTTAAAATGAATCGGTAACTTCATCAAGCTCTTCTTTCTCTTCGAAATGGGACGAAATTTGTATTGAAATATTGACAGAGAAACTACACCAATACAATGAAAAAAATAAATCAATTTTAAATCATGTTCCATTCGCCACGAAAAAAAATCAATTTTTAAATTGAAATCTGAATTTACCAATAGAAAATCTTATTAAATACATCAACGCAACAATCGTATTAAGGGTGATTCCCTTTTACGCTTAACGAATTCATAATACATTAAAAAGCAACATGACTGTTTTGAAAATTCTGATCGGTTGGTGGATTATTTGATATGAATGGCGCAGTTTCTTATATGCTAAACCTATTGCATTTTTTTCAAACTCCTAAAAGTGGCAACGCAGATTTTCTGATACAGTTTGTTTCTTTTTCTGTGGTATAAGAAGTTTGTTCTGTTAATTTTCAATCAGCTTCTCGTCTCGAATAATTTTCCAAAGGACCTATATTATATATTTCCAATATGTGGATATGACACTAGAACCCTTACCTACTATTTAGAAGGAAAAATAGTATTTAAAATTTCCACTGAAGAATTTAAACCTAATCCCAAAATGCATTTCTCTTTCTCATTCAGTTCTGAGTTTATACCCATCACTAGACATTACGTGGATAAAAATTATACTTCCTTTCATCCGCCCTTAAAATCATTTACAAAAAAAAGGACAATAATCACTTGGTACTTTTTGACAAGAAAAAAAATCAACAGCCATCATCGCATGACAACAACAGATGCCAACTACTTTTGAGGATCTAAGTAAATATCCAAAATGCTATGCTCGATGATCATCACAGCAGATTTTCCGCTTATCATCACTTCAGATCGGTCTCTAATCTGACACTTTATTCGCTATTAAGTTAAACCAAAACTGGCAATCATCGTCATTCGAAAGAATAAATTACCAGTTCCTTGATTTTCTTTTTTTTTGTTTGAAAAAAAAAGAGGCGTGTCTCAAAAACTATTTAAAATATGCAAACTCTTGCAGAGATAATTGGGTATCAACATCACAATACCTGCATCGTTTTGAAGTACAAATCGCCCTTATGAATCAGAGGGGTTGTTGTTTTTTCCAGACACGAGAAGATTCCCATCGCAGATTAGGGGTTGAATGCTGTAATACATGCCTAATTAAATTAATCTCACCCTTCTGTGAAAACGGGTAGCTTGCATGGTAATCCTTCCATACCAAGCTATCAAAAAAAAAAAAAAATGGAAATACAAACAAGAACAACAAACTTATTCTAAGAATAAAAAACACACGTTTTTGTAAAAAAAAAAAAAAAAAATTGTATGTACTTTCATGCCGGCAACTTTTGAAGATATTCAATCAAACATTTCTATTACAAATTGGCGGGGTAATTAGCTTTGATGTTGATTGTTTCCCAGTTCGGTTAATCAACACGGCTCGGCTGCCGCACCTTTAAGCAAAGGCACCTCTCCAATAGCTTGTCACATCCTTATCAGTCGTGTAAGGCAACAATCAAGATAAGATATCTTATTCCTACTCGTACTATTGCTGTTTGTCGCATATTATCATCAACTGGTAATAAAATGTTGATGACTCGCTCGGACTGACTGCTTCAAAAGATCACCTCGCGCGTCCATCTGTCAAAGGGCCCATCACCATCATCAGAGTGTACTGTGTACATACATTTATATGACTTCTATATTTACGAGCTTAATGACGCACACACATCATCGGGTCGGGATCGGGATACGAGGGATCGGGCAGAGCAATATAAAACGCTCCATTTAGCCCATTTAGCAACGCGCTAAATAATTGAGATGATTCTCAGCTCTTCTGGTGAGGGATTTTCCAAGAAATTTCTAAATTCAAACATCAAATTACCCCAAATTAGCCCTACGAGCTATGAGCGAGCGGCTTTCGTTGTAACGTTATACGTTGCGTTATGTCGTGTTCGTGTATACTCTTCCACCGACACACCGCCGATGATGACAGTTTGTGCGGCATTCTTCAAGCCTAGATAGACACTCGAGAGTCATATAATTGTTAGTCAAATACAAATATTGAACTATCATAATTTTCTCATCGCTGCGCTGGCTTTGGCCGAAGGCGCAGGAAGCCCTGCCTGCCTTTATCTTACCTTGGGTTCGCCTCACCTCCAAGAAGGAGTCAAAGGTGTGCGAGTGCGAGCACGACCTGCGCGTTCTTCATTTAAACGTCAAACGATAACGTGGTGTGAAAAAGTATGACCCAGCCATGATGGCGATGGGCTGCTAATGCAGTGGCGTAACATTACGGTGATGGAGATGGAATAAAATTGGAAAAATTCAAGGGCTTCGAGCAGGAGAGGGCCCAATAACGAGCATGCGAACAACTTCCTTTACGAAACAAATAATACAAATTGAGAAATGTCAAAACTAATGTCAAATTTGTTTCAATCAAAAAATTGAGATTTTGCTCCGTCAAAAAGTGAACAAACAAATACAAATTTTTTGCTTTAGTAATTTGACAGCAATTAGAAATTTTGCTGAGGAATCCTGTTCATGTATCATGTAACTGAGATTTCTAAAATCTCCAAGATTTCATTTTTCTGAACATGTCTATAATGTATTCATTTTGATTACATGAGAGGTGAGTAGAAAGTTAAAACGTCAAACATGATTTAAATGTCTGAACAAAATGTCATTAATGGTCCTTAAAGTTTATTGATTTTCTCTACATTGTCTTATCAGTTAAGTTCAGTAGGCAATGAATACAGCCGGTAATTCACGATAGACGTGTCGTAAGGGTGGTCACGAGGATCGTAGAGATTTTCAACTGATATCAGGCCACACGAGGCCTATTCACGATAGAAGCTGTCAATTTTCCATTAAAAAATCCCAACGAATGGTCCCCTCTCAACGAATGGTCCCCTTTAACTTTCATGAAACTGAAATTCATGAATTCAAATATTTATCACACCTTACTATTTCAGTTTTGCAGTATTTTACCAAACTGATTAGGGATACCTAAACTTTAAAGAAAATGTGTGACTACCCGGGGCCCACGGTTAAGATGTGTAAACATTAACGTTCGCCCGAGCCGAGTGCTAGATTTTTGTTATTAAACGTACCAAATATAGAAAATGCAACCGTATCGGAATACGGAACATATTACTCGTAACGTTTTACACGTAACATGCTACACGGACGTATTACACGTAAGGGCCAGCGCCACCGGCATAAATGTTTACACATCAAACGACTTGTAAGCTAGTCAGTCCATTATTTATTATTATAATAGCCGTGTTTTTTTGCAAGACCCGAGGAAATCGATCGAAAAAAACGACGTCCTGTCCTACAATTTACATGTTAAATGCGGGTAATTCTCGGGGCTTAACTTAAGCACGGAGAAAAACTGTGTTACCGGCGTGAATTGCATATTTGTTATCGATAGTTTGTATGGAAACTCCATTTTGTTTCTGTAATGGCGTCGCTAATCCCCGATGTCGTTTTTGATGTGTAAACATCTATGCTGGCGGTAGAGTGAAAAAAAAACGTGAGCGTTCGTGTGCAACGTTACGGTGTGCAACGTTACGATCTGCATACTAGGATGGGTGCGTTCAGTGACAAAAAATCTTAAAATCCCCTTCAAGCAAAAACAAGTCCGTTTTGGATCCGCGCACGTTGATGTTTACACATATTAACCGTGAGTCCCGGCACTCACACAATTTTTTTTTCAACCGAATCTCCCCGGACTTGCAACAAAAACACGGCTAATATTACCTAACCTGTTGAAGGGTACAACAAGATTTTTTCCATAAGGCCCTAAGGATAAAAAATATGCCATGGGCTGGGCATACAAATTTGTTACTACACCACTGGCCAATATATATAGGTACCACCACCATCGTATAGTCTTGCCAGAGTGAGATACTTTTCGATTTGGACAAATAGTGCGCCTTGCGCGAGTACCGGATGATATAGATAAAAACTCTGTCGGCTAATTGTCAGATGTCATAGATGACACAAGAGACCGACAGTATGCGACTCTCAGCTCAGTTCATTTATCTACATATACGATATGCCGATGACGGACGCTCATGTAATTTCCCAAATTGTCTCATTTGCTTGCTTTTCCCATCCCCAACCCAAGGTAGGTATAGGTAAGGTACACAAATTCAGTAATTATCAGTACCGGGAAATATGGCTCGCTTGGTTCTAAATATTTTTCGAATTTTATCTCGCAACGGAACGGGATGCGGGACACACCTTTCCGCAAAAGTGTTATGTCAGGCGCAAAAAACCTATGGAATTTTTCGAATTTTGGTATTTTTTCAACAACAAAAAAATTATAAAAAAACCAAGAAGACAAGAACCGATAAGAAACATAGGTATATCCCCCCTCTTATTGCTTTTTCGTGTGATATTATTTGTATGTGTTTGGGAATTTATGGGCTTCGGATATCAGAGACACTGATGTTGTCGATGCGCTGACGACGTATTTATATACTTACTCTTTGGTGCGAGCGAGCTTCTTCCGAACCTATGTACAACCTACAACCCACGCATGGGTCGTTTCGAATCGTCTAACACGACTTTTAAATTAGGGTTCCTTTGTTCGTCGGCCTGAAACCCTGAAAGCTCTGCTCCAAACACCATCTCAGAGTCCAACCACTTAGGAGGAAGATTTGTGACCCATGTTTTTGGTGCGCGCGATCCGACATCCGACGGCTGGGGGAATTCGCAATTACGTAGGCTCCACATATGATTAAATTAGTCATACGAAATAAAGAATGAGTTTTTGATTCCTTTGGCTTATGGGCTGCTCCATCTCCATCATCATCAGACAGGTTTCGCTGGATAGCTGGATTGGTTAAGCCCGCGATGCAGCTAAAGTTAAAAGTCACCTTTTCAGTCATCACCAAGATGAGGGGGACATGGGCACGTGCTTAAAAAGTATCGAATTTCAGTAAATCGAACGATCGTTGTTGTTTCGGCTTGTTTCCACGAAAAACCAATTCTGAAATAGATACACAGATGCGAGGTACCACCCGAAAGCGAAATAAATAAGAAAAAAAAAAAAAAATAACAGACAAACATCTTTAACTGTAAACATATACATACATTTATTTTAACTTATAATCTAAATAGCTTAATCTAGAGGACGCTCTTAAAAAGCATTCCATATTTTATTCTTTTTTTATTATTATTGTGTAGCAAATTCCATTTAGTTATCTCTTTCTAAGTCGATGCGATAGAATGAGAAGGAAACGAACAAAAACTATTTACAGTCTGCGGCGTCAGCTTTTTAATGCAATTGATTCCAAGTATGACATATTGAACGATCACAATATTGAGAGTGAGATAGAGATATTATAAAAGTGATGATGGGTCGAGATTATTCCATATAGCTATATTCTATTCGACGACATGTTCCTTTTCAAGGGCAGCATTTCTGTCATTGATAATGATCGTCTCTGGCGGCAACGACTCATTGAGGCCAACAGCACCCGATGTCAGATTGTGGGTTAGACTGTGACGCCGGAGATCACAATTCCTGCGGAATACCTTGCCACAGGAGCCGCAGTTGTAGGGCTTGATATTGGTGTGGGTTAGAAGATGTGTCTTCAGATTTGAGCGCTGGTTGAAGCTGCGATTGCACACCGGACATTTGTGCGGGGATTCTTCCATGTGAAGAATCTTGTGTACGGCCAGGGTGCGAGATTGACAGAAACCCTTTCCGCATTCGGTGCATTTGAATGGTTTCTCCTTTGAGTGTATGTACCTGCAGAAGATATAAGAAAAAAAATTATATTTTTAATTAAATATTTGAAGCAATTTGTATAATATAGTGATGATGGGTGATAATTTATTTATAAAAGAAAATTTTGAGACTGTTGACGGAGTGACTGTAAAATTTCTGTTCAAAATTTTTAGCGTGAACTCCAATATTTCACAAACCTATTACGCAGGTCAAATTTCGAAGTAAGGCAATTTTCGAAAACGTCATCTACGTCAAAATAGTAAGGCAATTTTCGAAAACGTCATCTACGTCAAAAATGTATGTGCAGAATGTTTCTAAACGAAAACTGCAAACGTCGTCTGTTCGAAAGCGCAAATACAAATTTCACTGCATTAGCTTTGTGTTCGATAATGCAGTTTGCTAAAACCACATGTTAGAAAACTTTATCTGAGTTGCAGATGTGCAGTAAAAAAAAATAGGGGTGACGAAAGGGGCAGCTTTTTTTCGAAAACGTCAAACGCGATGGCATAAAAATCTTTGACGTTCATCAAAAGACATGCGTGCAAGCAGGTCGATTGCATATTTGATAATTGCAATTTCATCGTTATAAATGACGATTTTTTTCCTGTGTATTTGACGTTTTTGAAATCAAGGCATTGAACAAAGTGTGGAACGAATTAAATTTTCGTTTCACGGGAGATGACCTCTAGGATTGAGTAAGAAATATATCTTGGTCATCTTTAAGTATATACAACTGAATACCTGTACTTATACAGAAACTTTTTTCGAAAATATAAATGTGGGGAATCAACCATATTTTGCATTAAATTTTTAATTTTATTTCTTTAAATTTGGTACTTAGTAAATTTATTTTTGAAACTTCCCATGATTTGAAATTGGGCAGTAAAAGCGATTATTTTTGGAATGTGAAAGAATTAGTGTTCCTTATTATTGTGAATTGCACAATTATATTGGATTCAGAACAGCTTAAAATAATTGTAGTTGACAAGTGACCGGAATTATGGCAGTGCGAGTTTAAAAAGCTATTAAATTTACTTGCCGAAAAAGGGTATTTTTATGTTGGAGCTGCGAAAAACGATTCGACCACTCCTTTGTATTTTCAAGCTATGTACATAATATCCAACAAGATTAGAATTTCTAATTATTAAATCTGGCAGTTTTTCGTCCGGGGACTGTCAATGTTTAATCTATGTAGGTATCATGAACGTAACAAAAATTGTGTAATTACAAGGCCCTCACATGTTAACTGGTGACTCGAACTCCAAGTGAGATCTTCGTGACGAAACGCCAATTTTTGTTGTATTTATAAAGGCCATTAAAAGCTATTTTGAATCTATAGTATAAAGAATTTGGATTGTAAAAAAAACATTCGTATTAAATATTTATTATTTACAACATGGTATATCGCTAACTTCAATACTCTAAAAATATTAATATTGGTTATGTATATATGCATGTCAACATTATAATAAATTTTAAACACAAATACAAAATCGTTGACATTGCTAACCCCCGATATCGTTTTTTGTCCAATCCACAACGAGATTGTAAAAAGCATGATAATAATTGATTGAATTATTGATAAGCTAATTTACTGTCAACAAGGAAAAACCAAGTCATCCTACCTCTTGGCACCCAACAAAAATTTCTCAAATATGTACATTCTTGTAGGTCATTTAAGAAGAACGTATTGAAAATCTTAAACTTCTTATACAAAATCATGTTTGGTATAGAGAAGGAGAAACATGATGGAAAATGATAAATTCATGTTCGGCTTCACAAATATTTAACATCAGGCTTTGAAATTTTAAAATGACGTTTTTTGTATGGAGCAAACGTCATTCTAAGATTTAAAAGCCTGTTGAATAGATAAAAGGGCTTTATGAAATCGGCTATTAAACTTATTTTTTTTTACAATTTATGGATTTTTGACAGTAGGTAGCATAAAACAACGTCAAATCTTTGGAAAATAAACACGCTTAACATAAACAAAGTAGCTAAACCATCAGATTAGTTTTGACAACTAAGTTGACAGATAAGCTGGAGAACAAGAGCAGTAAGTTAAAACAAAATCAACCACAGATTAAGTTTTTCAACTGAGTTGACAAGTAAAGTGGAGAATTAAAATAAATATTTGTAGCTAAGTTATGATTTGGTAAATAAACCGAAACGAAAAATAGTCACAATCTTAATACATCGGATTCATAACCGTGCGTTAAGAAATTGCAATTACCTAACTGTAAATTTGGCAAGCTTTGAACAGAGTCGTCATGCATTAGGTAGAGATACATTTCGTCGGTTAATGTAATCATCGATCAATTCATTCAATTTTGAATGAAAAGTTAAAAATTTCGTGTAATATTTTTACTACTAGAGGTGTTCCTTTGGAGACGGCAAAGTACTCATGAGTAGTTTGCTTGCAATTTTCAATGGAACGAACAGAAATGCTTAGCTATATATTCCAATTTTAAGTGATTGCCAATTTATTGTTTATTTTCTGTAAAACCACACACTTTCTCAATATATTGGATTTCTTCACGTATGTACCTATATGTGAACAAAAACTCCAATAAAATTAGAAAGTATGTCCAGAGTCCCCTTTTTGTAGCAATCTCTTAGACATAAGCTTTGTTCAATGACCAAAAAGTTAAATTAGAACCAAACAGAACAGAACACAGAGTCGTGAAAAAACGTCAGATCAAGTTAGAACAGAAAATGGCTACCTTAGCTGTCAGTAAAAAACAAGAACAAATTTACCGAGCATGTATATCCAAATCCAAATCAAATCGACAAATACCCGTCTTAAAAATAATACAACTTTATTAAAAAAGAATCATAATTGATGAAAACTCACTTTAGAAAGAGTTAGAATCAATACAAAAAAACAAACTTTTTTCATTGAAAAATTACAACAGCTGATTTTGACACTTCTCACAAATTTGTTCTTAGTTGTTCTAGCTTAAAATCCGGTGCAGAAAATCCTGTTCTAAACTGTTCCAAAGTACTCCAGACAGATTTATTAAACAGCAAACAGAACAATTTAGAACAGAAAATTCCTCACTGAACAGCAAAAAGTTGTACTTTTATGTTCGAAATTATTTCGAAGAGCCTCGTTGAGCAAACCCATAGTCTCAACTTATTTATACTATTTGGTTTTGTCATTAAATTCAGTTGTATAATATTTTTGGATTTGTTTTGCTCCTGACTGTTGATTGTTGAATCTTTTATTAGAGAAGTGGAGTTGAAATTGTTTACCAAAAACAAAAGTTAATAACTAAATGTCGGTTGATTTCATTAATAGTTCGTTTTCATTTGTTTAAACAAATTAAAAACAAATGTGACTTAGGTACACGACAAATCTCTTAGCTTAGTAAGATGCCCTCTGGCGGTTTTTTAGGTGCGTAAATACCCTGCTCATCTACTCGCGCAAGAGAGCGTGAGCAGATGGTAGATATAGTATTTGATAATAGTTTTTATCTACCTTTTCATTAATACTCTGCCACCCCATCAAAGGAACACTGCTATTCTCCAAACAAAAAAAAATTCCAATAGTATAGGTACAGTCAATTTTTTCTCAAAAGTGCCCCTAGCGGGAAAGTTATGAATTAGTTTTGATGTCTTTTTTTATACACCTATCTACATGTGTATATTTTTGGGGTTCTGAATGTAAATATGGGGTTTGCTAACAAAATTTCGTGACATTAAAAAATTGCAAAAAAAAACTTAAATTTTCCTAAATTCCCCTCAAATTTCAGCAAGGTTTTTTTTCCAAAAAATATTTCGGGCTCAAACTGTTGTTGACAAAAATTATGCGGGTCAAGGTATATGACATATGACTTTAAAATATTTGTATTCACTAAGTTTTGCTGTCTTAAAATCCATCACTAAAGAATTCTCGAAAATCATGAGTCAAATTTTGTTGTTTGTATCAAAGTAGAATTTCCGTTTTCAAAACGCAGTACCCCTAAAAAAAAAAACCTCTATCACTTGAGATATTTGTATTCATCTTGATTCTTCAATGTCATGGTACATTTTTAAACTTATTTGCAAAATTTTCGTGAATGAAAACTAAAATGTGTTTTTTTTCCGGAGACAGACAAAATACCTACGCCAATTTTCAACTAAAGCTTGAGCCCTAACAGTTCGTATAGAAAACAAATTTTTTGTAGTGAAATGAAAAGAAATTTAAGTACTTTCATTTGAAATAGAAAGGTTTATAACTATGTATACGAAAAGTTGATATAGTTTTTAAGTCATATCCAAAAAAAAACGTACAAATCACGAAATTATGATTTAAAACCTCAGATTCAGTTTCAGTGCTCCAAAAAAATACTATACGAATGGAATAAATCAAAACTATTCCACAAATTTCCTGGTGAAAAACACCACCTACAAGACCAGCGAAGTCCAAATAGTTACCTTAATTGCAATAATCAAATTCTGATCAATGATCAAATGAAATCTTGTTTTTGCATGCAAAAATAATTTTGTGAGCTAAATATATTTTTAAGTGTAAAACCAAAGAAATGTATATCTAGCTCTCACCAAAATATTTTTTGAATGCGAAACAATTGTTTTGGATGCAAATCAAATTACATATATGTATTCATACAAATTTCTTAAATATTGGTGCTTGGAAGATATGATCTGGCACATCAAATTTCAGTGCAATTTATCGATGAATAATTCTTGTATTTGTCAGTTCTAAACTAAACAACCAAAAGCATGCAAACAAATTACAAAATATTTGTATTGCACCTCAAACATTTTGGCATGCGATACTTTTTGCAAAGATACATATCTATCTGGTAGCATTATATTATTGGCACGGTGTAAGCAAGACTTAAGTATTTATATTTTGCAAACAAAATGCAGCACTTAATTAATTTCAAACAATTTTATTTATTCGTTAACTTATTTTATGAATTAATTTCGATGCTCCCATACGGATAAAAGCCCTAACTTGCAATATGTATAATGAAATCCAAAACAGTGGACATTATAAAGAGGTGTCATTTAGCAAACATAGAGTCATCTCCAAAGTTACGTTGTGGTAAGTCCAGAATCTTTGGTATTTACTTGTCGCCATAACAGGTTTGAGGCTATGCGCATGCAGCAATAAATTCCCCGAGTTATGAACGCCAGGGAGAAAAGAACTGGAATGCCCCCTCTAATCACAATATGCGTGTGTCCCTCCGGGATACTATACTACTCTATAAAACCTCAAGCCAGAATATGAAGAACAAAAAAAAAAACTTTTAATAAAAAAATAAACAAAAAACTCATCTCCCGATGGCGCCCCATATGCTTCGTAGGTGTTTTCATTTGAAAATTTATGACCTGGACCATCTTATGAATTCTTAAATTTTGGGAAACATTTTTATATGACAATTATTATTTTTATTTATTGGACACACCGGACAACAACGACGTACCTTACCTATATATAGATTCTTTCTCTCCTCTAAAATGGAAGCCCACTTCGAGGGGAGGACTATGGTCGCATGCATTTTTATTGGTTTTATATCCACGGATGCCAAAGCATAAATAAAATATCTCCATATCACTCGGCATGTTGTGCGCCTGAGTCTGAGTCTGAAGACTGAAAAGCCTGAATCCTGACTCATTTTGGACGGTCTGAGACTCTCTCTTTCTGGTTTCAGGTAAGATCGACCATCGACCAAAAAAATCAGATTACTACTTTGCATTCTAACAGTGATGATGATTTAAGAAGGATTAAGCCTTTTTCTCGAAGGCGACATAATGACCCAAAACAACTGGCGGACAATTTATTAGGTCCGCAGATACCTCTCCTGGTCGTGGTCCTGGCTGTTTGTTATTTATTTTTATTTTTATTTTTATTTTGTTGTTTGGTTTCACAATCTCTATAATGAGCTTAAGATTTATGGAGATCTTGAGAACTAGTTTTGCCGTCGGTACATCATCGAACGTGATAACACACTAGCGCAGCCAGCTTCACCACAGAGGAAGAACTTTCAGGTGAGCTATTGTCAAAATCAAACAGTGCTATCTCAATTTCGACAGCTCATGTTGGAATAATGAACACAATGAGGAGATTAAGCACGTTAAGAGGTAAGACCTTGTTGCTTGTTGTGTGTGTGCCTAAATTGATAAATGTGTCGATTTTGTGGAGATAAAGGCGCAACAAGTGCCGTATCATCTGACACGACGACACGACACGGCTTGCGTGATTTATGCGGCAGTAATTATTCGGCTGTCAGGGGTTATTAATGGGGATTATGTGGGGGTGTAGAAGGGAGTAGAAGGTACAAAAAGATTTAAAGTTTAAAAGCAAACAAGGGATTTGCATAACAAACCTGTGGTCTCTAAGGTGATCCTGCCGGCGGAAGGCTTTGCCGCAAATATCACAAGAGTAGGGGCGTTCATCGGTGTGGGTGCGTTCGTGAATGAGGAGATTGTAGGATTTTGTGAACTGTCTATTGCAGAACTTGCATATGAATTGCTTCTTTGAGCGCTGCTGTTGGTTGCCCGTGACCGCTGTTGCTGATGATGTTCCAGACGCCTGTTGCTGCGCCGTCGCCGTCGCTGTGGTTGATGTTGCGACAGTTGATGAGCACGACGCCGATGCGGAGGAGGATGATAGACTGGGCAGGCTTTTGACAGATGACGTTGATGATGAAGAAGGCAGGTAACGTTTCAAGCTGGACGACGCTGATGACGACTGCGTAGTATTGAGAAGCAACTTGTCGTGCAGCATGGCTGCTTGCAAAGTTTCCGAGTGCGATGGATTGTATGATGAGCTCGTGGTTGCGTTTATCATTAAATTATTGTATGTTGTGTCGAGTCCTTGGAGACCGTCGACAGTGGTTGCATCTATCGCCGATTCAAATGATAGCTGCTCATCTGTCTCCAATAGATTGAGATCATCGCAGTCGCCGAGATCGCTGGCCAGCTCCGACGACTTTGCTTGCTCCTGGTTGCTGTTGCGAAAAACATCCGACTTGCCAGTGATGCGTTGAAGGGCCAGATACGATTCAAGTGCCTGCAAGTTAAGAGCAGCTGCCGCTGGAGAATTGGCAGGTAGCATTGCTGCCTGCTGCAAACTGGATACCATCGTTCCTTGCAGCGAGAGCACAACTGCAGCAGCTGTTGCCAGATCATTCGACGCATTGTTGGCCATTGAATTTGAAGTTGTTCTCGACGACGAAGAGGAATACATTGTGGGGGAATCTGAATCGGAACTGGCTTCAATGCCACCGGCATTAACCGCAACAGGTTCTGCAATTTCCACCAACGACGAAGCCAGGGTGCTGCTGCTCCCTGCACTTCCCAGCAAGTTGTTGCGCATTTTTCCACCCACAATTGATAAGCAATTGTAGTCCGGTGAGCCTGAATTGCTGGTCGTTACCAAGCTGGCTGTGCTCTGCTGGTGCTGCATATCGCTCACGGCAATTTGCTCCATAATGTTCCGCGCACAGTGGGATACCACTTCGGTTCGGTTCAGTTTGCCAATACTACACACCTACGCATAGACAACACAAAACGAACGGCCAGGACGATACGAACATGAAATTCAAAGATGACACGCGACCATAAATCACTCTTGGTCGTCGTTAGGCTGAATGGTGAATCAGCAAGGGAAAGAAACGTTTAAAAAATCCACACAAAATCAAAAAAAAATATTAAAAAAAAAAACAGAACTAATATACTACAAGTGTTTGTTTTAATTCTACAAAAAATGTTTGTTTTGTTATTTTTCATCAATTTGACAGCTAAATGTATCTCGAATAATAATTCATCTGCATCTGTCAGACAAGATCTTCCTCATCATAATCACCATCAACAAGCAACACAAGTCAAACAAAACAACAAAAACAATAACAAAAAAAAAAAGTAACAACAACAATAAACACGACACACAACGAAACGATATATGATCCCACGAATTATTATGAAGACCAACACGAAAGCAAACTTAAACAAAGCAAACAACACCCTATTTATTGACTTTTGTCATCGTATTATCGTGTCGTTGAGTCTTGATCTTGAGTTCGTCGCGTGTGAAATGTTCTCTTGGATGATCTTGACTCCCGATCCCGATCCCGACAACGACAGGCTCGTGGATCGTCAGAAAAAAAAAAAAAAAAACAGAAACTCAATGAGAACAACAAAAACAAATTAAAATTAGCCGGCTGTGATGAAGCTCTCGCTAATTAAATGTGCACAGTTATTATTATACTTTTATATGGAAATCAGTGTTAATCATCGGTTAATGTTAATTGTTGCCACGCACTAGGCCGCCAACTCTGATTCTGGAGAGCGTCGTCGATTCTGTGTATATGCGCGCGCAATGTTAACAAAGTCCACGATACAACTAAACGTCCGTCGCACCGTGTACTCTACACGGACCTGTGCTGCCCCCTCTCTCACTCACACACCTCTGCCGCACTGTAGTCGCCTCGCCTTCACCTATCGCCTTTCCGTCATCGTTGTCTTCATCGTTGTCGTCGTTGATCGGGATCGAACCAGCAACCAGCAACCAGCAACGACAACGAGCCGCAATAGCATTTAACAACCATAGGCACTAACACAATCATAAAAAAACCAGTGCCGGAATTAGCAGGGTGTAGCGGCCCCTTTTGCCTTCAGTTCTCAATAAAGGTTGCAATCGTTTTCAAAATCATCTATGAAATCTTTCACAGGCTTTTATTAAACTAAAAACAACCTTTTATTCTCAGACTTTCGCAAAAGTTTACCAGTTTCTCCTTTAGCATAAATATTTGTACTTCCAGTGAGATTATTTTAGATTAGTGTGAATGCAAGAATTCTATGGTAAGGAAATTTGAACAATAGTTTGAGTATATGAATATTTTATCTAGTCTTTTATTTTTCTCTGATTTTAAGATCTAAATCTTAAAGATCTGACCATTAAAACTAAAGTTTTAAGATTTTTACGGCAGGCATATTTTTTTTTTTTAAATTAACTGTAAAATAGACGGAATAAAGCATGAAATTAAATCCTGCCAAACGACCTTAATATGAAAACCCATAAAATTGGCACACGACTTCCAGCTAAAATCTCTACTCACAAGACTTTTTGTGCATCAACCACACTGTGATGAAATAATAACACGATTTTTCCGTCTAACATTGTATAGTGGAAGTATTTGGAAGTAGTACGCCATGCCACGCCAGGATCTTACAAATTTCAAACAAATTTAGCAGCGTATACTATCTTTTTGACATTTAATTAAAGTTATAATCACCAAACACCTATAATTTATATTTTTAGTATCATTAGCCGTGTTCCATTGGGCCTTGCAAAGTACTTTTTAGTACCTCCCAGTAGATGATGAATGGAATGCTTTCATTTTGCCAAAAGTAAAATCTGACCTCAATATCAATTTAATTTCGGTTTTGTTTTCTTATTTTACTTTAAAATGTGAAAAATGTCAACAACAATAATCTATTACGTAATTTCTGTTCATTGGTGATGTCTTTTTCTTGTTTGGAAACATTCTGTTACTAGATTAATGAACTACTTTGAACTACTTCGACCACAGAGTAGAAGTAGTTGACTGCAGCCAGAAGTACTTGGCAGTAGATACTGGAGCCCAAAGGAACACACCTATTCTAACTCGGAATTTCACGTTGACAGTTACAAATGTGAAAAGGTTATGTTTCCTTACGTTTTTGCACGAACTGTCACTGCTTTAGGAGTGTTCAGTTGGAGTCTATTAAGAAAATATGTTTAGTATGATAAAAGGTAAAAATCGTTTAAAACTAAGAATATTTTTGTAAGGGTATTTATATTATAGTAAATAATTGTATATAATTATAATATATAATATTTAATTTAATTCAACGACAAAATTTCATGCTAATTTTGCACATCATTTTTAACATGCCTGTAATTGATTTTACGACAAAGCTGAATTTCGGTGGAGATTATGTTTTATGTTTATTTTATAAGAATTTCCTTAAAGAACCATAAATTTGCACAAGAGCTTATTTTTTTTAAAGCTGTTCAGATAAAAGTTGAAGCCTTTGCAGTTCTAAACAAAAAAGATTGTGACACATTTTTCGTGCGGCAATATATCTCGAGAAAAACTTATGTGCAAACGTTAAAAAATCAAGTGTTCGTGCTTTAAGTTTTAGTGCTTAGGTACAATTTTATACAGTAGGCCGAATCTGCGTTGAAAAACACGAAAACAACAAAATTTATTTACATTAGCTGAATCAGTGGATATAAAATAAGAATTTGACTTCAAAATAATTCCGACAAATGCTGAATTTTGATTTGTTTTGACGACTTAGGCTCAATCTTAAAAGAAACTTAAATTTGAACTTGTTATTTTCAAAAACACGGTGGAGAAAATTTTTAGAAAAATTGTTGATTTCTTCTTATAAATATGTTAGGTACTGCAATTTAAAGTTCCTTCGTGTCAAATTGTAATGGTTTTAGTAAAAATCTTGTATTTCTTTAGGAAACGACATAAATAAGAAATGTACATTTTGATGTTCAAACTTAAGCAATTAATTTCAGTTTGTTCAGTAAGTAGATAATAATTAAAAGTGTTCACTAAAATTTTAATCACAGAATCGATGATTTGAGCAGTTGCCCTAATTAAAGAAATCACTAATCAGCCGATTTTGGTTGAAAAACTGAGGAACCGTGATATTTCTTATTTTTGAGTTCTCCTTGTGGTTACTTTTGATGTAAAAAAAAAAAAAAAAAAAAAACAAATTGTCTGGCTGCCATCCCTGTTTTACAGAAAGGAGAATGTCCAAAAAAAAACCCAGAGCGGATTAAAATAAAATCTATATGGATTGAAAGGGCATTAATTGTAGATAACAAATGTGAATTTACTTTCTTAAAAAGTTATCCCCCATTTCTACACACATTTTGGTGGAGAGATTTGTGGTATACGTGATGTGTTAAGCATAGTTTTTCAGTGGTGACTTAAGCCATATGATTAGTTAGTCAGTTACGTGGTACGACCTTTCAAACTTATAGGACACTACATCAAAGAGATACTATTTACATCAGTAAATCCAGAGTTAACTCACTAGATTTGGGGAGTTATGTTGGTTTCATCTTTAATCTCACAGTGAATAACCGGGCCTAAGACAAACAACTGATATCGTAACGTTTATGCATGGTTTTCTCGAAATCTAATACTACTGCTTTTAAGGTTCTTGGAACACGAAGAATTTTACTTTTTTGATGAAAATTTCGTTACAAATTTACTGACAAATTCCTTCTGGGCCGCATGGTTGTATCTTTGAGAAATTCCGGCACTGAACAGAAAACGATCGAGCAAACGTGTATTCGTCGTTGTATTTCATGCTGGCCGAGCAAGAGAAGATCACTTTATTTGGTTTGTGGCTGTGATGGTGGGTGTTGTAGGTATAGGGAGCATTTTGTTGAACTAGTGTGGGTTAGAAGGGGAAGGTTTATGATGTTTAATATGGCGATTATGTGGATAGTGGATGATGGTCGATGGCTCGATGGTCTTTGGTGGTATTCGGATTCGAATTTGAATTTGAATTCGAGGCGATCGCGCTTCTCGAAACTTATGGCATTCTGCAGATATTGCTCATGTCCACATTTGGGCACCTTGACGGCGACGTAGGTAAATACGTGTGTATTGAGTGTTTTACACGTTTTCAATTCGATTCGACAGGTTGGTTGTGTCTTGTGCATACTTACTTGCCCCAACTCACCAACTGAAACCACGAGAGACGACATCAAAGCTGGCTCTGACTGGATATGACTCTTCGGCCAACAACGTAGGTATAGGCCGAGTATTCGAGTAAGCCCGTGAACAAGCCAAACAATGCCAGCCAGCAACGGTTTGAAGTGTGATTCGAAGCGGCATGAAGAATGACATTTTTAAACAAGTTTTTCCCATCTTTTGCATAAATATATGTAGTATATCCATGTATAAGCACTTTATGCGGTCTCCGTCTGCGATCTTACAATAATTTTCCGACTTTAAGTACGCTGAATGCACAATTTGTGCATTTTTATGCGCAGAGTATGCACAGAGGAATAGGTTTTCACTGCAGATGTTGATTTGATTTAATGATTTGTGATGAAAGTATAGAATCTATGTATGAATATGAAGGGAAGCGGGATACACACGAATTGATGTGTATGGTGTGGATGTTTTTATTCAGATTCGGACTCAGATTGGAGTCATCATCTATGATGATCTCGGTTGACAGTTAGCAGAACATTGATCGCTTTGAATAATTTTGAATTGCAAATTGATGTGTGAATTTGATGTTGTTAGAGAGGTTGAGCGGAGTTTATTTTGTGTTGTTCTTTTGTTTAATTTGCTATAATTTATGGGCAATTTTTATTTTGGTCTATCGTATATGTAGTTCTTGATAAATGTGGAACTTCTTATAGGTATGGTGGAATTGTAAGTGGCTCAAAAAGTGGCCATAAATAAATTGGTGAAGAGATTTGTTTGTTTTTTTTTTTTTTTTTGAATTTGGGAAATTCCATTTTAACCAAATGGAATGTAAAGGCGATAAAAAAGTTTACTGAAAGTATAGAATTACTTAAAAGGAATGGTTATTTTGGCCGCGCAGATAAGCCCAGCCATATACCTACCTATACCTAATCAAGCACCTGTGCGTTTCTTTGTTTCTGAAGAGCCATAAATAAGGTAATTAATTGTCAAACCAATCATGATGGTGAGAGGTTCTTCTTTATAAAGCTATTCACTTCTGACGTGATATAGCCTGCAGATGCTATAATTTTTGTACTAATCATAAAGTATTAAACGAATGATAAATATTAGAATGGGAAAAAATAAAATATGCATGTTTGTTATACGAGTCAATTTACTTCTGTTTGTTTTAAGAAAATGTGTGACTTTGGAAGAAAATCAAATAAATTCGTTGCCATTTGGTATTAATTTATGTTTATTTTTTTTTATGAAGGCTTCTTCAACTAATTTTTATTAGAGATACATATCTTCTATGAAATTTAGTTAAAGCTAATTATTCAATAAACTACATCGAAGACTATTAAGTTTTGTGGTCTTAGGGCCAGTTTCACAGTCGACACTTACCGAAATAAGTGGCACTTAAGTTTCCCATATTAGGAATTTAAGCTAAATTTCATAGCTAGCGTAAGTGGAACTTAAGTCACCAACATTGGAGACTTAAGTGCCACTTATTCAGGTAACAGTGAACGGTGATATTGTGAATTAATCTTTCAAATTCCCCACTTAAGTGTCACTTTTCTGAGTCTGAAACTGGCTCTTAAAATCAATAATAATCAATCAAATAATAATAATATAAACTTACCTGTGCTTATGTGTAAAAACTAATAATTTGCAAGACATCTTTTTGGAATTATTTATTTTAGATTTAATTGGCTTTTTTTTTAACAGATGTTTAAATCTGCTGCTTTATAATATTGTATGTTACTACAGATTTATATTTAATCATGGTCTATAGTACCGACAAATGCTATAATACTTGCCCATTATTTTTTGTTCTATTTCATACCTATTTTGTTTTCGTTGGAGAATTTAAAAGGAGACACTTGATAGACATTGGATTTTGACGTCTCTGTGAAAAATACATTCCACATTCGTGTAGTGCGACTAAACAAGGAATATCTGTACTTGATATAGTATGTATGAAATTGGACTTACGAGTAAATTCATGGACTGAACATACTCATAGCCGTGAAAGTATTATGGTGAATATTTTTTTTAAGGGAGGAATGCAGCTGGACATTGATTGTAGCAGCATTTTTAAAAGTATTGATAAAATCAAGAGAGAAGCGTCAAATATTTCACTAGTGATCAAGAGAGACAAATGTTATCTGTAAAACAATTTAATGGATAAAAGAAGTTTTAGAGAACAGATCATTATTAAAGATAATTTTGGAGACAAAATGGAGATACCAGCATTTGTTTTATGAGTACTAGACTAAAAACCGTTGAAAACAACTCGGATCAAATAGTCTGACAGGTAATTTCTATAATCAAATGAATAAGAGATTGATTGATAAGAAATGCACGTATTTTCGATTTTGGCGTGTCTAGCAGGGTTAAACTAAATTTTCAGATTTGATATCAATGCTATCAGTAAAGCCAATTTGACGTTGATAACACTTAAATGTATGGTCTTTTTATTTATATAGTAGCAAACAACAATTATTCGTAATGTGGATCATTTTTGTTCTTAATAGCCTAATCATTGAAAAGTTTGGCGTGCTCACTCTCCCAGCGCTTCTTTTCCCGATTTTATTTAGTCAGCACATGATTGATTTCTGGAAACTTTGTGTACTAACTACAAAGGGAACATTTTTCTTCTGTATACACTTTTTCGAATAAATATTGAAATAAATCGTCTTTTTTTTTCAAGTGAGAAAATGATGACGAAGCTATGCACTCAGTGCATAACATACATGTATACTCAGTACATAATCTATTTGTTGAATATATACCTAGTAGAACGGAGAAGAACTTTCGGATTGGTTCGAAACAACCATCTGGAGTAAGACAGAGATGTTCATTTGTTCGCACTTTTCATTGACGATTTTATCGATTATCTTCCCGGTGGAGTGGACTTTGAAGGAGTGCGTATTAAGGCATTGCTCTTTGCGGATGATGTAGTTATGTTTCTTACTCCTCCGAAACTTTAAAATTCATGATCAACAGGATTTACGACTACTGTCGATTATGGAACCTCATAGTCAACATAGAAAAATCCAAGGTGATGATTTTTTTAAAGGGTGGGTGGAAGAAGTGCATCAAATGTAAAATGGGCTTTTAGTGGAGAAAGCTTACAATGTGTCAACGAGTTCAAGTACCTGGGTGTCTATTTTACAAAGAATCTGAGTATGGAGAAACATTTCAGAGAAAAGCTGCTGACAGCAAAAAAATTGCTATTAACGTTTCCTGTAAAAAAAGATGTTTTCTGAACAAAAATATAGAAAGCGTTAAATATAAGGTATTTGAAGTGGTTTTGGAGACGATTCCTTTGTACGGATCTCAGGTATGGGGATGTACAAAGTTCGACAGATTGGAGAATCCCTTAAGGCACTATTTGAAGAGAATATTTCATCTAACCGGCGAACACACCAAACTACATTATAATTCTAGAAACACCGTTATCACCTACTAAAAGCGGACTATTTGCTTAAAGTACTTGAGATGCCTGAAACCCGGCTTACCAGAAACATAGTTCTCAAAGCTATTCAAGACAAAAATAGCTGGTATGGAGATTGGTTGGAACTAGGATTGAGCATTAATGTTGAAGATATAATGGGTAGTAAACGTCATCTTTACGAAATAATAGAAAAAGTAGATATGAACAATGCAGAACGGAATATATAGCGGAAGCATCTGGTTCGCTGTACAAATCGAGAAACAAATAGTGTGCATATGATTGCTACAATGGTTAGGCTTCGAAGCTAATTGCTCAACTTGAATGTTATTCCTCACAGACTTGACATACCATTGGTCTGCAGTATATGCAACTTAGCGGAACGGGAAGACATCATTCAGTTCGTCGGAAGCTGCCCAACTCTAAGGGAAACTAGGAGATGTATCTTTGGATGTGATTTCCTATCGGAGAAGCAAGTGTAAACTTATTGAAACTTATTGAGACGGATGTTAAAAAAATGTATGAGTACTGCAAAATTTCATTGAAGTATAGGGAGCGAATACTTAATGGTGATTTTTGATTTTACATGTTATACTGTACTGGGTGATGTATGTACTAATTCTATTTAAAAGCTGTATAATATAGAACAATTAAAACATAAATCAAAATACTTAAAGTTTTTAGACGCACAACAACTAGTTAATTTATCACAAGAACCTCATTTTTGTCCACATGAATTTGTAATCATACATGCCTTAAGCAACCACTAACTTTTCATAACATTTCCATCTCAACACATTATAGTTATACACCTCACAATCGAACGAAACAATAAAACACCTGGTCGGACAAAACATCGCGAAACATCAAAGAATTGTTACCAAAATTCCCACACGAGTTCAGCGCGAGATACCCTGAAGCGAATAATTAAATTTTGTGTTCTTCTTAAGTTCAACCCGAATGACATTAAAAGAAATATTGAAGTTCCGCCCCTGCATATAAAACCTATATTCGAGAATCTTTCAAGAATTTCGTACAAAAATGAAAATAAAGGAAAAAAAAAACGAATTTAACATTTTTACTTTGATATCTCCCACAATTAGCAAATCAAAATGTTTTCAGCTTCTATACGTTTATAAGTGATTTTGAAAGGAATTGAAGGAAATATTATTAAATAAAAAAAAAAAAAAAAAAAAAAAAACACTTACAACTTAATATGCGCTGGCAAATCATGTATAGCGGATTAAATGACCAAATGCCATGATCATGTCATATTTATCAAAAAATGAGCCACCATCAATTAAAAATTATTTTCCAACAAAATGGCATTTTAATTTGAAAATAAATTTTATAGTCACCGTTTTGCCGTTGTCGAAGAGAAAAGACTTCCATTCTGTGGCACATAAATTTGCCAATTTACCCAGCACAAAATTCTGCAGCCGTTGCGCTGTTGGAATGGCCAAACTGCTAGTCTTATGCAGTCGTTTAGTCCATTCAGTCAGTTAGTCAGTCGGTCAGAGTCAGTGGAGTGACGGTCGATTGTCGATGGATGGTGGTGCGAGAAAACGAGAAAAACTGCAAAAGAGCTTCGGTAATTTAGTCCTGATTTTAATGAATTCCCAGTTTCCCACTGCTTATGATATGATGATATGATGCTATGGTGCTATGGTGCATCCCAATTACCATTGATTGCTGTGCTTAACTGAAATTCCTATGTGTATGAGAATTTTTTGTTATAAGAGACGGTATACCAATTTGGGGAATGGTTTTTATTTTTCTGTTATTTTTGTGTTGTTGGTTTTCGAATGTGGAACTTGTCACTTTTAGAAAAATTTGATTGCCATAAACGAAGGTTAACTTATAAGGGAAAAATGTTCAAAATAAATCATACATGTAATTAGTTTGGAACAACTTTTATATGCCAAAGTGCAGACTATACAAATCGGTTTTGTAAACTTCAGGCAAAGGTGCACGCAGTGAATTGTATGAAATCTCTATTAAAATAAGGACACAGTGTCATTAAATGCAATACATGTGGCGCTATACTGTAGCTTTCTATAACAACAACTGGACTGGACAGAGATATAGTTTACTTATATATTTAGTGCAGTCAAACTAGGTGTTCACATCGGTGAAGGGAATTTATACCCCGGGAATCTGGTCCGCATGGGAATGAATTCCACTTTTAGCGGGAATCTGCTCCTATTTTAAAAGTGAAGTTGATTCCCACAATTTGGCATTATTTCGATTTCATTTTTTCTGCAGAATTGCGAAAAAAACTTTTGCGGAAGTTGAAGTTAATTCATTGCTCCTTTAACTTTACCCTAGATTATTAGTTTTTTTTTGCGACGGCCGGCGGATGTTTTGCGATTGAACATACCGATGAGTATACCCGTAAATGGGAGTTCAAATCTTTTGAACCAGCGCAGTGGGCCACCCAAGGCCCTGATATTGTACAAGAAAACTGTTTTTGAGCATAATACTGATTCGGGTGGAATAAATTCCCTACACCGTTCACATCATAAAAATTTATAAAAAGCTGAACTTTGCATTTTCTTGTTCCTCAAAGCAACACTCTGAGTTCCAAATAAATCCCTCCGACTCTTTCCTCCAAATTTTCCAATTTTTATTTAAAAAAAAGATGTATTTCCATTCCCATTGGTCGGAGAGAAAAAGGCTCAGAATTTGAGACGATTTGGTATCGTGTTAAAGCATTTTTAGAATGATTAGCATCATTTTATTAAAATTAAAATCACCAAATGGCAATTTTATATTTTAAGTATCAAACTACTCCATAATGTCATTTTGACAATACAAATGTGAAAAAGGTTTGTTTGTTTACTTTTTTTGCACGAACTGTCACTGTTTAAGGTGTGTCCAGCTGGAGTTTTTTAAGGAAACGGGCTTAGTATGATAATAGTTAAAAATTGTTTAAGACTAACGACAGTTTAGTAAATTGTTAACTAAAGGGTCCGCCATATAACGTTTTTTTTCAACTAGTGCTTATTTCGTGAATGTTAACACTTAGCTCATGTCTGATTTGACAGAAAATTAGTTTTATCCTTCCGCTGAACAAAAATGGTTGTGTATACGCTTGAACAACGCTGGGAAATATTGCGACATTACTTTGAAAATCATGGTAATGTTGCAGAATGTGTGCTAAAATTGCGTACGGATTTTGGAAGAAGAGAAGCACCGTCAGCTCCGTATGTTCATTATCTTGTGAAAAAAGTGAAAGAAACTGGCATCCTCATCGATAAACCAAAGCGTGAAAAGCCAAAAACAGTGCGTACACCCGAGAAAATTGCTGCTGGGGCAGAAAGTGTGCGTGAAACGCCATCAACATCAATTCACCGTCGTTCTCAACAATTGAACATTTCGGAGACATCATTGAGACGAATTTTGCATAAAGACCAAACAAAGTCCAATTGGTTCAGGAGTTGAAGCCAACTGATCATCCAATTCGTTTTCACTTCGCTAAGTAGGCCTGCGATCGACTTAGTAGAGGAGGATATTGGGAACATTTGGTTTCAACAGGACGGCGGCGCGCCCTACGTGCCACACAGCCGAAGCTACACTCGATGTTTTGCGAACTGTTTTTGAAGATCGCATTATCAGCCGCAGAGCTGGTGTCGTTGGGCCACCTCAGAGCTGCGATTTGACACCGTTGGACTATTATTTGTGGGGTGCCGTAAAAGATAAGTGTTACGCCGACAAGCCAGAGACAATTGACGCTTTAAAGGACAATATTCGTGAAGCCATTGGTGAAATACAGCTTCACACAATCGATAGTGTGCTTAAAAATTGGACCGATCTTGTAGGCTACTGCATGGCCAGCCTAGGCAGCCATTTGAATGAAATTATTTTCCATTATTAACCGGAAGGATTGTACTTTCAAATAAAAAAGAAATTTGAGAAAATATTCAGTAGTTTTTTGCATAGCATTTTCAAAAAAAAAAGGAAGTTATTTGTCGGACCCTTTAGTCAATAAAAAAATTTTTGAATATTTCGAATCAACAACTTTTTTGAACTAAATATTTAAAAGAACCAGATTTCAAAATAATAACAAAATCGATTAAATAATAAATTTTTTTCACAAATTTCAAATACCTATTTATATTTATTTCATTTATGTCAATTTTTCGGCAAAAATCTGAAACATAGTAATCAAAATCTCTAGAGCCGTTTTCTGGAAAATTTGGAAAAAAAACAAAATCTTGAGCCCCCCGTTTCTAGCAGAGCTAAATCAAAAATTCTAATTTTTCTTCCAGGGTATAAAATAAAGATGATCTGTACCAAATTTTAAGCAAATCCGATCATCTGTTTAGAGGGTAGCTCTCTGTGAAACAGAATTGATGTATCAGATCTGTAAAAATCATATTTTATTTGGGTAAAACATTAAGATCCAGTTGTACAAATGTAGTTCGGCATTTGGTTCAAGATAAAGATTAAACAACTCATCGATTACCTGTGGTTCAACTGGATGGCTAGATGTTAAATATGAGGAATTGAATAGATTGTTTCTGAGATAGTTATGGATCTTTTGTCTATTTGAGAGAATTATCAATGAAATGACCGCTGACCGCCTCCGCTTTGCTGGTTTCTGCGCGGATACTAGAGATCCAACTATCGATGACGATGTTGGCTGAATTTGAGCGATGGATTGAGTTATGTTTGACTGTTCGGGCACTGGTCTTTTGCGGCTTATTGACAAAAAGTCTAATGGGGTCAAATCGTACGATATCGATGGACAGTTTCATGCTCTCAAATTTCATGCTCTCAAATCACTCATGCAGAATGCGCATGATGGTGTCAAATGTGTTGCATGAAGCACTATCCGATTGGAACCACATGTCGTTCACATCCATGCCATGACATTTATTTTTTGACCAGAATAAATAATCCACTCTCCAATT
The DNA here is from genome assembly GCA_932273885.2 of Leucozona laternaria. NCBI lineage: Eukaryota > Metazoa > Arthropoda > Insecta > Diptera > Syrphidae > Leucozona > Leucozona laternaria. The sequence goes on along the minus strand of OW026368.1, from coordinate 113,035,152 downwards.
ATGGTGATGGCAATGCCATCGTCGTTTTCGAACAAGTATACGGACTCTCACAGACATCGGAGAGATTTTTTCAGCAATTCTTACATTTTGTTGACGTACGGGTTTTGGATCATTTTTGACTTGAATTTGGCCACCAAACATTGACTGGGAAGGACGAGCACGAAAACCGTAAAATGGACCCAACGCGTGCATCATCGATGCCACAAGCAATTTTGGAAATACAGTTATCTCATTTGCACTTGTTGCTTGACGCCATGGTGTCTCGAGTCTACTCTCGAGAAACAAATGTTTTTTCTCGGAGCTGCCAAAATTCAAATCAGTTGTTGGCATTTTAAGCTTCAACAAGTGTATAGTTAATGTTGATGGAAAATTCAGACGGTAAATAAAAGATATTTTGGCATTTATTTCATTCATTTAATTACATATATACAGACAAAATGCTTAAATTAACACTCAACGATGAAAAAGGGAAATCTGTGGAAATCGAGTGCTCGTCATCACCTGATGAAATTTGATGTTCGATGGTTAATAAAAAGTCGAGTAGCCCTGAGTTTTTTGGAAGTTGGTTTAAGATCCTTAAGTCAGTTTTTGGAACAGAAAACATAAAAAACTATCGTGAACCCCCGAATTTGTACAAAACATAGGTTTGACCTAAAAAACAAAGGATTTGGATTTAAATGCGACAGTGGTAAAAGTCTGCATTATAAATGTTCTTTTTTTCAATCTGGACTACAAAAGAGTGTGCTGCGCGTATACACACTGTTTTGCCAGTTCTTTCGAAGCATTATCAAAATGTTCCCCAACTCTATGCCAATATTTATGATTTACTTATCCCAGATTTTAATTTTGATCAAGTTTCAAAATTTCCATAGAAACTTGTTCTTCATACAAATTCTCCGTAGTAGTAATACGTATTTGATGTTTGTTTTAACAATTTTACATCCCATTATAGTTTAAATAGAAATACTTTTGTTTCAAACAAACAAGCTGATGCACGAACCTCATTTTCTCGTTTTAATTTATTTTTCTTTCTTATTAATTTTTGTGAAACATATGTTCTATTAAACGATTAAATGATATGTTAACAACCTAACATTTTTTACAAAAAAAAAACGCACTTAAAATTAAGCTAGTTATAAGTATATTCCATTTCTTCTCCTCTCCTTTATGTTTATATCCTGGTGATGGTCCACCACATGTGTGTTATCTATTGATTGAAATAGAAAATAAACTCAAACAACATTTCGTCTTCCAAATGAAATAATTCTTTCACCATATTCTAACACACAATTTACATTATAACTTTGTTTTGATTTCGATTAGAAAAAATGTTCCAAAACGATTTGTATAGTTTTCTATTGTTTGCCACCCAAACAATATAAACGTTTTTTTGTTATATTGCCAGTGAATTGATTTGAATGAGCCCTGATTCAGGTTTTTGAATAAAAGTGACGGAGAAAAAAAAAGAACTTTAATTCAACGCGCAGACTCTTCTTTCTTTCAATGTGTGATAAATCACAAAAGAAAGAATAAAAGATTATTCCTGTGAACAAAAATAAAATGATAATCAATTCATGATGTGATAAAAAAAAATAAAAAAAAAAAAATACCAAAAAGAGAAGAAGAGGTGACGAACAAACGGCACTTGGAAACTTCCAAGAAGAAGAAAAAGAAGATGACCAACAATCAAGTCAAGACACAAGACCACCATTCAACAACTTATTTAGTTACGTCGAGACAAGGTGGAAAAGGTGGTCAAGGTGGGCAGAGATGCATTCTATCAATCTGCCAATTTGACGCTTCACTTAGTGCCAAACTGCTCCTGCTGCTGATATGAGAAGGCCCTTTGCTGGCTGGATTGACGTTTTTGTTGTCGTATTTTAGTTTTGTATACAGAAAACCCTAAACCAAAAGGAGCGGCATAGGAACTTTGACCATTTAAAATTGACATCAATTACAATGGATCACAAGGCGATTTCCTTTGCACTGTGAAAAGCAGCCGCGCGGCACTCTTCAAAGTGTGTCCGATATGCCGTCCCCATGCCCGTCCTATTCCGTCGTCGTCATTGCTTGGCCTTTGCAATACACTTACGGATATACGAAACCTCATGCTTTTGGCTATTCGGCCGGCCGATGTCGATGTCGTAGTTCACGTTGTGGCAGGCGGCCATTTCGATGCAAATTTTATGTTTCCCATTTAAGTTATTCAATTATTTAAGTTTTCAGCCATCTTGGAAAGTTGGAATTGAAACCGTCGCGTCCGTCGTCGCCGTTTTTGCTGAATGTTTTGGCCGCTATAGTAAACATTTGCCCAAACGACTTCTAATCCGAATGTGTGATGGGTCCTTCGGTGATCGGGGTGCACTCGCTGGCTGGCTTTGGCTGTCGCTGACCGAGTGAACATCTTAAATGGCGAATTAGTGCACAAGATGCGTGCACAGAGTAAGTGCGTGGGCAGAAATTACATGATCACGACCGCTAAAATTGAAGCCTCTTTTTGCAACATGTGAAGGCATTATAGTATATAGGTAGATTAGGTACCAACGATGACGGGACGAAGATGCGAGGCCGACTAGGACTACAACGACAACGACGTGGTACGACGATGATGGTGAAGAATTTCGAAGTTCGATGATCATGACTGTGCTTGCTATGGTGCTTGATCGTCACCATCATCCATACTATTGCGCACAGCATTGTCTTGTAAATGGGCTTGAGATTGCATCGACTCGATGTTGTTTTGTTTCAACTTCAAATTCAACTTCGACGACGTCGAGTCGTCGTTGTTGTCGATGATGATGACGACGACTTCGACTTCAACGACGACCGCGACGACGAAGGCGCAAACATCCCATCATTAGATATGGTATCTCTGTGATGCTGCATCAGGATGATCCCATGCGAATTTATCAATGAAATCGCACTGCAATGGGCTTGCCATCATTGTCGTCTTTTAGTTTGGTTTGGTTTGGTTAGGTAAGGTTTGGCTAAGAGGAGGGTGGAGGCCTCTTTCCTTTCAGGGAGTGTCTCCAAGGGTATATTTCACTCGCCTGCAGGCACAAATGTATTTCGAATTGTTCTTATGCCAATATGCCATGTCGCAGGGTTACATTTTAATTAAATTTAAACGCAAACAAAAAAAAATAAAAAAATAATAAAAACGTTATTATGTTCGTATAATGTATACACTGGAAAAAGGAAATTAAAAAAAGTAATGCTTAAAATTAAAATTTGTTATCATTATATTTTTCATTCTAATGAATATTACTCTTCGCAATAAATCAGTCTGAATTTCGTCAACAACGCATCGAATTTTGGCTCAATTGTTTCTGGTTTATCAGCGTAGACATGTACCTTTACATATTTCCAGAGAAAATAATCTAATGGCGTCAAATTGCACCAACGAGGTTGCACGTAAACAGGTCCATTTCGTGAAATTAAATGTTTATTAAATGTTTCTTTTGCAGTAAGCTGATTTGTATTGCAGGAATTATGGCATATGGCGCCATCGTACTGAAACCAAATGTCTACAACATTAATGCCTTCCAATTGGGACAAGAAAAAGCTAGTAATCATGTTTCTGTACCACTCACACCATTGACTTTATTTTTGAAGACATACGCATTGACGAACGATTCCCTTAGCCAACTCAGCGCACCAAACGGTGACTTTTTTTGGATGTAATGGTGTTTCGAGAATGACTTGTCATGGTGATGGTGCCAATTCTGTTTATTGGCGAAGCCACAATTCACCAAAAGTGTGCTTTATTATGAGCACCATAAAATGCACGTAATGCTCGATGATATCATCCTTAATACGTAAAGGGTCTTCCAATATAGACTTCTGAACTTTGACAGTTGGTAGCGGCCATATTGTTGAAGCTACATCTGTCAAATTGGCTGTCATTTATTCAGTCGGCTTTTCCAAAATGGGTGTTCTGTTCGGGCAACTTTCCACGCGCTTCGACCATTTACGGTCATCTTAGGTGATGAGGCCCATTTCTGGATGAATGGGTACGTCAACAAACAAAACTTTCGAATTTGGGACGATACCAATCCACATGAGTTTTAAAAGCGTCCAATGCATCCCGAAAAAGTCACTGTTTGGTGTGGATTTTGGTCCATATTTCTTTGAGAACGACGTTGATCCAGCCCATCACCGTCAACGGCGAACGCTAAGGTCGATGACAACAAACTTCTTTTGGCCTGAATTGGATGATATGGACATCAGCGACATGTGGTTTCAACAGGACGGTGCGGTGCTACGTGCCTTACAGCTCACGCCATCACATTGAAAATGCTGCACGAGCGATTCGAGGCCATGTGATGATGTGAACCGGAAACCGAAATCGTGTGATTTGACCCCGTTAGACTTTTAGTTTAGCTTTCTGAAGTCGTAGATCTATGCGAATAAGCCACAAACCACAGCAGTCCTCAAAGCCAACATAACCCATGCCATCGGTGTCAGAGTCATGGAAAATGCGACATTTCGGATGTGCGCCACTCAGAGAAGCCGCGTTGGACATTTGAACGACGTTATATTCCATACATAATGGCATCGATAGACCTTTTAAACGAATTAAAAATTTCGATGATATCTCACACACACTTTGATTTATTCAAATTTAAAGATAGCAAGCGCTTAATAAAAGACCCTGTATGTACACCATTAGATGTCAATAAAAGGTAACTTTTGGAGAAATATATAAATCGTCATCATTCTTAAATCAATAAAATTAATTATTTAAACCTTAAAGTTAATAATTTACTCTCAGACTTTTTCAATGAATAAATAAAATAACAAATAAATATTTATGAATAACGAAATCATAATTTGAATTCTTCTTGAATTTATGTACATATAAGTTGTGATTTTTCTATCAGTGTACATTTCCGAATTGTATGCATTTCGGCGGAGGCGGCGGCAGCGAGCGGTGAAGACAACGGACGTCTCGTTGTTGGCAGGAGGTTCCGCATGAGATCAATTGATCTTCACCGGAGAATAAACACTCCGTGCTCTATAGAGACAATCAGAAACAGAATACCCGAATTGTGCGGTCATATCTACATAAACAGTATAAGTACCTGTGATGATGAGCAAACTTTGCGCGAGATAAGAAAACCAACTCTCTTTCTAATAGGCGGGTTGATCATTTGATCCTTGATCCTTTCGCTTGGGCTATAGAGACTTCGCACGTGTTTGTTAAAAAATAAAAATCTAGTGGTTTCCGATATTTGCTGAGCCTCTGGTGTATTTGTAATGTGTCTATAGGGAAGGTATATAACCCAAAGCACAAAATAAACCTCACTATTTTTATGCCAAAGAAATGAAACCAAACAAATAAAAACAAAACAAAACAAAAAAAAAAATAAAAATAAAGGAAGAAAAGAAAACATAGTCCTTTGCGAGGAGTATGTCAGTTGGGATCAACTGATCAATAATTTTCCTTGCATAATGGGCGAGCGCGCATAAAATTTATATCGCCGGATATGCCGCGACAGCATCAGCATCAGCCATATAGCAGCAAAATGCTCTTCTTTGACTCCTTATAATACCTTTTGCTATATGGCCATGACGGTGCGGTGGTGATGGTGATTGTGATGGTGGTGGCTCTTAGTGCATGCACTTATTTATTGATATTTTCGACAGCAAAAGCGCACTGCAGTGCGCGCGCACCCCGGAAAGATAACTCAGACCAAAGAGACCAAGACCCATTGCAGGAAAGATATATTGATTCTAAAATGAACATCGACTGTAATCACGTCCAGCATTAGGGTTTTATTTTTTTTTTCGCCGCGCTCTCACACACAGTGCATGACGCTCTGCATGACGACAGGCAGCCATCCCGCAGCATATCGCAAAGAAGCACATCCATACATCCACATTCAGATTCAGATCCAGATCCAGATCCACCTACCTACTATACTGTAACCCAGTGATGACTGCGTTCACTGCAAGGGGTTGACTTATGGTTAGCTAAGTTAGCTCCGTAAATAGCCCCCTATAGAGTTGTTTGTAAGTACTCTCAAAATCGCTGTCCACCACCATCAGTAGGTATAGACCTACCAGACTTCCTTTTTTCAGAGGATAAAAGAACAAACATCAACTTATCCATAATTCTTCTTTTTTTTATTATCTTGAATTGTATGCCCTTTTTTTAATTGTTTGTACCAAATCAATACATATTTTGACAGTTTTAAAATTTTGAAATATTCATTGGCTGAACGCAGCCATTAGAACTTAACGAAACGCCATTTTTATTTCTTCTTCTAGGTTTTGACTGAATAAACTTTGTTTGTATGTATTGTTTTTGATGTTTGTCAAATTTTGAGGACACCATACATGATTCAGCTTATAGCTGTCAACTCAGTTGGTTGTTGATCAAATCAACCCACCGTGTGTGGATTCGTTCGACAATTTGACGCTTGTTGATTGAGTTGACGAAAATCAATAGCTTTTGATCTTGTTCAAGTTGTTTTAGAACTTTTCAACTCAATGGAACAGTGAGTAGCCAAGTTATTAAACTAACTGTCAAATAAAACCCTTTTTAACTCGACGCCAAGCTTACAAGGGGTAGATCTGTAGTTCAACTTAACTTGAAACTTGATTCATGTATTCTTCAGCGGCTATTCCATCCAAACTATCACTTTTTATTTATTTTTATTTCTTCATCATCTCAAATTTTCTGCTATAATCACTATTGCTAAAATTTTGCCTTTTCATTCATCTTCTGAACAAATTAAATACTCGATTTGTGTAACTTCTTAAGACAAACAATGTTTATGACAGTTGAAGCAGTAATCTTTCAATTGAGTTTGTGTGGTGTTTGGTCAATCATCAATTTAGTTGACAGCTGAGTTGACAATCAAATTGAATCGTATATGGGCTGTTTAAGAAAGAAATAATCTTCCGAAAAAGTGTTGAATCTTTAATGGACAACGATTTCTTCTACTTTTTAAAAGTAAAAAAAAATTTACTAGAAATGTTACTATAAAAAAAATTGTACGTACAAAACTTTCTATAACTAAACATAAAATGTATTTTATCATTTGTCAACAGCTTAAGTTTTAAGTAGTTTAGTTTTATGTTTAAACTGACATTTTTGACAGAACTCAAACTTGCTGATTTCTTGACAACGGAATTTCTGGGGCAAAAATTGTCAGGAAGGTAAACTGTTTAACTCTCTCTCGTTAGCGCTCTCTTCTGTTCCAAACAACCTAATTTTTGAAGTGTGGAACAGGACTTGACAAAAATTAGTGACAAATTGTGAAAGTTTGGCGCTTTTAGTCAAGATCTGGAGCAAATTTATTTACTGTAACTGGTTGAATACAGCTACCAACAAAAAAAGAAACAAAGTTTTCATGATTAATTTATCTCCTTTTTCAATGCTTCGTAGTAATTTAACCGTGTAGACTTTCAGTGAATCACTTAGAAATGCTGAAATACCAAAATATGTTCTTTAAAATAAGCAACATTTTTTGTCAAATAAGTTTTGGTTTATAAAATTACTGTTTATGCCGGTGGGCGTATAACTCGGACACTAAGAGTTTTTTTTTCAAGTCGCGTGAAGAGCTTTAACGCCAGCCTACTTTTAATGGCGAAAGTTTTGTACAAAAATTCTTAATCGCTTTTTGTTAAATATTAAAGAGAAGAATGTCCTAACTCTACGGATATCTGGTCACCCTAACTCTACGAGGAGGGAGCAAAGATGCAATGCGATCGATGGTCAGTGAGCATTGATCGCTGAATCAGTCAGGCATCGGTGAGCGATCGTAAGTACACAACGACTCTCTAGTTTTGTCGTCGAGTCCTTTAATTTATGCATTTCACTCTCATTGCAGTCGGAATAATTTCCATGACATGGCTTAATTCTTATTTATCATCGCAGGATCTGATCTGTGACCACCACTGCGCTGCGCTCTGAGCATTGTAAAAAGCCGCCGCACCGTTCTATAGCCATTTCGACCGCAAACATTACCAATCATACCCACAAATAGAAAGAGAGAGAAATTCTTGGAAATAATTGCCCAGTATACAAATTCAGAGCAATTCGGTTTTGATCTCATTAGCACCGGGAAAAGATCGAAGAAGCTACACATATTTTAAAATGTATAGGTAACCTCTACCCTACTTTTTTTTCTTATAGTCTTAATTCAACAAACTGAGGCATCAGGCAATTCTTGCTGGGTTTTCTGAGACACCAAACTGCTGATAAGAATCACCTTTCGTCCTTTCGTCGTCGTGGTGCTGACTCAAATTAGAGCCTTCCCGCCCGCACAGTGCTTATCTCGGACCGCAATAAATCCCTCGGCGGTAATGGGATAATTTTGGTGTTAGTGCTGTCAAATATTTGATTCGATTATTTTCGATGGCAATTCACCACAACAATGGAAACATCCTTTCCTTTTTCCCTCTTCAGCTGATGATGCGATGGCCCGTCGGTTTTTGGGTGAGAGCAAATGCGAGGATAATGGAACAAACAATCAACCGAAGTGAGCCACTTATCGGGAGTAAATATGGAAGAAGAAGAATTTTTTTTGGGTCTTACACTTTCTGGCATGGTGTGTTGTTGTTTTTTCTTTTTCATTTTCCAAAGATATAAATGTCACGTTTGAGAATTAGTGTGCCTTAGTGTTGTACATATAGTAGGTATAGTGTAATCCATCGAAAGATGTTTTCGACCAGATTACGCGGAATTTATCGGGCAGATCAAGTGTCTTTTAAATTTTGAAATACTTATCTGGCATTTCCGTGTAAAGCCGATAGATGAGAGCCTTAATATGCCATGGACAATGATGGTTTTATTCTAAAATGAAATGAACTTAAGGCTGCTTAAGGGATTACACGCTGAAGTCACAATTAGGGTCGGATGATTACATTTTGTCTTTATAGGCTTATATGGGTCAAGTTGCAAGGTCAAGAGCTTCACAGAGATGAAACAATCCATTTAAGAGGGGAAGCCTCAAGCAGTTTGAATGAAAAACTTCAAACATTGATTGATTATTGTAAATATTGTTGACCATTGGATTTTATACTTTTTTTCAAAGGTTTTCGATGATATAAAGTCCGCATCAAGTCAGCTCAAGTTAAAATTGTATTGGCAATCATTATTGCTATGTGACTTTGTTAAAAATTCATATAAAGGATGTTTTTTTAGACGTGTAGTTTTCAAGGAGAAATAAAACGCATATAATTTAATGTTTTGGCTAAGAATTTAGCTTAATTATAAAGATAAGGGTTTGCCATTATGTTTTAAAAATGATTTCGTTCAAGTGGCCGCCGCAGCTGGCCCGAATAAATTCCAGCCGAGAGGTCCAATTTTCGACCACTTTTTGCAGCAACTAAGGCCGTATGTCAGTAATAACGCCCCGAATATTCTCTTCCAAGGCGTCAATCGTCTCGGGCTTATCTGTGTAGACAAGCGACTTCACATAACCCTACAAAAAAATAGTCCAGCGGTGTTACATCGCACGATATTGGAGGCCACGCCACAGGCTCACGACGCGAGATAATGCGTTCACCAAAAGATTCTCTCAATAAATTGATTGTTTCGTTGGCGTTATGCGGCATGTTGCGCCGCCGTCTTGTTGGAACCAAAAGTCGTCCACATCAACATCCTCAAATTCGCAGGCAAATTCGAAAAAGTTATTAATCATGGCTCTATAGCGTTCCCCATTGACTGTAACATTATGGCCGGCTTCATTTTGAAGAAATATGGACCAATGATTCCCTCTGCCCAAAGAGCACACCAAACAGTGACTTTTTGAGGATGTAACGGCGTCTCAACAATGGCTTGTTGATTATGATCACTCAAAACAACGTACCCATTCAACCAAAAATGATTCAACCAAATATTGGACGCAGCGCGCGATGCGTCGATCGAACCGAACCATTTTTTTGGTAATAAGTTTGCACGATTTTCAAACGTTGTTCAGGAGTAAGTCTATTAATTATGAAATGGCAAACCAAACTGAGCATAAATCAAGTGACAGCTGTCCAAAAGACCAACTCCGAAAAAAGTGTTGCCAGATTGAAAACCACACGTCAAAAAAAAAAACACCCTGTATTATAGAGAAACGTCAAAGGGTATATGCTATGCATATTTACCATAGTCACTTATCGTGCCTATTAAATTAATTAGTTTACCGCCAAAATTACCAAATTCATTGCTTTTATTGTTAATTATATCGTAAATAATTTTACTTATGTCTACTTTTTAATCATCTTTGTGTATTATCAATACAAATTAAGATGTAAATGGCGTGATAAAAAACCCACAGATAAAGCCTTAGACTAACAAAAAAATATGCACAACTGGATGGCATGAACTTGCTCTTGTCATTCTAGTGTCACATTGAAGATACATATTAATGGTTCAACTTGTTATTCATATAGGTAAATAAATGTGGAATGGTTTGTGAGTTCTTGTTCTTATGAGTGAGTGCTTGTTCTTATTCGAATGCAAACCTTTCATAGGGGTCGCTGTTCAAGTTTCGGTCCCTGAGTTTTCTGCACATTGGAGAAAAAAACTAAAAAAGAAGATATTGAAATCTTTAAAATAATAAACAAAAACTTATTCATTTCAAGAATTACATCGAATTAGAACAATTTATAAAGAAAAAAAGCAAATTATGACTTACAATTGATAGCAGCTGTACGATCTTCTAAGACTTTATCTTAACCGAAAGCCCTGTCATAGCCCCAGGATATTATATATCCTCTAAGTACCGAGCAGATAACTATGACTGCTTTTAGACGAGAGCGACTTTTAATTTCGTTTCTCTTTTTGTTCCCTTCTCATTGCATACACCTTTTTAAACGCTGCGATTTTTAATGAATGTAAACATTGTGCAAGTGAAGAAGAATCATCTCTCTGCACTTTTTGCTCCACATCTCTGCAATTTGTTCAACACCGCCCAACACATAGGTCTTTCGGCTACCTGTGGCCAATTTCACAGATCATACATGACATACATTTCATATATCATACACCAAACCGATTATCATACATTGCATATGTACATACAAATTTCTATTTCACGGATTCTAATGGAAGTACTGTATGATTCCATTCTATGTTCCATGAAAATGTATGATTTGACATTTTACTGACAAATGACACTTAAATCTCATACATTTTATTTGTGTACGCAAAAAAAAGATTTATATTTTGAAAAGAAAAAGTAAATTGTTGGAAATAATAGTAAAGGATATGTATGTATTTTTTTCGAAGAAGACGAAATAATTTTTGATGGTGATGATATTATCCAAGTAAGGGTAAATATATCAAGACGCCCAAGAACATTCCATGAAAGAATAAATTTCAACATGGAAGACCCTTCCGAATGCCTCGAATTTGTCGAATTTTTAATAGACCGATGGGAGCCATTTTAGATCCAGTCGAAGTGGAAGCCATCATTTTTCGTTTTTCGCTTTTTCTCATTTCTCACACAGCGTCCTACACCAAATTTGTATGATGTATTAAATGTATCAAAAGATGTCATACATTCTTGTCATACTATTCAAGTAAGTATTCCAGTCGATGTTACGATGTATACCAAAATCATACAATGTATGTTATGTATGATATTTGAAATTGGCCCGCAAGATGAAATTTCATCGTTTTAAAGCAGGCTTCAACTTGCCAAATTCATGGTTTAAGAGACGAATAGATTTGTATGTAATACACACATTCATTTCATTGAACTGTTTACTACAATACAATCATAGTTTTCATAAATCAGTGCATGTGTATGACACACGAATTGGAATGTTGCTACATTTTGATGAAGTGTTGCCGTGCTCTCAGTTATCAAAGCTGGAATGATATTATAAAGCAAAAACATGTTTATTAATAAGGACAGTTATCAAGTTTCATCGACGTGTGTTAAGGACGGGATAGTATTTTTTGTATTAATACAGCATTAGCAACCAATCTTGTTACGAATTTTCGCGGTGCGATGGCATATTATGTGTTGCTCGTGGATATAATGTCCATGGACCTTAAGTCGGACATAAGGTCAATGGATATAATGCCCCACCATAACAAAATCGTATCAAGATTCCTCATTATACTCTGTCCAACAAAGATTGTCAGTACAGGCCTTATGGGAAAGATTTTTTAAAATCAATGGAACCCCAAGGCACTCCCCGAACAACAAATGTCTCACATATTTGAATCGATTTATTATGCATACAACGGCAACCCGGTAAGAGTTTTTATAATGCAATAGACTTATGCAATATACTGCAACCAAACTGAGATGCAAATGTCCTATCTTTCCTCTGTCCTGACAATCTTTTTTGGAGAGATTCGAGTGATAAGTTCTTGGTGTAATTTAGGGTCCAGATTGCAAAATTATTACAATTTTGTTTTTGAAAACTTTCTTTAAAATCTTAAATCATGTAATATTTTCTACACTCAATCAAAAAATCAAAATCTCAAAGATATTTTTTTCTTTTCCGGGTGCTATGCACGACCTCATTCGTTTGAATTCAATATATAAATAATTCACTTAGATTTTATTTTTTTTTGGGAATATAACTAAAACCAATAAAACTCCTGCCAGCTTCCAATAAATTTAAAAATTCATTTAGCTGACCAACTTTTCTGATAAGCACAAAGCTCTTAATAGAAAATGTTTTAAACATAAATGTTTTACATACAGAAGAGAAGACAAAAAAAACCTTGTGTGGGCAGTTAAACTGTTTGAAGTGTCAAAATATTAGTATCTTTATTGAGGGTTATAACTTAGTTCAAAACCTATTAACCACAAAAAAAAAAAAAAAAAAAAAAAACTATAATAGAACCAGAAACATTAAGATAAAGAATTTTCGTAAAGGTACGGTGATCAGTATTTTATATTAGCAAGTATCATTTATGTATCTGCTGGTTGTTTTTATTTTTATTTTCATTTGTATTTTTTTTCTCTTTTTATTTTAAGAATATTTTATAACACAAAAAAAAAACAGGCTATATAGAAATAAGTCAGTTAAACCATACCAAACCATTAATCATTATGGAAATTAGCTTTGAACATTTGTTGGCTTAAAAACAAAAATTAAAAAAAAAAAAATACTTCAGTGAACGGCTGGAGCTATAAAATTGTTTTAGATTTATGAGATTAGATAGAATTGTTTAATTTTGTGAAAAAGATTAGTCATGCGAATTCTTTCTATCACCATTTATTTTTTTTGTTTTTGAAATATTTAATTTGATTAGAAAACGTTTATTGTTTGGTTGGATCAGCATTTAACAAAGAACAAAAGATTTATGTTAGGAACTTATCAATGGATTAATGAATATCCCTCAAAAAGAAAGTACCCGAAAGCATTGAACTCAAATTTTAACCACTTTTTAAAAGTCAAATAATTTACTCAACTATAGAAATGGTGCAGATTATTTTTCGTAAATCCTATTCAAATTCTTCAAAGAATCGTAAATATAAATTTTAACTAAATGTAGCACATTACAACAAACACCACATTTTTATTTTTAAATGTATGGAGCTAGGAGAAATTATTTTACACTTTTAAGACCCAGTTTTCCAGTGGTGAGTTAAACCAGAGTTAGTTAACTCTAGAAGTAAATTAACCCACAGTTAACTGAGGGAGCAGTTTTTTTTTGGCGGAGAATGGCTGCGGAACGAACGACTAAACGAACTCAATGGATAAAACGTCATAAGCATCTGTTTACATAATCCTGAGTTAACTCACCAAATATGATGAGTTAACTCGGATTAACTTTAAACTAGCACTGAAAAACTGGACCTAAGTCAATAATTTTAAAAATGTTGTCTATTTTAAATTTTATTTCGATTTGCTTTTTTTCCTGCTTTTTAGTTTTGTCTTTTTGAAATGGTGTAATTGTTTTTAACCTAATTTGCTATTAACATAAAGACTTGAAATTGTAAACAAATATGTTGGCATCAACTGTAAGTCTCTAGCTCATATGCTCATCGGTAAGCTAGTTGAAATTCAATGTTTAGCCATTAAATAAAGAAAACAAAACTGAAATATAATGTAATTTTCATATTTAAACTAGCTTTGCGTCGCATGGGTCGATTTTGTTTTATTTTTTAAAATTATTATTATTTATTCCAGTTCGATATTTCTTACATTAGTTTATACAAATATTGTTTATTAAAGAGATATTGAAAAATTAAATTCTTTACAACTTCAATAATTTTGTTTATTATATTTCACCTACGAGCTTTAAGCTCAACAGATTTCACTGCAAAAATAAATTATCTTAAAACTAAACGAAAGGTATTGATATTTAGTTCCAAGGAATAAGTTTTACAATTCATATTAGAATTTATCTCTGGATAATGTCGGATCAACATGACTTTTAATTTCAGTGAACTCCTTAACTGACCGTGAAATTGGTTCCTTCATACCGTTATTTCTTCTTTGCTTGGGCTGATAAGGAGGTGTCTTTCCCTCAAAAGTCTCTTTGGAGCATATATAAAAGTAAAGACAGCAAGGTAGGACACATACACCCATATTATGCACCTGCTTAATCCAGAATAAAAAATTGTGTGAGTGCCGGGACTCACGGTTAATATGTGTAAACATCAACGTGCGCGGATCCAAAACGGACTTGTTTTTGCTTGAAGGGGATCTTAAGATTTTTTTCACTGAACGCACCCATCCTAGTATGCAGATCGTAACGTTGCACACCGTAAAGTTGCACGACGTAACGTTGCACGCGACCATTCACGTTTTTTTTTTTCACTCTACCGCCAGCATAGATGTTTACACATCAAAAATTAAATCCAGATTAAAATTATTTCTTTACTCGTTAAATACACATTTTATTACAATTTTGTAAATCAAATGTAGATAAATCCATTTGAATTCAAACTGTTCTCCAGAGAACTGTTAACAAATATGTTTAAATTTTTTTTAAGATTTAAGCATTTTAACATACATCAGCAAGATAAATAACAGTCAATATTGAAGTTGTAGGCACTCATAATCGCACATTACTTAGTTTGAGATAATCGGTGTATGTATATAAGACACTGTCGGAAACTAATATAGTTTAAAATATCATCAGTAAATATAACAAAAAGGGGTGGCCCATGGTGACTGCCTTGAGGAACACCTGAAGAAGTACATTTAAATGACTTTGATGTACAAATATTCTTCAATTTTCACTTTGTGTACCTTTTAATAAAGAAGGAAAAAAAAAACTTGGAAGTAAATTTGAACAGGTATACCAAATACTTCAAGTTTAACGAAGCAATATGTTGGGGCATACTAAATCAAAAGCTTTGCTGAAATCCGTGCAAATAGCATCCACTTGACTTTGGCTTTCAATAGTATCAACTACAAAGGAAGAAAAACATGCTAAATTAGTGATAGTTGATTTTACCGAAATAAACCACTGCTATGGACATCACTTACATATTCTTTCACAATAAAATCAAGCATATTGTTTACATAACTTTCAAAAAACCTAGGAATTGTTGATAACTTAAATATTCCTCTATTATTTTCACCGTTGTTCTTCGAGCCCGATTTGAAAATTGGAATTAAGAAATAATTTTTCCATTCGTCCAAAAATATTCCGGATGACAACTGTAAATGAAAAAAAAAAAAAAAAAAAAAAATAACCATGAAGAGCAAAGCAAATTTTATCATCTTCTTAAAACTAGGACCTTTCAATCTTTCGAAAACATCAAACAAATCTATATTCACTTTTGGCGTATTTCCAGAACACATAACAAGGTTTTAAATACAGCTCTATTCTACGAAACGTCACGTCGCTACGGTCGGTCGGGGGGAATGATTATTCAAAAATCAACAATTTGTATTCAACTGTACTTTCGAAGGAGACATTCCCCGTTGGTAACTTAGTCTGCCATTATGCTAAACGAGCGAATCGATTTGCTTTAAACAAAATTGTCATTTTTACATCCGCAATTAGTTTGTTGCGTTTGAATATTGAAAGAAATGTGACTAAAGTCGGATATGAAAGAAAATCCAGACATATAGCCCAAAATATGTCAAAGAGACCTCCAGACGCGTTAAAAGAACTACGAATTTTACAGAAAGTCGTTTGTGCTATACAGACGCTGGCCTGGGGTGGGGACTTTTGATGAGTTGTACTTGGGGGTCACCCTTACCCCTTAAAACAAACACCTAGACTACATTATTTTTTGCATTTATTTTATGATTTTGGGTCTTCCTTGACTGGACTAGAGTTTAATGTATAGTTTATTATAATGAATTGAATTATACAACAACGATTTCTTAAACTGAATTTTGAAATAAAAACAAGACATCGATGGAATACAGAATGTGTGTTTGTTATAGAACTTCAAATATCGCAGAATTATGAATTCTACTAAATCAAAAACTTTAAACGAGATATTTATAGTTTTTTTGAATAAAACTTGTCCACTTAACTTATTGCGTAAATATTTAAGAGTCTTGTTTTTTTTATCTCTTCCTCTAAGATAAAATAAAAAAATGCACATGCCTCTCAAAAAAAAAAAAAAAAAAAAAAACAACAAAAAAACTCTCTCTCCAAAGACACATACTTCAAACATTTGAAATTCCATCTTTGGACACAAGTATAAGCGCCTGTGAATATAGCAACTCTCAAATGCACCCAAGCACCATCAGGCTTAGGCATAGGCACCATACGGACAGATGGATGGCAAACTATATAATATGCAGAAAAGTGAACTTTGGCGGTGGACTCCGAGAAACATTTCAAAAGTCATCGGGGTCAACTTTATGTCTTGGGGCACTCAATTCACAGCAGGTTCTTCCGCTGTTATGATGCTCAGGGAACTTCATAACTATATACAGATAGATACATGGTGGGGATTACTGTGACTATATGGGATTGTGATGCTGATGCGCATCCATATCGCACACAGCACGAATGTGATGATGCCAATGGGTTCTCGTCCATCTTCTGTTGGCTGGCTTCTCATTGTATACATACATATATACCCATCATCAGAATTCCAGAACTATCTTCTGTGAAATGTGTCGCAGAATTTAATTTTTGTAACTTAGAAGTACACATCGCACCACTATAAGAATATCGTTTCGCATCAAGTGCGCACTCACCGGGGAATTTAATGTCTGTAAAAAAAATATCATGCGAACACGGCTCATAATTGCTTTTATGAGTTAAGATTAGCTGCGGGTTTTCTTTTTGAAGAAAACAAAAAACATTTTTAATGGTTGTTGGAGAATGTTGCACTCATCTCAAAAGGAAATAGTTTTTTTTACAAAACTTCACAAATAATTAGAAATCGGACAAAAAATGTTTAGGAGACATCTTTTGCAAGTAATTTTTAAATTAGATTATTGTCATTCGTATCCTTGTCGAACATTTTATGAACATAAGTTAATGCCGATTAGGTATAGACTATGATCCAGGAGAGGGTTGAATCTAACAGTGTAACTCAGACCATATATTATGGATGCTACTGTCGACTCTTGTGCTAATTTGGAAAGTGGGTTAAGCTTTGCTTGCTTTGGGGCAATTTTGACCTACTTTCGTACCTTATTGATGCAATTTTATCCCAAATTAAGAGACCTTGAACTCGAATCTCTAGCTCTGTATATTTATATATCTATATTTATACTTTCTATGGATGAAGAACAACATTATTATTAAAATTTCTAAATAAAATATTAACCCATATTGTTTTGCACAACGTTTATTTTTTTTTCTTCTTGAAATCATTGGCCAATCATTAAATATCACCGAATAAATCAAACCATCAAGCTGGGTTTTCATTTGGCAAAACGTTTATCAAAAATTCCGGCTACTCATTAAATATTCAGTTAATTGTTTAAAATTAATATTAATTATATGCCAACGACGTATTTACATAAAATAACGATAAAACAAGTTCAACAAAAATTGATTTGCAGAAATCCAGAATAAAAAAGATTTCTTATCTAGAAATATAAAATAAATACATATTATAAGCCTTTGAAATGGAAATTTTATAACTTTGTTAAGTGTTGGTCGAAAGTGAGCATCGCATCGCATCGAATCGCATCAATAAGCAGGAATTTAATTAATTGACTCAAGTCATGGTTTGTTGAAGGGGAAGACATGTTCCAATCAATCAGACATTTCGGTTCCCATACACATTTTAGGTCATATAACAACACAAAACATGTATACACATATACATAGGTGTATAGGTACATGAAAAACGTTCCAACTCCCATGAATCATCATCATGGTCCCCGTGCGTCGCCGTCGCTTTGTTCGTGATTAACCCCAATCGCAATCGAATTTCAATCCCAAAATACCAATACGCCCGGGACTTTCCGCCGAACCCATCTGCGAACATGTCAAACACCCAATTATTCAATTCGACACGTATACATGTAAATTGCTGGCAATTCAATCAGAAACCGTCCGTCGCGTCAGGAGTAACCTCAGAAAGGGTTCGCCAGTTCGTTTGCTTCTCATGTTTGACTTGGCCATCCAATCCAATCCAATTCAAAATGCAGAGACCTTTAGCTCAATCAGAGATCGGACACCGATACCATTTCCGACGGTGTATTGTTATGTCCATCACAGATGGCAAAAGACCACCAAACCTTCGCTCAATTGCCTCAAAATCTTCCCAACTGTCCAAAATGTTTATTTGCTCCAAATGGGGGGCTTTGCTTCGCTCCGTTTCGATTTGCCATTGCGAACAGCACATTTCCCACGATCGCCGTTCAGAGCACGTCATGATCGCGTCAGTCGCGGCCGGACCGTGTTTGGCCTGCCAATAATTTGCCACGTTTAGCCATTTTCGTCGGGGCGGTCATCCCGTGTACGTTACGTGTCATTCCATTCGGTGAGCTATATCCAAATTCAAATATACGTAATCCCAATTCAAATCATCGGAATCGGAATCGGAATCTTAATAAGAAGAAGAAGAGTTATCCTGGAACTGGACACTGTACACTGGGCATTGGGCAATGGCACTGGCACATCCATTATCCATATATAACTGGGCCCACGATTAATAGCCTTAATTATTGACACAGCTTGGTAATGATGCGAGCATTTTTTATGTGTCGATTGGAACAAGGCCGAGAAAAATGATTCCAAACGAAGACGAACCCCAAAGCCGAGCGAAGGAAGACAACAAACGTCAGACCAGACAACGCAGATGACCCGCCAACAAAACAAAGGAAAAATGTGAAAGCATCCGAGAGATAAATTGTATTGGCACAGTCGCGCAGAAGTATCAACCTAATGTAAATTTCATCCGTGGGATGTTAATGTTTAACGAATTAACGAGGAGGAACAGCGGCGACTGATCAGATCATCACTTTGTCATACTCGGCGGGGGTTATGATGGAGCCCCTTAGATCGACGACGATATGACGGCACGGAATCGGTATGGCAAGTATGAAGGCATATATATATAACTGCCTATACTATCGGGTATGGGTACCTATGGTTGCCTTCTTCTCTATTGGCGCAACAGCGGTGGTGGTGGCGGCGCGGCGTGTTGTTGTGATCGAGGAATTCCGCTTTGATTTCGGAGAGATCACTCTGTGCTCTCTCTCTCTCCCTTCCGCCCTCCCTCCCTCACTCTCCAAAGACCGCGACCGCGATAGCAAACACCGACATGGGTATATCATTGCAACGTATTGAATTACAATTAGCATACGGGTTGTGCGTTTGCGGTATTTCCACGCGCTAATCGTTAGGAAGGCAAGTGGTTTCGATTGATAGATACATAATATATAAGCTGAAACTAGATATTCAATAGATACCTATCTAATAATTTTTGATTAAGAGTAATTTTACCAAGGATGTTCCAAATCTATCTATGAATGGGTTTGAGGTATTTTGAAGGAAATATATAAGGATGCTTCCATAAATATTGTAAGTCTGTCAAAATTCGGACATGAAAATTTAACGGTCACATAAGTCCGAAAGTGTAGACTTTTTGAATATGCCAGAAATTTGTAAATATAAATATATACTATTCTGTATTCAAGAATTTGGCATATCCGAGTTTTCAAAAATTATGTCTCCAATTTCATTGATTGCCAATATTGAGATAAAATTAATCAGAATTCGGAAGTGATCATAATTCTAACAGTTCACTGTCTGAAAGCTACTTTAACTTCAAGACTATTCTCCAATAGTTTAATTTTAAGAATGTAATTGTTGTAACTCCAAGGTAATTCATGAATAATTGTTAAAAAAAAAAACAATCATACAAAGCGCTTGTTTCAGAATATCTGAGTAAAGTTCTGATAAGTTGCTCACATATTGTGAAACGGATAAAATTTAATTAAACATTAATTACTGATATGAAACTTGAATATTTTCTTTCCAGTAAGCTATCCTTGTTCAAGGGGGCGTTAAAAATTCTAATAAACAATTATATTCAAATACAAAAGAAAGTTGATATGTATACGTATACCTATAAAGAAAAATATTTATTTTTAATTTTTATTAAGAGCGGGGACTTTCGGACAATATTTCTTAGTTTCCCAAAAAAACCTACAACTCGAATATATGTAAAAAGAAATTTCTTAATTTTATGCATCATTATCAATTGTATATTTTAAAAATGTATATTTAGAAATTTTAGAAGAATGCCTTGAAGTATAAGTGAATGATGGGGCAGAATCGTTGGTCACTTTCGGACGCAGTGTAACGCAACATTTTGTTTTTTGGAAAAATTCACATATCAAGCTGAGAGAAGATGCTTAAATGATCCACAATCATTTAGCTATACATTTGGTGAATTTACAGTGAAAAAAACATTTGAACTTGTAAAAATCCTATTTTGGTTTTTTTAACATAAAGAGATGAAGAACCTTGTCAAGCCTTGGATACCAACCAGTATTTGCAAATTGTGTTTTGAACATTTAATACAGTGCGGGTAAATGGATAATTAACCCATTTAAATTTCGGTGTGCCTAATATTTGGAGTGAAACAAAAAATAACATTTGCGATTGTTATTTTTGTGTAAAAATAGAAAAAAATGTATTCTTAAATAATTCGATTTAAAGAAATTTATTTTAATTTAATTTTCAAAAGAAGGTGAACTCTTGGCAATCCAACACCGCGAAAAAAGTCAAATTGAAGCCCGAAGATGGTTTTATAGAAACCGAAACGCGTCGCTTTTATAAGTTTTTAAAAATTAATGTTGTGAAAAATAATTTTAAATTATTAAATAAATTAAAATAAATTTCTTTAAAACGAATTATTTAAGAATACATTTTTTTCTATTTTTACATATACACGCACAACATGGAGACTAGACCACAAAGTTATTTTTGTGTTGCTAAATTAAGTAAAATAAAATGACCTACCATGATCTGGCGTCCGTGGAAAGGCCTGTGTCCCACTGAGCAAATATACCATTTTCTATTTATCAAGACCCGTCGGATTTGTCAGACCCCAAAATTAGTTTAAGCACTACACATATGAAATAGATAGTGATAGAGATAGTTTTGGAGTGAAAAGCTAAGGCTCACTCCAAAATGCCTTAAGAGACTTGGACCTCTCAAAGGTAATATTCAATTAATGATTTAGAATATGCAGCCTGATTAGCTTTTGTAAACAAAGTGAACAACTTTTTAAGAAATTGATCGAAATCGACATTTATGTAAAAATTCTGTATTCCAAAATTTAAAAAGACCATAATTTTCTAAGTTTTGTAAGAAAATATATTAACAACTAAATGTCGTATTCCAAAATTCTTTGAAAATCATTATAGTTTGAGTTAAAAATTTTAAATTACTAAGTACGTTTGTGCTTAAATTCATTGCTCTTTTTCTAAATATTAATAATGCTTCAATATCACATCGATTTTTGATAAAATATTTGTAAAATTACAAAACAAATGAAATCAGTTATGGTGGATTTACACGAGTGACAAATTGGCATTTTTTCTGTCACTAAACTGCCAAAAGAATGAATTTTTCCATTGTTCTGTCATTTTTTAACAGTTAAATGCCAGAATACTGCCAATTTGTCAGCCGTGTTAATGCAGCATTTGAATCTTGAGAATCCTCTTCTGTCCAGTTCAAGTTTTCAGCTTGCAGAAAGTTTTTACGACTTCATCTTTTGCAACTTCAATCTCTCTATGAATGTTGCCCAATGCTAAACCATTGAGTTTTGGTGCAGACATATTAACGCGTGGATAGGTTTTCAACCTTTTTAGAAGAGAGAAAGTGCCCTCAGCTGTTGCAGACGTGACAGGTATTGTTGCCTAGTTTTGAAAAGAAAAAATGTTTGCCTTTAGATTGGATGATCTGCAGTGCAGTTGCGGCTCTTTCTAACTCATTTCTCTTGCAATACTTTTGCCACATAATTACTTCTTGTCTAAGCTCACTTTTTGTACAACCATTTAGATCGATTTCATATGTTTGGACAGCTTCAATGATTGTGTCTAACTCATGTTTTGTCGATTAAAGTGGAATCAAACTCTCTAAAGCCATGATTTTCAAGAAGTTAAAATTAAGTATTGAATTTGTTTTATTAAATATAAAATGTCAGCTATGTATGTCTAAAAACTAGATTTTACATTCAAGTTGTCACCTGAGTTTTCATGTGAAAATTTCTTGTGACTAAACGTCACTAAAAGTCCTTTTATGACAGCTGGTCAGTCAGAAGGTCGAAAAATTCCGAAATTTGATTATTTAAAGACCTTACCTAGTCCTAGTGGGATTCTATGTCCCTATCACACGACGAAACTAAGTTTCCAGCAAATTTCAGTTTTTGATCGAGAAGGACACGAAGTAAAGGTAGTGATCAAAATTCCCCGGTAAAAGTTGCGGCGATTTTTTTGACATTGCTTTTTAAACTACGTAGCGTGCGTTCAACGAAGAGCATTCCTAAGGAAACTACAGAAAATTTATAACGATTTTGTTTCGAATTAGAGCATTGCATTATATTTGAGTCTTTAGATAGACATTGCGCGGGAAGACAAAATTTCAGAGGTTTGTTTAACTTTTAAATATTTCCATTTCACAATGCTGCTGGAGTATATTTTATTTACAATTCTGAATTCTGCCCCTATAGCCCCCCCCACTGGATCCGCTACTGGCCCCGGATAGCTAATTTTGGGCCACCCTGTATATCTTAAGCCCAAAAAATGATCATATCAAATACTCTTGACAATTTTCAAAATTTTAAACTCTGAAAATTTTGATAACCCTTTAATTTTGTTTTTTTTTTAAGCACAAGCTATAAAGTAGGGACGGGATTTACAAAATTTAAATTGAACATTTTTTTTTTTATAATTTGAAATTCTGTTCGTCCTGGGAACTGCAAATCCATGATTTCGTGTTCCAAAAACCAGATTTTCAAATAATTATTTTACTTAAAACTGTATTTCGATAACATTTTGAAATTTTTAATATCTGTAGAATTTAACATTTCACCAATAAATTAACACTTATTTTGTTCAGTTTTTCAAATGCAACGTTTCGAATGTGCGATTACAATCTTCTTCAGACAACTGATGATTTTAGAGAAATTTTGTATACCTATGTAAATTGGTTTTTTAATTTTTAAGATCATAAAATATCTTTAGAAAGACTTTAAAATTTGTGTAAAGAAGAAAAATTAAACAAATAAACAAGAGCTATAGCCATATTCTACTAGCAGTTACCATTTCGAAAGGTTGTAAAAAAAGTTTGTTGTAAAATTATTTAAAAATCAACATTTTTGAACAGAAAATCGTGGATTTACAGAATTTAAAATTAAAAAAATGAATGTACATATTCAAAGATCTTAATTTTTATGAACAAAAACGTCACGAAAAGAGGACAAAATTAAGTAAAATTTTATATAAGTAAAGCAAACGCGTGAGTTCTTTATTTTACTTAAAACTGTATTTCGATAACATTATGAAATTTTTAATATTTACTACTACATTACTACAAATTTTCAACGTTCAAAAATTACAAAAAAGATATAAAATTAAGGCATCCATTTTGAATACTTGCCTTAAAACTACTCTCAATCTTGTCGAAAATTTATGAATTTGAATACTGTTTCCAATTCTCCAAACTCAAGCGAGCGCACAACGGTATATACTCCCTAAACTACATCTCAACTTAAAAACGTTATTGATAAAACATTAAAATTTGCATGCATAAGAGCGTTTAAGTATGCTTGTACTAAAATCACCTTGACTTCTAATAAAAAAGGGCGAAACAAGTATTCTTCTTCTTCTTTAATTTTCAACTTCAAAAAATTAAAAAAAAAAAATCCTTTTCGAAAATAAGCAAAATTGAAAAGCATTACGAATTTTGATTATATAAAATGTTCGTTCTTGTTGATTCTCACTTGTTCTAGCTTTAGGAAAGTTTCAAAATCATTTTTTTTTAAATTTAATATTTGTGTTTGCTCGAGTTTTTGCCAACAAATAAATAAAAATAAATCCTTAAGTGGTTGTATTAAACAGAGTTACCTATGTATAATAATTGAATCTGGAAGACAAAAATAAATGTTTGTTTTGTGTATTTTGTCATTGTTTCTACTTAAAGGTTCATATTTCCATGTCCCTTTAGAATAAAGTAACACAAATAAGAACTGATATTTCCCACACACATAATCAGGGGCTTTGTTGGACGAGCTGATGGAATTTCTCTATTTCATATAGGCTCGAACTCATGACAAGCTGACTTCAAGCTATCCATTAAATGGGTGCCATCCCACGATATACCTTCAAACAATGACCATTGTACGAACAAAAATGTTTGGTCATTTCGATTCAATAAGGTCCCTCGTAACACAATGACGGATCAATGAAAGTTATTCCATTCTTGACCTGGGTGCCATGTTGAAGAGTCCGATTTGGTATACTCGTATCCGTACATATGAACGAGAAGAGGTACACCAGATATAACTATTAAATTGCTTTCAGTTGGATGACAGAAATTAGTGAAATTTATTGTAACATCCATTCACTCTCTGATGATGGTCTGGTCATCATTATATTGTTGTCTTCTATAAAAATGCAACCTCTTGAATTTGGCCTAAAAAATAAAGAAAAAAAAAAGGATCCAGAAGTGTTGGCGGGCGCATTGTTCCATCACATATGTAAGCGCGAGCGGGTGCTTGAGAGTAGCACCCTGTGTCTAGCTGTCGAATGTATAGAAGTAGAATGTCGATGTCGGGGCTGCAGCGTTTTTTGAAATTGTTAATAAAATAAATAAAACCCGGGTAATACAATGTGGTTTTCGTTTCGTGTGGTTTTTTCTTCGAAATGTTAACATTTTTTTTTGTTTTGTTCTTTTCATCTCACGTCTTTTGATATAGCGGACACTTGTTATATTCTCTCTGGATATGGTGATGCTGGGGGCACTACATTTTGTGTTCTTGTTGCGTGTTCGGATTCGGATTCGGAGAAAAACATAAGCATTACAAGCGATTGAAATAACAACAAAAGATCGATGGTGATGTTCTATCTTCACCCTTTTCTACCAATCTATGTCCCGCATATCATATCTTCATTTACAAAGCTGAACTTAATTGAATCAAATTTCAGTTACTTAAGCCATCACCATATTAACCATTCACGCAGCAGCGGCAGCGGCGGCATTATGCTTTAACCATCGCGCTGCCGTCGGCTGTATCTCTATCATGTGGCCGATGGGCGATTCACAACTACAAAGTTGAACAACCTGTAATTAAACGGTGGCCCTATAATATGCATATTAAGTTTGAAATTTCCTATAGCAATATATTTTACCGTGTATTCTGTTAATTGCATAGATTCTACATGTCGATACAATTTGATGAGTTGAGATTTATTTGATAACTTTTTTTGATATTTAAATCAGTTGTGCAAAAAGTTATGAAAGAATATCTCAAGAAAAATTGTTTATTTGTAATAATATAAAAAGTCTGTATGAAAATAATTTTTTTATCCAAATTGCCTTTATATGCTGTTTACAAATTTTTCACAAGTTAAGTCTTTTTGAAAAATTACGACTTATGACCAAGAAGGCTGAAGTTGTAAGGGTTAGTAAAAATGCTGCAACAATGCAGTCGATAAGCAATAACACCTTCATCATGATAATAGGGGCTTACGTGTCTTTCGGTAGAGCGATGGGTATAGTTATCTTGAATCCAATCACGCGTTAGCTTTTGGTCATAATTTCGAGTCCCTAATTGTGGCAAGGGACATTACTGGCCCACACATTCCCGTAGGTCTACGAAACACATAATCAAATCAATGTCAATTTTGACATTATTTCTGCAAAATTGAGTCGGGCGAGTAATTAAATTTTTTTTGTTTAGCTATAGATATATTCAAATTTTGACATGCAGACTGTCCATTAATTAAGGGCAGAGTTTTGGGGTACCTATTGTGATGTATAAAAATAAATATTAACAACATATTTGAACAAAAAATAAAGTTGACCCCTTTGTGGTTTGACAGAAGATCAAACATATTAAATTAATTTTGAAATGAATTTAGGTATTTTGTAAAGAAAATAATCAATTTTAATACTAAACTACAGTCAAACAAGGATCTAAGATCACAAAAGTCTGTGAGAATGTTTTTTTTAATTTTGTTGTTCCTTGAAGAAAACGGACGAAATTGGGGCATATCCTCTCCCCAAGCACTTCCCCCATTTTGCTACATTGATAGAAACAATTTATTTTGATATCTATCATGGTATAAGAGACGAAAAGTGCGAAGAAGCTGCTTGAAATTCTCTGTAGTAAAAAAGCGGGCATCTAAATTTTCAATATTCCGCGTTTTTATTGTTTTTCATGTTCTTGGCGGGTTTCCTATAAAATCTAGCAAATTTAAATCTAGCATTACATAGTCCCGCAATCACAAAATCCTGCTTTTTATACAATATCGGAAGTACTTATATGGGAGACCGCCCACTGGGCAACTTAGTGAAACTTTGTCGGGCAAATTGAGATAGGTGCAGGTTGGTATTTTTGTGCTAAAAATTGGAAGTTGCCTAGTGGGCGAGGGCAGGCAACTTTAGTTGATCGGAGTTGCCGGCAGCACCTAGCAACTAAAAGTTGCCGGCAACTAAGCTTTCTTGTGGGCGCCAGGCCTAAAATCTGGCATTTGAAAAGAAATACAATAAACAAATCATTATCTTTGTCAAGTGGTGTAATGAAATTAAGTCCAATACTATAAAGTCCAAAGCAAGACTTTCTTGAATTTTAAGGAGTCAGGCAGGCGCCTTTGTTAACAGTTTTCTTCAACAACAGCATGCGAGATTTTAGTTGGTATTTGCGACATTTTTGGGTGAGAGATGTAAATGAAACATTGTTAAAAGCCGGATTTTGTAATTGCAAGTATATAAAAAAAGCCGATATTATTAATTTGCGATTTTTCGTTTTTCGAGATTAAAAAAAATGCGACATATCGCTATTTGAGATTTTGATTTGCGAGATAGCGTAGTGCTCCCGTTTTGTTTTTTTTTTAATTATTTATAGTTAATATGGTACTACGTACAGAGAATGATAGCTTATAAATACGTAAAATGTTCAGAACTTCAAGAATTTAATGTCTAGACCCTTTTTTATACAAATAAATCTAATTTTGTATTAAAATGTAAAAATTGGGAGGGGAATATTTGAACTAAGTTAATTTATTTTAAGATTTTGAGGAACAATACAATTCAAAGTCGAGCCTACTTCAAAGGTCTGTGATGTATAAGATTACACTTAATTTCATGATAATCCGCTAAATTCATGCTTCTGTGCTTTAAATATTAGTTGTTGACTATATGGAATATGATTTTACTACAATCTACGTCCCTTACTTTGGCGGCCCACTTATAGGCAGAATCGAAAAATTTTGATGTCTGAATTAAAGTCCTGTGAAGTTAGCAAAAACATTGTTTAAAATTGAATAAAAAATGAGAGTTCCCGGTAGAAAACAAAGAGTTCTAGAGTTCCTCATACTTTTTTTCAATAGTTCTGGCGAAATAAGTGTTAAAATTGGAAAAAAAGTTTTTTTTGCTAACTTCACGCAGCAAGGACTTTTTTGAGAAAAAGAGTTCTGAGCATGTTTTTCGACTTAAAATCAAGCGTTCTAGAGTTCCTGATGGGTTTTAGAAAGAGTTCTGCAAAATTGAAAAAGTTAGGGCAATTTAAGGTGCCCATTGACTTAGCACCAAAAATTTTCAAGATACAAAAAAATCAATAAAAAGGAGTTCTGATTAGAGTTCCGGATAGCAAACAAAGAGTTCTGAACATTTTCCAAAAAAACTTTTTTTTCTAAAACTAATTTATCAGAAGTTAATCGCAAATTTAGGTGCCCATTGACTTAGAAAAATTTTCATAGTATCTAAAGTTTAAATAAAACGGAAGTTGGCACACAAAATATAAGAACATGAAATTTTCCATATTTTTATTTTGCAAGTAATTGTGCCCTTATTTGTAGCTCTTACTGTTTTTTTATATTCAAGTTTAAGGTTAGCTTAAAAATTAAAAAATCAATTTTTTTTTGCCACTAATTTAAAGTTAAGGCGAAAACCCCGATTTTGTAGCTTAGTTTTTTTTGTTATACAAGATTCCGCTAAAATATGACGCTAACCCATATACGTAACGATCCAAATTTGCAAACAAAAATTTTTTTTTTTTCAAGTTTTTGAACAAAATTATGTAAAAGGGGATTTCAGAATTTATCAGCAAAATACAAAAATAAAAAGTAATAAAGTTGCAAATTTTTGAATTTTAAATAGAATTTCAAAAATAGAATTTTTGAAGAAAGACAATTCATAGTTTTAATTTGTCTAAAAATTTTATTTCACAGATTTTTGAAATTCGGAGTTAAAGGTTTAGTTTTCAGTGCGAGATTAAAGTTAATCTTGTTTAACTCATCTAATTTGGTGAGTTAACTGAGGATTAACTGCGGAGCAGATGCTTTTGATATTTTATCGACCGAGTTTGTTCAGTCGTTTCAGTTAAGTTCCGTTCCGCAAGCATTCTCCACCAAAAAACTGCTTCGTCAGTTAACTGTGGGTTAATTTACTTCTAGAGTTAACTAAATATCGTTTAACTCATCAATGAAAAACTGGCTCCACCATTAGAGCAAAAGTTTATTATGGTTGATCCAGCATGTGAATCGTCGAAAATCACCCATATCGGTAGTAGAGACAATTAAGACAAGAGTGATAAAGTTAAGATAGATTAGACTTTAAGATCTTGCTTTTTAGTGGTGGTGGTGGTGGATCTTGCTTTTTAGAGTTAGCTAGCCAGGCTAAAATTAATCTAAAGTTTATTCAAGGCCGTTTTTTTTTTCAGAGGATGATGCATTCGGAATGACCATACAAACTCAATGATAAAACATTAAAAGCATAAAGGCTCAGTAAATCCAGAGTTAACTCAACAAATTTGGGCTTAACTTTAATCTCACACTTGAAAATTTTGCCTAAGTAATACCTGGCTATACTAAGTAATACTTACAAAGAAGACGGAATCAACATTTATTATATACCTATTTCGTAAACATTCCAATTCATTAAACAAAAAATTATAAGCCGCGGAAGCCAGCTCTGACCAATCTCCTTAATAAAATCTGTAATAAAATCGATATAATTTCAATGAATATCTCCACTGAACACAAAGTAGGTAGGTAAGGTATACTATTTTCCAATTAGCACATTGTCGTTGATTCTATTACTTACGCTTCCATCTCCGCATCTCAAAACTTCGATTATGTGGTTTCGTATAGTTGTCAATTATTCCACTTCGTCTATCCATCGGATTTTATATTATATGAGTGTCTTTTTGTTACTTTTTGTGTTTCTGTAATGGCATTGGGTTACGACCACACGTCCCACTCAATTTTTGTTTATTTCCTTAAATGAAATGAAACCTCACACATTGACCGCAATATTTTTTTTCGACTGCACCCTTCCTCTATCCTCTATGCGATGATATGATATGGACCCCGCCGAACGCGTTGTTGAATAAATTGCGTCAATAAAACGAAGACTGATGGCCACAGATCAGGAGAAAACCGCAGCGCCACAATTTAGGATTTTATGGCGGCAGAGCACTAATTGCTACAAGAGGCAACCATGTGATTATCACATGTGGTCACCTGCACTGCAACGCATATCTCTCGTCCAAAACGTTGTCTGTCGTCATCTCCTTCGTCATCGTCATCGTCAGCGTGGATACGATGTCTTCTGTGTGGGCACTGGGCATGCACGCGTACATCACAGGCCGCCATCCATCGCCAGCCAAAACCGCTATGAGTCAAAATCAACCTTTGGCATCATCCACCCAGCCCTATGGGTGGAGTGATTTATGAGCCATGAGCTGAAGAGCTCACACTTGCATTTTGGCCAGCCACTTGGATACCATCCGCCTCGCCGTTCGAAGAAAAAAATGTTTTATACTCATCGCTGTCGTCGATTAAATATGAAACGTTAATATCGCCAAGATTTTATGAGTATACGGCTAACCACTAGAAAAACTAAGCGATATTGTTGCAAGTATTTAAAAAAATAATAATACACCTGTGCCACATTAATTTGCAACATTAGGTATACAAGAGAAGCTCCCTTTCGCTTTGAGTAGTTATTATACTGTCTCTGTCACTCCAAATACATTAATTAGGGTTTACACAAAATAATACAACAAGTGCAACAAAAATTTGAGTTAGAACTTAAAATTAAATTCCATTTTTTTTAATAGAAGCTTCGCCCTTAAGTGGGCCAAAGAGAGCCGTTGTATTAAAATACTCTAAAGAACTAAGTTTAGCTTAGATGAATTTCATAGTATTTTGCAACAAAACTGAAACATGTCAAAATATCAACTTAGTTCCTAATTCATATGGGAACGACGAACGAATAACTGTGATTTAAAATAATTAATAAACCTAAATTCTTCACAAATTTTAAACAAAATCGTAGAAACATAATTTATAATAATGTTTAGATATACTAAAATTGCTAAAATAAGTTTATTTTGATTGGTCGGAACTGTCAAACTCTATTCGCGTTCCAAATATGATCCACACTTCAACGCACAAATTGTTCGCGCGCTACTAACCTCACAATCACTCTTGATTTTGTTTTGCTGGTGGTCATTCCCGACGAATAAAGAAAGCCATCTGAAAGAAATGTCAAAATGAACGAATGTTCGTTCATTCGTTGGTCGCTTTCATGTGAATAGTCCTTTAAAGTACCTTGACCATATGGGACATGACCAGCGAACTGCGAATTGGGAATGGTCACGAATTTTGACATTGTATTCATATGAGTGGTCGCTGACAACTGCGAATTGTCACTAAACATAAACAAGTAAACTGAGTGTTTTAGCTTAAATTAGAACGAATTTTCTATTCGTTTGTTTGTGGAATGCGTCTTGATGTTGTGGATTGCGAATTTACGTTTGACAGTTTGCAGAAGATGCATTGTTGGTCGAGTAGAAAATATGAAAATACAATATTTTCCAATTTAAACTTATTTTACGCAGTTTTTTCAATTTAAATTTATTTTATTTATTATTTTTTCACATTGTGAAAAAGTTAAAACAAAAAAGTTAATATTTGCTTTAAAAATAGCATGACAATATTTATTCGCATTGGCAGGTTCCGGGTCATGAATAAAGGTACTTAATTTTAGTCACTGCAAGTTAATGACTGGACGGTAGCAAACTTACTAAAGTCTCAACTGCTTTGGAATGTGTTAAAGAACTGCACTGTATCGATACATACAATTCTTTTGATCAACACTCTCATGAGGTCATAACACTTTTAAATTAAAAGTGTTTGTGTGTGTTTTTTCTTGGTCTTATTACTTGATTTTTCTCATCTCCGAAATAGATATTGCCAGGCCCACGATGCCAAGCTAAACTCAGCCTTCAAGAACTCTCTTTAAAACACTTTTCATTGTAAAATCGGGAGTTCCTCAGAGAAGTCATTTAGGACCACTTCTTTTAACTTGGTTTAAAGTTTCTATATAGGATGAGTTTTAGTTTCGTACAAAATTCTAATAAGATATATTAATCTATCCTGATATTACGATTACAGAGGGCAAGTCAATGTAACATTTCAATGCACGAACGTGGGGAAGGGTAACAGACAACCCCCCCCCCCCCCCATTCCCATACGATTTTTTTTGTCTCAACCCAACCTACGTGCTCTAGCTCACCATAGGGTTTTTTTCAATAAAATTAATAGAAAGAAAGTTATAACCCCTTAATGATATTTTTCGTCAAAATGTTCGTCTATTTTTAGTTATAACCTTTTTATTTTCAATTTTTTGGCAACAAATTTTAACTAAAGTTGTAGAGAATTTAATTTTCTACATAAAAGGTTCTACATTTTTTATGTGAGACCTATGGTTCTCAAGATATCGCGAAAAATCATTTAACACCACCTTTTCCAATATGGCGGCCAAATGGGGGGGGGGGGGGGGTGCTTTCAATCGCGAAAACCAAATGACATACTCACACTGACTCACCCTACACATTAAAAAAAAAAAACTTGGCCTGTACTAAATGCAAGGTCAATGTAACATTTTAATGGTTTATCAGGGTGATTACACGTTCAATGAGAAAAGTCAATGCGTTGAAGGTAAACACAATGTCAGCGTAGGTGTCAACGCAGTCGTCAACGCATGGACAGTATTTTGCGCTGACGATCACACGACAAGACCACTTTGGGACGGAATTGGACGTCAGAGAGTCAACACGTTGACCATTTTCCTTGGCCGTCTATAATTGTAGCTTAATACATTAAAAATTACATATACTCATAATTACATATACTATGGCGAAAACAAGTTAGAGGGCAATTTTTGTAAATATTCATCGTTTAAATAAAGATTAAGTCCTAATTCAGTCTTCCACCTATTAAATTCTTCATCCTTTTGGGTCGATTGAATTTTCATGAATGAGTTCGACAATATTACTTTAAATATTGCAAATCACAGTTTGTTAACTTTAAAAATAAAACATCAAGAAAAAAAATTGTGCATTCCGGCGTTACTCAAGGAAGCCATTTAGGACCCCTTTTATTAATTCGCGATCCTAAAGATCTGTAGATTTTTTAAATAAAAATCTTACAGAACGAACTATGAAATTAATGAACTTTTGCTTTCTGCGTGTGCAGCTTTAAAAAAATATTTTAATGTAATTGATTTCAATGTACCAAAATATTGTTAAAACAAAAATTTTATAATCTCAATACTTAATAATTTGTAAATTTGTAGCTAAATAAATAAATAAAAAAGCTTAGTGACGTCCAACTCATTGCTTGAAGATCGCCATCATATGAAAGTCTAAGTCCTATAACCCTGATGGTTTACCTGAAAAAATGTCTGATGCAACAGCAGGTATATTGTATATTATTTACAGACTTAGCATTCAAAAGTAGTTAAGTCATCAAATGCTTTTAGAAAAATTGAAGAAAATTTCTATGGCTGATTATTTTATAACGTGGATTTATTCATATCTAAGCGATAAATATTATAATGAGATGTTCAAAAATAACTGTTCTAGGCTATTTAAAGTTAGTTTTAGTATACCTCAGGGGAGTCACCTCGATCCATAACTGTTTGTTTTATTCACAAATAATTTCCCTTCAAGATTACAAAATTTAAAATATTTCGTTCAGTAAGCTCTTTGACGGATTTTTTAAAATTGATTCTAAGCAACTTATTTGTGGTTTTAGCTTTCTGTTCAAGAGCCAGGGTCCTGTTGAAAGATCCAAAATTGCTAAAACAATTTTAAAAAAACCCTCTAAAGGATCTTCTCTCAAAACCATTGTACTCGTTTTCACCAAAATTGAAGGTTATAAACCGTTGGCCAAAGACTCCCATTGAAACCTTATTGAAGCAGGATAATGGCCAACCTGAACCCTTGAAACAACAATTTTCGCTTGCTGAAATAAATTTTATAGTTTTGTTAATTAAAAACTTCTTTTATGGTAAATATCTTTTCAACTGAAAACTGAATATTCTCATATCAATTTCTCCACTACAAAATTTCTGCCACTACCAAAGCCGATTCTTTTCAGCCTAATATTTGTCTGTGGAGGATTCAACAAAAAAATTTCATTCATCGTTGATAAGTTTTTAATTGCTGATCCTCTTGAATCAGCTAAGAAATGGATATCTGGACTCTAACTTGGCTTTCGAAGGATGTTTCCTTCCTCCACGCACGAGCGACTCGTGCACAATCACTTTTTACCCAGCCCTGTGCTTTTGAAAATTCAGCGAGTGCCCCAATAGTCCGATTATCACCCACTCTTGTGATTCTAAAGGTCAGTTGCACAAACGCGGTTAAAATATTGATCCGTGGTTCAGCAATTTTAACTCGCTTATTTCGGTGGATTAACTAAGGTTCAAAGATGTTTCTTTCTGTTTCAAAAAAGCTAAATTTAGACAATTTAGTTAGTTAGTTAAAATCTAACTCAGCAATGGATTACTTCCAGTTAATTTTACTTTTTCCTTCAGTTAAATGTTGAACAACTGAGCACTTAGGAATCCATATACAAAAAGGGCTTCATAACCTTATTGGTTCGACCTCATTTTGTTGAAAAGCTGTTCCTTTTAGCATAGCTAATTTTCACGAAAATATGGCTAAATATTGTTTCTCATTGTTTGAATAAAAATAATTTTTAGATTACAAAATTCTTTGTCAAAAGTCTTCGACTTCGCTAAAAGGGGCAAATAGATTAAAAATGTTTCTAAAGGAAACTCCTGTTAAAATATATATTCCAGTTTACAAGCTTTTTCTTAAGGATATTAAATATGTATAATTTATTTCATGGCCAAGACATTGTTTTTTTTTTTCAAACAATCCTATTTGTAACAATTGAAAATCTGGTCAACCCTATAGTGTGTTTTATTGATGGGCATAAGTAGGTCCTATATACATTTATTATACAATCCTACAAAGCTCATAATAAGATTTTCCTAGATTTTCATCCTTTTATATTATAGGTATACCCAATAAAAAAATGAATTTTTAAAAAAGAATATAAAAGAATAAATCGAAATTCTATTCAAAATCAAACAAAAGGCACACAAACCACTTCTAAATTAAATGGATATTTACTACCGAATGCTAACAAGTATCTGTCTCAGCAGCGAGGTCATGTGGCGACTCCAGAGACCATAGATATTGTCCATTCGATCGTTTATTAAATTAAAAAAAAAAAAAAAAAAACGAACAAAAATAGTAATAAAAAAAAAGTTGAAATAACTATCGAACATTTATTAGAAAAAAAACAGGGTTGAGACACTGCTGAAGCTGATGGGAAAAGGTTCGCGGCTTATCCCCTAAAACGCCATGCCACGCCATCGCCATCCATCGCGCCAGCCTGGGTAATTTATGTCTTCTTTATGCCCACTTTTTTTTATGAAATGTTTGATTGCACCCTCGTTATGGAGGCACCGCTGACTACCATTCGGACGTATAGAGTGACCCGCAACTAGGACCCTATCGAAACAATAAAAATATGATCGAGCCGCGGTGTCCTTTTGTCTTGAGCTCGAGAGTGGCATACGAGCCATAGAATAGTGAATAGTAGGGTTGAAAGATAGAGTACCGGCTTTTTTAGGTGGAAACGCAGTTGGATACTCATATGTTTGGTTTTTCCATTTTCCACGATCATCATCATGATGGACCCTCATTAATCGGATATAGGTGTAGGCCGAGAGTCTTAGCCTCAGCCATAGCCTCAGCATCTGCCGAAGCCGATATGTCCTTATAAATGGCTAGCAACGCCTTTAAAATAATAAAATCTTTTGATTATTATTATTATTTTTTTTGTTGTTGTTGTTGTATAGGGAACTTTTATTCATGGACCTAGCGAGGGAAGTAAAAAATTGTTATTAAAAATCGCGTGGATCGTGAAATGATATAATCCGCTAAAAATCGCCATAACTGATTGTCTATTAATTTGGAACCCAGATAATGGAAGATTATGCGAGAATCCGCAGGGCGATCACACGGGCATAATATTTACTTAGAACTCCCGCTGTGCTTCTGAATTGAGTATAAGCCCGGAGGCAGAATCCGAAATGAATTCTGCCATCGTTTTTATTGTGTTGGCCAAAGCCAAAGGAGCTATATAAGAAGTCGGAGCGGGCCATCGCTCAGGCCGGGCAATGAATGAGTTATAAGACAGGCGGCCAACTTAGGAGTCTATCGATTTTTAATGAGCTTTCGGGGTATATGCGCGCAGACCATCAGACCAGTCAGCGTGTCCTCCTTTTTGAATATTAACTTTGCGCCCAACTGAACTGACCGCGATCGTAGTCGTATCTCGTATCATGGTCTGGTCATAACCATGCAAATATGTTTTTTCTTAATTTAACTGGAAGCTGTGGGGATGGGCTGGCCGCTGCTACCATCTCTCGCAGCAGCCTCTTCATTTTCTGTCCGCTCAATTCCGCATATTTCGCCAAAATAGCCGACACTTTTCTAAGCCGCTGGCGGCTGTTTGGGTTGGCATATGGTTGATGGTTGTGGTTACAACCACCAGAACCAGCGCATCAGTGCGGCAAAAAGGGAGCATCACAGAGAAGCAGAAAAAAAAAGAACAAAAATATCTGAAATGGTGATCCTAATTCCATCCAAGGTGGGCATGGCAGGCATCAGGAACACGCAAAACCGCTGCAAGGAATCGCTGAAATGAGGATGGGTGCAAATATATGCAAAGTGGAACCTTTAGGCTGACATATCGCTGGCCCAGATGAAATATGGGTGCAAGAAGCTAAACGCATATGCATATTTTAGGGCCACCGTTTAATTAGGGGTTTCATATTAACTGCGAGACTCTCGGTTATACTCGGACGCAGACCTGATGGGAACCCTCACACCTCCCTCCCCCCCGGCTGCTTGGCTTGATTACCAAACACAAGCCATTTAATCGTTGATGGGCTGTTTTTCGACCGCGCTATTAGACGTAAATATGGTTGTGGTGATGGTCGTCAATGCTGAGAAAAAGGCGATACTGATGATGATGACTTAAGTTATACCAGAATTTAAATCAATTAACTTTTTTAATTTATTCAAATATACGTACAAATTAAACTTAAGGCTTAAGGCTTGTTTATATAAAGAAATAAGATGGAAAGGGCTTATATTAGTAACAGGAGAACAAGATAAATACCATATTTTACAAGTTATCGAAATGCCAGTTGTTCTCATTTAAATAAATTAAGGAGTATGGGCTTTTACTTAAGACAAAACATTTTGCAAATTAAAAGAATAAAAGTCTTTGCATTATTTCTTAGCTTTTTAAAGTTTGGTTTGAGTATTTTGTAGATTAAATTCTTCCATATTTTTAATAGTTTTAATTTTTTTTTTTAAATAAAGAGTTTGTTCTGCAAAGTGTCATCACCTCAAATGTTGATACGTTGGGAAATGAATCTTGGACATTTTCTTAGAAAAATAGT
Organism: Leucozona laternaria; assembly: GCA_932273885.2. Classification (NCBI taxonomy): domain Eukaryota; kingdom Metazoa; phylum Arthropoda; class Insecta; order Diptera; family Syrphidae; genus Leucozona; species Leucozona laternaria. The sequence goes on along the minus strand of OW026368.1, from coordinate 112,997,780 downwards.
TAGGGAGAGAGGGCTGATTTTCCCGTTTAAGCGAGAGGGGTAAATTTCTAAAAAGTTTTACTCAAAATGTATACAAATTATTAAAAATCAAAAATGTTATGGTATAACTGTCTTTAAATGCGAAAAATAATTTTACGATTTTGTTTTTGGGAGCTTTTGTAAAATAAACACTTAGCCTAACTATATAAATAAGCTTTAACTTTGGACTCGAAACCGAGAAAATATTGCCCAAATAGAAAAAAATGTATCTGATGCCAATCTAAATATATAAAACATAGTCAGATTAGTTATACCATTTATAACTCAAGAACGGCTGAGCCGATTTTTATGATCTCTGATTTATTTTATTTGTGTCCGCTCCAAATAGCAGAATAATACTATAAAAATATCGGAAAAAATCACTTTGTAGGGTGAAATGGTGTAAAATGAAAAAGCTGTACCCGATTGAAAAAACACTACCTGCGTTTGAAATGTTGTTCTTAGGAAATGGCTTTAGGGATATTCCTTTTTAAGATTTTAATATTTGCACGGTGAAATGGGGTAAACATAAAATAAATTTTCCGATCTAAGAAATTATTTTTTTATTTGAAAGGTTATTTTCAGTGGATGGCTATATGAAATGTTTTTTGTTTTTAAAAATTAGGCGATATCGTTTGAAAGATTATTTCTAGGGATGACTCAAGAGATTTTTCCAAAAAAAAAATGATTTTTATAGAGTGAAACAGGGTAAAAATAAAAGTTTTTGTATATATAGTTATTTCCAGCAGATAACTTAAGAGATTTTTTTTAAATTTTATGTTTTTTAGGGTGAAGTGGGGTAAATTAAAAAAAGGGTTTCGAACTTTAAAAGGTTATATGCTAAAAAATGCCATTTATAGAGTGAAAAAGGATAAAAATAAAACATGATTTTCAAATACAAAAATTCTTTTTGTTTTGGATTGAGAGAATCATATTTTTACAAAATAAGACATTCATAACGTGAAGTGGGTTAAAAATAAAAAAAAGCATTCGATTACAAAAAGGAGTTTAAATATTTATTTATAATTTCTTTTGTAATTTTATGCGAAGCTTAGGTTTGTCTACCCGTGCTATTCCGGGTGGGCCAGCTAGTTAAAGATAATTTTAACTCCAGCAACTTTCGTCTTTACAACTTTTCAGCTAATACCAATAGTTTTGGAGATTTTCCTCAATGGTGGATTTCTCCAGGTGTATAATAGTCTTCTGAAAACCTGGACTTAAGCTTTTCTATCAACACCTTGTAAAAGGACAAATATTCAAGTGTTTGCTATAGAAAAGTTTTAGAGGTTCAAATATATTGTTCAAAAAAGTTAGAGCCAAATTGTGTATTTCTATAAAATTAAAGGTCAATTTGTCAATTTTCCATTTAATTCCCTCTACACAAGAACAAAAATCGGTAAAAATGAATTTTCTTAGCTTCGAAAGTTGCAAGCATTGATCAGCTATACAATTTTTGACATTACAATATCTCCCTCTGACCAACAACAAATACAGCAAATGCAATTAAAATTTTTTCTAGACGTCTGGTGTTAAAAGAGTAACATTTTACTCATTTTTGTTACCCACAGTAACATCTGTATAGTCTAGTTGGATTTTGACGCCTTGTGACTTTTAAGGAAGTGTACTGCTCATTAAATTTCCACAAAAGTTTGACAGCTCAATTGACAGCTGGTTGACAGTTTATAATTTTTTTTTAAGTTCTAATTGATTGAAGGAATCACAGTTTACCTAAATAAAATAAAAGTTTTACGATCAAAATAAGGTTGAGAAGATCATCATGACATCAACATAAATTCCAAAACTAATTAAGGGTTTTCCCATAGGTATGGGTAGATTTTGACAGTTCATGGCTGCAATATTGTTTTATCTGTTGTAATTTTACCTGTGTTCTTGTTTTGAGAGACTAAAGACAAATCTAGTTAAAGCGTCGACCAACGGGAACGCTACAAAATCTCAAATCACAGAACCTCGAATTGCAGCATCCCGAAAAGCAAAATCCCGCATTACAGAAACCTAAAAATGAATAAATCTCGAATTCATTCGGGCTCTTCTACTTTTTGAGAACAAAATTCAATACTTTTCTTTGCGATTTTTAGTACCAAAAAAGTACTAGTGAGAGTGATTACTCATTTTTTGAATTTTGGTTAGTTTTAGTACCAATTTCATTGTAACCTCTTTTAAAAAATCGATCACCTTAAGAGAGAGCTGGTCGCGCCCGGCACGCGCGTCTATTGTGTTCACCCATCAGTTATTCTTTTAAAAATGTAATTAGTTTCCGCCTTTATAAACATTTTATGCCTTAAGCCAAGAAGAAGTGAACTTTAGGATATTCATTCCTGGATTTCGTACCTTTCCACCCAATACGCGCAATTAAAACCTTTCAAAGAATAAGCGCTTTTAATATGTTGGCAAAATGTTGCTATGTCAAAATGACTGGCATGCGTGCCAAATTCCAACTGCCCCATGGTTCCCAAATTTAATGACTGCCAAACGGGCCGCCCGGACTAAAAATCGATAAGTCACTATAATAATAACACCAATTTGCTTAAACTCCCATCAAACAGAGTCATAAACTTCAAAATCATGAGCGGGGATATGGGTCAGTTTAAAAGGAAAACAAAAATTCATACCTTTTCCCTTTGTTGGCAACCGACAAAACGTAAACGCCAAAAACCTAAGTGCCTCCCGTTTGCTTATAAAATATATTCGCGCGCCTGAACATGGACATGGACAATTCCGCGTAAGCAAAACCTCACTGTCAACCGTCATCGTCATCATCAGGAGCGTATCACAATGACGAATGTGGTATACTTGGCAGATTGGGCCGAATCAATTCGACACAAAAGGATCGGCCGGCAGTTTGAACCCTGAATCTGAATGGGTTGTGCGCATTTCGAGAGTTACAGAGATCGCTCTTGAGGTTGATATCAATGGAAGGGCCCTTTCATTGTTCTCGGATCGGATCTCGGCACAGATATTCAGTGACGACGACGATGATGAAGACGACGACGGACGTGGTGCTGAAGTGGGAGTGGGAGTGGTGTGCGCGGTACCAGAAGAATGATATATGGCAAGAGGCAATCGCACGCTCTGGAACCAAAAACGACGAAGCAATAAGAGACTCGCATCCCATATAGCCGCCCCAAAAGTGGATTTGTTGAGTGAGCACACTGAGCAGCACCTTTTATCTTTGTGGGAGATTTAAAGGCTTGGTTGTAAGCGATGATGACTGGGCAAATGATCGTGATCATTGGCAGACAATTTGTTTTTCTTCATCAGTCAATCTCAAAGTCATAGTTCGATGTGTTGACCTCTCGCATTGAAACATCAGTTTCTCGGTTCAGCGGAATACAAAAGATGAATTTGTATCTCGCTCTCGAGTGTGACTCCGTTCGTTTGGGATTCAAATCATGCTGCGCATCAAAAGATGCTCCAACTCCATAACCAGAGTCAGAGCAGCGCAGCGCGGCGGCGGTGATGATGGCTACAGGGTGACAGGAATGTGCCACGTCATTGTTTCCAGTCATGATCCACCCGCTGCGTCTGTTTCGCCAAAAAAAAAAAAAAAAAAAAAAACAACTAATACCTGACTCTCGTCAGAGGTAGGTATCTCGAAACTTCAATTAAAACATAGCTCACCATTTTACGTCTTATGGGCTTTGTCTCACAGTCACACACTATATAGGGGCATTCGGGTTTTATGTGACACTGATGTTCAGGGCTGTAAATAATCCGGCGCGGTCAATATATGGGGGAGATCCGCATTCGAAATGGTTATATGGGAAATAAAGAAATCTATTGTGACATTGTGAGGAGAACATTCAAATGGAAATTATTTGAACCTTTTGATAGAAAGAGCGCCACTTCAGACCCTCCGGTGGTCCGGCCGATCGATGGTGCGGTGGCCATAAAAATTAACTGGCTAGTTATAAATTATTGAAATACAATTCCAACACGGTCGAGTAGTTTATTGCTTTTTAAGGTGCGCGTACCGTATATACACCACTGCGGCGAAGAAAAAAACATTCTGTGGAAATTTCAACAAACCTGTTAGTGTTCCCCCGCCACCAGCGCCATCAAAATTGCCACCACCACCGAAGAATATGGTCCCCAAATCAACAAAGAAAAAAACTATAAAATTACCAGTGATTCCACTTCATCAACAATTGTACCATCTTGAAAAACAATTGAGTTGCTAATGTTTCAAAAAAATCTTTGTGAAAGCTTATAGTCCCCTTCCACACGAGCAAACAAGTTGCTGGGGATTTTTGGATGTTTTCTTTTGATTTCTTCTAAAATCTCTTATATCTTTCACAAGAAGAAAGTGTCTTGGTTAAGTGTGAAAAGGAATGTCCAAAAAATGGTAAAATGAGGCATTTATATGAAGCCTTCTTCCTTCGTGCTCTTCTCTCATAAAAACTCAATTTCCTCGTGTAAAAGGGGTGTAACGTCTGCAGTCAACTTACGTGTGAACCTCGAAAACAGTAAGCACTAATCACTTATAGTTTTACTTATAGAACAAAATTAGTACTAGCTTTAGGTTAAGTTTGGTTTGGTTAAAGTGGCTACTCCCAAACACAGGCACACTTAGACTGGTTGATGTGAGGCCCCGCATATTTCTAGGAAACTTCTTTTCTACTCAAATAAATTACAAGTTGTGGCGAAGTGAAAAAAAACTTATTAGACTAGAAAAGAGTATACCAGTAGAAAAAAAGAAGTAGTTAGATTCATTACTTTATCATTAAAGTGTGATCACTGATTGCTACCACTTGGATTTCATTTTCCATGGAGGCCTTTTTTTATACCTGTAAAGTGAGAATATGGACGGGATTAATCCTAAAATGCCAGCAATTGATTTTTAATTGTAATTGTTATGCTGTCGTTGCGGATGGAATGAGTGTTGTGCCAATGCCAGTGCAAGAGTGCCAGAGATCCAGAACAGAATCAGAACACTCGTATAATCCAAAAAGGAAATGGGCATCTAACATGGTATCTGACTATACGACTCAATTGTACGACAATAAATTAGATTGGTTACTTAGATAGAGCTGCTGCACTTGGGACAAGGGAGCACACACATGGAATTCCAGTAGATAACAATTTCCAGAACCTGCACACGATCGAACTTGGTATCATTTAACAAGAGAGCGTGGGGTGTCTGATACTATGCATACTTCATTATAGAGAGTGAACTATTTCTTGCGTGGAAACGCCCAGGCCAGGCATATGAAGTGGATGCCAGAGGCTAGTAGTGGCATATCAATTGCGCGTATTCACGCGGATATGAGACACTTATTCAGCTTGCTGCCCAGAAATTGCTGGCAGTAATGATATTAATGGCATGAAAGATATTCAGAGGCTTTTTACACGTGAAGTTAATAAAAAAAAATATATATATATATGTATGTATAAAAGAACAAGTTGGACTCTACTTGTCGATGGACGTTATCGAATTTACTAGACCAGAATACTGTTTCCTTCCTACAAGAGGCTTCTTGTCAGACAATATCATGTGTAGACATACAGTATGTATAGAAAAGAGTGTTTCTATTTTTTTTGTATTCCATTTAATTAACATACTAAGGCTTCGGGTGTGAAAGAATTGAAGAATTGCAAGTGTAAAATCTTTTAGTTGACATTTAATATGTTCGACGTATTTTATTAATTATAGGTACGTTTCAGTAGTCTCACTGCGGTAAGCCATTCGAATATTTTTTGATCCTTTTTTTTGGAAAACTTTTCCATACAATTTTATTTCCTAATTGTTTATTTCCTAAGACTACCAATTTTAGTCCATAGTTCATATAAAAAAATAATATTGGACCAAAAGTGGTCCATATAAAAAAATAATATTATACCAAAATTGGTAGAAATTATCAGTTTTGGGAAGTAAGCGAATGACGATGATTCTTATTCTCTTCTATAGGCAACAATTAATAGGTCAATTGTTGCTTAGAAGAGAAGTTCCTATATGTTATTAAAATATAACGCTAAGATCCATTTCCGTAGGGGTAACCTGGGTAAATTGGTACCAGGTGCACGCTGACTAGCTGGCAATACCTACAATTTGACGCCATATATCTCCTTGTTTTGCTCTTGTCGGGCAACATTCGTTCCAGAGAAGGTATATTATGCATTCGTAAGTATTTTTTTTTTTAATTATCATTTTATTTTTGTATCTGGCTAGCTGAGGAATACACAATGAATAATATGAGTTGTTGAGCAAGTGCTTTTGTTTCATTTTTGTTAATTTATGTTCTTGTTACTGAAATTGTTTCAAATCCAAGAAAAAGGGTCTTAATATCAATGAAGCTAGATTTTAACCAGCTTAGAGCCGTTTGTTGATACGAACTTAAATATTTATGTTTAACTTACAACGCTTATGTTCTAATTTTTCCTCAGCGTAAACTGTCACATAAGCTCTTAAGTTTCGTTTCAGCAAACAGCCCTTAATGTTCAGGTATAAGCTACTAAAAGATACTAATCTTAAACACTTTGTAACTAGTATCGTGCTATAGTTATTTTCCTAATAAACTCCAGCTGAACACGTCTAAAATATAGACAACTCTTGCTAAACACTATGCAAACACACCCATTTTAGCTATAAATGACAAAGTTTCATATAAAGTTAGTAGCTAAAAAAAAAAGATGACAGGCATTCAATTTATTCACACTCCATTAAAAACTAATTTTCTTCGATTATAAGCGCACTCCCCATAAGTTAAATGGTTTATTTTTAATAGCAGTTTTAAATTTAAATGCTTTTAAAAAAAAATCCTAATAACCCGTTTTTTATTTCTTCTCGATAAACGATGGCAATTGGCGATAATACAAATCAAAATCCGCCTTCTTAAACCTCTATTAGCGCTTAACAGGTCTTAAATGGAACGAGCAATTAGTTAATGGAGGAAATGTCAATTAAAATTGCAAAATGCGGTTGAATAAATTAAATTTTTTAAAGTCCATATATTTCTTATTTTTAATGGCGGATTTAAATTTAATGGAGAGTAAATTAAATGGCCATTAGTGATTAAAATTTCAACAAAATATTTAAAAAAAATGTTAAACTCTTTTAAATATTTGCAAAATTTTCTATTACCATATATAAAATGCTTAAACGTAGGATCGATAGCCCTCAAAACAGAAACCTTCACAGAAAAATGTACTAAAGACTTCAAAGATTTAACAAACTCACGAAAAATTTGTATATTTTATTTTCACTTGAACTGCGTAATAATCTCAAAGTATGTTTGCCACGGAAATAATTCTGTAAAATTATTTATTTATATTACCTTCTGCGCCCCATAAATTTAAAAACTTGGGGCACATGCAATAGATAAATTATGCATCACTTGGTCACTAACAATTTCATTCCACTGCAAATTTATGAATTGGTGTGTGAGTTTCCTCCTCACACCTTTCATTTATCTATTGCATGCACCCTACGTTTTTAGTTTATTAAACTTAGAGAAATTATTTTATAAACAATCGTAACCAAGATTCATAAGATTCGATCCCTCCTTTAATTTCAACTTTTATATATATTTCTTTAGTCGTGATTCCTCTATAAAAAATGTTTAAATAATTATTTTCGGTGCGTGTGAAATTTGACATTCGATTTTAAACTATTGTTTGGATGATTGTTTGGATGAGCTATAGACTTTAAACTTTAAACGAACGCCCTTTTATCTAGTTCTGAGCTGTTTATATTTAAAGCTTAGTTAAGCTGTTTAAAGCTAAGCTAAAAATCGATTGTATCGAACAGACAAATAAAAAAAAAAAACAAATAAACAAACAGACAGACAAGAAAGAAAGCTCATGGAATCGCGTTAAGATAAGATACCTAAATAATCACAATTGCTATCTAGCAACATTAGAAAGTTTAAATAAAATATTCATGTTAAACTCATACCTAATATTTGAAGTACGGGTATACCCAGCCAAGCCACCTATACTATCTTTATAAGTTTATATTAATTTCATTCCCACCAATATCATGCAGACAGTAATGGTGGAGACTTGAAGGTCACTGGGCCCTGGTTCTATACACGAGCTGTTGCGCCACCAATTTTTGCTATAAATTAATGTTAGTAATTAAACTTTTCCCACAGACTGTATATTTGCTATCATATATTTGTACATAAACAAGACAATACTATGTACAACTAGATTTTTCAAACATATTTATCGTTGAAACACATGAATGTATATCTAATTCGTTGTAGCCCAAAACCTACACTCGCCCATAGCTCTCAACTCTCGCACTTACCACATTTAAGCCATTCTGAGTCTGAGTCTGAGCTGTGAGCTCTGAGCTGGACATTAGCCACAACTAATGGGAATGATGATGATAGCACTTAAACACGATATCCGTTTCAATTTGTTTGGATTTCTTCAATTTAAAAGGTGATAATTTTCTACTTTATGGCCCCTGACATGTGGGCCACCCATAAAACTGATATCGCAACTCGATGTTATTCACACTTACGAAGATTGTCGCCGATACTCCTTCGCTGGATATGGCTGGTTGGTTGGTTGGTTGGCTGGCTGATCGAGTCGTCGTCGTTTTTGTCGTCGTCATCGTCGTAGTTCTCGTTACGATCTGGGCAAAGCGTGCGATTCAAATTGCTTTTGGGACACCACCACCGCAACCAGACCATAGCTATATGGGTATGGCAATGGCAACACACAAGACACAGCACAACCGACCCAGCAACTTCGAATCCAACAGATAAGACCCTCTCGGGCAGGGCTGTTCCTTAGGAATTTTATTGGGTATATGGTGTTGTTTCACGGAATTGACTTCATCATCAATATGCGGCTGTAAAGTCGAAGCCGATTGACTTCTCTAAAAGGTGCACTTTCTTATGGGCAGCCGCGAGGACGTGCGGTCATATTTTATCTGGTGACGACATAATGTGAAATAGGAATGCGCTGCTATGATTCAGGAACCATATACGACTTGAGGTTCTCGTCGTTCTGGTTCAGGTTCAGGTTCAGGTTCTGGAATGATCATGATCTTGTTCGAGGTCAATTCAGGAATAATTAACATTTCCAAGATCTAGTTGACCTGGGATCGCGCTCTCCAGATTTGTACTCCTGACTCCTGCTACTGTGCTCACCACATGCGGCATTGAGGAATGATCATACTCACAGTCCGCAGTCATTTCTTCAAGTTTTGGTTGAATTGTGGGTGATTTGGCCAGTGATTAATGACAGTTAAAAAGCAAACGAACCCTTTCTCGTCGACTCAGAGAAACAAATATTAATTAAATTAAAACCATTCTTCTCAGATTTTCTACCTATATCTATACTCGATGGATGTTTGATGATGCGACGCAGCAGGGCCCTGAACTGAATATTGGTAGGTTTATCTTTCGAAATTTTGTAATCTCTACAAATCTTCCAAAACTGATAATTTACAATATTTTTTTTTTGTATTTTGTATTATTGTATATTGAAGAGATCATATCACGCGGATCAATTGCTTTTACAAAGGTGTGGATTTTCACGCGCACTCTGGGGTCTCGGAATCAATTGAAATCGCCATTAGATCTCGATATGCATCCCACTGTGGTCTCCATAGAGAAGGCAATCAGTTTATATTGTTGTGTAATATTTCTCACGAAATACAATTTTTCGAACTTACTGTTATGCGAGCGTGCGATGTTATTTCGAACAAAACATTGTTATTAGCCTTTCATTTGTCAATTAAAAGAAATATTTCAGGTAAACAAATTGTTAATGAAGATTTGCATTTAAGTTGAAATCTTTTATGAGTAAAAAGGAGGAGTTTGACTGTGTAACATAAAAGCCTAAGCTAATGATTGTTGTTTGTAAGTCTTACATAAAACATAAGTCGATAAAAGTAACAGCCAAGTGTTTTTGAAGATCCCCTCCTTGATGGGAAGTAGATCATTGAATTCGCGCAAAAGAGAATTCAGATCGATAGATAGCCTTTCGTTTGATGAAATTTTTGTGGAAACAAAAGCTTGCGCAAGCTAATGAAGTCATCGATTTTATGAAAAGCCTCTCTTTACCAATTTTAAATACAGACCAATTACTATGTATTTATAAAATTGGTATGTTGGATGGAAAACATAAATTTTAAAAAATTAAATTACAAATTATAAAATACTGGAACCAGCTAACTTTGTTTCTTGCTAAACATTAAGTTCTGGATGTTTTTTTTTTGTGGGTTACTGGTGGCGATTTAGTTGACTTTTGCTTGTTTTAAATGCTTCTTCTGATCAAAGAAATCGCCTTATTCTAATAAATCTGTATACAATTTCTCCTCCACTTGTTTTGGACTCACTTTTATTGCTCCTTCAAGAGCAATGTGAATGTGAGAACCAATTTTTAACCTTGTACCTTATCACCAGGTATAGGATAAAGATATCCTTTTAAATAGGCGTTAAGGCATACATTTTCCATCAACAATATGTACATTGTACAATGTACATCCCTGATAAGTGTGCTTACTGCAGGTAAAATCACAGAATGAAAAAGCACATTTTTTAATTTGTGCGAAAGAAAGTACATCGGAAACTATATCTCTGATCTTTCACTTGTGAAATTCACCTGCCTGTAAGAGCTAAGGTCTTCAATTGAACTGGCACTAGTTAGAAGGAATAGAAGGATAGAAAAGAACTTTTGCCTGCACAGTGGACTGAGAAATAGAATCCCAGGGGTGGCGTCCAGTTGTAACTGGGGAAAATACAGGCAATACATGGGGCTCGAACCCACAACTCTAAGTTAGCAGTCAAGCACTACATCCATTGCCACCCGCCACCTTTTCGCCGCCATCTTTGATTTAAGTTCTTGAAATATCTCGATTCCTGTTGGTCCTACACAAAATTTTGTCAATTTCCTATATTTTGTGTTAGTGACAATTTTTCGATAACTTAGCACATTTAATATTAAAATTTAAAACAAAATTTGGTAAGAAAAATTAACTAGGGTTTAAATTGTGTACAATATTGTTATACATTTTTATATACCATTTTTAAACTTTTGATGACCTTTTCGCTTTTTTTTTTGTAAAATCGGCTTTGACTCAGCTGTTTGTATGCCAACCCCACCAAGCACAGGTTTTTGCAGTCGAATTCAAGACTGCGATACAACGGTTCTCCTGGCTGTAATGATGGTTCTTGTGACAACGTGCTGGTGTTAGTGGTATTTCCAAACAATACAAAAACTTTTCTCAAATCGCCATATTTTTTTCCATCTGGCCGTGGGTTTCTATGTTTTCGACATTTAGAAGCGCATTTGCTAGTGGTGTTTCAGCTCTCAGATGATCCTAGCCGAAATAAGCTCTTGAACGTCTTTTTTAACTTTGGCAACCTTGCCAAATTCTAACCCCTCTGGTAATAAACGGTGAACAACGGCGGGCGTCATAAAACTTATGTCGTTTTCGAGTGGACGTTCGCAATTACTCTTTTTTCACTCCCTTTACTCCAAATTTCCATTTTCGATATGAATGGAACTGTCCCGAAATCCAACCGAAAATGACAATTACTCATTGGTCAACTGCTTGTAGTTCATATTACTAAATGTGGAATGGTTTGTTATACATGTGATTAGTTTAACTCGCCAAATTTTGCGTTTAAAGCCGCGTCCAGATCAATAAAAATATTTGTGTAGACTCAAAAAGGTATATCAGTGTGGACGTCTGGATGCACACAAATTTGTGTGTCACATTCAACATACGCTATCCGATTCCGATGGATTTTCGGCGCAAAGGTGTTTTGATGTGGACAAATTGATGAATCAAGTTTATTAAAATTATTTTGCGATCAAAATGAGCTCTGACGAGCGGACTCTAAGCAAAAATTAATTCAGAAAGAAGTTGAAATTTTTGGCGGAAATATTTGTGGCAAATAGAAAGTTCAAGGCGCACGGCATACAACGTAAATTTTTATTGTTCTGAACGCGGCTTAAGAGACCGTTTACTACTACAATCATAGTTTTTATTAATCGGTGCATGTATGTGACACACCTATTGGCATGTTGTTATATTTTAATGTATAGTGTTGCCGTGCTTCCAGTTATAAAGACTGGAAAGGTATCATAAGGCTAAAACATGTTTATTGGTAAAAAAAAGTTATCAAGCGGACAAGTCCCTATGCGTGTTTCAGCTAACACGTGTGTTAAGGAGCGGATAGTATTTTTTTTTTATTAATAGGGTTGTAAAGGAGCAAATAAAACTATAATTAACTTAATTAACTTAATTATTCCTGTTATAGTAAACTGGCAGAAGAATGGACAAATTCATTCTTCTGCTAGTTTTCTGACAGAAAACAGCCAATTTTTCAGTCGTGTAAATTCAGCATAAGGCAGCTTAGCTCAAAAAAAAAGATAAATCAGATTAAAATCAAAAATTATACAAATATCTTCATTCAATCCGCAATCCGCACTTTAATCGAAGTCATATACTCGAATAAATTATAGCCCCGCAGTATTCCAACATTTTCTCTATAGGTAGGTATAATTGTAACAATTCGTCATCTGACTTTTTGTATGTTATAATTTTCCCAAGGCACACCGCATGTCGCAAGTTGTTGTTTGTTGATACTATCCGACTTCAAATCTGACTCTTCCAAACGTGGCGTGTGTGCATCGTAGCTTCGTTCGTTCCGCTTTGACACCTCTCTAGCCTGAACCTAGCCCTAGTCTTAGCATTAACACAATACAATAATTGAAGTGTGTGAGGCGATTATTAATGTTGCCTTAGCTGGGGACTTGTGTTAAGCGTGAACATGCGCTTCGTCAGATAATGCGACTAATTTGTTTACATGACACGACGCGACGCATAGCACTATTTGCATTTTGCTCGATTAGCGGTGACGTCTCCTTTGCTATGTCGCCAAATGAGCTCACGCAGTGGGTGACACCGACGACACACCGAAACTCTTCAGGGGATCGTTTCTGTCGTCAGTTTGATTAGCTTTGTTGGCAGATATCTGAGTTTTTTTCTTCCATAGTCGTAGTCGCCCATATCTAGACGAAGATGCACAAACAGCCGCGCATGCATCTGACATGCACTGTTCACGTTCGGTGCTTAGTAATGCGCAACCGTGGCTGGAGTTGCTGTTGCAGGGCTCCAGAGCAGATCCGTGGGAAATGACGTGTGCCCGCGAGCGTGTGCCGACCAATTTGACTCTTTGCCAACAAGAAGTAAACGAAGGTAATAATTCAAAAATCGTTGATGCTCTAGCAGGCGGCTCCTTATGGGAATCTGTTCGGGATCCATTCGGCCGGCCCGGCCGGTCTGGTGAAATATTTTATTTTACTGCCCCTTATAAATAACTCTGTTCCTTTGAACTGTCTGGATGCTGGGCAGCTTCAGCTTATGGATTCTGGGGTGCCCGGTGGTGAGCGGGGTAGCCCGATGCGCCTCTGCGCGTTCGTGTCTCCGTTTCGGTCGTCTTCCTCATTTTGACCTCTCTTCGATCTTCGCTGCTGCATCAGTGCTGCTGCTGCTGAGGCTGCGATTCCGACCGCAGTTTAGGCTGAGACTGAGGCTGCGCGGCATGGAAGGTTGGCCATTCATTTGGTTGGCTGCTGCCAAGTGGACCCGCGCATAGACAGCAACTTCGTTGCCAGCGTAACCAGTAATAAACTTACTTCAAGTAACCATATTGCACTCGCCAATCTGATGTTGCAGACCCGCGCAGCTCAGCGCAGGCGCAGCCGCAGCCCGGCCGAGATGGTCGGTCGAAATCGCCTGAGGGTGAAATCGTCGCACGTAGAAGAATTTCAAGTTTTGAGCCAGTGTTGGGGTTTTATTTGGTGTTCTTCGCCGATTGTTGCAACATGATGATGACGGTATCTAGGTGGTGGTGGTTCAGTTGTGCGTCGTCCTCATTGTTTTTGTTGTTGCTGTTGCTGATGTTTGTGTATATGCTGCATGCTGAATCACTTCTACTTCACAACAACCACGAGATGGGGTATGCAGTAAATGTGCGATGTGAACGGAAAATTATATTTAAAGTACCGTGAGAGTTTTTTAGGAATAAATTACGTGACTTTATTCGCAGTCGGCCGTTGTTGTAGCCAGAGATACAGAAATAGCAATCTTTTTCTTGTTTTGACTCTGTTTTTTGTGGCAGAAATAAGTTGTGATTAGCTTCTCCTCAATATGCGATTCCCCCCACAAAGCACTCGTCATTGAGCATATCCATGTACGTATATGTATGAAGAATATATTTTGACTTTATGTGCAGGTATAACAATTCCACCTGAAGTAGTGCAGGTAAAAGTTGAGTAATTATTCTTTTTTTTTCGTGAAAAATGCCCTTGCATATTTGTATGCTCGAATAATAATCGATGTTTATATTTGAATACAAAAGCTTTTAAATGATGTGCTAATTCCATTATCGCTTGCTGAGGAATCTAATTTTATCAATTAATATCAATCAAACAAGCAATTAACACTCTTAACACTACTTAATTAACAAGATTGATGAAAAAGTTACTGCGCAGACATGCTGCTTGCCGACATGCGGGTTAGGCAGAACTACAACAGCGCCTTGTTTGAATGCAATTCAATTTAAATTGTCATAATTTATAATCACATAAAGGTTTTGGAATTCATAATTGGAAGATAAAATGAGTATTAGAATAATTTTCTTTATTTTGCATTTGATGTTTCTGTTGTCTAAGTCAAAACCCGAAAAGTCAAAATACAAAATAAGCCTTATCATTTTTATTCCAAAATTTATGGGAGGAATTTAGTTTTGTGGAATTTTTTCTTTGCAAATATTCCGAAGTGAGTTTGTCTCTTAAATTATAACTGTTGTTGATGCAGCTCGAAAATAGTTAACAAAAAAATTTTATATTAAATTGTTTCCAATAAAGACCGACAGAAAATTTTAGGAGTGAATATAATATAAAAGACTGTGGTAGGTTTATTTCTCTGCCTTTGGTGGGGGTTAACATTTATACCAGGTATATGAATGTCAGGGGTGTTATCATCACTTCGATTCATTCATTGAAAAAAGGAAAAATGATGATACCTATGCCATTTTCTCAATTTAAATCACCTTCGACGATATTGGTAACTGTAGCCTAAGATTTGTGAAAAGTCTCCACTATTATTCGCACAGAACGCAGTTTTCTAGAGACCATTAATGGTATGTGATGGAAAAGTTACTTTTTTTTGTGTTTATTTTTTTTTCTTTGCATTTAATGAAACTCTACAAAGATAATTTTTCAATGTGCTTTAGCAAGCATTTCGTTGTTCTGTTTGAGACTACATCGCATCAGCAGATTATTGAAGATCGTATGTGATATATAAACATTTTGTTTAAATCTTACGTATCGGTGATTTGCTGGAGACTTTTTTGTTGTTGTTTTTTTCTTTCTATAAAGTCTCCAAAAAAACAGCCCTTATAATAGTACGCTGCTGATTCGACAGACAAAAACTTCTCTTGAAAACAAATCGTAAAAATATCCTTGGAGAGTTTCACTAATTGCAAAGAAAAAACACCAACACAAAGGCAGAAAGATCACCAAAAGCCATGCAGGAATGCATGAAACAACAAAACAAACATGAATAGAACTTAAATGTCGTATTTCCCTATATTGGCACACAATTAATGGTCTGGGCAATAAATTCTGTGCAAAAAAAAAGAGTGTAGACTTCTCCAAGTAATCTGCTTAAATTATAAATTACACTCTTCTAACAGCGTATTGGTACTACAAAACAAAAAGCACAGCGAAATTTTTGATTTATGATTTCGTTGTTAATTTTTGCATTTGATTTTTCGTTTCGTGTCAGCTTTAAACATGCCCAATAATCAAAGGAATAAGATGAAAAAATTTACATATTTAGTGGCTTCAGTACACAGTCGAACTGACAAGAAAAAGTCTCCATGTCTCCATTTTTATATTTGTATAGATTGTGGTCCTCTTAGTCAATAATTATCTATAAGAATAGAGTTGTGACGTTACAAATGCGTTAACACTCTTTTTCATTTACTTTCTATTCGCAAGTGTCTTCAAACAAATTTGAAAGGTCCCCAACTCCCGTCTGGGAGTAAAATGTTGCAGATTCCATAATCGATAGTTATTCTACCTATCAACTTGAATCTCATTAACCTGCAGCTCATATATGTGGGAAAACAATCCGGTTGATATTTTTTCATCAAAACACAGTTGTACACGTTCAACTCAACATTGGCGTGTGGGCATGTAATCTTAATTTGAATGCGAACTTCTCTATAAGTTGGATAGTTGGTAATCAACATCATCATCACTGCTTCGGATGCACGCACAGTACAATGTTGGACTTGAGAAGAACTTTTTAGAACCCGAATCTTATATTCGTTATCAGTTTTTTTTTTTTTTTGAAAAATGAAATAACATGTTACTACGCACATACAAATGCCAGCAAAACAAAAACAGGAAAAAACGTCATTAATCACACCCTTTTATCGTTTTCGAATAAATTACAAACGGAACTATGAAAAATCTTCCTCGTATCTCCAACAAAAATTACCCACAGGTTTGTGAGTGAATCGAGCGCGAGTCTACAGCGAGCACCTCACACCTCAAACATCACCATCACCGTGTATTTGTAGGTATATAGAGGAGATAGAGAGATGCGCGCGCGTTGCCAAAGGATCACCTGCATCCGTAATGCTAACCACCAACCTTTAGATCCCTCCTGATACTGAAATGGTAATTGACTTCTATATAAGTAAGAAATAAAATGAAAACGAGGAACTGCATGGCGATGGCGGAGAGATGCTGATGCAGATGCATAGTTGGGAGTGCGTCCAATGCCATAAGACACCAGCATCATCCAAGGAGTCCACGACAATTAAGTTTTTAATGTGATTGAAAAGTCGGACCTCCACGGCAGTTGGTGATACTGATTCATCGTTTAGATAAAACAGGTGACACTTTCCACAACACCACCACTGTCTGTTGCAGCAGCTTCTACTGCATCCACACAGCAACCCATTCCATCCCATCCCGATCCCATATTCGAAAGTGTGTGGCAGCACCAAATGTCAACTATTAATTCTCACGTCGGTCGCTTGGTCCAACGTCCGTGTGGGCTAATTAGGAATACAGCCTACGAAAGTGTTTAGCCGTAAGTTATGGCCAAATAGTTGCCTCAATTTGGAATTGTTTCCATTTTATTCGGTCGGGCCTGTGGTCTCGTGGTCGTGGTGGTCATCTCATCTCAATAAAGTCGTTTCCAGCGCCTCGTCCATCTGTCCGTCTGTCGGTCGTCGTGTCGTCGTTGGGCAGGTCAAATTTGCTGTCATCCTTTGAATGTTGTCAACCATGAAGAGGAGACGAAGACGACTGAGACTGAGACTGAGACCCGTACCAAAACCGACCGCGACCCATCGATGCATGAGAATTGTGTTGATCTGTATCAGGAGACAAATTTAGTTGTTTGGCCATCAGGGGACTTAATCGACAAATCAATTTGGGGACGTGATAATGAAATTAATTGAGGGATGCTCTTACTCGAAGGCAGTTTGTGTCTGTTTTATCTCTCAACTTGTGTCGTCGTCGTCGTTGTCGTCGTTGATGTCGTTTTCGTCGTCTTCATGGTTTGGGGTTTATCAGAGTGCATTGCAGTCGGATGGATGTCCCAACACACATCATCATCATAGCGACAACCGACCGACCGACCGGCAAAACAACGCGACGACCAACGATGGGACCACCACCTTTGAGCGGTTTAATTCGTTTTGGTTTTGTCGAAAAACGAGATACGCACATAAAATCGAAAACATATTGAAGCTTCTTTGCGCCTCACTTTGACAATGGGCAATGGGGTTTTATTTTCCGTGGGTGAGTCGTGAGTGCAACGGATCAAATTTCAGTTTCTAGAACCATTATACAAAGACTATAAAGTGTGTTCACACATGCAGCTTTGATGCGTTCATTGTATATCTAGCTGATGAAGGAATATTGTTGGCAAAATACGCTGTCACTTTGATATAACTTGACACTTCGAAAGACTCCTTTTAAATGTCACTTTTCCTAGAAATGTTAAGTTTTTGCGCGCCGCCGATAATAGGCATGCACCGTCTTCACACAAAGGCCAAACATTTATAGTTAAGTCAAGGTATTGTTTTTTTATGACATTCTAGGGAAGCTAACTCCTTAAAAATGCTAATTTTGTTTGTATTTTACTCATACCTACATTTAAAAAGTTAGAAAAAAAAACAATTCTTATAATAGCTAATTGTAATTGGTAAAGCTTGTTTTGAAAGTTCTCCAAAAATCTCAACCCAACCAGGAAAATTCTTTACTTTTTCGTGAAAAGTTACGAATATTTTGAGTACTATAACTTCATTGCATTGAAATTAATGATAGTTGAAAAAAGTGATTTTTGAATTTGCTTATTTAAAATTATAGCTTTGATAAAAACAAATTTGGATTCGACAGAAAATTGTAAGAGCCTCTATTCCAGCAGGCTTACAACACGCACACAGGAATATTTAAGAGTGTGCAATTCAGTGAAACTACGAGCTGTCACGCCATTAATAAATCAATCAGCTGTTCGTTTAACGTCAAAGTCAACTTATTAAGATATTTCTAATCAAAAGCATATGTCATTTCATATTTTTTATTTTTAAGGCTCAGAAGTGAAACTATTTTTTTTCATCTCATTTATGAGTTAGGTACATATTTGTGATTTAAGGTTT
The DNA here is from genome assembly GCA_932273885.2 of Leucozona laternaria. Lineage (NCBI taxonomy): Eukaryota > Metazoa > Arthropoda > Insecta > Diptera > Syrphidae > Leucozona > Leucozona laternaria. Next base: position 112,979,085 of record OW026368.1, on the reverse strand, counting down.
GTTCAGCGAGGCTGGTCGGAACACTTGAGAAAAGTTTAGAATAGAAGAGTACAACTTTTTGCTGTTCAATGAGGAGTTTTCTGTTGTAAACTTTTATGCTGCTCAATGAGTCTGTCTGGAACACTTTGGAACACATTAGAACAGCATTCTATGCACTTAGAACAGATTTGTAATAAGCGTCAAAATCAGCTGTTGTACTTTTTTCAATGAAAATAGTTTGTTTTTAGATTGATTTTTTCTGAATCTCTTCTAAAACTGAATTTTAATAAAATCTGATTCTATTTTACTTAAGTTACATATATTATATCTTAAGAATTGTATTTGTCGATTTAAGAACTGCCTAAATACTCGGAAAATTTGTTGTTGTTTTTACTGACAGTGACAGCTAAGGTATCCATTTACTGTTCTAACTTGTTCCGACGTTTTTCATTAATCTGCGCTGTTCTGTTTGAATCTAACTTATTTGTCATTGAACAAAGCTATAAATATGTGAAATGTCAAAATAAATGTCTTCCGATGTTCCTCCCATTTTGTTTTACGACTCTGTGCTTTTGCTCACTCTCACTTCATGGTGAGAAAGAGATGACTAGGATAGGCAGGATTTTTTATTTTTGTTTAAACTAGTGAATTTTTTTGACGTCTGTTTTCTCTGTCTGGGCTCTGGGATATATCTGTGACACTTATGGCGAATTCCTTTCAAAAAAGAAATCGAATTTTTTCTAAACAGAATCGAATTTTTTCTGTCAATTGAAAGGAATTCATATTTCGTAAAAGAATCGATTTTTTTTTTGTGTGATTCTGTTTGTGTTACTTTATAGCTGCAATTGACGCAAAACGTCAAGAAATTATTCACAAAACTATTAAGGTTGTTTGTTTTTCTTGTGAGAAAAATGTTTTACCAATAGAATTAAATTAATAAATAAAAGATATTAGCCAGCTTATACGGTGCCAATTTGTTGGTACGTTTAAACTTCTATTTGCACATATATTTTTAAAGAAAATTGTTATTGAAAAGTTTTCACTTGCACTGAAAGTTTTTAACACGTCTTTCACTCGCGAAACTATTTTTTTGTCAAATTTGTATTGATAATGAACAACGCACAATAAATTATTTTTAGAATTCGTTGCAACCAAAAAATAAATAACTCGTCTTCCAAAAATTCCGCGACTTTCAATTTGACGTATTAGAAATGTCAAGTCTTCATAGTGTGTGTGCAAATCAGTGTGAAATCTTGCTAAAAACGCAAGATTTGTTTTGACAGAAAAGAATCGATTTTGTTTAGAAAAAAATCTATTCTGTTTAGAAAAAATTCGATTTCTTTGTTGCAAGGAATTCGCCATTAAATCCTACAGAATCCAACCTTTTTCTATTGGAAACATACATATCTACTTTCTCTCTTTTTGAATCAGAGAAAGCTCTGAGATCTAATTTTTTATTTTTTTTTATAATTTAAATATCCCTAATTTATTTACTCTTTTTATTAGGTTTATCTTCTCACTTTTCGCATCCAATTCGTCATTTATCAGCTGCACAGAAAGAGATTTTTGACAGAATTTTGCCAGTTCGTTTCTGCATAGTTCGTTATCTGGTTTCTGAGGTTTATCCGGGTTATTCGTTGTCATGCAACAACAAGACAACCCTTGTTGTCTTTATTGGAATTTAACAAGCATCATTTTCCTATTTTCTTTTTTTTTTGTTTAAAGTTGTTTCGAAATAATGTTATCGTTTGTAATTTATTTTTCTCTTACCTTGAGGACACACGAGTCATCACTCGTCACATAAGACACATTGAACTTATTAGCTCTATTCTTCTTCTTATTACCTCTATTCTTAGACTGCCAATTTCTACCAATTTTAGTCCAAAGTTCTGTTAAAGTTCAATAAAATAAAATTCGTAGGAATTGACAGTTTCGGGAACGATACGAACAGACCTATTTTTGTTCAGTTCTGTACATAATTATGTGAAAATCGGAAGAAAATGGGTCATCGAGTTTACTTCACTTGTCAAACGCCAATATTTTTTCCGTGCTTTTTTTTTGCAATAATATTCTTCCCGAGTTTTTAACGTTGTTATTATTTTTTTTAGAAAAGTATTCCAAAAAATAATTTTTTCAACAAAAAACAATGTTCTAATAATACGGTGTTCAGTTTTCGGGTGCACTCGAACAGCCATTTTTAATTTCTGACACTTTTAGTTTTAACAACCAGGACAGGAGTATATTTTCTAATATCGAATCCTTTCAAAAATTTCAGATCGATTATTTAGGAATTTGTAAAAAATCAATTTGTGTTTGTGTGTGCTATTTGACAGAAATTTTGAGGTACAAACTCATAACAAATAAACATTCAGTTTTTCGATTCGTTTTCAGAGGAGAGTTGCAAAAAAATAAAAAAAAACTAGTTGAAAAAAAAAATTATCAAAAATTCATCAATGAATCACACGCAAGGAACACATATAGGACCCATTGACTTTGGGCACTCGAAACTCAGCTATTTCGTATTATTTTTGTAAACCATAACCGCCGCATTTTTTGTTTATGTATTTGCATTATTATTCACTGAAATTTTTGATTTTTGATAAATCCATTAAAAAACTAAAGATTTCATTTGTCTAGTGATCTGTTTTTTTTAGCAAATCGATTTTTTTCGAAACGGAATCGATTTTTTGGTTCGTAGGAATTCGACATAATATTTGCGTAGGTACTGTGGTCGAAAGATAGTTGCAAGTTGCAAGACACTAAAATTTTGTTACTAATGACATTTTTGTGGTGAACGTCACCACAAAAATGTCATTAGTAACAAAGTTACTCCTTTTTACTCCTATTACTCCAAAAGCCTTCGATTGGGTCTTTCGAATAATGTTTTTGGAGTGTTTCATAAAGAAGTCGACAAGGAACAGACACGAACATAAAACTGTTTTTCGTTGGATCACTTGTCAAAAGTGATAAATGTTTGCAGAAGCCATTTTGTTAAATGTAGAAATAAACTTGTAAATTCGATGTTTTCATATTCTAACTAAGTGAAACAGTCCGAAAATCCAATTAAAAAATAACATAATACACAGTGATATCTTAGCAAGTCGCTGGTCACCTCATCACCTGGCTTTCCATTTTCGAAGCCAGTTGAGAAGCAAGAAGAGCAGCGAGTGATTCAAGTACACAAATAGGAATTTGACGGTTATAAAAACTAGGTCTGTTTGATAACGTGAAATTTCTTGCGAATTTGCACAAATTTTCAAAAAATTGCACAATTTGTTACAAATTCCTGTTGTTTTTAACTCGAAAAAGTTGCAACGAGAGAGCACATCGAGAGAGAACAAAATTTCCCCTCCATTGGATAGCTTGCGAATTTTTGCTACATAATTTTCTGTGTGCAAGATGAGTAAAGGCTGTCAAAACACCCAGCTGTTAGCATCTTTTGCTTTTAATTTGAAATTGTGGTTTCTGATATGTGAAAACTAACTTTATAAATAATAAATAACTTGGGAAACATAATGTATGTATTTTTTTTTTTTAATAAACTCAAATTGTTAACAAAACCAGACTTTTGGCATGTGATTGTTGATGTGAGGAGTAAAATTCTGACGTTTTGTACACAAAAGTGGTTCAATGTGTTTGTTAACTTTTTTGTATGTTTCTCCATTTTTGAGAAATTCGTTCTCACTTTGGTGTTTTGGCAGGTTGTACACATTTTGCTCAAAAAAAGACACCAAACACACCTGCTTTTGTACCCAACCAACTTGCTTTAGAAAGGTACTTGTCCGTGTGGCCTGGGGGTTACCTGCTATGATATTATTTGATATCCATTTCGGTACATGTAATTTGTATTGTATATTATATTATAACTGTCGTTCGTACTTCTATGAAAAGTGTAATATAAAAAGATGATTTAATTTTTTTTTTTAAATAGATATCTTTCGCCATCTTATATATTATGCTAGGACAGACTTGTAGCGGTTATCCTAAGCCAACCAAAAACAGCTATTTGGTAATGATTTATGTTGGAATAGCTTAGAAACATCAATTCACTTATCCATCAGCAAACTGAAACTCTTTCGGAAGCATGTCCATATATAGGTAGGTTTGTTGTGTCCTTTCTACTTAAGAAACGCAAATGGGCTTTTAATGCCCTCAACTTAAAAACCCCATATACCTAACCTAAATGAAACATCATATATAACGTGCGTCGTTGCGGATCCTTGAATATCTGTCAGATCTTTTGGCTCAGAAAATAAACCAACAAACGAGTGAGATTTGAGGCAAGCCATGCAAAGAGTCAGTTTTGTTGTTTTTGTTTTGTTATTTCTTATGCTTAACCCAGAAAGACTCTGTAAGGAAAGTGAAGCACATATAAATGCCTAAGCTCCATAGCATTCCAGACCCACAACACACCTATAATTAAGGCAGTTGCAAACTTTTCAGCGTGGGCTGAGCCTATTTTGAACATTTTGTAAGAACTTTATGATCCAGCGATTACATTTTGTGCCTTCGCATCATCATTTTGGTGAAATTATAGCCCTTGGCTATTTGGATTTAAAACAGTCGCGCACAGGTCTGCGCTCTCTGTGTTCCACACAATCCACACAAGTATATACATATGTATATATCTATACTAACCGACCGGGTTAAGCCAAAAGGCCTTAAACGAATACCTGAATACCGAATCGCCCCCGACAAGCTCCGCGAGCATTAAGAGGCGCGTCCGTCCCCGCTTCTATACTGCTCATTTGGACAATTTAATTCTTTGTTGTTTTGTTATTATGCTTGATGCAGCCTTTTTGAGCGTTCGCGTTTGCATTCGCGTTCTACGAAATCGCCCCCAATTTCGACTGAGGCCGTATAACGCATTTAAAAGGTCATTTGCTCTCGACTCGTATCGCCAGTGGCATTTTTCGGAATCGACAGTGAACAATTTTGTTGCCGTGCGGTTTGGTGCTCCTATACACCCATATTGTCTCTGAAGTAGCGTTGAATATCGCTGAAGGCTCCACACCGCCGTCGCCGCCACCACCACCGCTCAGCAACCTGTAATTAAAACGAAACAATCTTGTTCTTTATGGGAAATCGCGCAACGCAGAATTAGGCAATTCGGGGTGGATTCCACTTGCATAGTGTTTATTTCTTTCTCACATAGTATAACATGCAACATTGTGGAATACTATGCCAGATGCACGTTTTATGACAAATGCCATTCAATCGTGTTTGGACGAGGATGACGACGATGGCGACGGCAATGGCTTGGCTGCCATCAAATGTGGTCGTGGTAAAGTGAATCGCAGAAATTTGCGTTCGCGCTACGGCTGTGCAATGTGGTGGTAAATTGTTTTGGGCCAACCATCATGCAATCCCCGGTCGTGTATCCGCATCGCCATCCATTCTCCGGCGCGGCCCGTCACTTAGCGACTCCCCAGCACCGACAAACAACACCGGCATAATTACCCAGAATCACTCTGGCTCCCATCAGCCATCAGCCATCACCATCAAGCATCAACAGACCAGCGAACAGCGACCAGCGACTAGCGACCCAGCGAGTAGGCAATCAAAGGCAATCTCTCTCTCTTTTTGTGGGCATAAAAGTGTGGGAACCTTTGGTCGGTGTCCGTTCTCCGTTGCCACTGCGCCGCTCCGAAGTCCGAAGGAGTCAGGAAATTAACTTAGCGTTTTACTCCAATAATGCACCACCATCACCAACCATCACCGCGCTGTGTCGATTGGGGGAAGGCGCTCAATTACAGAAAATCAATCCCGGACTTTGATTGTGCACACACAAATCGTTGGATTCCCGGAGGGCTAACAGCTATAAATGCATGGGCGGAATGCGCCTCTGGAATGCTGAGGCACACACTAGATACATCTGGAGCTTGAGCTTAAGCTGATGGAGTTGGATTTTCAGTTGGGGCCAATCATCACCGACCACTTTGTGCAGCACGAAATCAGTTGGTTGAATTTGGGTGCATTTTGTTTTCCGAATCATTATCGCATGTAATGGATGCATATATGCATTATGCATGCCGCGTTGCAACTTTCAATTCAGTTATTATTACATCGCGGATATGCATAGGTGGGTATGGGTAGTAATAATACATAATGTCCTGGCTAGCGGTTTTGTAAAGAGCCAATGAGATTTTGTTAAAAATGAGATTCAAGCTTTTGGTATACAAAATAAATGGATGATGGGGCGTTCCGGTGCCATTTTGAGAATTCAAACATGCATTTTTAATTCTTAAAAAGAGACTTTTGCAACTTCCCGCCGAAGTAATTCGAACCACTAAGATGAAAGTTGCTTTATCGTGGAATGAGACTAATTTGAAGGACTTTTCATTTCCTCGCAAGATGCAGTACCCCTGAAAAAACATTTAAGGCTGGATTCAAACAGCAGACCTTCGGCGTGATGGCCAAACGAACTTTTATTTTATTTTTGTTTAACTATGGTAACGGGAGACAGCTACCTGGTCACTGAGCTGGCTGGACGAATCTTTTCAGTTGAGCCCCTGGTCCACTTGGGATTGTTGCACTACCCTAAGTTAGTAAAGGAGTAAGTCATAACTATCTTAAAGCTAGACGAAAATTCATTGAAACTTGCCTCCCTATCAATGTCACTGGCCCTATGCAGGTACTCTAAGTTGCGACTTAAAAAGTATTTTAGTATTTCAAAATGCAATTTGGATTTATAATTAACCAAGAAAGCATTCTAAAAAGCACTCCAAAGTCCGAACCATATTGGGACGAAACGCCAATTTGTATGGACTAAAGGCAGTTAAAAGCTATTTTGAATCAATAATTCAACAAGTCCAATTAAATAGTGCTAAGTCTTCTACTTTGGCTGATGTATGTCAGTAGTATATAGAATTTGTATTATAAACCCTTCATATAAAAGCAAAGCCTGGCCCTGGGCAAACATTTCCAGCTTAATGATTAAGAATTTTAATGTTGTTGGATATAGTTCACATTCCGGTGGGCAGGGCACCTAGCTCGCATGAGCGAAGATGAACCTGCTCGGAAAGTTCTTTGTGGTACATTCTATGGTAGACGACAGCGTGGTAGACCATGCTTGCGCTGGAGAGATGGCGTAGACCAGGACGCCCCGAGCCTTGGGGTGCGCAACTGGATGGCGGCGGCTCGAGACCGGGATGGGTGGAGGGACTTGTTGAAGGAGGCCAGGACCGGACCCCGGTTGTCGAGCCGATGATGATGATGATGATAGTTCACATTGCATTTTTGTCAAAAAGTTATTGTAAGTTGAACTGAACTCAATAAAAATTGCGTATTGACAAGGCCCTCACTAGTCAACTGATGAGTCCAAGAAACGCCAATTTTTATGGACTACAGGCCGTTAAAAACTATTTTGAATCTATAATAGTTAAATACCAAACAAAACTAAACTTAAAGCTCCTTACCCTCAAAATTATTCACTCTTCATTAAATTTAAATTCGCCATTAAAAATAGGCTATCAACATTGTAAAATTTTGTTGATTCCACTGTATGTAGCCATTTTAATCGTCGTCGTCGTTGCCTCCATTAACTAACTGTTCATTTAAGTAATTTAAAACCTGTTTTAGCTAAAACGACAAAACACTCCGCCCTAATGGACGTTTAATGAAGAGTTTCTATTTATTCACATTCATCCGGTTTTTGACCGTTTATGTAACGGGTGTTTTTTTTAGAGATATATAGAACTTTAAGTTGGCAACACTATTTTAACTGGCTGCTATTTTGTCAGCTGTCAAGTGATTTATTTTTAGTTTGTTTTGACATTTAACTGACGCCTGAAATTGTGTCCAAATAGGCCCAAAACAAGATTGCCGTTGATCCCAATTGCGAATTTTGTTTAGCGATGAAGCTCACTTTTGGTTGAATGGATACGTCAATAAACAGAACTGCCGTTTTTGGAGTAATGATAATCCTCAAGTTTATGTTGAGACACCGTTACATCCACAAAAACTGGCTGTTTGGTAGGATTTATGGTTTGGTGGAATAATTGGCCCGTACTTCTTTAAAAACGATGCTGGCTAGAACGTTACAGTCAATGGTGACCACTATAGAGCCATGATTACTGACTTTTTCGTTCATTAATTGAACAACCATGTTGTGCAAGAGCTGTACTTTCAACAAGATGGCGCAACATGTCACACAGCTCGTGCCGAAATTGATTTATTGAAGGAAACGTTTGGTAACCGCATAGTTTCACGATACGGACCCGTGAATTGGCCGATAAGCCCGAAACGATTGACCACTTGGAGGACAACATTCGCCACGCAATTGCCGATATACGGCCACAAATTTTGGAAAAGGTCATCAAAAATTGGATCTCCAGATTAGACTACATCTGAGCCAGCCGTGGCGGTCATATGCCAGATATCATATTTTAATTATAATCCCAGAAGATTATCTTTCGAACAAAGTAAATTTAATGTCAGTTTAAAAAAATCATCTTTTTTTTATTCCATTTCATATAGTTCTATACCTCTAAAAAACACCCTTTATTTTTGATCTGCCACATTATTCATTTACTGTCAAAGCTAATAGAGAGTTAATGAATCGACGCTACATTAAAACTCATTTAGAGCTTAAATGATAGGTTAACAAAATAATCTTTGAGATTTTTCCTAAAAATGGTTTTTAATTTTAAAAATACGTATTTAATTGAGCCATTTAACTGATAGGAAGTGAATGAATAGAAAACTTAATGGAGTGTTCTTAATTACATAATTCCCTAGAAAGTGGGTTTAGTTAAATCGAAAAAAACCTAGTTTTTAATGGAGTGTGGATAAATCAGCCTTTAGATCTTCTTAAATTAAATTAAAAATTAGAACAGTTACGGAACGAAATTGTTTATATTTTAAACTCGCGGTAACGTTCAGAATTCGGTGATTTAACTCCGAAACCCCTATGATCACCCTCTGAAAACTTGTCCTCAGTAATCAACTCGGGCTTAACTCTTACAGGCGGATTATATCAAACTCAAAAGCTGGAAATCGAACATTTTGAATATTTCTATACATTTCGATTGAAAAGGAAACATGTCAAAAATGTTCCGAAAATATAGCTCAAATTTTTCCTCAGTGGATAAATGCTTAGAACCTTTCGGCCTGTAAAGTATTGTGGAATATATTAATTTCTATCTTATCGCCTTTAACTTCAAACGATATCATATTTAAAATTCTGTGAAAAGAGAAACCAAACCCTCGGTAGATTCACCCTAAAGATAGTCCACCACTCTTACTATAGTGATGAAATATTAAACCCTCTCGCACTCATTTGGCGGATAAGGAATCTCTAAAAAAAAAAAAAAACAGAACAAAAAAAACTGCCTTCACTTTCATCTTGGACAAGGGGAGTCAAATTTATAGCCGCTTACGGTTTCCACACCTGTACAATTAATTTCCCATTTGAGCACGAACAAAGGACTATATATACCCAAGCGCATGGGAGTAGCCACTTTTTGTTCGCCTAAACGTTGTGACCATTCCGCCATTGTTTTGTGTTTTTGTCTTTTATCCAGAAACAACAACTGACAACTGACTTTTCCCTCTTCCTTGTGCTGCTCCAAAGCCATAGCCTAGCCAAACACCGAAATTCAGCAGACTTAAAGGTGTCTTTGCAGAACCCATTTATTTTCGATTTCATGACGCAGTGATATAATTTATTTCCAACAATATATCAATCTGCACACGTAGCAGGTATTGTCTTTGATGCGTGTACCTGCATGCAACTTTACGAGTATTACCATCAGCTGAATGCGCGCCTCCTAAGACAGTAGATTCGGCTTGAAAGTCAATTCGTTCCGAACAATGAGTCGTCCGTCTCCGTATGAGCCAACAAAATAAAGACATTCACATCAATAGAGAACAAGTGCGACAAAGGTATACCTGCCAGCCTGCTACACTCAATATGTATGAGAATCAGTATCTTTCAACATCTATCTGTCGCTATTTTTGTGGGATACAAGATACAAGTGTAAATTTTGGCCATGTCACTTCTCTGTCAGCCCTTTGTTTGCTCCTTGCCGCCCATCAAACAACGCATTCCCAGCTCTATAATGGGCTGGGAAATCGAAAATTATGAGGGAAGCAACTGCGGTGCATAACGAAACGGCATTCTTCAAAGAATCCAAGTGCATCAAGAAGAGCTGTCACAAACCTACAACAATGGTGTCACAATGGCTAATGTGGATGAGGTTTGATTTCACGCACCATTCTCGAGCGTTATTGCTTATTTTCTGAACTCATCATTTGGTGTGTCAATCGAACCCTGATATGGTACTCTATGAGATCTTTCCGGAAATCGGTGTGGTTCCAACTCCAGTTAGGTAAATCATAGCTTTCTCCACACTTACATCCCACCAGGTTTGGAACACCCACGCCTAGCGTGCATAAATTTCGTTTATAGCTCCCGATCAGGCAGCCAGTTTGATGATGCTGATGTTAACCAGCATAATGACTTATAGAATTGACATAAATTCCATTTCTGGAATATGCCCAAATGCTCAAAGAATCGTAAAATAGCTTGAAAAAGGCCATACCACCTCCATAGAGTACGCAAACTGGTTCTGCCGCTGCTGGTGGTGGTGTCCCACTAATTGGCGGATTGCTATATTTACATCACTGCTGCCCCCGCGCCATCGCCACACTGCTGCTGATCAGAATCATCGAAGTTTATGACGTTTACCCATAATTATCGTCCAATTAATCAGATAGCCAAGTTACGACCAAGCTCGAGAGGTTCTCTTCGTCTTCTCGGGCCTCGCAGCCATCAGACCAGAATCACAATCTCGAATCAAAAAAACAACACAACAACCATAACTGCCGCGACAACAGCTGCTCCTGCTGTCAGGGTAATTAAGCAAAATCGAAACAGTGGGACAAATGTGAACTTAATAGAAATTATTTATTGATTCTCTACTTTAAATGGACACAGTTGCTTAGTATGGTGAATTGGTGCCATAACTCAACATAGGCGTGATTGCAAGTCATTTGGTATGTTGATATGTTGTTGTTGTTGTTGTTGCTTATTATTTGTCGTTTAATATAATTTTTGTGTGTCTACAGTCTACACTATACACACGCACTATTGGATTGGGATTATGCTGAAATCTTTATCTTTACGCAGACATCAGACATTTGGTCTCTCTGTTTTAGTATAGTTTTATTTAACAACGCCAACACATAACGGTTTTATCTCTGATTCACAATGAATTTTTGACAACTTCCTGCATGTAAATGCATGACTTTTTATCACCAAATGTCAATTTGATGGTTTTTTGATGAGAAATAGTTTGGGTGGGAAAAGTGTTAATAATAACTAGCGGAATTTGGACTTTTTTTTATTACTTTATAGCACAGATGTTTTATTATGAGGCTTATTAATTTATTCATTTAAAACAAAAAGTTAGTAAACTGTTAAAATTCAAATAGACTTAGTTTGAAGTTTCATTCAGTTTTATTGAAGTGGAAGAACGAGTGTCTAAAATGATATAATTTCAATGATAAAATGGCACACTTGAATATGCAACCTACGATCACTGATATATTGATTTGTGCCAAACCATCATTTAAATAGGGCAAAAGTAGTTCGAACCCTGGGTTAGTGGTGGCGATAGGAATTTGTGGCAGATAAGAAAATTCAACCTCAATTATTAGTTGTCTCTACTAGAGCTGCGATGTAGCAAACCACACAAACGTATCCCTATAATGGAAGACACCTAATTTCAGTTCAGTTGAAAAGTTTATGTCAAAATATTGCATTCTCTTCTCTCTGACTCGTTGTAATAACGTTCTCCACCAAATGTAAAAGGCTGCACTTTAGAAATGGTCTGGGGCTAAAAAGAAGTAACTTAAAAGGATGCATGATTTGAAAAATATTCTCGGGATAGTTTGTTGGAAGGTGGAAAGCGGGATAATCCCGGCATAGAAAGGATAGATATTAGTACTGACCATTCTTTATTCGTATTTTGTTTATTTCTATACGAAAGTGCCAAGTATTGGTAATAAAATTCATGGGCAAACTTGGTTAAATTCGGCAAGATTACGAAAGTAAAAAAAGGCTTTCAAACACTTATTTCGGGTAGTATCATCCGATAGCGGAAACACAACTATGAAATGCTGTGAAATGTCGATAACATCGAAATGCTTCAAAATATATAGTAATTTTTGATATTCACTTGAAAAACCCAAGTTGTCACAATAAGTACCATTGTTTCAACTGGAACAACCGCAAGTACTGGATTCGACTTCAAAAACATTTGCTTCATATGCTGCGAATTATCAGAAAATCAGCCGCGGGAGGGAGTTCATCAAGTCACAGATGTATAAGATGTACTAAAAATTCGTTGCAGATTCGTGAATTTTCTTGCGTTACGTTATATTACGGTAGTTCCGTTTAAGTACCCTTATAGAATAAGAATTTTAGTAAATTTAAGGAATAAGTTAATTTTCAAACGGTTGATATCTATTTATATATAAGTGCTTTCAATAAAATCACGTTGTTTTGTTAACACCTTATACAAAAATTATTATATAAGGTACCATTATACTGTTTTTATTGTACTAAAATTATTATTATTAGGTATATTATCATGAAAAAATATTAATAGTTTTATTAAATGTGAATCACTATCTCTGAGTCATTTATATTTTATTGAACTAATATTGTCAAAAAAATCCTTAAAAAGTAGGTGTGGCAAAGTATTACTTTTGGTGCGAAGAGAACATTATCTTAACATTTTTTTTATATCATCTTTAAATCATCTTCTATCATGTTTCAGTTTCTTCCAACAAAATATAAGTTTTTAAATCCAAAAAGTATCAACTGCAAAACTGAACCTTCAAAGAATTTTTCAAGACTTCAAGAATCTTTCAAGATTTCTGTCATTAACTTTAAAAAAATTTCTATCGAGGATATATAAAATATATAAAGGACATAAGACCTGATAGACACCATATAAGACTGACGGGAACTTAGTATAGTTTATCTTAATTTAGTCTATCTTAGAATTAATTTAATATTCAACCTCAGCTGTTGTTGTATTTAACTGTTTTCTGATACTACATATACATATGTAAGTTAAAAAAAACACGTCTATATATGACTTAATTTATCTCGGACATTCTGTGATCATGCATTACAACAGGCTCTCACCTGTTTCAAAACATAAAACATGCCTAACGCAACGTTAACCATAACCATTTATCGTTATCCACACTTCAGGGCACTGCAGGTGTAGGTGCAACGTGGTCTATACTCCCACTTAACCTAAAATTCCTTAACATTTGAGGAAAAGTTTCTAATACTGGAGGCACGAAAACGCGGAATATTAACAATGAGTCTGGTATTACTTCGAAAATTATATTATATATTTCAAAAATAACCGTTCTAGTCAGTTTAAAGTTAATTCTGGTGTACCTCAGGGGAGTCACTTTGGTCCATTGTTATTTGTTTTATTCTTTGTTGACCTCTCTTCAGTTTAACAAAATTTTATGGCATTGATTTACGCTGATGACTGGAAAATATTTTGGATTGCGAACTATTGCAAAATGATCTGCAAAGGTATTGGGATTTGGGAATGGTGCAATACTAATCGTTTGAAGATGACTTGACTATAGAACTGTCAAAGAGTAAATAACCAAAATCGGGGCTCTTCAATTTTTTACCTTTCAAAGTCTTTTAATAGCTAAAAACCTAAAAACATCAACAACAACTCACACGCAATCAATTTCGCAGAAGGTTTTTAGTTGATTAAATTGTTTAAAACAGCTTTTATTTTTTAAAGTATTCATTTATTTGGACTGATTGTGAAATATAATACATATCAAGTATATAAAACAACAAAAACTCGTACACCGCAAATGCTCAACTCAAACAAAAGAACCTTAAACGAAAAGTCACCAGAAGTTTCAGCAACCCAAAAAAAAAAAAAATAGCTCCAAAAAATGTTGGTTCCTACTATATCTGTTGCCGAATTGAAAGAAATAATGGCTAGACTGCTTGACCGAAAAATATGCGACCTCCCAACAAAAGCAGATCCCGATCGTATATTCATACAGGTAGAAGGCCTTAAAGCACAAAACGAGATGATGTCCAATGAGCTTCAACAAGTATAAATCAAGAACGAAGTTCTTGAGCGACGAATTGAACATCTTGAAAAACAATCCAAGGCAAAAAATATAATCTTTGCGATACCCAACAAAACAACGTATAGGTAACTGTCAAATGTTAGGCAGATCAACTCATAGGCCAAAATAATGTTGATTTTGAGGATATCACTGAACTAACATTCAAATAAAACCAAAAGATTATACTTCTGGAGACAAGAAGTAAAAACATAACCTCCCAAATGCTTGTTCTTTGAAAAATAAAATTGATTGTTTTATTTAAATTTAACAAAAAGAAATTAACAAGTAAAACTCTGCATTAGTTATATTTATAATAAAGTATAAGCATCAGTGCACTTCAGACTTCACTATGAAGTTGGCAGTTCCGTATTTTTTTTTTAAATCAGCCATGAACAAATTGGACTTAGCCTATTCCTAACATTCAAAAAGCCTTTTTGCGAATGACTGGAGGGTGACCGCATATGGGAGACCTGATAACTTTCTGTAAATAACTAAGCCAGTCCTCGCGAATTCCCCACTATTTGATGAAGAACGTAAATTCCGAATTAGAAATGCAAAAAAACTGCAAATTCATGTGGTTGACCTATATTGGTCTTAATGAACTATCGGTATGCCATTTTTACAAACGTAAAGGCCTGATGATTCACGATATTAATTTTGCATACGTGTTGAAAAAAAAAATAATTCAATTTGCTATTTCGCAACGATATTTTGTTATCAATCTTAATACCAATTTTCATTTGACTCCATTCATGAATGTCTTCTTATCGTTCCCATTATAATAAGTCGCAGTTTTTGGAATGCTCATAAATAATTATAATTCGAGATTATAGTATTTATTTGTTCCAAAAAAATTAATATTCTAGCGGTATGGAGAGAAAGTTTTCTAGATTGTACAAGTTACACAGTTTCGTTCGACAACCTCATATCTAAGTTTATACTTTGCTTTCGTTTTTATCAAGTTGAACTAACCAATAAGCTGGAAACATGTGTTTTGATTCTTCTACGATGATACATTATATATAAACGATATCTACGATATACGCGTTTTATCTTTGAGTTCAAAAATTCCCTAAAATAATTCGATAAGTGATATTCTTCTTCCCGTGCAGAAATATTGTGATAACGCAACAAAACATCATAAAACTTTTTGTGAAAAACCCCAAATACCTATATAAGCAAAAACACTTTGAAGATAATCAGGCACCTACTTAGGTATATATTGAAGTTAAATTGTTGGTATAGATATTTCTAAATATAGAACCTTAAGGAAATCATAAAGAACTTAAAAAACCTCAAAATGCACCATTTACTTACCTCCAAGTTTCCCTCACACTTTAAAATGTAGTTTATAACATACAACTTTTGTTTTATGACAAAAACAAAAACAAAAACTAAAACTATATAACGAACTCGTTAAAGGACAAAAAAAAAATCCACCTATTCCCATATCAGTGCTATAAAAGACACCAGATAAAAAATGGCTGAGGAAATTGCAATAAAATTTACTCAATCGAACTACTGTTAACTCAATAAGCACTTGAGGCTTCAATATAACTATGAATTCCGCCGAAGCCGCTTTGATCATCCCCGTCATCAGAATTATACATGTGGTTAATCGAAACTCAGATAAAAACCATATTCATTTATAGGCATGCGACACACACTGCCGCAGCGAGTGTTTATGATCGTATAAACGAGCGAGTAAATACTAGAAAGACTATCTTCAATAGGGTATCCCAGCAAATGTCAGTCTTTTTTGAAAAGCAAGCTGTTACCACCTCAATATCACCTTTCCTATATAATTAAAACGTCTGTCAAATTCGTACGCATGCCACAATGTTAAGACATTTTTTTTTGTTTGCCCTCATTAGTTGCGAACGTGTCTATTCTTTCAGAAATCAGCAATACATCTTGATGAATGCATGCATATACTACATAGGAAAAAAAGGAGTCTATAGACTATAGGAATTAGGAACTACCCTGCCGAGACGAAATACCACCCTCGTTGCGGAGAGAATCCTTTCAATGCAACACCAGCATATTTGGTGACGAAACAAAGGCTCATCCTGGTCTTGTTGTCATTTGTTTGTATACAAGAAATCTGCATGCATTTTAGTTTTTATGAGCTACCAAGGGCACACTCTGTCTCACTTACCTGTGCTGCTGCCTACCTAAGTATAGAGAGATTTTTAGGGAATGTTTATGTTGATGTGTAGCTTGATAAGGATATGCACTCTTAATTGTTTGGTAAAACACAAATTGCACTCACCCCCTGGTGTGAAATGGCATTTGACCCATGGGTACAGAGTATAATGGTTGTGATGCTGGTCCACCATCAGAATCATGACATCACGTCCGGACAGATCCCATTAGAATTTTCGAAGGGACAATGCTCGCTCCTGGAAAACCTACAGCACGCATTGTTCATCTTTCCGCCTTCTTATATACTATCTATTCGAAAGTCGAGATTCAAATGGTAAGCCACAGTGTGGGTGCTGCAGCAGTTTCTTCCTCTTTTTTCGGATGTTTTTATACTTGGGAGATAGGAGTGACCCTACTGCTGTGAACATTATTGAAGAATCCTCCTGGATTTGCATAAAAATGCAACAAAGCATAAACTCACCAATATATCGCGCACTTAACAACAATAGGTGTGTGTTTTTCGAATGCAAACCTTAACCCTTTTAATCCTTAGAGAATTTTTCTTAAATCTAAAATTTTGCGACTGTATAGAAAAAGGTTTCTAATGTTTTAAGTTCCTATGCAAATCTTTATATTCTGTTTTTTATTTTTAATGCTTATTTTGTTTTCTGTAAAATGAAAACAAAAACAAAATATTTAACATGATAGAATTCAGCTAAACAACAAATCGAAATAATCACTTAGCCGTGTAGGTACTAAAGGCGGTGCCATCAGCTTTCTCGCAAACGGCCGGCGCCACCGATTTGGAAAACATTCTTTATTCGAAGACTTCTTGTAATAATAAAGTTATACCTAGAAAATATGGGTTAGATACTAAATATATCGTCGGCTTAGCGTAAAAACCTTCTAAATTCACCTTTACTTTTATCATTTATATATTATATAAAAATGGATTGTGGATGCTTAAAACTTGAAAAACAACTGGACCAAATTGGATACTTCCTTCAGCAGGTTTATTCGTAACTGCTCCGCGAAGGTTTAGGAAAAACTAAAAGTCAGAAAATTCTCTACAGATGACGCTGTAAGCGCACATTTCGTTTTTCAGTTCAATTCAATTACCGTTCAACAGGTGTTGCTGTAGGGGGTTAAGAAATGGCTTTTGGAGTATTCTTTTTCTACTTTTATTATTTGTAGGGTGAAATGGGGCAAACATTTTTATTTATATCCGATTTAAGAAATTCCTTTGTTGTTTGAAAGGTTGTTTTTTAGTGGATGACCTTAGGGTTTTTTTTCAGAAAATTGTCATGAATAGGGTGAAATGGGGTAAAAACTAAAAGTGACATCGTCAAAACAAAAAAACTGGTTTTTGATTACAAAAATTCCCTCTGTGTTGGGAAAGTAATAAAGGTTGGAGATGATCATGTTTTTACATATTAAGCCATTCATAACTTGAAGTAGTTTAAAACCCATAAAGTAGTATTCGGTTACAAAAATTAGCTCAAATATATATTCATATTTTCTTTTGTAATTTTTATGCGAAGCTTAGGTTTGTCTACCCGTTCGAAGCCGGGCGGGCCAGCTAGTTACCTATTAATTATTTCAAAAATTGCCTTAAAACACAAAAAGCTATGAAATGATGTGTGTTTTGAATCGACTTAATTTAGAATTTAGAATTATTTAAATTTCTAAACCTATTTTAAGAATAAAATTTAGATTCCCCCCTTTTTAGAGTTCAAGGCTACTTTAAACCAAACTTTCAAGGTATTAATGTCATGTAGATATTAATTTTTTAGTAAAATGAAAAGTGAGAAAAAAGTCAAATTAGGAATTTAGCCCTACTATAGGGCAATTTTAAGATTCGTAAAAAATTGACAGAATTTGAAATTTTTGTTCAGCTCAAAAAGAAAAGAAAATAGCACCTGCCAAATAACCCTTTTGAAAAAAATAAAGTTATCTCGGACCCGGCTGTAACTATATTTTGATAATTTGTGTGCACTATTTTATAAAGGGTCCGCCATCTAATGTTTTTTTTCCAACTAGTGCTTATTTCGTAAATGGTAACACTTAGCTCATGTCTGATTTGACAGATAATTAGTTTTATCCTTCCGCTGAACGAATATGGTTGTGTATACGCTTCGCTAAGTGGGCCTGCGATCGACTTAGAGAAGATGCCGATTTTGCCAAAAAAATCATCTTTTCAGATGAAGCTCATTTTGATCTTGGCGGGTAGTAAACAAGCAAAATTGTCGCATTTGGGGCACAGAAAACCCGCACGCATACATTGAAAAGCCGATACACCCAAAACAAGTCACTGATTGGTGCGGATTTTGGTCCAGAGGCATAATTGGGCCATTTTTCGAAAATGAGCAAGGAGTGGCCGTTACAGTCAATGACGATCGTTATCGGGCCATGTTGAACGAATTTTTGTTAACAAAAATTGAAGAGGAGGATATTGGCAACATTTGGTTTCAACAGGACGGCGCTACGTACCACACAGCCGAAGCTACACTCGATGTTTTGCGCCATTTTCAAAAAAAAAAAGTTATTTGGCGGACCCCTTAGTTAATAATTGTATATTGGATGACTGATGGACGCAGGAAAAATGCCTTGTCACCAATATGAGACGTAAATATTTCTTGAAGCTAAATGTCGTTATTTTAGAACTACGGAATTAAAAAATCTGTCAGAAAAAATATAAAAATACAGAAACAAATTTTAAACGAGTTAGCATAGTAATATGTTTTTAACATTTTATTAAAGTTAAAATCACTAAACGCCATTTTATCGTTTTAGTATCATACCTACTATTTCAATTTAACAATTAAAAAAATGTGGAAAAGGTATGTTTGCTTACTTTTTTCCGTGTTCAGGTGGAGTTAGTTTATTTAGACAAAAGGTTTATATGATACCTGTACCTGCTAGTTAAACATTTCTTAAATTTTTGTTAAAAAGTCGAAGAAAAGAAATTTTTAAAGAGCTTTTTAGTTCAAACTTTGAACAAATATTGACACTAACTGATGCAAGCGCTTTCAGTAATAAGTGAGGATATATCCAAAAGGCCAATTGTCATCGGGTGTGATATTCTGGTTATCTTTGGCAACTTCAGGGCGTGGAACCAGCCAATCTATCGACAGTATTGAGAGGAATTCTTCAAAGGTTAAAACTACGTTCATTATTTTAATTCGTATTTGTATCACTCATTTTACATCGCACAGGTTCTGGAGGGAATTAATAAAAGAAATAATCAGCCCAATTCTAAACATTCCCTGGGAAAATAACTCCCCGGGAGACGTGTTCTCTCGGGAGTAGTAGTACCTACTCTTATTCCGAATTCCCCGAGAGAAATTTCGTTTAGAGTACGGGAGTAGAAAAAAATTTCCCGGGGAATTGTCATTTAGAATTGGGCTGAATATCAAAACAAAATGTGGCGTCTAGATTAAATAAGGCCAGGGCGAGAAGGAACTTTAATACGCCACTGACTGGCCTTATCAGCTAGGTTATTGGATTGCAAACCCAAAGCGTAGGTATACTAAAAGTACTTACCTTTAAATCATTAAACCACAATGTTAAATTGCAAAGACGTAGATTTCTACAGATAGGTACCTACTCTCGTATATATTATCTTTAAGCACCAACAACAACAAAAAAAAACACAAAAAAATCATAAAACTCGAATCAAATGTGTGTTATCGGAGAATTATTTTTTTTTTATGATTACATTCACACACCTTCATTGCCGTCTCAGTCTCAGGTCTGACGATCAAAAAACATAGCTTCCGCTGCCGTCGGTCGCGTAGTCGGTCGTATCGTCATAATATCTCGTATCTATAACACACCTCGTATCTACGAGTACAACCTTAAAACAAATTAAACAAACTAGGTATTTTCCGTTATTTTAGCATTTCTCTTTTTTTTTTTATTTTCTGACATTCATCTGGTGTTTTTGTACCTGCAAATGTGCCGTTCCAAACGGTAAACACAAAAGTCTAGGTACTTCAATAAAACGGGATGGGAGCCATAATTATTATAATGATAATAATAATAATAATAATAATAATTTACTACAATTTTTTTGTATTTGCTTACGAGCTATGTATACCTACATATGTGGGCTTAATAATTTGTTACTACTTAAACATCTAAAGGTTCTAGCTAAATCAGTCTTGGCGAGCTCTGTGGGGGGAGTGCTCCACCATTAGTTAAGGTACTATAATAATTATAATAAACAAGTTGCTATAAATCTAAAACAGCTATAATCGCATATAATACTCGTTATAAAAACTTTGGCATAGTTGTGTGTCGAATTATTTTTGTTGTTGTCGCTATACAATTCAGGTGGATGAGTTCGGGGGCGTCTCGGAACGTTCCATACGGGCTGGCGCCTGAGGACAAACTCATTGGCGTATTAATGAACCAAACAACAGGAACAATGAGGTCACTGGAAGCTTTGGTTTCGAATTTGAAGCCTTCTTTGTCTTCCGGCTTGAGCGGGAAGACCACCACGCCAAGGCTTTATCTCTTCATGATTTCGTCAATTGTGAAGCCGAGCGCCCTCTTTGGCGGATGGATGGTGGTCTTCTGTGAGAGGTCAAGCACCGGCGAAGGAACTTTGGTGTCCACTTGGATTTGTGTTTCTTGTTCGGGCATGCTGTGGCTTTGCATGTGGGTCTTGAGGTTGGCTCTTTGGTTGAAAGTGCGATTGCAAATGGGGCACTTGTGGGGTGCCTCTTCTAGGTGGGTGACTTTGTGGACGGCGAGGGTGCGCGACTGGCAGAATCCCTTGCCGCAGTCGGTGCACTTGAAGGGCTTCTCTTTGGAATGGATGTACCGGTGATCACGGAGATGGTCCTGGCGTCGGAAAGCCTTACCGCAGATGTCGCACGAGTACGGCCTCTCGTCGGTGTGGGTCCGCTCGTGGATGAGTAGATTGTAGGACTTGGTGAAGTGACGATTGCAGTATTTGCAAATGAACTGCTTCTTTGGTCTGGTTCCGTTGGGTCCGGCGATTTTCATCGGAGGCATACCGCCCATCACGCGGGCAGCTGGGTGCATGCGTTGCATGTCCGGATAGGGTCGAATGTGCAGGTGCTGGTGCTGGTACAGAGCAGCGCTGCGGATCCATTGGTTCATCAGCAAAGCCTGGTGCTGTGCAGCCTCCATGCTGACCCCACTTGGAGCCTGGTTATACACCATGGAGGGGTAAATCTGGTTTTGTTGTTGCTGTTGGTGTTGTTGATGGTGTTGGTGATGTTGGGCTTGCTGCATTTGGGCTTGCAGCCACAAGCGGTGCTGTTGCTCCTGCTGAGCCTCGATGTTCTGATGCAGCGGCACTGGCACGCTATGATAGTGCATGGGATGCTGTGTCGACTGCATCTGTTGTTGTTGGTGTTGCTGCTGTTGAAGCTGTTGCTGATGATGATGATGATGATGTTGTCGCATTTGCTCCATCTCGTACAATGGACTGTGCTGGATCTTTCGAATGCGATCTTCCGTCGGCGTATGTGGCGGCGTTAAAATCGGCGAAATGCTCGACGAGCGTTCTTCTTTGATTGTGATGTACTCCGGGGCGAAATCTATAGAAACGAAGAAAACTGTCGTTAGTCACTGTATTCAACATAACACTTGGCACATTTTTTCAGAACTTACCTTGATCTCGAATGTGGATTTCGTCGACTGTGATGTTGCTAATTGGTGAGGCAGATGCAGATGACATAATTAATTTTTTAATGCGTGTATGATGGCCTGATGGGTTTGATTTCTCGGATGGATACACGTAAACACTGATTTATAAATTGTTTCTTCACTTTTCACTTAAAATGTTCGCATGTGTGTTTTTTTTTTCTTTATAACAAACGTTCCCAACGAACTCAAATGCACAACTGAAACTGTATTCCAAAAATGATGGCAGAACAACCCTCGAACGAAGCAGAGCGTACAAACGACAAAAAAGTATCTATCTGTGCTGTGAATGTGAACTGTGGTAAAACGTTAAAGTATCTCTGAAGTAGAATTCTCCTCGCACTCTTCGTCGGATATAGTCAATGTGGATATATGGACTAAATGAAAAACGTGTCTTGCCGCTGTCGTATCTTGCTCAGTAATAACTACTTATCGGCAGTTGCGGACCCGTTTAAAGGCTCTCGGCTTACGGTGGTGGGGGTTGTTGGTGTGCCTTGGCGAGAGTGTGTGCGAGGGCTAACAAACGGTTTCAGTAAAGATGGTGACTGGGATCCGCCTACCTGAGTGCAAACAATGAGACGATTCGAGCTGGGATTGGCCAGCGCTGCCTGCTGGATGGTAAGTCAGTGGAAACTGTTGGGCTCCTGGATCGACAACTGAACCGGGTGGCAGCGCATAATACAAATGCTTGGGCTAGGGCTAGATACATCATATCAGCTTCACAGCGTCAACGAGAGACAAATGAAATGTGTGTGTGAGTTTTATAGGGGTTGACTTGATGGTTGAGGTTGACGTTGGCTGACGAGGACGAGGACGACGAAGAAGATGCGCGTTTTGTTTTTTTACCCTGGAAGTTTGGTGGCTGCATCTTCAACCCTCTTTCCTCGATAGGTTGGTAAAGCCTTTGCGGTTAGATAGGTACCTATTGAATTTTTTTTTTTGTTGATGATTGTTTTTTGTTTGTTTTATGTTATCCTTGTTAATTCCACGTGTCGCTTCTTAGGAAGACGTAAAAATAGCTGCTGACGTCTTGCTGTTTTATGTGTGTAGAGGGTTGCTCTCTTCTATAAGGGATGAATAGGTAGATAGATCCTATAATTTTTGCATTTTTCAATTGATATTGGGTTTGGGTGTAATAAAGGCAAACATCTGGTAGAGGGTTGATATTATATGTCTGATTTATCCTCGATTTACTAGAAAAGCAGGTGGTAATGGAGGTAAATTACAAGGATATCATTAATTGGTCAATATCTAAATAGATAGAGATACCTATTACACAACAACAGATAGAAAATGAAGGTATTTATCATCTAATAATAATGTGTTCATTTTTAATTGGGGTCTGCAGCCAGGATTTTCTATATCGAAAAAAAAAACATGGAAGGACATCAGAAGCTTGACGAAATTATAACTTTCCAAATGCAGGAATAGGCTAAATGAATCAATCGACCTACGTATATAAAAAAAAATCTATAAATAGGATTTTTTATAACGTAAAATGTATAAACCTGAAATTTTCAATCTGTCTGATGGTAAACAATATTTATTAGGTTGCAGCAATTATTTAATCGTATTTTAGGGGCGTTTACCGATAAATACCTTAATAAGTCACAGAGTTGTGGATTTGGTGGCAAGTTGCATTTTATTTGTACATAACCTATTTATCTTTAAAAATTTTATAAAACCCAGATATTTTGAAATTCCAGATCGGTTGTGAAGAAATTCCACTCCTATACCTATATTTTTAACAATACCAAGAGAAGAATTAAGGATAAGATATGCTCTATTCTATATGCATAGAAGTAAGTACAAAATTTCTATTTTTTACGTTTTGCAATATCCCTACCGTGAATATAACTAAATTTATAAAATTGTTTTAAAAATTTCCTTTTATGCACTATCAAAACGATTTCTTTAAAATTCTGTACATAATTTTGGACGCAGCCCATCAGAATTGAATTTTTTAGAGGAAAAACAAAAATGAATATTTAAAAATCATAAAATTTTTGAATAAAGAATTTTGGGAATAAGTATAGGTACCTATCTTCCTCTCTAAAATAACATAATAATGTAAATACTTTTCTGTTCTTCGCATAATTATTTTAATCCAGTTTCCAGTAGGTAGGTACCTATTCTTTTTTATAAAATTCTGTAAATTCTTTTTTTTTTCCAAAATCTTGTAGTTAGGTACTAACTTTTTGAGGAAGTGGCAAAAGAAGTGGAAATCTTAAGTATAACAGTTTTTTAGTAAAAGTATTTCATGTGGCCTCGCATGGCCAAGTGTCGGTTCAAATACCTCTGTACCTCGACTTACAGCTTAAATCACTGAAGCGATTTTACTTAAACCTTGCACTAAAGGCTTCCTCGAAGTTTATTTTTTTTTTAGTTTCAAATATAACGATACGTACCTGGAATACAACCGTTATAAAAAAGAATATTTATTTATTCGGAAAAGTCTCCAAGGATTTTTATATATTTGTGTAAGTGTTTGTGCACACGAGCATTAATGTATAATTAGGTATAGAGTAAGTGTCGCAAATATGGCCCACCATTAATTTTTTTGTAAATAAAACAGTCAGTTTTTCGGTAGGTGACTTGTTTCATTTTTTTTAAGACTTAAAGAAATTATTTTATAATCAGCCTTCGTAACAGAAAACATTAAAAACAACTTAACTAAAAATATATATGTAAATAAAAAACCATGTTGGTGTATATGGTAAATGACACTTAGTTTTTTCGCCCGGTGTTATATATGGACCAGGATATATGGTACATGAGGTGGGCCATATTACCTGCATATCTATAGCCTTTTCGTTGTACTTTTAATTTTAACCAACTTTAAAAAATATATTTAAAATGTTGGTTTCACATAGTGAAATATTTATAAAACTAAGCACAACAAAGTCTCAAAAAATATTAAAATATTTGCGCAAAATTTAGTATAAAAGCACTTCACAAATTTACCAAAAATATGGCCAATGTAAAAAAATTCAAACTTCAAATACCGCTCACATTTCCTGCTGCTGAGTCTCCACTTTTTAATATATCTAAACCACTAAGATTATCTTCGAAATAAATGCACAGCCGGTAACCTACGCTCTTCCATTAGGGAAATATTACGGTGGGCCATATTTGCAACACTTACTCTACCCATATTCTGCATTTTGGTAAAAAAAAATTTTTTTCAAAAAAATGTTAATAACGGTACTTTTCTGTTTTTCGATTTTCTCTTAGAAGGTCTTTTTCATGCAAAAAAAACTTCATTTAAAAATATTCAAAAAATTTAATTTTAGGATTTAAAAAATGAAATTGAAAATAATTTTTTGAAAATTCAATATTTCAGGGACAGGGACATACTAAATTTTTTTTTTTTTAATTATAGAGGTAAGAAAGGTAAACCTACTTATTTTATTCACTACACAGTCCACTAAAACAAAAACGATGCATTTCTATTGTTTTCGTTTTCCTCTTCTTCGCCTACTTATTTTCTGCATAGCTGATACACAAATTAATAGTGTGTGTTGTAATCAAAACTAACACTACGATGAGCGATAAGTCCAAAAAAAGTGGGATCCGTAATGCCATGCGTTAGTCTGTCCGTCTATGGGTTGGTCAGTACATCTATGCGTCCACTGTAATTTAAGCCAAACGGGTGAGCTTCAAATTTGGTACACATCATTTTATGGGATTCCCTAGAGGGAAAATTCGAATTTTTCTTTAGCTCACCTAGAACGGGGCAGATGCCATAAAAATATTTAGTTTTTTTTTCAATTTTTCTTGAAAACGGATCTACCGATTTTGATTAAACTTCTTCTTAGGAAGAAATGAAATAATTGTTACAAAACTGCGTTTCAGGTTGTTCTCAAAAAATTCAATTGATGGAACTTCACCTTTTTTGAGAAAATTTTCTTATTTTTTAATTATTGAATTAGGTACCCATATATTTTTGATGGTTCGACCGATTTTGTTATAGTTTTGCAATCTGGTGCTTCTTAATAGTTTAAATAATATTATATTTAAAATTTTTGAAAAGCATTGTTTTTTTAAACAAAAAAAAATCAGACAGAACAATAAATTTTTTGGTAAGTACTTTTGACACTTTTAATATTTTATCGTTAAAGACATACATTACATACGTCATGCATCGTTAATGTGTATGGTTAAACACAGAGTTGTTAACCACAAGAGAAAGTTCGTGCGATCCACTCGTGCATATGTTTGTTATAGATAAGGGTTAATATTATCCAAACCGACCTTCAATAATTTCATTAGATTAATAAACACCATGTTTCACAGTTTGATTCAAAAAATACACAACACTCTTTAACTTATTATATTATTGTATTTATTGCACTTATTTGTTTAGGATAATCAAGCTAAATCTGTTAAAACAGTTCAAAAATATCGTCGTCTCTCAACTGAATCTTCCTAACTATATATATGTCCACTTCTTCGAATCTAATATTACTCTAATAAAAACAGGATAATTAGTGAAGTATATACCAAATTTTTAGTTATCTAAATGGTCCTCAAGTCTTATCTCGCTCAATTTCTATACTTAAAAAAACTCTCCGCAAATTCAAACATCTTCAAATTCTTGTCACAGTAAACAATCCAGTTTCAAAGCAAATGTTTCAAAATAAAAAAAATACTACAACGATATTATGCAGGTTAGGTAGGTACGTATAATCAAAAAAAATAATTTGAATACTGGAAAATATCTGCAATAAAAATTCAATAAACAATCAAACCTATTTCCTACCTACCGAACTACGGCATTTTTTAGTGATACGATTCTCTAAAGACGAGTACTAGGAATTAATGTTTTTTTACTACCGAAACACACCTATTTTTAAACGTGCCATTATTAATTTCAAGGTATACCTACATGCCCTTCTAGATCAATATAATCTCGAGGCTTCTTAAGTGTAACATTTTCTTCTTTTTTTTTTTTATTTTTCCGCGAAAAAAAATAGGTGCCCTAAAAAATTTGAATCTCGTTTTTTGTATGTTATTTTACTATATTTTATTTTATTGCAGTCTCAACCTTGGCTATTTGTTCCAATTTGTATGGTAAATGGTTCATATTTTATGAGTTTGTATGACATATTTTCAGTAATAAAAAAACACTCATTGCAAGACATAATAAATATGAAGTTATTTTGGTTGAATTTGTTTATGGACGTTTCGCCAAAGAACCAAATATTTTTTTAAAAATATAGGACTCGGTCGCATTAAATTGTCGTATATAGCAGAACGGGAGTAAACAAAATAAGAAGTGACTTTTAAAAAGTGGATAAAAACACTTTTAGTCATTCCAAAGAAAATCGAAAAAGAAACCAAAATTGGCATTAGAATTATCAATTTAATGTTATGATTCTACGTTTTTGTTGGAATCCAATTTCAAAGGTTCGTTAAGCATTAGCGCTTAGACTTGGCTTAAACCGAGAGTTAACTGGAGTATCAGAATATGATGACTGAATAAACCTATAGTTGTATTAAAAAAAAAAATTATATATCCTTTACTCTTTTGAAAATTTACTCCTGAAATGATTTTCAATATTTTATTAAAAAAAAGTGAGTAAGCGAATTCAAAACAAATTAAAATAGTTTTATTATTTTTTTTACATATAAAACAAATCTTTGTTTCAACCTACTTCAATTTTATAAAAAAAAAAAGGAATACTTTCAACTTTCTACTACTTTTTCTCTATTTCTAGTATTTAACCCCAGAATTCCTATAAAAAATATTATTTAACAATATACAAAAGTATGGGTCGGGGTCAAAATTCTAGTTGGGTCAACATTTTTTTTTTACAAAATTCTGTTTTATAAAATTCTCAATTGTAAGGAATCATTTGTTTATTTAATTTTTCAGTTTTAAAATTTAAAATTTTGGCAAAGCGCGCGCTCTTTAACAAAAAAGAATTTTTTTTTCTTTTATGGATCTAAGAATTCATATTTTGTTCAGGAAGTTAGAAAAAAGTTAAAAAAAAAAAAAAATTTTATTTTAAGAAAAATATTTATTTCCAGAATTTTGAAACTAAAAATTTTGTTAAGCAGAATAAAATAAAAAGAAGAATTTTTGATTGAGTAGGGAGAATTTTGCAAAGCTGAAGTTTGAAGGAATGTACCTAAATATATAAATGTAAATACAGTCAAACTTCTTTATAACGAAGAAATATTTGACTGTTAACAGTCGAATTGTTTTTTCCTGAACACCGTTTATTTTAATAAATATGATTTAAAATCACGAAAACAAATATAAACCAGCATAAAAGTGTTCATATATGCGTTTCGCCCCGATGTAATGGTTGGGCTCATCAGAAATATAATTCGCAGTTGCTCTTTGTAGCTCGGATTATATGGAATCTCGATTTATTCGGGAAAATATGCGTCAAGACAAGATGTAATGGTCATCTTCTGATGAGCCCAACCATTACATCGGGGCGAAACGCATATATGAACACTTTTATGCTGGTTTATATTTGTTTTCGTGATTTTAAATCATATTTATTCTTTATAACGAACCTTCAAGGGAACACAAAATTGCTTCGTTATAAAGAAGCTTTATACAAAATTTGTTATATAGAAATTATTTTGTTTTTAAATACTGCAAGGGGAACAAAATGAAATTCGCTATAGAGAGAATTACGTTATAAAGAAGTTCGTTATAAAGAAGTTTGACTGTATATATATTAGACTTTTTGTTAATAATTTATTTTTGTTTAAATAATAATTTCAATGTTCTTCTTTATAAAAAAAACAACTGAAGTACCTAAGCATAGAGATAGTTTTTTTTTATAAACTTAGAATTGTTATAAAACCATGTATAAAAATAATAAATTTTTGTATGCTTAATTAATTATAAAAGTGATATTAAACAATATATTGAAATATATATGCAAATATGAAGTCTGAAAGAATATCAGTTTTAGGTTTTAGTTTTTTTTTCTGTTTAGTTAAATTAATTTAATTAAAAAAATTTTAAATATAGATTTATATAAATAGAAGTTAATTTTGAAATCTACTTCGATTTTTCACAATCTACTTCACTTTTTTCTTCAAATCTACTTCGACTTTTTTTCCTGAAGTGCGGTAACGCTGCTCTCGAGTGCTTGTCCATTGAGATTTTTTGTTTGTCTCACTAAAATTATGAAATTTTCTTTTTAGTTAACTCTTAGAGCTCAACAGTGCGTTAAATTAAATTTTGTTAACAATATACATTGGTTCCAGTGGCAAAATTATTTTATTCATTAATTTCCTCTTCTCCTATATGTAAACTCTCGGCTCGACAGCTATACCTTAAAAAGGTGAAAGGACGGTTGTAACACCATCTAAATGTATGAAGAAAAAAAAAATCAAAAATGGTGCCTTGACTTAGAATATAGTTCTTATAGCTAGTACCATAAATAACTTATGTATTTTTATAAAATAAATTAATTTCAATAAAAAGGTTGTCTTATTCAGTCTTGATAAATAAATTGTTACAACCGTCCACCTCACGCTGTTTTATATTAAAAAATCATATTAAGAAAAAAAACTAGTAAGCCTATATCGAACAAATATATTTACTCTTTTTGATTCTAGATAAAATGCAGCACGGTATGGTCGAATACATTCAATGAATTGTTCATTTTTTGAACACAAATACTGAAAAAACTCAAGTCCTAAAAAATTACTTATTCACTAAAATGTCACTTTTTTCACTTTTGTTGGTACATTCGACTATACTGACTTTTGGATTTTAATTTCAAAGAATTGTGCATTAAAATGAATGCACACAGTTCTGGTTTTTCACCGTTACTTTCGTACCCACTCTCTTCTACTTTCTTATATTTTGGGTACTATCCAAACTGGGTGTAGAGATATAATTCGTCGGAAAACTGCTACATATTGGAAGTGGAGTTGATTCCCACCGAGAGGGAGAATTATAAGACATAACTTTTTACTGACCAAGATATTATTTCCCACTTTTAAGGTGGAAATTAACTGCAAAAAAATTCAGTAATACATTTTCTCTCTCTCTCTCCTTTTGTTTGAACTACTTAAAGTGTAATAAATTCGCATGTGGAACACATTCCCCACTAAACAGTGCAGACTTAATACCAGTGCTGATCCTAATACAAAAACTAATTTGTTCGTTTTTTTTTTAAAAAAGATATTGAACAAAATAGTTGTGTTCCAAAATATCGGATGGGAGAGGATAGGCTATCCAGATTAGACGATTCCAAAACTTTCCTAAATAGGTTGAGTTATTAACTCAACTGATGTCCATATATTTCAGAATATTCCATATAAACCTAATTTAAAATTGAAAAAATGTATAAGTAAAGTAATTTTGCAGTAATAATGCGCATTGCGCATTCTGATTACTCTGCGGAATGCTCTTTTTTTTTTTATTAATAAGAAGGTGAGGCAGATTTCGAATAAAATGTGTTAACTTTAATTTACCGCCTTTTATGACGGCTGATCAAGCTTTAAAGATAATATCTTCGGCGAGCACACCCCTTCCCATATCAGAGTTTGCCGCATTCTAATAAAAAAAAAAACAAGCAAAACAAGACTGATTGCAGATCCAATTTTGATATTCCCATATTGTTGCTGATCAAAGTGGTAATAAGATACAAGCCGCCATAATTAAGGAGGCCCAGCCTGATGGGCTGGGTTGGGGCTTCTTATCAGTGTGTCAAACAGGTGACAAATAAAAGTAGTCTTACCCGCGTAAATGGAAGTACTAATTAATGTCATTCGCGACATCTTCAAACGGGCCGCCATATCTTTGCGTATCTGTGTAAGAAAAAAATATTCGTTACTTTATTTCCGCGAGAGGAAAATCATTTTCAGTTTCTCATTCGCAAGTTGTAATATGTAAAATCGTCAATCGAAATTTCCTTCAAATTTATGCGAGATCGTGGAAATAAACACCAGCAGGAGATTACGGAAGGAAAGTATATTCCCTGTTGAGTTTTGGTTATATTCTAAGGGTAATCCCTTGCAGATGCGCACACGCACGGGAATTTTCATTAGTTTTGTGATTCAGTAGTGAACAAAAAAAAATCGAAATAAATGCTTGAAAAACCAATCACATTTGGATGGTGTTGAAATAACAAATTTTAATAAACATCTTACGCCATTTGGTTGCACAGGTTTTCGTTTTCGTCCGACACTTGAAAAATTCTATCTGCAAGAAGGTAACACCTCAAAATCTCACATGTGTGCAAAGTGGATTTGGGAATTTAAATTTTTTTTCTTAGTCCATTTTGTAGAATTCAAGTGGAAACGGGTGTGGTAAATGTGTTAAGTGTTTTCCTTGCGGGTGTTTTTTGTTTTTCTTCGATAGTTAAGTAGCAAATAAGCGGCAATTTCACCTGATTGAAAAACCACCTTAAAAACTCAACACAACGTTTGGCAAACGTGGTGTTTTATGCGTCAGGGTTTTTTTGTTGCAAAGGTACACAAAGTTGAATCTCGAATAGATTTTGAAATCTGCGGAAAGGAATTTTGTTTTTTTTTTCAAAGCGAGGTAATGGTTGATTCGACTTTTCGGCGAAAAATATATCTACTACCTACCAGTTTTAACTTTTTTAATGGAATAAGCTGATGCAAGTTTTATTGACTTGAACAAGTAGGTTGTATATGTTTTACAGATTTTAGCAAGGCCTTTGATTTACCCAAGCATCGATTTTTGCTATTTAAATTAAGGAAAGTAGGATTTAGCGAACACTTTATAATGTGCCTTCAGTATTATTTATTCGATATGGAATACCACAGGGAAGCCATTTAAAACCCATCCTTTTTATTTTATTTATTTATGACTTACCATCTGCGTTAGAATATTTAAACGGTCTTATTTATGCAGACGATTTCGGAATTTTGAAAACTACATTATTTAAAATACTCGCGATTGATGTGAAGAGTTCCGAATTGCAATGTGAGTTTAATTATTTTTGGAGTGCTGTATTCGGAATTGTTTATTTCTTACTTAACATTGGTAATTGTTAAACTAATTATTAGTTTAACAAGAAATTTGTCTGCAAATTCTTTCAAATATTTATTTATTTATTCATCTACTTATATAAAACTTACAGATTGCTAAAAGTTCAATATACTATGTAAATATATAAATATATGTACAGTCGACTCCGCTTATTTGCAACACAAAAAATTCAGAAAATTAGTTGCAACTAAGCGGAGTTTTCATATAAACGAACTTCTGATATATGCAACATAGTTGCACTTAACCAAACTTTATATACCTAACTGCAACTTAATTTCCTATTTAAAAGATGTGATGTGAAATATTTCCAAAGATATAGAAAAATAAAACATAAATAACCTCGAACAACAAACAAACAAACTTTAAATAATTATGACAGTTGATAGGACTGGAACGATGAGAATGGAATGAAATTTAAAATGTCATTTTGTGGGCGTGTTCAAAAATGTATGGATGCGTTCAGTGTTTCACTTAAGCGGAGTTGTTTCCGAACAAAATAATTATTGGGGGGGTGAAGGAAAATGTTTCAATTAAAGGGAGTTTTCACAAAAACGGAGTGCAGTTATCCGTACTAATTTGTGTGAAATGGCACTGAAAAAAAAACCGTGATAAATGTCTTGTTGCATATAACCGAAAGTTTCATTAAAGCGGAGTTCATAGGCGGAGTCGACTGTAATCTATGTACCTATAACTCAAATCTAATGAATAATATTTTGTAATTTAGTTTTAAATTTAATTCCGTTTGTTGAGAGATCAAGTTCATTGCTGCATTGCAACCAAAATTACTTCTATGGTTTGGATTGTTAAAAAAAAGTACGTACCTTGACGCTATAATCTCTCAGGAATATATATCACAAAGTATATCAGAATCTGTGGACACTTTATACGATATGAAAAAATATCATTGACAATCAACGCACACTGAACAGATCTACTTTTTTTGTAAGGAATCAAGTCCAATCAAAGCATAACTTTTGATGGATATGAAGGAGTATCTATATACTCCATTCCAGGTGCCTGACCACAAAGCCTTTTGAACTTTTTCAATACGAATTGTCCCAATAGAAGAAGAAGGAAACCATACAATTGAACAATATTCAAGAATTGGACAAACTAAAGCCATATGTACATCGATTTTAAAGCAAAAGGGTTTGAGAACTCACTGCAGTTTCGTTTGACGAAGTCAAGCATAAAATTTTTGCGTGCTATAATATATTCTATGTGCAACAACTTTTGGATCAAAAATGATTCCAAAATCACGTATCTCAAATTTTCGATCAAGAATGTGTTTGAAAATTTGGTAGTTGTATTTATATCTTAGGGACTAAAGTGCGATGTGCTGTAAAAACATTATATTTTTTGTATTCAAAGTAAGAACATTTTTCTCACACCAAACAGCTAAATTATTTAAAACATTTTGATGATCATTTATATTTTGTATGCACTTACAAATTTGTATGTCAAATCAAACAAAAATAATGCTTAAGAAGAAATGGAATATCATTTACAAAAAATATTGAAAAGCAGTGGTGCAAGGTGACTACCTTAAGGAACTCCAGGCGAAATGTTTATGGTTTTAGAGATATAATTCCCCAGTTTCACATATTGCGTTCTGTCATTAAGGTATCTACATAGATATCCATTTCAGAAGAAGTCCATGAATACCAACAAATTTAAGTTTAGTTATAAGAATTATTTAACAAATTGTATCTAATGGCAGATTCGAATGAATCGGTTACATATTTGTTGTGTATTATTATCTCCTATATACCTTGACAGTGTTGCCAGATGAAAAAAAAATCTCCCCCAGAAAAATTTAGAAACCCCCAGATTACCACATTTTAGCAAAACAAAACCTTACATTTTTTTTTTTCAACTTTTTATTTTTATTCACAGCTCATAAATTCATGTTTTTAATTTAAAATTTAATTAATTAACAGTAGTAAAAAAAAACATTTGTAAAGAAGCTACTCAGTTAAAAAAGAAAATTTGTTTAGGTGTTTCTTCACAATGTCTGAGTAAAGTTCTGATTACTTGCTCGACATTTACATTATCTGCAAATTAAATCCTCCCACTAAAAAGCTCAGTGTTTCACAATTTTTTTGAAATAATAAATGTATGTGTCAATAAGATGTTCCAGTTTTCCAAAGAAAATAGTTTTGACTATTGAAAAATTGAAAAAAATTATCAATATTTTAATTGGCATTAAAAAACTTTGAAGTTTAATTTTTATTCAGATATTGGGCGCGTTCAACGCACAACTGAATTTTAAGAATTCTGAATTTTTGGAGCTCCTGATTGGCCAGCTGTCATAAAAAGTTCTGAAAATTCAGTATGCGTTGAACGCGCACATTGTGAAACGTAAATTAGGTTGATAATTGACAAATAAGTTCCAAGTGTCTTATTTAGAACTTTAATCAGATATTGTGAAACAAGCCCCTTAATGTAATAAATTTACGAGTAATAAATAAACATGAAAATTAAAATAAATTAATACAAAAATTGTTTGCAATTCATAATAATAATTATATTATCGTCATCTTCGTTTTGGCTGTTTTGTTAGTTTGATACATCTTCGCGCTTGTGAAAGTATTTAGCATTTCTTCCGTTGGTGTAAAATTGTGGCATTAATAATTTAAGGAATATCTAACTCAACTCGTAGAATACTGTCAGCTGTGTCAATACTTATTCGATTCCTCAACCTTTTAGCTCCAAATAAATCCTCCCAGATTACCCCCAACGACAAAAATAGCCCCTAAATCTAGGGGGAAAACCCCTAAACTGGCACCCCTGATCCTTGGTGTCTTATTTGATCAAAAACTGGACTTCATATACCACGCATCAACTCCATAACTAATAAAGCTAGTTCAATTGTTGGTTGGGTTAATAGAGAATATATTTTTCCGATCCATTTTTCGTCAAACAGATTTTTATTACATTTGTTTGACGAATCCTCGAATTTATTTGTCAGATTTGGTCACCCCATTATGACTGTAAGGCCAGGCGCGCACATGCAACTAAACAGTTTGGTTTCGATTTTGAGCACTCGGGATGATATGAGAGTCCGCTGGTTTATGTGCGCGGACTCTCATATAATCCCATAGTGCTCAAAACCGCAACCAAACTGTTTAGTTGCATGTGCGCGCATGGCCTAACACAACTAGATTAGAAAGATTTTTTATATTTGCATTCATAGGGTTGGCTTCAGAAAATCCCTTTGAAATGTCTCCTTACATTATACAACAACAGTACCTTAGACTAAAATTATTCTACTCCTTGCACATTATATTTCGTAGTTTTAATATAATATTCCCCAAAGAAGTTCCGGAGTTCTGGCTGATTGCGCGTATACCTATTTCAGTCTATTGAACTAATAACCAACAATTTTCTCCTTTAAATAAAATATTTAAATTATTTATCATTTACAATAAAAGACTTAAAAATTTGTTTGACCAAAGTATGTCTTTTTCCTTAAATATACAAACAAAAACTTTTAAATATTGCCTTTGCTTAAACTGATTTCGTATAGTTTTAGGGTTTCCTCACTTAAAAACATCTTCAAGTCGATTCAATTATCAATCAAAAAATAAAACTGATTTTTCGTGTAGGGTGGCGCCAGAATGGCTCTGTTTGAATGTTTGATTTTTTTCATTTTAGTATCACAATTTTGTTTTAAAAACATCTTAAAATCGAGATTAAAATTTTCAATTATATACTTTTCAATTTCAATGATAGTTATAACTGACCCTGAGCCCATAGGTCTTACAGCCAACTAAATATAGATATATGTATTTTAACGTACGAGTAGATGTATGAAAGAACATTTTCTAATTTTGCTATTTCTCAATTCAATGAAGACAGTCTTTAAACAATCCTTGAAGTCCTTCAAAGAGTTAAGTCATTATCACGCAAAATACCATACATATACACTCTTTCACTTACACATCGCAAACTCAAGGTCACCCACATCTTCTGTTTCAATTTCAGGAAACTCAAATTTGTTTGCAAAATCACAGAGTCGACATATTAAAAGAGTACACCTTCCTATACACGTAAATATTTGTCAAAAAAGAAGAAACGGCCTCGCCCAAAACCATTGCAACTGCAACTTATTTATTTTATTAATTTTATTGCGACCATATAAAAGGGGTGTTTGGATTGCAAACATGTACAACGCCAGGCTCGTCCGCCAAATCAAAGGGTGTAAGAGCGACTATTTCAATTATTTTACAAGTAAACAGTGGTTCAGGTATTTCAGGATATAGACATTTCCACAAAAAAAAGGTTTTATGAGAAATTTGCATCAGACCCGAAATCCTCAATCAGGTACCTAACCCAGGTAAGTATAGGTATAAGAAGCAAATATAAGGATAACAATAAAATTTTAAGGAAATATTTTGCCAATTACCATTGTCAACGGTACACCCCTTTAGGCCAGTAGTATCCAAACAATGTGAGCAATTGCTGCCTGACATAAATTTACAGGTTTGTCTTTGGTCTCCTGAAGTTTGTATCCTTTCGTCATTTCATTATATGCAAATTCCTGACGCTTCTTCCTCGCATGCCTCATCTTTATAGTAAGAAGATTTTATCGCATTCCATGAAATTGCCATAACCTTGAAATTCAAATCAAGATGTTTAATCTTTTCATTTTTTTTTTTGGGAAACAACTTTTTAAAATATTGACGAGCCAGAGCCTATATATTTATGGTCATTTTTATAATCCTTGCAAATTCTGCTTGATTTGACACGCACACACCCTTTTTGGCAGCAGCAGCAGAATTTCTAGGTCAGCGGAATGTGTGAGCGATAGCATCTTATTCTATTGAACTTGTTTCGAATCGAGTATTTTGAAAAAGGGTTAACCATTTTGACAAATCATTATATTAATCCTTTCATCTCTGGATACACTCAACTCAAATAAAAATTGGAGGGCGCACTCGTTTGTGGTGAATTTGTTCTGATTTGTTTACAAAACATACATTTTACCTGACAATGGATTAAGTTGAAGATATGCCCATATTAGGTTTACCATAAAAGGGTTACGGTTCGTCTCGCACCTACCTATAGATTTTGATGTTTGAATTTAGATTCGATGAAGGGATGAATTTCTATTGGTTTGTTTGGTCTTCGTGTTTGTCGTTGTCGAAGTCGTTGGTCTTTGATCTTTTTCTTCTTTTTTTTTTTTTTGATAATTTTACCCCAAATTTTTTTGGTCGCACAAACACATATATGTAGGTATATGTGAGGAACCGGTGGTTATTTATTGTCATCATGGCGGTGACAATCATTTCTGGGAAATTGCCATTTTTTATAGATTAATATAAAAATGAAGATAAAAGGCTGTATGTGCGCAGCATAAATAGTTTTATAATGGGTGCCTGATGGTGCCTGGCCTAATCTGATATCATTAGTAAGGTGACGCCCACCGATTGTATTTTTCGGCTCGACCTCTTAATGACGACTTCGTGTCGCTATAAGAAAACATGTTTAGATTTCCCATATCAGTTAATTTGGGGGCAATATAATTTGGTTATTAGTTTTGTTATAAATTAGATTTTTTCGGACTTAGGTACATATTTCTTGAAGTCTATCTGTCTTTTGACCTTTCTTATATTTACTTATACGATTGCTCGTTTAGTTGTGATTTTTTTAAAGTTAAGTTTGTTGTTGCAAATTTTGACCACGTTATGTGTTGAAAAGTGTCAATATTTTTGCTGAAAAAGTTTTTCTTTTAAAACTTCTGTTCTGTTTCTGATTTTTATGATGGAAGTCGAATACAGAATTCTCCAAAATTCGGGACTGGATCTAGTTTGAGCTTTAGGGAAGGAATTTATAGGTAATGCATTTCTTGTTTCATATAATTAGACTACCAGATACGCAGATTGTCGAAGCATATACAACTTTATTTGGGTTTGTGAGTTACTATATCTAGACATAAGCTGTGTTCCTTACTTAGTTTCAAGTAGTTTCAGACCGCCAGATTTAGTAATTTTTAGTCCGAAGCCGTTCCACACATAAAAATTGTGCTATTTTTTGCTTAAGAGAGCGCTCAAATGAGAGTAAAACATTTCCCCTCCTTACCAGTTTTGGTCCGAGAAATTTCTTCTGGCTATTTCTTACTGGGTATTTCTTACCAGGTTGACGTACATATGTCAGATGACAGTATTTTGTCGGTTGAGTTCAAATAACAAGGTTGCCCAAGTGTTATTTTTATTTTAGTTTTAGTTTTGGAAGATGGCCATGTTTTTTATTATTTTATTAATCTTTTAACTGACCAAATAATTCTTATAAAATATAAATCATTTAGCAAAACTGTTTCTTAGAAATAAAATATAAAATTAAATATTATATATTTCTTGTATATTTTACTGTTTTTTTGAAAAAAAAATTACACTGAGCTTCATAATTTAATGTATAATTAAAGAATTTTTGTTTTGTTTTGTTTTTATATTTATAAACTTGGGATTAGTACTTTTAATTTTTTAAACATTTATTTTCTTGTGTTCTGATTCTGGAAAATGTTGATCAAGATTTATCATTGATCTACGGCAACCCTTGTCGAGTTTAATTTTGACCTTTGGCCTGAATTAGTGCAAAGTAGTGCGCAAACCGTTCCCGAAATTTTGACAGTTTTCCTTCTCCCTGAGAGCATTTCATCCTCAATCCTCAAAATTTGACATTTAACCAGATTTAGTGCGACAAATCTTGGGAACAGACCTATATTGTCCATACAGTGGTGCTCTAAGGACATCCAATAAATAATAATGTAACACTCTGAAGGAATTAATGTATTTAAATCAGTTTTTTGAAACATTTCATTCATTTCAAGTTAACTAGCTGAATATGAGTATCTATTAATTAAGAACAGAATTGTCAAACGTTGGCGTTTTTCTTTTTTAGTTCAGAGCAAAGTACCAAGCACTGAGAAGTTTGACGAATACAGTAGGTACAGATAAACCTTCAAGAATAAGCATTTAGTAGTTATTAAAAATTTTGAGACAAAATTCGCCATAAAGATTTTTTAAAATTAAAGACAATGTTTTTTTTTTTCGTACTATGTTAGGATCGTCAAATGTCAAATTTTGCGGTATTTTCTTTTTTCCCTTTACACAAAGCTAAAAGAGGATACATAAAAAACATTGATCCGTTCCATTTTTCTTCGAAGCGAGAAATCCCCAGGAAGTTTGTGATCGGTATTCACAGACACAGTAGATTAATAAAATAAAAAAATACAGGGTCTTATTGGCTACCCTGTGGCATTTCAGAGTTAACCATAAATTTATTCGATTGACAGTCAAAAATTAACTCTTCTAAGGCCTAGTACGCTGCTGAAGCAAAACGAACAAATTATGTATTAGATAAGCTTAGGTGAAGTTTTTCGGGACACCATATCCCTGGGTAAATATGCCATGTTGAAAAACGTGGATTGATCTATATCTCCGAAACTATCGGTTTAAATTTTAAAGTTGTAGGAAATAAAATTATCTTTTATTTGTACCTACATTTTTCGGGAATCGGACATGTTCCCGTAATCCTATAAATTCAGAAATCCCAAAATCCTGAAAACCCTCAATCTAGAAAACGTATAATCCCGAAAATTTTAAAAACAATATCCCGGTAAAATACATCCCTTTAGTTTTTTTTGCAGATGGTAAGTGAATCCATCCAAACAAAGTTTCTCATGCAATTTATTCGTTTTGACGATGAAAACATTTCGGCCGCTAAGTTAGGCGAAAATCTCACACAAACCAGCCGCTAATATAATAAGGCCGATATGGGTTTTTTAGAACGCTGACTACACCTAGATAGAAGATAATGTTGGAATTTACTTAATTATCAAGCACAAAGCACTCAGTCCAGTGAAAAAGTACCAGTCATTTAAAAATAAATTTAAATGTTGCTAGTCGGCCTTATCACAGGCCCCGTCGTAATAGATTCGTAGCTGTAGCTCAATTCGTAATACAAATATTGCCATGTAATTTGGGGCTTTCGATATCATTGTTCACGAACTCGGAATTTGTTTGACAAAATTTCTTCTACTACGCGACGGAAGCTATTGCCTTTTTTTTGGGAATTCGTAGAACGAATCTGTTACCATGGGGCTATGATAAGGCTGAATATTTGAAAAAAATAATCTATTGAAGTGAAAAAGGATCCCTCATCTGTATTTGTTGTATGCGAAGACGTGGATATTCTTGTTTTGGTAACGACATTAGCACCACAATTTTAAAATATTATATTGCTGAAACCGACGGTAAATAACCACCCCTGGACACTTTTTCGACTGAAAAATAAAAGATAACTTTCTTTTCCTCCACGCTCCCATTGGCTGTGACACAAAGTTTGCCATTTTGTATGCGGAGAAATAATGGCGATAATTATGCTGAAGAAACATTAAAACGCTCAAAATTTTTAGAATCTTGAAAACCGCAGATATAACAGTTAAAAAAAATGAAGTTTAATTGGGGCAAATATTTTTCCCTAAAAAAACATTATTTATCAACTTCACTGTTGGAAATTCGTTCTCCGTACAGAATTTTCATCAGGAAAATTAATAATTATAGCTTTTTTTGAGAAAAAAATGTTTGTCCCAATGGAAATTTTGTTTTCGAAAAAATTATTTCAAGTGATTTCTTATAGATTCGTATTATTAAATTATACAATAGAATATTTTTACTGATGCGTTTTCCTGATCGCTATAACTGGCCCCTTAGTCGACAGTAAGCTTGTACTGTTTTGTTTCGTATCCCGGGTTTTTCCTTAAAAATATA
Organism: Leucozona laternaria; assembly: GCA_932273885.2. Lineage (NCBI taxonomy): Eukaryota > Metazoa > Arthropoda > Insecta > Diptera > Syrphidae > Leucozona > Leucozona laternaria. The sequence continues at coordinate 112,938,375 of OW026368.1, read as the reverse complement.
GACACATTTATTCCCATATGTACTGTACCTAAACACTTTACTATGAGTGTTTTTTGTTAATATTGTTAAAAATCAATTCTCAAAATTCAATTCATAATTATTATTCCCAAACTTTCATTTAAGAAAATTCAAGAAGTTGGCTAAATCTACCGATTCGTAATTCTTGACTATAAAATCGCGCCATATTGAAAAATATATCAAATTTTTGGAAATTTTGGGCTCTACATTATAAGACCTATTTAGTTCTTAGGGAACGTAAACAATGCAAAAAAGTAAAAAATAAGACCTGGAAAATATTGCCCGAGTAGACAAAATATTGAGTACAAATTAAGGATAATTTGATTTCCAATAACTTTGATCTTGATAACTTTTCAGCTTAAGCCAATAGTTTCGGAGATATAGATCAATTCGCGTTTACTAAAATGGTGGATTTCCCCAGGTGTACCTATGGCGTACCGAAACCTGAACTTAAGCTTTTTACATAGCCCTCTGTCAGGTATGAACAAATCAAATCGAGCGTCCTATAGTTCGTTCCAAAAAATTATTCTCTTTTGACTAATTTGGTTTCTTGTTCTAAAAATGTTTAAAAAATACTTAAAGTGGTATTCATACTGAAGAAATTTTCACAATACAGTTTTTCATATACTATCAAACATGTATGTATATCTACAACCAATTATTGAGTTCTCGACCTCTTCATTCAATTCTTGTAAGTTATCATTTCTATACTTCTATATTTGGGATTTTTTATCAACAGTAATGTTTCACAATTAGGTTACTGTCATGCAGTTTCTAACAAATCGATTGTTTTGTATCCAAATATTTTTACCAAGAGAGACTCTACATCTACAGCTCACTGAAGTACCTTCTATATAGCAACCATGAATGTATTATGTAGATTTATCAATTTCCAGATTTTCTTCTTACGAAATGTTCTTCTATTTTATTCCTTTGATTCTCTGTAAAAAAAATCATTCTATGGGAAATATTTTTATTGCACACAAAAAATCTTAAACGAAAGTGGTTTATTTTTTTGTTTCTGAAGTCTTCAATTACACATCAGATTAGGAAGCCATTTGAAGTCCCCTCCTTGTTTTCATTTAGTGCATCGTTTATCTGTCAGCAACGATTCTATTTCTATGTGGCGTTATGGTAAAATTCAATAAACAGCGTCCTTATCCTTAAGATACATTTTTTTTTTCCCAGAACATTATTGGTGTGTTTGGTTTCACTATATGCCAGCGCAGGTCCTTATTGAAGGAATGTATGCGTGTTATGCACACGCAGGCTTGCCTTGACCGTCAACACTTGTTGCCATTATGTAAATTTATTCGAGTGCGCCAATTTGTCTCTCACATTACTCCGTCCGCGCAGGCTTTTAGATCCAAGCCAGCCCGTTCTGGTTTTTGTTCTATATCTTCTGTGTGTAGTGTAAACAAATTTCAAGGGCTTAGTCGGAACGCCTCGCCTAGGCTCGGTGGTGTATATACGTGCACAGATTTATGAGATTACGAGGTCGGATATTTTTACAAAATATCCAAACCACTCCTATTACGTTATTTATGAGCGAGTAAATGCTTGGTATTTCACTAGCTAGCAGGACTATATGTGGAATAGAATATGTGACCACTTCTTGTTTGAGTGTCCAATTTCAGTGTGTCACCCTCAATCGTGTTTCGTAGGCGTCTTCCGAAAATGCAATTTAAAAATTGTTTTTTTTTTTTTTCTATAGGTACCTATCTATGGCGACACTTGAACTATCACACTTGCTTAAGTGGCGCTGAGGGACTCTAGGTCTACGCGTTCCAGGATCGGGTGCGTTGGTTATGTTTGGCCATATGTTGATTTGTGTCATACATAATAATGTAGAATAGTGGGATGCAAGTGTTTAAGGTATTAAATCATTGAATTTATGGGTGTGCGCCGTCATGTCTGTTGGGCAGTTTTTCACACTTTGCGCATTCCCATCATAAGTTAACCGGACACCACTCTATAAATGGATTGTTTACTTTGAAATTCGTGAATTGCTCTAGTTCTAGTTCGTAGGAATTTATTTAAACCAATTTCCTATACCAGGCGAAATAGTAGACACAATTATAGAAATAGATTAGGTTTGATTTTCAAAATAAGTAATAAATTCAAAGCAAAATATTATAAGTATAGTCAAACACTAAAATTTTATTTAACACAGAGCGAGCGCTTACGAAACAGAATGTCTGGATAGGAAAAATAGAATTGTGTAAGGAATTCCACATTCGTGTCTTGCGGCTGCAGAACGAATCTCTGTACTTAACGCTACGTCCAAAATTAGGCTCAATGGTGCTATCTTTGGCCATCCCTTAAGGGTCACAAAAAAAAAATTACAGTAAAAGAGACATTCCGACGATGTTGCAGTAAGACAATTGTTTCCGAAATTGATCTATCACCACTATCAGCTTTAAAGCTCTATTCTGGATTCAGACCAATAACTGCATAAGATGTTAAAGATGCACCAGACTAGATATGGAAGTTGAACTTTAGCCATATGAATTGTTCCCTGATCAGAAGGGGAAAAGAAGTTCTTACATCGTCTTAGGAAACCCTAGTATTTTCGTTTCACTTTTCGGTTTCTTCGATGCAAGTATCATTCATATCTATGTACATACATAGAATGGTAAGGGGGGTATTTTTTGCTTAAACGACTTAAAAAAACTTTGAGGTTTGGAAGCATAAAATTCCACGCAATTATTGATACCCTATTAAACGCTGCTGTTTAGACCAGTTTAATACAAGCTGCCGTTGCAGTTCAAAGAACAAGGTTGCAGATCTGGAAACGAATATAAAAGCAAAATGTACTACCGTCAGCGAGAGAGTTGAGTTTATAATAAGTTTTGGACAAAAGGTCATTTATAAATATAAGAAACAGAGCCGGAGACAAAACGTAACCTTGCGGTACACGACTGACGATGCGGTTAATTTCAGGCTTACAACGATCGAATTTGGATTGAACTTTGAGAAATGTAAGACCATCAAATCAATAGTAACTTTTCTACTACGAAAGCTGAGTAGTAGCTAAGAAGTTTTAATCCTTCAAGATCATTCTTAAGCAAACGATTGTTCAGCGTTTCCATGACCTTGAACAGAAGGTTCGCCTATTTTAGGCATTCGTTTGGCAACTGAAGATTGAAAAGAAGGAAAAATAAGAAAGCTTACATAGTGGTTTAACCAACGTGGAAGACCACCTCATCAGAAAAATTGGTGATATACCTTCTAAGCCAGTGGATTTGTGGGTGTCGAGATCTTTAAGTAGTCTAGCGATCATTACCTACTTATTTTCTTAAGCGTGGTGGTCCTTTAATTAGATAGTCTGCAAAAAACTTCCCCAACCCTTCAAACTTAAGAAATTTAATGAAGCTATTTTACTTTCTAAATAAATTATCCCTATTTGCGTGACTTTTTTTAAGGCTTCTTTATGGTCTATACAGATTACAAAGAAGTCTTACTTGTGTTATTACTTTCGCAATTTTTTTTTTGTGATAAGGTCCTTGGCAATTCTGTTTATATTTATGTTCCCTTACCAATAGAAGAGAATTCTATGCAATAATATCCTTCATAAGCAACCGCCAAAGAAATCTTTTATAGACTTTGTTTTTACGATAACTACTGCTGTTGCGTACGACAGTTTTTATTTTTTTATTATCACCGCGCCGACTAACTCCTAGAACGCGGATAATGTTGGCAATACTAGGAAGATTTCCATTATATTCAAAACAGCGCAGCGATTCCTTGCCATAGAATTGGTAGTGTTCCATTTTCATATAGACTTATTTGACTCTCGATTCAATAGGTTTACGATCTTCTTTGTTTAGCTCCTGCTTCTTTATATTCAAAAGATAGAGGATTGGTACACGCGACCTTTAGCGTCCTTTTAAGCAGTCCTTTAAAGGCAAAATGCTTAAAATTCTTAAATTACATAGGTTTTATGACAAGAAATTCCATTGAAGACGAATCCATCATACCTCATCATGGAATTGCTTTATGAGCTAATTGTGAGAAGTGTCAAAAAGGAATATGTCGCGCACGATCTCCGTATATAGCAACTCTCAGCTGCTTATACCTATAGTCTTGGTTGGTTTTTGTTCGTTAAAATGTATTTCCAAGGACATCATCGTTTGGTATTTTGTTTATTCTTCAGCTATTTCTTCTACTGTTTTTTGATAAGAAGAAGTATATATAGCTATTAATATTGGTGCCCAAATTGAGGGTCGATGAAGTGCTCTTAACTTACAAATTACTTACTCAATTAAATTTTCAATCGGAATATTACAAAAAATCTTAAGTGTTTACCCTACCCTTTATTCAGGAGTGTATCTGCTTATTCTACACGCCTTTTTCTTGTGTTTTAGGTAGAAATTATTTCAATATTTTTAGAAAGTATGAATACAGTGGATATTTTTGAATACCAAGTTCAAAGTGCAGATGGAATTCAATTACCTCTCCGCCTCCCCCCCCCCCCCCCCCCCTCTGAATCGAAAAACACATTTTAAATCTCTTGATTTGCCTTCTTTACAGGACGTACCTTTGGCATTGTTTGCTTAGACTTTGACCGAATGATTTGTTGTTTTTTCAATTTTTGAAAAACTTAAAATTTTCTAAATATAATTGTTTCTTCTCCCAGTGTACTTCAATCAATATACTTTTATTATTCTGATACAAAAAGTCTTTTCTGTGTGCCGATGACTATTGGTCATAATTTAATAAACTAACAATTGACAAACAAACCAAACAAACCTCCAAATAACCGAGAACTGTCAAATTAGCTGTCACAGAAAACAGTGATGCCAATTTAAGGTTCTCCGCCTCTTCGCCAGGAAAGTTTTCTTCACATTTTTAAAACGCGTGAAAGCCACTCAAGATGGTAAACGTGGACGTGGGCTTATTTCGTTTTCAGTTTATACTAATTTTAGTGGTTATAGATTACACAGAATTCTAGATCTAAAATTTAAAATAAGGAAATACATTTAATGGATTGTTAGAGCTTCGAAACAGTGTACGTTTTGAATTTATAAATTCAGAATTTGGGTTTTCTGAATTTTTTTTTCGGCCTACATATTTCTCTAAATTATATACTCCGGCCCTGTGAAATTGCCTTATTTGTAAAGTGAGTAAGTTGCCTATCAGTGTTAATTAAAAGGGGCAGTCATCAACAAGCAGATAGATTGTGTGGATTTTGGTTTTGTGGTGGGCGTTTGTTTAAAATTTCTCATGGGACTTGACTCCTTTTGAGCCGATGATGGGCTCGCAGTGGTTCTAATTATGAGAATCCATATACTGCTCCCATCAAAGAGCCCTTCACGTTTGCCACCCGATAAGAAGCAATCCAAACTAAGTACATTTCCCCATTCCACGTATCCACTCTTTTTTTTTGTTTAAGATAAAAATAAATGAGTGCACGTTCTGTGTATCCGCTAATTTTTAATAATTTCTTATTCAACTTGGAATACAATGACTATGATGCTTTTGGAGGATTCGGTTCACACACTAAGCACAACATCATCGAGATACATATCTCAGAAACAGAATCATATCATCACACCGAATAATTGATGGCGGCTTTTGTCAGTCCATCACCTATCTACGTCTCCGTGGGTTTGAAGCAGGGGCTCGGGCTCCGGCTCGGACTCGGACTCGGAGTGATAAATGACGGACTTTGTGTCATTAACTGGTGAATTATAAATGTGTAGATACAGCAGATACATCACACGGTTAAAATCGATACGCTCATTGTGCGTGATCACTATTTTTGTTGAGATATGTTGTATCTTATGAATTGTATAGTGTTGTGTCTGTTGTTGTGTAAAGTGTAGGTCGCTTTTGTTCTCTGCGACCCTACATGTTGACAAGGTGGTGGTGTTCAGCTCAGCTCGGCTTAGCTCTGATGAACAACATCGGTACGTGTCTGGAATATTGTTGGAGATCTATTGAAATCGAAACATCAAACATCGAGGTATATAAATAACTGATTGATGAATTGTTGTTGAATTTTGTTTTAATTTTTTTGGAGGAGCAAAAGATATAGATCGGCTTCGACAGGTCTATTAATTTTCGTTTAAACTCTTCAAGCGAAACAAGCCAGCAATAATTTTTTTTTTCTTTTAGTATTGTTTGCGCTTAGTAGCAACCTCAGGACATGCATTCCTACTGTAATTGGAAAAAAAAGTCTCTGGAAATATAAAATGATTGAGCGGAATCTGAAAAAAGGGATATGCGTTTCTGAAGGTATACCTACAAACACAAGTTGGTAGTTTTCTTCTTTTTTTTTTTTGAGCAAACATTTTAGTTTATACACTATATACTTCATTAATCTTGTTTTGATGAACAAGAATAGTATTACAACTTGTAATACAAATTAGTTTCTGTTGAAATATCATTATCAAGTGGCTTTAAAAATTCACGCGGCTCACACTTAAAGAAATTATTTTCCTATAAATCATGTTCCGCTTAAGAAACAATAAATAATTCTTCAGATTAAAAAAAAAAAAACACATCGACATACAAGAGACTACGAATATTATATATTAATGGAAAAATATACAATCGTTATAGTTAGATTAATCAATGCTAATGTTTTAACACCTAAGTATATAACCTTCAGTGATTGAGTGCCATCAGTGATCGAATTAACGAGTAAAATGAAAAAATAATAAAACCAATAGTTCTTTCATTTTTCCTTTAGAATTGCATCCATTACACACTGTCAGTCGGCTGGCCATCTGTAGAATGAAATTCTGTTCGATTACTGATAAGAGAATGTCAAATTATGGTACGCGATTGCTCGATGACATGAGCGGTAATGCCAAACTCACATAGTTCAGTCACGTATTACTTGAAAACTGATGGTAATTCGGCCTCAGGTTTGAAGTTATGAAGAACGAGAGTTTGTGGACTTTCTTCAAAAAAAAAATTCGTGATATTTTCTCAGTGTTTGTCATTTTTAGTAATTATAACATTCAAATTTATTGATGTGTAAACATCTATGCTGGCGGTAGAGTGAAAAAAACGTGAACGTTCGTGTGCAACGTTACGTAGTGCACTTTACGTTGTAGTACGTTACGTTACGAAATCTGATTTGCCCCGACCAAAACAAATTGATTTTAACGCGACCGACAATTAGATTATACTTTATCGCGACCACTCATTTATATTGTTTTTGCCAACGATGAAAGCAAATTGTTTTTAGCGCGACCGACAATTTTATCATTTTAACACTTATATTTTTATATTTTTTTCTTTAATTTTTAATTATTCCCCGAAGAAAATGGACCCGACACTAGTAATTAAAAAGAAAACAAAATCAAAACAAAATTATAAAAGTCTGCTGTAGGGATTGACAATTGACTGTAGGTAGGTCAATGGCTGTAGGTATGGTAGGATATCGGGTGCGTTCAGTGATACAAATCTGAACTTAAATTCTACGTTTACATTATACTGCTTTTAAACGATGCAATTTCTTCTTGCAATTTTTAGGCACATAGGCGAGGGACGTAGGTGGCTGGGATATACAAAATAGCTGAGGTTGAACAAATTGCAGAGTTATCGGCTACTTTTGTACTTGTACAAAGTTAACATTCATTAAAAATCACAGCGTCCAATTCCATAGGCGATTGATGGTGTCAATCGATTGAAACTGCGATTTTAGTGATTTCCACTGATATCAACTGCAACTAAATATTCTTAAAACTCAAGATATATAATTCGCCGGCTATCGCATAGTGACATTCATTTGAGGTTCGTTCAGTATAAAATTAAGACCGAACTTTTTGTAAGTTTTACTCGATGGAAAGATAAAGTTTCATAAGGGTTGCAAGTTCGTTGACAGTTCTAACTGGATATTTTAATTCGGCCCCTGTCAGTCAAACCATTAAGTTCCTTTGGAATTTGGGTACGGTGTCATTTAATTGAAACCACGGTTGTAGTGCTCTCCGCTGACAGTTGTTGTTTGTCGATGCTCAGAGAGTGATTACCATACACAATAACCATGTGTAATGTGCAGTCATCTTAAAGTTGAGAGTGAACTACGAAGCAGGACCGTTCAGTACCGAACCTTCACCGTTCGTTGGACACTTCACCACCAGCCTTTTAGTGCTTGGAAGTTTCGTAACAGCGGTTCCCCACTGGGTATTTCGCTGCCGTTCTTTCAACACTAATGCCCGATTTCATAAAAATACACTAAAATCCCTTTTATCTAAAGTCCTCTTAAATTTTATCAGACCTTTAAATATTTCCAGTTTCACCATCTAAAAAAAGGAAATTTTAGGGGAATTTTAGTTAAAATTGGGTTTGCCTCACATCCCTGGATATGTAAATAGGTTGTTTCCCTCTCACATTCGAAATGCACGTGAAAAAGCATTATATGTAGAAAAAAATGCTACGAAAAAAAAAATATTTGGAGAACGGATTCCAATATGAACTCGGTATATTCTTGGACGTCTTACAATATGTTGCTCTTCATCCTCAGATGAACAATCAATCATTCTAAAATCAAACAAATTATGAAGGCAGTATTCGCGTTGGCTTGGGAGAGCCTTAAAAGATTATTATTTACACACAAACTATATTTTTGTTTCGACCTATTCACAATTTATATTTGCAAGAAATTAAATAAAAAAGTGACTGCAAAATAGGTATCATCTATAATTTTCTTACTCGTCGGCTGACATCTGACATATTAGACTTCACAAATCAAACTTTTAAAATTTATTGAGACGAAAATGGGCTTTTAGTTTATAAGGGCATTTAAAAGCATTTTAAATTTAAAAGCACTTGGTGAAACCAAAAAATCCCATTTTAACTCTAATTGGGCTTTTAGATATTTAAAAGTCCTAAATGAAATCGGGCATAAGCTTTTTAAGCACTGCCTAGAGATAGGTAATGTAGTGTTAATTATTCAATATGTTTCTTTTGATGACGTTCAGTAACAAAAATTAGGCACTTGGACAAACGTTGATGTTTACACATATTGAACCGTGAGTCCCGGCACTCACATATTTTTTTTTTACCTATTCTAGATCAAGTGAACAAATTAAGCGTATTGGCAAAACACCTCAATTGTCAACTGATAAAATTATTGCAAGTTGCAAGTGAGATTTACCTGGATGAAAAATCAAATTTCTTGTACAGACTTAAAGGCCGTTAAACGCTCTTACGAAATACTATATTTCAAAGGTATTGGCATGTATTTTTGTCAATCTGCTTATTAACTCAGTTTCAAATCCTTTTTTTTAACTAGATCGTAGGAATACCTATTAATAATACCTACCTAATACCCAACACTCGATCTTTCAAACTATTCCTGCATTTGGTCTATCACTACTTTTCATTTGAGGAACGTTTTCTGATACGAAACTCAAGTATTTAAGTTCATCTTAAACTGTCCATATGTTTGATAACTACTAGCCCTATTCTATTATTCAACGGAGTATTTTTTTTGAATATTTACTAAACACTATACTGCTATTCATTCGAAGTGAATCTGGCTTTAAGTATAGGTAGAGTCGGTAATATACTGCATGGTATTCTCGTATTCACGTGAACGCATTCATTCTATGCAATTCAGATCCGCATATGAAATGTAGCGGATTTTTCCATTTTTATTGGATTGTCTGGGAAGTGATTGTAAAATGTAAGTAAAATCGTTTTATTGCTTAATTAAGAATATTTGTTTTTAATTGATAGATTTATAAATATTTTTTGGGGTAAGACAACAAATAGATGTCAATTCACCACATTTATTTCCGCAACGAAATTAAATCCCTATATTACCAAAAACAAGCTTTCTGTTTGTTGATTTTCTTATTCCTCTATTTGGAAGGGGAAAAAAGTCCAATACCTGTTTCTATTTTTGTTTTTTAATATTAAAATGATTAACCAAAACCATTTATCCAAAATTCTCAATATTTCCGTATACGAGTAAACAGCTGTTTACGTGAATTTCAAATTGGTTTGGGGTAATGCAGTTCACCCGATGGATAGCAGAATGGAAAGGTAGAGTGAAAGGAATCGAATGGCTGACTCGAATTCACGATTCACGATTCACGTGAATAGCAGAATAGGGCTGTTGCAAACACATTAAGGGAGCAAACATTTATACAGTTTTCTTAGTGTTCTTTTAAAACTACATATCTATTATCTTTGTGAAAAGTCAAAAGTCGATCAAATGTATTAGTTAGATATCTTGTTTATTAAGCTTCAATTTCAATTTTTTTTCGTCGTTAAGATTTTGTTTTGCCATTGCCTGAGATATCTGACATTGAATGAAAAACTATGAACGACTGGTTTGCACGAATTTGCTCCTGCAGTAAAGAACTGTCATGTTTTAACGCCTCGAATAAGATGAATACAAATGGTTCAATAGTGTAATGTCATCTTTTATGAAAACAAAAATGTAAATGAACGTCAAAAGTACTGAAAACTTGATTTTTTATTTGATTATTTTTCAAATTTTTTTAACGCAATATTGTTTAAATTATTGAGGAGCAGATTAAAAATTATAACATAATAAGTTAAACTTAAATTGAAAAGAAATATGCCAATAAATATACCATTTTCTCAAAAAAAAACGTGGAATTCATATTTCCGTAATGCGATTTTTTTTTTGAAAAAAACCTGAACGGCAGTTTTCTTACAATTACTTTGATCATTTTAAGTGCAACGAAACAGGTTTAAAATTTAAGATTTTTAAACCCATGCCATATAAAGATTACCTAAATGTTTGGATCATGAAACGTGAACCCGATAGACAGTAGAATCTCGTGTTGTTTTTGTAATGCATTTTGTTGATGATCTATATCATTTCTGATAATATAAAACGGCTAATAACAAAGTCTATCAATTACGAACAAAAAAAACTTTTCCTCCCCCGTTTAGAAAAGCAGTGAAAACCGACTTAGCTCTTTAATTCAAGATGGCAATGGCAGAAACCGTGCAAGGGGTTGAGTCACTGCCATAACACACGGAGAAAAACTCTTCTGACCTTAGATATCTATGCTTACATTTGAAAAACAATTTTTCTTAATCATTTAGTCCAAAATGAATTTCCCACTCATTTTCTTTTTTGTTTCATATTTATATCTGACCAGACGTCTAAATCACTCTTCAAAATAAATCTTCGTTATGCGGATAAGGAAGCAAATATGGATTAAACCGATAAAATTATGCCAGAAACAACTTTTGCTTCATTTCGGGCAGAACCAGAACTCACGTCTTGTTATTTCAGATCTTTAAAAAGTTGCTGAAAGTAAACCCAGTTTGGCCAGTTATTTAATGGTAAGTTTAACCAGAGTTAGCTAACTCTAAGTAAATTATTCCACAGTTAAGTGAAGAAGCAGTCTTTCCGTGAAAGATTCATGCGGAATGACTTTAACTTCAGTTAATCCTAAGTTAACTCAGTTAATCCTAAGTTAACTCAGTTAATCCTAAGTTAACCCACCAAATTCGATTAGTTAACTCGGGTTTAAGTTCAATCTCGCACTGAAAAACCAAAGAGAAATTATTATCAAATTGTCCACAGTTAGTTCTTAAAATTATGTATTCCTCTGGGATAAGGGAATTACAATCTGTTTTAAGACAAAACTGATTTTCAAAGTATCATTTCCAACTTAATAATTAAAAAATACTTTTCATCATCATCGGCTCAACAACCGGGGTCCGGTCCTGGCCTCCTTCAACAAGTCTCTCCACCCATCCCGGTCTTGATCCGCCGCCATCCAGTTGCGCACCCCAAGGCTCCGGGCGTCCTGGTCTACGCCATCTCTCCAGCGCAAGCATGGTCTACCACGCTGTCGTCTACCATAGAATGTACCACAAAGAACTTTCCGAGCAGGTTCCTCTTTACTCATGCGAGCTAGGTGTCCTGCCCACCGGAGTCTACCGAGCTTAATTTTTGTCACGATATCTGCTTCAAGGAAGATTGCGTACAATTCATGATTGTACCGTCTCCGGAATCGTCCTTCCTCACATATGGGGCCAACAATTCTCCTTAAGACTTTTCTCTCGAACGCGGCTAAAAGGTCGGAGTGCCTTTTGCTAAGCACCCAAGTCTCGGATCCATATGTGAGTACTGGCAGGACCATGGTCCTGTACAGCAACAGTCTTGAAGTTTTCGTGAGATTTCTGGATTTGAAGAGCTTTGACAGACTATAATAGGCTCTGTTGGATTTGAGAAGCCGCCCGCGTATTTCTTCTTCTATATTGTTATCGGCTGCTACTATTGACCCAAGGTATTTAAAGGATTGCACCACTTCAAATTCGTGCTCCGCTACCTTGATTGTTTCACCAACTGTTCCTCTCGCATTCGATGCCACCATGTACTTTGTTTTACCTTCACTAATGTGCAGCCCCAGATTTTGTGCCGCCTGCTCGATCTGGATGAAGGAATCATGTGCAGCTTGCTCGGTTTTTCCGATGATGTCGATGTCGTCTGCGTAAGCCAGTATCTGGCTGGACCTGTTGACGATGGTCCCTCTTGTTGCCGTGCCAGAGTCACGGATTGCTTTCTCCAACGCCAGGTTGAAGAGGAGGCAGGCCAAACCATCCCCTTGTCGGAGTCGATTAAAGAAAGAAAAATACTTTTGTGACATTTTTTACTTGATTATTACAGTTCTTGCTTAAAGTTTGATTAATAATGTAGGAAATGCATTTAAATTAAATTCTAAAACTCAGTTATATCCTACAAAAAATCTTTAAATAGAAACTGCAATCTTTTTATGTGTGCACAACTTTCCTAATTTAAAAACAAACAACAAAACTGTGTTAAAAAAAATATGTATTTTATCATGTCCACTTCCTCTGACTTTATTTTTCTATAAAAGTATTGTCTGTATTTATATTCTGAACAAGAAGATTTAATAAACAAATACAAACAAAACATGTTCCATAAATTTCCTTAACAGATTAAAGTTAAATAACAAAACGATTTGCATCAGAAATCCTTTAAGTTTATCTCAAAAGTCAAATCAAAATGTTAAAACACAGCCCGTGGTGCTGAAAGAACGAACCCTTTGAAAACGGGTAACCTTGTTATATTCCTGCTGAGGATACTGCTTCGTTCACAGTGTGCAGTGCACACTTCTACAGTGGTATTCAACAGTAAGGCCAGTGGTAGGTATCCTTATCCCGTTCGCTCCATCAGAAGAGTATACCTCTACTCGTATAAATGAAAAGTTGATGGGATTTTTTTGCTCATCTTCCCCATCAACTTTTTCTATTTTGGGTTGGGTGGAATATGAACCATATTGCCAGCTATATCCTTCCTCTACGGATGTTCCTGTTTCCCATTTGCATACTAATTTCAAATTGACTCTCATTTCCTCCTCCTTGATGTGTTTGAGTTGTTTTTTTTTTTTTTGTTCATAATTCTCCTCGTTGTTATGTTTTCTTTGAAGTCTTGGAAATTCAATTTTCCAGATCGGATATTTTACTTGCAGCTATGGAACGCAAATAGATTCTCGTTTTGTATAGATTGACAGATTGAAATTATAATGTAGTTACACAAATTGTCGATTTGTCACAACGATTTCATGGGCCATCACTCCGATGCGATGATGTGATGACAATTTTGTTCACCATGTATAATTGGACAAATCGTTTTTCCACATCGTTATGGGTGTTCTGGTGTTATGCTGGTGTGCAGGACAACTATTAACCTCGAAAACCATCGAACATGCCCATCATCATGTTCCTTGACGAATTCGCGTATACTTTTAGTTATAGTTTTGGCGAGGACCCCCGAGAAGTGCAATAATTTGTGACCTTTATTCCTCAATGCAGCTCCTGCTGAGTTCTTTAATAGCTTCCATGGCTAACAAAGGGCTACCTGCAGAGCATTCCGAAAACTCATAATTCCCATACTCGCAGGAAGTTCGTCGCGCTCCGATGTTTATACATGCGAATAGAATGACATCGAATATTTGAACGGAGGTCCTTGACTGTCCTGTCATAAGATAGGTATAGAGCGGTAAGGTACCGCTTTCTGTGTGTCATTAATGACGGAAATTTAAAAATACAGAAGGTACAATAATTGAAGGACCATAATGCTATAAAGTCATTCCTTTTGATGTTTTGTTTTCAGCTAAATGACCGAATATACATGTACATAGGATTTCCAGTATTTTTCCAATGTCCTTTTTTAAGGAAACACGAAAAGACTGCTGTTTTTATTGCTTAACGTTTGCTTCTATACTAAATTTACCAATTTCTGTTTCTCTTGGTATTTAATAAATTTTATGATAATTAGGGGCAATAATTTCTAGAGGCATAACAATATATATCTTTAATTCCATGCAGCAACACTGTTAGCGTCTTAGGCGAAGTCCATCACAGGTTTTTGAGAAAAAGAACAAAAAAAAAAGTCGTTTTATGATTATCTACGGTCGCGTGGAAGAAGCAGTTTCAGAGGAAGGGCGTGTGCACCCAGTAATAGTAAGTATATACAAGTTATTCGTCGCGTACTAAACTACCGGGATCGGGATATACTTATATTTACTTTACGAATGAGGCCAACGCGCTTAAATTCTCAGGAATTGTTGCAACAATCGCAATTTGTTTATTTTTATTTTTATTTTCATTTTCAATTTTTTTTTGTTTTGTTGTCCCTGTCACTTTGTTTGACTCTCTCAAGGTTAAAATAAATTCCAATCATTCCTTTCTAAGAGTACCTACCTATTTATAATGTATCTTTACTTTTGAAATGGATTTTTAAAAATGTTTCCATCGGCACGGAATCCGCATGACAAATTGCGCAGCTTGTTCAAAATCAATCAATCGATGTTGTTAGTTAGTCTACATTAGTTACATAGTTGGATATACTGGCATTGCTAATCAGTGTCATGTTTCGAGTGGGCTTTGTAGGTTGTCGGAGCGAAGTGGCCACTTTGCTACTTCATGTCTAACAGTCTTATCTGCTCATGACTTCTGTAGTTTACAAATCACTCGACACTCGAGAATTTGCAACGAAAACATGACCATCTCGAGGGTGTGTTTAATTAAATTGTCAAGTGCTCGAGTTCTAATTAGCTTAAGTTTGATTAAGGAATGTGCTTCCCTAATAACAACAGACTTTTCTTTGTCACATAAAACGTAGACATAATATCGTCAGTTCAGTTTTGTATAATAAATGATGTCATTCGTAATCCATCAAACAGATGGAAGCGCAGAGAGAGGAGTCAGAGTCACAAACGTGCACCGATTTATTTTATTTATACCTTTGTTTGCTGCTTTATATTGACTGTGCTGTGAATCAGTTTCAGTATAATGTGCCATTCTGTCGGCCGGTCGGCCTGGCCCCAGGAAGTCGCCACTGCACTGCTGTATCTATATACTCCAATCTGTTCGTTCGGAAATCGATTGTCCTTTTGGACAGAACAAACAAACAGATTTCTTCGTTGTCGTCGTTGGCAACAAAAACAGCTGTAGGATAAATTAACGCAGATTAAATGCAAACATCGTAACATCGTTTATTATGCAATAATCCGGAAAGTTGCTATGATCATACGAAATTCGCATTCGGTGTCCATTGTGTGTGCGCCCTAAAAACATAAAATTGAACGATGGACAAACATTAGGTACAGCACTTCAAAATCAATACCAATTCCTGGTTTATATTCGAGCATGGCCTTAATCGAAGGCAAGAGGACGAGGATGTGACATATTGTGAGGGATTTTAGAGGGACGGATGGTCAGCGTTGATTAATCAAACTTCTTTATTAAGTAGGCTTATATACAAAGTTGTGTATCAGAAGAATAGATAGAGTATTATAGATCGAACAAGGTCTTGACTCCCCCACTTAGCTACATAGACACCATATGGAATATTTTGTTTGTTGTATAGTTTGAATTGAAGCAACAAAGGGTATGATTTTAATTTTAGTAGCTTGACATATTTAGCAGGTTAACACTCTAATTTGGTGCGTGAATCTTTACAAAATAAAGACAAATATGCGATGCATCATTAAAGGGGGTTTTTGTTATAACGTTTGTATACATAGTTTAACACTTACGTATGACTTATTGAGAATTGAAGATAAGTCAACTTTTAATAGAAAGTAAACAATTCTGTGCAATATTCGTCAAAATAAATATATTTAGTAAATATGGTTTTACTAAGAAATAATAGCTTTAGCCTTGTGCTTATACGAGGGTGCTTAGAAGCCGAAGAGGTACATTTTAAAGTTTTGTATCTTTTTTCTTGAAATAAATCAAGAGTTTAATATTGAATTCCGAGAAAGTTCACATTACCAAAAATATAAACTAAGGCTTGCTGAATTAAAAAAAGTTTCCAGAATGATTTTTTTGTCTTTTAGAGCTTATATTTTCACTAAATTTGTTGATACGAGTCGAGTACTTCACATGGAATCTGATTACAATTAGCATTGCGGGATAAACTAAACTCGATGATGCAGGCAAATTTACAATTACTTCCATATTTGTATTATGTAACAGCAAATGGGCTCACATTAACAATTAATAGCAAGTGTAACAGCATATTCTTTCATTTTCACAATAAAACTGTTAAAATGACAGCGGGTCGTCAAATTTGGTTTTGTAAAATCAACAGTGTGAAATTGTTAAATTTACAATCATTTTCTGTAATAATTACAACAGCTTTTAGAAACTACAGAAAGTTTACAGCCATTGTATGTGTGGCTGTGTATTGAAGTAGCTGGTGGCGTAGTAGTTAGTGCGTAGGAGGTATGACTGTTATGTCGGAGGTCTGGTTGCGATTCTCAGCCTCGTTCAGCTAAATAAAAAAAAAGTCTACTGCCGTTGGAAGATATGTCAGAGTCAATGGAGAGCGCTATCGAGGCATGATAACCAATGTTTTGATGGCTAGAAATTAAGGATTTTGTCTCGAGTGAGCTATGGTTTAAGCAAGATGTATCTCCATGCTCCACAAGCCGACCAACAATCGATTTATTGCACACAGTCGTTTTGGTGATATTGCCCGGAAATATTTATTAAATGCTTCTTATTTATACATACAGTTGACTACAGTTAATTATAATTTTATCTCACCTTGTTTTAATGGGACTGAGCAAATTTTGTACACGCAATGTTTGATCTATGATATTTGAAAACATAGTTTCAAATCGTCTGCAAACATCAAACAATTAGCAAAATTTTAAACAGCACGAAGTACCAACAGATTAATAAGGAAAGGCCCCAAATGACTGCCCTGAGGCACACCAATTAAGACTTCAATAAAGGAAGATTGATCACTTTCGATTTTAATTATTTGTTTCCGATTTGACTTTCAAATACATATACATATATGATTCCAACTAATCTGAAGCTCATTCTCTCAATTTTTTTTTTTTTTAAGAAGACTATCAAAAGCTTTCACGAAATCCGTTTACAGAACGTATCAAACACAAACATTTTTGTTAAGACAAAATTTGTTGTAGTGGGACGATTACTACGAAATCCACACTGTCTCTAAGTTATAATATTCTTACTGTGAAACTGAGCCTTTTGAACACCAACTTTTCAAAAAAGACTTGTAATCGCCTGGCCTATAGTTGTTTATTACGTTCTTTTGGAAGATATTTTTCACTCTTTTAAAAAGATACTGTTTAAAAGAAATGATTTATTTAAAATAATTTTAATTGATTTATAAAGCGAAATAGCGCATGTAGATAGCTAAAATGAAGAAAACAAATCAACTGCAGCTTTTATTTTTAAATAAAGAAGATTTAAACCGTCAAATACTTCTTGTCCAACTGTATCATCACTGATTGATTATAGACTCTCTGTTTTCCACCTTAGATTTATTTTCTAAAATCAGTGCTGCCAGAATGGACTATTTATTTTGTCAATATGGGCAACTTTAACTTTTCATTCGCTGATTGAAATTGCAATTTGCAATTTATTTTGATAGGCTATTTTTTTTTTTTTAAATAAGCGATTATTTTAGAAACTCATAAAATAATTTTTTATACAGAATAGTTTTTGTTTGTTTTTTTTTTATAGGTACATCATTTTTATAAGTGGGGCTATTTTCGGCTCCAAGATATTTCAGCGATCTTCTGAAGTATTTTTAAGGATTTTTTGCCATTTCAGAGAACATTAAAACAGTAACATCTAAAAGTTGTGAATTTGCACCCAGCCACTTTTGGTTCTGAGTTCGGATCCCCGTAGAGAGACAAATATTTTTAATTAAAAACGAATATATCAAAAGACCACAAAACTGAGTGTAATGATTGGGTCGGTCACTGATAAATTGCTATAATTCCAGCTTAAACTTGGTGGTATCACATTTTCGATTAGTTTTTGTTGATTCCTGTGAATATTAGCCCAACAAACTCTCATATGATGATTTCAAGGACTTTTATTTAATTTTTAATAATACATTTGAATTAATTTTAAAGTTAACTTAAATTTAGTTTTATTTCGGTTCTTTTCTTTTCTTATCTTTTCTTTTCTTTTCTTTTCTTTTATTTTGTGTTTTATGTGTTAGTTATCAGTTATCACGTTGGCTGCCGTTCGTCTTCTCGCGGAAATGTCATGTGCTTAAGATGACGTTCTGCATTTACATTATTTTCTTTTCTTTTACAATTTAAAGATGGCTGCCGATTGCTTCCGTTTGGGTGGTATCATTGCCAGATTTGACAACAGTTTTGTTGAAAAATCGCAAGTAGTTGATGGTAATGCTTCGTTACAGATGTTTTCCATTATACAAAAAACATTCTTTCTAAAAAGTAAGGAATACAAGTCAAATATAGTTTGCAATTTGACAATTATTTTTGTTGGTTCACAAGGGAAACTGCAGAATATAAAGTTCTGAAGCTCATAAAGCAAAATACGTGCTAGCAGTTTTCCAAAATGAAACTTAATCGTCGATATGTGGTTGAACTCTCGTCAACAACTAACAACAGTATGAACAACAACTGGATTCGTAAAGAGGGCAGTCTTACCTTTCATTTGATACCCCATTCATAGGAATACTTAGCCCAAAATCCAACCGGAAAACTGAATGTTCTAACCAAAGCTACCTTGAAAAAACTTCTCTTGTTTTTGGTTCTGCTTGGAATAAAGCTATCGATTGTTATTCTCTTTTTCAAAAGCCACGATGAGCTAGGTTGCCTCCCGGAATTCATTTGAATGAACATGAAAAATCCAACGTATTATTAATATTATTATATTATTAATATAGGTGCAGGATACAGAGCCTTTGGGGCAGCGAAATGAAAACAATTTAAAATTAAGACCAGATTCCATTCTTCTACCTGATGATAGGTGTTTTGAAATTGTTTTCAAATTCTCTCCAAATGTAATAAAAAAAAATAAACAAGTATAATAAACTTATTCTGATTTACAAAATGTTGAGGAAAAAAAGTAGATAATATGACTTACACGGTGCTATGCTGATATGAAAGTAATTTATTTTTTTGGAGAGATTTTATTGTGAGAGGTAAAGTTATGCTCGATAAGTGAATTCGGCTCAAACCTGTACAAAAACATTAACTGATTGATTAAACGAAACAAACATTGTACAAAAATTCTAAACTTGGAATAAATTTAACCCATTTTGTATATGTTTAGTATTATAATAGCATTTGTATTAAGTAAAACAAATTGATGTTTTCTCCATTCATATCCATGTATATCTTCAACATTTTTTTTCATCTTAATTTATATCAAACCGCAAAGACTGAGGGTACTTAAAATAAAAAATAAATAAATCTGATACAATGACCATTTAAAGGGACCAATCAAGTTGATAAAGATTTATAAAGAGATGTAGGTATTACTAGGTATAAGAGGTTACAAGGCTAAAATGTTTTGAATATATTTTCCCACCTAAATGGCCCAACAAATCAGGTACGAAACATGTGTGTGTCCGCTGATGGTTGATGTTTGATGTTGGTATAGATATGGTATACGTATAGGTATGCATGAATCTCAATAAATCTAGGTTATTCAAATCAATTAGAGTTAAATTTCTGAGTAATAAATTAGTTTAATGGTATCATTTTTAGGTGTCCGGAATTCAATTTGATAAGAGGGGCCTGGTGTTCTACAATTCGATTTGGTTCGAAGTGTGTTTGTTTTCACCAAGATTACAGAATCAAGCGGAGGGAGTTAGACTGGCTTTTGTCATATGCCGAATCGGTGAGCCCAGGGTCCATCCGCGATGCACCAAAAATTCTGTGGATCGAAAACTAAATAGGTATAAGGGAATGCCACATCCTCCAAGAGTATCTCTTGTCACGAAAAAGTGCCTCTCATCCTATAGTGCCTCTCATGAATTGTTGATACCTAGCTAGTTGTAATTCCTACTATACTCTGTCCAACAAAAATAGGCAGTACACGTCTTATGGGAAAGCTTTTTCAAAATCAGTAGCGTGCCATATTTTTGCACCATATTAAATTGAAATAACTCCTCCACAAAAAGTTTTTGCCCCCTCCCCCCGTAAATTTCGAAAAGCATCTGACACAGACCCAACGTCCTATTCAACTCACATCTGAGTGTGCACCACAGTACACAAATCTAAGGTAATATATTGCGCAGGTTGTCAGTCAGAAATTAAACATGGCGGATCGAGTGTCTACGAAAACTGCACATGGCATTACTAGAAACAACAACAAATATAAGCATTTTGACAAGTAAAGAGACACTGGATCCGCCATTTTCACAGATGCGCAGAACTGAACAAAAATTTAAACGCTAATGATATTACCTTTAATATATGTACCTTGAGTGTGCACTGAATTGCTGTGGCGAATGGCGATTGGCTGCAGCTTGATGTGCATTCAGAGTTACCCTCTTTTATTTGGTAATTCGTTCAGCTTTTTTTCCTTGAGTTTCTGTTAAGGTGCTTTTCATTTTCGAGCTTTAAGAAAAAGCTTTTAATGATGAGTGTTATCGTGTACACTACGACAACCCTGTGAATGCTTTAATGAAAAAAAGATTTATGCAATCCACTGTAGCCAGAATGAGAGGCAAACGTCCTATCTTGCCTACACTGCCAATTTTTGTTGAACAGAGTATAGGTCTTGGTTCTCTAAGAGCTTTCGCCCCACAAAATATTTTAATGTCCAAAACACACAAATAAATTGGATTATTATATACAGCCCTTTGTTCTACCAAAAGAGAACTCCTGAAAACAAGGAGATTTGCCCCCTTTTTTGTGGGCCATAACTAAAACAATAGAATTTCAGAATGTCAAAGTCAAACTGAACTCATTGGGGCATATTCATAGTCACTTTTAAACTCCAGTTTATCTTAGACTGGGGTTTATTCAATGTTATTTAGATAGGATAAACCCAGGGGCCGAATTACCGCCAGTTATCGAGTAATACGTGACTGAATTATGTGAGTTTGGCATTACCGCTCACGTTATGGAGTCATCATCCCCATAGGTTTTGCTCGTTCATTCGATCACTGATGGCACTCACTCGATCAGTCACTGATGCGGTAATTTGGCCCCAGGTCTAAGATAAACTGGAGTTTAAAAGTGACTACGAATATGCCCCATTATAATTTTTTATTGTTATTAAAATTAATCAAAATAAATAAATTTATAAAAAATAAAAAATATAACAATAAAATCCAAACTCCAGCCTGTCACAATTTTGAATAATTTTGATGTACCCCCATTTGTTTCAAAGATCAACTGTACTATACAACTGTTTTTTTTTTTTTTAAGTAGGTTTACCTACCTAACCTACTTATCAAAAGCCACAATGTTCGTTTTACCATTTCTACGAAATTCAAATATTTTTCCCACCTTTTTTTTGGTCAAACCTTCTTTGACGTCCCTGAAAAGTCCTTATCTTTATGGGATACTTTATGCTATTAACGAAGATTTCCTGGTTAATTATACGTAGGTCATCTTAAAGTCTTCCAAAATCGTCCAAAATGAAAATGTCATGCAGCATAATCGTTATGCTCAACTCAAACCTCGCTCGGTTCACCAGCAAAACATGGGGTGCCTTAAATTGGCCCTTCGCACCAAAAATTGATTTGTTTACAGAATCTTTTCATTCATTTATCTCAAAAAAGAACAACAACAAACAAACAAAAGTGAAAGAAAGGACTCCATATACCCTTGGCATATCCTTTCTCATATACTGATAATAGCAGTTACAAGGCAATCAGCCATCAACAAGGATCCTATATATATTTTCACTATCAATTCTCGGTGGTGTTGTAGGTATTCTCTACGCCTCATTAAATCCAGGAATTCTTATTGTAAACGAATATACTCGTATACACGACCATATACGAGTACGAGATGCAAGAGGGACCACACGCATGCGCACAAATATACCTTCTTAGTCTCATTTTTCGAAGATCGCTCTCCATTACATGGCCATTGGATGGTGTTTTGTCCTAATTGTCCTGAAATTGCGCAAAACATTGAGGACAAGATTTTTTATGTTCATTTTGGGATTGGGATTGGGATCGATCTTTGTTTAGGTATATGAAGACCACAACAAGGCAGGGGTTTGAATTTGCCTCGGAGATTAGATTCATGTTGAGGGTGCACTGTGCACATATATCTATTTTTTTTTTTTCTAAATATCCAAGAAATGAAGACAAAAAATGAAACTTTTCAAGGAATTATTCAGAGATCGAATGTCGCCCATTGAGGTTTCGTTTTCGACAATCATAGGATGACATCTACACAGTAGGTCGCATTTTGAAAGGTGCGAAACGACAGTTGACTTTGCTTTGGCATTGTGTGGCAGGATTTCTTGTGAATATTGTGCAAGCAATTGGAGAAGTTTTTTTTTTTTTTTTTTTTGTCTCCTATTAGTGTTTACTTATGTTTTGGGAATAAAACTGTATAAACAAAAAAAATGTCGTGTGCTGGCGGATGAATGTGGTTATTATCCCAATTGAAGTGATTCTTTTGATGCTTATGTCGTATTTAAAAAATAAAATCTTGCAATAACAATGGGATCAGGACCTGATAGTTGTTTATTATTGTTGTGAGGATCGTTAATCCAGTCAAGTTATATGAACACGTTCTAGGGAATCAGTAGTTTGTATGCAATATGTGGCACTTGGGCGGCAATTATTTAAGTGGCTCTCCGACAAAAATGTTTGCAATAAATTACACAAAAGTTTTAAAAAAGTGCAGCAGCTGTTAAGAAAGTATTGCAAAAGGAGGAGATGTAACAGTGAAAATATTGGAAGTATACCTACCGTTAACGTGTCGGAGTTCTTTAGCACTGAAGATCTTGAAACACACCCGTTTTGCTAATAGCTAAGACTAGAGATCGGAATCAGGGTACACCCCTCAGCTAAGCTAATAAGTAATTGACACATAATTGTTGGTCACATGTGATTGTCGTTCAATTTTCCGTCTACGTAAGATGATTCAACTTGATTCAATTCAATTGAACACTTTCCAATGTCATTATTTTTTGTTAAAATCTTGAATGCCATGGTGACATCTTCAAAATATTTATAATGAGCATTCGAAAGTATAAAACCAAAATGACGTATTTTTTCGTCTTCTTCTGGAAAATAGAAACCTTTTTTGATCTTAAAAATGTTAAATTTTGTAAAGGCTTGATGGTGAATCTAGCCACACTGCGGCATAACGGTCAAATTCGAAGTGACAGTCACATTTTTTGTTGTGATTGGTGTGATGTAGCTATATATCAATTGTGACATCACCAAAATCACAGCCTGTATGTATACGCAGTAAGAAGATTTAAATTATGCTTAGGAGTCCAAGTCCGCTGTTTAATACAAAATGTTTTAAAAACTATTTTTTTGAATTTTTTTTGAATAAAGACTTTCGTTTTGACACATTGTTTTGTTTGTGCCAAAAAGTATACGTTACCTTCAATGATACACAAAATTTCTCTATCAAAATCCTTAGGCCTTAGTTTTATGGCAGTTCTTGATATTTTCAGAGTTAAAACCAGATTACATATATCTCTATCAAAAAATTTGATCAAATTCTCCGTTTCGATTTACTGCGAACCCAGAAGTAAAAACACAACTTTTCTACAAAAAATACAAAACAATAGAACAATCAATAATTTTCATTGAGCTTAAATATACAGGGTGATTCCCATATGAAGTTTGGGTTGAGGTAAGAAAAAATCGTAGGAGGGGGGAATATTCCCCTCACCCCGTTAAGCCGTAACTGGCAATTTTCTAAAAAGAAATTGATTTAAAACAGAAAAAAGCCACGGATTGGAGTCAAATTAGGAGAATTGTATTTCTGTTATTTTTAATTTTCTTTAGAACCAGAAAAGATTTCAGCATTTGGTTTTTGGTGTTTGACTAACAATTAATTAGAGCACTGAATATTAAAAACAAGAATATTACTTAATAACGTAAAATTTTGAACAAAATTAGTTTGAACCAATTTTGTTTAAAATTTTTAGTTTGAAAATTAATTTTTCAAAAACCGTTCATTTAAACAACTTTACATGAAAATAAATTAAAAGCAGAGATTTCTGGCTTCATAAAAAGGTATAGCATAGCATTTTAAGCCTTACCGTTGCTTTTTAATATTTTTTTTTCTATTTTAAGTCAATTGTTGTATAGAAAATTGCCCCTACTGACTAAACGGAGGGTCACTCCTCGTGCGAAATACCCTGTATAGGTAAAAATATATTTTTTTGGAATACATTTTTTCATCTGTGAGATTATTTCTTACCAAACTTAATTCATGTTTCAAAATTAAATTTCATCATAAATTGAGACTCTGAGTGCAGAAGTGGTGGAAACCATTTTAAAAAAAAAACTACACTTTTGTTTCTATTTTTTTTTTTCAATTAAAAATCGAAATCTTTAATGCCTACGGTTTTCAAAAATGCGACTCTTGAATTACGAAAAAATAAATAATGTTAAAGATAGAGGCATTCACATCTAAAATAATTATTCATTATTAACATTACATTGTTTAAATGTGTACCAACGGACTCTGGAATAACATCGCACTTAATTTGAGTTAATCGAATGGTCTCTCTATTAAATTGCAGCGCTTGAACGGACCTCAGCGTTATTTTTATTAACTACAATTTTCATGTACACTCACCTAGGGTTTTTGTATTGACTTAAAAGATACTCACTATTCCCGGCAGATGGCAGTGTAAAGCCAGTCTGTATCAAAACCAAAACGCCAATTTTTTTATATTCGTTGATGGCAGAACCAACAGGTTGGAGAATACGATAACAAATGCAATGTTTTTTTTTTATTAGTTGTAAACAAAAATATTTTTAGTTACAAATTTTGACACCAGAGTTTCGATTTCGAACTTCGAGAAAATGACTGTATTCAGTAAATCAAAAGTACAAAAGTTGAATTGTTATATCTGAAGTGCGTTCCTTTTTTCTAAAAAGTTAGGAAATAAAATATAGACATGCCAATTTATAACAATTTTATTTATTAGAGTACTGTTTATGTGACCCCGGAGCTCCATGGCCTTCTGCCGGTAAGCATACTTCGAGCACTTACAGTCTTTTAAATCCGCGCAAAGCGAAAAACTGTCTCGTCCAAGAAGTTAACTATTAGATCTGTTTGATAACTTGAAAATTTTCTTTCAAACTTGTGAGAATTTTTAACCAACCAGATCTTTTATTAAAAGCCCCAAGATATCCCATTTAGAGTTTTTTTTAACTAAAATTTGTACCAAGTTTTGCAAAACTAGTATTTTTGATTCCCGGCCTCTTTTCTTTTTCACCTTTGTTTTTGTGTTTGGGTATGCTGGTAATTTTTGATGAGGTTCTCGATGAAGGTTGGGGGGAAGGAGTTGGAGTACAGGGTGTCTCGAATTATATTCTTATATTTCTGATGAAAAGAAATATCACTTATTTCCAGCACAAAATTCACAAAGTTTTGTGCTGTTTTACTTTTTCCACTTATTGCTCGTGGTTGTAACTTGTTGATTTGTCTTTAGAAGTTACATATATCTCAAACATGCAAAACAGGAAAATTAACAACAGATAAAACAATATGTCCGCCATGAACTGTCAAAATCTAAACCCTTCGTATTTTAAAGCAAGTAACGTCCCGCCATACCTACATCATAGGAGGAATAAAAAAAATAAATAAAAATCAAAAATGGTCTACTTTGCCAACGACAAAGAGTTCGTTATTTTAACACAAGTTATTTTAACACACGAACAATCTATCATGTCGACGACGTAGTTCGTTCTTGTATGGGCTTCACACGCCAATACGTCGACGTGTAAATATGTCAAAATCAGCTGTCAAATCGAATAGTTGTAAATTTTGTATACAAAAAATCACACGGATTTAAAAATAACAGGATGAAAAACCCAACCGTCCAGAGTTCGAACTACATTGTCGACACGCTTTCGTGTCACACGACCAAAAAAAAAACCTTGCTGATACTATAAATCGATGCAGTAGTTCTTGGCGTGTGATAGGGGAAATAATGTACATTAAAGGTCCGAATGGTCCGACCTTCAAGCTAAAGGTATTAAAATAGTGTAGATTGTATACCAATTATGGGGGTGTCGAATTATTTTCGATGCAGTATAGGTGATGAGCCAGAGTATACAAAATGTGTGTGTTAGCTCTGTTTCACAAAGATCTGAAATGGAGCTGTTTGCGTTGTAATGTCAGTAACAGTACGTACCTGCAAGAAAAAGAATTATGAAACTTAAAAAGTTATTTTGTATTCTTCGTCATAGACATATACATAGTTACATATTTTTGATATTTCTTAATCCGGCAACTAATAATAATTATCCCTTTTATAATAAACTAGGATCTACAAAAGTATTGCCTTTCATGACTTTGACTCATATACATAAATGGAGGTAGGTACCGAAAATTGGAATTCAAAAGCAATATTAATATCTGCGCATTTTGTATACCTACTTTGGTAAAATCAGTAGTTCCATTAAGGTACTTACACACTTTGTATAGGTACACATGTCATTATTTGTGCATATACAAAATTTAATGGCATTGAATCACGTCATTTAACTCGTATTTACTTAAGGCTTTTCTTAATACAAAACGACAATAAATTGAAGAAAACACCCAAGTAGCTACATATCAAAGCCATCTTACTAATCTACGCAAGATAATTTGCCAGCACACCTAAATGGTCTTTTATCATTTCTATGATGTAAGTACATCATTAAAAACGAATTTATTTATTCTCATCTAATCCAACTTTAAGACTCATTCTCGAGCTTCTTTATTAGCTGCTCACTAGGGTGGAACAAAATCATGCCTGTTACTCTTCTACAGCTCAACCCTCAACACAATAATAAAATTAACTTTAAATTCATAAATTCACACAGGAGTAACATTGGTCGTGTTGTTTATAAAACCAAATCACGTAAAATGAGTGGCTTGCTGTGTGATTCCATCATCTTAATTTTATTTCCTCGAACTGGGCATGGCTGGTTTGGGCTGTGCAGTAAACTCTTATATACCATCCTCAAAATGGGTTAAACCTCAAGGAAGCAGCACACACGTTTCAGATACTCTTGCATGTTGTAGATACGTGAAACGCAGAGACGAGCTAAATTTCGCTAAGTAAGAAAAAAAACTTTCCGCTTTTGATTTTGTCATCCATCGGTAAGTTACAATAATTAAAAAACAGTCATGCAATATATTTATATAAAATGGGAAAGAGTGATGGATGTGGTTTTGTATTGAATTATGGGTGGAAATCTAATTTAATTAACAAAATGGATAAAATCAACAGCATTTAATTGTTGCAACCTTAAGACTAGGGTACCAACGAAAGTATCTGGTTTTAAAAGATCTGTTGCAGTTGAGGAAAGAGAAATATTATTCGGCAAAGGCAAAGACAATTTTATTTTGTATCAAGTACCTACATCAAAGAATTCAGAAAGGGAATTGGAATTTTTTGACTTAGAGCTACGCACAATTTTCAATCTATTCCTACCTATAAAGTAATAAGTTACACGCAGTTTGGTATTTTTAATTTGTTTGCAAAATTTGAAACAAAATTTTCAATGACTCAGTATCTAAGACAAACTGTAGAAGGTCACCGTAGTCTTATCTAAAAAAACCTGAACCTAGCGCTACTAAAACATAAGTTTTATTTTAACAAATATAATATTATTGTAAAAATATTGAAGCAAATTTACTGTTTTTTGTATCAAGAAAATAAATGAAAGAGTTGATGCCAAAACGTAATAGTTTTCTTGCCAGAGGTCTTTTGATTATAAGAAGTTTTAGATAAATTTAATGATGATTTAAAAAAAAGGTAGGTACTTACCATATAAAGAAAACCCTATAAGGAAAACAATAAAGTTAAGTTAAAGTTATATTCTTCACCAAAAACTGTATTTCAGCAAAAAGAAATTTGGGATATTTAAAAAAAAAATTTGTTTTCTTTAATTTTGTTTTTTTTTTTTTTTACTGATTGCAAAGAATCAAACGTGTGTTTGACGATGTTCAATTGGTTCAGCTCCAGAACAACTGTATACCCTACATTTTGATTTGTAAAATGTTTTTTTCCTGGAGAAATGGACTCACATATTTGTGTCAATTTCTCACCATCTTTTTTACGATGTCCATAACCATTGTGTAGACCATATGCAAGAAAGGGTTTAACATCTAAGCGATTAGACATATTTGTGTCGCTTTGGTTTTCTTTTATAAAAGCTAAAAGCTATAAGCTTGATTCTACATCTAGCCAAGAAAACAGGATTATAACGAAGAATAGTTCAACTTAAAATAGCAATTTCTTGAAATGATTTATCCAACTGCCTAAAATAGTCAAAAAAAGTGTTATAGAATTGAAACACAGACCTAGGTAAACAATCCTTATCCATATTTTACTATCGTTAATGATCAATATAGATCATGTTTTGCAAATAAAACGATATTGTGTTATATATTTACGTATGTTTTCCTTACGCCCGATTTCTTCAAAGATGTACTTAGACACCCTTGTACACAGTCTAGCTAGACCAGGTACTGTAGCTCTGGAACTAGGTCCTAACGAAAAGTAAGTACCTGAGTATTTCTTCACATCATTAGTACCGGATCTAAATACACCGGTACTAGGAATTAATACGTCTAAAACTGGTCTAATTCAGATTTTGACGTTATTTTGGCATTTGAAACATTATTTTGATATTTAAATATTTTGATTGAGAGATATTTGGTTTTAACAAAAGAAAGGACATATTCATAAATCCATTACAGAACAGGTACACCTACATACATACATTATCTACACATACAAAAAAGAAAAAGAAAAATCCACCATTCAAAACTGATTTATTTTACCAATTTAAAAAACACTAACCAAGAAACTGTCGATATTGAGCAACGAACTCTTTGAAGAAAATTAATGAAATTTCTCTGGTTCAGGTGTTAGCGCCACTAGACTGCCAATTTGAGAGTCCTACCAAGTACCGAGTCCTAAATCGTACTCGGAACTAATTTGACAGAACTATAGTGCTTACTTCTTATGTTGAGAAATCTTTTGGTACTGGTTAATATCCAGGTACTAGTTGATTTTGAGGAGTCAGCTAGTAACAAGTCCTAACTAATACTCCATACCAAATTGACAAGACTAGGGGCAGAAATTCAAGACTACTCCCAAAACTTACAAACGTAAAACGTTCAAAATGCATTCATATAAGTCTGTGTAAATTTTTTATTTTGTTGTATTCACTACCAGGAGGTCAAGTAAAGCGAAGGATAATAATCAGTTTGTTGATTTATTTTTGTTTTCATTTTTGTCGGTGTAAGAGCGAGGTCCATTCTATAACTAAGAAGAATTATTTACAACTTATAAATTTGAATAATTTTCCCCTTTTGGTCAATATTCCAACATTTTGTGAATATATAAATATTTTGTTTGTATATTTTTGTTCTCCTTGCAATATTAAACAAAAAAGTTCGAACAAAAGAGGGCTCCTTCATTGATGATCAATGGTCTCAACTGAAGGAAAATGCCAATTGGGACACTTGATTTTTCTGAAACCATTGAGCTTTAAAAATCCCCTGCAAGATGGGGTTCGGGTTCTGTATCTTAAAAATTTCCAGTAAGGAGCCTAAAGTCCAACTGTGAAACCTAAACTATCCCCACATCTAATCTTCAGATGCTAAATTTGTAGTCTTTATGTCACCAGACATAGAAAACTTTGTTAGAATTAAAGTGTTTAAAATCGAAACTTCTAAACCTAACATAGCAATTCAGGATACATGAGTGACAAAAACAACTGTAACAATTAATAGATTATGGTGATATCAATATAGTATAGATCAGAAAAATATTGCTTATGGAAGTAAGAACACAAAGAAGAGATCAAAATAGGTTCAGGACTAAGATCAGGTTGCATTGGTACTCGTTCTTGAAGGCCGCAAGCATTTAACGAAAACTGCCAGTAGTAATGTTATTGCTTTAATAATTATTTATAGGACAATCTAACTCCTAATACCTGGAAGCTATTTCATCAAAAATGGAAAGTGCCATACAGTTGCAATATTCCACTAATCTAAGTTTCTCGAAAAAATAAGTAAGAGGGAACCTATCCCTAGGTGTAATTGAGACAAAACATACTCAAAAAGACCATTTCAATGGTCTAAAAGCTTGTCAATTGTAAATGAATTACTTCTTCATAACTGGCTGAACAGGAATACAATAGTGTAGCGGATTCCAGTGCCCTTTAATTGTCAAAATGTCAATATGTATTGTATTGTTGTTTCTTCTAATGCCATGTGCACTTTTTAGGAGCACTCGAATAACCATTTTGAATTTTTGAAACTTTCAATTTTGACACCCTGCGCAATATATAGACTGACAACCTAGCAATTGTGGACTATGACAGCTCAAAGACTCATATACATAACGTATCTAGAGAAGAAATACCTCTGTTCGTGTATGGCGTGAAACATTTATAACAAGACCATTATGTTCGCAAAAAGTATTTGTCAAACAATTAAAAAACTCAACAAGATGCTATTTGCGCTCTGAATGGTTTCTTCCGATACTTGGTAGCTCTATACAGCTTTGTTTTTGGATGATCGTCAAAAAAGTTGGACCAGCAGTCAACACCAGGGATGAAGTTATCTGACAGTTCCAGCTTCCAAAACTTGCATTTTTAAGCCAAAAAAAACTACAAAAAATACATGATTCCAAATTGAAAAGAGCCGTTTCACCAACTTCCATTACTCGTGAACTTTATCCAAGAAGAACTTTAGTAAATTGTCCAACAAAAAATAGAAATAAATAAATCTTGCATTGAGCTGTGTAGATGATAGATTCTGCACAAATGGTACAATAAGACAACATCAAAGCAGAAATTCGTGGAAATTCCCAAAAAAAGTTTGTTAAAATTTGATGACTCATTTTTTTTAAAGAAAGATTATTCGCATAAACATCGACCAATCAAAACTTTTTCATATTGAAGTTCAAAATTTAAAAATTTCAATAAAACTCTATTTTTTATGCAACGGCTCTTTATGCAATTTGCAATCTTTATAACATTTTAGGATAGGTGTGTTTTATTGAACTGAAGTTCTAAAAGCAAGATATTCTAATACTGAAAAGCTTATATATTTCTCACATGAATTAAAACTTAAGATCGTTAAAATTGTAGTTTCTAGTCTCCCGTCTATACCGACTTGAAAGAAAATGTAACTCTTAAGCATATCCTTAAACTCTTTTCTTTTTTTTTTAATATAAATGTAGACTTTATTGTATAATTTTATTGGGGGGAGGAATGCGTGTATGGAGAAACAAAACTTTAAAAGTTTACAGAGGCAAAATAAAATACTTTCGAGAGACTCTTCATCCAAGCCTTTATCTAAAGATTACAAAATAATAATAATAAAAAAAAAACATTGCTTAATACTCTTAAATAAAAACCTAGTCATACATTGCGCGTTTACAACATTTTCACCAATATAAACGTTATTCAACTTAACAAAATAGCTAAACTTTGACAAAGGGTTGGTTGCATGTCGTCCGCCCCTTTGCTAGGAAGATAATACAAAAATGTAAATTATATAAACACTTAGTGTTTGGCAAGCCTTATTTATATATTTAAAAAAAAATCACTTAAAATCAAAACTTAAAACTATTAAGGGGCTTTTTATAAAATTTAATTCTAGATGCAAAGTACAAGTAACGAGCTTGGCTTAGAGGGTAAATCGTTTAAATGTAATTAGATGAATTTTGAATCACATATCTAATAGGTTTTAATCTTAATTTATAAAAGTTGGCTAGCCGCCATCAGTGTTGGTCGCTAGTGGTAAAGCAAATGGCGGCGCACCATTTCAGCGTCGCATGATGTCTTCTATGCTGAAGCCTGTTCGCCTTGGTGGTGGTGGCGGCAGCTGATTGGGGGTCCTGGGGGCTTGTTGCGGAGGTGGTCCAGGTGCTGGTGGTGGTAGTGGCAGTGGAGATCCAGAATGCTGCTGGCCACTTGGGGCAGGACTGACGTGCATTGACAATTCAGGTGGAGGGCCGGGTTCAATTAGAATCTGTGAAGTCACCGTTGCTGGGTGAAGAATGGGTGGCTGATGGGGCTTCGTTGTTAAAGGGGGTGGAACCATATCGTGCAAGGATATATCTTCCTTCGGCTTCAAGAGTGAATGATGTTGGCGAGTCATATTGATGGCCATATGATTGTGGCCAGTGAATTGTGGCGGCCTTAAATGTGGCTCTCCATCGGGCCCTATCGGTCTCTTGCGAATGGGAATAGATCCAAGGAAACTCGGCATGGAGTCCAGAGCCGAGTGACTGCTCAAGGTATCAGTGCTCACTGGTGGATTTGACGAGTTCTTATGGTGATGCAAATCTCTACGGACGTGTAACATTGGAATATACGGTTCTGGTGGCTTATGCGATGACGGTGAATGAATGGATTGAGCTAGACCTGATATCAAGGGCGGTCTGGCGGGAAGATGTGTATGAGGATTCAATGATGGTCCATACAGATGTGGAAACTGGGTGCTACACAGAAAATCGTTGTACTCTCTGTCCTTATCTGAGAAGTTCGGGCGCATAGTGTAAGTTTCGCCACCCTCATGGTGGCAGTGCGTTACTGCCTCTTCACGTTCCCGACGTTTCTCTGCATTGAGTTGTTGCAGAAAACGTTCCTCCTCTTCGTCAATTTCCCCACCGTTCTCTTCGGGCTCATCATCTTCCTGATGATCATCGATCTCACCATCGATATTGTTTCCATTTTCATTACTCTGCACCTGATGGCCAGAACTTTTCTCTTCCACATTCAAGTTAGTTTCTTCTACTTCCGGAGCACTGTTTTCCGGGGATGGAGATCTGTGTCTCTGGACGGGAGATTGTCTGGGAGAGTCCACTTCCAGCAGTGAATCTTCTTCGTCATCTGTTCCATTCTGGCCATCTTCTTCTCCGACATCCAAAACCTCTGTGGGGACATCGCCCACCGCATGCGTCAACGCATGTCTCCGCAGATCGCAGTTGCGCCGAAACACCTTGCCACATGACGAACACTCGTAGGGCTTGTGATCGGTGTGGGTTAATAGATGTGTCTTGAGATTTGAACGTTGATTAAAACTTCTGCTGCACACTGGACACTTGTGTGGTGATTCTTCCATATGCAAAATCTTGTGAACAGCCAGTGTTCGTGATTGACAGAACCCTTTGCCGCATTCTGTACATTTAAATGGTTTTTCTTTCGAGTGAATGTATCTGAAATAGAAAAAAAAAAACAAAAAATTGATAAACATACATTTTATTCATGGAAATAATGCTGCTACCAACTTAACATAACCCAAGTCGATGCATGACTTAAGCAGTACATAAAAACCCATAATTGTTATTGGAACTCTGTTTACTCATCATTCGTATTTTTTCAACCGAAATGCTAATGACATTCGGTGACAAGTCGGCTTAGGCTTTGATATGTTTCAAGCACATCTATCATTCGGCGATTCATTAGAAAGTTTAAATGGGTATACATTAAGACGACAAGTGAATGCCAAATTTTGAAAACCTTTTGAATCTCGCGTAGACGTGTGGCTAAAACCCCCAAAATAAAAATATCTAGGTATACATATATGTAAGTTTGTGCTTGGCTTTTTTATCATCATTGCTATATTTGCAATTTTATTATTTGTATGTGAGAATCGTAATTTACATTGAAAAAGGTAGATACTTTTCTGACAAACAAGCTGACTCAAAATGGTACTTTTTTTTGTATCTTCATGGGTCAAGATTTAAAAATTTAATTTAATTTTGCCAACATTTGTATGGAAATCGGCATAAGGGCCTAAGATAGTCTTGCTAAGAAAAATTTAAATCGGCGCGCTTTGTCATGGCATTGAATGGATCGCAATAGTCTCTCATCAGAAGTCAGAAAAGAAAAGATGACTTGATGATTAGTTTCTCATACCGAAGAGTCTATTTGAGTTTTGAGAACAACATTAGTATACTATTTTGCATTTTTTTCAAAATTTTAACATTTTGTTTGTATATTCTAAAATTTTACAAAACAAAATGTTTTTATTTTTTGAAAGTCAAAATGTGTCAATTTCATTAAAAAAATGTGCCAAATCAGATCCTTAGTTTAATTTTTGCGGTGAAGTAGATATATATACGTGGAAACGGCAAAAATGAACCTAAGGCTCAAATTAATTAAAATATCAATAACGCAGTTGATACAAGCCCCTTATAAAATAGACTAAGAATTCCACCTCACTGTGGCTTCTCCTTCTCACCATTAATTATGATAAATATGATATCTTAAGACGTCAAAAATGAGTGACACACACGGGGCCGTCAAAATAGATCTGGTGCCCGGGACAGAAAACAGCGGTCTCCATTTACGTACGAAAAGTGATGGAAAAACTAGGGTCATCTAATGCTGGTATCTATCCTTTTTTCGCGGGATTATCCCTTTTTCCGACTTCGAAACAACTATGCCGTGAACGCTTCTTAAATCCTTTAAATATCCCTTTTCATGCCTCGCAAAATTTCAAATGCAAAATGTTTTAAATTTAATGGAAAAAGCTAAAACGATCAATCAAATAGTGCGACGATTGAACGTATATGTTCACAGTTAGCGTAGCTAACCTATAATTGTCTTTATTGTTTTTATCTGCGCGACTATTTTGACAAGTTTTATTATGTTGAATAATTTCGAATTGAGAAATTGCCAAAACCAACTAAAGGGAAATCTGTTTTGAACGCTAAACTTCGAGAAAAGTATCCAATCCTCAGAATCGTAAAGACAAAGAGTGATACTTTTTGTTAAAAGTGCCTGACGCCTGAGCCATTTTCCATAGCATTGAATTCTACAACTTTGTAAAATCAAGCTTCGCCAAAGCTCTCAAAAAGAGAAATATGTGAAGCAACAAAGTGGTTCCGATGCTAGTGACAATGACATCGAAGACGAAATCGATGCAACAATAATGATCGTTTGATCTTCAAAAGGTTTTTTAGGTATTATTTTCTATTTTCGGTCTGCCAAATGCATAATACGTATGCGTACATATTAAAACAAATATTTTTTTTAAAAATTAAATTTTTAACTAAAAGAATGGAATATGATTTGTGGTGGAAATGTATTATTTTTAATAAATATGATTTAAAATCACGAAAACAAATATAAACCAGCCGATGTAATAGCTGGGCTCATCAGAAGATGACCATTACACCTTGTCTTGACGCATATTTTCCCGAATAAATCGAGATTCCATATAATCCGAGCTACAAAGAGCAACTGCGAATTATATAGTCGCTACAAGTCTTCAAAGAAGATAAATTGTAGCTATTTTTATTGCCTTGCTATGGGACTTTTGAAGAAGAAATATTTGACTGTTAACAGTCGAATTGTTTTTTCCTGAACACCGTTTATTATTTTTGTATCCTTGTTTTATCCTTTTTTTCTGATTCTGATATCCCGCGAAAGCTCCAAATTTGGCGGGTCCATCCTTTTTTTTCAGAAAAAAAAGATATCAGCCTTAGCATAACTAATAACTTAGAATTGATTAATAAGCATAAGCAATTTTTTGTTTTGAAACATGGATTGTAATATTCTTATTCAATTAAATTATCAGAGTGTGGTTTAATTGGTATTGAAGTTATTTTGTCCACAAAATTTATTCTTGTTCATAAGAGCTTTCCTAGCCTTCTGGACAGCAAAACTACTAACAATTGCATCGAAATTTACTTGTCAAGTTCTCTAACACGATCGAGCATAAGTGATGATTTTTTTTTATAATCTGGCAAAGACTCTAATGGAATGTTCAACGAAATAGCTTGAGTAACAGGTATCGAGCAAAATTCTCTCAGAGCAACACAAACATTTGGAAAAATTGTTTGGGAAAAAATTTCATTCAGCAAAGTCAATGGTGGGAGCTGGGAGGTCTTCTTCGAAATTCGCTGCCTGGATGTGTTTCAAAATGGATAGTTCTTCCTCAAGCTCTTGAGATACATGTGAACTGTATTTTTGGAGGAAGCTTGTTGCGGCATTTTGAATTCTTAGTTTCGTCTATTGCTGAAAATCGAACCGACAAGAAATTCCATAGCAAAAAAACGAATCAAGTATAACGTGTTTCTTTTGAAATTTGTTTACCCATCTGCTTCAATTGATTGGTTACTTTCTTGATTTCCTTTTTCGGATGGATGGAAACAATAATGAAATACTTCTAATCCATGAAATGCTATCCAATTGGTTGCGAATCAGTTCCCAATCGGATATCACAGTATCAAGATTTTGAATTG
The DNA here is from genome assembly GCA_932273885.2 of Leucozona laternaria. Taxonomy (NCBI): domain Eukaryota; kingdom Metazoa; phylum Arthropoda; class Insecta; order Diptera; family Syrphidae; genus Leucozona; species Leucozona laternaria. The sequence continues at coordinate 112,901,688 of OW026368.1, read as the reverse complement.
AAACGTCGAAAGTGAAGTCTGTGGCTTGAAGAATGACGTTTTGTTTCTTCTAAATCTTTCACCAAATTGAAGACATCAGGATAACCTCAAATTTTCCTTCTATTTTTTAAAACTATTTACATATACAATTTTTATTGGTCGGAGAGGAAACGTACGTGAGTAGGTACAAAAGACAAAATATTCAGCTTTCATTTTTGAACTTTTTCGCCCCTTACATATTTCTTTTTGATTTCAAAACTATTTAAGAAGAAGTTTAATCAATTTGAAAATTTAAACAAGCCATGAACCTTTTACTCTATATTCCAGAGGAAGAAGTGTGCCAGACGAGACCCTTTGGTTTTAGATCTGTTTTTTTTTTTATATATATTTTTACGGTACTGTATAGGAATTTTAGTTTACTCCAGTTTAATTTGTAAAACGGACTGGTTCAGTGAGCGGCCCACTTCGTCTCGAAACCTATCTCAAAACCTATCGAAATCTGGTTCTTTCGTCTCCGTGCATTCAATTGCGGATTATTTCATGGATGGATGAATTCAGTGGGATAAGATATTTGTGTCCATGATAAAAAGGGGACGACGCCGACGCACGGCAGGGGACCGTCTCAAGTCCAAAAAATCGAACTAAAAAACTGAATTTGGACAATCTGCACTCTGTTCTTCTAACCCATCATCGGATCATGCGTGTACATACATCTTGATATGACCCCCAACAAAATGTCATTCCTCCTAGCTGCCTCGTGATTATGAAGCCAATCAACTCGCTTGTGCAAACATGCTTGCTACGTTGCTACGAAGTCCACAACCTCTCTTGATTTGGCCCCGTTCGTTTCCTTTTTCCGTGGGGCTGCCTGACATTGTGTTCACTGTTCAGTAATCATTCTAGGACTCTGGTGGTTGATTTCATAAGGCCCTTTTAACTATTTAACAGGCTTTTAAATCTTAAAATGACGTTTTTTCCATACAAAAAACGTCATTTAAAAATTTAAAAGCCTGTTAAATATTTGTGAAACCGAAGGTGGAAGTCCTAAAAGATGATATCCGAACCGAAATGCCCCTAATTCTTTTCATGAAAAAAGCTTTGGCAGAATATGGTTGCTGGAGGGCGCCATTAGACCAACGACACGTTTTTTTTTTTTAAATATATGCACGACTGGATCGCACGAACTTGCTCTTATGTACGATCACAATTGTGGTTCTAAAGTCTGAATTAAATTGGTTATAGGAGCCTATATTGTATCTATTTGCCAGGTTTTGTTGAAGGTAGTTGTATGAACAATATAGCATCTTGTCGCAAATATGCATATGAATTTAAATTATACTATTATTATTTAAAAAAAAAATATTTATGAGAAGTACTGTACAAAATATTTAAGGGCCAGTTTCACAGTCAGCAAAGTAGCACTTAAGTAGGCAATGTGAAAGATTAAAGATGCAATATAACAGTGCTCACTTACCTGAATAAGTGGCACTTAAGTCTCCGACGTTGCTGACTTAAGTTGCACTTACGCTGGCTATGAAACTTAGCCCTAATATGGGAAACTTAAAAGCCACTTTATTCCGGAAAGTGTCGACTGTGAAACTGGCCCTAAGAATAGTAAATTGTAATTTTAATTTCGATAAATACAAAATTCTTATCAAAATCGTTGAAGTAGTTTTCGAGCAAAAAAAGATTTTCCTTAACGGTTTAAGACATTTGTATAGGAGGTTCCAATTACCGTTGGTTTCTGTCATAAAAAATGAAAAAAAACGTGTCGCCGGAATCTCCAAGAAACCCTAGGTAACAAGTTTAAAGAAAATAGACACATCCGTTTAGGTTGTATTCGAAAAGACAGACAAACAGACATACGTTTTTGCGAGACTCATACTTCTTTCGTTTTCCCTATCATCGTAATGTCAGGTTTGAACAAAATCTCGTGTTCATTTTTTTTTGCGAATCCATAACTTGACATATAGTATCTATGTATGTATGTACATACATATCGCAAGTAAAAAAAACTAAAAAAAAGACAATCATCATTTGTTCTACATTCATTTTAATAATAATTGATTTGACATCTACCAATCAGTTGATTTTAATCAATGAATGTTTCCATCAGAACATAATTTGTCTCTAACGATTCTGGTAAAACAAATTAAAATTTTAAAAATTTACCGAGGAAATAACAAAATGTCCATGAATTTCTGATGAATTTTTTTCTTAAGGAATAAAATTCCTTAATGTCTACATTATTACCCTGCTAAAAGTTAATAACATCACCTGTGTTTAATTTTCCCATAGAATTTAAATAAATTGCCATTTACTTGTAAAATGGCTAAACTGTCTCGCATAAAATATTCCAAAGATAACTCTAGCTCTAGTTAACCCAGTGAGTTATTACCTCAAATAAAATCAGCCCAATAAATAGTTTTAAGGCTTATTTAAGAACGCACACACCTCAAAACCTGCGGAATAAATAATTAACCACTTAACTTGTGCGTTATTAGTTTTTTCTGTATTTTTTTTTTTATTTTATTTATTTGACCCGGATGGTAAAAGATCAGGTAACTATAGTTCACATCATGAACACAGAGCCGAGCACTACTTTTTTTGTAAACATTCAATCACCATTAGTTGCCATAATATAATCTTGACTGAAGTTTAAAATGAATCGAAACAGGTTTGTTGAATTTTGATGTTTTTTTGTTGCTGTTTGTGTCGGTGTGCCTGTTAAAAACGCGCTTTGCGTTCTCATAGATTTCATGCGTATCTATTAAGAGTGTTTAGAAATGGATCTCGCATTTTATTTAGCCATAAACTTTTGTGTCTTCTACCCACACACGATTTGGCGAGGAGGAATAATTTAATTGAAGGCGCATGGAAGATCATCAATCTTAAGTTGGTAGCTGAGTCATAAATAAACTTGGAGTGAAAGAGAAAATATATGGGATGTGCTTACCTATGATCCCTCAAATGATCCTGGCGACGGAATGCTTTTCCGCAAATATCACAGGAGTACGGTCGCTCGTCGGTGTGCGTGCGCTCGTGGATGAGCAGATTGTATGACTTTGTGAATTGACGATTACAGAATTTGCATATGAACTGCTTCTTGGGTCGCGATGCACGTCCAGGTGCTCGCAGAAGTCTTCGATCCAGACCGGCATGCATGCTGGGTGGGACTCCTGGCGGGAAGAGCCCACCGGCACCGGCCGAAGGTGGGAAGGGGAACGAGCCCGCCGATGTAGGCGATGGCCCAGGTCCGCCGAGATACGCCGGCGAATACATCACTGTGGGGGGCCCACCGGGGCCCTGACCAGGGCGGGGTAGAAGCATTGCAGCAGCTGCAGCTTCTCTTAGCGCCAGTTCCTTGCGCTTGTCAGCCATCATTGCGATTATTTCGTAGCTGGATCCGCGCTTCGCCTGGCCAATCACGTCCTTGTCTGGTCCATCCATGATTCCCGAGTAGAGGGCACCCGGACCACGGAGGTTCCTCGATGGAAGGACTGGCACAAACGCGGATATCTCCCTGTGATGGCTCGATTGGGGGCCCGACGAATTGATGATCCCCGCCGCTGCCGCCAAATGGTGTTGGTAGGCGAGCTGTGATTCATAGGACGAACCAGTTGCCAGAGACGATGATGATCCGCGGCCCCCCGACGATGTGCGTTGCACATCCGAACTGGAATTCGAGCCAGTTGGCGACTGCAGGAACTGTTCCATTCGTGAGGAACGCACCAACGGCACACTGCCATGCTCAATTATTGACTTCTCGCTTGGCATGATCGCCTTTACATTTCACGTGTGGGACGATCGGGGGATGTGGTGCTGTCTCCTACACTCTTTTCCACTGTAACCAGAAGCCTCTATCTGCAAAACACAAAAAGACGAACATTTAACCAATTAGATAAATAGTTGTTTTTGTTTATCTTATCATTTTTAAGATACTTTCGAAATGCTCTACAAGCGCAAACTCAATTATTATACTTTGACGTGTTGTTGGAGGTTTTTTTTTCTGTAAGGTCTGTCTAGGTGTAGGCTTTTTTCTATTGTAGCTCGCATTGTTGGTGGCCGATAAGACGATTATTATTTAACTATGATGGAAGCGAAGACTGGAGTTTTCTCTCTATATATTCTTTTTGGATAAGAGTAGGTGTAGGTAAGCAAGCAAACCTAGTTCTTTGTATACCTACCTGCCTGATATCTTTATTGGGTTATGATAATCGAATGGGAAGATAAGAACAACACACCAGCAGTGGCTTCTATATCCAAACAGACTTTGAAACTAGTCTAACTTTGATGGGATTTCCACCGCAATTCCATGGAATCGAGATAGCAATGTTGGTGGGATGTTTGTCAATAGATGGAAGCTAAGTGTCACACTGATGTTTAGTGACGGTATAGGGCTGAGGGCAAAGCTAATCTTAATTAATTGATTTTCTTTTTATGAATCGGACTTTTGGATTATTTTTTGAAAGTTTTTTTTTTTAAGCAGCATTTTTAAGTCGCTCGATGATTTGCATGAGACAAAAGGCTATAGAAGGAATTTGTTAGGGTGGAACGAGAAATTTAAGAAGACGTGAGAGTTAAAATTGATTAAAAATATTTTGCTCAAAAACTTCTACGTACGGTAATTTAAAAGAATGGATTTACTGCTAAATAAAGTATATATAAAAATGGATCGGGGTGGGTTCGGATGCTTGAAACTTGACAACGACAGGACCAATTTGGATACTTCCTTCTGCGGGTTTGTTCGTTATTGCTCCGCGAAGCTTTAGGAAAAATAAAAGTCGAAAAATTCTCAACAGGAAGAGCTGTAGATGAACATTTCGTTTTTCAGTTCAATTCAATTATACCGTTCAACATTATGGCGCTGTAGGTGGTTTGGTTAGGATATGGCTTTTGGGATATTCCTTTCAACTTTTGTTATTTGAAGGGTGAAATGGGGAAAAATAAAAATTATACGATTTAAGAAATTCTCCCGGTGTATGAAAGGTTATTTTTTAGTGGATGGCCTTAGAGATTTTGTTCAGAAAATTGCCATTTATAAGATGAAATGGACAAAAAGTAGCATCTGATTTCAAAATTTATTTTTGTGTGTGAAAGGTTATGTGAAAAAAATTGCTATTTATAGAGTGAAATGGGATAAAAACAAAGAAGTGTTTATTTATTACAAAACTTTTCTCTGTGTTGACAAAGTTATAAAGGTTGGACTTAGAGGATCATGTTTTTACATATATTTGGCCATTCATAAACTAAAGTAGCTTAAAACCCATAAATTAGTATTCGATTACAAAAATTAGCTTAAATACTTATTTATATTTTCTTTTGTAATTTTTATGAGAAGCTTAGGTGTTTGTCTACCCGTGCTAAACCGGGCAGGGCAGCTAGTAAAGTATATTTTTTGAATTTTGTTTTTTATTTTCTGTAATAAATAAATTTAATCCAGTGGATTTATGAAAATTCTGGATGAATGACCCCGCAGTTCGGGCCACCCCAATTTTTTTTCATTTATTTACCTTTTAGCCGCCATCTTGGATTCTAGTTTTTCTTAAATATCTCCCTCCCTGTTAGGATTACATGGAAAAATTTTAAAAAGAAAGTATTTCTATTGTATTCCTATATTTCTTGTGTTAAGAACAGTTTTTTCAATATTGTTAAAATGTACACTTAATTGTTACAGGCGAACAAAGGTAAGAAATTTTAATTTTCAAAGTATTTTTTTTAGCAAATATAATTTCAAAATTTGGACTTTTTTTTCTAGAGTATCGTTTAACATCTTTTTTTCATAGTACTGAGTTTGACTTAAGAAAAAGATGCTTGGGTATGACACAAACTGCTAGCTAGGTCAGATTCAGTTTGCATAAAAAAATTTAAAGGTCTTAAAATGTTTTTTTTCTAGCTTCTTTTAAGCTTAAACAAAATGCTAGCCAAAGAAAAAAGCTCAAAATACGGCATTATAGATATTTTTGAAAAACGGTCTTTTTTAATAAACAAATATTCACATCTCTTTTATTTATTGCTATACAGAAAAAAATGTACACGATATTTGTAGAGAATATAAATTCCAACAAATTTTAAATGCAAGAAATGTTGGTATTAAATGTGTTAAACCTTCAAAAATACTTTAACAAAATTTCAATTTTGTACCTTTTTTGGCTTGTAACTTTTAACAAATTTAAATTAAATTTAATTCTTCATACTTTCCTTTCCACATTTTGCTTATAGGATTAACAGAAAACGAGGTATTAAAAAAAAAAAAAACAACTAAAATCTAAGATGTCAGCCAAAAGGCGAATTTCACGAGGGATAACTTATAATATTAAAAAATACAAATTTTATGTAGATCTTATAAAGTGCACTTTTATTTATTCAGTTTTATTGCATTTTGTGTACAAACGTACCATTCCCATACTGCCGTCCTAAAAACAACGCACAAGCGCAAAATGATAAATTTGAGTGTGCATATTTGGAACCGGTAAAAATTGCCTTGGTTTTGTGTGGAGCTAAAATGTCATATTTCTAACTACAAATAGTTCATAATCATGAATGAGAATTTCAATGCAAGTTTAGAGCAATTTGTTTAGGAACTTGTATAGGGTGTTTTGCATAAGATGCGACAAAAAGCTAGAGCATTTAAATACGTCGCACTGTGGTCCAAAAAGCCAAAAGTCGTGGCAAAAATGCAAAATCCGATGTTTTTGTTTTCTTTTTTAATTCTAATAGGACTATATCCAGAGCTTCAAAAACGGTAAACAAAATTGTTTTTTTTTTTGGTAAATATTTTAGTTTATAAAGCTTTTCAAAACTGGACAATTTTGTTCTAGGGTATAAAAAAATGATCACATATTCTATGAAAAATCTTATTTTACTTCAATGTTACGTATAGTTAAATTAAAATTCCAAATTAAAAAAAAAATATTTTTAATAAATAAAACAAAATAACACGGTTCGACTTTTTGGGGTTTGAACCAGAATATTTTAGCGTAAGTATTTGTTAAACCATATGCGAAATTGCAGCTGAAACTTTTTGGAATGTTTTGAGATAATTTGTTTGAAAAAAAAACATGATCCCGGTGCTAACATTTTGGTCTTAAAAGCAAATTTACTTTGGGAATGATTGAGTTATTGCATGAGAGCGTGAAATATTCTGCTTAGAGCTTTCAGGAGAAGTACACAAATCAACGAATAAAGACTACAAGTGATATCGATAGCAAAATAACTGATGCAAGGTTTCATGGAAACGTCAAAATGAAGATTTGAATATATAGGTATGTATATAATATGCTATGGCATTATCGGATCCACTCATTTCATCTTAAAGGCACGTGAGATCTCAAAAAGAGCTTATAAAAAGAGTTATTGTCTAGAAGTAGTAGTAAGTCTATTAAATGTTGAAAATGATGATGATGCCAGTGCCTTTTTTTCTGAAAATTTACACATATAATTGGTCACTGAAACATTTTATAAGACATGTCGATGAGTCACAAAATGAAAAAAAAATACTTTTTTAATACTTGCTAAAAACATCAAAAATTGGTTCGTTAAATTTATGCATTCACTGTTGTGAATAATTTTATTTCGGAACACCCTCTGAATAATTAAATTTCCGCAGGGTTTTTTTTTACAAAATTTACCAAATTCTAACTGTTTTTTAAAGTTTTGCTTACTTTTTTGTTACTTCAATGATTTAGAAAATTTTCTTAAAAATTACTATTTTTACTTTCCTTTAAGAAGAAAAAAAAATTAAAGTGATATCTTCATGCGTTCAAAAATTAGTGATATCTTTTCACTTTTGAGTTATGAAATAAATAAGGAAGATCTATCTACATATACAGTCAAACTTCTTTATAACGAACCTTCAAGGGAACACAAAATTGCTTCGTTATAAATAAGCTTTATACAAAATTCGTTATATAGAAATTATTTTGTTTTTAAATACTGCAAGGGGAACAAAATGAAATTCGCTATAGAGAGAATTACGTTATAAAGAAGTTCGTTATAAAGAAGTTTGACTGTAGCATCCACTACATAAGCTACAAAGCAATTTCACTTACGTATTATTATTTATTATAATTTAAACATCTTTTAAAGTTATCTTACATGACCTACAGAAATATATGTATGATCAATTTGGGATAGACATTTTCGACAAAAATCCACCATATATGTAGGCAGGTACATATATGCACTATTTTTTAAGAATAATTCTATTATTTCGTTTAGTCAGTTAATACAATATTCTCCTCTTATTTAAAATATTTTGTTTGTTTAAATTGTTATTGGGATAAAGATTGATTTATTTTAAGGTTAATCGGCTTTACATAAATTCATTCAGAAATGTGTTTCCAATCGGTAGGTATGATTTATGAACTCTAATACGCTTAATCGGTTTAAATTTTAACTTATTCCGAAAATTTGTGACTATAGGAGTAGGATTCCAGAGATTAATTCTTTACCAATTTATTCATACTTCACAATAAATGAACAAAACTATATGAATGTAGTAGCATTAAGGGCTATGAAGGCTGTGTACCTCTTACATTATATGAAATAAGCTTAATGGTTAGCTTTACCCAAAGAACAGGATTATCTATATGATTTTTGACTTAAGAGCTCCATCAACATTAAAATTAAATTCGGATTAATACCACAAATTCTTTACCAAAAGGATCATATGAAGATGTCTAGTGTCTACCTAGTAAAGACACAATAAAGGTATAGCATTCATTCAAAAGTAAACGGCCGTGTCGGCTTCACCGTCGCGTCGCGTCGTGGCCTCCCTACCGATAAAAACCAAGTGGCACATACAGAATAAAGACCCCGATCCACAATATTTTTAAATATTTTTTTTCCAGCTAGTTTTAGTGTGTCAATGAAAATTTTTACGTTTGGTCCTAAATTTGTTTTTTTAAAGGTACGAGGGCAATGTCCAGAAAACGCCAGGGACCTAACATTAGATGGACGGAATTGCTATGAACCTAACTTTTTTCGTCTTCCTTGCCATCGTAATATCAAGCCTGATCAATGTCTATAGAGCTCGAAATTTTTTACCAAAGGCTCTAACGATTTTTATTAAACTTCGTACTTGTAATGACCAAACCAATTATTGTAAGAAATCTGCGTTTCAGGTTTTTTTTCTGAGAAAAGGGTCTCATTTTTGACTTATTCGCGTATTTCTTTACAATGGCAAAGGCAATCTTTTTATAATTTCGAATCTGGTACTTATAAATAATTTAAACAATATTGCATTTAAAAGTTTTGAAAAAAAAATTAAACAAAAAATCAAACCCCATTAAAGAAGATTTCAATGCTATTTCCGTTGTTAATCTGATTTCTGATGGTTGCATTGGCCTCGAACTACTCTAAGATGGTAATTGACGTAAAATGATAAATTACCAGTTTTGTTTAAAGCTTATTGAAAAAGATTGATGACGTTAAAAGAAAATGTTGATTGATTTTTGACTACATTTGACATTTCTTATTTGTCAATTTGATGATTTTATTTTGTAGTGTTAATGTTAATTTAAAAATTTTCAGTTTAAACTTTGATTTTTAGCAAGTGCCCCAAATGAAAGAGGGCGGAAAGGTTTCCAAAATGCACTTTTTTCATGCTTTGACATGACTGTTTCCCAAAAAGAGTGCCTCCTTAAACTTATTTAAACTGCTATTGGTAGGCCGAAAAAGCTGTGATTACAAGAAATCTTCAGTATAAATGTTGATCATTTTATGTCGTATGTTAGATCACAAAAACATAAACGGCGCAGCGCTAATGTTCCTAATTTTTTTTTTTAAGTTTATATTCTTCAATTGCTATTTTTGACAGGCATACCAACTTTTTACTATAAAGATGTTAAAGAAATACATACAAAAATAAATCTATAAAAACGAGTTTAACTTTTGTGTGTGACCTTATATCTTGAATCCGGCTAGGTGGATTTCTATAATTTTGTTCTTAAATGAAAGGGGACCATTTGTAGATGGTTTAGAAACATTTGATGATCCCTCCAGCCAAAGTATTTGTGGCTACATCGCAAAAGTCCACTTTGTTGTTAACAAAAATATAAAAAAACAACTTAGATGTGATTTTTTGGCAGAAATAAATTATTTAAAATTTCAGTTGAACAAAAATGAAATATATTTCTGTCAAAAGTTTTGAAGACAGAAGTTAAGTTTTAGGTGTGATACCCAACGCATTTTTGTACATTACGGCCCGGTTTTTCAGTGAATAGTTAAACCAGTGTTTACTAATTCTGGACATTAATTAACCTAAAGTGAACTCAATAAGGTGATGTTTTTAAATGGAGAATGCATGCGGAACGAATTAACAAACTCTTAGAATAAAACAACAAAAGTATCTGTTCAGCGAATCCAGAGTTAACTCACCAAACAAGCTCGGGTTTAACTTTAATCTCGAACTGAAAAACTGCGCCTAAAGGTCTAATTTTAATTTTTAGTTCTGAAAAGCAAAAACTGATAAATGTCTTTGAATTTTTCGATTTCGTATTTCCTTTTCAGACAAATGCATAAGGTTAACTAATTTTAAACGAATAAGTAGTAAAGGTTAGACTTAGAGGATCATATTTTTACAAACTAAGCCATTCATAATGTGAAGTAGGTTAAAACCCAGAAAAGAGTATTTTGATTTTACAAAAGGTAACTTAAATATTAACTTTTACAAAAGGTAACTTAAATATTAACTTTTATTTTATTTTTTATTTTTTTGTGAAGCTTAGGTTTGCTTTACCCGTGCGAAGCCGGGCGGACCAGCTAGTGTTTTATAAAACTTCGCTAAATATTATGAAATTTCTAGTCTCCTAGATGAAACAAAGGCGATACAAACTCCACACAATCGGCAACGAGACCAATATGAAGCAGTGTTTTTTTTGGAATAGAGTTAACATCAGAGAGTCTCGGTGGTGTATGTGGTGGAAAAGATTACAAATAAAAATATTGTTTTTTTCAATAAAAATTTCTAGCATCTAATTATCGTACTCTGATTCGACATTTCTTCAGCTGTACTAGACTAAGACCGATACTGTATTTAAATCAAATGTTTATCAAACCAATTTAATTTAAACTGCTCCCAGGATACAAGTTTGAGTACTTCCAGATTATTTTGGACAATGATAATTATGGACATAGATTAAATAAATCTGGATTTAATAATTATGGATTTAAAGTCTATTTAAATCCAAATTGATTAATATGGGTGATAGAAACCTCTCGTCGGCCAGCCTTACATTAACCGATGATTCCTAGGTTTTTCCCATTTTAGGGTTTGAAAAGAAAAATAGATAACTAATGCAATAATAATGGAATTTTTCAAAATTTAAGTTTCCAACAAAATTTTTAAACAGTTAGTAGGGTTTCTAAAAAAAAAAGTGTTAAAAATTGGATTTAAAAAAAAATTACTCAATACGGTGCTGTCTTCGCACGACGACGGTAGAAAGGTACTATTTCTTTTTATAAACAGACAATTTTGCCCACTTTAGAATTGTTGAGCCTACCTGGATGGCATATGACAACAAAGAACCCGCATAAGACCTCTTCAAATACTGCCTAAAAGAAATAAAAAAGTTATTCCAGACTTGGTTCTCTTAGAGCTACGGAAAAAGTGGTGGACATCGGTATCATTGTTAAGTGTATAAGAGAGAGGATCAAACGCCATATTACTTTCTGCCAATATGTTAAAGGGAAAAGTGATTCGCAAAATCAAGTTTAAAGGTTTTGGGCCTATGAAGGAATACAAAAAAAAAAAACAAATTAGATTGTCACTCATGGACATTTTTCAAGTTCAAGTTTGGCATGTGTGATGCATTCGTTGGTCACCCTCATCGAGAGAACGGAACATAATATATAGTTTGGTAGCCGGGGTGAAATTTAATAGGGTTTGTCATTGGTATCGTACGTCTCGTTCTCGTTCGATTCGCGACTAAATCAAATGAAATAGAATACAGAGCATAAGGATCATCATATGGTATGGTTATTTTTTCAAGAAATTCCAGACATGCGATTGAAAAAAATTTGTTCAAAGTCGGTGCACCATATTGGAACCTTTTGAGTAATTTGATTTCAATTAAGGAAGTAACAGTTTTGGTTTAAAAAAGTACTGTTTATGCGGCCCCACAGGGCCTTGGCCTTCCGTGGGTGGGCATACTTCAGGCACCTAGAGTTAACGCTCACGCCCACTTTTAATGGCGAAAAACTGTTATTACTGTTATAAATTGGAATGTCTCTAGTCTCGTCGTTTAACTAATGTAAACAATATCAAAAAATGTATGTTGTTTTGTGAATTGATTGAATTGAACAACAAAAAATAATTCCAATGCATTTCAACCAAAAACATACGAAAAGTATAGCACAACTTAACTGAATCTTAATGATACTCTATTAATGCCTAATTCTCTGATTTTTTTTTTTAAATTTAAACATATATGCCTGAAAGTCCTATTTTGTCCTTTAAATATGCATCCTGGATTGAATGTGCTTTTGGACGGAATAAATGGTAAGGAAAGAAATTTTCCGAAATTAAACACTTTTCAAAGTTTTACCAATATTTCTGAAAAATTGGTTTTAAGTTTTACAACTACAAAATACACTAGATCTTTGTCATTCAGGGCAGGATGGGTAAAGTGTAACACCTTAAAATTTACTATTTTGAAAAAAAAATATATATTTTTTGAGTAATAAGTGAGGATTGAGGTAACGTTTTTTAAAATAAATTTGGCGTAGCTGCTTGTGTAGAACTAGGACCTAGTGACTTACAAAGATCAATCCCCCTCACGGTTTTCGCCTTGTTGTGGCGAGGGGGCTTACGTCTAACTCTCCAGCAATCCAGCTGCGGAGTAAGACAACTAAGAAAACCAACAAAAGCAGAGATGTTAATCTAAAATAATGGACCAAAGTTTACGAAAAGAAAAAAATCGAACGGGGATATACGTTCAAGAGTCGGCAGAAGTCACGGCTGCCGGCGAGGGCTTGGCTTCGCAAGAGGCTAAGTCGCCAGTGACAAAAGTAAACTTCAGAGAAGAAAAACCAGAGCTAAAAAGACAACCGGTCATTCTCTCAGTAGATCTCCTTCCCGACTTAGATAGTTTAACTATCAAAGGTACGGAGACCTCGGACAGACCTCCTTCCATAGGTAGTCAAACCGAGGACGAGCTACTGATGGAACCGAGTCAAGAAGAGACTATGCTGAAGTCTGCTGCACCCCTCAAAGCTTCGAGGCAACGCAGCAACTACAGATCCTCTAAAAGATTCGTGGAAAAGACCGAGTTGAAAGACCCTGCGACGCTCAGTTCGAGAGATAAAGCTCTCCTAAAAAAGCATAGAAAGCTAGTTAGGAACTTTGAGCGGCAGCTGGCAGAGACTGCCACTGGACCCAGGGGAACAACAGGGCAAGTGAATGCCGAAGAGTCGGAGAGCAAAGGAGTAGATGCTGCCAAATCTAGGTCTGTCCCTAAAAAGGCAAACCGTGAACAGGCTGGCAATAACTCGACCGCTCGGAACGACAAGGGAAAAGTTCAGGCGACTTCCAGCAAGAAACAGCTAGCCAACGCTAGGAAAGACCAAGCACCGGCAAGCACCTCTTCTGGAAGGAAACCAGGAACGTCCAAGAGACAAAGATCGGAGGAGACAGTCAAGCAAGACGGTGCCAAGAAACAAAAAACCAACAGCTTCGACACCACCCCGATTGACCTACAAATTGCCATCATAAGCCGTGACGACCCAGATGGGAAAATCTCGGCAAAAAACTGGCTTCTTGTGGAAAATGAGATCCTCAAAGCTATGATGGCAGCATCAGAGAACGATAGTTCTGAAGACTATATCTTTGATGGTGCCGGATGGCGGCGAGGAGTTAAAGTGGTCTGCTGCGGTGACCAGAAATCACGGGAGTTCCTGAACCGTACAATCGCCAACATTGGCGAACTATGGGAAGGTTCCTCCCTTGAGGTTCTACCCGCCGCAGCTCTACCACTCCGCCAGCAGTTTAGCATATGGATCCCCCCTCCTGCAGAACATGAGGACGCAGCCATTCTTAAGCTGTTGGCGAAGCAGAACAAAGAGCTTCCCATTTTGGAATGGAAGCTTCAACACTCAAGAAAGAGTCATGGAGGCGAAGGGAAGGACCTCTTGTTTGTGGCAGACAAGAAATCTGACCTTCTGCTGAGAGAAAGGAAAGACGTGTTGAGGTATGGTCTCGGAACCGTAAAGGTTAAGAGGCATGAAGGCAAAGGGGAGTCAAAAGCTGCAAGTGGTGCAAATAAACCTGCACCACGCTAAAGCAGCAACGTACGACCTTACGCTCTACATGTCTCACGAGAACGTGGACGTGGCCTTGATCCAGGAACCATGGTTAGGCAAAAACCGAATCCGTGGGTTGAGGTCAAAACACTACAACCTTTTTCATTCCACGTCAGATGAAGGTGATATTAGAAGTTGTATCCTAGTGAAAAAATCAATTAACGCTTTCTTCCTATCTAGGTACAGCAACAAGGACAACACGGCAATCAGCGTCGAATCGAATGAAGGAAACTTCATTTTAGCGTCGACGTACATGCCGTACGAGGAGGAGAGCCCACCATCAAAAACTGTCCGCGATCTTGTGGTCCATGCCAAAGCAAGCGATACACCTTTGGTGGTAGGATGTGATGCCAACGCTCACCACACCCAATGGGGCTCAAAGGATATCAATAAAAGGGGTGAGTCAATTTTTGAATATATTCTCTGTTCTAATTTATCGTTATGTAATAGGGGCAATCACCCTACCTTTCGAAACAAAAACAGGGAGGAAATCATAGATTTAACTCTTATTAACAATAATAGTAAAATTTCAGTTGAAGACTGGAGAGTCTCACCTAAAGAATCTTTTTCGGATCACTTTAGGATACTCTTCTCTATAGACAGGAACTTTACCGAAAAGAAACCTTACAGGAACCCAACTAGGACGAATTGGACAGAGTACGAAAAATGGCTGAAAGACTGTATTGATCCACCAGAGGACAATACAAGTCTAAGTATTTCAACCATTGACACTGTTGTCCAAAACTTGTCCAGCAAAATGAGAATGTCTTTTGAAAAACACTGCCCTTTATCTCGTTCCAATAACTCCAATAAACCACCCTGGTGGAGTGGTGTACTAAAGAAACGTAGAACAGAGGTTAGAAAACTTTTCAATAAAGCTAAACTGAGTAAATTAGAAGAGGACTTAAAGTCTTATAGAGCCGCACTTAACACTTACACCAAAGAGTTAAGAAAGGCCAAAAAGGATTCGTGGGCTAAACATTGTGAATCCATTGAAAAAACAAGCGAGGCGGCAAGGCTCCGTAGAACCCTGGCCCTTAATCCCACGATCCCGGGGTACATAAAACACCCTGATGGATCATGGTCGAACTCGAGCCTAGAAACGCTTGAACTCTTCATGGAAACTCATTTCCCCGGTTGTAAAAACCCAGAAAGCTCTGATTGCTTGCAATCGAGCACGCTGGATTTTACTCACACAGAATCAAATTTAGAACTAAATCAGGTTATTACAGAGCAGAAGATTATCTGGGCAATAAACTCGTTCAAACCCTATAAATCAGCGGGACCAGACGAGATTTTTCCAGCTCTTCTTCAAAATGCTCTCAAAGTAATAACTCCGTGGCTTAGGGTAATCTTCATAAGTTGTATCAAACTTAGATACGTCCCTAATAACTGGAAAAAGGTCAAGGTAGTCTTTATCCCAAAAGCAGGGAAACCGACTCACTCGACCGCTCAGGATTATAGACCAATAAGTCTCTCTTCGTTTCTCCTTAAGACACTAGAGAGGATAATTGATCTACATGTAAGAGAACTTCTCAACGAAAACAATTTGTGCAACTACCAACACGCTTACCTTAAAGGTAAATCAGTGGAGACTGCTTTGCACGAAGTAGTTTCACATATAGAGAAAAGTCTTGAACATAAAGAATATACCCTGGCAGCATTTCTTGATATCGAGGGTGCGTTTAATAACGTTAAAACGGAATCGATCAAGACTGCCTTAGTTGAAGTTGGGGTTGAATCTGTCATGGTCGATTGGATCTTCACCATGTTAAATGGCAGAATTATCAACTCTCAAATAGGAGTTAGCACTATTGAGAAAACAGTTACAAGAGGCACACCACAGGGAGGAGTCATCTCACCCCTGCTCTGGATCCTCGTAGTCAACAAAATTCTCACAAAGCTCAAAGATCAGGGCATTAAAATAGTAGCATATGCAGATGACATAGTGGTTTTGGTATCGGGCAAGTTTCTTACCATCATCGAAAGCATTATGGAAAATGCATTAAAGGATTTATCTTCTTGGGCAACTAAGAATGGTCTCGGGGTCAACCCCACCAAGACAGAGCTAGTTCTGTTCACGAAGAAAAGGAAACTGGAGGGCTTCAACCCTCCCAAACTAAATGGCATTCCTCTAATACCTTCTAAGGAAGCTAAATTTCTAGGAGTAATCCTTGACTCCAAGCTTACATGGA
Organism: Leucozona laternaria; assembly: GCA_932273885.2. NCBI lineage: Eukaryota > Metazoa > Arthropoda > Insecta > Diptera > Syrphidae > Leucozona > Leucozona laternaria. The sequence continues at coordinate 112,885,213 of OW026368.1, read as the reverse complement.
AGCGTAATACTGAGGAAAGAATGAAAAAAGCACTATGTGCATTCTACACATGCAAAAAGACCTTCGGTGTACGTTGGGGTATGCGACCGCAAGTCATCCAATGGATGTACACAGCGATTGTCAGACCCATTCTTACCTATGGCTCTATTGTATGGTGGAAGGCGGTGGAAAAATCAAGCTATCTCAAGAACCTGAATAAGGTACAGAGACTAGCCTGTGTAGGAATAACAGGGGCTCAAAGAACCACACCACAAGCTGGATTGGAAATGATCTTGGACCTCCCGGCTCTGGAAGAGTTCATAAAGTGCACGGCAGCCAAAACTGCAATTCGCTTAAGAGAACTGAGTTTTTGGAGGCACAGCACTTATGGCCACGGGTCAATCTTACAAAGATATGACACGATTCCAGGACTGAGGGAGACCACCGATTACATCCCCCCTTTACTAGATTTCGATAGGAAATTTTCTATTTTCATACCAGAAAGACAGGGTTGGGATCCCAATTCACTTATAAGTAAACAGGGTATCCCTTTCTACACTGATGGTTCAAAAATGGAATCGGGAACAGGTGCTGGAGTGTTTTGCCAATCTCTCAACATCAGAGCGTCATATACACTCCCGGCTGACTGTAGTGTCTTTCAGGCCGAGATTTTTGCCATTGGAAAAGCAGCTGAATTGGCACATCACGAAAAGCTAAGCTCTTCGGAGATTACTTTTTTCGTGGACAGCCAGGCTGCTATCAAAGCCTTAGCCAGTGAGACCATAAGATCAAAAGCAGTTTTAAACTGTAGAAAGGAATTAAACAAGATCTGCCACACTAACCAGGTAAAGCTCTGCTGGGTTCCCGGACATAGCAATATAGAAGGGAATGATATAGTAGATGAACTAGCCAGGAAAGGGTCAGAGGCAGACACAAGTAGTAGCGACCATTCAGTTAGGGGACCACTCGTCCCGATTGGGGTACTCAAGAGGAAGATAGACCTTAAACTAAAAGAGAAAATCAATATCTCCTGGAAATCCAGGAACGATTGTGTAATCTCTAGAAGTTTATGGCCTAACACAAATGAAAAGGAAACTCGGTATATCTTATCGCTGAGTAAAAAGAACATTAAAATCTTGATAGGTGTACTAACAGGTCATTGCGCCATTGGCATAATGGCTAACAGAATAGGGGCATTTGCACCCGATTTTTGTAGGAGCTGTCAGGATGAGGAGGAAATGGAGACCATTAAACACCTGCTCTGCGACTGTCCGAACCTCCAAACCAGCCGACTCCGTCATTTCGGAAACAGGTTCGTTGGAGAACTGGATGATCTAGCACAGGTCTCAATGGCAAGCATGAGGAAATTTATAGATAGCACAGGCTGGTTCGTTAACGAGCCAGTCTACGCTAATCAACAGAATTGAGGGGCATCGTTGCTAAATTTTTACTTTTAGAGGGGATCACAATGGACCAGTAGGCCCCCGTGTACGCAACGGCTTCATGCTGTGCACACCCCTTAATACCTAACCTAACCTAACCTACAAAGATCAATCAATCGAGAATGGAGGGCACCTAAAATTTCTCAGGAAGGTAAAAGGTTTTTCAACAGGGACGCTACAAAAGTAGAGCAACAGGGACAGCAAACGACGCCATATTTCTTGCCGTTTTTTTTACATTTCTCTTCAGTAAGGTTTGCCAATTCATGATAGAAAGATAAACGAGCCAAAAACGAGTCGAAATTATTAAAATTTACTACCGAAATTCGGAGTCAGTGGCCTCAACGTTAAGAGCGCTATGGTCGCCATAATCGTCCTAGAAGATCAACAATTGAGCGTCTAGTGGCAAAATTTAAACCCACAGCCACAGTACAAAATGTTCCCGTACCAGTGAGACAAAGAAGTGCCCGTAGTGTCTAGAATATTGCTGCCGCTGAGGCTTCAGTTGCAGAAAGCCCAAATGTGTCTCTCACGCGTCGTTCTCAAGCGTTGTGGCGAATTTTGCGAAAAGATCTTGGCCTACATCCTTACAAGATTAAACTGAAGCAAGAACTGAAGCCGCTTGACCACCAGGAGCGTCATACATTCGTGAATTGGGCTGAGCAACAACTTGAAAATGATTCGGATTTTCATCGAAAAATCATCTTCAGCGATGAGGCTCATTTCTGACTGAATGGCTTCGTCAATAAACAAAATATGCGGTATTGGTCAGGCAGCAATCCACACGTACTCCATGAGTCATCATTGCATCACGAAAAAATTACGGTTTGGTGTGGTTTATGGGCCGGCGGCGTCATTGGGCCGTACTTCTTCCGTGATGATCAAGACCGGCACGTTACTGTGAATGGGGATCGCTACCGTTCAATGATAACCGAATATTTTTGGCCCCAATTGGATGATATGGACTTGGAGGACATGTGGTTCCAACAGGACTGCGCCACATGCCACCCAGCGAATGTAACAATCAATTTATTGGAAACCAAGTTTGGAGAACGTGTTATCTCACGAAATGGTCCAGTCGCTTGGCCGCCTCGGTCGTGCGATTTGACGCCGTTAGACTATTTCCTGTGGGGCTACGTCAAGTCTATGGTCTATGCCAACAAGCCAGCGACGATTGATGAACTTCGTACTAATATAGAATGTGAAATTGCAGCAGTATCGGCCTATTTATGCTTGAAAACCGTCGAACATTGTGTTCAGCGTCTGGACTTCTGCAAGCGTGCCCGTGGTGGCCATGCAAAAAAAAACATAATGGCATCAAACGTACTTTCACAGGAATAAAGAGTTTCATTGATATCTAAAACCATTTTTTAGTTCTTCAAAAATCCAAACATTTTCATGATACTTGAAAAAAAAACCTATGAATAGTAAAAACTCTCCCAGATCATAACGAAAATATAGTTTTTGAATTATATAACAATTTACAATACAAAATGTTGTTTTAATATATGTTATTTATGTGGAGTAGCCCGGAAAGAGGAAAACACACTAAAATCTCAGGAAAAAACAGAAAGAGAGAGAGCTCGAGATGCAGAGAGCTATGACAGTTGTTACCAGATGTGGTTATGTTCGAAAATTCTACCAAAGGATGAAACTAATAACCCAAAAGAATGGGACTACGAAAAGAGCACTTTCCTAGACTTCTCAACGTTGAAGACAGTCAAGATTCCGCTCCTAAGCAGTACGCACTCCATTCAACTTTGCCGATGATGGCCCACCCTACCAAGAAGTAGTATGGATAGCGATATCCAAACTAGGAGCTCTTCAAAGCTGCTGGTGCGGATGACCTATTAAGCTTCTTTAACATAGTTTTCTAAGCAATTGCACCCAACTCGCAAGTCAACAACAGACGTACAATTTTTCTAAAGTCCTTTCAACTAATTGATTGTGCTGATGATATTTAGATTATCAGAAGAACGAAGCAAACTCATATTTGCAAATATTTAAGCGGCAAGAACTGGTTTCGCTATTGATGAATACAAAATAAAGAATATTCTGCTATCGGAAAGAAAGATATCTCAACGTCGTTGACTCGGGCAAATACGATGGTCAGGTTCAACATGAAAGAAGTCAAGGAAAATCGTAAATGTATTTGCCAAAATGTCACCTTAAAACTCTACATATCAAAACCAAAATAAATACTAATAAAAAAAAAATCCAAATTTCTAAAAACTGTATTTTGAAATACAAATTGTGTTTTTTTGAGAATTAAATAAAAAGGCCAAGATCCCAGGGCCCCCAGACGTACGTTTATTTATCAAAGCAAAGATTTTGGTAGGTAAGAACTAAGGGATATTACGAAGCCTGAGTCAGATGTACGCACTTTAATCAAAATCTTTACTATTATCGCGGAAATTTGAAAAATCCAAAATTGTAGTGGAGCAGCTCTATCGGTTCTAGACGAGCTTAACCAATGCTCTGCATTTCTTCTTTAAGGAATCACAATAAAATACAAAATTTAAAGCAATTCTGTTAATCCTAGACTCATTGATAAACAGACCGACACGCGCGGTATGATGAAAACCAATTTTTTGGACTGCTGAATTTTATTTCACTTAAGATTTGTCTACACGAAGCCAATAATTGCAAGTAAAAATCGAAATATTAAAATATTTAGGAAGAAAAGAGTCTGTAGTACTTCATCTTCGTTTTCATAAGGCCTCATCCTCTACAAGTAGGTTCAGGCTGTTCTGGATTTTTCGAAATAGAAAGTACAACTCTTTCGTGCTGATTGTGAAAGTTTTTCAGATATTTCTTTTTAGTAGAACAGAGTTAACATGAATATGAATTTCTGCACTTACTTTGCAGCAAAAACATTTTCAAACCGATTTGTGAAAACTGTCAAATTCAGCTGTTATATTTATTTTGATTAAAAAATTTAGTATTTTTTTGACGATAATTCAGACTTAATTGAAAGGTGTGTTTTCTTCAAAAGTGTATAGCGAATAGCCACTAGAGCTATTTTTTACGTTAGCAAAAGTTATAATTAATATCTATTGTTATTTGTGAGGAAAAAAATATCAACCTTATTTCCTATCACTTTTTTTGATATTGTTTCAGTAAAAATTAGCTGGCTATACACTTTTGAATAAACCACGCCTAGTTAAGATTTTTTTTTGTTGAAATTAAACATACCAATTACTAGGCATACTTTTTTTTGTAACAACGTAAATCTATTTCAAGAGCTAAATTTTCCCAAGGCATACCTAAACATACTTAGCTAAATATTTCATACTATGTAACACGTTTCAGAAAATACGACTTCTATTGCAAGCTTAGCATTTTTCAAAAACCCCAGACGACTGTAAACAAAACAAATTTGTTGGCATCGTCATTTATCCAAAATCAACGAACAAAAAAAAAATGGATCAATAAACTATATCGACAACGACGACGCTACGCTACGCGTCGTGACGATGAGAGAAACCACAGAATTTGATCCAGTGGAGAAAATAAAATAAAACAATAATAATAATAAACTTAAAGATAGAGCAACCCAACCGCATAGGTTAGTTATTCGTATCTGTATAAGCTACAGTTTTAAAACCGCACCGCATCATAATAATATACTGCTGCAGCAACAGCAGCAGCAGCATCATCCTCTGATCTCTGACGGTGCTGAATCTAAATGTGCTGATGCTGATGCTGGAAGAGCTGGACCCAGATTCAATAAAACAAATTAAAAAAAAAAAAAAATGAAATGAGAAGAAAATGAAGTGGCAAAGAAGAAGGAATAAAGGTAAACACAGATCGATGCTCGGGAGAGGTTCTTCGTATCGTCGTCGTTATACTGTCGGTGTCGTCCGTTCCTATGTCGTCGTCGTCATCGTCATCATCGTCATTGGAAAAAGGCTTAAATGGTTTTCCATACTGAAAGATGGCTGCTGCCTGTTGAGTTAGGTGCGCTTTTCTGGTAGGTGAATATAATCGTAATCAGGAACCCATTAGGGAGCAGGGAGAGCCAAGAACTAGTCTTCCTGTGGGTAACCTGTAAACGCATTGTCGCCGCCGCTGCAATGCAAGTATATAGGTACTCTCCAGCCTCCTTAAATGACGTGGCTGTGTACCAACGATCTTAATATAGCTGGGAATTAGGAAGGTATACAAGTGCATCAAGCAGTACGTATTTTTAATTTAAACCATGTTTAGCTTTTAGCTCTATCTATCTTTTGGTACTATGGACATAAAGTCTTTCGAGTTTTTCTCAAGAGACTCTTCTTCGTATCTGTAAATAACCATCACTTGAGTCTCTGGTCAAACAATTCGGTGTATCTATATGTATGTCTGAGTATATTTAGGTTCTTTTCTTTATTTGTACAACTAAGTGCTATATCTCTATAGCTATAGCTTGACAGATCAAATACCATAATCTTGACAAATATACATTTATCTCAAAAGTATCTAACTTACCTCTTGAAGTATAAACTGACAGATAGAGTTTTGTTATTTTAAAATCCAAAATCGATTCGGGGATATTCCATAATATTCGTAATTCATTTAAATAACGTTCACTTAATATTCCAAAAATGAAAAACTCAGCACCGTGGTCTACTAAAGTAGCATTTTGGGATCAAAAGCCCAACATGGCATCACACTGTGCTCGGTGGCAATGGCAGTGGCAACACACACTCTAACACACACCACACACGCACACACATTTAAACATACAAAATTTTAGAAAAGTTTTCTTCAATTCAACTTATAGGGCCTTAGTGTAGGACCAGCACATTTTGAAATTTTTTCAATTTGGTCTTAGATATATTTATTATTTAAAATCAAAAGAAACAAATTAAGTTTTTAAAACAAATTAAGTTTAAAAAAAAAAAAAAATAAACACAACATTTTGGTCTATACGCAGACATTTAATGCACGTGTTGCACTCAAAAACGCAGCTTAATATTAAGCAGAACACTTTTATTTTGTTTTTTAAACTTTAAGGTTTATATTTAAATTTAATAAAATTAAAATTTTATTGTAATAACCTCATAAAAATAAAATATCGCACACCTTATTCGATATTCATAAAAAAAAAAAAAAATATTTATTAATCTGTTCCACGCACACTGAAGTATTTTAATCCAGATGTTATGTATTAGTGTGGATCAGGTTTTGGAATTTCATACGGTAGGTAGGTAGGTAGGTTGAGGTACCTATATATCTGAGATTTGTGTGCCTCGCGCATGAATTCAATGGGAGCTGACGCTAGCGCTACCAATTTGCTCCTCAAGTAGTCCCAATCTCTTCCCACACGCCACTCTGCCAATGGGGTGTGAGCGGGAGGCAGTTTTTTTAAGTCGTTGAAGTGAGACAGAGGCTTAAACTAGATACTGGCGCACAAACACAACTAAACGGACGTTTGCTAATACCTGCACAATATTATTGGATGCGTTTTCTTAAGACGACACACATACACGAACGATGGGCCGGCACGGTACGGGACGGGACGAAAGCGACGACAAAAACGACGACGTACGCTCGAACAGTTAAATTACAGGTGCGCAAGGTATGATCAACTCTTTAAGACTGATCGAAGAGCAAACTGGAAACTCCGTTGGGGGCATACATTGTGGCGAGAGATTAGGACGGACGGAATAGCAACTTGAGGTTGACGTTGAGTTGAGTTGAGAGTTTTTATACGGCCGGCATGGCAGAGTGAACTAGATGGATAGTGTGAAAGTCCAGTTGGAAGAGTGGGACAGTTTGAGCTCTGCCTCTGCCTCTGAGCTGCCTAACATCAACATCTTGGAGAATAAGAATATTTGAAAAGTGAACGTGTGGTGCCGCTCCTGCTGCTGTTATTGCTGCTGCTGTTGCTGATGGTCGGCGGGCATATACGCCATATACGGGTTCATTGCTGCTGAGAGATTCGAATTCGGACTCAGACTCAGACTCGAAACCGAGCTCAAAGTTTGGTTTTTGTTTAGATTTGTGCCTTTTTGTCGTTGTTTTGTGTTTATCTTTTTGTTGTTGTTGGTATTTGGTTTTATTTTTTTTTTTTTTGTATCTATGTATTCTCCGATTCATTTGGAAGATACCCTACACGAAAGTATACATCAGGTAGAGATAGTTATAGTTATAGATACCTATAAGTTGTGTTTTATAACCTGTCTGTGGTAGCCCGTAGCTATTCCGAAGTTGAGCTCTCTTTTTCTTTGGTGTATTTCGTTTTCGTCGTTGCGTATACACGATACACGAATAAAAACAAAAATTCTTCAGCTTGAATTTTTGATGTTACAACGACTAGATCAACTTTATATCAGAGCAAAGGTATCAAAGTGGTTTCTATGGAATTTTGCAAGAATTTCAGTGCAATATTTTGAAATTTTAATTTCAAACTTGGCACGTCGCAACTCCAGTATCTCTGAAAAAAAAAATTATTTCAATTTTAGCATTTGGAAGCTTAACTAACGTTAGGTCAGGACCGAAAATAATCGATACCGATATAAAGAAAGGAAACTTCGTTTATCATTCCGTAATTTTAGCGAAGTATTCGTGATCAAATCAGCTGGAATTACAACACTGGCAACATTGCTGCTGGATTTCAAATCTTCAAGTCCGAAATTTGGAGCGAGCGAGTAAACTGAAATGAAATGAAATTCTTAGAAGTACACCAGAATGCGATGCAATTATTTTTTAAGGGCAGGCTTTATTCATATTTATAAAAGCAGAAGCAATTTTAAAACCTTTTTTTAAATCTGAATTCTATTTAAGACACCCACGTGTAATTAAAAAAAAGTCTGCTGAAATAAGAATATAGGTATAGATACACTCTTAAAAGTTTAAAAAACTAGCATCATAGTGTTTTCGATAAAGTCTGTGTGCGTCATTCTACAGAAGCTAGCCGGATTGCTGACCTTGAATGAATTGAACTTGTATTTTTTAATAAAACTCGATTTCCGTTTGCAAATGAGGCAAAATATCTCGGAATTACTCTGGACGCTAAATTATAATGGAAACCGTTTGTAAAATAGAAATGCGAAGAATATAATAAATATTTAACTCGGCGAAATATACTGGTTTACTGGGGAAAAATTCTAACCTCAATATCGTGCGAATTAAGTACGCCAGCTTAAGATCGCGAAATACACAGGAAATATCACAAGACTGCAAAAGGATATTTCAACTAAGTTGCAATCGAGAGGAGGATTTGGTCTTAGTGAAGGAAAAAGTCTTACACTCAATCATATGAGCATGACTTTAAAAATCCATCTGCCAGAGTTTGTGAAATTTGTGTATAGTTTAGTAAAAAATATAAATAAAATAAATAAGTTTATATAAAAAACAACATTATGCAGCTTTGCGCTTACATTTTGATTTTTCTTTCTTTTCCATTCAAGTACTCTATCATTTCAACTTCACCCAATACATTTTTCCCGAAAGAAGGCCTTCGAATTTTCTTCAGTATCGGAGACAAGCCCAGGAAGTGGAAGGCATTTTCCCTCGTCTTTTGGTTACACATCCAATAGTTGAAAGTAGAGATTTTGAAGCTTTCATCCTAAATATTGAGGATATTTTTTCATACTAAACTTTATCTGGGAGTAGTTTTCATATTTGAGGATGTGCTGAAGATCTACATAGATTGACCGCGGTACATTGGCGTACTCGCTTTCTATTAACATTCCTGCATCCATTTCTCATCTAAACCACGCCACCACTTGATACAATTATTCCTTCCACGTGCGGAGATTTCCCAAATATAGATTGAGTTGAACGTTAACGATTCTAAATACAGCACATAATTTGGGTGAGGTTGATGGAAAACCAAAAGTTCTTTTCAGAAAAAATTAAATATTAACAAATTGACGTTAAACATTTAATTAATACCTAATTCTAAAGCTTTCGATTTGTTTTAGCGTAAATTTAATGAATTTCATGAATTCTCTATGTTGTGGTTTCGGGTCATTACTTTTCTCCCGCGAGTTAATCGAATGAATGAATTAATGAATGAATTTTTCGACCGATTCGAGAGCGAATTCAGACATATTTCATAGAATTATGTTGTTATACCATTTCAATCATATTTGATGATTAATATTTTTGTAATTATTCTGCACTTTCTTCAAATTTATTTTCAAGTAATGAATTTCATTTTCGTAATGAAAATATTTCTAGATCGCTAAGCCCGATTTGTTCATAAACTACTCCCTTTGCGCGAATTCTCTTAAACGATAATTCTCTAAATTGGCTTAATTCGCTTTAAACCAAACCATAGCCTTAAGATTGGAAAATTTGTCATCAACTTTTTGCTGCTACGATTTCTTGTATTTTTTTCAAGAGAAAACAGTATCATAGTATACAGAATCACATCACAGGTAGGTAGAGGTATTGTCAAGTTGAGAAGTGAATCTATGGAAAAATTATAAATTTAATTCCTTGAGGCAGAGGTAAGGTAAAGGTATATTATCATCATCATCAACATCGTCATCTTCAACGTTCTGTAATTTCTTTTTGTTTCTTTATTTATCTCTTTTATTTAGTTTGCAATAGTGTTGGTGTTTGTATGTGCATATTTGAATTCTTCAAGTTGCTTACATTAATCTTGGAAAACCAGAAACTCCACTAAAAAAAAAATAAAGGTAGAAAGAGAAAAGGTAAAGGTAGATAGGTAGATGATGGTTGCCTTTCTTCCAGATATGTACACCACAGGTAAGTCTGAGCTGAGGTACCTACCTAAACCTATACTCCTCTGGATATGATTCTGGAGCCGGTTTGGACCGCCAAAGATTTATTTTTTCTTTTTGTTTTCATCGGTTTTTACCTTTTTCTGTTTTTGTTTTACGGATTAGTTATTTTTGTATCTTTTTTTTTTTCCTTCCTTCGTGCATCACTGGCACATCATCACAGAAGATAGCTGCCGCGGCTTTACCACCAGCAGTCTGCCTCTGCCGAGCAGGAGCAAAATGTTATAGTTTTGACTTCTGTACCAGTAACTGAATAAAAGGTAGTGGCAGTGAATAAAAATTTATGCACGGTGTCAATGAGCTCAGCCTATTAAGAGTTTGATAATGCACTTGTCTGCCTGATGCCAATATGATTATGTACGAAACGCTTACACGCTTCTTCTACTTCTTCTCATACTTTATTTTGCTTCAGCGATGCATGTCAACCGTGGTGAGTTTGTAGTTTTGGAGATTAAGGTTGCTGCTGCTGCTGCTGCTGGTTTTCTTGGGAATTTAAATTAAGAAAATCCGAGCCAATGGTATTTTTTTTATCTTTTGACTTAAAAAGAACAGAACTCGATTTGTTTGATGAATTTATTGCTTTTTTTATCTGTGGTTGGCATTTGAATGCTTTAACCATTTCACGCGAAGTAAGTGAAATATTTATAGTCAAAGCATTATAAATATGTATTTAATCTATCGTGGATAATTATAATTTTTAATTTTGAAGTAATTATTTTGATATGCCAAACTAAAGCTTTTAACTAAAGTAATAAATCTTAGGCTCATTTGCTGAAACGAATTTTATATATTTAAATTTAACATAATACACTTAGGAAACGGTAATACGTTAGCCTTTAAATTGAACTTAAATATTTAAGGTTCTTATCAGCAAATGGCCCTAGTTAAAATTAAAATGTAAATTATGAGTTTCAGTGAGATCTATTACTGGCCCCTTAGGTCAAAAAAAAAAATCTCATGGCTTAAAGTATCATACAATTCATATTCTCATAGCTCTGGGTGTGATTATTTTATCCGGGTCACATTTTTTTAAAAAGGACACATTTTTTCATGATCATTTAACCTCAAGAAAATTTCAATTTATTTAAAAACAAAGAACGAAGATGAAATAAGTTACAAATAAGGTTATGTATAAATTTGTTTTTTTTTTTATGAAATGTAAGACTGACTATTATCTACATTGAGTAGATTCAAATTTTTTAACTTTATTCTTAATTCAAATGTTTTAACTTTATTCTTAAGTTTCTGTTAAGTTTTTCTATTATAAAACAATACAAACAAACTTTGGATAGGTATTACCTACTTAAATTCGTATTTTTTTAAATGTCATGAATTTATTTTCAAAAGGACTCATTTACTTTCAAAAGGACACATTTTTTCATTCAGAGGGGCACATAAATATTAGTAGTTGTTGTCGACTGGTCATGAGATGGACACGGACCACAGTGACAAAAAAAAAACAAAATCATAATTTGAAATTTGTTTAGCTGACGGGTTTTTAAATAAAAAAGGGTTAAATCTCAATATTTTAAGGTAAGTTTCTACGAAAGCATTCTCTAATATATTGTTTCTTTATCCCTGCTCGTCGTTTAAGAAAATATAAGATTATGAGCAAAATATTTAATTTTTTTTCAAAAAATAAATGTTAATCTGCCACGTACTCGGATAAGAACAACTAATCGGGGAGAGATTTACTCTTCTATTTATAAAAACGTTATCACTGAAAACCATAATTGAAAACTTTAATGATTGGTTTTGAGGGACTTAAAAAGCAAAATCAGTGCATATTTTGTTGCCAATATGAAGGCGGTGACTTAATTATTAATTTTTGCCAAAAAAAAAATTCGTTTTGGCCAAACCGTCCACATAAAAAGACTTTTATAATTGCAATGATTGAACTACCTTACCAATGATCATTGAAAAATTAAACTTAATTTTATGGCGATGTTTGGGATCGAATTGATTTTTTTTTCCCTAAAGTAATAATTCAATCCATCAGCTTTATTTTTGCATCAAAATAATTACTGATTTTACTTTCTAAACGTCTCAAATTCAGTCATTAAAGTTTTCAATGATAGCTATAACTGGGGCCTTAGGGCCACCGCAAAACATAGAATATATCGCACGCTAAAATTGAAATTGTCACAACTAAATCACGAATGATGAACGAGAAATTATAATTAAGCAACAAACCATTCAATATAAGAAGCTTGTAACCCTTTTTGAGAGGGTGCTTCGCCAACTTCATATAAATTTATCAAATTAGTAGAAAAACAATAGAAAACATCGCACGACAAATTTTAAATTTTCACAACTAATCAATGGCAAATTATTGAGGAGTAAACAAATCAATACAAGAAGGTTTTACACGTTTTTGAGAGGGTACATCGCTGAGTTGACACCAAGTTAGAAAAGCAGCAAAAAAAAAAAAAACATAGAAATCAACAAATTCGAAACTATCATAACTAATTAACGAGAAATTTTCCACCTAACCGAACTTTTCGATCGGTGAATGTTGCTTTTGCTTTGCTAAGATGACACTCATGAAAATAATTTATGAATGTTACTCTCGAATTGAGTATGATCCTTTTTTAGAGAATTTTGACTCGATGAGTGTTGGTAATTTTTTGTTTTATTTTTTTTTTGAAATTCTTCAAGAACTATTATATCTTTAAATTAATAGAGTTAAAAAAATATAAATATGTATAATTATATAATTTCCACAAGTTTGTTTTTAATATTTTTGTGTTACTACTTTTGCCCTTAGAGCATGATGTTACTTTCGTTCTGGACATAAAGGACGAAAGTAAAAACGCAGAGTCTTGGAAAAATGTACACAGCTATGTGAATTTGTAATTTTATTGAAACTTAAATTCATTGGTTTCTAGATAAATAACTCATCTTTTAGATAACATATTTCGTTTTCTGTTACTTCAACAAACGAAAAAGCAGGAACCTCAGAAGTAAAAAATGTTACTTTTGTCGCGGTCTTTCCTACTCATTTAAGAATCGGTTTGGACAACCAATTGCATTATTTAAATAAAAATAAATAAGGTTTTGAAGTCGGGCAGCTTCCTTAATTTAGACCTATGAATGAACTTTGGAAAATGTTTAAAAATAAGACTGTATGAATACAGTTTTAGCCCTAAATTCATTTGGAAATTTCATAAGAAACATTTAATAATATCGGGTTTTTTAATAAGAGCGCTACAAAAGTTTTTTTTTAAATAAAACAAAAATGGTTTTCGATATCAACGAAATTCTTTATTTCTGTGAAAGTACGTTCGATGCCATTATGTATGGAACTCGATTTTTGCATGGCAACCACGGGCACGCTTGCAGAAGTCCAGACGCTGAACCCAATTTTCGAAGGTTTTCAAGCATAAATCGGCCGATACTGCTGCAATTTTACCTTCGATATTCTTACGAAGTTCATCAATCGTCGCTGGCTTGTTGGCATAGACCATAGACTTGACGTAGCCAAACAGGAAATAGTCTAACGGCGTCAAATCGCACTACCGGGGCGGCCAAGCGACTGGACTATTTGGTGAGATAACACGTTCTGCGAACTTGGTTTCCAATAAATTGATTGTGACATTCGTTGTGTGGCTTGTGGTGCCGACCTGTTGGAACCACATGTCCTCCAAGTCCATATCATCCAATTGGGGCCAAAAATATTCGGTTATTATTGAACGGTAGCGATCCCCATTCACAGTAACGTGCCGGTCTTGATCATTACTGAAGAAGTACGGCCCAATGACGCCGCCGGCCCATAGACCACATCAAACCGTAATTTTTTCGGGATGCAATGATGACTCATGGATTACGTGTGGATTGCTGCCTGACCAATACCGCATATTTTGTTTATTGACGAAGCCATTCAGTCAGAAATAAGCCTCATCGTTGAAGATGATTTTTCGATGAAAATCCGAATGATTTTCAAGTTGTTTCTCAGCCCAATTCACGAACATACGACGCTCCTGGTGGTCAAGCGGCTTCAGTTCTTGCGTCAATTTAATCTTGTAAGGATGTAGGCCAAGATCTTTTCGCAAAATTCGCCACAACGCTTGAGAACGACGCGTGAGAGACACATTTGGGCTTTCTGCAACTGAAGCCTCAGCGGCAGCAATATTCTAGACACTACGGGCACTTCTTTGTCTCACTGGCACGGGAACATTTTGTACTGTGCCTGTGGATTCAAATTTTTCCATTAGACGCTCAATTGTTGATCTGCTAGGACGATTATGACGACCATAAATTGGACGTAGCGCTCTTAACGTTGAGGCCACTGACTCCGAATTTCGGTAGTAAATTTTAATAATTTCGACTGGTTGTTGGCTCGTATATCTTTTCATCATGAAATGGCAAACCTTACTGAAGAGAAATGTTAAAAGAGCGGCAAGAAATATGGCGCCGTTTGCTGTCCCTGTTGCTCTACTTTTGTAGCGTCCCTGTTGAAAAACCCTTTACTTCGAAACTGTTGCTAAATTTAAAATAAATTTAATTGAATTAAATGATGCTTAAATTGTATCGGTAATGACATGGCTTTATAAAAAGCTATTTGTAGAAGAATATTCATAAAATTACATTTTAGTAAACACAATAGAACTGAAGTCTTTAAACTGAAGCCTTTGGGCCTTCACATGTATATTTTACCAGGCTTCAACATCCTACCACCTACATTATACTTAAATAAATACTTTAAGAACTGCTTCTAGGTATTTGGACAAATAAACAAGACATGATTTGTTTTTTTTTTGAACAATTTTATTTCGTATCTTTTTCTTTATAACTTAGTTAAACATTTATACTATAATAATAACACATCGAGGCATTAAAAAATACATTGTACAATTTCTAACTAACTAAATGTATACATAAACTTTTGCATAAGACATTTTGTTTACCAGGACGAAGGACGGACCCTCCTGGATTATTTTTACTGACCAATTGGTCTTTGTTTAGAACTTTTATTTTGTTTTTTTATTTAAATTTTTATTTTTTTTTCTAATATATTCGATTTAACGTTTTTTTTTGTTTAGTAAAAATATTTTTTTTAACTTTAGGCATTTTATTCATATGTGATTTTGTTTCTTTAAGAAAATTATTTGTTTTGTTTTTTTTTTACGCTTTGTACAATGCTTCTTCATTTTTTTCCACAATATTAAAATACACACATCTATATTATAAATAAATATATAAAAAAAAAATAAAAATAAAATAATGAGAACAATAAGATGGATAGCTTCATTATTCATAGCACGTGTTACATGCGAGATGCGGCACATGCGGTACATCGTGGTAAGACATTCCTCATCATCTGTGCACCTCTTGTATCTTCGTGTGGCTTCTGTCCTATTACTATCAGTGAATTGACTTACTGATGCTGTGACGTTTCTTTTTGTGGGGCTTGGATTTGACCGCTAGTTACCCGGTTTTAATCCATCGATCTATCGAATATTCCAAAGCCGATATCCAGCTAAATTTGAAAGAAATTTATTTTGAAATAGGTATATTTGTTCGAGGAAATGTCGATTAAGTACCGTTTCTTATCCATTTCTGACTCAGTGCTGAAGTAGTAGTGTCGAAGTTTTGACTCTGGTGGGATAATTTCAAATGAATTCTTGCGACCAGCTGAATTGGTTGACATTGACGCAACCTTAAAACCTTGAAGACATGCCATTCCTGCAATTAATCAATAAGTTTATTTTCGTTATACCTACGACTTGAACATAAAATAATGCCTATATTACCAAAAGCAACTTTACTATTTGCATCTTGATAGAAATACAAGCAAGCATCTTTGAGAACACAATATCTCTTGGACCAACCACACCATCGTGAACCGAGTTTCATAAGATAACCAAAACAATCGGGGCGATCAATTCCACCAGGCGGTAGTTTCAAATTCCTT
This sequence comes from Leucozona laternaria, assembly GCA_932273885.2. Classification (NCBI taxonomy): domain Eukaryota; kingdom Metazoa; phylum Arthropoda; class Insecta; order Diptera; family Syrphidae; genus Leucozona; species Leucozona laternaria. Next base: position 112,869,140 of record OW026368.1, on the reverse strand, counting down.
GAGCTATAAATACGAACAAAAATGTTATTTTTTTCGTCTTGGATAATTTTAATTTTGTGAGTTCTTTTTACCTCATGTCTAACCAGGGATCTGCTTGCGTGGCCGAATGTCTCATAGTTGATATCCATCGCGACAAAATATCTTCGGTATCAGCTGCGAGATACATTGGAATGCCTTCGCCTGCATCTATCTTAAAAGCAAAAGGCTTTCCAACACTTGTGTCGCAACGTTCAATAGTGTGCTTTGCCAGAATGATGGCTCCCACAGGTTGAGTATCCTTAAAGAACGATTACGTTAATATTTGTATTTACAATCATTTGGAGAGTAGAACCCGTTTAAATTCATATTGCTTAAAGTAACAATCGGATAATATTTAATGAAACAAAACAATTAAATTTTTAGTAGGCGCCACATTTCTTATTTAAACAAATTTCAATACCAATACTTCAAAATCGTAAATAAACGAAAGTTGTACAAGTATTGTTTTGAAATTTTGACCCAACGTTGCATTTAAATGTGCACGTACAGGGTCATCTCTTGGACGTAAAAGCTGGACAGAATTCCTCACCAAAATTTCTCAGTTTTGCTCTCAAAATACTGAGGAAAAAATCAAACTTTTAATAGGGTGAAGTGGGATAAACACAAAACATCCGATTTAAACAGATGCTTTTTTTTAAGATAATATTTGACTGTGTACTTCGGATATCACTTACGGGTTAGATATTTTTCAAGAAATTCAGCTATATAAAGGGTGAATGAATTGACACAAAAATTCATCCGATTTTAAAATAATTTTTGTTTTTTCAATGTAATTAGGAATTAAGCTACGATTAGACAGTCAACGCAAATGGTCAACGCGTTGACTCTCTGGCGTCAGAATGACGTAATATTGTTGTGCGTATTTTACGTCATTCAGACGTCAGAGAGTCAACGCGTTGACCATTTGCGTTGACCGTCTAATCGTAGCTTTAGACTTAGTACATGGTCTTCAAGAATCGATTCACAGCTAAAGGGTGAAATGGGGGTAGAAACGGAAAATCCGATTTTAAAAACTCTTTCTTTTTGGCAGGTAATAAAGGGTCTTCCAATTAGAACTTTGACAGTTGATATAGCGGTCATATTGTTGAAGCTACATCTGTCAAATTGGCTGTCATTTATTCAGTCTGTTTTGCCAAATCACCATGGGCGGATATAGCCATCAACAACAAGTGGAAATGATAAAATTGTTTTATCAAAATGGCTGTTCACACACACTTTGTTTTATTTGAATTTAAAGATAGATGGCGCTTAATGAAAGAGCCTGTATTTAGAAAATGAAGTTCGAGGATTATTTTAAGTGTACTTGTTTTTTTAATTTGACTATTTATAACGTGAACTGTGATGAAAACAGAACTAAGAGTGTAAAAAGCAAGTTCGTGTTTAAAATGTATGCAAAAAAAAATACTTATACTCACATCTTCAGTCTTGTAATAATATAAACAATGATCCGGTCTCAGGCAAAACCATCTTCTCACCCACTTCTTTGGATTTGGTATTCCCTTGGCGTGTCCACTTTGTCGCCATAAATATCCTTTTTGTAGAATAGGACGAGGTGAATCTTGTTTCTCGTTCATCAGCACTCCAATCGTGCGAGCCACCTCCAATTCCAGAGTCTCGCACCCTGCGTGGGCAATCTTAACCACTTCAGTATGATGTTTATCTAACACCGACACTCCATTCACTGAAATAATAATATCACCAACTTCTAGGCCTGAACTTTCGGCAGGTGTATCGGGTTCAATAGCTGCTACCACAACAGGCTTCGATCCATGTATTCGGAAACCAAATTCCCCAGAATCACTCTTTACAACAATGGTTTTATCAATTTCTGAAAAAAAGGTATGAAATTCAAATATTGTATCAACAACTAATAGAGGTCAAATAGTAATTTGTTATTTGTGTTTTTTTTTTCTTTGAACAAATTTATCAAACCATTTGTCTTGCAGCCTAATCTTGACAACACATGACCTTCCCGCGCCCATACTACCAGCATCAACTTAAAAACTTCTTCAAGTTTTCTGCGGAACGGTTCTGGAGGAGAATTTTTCGATATAAGATCTAAAAGTTTGAGTGAAATTTATTACTTTAATTGAAAAATTAAATGGGCACGGATTTTAGCAAACCTAACATTCTGCCCCGGGTGTTAACTCAAAAGTGCATCACTTGGAAAATTAATTTTCAGTTATGAGGTGAAAAGTGCACACGTGGTATTATTAGACAATGTACGTCACGCCAACGATTTGATTATGTATTTTTAGAAAGTGAAATCAAAACACACGCGCGTGTTCTCTTGTTTATTTATCTAAAAGTGCGATCTTCACCCAACGGCCTTTTCCAATAAACTGCAAGATTTTTTTTTTTGGGGAAAACATATAATTTTCTTGAAGAAAATTGAGTTCTCCCAAGAGGAAATTTTTTTCGTGAGAGTAAATTTAAATTGTTTGAATATGTAATATTTTGAATTAGGGCTATTCTGGTGAATATTGATTGTGGTACTCACGCACAATCCTCCCATTGTGTGAGCTCTTAGAAGAGAAACAAAAAGTATATGAGTTATTTAAAGTATCATTTAGGGCTAGTGACTTGTTGGCCTAGCTTCGTTTGATGCTCCCGGGTTACGATTTTTTAAGTATAAAGTTAGATTTGTAATATAGGTCTTCTTTGTGTGCTTAAATTTAATTTTAGCAAAGAAGGTAGTCTTAAGTGTTTGCTATAAAAGAAAACCAAAAGATATGAGTGCTAGAAATGAAATAGTTAAAGAAGAACATTTTAGACGACGCGACGCAGAACACCTCACAGATACACTACATAGATAAAGTAGCTGTGTCAGATTTAAATTGATTGAAACACATGTTTAAAGAGGTTGAGTTTTCAGTTGGAGTTCATCTTGTGTTAAACACGTATCGTGAACTCGTATTACACATTTTTCCCCAGACGTCCTGGTTAACCCGAAACGAACTGAATTTTATACATTAATTCAACGACCCCGCCGCTGGGTTTTCAAACAAAATTCACCAAAAACTGTCCATCTAAACATCTTTTTTTATTTTTTTTAAATTATTGTGAATATCTACTGCGTTTTAATTTAACCTTAACAAATTCTCATTTAAGTTTCAATTGAACACACCTAGCTGAGTAGACCGTCATTTTTGCAACCTGACAGATGTTTTTTCAAATTGGCAAAGTATGTCTGTTCGTTTACTTCCCCAAACTGCCAATTTTCACTAATTTCAGTCAAAATTTCTTTCAAAATTCATAAATATAAAAAATATGTTAATAGTGGGAAATATACATTATTTATGCTACCTCAAGTCAGATGATTAAGTACAAATAATTTTATATAAAATTAAAGGTAGTCAAATAAGCTTTTCACTAGAGCTAAAAAAAATATATGTCATCACTGAATTTTTTTAAATATTGGTGTGGCAAAGACAGGGCAAAAAAAGTGGATTTTCTAGAAGTCAAAACTTAATATATCAAAATGTGTTCAACATATCAAATTCTTATATTTTCATATTTTTTTTTTAAACAAGAAAAATGCCTTTCATTTCATACTAATTTCATCTTTCTACGACGATTACTTCCCCCGTTATGGACAATTATTTAGAACAAAATCTGAAATCCTTATTTTGCAATCGGCAACTTCAAGCCCGAATATCTCGACTTTCCCATGAACGATTTTGAAAATATTTTACTAATGTATCGGGCCTTGCGTCACCTTTCATTTGATATCAAACTCGTTCGTGTAAACTCTGGGCTAGGAATGGGCAATTCCCTTTGTATTTAATTTAGATTTGCACCTTGGTAATATTTTGTAAATATTTCAAAAGAAAACCTAGAGTGATGTAAAGGTATTAGCATGATACTATTGATTTTCTAACTTTAAAGCTCTTTACTAAAAAGTTCTTTGTTTTTAACAATTTTTAACTAGTATCGTACTAAATCTACTTTCTTAATAAACTCGCTGAATACGTCTAAAACAGTGACAGTTCATAAAAAAAAGTAATCAAACATACTTTGTTCACATTTGTAATTCTCAAAGTGACATATAGAGTTCGAATGATACTTAAAAGATAAAATAGGAATTTTTGGTGATTCTAAATTAAATCAAAGAATCCCTGAGTATAAAATTAAGAGTAACTAAACACATAAGATGTAACTAACCACATTTTGACCCAAAAAGTAATCAAAACAATACACACTTATTAATTCAAAATTCTAAATTATCTTGTAATTCACGAATAAACTTAAACATTGATAAAATTTAATCCACGAATTAAAATAATTTCTTAATGAAAAAATGAACCTTAACGAAAATCTACTACAATCCACAAGAACGCTGTTGTTCTGCAGTCAACTTATAAAGTGTGTTTTTTTTAGATGTGTGGTTTTCAATCTGGCAATACTTTTTTCGGAGTTGGTCTTTTTGACAGTTGTCACTTGATTTATGCTCAGTTTGGTTTGCCATTTCATAATAAATAGACTTACTCCTGAACAATGTTTGCAAATCATGCAAATTTATTACCAAAATAATGGTCAAAAAGACCAACTCCGAAAAAAGTATTGCCAGATTGAAAACCACACGTCTAAAAAAAACACCCATCACTTTTATTTAGTCTCCGTGTACACTCTTCTCACAAAAGTTGAACTGAACACATAATTTCTCAATCGATCTTGTAAATAACAAATGTGTTACTATCGATTGTTTTCTTTTATCTCTATTTTTTTGTCAAAAATAACAAAGGTAATCCACTTCGGATTAGCAAATTAACATCAAATAACTTCAATTTTGTTTTAGTGATAAGAGTTTGCACTGATTAAAGATAATTCAACTTTAATTTGAGTTTATTAATAGAGATACCAGTGTATAAAATCACTACTGGCACTTGCGATTTAAGAGTAAGAACTTGTTTTAAAACTTACTAAATGAGTTAGTTTTCTGCCGATGGTACATTTCCAATGTGCATCTCCTTTGGACCAACCTATGAAGAATAACTTGGTATTTTGAATGAAAGTTCTTCTCTGAATCGGTTGATCCTCGGCGATCCCGTTGACGATCTACAAACAGATTTCATAAATAAATACAAATTTAGAAATAACAATAAAGTTAAAATTTCTATATACCAAAAGTCTGATGATCCAATTGAATCCACACATCTATGTCGGTGAGCCGTGTGTAACGACTATTATCATAGCTACCACGATAGATGCACTGATCCTTATCCACAGCGACTGTTTCGTTGGGTAAAACACAAGGGCTTGAACCAGCCGGTCGTAAGACTGGAGGACTTTGCGAGCTATTGTCCTTGCCACGTTCTTCGCTCTGAAACACAAGGAAAAGTGCTTAAATTAATGAAACGATATTTGGAAGACCTACCTTAGCTCTAATATTCTCTTGTCGGCTCTTATAGTGTCTTCCACGATCACCATGTCTCTCTTCGGAACGAAACCGTTTGTCCATTTTCTTGTACAAACGCTGTGATGTTTTCGTTGTAACCGGTGAATCTGCAAAATCTGCGGGCGGCTTTACAATGTCCAGTTCGTGTTCGTCATCATCCTGCTCTATAGCTGGTATGGATTCCTGTGACCCAGATGCATTAACAATCTCAACTTCTTTACCACAGTGTAAACAATGTACTTGCTGATCAATTCCTACTCCTCCTCCATCGGCTTCGCTGTAAAAAACTGAATCAGAGCCCGGCGAAACGGATCGCAGCGATTCAATGGACTTTGCTTTCAGCTGATTGCCAGAACTTTGCGATTTCAAAGGACTACTGGCTGTTGCTGCTTCCTGCTGCTTATAGTCCGAGCTGCGCCCTGGTACACTGATGGCCTTCTGTTTGCGCGGGGTGCATTCGTCCCTCGATGATCGGCGGAATTGTCTTCGTATTTTAGGACGGAACCTTTTCATTTTGCTGGGACTTGCACCATCGATGGTGGCGACGTTTGTGTTCGTTGCTGTCTGACCTTCGGGCGAAACCTGAGCTACAGGCTTCGGGGAAAGAATTGTCTTCTTGATGGGGCTCGTCAGAGCTCGAAGGTTCTCACGTTCGATGTCGAGCTTCATTGATGTCTTCCTGCGCCGGCGGTCTTCCTCGGCTCGATGTCGTCGAAACTTAGATAGTTTAGGATCTTCATCGTGTGGGGGACTTTCATAGTAGCCAGACGATGAGTACCGCTTCTCACTTCGTTCATCATCCGATACTGATTCGGCCTTCTTTTTAGCTGACATTTGCACACCTTGCTTGCTGGATGATGTTGAAGCTCCTTTTGTAGAGGGCACCACACCCTGCCTGGGAGCAATCGTTACAGTTTTTGGAGGTGAGACTGTAATTGGTATGGGAGAGCTTTCTTCCTTAAGCGGTGTGATTGTTGTCGATTGATTGCCCCCGCCGGCAATGTTATAGCTTCCCGAAGAAGTACTGCATATGGAATGAGATGGCGACTGCTTCACCAACTCCGACTTGGGAGACAAAGGAGATTGAACCAGCACTCCTGGCAATTGCTCATCAATTGTTTGGGCATCTTCGGAAAGACCATCACCACGTGTGGAGTATAGCGATGAAGCACTCTCAAATGAAGACCCATCATGAGTCCTTTCTGTCTGGGAACTTTGAGCTGAAACTGGAAGACAATTTGATTAAGTAATGTTTCAATTGATATATGGGAAAACATTCGGGAAGCACACGTGACTACACTGCAAGCAGTTCACCAAGCAACAACAAATACCTCCGTCTAAGTATAGTGGCTAGATAATCACAATATACAAGGCTCAACAGAGAAACACATCACACAAACATCAAATCTAGTATTTTGGTAAAAGTTTGCAAACCTGGTACTTGTGTGGTTGATGACGAGCTTGTTGTAGTGGGTGGAGTCTTCATACCTGGTGTGCGTCTAGATGTGTCTGTGCAAGTGATGTACTCATCTGTGTTGGTACTGCACTCTGAAAGGTCTGTATTGTTGGTCTTCACCGATGAATCGCGGCGGCTATACATGTGGTATTCAGTATGTGGTGGCAGTTGACTCGTCGCCGTTATAGATGTGTCTAGGAATCTGAAAGATGCAATATTTTTAATAAATACAAGCCATATTCATCATACTGATGGCACTTACCTATTTGACACGTAGATAGGATCTGGAGCTGGTGAAAGCGTTCTTGAAAGACGTCTGATATGCACTGGCGATGGAAGTTGCTCACCCCGAACGCCAATAGTTGGTGTGACCGCGATCGTTGGTGAGGGTTGTTTTAAGCATGGCACAGTCAAGCTGTTGCTGGTTTGATCCTTAACACCTTTCGAGGTGGCTTGCAGCGATATTGGCTTTGGAGGAACTAAGAACGTTGGACTATGGTCAGACATCTGGTCATCAAAATCAATGAAATCAGTGTCTATGGAACTTCGTTGTTGGTGCTGGAGTAGTAAGTTTTTCCTTTTTGATGAGGGCGTGAGCAGATGTGATGTTGAACCCTTGTCGCTCTCCTCACGAGGCTCTACAGTGACAACAGTCACTTGAGAGTCATTCCAAAGTCCATCCGAATGATCTCTTGTAAGATCGTTGGCAAGAGAGTCCGAAGATGGATAGGTAGATGTATTAGCTAAAAGTTCCTCTTGGCAGGGAGAAGGTGGCGCTGATTTGGCCAGTCTCACTTCGTTTATGGTGTTCGGATCCTCCAGACTGATTGATCTCTTTCGGAACATATCCCTTTTACTTGTTTCCTTTGTACTTTGTGGCGGAGAAAGGCTGGTGACAGTTGGAATTGATCTCCTCTCAGAGATGCTATCATGCTTCATGGGAAGATTTTGATACAAGTGATCACTGCTTTCATCCTCCTCAGCTGTACTTGATGAGACATGGTTTGTTGATGTCGGGGGATAGTGGGTGTCTCTTTGAGCTTCTTGCTTCCGCCGTCGTTCGAGGAGGATTTCTCCATCCGACGAAGTTTTAGTGAGTTTCTTTTTGTTTATTTTCGGACTTGGCTTTGGTGAGGCATGTGGCTTGAAATCTATGAAGATCTCTTTTTCTTCCTCGCGTTCCTGCTTGGGTTCTTCCTTTTTACTAACTACCACTGGCTGCGGCCTTTGCTCTGATGACTTGGTCTTAACAATGGATGTCGGAGCACCAGGGAATGGAATTATAAACGGTTGCAGCGGCATTGACTTGCGACGCAATGAGTCCCGTGAAAATGCACCATCAGAACGTTGTTGACCAGTCATCGATGATCTTCGTTGTTCGCTCCACGACTGACGATGGATTTCAAGCTTTTCCAGCAGATCATCCCCCCTGTATTCCCGCACACCTTCGCTGAGAAGTTCCGGGCATTCTGTAATATGGCGGCAACTTTCGTGATTTTGCATCGTTTCACGTCTTGGCAAGCTATGAGTATAGGACTCAACATCCAATCTATGCTGACCACAAGCGCGGCGTGGCAAACTGTTCCGTTCAAAATCAAAGTTCGGCCCTTCGTAGTCAGTTACACTTCCGGCATTTGAAGATCCGTCATAACCAGGGCCGTAAATAGATTGCGATGCATGAATGCTCTGTGAAGACGATCTAGATCTAGTGACATGTTGGGATTGTGATTGATCTTCAGCCCGATGTCGGCTACTACTCATGGACAATGCTGATTCGTTGTCTGTAGCTCTGAAAGAGTAGACGCTTTCTTGAGACTGCTTCCTGGGCAAATCTCTCAGGTATAGGTCATTGGCGTTGACTGTTTTCAAATGGGACGATATGTTTATTGGCGGTGGTGGTTCATAATACTTAATGTTAGTTTGGTCTTCACCAATATTATTCTGTAGTGTCATTGATGGAGATCGAGGAGGCTCTTCAGATTGAGTCCGATGTAATTGCTCGTGATCAACTGGTCTGAAATGAAAAAAAAAAAAAAAAAAAAATTGTAGATGTGTGAGGATTCTAGAAGGTCCTTGATACTGATGATAAATTAGTCCTTACAGTTTACTTTTGTCAGCTAATAGATAGTCGTTTGATGGCACGCTTGCTTTTCGGCCATTATTCAGTTCAGAATAGCTCTTTGTTAGTTTTCTTCCATTTAAAATGCCATTCGTTTGAGCTCCTTGGGAAACGACTCTAACCTAAATAAATAAAGATTAAATTAAATTGTGTTGTGTACACCATTCGTTCTTGTGTTTAAAAATGGATGAAAAAGATTCTACAAATTCGGAGATTGTTATTACCCTTAAAAAAATGGAACTTAGTGTAAGCGTTAAGGACGGAAAAATGGCTTAACTGAAAGGCTGTTCTTGAATCTCAAAGGCAGTGTACATTCGATAAAGAAATCTACATTCGTGCAGTGCGGTAATTGAAGAAATCTCAATACCATCTCAGTATTTAAGATTATAGGTGTAGAGTGCGTAAAGAGTAGGAAGGGAATTAGGTTTTTTGTGAATATAACGAGTATACGGTGTGAACTATCTATATTTGTCTCCAAAAATAACGAAAAGTAACCTCAAAACAAAATGACACATACCCTATGTACAGTGCGAGGACTTAAGGCCAAGTTGTAAGGGACTCCTTCCTTCTTTGCTGTAGCATAACTCTCGGTTTGTGTGGCCTGAGTTTTCATGGCATTTCTCTTGATTTTCTCCACTAGAATCACCTCTGCGGCCGATGGAGACTTCTGTGCCGCAACACCACTCATGTTTGCAGCACTTAACTCTGCTGCAACAGCCCCTCGATTTACTTGCATCATTGATATCAGATCCTCGTTGATTGGATGCTGAGCTACCAGTTCATGTTGATGCATTGGAACCAGTATGTTCGGATGGTGAATGTGATAAGCTGGCTGTTGAATAATTTGGGTGTGTTGGTGTTGATGTGGAATTATGTGATGGTGAGAAGTTCTGGTAACAAACGCAGTTTGGTGCTGAGCTGGCTCATAAATAGGTCCGGCATTCATGATGGGCTTCTTTCCACCGATAAGACGCTCTTGACTTCTGGCCCCCTTCATCCGGCCAGAAGAACGAAGCGATGCCTCATCGAAAGACGTCAAAGTGTGTGATCTGGCAAAGCTTACGTGTTTTGTCCTAAAAGAAAGTAATTTACTTTCAGAATGTTTTTGTTAGTGGTCTGAATGTATTTTACCTTGGAGTTGGTGGACCACTAGGGGCATTAGTTGGTGGGGGAGGAGGTGGTGGGAGGCCAACATGCGCTGGACATCGATAAACACTGTCAAAATGTATAATAATGATATGCAATGAAAGGAAATCATTTTTTCTATCTAACTGAGTACGATGATTTTCTAAAGGTATAATTCACTACTAATATATTTTTATTTTTTAACTCTAAATATCTTAAAAGAGATTGATGTATGCAATGTTATAGTCCGTCATAATGCGTGTTGAGGTATTACATGAAAATACCAAAGATCGGTAAATAAAGTAGTAGTAGTAGTAGTAATAGTAGTAGTAGTAGTAGTAGGCAATAAACAAACGTGGTATCTAACAGAATTTATATACAAAGTACATACCAGGTAATATGTTCTGAATTGTGGTTCAAATACTGCGGTTGTTTGTAGCCTCTCACCATAAAGGTTTCTTGCTGGAAGCTGGATTCCGGCAATGACATGGTTTTCATATAGGTATATATATAACAACAAAACACACATAAATGTCTGTTCTCTATAGAAAAGTGTTTGAAATAATGTTGCGAGGAACAAAAAATCAATAAGCAAACATTGGTTCTTTTATAAAACGGCCACAGCCGGCGGGTTTGATATATCTAAAGCCAAGTTCTTTTACAAAAAGCAAGCTGAGACATTTAGGATTATACATGAGGCGTTTTTTATTTTTTTTTTTACTTTTGTCCAGACTTCTAATATAGTCGGCAAAGGAAGAATATATATAAATATATTAGCAAACTAATTATGGGAATTAAATGCGTTTGAAAAGGTGAAAAACAATTTAACTCTACTACATCAATATATATGTCTTTTAAATAATATAGATCACAAACCCTAGATCTTTTTGACGAAGATTGGAGTCATCAATAATTGTTGTTGGCTCTATCCACGAGTAGCGATCTGGTGCAGGTTCCCCACCACCACATTTAGCTGTAATTAGTATGGAAGCAGGTTGTCTTCGAAAATAGGAACTGTCATGGTCATCTCCAGGTGGTTTCTGCTCTGGTGAGCAATGGTGATGGTAGCTGGAACACGCAAACAAAGGGTGTTAGTTAATAATCTCAGCATCAGAATGAGCAGGCAGAAGCAAATTTTAAAAGTATCCAAACAAAAGTGTACAAAATTAACTCGCTTATAATTTAGTACGTCAGATAGAGGAAAGAAGAGTTATGATATTTAATTTTTTTAAGATTTTTGAAAACTCTGCTCCCTTATACCTTTTGGAGCCAGTTTTTGGAAACCCTAGTGTAGATCAAGCAAAGAATTACTCTAAGAATTTGCTGCTGCTCCGGTTTTGAGGAACAAATTGGCTTTAAACTCCTTACGCGAACCACGAGCTCTATGAATCACTTATGCCGAAACCACACGGCTGGCAAGGTGTGTTGTGGGTGTGTGTGTGATATGTGCACACTAATCAAGCGTGCTGTGTTACAAACTGTCATATTTACTTGCTCAATAGGGCAAGTATTGGTTTCGTGTAAAAAAAATTTCGAGGTTATAATCAAAACTAACACTACGATAATCGAGAAGTCCGAAAAAGTGGGGTGCATCATGCCGTCCGTCGGTCTGTGCGTCGCGTGCGTCGGTGCGTCCACTGTAATTTGAGCTAGAGCCTAAACGGATGAACCGATTTGCATGAAATTTGGTACAGAGCATTTTTATATGATTCAATAGAGGATTAATTCGAATTTTGATTTAAGCTCATCTAGAACGGGTAGCTGTCATACAAATATTTTGGTTTCTTCAAATTTTCTCGAAAAAAAAATTAAACTTCATTCCTGTAATAACCAAGTCAAATGTAAGAAAATTGCATTTCCGGTTTTTCTCAAAAAAATCACATAACGGAATTAGGAATTCCAGGTTTTTTGAGAAAATGGTCTTATTTTTGGGTTATTCGCGTAGGTATATCTTTGCCATGGTTAGACCGATTTTTTTTATAATTTAGCAATCTGATGCTTCTTAATAATTTAAACAATAATGCATTTAAAACTTTTTAAAAACATTATTTTACAAATAAACAAAAAATCAAACGAAAAATCAATTTTTTAGTGCTTTTGACTCTTTTAATATTTACTTGTTAAATATAATACATCATGCATCTTCAATGTTGGGTTACATACAGTATTTAACCACAAGAGCAAGTTCGTGCGATCAAGTCGATGCAGTCAAAATACATCGATTTGGCTTCACCAACTTCATTACAAAAGTTACTCTTGGAGGATTTGTCAATTGTCATTGTCAAAATGCAGTAGAACGTGCAAAACACATGTTTGTTTAGTTTTTTTTTTGTTAGAAGAGGTTGGGGATCAAACGCAGATCTCCTGCATGACAACCCTGCTATATTAAATACTTATAAATTTATACATTTTTGGTATTTCAATTCAGAGCTTTACAAGCTTTATATAATAACGCTTGAACAGTACCTAAACCATGATAATTTTGAGCGCCACAAATCCTATTTTTATATATGTGAGAGGGTCACGAGGCAAAAAGGTTTAAAGTGACTTTAAGCTTAGTTTTCAAATCCTATAACTCATAAAATACCTGCAAATTCATCCCTTAAAATCATTTTACAATGAAAGCAGACAATTTACTAAGAAAAAACATAAATTCACTATTATGGTTAATTTCAGAGATTAAACTATCACCTGACAAAAATTCTGTTCGATTTAAATAAATTCTTAAAAAGTAAGGGATATCTACAACTGGTCGTCCTTGCCTCCCTCCCCCCTATATATCTAAAACTTTGACAATTAAAATTTCTACTAAGTGACGTTTAGTAAGCTTAACCACCGAAGAAAGTCGTTTAGTGAAGAAATAAGAAGAAGGTTGCAAATTTTATTTTGAATAAAAATAATAATTCTTACTAGATTTATCGAGTTCCTAAGCCATTTGCAAATATTGCACAATCAGCTATCAACGGCAAGAAAAAGAAAAATATACAAAACCAGATATGATCCAATGCAAGTGCTTAATGAGGAGGGTTTCAGGACGAAATATACACAGGTTTTCCAAGGAAAATATGAGGAAACTAAAAGAAATTGTTGAAGATGATCTTGATGGGGATACAAGAGGTGGACATAACACACAAGAAAAACAATTCTTTGTTTTTGTCAAAACCCATACAAAATATACCAATTTTTCGAAACTTGGTGAAAATTTCAAGTTACCAAACAGACATCTTACTTATTGTAGTAGATTTTCTTAAGGGATTTTGTGTAAACGTCACTTTACTATTCCACGAATATTTTATGTTTATTAATCGAAAATTTTAACCCATAGCTTAACTCTTATTCCATGGTTAAGTAAACTCGTGAAATAAAGGTGTCTTAAGCGGTTTTTATTAATAGGGCTGTGAATAGTTTATTATTTTCCAGATAGGAATAGATTGAATGCAAACAAAAGATAAGACATCTGCTTCTTGGACTTGAGCGACTTTAAATCAACCCCAATCCAATATTTCGTTAATGCAACTTTTAAGAGATAAAAATTGATTAACATCTCAAAAATCAATTAAAGTCAATGATACTCGTTTGAATACTGTCTATACAGCGGGTGTCCTGTAAGAAATGCTTAACTTTGGAACCGGGTGAAGCAGGCCTTAAGACCTTTCGCAAAAAAATATAGCCCATATGTGGCCTTTATGTTATTATGATTCATCAAAAAAAATTTAAGAACTACAACTTTAATACCTGAACACTATACGACCACGAGTGAATGAAAAAACATTAAAAAGAAGAGTTGCTCAACCTTTGGTGAAAAAAAATATCTTATCATTTTTGTATTACAAATTTATTAAAAAAATTATTTAAAAAAAATGCAAAAACTAATGTTAAATTTGACTTTCTTTTTTTAAGTACAGAGCAATAAGAGTCATATGCTCGTGGTAGAAGTTTTCAGGTATTTGAGTAAAGTCGTACTTTTTTAAACTTTTTCGAAAAAAAAACATCATTCCGAAGAGGGCAATATTTTTTATATTTTCTTCTGAAAGATCTTAAGGCTTGATTAACCCGGTCTCAAGGTTATGTATTATTTACGGGACACCCTATATATAAGAATGCCTTTATTCCAAAACAAACATCCCATTTTTCCAGGCGGGCTTATAGTAAATATAAGTGGGCTTTAAGAGTTAAATATAACAATGTTTAAAGTCACGAAAAAAGTATTATTAGGTACAATTTAATTAACTCCAAATTTGAATTTAATATAACAAAGTTTTTTTTAAAAAAATCGCTTAAACTAAAATTAAATATAAATAGAACTTAAATTTTTGAATTTCAAGTATCAGTCAAAACTGACTTATTCAAACCAAAATGTACACTTTCCAAATTTAAAAATGTTAACACTTAAATATCCAAAAGGACCTAAGTCTCAAAAATCAACCCGCCAATATGCCTATAATATATAGCCTCATTATAAATTAACTTACCGTGGATATTTGTAGAATGGAGCATAGTCTGCAATATTCTCGTCGGAGGGTGCTCTCCTTCCAACACAAACTCCCAAAAACGATTGCGGAGCACCCCGACTTGAAAAACAACCAAAAAACCGTTCCCTTCTCGGCCGTTCAATCGTATTAAGTTGTCTGTCCGTAAGGCAATACTGAAAATAAATATGTTATCCGAATTAGATCACAATTTAACTCAATTGATTTAGCTAGGTATGTGTAGCAAAACAAACCTGCTCCCTAATATCACCCTTGGAATAGACCGATGTCTTATGGTACAAATCCGATGGAGATTGTGTTCGTGTCCTTCGTCTGCCCATATTTTCATCCTCAGAATCATAACATCTTTCAACCTGGTACGAATTCGACTGAAATAAAGTTTGAAAGAAAATTACTTTATAAAACAAGAATACAGAAAAAGACGAAAGCGAAACAGCTAAGTACCTTTGCTGATGTTTCGATATTCCCTAGTGAAATTGCATGATGCAGTCCTGCAAAAAAAATATAGATACCGCGAGAATTTTTTTTTTTGTTCTTATTCAGTAATTTTCACAAATTCAATTTTAAAACAATCGATAGTATTCAAATGAATCTTAATTGAGGTTAATGGAGCACAAGATAGAGGTACCGTTTTCCATGGCTTACACGTTGCAAATGACGTCATTGCAATTTCTTGCACTACAGATTTACGAGCGCAAGAAATTCCAGCGAAACACTTAACAAAAATAAACGAAAAAGGAAAAACACAAACAAAAAAAAAGCTCAATGTGAAACATGTTTGGTTTGAAAACTAATGTTTACTTTCGGATTCATTACAAAACATCACCATCACAAAAACAAAAACAACAAGGGAAAACTCATCTGGAATGAAATGAGAAAACCGCCGTCGCCGCCACTGCCACTGTCACTACCTCCGCCACTATGAGCCCACCACCCCTCACCTGCAAGGTCCAATTGTTTATAAATTCCCAAATTAAATGAGTAAAGCAATAAATTTCTTTTTGAGTTTGACACAAAAATGTAACAGTTAAAGGATGCAAGAGAGCCGAGCTGAACAGATACTCCTGCATACAGCAGCGGAAGTCAGAGTACGCGTGTGCGTTCCAAGCGGGGATGCTGTAAAGTACCCTTAAGCAGTCAAGCATCCCCTGTCGTGCACAGATACAGCTGATTTATTTCTATACCCTTAGATTTATTGAATTCCAAAGAAAAAATGTTTTTCAGTAAAAAAAAGAAAAAAAAAAACAAAATTAAGCAAAAAAAACTTGTTCTACAATCAGAAGTGGGATAACGTTTTTTTTTCGTTTTTTCTTAAAAAAATAAACCATCATTCATCAACTCACCATTTGTACGTATGGTTGTGGAAGTCATTTCTCTATGATGTAGGTACCTATCGAAAATTCACATCAAAATTTAATGCCACTGAATTTAATTAAGAATTTGGAAAACTTGGTATTGAGATGTTTTATTTTTTCGTAAATTTAGCGAAAACCAAAAACGGAAAAAAGCCCAGAACTCATTGATAAAAAAAAACTCCTCGAAAGTTGCACTTTTTCACTGCGATCTGTTAATCCTTTACGTAATGTAAAATCTTTTTTCTCGCTGATGCTGAATGTTCAATGATGCCCGATACGAAACATGAAAAACTTCTCAAAAGCATACCCCGTAAACTATAATGGTGGAAAGTTTTATGAAAATTTAGAAACTTATTTCACAGGGAGTTCACGAGAGAAAGAAGACGAAAAAAGTTAGGACTAGACTCAAAAGATTAAAAGAAAAAAAAAAGTTAAGACTTGGAATTTCTTCTTTTTTTTTTCTTCCTTTTTCGTAGCTATAGTCCGCAGCTTGGCCCTTACACCCTCAACGCAAAATCCTCGACACTGAATGAAGTGCCATTAAAGTCCTTGTTTCATCTCAAGTGCAGCGAAAAGCAGTTAAAATATTTTCTTTGATTAAAATTTTTGGGAGAGCGCAAACGCTGCTCCAAAGTTTTTTCTCCTCAATGGTGGATGCCGAAATTATTTTTTTGCTAAACATATAACTCCCACTCTGGTCTCTGGCCCCCCCCACCGGTGTTATACTCCCACAACTGTTAATATAGTAGGTCCTGTCAAATGCTGCAGGATGCAAACAGAAGGCATAGTTCGTCGAGTGGAAAATTGTTATTCGTTGTGTAACCATGACAATAAAACGCGTCTTCCACTCGGAATAACTTTCAGGCATGCATAACATTGAGCATAGGTTTTTCGTCATATCACAACACAATATAATATTGAACGGACGGAGATGGTGAAGGTAAAGGTGTAGGTGAGCGGCGCGGCATGTGAATATCACGTATCATCTAAATTAAGCCTTGAATTTGCCAAAAGGCTCATGAGTGCTGCCCTTGGATAAATTCGTTGTTTTATTTTTAACGCACAGTAAGTGGAATTTCAGCTTAAATAATGTGGGACACATCCGCTAAAAATATATGTATATGGTATGACACTAAATTTATAAAACTTAGTGTATAGTATTTCTACAAGTAAGTACGTGAGTAAATAAATAGTAATTTTGTGTTTCTTGAATGTTTTGAATAAAACAACAAAACCTTAATAGCCATATTATTGACTTGTTTTAAAACTAGTTTCAGGGAAGAAATAGTTTTATAGATGGTTAAAAGTGGACAAATTGGTTTTATTCAAAAATATTTTGACACCTTAAACTTGATAACTTAAAACTTATTTTAGATAAAACTCTAAATTCATAAAACCGTGCAAAACTTGAGATTTCAAGTTTCTATAAAACTAGTTTTGCTATTCAACTAGTTTTTGAACAAGTCAATAATATGGCTGTAAGTTTTTTTTTTCAGAGTACCAAGTTTGGAGGTTATAGCTACTTTATGGCGGGAGCAACTCTATCATCAGCGTCCCTTAAGTCTAGCAGCATCTTTATATTTAATTAAGAAACTTTTTGCCATCAACTCAAACCTGCAAGTCGATGCCCTTTTTCTCATAATTTCCTTCTGTGAGTTTGCATAATTAGTATTTTTGTGTTTCAACATAAAGTTTTTAAAAAGTGGACGTGAGTTGGTCTAATGCGTTAACAATTTGTTTTCCCTAAACCTTAAAATGTCTACAATAGAAACAGTTATGATTGACTGGGCTGGCGAAATGCTTATTGCGGTATTGTTCATAGTCGTACCTACTCTTCAAACAGTTTTACTGCAGCTTTTGAACCAATTATGTTTTTAAATATTCAGTACCGTTTAGTAATTTTGGAACCCGATGACATAAGGCCACTTACACTTACAATATATATATATTTCGGTGCAGGCAGGAAAATAATACCGCGGAAATCTGCTCCACATGGGAGTTTATTCCCACTTTGATGAGAATCTATTCCATTTTTCTAAGTGGAGCGCATTTTCAGCAAGAAAGAGAATTGATTACACTTTTTAAGTTGCCACTTAGGCCCAGTTTTTCAGTTGTGAGTTGAACCAGAGTGAGCTTACTCTATATAGAAGTAAATTAACAGCTATCTGAGGAAGCAGTTTTTCGATGGATATCACATCAAAAGCATGTGTTAGTCCTGAGTTAATTCACCAAATTTGATGAGTTAAATCTGGACTAACTTTAATCTCGCACTGAACAACTCGACCTTAGTGTGATAATTAGGTTCAATTCTGTTTCACGATTTTTGAATGTATTTAAAGTTTAAACACTATGCTCAAGAGATCCAAATTTTTTTCACCGAAATTTCAAGTCAGCACCAAATGTTCCATATTTTTTTAAAAATTCGAGGTATGGCTGTTCTTAAAAGAACCAACAACTAACAAACAATGTGGAAATTTGATGTGTCCTACGCGTTTTCTTGAAGAACAGTACTTTGGGGGTCCCACTTCGCTAATAAAAAACATTATTAGAATATATGAATTTATTCATTTATGTTTAACATTTCTGCCTTGTTCATTATAAATTCCCATGCGGAGGTATTTCATTGATAAAAATCTCAGTTCCAGGAAAAAAATATCATTTAAAAATTGTGAAATAATTTAGATATTTGTTTCATTATTTGCAGTACTTTGCACAAACTCGCTGTTGAAATTTCAAAGACTGTATGTAACTCTTAATAATAAATTATTATGCATTTATTTATAAGAGAAAATTGAAAAAAAAAGCATGAAAATATTTTTTTATATTATTAAAATCACTCCTAAGACTGTTTTAATCCCAAAATAAAAAATGACGTAAAAAAATAAATTTGTGGAAATAAATTTTCAATTTTAATTTTTTTTTTTTAAATTATTGTTTGAAATTTCTTGAACATGTTAAAAACAAAAATTGGGATCTCACTTGTAAGTATTTAATAATAAATAGATAAAGTAGATTATTTTTTAATAATACAATTATTGTTTTGTTTATTTTTGCAGCAATATTAATTAAATCTTAAAGGACTTTCTGTATTTTTGATCGAAATCAGTCAAGTCGTTAAGGAGAAAGTCGAAAATTAAAAAGTTCAAAATTTCAAGAATTTTCAAAGTTTCAGTCGTTTAATCTGTAGGCAATTAAATTCAATATTTACATTGCTTATAAACAACTCATATTGTTGTTTCCAAAATAAGAGCGTGGCTTGACTTCTTGAAATATAGAAAGTTTCCAAACAACTTAAATAAAGTGAGTATATAAAGGTCCTATATGAAATTCAAAGTTAACTTACCTCAGGCTTAGGAATTTTAAATAGAAATATTTAAACAGATGATTTTCATTTATTATCAATTTTCGAGCCGTGTTCAAAATGTTAGTTTCGTATAAAACTTATTTTTCACTGATCTCCATGTTATTAAAACTGTTAAAATTGTGTAATTTTTAAATATAAAAAAAAAAAAAATTGAAAACAAAAGTTCACATTTCAATAAAATAAAAAAGTACGCATACGCCCGAGTGAACACTAAAATTCTCCTGGATATATTCATACATTGTGTTTTATATGAACATCTCTTTTACCATATTTATTTATGTTTGGTCAATGTGTTCATCTTGTTTATATGAAGATTCTCATTGAGACCCCAATAACAAATAATTGTAGTATGTATGTATCTCTCTACTTATATTAAATTCATCTTAATTTTGCCGCCATTAGATTCAGCTCGTTATATTGTTTGCCAGATTAAAATCCAAACGAAAATATAACTTTCATCATGTTCATTAGTCAATCAAAACATTGGTTGTTGTTTTTGCTGTTTTCTCTTTCGGTTACAAAACCATTGCCACCTTTTTTTAGTGGTTCCTATTGGGTGTTTCCAAGGTTGAGTTTCCAAGTAATTTTAAACCTAGTCTCGTACAAATTGGGTTGAAATGTGAATTTTTTTGCAAATGAGATGATGTGTTATCGAATCCTGAAAATTTTAACCAAATTACATCATTTTCCCGAATGAAGACGGTAGTATTTAAAAATCCGTGCCAATGATACAATTCGATTCATAAATACAGTACAGGGTTACAGTTTTAAAATAAATTGTTGCTAATTGACTTTTCGGTCATGTTTTGCAGATACTTCTTCTCTTGAGTCCTGTTATACTGCATCGATTTCGATGAAAAACGAAAAATTAAGTTTTGCCTTGATGCAGAGATATAAAAGAATGCAACAATTTTAAATTTGCAGTTAATTGAATGAAAAGACTTATTCAAAACGAAATTCCCATTCAATTTTGAAGTCTTTCATAATCCATTCATTTTCAACTCTTAAAAGACTAAAGCTAAAAGAATGCAATACAAAAGACTGTTTGAATGCTTTGACGTCATTTGTGTTCTTTGGATTCGTGAAGTCTTTGGATTGCAGTTTAAAGACAGCTTGAAGTATAAAAGACTTCATGGTAGTCAAAAGAATGCAACACTTTCATTGCATTCAAAAGACTTTAAGAATGTAAAGAATGTAAAAGCATTGCATTCACTAACAACTCTGTTCATACGTATACAAATACATAACAATATGTACATTTTCTTTTGGGAAAATATGTAAATTCAAAAACTTTTCGACAAAAATTTGATTTATTTTTATTTAAAAAAAAAAAGAAATTGATTGGATAAACATTGATTTAGCTCCTATTATACATTATATTATATAAAAATCCTATATCGAGCTTTATATATATATACAATACATTTTAATACTTGAACTTTTCGATATGCCTGATATTGGTGAACACAATTTGTGTATATCGTTCGTTATATCTTCCATTTATTTATTTAGCTATATTTATTTCCATTCAATGTAAATACGATTGCTCTTCTCTAGAGAAATCCTTGAATCTTTGGATGGCGTTTTAGGGTGGGGTCAGGTTTCGGGGTTTGGATTTACTTCATTAAAAGATTACATAAATTCCTAACATTGATCCTATTTGAATTTAACTATGGGTCAGACAGAAGTCGTTATTTGCTCGACAAAGTGAACTGGCTTTGACAGAGACTGTGATCTTTGACGCTGAACGTTATAAGTTTGACAGTGCATTGCTGGGCATCGGCAAGCCTGGGAAAATGTGGATAGGCCTTCTGGGACGCTGCGACTTTTTGACGAATGACACAACGATCCAGCTCCGGCATAGTTTCGAGTAAATGAACCTGGATGTAAAGCTTGTTTTTGTCTGGAATAAGATAGAGTTATGTATACTTTAGGGGAATCAAGTTTTTCATAAATTAATATAGTGGCATACCTTTTGGGAGTACGTGGCAAACAGTATTGCTCAGGATATGTGCAAACACATGTCGCAGTGCAGGGGTTGCTGACAAAGGAAAAACTCTTTTGCAGCTTTCTTCCCATGTTGGCACCTATGCTGCCTGATCCGAAAGTGTATTTTCGGCATCGAGCTTGGTTCTCACGTAGAGCATTATATTTCTGAGGACACATCATGCCTTCGTTAAAGCAATATGAATTTGTGTAGGGATTAAAATGACTAGTTCCAGCAGCATGACATCTGGGAGGAATATTAGGTACTTGGTGACAATTATAACAGCTCCTCTGGAGCAGATTCAAACAGGCTTGGCAGCCACTTTGTCCCATACATTTGCAACCGCCACCGCCACCGCTGCCACCAACTCCACCACCACCACCAGCAGCAGCAGGTAAATTTAGGTAACTTCGATTAAGGAGGTCCGGCGTAAAGTTGCTATTGGCAGTGGAATATTGCGATCTTAGGGTGCCATTAGTGCAGCCTTTTATCGAAATGGCTTGTCTGGTGCTCGAGTATCCAACAAAGAATATTAGAACCACACCTATGGCAGCTGCTGCTGAACAGATAAAGTATCCAGCACGCCCATATTTCAATGAATAATCGTTCAAAAACATAGTCAATGGCACACTTATAATCACAGGCAATGATTCTGCTCCTCTTATAAGGCCTAAGTTTGAAAATTATATTGAATGACTTTTGAGTAGGCAGTTTTATTTATTTTAAATGCAAATTTCTTACCCCATGCTTTTGTAAAATATTTAGCCTTAACTCGCTGCAGAGCTAACATTTTCAGCGAGTAACGAAAACCCCCGAATCCAATTCCATATATCCAACAGAGCACACAAAGAGGTCGAAATCCGAGGACAAAGGAAAGAAACAGTATAGAAACCGCTACGGTGAGCAATGAAGCCTGAAAATTGAAAAGCAAAATTAGTTTTATAAAAGTATTATGTCATACTTTAAAAAGTTATCAAAATGTCTGAAATAAATCAGTCAACAAGAAATGATCAAAAATGGAGAGGATCTTGTGTGCATTTCATAAATATTAAGTCGTGTCTTTCAAGCCATTTGCAGATAAAAATCCGAATGTTCTGAGGTAAGCAAGCAAATAAACTTTAGGGCGGATTTCATGAAGTCATTTCTTGACTGAAATTTTAGTTTAACTTTTTCTTTTACCTGCGAAACAATTTGCACCGAAATTAAAGTATTGTTGATCCTGCAAGACCTTTTTATAACCGAACCAGCTATAACAACTCCCAGTGTTGTTGATAAGCCAAGGAATGTTTGCAGGAGCACCAAGTCTTGGATGTCACAGCCTTCTTTTGCAGCATGAAGTGACTGTTATTGGGGAAAGAAAGATTAATTAATTAATTTTAATTGAAATGTTTAAAGGAGTTAAGGCTAAATGAAAAAAAAATTAAATAATTTAAAATTACCATTGAAAATATTGGAGCATAAATTCCAAGCGCCGATACAGCTGAAGTGATAATAAGCACTCTCACTGTAGTTGATCTAGCTGGAACGAGATCTATGAAACTTTTCTTTGGGCTTTGAACTGTTGTCTTTTTTTCTTTAACCTGAAATAAGAATGTGTAAGAAAACAACATTGTTTAAATCATTTCCGTTTGGACCCAGTCTTTCTTTCCGTCTTTCGAAAAATTAATTATTATTGAAAAAATTAATTTTTAAAATTTATATTTTGTTGA
Source organism: Leucozona laternaria (assembly GCA_932273885.2). Lineage (NCBI taxonomy): Eukaryota > Metazoa > Arthropoda > Insecta > Diptera > Syrphidae > Leucozona > Leucozona laternaria. Next base: position 112,846,098 of record OW026368.1, on the reverse strand, counting down.
TGTGTTTGTTTCAACCATATCACAAGAATTTCTAAGGATGCCAATTAAAGGTATTTAGTTTTTAAGAAAATTTGATAAAAAAAAGTCATGAGCGCGTTCGAACATTGAAATGCTCAAAATAACTGATTTAATTTTCGTTTTTTTCCTGAAATATATTATATTTAAATTTTAGTAACCTATTCAATACTCCCAATGGTGTACTTAGAAGTTCTTAAATAGTAATTGTTTGCCGAGAAGTGAGGCAGAATGCTTACTTTATTAAAGTCAATTTTCTGTAGAAATTTTATAAAATTTTTCCTGCCAGTGGCGTATCTATGAAAGGTAGGAGTTTTGGGTCTAAACCATGGAACCAGAAATTAATTTACTGTTAATCAGCCTATTTTATAATATAATAACTTATTTTTCTTCCAGAAATCTTTCCTGAGCTATTAATTCCACCTTACTTAATTCCCGAAGATGTCACCAAGTGTGTCATATGGCCTTGCAAAATACGTTTTGGTACTAGCCAGAAGATGAAAAATGGAACGCTTTCATTTAAATTAAATTAAGTTAAATCTAACTTCAATATTAATGTAATTTCCGTTTATTGGTTTTGTACTTTATTTAAAATTAGAAACACGTCAAAAACGTAAATCTTCTCAACAATTCTTTTCTCGACACACAAATTAAATCTTAATAACTAATTTTAGGAAATTCCTGTCATAAAAATTGTCCTACATTATGTTTATTATCAACTTGCAAACCAATTTATTTCTGGATTCAAGATCAGAAAGGGTGCTAAAGTAGGTTTCAAAGTCACTATGGGTAGGGATAAAATGTATGAGATTTTAGAAAGATTGATAAATTTATGTATTTGCCAAGGGTTAAATTGATTTTTATCGATTGATATCGTGCCACACGTTGAGATTAATAACGCCTTATAATTTTTTGAGGGTATTAAAAAATAGAGTAGGTAATTTTATTAACTAGATAACAGACTTTAAGGTTACGGCGTTCTCTTTAATTTTCATTGAAGTATTCTGCCCTACTAAGAAAAAAGACACACACACGCCAAAATTTAAAACCGTTAACCGGTAAATTATTTTTTTTTATAAAACTATACATATTTCTCAAAATCACGAGTGTAAATTCCATTACAAGTTTCAAGCTATTTATGTATTGCCTATTTCAGCAAAAACGTCTAGTGGTAATTTTTCAAACTAATCAGCAAAATTACTGACACACGCACAGTAAAATGATATAATTTTTTACTAGTAAGATGTGTTTTTCAAAATTTTCAAAAACATTTAATTTGAAGGCGTGAAAAGCAAAAACAATGCTGTCAAGATCAGAATTTAATGAGCTTATCATACGCTACCGTTGAAGTTCCACAGTGAATCTAGAAACAAATATGAAAAGCTGAGAGTACTGTCGTCAGCAAAACAGTTTAATGGATTAGAAGTTTCAGATAACAGGTGATTCATGAATATTAGGAAGAGGGTCGGAGACAAAACGGAGCCCTGGGGCACACCAGCATTTGTTTTGTAGAAATCAGACTTGAAACCGTCCAATACAACTTGTATTGATCGGTCCGAAAGCTAATTTCTAATCCAACAAAGAAGAGATTCATCAATACCAAATGCACGTATGATGGTAAACCCTATCAAATGCTTTTGAAATATCAAGTGCAATAATCTTACTTTCGCCAAAACGATGTAAAGATTTGTTCCACTGTTCGGTGAGATATACCATCAGATCACCAGTGGATCTATTGCTACGAAAGCCATACTGACGGTCATTTAGAAGCTTTCGTTCTTCAAGATATTTCTTAAGTAAGTGCAATTGGTCGATAGTTAGAGGGGAAAAAAGATTCGCCTTTTTTAGGGACAGGCTAGACAAATGCTGTTTTCCATCCACTCGGAAAGAGACCAGTAGAGTAGGACAGATGGAAAAGCTTACGCCGGGATTTTTGCCAGCGTTGAAGAACACCTCTTCAGAACAATGGGAGGGATACTATCCGGGCCAGTGGATTTGTGAATGTCGAGATCTTTCAGAACTCTAGCAAATGCACGAGTGTGAAAGAAGATTTGACAGATAAAATCGTTTACGCTCTCAAGTACAGGTGGAGTCATATCTTCTTCTGGCAGCGTCGAATTAACAGCAAACTGTGCTGCAAGCAAATTGGCTTTATCAAGCGAGCTTACAAAATGATATCATTGAAGACGAGCGTTATAACCGAGGACGAGGTGGTATTTCGTATGTTTTTTACAATTGACCAAAAATTTTTACTACCTTTGGGACATTGTAGTATTTTTTATCGTAATTTTTGATCGTCGAATGTGAACGTTACAGGTCTTTCTAGCTTGTTGAAACTTTTTCCGGTTTTTCTCAGTAGGGTTGGCTTTATAACAATGGAAGCTTACTTCTCTGACCCTAATAGCCTCTCTGCAGCTCGAATCAAACCATGAATTTTCTTTGGGTTTAATAGATTTAACCCTATTCGGGATAAAATTTCTCATTTCACACAGAATTATGTTTGTAGCCATATCTGCTCTGGAATCTACGTCACTATCGAGGAAACATAGTGACCAGTTAAAGTTCCTGAAGAAAACATTGAGACCGTCCCAGATCGGCCTTATACAAATTCAAAAATATTTATAAATGCTATCTGCTTAAAACAAAAAAAAAACTATATAAAGTTAAATGTGTTCCTTCTTCAAACACTATGAGAAAATTAAGAGAGTTTCCTCTTACTTTTATAAAATAAAGTTTATACCTTTTTTCAGCCAAGGGGGGTACAAACTCAAACATTACAAAAGCAAGCCTCAATTTAGTACCAACATATACTAAGCTTTCCTTTTGTAAAAATTAAACTATAAAGCATTCTACTATATGTAATATTTGAAAATCAGCTTTTAAGAACTTATAAAGAGACCTAAAAACTAATAAAATACAGTAAACTACATTAACAATATGTGCAAGCTTTTCAATTTGATTTAAGCAAGAGTAAAATGGGATTAAAAAATTGGTTCCAACCAGTGCTTTACGCTCATGATTTTTATTAATTCTTGACGATAGCTACACAGATCTGCTTTTATAGAGTAGGTTTATACATTTGTTGGCGCTACAGCTCGTAGAGAGCCAGGGCGTAGTGACTTACAACTCTCAACCATTCTTGTCTGCGTGTTGTTTGCTTGCAGGAATGGATGGAACCTACAGTTTTCTATGCCGAATCCAAACGGATAAGGTGAGAAACACTTTTTCATGACAACATGACATGGGGTATTTGATGCAGTAGCCGTTTGTTTTTATTTAGGTGGACTTGGCTGGGACTTGAACCTAGATTTTTGGCATGATAGGTCTACACAATAAACATTACGCCACCAGCTACTACATTAAAAATCAAAATTTCGAAATAATCGTCACTTGGGTTCATCTTATTAAATAGATACTTTTTCAGAATGTATGTTAGGTTGCAGTCTTTCTAATAGGAGGAAGCTCCTCTGCATGGTTTTTTTTTTTAGTTTTCAAGTTATGAAGAACAGTACGTTGTCCAATAAGCTAATTATCTATGAATTTTTTGTCCTGGTTGTTTTTTCGATCCGAATTTTAAAGATTAAATTCTTAACATTGTGAAAAATGCACATAGAGCAAAGCGTTTAATTTAAATTTATAGGTTCGCATTTCACCAGGAAATGTGTCTAGGCCTATTTTCTGAAACGAATCTAAAATATTTAAGTTATCAGCATAAGAGCTTATTTGAAAGCTTACGCTGAGGAAAAAGTAAAACATAAGCGCTTAATAAGTTGGACATAAGTATTTAAGATTCGTTTCAGCAAAGGGCACTTATAATAATTTTAACTTTTCCATCAAAACTAAATTTATAAAGGGGCCGCCAAATAACTTCTTTTTTTTTTTTTTAATGGCGCAAAACATCCAGTGTAGCTTCGGCTGTGTGGCACGTAGCGCCGTCCTGTTGAAGCCAAATGTTGCCAATATTCTCCTCTTCAATTTTTGTGAACAAAAATTCGTTCAACATGGCCCGATAACGATCGCCATTGACTGTAACGGCCACTCCTTGCTCATTTTCGAAAAATGGCCCAATTATTCCTCTGGACCAAAATCCGCACCAAACAGTGACTCGTTTTGGGTGTATCGGCTTTTCAATGTATGCGTGCGGGTTTTCTGTTAGTTATTTAAAAAATTGAAAAACGGTTATACTTACAATGCTAGTAATCTCTTTTTTTATATCCTTTTTAAATAAAGTTGTTTCAATGAACAGTTTTTTAAAAATTAATTTTCAAACTCAAAATTTTGAAAATAAATTTTTAGTCAAAAACAGAAAACCGAATGCTGGAATGTCTTGTACTTTTTGAGAAAATTGAAAATAACTAAATCTACCATAATACCATCGTAGTGGCTAGAAATAGGATCTTTAGAGTAACTTAAGCAACTGATTGCAGTCAAATTAAGGGAATTTTATGTCTGTTATTTTCAATTTTCAAAAGAACTAAAAGAGATTTTAATATCTGGTATTTTGACTAAAAACTAATAAGAGCATTGAATATTAAAATCAGAGATATTACGTAATAATGTAAAATTTTGAACAAAAATTTAAATTTATTTTTCATAATTTTGAGTTTTAAAATTAATTTTTTAAAAACTGTTCACTAAAAGAACTTTATCTAAGTGAAAAGATTTCTTTTACAAAAAGGTATAGCATGGATTATAAGTGTTACCTTTGTATGAATAATTTTTGGTCTATTATAAGTCAATTTTTAAGAAAACAGTGTGCTCGACGATTTTTATGTTGGTATGACTTGATTCATGAAAAAAAGTTGTCTTGGAATATTAAAGATGAGAAACAATTTTCCCCACATAAAATTGGCAATAAGCCTGATTCGCTGGGGTTATATTCCATTTAAAAATACTTTAAAATTAAATCACTTTGCTGTCCATCTTCCAAAAAAACCGTTTAATAAAAACCTTTTTTCACTACTGTTGCACTTTAGATACACAAAAAGTAAACAAAATAATTTATGCATAGCAAAAAAAGTTAAAAGCTATTTATGTATCTTACTTTCTTTCTTTGATTTTTCAAATGTTGAATAGCTCTCCGCTGTGGATGATAGAGGGAAGCAGGCCTATACAATAGACCCATGAAAAAGCTAACCGACACCATTGCTGCAATTACTTGCAAACCAAGTCTCCAACCCATTTTGCTAAATCAAATATAAAAAAAAAAAACAATAGTAGTGAGCAACAGAAATCCAAGAGAATTAAACTCAATCCATACTCACCCTACACCCTCTTTAAGGATTACCGAAAACAGCGCCAAGCCAACTCCTTCTCCAGACATAGCCACCATTTCGACAAATTGCCGACGTTTTTTGAAGTAATTTCCAATCATTATGATCGACGATTCTCGTACCATTGAGACTCCAAGCCCTATTAAGACACCTGCAAATATTGAAGGCAAATGGATTTATAAACCCTCTGCCATCCATCCTTTGCGGTCCTTACCATAACTAAAAGACATCTGACCCAGTTGGGTTGCAAACGATGTGAAAAGAACGCCCAAGGGCAGCACTAACCCTCCAATGACAGCCAAAAGCCGAGTCGATTTCTTTCTGCAGAATGCTATTACAACTGGAATAGCAATTGTGGATACCGACCAGCTTAATGCTCCTAACCAATCTGCAATTCGAATTGTTCAAGTTGAAAAATGTGGAATGATGGTCGTCAGCAAAAACAAAAACAAAACCAACACAATCCTTACCTATTTCGCTTTTGTTGCCAAAATGTTGAGTGGCATAGAAGAGCAGCAGTCCATAGGAGAGCTGCAATCCCGAGGTCAGGACGTGGGCCAGGAACGATAGCCCACAAATAATCCATCCCCAACCACCGTCCGGGTAAAAATGCTGTCTAATTGTGGTAATATCGACGCCAGACCTACGCAGAGCAGGTATGTTCCTATGCAGCATATGGAACTCCCGGTCCAGGAGTCCGGCTGGAAATGTTGAGTCCTCGTCATCGGTCAGTCTATTCCCTCGTTCGTATCCTGGTGATAGTGAATGTGTTATGGCCATTTGTGCATGTGGATAATGTTAATTTGAAAATTAATGATACAAACCTGAATAGCAGCTGGGCGGTAGTTCCCTGGGCTTCTGCTCCTCGAACCACTGGTCCGATCGGACTTTTGGGGTTCCTAAATTTCCATGACATTGACACGTAAAGCTATTCCCGTAATAATTATCGAAAACATTGCATAAGGCCGTGATTGATTGGGAGTGCTGATTCGAAAGGTTGCCATTGCCAAAGCTCGGTCTTGACGTGGTCTGATGCCTTCGCAGATGCGACGTGGGCGGCAAGGGAACTGTGGCAGGCAGCACAGGCTCATCCGCGTGCAAATGATGCTGCTGGTTATAGGCGTTGTAAGAATTATAGAAATTATTCATGGCGGTGGGCTTGTACAGCTGACGCAAGTCCGAATGGGATACACTAGGCTTTGTATCTAAGTTCGTTGACGATGCGATGGAAGACAGCCGAGGACAGGATACCCACCAGATGATGGGTCTGTTATTAAAACTACAATAACAACAAATGTATCTACTGGTGGTGAGCGCATTAGGAGGACCTGGGGTAGGAGCACCTTCCGAGGTGGTGGCAGTGTACTGCGACCGGTTTTTCTCGGGTTGACGAAGGTCGATACTACTCGAACACTGGTTTTGTCACACTCTGCTCGATGGCCAATGGTGAGGTTGAGGTTGGATGCTACAATTTTTGTTAAAATGTCGAAGACTATCGCTCCCACTGATGGCACACATGCATTGTCGTCCAATGTACTGCTGATGATAATGATGAAGGTAGTGGTGCTGGTGGTGGGGCAGATAGTTGCAATTGCAATTGTTGTTGTTTGTATTATTGTTCGAATGAATTTGCGTTGTCAGTTGTGGACAACTATGGGATATAGGATTTTCCGGTGTCGGATTGTGTTGATGTCTTTGGACAGGGGAACAACCATTCATCCTTTGTTTGATTGAAAAGTCTATTTTCTCTCTACGGTTGCATGTGCACTTTTCAATCATTTTAATTGACTTTTATTCAAGATTTCCAACTCATTATCTCTTAGAAGAGAATTGTATGTATGTAGGTATATCTGTTGGCAAAGTAAGAAAAGTTTTCATTTAATATACGAGTGTCATATCTTCTGTTCACAAACACACACATGCAAACATACACACATGCATAGATAAATAAAATGACATTTTAAACAGATGACTTAGGTGTGATATGGGTGGGTTAAAGGAGGAGTATTCGAACAGGAAAAAGTTTTATTCAATATATACTCATGTAGGTATGTAGATTGAAACTCAAAGGTGAAATAAAATGCTATTTTATTGTAGGTATGAGCATCCATATAAGTGAGTGAGATTTTAAGCACTTTCTGAATCCACATGGTCCTTACGATTATTAGAAAAAAAAAAGCTTGGATATGTTTGAGGACTTATATGTTTATTAATTTTGGGTGACTGAAATATTGTCTAGGATGAGATGAGAGCATTGGGTTCAACGGTCCCGCACTAGTTGACACTTTGTGCAAATAGGTGGAATATTGCGATTTTGTTGTCTTGTTATTTTCCGGGTTATGTCGTTTAATTATTATTTTTTTTCTACTTTTCTCAAAATCCACTGGATTCAGTGGTTCATATAATAGAATTCAAACATTATCTAGTTACACTAAGCTGTCCAAAAACACCCATATTGACGTAACTGGTTTGGCAGCGGATGTTGTTGCCTAAAGCAATCGAACTTAAAGAGCTATAACTTTGAAATGCAATATCGCATCACCTTAAAAAAATATACCAAAATGTTGGAAATTTTGTGCCCTAAAATTGTATTATGATAACAATTCACTTAAATTTCTTATGGAACGACACAAATGCAAAAACTGAATATAAAACGCCATAACCTCGAAAATATTTCGTGCGCAGAAATGTAAAGGGTATTTCAATTGAAGCGGGTAGGTTTTGGCGGCCTGTGACAGCCATGTTGTTTTGATGAAATCTGTCAAATCTGTTGTTTATTATTCAATTGCTGATGCCAAATCCCCACGGCAAGTTTCATGATTGAACAGCACGTCCAAATGATAAAACTTCATTATCAAATTGAATGTTCGTTAGTGCCAACATTGCACCTATTTTACGGTAGACCTGGTGGCCCTTCACAGTCGACTCTTCAACTTTTGGTGGCACAAAATTTGAGATGACCGGTTTGGTAATCAATCACACAACATTCGTACGTCAAAGGAAGGCAAGATCGGCTGAATACATCACTGCGGTCCGTGAAAGTGTACAGCAGAACACGAGGCAGTCGATTCCTTCAACTTGGTGAATTTTGCGTCGGGATTGAGGCTTTGTACAAGATCCAACTGACCCAGGAGCTTAAGGTCCAACGCCGTTAAGAACAATGCCGTTTATTCGCTGACTGGGCTTCGGAGCGTTTGGAAGAGGACTCCAATTTTGTCCGAAAAATCATATTTAGCAACGAGGTGCATTTTTGAATGAATGGCTGAATTACCCTATATGAGACGATACACCAAGCCACCCGAGGTTCACCAGGCAAAAAGTTACAATTTGGTGTGGATTATGGGCGGCGGCCCATACGACGATGGTGAGGCGGTCACCATCAATGGCGAGCCCCACAGAACGATGATAACCAATTTCTTATGGCACAAATTTAAGCATATTTAACCTAGACGACATGTGGTTTCAGCAAGATGGCGCTACGTGCCACACAGCGGACACCACGATTGATATTCTGGATGAACGATTTTAAGGTAAGGTTATCTCTCGCAATAGTGACGTGAATTGGCCACCAAGGTCATGCGATTTGACCCTGCTAGACTTTTTCTTGAGGGGTTTCTTGAAGTCGCAGATTTATTCGAAAAAAATAAGATCGACCGAAGCCGTTAAGGGGAAAATAACACAGGCCATCGCCCAAATTCAGACTGATCTATGCGGAAGAGTCATTGGAAATTAGACCACTCGGATCCGTGCCTTCGTAAGAAGCCGAGTCGGGCATTAATACCTCACACACAGCTTGTTTTTTTTAACATCTACCCGCCCTTATTGAAAAACCCTTTATATATTTACAAATAAAAGATATTTTAATTTCGAACAACATTGGTCTTTGGAGATACTTATGAATCAATTCGCGTTTTTCAAAATGGCTTATTTTCCCAAGGGTATGGCATGGCCCAGCGTTCCGAAATCCTGTAAGCACAAGCTTTTTCTAATATCCCTCTTTCAGATATGAAAACATCAGCCATCCTTTATTTCGGTCCAAAAAACCATTATTTGTTGACTAACTTGTTGTAGGTACCTAAATATAATTTAGTGACACTTACCCTCCTCAAAGGATAATTCCATTTTATCATCAGATGTATCTCTGACTCTCTAAAGAACCCAAGTTTGATGCTTTCTCAAAAAAAACCCATCAGATACCTTTATTGTCTAGGGTGGCGAAAGTTACCATCTGGCCTATATGCCAGGGGGCCTTCCCTTGATTCATGTATCCAAATTATAAAAGTGATTAAATTTCATGATAAAAAGGACTGCTATACACGGTACAGAACAGAACCCATCCAACCACAATTCCGTAACACTTCTAGGCAATCTACTGTCTGGTTAAACGTAACACGTCCGAAGTATCGTCCCAGTTATGCAGGATTAGATTCAGCCTCTTCTAAATCATAGTTTGATGCCCACTCGTTCAAGATCTATTATAGGTAAGCCCACCCACACCTTTCTGCATGATGCGATTAGATTCAAAAAGATATCTGATAATCTATTAATGGACTGTTAACTAACCTTTAAATTGTTAAACATAGATATCATTGTCAGTTCGTTTGCCTATGAACCACTAACAAAGAGCAAAATTACATTTTGCGTTTCCTTCCCTAGTTGACCACATTATAGCAAGTTATTTGCCTATAATTGCAATAAAAACCTTTTTGACAAATAATTTCCTAGTTTGAATGTGTTTGTACAACAATCATTTCTTTGTCACAAAATACAAATGATTCCTACATAAATGTAAATGAAAGGGAAATTGAAAGCAAACGAATTGTCCTTTAAAATGTATGACATATATACAGGGTGTCCCGTAATGAGTGGATAATACTGCAGCTGGTGATAGCTGGCCTTATGACTGCTCAGAAAAAAAATATAAAAAAAATATTTTTCTTGTGGTCTCCATGGTATAATTTATTTTCGAAAAATGTTAAAAAATTCAGGGTCTCCTAAAATACCTAATTACAACGGCCACCCATAAAGGATTCTTGTTATTTTTGTATTTTAATAATATTCTTGAATAACCGTTCTAAATGATGGGTAGTAAATTTTAACACCAGCTGATGCATTTTTTGTGTTATAATTTTTTAAAATAATTTTTTTATTCAAAAATAATTCAATATTTTTTTTCACCAAAGTTTGAAAATTAATAAAGAGAAAAAAATGTATGAGAACATAAGTGGCAAATTTGATAAAAATTGGCCTGTTTAATGTACTTTCCAAAATGGTATAACACATGTTTGTGTCTACAACCATGCCCAATAAAATTGGCATTTAATCTACTAAAGTAGTTTTTTAACATTTTATCAGATGAAATTAAGTTACAAAGTTAAGTAAACACTACGACGACGAATGAAATAAATTTTAATTTTTATTGCATTTAAAAATAACCGTTATTAAATAAAGGCACTAACATTTAACACTAGTTGCTGGATTTTTTTTTAATAATTTTTTTAATTAATTTTTTAATAAAAAAATGATTAAATATTTATTTTGATGTTTGATGACAACAAAAATTGAGTTGGAAGGAAAAGTCAATAGATATACCAGTGTCACTATTATGTCTGCTAAATTCACTAACTAAAATAATAGTATGCACTTTCAAAAAGGTTTTGATTTAGGTATGGGAAATGCGATAAATAAAAACAACAGTATTAAAAATTATGATATATTTGTAATTTAAATAAATTTATATTAAATGTTCAAACTGTCCCCCATTCACTGTGATACAGGCTCTGCATCTTCTAATGAAGGACCTCTCAATAAAACAAGCATATTGGCGCTCATTTATTTTCATCACAGCGTCTTGAACACGACGACGCAATTCCGTAATGGATGTAATTGGTTTAGTATAAACCATTTCTTTCAGACATCCCCAGTAGAAAAAGTCCAAAGGATTTAGGTCTGGCAAACGTGGTGGCCACAAAATTGGGCCCAGACGGCCTATCCCTGTTCGTCTTGCAATCACCCGTGTGATGTAGTTGAATCTGCTTCAATTTCATTCAGCACAATACGATCAATTTCTTCTCGCGGTAAACGTCCTCCGCTAGTACCGCCCAGTCCATTACCAGGCATTCGTCCTTCTGAAAAACATTGGTGGACTCTGATGAACACTCGATAGTCCGGATGTCGCGCATTTGGATATCGCTCTCTATAGAGAGCTGCAGCTGCGTTAGCGCTTCCTCTACATTCCCCGTATATTAAATGCATATTCGCATACTCCAGCGGCGTATACTGTGACATTCTTAATCAGTATTAATTTAATCAAATTTAAAAATTCGTTTAAGTGACGAAACCAGTATAACAACGTTATACGTTACGTAATGACAGAGAATTGACAATATTTGCAAATAATACTTTTATATGCATTTTAATGCCTATTTTATTACAAGTCAATTTTTATTTGAGAAAGTGTTAAAAATCTTCTCTAGTAGATTAATAGCCAATTTAATGTGTTATGTGTTAGTGCCTTTATTCAATAACGGTTATTTTTAAATGCAATAAAAATTAAAATTTATTTCATTCGTCGTCGTAGTGTTTACTTAACTTTGTAACTTAATTTCATCTGATAAAATGTTAAAAAACTACTTTAGTAGATTAAATGCCAATTTTATTGGGCATGGTTGTAGACACAAACATGTGTTATACCATTTTGGAAAGTACATTAAACAGGCCAATTTTTATCAAATTTGCCACTTATGTTCTCATACATTTTTTTCTCTTTATTAATTTTCAAACTTTGGTGAAAAAAAATATTGAATTATTTTTGAATAAAAAAATTATTTTAAAAAATTATAACACAAAAAATGCATCAGCTGGTGTTAAAATTTACTACCCATCATTTAGAACGGTTATTCAAGAATATTATTAAAATACAAAAATAACAAGAATCCTTTATGGGTGGCCGTTGTAATTAGGTATTTTAGGAGACCCTGAATTTTTTAACATTTTTCGAAAATAAATTATACCATGGAGACCACAAGAAAAATATTTTTTTTATATTTTTTTTCTGAGCAGTCATAAGGCCAGCTATCACCAGCTGCAGTATTATCCACTCATTACGGGACACCCTGTATAAATGTACATTTGTAGTACCTTCTGGTTTGATTTCATTTCATATGTGTAAGGCGCCAAGATTCAAATAATCCCGTTTAATGGAATACTCTATTTTAGGTTCTTCTTAAGGGACCCTTTATTTTAAACTCACGATTGGCATAAAATATCTTTATTTTTTATCGTTTTTTTTTTATACGACACATCTGGGAATGCTTTCTCAATTTATAAACAAAAAAATCAATTCTTTTATTCTGAGGTACTGTGTCCCACTTTAGATGGCAAAGGGCTTCATCATCAACTGCTGCAGGAGTGCAGGTAACTATACCATATGATTCTTATAGTATATAGCCGTATATCCCAAAGGAATGTCATTTTTTTTTATTTTGTTTAAAGGTTCTATGCCGTTTTTTCCTTAAAGCAAGCCACAATTCTGGTGACTTCTTATATAGAAAAAGATTCGAGTACATATATCATATGACTAAGTGTAGAATAGGCTTATGGTTTTACTTACATTTTGTCGCGCTTTCGGTAGGTATGCCTTTTTTATCCGATCTTAAATCCTTTATTGTGTATCAATATTTAGTATGAAGGTAACATTTCTTTTATATTCTTTTAAAATTCTTCATAATAACTAGAATATTTAAGGGCAGAGTTTATTTTTATTTAATTTAAGAATTTAAAAGTTAAGTTAACACATTAATGTCAAGTGAAATCATAACCCATAAACAATAAAATCCTCAGTTCATGTTTTGAGCGAAGAGTCAATTTTTTTAAATGGAATTTAAAATTGCAAGTTTTAAAGAAAAAAGATCAAAAACTAATTTTAAGTAAAAATGAGTATAATAGTTTTTTTTTCAAAAAAAAATTGAAAAATTGAATTTATTTGTCAAAGATTATTTCTTCTAAATATTGACCGCAAACTGCCACTAACTTTGTCCATTCTGATTTTTCCATTTTTTTCTTTAATTTGTTGAAAAAAGTAAATCTTAATGAATCACCCTATACAGGGTGATTCGCATAAAGTGTGATAAAAAATTAGAGCGTAAGGTTCGGGTCTTGGCAAGAAAAAAATTGTTTATGAGGGGCCTCCCCTGTTTAGCCGTGAGGGGAATTTAAAAAAAAAAAAAATTTACTTACAACAGAAAAAAAATATTTAAGAACAACGGTAACACTTAAAATGCATGCTATACCTTTTTGTAAAGCCAGAAGTTTCTTCTTTTATTTTCTTTTTAAATAAAGTTGTTTTACCGAATAATTTTGGAAAAATTGAATTTCAAACTCAAAATTTTGAAAAAAAAAATTTAAAAATATTTGTTCAAACTAATTTTGTTCAACATTTTACTTTATTAAGTAGTATTTTTTTTTTGGTTTTAGTATTCATTGCTCTTCCTAACTGATAGCTAATAGTTATTAAATTATATTTATTTTTTTCGCTCCAATTTATTCACTCTCCATTAAATTTAAATAAACTTAATAAAATTGCAATTATTCGACCACATTTACATAGTAATTTTAACAATCGTTGCCTCCATTAACTAACAGTTCATTTAATTTAAAACCTATTTTAGCTAAAAAATATTATTTTTAAGAAACCATTAAGCCCATGATGGAGTTTTGATGAGGCTTTCTATTTATTGACTTTTAATTAGATTTGAGATTGAGATTTGACTTTGAGATTGTTCCATAAAGTAGGGTTTTTGAGATGTGCATTTTAAAACCAAATAAACAGTTTGGTAATTTGTTGATTAGGATATTGAGAAAACCTTGATTTAGATTGATTTTGTGCATCAAAAGCTTTGGAAAAAGTATTGTATGTTTTTTTTTCCAAGAAGGTGGTTCTGTTCAAAATTTTGAGTTTGGAAATTAATTTGTTAAAAACTACTCACTAAAACAACTTTATTTAAAAAGAAAAGAAAGAAAGAGTTTTCAGTGTTTGGCTTTGAATTGATAACAGCATTGAATATTTAAAACGGAGGTAGTAATTAATATACGGACATTTTGAATAAAAATCGGATTAAAAGTAAAATTAATTTCACAAAAAGTATTCACTCAAACAAGTTGATTTAAAAAGAACGTTAATAAATGGAATTTTATCTTTAAAAAAAGTAAAAAAGTTATAGCAGAATATAGTGAGCTTATTAGTGGCTCTTTTTTTTAATCTAGTTGTGTTTCTATTTTAAGACTCTTTTTCATAAAATTGACCCCCTCCACCATACGATTTCTTTTCTTTTTTTTCGAATCAGCCCACATACTAAAGGTTTTTGAAGCATCTTATGCAAATCGTATACGTTCATATCCACAACAAAAATTCTTGAAGGATCAAAGAGAAAAGCAGGACGGTTAATGGGTACAGGCTAGTTATTTGGTATAATTAAGGAGTTTATGATAAAGTGGTGTCATATCTGCAGCTCTGTTCTTTAAATATTTATTTGGAACTATTTCTCAAAATGAGCTTTATATCAAACATTTTAATAGGTATTTTATATGGCCCTGGGGGGAGAAATTGCCCCTTTACCCCCCCACCATAGATACGCCATTGGCTGTCGGCCTTTGTTTTGCATAAACACACACCTGATTACAAACAAAATATGCAAAAAAAAAACAATTACCTATTAACGCTAATTGAAAGTGAATAAATAGACGTCACATTAAACCTCATTCAGGGATTAAATATGACAGGTTAACAGGCACAATAACAAAAATTTCCTTGTAATTTTTCTTAAAAAGCATTTAAATTTAATTAAAGTGAGTCATTAAACTAACGCAAAGTCAATTTATACAAAACTTAATGGAATGTTCTTAATGACATACCTAATAACCTTAAAATGAGTTTAGTTTAATCGAAAAAATCTAGTTTTTATTGGAGTTTGAATAAATTGGCCCTAAATGTTCACGCTTGAATATATTTGGTCATATGACAAAAAAAAACGAACCTAATACATTCAAAGGTGATTTGCAATTAATTCGATGGAGGTTTTCACATGGCCTTATTTACACTTCACGAAGTAGAAGTTCCTGCAATCCTGGATCTCGATGTACAATTTACATTCAGATGCATTAGTTAATCATTTCATTCAGTCCGGATAACCTAGTTATAATAAAACGGTGAACCAAAAACTGATTTATTAATGCACCGATGGAAAAACCACACAACCGTATACATATGGGCTATAACGGGCCATCCTTTCAATTTACTTTTAAATATTTAGAAAGGACTACAAAAAAGCAACTCAAAAACAAATATAAACCCAATTATTTCCTTAAAATTTAGATTATTCGGTTGGTAAACCTAGGATAACAGCAAATGCTTTATCAAATACATCAGTCGAGAGTCGACCTTCATCTCATCATTACAATGCTGATAAAGGAAAAATTATTGTGGTTGTCCTTATACCATCCTTCCTCAGATCACAACCTTTTAAACATTCAACAACAACAACAAAAAAACCGACCGTCCTGTTTTAAGAGGAGCTCTTGAGTTTATGCTGAATATATGCTCATGCAGTTTCCGAACAGCCGCTTTTCACATTTGCCTTGCCCTCGTTCATAGAGCAAACTGTATGTTTTATGTTTTGCAAAGGTCAATAAAAAAACAAGAGCGAACTTATCTCATAGACAATTATCCAGGCCTGTTTTTAATTTGGCGGCGGCAAACTCAGAAATCTGCTAAAAATCTTTAGAGCTGCCGAATGTATTTTGTGTTGCTTTTTCAACTCTTTTTATTACATTTTTGCTTATAGTGATACTTACATACATACTACATGTTTATCGCTTAAATATAGACAGAATCACACCTGGATTCGATCACCCGTCATCTACCACCTGTAACGAGGAATTACAAAACCGATTTTCATTGTTTTTCATTTTGGCAGATTTTAGTATCAACTGGACAAAGCAACTTACCAGAGAAAGCTGTGCAAAACCGATTTCCCTAATGATGCAACAAATAGCTATCTACAGTTCAATATTTTGAAACTAAGACGGTGTTCACATTGGACTGACTCCTTCCATTTTTTTGACGTCTCTGTGCTCTTACTCACTTCCACTTCATGGTGAGAGAGAGATGGCCAGGAAAGGTAGGATTTTTAATTTTTTTTTTTAAGTCATTGGATTTTTTTGACGTTTTCTTTTGTGACATCTGTTTTCTCTGTCTGTGATTTATTTTTAGCACTTAAATCTTACTAAATAGAATTTTTTTTAATTGGAAACATATTAATTTAAGAATATTAACATTTTGCAAGTGAAAAATTTGTAATGAAAATGAATCCCTCAAACTGCACAGGTTATTGTTTTGTTTTATTTAAAACGAATGCGATGTGTTCACATTAGTTTTTGTCTGAACAAAACAAGTTGGATTCACGTCAAACAGAGTAGGATGAGTCAGTGCAATGTGAATACCGTCTTACAGATTAACAGAAATTCAAAGTTTAATTTGAGTTTCTCTTGCTTTTGCTAACAAATTTCATTTGTTCAGTTGTGTTGGTTTTCTTCCCAACCGACAATATGGTTTTAGTTAGAAGCTTTTAACTTGAGTTTCAAACGATAAATCTTCAAGGTTGGGGTCTTTAAATCCAGAAGAAATAACAAGCTGAAATTAGGTGTACCTAAAAATAATTGTTGGTTTTTACGTATTCATACTAAATGAGTTGTAAAGAAAAAAATCTATTTGGATTTACCAAGAAATCTCTGTTATAATTATTATATAATGTTCTTAAGCTGCGTTGGGCTTTTTCGTGCATTGTAATTTTAAGCGTTTATGCCCGAAAAATCACACCTACATATACATATCTGGATACGCAATACCTCTTTTATTGAAATTTTTAAACACAGAAAATAAAACATTTACAAAAAATTAAATACAAGCTATATTTATTTATCGCACTTAAACCACTCATAAGGGGCCCTAAATAGCGCAGTGGTGAATTGATTAATCCAACCCTGTTACTATCTAGATGCTAAAACCATACACAACTCTTTCTCTTTTTAATGCCGATTTATTTGTAGAAACAGAAATGATTTAACCCTCGACGTCGACATATCGCATCGATAGAAAAAGATACATCGACAGAGAGAGAGAGAGAGAGAGGAGTATTTAAATCATTTTGTATGTCAAATCCTCAAAGTAGATTTAAACTGATTGGAACAGCCATGAGCCATGTAAATATTTTGAATAAAATGTACAATTCGAAGTGATGTTTGTTTTTATTTAAAAATCGTTAAATATTTATGATGATTTAGCTGTATTTGTATTGCTATTTTTCATTAAGAATTTGTTGTCAATATAAATAGTTAAACAAATAATTCTTCGTCTATAAGGACATGATTTAAAGACTGAGGTTCAATGCATTTGTGAAATTGCATTTTATATTTAAAAAGTTTTATAGAAATTAAATTACATCATTTTTTGTTATTGCTAAGAAACAATTGCACACTTTGATGCATTATATTTATAATTCAGAATAAGGCGCCAGTTGTAGCTTTCATTGAAACTCATCATTGAAAATTTTCAAAGACTAATTTTGAGGCGTTTAGAAAGCTAAATTGGTTATTAATTTGATAACAATATAAAGCTGATGGCTTAAATTATTATTTTAGTGAAAAACAAAAATAATTTGAGCCCAAACTTCACCATTAAATGACGTTTAATTTTTCAATGATCATTGGTAAGGTAGTTCATTCATTTAATTAATAAAAGTCATTTTAAGTGGACGGTTGGACCAAAACGAAAATTTTGTAGATACTAATTAATAATAAGTCACCACCTTCATATTGGCATCAAAATATATGTACACTGAGTTTGCTTCTTAAGTGCCTCAAACTAAAAATCAAAATTTTCAATGATGAGTTTCAATGATAGCTATAACTGGCATCTCAATCAGTATTCTGAATAATGAATTCTTCGAATTTCGGAATACATAATTATTTTCATAATTAATTCCGAACTTACAGGCTAATAAAGTCGAAAAGGTTGAGATGTTGGTGATTTAGAAATTTGATGACAAGACCCCTATATTGGTGAGATACCCAAATATAGTTTTGTCTACATCACTCTCATCATCTTGCCAAAAAGAAAAAAACTCATATTTCTGCGGGGTTGCATTCACTGAGAGTGAACTCTTGTTAATCTATGAATTCTTTAGGGAATCGTCATCATCTTATAATAAAATAATAAACACCAATACCAAAAATTAAAAAATCCTTAAATCATTCCCCAGTGGAAAAATTTTGGAAGGAACGTAAAATGTCAGATGGCGTTCAGGATATAATTTAACAGAACAAACGCAATAAATGTTAAAGATAGAAATAGAATAGGCGGAAAACTTATGTCAAAACCGACCGAAAAGTAGTTTTCCGAAACGTCAATTTTCACAAGTCACCCATAATGCTCTTAAGTGGTTGAAAGTGAGAAAACAAATTAAATAATTGTTTGTTCAATGTGAATTTTTTCAGCACAGAGTGATAGGCTTTTAATTATTTACTTTGCGAAACCACTAAAATGTGATGATGTGATATAGGTATGTAAATTAATTAAAAAGTTGAGATTTTACTTCACTCATTCATCAATCAGAAAAAAAAGTCGAAAACTAAGCACCAAGCGACAAATTCTTTTTATTTTGCTTTCACCATTTTGGTTTTTGCATCCATCCACTTACGAATGAGTGGTAGATGAGCGCTCTTCACGTCCGACATCAAAAGTCAACGAAAACTAGACGAACAGTACCAAATCGCAATTATGGGCACATAACATATAAATTCTTTGTATTCACTCGGCTTCGTACGACCACTTGCGTATGGCCTTCCGACTATTTCAGTTCTACCTTGAGCTTAAAGGTCGGACACACTTTATACCTATGTTCGTTTACTTCCTATAAAACTGCCAATCTACCAATTTTAGTCAAAAGTTCTGTCAAAGTTCATAAACAAAAATTAATTGGACTAAGAAATGGTAGAAATCGGTAGTTCTGGGAAGTAACTTCAGCAAACCACCGTCTTGCCGTCTTAATAACTTATAGATATTTGTTCTCTTTAAAATAAAGCGCGGTCGGGAGGTGCAGGCAACAATTCTGCACGTCACATTCTCTGCGTTGTGTATTATCATACCGCGTCATTCAAACTGAAAACGGTCCAGGAGAGAATACGACGGGCAATTTCACGTTGTAGATATTTATAATATAATATCAGAAAACGAATGTACACATGAATACAAGGAAACATAAAGACATAGGAGGAGATTAATAAAACAAATGTATGTTTTTATTTCAAAAAAACCCTAACACTATACCTCGTCTTTCCACCGGCATAAAGCCAACTGATTATATTTTAGTATTAACTTTTGTCCGTTAACTATTTTATAACCAAAACTCAGCATTTTCTATTAATTTTACATTAGATACATAATGGCAGTCTTCGTAACAGGGATGCCAGATAATTCAAAATTCCAACCTATAGGTACCCATATACACCGCTTAAGCCAACCTTTGTCACTTTTGGTCCTCAAAATCTGTCACGGGTTCCGGATCCGGTATGTCTGTCTCCCTTTTCCTTCTCAAACTTCAACAAAATAACTTCAAGACTTCCCTTAGCCACAGATAAGAAATTACAATCGCTAAAAGTGAACAAAAAAAACAACACTTTGGCAAGTTCTCTAAAAACAGATTGGCCAAATATTTGTACAAAGTTGTGATAAAGAACATAATTCAAAACAAAGCAATGTTAACAATAACAAAACTCCCAATCCTTTGCCTTAGATTTTACTAAATTTTTAATCCTTCTAATACATGCAGAGCTTCCTCAAAATTGTTAATCGCTTTATCCTTTTATATATAGAGCCCAAAGGAGATATATCTAATGAAAACATTTTCAGACTTCAACCCTTTTCATTCTTGCTTATCATCAAACTATTAATTTATGAAAAAGAACACAAGAAGTGTTGGTTTTACATTTAAACTATGTACACATAAAGCCATATAGCCGTTAATCATAAAAACCACCCCCAATAAAAATCAGAAAACTTTCTACGCGCCTGTCTCTACATAAAATCCTAAATAGGTACCCTTTATTATTATTATATTTTTATTTTTTTGCGTTGAAGAAAAGAAAAAAAAACATTTCTGATGAATAAATTTTATCATCCAACTTATATTTGTATATGTATGTGTATTATTTAGGTATCTAACAACTTCACACACCTCTCGCATTGGGCATTCAGGTGACAAAAAGCATCATTTGGTACATGTTTATGTATACCGCAATATTGCATTTACAAAGGACATTTAGCATAATTTATTTTTTGCTTATGCGGTTCTGAGATTGTCGAAAAGTTCCGCTCATTAAAACCGAGAACAGGCTGAATAGTGAACAGTGAACAGGTACTTCGTACAGCTATACATACACATTACTAAGCCCAACGTAACTTCCTGGAACGCAAATAATACACAAAGCAAACTTAAACTTTATCGTCCCGTTTCATCCATCCTTAATAAAATGAGAGTTTCCATGCGAATTCCTTCATTATGCGCACCTCTCCGTTACAAACTATATGGCATTCGAATTTTTATCATTCTTTGGGCTTCGCAACCACATGGCACACTAATGAACACTTGAAAAAAACTAACTTTTTTATTTTATATAAAATGACCTCGATGTTGCTAATTTCGTAATAAAAAAAGAAGAAATGTAAAAATTACTTTTCACAAAAAAAAAAAAATGTAGCATGAGAGGAGGTTAGGTAATTAAATTTTATTGAAATCAAGGACTAGAGAGTCCAGTGTTTCTAGATTGAGGGCTAAAAGGAACATTTTTGGGATTTAAAAAAAACAAAACCAGAGACAAACTTGCAAAAAGGGTAACAAAATTCGAAATCGATGGCTGATGATGAATAAAATAATCACGTGATCAATATAAAATATTAAGGCCAATTTTTCAGTGCGAGATTGTCCTTTTTCGGGATTAAGCCCGAGTTAACTGCTGAAACCTGTTTTTCAGCCAATTTATATGCCGAGTTAACTCAACAAATTTGATGAGTTAACTCTGGATTACCTGAATAGGTATTTCTGAAAGATGGGTGTCAAAAATCTTTTCAAATCGAGATAAGGCACTATTGAAAGGGTGATTTTCATAGTGGCGCCATCTTGAATTCGATAAAGAAACTTCGATTTTGATAAATTTTTGACAGCTAGGAGTTAAATTTAATTCTCCACTGAAAAACTACTTTTGAGTTAACTCGGGATTAAAGTATTTGCAGGATTAACTAACTCTGAAATAACTCGGATTTAATATGAGCCAATTTGCAGCGATTGCTTGATATTCAATTCAATTTAATATGTTTGTCTGCCCAGCAACTTCTTGACTCAATTCAATTTTGGTGGATTTTATTTTTTGACGTTTTAAAATTTCCAGGAATGTTGCCCCCCTAGTGGCAATATGACAGTGGATTAAAGTAAATCAAACGTCCAAACAGACAAAAGGAAATGGAGGTTTAATTTTTCCTCTGCTCTATTAAGCTTAGACACAATTTTTGAATTTGATTTTGCCTTCGTACATATACATATGTAGGTACATAAGTATCGTATGTCCAGTTTTTCAGTGCGAGATTAAAGTTAAACCCGAGTTGCCTCATCAAATTAATTCAGGATTAACTGAACGGATGCTTTTGATGTTTTATCCACCGTGTTTGTTTAGTCGTTCTGAATGCATTCTCCACCAAAAAACTGCTTCGTCAGTGACTTCGGCTTAATTTACTTCTAGAGTAAGCTAACTCTGGTTTAACTCACCACTGACTGAAACTGGGCCTTGATGAAAGTATCAGTGTTCAAAAATCATATCATTCTTAAAAACAGCAGCGTACAAGTGATAGCAAAAAGACTAATTTGAGATTGTGGGAGATTTTCGAACAAATAAGGTGAATTTAATTTTTGAAAGTCTACTAACACCGGCAGATAATCAACGACTTACAGACTAATGCTTTATTAGAATAAGCAAGTTCAAAAATATGTCTAACGAAGATCATTGCAAAATTTCAACAAGAAAAAAAATTCATAAATCAACATTATTACATACCTACCATCACGGAATGGGGCAACAAAAATAACAGAAATAAAAAAGAAATACTTAACAAATGGCATTAGTCCGTAAGGCAGAAGATAAAAAAAAAAAAAATGTTAAAGAGGCACTATAAAATGTGAAAGTACGCATTAGCATCCACTTTGATGGAACAAAAGCACACTTAGGTGGGTACAATTATTAGATACAAAAAGAAGACATGAAGGTTATTTCGAGTCTATTTACATCCATTTGTATGACCTTGAAACACATTGTAAGCCAAAAAAAAAAAACCACAACGAATAACACACAACATTCATAATTATATGTACCATGTCGCAATAAGGAGTCTCAATTAAGTGTCCTTAATACTTTAATCCTCTGTGCAAGAGCTGCTTTTTTGCAAGGAATCGATTTTTGTGTGCTCTGTGCAAACCCATTACATTATTACAACTAGATAGGTAAATATACTCTGATGATGTTGGCCTTCTCGTCTTCATTATTTAATATATATTTTTTTTTTTTTTCTTATATATAGAAAAATGCAGTGCCAGCAAGAAAAAATAATCAGAGAAAAACCATTTTAACGCACAAGACCTAGATTTAAGAAACAAGCCACCACAAACTACCGCCGCCGCGCCGCGCCGGCCGTACCGCACCAGCAAGAGCCATACCATTAAAAATGTGAATAATGGTGCGATCCAATTTTCTGTGACATAAAGTAGAGAATTTTATGAGTTTTGGAGGCGAACGGACGGCCAATGCCACCGTTGCCGTTGCCGCCATCGTTAGCTACAAAAATTGTAATTAGGCCAATTGCAACTGAATAGAAAGAGATATCGCTATATACACATACATTCATCCATATAATATCCACCTAACTTAAAAACTGAATAGAAGAGACCTCATTTTAGCATAAATGTTTCGCTTTCAATAAAATGCTATCAGCTATTACAAGGACATCCAGATTTAGGAAATTTTATCTATCGAAAAGCCAACGACCGCTCTTTATACCTTATACATACCTATACATACATATATTATCTGGCTATTGTCCTTTCGAGAATGAGCTAATCTATTTACGAGAAAAACGGCTTCGACATCGACATCGACAACGACATCGACATCGACATCTACATTGACAACGTCTTACATAACTGGTACTGAATTACGGCGAATACCAACAAAATACCTACGATGACAGTTCGCCTATTGATGTCAATTACGGTTTTGAGTGTTCCTATAAAAAAAAAAAATGACACACACAATCGTGTGACCTCCTTGCTTTGTTATGCTTGCTGCTCATCACTAGCGATTAAGTGCGACGGGGATGTCAGCCCACCCACCCATCACTTTTTTGACAGTGGGGCAGAATGAAATATATTTTAGCAAAAAAAAAATCGATTCACTGATATGATGACTGATGAATGTTTACATGATACCACTAGAGGAGTCCATTCACGATTCAATTTGATTGACAACTTAAACTCAGTTTAAAGACTACTGCTTCAACTGTCAAAAATATTATTTAGCCGTAGTTTTTGTTTAATTTGATTAAAAGACGAATGCAAAATATGAACGCTTTAATGTTTATTGCAGAGTGTTAAAATTATGCTGAAGAAATGTGTACTTCATATTATCAACCACAAAAGAGATTTTGAATAAGAGAATGGCTGGAGAATAAAAAAGTCAGTTGAATGAGGTTTGAAGTGAGGTTGAACTAAACATCTATCGGCTTAAAGTCTGGTGTCGAGTAAAAATGGGTTTGGTTTGACACTTAGTCAAATTACTTTCCTTAACACACATTTCAATTTAGTTGAAAGACTTTTAACTTGAACTTGAACAACTAAACCGTCAACCGTGAAATTGATCACAAGACAAGCTTGCAAACGGGTTGTTTTGATCAACAATTGACTGAGTCGACAACAAAAGTTGAATCGTGTATATGGTGTGCTTAAGGAGGACTTTTTCAAATGTCAAAATAATATCACAAAAAAATTATTTAAAATTAAGGACATTTTAGTAAAAATATTTAGGCACAGTTTTTCAGCTGTGACTTAAACCAGAGCTAGTTAACTCCAGGAGTAAAATAACCCACATTAAACTGAGGAAGCAGATTTTTGGTGGAGAATTCATGCGGAATAACTAAACAAACTCGGTGGATAAAACATCAAAAGCATTTGTTCAGTTAATCCTTATTTTACCCGAGTTAACTCGGGTTTAACTTTAATCGCCCACTGAAAAACTGTATCTTAAAGTAAGAAAATTATTAAGTAAATGGTGTTTTTCTTAGACGTATGGTTTTCAAGAAGAAATAAAACGCATATAATTTAATGTCATGGCCAAGAATTTAGCTTTATTATACAGATAAGGGTTTGCCATCATGTTTTAAAAATGATTTCGGACAAGTGGTCGCCGGGGCTGGCTCGAATAAATTCAAGCCGGGAGGCTCAATTTTCGATAGCTCCAATTGTTGCGCGCGATGGCGGATGGACTCATACGGGTCTTCTTCAATACTCCACAGCAGCAATAGCGTCTTCGGTGCGCACTGTAGGGCTTCTTTGAGGATGCGCATTATCCACTAGAGCAAACGTGGTACGAAACCGATCCATGGTTGCTCGAATTTATGCGATTGCGATGCGTCGTGCGAACCGAACCTTTATTTTGGTAATAAAAAAAAACACCCTTTAGTAGGTACCATGTGCTTATACCTGAACATAACATCAGGCCTTTGAGCGGTCAATAAAGTGACTAACTTCATGTAAGACCTTTAATTTTGCTTCATGAATACATTATGCACCTTTTATCCATGAGAGACATTGTTTTTGAAAATGTGATCAGAAAAAGCTAAAAGTTAACATTTTATATGTACGTTAGGGTGGTCATTGTTAGATTTTATATAAAACTTTCCTTATTACTATTCAGGACCCATGTTCTGTAACTCTCGCATGGTTAAAAGCAGTCGAGAAACGATGAAAATTGAAACAAATCATATGAGTTTTGTTCCATTTTCCATCGTTTCTCGACTGATTTTATCGATGCGAGAGTTACAGAACATGGGTCCAGATCGGTTTAACATTAATATTAAGAGCTAAACGTTAGCAAGAATATTTTTTGGAAGAACCTAAATATAAGGGGCCTTTGACCCTTTTAACTGACCACCCTAATTTACATATTTGAGATTTATCTATGCTTATATTTGTGTATTTATGAAGGTGTACTTAACTTAAGAAGTCAATACAAAGATTGTTTTTCTTGCATATAAAGAAAATTCTTTCCCACTGTATGTCGTTACCTTCCACCCACCAAGACAATGATGGAATATCTATTTAAGCGGCTATTATCAGAGATGTGCGAAGCTCTCTAACGATCTTGACGAGGAATCCCCATTAATTCTATATCTCTACCCAAGCTAAAGGCGCCTTTTGTCAGACTTGCTATTCTTTACATATATTTCTTTTCTTTTGTTCTGAATTATTAACGCATTGTGCCCAATTTTCTGGATGCGGAGCATCTCTCCATCGAATCACATCATGAAGAGGCAGAAAGGCATCAGGCAGAGGCAGGGCAGCAGGGCAGGTCTGGTTGGTTGTCAACATAGCCAAGAATGTTTCATGAGTCCATTGGGGCTTTCTAGAGCGTAAAGACTTTACAGTAACCGCTATTGACGGTACAAAAAGAGAGACGACCGAGGCGAGGTTTGGGTTTGGGGAAAGGTGGGCAGCCAGGCAGGATGTTTGTTCTGTGGTTTTACACGAACGATAAACAAACCGAAATTACGTGCCAACATCCATCGGATTTTTTTTTTTTTTTCTTTTATTTTACCCAGGGTCTAGAGTGAGAGATTGTGGTTTTGCTGCAGAAATTAATTAAAATTTCATACGTACTGCATCCGAATAAGTACCTAGGTGTACCTACGTGTGCTCCTCCAGTATCCATCCAGCCACCATAGTACAAAATTAAATTACACAAAAAAATAAGTACCTACTATGTATATGTACCAACAAAAAAGTCAAACACGGATTAAAATAGCAACCCAAAAAAAAAAAAAAAAAAAAAAACAATTCTTTAAGCAGGTGAATAAACACATACCAAGCAAATAGTAGTCTTCGAGTTAAATATGCATCCCCCGAAAGTAATTCTCCGCAGATACATCACCACTCCATCACCAGTGCCGCGCGCTCATTCACCCTATTATCTCCTCCGATGGAACAAGGACGCAAATACCATTTTTAACTCTCGGGTCAATAAATTCTGTTCGCTATATCTACACACACGCACACTTCACACACTTCACACACACATACACCCAGAACACTCACTTTACATTGAATTTTCGAGCGATATTATGACGAGCAGTGTGTGTTCAAACGAAAAAAAAAAAACAAAAAGAAAAAGAAACACTTCTCTAGATACAATTTATTTTTATTGTTATAACGATAACAATAACACTTTCTATTATTTATTCAATTGCCTGGGATTTTCATAGGTCTTCAGGTTCGGGCTCGATATTCTACAGCTTCTCACATCGGCAGCACACTCTAGAGGAGTAACACACGACCGACACGACTGGAACTATGATTCCAAAACGGCTCCGATATGACGGACGACTACGACAAACATGCGACGATGATGCAGATGGGTACTCTATCGAATCCAATCTGTATCGTTTCGAATATCTAGGCAAAAAGTCATCGCGTATTGATTCGATTTGTGTTTGTGATTTTCTCTCTATCAAGCGTGATGATGATGATGATGATGATGATGATGATGATGATAGCACAGCAGTCGTTAGCATCGACAAAGTGTCGACGGAATTCACCCCATCACTAGTGTCTTTTAATTAAGGTCATGACGAGTATACCATTAGCTGTTAAAAGTCGTGAGGTGTCTTTTCTTTTAATTTATTTTTTCTCGTCCGGACTTTCTCAGACCCTGGGAAGCTGAGAAAACAGCTTGATTTTAGGTACAGAGATACTGATGCACTAGCACTTTAAAATAGAAAAATAGAAGAGAAAAAATACCGGAAAAGTTGGAAAACCTCACGCACTTTAATACACTTTTCCTCGGTATTGTGATGGTACACGGAGAATATATTGAATGGATAAGGATGTACCTGCTCACAGGTCCCAGGTAACGACAACAATATACCTTTAAGGAAAACCCTCGAAAAATACCCCGCAAAAGGCACAACACCGAGCAACGAGGACCGACAACGAATTGCGGAATGGCACACAAAAAAATAAAACACAAAATCATGAAAACCACTATGGCTCCAGTGAAAAACGTATGCTTGTAAAGTCTTGAAGTTGAAGTTCCGCGCCACACACTACACCCGCCGCAGAGAGGAGCAAGACTCTCCGCCACCACACACGCCGCAAAACTTGCAGAGACAAATTTTAGCATCGAAATATTGAAAAAGACGAAGATTTCTGGAGCAAAAGCAAAACATTGCAACGTACAAAGCTCCTCCATCCTATGGTAGGTGTAGGTATACCTTTTGCTATTGGTATCCATTCTACAAGTCCACTCGCTATATCTACATAGATATCCACATTCACGTCCCCATACAGCGATACAGCAGTAGCAGCGCCGCTTCGCAACAAAGCTGTGTGTGAAAGTTCTTTCTCTTTTCGGGCATGCGAACTACGGACTGATTTTGTAATTTCTCCATTTGAATCTCTTGCCTGCTCCAATGCTCCATCAGCAACCATCATCACCTGCTGCACTGCTAGCTGGTTTATTTAACCAGGGTTACCATCAGTAAATTAATTAATTTCATAAACCTAAAATTGTGTAAATTGTGTATTGTTGAAAAATCTAATTTTTCGTTTATTCACGGATCTATTCATAATTTCACCCTGCATATCAAATTGAATTATAAACTACTATCGTGTGCACCAAGGCCGTACGCAGGGGAGGGAAGCAGGGCTACAACCTTAGTGGACTTAGCTGCCGGGGACTAATTTCATTGCATCGTTTAGTGAAATAAAAATAATTTTAAATTGTTTTTTTTTTTAAACCATTTCTATCTACTTCTAAACAGAGTGATGGAATGTCATAAAATGTTGACATTTCATAAAAAGCCCGATGAACCATGTTTTTCAAAATAAATTTGAATAATTTGCAAACGTTGCTCCAGCGTAAGTGTATTCATGATGAATGGCAAAACAAACTAACCTCAAAACAACCGAAAACTGTCAAATTGGCTGTCAAAGAAAACAGTGTTGCCACGTTGTGTTGGATGAACAATTGTTCGGACATATTTACATTTCAAGAAAACAAACGCTAGTGACACAAATGTTTGTTATTTATGTAACGTGTGTGCAAAAGTTAATTCTTTGTGAGAAAGTGTACGAGGAGTCTTTTTTAGGGACTATAGAGTTATCTTGTTGACTGTAGTAGATTTTCGCTAAATGAATTAATTTTTGATCAACGTTATAGTTGATTTGTGAGTTTGAATTA
Source organism: Leucozona laternaria (assembly GCA_932273885.2). Classification (NCBI taxonomy): domain Eukaryota; kingdom Metazoa; phylum Arthropoda; class Insecta; order Diptera; family Syrphidae; genus Leucozona; species Leucozona laternaria. The sequence continues at coordinate 112,817,203 of OW026368.1, read as the reverse complement.
GACATTTTGTTATTAATAGAGGGAATATGTTTTGTTTATTCCCACTTTCATCAATCTTCATCCATTTAGGCCCAGTTTTTCAGTGATGATTTGAACCAGTGTTAGCTAACTCTATAAGTAAATTAGCCCACAGTTAATTGAGGAAGCAGTTTTTCGGTCGAGAATGCGCACAACGACTAAATAAACTCAGTGAATTAAACATCAAAAGCATCTTTTCAGTTAATCCTGAGTTAACTCACCAAATTTGATGAGTTAACTCGGGTGTAACTTTAATCTCTCACTGAAAAATTGGACCTTTTCTTTAAAAATAAAAACCCACTTTGGCAGCTCTGCACCTGTGTGTCTCTTTGCGGGACAGCTTTCCTTTATAGCCTCGTCGTCGTCGTCATTGGCCGTCTCACGTGGCGCTCAATAGAGCTCGCAAATAGCATAGGTATCCTCTTGTGGTCCAAAAGCTACTTCGTTATACAAATGCTTGAAGCGACTGAAGTCAAGAGTGGGTGGGGGTGCCGGCCAGGGGGGAAATGGTTTCAAACCATAAAAAGAGGGAGACGCAAACAATATACATTTCTATGATTTAGCCTCCAGGCGATGGAAATTTATTTTCTGAAGACGATGAATCGCGGTTATTTATCTTGTTTTGTTCACATATATTTATATCATAAAATTCAACGCCATAAGTCTAATGCAATTAGGTGCAAAACTTCCACTTGAATACTTTTATTTTTTGTTTCATATACCTATATGAAATTCAAAATTTCCCATATGTTGTGGTTGTCGAGCTCGAAAGAGGGAAGCTACTCTTCGACTTGGGTACTCTGGGTTCGTTAAAAATTTTGACCGACTTTCCGTATTCCGTAATGGTCTTCAAATTACATTCACGTATTTTAATTGTTTTAAAGTTCCTCCCCCACTTTGTTGCAATATACAAAATACAATATAAATACAACCAACTGATGTATACTGATGCTGGATGTTGATGATGGTGATGATGATGATAGGGATGCCTTCCGTTCTGTATCTGTGTGTCTATACATCTAATCCATTGTTAGAGCTCATATATGGAAACTCACAGTGGCCCATTTCGTTGGAACTATATTTTCCGGAACTTAAACATTTTTCAGATAAAGTAGTCGACGTCATATATGTATACTCGTACATACGTAGATACCTAGTTAAAATGATATGCAAAAATAAAAAAGAAATGCAATCAAGGACGACAGCGCTTACAACACTGCTGGTTATAGCTTTCTTTGTACAGCGTGTTGGTTGTACGTGTCCTATTCTACAAGTAAATTAAAGTTTTCAAAAGAACAATGTCCATTTGAATACGCTCTACCCCATGTAGCATGTAGGATGTAGGTGGTACGTACATATATCTATACATATAGATGATGGTGGTGTAATAATGGATTGTTCCTGAAATCACGTGAAGGCTCTTAATGGTGAGAACTAATGCACTTAGTGTTTCATCTGATGTGGTTGCGTATAATTAGAATTCCGAAAAGCGTACGAAGTGACTGTAAATCGCTTGAGGCCAACTTTATATATATGTGACACCATACGTGGGATGGTCCTTAAAACCAACCAAACCAACTGATATCATAAAATGTCAATTGTCATGCTGTGTGTGTAACGCTATGACGTGTCTCTGTGTGTTGGTTCATCTTCCTCATAACCCCGAGGAATCCCCAACAAGGACTGGGATTGGTACTGGGACTGGGACCAGGATGTTTTGTGTGAGTAGTGAGTATACGGGGCGAATGTTTGCTTTAAAAGCGTTCATCCGAAATGTGAATACATGAAGGAAAGCATATCATAAAGATAGATAGATTTTCCAATGAAACATCTGGAGTAGTTAGGCACACAATGTGCATTAATTAAAGTCCATCCTCAAGTACTGATAGAAGGTATAGTGCGGTTGGCATTGGCAAACGATGATAACACATCGTGTGCGCTGCTAGCCATTCCATACTCAAACTTGTATGCAGTCTATACACAAAACAATCGATGTTGATTTTGAAAATCTGAGAGTCGTTTTTGTGGAAGGGTTAATGTTGACCGAATGGTTGGTCACTTATAGTTCTTTGGAATATCAATGCATAACCATGAATGTTAATGTGTTGATGATATTGAGGGATACGGATTCGACACATTTTGAAGCATTGAAATTTGCTTAAGAATCTTTTCAGGTCGACTGACGCCGCTCCGACGGACGTTTTGAAAACAGGTTGGGTTAAATTGTTTATAGTCTCAGAGGATGATGATATAAAATTGTATGTGATTTTGAATTTCAGCAACGTTTCTTTGCACATTTATTGAATAATATAAAACTCTACACTATTCTTGAGGTCGTTAATTCAGGAAACAAGGAGATAGCAAAATCTTGATTGAAACCCATATATTTCAGAAAGGTATACACTTTCCTATACAGTTTGTAGTTTAATCTGGTCAGTCTGCATTTTAAGTGTTCTGTAGTTATTGGGACAGATCTGGTTATATGTTTTTGGTTATGATTTGTTGGTTGTTCGGGGTTTATATAGGTTGTTTCTTATTAAAAACTGAGTCCACTGGAAAAACATACAACACTGAGTGTTGTTTTCGTCTTCAGATATTTACCAAGACATCGAATCAGGTTTTAACACAGGTTTAAGCTTCTTTTGGTATTTAAAGAACCGGCAAGCTTTTTCTCGGGTTCATCTACATGTTTGTAACAATTACACCTAATAATTGTTTAATTTCAATTTAACTTAGCATTATTATAGAATTCTACGTAAAAGAATTGACTGGCCTAAGACTGAGGCCTTTAATCGTAAAACGAAAATGAGCGGATGACAACGTTTCCACAATTTGTATCTCTATCATACATCATATATGTAGGGAAAAATAAAGATGTCTATATTCAAAATGATATCGTTCGATAGTTTAACGTGATAAAGCCCCTGAGCCCTGAACAGGGCCGGACCAACCATATGTGCAAGATGTGCAATTGCACAAGGCGCGAAATTCTGGGGGCGCATTACCAGGAGCAAGAAAATGTAATCTGATCTTGCTCAAACAAATATGTACTGCCATTTGCATTTTAACCACAAAACTTGTTCAAATAATCCCTGTGCTAAGATCACGTTTTTTGCACTAACATCACTTTCATTGTTGCATTCAAGGAGGATTTAGCTCAAAATATCATAAAATTAAAGATCACACTAGAACTACGCATTGAAAATCTACCTCTTGGGTAATGTGGAAAAGTCTTATGCATGTGTATCAGTGTATATATGTATGGATGCAAATATAAAAAGGGGCGCTTTCTACAACTCTTGCATAGGGCGCAAGTTTGGCTGGGGCCGGCCCTGGCCCTGGCTATAAGATCCATGGATCCATTACCACATACAATAGAAGTGTATGCAGTATGCTGCCGCCAGAAGTAAAAAGGGCGTATCTGCATTTTTGTAGTTTTGAGATAAAGGCAATTTAGTGTTTTATGGTTTTCGCACCTTCAAAGAAGTTTTTTTTATTTAAAAAAACCATTTGTTTAAAAAAAAAAAATTGTTATTTTATGGTAGTTCATGAACTTAAGTTACTTTGCCTTTTTGTTAGAGAAAATGGGCTTCCGCCCTTTTTGCTTAGTAAAAACACCTAAGAAATGCAGATGTGCCTTTTTTGGTTAGTAAAGAAACCTACAAAATATTGTTTTAAATTTTAATGAAGTGGAAAGTTGAAACACGTTTTTAACTTTTTTACAACAAAAATAGATTTATTCAAAGTATAAAACTAAAACTTAGCAAACAACAAAACAATAAAAATTAACGAACATTAAATTAAAATTAATCGTTTTCATAGGATTTTTCTGTTTGATTTTCTCGAAAGACATTTCCAAAATCAAGCCGGTTTTCAGGTAAGATATCACTTAGCTTCTAAGCGAGGTCTTTTTTGGGAGTAGATGAAATACCCCTGGGTGTTTTCTTAGCCTTAGGCTTTGAAATGCCAGATTTTATTGTATTGGCTTTCAAAAAATTCAAATTAATTTAATGGCACATGATAAAAAGAAAAAATGTCCATAATAGAGAATTGCAACAAAACAAGATGCTCGTTTTGTAAGCCACGAATTCAGTGTGGGGGGGGGTCATGGTCCTTACAGGCAGTCAACCGAGAAAAATGTATAGAAAATACATACATATAGGTACCTCAAAATGAACATGCTGTACCTACATACCTACTTAGAATAAACAAATCAAATCAATAAACAATCAAAATCGGTCAAAAATTATGGTAGGTATGGGGTCACTTCAAATGTAATACATTTTTTTAAATTTTGTAACAGTGTTATTATTAGTATCGTAGATACCCTTCCTTTCGACAAGATAAACATTGAACATACTTGCTCTTAAGCTCATATCTTAGTTGTATTGAATGCACAGAAAATCTTGATATAGACAGAATGGTATGAGATTTAGTATTGTCTTCTTAAAAACAATAAACATTTTTTTCAGTCAGATCAACGAAAGACGAGATAAACGGTAAAAACCGTTTTAAAGTAATAAATTTGACAGTTTTTTGCCAATATTTTTTTCATTTAAAGGAGTTGTCAAAAATGGTTTGTAGACATACGATTTATAGAATAATTTTTCATACAAATCAATTTAAAAAAAAATCTGTTACAGGGCTAATAGGAGCCAAGAAAATCGTATACACGCCTTTTTAAAAATGGCGGCCCCTTCCACTCGGTTTTCAGTCCCGCAAACTGAGATAAAGGTTTGTCTCGATATTTTTTCATTTTATTATAAATTTCCCGTCTATAGAATCCCACACAAATGCTCTATACCAAAGGAGAATGCCCAAAAATGTAGATATGGGCGAAAAACCCAGAGTGGATATAAATTAATAAATACGGAAGGAAATACATCTGTTTATTTTCTTATCGAGGTGGAGGAGTCTTTGATGACGCAATCAACATCATTAATGTATGTAAAATGTAAAACCTTTCATTTAGCTAGGTTTTTCTGATTCCTTTTTTTTTATTTAGTTTTTTTTTTTAAATAAAAGAACACCATTCAATATAAATATGAAGAATTTTTATTTCAATAAATATTCGCTTTATGTTAAAAATTATTGACAATTGATTAACCTATTAAAAATAATGCATTAACTTGTTTTATTATTATTTATGGTTTTTCAATATTTAATGGGATGATAACATAACTTAACTTCATTTTAATTACAGTATTTGGTTGGTTTTTATTTTTATTTTTTTTTTTTGTTTTTTTTTGATAATTTTAAAAATTGCTATCTAGAAACAGAGTGTCATGTATCATTTCACAATCATTGATATTATGTTAATACTTGAGCTTTGTAATGTTAAGTGTAATCATAAGCAATAATTCTATCATTCATATTTTTGTTTATATTAAAGTGTAAAGTAGTAAAATAATATCTGCTTAAGAAACAGGAAAGACTTTGAGTTGCTTTTTTTTTTTTTTTAATTAATTTATTTTAACTTTTAAATTGATATATTATTTTTTTTTTGTATATTTCTATTGAAAAACTTAAAAAGAAAAACAATCGTTATAACATTTTTTATGTACAAATCCGTTGTGAGCTTATTATTCTTGGACCTTATCATGCGTATTTTTGTATAATTATTTTAAGAACAACTTGAGATGTAATAACAAAGATGTATTTAAAAAAAAATTAACAAAACTACATCTAGCTGAAGTTTTATAAATAGAAATATTTTGTATCGAAGATTTAAATTTATACTTACATTCATGAGTATTTACAAATAGGAAAACAAAATAATATCGCAATTTACCTAACTTACTTAAGTTAAAAATTTACAAAAAACAAATCAATCTTCTGTAGCTGTAGCCTTTCAATATTTCTGGCTTAAGTTCGTCCAATAGTCCTGTATAGTTTTTCAAACTTATCCAACTCTGGGATTGGTCACCACTTAAGAACTAGGAACTAATTTAAATTTGTAATATATATTTTTTTTTTTTAATTTTAATGTAAATTTAGATTCATAAATTTGTTTATACATATATAATGAATATGGTTAAAGATATGTAAGTAGTTTTTAAATATCATTTCTATGTTCGTTTGAATGAGTGAGTATGTAGATTTACAGAAGATATATTTATTTTTTTTTTTTTAATTCTTTATACGCATATTTATCATTAAACTGTTTGAAATTCAATATTTTAATAACATAAATATTGCAGATGCATATTAAAAATAAATAGCTTTCAATAATGTATATAAATGTGGTCTGATATTAACAAAAGGAAAATTAAACATTCAAAATGTTGCACGGCAGCATTTTGATTGCGTTGTCGTTGCTACATAAAATTAAAGAAAGTTCTTCTTAGTTGAGTTGTCGAGCGGATTCCGAACTCCGTCTTTATCTTTTGTAGTTATCGGTGGACCCTTGGATTCGAAAATTGGTTTGCTCATTGCTAGGGCTGGATTAAGATCTAACATGTTTCTTGGACTCATAGCGACAATACTGGCACCAATTGGACCTGTTTTTGTTTTGTTTTTTTTTTTTAATTATAACATGAAATAAAAATAGATATAATTTTGAAACAATCAATTTATCACTTGAAACTAATAATTTTCTTTTTGTAAAAATGAACATGCATCAAAAAACATAACCATAACCAATGTGCAAGTGTTATACGAGATAATAAAAAAATGTGATAAGGTAAAACATGCAATTTTCGGGCTGTATATGAAATGTAACACTGGTAAAATTGAAAAACGTTTTCGAAAATGATAATTTATGCATTTTCAGCAACTCAGGTGACAATTGGGAAATACATATATGAGTTTTACGTACGAGTATATGTAAATGAAAATAATTTAAAATTGTTTTGTTTAATCTTAAATGTAAATTTATACATTTTCAAAACTCCCTATAGTGTTTCCAGCGTGAAGTGTTTTTTGTTTGTTTAGTCAAAACTGAACGCCATATCTGAAATAGAATTTTAAACAATATACCACTGTAAAGAAAGGTTTTTTTTTTAAATTTGTAGCGTTGTTTAGCTAACTACGTTTAAATTTTGTAATAGGAATGTACTAGAAACAATGAATTGGGAACTCTTTTTTTTATCAAACAACAATATAATGAGAATAGTGAGTGTTAAGACATTTCTTAGAATTTATAACCTCAAATTTATTAAAGTAAGTTAATATGCCTACAGAATTACATTCAACAGCTTATATATTTTGAAACAAAATTAATTTATTTGTAAATTTCAAATGCCAAATTGAACATTTGACTTTGCAAAGATTGTAGAAGAAGACAACTACTATTAATTTTTCTTCTCACGAGAAAAAAATCGTCGAAATTGTTCATGCCTATTATGGAATTCGCAATAGTTGACTCGTAGGGAGTTGACTGAATTTTCGGCGAATTCGAGTTCGCGTTAATTTCAATTATTGAATTCGCTAAATGAACTATATTATCCATTCCTGGACTTCCTTACCATTTTTCGAACTTTTCTATCGGCGCTGTCATTAGTTGACATTTAAATGTCATTTAGAAACAATTTGAAAATGAGTGAGAATGGATACCATGGCTTTTTTCTGTATATTGCGAGAATATTCTTCGAGAAAAAACCGGATGAAGATAAGGTACAAAGCGAAACGTAGTTTTTATATCACTGATGCGCTGTAAGCTTCTTTATGAGCTCCTACATTTCTTTGAACTGTTCGCGATTATTTGTCCTTTCTCAACAGAAAATGTAAAATAAGCACTTTACACAAAAAATGTTAAGCTTTTCCAAATTACATATCTATTATTATAAATTTGTGTTATTTGCTAGGTATATATAGGTATATATATATATTTGTTTTAATAAAATCATTTTGTTTTAAAACAAAAGCAGTCAAATGTTGCGTTCACGTTCTCGCTAAAGAGTATCTCTTTATCTCCATTTTATTTTCACTTGAAATGTGTAGGTACTTTAACCATAGTAAGCAATTCAAATGAAAATAAATCTTTCTTACAAAACAGTGCCATGCTTCGACAATTTGCGTCTCTGTGTAAAGTGGAATATCGCTTTGGAGAAAACATTTTTTTTCGCGGTTTATCGTTTTTCTGAATTGAGTATTTGGTCGTAGAAACGACCATTTTGCATTTGCCGTTTCAAATATATATTAATGTGTGGAGTCGGAGTGGATTTCCGATCGAAACCCCGAACGTTTGATTTGCTTTGTAGCGGATAGATCGATTGACGCAAGCATGTCTGAAAAGCGATTTACAATGAAGGCTTGCGTCAGATAATAAGACAATTGTCTTCGATTGAAATCAACGCTAAGGGCTGGCCAAACAGAGCGCAGTCTAGCGTTCTTTGTAAAAAATTACAAACGAAAATTGACCGTGGCGTTCTTTTCTTGCTTGCGAATTGTTGACCGCACCGCTTGACTGCGTTCTTTTTGGCCAGCCCTTGTGTAAGAGGCGGTCATCGCACATTATTACTCAGAAGAAAAGATTTTCAATTTCAGTTTAGAGAAGCTTCATTATGTGCAGCTATCCCGCCTCTGGCTGCATTCGCTGCTCATTCCAACAAGTTGTCATTTGTTTCCGTTTGCACACCTTTTATTTATATATTTTCTAAGTTGTTATCATTAAAATTTCGTGCAATTCGGCTTGCTCACTGTTGTGGTGCACTTGCTCTAAATACCGCCTTTCCACGCAGGGCTGGGTGACATTTAAAAAAAAAATCCCTTTAGGCAGTCGGAAAATTCAATTCAAACAAAATCTTTTTTCGTTTCCCTTTTTATTTCCCACCTAATAAAAAGAAGATATTTTCATAATTTACATAATTGGAGTTTATTTTGAGAAAATTGAATTCATTGTTTCAAAACAACTGTGATTCAAATTTCTTCCAAAATTCTCCGATATTATTTAAAGAATCTTTTGCTTATCATTATCATTAAAAACGAAGAAAATTACTTCAAATTTTTTTTAAATAAATATTCTAAAAATAAATCTAAAAATATCTTTGAGAGGGAATCTATTTATTATTTTCAAAAAACATGTTTCACAAAAAATGTTTGCTTGTCTCATTAATAAATTGAATTATCTACTTTCAAATAATTCTCAAAACGTTGGCCTTATATTAAAATTAGTATGCATAATTATATTCTTCAAATGCAATCCAATCGTTGATAGTATATTCACCTTCGTAAATTACATTATATTGTATTATTTGTTAATTTTCTAGTAAAAAGTCTACTGATACTTCTTTAACATTATTATTATTTATATTTATTTCCCTTTGTCGCTTAAGAGGTCAAAACTCCCAGAAGAAATTATTTTTCCCAGGATCCCCCAGCACTGTTTTTCTCTTCGTTTTTTCTGTGTTATGTCAGAGCCTGTGTTAAGAAGCTTGACTTCAATAATTTCCTCCTTCTCCAAATTGAGGTATTTGAAAATTAAGTACACGGCCATTAATTATTATTATTGATTGTGTTTTTTATTCATTCGGAATATTCTGAAAAAGCATTTTGCTTTTCTTTGTTCACAAGAATATTTTGAATTTACGATTTCGTTGTTTTTTTCTATTCGTTCTAGAATATTTGAATGCATTCTTTTGATTCCATTCGAAGAGTGGATTAAAAGGAATATTGAGTGCGTTCAGTGCAATTGATGTACCAACCCTTTGGCAGACTCACATTTGTGTAAATTATTTAAAAACAGTAAAATAATGCGATTGAAGGTCCCAGACCTTAAAGTGCTTCGCATTTCGTGCAAAATTGTTTCGACATATCACCCAGTTCTTGTTTTGTTTCTCTATTTTTTTAAATTCTGTATAAACATGTTGGAGCATATTCACAGTCACTTTTAAACTCCAGTTTATATTAGACTGGGCTTAAACAATGTCTATAAACATTCCCCTTTGTCTTTTACATCTATGTATTCTATTCTGTATCCGGAATAAATAACGAAACACACATTAAATATATGAGCTTACATTACATTGGCGTATTCGTAAAGTACCTTCTTTTCGAACGGGGAGATTATTACGTTTTTCTGTGGAGAGAAATCAATTCGTTGTGAAACAGGATTCGGCTTCTTTGAACTTTTAAATTTATCTTGAAAACCAGACGTGATGTAGCTAACCTTGTAGACCGGAAATTGCATTCTATCTTCGATTAAGGCATCATCAAAATTTTTTTCTTTGAGACTTTTACAAAAAAGCCCTTACTTGTGTGCCATATGATTATATTGTTTTCTTTATAAGCTGTACCATATTTACCCTTTCAAGTACATCGGCTTAAAACTCTTATACTGCAATATAACCTCGAGAACTATAAGAATTTTTCCTTAAGACTTAAACAAAAAATAAAATAAATCACAATTTTGAGACAATAATCCAAATTCCTTCAATAAAAAAAAAAACAATTAGAATTAGAAAAAAAAAAACAATTAGAATTAGAATACCGTCCTTAAGCAATTTTACAAAACATTTATTGCAATCGGCTTTTAAGTCCAGTCCATTTGAGATACATTTTTAACAATAAGGTATTATTACATCACAACAACATGGCCACAGATACAAAACTTAACACACACATATTAACTTAACACACAACATTTAAAAGCTGATAGATAGATAGTTCTATAGATACATATACTATACATAAGCGCTCCGCATTTAGCGGAATCCACAAAAATATTTTACGTACGGTGTACGCTGCTGTCCCATATTTCGAGATCTCCTAACAATAGTGGCCGTTATACAAAATATGCTACAAATAACGGTTTTTTAGTGAAAGAAGATGGTTAGGGGAAGTTCGAGTAGGGATCGGTCATCGGTTTTTTTTGTTTTTTTTTTTTTTTTGAGGACGTACTAGTTTGAGTTGCTGGAATTGGAATAGCTGCAGCAGCGGCGGTGATGGTGGAGCTGATTGTCCTACTTTCAAAGAAGCCTGCCCATTTTGCCATCTTTCGAGTTTTTGCCAATCATAGCCAAATATTCATCTGATAAATATCCAAAGAATGAGAAAAGAAATCATCAAACATAATCCAATTATATTCATTAACTTGATGTCTTCTGTCTAGGATTGGCATAACCCTGGTTTTGGTGGTGATGGTGTATGTGGCGTGTACTGTGGTGTCAATAATTATAGAATAACATATTGTGATCTTTATGAAAAAAAAACTATAATAAAAGAAAAACAATATTGTATCCGCAATATAAGCGTTCAAGCATTTCTTCGAGACACTCAAAAAGCAATGGATATACTGATGTTGAAATTGACTAGAGAGAATAATTGAATGTGTATTTATTTTTTTTTTTTATTATTCGCGTGAAAAATATGTGGTCGGGTTAAAAAGCAGTAGGCCCTTAGGCTTGTGAATCTTGTGTTTTATTTTTTTATTTTTTCGTCATAGGAATGTTAATTTTTGTTTGAATTGAATAGAAATTTGTATAGGTATTGTTGGATAAACAATCGCATTTGATTTTTTGGCATTTTTGCTAAAAGCTTTTATAGAAATTACATACATATTTACAATTGTATGTGGTATATACTTATTGAATAAAGTTGTGTATATAGTAATAAGAAAAATATCATACATACCTGACTTCGGACTAACTAGATCTTTTGTTTTATTGTTCATCCTTCGGGGTCCTGTGCCACCGGAGCCCATAGGTGGTCCAGAGCCTGGAGTCCCACAGCCACTCGCTGCTCCCTGTTGACCTGTGATAATTCAAACAGAAAAGCTAAGGTCACAAGACATTCAGAAGTACCTAAGCCTCTGGACTTAAAGATGTCTTTTTTGGATGTATCTATGTACTTTCAGATATTTTTTCCACTAATACGATGCTTTTTAATCGTTTCAATTTTATTATTGGATTGGACCACGAGGAATTATGAATTTAACCAAATTCTCCAAAAATAATATAATTTAAAGTTTTTCTCCATTGTAAGTTATATTTATTATACTTTGTTTAATGATGCAGTTTAAGTAATTTGAGTATGCTCTTTCTGAATTTGAAAACTCTTTCGGCTTGGCAGATAATTTACATTTACATTTGTTCTAGGATTCATTTTTGTATGAAATATAACAATTTTTCTTAAATTTTCAAGTGTATTTAATAAACATTCAATAAAAAAGTTATATTGCGTTGTGGGAGAAAACATCTACATGTATGATGAGATCAACTGCCCCAAACTAAAAAACTTTTAATTGAATTTCATTCTAACGGGTCTTCCAATAAGGACTTTGACAGTTGATAGCGGTCATATTGTTGAAGCTACATCCTTCAAATTGACTGTCATTTATTAAGTCTGTTTTGCCAAATCATCATGGACAGATATAGCGTTCGGCAACACGTGCAAAGGATAAAATTGTATTATCAAAACGGGTGTTCTGTTGAGGCAACGTTCCGCGCGCTTCGCTTATTTTACGGTCGCCATAATCGTTCTACTAAGAGGACGATTCGTAATGTGGTGGATAAATTTGAGTCCGCTGGTACGATCAACCAACTGAATGAGCTCTGGAGCAGTTGGAAACTGACCCTAATTTTCATCGAAAAATCATCTTCAGCGATAAGGCCCACTTCTGGGTGAATAGGTACGTCAATAAACAAAATTGTCAAAATTGGGACGGTACCAAATCCACAAGAGATCCCATCAGAGCGTTCAATGCATCGGTCCATATTTCTTTTAGAACTTACGTTGGCTAGGCCGTGACCGTCAACAGCAAGCGCTATAGGTCGATGATTAACTTTTGGCCTGGATTTGATGATATGGACACCAAAGACATTTGGTTTCAACAGGACGGGCAGCGCGGCGCTACATGCCACACAGCTCACGCCACATGGAAATTCTGCTCGAACGACTCGAGGGCATATGATCATCTCACGTGGAGGTGATGTGAACTGGCCACCGTGATCGTGAGATTTGACCCCGTTAGACTTTTTCTTGTGAGGTTTTCTGAAGTCACAGTGCTATGCGAATTAGTCACAAACCACAGCGGCCCTCAAAGCCAACATAACCCTTGTCATCGGTCAAATTTAGCCTGATTGATGCGCCAGAGTCATGGAAAATTGAACTTATCGGATGCGCGCTACCCTGAGAAGTCGCAGCGGACATTTGAACGATGTTATATTCCATACATAATGGTATGACAAAATGTCGATGATATCTCACATACACTTTGTTTTACTTAAATTTAAAGATAGGAAGCGCTTAATGAAAGACCATTTATTTTGTTACTATACCATTCTTTTTCAACTCAATGAATGTTGTGTAAAAGAAACACAAGACGCAGTCACATTTCACATACACTTTTACCCAACTTTTCGTAAAACCCTCATTCGCTTGTGTAGGTACAGCTATAGTGACAAATTACCCTAGAAAAGTGCTTTAAAATATACCAATAAGCTTGATCCCAACAAAAAAAAAAGTGCATTTTACGTATAAGAATTACATTTTTTTATTCATTTCATTTTATTTGATAATGTTTGTCGGTTTGAAAACTCTTTGTTGTACGCGGAATTGACTAAAGTGACACTTTTTAATCATAAAAATCTACTTAAAGATCAATAAGAGTCTTTAAAATACAAAATTAATATAATTTGTCTATTGTGTAAAAAAGTAAAAAGGTACAAGAGTTTCCGAAGAAAAAGTCAGTCACATAGGATGTAAGTATACATTTATCACATTACCAAAATCTGCGTATGACAAGTTTTGAGACCTTGAGCAAAATTATATGAAAATTAGGCGAAGCAACGCTAGCGCGGGCCTGCTAGTTAGCAAGCGTTAAGAGAAAATATTATTTACATCAAATATCTGTTACAATGTATACATTTTTGCAGCAAATTAAATACAGGATTTACATGTTGTTTTACACAAATACATATGTAGGTATTTACATTCATCCGATATATAGCAGCTATATATATATATATAACAATTACAACTATATTACTCACCTGGAAGTCTTGGTTGTTGTCTGGGCTGTTCAACTGGAAGTACTCTTCGTCGTTTCTTAGGCAGCTTGGCGCGAGCTTGTGTGTGCGAGTAATACATTGCAAAATTACTTACTATGACCGGAACTGGCAGTGCAATCGTTAGTACACCGGCCAACGCGCACAAAGCACCAACAAACATTCCAATATAAGTTTTAGGAGCCATATCGCCATAGCCGACAGTGGTCATTGTGACCAATGCCCACCATAGGCCCAATGGTATACTATTGAAATCGTTATGCGGGTTTGTCTGTATCCTCTCTGCGTAATAAACTAAACTAGCAAATATGACGATGCCTAAAACTAAAAAGAACACCAGGAGCGTCAGCTCTTTGGCCGATGCACGAAATGTCTGTATTAGAATTTTCAGCCCCGACGAATGTCGCGTTAGCTTGAACAACCGCATTATTCTAATTATAGAGAAGAATTCTAGAATGTCAGCATTTTCAAGATGTGACGCAAATCTCTGAAGCACTAAATCAATATAAAAGCTAAGCGTTGCAATGTAATCTATGATGTTAACAGATGACTTTATGAATTCACATTTATTTGGTGATGAAATGAATCTAACCTAAAAAAAAAAAAAGAGAAGGAATATACAATGGAAGGGTCACAGAGGGATACCTCTAGGAGGTTTGGAAATTTTTTTTTCTCACCAGAATTTCAAACGTAAACCAAGCGTTGCAAACGCATTCTATGTAGAAGAATGCAATATGCGCATTCGTTGTGGTTTTATCCAGCACCCAAGCCAAGCTTCCATTTGCAGTTCGAACGGTTATATTTTTGATAACCGGCACCCTCATATCTGGATGGGTCTTAAGGCAAAACGATAGAATTGAAATACATATGAAGAACACCGACACAACACCAATTATCTGAAATAAACCCATCAAATGAAATAAGCTTCAAAAAAGTTGATTTCGAAAACATCTCACCTTAGCAGCGTTGGAACTGTAGGGCTCATCAAAGAGTGACCAGATGCGAGGCTTCATTTCTTGCCACCAGGAGAGTGTTCCCTTAAAGTAGTCCTCTTCAAAGCCGAATTTACGAGCCAGCTCCTCTTCGGAAGGTTTTTCAGTGTCCAAATCCAGTCTGTCCAATACTGCTAACGTTTCTTGCGTATCACGATGCTAAAACGGTTCAATCAAATAACAAGATCTTAAAAAAAACCCTTTTATTGTAAATCCCTTACCTGAGTATATGTCATCCAGCAACATGGCTCAACCTGATTAGAATCTAGGCCCCAGAACTCCAATTCCTCCTCAAAAAGAGGGCCACACACATCAGTTGGATAATGTAGCTTACCAGTCCTTTAAAAATTAATAAATTCAATAAAACTTAAAACTTAAAAAAAAAAGTAGGTACTCACCTATAATAATTCAATACTTGGGCAAATACTCCGGGATGCCGATCAAAGAAATACTCATTCAGTATAGGATCATAGTTGGCTAAGGCTTCAGTAAGTCTAGACAGCCGGGTGGCGGGAATCTTTTTAAGGGTAGCTTTATAGGTTTCGTGACGGATTCCACCCACGTTGAGAACAACGCGGTTTTCGGAATCCATGTTAATAAGATTCATTGCTATATACATTCGAATAAGAAAAATCCATATTAAGGCAGGTAGTTTACTATTTTCCAAAATGTGATACACGTACTACGGGTCATACCTTTCTTGGCTATTTCTTATCACTTCCAAGTCTCAAACAAAAAAAGTTGTAAAAATAAATAACAAATTACATAAATTAATGTAATTCGCGTATTATTTAATTTTATCTTGGAAACATTTTGTAGCGGATTGGATTCAATTGTGAATCTGAAATGAAAATTCAAAAAATATGCAACTATTTTTATATTAACTTGTATCTGTAATAGTTTTCATTAATTTTTTTTTGCAAAATAAAGTCCGAACCCCACTACTCTCGTGTGGTGTGTTGGGGAGTAGTGTGTCGCTATCGCTCTAATGTATTTCATATGCGTAGAGCCATATTTGTATCGTGTGATGTGTTGTGTCGAAATCTATGAAATACAATGGAATGACAGCGACACACTACTCCACAACACACCACACGAGAGAAGTGTGGTTCGGGCTTAACTCTATTTCAAATTAATAGCCTTATGACTATCTTCGAATGTCTTCGGATGTATTCGGATGCTTAAAACTTGAAAACGACGTGACCAAATTGAATACTTCTCTCTGCTGGTTTGTTGGTAATTGCTCGACGAAGGTTTAGGAAAAAAAAAGTCAGAAAATTCTCAACAAGTGGCGCTGTAAGCGCACATTTCGTTTTTTTTTTTCAGTTCAATCCAATTACCGTTCAACAGGTGGTGCTGTAGGCGGTTAGGAATTGTATTTTTTAAGATATTCTTTTTCAAAATTTGTTATTTGTAGGGTGAAATGGGATAAAAACAAAAAAGTGCTGTTTTAGATTACAAAAATTCTTTCTGTGTTGGGAAAGTTATAAAGGTTGGACTTAAAGGATCATGTATTTACATATTTCGCTATTCATATTTTGAAGTAGGTTTAAACCCGTAAAGTGGTATTTGATTGCAAAAATTAGCTCAAATATTTATTTAAATTTTCTTTTAAAATTTGTATGCGAAGCTTAGGTTTGTCTACCCGTCTGAAGCCGGGGGGGGGGGGGGGGCAGCTAGTATTATGATAAGATACACTCAGCTGCATTTATAAGATTTTTCATTGCGTATACACTGGTAAGCCTTGGAGTGTCTCTTGTCATGAATAAGTACCTCTCACCTTAGTCTTTCAGATTCGGCAATAAATTGTAGGTCCACTTCATTCCTGCAGACACGCACACAGGAGAGTTATAAGTAACTATTGGCCCTGGTTTTTCATGAGCTTTCGCCCCACCTTATTTATTTATTTAGTTGGAAATATGCTTTATTTAATTTAACAAAAAATATCACATAAGTCAAGGTTTAAATAACCGATTCCGTTGTCTTAGTTAGATAAGTCTTATAGAGAGCAATATAAAATTTATATTTATATTTATAACTTGGGCGGCTATCTAAAGTTTAAGAATCTTTATAAATACGACTAACTACATATGTCTTAATGTGTTTGTGTTTTCAAATATTAATCAAATTAAATTTGATAAGTTGCAATAACTTGAGACCCAATATAGAGGTTAAGCTAAGTTAGGCCCAGTTTCACGCTTGATTTAAGTAGAACTTAAGTGACCAAAATGGCAAACTTATATGCCACTTATTCAGGTATAGTTGTACACAGTAAAACTGGGGCTTACTTTAAAGTTTTAAACTCTTTGGTCAAATCCTATTGTCCCGCTTTTGCATCTTAATGCAAAAAAAAATCTGGAAAAATTAGCTTGAACCTTAACTTTGCTAATCATATAACGACTTTAGAAAAAATAAGGACTTTGAATTTAATATTTATAAGCATCGATTTACATTGGAAAAGATGACAACTGAGCATCTTTGGTCTACAAAAAATTTCATTAAAGTTACATACATATGTACATAAATAAGTACTGAAAATTATATTTATCCTTTAAAAAAAACTAGAAAATTCTTCAAAAATGTTATGCATTTAATAAAGGGCTGCATTCATAGCTACATATGTATTGTATATGCTTCATCATTTCAAACAGTATCTCTACTGAAAAACAAAGCGTTTGTTCAGCACTTCCTAGTTTCTATAATTATTGATGACTGACAAAAGACAAAAGACAACAGACTCAATGTCGTATTACTTCATAGAAATATACACTTTTGTTGTACAAATAATAGATATAGACTGTTTTGATAGAGAACCAAAAATGTTGGCAAATTGTTTTTCTTTTTTTTTCTCTTCTAAAAATAGAAAAATATCTCAAGAATCATATTAAGGATTTTGTAATTTTATTTTATTTGAAAACAATAAAAGAGAGAAAAATTAAGAAAATGTAATCTTGCAAGCAAACGTCATTTCTGCTGTCAATACCTATAATGGCGGGAAAGATTCTACTATAGTTGTTTATTTTATATTTTCCTCTTAAAACTAACAATTTGTTTGTCAGGCAAATAAAGTGATTGCAGTATTGTTAATGTTGACAGTCGACAGCGAGTTTAGGTCTTCTGATGATGGGAAAGTGACAAATATATATTAAATTTGACAGTATACCTGACAGCTAGAAAGTTGTTATAACAATTGTCTCATAATATTTACATACATAACTGACGAAGATAATGGGATTTGCTAATAATTAATCTTGCACTTTTTTTTTTAAATATCTAAATGGAACGAGTAATTTTGGAATATTTATATTTCGGTATAGAGAAACGAAGCTAAAAGCATACGCGGATTCAAACTACAATGCAGAACAGAACCAGATATGATTTCAACTAGAGGCATTCTTGTGGAACATGAAAGGCCTATAATTTGGATGGCTGAGAAACAAACAGTAATTGCTATTTCATCAGCGGAAGTGGAATATCGTGCAGCAGTCAGTGGTATACAAGAAGTTTCTTGGATCCAAATGATAATAAAAGAGCTATGAATCGCTTTAAAAGAAACTATCGATTTATCCATCGATACTTAAGCAGCTATTAATTTGCTTGAAAACGCTGAGGAAGGACAGGACACATTGTAATACGTCGGTCTATCTTTTTATTCAACAACAGCTTCTTATAATTTTAATAAAATATAATATGTATCTCTCAATAATATTGGGACTGCATTAAATTAATAAATCATTAGTCCTACAACAAAGGGTCTATCGCTTTAGATATCCAATTTCTAAGCCTTTTCCATTTTTCTTGACCATGGTAATTTTTAACTTTCAGGTCAATTTTTTCCAGAAAATGCAATTTTGCAATTTTTGTTGGTAAAATTTTAAATAATAATTTTTTTTCGCTTTAAGCTCCAAAGGCTATCAATAGGTGTGTTCCCAAGATTTTTCGCACTAAATCTGGCTAAATGTCAAACTTTGAGTAGTATGGGGATGAAATGCTCTCAGAGAGAAGGAAAACTGTCAAAATATCGGGAACGGTTGGCGCACTGCTTTGCACTAATTCAGGCCAAACGTCAAAATTTAACTCGACAAGAGTTGCCGTAGATCAATGATAAATCTTGATCAACATTTTCCAGAATCAGAACACAAGAAAGTAAATATTTAAAAAAAATGAAACGTACTAATCCCAAGTTTATTGATATAAAAACAAAACAAAAATTCTTTAATTATACATTCAATTATGAAGCTCAGTGTAATTTTTTTTTCAAAAAACAGTAAAATATACAAGAAATATGTAATATTTAATTTTATATTTTATTTCTATGAAACAGTTTTGCTAAATGATTTTTATTTTATTAGAATTATTTGGTCAGTTAAAAGATTAATAAAATAATAAAAAACATGCCCATCTTCCAAAACTAAAACTAAAATAAAAATAACACCTGGGCAACCTTGATATTTGAACTCAACCGACAAAATGCTGTCATCTGACATACGTCAACCTCGTAAGAAATACCCAGTAATAAATAGCCAGAAGAAATTTCTCGGGCAAAAACTGGTAAGGAGGGGAAATGTTTTACTCTCATTTGAGCGCTCTCTTTAGCAAGAAATAGCACAATTTTTGATGTATGGAACGGCTTCGGACTAAAAATGACTAAATCTGGCGGTCTGAAACTACTTGAAACTAGATACGGAACACAGCTATAATATTTAATATGCACGACTAAGGTGCACGAACCTGCTCTTATATGCGATCACACTGCATGTTTTCTCAAATGAACTAGTTATGATAGTTGTTATGTGATTATACAAAAATTAACAATAGAGCACCGTGTTAAACAAATATGCATATACATAATATGTACATAGGCATACATGGAAATTATATTATTTAAACTGGAAAATTAATTTAAATCAACAACATTAGACCTCCTACGGCGCGCGCACTTACCATTACCCCATCGGCAACTACCTACACATTCACATATGTATTAAATATGCATTATATTGCTCTATGCTCTGTACCAAATTTGAATAGAACCTTGAATCCAATACTCTTCCCTTATACAAAAATATGCTTTTACTGTCAACAAAACCATCAGTTGATTTCGCTTGCGTGACCTTTATTATGATAGTGGATGGGCTGCAGATAACCAAAGTAAATAAATACCATGCAATATAGCATTTGAAATACTAGTTTAAATTCGCAAGTAAAATCGAGCACACGCATCCAAAAATTTAGCAAGACTATATTTTTTTTTTAATTTGATCTTAGTTTCAATGGATCCGAAAAAAATGTTTACACAAAAATCCCATGAAAAAGTAGTTTCAAGAGGATTTATTCTATTTATTTTTTTCCTGACAGTGCTCCAGTTTTCATTTGGGTCACCAGTTAAGGATTGTGCTAAAAATTATCAAAATATAGATAGTACTTGCTTAAGTGATATCATTGAAACATGGCAAAATGCTTGTCCAAGTGGTATGGTGGCTGATTTTGAAAACAATTGTGAGTATTTTATATTTTCAATGATACTTTTCTGTGTTGTTTTCTTTAAATTACTAAAATAAAAATTACCTACATATTTTGTTTTTCAAACAGTTGAACCAGTAAAAAACAACTGCTGTTATGAACAGTTCCTTGAAGACAGTATGCCAGATTGCACCAACAGATTTTTTTCTGTTTATTGCATCCCTGGCACACAGGAACAAATAAACTTTTTTAAGAATTATAACTCTAAAACTTGTGGCAAGACTTCCAAGAAATAATCTTACAAAACGTAGTAATTAAGTCATACATATGTAATTATAATGTATATTTTATTAAATCTTTTGTAGAAATTGACATGTGTTTGTTTCATCTAAATCGAACAGGATAGATGGAGATGGTAGACGATGTTTATAAATGGAGGTTTGCGCTACAAATTCAGGTGGCAAAATCATTCGACTCCGCCAAAATAGGGGACGTTGATTTTTCGTGATTCGTAGCTCACTCCAGGGTCTCCATTGTTGAATCTTACTCCATAACATTTCTTAGATATCAAATGCAATACACTACCTTGCATTCACAGTCCCAATGCCAAAGTCGAGTCTGAATAGTTATGTCATTCAAAACGTAAGGTAAGCCGCCTCACGATCTCACTCGGATCTCAACTGAGATTCCCCAGGATTTAAAGGTAAGGCAGGTGTAAGAGGGGTTAAGAGGGGCCGGTGACGGTTTAGGAAATAAGGCGCCTCCCTAAAACCATCCCGAATTATGAATAAATTGAATGATGTTTCTTAGTGGCAAAATTGAGATGTCGCCCAGTTCGTCGCAAAAGTATATTCTCTGAACGCACCTTTTCTAGTGCATATACATTACTTTCTTATCAGCCAGAATTTATTACTGTTATAAGCTTTACACAGGTCAGAAATAAAATCATGCATTAAGTTTCAAGAAAAAAACATAATTGTCTATAAACCTATTGTTGTCGAAAGTTCTCTCAATTTCATGCGATTCATGGATCGAACGTATATAGCTACAAATCTTAACACCGTCTTGGGAAGAAAAATTATTCAAAGATTGTGCACTGTTTAGGTTTTGAGGCGAAGACACTTTTGTTTAAATGAAGTCTACGTATTTCCTGTAAGATAGGACTTACTGCTTAGAAATGGTACCTATATACATTTTTATTTTGATTAAGCTTACAGAACAACTAAACTGGATTAAAGTATGTCATGGTATCTGAGGCTGAAATTTCCCCCCTAAAATATCTTCTACTCACGAGGTTCAGATTAAGACGACTGTAAGTAGATCTAGAAGCTGATTCTTTAGCCCTTTCGAACTTTAGTGAGGAAGTCTGCTTTGGCCATCAAGTTTTTAATTGTATTTGTGGAAAACTCAGAGCAGATGGCGTAGTTGGCAGTGTTAACCGAACAATTCATTTAAAGAAGCATGCATTTACGAATAGATTCCAGCATAAATTGGTATCCATACAGGTACTTAATGCCCGAAACAAAACCAGCTGTTGATTGTAGAGTTAAAAACGTGATGTTGGGCCCACAAAGTTTTTTTTTTTTAAATTCCCTTA
Source organism: Leucozona laternaria (assembly GCA_932273885.2). Lineage (NCBI taxonomy): Eukaryota > Metazoa > Arthropoda > Insecta > Diptera > Syrphidae > Leucozona > Leucozona laternaria. The sequence continues at coordinate 112,795,187 of OW026368.1, read as the reverse complement.
CAACTTCAATATCGGTAAGAAACCTATTTAAAACTTAATTTCGAAATGAACAGTTCTGCAAAAGTTCTCTAGTCCTATATAAATAATATTTCTAAATTTAAAAATTTTAGGGCAAGTTTCACGGTCAGAAAAGGAGCAGTTAAAGCCTTGTAATCACCTTTTAGTGAAATGAAAAACAAAACCGCTTCAAAATACACGTGAATGATGATTATGAAAGTATTAAATACTCCACGTGTATTTTCGATACTCAGTTTGTAATTTTTAAAACTCACTTTCAATGAAAAAAGAAAATGATTGATTGATGAATAATTATTTTGACAGAAACTTGAACAAATCTTAATGAAAATTGTTTTGATACCGAGGTTTATTATATTATATTTCATTTCCACTCGAACTGAGTACTAGGCTTAAGTGGGCAATGTGAAAGCTTAAGGCGCAATATCACAGTGCACACTTACTTGAATAATTGATGGAACTTAAGTCTCCGATGTTGGTGATTTAAGTTTCACAACTTACGCTGACTATGAAACATAGCCTAAAGTCCTAATATGGGAAACTTAAGTTCCACTTATTCCGGTTAAGTGTCAACTGTAAAACTGGCCCCCCTTAAACTCAAAAATTATCAAATTCTTGTCTGTAAAAAAAAATGACTAACAAATGCAAAACTCCGATATTATCTCCGCCTAACATTTCACCTGATTTCCGAAAAAATCTTCGTTGAAAAATCGGTCAATGTAAATGCAAACTTAACATTGAACGATTTTTCCAGTGTGATTTTTTCCGTTGTCCTCTTCATTTTTCATTGCTGTCCCCTTTATTTTACATTAAGATTTACTCACACCATCAAATAAACGGCACATGAACACTAAATAGAGACACACAAGAAACTGGAAAGAAGGCGAAAAAGAATGTCGGCATTTACATTGAACGATTTTACCAATGCCGATTTTTTTTTTGTTGTTGTAATCGTGTGAGAGAGAATAGAAAAATCGTGTGGAACATGTCGGCTGTCCTTCGAAATCTCACACAATTACAACAACAAAGAAAAATCGGCATTGGAAAAATCGTTCAATGTTCAATGCGGACAATGAAAACACACTGGAAATATCGTTTGAGTTCTGAAGATCGGCATTGGAAAAATCGGTCAATGTAAATGTAGACTTTTGGTTACAACAAATATTGAAATATAGTTGAGTTATATCAAAGCCTTGTTGCATTTGGGTTCACATCTCTAAACATTTCCTAATAATTACCAGGAATTTCTCCACCCCTGGTCTTTTACTTATAAACGCAAGCAAACATTTCAAAACAAATTCATCACCATGTATTGAAGAAGACAATGACGAAGGAGATGAAATGTTCGAGCTATCCATATTTTATCACTAGGCATGTTTAGGAAACCTCTGCAATATCTGCTACATGAACAGGATTCCTCGGCAAAATTGCTCATTTTTGCTGTCAAAATCGTGAGGAACAAAAATGTTGGATTCGCTTTGCTCACTTTTTGCTGAAGCGAAATCTATGAGTTCTCATTTTCCTGGACGTGCCTTGCCTATACTTTGTTTGTTTTTAAGCTAAATTTTAAAAACAACTTTTCAAATCACAAATACACAAAAGCCAGTTCCAATAACAAAAATTGACATTTCACGATTTTATCGTTTTAAGTGTGCGCAAGTGTACCTGATTCTTCTGGTTTTGATTCTTTCATCAAATCCGGAATCGATTTTCTCTTCATTTCAGAAGAAGAATTGTCATTTATTCGCAAACGACTACTTTCAAAAGCGTTCGGAATGCTTCCGGAAGACCAAAAGAAAACGCTATAAGACACTATAGCAGCTCGATGCATTAAAGTTTAACGAAAAAAGTGTAACAATCTGACAAACATTAAGAAAACAACAACCGCACTCAATCAAAAATCGGAATCAAATTCAAATTGATCGCCAAAACCATAATGTAGGTTTTTTAAAACAAACGGACATTTTGCGGGATAAAAAGGCCTTAGTATGAATAAACACAATTTCATACTGAAACACCAGCACCAACCATCAATTTATTAAATTGCTATGCTAGGTATGATACACATATTGTAACTATTGTAACGCAATTATTTATCTAAGCTTCTTATCCGTATCCGGCTATTTGAATTATTTGCACTGCACATATGGTTTACCGCGTGCAAATTTCAAAGCTCACACAATGAAATCATCACTTTTGAACTAAATAATATCCAGAGAGCAGACATGCGTACACAAAAGATGTCCTGTTCCTGGTCTTGTATATTTTTCCGCACCAAATATTGTTTACATATGGATACAACATATAAGAGATGAATGCACCCGCATCTTGGTTCTGGCAGTCATTATTGACATGACATTTTGAATTGCCTTTCTCTGGTGATTATTATCTTGTACATAAATGAGCGTTACGGACATGAACTGAATACCCAAATCAACAGTTTTCTTTCAGAAAACAAATTCAATAAGACCTCAAGCCAACCGCACTACTCGGTTTATCCACTTTTTACTTTTCAAACACAACACTGAGTGTCTATAAAAAGGCTAATAGACAAATTTTATAAACAAACTGCGCGATGTGAGATTCGAATTCGAGAAATAGCACTTTGTATATTTTGAACGTACATATGTGAGTGAGTCTGAGAAGTGCCATGTTAGGAGCTACACAGTACACACTACGTCTATGAGAAATTTATTTCAATTATAGTATAATCCCACCTCCTGCCGTCCTCGTTCGTGGCTATCGTCTCCACTAACAACACGAAAAAACCCTATATATCGATGGCGGAGCGGGTAGCGGGTGGAAGAATGCAAAGCTCTTGGATCGATCGATATACATATACAAAAAAGGCGTATTTAGAGTATAAAATTGTATGTGTTTTTTTTTTGTGCAAGGATTAAAATTAAAATTTGCAAATTGTCCTTTGATTACACGATTGAAGAAATCTTCTCTTTGAGGCAAACAGAGTTTACCTTCCTATCGTGGAATTTATGCAGAGTGTCTGTAGTTTTCAAAATGAAAATCTAGAATATTTAGAGAAGTTCCAGCAAACCGAGTTGTGGAAGATTTTTTTCTTATATTTTTTGCAGGCGTTTTACCACATCGATTTTTCAGGCACACAAACTCCATCTATCAATCACATACGGTCTTTGGTTTATTAACTAAAAATTCGCTAAGTATATTCGAACGTTTTTTTGTTTGTTCTTTGATATTTGTATTTTTTTAATTTTTTTTTTTTAATGGGAACACTTAGTTTTTTTTATATTACATGTAGGTACCGTAACATTTTTTCGGGAAGATTTTACTTACACGTCGTCCTGCGGAAATTGTAACTTCAAAATGAGCCTTCCGAGGAACGATACTTTAGCGGAAGCATTTTATTAATTTACAGAGGTGTAGGTGTTTATTATTCTGTTTGATGATTTTAATTTTTTTAAGGATAATAAGCAAAAGGATTCTAATAAAAATATTCTACACACAAAGGAAAAATAATAACGACACGGACAACAGTTGAGTTGACTTCACCAGTAAAATACCACCCAAAACAAAAAAGAATTCACTCTTCTGGAATGGCAGCGATGCCGGGACCAGCGCATTAAGGGAACGTTTAAATGGCGAAAAGCTCCTGAATCGACTGATTCTTCCATGGGGCGCACATTACTTTATGCGTGTGAAAAGTTCACGGTGTGGACCAGCTACCCCACTGACACTATTTTTGGGGAGGGTAGTGATGGTGCGGTTTGTGGTGGATGTACGAAGTACGATGTACCTCTACCTCTACTCAACACCATCAAGAACAACAACAACTTCGAAAAATAAGGCATTTTTCCTCTTAGGAAGTTTATTCGCGTCGCTCACGGAGCACGGAGCAGGGTATATATTAGCTTAATCCAGCGAAAGGGTGCTGATGTTATTATGAGTCAATTATAGAGAAAATAAAAACAAATATAGCAGAAAAAAATGTTTAAATTAAAAGTATGCATGAGGGATGACGGCAAAGAGATTTCGTTTAAATTATGATTACAGGTATTTCTATGAAGTTAATTTTAAAATTGAGGTTTTTTTTGTGTAAACATTTTTTTTTAGAAAGCAAAAAGATGCAAGCTTTTCAGGAATGTACCTACATATCTAAATACATACATATCAATTGGTTTTCATGTTTTTTTTCTTCAGAGTTATTTAAGTTTTTTTGTGCTATAATTGCTCGGGCACCTGTAGGCACAACTGAAAGAAATAATTAGGCTAATCCCAGACTGCGAGAGAAAGAATAAACAGTTAAAAAGTTTGTATACAAAACGCGCAAGTTGCGGTGAAATTAGAAAATGTATGTAAATTATTATTTTTATTTTTTTCTGCAAACTAAATTAAGTGTTGATGGGGAGATTTGTTTTTCCTCTGCATTAATCATATAAATGATATGTTTTTTAATCTGAAGGAGTACATAAAGATGAATATGTATAGTTTTTATTTTCAGCAAAAAAATTTCTAAGGAAAATAATGTAGGTATACATGTAAGTAGTACATGTACACTGTGGCGTATACGTATTTTTTCTCATTTTATTTTATTTTTTACGCATTATCTAAGTCAAATGGTCAGAAAGAGTCGTTAGTGAAAATTTGATGTAAGTACTTATTTAATTTATGATTGCAGTAGAGTAGAGGAACGTGGTGGAATGACCGTCACTTAGGGGGAAAGTACGCGTAGATATGCCAAATACATATGTTCCAAAAAACAGTTTTTAAAAAATATCCAAAATGTCCATTATAGACATAGACGAATGAAATTATATAATGAGGGCTGTCGTGAATAAATTTCCCTATTTCGATAATTTGAAATGATAATACTTTTCTACTACACTTCGTAATCTCGAATTTGGCTCGTCGAAATTATAGCCAAACTCCCCTATAAAATTAATTCCCGATACCATTAAATTCCGATGGAATCTTACGACCATTATTCACATTCTAAATTTTCGAAGGAGGGAAATTTTCCAGGGTAATTTTGTTCGCGATAGCCCCCAATAACTATTGAAATTTAAAATAATACTTAAGGTAAAAAAAAGTTCCATTCTGAGATTTTGTCCACCCTCCACACAAAATAAAGCGAAACCTTGTTTCATTCTAAATCACAGCCGACTAGATATTTAGTAGGCTGACCGTGATTTTCCCCAATATCCTATGCGAAAAACCATTTAAATAATTTTTCTTACTAAAGATTTTATTTCGCTTGGGTGAAAATTAGAAGGAAAACGCGAAATTTGGTTTTTGTTGAAGTTTGATTTTGCCAAAGTTGATAATTTGACATTATTTCTCATTCCTTTTCAGAAATGCAACTAAAGTTTGCATTAGTACATTGTGTAAACGCCCACTGATCGTCAATAGAGACCACGTTTCTCTACTTTGTGCATTTTTCTAAGAAGAACTTCATTCACAGGACCAACAATTTCACAGAATTTTCGTTCCAAAATAATTCAAAGCATCCTCATCCAACATTAATAAATTCCATGCCCCTGCATTACATAGCAGGAGCGGGATGCTAAGGGCCAGTTTCAGAGTACACATCACTTACCGGAACAAGTGGCACTTTAGGCCTAATTTCACAGTCTGACACTAAAGCAGCGAATATGAGTTTGTACATAATTTTGTAATTTCTTCGGAAGCTCTTCCACTGAAAATTAGATCAAAACGATTCTGAATTTGAAGAAGGCATCAAAACCAGACGCACGCACACACAAAACGTTAAAATCATAACATGTCATTTTTATATTATTTAATTTTGGAATTGTGAAAGCGCATTTGTGATTTTGAAAGTTATACTAGGCGTGTTTTTTGGCAAGCCCGGAGGAAGTTTGGCTTAGCTAGGCCCACAGAAATAGAGGCTTAACTTAAGCACGGAGAAAAACTGTGTTGCCAGCGTGAATTACAAGATTTTATGGAAACTCAATTTTTTTCTGTGATGGCGTCGCTAATCCCCAATATCGTTTTTTTTTCAATCAAATCCCTCCGGGCTTGCAAAAAATCCGGCTTCTATAACTTCAAATTGAAAACAAACAAATTGACAAAAATGTATAGTTTGCAAAATACATCCTCTTGTTTTATCCGCCCATCACATATGTAATCTCACCATTTTTCTTCGCAAATAAAATCAAAATAATACATACATATGTATTATTCGCTGTTTACACTGAAACACAAACTTCAGAATCAAAACAATTCTTATAGCTTCTTCGTTTGTCATTCCGGATCGGAGAGTGCCGGAGAGTTTTCCGGATTACTAAACTAAGATGCTATTAATGCTTGCACTCCCCGCGGGCCTACAATCTTTCGAATCCGAAAGACCAAAATAAAAAATTATAAAAAAATCTAAATTTAAGGCGATTAATGAGAGTACCCACACTGACACGATGCGAATCCTTTAACATTCTTCGGTCGTCGCATATTCGCTGCAAATATTCCGCTCCGGTTTGGAAGAGCATTTACATTTGAATTTATCAACGTATATAATATAATAGCTCCTGCATTCTGCATACATATTTTCGTTCTTTTGTTTCGATGAAAATATCAATACAACCGTAACAGTTTTTGATTTTCTCATGATATCTTATTCCATGGGTTCTATGAAGATTAACTGAGATATAGAAGATTTTTAGAGATATAGTGTGTTCAAATAACTAATATACTCTTTGGTGACAACAGAAGCCGTGTTCCTTTGGAGGTGGCGAACTATTCATGAGTAGATGCAAACAATATTCGCAAGTTGATAAGATTTGTAGGGAAATATATCAATTCCGTCAATTAGCCCTTTTTGAACACTTACTGCTTTTTTTCATAAACAAATAAAAAAGTATATGATAATTATATGTTTTAATCTAGAAATGGAAGCAAGATTTTTATTTATCTATTTTTTTAAATAATTTTAGCTACATATTATAAGACTCTTCATAATATTTTCCACCAGCATGCTTTCCATGGTACTCATATCCCTAAGTTCACAGAGTTCATCAATCGCACTGCCCAGCTCGCTCTTGTCGTCGTCATGCCATGCAGTTACTATGTCGGCAAGTATGCACTTCAATTCAAAAGAAATCAGTCCCATGCTGTCCATAGGATATGGTGATGGGGACACCATGCCCAAATCATGGCTATCGCCCTTTCGGAAATTGTAATAGTGCTCCATGAGTTTAATGTGCGAAGGTGATTGCCTAGACGGAGGTAGGTTGAGTATAACCAAGAGCAGAAGTCGACATATCTCGATTTCTTTCAGCAAATCAGAGTACAGGTGCTGCTTCTTGCGTTCGGTAAGGTTGTCGTAAATGTCTGTGAGTCGCTCTAGTGCCCCTAAATAGTCTCCAATTTCGACATTATTTTTTGCTGAGAGTTCTAAATCGAATATTCTATGGCTGGGCGAGGAGAATGTGCTAGTTGCGTCGAAGTTACTATTCACTGCTGTTGTTTCGCGGATTATAGCAGCTTTCAGTACCCCATCATCTGCTACTCTCGAAAGAGCCAAGTAGTAGGACTTCAAAGCTCCCTGCGAAAATTTTGTTAATTTGATTGAATTTTTAATATGATTCTTGAACTTACTTCACGATATTCTCCTTTGTTAGAACGCATTTGTAAATTTTCGGAAATCTGGTTGGCCTTTAAGAATGCACGAGCAGATTTCAAATAACAATTGACTTCCGACAGATTGTTTCCTTCAACGATAAAACCAATAAAATTATATCCAACACGAGTAATTACTCAGAAAGATAGTCTACCATTGCTTTGTTCACACTTTGCAGATCCCAAATAACACATAGCAGCGTATTGATAAATGCCAGCATCTTCAAATTTCAGCGACAATTCATTGAAATCGTTCAAAACTTCGCATACGTTTGGTGCAAATCGCCTGAAAATATTTGAAATTAATAAGTTTATGGCTTTTGATCAGGTTTCCTACTTGAAGACGACTCTGTCAAATTTTTTAAGCTTATTAGAGGCTTTTAAATATTGATCGATTAAATTTTTTGGATGAGATTCCGTACTTTTCTTCATTTTCTTAAAGAAGTTTTAATAAAAACAAAAACAAAGCAAATAAAGAAGTGACAGCTGTAGATCTGTTTGTATCTAGTTGTGGCATTTTTTAAACCAAGCGTATTATAATTGAGCTCTAAGAGATTTTAGGATTTATAATTTCCCTAGGGCCGATCCCCACTAGATACCTATTATAAGGTCAAGCGCACACTTAAAGCAAATTAAATTCTGCTTCCGAGAAACTTTGCCAAAAATATGTTAATACTGAAAAGTATTTGGCATTTCTTTGAAAAAACAATAATCCTCGGCTTCAAAAAAATGTTAATCCGTTTAAAAAACAACTATATTTTATATAAAATTAATTCTTAGATCTACATTGGATTTGCATTCGAATTTACAACATGTATTACATTATAACAGCCGTGTTCCATTGCAAAGTACTTTTTAGTACTTCCCAGTAGAAGATGAGTGGAATGCTTTCATTTTGCCAACAGTAAAATCTAACCTCAATATCAATTTAATTTCGGTTTTGTTTTCTTATTTTACTTTAAAATTAGAAAAACGTCAACAACAATAATCTATTACGTAATTTCTATTGATTGGTGATGTCTTTTTCTTGTTTGGAAACATTCTGTTACTAGATTAATGAACTACTTTGAACTACTTCGACCACAGACTACAAGTAGTTGACTGCCGGCAGAAGTACTTGGCAGTTAATACTGGAGCCCAAAGGAACACTCCTAACATAAGATTCAGATTTATTTTTGGATTTGGTTTTGTTTATTACCATATAGGTCAACAAAATACATGCTTTACAACAACAACACGAGATCCTGCTCTTTATCGGGATCACGTTTCATGAGCCAAAAGTTTAGTTTTTGCTATTGCTTCTCAGCTTTGCAAATGGTTAGAATGAGCGATAACTCTATAATTTGCTCAACCTCAGCAATTTCATCTACTCCGCGCACCACACACGTCCCTCACCAACGTACTTCAAAAAAAAGCAAGAAAAAGTTGCATCGTTTAAAAGCAGTCAAACGAACAGACCTAGGGAACAGAACATTTGTTTTGGATTTGACAAATCATATCGAAAAAAAAATGAAATGTCATTTAACTGTCATCGCAGCAGAATTCGGACATTTCTTCTTTACATAATCGAAGAAAATCACGACGATGTCCGTAATTATTAAAGTTTTGGGAAAACCCCAAATTGCAAACAATTGGTATTAATTAAAATTAGATAACTAACAAAACAAACTATTCCTAAATGAAAACAATTTTTTACTAGGGCAAAGGCAATAGCCCCTCTAGTGCGTTATAAATCGGTGGGTAAACGCGAAGCACCACTTATTGATGTATCTACTGCCCTCGCAAAACCTGAAGAGCTCGAGCAGAAGACCAAGCTTATGGGAACCATCACAGTCCCTGTTCAAGTTAGTAGTTCAAAACCACAGTGTTCTTATTTATAAATTGACTTAATCATTAAAGGTTGATATAACTCCAATATCAGGAGTTCCGTCGGACCATTGGAAAACAAGGCGAGTGCGCATTCATATACCACCTAAGAATGCGATGCAAAGTGGTACCAATAACATTCAGAATTGGCAAATTGAGTTCGACAACCGTGAGCGCTGGGAGAACCCCTTGATGGGCTGGGCATCTACGTAAGACTATTGATTAGTTTTGTTCATGATCTCAACTTGTTTTCTGGCTTATTTACAGAGGTGATCCACTATCAAACATGCAAATTGAGTTCAACACGAAGGAAGAAGCTATCGCTCATTGTGAAAAAAATGGATTGAGGTGGTTCGTCGAAAGCGAGGAGAAACCTAAGAAGGAACGTGTCAAGAATTATGGCATCAATTTCTCCTGGAACAAGCGCACTCGCGTTTCAACAAAGTAAAGACTAGTCTAGAAAAAATATAATTCTATATAAATTGAAGTCGTGTTAAACACTGAATAATACAATAGTTTTTTATTTTATTTGAGAATTTAAAAAACCACGACTAAATCAAATCAACCAGAAGGAATTCCCGACGGTGAATGTTGGACCAACATCACTTTTTCCTGGTTGTTATAGGTATCTAAATAGATAAGCAAGTGCTATAGTAAGATATGCATTTAATTATTTTATGAAATGACCATTTTCATTGTAAATACCTAGCACAAAGCTTTTTAAGATTTATCTTCTGAAGAATGTAAACTTCAAGACGTCTTTTTTCCTGGGCCCGTATTACGATTATCGTTCAAAATCCGTCGTTATCGTTATTTTCCGATTACAATAGTCGTTTTTTAAAAACGATACTCGTTTTAGTTTACGACAGCTTTTTGTGGTCGTTTTTTATACTTTTGGATCGTGACTTTTATGTAGTTGTCACTTTATTTATATGTTTGCTTAGTTCTGCTGTTTTTTTTTATTTTATCGGCATTATTTTCAGACACCCATTCTCGTAAAACATAATCGGTTTATGCCATCACTATCGTTTTCTTGGGTATCGGTTTTTTGCCTTTCGTTTTGTAATTCGTAATACGGGCCCTGATAACATGGCACAAATTAAAACTACCGTTTTTTTCGATGCTAGGAAATAATTAAAAACAGTTTCCATTTCAATTGAGAAACTATTGTTTTTTTTTTTTTGTAACAAGAAATCTTAGATTGTGCACCAATTACACATGTGAGAAAAATTTGGCGAACTATTGCCATTACCGTTTGTGACTCGCCTAAAAAGCATTGCCTGAAATGTCGAACTTTCGACTTTAGTCGATGTAAAACCAATTTCATTGACGAAACTTTGTGATTTTTTTTTCAGTGGAATTAAAAAAATATATTTCATCTTGCCCCTGCCATGAAATCTCACCATGTTCCAATGTTTGATATGTTGTACAGTCAAACTTCTTTATAACGAACCTTCAAGGGATCACAAAATTGGTTCGTTATAAAGAAGCTTTATACAAAATTCGTTATATAGAAATTATTTTATTTTTAAATACTGCAAGGGGAACAATATGAAATTCGCTAGAGAGAATTACGTTATAAAGAAGTTTGACTGTATATCAACAGATCAGACAGAAATCGACTATAAATATTTGGGTCCCAGCATTTTAATTTAACTTTAGCCCGGCACAGATAGCAATGGCAATTAAATACAAAACGCCAGTCTTACACTTTGTTTCCAAATTTTTCCAGGGAAATTTTATTCACGATAGCCCCCATTAATTAATTTTTAAACCGGCCAAAGGGTGAGAAGAAACCCTGCCAGACTTGAATTAGCCTTCAGGACTCTCTGCACCCATGTTAACATAATTTGGTATGTAATACCATTAGCAAAATGTGCTGCCGGCTCTTTAACCATTGTCGTTTATCCAAATCCCAATGGTTAGTTATCTATATGCTCCACGTAAATATGCAGCCATGGTATCGTCTGCCATTTATTTAGCATACCGTCGTTAAACTACTTACAAGTTTTACGGAATAAAAAAAAAACCATACATGAGGCGCGCCTGCATTTTCTGCAATAACTAACAGCCCAATTTTAGTTATATTGGTCAAGTGATTTGTGGGAATGTGATTTTTAGTAAGCTTTACTAGCACGTTTACTAGTACTACGCATATAGACGACGATATTTAGAAGATTTTTGTATTGCTGACACATTTAAGGACCATGTATGTTATCAGTCTGCTTTCCAAACACATCACCAAAAGAATTCTACAATACAAACTTTTCAAATCACCTGAAAACTTTCAAAAAAAAAACCATCATAAAAAGAAAGACGAAATTTTATAATACATATTTCATTTATTTAGCTTAAGTCTTGTTTAGAGGATGCAGTGGAAATCAATTGGACACAAACTAAGATCATACAGCATCTTCTTCCCTTAGATGTATGTATTTCGAATGATTTTCTATAAATTTATACTTTTGTATTTTATTTAAAAAAAATTGTTTTCGTCTCTTGGCAAAAATAAAAGAAGAAAATTATTCTCGTTCAATTTATGTTTAATTTTTCTTTTATGTATTTTCATTCGAAAACCTAACATTTACGAAATAAAATCTAAAATACTCGCCGTTCTAACACACACACGGCATCATGTTTACTTTTTTATGTTTTTTTTTTTTCTTTTCTGTTTATTTTTTGTATTTTTCTTTAATGCAGTAAGATTTAATTCAAGAACGTATTTAGTCATACAGCAATGTCTAGTGTATAATATAATTATAGTTAAATGAGTAGATTATAGCTTAAAATCTTCGGCCACCGGCTGGTGATCGGGAGCGGAAACGACCGCCACCACCGCTACCGCCACTTCGTCCGCCGCTGCTAAATCCGCCACCACCACCGCCGTAGGAACGGCCGCTATCGCGACCACCCCCACCGAAACCATCACGTCGACCACTGAAACCGCCGCTGTCTCGACTGCTACCACCGTAGCCGCCGCTGCCACCTCGTCGACCGCCACCGGAACTGTAGCCATTATCCTGGCTGTAACCACGGCCGGGTGGTCCGCGGGAAGAACGGAAACCTCCACCGCTGCTGCTGCGGGGACCACGGAAACCTCCACCACCTCCGCCGCCACCACCGCCTTGACGACGACCGAAATCTCGGCCGCCACCTCGGCGACCTTGTCTGGGGTGACCCTTTGAGATCTCCACTCGGAGTTGTGATCCTAGGATTTCTGAGCCATTCAGAATGTCGCATGCTTTTTCGGCCTCATCGCGGTTCTCGAATTCGACGAATGCAAAACCTGGGGGATTGAAAGCAACCCAAACAGAGTTTAATTTACCATACTTAGTGAATTCTCCTTCCAGATCCTCCTTTTTAACTTTGTCGGTAAGATTTCCGACGTAGACGCGTGTGCCCCGACTGTCGCTCATGTTTGTAGTTTTCTGTGTATTGGTAGGTTCGTCGGACTGGGTGTAGTCTAGATGCGTTGACGTAGAGCTGTAGATTCTGACGACGACGATGATTCGTTGCCTACGAAGAGTTGCTACGACGACTTCGAGTTGACTGTGAAATGTTTTGATAATAGTAGGTAAAGGTATTCGTTCTTTGATATGATTTTGTTTTTTGAGAAGTAAATGTGAATTTCTTATTGATAATTGCATGTAGAATAGTAGGTTACTAGTAGTAGCAGTATAACATAAAATTCGGCGAATATATACGTGATAAAGTAACAGCGAAATAAATTAAGTGTGTACATATACAGTTTCCAAGGAAGAAATTTTGTAATTGGTTTTTTTTTTAGCTACAAACATTAGATGATAAATCGGTTTCGTTGTATTTTTTTTTTTTTATTTTTGTTCTTGCTTTTGATCGCATACTGAATTTGAGGTGAAACGACGGTTATTGTTATTTATTTAAAATAAACTGCGTATGCATGTACATATTATTTTGAACATTAGTTTACCTATTTATTAAAGGCTACAGGTTTGAAGATCTTGTTGTAAGAAAGTATTTGCAGGTTTAATCAAAATAGTAACGAAAGGAATTATTTAGCATCTCTATAGGTATATGTGAACTTTTCTACAATTATGTATTACCTAACCGAACGATTATATTTGGCTTGCTGTTTGTTTAACAATAAATGTAATTCAGATATTTGACTTAAAAATTACTCAATATTCGCTTAAATCTCAATATTAATAACTTAACTTGTGTGCCTGGAAACCAATGCACAGCTGTTGCCATGACATATTATTGAGCTTGTTGGGATGTTTCGTTTGTATTATGCTGCCGACATAATGCTTGCCGGCAAACAATTAATTGAATATCTTTAAATAAACAGCTGATAAATATTATGTAGGTTCATAGTTGGTTAGCAAAATGAAGAAAATTTAAAACAAATCCAACAATTTGTCGAAATTTAAGCAGCATGGCTGCGACGAAACCTGTTTTTTTTTTCAAGTTCTTGAAAGGAAATGAGATTTCGGACTAGTACCAACTCTGCAGACAATTTTGTAAGAATGTACGCACTTAGGGGAGATGCATCTAAAATAAAGTACATGTATGTATGCCTTTTGCCTACCTATGTATGTACGCACGTTCCATTTGGAAACGCAGTTCATCGTCTATTTAATCAACACAAACTCTATCTATAGGTTGAGGTTCATTTCCATTTGCGTATTAGCAAAGTAGCACAACGAACTCAAGAATTGAGCACAAACAAGATTAAAGTCATCGCCGCTGTTTAATTAAATGCCCAGCAATGTAATTTAAATAATAAAAGCAGATAGCGCCATTTTGTATATACAAAATAACCAGAATACTGATAAAAGAAAAAACAAGAAGGTTGAGTCGAAACTGCTAGAAAATGGCGTCCATGGCGACAACACAATCACGCATGTTGTGCAAATATCGATTTCACAAGTTTTCAAATTATTATATTAGGTATGTAATGTAGGTAGGTATCTAGGGAAAAATTAAGCAAATAAAAAATGTATTCTTTTTAAAGGGAAAAAAAAAATGTATACATAGCTTCACATCCGTTTTCAGTATGCGATCGTTGATAAGTTTTTTTTTATGTAATTTTCGAAAAAGAAAATATATCGTGATTCGTGACGATGAAGAAATTAATGCATGCGTCATGTTCTCCAAAAAAAACGAAGGATTTTTATTTTGTTGTTGAGGAAGAGGAGGAAATAATACGATTTCGGCGGAGTAACTTTTTGTGGAGTGTAGCAATACGATTTTTTTGCGCACAGCCAAAAGGGTTCAATAAATGTGCGTTTTCTTTTTAAGTTAACGGCGTTACATCGAATAAAACAAATAAGGTGATTGTGTCTTGTTCTATCTTGATTCAGCTTCTAAATGTTTTCTGTTTGCTTTTCGCAGAGGCGGATTATTTAGCATAAATTGGGAAAAAAAACTCGAAGTGATATGTAATGTCGGTGTAGTAAAACACCCCATTCAAGATGGCGTCGTTCGCAAAAATATTTTTCAACCATTTTTTTTTTTTATAATGAGATCAGCTTTTATCCATTGCGATTTCAGTGTAATCGACGCGATGGTGCCATAATTTGGATCAATCGAATATAATAATGGCGTAAATTATTTAATGAATTTAATCGGTGTAGCAGAACTGCGAGCTAAAACAAGGCACAGGCACTTTAATTGCGCTCTAGAATTTCGGACAAACATACATATATATAACTAAGTATATACGTATGTATATATGCTATTGTATTTGGAGAATCAGGGAGTGGTGGACGAAAAAAAACGTCGAAAATTACTAAAATAAATAAGCAATATTTTATGTTTGTCTTTACAATCTTATTGTTGTTGATTTGTTTAATAATTGTTTGAAGAAATTTTACCGTTGAACCTAATTTTCTTCCCGGCTATTTCAAGGTGATCAGCGATGCACCTGAGGAGAATTTAAGAAAAAATACTTTTTCACTTTAACTTTTCACACACTGCTTCCTTTGGACGTCTGCTTCTTCCGATAACTAAAACGAGAATGGACGAACCTGGTGAAATGGCGGACGGCGTTGGCTTGGTTTTTCGATGGTGGAGAGTTATTCAACCAATCAAAAAACGGCATCTTCGAGTTTTGCATAAAACTTTTTGTTTGCAATGTTGGTAATCCGGAACATTCAAATTATATGCTGGAAACAGATTAGTGTGGTTTATACGGACAAACATGCAACTATGAATGCTTTTCAATTTCCAAAGATGCAATTACTTTTTGCGATTTTTAAGCACATCGTTTAGGGACCTTAGAGGATATTATGTAATATGAAGTGCTCGTTTCTATCCCTAATGCATTGTACTGCCTGAAGCCATTATAACTTTGAAGTAATTCTAGAAATTAATTAGTGTTTGTTTATTATCTTAAAGATATTGGGGAATATTCATAGACATTGTTTAAGCCGTTGCTAAGAAAAACCTGGGTTTATCCTATCTAAATTACATTGAATAAGCCCCAGTTTAAGATAAACTGGATTTTAACAGTGATTTTTAATATGCCCCATTGAAATGTTCCTTTTTAGTTTTTTTCTCCAATGTGCAGAAAACTGAGTGCCTGTAACTTACCGAAACTTGAACAGCGACCTCTATGAAAGCTTCGCATTCGAATAAAACAAGCACTCCATAGGTCTGTTTGGTAACGTGAAATTTCTTGCGAATTTGCACAAATTTTCACAAAATTGCACAATTTGTCACAAACTCCAAACTCCGGTTGTTAAAAGTTGCAACGACAGAGCACTTCGAGAGCAAAAAATTTCCCCTCTATTGGATAACTTGCTAATTTGTGTTACGTAAATTTCTGTGTGCAACAAGAGTAAAGACTGTCAAAACACCCAGCTGTTAGCATCTTTTGCTTTTAATTTGAAATTTTGGTTTCTGATATGTTAAAATTAACTTTATAAATAATAAATAACTTTGGAAATTCATAATTTATGTAATTTTTTTTAAAAAATAAACGCAAATTGTTAACAAAACCAGACTTTTGGCTTGTGATTGTTGATGTGAGGAGTGAAATTTTGATGTTTTTTTTACACAAAAGTGGTTCAATGCGTTTGTTAACTATTTTGTAAGTTTCTCCATTTTTGTAAATTCGTTCTCTCTTTGGTGTTTTGTCAGGTTTTACACATTTTGCTGAAAAAAGATACCAAACAGACCTATTATATATCCTCTAAGGGAGGGACGTACGTGGACGGGGTAGCCAAAATTGTTGAGCTTGAACGAATTGCAGAGTTATCGCTCATTCTTCTTTGTGCTTTTTGATGTGTATAAGCATCTATGCTGGCGGTCGAGTGAAAAAAAAACGTGAACGTTCGTGTGCAACGTTACGGTATGCAACGTTACGATCTGCATACTAGGATGGGTGCGTTCAGTGAAAAAAATCTTAAAATACCCTTCAAGCAAAAACAAGTCCGTTTTGGATCCGCGCACGTTGATGTTTACACATATTAACCGTGAGTCCCGGCACTCACACAATTTTTTTCTTTATTTTTTCGATTGTTATTTTCATTCGTCGTCCACCTTGAGAACTTAGATTAATCAACTGGAGTTAAGATTGTAGAGAGATTATACTTTTTCACTTGCACAGTTAATTTTTCAGTCAAAATTATAGCGCTTAAAAGCTATTTTTGATATTTAATCTTTAATCCGCTGTGCATGACTGATGCTCCGATTATAAACATGTCTAGACAAAAAACCAATGGACGCAAAAAATACATATCTGTGCAGCAACATGTTGACGAAAACTACTTTTTGAACACGACATGGCCTCTGTTCAAAGCTTGCGCATGAGATTTGACGTTTCACGTGTGTGAGTTTTTTTTTCTGGTTCCCGCTGAATGTGGTGGTAAATGTTGAAGGCAAAAGGTAGAAGAAGTGGTGAAAGGAATTTCTGTATGTGAAACGACATGCCATAGTTTGCCCAGTGGAAAAAAAATTCACTGATTATTGATTGGATTGTGGTTGTAATGTTGAGCACCTGAATGCCCTGTGGAGTCGGGGTGTAAGTTAAAAAATTTTAGTATTTAAGCCCGGTTTAGCTTTTTTACAAAGTTAAGTTCATTTTTCAGTTCAATTCAATTCAATTATCGTTCAACAGGTGGCGCTACAGGCGGTTTATAAATGGATTTTGGGATATTTTTGTGCAACTTTTGTTATTTGTAGGGTGAAATAGGGTAAACATAACAAAATTGTCTGATTTAAGAAATTCTTATTTTTGTTTGAAAGGTTTTTTTTTTTGGAAAATGATTTTAGGGATATTCTTTTTCAAAATTTTAATATTTGTAGGGTGAAATGTGGTAAAAATAAAAAATATATGATACAAGAAAGGTATTGATAGTGTTTTAGTGGATGGCCTTAGCGATTTTTTTCAAAAAATTGGCATTTATAGAGTGAAATGGGGTATAAACGAAAAGTGGTTATTTAAAAACATTGCTATTTACATACGAAATATGATGAAAACAAAAAATTTGTGTTTGATTAAAAAATTTCTTTCTGTGTTGGGAAAGTAAAGGTTGGAGAGGATCATGTTTTTACATATTTAGGCATTCATAACATGAAGTATGTTAAAACCCATGAAGTAGTATTAGATTGCAAAAGCTTTAATATCTATTTATATTTTATTTCATAATTTTTATGCGAAGCTTAGGTTTGTCAGCTAGTTGTTTATATTTTCGCTCGAAAATACTGCGAAGAATATGCAATTGAAAACATAATTTTTAAATATGTATGTAAATGGCAGAGTAAAACTTCTTTTAAGGAAAAATGTTAATGTCGTTTGGGTATAAGTACAAGAATCAAAAATGTCTATAAGTTCAACACACACAATTAAGTTCCATTGAGAGTTTATAATGAACCATAGACCCATATAGGCCAAAAGTTTTAATTTTGGATTTATAGCTCTAAGGTGGAACAATTCCTATTTTAAGTAAAATGTGTATTTAATTCAATTAGAGGTTAAAGGGACACAAATTTGTGCCTTAGAAGTGTACGGTAGCATCTTACTGATGAGCCCACTTTCATACTTGGGCGAAACGCATTTCAGAGTTGAGGTAACTTTAACTTTTAATTGAATAGTGTAAATCACTCCACTTTAACAGAAGTATTTCTTTTTTAATTTTCTTCATCTTCGTTATTAAATTAATTTGCATTAATGCCGAACGTAACGAACATTTTAGTTTCATTTTTTTCTGCGAATCTGAAGGTTTAGCTACGTCATAAACATTTTAACTATTGCTAAATTCTAGTACGCTGCTGATATTCTGTGGTCATCAACAGGACAACGAAAATGCTTGTGAAAACACAGCGAATTATATCCATGGATAGTTTAACCGATTGCAAAACAAACAAATAATAAATGCAAACAAAATTACCAAAGGCCATGCTGTAATAAAAGAAGCAACAAAAACAAACACGAATAAAACTCGAATGTCATTTTTCCGCATAGGGGAGACTGGGGACATAAGTAACATGCCATGAAAAAGCATTTTCTTGTATGTGTTGTATATTGCAGTTAGTCGGTTGCCGTTGTATTTTTGTTGACAGCTAATCGACACTTGCACACCAACCTTCGTCTTAGTATGTTGTGGTTAAGCTATTGAATTATAATAAAGTAAACTGTACTAGCATAAAGTGTCACGTGTTTTCGTCTGTCTAAGTACATAACATTCTGGCGACGAGGAAAAAAAAAAAAAAAAAATATATTGGGAAAAAATATATAGTGAATCGATTAGAAGAATAAAAACTTTAAACTGTCCAAATATTCTAAATATAAATACAAGTATGAATAAACTATTTGGAAGTGTTGAGCCTTTTGAAAGTGGCGATAACTTCAAAGACTATGAAGATCGTATTAAAAACTTTTTCACTTTAAATGCTGTGCAACCAGAAGCCAAAAATCCTCTTTTTATTGGCATCATGGGCAAAACCATGTATGAATTATTGTCTAAACTAACGTATCCAGATTCTCCAAGTGCAAAAAGCAAAAGCAAAATTCAGGAGCTCGGTTTGATGAATTGTGAAGTGCGGTTTTCCGATCAAGTTTTCAATTTATCATTGGTAGTCGTTAAGGGGAGTTCACCCAAAAATTGCATATTGGGTCGAGACTGGCTCGATGTTCTATTTCCATTGTGGCGAGGTAATTTTGGCGATTTTTTAAAAACAGATTCGTCATCCGAAACAGGTAGCGGTGCAGCCCCGAATAGCGGTGCAGCAGATGTCAGTATAGACTCAAAACTGGGTATCTATAAATTACGGTTGTTAGACGAACAGTTAGCAGATCGTTTCATCGTGGGACTAAGACACGAGAAAATTCAACAGGTGTTACTGGAAAATGAAGGCTTCACGTTTTTGCAATGTTGTGAGAAAGCGTTAGCTGTCGAAGCTTCCGAAAAAGCATCGGTTTCTGTACAGTCACCCAATAACACGCATGCGATCTACAGTCAAAGTCGTCAAGGAGTTGGGGGTCCCCATTCCAAGTCCAAACAGTCTTCT
The DNA here is from genome assembly GCA_932273885.2 of Leucozona laternaria. Classification (NCBI taxonomy): domain Eukaryota; kingdom Metazoa; phylum Arthropoda; class Insecta; order Diptera; family Syrphidae; genus Leucozona; species Leucozona laternaria. Next base: position 112,775,207 of record OW026368.1, on the reverse strand, counting down.
AATGGTCATAACAGCAAGTCATCTAAGCAAAATATGGCAAAAAACAACAACAGTCGATATCGTCAGCGAAATGTGTGTCATCGCTGCGGAAGAGCAGCGCATAAGAATTGTCCAGCTGTAGATTGGGAGTGCTTCAGTTGCGGGAAAAAAGGGCACATTTCCACAATGTGCAAAAATAAAACAGAGTCCAGCATTAAAGTCATCAGCAGTGTGCCGTCACGAAGTCAGCCACAGATATGTAATTTATCGATTAACGGGATAACAGTTTCCATGGAAATAGATACCGGTGCAATGACGTCGGTCATGTGCGAAGAACAATATAAGTCCTGCTTTTATAAATTTAATTTGATCAATAATTGCGTTAATTTAGTTTCTGTTACAGGTGGTAAAATTCAGGAGCTCGGTTTGATGAATTGTGAAGTGCGGTTTTCCGATCAAGTTTTCAATTTATCATTGGTAGTCGTTAAGGGGAGTTCACCCAAAAATTGCATATTGGGTCGAGACTGGCTCGATGTTCTATTTCCATTGTGGCGAGGTAATTTTGGATATGGTGAGTCAGTTTGCAACGTCATATCTCAATCTGATATTATGCAAGAAATTAAAGTCAAATATCCAAAAATTTGTGAGGATAAATTAAATAGTCCAATTATTGGTTTTGAAGCAGATATTGCAATGAAAGAAGAGGCTGTACCTGTCTTTCACGCTGCTTATAGTGTACCCTTTAAATTACGAGAAAAAGTCGAAGAGGAACTAAATCGTTTAGTATCAGAAGGTATTCTGGAACCGATTGAGGTTAGTCAATGGGCAAGTCCCATAGTAATTGTACCTAAGAAGGATAACTCTATTAGAATCTGCGTCGACTGCAAGGTCACCATTAATAAATGGGTCGAGACACGTTTTAATCCACTGCCAAAGGCACAGGAAATTTTCGCAGAGATGTCAGAATGTAATTGTTTCTGTGTTTTAGATTTGACAGGAGCTTACCTGCAACTTGCGGTCAGCGAAAAATCTCAAAAAGTCTTAGTAATAAATACTTTTAAGGGTTTATTCAAGTATACTCGTCTGATTTTGGGGGTAAGTTGTGCTCCAGGAATTTTCCAAACTGTAATGGATAGAATTCTTTTAGGTTTGAAACGCGTTCGATGCTATATTGATGATTTGTTAATCGGGGGGCGGACAGAAAGTGAATGTAGAGGGCTACTTTTTGAAGTCTTGTCGCGTCTGTCGAGTCATAATGTTCGAATTAATTTATCAAAATGCAAATTTCTTCAATCTTCGGTCGATTTCTTGGGTCACACATTGTCGGATAAAGGGCTAAGTCCAAATAAAAATAAGGTAGAAGCCATTGTTAAGGCCCCAGCTCCAAAAGATTTGCGGGAGTTAGAGTCGTTTTTGGGGTTACTTAACTTCTACCATCAATTTTTACCCAACCTAGCTACGGATATCTATCCGCTGAACTGCCTAAGAAGAAAGGGTTCAAATTTCTACTGGTCAAAGGAATGTCAATCCGCTTTTGAAAAATGTAAAATTTCGCTGGTGAATAACAATCTCTTGGAGTTGTATGATGCAGAAAAACCAATCTTAGTCATAACGGATGCAAGCCCAGTAGGAGTTGGGGCTATTTTAGCGCATCTTGTCAAAGGTATAGAAAAACCAGTGTTTTTTGCTTCGTGCACCCTAAGTGATTCCGAACGCAACTATTCGCAGTTACACAGGGAAGGGTTGGCCGTTATGTTTGCTATAAAAAAATTCCATATTTTTATATATGGTCATAAATTTACGCTGTGTACGGACAACATAGCTCTGAAAGAAATTTTTAGTCCAAGTAAAAGCAACTCCGCTGTTGCCTCCGCTAGGTTACAACGGTGGTCTATTACCCTATCCCAATATCAGTATAATATTGAATATAGAAGAGGGTCAAAAATAAGTCATGCTGATTTTCTATCTAGAATGCCCTTGAATGAAAAATCAGACATCGATTATACACCTATTTACTATTTCGGTTCCAAGGGTTTCATTGATTTTGACATGATTAAAAAGGAAACAAACAGGGATGACATTCTTGTTTTTGTTATGAAGTGTTTGAAATCCGATTGGCCTAGCTATATATCTTCAAAATTTATTCCGTTTTACTCCAATCGCAATAATTTGTCCATAGACGAGGGATGTATTTTTTATAGGCACAGAGTTATTATTCCCATCGTTTTGCGATCAGCAATTTTAAAGCTTCTTCATGAGTGTCATACGGGTATGGTTCGCATGAAGATGCTTGCCAGATCGTACATCTGGTGGCCTTACATTGATAAGGAGATAGAAAATTTTGTAAGGCAATGTGAGATTTGTGAAAAAACGCAGCCAGTTCCAAAGGAAAAGTGTGTTTCAGTCTGGCCTCAAGTCAATGAACCTTTTGATAGGATCCATTTAGATTTTTTTCATATTGTAGGCAAAACTTGTCTTATTATCGTCGATGCATACAGCAAATATATTATGGTTAAAATAATGTCTTCAACAACACTTAACGCGTTGCTTGAAAAATTGAAAGAGTTTTTCGTAATTTTTGGGTACCCAAAGCAAATTGTGACAGATAATGGTCCGCCTTTTTCAGCTGTTTTGTTTAAAAAATATTGCGAAACAAAATATATATCTTTTTTAAAAACTCCACCATACCACAGCCAGAGCAATGGCTTAGCAGAACGTGGTGTAAGAACAGTCAAAGATAAGCTTGCAAAAATGGTTTTAGAGCATCAGTCAACTTCTAGTTTTGAAAATAAAATTTTCGATTTGCTTATGGTGTATAATAATACACCAACATCAACGACCGGAAAAGCGCCTTCAGAATTGATCTTTTCATATAAGCCTACAAAATTATTAGATTATGTAAATCCAAAAGTTAATAACAAAAGTTTCAATAAAAATGTAATTTCAAGTGAAAAAATGTCAAGTAAGGTAAAAGGAAATAGTATAATTGAATTAAGCCATAAATTTAAAGTGGGTGAGGAGGTTTTGTACCGTAGTGAATTAAAATCTATCGTAAAATGGATTATCGTAACTGTTAAGAAAATAATTAGTAAATTAACTTATTTAATTGATATAAATGGTAAAATTAGATATGTACATGAAAATCAATTGAGGGAAAAGTTTACTAAGCCAAAATTAAATATTACTGATATTTGTTCTCAAAAGATGGATTCAAACTTAGAAAGTTGTGAAAACATTCCAGAACATAGACATGAGGCTATTGTAAAAGAATTTCCACTTGCATTAAGAAGAGACAGGCGTATTGTTAAACGTCCTGATCGTGTCATTCCATAACTCAGGTCTTTTGCCTGGAATGTTTTCAGAATTTTATATTTCCAAATCAAATTGTACATATTTGAAATAAGTGAATTATGCCTTATTGTAGATTTTTATTAAGTGGCGAAGAGTGTTGTATATTGCAGTTAGTCGGTTGCCGTTGTATTTTTGTTGACAGCTAATCGACACTTGCACACCAACCTTCGTCTTAGTATGTTGTGGTTAAGCTATTGAATTATAATAAAGTAAACTGTACTAGCATAAAGTGTCACGTGTTTTCGTCTGTCTAAGTACATAACAGTATGCAGTTTTGTAAACAATTTAACTATTCTCTTTACTAGACACTTTCTTGTCACAATGAAAAAATAAAAAAGTTCATCATTTGACATTTGTTTGGCTAACGGGTTTTAAAATAAAAAAGGTGAGTTTCTAAGAAAACATTTTTTACTATACTATTGTTTCTATATCTCTACTCATCATTTTAAAAAATATAAGATTCCTAGCAAAATATTTATTTACGTAACATATTACTTTCGTCCACAAGAAGTAAATGTTCATCTGAAATGTATGTTTTTTGTATTTACAATGGCCAGTACTAGGATAAGAAGGGAACGGGGAACGATTGACACTTCTATTTAAAGGGTTTTTCAACAGAAACGCTACAAAAGTAGAGCAACAGGGACAGCAAACGACGCCATATTTTCTGCCGATCTTTCGACATTTCTCTTCAGTAAGGTTTGCCATTTCATGATGGAAAGATATACGAGCCAACAACCAGTCGAAATTATTAAAATTTACTGCCGAAATTCGGAGTCAGTGGCCCTACGTTAAGAGCGCTACGTCCAATTTATGGTCGTCATAATCGTCCTAGCAGATCAACAATTGAGCGTCTAGGGGAAAAATTTGAATCCACAGGCACAGTACAAAATGTTCCCGTGCCAGTGAGACAAATAAGTGCCCGTAGTGTCGAGAATATTGCTGCCGCTGAGGTTTCAGTTGCAGAAAGCCCAAATGTGTCTCTCACACGTCGTTCTCAAGCGTTGGGCATCTCTGTGACGTCGTTGTGGCGAATTTTGCCTACATCCTTACAAGATTAAATTGACGCAAGAACTGAAGCCGCTTGACCTCCAGAAGCGTCGTATGTTCGTGAATTGGGCTGAGCAACAACTTTTTAGCCACAATTGGATGATATGGACTTGGAGGACATGTGGTTCCAACAGGACGGCGCCACAAGCCACAAGTCCAGTCGCTTGGCGATTTGACGCCGTTAGACTATTTCCTGTGGGGCTACGTCAAGTCTATGGTCTATGCCAACAAGCCAGCGACGATTGATGAACTTCGTACGGATATCAAACGTGAAATTGCAGCAGTATCGGCCGATTTATTGAAAGCTTGAAAACCGTCTAAAATTGGGTTCAGCGTCTGGACTTCTGCAAGCGTGCCGTGGTGGCCATGCAAAAGAAATCAAATTCATACATAATGGCATCAAACGTACTTTCACAGGAATAAAGAATTTCATTGATATCCAAAACCGTTTTAGTTTTATTTAAAAACACTTTTGTAGCGCTTTTATTGAAAAACCCGATATAAACAGGCTGTTCAAAAGAAGAACAAGATTGTTAGGGCCACTGCATTACATAGAAAACATCTCACGACAAAATTGAAATTTTCACAACTAATTAACGGCAAATTTTTTAGCAGTAAACCATGCAATAGAAGAATTATTGTTTAAACGTTTTTAAGAGGGTTGCTTCGTTAAGTTGACCATCATAAAAATAATTTTTGGATGATACTCTCTGCTACTTATTTTAGGGAATTTCGATTTATGTTAATTAGATGAGTGTTAATTATTGTTTACGTTTGTTGAAATGAAATATCACTGCGTTCTTAGTAATTCCGATTTATTATAAAATCTATAAAATAATAAGTTACATTAAATGAAAACTAATTAAGAATCAAAAAAGTGAATGTCTCGTGTCTCTGGTGTTTTTCAAACTCAATCATCCAAAAATCATAATGACATACTTAAGGTCTTGCCTGAATGAATTGAATGAATTAGGTGCAATTGATTTAAGGCTATGCCTGAATGGATGCAACAACTTTTTTTTCCGAAGGGAAGATAAATATTTAAGGGAGTTAAACAAATATAAATATGTACTTATGAATTATTTCACAATTTCTATAAGTTTGTTTTTAATATTTTTGTGTTACTTTTGTCCCTAGAGAATGTTACTTTCGTCCTGGACATATAGGACGAAATTAACAACGGAAGAATCTTGGAAAAATGTAAACAGCTGTGTGAATTTGTCATTTTATCGAAACTTAAATTAATCGGTTTCTAGATAAATAACCCATGTTTAAGATAACACATTTCCTTTTCTGCTATTCTAACAAACAAAAAAGCATGAACCCCAAAAGTAAAAATGTTGCTTTTTTCCACGGTCTCCCCTACATATCAATTGTTCGCGAAATTTATTTTGTGCGAAATAATAGGGGAAACTTCTCCAAAAAATCTGCTCCAAGCAGAACGAAATTTTTTGTTTATGATTTAATTATCATTTTGTATGACATTTTATTGTTTCGCATCACCAGTTTCCTACATGAAAAATATAACCTAATTGTAATACTTAGGGTCAGTTTAAATGGATATTTTGCCTAAAGCTATATACATCCAATAGGTCATACCTACATACAAAGTCGTATAATACTAAAACTTTCAAACACATGTTTGGATACCTTCACGTTAATTGTAACAACATAACACACAGGAGAAATAAAAAAAAGTAAACCTCCCAGGTACGTATACCAACAAAACCAGCTACCAAAATGCATAATGCCCACAATGCACATTCAACACAAAACAGTTGAAACTATTCATCAAAGTTGGGATTGAAAATGTTGACCCATATCTAGAATCTGGGTCAAACTATTTTGTGCGGGGGAATCTCGATCTTGAATTTAAAAAAAAAACTTGTAGGTTCACATGTAAACCAAACAAATAAAACCGAAACGGCTGGTCAAACTTCAAAACTTTTTTTTGTATGTTAGCCAAATGACATTTAATGTTGATATTTATCTCGAAAAGCTTTTGAGCCTGGTTTAAGCTTTTTTCCCAACAGGTGAAAATAAATTGAATGTCGAAGAGAACTCCGCACAACCAAGAGAATCTAAATTTCCATCAAGACGAAATTATAAGTCAAGCCAAAGCCACACTTTGAAAGTTTTCCCCAAGTAAGAGTCTCCCCATTGTCGTCTTCACCTTTGAAGTGTTCGCTTGTGCTTTGTTTTTGTGCTTCGTCTAAAGTATCTGTGTCTAGTGACCGCACCTAAAAATTAATTTCTATCTAAAAAATCATCGAGAATCGTGTGAAAATGATAAATAAATGATCAATTTTCAATGAAATGATTGTTTTTCCCTATTTGTGATGCAAAATGTTGCTATTTTAAGCTTAAAACGGAAACAAATATTTGTGAATTGGAAAAAATCTTACAAGTTATACACACCTTTATATCTATGCAAATGTTTGTGCTTTGTTCTCTTAAAGCAGTTTCTACACTTTTGTTTAAAATTTAATGAAAAAAAAAAAAAAATTCAAATCCGTTTCTTGAATTATGATAAGTCCATTAATTAACTGCAACTTTTATAAGTTCATACTAACTGCAAGTTGATGCTTGAGTGATTTTTGTTTGTAAAGATAGAGATACGATCGTCAAAGACACGTACGAGTGCATAAAACGAACTTCACGCGTGCGAGACAGTACCATTTAACTTGAGTTCCACAAATTTCAACAAGATAGCTTAAAAAAAACAACAACAAAATAAACTCGCAGTTGTGTGGCAACATTCTACACACGTGTGTACTGTGCACCCATACCACAACATATCTACCTGCATTCAAAAGTATCTAACTATCCATCTATTGGCATTCAAAGACCAAATCGAGGGAGTTCAATGCACAGCACACTCTATCTGTAGCTTTTCATTCACGTAACAGTGCTTCGTTTGCTCATAGTTTTTCGTGACTACGCGCCGCCACACCACACACTCTTTGGCGGGCTCACACAGATACTCGATACTGTGACTAGTGCTTGAGTGTTTGTAATTTGGTTTTCCGAGTTTTTACAGTTATACTTTGTTTAGTTCTTCGTAACGGTTGTTTGAGTGTAGATGCATTCTTAATCTAGCTAAACTTGTTTTTTTTTCTGTTGGTTGGTTGTTTGTTTTATCGACTTGGCACATTAACGTGACGGTTCCAGGTGAGAAGCCACCCGCGCCCAAAAAACGGTTCTATTTTAAGGTTTCTCTTCGCCCCTTAGTCCTGATAATAGTGATCCCAAATGTTTGATTGTCGCTCGAAATTTGCCAAACAAGTGTTAAGTGAATATGTCATAAACGGAAGTCAATGATTCCGCATCGATGAGACAAATGACTAAGACAAGTGCTAGAAGAATGAGTAATCGGAGGAGCGGTGGGCGCTCCGATTTAATTGTGATATTTTTTTTTAATGTTGTGTTATTCTTAAATGCGGCGACGACTGTGGCTCAAAAAGGTGGAAGTGATAGTGCTTTTAGCGAGAATGAAATAGATATTGACGGGGATAAGCCCCAAGGCACCCTAAGTCGACCCGTTACTCAGCTGCATGGGGGTGAAATTATTGGCGAACGAATATTACGAGCTGTGGAAAGTCCATACGTAGTGACGGAGGACATCGAGGTGCCAAAAGGATCCAAACTAATCATTGAGCCAGGAGTTACAATAGAATTTGCCCCATCGACTGGACTAACTGTGCAAGGTGTCATGCTTGCCGTTGTAAGTAACCATACAAAGTTACATTTCGCAAAGTTCTGTTTGTGCTCATACACCTGTAGTCACCTGTAGAAAATTGTTTTGCTATCTTATCACCTGTGAAAGTTAGATAAAGCTTCACTGATAGATTGTTAACTCATGAACAAACAAACACCGTCAGCGATACCGATACGTTAATATAAACAAATTGCGTCACCGTACCTATTCCCCTGAAAGTGAGATGAAAAATGTTACTCATTGTGTTTATAAAACTATCTTAAATAAAGCTAAGGAATTTTTTTTTTTTTGCATTGTTGACGAATTTTTGTATGTCAAGGGAGGATATCTGAAGGAATTAGGGCAAGTGACATCATAATAAAACACCAATCGATATGCGACAACAAAATTCCTAGGAAAACAACCCCAATAGCGAATGAATAAAGAATAGTTACGCAATTAGGTTAAGATGAAGAAACCGGTCAATGGGTGTAGAATGGAGTTGTTAACCCTTGTAACACTTCAATGAGTAATTCTCTGAAATATGTAGATTTTTTTATCAAATTTGTAAACAAAATGCACGACAGATTCTCACAGTGGATTGATATTTTTGTTTACAATTTAGACTTATTGTTTGAATGTTTATCCATCAATCACCCTCGTACGGCTTGGACAGATTTTGATGCATCTCATTTAGACTATTATTTTGATTTCAGATTTTCCTTAATAGCTCAACCGATTTTAATTAAATTTAATACTCAAGTCCTTGTTATATTATCCACCATGATAAAATTAAAAATTTAAAAGGCTTATTAGCTTTTTTTTTGTAAAGCACTTAAGGAAAAATAATATAATCGATTTTTTCTTAAAATTAGTAGTTTTTACTTGTAGTTCAAAAACATAATCGAGTTGTACTTTTATGTTTTATAAACACTTTCCTGCACTTGTAGCTAAGCAAATGTGATTTTCACTTTTCAAAATGTTAAAATTCATCAAACAAAATATTCGACAAAGTAATTGCCCCAACCCTCCTCTACAACAATATGAATTTTTTTATAAACGTTAAAACGTTTCAACGAAAAATGATTTCAATAAAATTTTAAACAATTTAACAAAACATACTTAAAATTCACGTCTATTACCGATGTCGCTTGTAGTTTTCGACGACTCTCTTTTTCTCTGTTGTGTCGTTTTTTAAATGGCTTCTTATAACTTATAACTTATAACGACGCGACAGAGGTGTAGTAGATTTTGTAACGAGGAAAAGGACTACAAATCTGACAAAACTTCCACCAATATTGGAAGAAATCATCATTAATGGCAACCAAAAAATCAACATTGGTGATAATGACGAAAAAATGCATAATTTATTTATTAGTACTTTGTTCATTAATTGGTCTGTGAAGAAGTCGACACGGAAATTCAAGACACATTACTCATAGGAATAAGCACTATATTTTAATAGAGCAAGTTTGCCATAGCATTTTCCAGTGAAAACAGTAAAACTCTTTTTGCTTTCTTTGTTTCATATCGGACCTACCTTTATGATAAGCAAGGCCTTAAGGGAAAAATTAGTAAAAGATTATATATGGGTGTTTCCGAAGCCATACTTTTGCCCACCACCTGCATCTCTTGCCAGAGAACATTCAATGCATTTTACATATTTTTATCATCTGCATGTATTTTTTCTTGGGCACGAGCAGCATCAGCACGCTCAGAAGTGCAGCTGATTACACTGGAGAAGAAAATAATAGTACACATACGCCATAGTAAACCACATTTCGACTATTGTGTTTTTGGTATTTGTTAAACAAAAAATAACTGTGAGACCAAACTTAACTTCGAGTTTGTATTTATTGGACTTGAAAAATGTGATTTAAGCGCTTTCTGTTGACTTTTAGAAATACTCACTTTAGTATTTTGGTATTGGTCACAACTCACAATGTTTCGAGCAATTCATGACAATATAGTGTATTTTACCAGTTTTGACAGTGAGATCAGAAAGAATATTTTAATAACTCAAAAATAAAATTATTGTTTTGCTCCAAGATTCAGGTATATAATTTAGAATTTTATAAAATAGTTTCTACTGAAGTGTTCTAACAAGATGCTCTATTAAGTGAGAATTTCGATTTTCAGTAACATTGCATTTGTCATGTCGGGTTCTATCTTTGTACCCAAGAAATCACACTTATGTACGTAAGGCAAAACCCAATTCCAATTTTTTTAAGGAAACGAATTTACGTGTTTACGTACAGTTGCACCAAAGTAAGACATACTTTAGAATGTATTTATAAATAAGACTAAAACTGTTTAGAATGTTCAAAATGTTTTTAAGAAGTATTTTGCAAGATTACAAATTGTTCACTTCAGATCTGTAACCAAAAAAATTCAATTATAACCGGAAACATTAAAATGAACATGGGATTTAACCTTCATCATCATCGGCTCGACAACCGGGGTCCGGTCCTGGCCTCCTTCAACAAGTTAACCTTACAATACCACAAGTATTGATATTCCTTTCTGTGAATTGAAAAGAACATACATTAAAAGTAAGGTTCCAAAGCTTTTTCTCAATCAATCAAAACTAACGATTACCGAAACATAAACAACAAATAGAGTAACTAAAATATAAAAATAAAAAAAAAAATTAATAGAGAAGAGACATAATACATTTAAACAAGAAGAAGAAGTGTGTGACTCCATATTGGCATTTAAATCATACCTAACCATCTATATCGATCCAATTCTTTTTATAAAGAACATACTACAAACAGTATCCTTGGCGCCACTTGGTTTTCAATACTCATAATATCTACCCAAAACTGGAATGTAAAATTATTTAAAATACATGCATAAAAAGTACTATGTATGTGTATGTACATAAATATGTAGCTATACTAATTTAACAGAATGATGTGATTCCCTTTGAATGGTATTGACATAAAATTCCCAAACTTCTGTAAAAAATTGGCTTATTCCAAGACTTTTTATATAGTAACAAAATAAATATACAATTTATTATAAATTTACGTTCAATGAATACATTAATTTATTAAATACAACCGGCAGCACTTTGAATATTATGCTAAAGCTATTCTCAAAGGCAGAAACCTATTCTTTCTTTGATTTTCATTCTTACTTAACGGGCTCCTGACGAGTGGAGGGTCCTAGCCTGAGACACGGCAGCTTTCCATCCTCCTTGATACCAGGCACGCTGCTTTCAGCCATTCAGACCAAGCGCTCTGTCATCCGCGATTGCAACCTGGGGGCTAGGATTCGAAGACTCTCTTGGCTGGAGAATTGCTATTGTCCATTCGCTCGATGTGGCCTAGCCATGTAGATGTAGTCGATGTGTTTTGACTTTTTGGGATACATCAACAACTTTGTACAGCTTAAAGAGTTCGCTGCCTTTTCTCTCCTTCCTTCATTCAATCTCCTCGCACACAGGACCAAATTGATATCCGTCGAAGAATTTGTCTTTCGAAAGAACTCAGTATCAGATCTTCTTTTCTACTTATCGTCCAGCAGGACTGGCAGAATAAGGGTTTTTTTAAGAACGTGCATTTTTACTTATGTACGTGTGAGAAGTTTTTGACTAATATAAATTTATTTCGCCAAAACGCAATGGCAGCAATTTGCTAGGGTTATTTTTCGTCGCCTCTCCACTGATAAGTCATTCGTGGAGTTGATGTTTACTCTAAGGTAGGTGAACTCGTTAACGACCTCAAAGTTGTTGTTATCAATAGTTTACATTTTGTTCTAGACAGCTTTTATTTTGCTTTAACTGTTTTTGTTAATTGCAAAGTAGTTCACTCTAAATTCTATTTATTGTTTGATCAATTTTCAATATTTTGAAAAGGCAAACCTCTTAATCAAACCTTTTTGTGTGCTATAATTATTATTTAGTTTAATGATATTAAATTCTAACAGACAGAAAGTTCTTTAACATATCCATTAGAAAGCTTTTAAATTTAAGTTCAATTAAACAATTTTAACTCTTGTTTAGTTTATTTCATTCTTATTACACTTAGATTATCTTATCTAAGTAAATATTTATTGAATTACATGATACCAAGTATGTAAGACGATATTCATATCAATATAGTACTCACCAAGAATACCTTCCAAAGCTGTGAATCAATTTAATGGACATTTTCCATCTTATTCAGTCGAGAAAGAGATTCATGATTGACTAAGATTTAAAATACTTCACAGGAAGTATCTTAAAAATAGCTACATAAATAAAAATAAAATTCTGAGCAATTATCTTACGTTCAATTGTTATTGTCGTCTCAAGAATTATAATATAAAAAAACAAATGTCCTACACCATAATTTATCTTCGTATTTTGTATAGAAATTCAAGAAGATTAGCAAGTGATTGAGTTTTCTCAGTCCCCAGCCAGAAATATGGTGCACTGGACAAAAGATCTAATTGAAATTAAATGAGCGAACTGACCTAATGGTCTTTGGGTCGTGGCTTCTTAATTGACATTTTTCCCTTTGATGCCATACGCTTGCAGATTGAATTAACTCATTCAAGTTACATTAGGGTGTTTATTTTTTTATTATTTTCAAGATGTCTAGGGAGTGGCGCTAAATGTTACTTAATATGCCAATTTAATTTATGATGTGTAATTGTTCTGTTTTTCTTTAAGGGAACTTCAACCAGAAGGATTACTTTGACATCCCGTGACAGCTCTAACAGGGTATTCCCTGACCCTGAAGAGCTAGGAGCACGATTAGTGGATGGACCGACCCCATTAGAGGGACGATTGCAAATTTTCCACAAGGGACAATGGCGTTCGGTTTGCACAAACTCTCGAAAGTATGTTTTTGTATATATATTTTTTTTGATTTTTTGATTTTTTGAATTTTTTAATAAAATATATATTTTTTATTAGTTGGACACGAGTAGATTATGAGACAGTGTGCCGGCAAATGGGATTCAGAGGCGGAAGGTTTTGGAATTGGATGGAACGTTCTGCAAAGAAGGCACCTCGTTTACTGTACGAGGAACCAAATTGTTTGGGAACTGAATCATCGCTCTTTGATTGCTCTTGGCTTACAAGGCAGCTTGGTTCGGGAGTTTGTGATTATCACAGCGACATAGGTGTGCAATGTATTCCAGTACATAAGAACGTCATTGGACACTGGAGAGGATTGCGTTTCGAAAACGCTCCAGCAGCCAAATCGTTAGGACTTGATAATACAGTATATTCAGCAATATCACAATCAAGTTTGAAATATGTAGACATTATAAAAGCTGGATATGGACGGGAAGGAGATGCAAAGTCAGCACTTGAGGTACTGGGACTGCCTCCAGAAATGGAGCACATGGTTATAAATCATTCAGCGTACACAGGTATAAATACTACTCTTCCTGAAGGCGGCTTTGCTATGAAGAACGTAACTGTCAGAAATAGTAATGGAATCGGTGTTTTTGTAAACTCCAGTTTTGGTTCAGTCAGCATGGAAGGATGTGTGGTCGTTGATAATGCTGCAGATGGCATAAAATACGTTGGCCATGATCTCCGTCCTGATTTGCGCACTGATCGGGCAACAATTCACGATTTTTGCACTTTGCCAACAACATCAGGTCAAACGTTTCCCATAAGTCTATCGATACATCAAAAATTCTATGCTGGAGCAGCTAAAGAATGTGGCAAATACTTCTTTACCCATCCAGGATATGTTTTGACAGTTCATTTCGATTATTTTACTGTCGCACGTAATGAATCGGCGACTATTACAATTTTTGATGGTTCTTCGCCTGGCGATCGTGTATTGTCTTCATGGAACTTACGCAATTATACTCGTCACCAAGCCGTAACCAGCACGAAAGATAAATTATACGTTCAGTTTCGAGCAGAAATGCGAACGGAAGTGTTAGGATTTATTCGCCTCACAACCGGATTTACACGAACATTTGACTTAAAGGTAGTGGACTCTGTGGTGGAAGACAACTCTGGACGTGGTATTGCCATTGATAACATCCGTTCGCAATTGCAAATACAAAGTACCACTATTTCTAATAACGGTCATGTTTCTGGTGTCCATGTGACTAGTGGAGCTGGAGATGTAAACATTACTCACAGCAATATAAGCTTCAACAAAGGCGATGGCGTCAACATCACATATTATGGCGGAAACAGGAATATTTCAAAGAGTTCTATAAGTTCAAATCAGGGTTATGGATTTGCAATTTGGCTCAACGAGACAAAGGAATCGGATAGAAAGGAGTTCATTCCTTTGAATCAAACAACAACAGTTGAGTATACGGATTTGTTCAATAATTTGGAGACTGGTATCCATCATGGCAACTTTTGTGCCCCACTTTGGATTAATATAACGGGAAATCATTTCAATTCGAGCCATCTAGACGATGTGTACATAGACAGTTGTTGGTTTCCCTTGAAAAATCCCACTGAAGAAGTCCTAAAACTTCAAATAGGCCACAACATGTTTGAGAATAGCAAAAGAAATTCCATTCTTTTGAGTCCTGCTTTGAATCTTATCGGAAAAATCGAATACAATCAGTTCAGATATGGATCTTATGGGTCATTGTATATACGAAATCCACCATGGGATGAGTTCAATGAGTTCCCGGTAAAATTAATAGTTCAGAATAATTATTTTATGCGAAACAAAGGCGTTTACGTGGTTTCATTGGGATTATCACCCTATAGTGACAAAGATATACAGTCGCTTCTTTTTACACGAAATTTCGTGCGAGAAAACAAGATTCGAGAGCCATTTGGTTCGGCCTCTCTTGACACTGGAGAAAAAAAACTAAACCCACGTTCGCGAGTTTCGGCACCGATTGTTGTCTCATCTAGTAATGTTGACATTTTTCGTAACATAATATCCAACTACGATTCTCAATATGAGATTGGATCCCAGCTCTGTGATCAAAGTCAGATTATCAATGCAACTTTTAACTGGCTTGGCTATACTGACGAATTTAAAATTTACGAAAGGCTTTTCCATCGCAATGATCGCTACAATCTGGCAAAAATCCAATATCTTCCGTATTTGTTGCACAACTCGAATCCAGGAAGTTCGACTATAATTTCGATACCGACGTTCGTGCATAAGTTCTTTAGTGATGGTTCGGATTTGCTTGGTGGGGAAGTTGATGGCCAAGAAATGATACCCTCTGGAACTTACCGAGTCAACAGGGACATAAATATTCGCCCTGGAGGAAAACTTATTCTCCAGCCAGATGTGACATTAAAATTTGATCCGAGTGTTGGGATGATGGTTGCAGGGAAGCTTGAAGCTAGAGGAAGAAGACCAGACGATATTCTGTTTACATTGAAGAGAGAGACCCTGATGCTCCCTACTACCAATGATACAATTGATGTTAATGGAGAAGACGTGGAGGCAATAGACATGGAAACTGAGTCTATAATGAGAAAAGAAGACCTAACAGACGTTCCAGTGCGATTGCTCGGTGGATCTGGGGAGCATGAGGGGCGTTTACAGATCTTCCTCGACGACCGATGGGGAACTGTATGTGACTACGGTTGGAATATAATAAATGCTGCATTGATTTGCCATCATCTTGGATACACCCTTAACCCACTAGATTGGAGACTTCATCCCTCGCAAATGCCCGGAGTTGGTACAACAGAGGATGTAATTGTATCGAACGTAAGATGTACAGAACATGACGTAGACATAACTAAATGTCGTTCAGAAAGAATATCTCGCGGAGAATTCGAGAACTCATGTTCACACGATAATGACGTTGGAGTCCGCTGCCACCAGGGAGGTTGGGCAGGCTTGCGATTTAGTATGTTGGCAGAACGTGCAGACCTCCAGTATTTAACTGTTGAGAGAGCTGGATTGTTCGATTATAAAACAAATTCATTCAAGCCTGCTGTTCAGATGGATTTTGCTAGGCACAATTTGGAAAATGTTCGCATTGTAGACAATTTAGATGACGGCCTTGGAGTGATTTATTCTGATGTATTTGGTGGAAAATCGATCAACAACATCAAAAACAGTGAATTCACCAATAATAAAGGCGATGGTATAAGCCTTAAGCAGCTGGGTTTGCGAGTTCATGGCTCATTGATAAAAGATAATCTCGGTAGTGGAATTTCACATAATCCTGTTGTTTCGGCGGTCGATCAGAGAGAACTTGGTGGATGGTTCAAAATGGCACCGGACTTTAATTCATTGGACACAGACTACGAACCGGTATTTTTACCAAAACATGACTTTAACTTCGACCTGGGCACATTCCAGACAAAATACATTATAACCGAAAAACAATCTGGGGACAGTTTGAGCAGAAAAATGGCAATTCGATGTCAGCCCGGTTATGTTATGGGCATTCAGCTTTTGAATCCAATCGAAAATCGATCAACTGAACGAATATCGATTCTAGACTCTCAGACAGAAAACCATCGATCAAGATTGTGGGAAGTGAAGCGCGATCTGAGTGTATTTCCTGTTACCAGCAGCAGCTATGGAATAATTTTGTACTACGAAAGTGGTAATAATGCTTTGGGAGGTGCTGTGATTATGCTGTCAACGTTCTCGGCCCCTATTCAGGATGTGCGAAACCGTGTGACTGGAGGTCCGATCCCTTCGCTTACTATTCGATCAACAAAAATCCAGAAAAATGCACGAGCTATATCGGCTTTCTACTACAATCGATACTTCGGTCAAAACGGTGAGCACTACCTTCGTAAGGCCAATGAGTCGATAAAGATTACGAACTCCGAAATAAGCTCTAACGATGGCGAAGCATTTCTTGTGAAGGCACCATTCTGGGATGTTCATTCGAGCAACATATCCGAGGTGACCATACACATAAACAACACGTTGATCTTCCAAAACGGGCAAGGCATTCGTCATGTCTCTAAGGATTTGCGTTCTTCAAATAATCTCTTCCACTACGCTTTGCAAGACAACACAATTGAGTCGAACCTTCATGGAGGTTTGGATATATCACTTCCGTACGTTTGGCAGTATAATGAGAACTTCACGCACAGCATCTTTCTGGGGAATAACACCTGGCGACGGAATAGGGACTTCATGATTAACATCAAAGGTCACTACGCCTCTGTCAACTTCACCTCGAATTTATTTCTGGACAATGACTGTCGAAAGGGATTGATTGCATTAGATGGCATGGAAAAGAAATTAAAGTTTGATTATAATCGAATGGAAAACAATAACGCTAAATTTGTCTTTGAAGTCCGAGCTGACAGTTTAAGTGAGATCATCGGAGAAGTGCCGGCCATTTTTGAGTATAACACCATAAAGGATAACCGATATGATCCGGTAGCCAGTTATAGAACTTCTGTTATGCGTGCTCAAATAAGGACTTTAAAACAGGAACAAAGATCTTTACCGAAAACAGCTGTTATTCGTTTTGATGGAGTGCAGAAGGTTAAAATACACAGAAATTTAATCTTACAAAATTCCATGGATTTTGACCTGATAGCAGGAGTCAAATCAGCTAGGCTCAATAACTTCTTGTATGCCATGGAAAATTGGTGGGGCTCTTCGGATCCAGCATATATAAGATCAAGAATTTTCGACTTTGACAACTGGAATAATCACGCAGAAGTTGTATTCCAGCCATATCTTATTGAAAACACTTTCGATGCTAGTGTATCAGTAGACTCAAGCACAAATCATGGCAAAGAATTAAATATAAACACAGATAAGATAGGAGGAAGGATATCAAGGGATTTAACTTTGAAGAAACGCCCACAGCCTTACAATGTGATATCAGATATCACTGTTATGCCCGATGTAACTCTGACGATACAATTTGGCACGATTCTGGAATTCGAGCCAAATGTTGGTATCCTTGTTTTGGGAACTCTTAATGCCATTGGATACAAGGATTCCCAAATCATTATGAGACCGCGGCCGGCTAAATCCCACGAATCATATACTATGCTTAATAAAAGATCATTGGAAAACCTTGTTTCACATGATTCGATACGTTTGTGTGCAGCAAGAAATTGCTCATCTAGGCCTCATGAAGACGAATTGTACTCTCTACATCAAGGCTTTTTGGAGTATTTCAATCATACAACCCTTCAATGGGTGCCTATTTGTGACAAAAGGTTTACTGAAAGAAATGCGCAGGTGGTGTGCCGCGAACTTGGCTATGATCCGCTAAATGTTTACTACGGACATGACCGTCGTATTGAATTCCATACGAATTCCCTAACTCGTATTTGGTCTTGGGTTCAACCATTGGAATGCAAAGGAGATGAAAACAGACTGGAAGACTGCACCGAGAGATTAAACGGACAATTGTATGGAAGACTACATGAATGCCACTGGAATGATGAATTTGTGTTTGTGAGCTGTTATGGGAACATGGAAACGGATGATTCTACATATTGGGGTGGAATACGATTCGCACATTCAGACTTTGAGCAAAATTTATACGAAAATCGAGTTCATGACATCAGGACGCATGGATTGATGTCGACAAAGGAAAGCCAATTGGAGTATGTTCGTATAGAACATGCTGGAATTTTGCATAATGAGAAATCATCCGCCATACAGGCAATCTTCAAGAATCCAATGATTAATTCAGTAACAATTCTTAATTCGGCTCATCATGGCATAAATCTTATATCACCAAGTGGATCTGTAAACTTAAATTTTATTCACATTAACAATACATTTGGTAACGGCTTGAACATAATTTCATTGACTGGCGAGGGACGCGAAAGTGATCTATCCAGTTTTGTTCCTCTAAAATCGTTAGATCTTTCCTACCATCTGTATTCCCTTGTTGACATCTGCGATCCAAACAAGGTTATAACTGTAGAGGAGCGAATTCTGTTATACTACAAATATGACAATAATCCTGTCAACTGTGTTAAAATCTTTAATGCAGTTTATCGAGCAAAACCTGTTGGATTTCGTTTATTGCAGTCAAACTTATTCAATCATTCCAAGGAGTATGGCAGGCCAGATACGATTCAGTTGTACGATGGCGACATCTATAATGTTTCATCTAAATTCCTTGGGCAGATTGAAGCAGATTCATCAAATCAAAATTCGTTTTTCAAGACTACTGGGCCAACATTGAGTATTCGTCTTATTGCAAGTGGTGCACCAGAAACGCATGGCTTCATAGCTGAGGTGGTCACTGTCCCGATTTCGGCCATTGGACTAAGTAAGACAAAATTAAGTGATTTTTCTATGTGATTCTTATAGTTTTCTTTTAGATCGAGATGCACAACACAATTTAACATATTCTCAAATAAGTGGTACTACGAAGTCCGCAGTCACATATGCATCAGCCGGAGAGGTGTCACCTACGTTTACACTGGCTTCAAATAAATTCAAAAATAACTGCCGACAGCTGTATGGAAACTTTTCAACTTGTGAGAATGCCCTCAGAGTTGACGTACAAAACATGCAGTCATTTTTCTTTTCGGTAATACACGCCGGTCTAATAAAACAGATCCTCTATTAAATATGGCCTTTGCTGCTAGTTTATTTGTATTTTCATAAATTTTTATGGATATTTTAATAATACTTTATTATGTTCCAGAACAATTTGATTCAAGGGAATCAAGGCGGTCTCTACATTCGAGCCGACTCTCGTGGAACAGCAACTTCTCTTAAGGGTTTTATTCAACATAATCTCTTCGTTCAAAATCATAACCGACCTACACTTCATATTGAAGCCAGACAGTCTTCACCATACCAAGAAGTTATACTTTATAGGAATTACATCGCCCAGAATGATGCTCGTTATCATGACGTTATTCGACTGAAACAGGTCATATCCAACTTTACATACAACTATGTGCATAGCAATACTGGTAGTAGAATTATGGAAGTATCGGGATTCAATAAAGTTCGCCTCCCAATCTACCAAACAACATCTCACAATGGATTTTATGAGTATGAAAATTCGCCATTAAAAACTGTTATAATTTTAAAATGTGTTTTTTTTTTCAGAAACGTTGCTACCAGCTTTCAGGGACGAGCCACTATTGTAGCTGGTACAGCTGGCCAACAGTATGTCGACAACATTTTCCAAAACTTTGAGAATGACTACGAAATGATAACAGTTAATAATTCAAAGTATGTATGTTGCTGTCTTTGGCATTTGCTTGTTATTAAATCAACTTACTGTCTTTGTAAAACTGATAGTTTTTATTCTTTTCTATTTTCTATCTTTCCGTTGCATGCCTTCTTTAACCGTCAAAATATTCAATCGTTTAAATAAATAATACAACAGCTATGATATGCAGTATTGGAACAGGTAAAGTATTAAGCCAAGAGACTATAGACTCAGATAAACAAAATCTTTATTTCTTTCTTTGACTTTAAGAAAACTTTGGTATCAAAGATTTTTGTGTTGTAGGTTCTATAGCATGTACAGTACATATTATATTGATAAAAAACACACTTATTGATGTGTTGGTGGAAAAAAAAAGGTGACTTCGTTTGCAGGAAGTTTTTCTTGCATTAGTTAGACATGATTTTTCACCGAACCAGAGACTAGAGAACATATTGCTTTGCATACATTTGACTTTCTTGCAAACATTTTGTCTGAGCACTTGTGGTACGGTTCACTCTATATACTATGAATCTTGAAAAGTTTCCCAAACATGATCAATAATAATTAATCCCCAGTTCAGGATCATTACCTCTACCTCTAAGATAGTTTTGTGTGAACAGAAATGTTATAATGAATTCTTCACATGTACTGACACTTCGCTAGTTTCTTTTAAGATTTCAAAAACTTAATTAGCTTATATTTATATAGCAAAAGTTGAATTAACCTTAACTAAATATTTGTTTAAATTTGTACCTTGTTCAGCACTATTGAGCTGTGGAAATCAAAAGTAGACGCAAGACACAATTACTGGAGCTTCAACGAAACGATCTCAGTGGAATCTCGAATTCGTGATAAATCAGGTTTAATTAGCACCTAATTTAATTTAATATCAAAATATATGCAATTTCAATTCTTTTAAATAGATGATCCATATTTACTTGAAGTAGAGGCAGTTCCATTCCAAATGAACAATCAGACAATTCTCGATGGAAAATGTCCGCCAGGATGGACTCTAGTGATGGATACATGCTTTATATACATTGGTGCACCGATGCCATTCCGAGAGGCGAGAGCTTTTTGTCGTTCAGATAATGCATCAATGCCATTTATTCGCACTGATAGTGCTACCTTGTGGTCCTATCTTCAGAGCCAAATGCAGCATTTAAAGTATGTTTTCATTTTTTTAATAATATTAATCGCTCAAATAATATATATTTTCCGATATAGATATCCCGAAAAAGTTTGGATACAGGACTACAATCACATTGACAGGTGTACAAGTTTTATATTCCGAGACATAGAAGTAGAAGAATGTAATCTAGAACTAGGATTCATTTGTGAAATAGACCCAAAGGTATTTCGGTAGAATTTATTGTAAAATAAAATCAATTATCGAATTAATAATTTTGCAGGTTGTTATTGATCCATTATCTTGGAGAGCCGATATATTCGCCATAAGCATTATCTCAGCATTTATTTTAGCTATTATACTGCTGATCCTAATGGCATTTTGTTGGTATGCCAAATCAAAGCATAGACACGTTCAACGCTTGCAGAGAAGAAACAGTATTCGACAGAGCCTAAGGAGCTTAAACGGCATTGACCCACAAGGGTCTCTACGGCGACGCAATTTCGTATGAGTTTTTTGTTTTTATTTTTTCTTAATTTATTAATTTCCTTATTTGTTTTATTTTTATTAATTTTATTCATTTTATTTTAAAATGTAAAATTAGAACGTTTCATCATCAACGGCAACACTAACAAGAAACTTAGCTCAAGATTATAAGAAAATGGAATCAAATGGATCAATCGATTCAATGGACAAAAGCGTATTAAGTTCCACTGCTAGTTTCGACACATACGAAGGACCAAGCGTCAGTGGAAAAGAATTTTTTAACCAATCGAGTGAAAATAATAAAATGCAACCACATACTAAGTATGGAGACTATGCGAATCAAAGCTCTTTAAAAGCTGCACATGCTCCCGGCCATGGGAATGAGCCAAGGGTAGCTACGATTGGTGCTACAAGAGGTACGAGCAAGGCGATTTATGCTCCCAACCCGGAACGTTTTGAGCTATCGTATCGCAATGAAGGCTACAGAGACAATTCTACATTTGCAAGCACAAGAAACAACTCAACAAATCCTAGTTTAACTGAAGACTCACCCATTATTCATCTAACAGATACGGCAGATGTTGATGATGTAGGATCAGATTACTATGGAAATGCTAGTACTTTGCCTTTGAGAACACACAATGAGAACTTGGCGTTTTTGAATGAACTCAAACATACTCTGCCCGAATATAAGCCAGGCGAAAAAGAACAAAGTCATAGTAGTTTCATGCCGTACTCTTCGAACCAGTCACAATCGAGTACGTTACCTTATGAGGAGAAAATAGATAACTTTAATTTTACGCCAGTCGATAACAATTCCAGAAGAGACTTCCAAGACCTAGTCAGAGAAAATGCTCATGAAAATCCAGGCGATATCAGACGACCAGACTCGTATTACACTGCAGTTCGTAGTAGCAAGGCACCGCCACAATTTACCCAGCCGACCCTTCATTCACAGAGAGAGGCCAACAAGCGCCCAAAGACTGTTTACCAAACTGCCGATCAGGAGCCACGCTCTAGTTCCTATATGCGATCCAAATCAGAGACATTGCTCGAAACAAACTTCGATGAGGACGGATCGAGCAGTCCTATGAATCCACTTCAGCCAGATAGCCGCAGCTACAGTCAGCCACTGGAAACTGCTATGTAGTTTTTAAGTACAAACGAAATACTAGTTCTTAATATTTGTTTTTATTTTTTGTAAATAGACAATCGAACGAAATTTTTGCGAAGCGAAAATAATTTAGTATTATGAATATTTATAATGCCAAGTTTTGACACAATTTTTTAATAATTTTTTTTAATTAAAATATTTAAAACTAAAATCTAACTAATGTTTACAAAATGCTTAAATTTAATAAATGCAATTTCAAATTGTTAATATGGTCTTGATATTTCATATTTTAATCTTAAGCAGCTAACAGGTTTCTGACAGTTCTAATGCAGAAATCACAGGAAAAGGAATTTGAAAGGTTTTATAAGGTTTTAAGTTATTCACCGTGAGAATAGAGATCATTATTCGATCAGCAAAAATGGATCTCCTATTGAAAATTGTGACTGTTTTAAACTTTTTACAAGTATTTACATATATCAAATAATAAAAAAAATTAGTCTTTTAGTTCAGAATAACAAAACGAATATATTTTTTTTAAATCGTGTCAATGCCCCCTAAACCAGTGTCAGTGTGAAAACTTTCACAAGATTTTCTTAAAGTTAAATATACCTATTCAAACTAGCTTTTAACGGCCTTGAACTCTGAATGGAAAAGAGACATAAATTAAATTATCCAAAGTAGATACATATGTATAGATATTGTTTATGCCAAAAAAGGTACTTCTTCTAAAAATGCATAATGTTTAAACACTTGTGTCTCTTTTACTATTCTTATGGCCAATTTCATAAACATTCAGTTAAATCAATCAGACTGTTTAAATATTTCAGTTTCGCACTAATGTAAAAAAGGGAAATTTTAGTTACAATTGAGTTTGCCTCACATCTTTGGGTACAAAAAATATGTTTTTTCCTTCTGACATACGAATATAAGCCCCGAACCACACTACTCTCGTGTGGTGTGTTGGGGAGTAGTGTGTCGCTATCGCACTAATGTATTTCATATGCGTAGAGCCATATTTGTATCGTGTGATGTGTTGTGTCGAAATCTATGAAATACATTGGAATTACAGCGACACACTACTTCCCAACACACCACACGAGAGTAATGTGGTTGAGGCTTTATGAAAAGCGAAGCATTAGATATTTGTAAATACATATGTCAAGAAATACAAACAAAAGCAAATGGTAGGTAAATATTTCTTTTTCAGAATTCTAAAGTAATATTTAGTTGTTGTTATCGCGATATCATCCTGTGCATAATCTTAAGTGTATTAATCTGAATGTCGTCACTTTCAAATCATTTAGTCAAAAAAAAAAATTCGAATGTTGTAAAAACCTCATAATACGTCTGTCCGCAATACTGGCCAAACCTGCGAACTTCTACGCGAACAGACATAATGTTTATTTCTAATAAATAACGGGTGATTTTTTAAGAGGTTTAGAACTTTTTTTTAAAAAAAAACACAAAAAATTCGAAAAATTAATGTTTAAAGATAATTTCATGCAAATGTTGACCGCGGCTGCGTCTCAGGTAGCCCATCCGCTGAGTCCAATTTTGGCATACTCTTTCACACATATCGGCCGGTATCTCACGAATGAATGCATGGATGTTGGCTTCCAGTGCGTCAATCGAAGCGGGCTTGTGTCCCTATAGACATTAGCTTTGACATACCCCCACAAAAAATAATCTAATGGTGTCAAATCGCACGATCTAGGCGGCCAATTGACCGGCCCGAAACGTGAAATTAACTGTTCACCAAACTCGCCTCGCAATTGCGCCATTGTTTCGCGTGCTGTGTGGCATGTGGCACCGTCTTGTTGAAACCACATATCATGCAAGTCAAGAACTTCCATTTCGGGCAAAAAAAAGTTTGTTATCATCGCTCGGTAGCGTTCACCATTGACAGTAACGCTGCGATTCGCATCATCTTTGAAGAAATAGGCCCAATAATGCCGCTGGCCCATAAACCGCACCAAACAGTGGCTTTTTCGGGATGCATTGGTAGCTGTTGCAATGCTTCTGGCTGATCTTCACTCCAAATGCGGCAATTTTGCTTATTTACGTACCCATTCAACCAAAAATGAGCCTCATCGCTGAACAAAAGCAGCGCGCGATGAACATTTCGAACCGAGCACGAATTTTGATAGTAAAATTCAATAATTTGCAAGCGTTGTTCATTTGTAAGACGATCCATGGTTAAATTGCAAACCAAACTGAAGCTGTTTGACAGTGACACAAGGTACTAAACACACGTCAGCTGTCAAAACCAGTGTTGCCAAAACCAAACCAGCTTAAAAATCACCCATTACAAAAAATGTAACAGCAACAAATCAGGGGCCAAATTACCGCATCAGTGACTGATCGATTCAACGAGTAAAACCTATGGGGATGATGCCTCCATAACGTGAGCGGTAATGCCAAACTCACATAATTCAGCCATTACTCGATAACTGATGCGGTAATTCGGCCCCAGCTTGTTTTGGTACTGTTCTGTAAAAATACGCTTTTAAAATGAGCATTTAGTTTAAAGGGTTGTTTCAAAAGCATTTTATATTTAAAAGCACTTAGCGAAACAATATAACGTCATTTTAGTGGGTCAGTGGACTTTTAACAATTTAAAAGCTTTTATATGAAATCGAAAATTCGATTCGATTCTTTGCACATTCTAAAAATAAGAAAATTTCTGATTCTGCATCATTTTCATTTGATGTAAGTTTTTCGTTAAATGTAAACGAGAATAAAACAAAGAAATATTTGTTACACCCGGTTTGTATAAAAATGAGCTTTATTTAAGTTCTTCAAACCATTTGAAAGCACACTTGCTGCAAACACCTACACACTATATTACTGCGCATGGCACATTGTGTGTACGCTACTAATAAAGCAAGTGTAGGTATGTGTGCAGCACTCTCACCCACTACTAGATATAAACATCTACATCTTACTTCCAAGCCCCATGTTCCCGCGGTTGATGTGATAGATACCTACATGCGAGCTTTATGACAGCGCCGTAAGAGTGAACAAGTTACCTTACCACCACCAAATTACTCGCTGCTACACACATATTAAGTCACGTTTACAACAACCAACGTCAAGAGTTGTATTTCTGTTGTACGCGTAGTAAAATGTCAACTTTTCGAGCCGATTCACAGCGTATCCATGAGTTGCATGCCAAATCGTGAAACCAAGCCAAAGCCACTGCCATCAGTCAACTTTTTGTGGTGGTGAATGAAAGTCTTTTATCTGCAAGAACGGTCCAGTGATCGAATCGTTGTTAATCGTCGTCGGGAGGGTTACGGGCTTACGGCTACTACCACCCACCACCACCACTAACGCGGAAATAATCAACCAACTACCCCTTCTCCCGCATTAATCGCTCGCAAAAATCAATGCGTGTGAATTGATGTTCCAGGTGACCACTAGCTAGCTAGTTCTTGATTCCTGGGACGACAAAAATATTCTCCAAAGGCCTACAACTATTAGAATAACTATTCTGCGCCCATAGTGGGACTCTATTGATTTTGTTCCATCGTGCAATGGCTTCCAACAAACCGACATAGATACACTGTTTAGTGCAATTGCCATGTGTGCATGTGTACCTATAGATTCATATGTTTTGAAGTAGAGAGTGGAATGGTTGCTTTTGGTTTTGTCTAGATCTAGAAGAAGTTTCTTTCATTTTTTTTGTTCTGTTTTTCGGGAGGAAGTGGATTAGAATCAGTATCTAGTTAGAAATAGACTGGAAGTCCTCTAACCTGTTATATTTGTTCTTTTGTGTGTTGACACGTCAAAGTGTTACATCGACTTTATTTGGTTCGTTTTCGTCGTCATCGTTCGTACCGTTGTTGTCTTGGCTGCTTTTTTTGCAAGCAGCGTATAGTGGTCACGATTTTCGATTTGTGCTGCACTTATGCGCAGGCCTCAATCCAAATTTATTTCGATTTATATATATGCTTTTTTGAGATGTGTAGTGAGACAACAGACACTTAAGTTCGACATCTCTAGCTAAAGTATCTGAAGGCAGGAGATGCACACACCACCGTTATTGCAATAAATCCATCGCATCGCAGAGGTAAGCACATCCAAGAGTATCTTTAGAGATAAAGTTTATTTTTCTTTATTTAGTGTGATTATCTTCTACCAAATTATACATAGGTAGTCGTGTCTTTGTTTGTAAATTATGTAATATATGCATTATAATGAGAGTGTGTGGTGTAGGTGTTGAAATTTCTGAAATTGTCGCGTACTCGTTGAAAAATTTAAGCGTAAACGAAGAAAGTTTTCCTGATAGAGTGCAAAAAGGCAACAATAAATACTATACACATACTCAACGAATTGCAGTGAGTAAGTATAGTAAGGTGTGTGGGTTTTGCAGTTGTATTTCCATTATAAGAGAGTAATAAAGAGAGAGAAAGCACTATGTTCTTTGAAGTGTTTGAGGGCCTTTAAGAAATAAATTTCCCATCAACAAACTTAAAAATTCCTTTTTTTAAAAGAATTTCCTTTTTCCTTTTTTGAAAAGTATTCTTTTAAAACATTTTATTGTATCAAATAATGAATGGTGGAAGTGAGATACTGTCTGTTTTGTGTATTTCACAGCAGCTTTGAATTATTTATTTCCACAAACTACTACAACGAAATACTTTTGAGGGGTCATTCCCCTCGTGATGGTTGAAATAAATATTTGGAGGTGTTTAGTTGTACATAAAACGTGCTTGTGGAAAGGAAACAAATGAGGGCACCAGTTTTATAAGTTCATGCGAACGTCGACAATTCCACTTTTTAACTGAAAGTTGCACTTTTGTTCACATTTACCATAAAATATGTATAGGGTAAATTACTGTATTGAACATAGTGTAAAGTGAAAAAAACCTATTTGATTTTCAATAGTAAATTTTCCAATTAATGTTTTTAAAAATATTAACCAATAATGGAATAATTATTCGAGGCAAACACCAAAAATTATTTTTCCGCAAATATTGAAAGTCAAAAGCACTTCATTTAATTATTTGGTTAGAAAATAAATTGAAAAAAAGCTGAAACACTTACGGCCATATTATTCACTCGATTCATCCAGATTAAAAATTTAAATCCAGATGTTAAGCATACAAATTCAATGTAAATACATCTGGATTTAAGTTCTAATCTGAATGTATCTAGTGAATAATATGGCGGTTAAAGATTGCAGAAGATGGTTGCATTTGACATTTAAATCGCGACAAACATCTTTTAAAAAAGTCTGTGGATCGCATTCACTTTTCATTTCACGAGTCCAGTAAAATCACAAGCTTAAAATGTAAAGGAAACTTTTGTACTATGTACTTTTAAAAATAATTTTCGAAAAATGGACTTTTCATACATCCAATAGCACTGGTTAATGTGCCTACATAACAAAATATACATACATGACTGACAACTTCGTGCTATCTCGTTGTTTTATATCAATCAACAACAAAAAAAAACCTATGTACGTGAGTTACGGCATTCAGCAGCTGGGTATTAGCTTTTCAGCTTTTTCTAACACGTAATCGGTGACACTATGAGCTTTATAGCAGCGACAAAGGAACATTAATTGTATTCGTGAGAATTAAGAGAGAGTTAAAATGAGGGAAGAGAACTGCTTGCTTACTGCAAGTTAGATTGAAATTACACTTCACAATGGAAGACAACCAAAATTTAGATATTGTATCTTTTCGGGTTTCCATCGATAAACCAGTATGGACTGGCACGGGCAAGAAAATATTCAACTTATATCGTTGATTTAATTAGTTGTTTGTTTGGTTGATTTTGTTTTCCTGAGCAAACTTTGTGATAAAAAGACTACCAAAATAATGATATACACATTCCCATTTCTAATATTATCGGCGCATAAAAACATAGAGGCTCGCCCTCACTTTTTCTATGGATAATGTTCAAAATTTGCGCATTTCAATATTTCGTTTTCGTGCTATGATTTATGAGTATTTAAAATGCATGTAGAGACAAGACCAACTACCACCAAGACAAGTGCAATTCGTAAGGCAAGAGATAGACATCCATCTACAATTAGTTTTTGTAACGCCGCCGAGCCGGTAGAGGTAGACAAATCGACTAAATTTATTTAACCAGTCTGGTTTTATTGCACAATTTTTTAAATGCCAATTATTTGAGAATTGGTTAGTATAAGCTTAATGATGGATATCCAAAAAATGTTTAGAAAACTCACAGGGTTCGTTGGAAAAGTTTGAATAAAGAACTAAAAACTTGCCGTGCGTGGGAGACATGCTTACTCTACCTATAGTCAACGAGAAAACCTCCAAAAGTGATTAATCGTTAAAATCGATATTGTGAACCTATGTGTTGTACAACGTACACCCGGAAGGTGCTGCTATACGAAAGAGGCTGGAACAACGACGAGGGGTATAGACCCCGCAACTCTGCCGTGGATTGAATTTTTTTCTCGCAGACGAAAAACATTTTATTTTCGTCTGCCGAAGTTGTGCCGGCGAATATGATAAAATATATCACGCACAAGTTGCGAACACAGTCGATTAACGAAAACCTTAGCAATTCTTGTAATTTTACCAAAAAGGTGAGCAATTGAATTTCCATGGTATAATTAAAAAAAAAAAAAACAAATAGGTAGGTACGCCGCCCACAAAATAGTTGAAGGTCATGAAATATGGCTTCCATAAAACGATGGTGGTTTTTCATCATAGTGCCTCTCTGATGGAAGGCAGAAAAAGTAGCATTTTCAGGATGCAGGCGCAGATTTTACACGACTCGTATTCACATGCACATAGACAGCAGGAGCACTTTACTCTGAATTAAATTTGTCTATGTGCATGAAACTTGCATGTGCGGCGGCGGTAGTTTGTTGCCTCCTCGATTGCTGCACACAAGCACTCCCTTTGCAACCAAAATCACATACAAAATACGACGACAAACAGTACATTTTTATACCTATACCTCTGTCTATAGCTTTTGATAACTGCTTTCAGAGTGACGTACACGATTCCGGAACCGAATCTGATGGTGATATAGATGCTGAGAGAGTCCACTCAGAGCCCGAAATGGAAACAAGTTGGTTAAAAATTTGACGAAACTTAAATTTTCAAACATTTGCGATTTAACATATTTTTGTACTTTTCTTAAAGGCATGAGCTCCCGCCTAGACGCTACTTCCCCAACTGATACCGCTTGCTCCTTAGACTCCCCTGCCATGATGTGTCAGTCCCACCTGTTATATGATCAGCACAGCTCAGAAGAAGAGCTTGAGGTAATAAATGGACCGTCTTCTTTAGCAGCTGCAGAAGCGGCCGCCAGTATTCTAGTAGTACGTGGAACTGCTTCTTCGCTCATATCGGAAAGGGGGTCATCATCTTTAGAGCCAGATGAACTTTTTGGTGAGGCTGCTTCGACATCGAAACGTTCCAGCTCGACAATGATAGAAAATAGAAAACGATCATTGGCTCACAGTTCAGATGATGAGGTAAGTATTTTTTTTATATAATGTTGATCTATGAACTCGTCAGATTTATTAATAAAAAGATTCACAAGTTTCGTTTAACTAAATTCAAAAGCAAACATGATCACAAAACCTCTGTTCGTTTATTTTCCAAAAGTTCTTTGAAAGTTCATATAAACAAAATAAAATTGCACTAAAATTGTAAAAATTTACATTTTTGGGGTGTAAATGAACTGATCAAGTGTAACAACCGTCTCTAGTTTTTCTTATGGTTGATTGTGTAGTTCTAGATTCAACTACTTTGTTTCGATAAAACAAAACTGAAACAATAATATATAGGTATATCATTTGATGTAAAATTGTTAATTAGAAGATACCATTTTAACTTTTTCATTTCTGGTGAAAGATAAACTGATTCATCTTCAATATCCTTTACTTCCGCAATAATCTCTTTCGTCTCGTTATCACCAAAAACAATATATTGAATTCGTATAAGCATTTTTGTTAAAATAATCAAAACAAAAATTAATCAAAATATGACGCTAATAGTTCAAGAAGATATACGAAGCACTGTACGGAGTAATCCGTTTTTAGGAATCTTCATTTTTTGAAAGAAAAACAATTCGTTTTTCGGGTAGAAAAATCCCGAATCGAGAATAGCTTTGATTGCGAAAGAAGTACTAATTTATTATTCTTTCATTAAACTTGCGACCACTGTGCATGGGCTAAAAAAGATTTTGATCGATATAATAATAGATTGCAAGTCCTTCAAAATGTCATTCAAATACAAAAATTGCTCAACTCAAGTTTCAACTCAAATAAAATAAATTAACGAGTTTTATAACTAACATTACATTATTATTTGGCAGTTATTTCATATTTTTTTATTTCTATTTTTCAGCTAAAAAATATGTTAGAACCGATCTCAACACCAGTTAACTTCCGGACCTCGCCTCCTTTGGAAGCGTTAAAACCGAATCGAAGCCATTTGTTCCGTTCCGCAACTCCGCTTATCCTGACTGAGGCGAGTCGCGGCATTGAGAACATTAAAATTTCTTGTGATAGTACTAGTAGTGACCAAAACGGCAGCGGTGATGGCAGCAGCAGCAGCAACAGCGGCAATGGTGAGCAATCTTCTGCCAGTACCAGTAATCAAAGTAGCTGTATTGCTGCATTAAAATCAAGCTGCAGCAGCCATCATATCCACCAACCTCAGCCAAAATATCAATTTCATTACAACAGTAGTAGAAGCAGTCCAGCATCAACAACAGGACTAGAATTGGATGTGCGTTCAGTAAGCCCGCCGGCGAAACTTTTTCATTGTGCAATATCCCCACGTCGGCGACCAATGCGAGCCCATCACGCACCACAAAGACTACAGCGTCCTCATAGACCATGTTTAGATTTTGATAAAATGCAACAGGTAATTTTAGTTAAATTTCTTTGTATATTTAATTTTTTGTTTATATTTTGAAATGCTCTGTTTTAGGTTTATGTAAAAAGAAAAATATTCAAAGAAAAAAACCAATAATTTGTATTATAACTGTAAAACTAGGAACGCACTTGCCGTGACTTCAGGATAGTTCTTTCTTCGACGCATAAAGACTGAAGAAAGCTCAGTTGTCAAAGTATTAACTATGTTCCAATTTGTTTTGACATGCAGTTCCGTTTCTGAATAGTGCAGTATTTATCGTTCACTTTTAAACAAAATGATGCCTGTCATTACGTACAGTTAAGTTACAATGCAGTCCCATGAATTCTCTAGGGTTCATACATATAAATCTTATATTATAATAGTACAACATTTATAGAAAATACAGAGGGTATTCACTTTAAACTTCTTGGTCTACTAATTTCGACTTTTCCGTATTTTATATCACTCTTACTTTAGAACAAGAATAAGACGCTCAACTAAATCAGGAATTTTTATATTTTTTCTTAAGTTAACTTAACTTAAAGAAGTAATACCCGTAGTACAATGGTTGCTGCGTTGGACTGTCACGCCTGAATCCCAGTAAATTGCAGCTAAAAAACACAAATGTTTTATTTACGTGGAATGCCTTTTGCAAGGAGTCACAAATCTTCCAAGAGTATCTTTTGTCGTAGTTGTGGGGACCATCAGGAGAAGGAAACAGTAGTTCACTTCCTCTGTAAATGCTCTGCTCTGGCCAAATTGAGAGCAAGACTATTTGGAAAAGCCTTTCTTGAAAACCTAAACGAACTTTCTGAGATAAAGATCAAAGATTTGATAGCTTTCCTCAACGCAACGAAGTGATTCTAAGTTTAATTTTGACTTAACTTCTTTACCGTATCCGGTAGACTCCTTAGACAGCACGTGAGCTGAAAAAGGGTGCCTACTTTCAGATCCGTAAGGGAATATAACCGCAAACCCCTCTAATAAAACCACTTTCAACCCACAGGTTAATACGAGTTTATGGTATCAAAACGGCGCCCTCCGGCGCTAATTGGGCCCGCGGAGCTAGTTTGCTCTGGGCCGCCATTTTTACCTACCTACCTATCTCTTGTCATAAAAAAAGCTTTTCATCTAAGCCGTCCGGACATGGCAGACGAAATACTATAAATGCACTGGCATTTTGATAGTTTTCTTATGCCAAGTCAAACTATAAAGTGAAGTGAAGATAAGGCATGATGTGTGTTTTCTAAGTCTTGTAACGCACATTGCAAGTTAGTCTCCTATTTGTTTATGAAGAAATGAAAACAAAAGTTTATTGGTGTATCTATTCACTAAATAATTTAGACCAGACCAATCAGCAGATAAATGTTATATATTTAGAACTGTTTGCACCTTTAACTTAATCAAAAGCACCACTTCACATTTGAACATAGTTAATTATTATCTATGAACAAATTTTTATATTTGACTTGTGACGAATGAAATCGGTTTTTAATTTTTAATCAATGCAATATTTTACTCAATGCAATCATAACATTCATACCAAAAATGGTTTGATTTTTAGCACATTTTACAGATGTTGGCTGCTCATTAAATTTTTGATATTTCGCTTGGAGTATGGCGTGTTAACTAAAAAAGAACTATGTCATTAAAGTTTCTTGTATGATTTTAATAGTAAAGATAAACTATTAAGCAGATAAAACATAAATTATTAGCCTTTGTTGCACTCATAAGTGCTTCCAATGTTAGGTTGGCAGCACTACATTTAAGTACTATGCAATCTATAGGTTTGGTTAAACACAGCGCGGCCTTGCGTTATTTGTTAAAAAAAATTACAACAACAATTCGTTCTTTTAATGCTTATGATAAATGATTCTACTTTTCTTATTTTCTTTATCGTAAAGGACAACTTTCTGAAAAGAAGCAAGTATATTTTAAGTTTGGATTAAGTTTTAAATTCAACAAAGTATCTAGAAAAACAGTTACCTACCATTTTATGTTGACTTAAGATAATTGGGTTTCGTTTAACCAAACAAACCTAAATAATAAGGTCCAGTGCCTTCTTGTTTTTCAAACTTTGAACAAATTTACTACCCCATTGTGTATAATGTTAGTTTTTCCAACTTAAAAAATGCCTTTCTTGGTGAAGTTTAATTAATTAACTGTGAAAAAGATCCATTTTTAGTTGATGAATATTTGCTGAAAATAAAAAGAATATTTTAGTGATTTGAATTATGTATGTTACTATATTATTTGAATTACATTATATTAAGCAGGTTTTCATATGAAAGTAGCTATTTTTTTTTTAGGAAAGTTAACAAAATTTAATATTTTTATATACTCGGTGGCTTTCATCAAGCACTTATGTATCAACATTTTCTTTGAATTAAGAGTCATAAGAAGTGGTGCTTTGATCGACAACAAACAATTTCGCATGTATCTACAACATATTTACATACACAAAACACATACTGTTTCAAGAATTTTTTTGTTTAAACTCAAGTCTAGCATTACATACCTTAACTGACCCAATAGTTAAATGAAATAAGGATTTATTATTGAAATGTTTCTTAGACAAAATATTTTTGGTTGTTGAATTAGTTGTTTTTTTTTTTTCTTTTTCATTTTTCAATGTACATTTTAATTTAATTTAACGTATTCAAACTGCATACTTTTTTGCTACAAAAAATAATGCAAAATGTTTAATATTTTGTTTAATTCATTGACTTGATTTATGATAATAAAATACCTATGATATTAAATTAAAAAAAAAAAAAAAACAAATATATTTTAACAATAATTTAACTACACTTCAAGACCTTTGAATTAAGATTTGTTTTTGTATCCATTTTATTAAATTTAAGCAAAGTGACTCAACAACCAATGAACCTCCAACGTGTAAGAGCGTATTTCCAATAGTATGACCATTTTGTAGGAATTATCGTATAGTAGCCACTACTGTGATAAAATTACTGCAAACGACATGAATTGAAAGTATTATTAAATTGTCTTTTTTAAAAAAAAAGGACTAACACTAAAATTTGCTTCTTTTTTTATATTTTCAGCTCCAGGACCGATCGGTGTCCTCGTGGCGGCACAGTAGCGAACATACAGGTGAATTGTCTGTTTTCTGTTGGTGATGAGAAAAAACACTTTTTGCTCCTCCAATCCCCAATTAAAAAAAAAATCATGGGCTTGAAAACAAAACATTTGGCCATCTTAACCGTCATTAAAGCCACTACGCACCACCCATCAGACCAATGTTTGCGGTCCTCGTCGAAGTTATATTGGACTTTTGCAATTTAATTTGTGGCTCGCGTTTCCATGGATGCGGAGATTAAGTCGAATTTGCTAGTTCTGTCTTTAAATAAATTTATATAACGAAGTTGATTTGTTTCCCACGGAAATGGCAACGATGATGTATTACAAATATTAAAAATAACTTACTTTTATGTATATGCATTGACATTATTGTTAAAAAAAAGTATATTTTATATTTTAAATTTTTATTTCCTTTTCTTATTTTTACTTTGTCCGCCTCCACTTTTCATAATCCAAATTTAAATAAAACAAACAAAAAACACCGCCAATTTATCTTCGACGACAGTATACAGTTACAGCAAAACAACGTTTCAATAATATCGAAAACTATATTTATAAAAAAAAAACAGGAAATCAACAACAACAACAAACAAAAGAAAAAAAAAAAAACAAATACAAAAACAATTCGCAATGAATACAAAAAAGAAAAAAATAATTTAATAAGCAAATTCATATTCAATTATATATATTTTAACAACCAATTTAGTGTATAAAAATCTCAACAACAATATTTAAGTTGCAATATGTATGAATGTAGGCATTATGTTTCTAACAAGATGACACAATCACCCGAGTCCTCATCCTCATCCGTGGGGATGTGGACTGGATGAGTTCGTTAACACACACAAACTTAAGTAATTATAAGTTATTCAAAAAATAGAACTATATTCTATAAAGCAAAAAACAAACAAAATAAATTAAAAAAAAAAAAAATTAATGAAGAAAAAAATGCATTAACCAAAACCAAAAGTACTAAACAATATAATATCACTACAATGAATTAAAACAAACAAAAATAATAACAAAAATATTTTTTTCTAACTTTTTACTCAATATACATACAATACTAATTATAAAAAAAAACCGATAATAGAAATATACAACAACAAAGTGGAAAAATTCATATTTTAGTTATGGAATAATCACATGAAGCAAAATAAATAAGGAAACCTATCATTTTTATACGAGAAAGAGAAATGCATATAAAATAATAATAATAATAATAATTAAAATTTAATAACAAGGATCATCGTAAACATCATCATCAAATTCAGACAATTAAAACAAAGTAAAGTTAAGAAGAGGAAACAAAAGATGTTTGTAGCAGACAGAGGCACAACCGTTGTGTGTACAATATTATAAAAATAAAAACAAAAATTATAATAAAAAAAAAATAAATCGACAACTAGGCATTTAAGTAGGTATCGAGCAAACAAGAAAAAAACATGACTGAAATTATTGTGTAGATTTTAAGATACAAAACAAAAACAACAAAAAATTCATTTGGTTGCAACAAAAAAAAAAAAATACTTTTAGATTTATCCAAAATGATGAATTGCATTATATACATAGAAACGGGCATATTTATGCAAAGCATGCAAATACCGTTGATTTTTTGTGGTTTAAAAAAAAAAAACAAACGAGCAAAATATTTAAAAAAAAATTTACATTGTAATAAAAGTTTTGTCGATGATATTAAAATTAATGGTAATGCGATCATTTTTGGATGTATAATAATTGTATTTACTCTTTAATTTTTAAGTAATTTCCTCTTACCTTTTCTGTGAACAATAAATTATGGTTTTGAATAGATTCTCAAAATGTCTATCATTGTCCGTTGATCGACTATCATTGTTTATAACTAACGAACACACAACAGAATGGAAAAATTAATTAAAATTAATAAAAACAACATTAAATGTATCAATATGAGTTGTATTTTTTATTTTATAAATTTTGAGGAACAACTATTTGAGGATTTTTTAAAGTTAAATATTTTCAAGAAGCTAAAAATGATTTTCGCACACGGTTCTCTTTTTTTATATTGATATTTTGATCCAATTCTTTTTGAATACCCATATCAAATCATTCATTTATTTATTCAATAATATTGGCGCAAAATTTTAGACTACTAAGTACGATGTTAAAGCATTTCTAGTATGATACTTGGGGGAAAAAAAACGAGTAAGTATCGTACTATCTTTTTAACATTTTGCTAAAGTTAAAATCACCAAATGGTAATTGTATCTTTTAAGTGTCATACTACCTCAAAATGTCACTTTGAATAGACGAATTTTAAAAAGGTATGTTTGCCTACTTCTTTGCACGAAATGTCACTGTTTTAGGCGCGTTCAGCTTGAGTTTCGTAAAGAAATAGGCTTATTATCATACTAGTTAAAAGTTTTTAAAATTAAGAACATTTTAGTAAAGAGCTTTTAAGTTAGCAAAGTGTTAACTAGTATAATACAAAGAACTTAACATAGGGCTGTTTAAAATTTTGCGCCATTGTATTTATTCAAAAATAATATTAAAAAAAAAATAAAGTTTAAAATTTAGAAAAAGTCAGCAGTCAGTTGGTAAATAACAAAAAATATAAGTAACTCCTCCATCATATTTTAAATTGTTGGTATACTTGAACTCCACGTTAACTGGTTTTAGCTCTTTGAGCACTAACCGTCATGTAATATTTAAAAAGTATAATTTTTTACAAACGTCTCGTAAAAAACATTTATCTGACACCTGAAAAAAATTACTGTTACAAAAACTTATTTCGATCCAACTATACAATTTCTAACATTTGCAAATCCGAAATTCTATTGGAAAAATACTAGCTTACTTAATTTGAATCAAAGTTAAATTTTAATAGTTCTAATACTCAAATAAATACGTACCTACTATAAGTACTGAAATAGTATCTGTAAGAAGGAATACGGCAATACTTAACTACGAAGTTCCTCCTACGTATTTTTTTTTTAAAATTTGTGATTGTTTATTGATAGGATTCTGTTAATGCTTGAGATTTTATTTTAACCTTACCCTTAAAGCGAACTAGTCCGTTTTGTATCCGTGCTCGTAGTCAACAACAAAACTGCGTTTGGCGACTCAAATCAGTTTAGAAATTGGAATTACCACGGACCCACTTCTGCATGTGTTGTGAGAAAGAGAGCTCACCATACTCAGAGAAAGCTGAAACCAAAACGGATCCAAATCGAATCAAAATATAATTACTTCTCCAATCGAGTTCTACATAACCTACAACAAACAAACGAAGCCTTTTTTCATTGAAAAAAAAACATTTATTGATCAATTATAAAACAAAACATTTACAAATACATTTTGTCGCACTAGGAAAGATGAAATGAACAACAAATATAAAAATTTGTATTATTAATCGAAATTTTCTCACTAAAAACTAAAACTACAAACTAAACAAAAAAAATGTTTTCCCTCCGCCTCTTACAACAATGAACTGAAAAAAAAATGTGAAAAGAAATGTCTGCAGGCACAAAGAATTTTGGTAGTGTCTCATGCCACTACGTTTTGCAATGATCCAAGAAAGACCGACAAAGTTGGGTCAGTGAATTAGCTTGAAGGGTACAGATTAGTGCGCGCTGATTAAAAAAAAAAAGCCAGCTGCATTCCTCCCCTAAAACAATTCAACCGTTACTAGCGCTTTTACGAATGCTCATCAGTTTACCCTTGAGTCCAATTTCGGACGTACCGTCAAGTATAGAGATTCATTCTTTAGCCGCACTACAAGAATGTGGAATGCTTTGCCAGGATCTATTTTTACTTCCCATTTTGATATTCAGAAATTCAAAACCAATGTGCATCGGTATCACCTATTAAATCCTTCCCTATTTTCCTAACGCTAGCACTGTGTTAAAACATTTTAAGGGTAGTCAAAATCTCTTCAGTGCGCGCTGATAAAAAAAAAAAAAGATAGCTTATAGTCAACATTAGTGCTTGATTATCAGTAAGGCCCATTGACACTATCAAGAGTCTAGAGTTGCATTTATTATATAAAGCAGGTTAATTAATCCTTTACGAGGCAGCAGAATGTTTCCCGTACTTGCAATGAAGTCATATCTCTTATTTTTACTTCATTACTCTTAATTCGCCGAGCGTAAAATTTCTTGTTAAGTAGCTTTCACTTGGGGCAAAATTAACATTTATATTGAGTGTTAATCCATCGATACGTTCGCTTACTCTTTTTCGCTTCCTTGCTGATTGGTTTTGATCATTCTAAGGCCCATTCGCAGGAGGCGCTGGGAATTTTGGTCATTACTTTAATAACTTTCCACAGCTAGCAGAAGGATTTTTTCGTGCTGTCAAATTTTCAAAGAAATTTCCAACTTCATAGTTTTTGAAATCTGATATCGTCTTTTTACCGAATTAAACGAGCTATTAAGATTTGCTTTGTGTTGAGGAGCACTAGTTTGCTGCTATTTTGTACATGCTACATATTTTATTTTCTGGGAATATTTTGTGTCTTTATAGCGCAGAATATTCTCTTTGGTAACGAGGGTTGTTCCATGCGTTCCATGCGTCTAAAAGTTCAAGAGGCGTTTGAAGTGATACCCTGAATTCCTGTAATTTCTTTCTTAAATCCTTCTCAGTTTGTTTTACCGTTCACTGTATTGTAAGATTTTTGCTCTATGGTTAAAATATAGACTGAATGATTTGAGAAAAGATCGAAGCTTTCCGTTATGTTAATATAATTTGAGGGTATGCTCAAAGCCAAAAGAACTTAGTTAGGTTAGGCATTTTCGAGGGAACAGTCGGCCAGTAAGTCGAATTAAATTCACAGTCATTTTCCATTCCTACTTCGTAGAGGCAGATATATGTACATACTTTTTCGTACTTTTATTAAAAGCAATAGTGGAATAAATTAAGAAACTAATGAAATAATGTACCTATTTAAAATCTCAATATGGGTACATTTGGGTGATATTTATGTATGTACATTCGAGATTAAAAATATTTTTCTTCTCGATATACATATACTTTGCATTCGAGATTATTATCATTCTAGATTACACTGATTCCGAAACAAAACCTTTTAAACTATTAAATTAACAGTCACTTTGTGGCAGCCCATCAAGTTTGGATTTACAATCATCCATAAGTCACGCCATCTATGAGTCAAATGCAAGAAACACAAATTAACATCACGCACTGCTAATTTCTAAGAAATCTGACATTCTTCAGCTGTCTTTTTCTATCAAATTCTTTTTCTAAACTGCCTTCTGCAGATTTACCATACAAATTTAAATCTCCTCAAATGAAGATTTAAAATAAATCTCATTGAAATCTTCTTGCAAGAAGGAGATTGTCAAATCAAACAATCCTAATTTTGTAGAACGCACCCTTTTAAACGTCAGTTTTTCCATTGAAATCAAAAAAAATTATAAAATATTTTTGCGTGTTGGCTGTAGGAATAAAAATGCACGTATTTACAATGTATTTCATATATTTATAATAATATTTTGGTAAACAATACAAATTCCAGATAATGCAACAACCAAAACAAACAAAAAACAACGGACAACCTAGACACTGGATGATGGGGAGCTTTTCATTGAAGAGTGGGCCGAAAAATTGTGTTTTTTTCTGTATTTATGGATTCTCCTATTAAATTTACTCACTCTTATGTTATTTTGAAGAATAAAATGGTGTGATAACAATAGATTTAGATTACTAGACTCATTTTTAATAAATAGTTTATTCAAAATTAATTGTTTTATTGCTCAAAAATTGTTTTTTCCGTTTGATTATATTTGTTCTACTCTATTGTCAAATTGAGTTGACAATTGAATGGCAATTCAGACTGAAAACGTCAAATTAATCTCCTTTTTTGTGGTGAAAACACTTCAAGATTAATTTTAAATCTCCTACCTTAAATCCCGGATTACCTCTTGGTGAAAACGTAGTATTAAACTTACGTCACTTGCTTTATATTCGTTGTCCGAAAACTTATAAGCGTTTGTTAAATTTGGAATAAAACGGAGTGTTTTCACTTTTAAATCGAGAACTTTTCGTAAACGTGTGACATCTATGATTGAAATTTTAAACAAAAATTGCATTCAGTAAATTTATTGTAGCAAATGCACAAACCTTGGTTTATTAGGGATATTTTTTTTTCAATAAATGTTAGTGGTAAAATCAGGGAAGTTTTTTTCTTCCCACGGAAAATGAATTAAATACAAATGAATTCAAAAGAGATGGATACTTAAAAACTGACTATTCGATGGGGTAGTTTTTAAAAAGGAAATATTTATCGCCTAGGGAATTTTTTTTGGCAAGCAGAAGGAATTAATTAAGTAGATTAAAAAAAGTGATAGAATATTTCGACACGATGCTTTGCATATTCTACTAAACAGAATTAGCAATAGTAAACATATTGGTAAAGCGAAAATACGAGAACGTAATTGTTTCTTAGACTCTAAGTGCGAGATTATCCTCCTAGTTTTAGGGCTAAGCCCGAGCTAACTCCTGAAACATGTTATTCAGTCAATTTAGCTTCCGAGATTAACTCAACATATTTGGTGAGTTAACTCTGGATTAGCTGAATAGGTATAAGATGCATGTCCGAAGTCTATCCAAATCGAGGTACGACACTGTGGAAAGGGCGACTTTCGTTCGAATTCGATTTCGAAACATTTCTATACTGTCGCACTTCGATTTCGATAGATTTTTGACAACTGGGAGTTTAATTTGATACTCCACTGGAAAACTACTTTTGAGTTAACTCTGGATAATATTTGCACGATTAACTAACTCTGATTTAACTCGGAGTAAACTTATGCACTGAAAAACTGGCCCTTAGTTTTTTTAAATACATATGGTCTGAGAAAAAATCCTATGGATAAATAAATGTTAAATTTTGCATCGATAAAAATTAATGTTTGATGAGTAATAATTTTGACAATGTCTAATTACTTATTATTCTGTTTTTTTTTTTTTACTGTTCACATTGAGATGCATGAAGTTTGTACATAGGTAGATATTCAGCCTTATTGTGAGTTTCACCCGAACAACATTCCAACCGGAAAATTTGACATTTCACTTATCGCCTATTGTGAGTTTCCCCCGAAATTTCATGATGGAAAAATTCCCCTTATTGTGAACATTAATTTCGGGCGGAATGTAATGTCATTTTCACTTCTTTTATGTAGGCGAACAAAATTTCGTTCGGACGAAACTCACAATAGCTTTTAAAATTCCGGGCGAACAAAAAATTTCAAAGGGAAATATTTTTCGGGTGAAACTCACAATAAGGCTGATTATTAAACAACGATATCTTAAAATAAAAATGTATACTAAGTTATTTTTGTATCTTTTCATTGATAGAACATTTTTTTTTATTTAAATTCAAAAAAGAATGTGATAAGCTTAAATGTATATAAAAATGTTTGACAATAACCCAAGACTAGTGAAGTTGTACCCAAAACATGGGCAAAATAAAAAAAATCCAAAGTCTACCATTATAACTTACCCTTTAAGAACGTATACTTCTTCCATGACGAATAACAATAAAATAATGAATACATCAATACACCTCATAATTATAATTCGTTTGAAGTAGAGTATATGCCAGCCTCAAAGATGGTGAAATGTCTCTCGCACATGACGTCAAATAAAATGTCTAACGACAGACAGCAAACTATCTATAAAATCAATGGATAGTCGAACACAATTTTTTACGACCTATCATTAACACATTAGTTTATACAAAAAAACGAAACAAAAAGACAACACCGCCAAGATTGGTGATCTGGTCAAGGTGGTTCGCGAGGCGTGAAATTTGTCTGAAACGCCACTCTCTTATGGTAGCTCGTAAATAGCACCTTTTTTGTTTGATAAGGGCAGATGTTTGAAGCATTTATGACGGTATCATAAAACTCCGAAAGTGTTTTAAGTCGCACGCCTTAAAGACTTTCCAATTAAAAAATATTTTTATACCCAATGTACTGTGTCAAAAACAAAATTCAATAAAAGGGATGATGACGAAATTTATTTATAAGAATCGCCGGAATTATCTGCTCAATAAAAAATCAATCAAAAAACACCATTTGCGGTGCGGTAAACACGGCTTAAAACATACACAGCTTAACATCACGTAGATCTTGTTTAGCGAGAGTGCAAACAGCATCCATACGAGTAGACATCAAAACATAAGGTCGCTTTGCAGGGTAAGTGCACTGGGGGCGCTATATTCGTTTTGCACCATCCATCGGCATCGTTAGCGCGTGCCGGTGAAATAAAGCACGCTCAGAGGCATACATAGATCCGCCGATAGGATGATTATGCGGGATGTCGGTATAGCGTTGAGTTGTAAGCATTTACCCGTTAGGTGATTGACGCCGATAAACGACGATGGTGAGTGCACATTAAGGGCTCTTAGCGTTTACCGCATTAACGTATATTACCCCATCATTGTAACATTCTAATTTAAAAAAAAAACACCACCCTGCTGCAAAATGAGCGTGCTAAAGTGGACTTGCCACAAGAATATCAACTTGATAGATTCATGATAGTGCAAATAGTTATGGTTTCTCATTCGAGATACTTATTTATATTTTATAAAATTTGCATTCTCAAGAAACCCCACAACATAAACTTAGTATTGTTTTGCCGTTGTCTGTATATAAGTTATAAGCGGGACAGAAGTTGGAATATGATGTGCGTAATGTTGTTGGGTGATAAATTTAAATAATGTCCCTTGGACTGGGAGGACTTTTAAGCGGCTTTGTGTTTGGTCAGTTTAGTCAATATAATACCACACCTTTTGTGAAACCCTACAGGTTTAATGCGTTTATATTATTTGTATTGATTTCCTTTTTTACTTGAGATATACACATGTAGGTACGGTATATTATGGATTCGTAAGAAGAATCGATCTCGAGATTTTGATCAACCTTGACATTACTAAGATAGGGAAGACGAAAAAAGTGGGTCTCGAAAAAACCGCCATCTATCTGTTTATTTGGCTACAGCCTAAACGGATGGGTCGGTACCTACCGTTTTTTGGACATTCCCCACGTTTTCATTTTTTTTTTTTTCATTTTAAAACTAAAAACAACGCCACCTGTCAACTGTCATACTAAATTGTTGAGCCCAAAAAGAAAACCTCATTTTTCTCAAAATAGGCTCCGCAGATTTAAAAAAAAATGAATTAGTTGTAAGCGGCCTTTTAGTAAAAAAAATGGTTATTAACGGCACCTCCCAAAGAACCATTTTTTTGATTTTTGCTTTTCTGGACAATGGCTGAACTGATAATGATCAATTTAACGAAGATAATGATTTATACATTTTAAATTATATTGTGTACCAACATTTTCAGAAAAATATTTTTTGGATTTTCAAAAAAAGTGATTCTCCTTTAAAAGCTAATTTGACTCTTTTCAATCCTTTTTTTCTTCTTCACAAATCGTTGATAAGTTGTACTACCAATACTTCCGGTTGGATTTTTTTAAAAGTTAAATAATAGCATAAAAATGTAAGAAAAATTAAAGAATATTTAGTTTTGTTCATCTATCTGTCGGCTAATACTTGAAAATTTAAACAAAACCAGAACGAAGCTATAAAAAAATGTTATGGAATTTCATTTCATTTTAAAAACAACCCCTGTAGAATAAAACAAAAAATCTGTCATTCATAAGCCACAGACGAGACGACTTGAATAATAGAGGGGTGAGTATTACAAGATGATAAACCACCTCATGTTACGAGCGCGGTTTTATTAGCGAGCAATATAGCAATACGAAACAATGCAACATGAGACACAAATATCCTAGAACGAAACACAAATATTGTGGCTTTCTAGTATAAAAATGCCAC
The DNA here is from genome assembly GCA_932273885.2 of Leucozona laternaria. NCBI lineage: Eukaryota > Metazoa > Arthropoda > Insecta > Diptera > Syrphidae > Leucozona > Leucozona laternaria. Next base: position 112,730,526 of record OW026368.1, on the reverse strand, counting down.
CTCGCGACCTCCCCACGTGTCAAGAGATTCAACATTTTTGGTGTAGCCTTTCAATAAAAACTAATGAGCATCATGTTCGAATGACCAACATTTGAAGGATATAACGACAACGGCATGGCACGGCAGCAGCAGCGTATGTTTGTTTGTGCGAAGTGGCGAAGACAAACATCGTTAAGTAAGTAACAAAAGTTTTACCAACCCCCATTTTGGCATACAATAGCAAAACAACACCCGCTCTTACAAGGGTGTTGGCACGTGTACATTTTACTTTTGTACAAAATATAAAAGCAGTCAAATCCACATACAGTTTCAAATTTCGATTTGCGAGCACGACACTCTCCAATTAAGCGAAGTTTTCAAAACATTGCACTCTCAAAGTGCGCACACGTGTCTTGGGACAAAAAAAAAAAAAAAAAAACGGATTTTGGGACGAATTACTTGTTTAGCTCTGATTATGACGCACTGACGGATGTAGGATAATCGGCGGAATACAATCCCGTATTCCGCGGCACACGGTGGTTATGGTGTTGTCGGTGTTCGATGTGTAAACAAACACACTACTCCCATTCAGGCATTCAATGATGTTCATTATGGAGATGATATCTGCCTTAAAACAATAACAAAGCGATTTGTCCTTTTGGCGGTGCGGTGGATAAAGCGGCTACGCGGGCGCGGCGGTGCGGTGGTGGATACATAATTCAAAGAAATTGTGATTGTAATTATCTGTTTGTAAACAAACAAAAGATAAAAAGCAATTGCTCGCCACCGAGCCAGCAATCGTGGGGGTTGTTCAATAAGAAATGAAAGATTAAACACATAATTACCTAGAATTGGTGCTCGTTCTTTTAGATGGCCTTTCAAACAAACCATTCGCGGTCTGCCTGCCTGTATAGTGCTTATGAAATGATAAATAGACCTTGCAAGTGGGTGTTTTTAAAATTTTCAATTTTCAATTGAATCCCGCATGTGTGGTGTTATACTGTATACGTTTTCAAGGAGTATATATATGTAGGTAGGGGAGACTGGGCGATACTGAGTTGTATAACATTTTACAACTATTTGTCGAGCTGCCTGTTAAAGATGTTAGTAAATGAATTTTTACATACCAGTATTGACAGAAGGCGTTAGCCAGGTCGACAGCTTATATGATATAACATATTTATTCTAAAACTTATTTAAAAAAAAATTTTCAAATAAAACTATTTTTTCTGTCTGAAATTCCAATTCGGCAACACAGCATCGACTTTAGAATCAAATAGCTAAACATCTGCTCAAAATGGGCAGCCAGGTAGGCCATCAGATACTGGGTTAATTTTGAACCAGACTAACACCAGAGTAACTTTTGTTTCAATCGCAGACGGGGTAGACAACGCTGGTTGAAAATTCTGTGTACATGAACCGATTACATTTGCAGTATTCTTGTTTGTCAACTACATTTATTAGTTATTCCGCTCCACACTGGGGGGAATATTAAGCCCGTTTTATTCCCCCAGTTGAATTATCCCAGTAAAATGTTTTGGAAAACGAATATTAATAATTAAGCAAAAAATCCAAAAAAGTAAAAAAAATATAATGCGAAAGGAATTTTTCTTCCTCAAAGAGAGTGGAGACTTGTCTACTGCAGTGCAAAATGCGATACAAAATTTCGAATAAAAATCGTAGTGCTCTCATAAAAGTCCTAATTAAAATTTATCGCTGGAGGAAATTTGTAAGGAAGAAATCCGATGATTTATATGCGTAATGTTTTGGTTTTTTATTTGAATCAGTTGAAGGCCAAAAACATCTGGAAGAGAAAATTAAATTACAAGTTCTCGTTGCAGTCGACCCCGGTTTCCCCTATACTACTTAAACAGAATTTTCTGTCAAACAAAAATCATCTCGCGCGTTCGGCGGCGGCGCTTTTAAATCAAGCTCTTTGACAGACAAGTGTTTCGTATATGTAGTACTAGTCTACTTGGGAATACATCACAGCTGGAATATAGCAAAAATATTTGGAGGAAAACAAATTTATTTTCTCATCGAATAGCTCTTCATTATCACTATCGGATTTCAAAAAAGAAAACTCTTCTTCAGAAGTAATTTTGCGTGCCGCTCCGCGCCGTGCCGACAGTTTTAATTTGGTTCAGTTTTCAGTATGTGATGTCCTGTCTATGCCATCAGCTACCTATATCTTCGCCAGTCTGTCTCTCTTGGCCACTTTATTGTTTTCTTTTGACTGTTTTGGTTTGGTTCTTTTGATCAGAGATCGTGTCAGATCAGAGGGTTTTCTTCTCATTTATTTTTCCATTTCAAAAATGTTTCGAATTGACTATTCTATTGTCAGTGCAGTATGCAGTTGGTACGAGAGCAGCATGACAAAAAGTGTGCTAAACACTGAGTTAGAATTCGAATGAAATGTCAAAGAACGGTATCTATCGATCTTCCGTTCGGATGGTGCCAACATGTGGTGACAGATGAGAGTACACGGAAGAACCTTAAAAAGGCGGTGCTACCTAGGGTGCTGTCGTCGGGGCAGTTTCGAAAGTTTTTTTTTCTTTTACTTTTTTCTTCTTTTAAATAAGCAGTAAGATAAAGGATGACATCTTTTATGATTTTCCTTGTTGTTTTCTTACAACGAGACCAGAAAATGTCAGCAAATGAGCGATCATCAGGACAGAGGGTGTTTGTGATGAACAAATTTTCGCAATAATCGGTTAACCTCAGGGGTCCCTTCATTTTACTCTATTGATTCACTTGGTATAGTTGTGTGTATCTGAGTTGGGATGTCGGGTTGTCTAACACCTGCCTGTATTTTCTATGGCTAACTCTTTAAATGAAAAATTGCAATGTTACAGCAGCATTCGGGTTGGGTTATCCTATTAAGGGCAAATAGGTTTTTCTGGAGTGCAAAATATATTCGATAATTAGGTCTAGTAAGCCTCCTCCATTGCACGCCCGAGTAATCGTCTTAAATATATCAAATACTTCATATCAGTCAAAGAAGCATTTATTTGTGAGTGTTCGAAAATGATTGCTTTGTTGTGCATTGGAATCTGAGAACAATGCACGATTCACTAATCTGTACGCAGTAGCAAAAAGTGTCCTTCGTTTTTAAAAACAAATCCGGTCTTGTGTAAATCAGTTTTTTGTTTCTTAAATCCCAGGACCAATTGACTTCTACTAAAAAAAAATGTTGAAGTAATCCAGATTATAAATAATTGTGGTTTGAAACTGTCTGCATCCATATGGCATATAGGTATCTATACGGAATGTGTGTTCTCTGGAAATGACCCAAAATATCTTTCTTCCTTTTTCGTTTCATCAATCTTTCGAATTTATGTTTGTGGATCATCTTATAGATACTTTGCTACGTTTCGATGTTAGTAAATTTGGTTTTTGAATTATTTTTAGAAAAATGTTCCACAATAAAATACTCGTAAAATGTTTATTTACAAATAAAATGTTGATTGCTACGATGCGATGGTAGGAACACGTTAAATATAGACTTCAATCGTAAAATGGATCGAGAATAGACATTTAAAAAAAAAAGACCACAAACATAAATTGGTTGCTGTGCAAAATAAATATTTGATTTTTGCGAAACGTTTTTATGTTTACAAATTTAAATTCTCAATGCTTTCACAACACCTTCACATTATACATTTTTCACAAGATTTACACATGTATATATGTATACCTATGAAATGAACAAATTTATTAAAAATAATGTGATGGAGATTCAACAATGACACACAGGCAAAATGTTCAGTATCTGGATGTGTGTCATACGGAAGCATTCAGATGTATTAAAACCAAAAATATCTTTCTAAATTATTTGTATAATGTTTGATATAAAATGAATTTTAAGTTCAAGTTATCGGAAGATGAACTCAAACCGAAACACCGACTAATGCATCGTGTTTAACGTTTTTAAGTGTAAGGGTAGATTAAAAACCATGGCCTTACGTGTTGCACGTTACGTGTAATACGTTCTGTGTAATGAATTCCGTGTATACTTTCATATTACACGTGCACGTTATGATACGGTTGCATATGTCAATTAACCAAGTTCCCGGTTCACATATTTTAATAAAACCTTATACAGGTGTAACGGTAAATAAAATGGGTGATTCGCGTAATATTTGGCAAAAAGTAAGAGCGAATAGTTTTTTTAAGACTTGAAAAAAAATTCTATGAGATGGGGTCTAATTCCCACCTTTTGACAAAATGGAAAACAATTATTTGAGAAGAAATTCATTACTCCTACAAATTTGATAACACTGGGTAGGATTATCTTTTATATTACTGTAAAACTACAAAATGTGGAAACTCTAGAATTTACCCGTAATTTTCGATATACTTCAGAATTTTCGCTTATGACCCGGTTTTTCAGAAGTGTTTTTGCATTCCTCGTGTATTTATTTAAACTCAGCTTAGTACTAGCTTTACATAATTTATACCTTTACAATTTGCATATATAAGTGTAATTGGCAAAAAAAAGTTGTATCAAATTTACTTGACAAATAAATATATTTATCACTGAAATAATATACTAGTAAGGTGGAAGATCGTATCGACCATCCCACAATAACCCTCTAAGCGCAAACCTTTTTTACACCTGTTCTAGTCTGGCTTTATGGCAGGCATAATTAGGTTCCCAGACCTGACAGGCGTATTCGAGAATGGCTCGAACATATGTTATAAAAAGCCGATTTATAACAAAAGAATCAGAAAATTGTTTAGACTCTCTCCTAATCCCACCAAGTACATATTGAATTGGCTTTATTGGTTATGGAGGTTATGTGTTGAATGAATTTAAGTTTGCCATCAAATGACATACCAAGGAAAGACAAATAACTCACACGTGATAATGATACAGCGTTAAACAAAATTATTAAAAGAAGTTACAGAAAGCTTTCTTGTAAAGCTCATAGTATTACATTTATCGATGTTAAGAAGCAAACAGTTACAAACACACCAGTCAAAAAACGAATTAAGGTCACATTGCAACTCTTCACAATGTCGAGAATTTGAAATAGTTTTAAAGATTGTAACATTGTTGGCATAATTGAGAGACTTCGAGTGCTTCAATACAGAACAAAATAAAAAGGATAGAGGATAAATGACTACTCTGTGGAGTTCCAGAATTAAATTCAAACTTTTTTGAATAGCAACCGTTAAAAAGTACCGAGTAAGATCTATCGAATAAATAAGATTGAAGACACTTTACAAAATGTTCGATAAATCCCAACTTCCTTACTTTAAAAAGCAATACTCAATTTGAGAATTCGTCGAAAGCTTCACTAAAGTCAGTAAAAACACGATCTAATTGTTTTTTTTTTTTTTTTTCAAATTAGTCAGTACAGTTTTCTCCTTGTTCCATTAAAAAAGTTACAGTAGAGCGGCCTTCTGTAAAACCGTTTTGATTTGGAACAATAATTTATCTAACATAAAACATGGCGTTCCACAAATAATAGATCCAAAGAGTTAAGGAATCACAGATAATCTACCAATAGGCCTGTAATTTTTAATTTCGTCTTTTTTACCTTTCTTATGAAAGAACTTTTCCAAATAGATGGAAATACACAAGAATACATTGAAAAATTAAAAGGGATGGAAAAAGGCAAAGACAAAGTGACTTACACAGTTTTTCAAAATAGTAGAGGGTATACCGTCAGGCGGTATACAGCTTTCGTAATTATTACCTCAAAAAAACGTCACATAGATAGCCTCCTTTAAAAAAAACTGAACTAAAATTTAAAATTCTCAAAAGTTGATCCGTGTTGCCGGCAACTAATGCATTGAAAGAGTGCAAATAGACCCCCCAACATAAGTTTTTTTACAAGCCTTGGCCTAACCTTCACGCTCTAGTATTTTTTTGCATCTAAGAACTTATAAGAATTACTCTAATTTAAAGAGAAGAGAAGGGGACGTGGCGAAATAAAAAAAACTTAAAAATAGGCTAATTGTTATTCAACATTTAAAACTGAATTAGGCTATCCACTACTATGGACTACCTTTATGATGACACATAGTCAATATTTGTGGGTCTTAAATAAACTGAATATAGGTTTGGGTGGAATTAATTTAAAGCTTGTGTGGTGATTCAAATTGTCAGTATTATAAAATAAAGGACCAAAAGAACATTTCTAGCAATGATTCATTACATTTTTAAATTTCAATTCAAGCTAAACTTTAAGCCTCTAGAAAACACTGAGTGATGTATTTGTTGTTGTGCTCACCGTTTAGGGTCTCTTCTTATAAAGTGTTTTCTGATGTGGAGGGATAGATTTTAACAGTTCATGGCGACCATGTTGTATTATCAGGAATTGTGAAAATGATAAAACATTATTATCTCAATCTCTTGTGCCAGCCCATTTTACGGTTTACACTGTCATCCTTCCCAGTCAGCTATTCAATATTTGGTGGCCGAATTAGAGTCGACCGGCTCAGTAAATAATCAGTCAGCACCTGAACGACAACGATACGCTTGGTCTGCCAATAACGCCGGTCTCCGTGAAAGTCCATCCGTACTTTTTCGAAAACGGAGATTGTATTGCTATAACCATCAACGGAGAGCCCAACCGATTGATGATAACTACTTAATTTCTTGTACGACATGTACGTCTAACAGGACTTATAACACAGCTGATGGCCACAATGGATATTCTGTAACCTGAACAAGCGATTTGGGGCATGGTTATCATGCAGAGGTGACGTGAACTGGCTATCTAGTGCTTTGAACCTGTAAAGCGAACATAACCCGTGTCATCGTTCAAACTCACGACCACAATGACAAAAAATAACAACACATAGCTAATTCTCCAGCAAAACAAATAAAATAGCGTGATAAGAAAACAACGCAGTTCAAATCACTCTAAAGTTGAGCTTTTTACTAAAGTTTTGTCCGTTAAATCTCAGAGCCCAGCTTGAGATAGAAGTTATGAAGAAGAAGCTAAGTTGAAAATATAAATTAATAGTTTCGAATCAGTTACAAAGTGAATATAGAACTTTGATACGAAAATAAATTTATAATCTAACAGTATTTCCCTTATTTCTTAAGTTAAACATATTTTTTTTTCTAAAAGACCATCATTCCACAGGTTGCACATTGTTCCAATTCTAAAGGATAAACAACAGATCACACATTGCTGCCATATACAAATACATACCTAAAAGGTATAGATCCTATAAACAACTCCAAACTAGTCCTTTTTTTTCAAACTTTCTAAATTATTTCAGTAGTAAACACGCATTATCGGTTTTTCAAATTCAGTGTTCAGTCCTTGCCTATAACTAACAGCTGGAATTGTATGCTTTGCAATGACAAAACAAATTGGAAAAGAAATCGACAACGAAGTGTCCCGCCGTTGACATCTTGTAAATTATTCCTTCAATTGTCAGCACAACACAGTTGGATTCCAAGAGTGCTAAATGGATTCATTTTTTTTTTTCTATTTTATTTTTTTGACACACAAGATACAGACATCACCATTCGAGAGTAAGTCATTGTTTGTGTCAGTTATGCGTGTCAAATTGAACTTGAATAGGTGATTTTCGGATCGCATCCAAATAATGCGCAACGAAAATCTTGATCTTCGTCAATTTATGGCTAATCTACAGGAAGTGACATTCTTATTTGTCTCTCTCTCGGCACGGGGCATATTGTCAGTTTGTCACTGAAGCTGTACATCGATATCGATACACACAAAAATGAAGAGGTATCAAAAGTATAAGGAGATGTAGAACAAAAACACTTTGTAACTATTTCAATGTAGTGGTGACAGTATATTGAGTTTGGATGTCCTTGATGTGCTGATTTGCTCAAAACAAACCATTGACCTTGAGCTGGAGTTATGTTTTGGATGACCGCGATACAAAAAGCATTTACTTGGTTAACCAGAATTTTGGTTCCCAACATGACCATGGAGAATGGGATGTTGTCACTGCAAATGTGGGTTTGAGAGTAATGTCCTTGGAGGGGCTTTCAGCTCGATTTTATAAACGAGCTGTGGAATTGCGATTTTCACCCGCTCCATGGCGATCGCATTTATATTTACACTTGTGTTCTGTTTTCGTATTTGGGCTCGCCATAGGAAGTTTATTAATTTTCACAGCCGGACAACTGAACCACTCAATTGTGAACAATAACCGCCATCGCCACATTGCACTCGCACAATGAGTTCAGTTGATTGGAACTAAAAAATCAAAACCCGCCAATTCAGACCACAACTCGACTGTATTTATTGTTTCTGTAAAGAAATGCTGCCATTTGTACGCTTGCATTGCGAACTGCTGGCGCAAACCCTCTGTAAACAATACGCCTATTGGGAGGAATTGGGTGGCAGTAATGTCCTTTAACTTTGTTTCACAGCAATAGCTGCAGACTGCTCGCAGATTCTATGGTTCTGGTCTCATCAATTGAAAGAAATATTTTCAAAATAATTCCCTGGTTTGAAAACAAAAAAGATCGAAACAACAGAAAAAAGAATTAAAGATATGTATACAAAAAAAAATCGAAATCAATACAATATAATTGAGTACCCACCCCTCCGGATAAGGACAACGGGTGGAAAATATTGTGAAAAATAAACTTCAAATGAAATGAACGCCGGTACTCTTGGTGTTGTTATTATTATTCTTTGGTATTCGTGTTAAAACTCTTGTTCATCCTGTGGGGAAGTTCTTCTTCCTATATACTCGCCTCGACTCGATATGCCTTCAGGATAAAAGAATCCTTCAAAAGTATAACTTCACGTGTATAGCGATTTTTTTTTTTTTTTGTTTCTCGACTATATCGGTTGCTTTAATGAAGGGATATCGACGAGGATGACGACAGTTGCGTTGACTGCAACACTAAAGAGACGAACGAGTATGCCACAAAACGTGACTCTAAACAAAAGAAGCCATTTTCATCGAAACAGCTATCCGCCAACTGCCATGTTGACAGAGTAGAAGTACTTATTTTTTTTTTCTTTTAGATAGAGTTCCTATAAAGTGTGTATTCTTCTATACTGTTTCTTTTACAAGAAGGAAACAACTTTTTGACTAAAAATATTGGGAGAAAATTTGAGACCGGAAGGCTCCACTTTTATTGTTTTTCTCCAGTTTAACACGAACTTTTGTTTTCCATCATTGAGGAAAAGGATGTTATTGTTTTTTTTTTAGATAAAAGTTTAAAAGAGGTTTTTTTTGTTTTAAATTTTGGAATACCAATATTCTTAAGGAAACTTAGGCTTCAGACGACATTTCATTGCACTCATTCTTGTTTTGGTAAGAAGAATCAATTTATGAAGCAAACAAACCCAATTATATAATATATATACTCTAAGAGAAAATATATGGGTGTTGCAATTGGCGCGCATAGATTTTGACGGCCTGTGGCGGCCATATTGTGTTGGTGACATCTGTCAAAACTGTTGTTTATTATTCTTTTACTGATGCCAAATCTCCATGGCATCAAGTTACTCGATTGAACAGTCCTTCCATGATAAAACTTTAATATCAAAATCGTTGCGCCCATTTTACGGTTTACATGGTTGTGCTTCCAAGTCGGTTATCCAAAGTTTGGTGGCCAAATTTGAGTCGACCGATTCAGTGAACAATAAACCAACGCCTTTCCGTCAACGAAACGTAAGATAAACAAAAAACTTCATCGCTGTCTGTGAGATATCCCTTTCGGGCGTAGCTAAGCACAGAGAATTCTCGGGGTTTAACTTAAGCACGGATAAAAAACTGTGTTACCGACATGAATTAGATATTTGTTATGGATAGTTTTTATGAAAACTCCATTTTGTTTCTGTAATGACATTGCTTATCCCCGAAGTCGTTTTTTTTTCTTCAACCAAATCCCTCAGAGTTTGTAAAAAAAACACGCCTTATGTATGATAGTTCGGATTCCACTCTAATTGCAAATCGTCAAAGAAAAATCCATAAAGTAAGTAAAAAATAAGATATTTGTCAACAAAAATTATAAAAAGAAAAAATTAAACCGGAACAATCGGAAAATTAATTAAAATCAACAATCTTCAAAAAAAAAAAAACAACATTTACCTTACAGCTTCTGCATTTTGCAAAAATAAGGACTGAAATGGTACTTTTTTTATTTTGTCGATAAATAAACATAAACAGAACTTGAAAAGGTTATATTTTGCAAAGAAAAAGATTAAAAATTAAAGAAAAACAGCTAAAAATAATAAAAATAAACGAATACCACATACATACATATCCCAACAAAAATGCTAAACAAACAAACCCTCTTGTACAAATATTTGTTCAAATAAATGCGATCGGATTTAAATTTATATACAAATCTGCACCAAGTTTTATGCATATTTGCTGAAAATATTTCTGTGTGTGTTCGTTGCCATGGGAATAACTATAGGTACTTTCAACAACACAACAAATGTTTGCATCCTGCTGAATCTATTATTTGAATAGATCTGTCTTCTCTACCTGTCAAAGTCTAAGGATATAAATAAACCTCTTCAAAGATAGATTAGACCCATTGAAAAATCCTTCTAGTAATTTGAAAATGTATTTTTAGGTACATACGTAAATATACATTTGTATCTAATATAATGTTTGATGAACGAGTTAGGGCCAGTTTTTTAGTGCGAGTTTAAAGTTAAACTCGAGTTAACTCATCAAATTTGTTGATGATGCTTTTAATGTTTTACCTATCCACTGAGTTTATTTAATCGTTCCGCAGGCATTCTCCACCGCAAAAATTCTACCTCAGTTAAGTATGGGAGTGGAATAATTCACTTCTTCAAAAACTTTTTATAAGTATTAAGAAAAATTGAATGAAGTGAATTTGTTCTAAACAAATTTAAGGAAAATAATATTCACTGTCGTTTTTTATCATCAGTGTTGGTGCACTTTTGAAAATACATTTCTTTTTTCTGCATTCGGCAATAGCTAGCAAATTTAAAAGTTATATTCCTTTGAATTGGTTAAAGCCTTCTGCATGAGAATTGTGTTCCAGATTTCTTATCAGCCAAATTGATGGACAAGAGTTTTTTAAGATCTAAGCTGAGTATTCGTTCCCATGAACTTGACATTCCTACTCTAACCTTTTCCATTCTGAATTTCCGTTTGAATTTCCATACCTCTATCGCCAATTCTCTTGCCTCGCAACGAAACGGCTGAATTCTCGAATATAAAGTACTTTTTTTTAAGTTCAAGAAACCTATCGGACATTTTTGTTGTTTTGGATTCTTGCACGTAGTCAACAACGTATGGACGACTTCGCATACGGATCAAAATATGGATCCACAAAACTGCGCTTGGACAAACGTTGATGTTTACACATATGTATTAACCGTGGGTCCCGGCGAAGATGAAGCCGAATTAACCTACATTGCTCACGAAAACTATATAAAATGTATCAGCCCAACACCTGTTGCTGTCACAAGCAAGCGGTGACAAAAAAGCGATAGTCGATTCTATAAACACCTCACGTGGAGCAAAAGTATTAATATTGATTGTCAACTATCACCTTAGCCAATTTAAACCCCGCTTAAATCTTAGTTTTAATTAAAGCAAATGAAAAGGGAAACGGGAAATTCAGACAAAACACGATAACACGATAACGAAACAAAACTCAACAAGGTTGTATGTTACTGCTGCCGAAATCACCGAAAAATACATATGCGAAACAATTTTGTCCACATCGAGTTAATGGGGCCGTCTAAAAGTACGATTTTTATCACGGTGCGCGATTTTTCTGTCCCATTATTTTCTACATGAAGTACGGCACTTCCACCATATTTATTTAATTTATTCCTCCTGTAAAAATAAATAAATATTTTTTAAACGTGTTGCATTAAATTTTAATTTTAAATATGTAACTAAAAGTTCAGGAAATATTCCATACTAAATAAAATATTCCATTAAAAATGTCTTCCATTTTCATAAAGGGTGGTCCAACGAAAACACACGATGACAATTGTAAATAAAACAAAAAGTTTTCAGAGAATTATCTTAATATTTTTTATTATAAAATTTAGAAGGCCAAATGCTCGCCACGGCTTCGGTGGCATACCTCTATCCAATGGTCCATATTTTCAATGATTCTGAGACATAATTGGATTCAATATCGTAAATGTGCCAAATTATCTCATCCTTTAGCTCTTAAATTGTTCTTGGCTTACAGCCATATTATTCACTCAATTAATCCGGTTTTAGATTAATACCTTGGTTCTAGGAGAGTTAAGTCTCAAAAGTTCAACCCAAGCGCATAATATTCACTCGACAAACCCGTTAAAAAACCTTATTAATTAAACTCTGTCGCGTTTAATCCGATTCAATTTTAACTGCCCTTCAGGGAACTGTTAAAGTATTTCAACCCAGTTGTAAACAAAATTTTCAGTACATTCACTCATTTTAGAAAAGCAAAGTGACATTTGAAGTTTTTACGCACGTGAACATACATACACAGTTTTGCTTTCAATTACACAAACAAACAAAAATAATTGTGTTAAACGGAAAAAGCTACTGTAACTTGATTTTTTTCTTTTAATTTCGAACAACGTAATTTGAAGTAACAACAAGAAACAAAAAAAAAGGAAATATATGCTGGAAAATATCAAATTATTGACATTCCGTATGTTTATAGTCAAGTTTAAGCAATTTTACATGCGGTTGTTATGTATTTTTAATCCCTCGTGTTTAATGAAAGTTTTGAGTTAAAAGTTAAATTTGAAAAGTTTAAAATATGCGGAATTATAGGACAGGTTCAAATTCCCTTAAACCTTATTTACACCTGCAGTGAATAATATGGCTCTTATTGACGTACACTTTTTCTTTTATATATCCCCGAAGCAAGAAGTCCAACGGTGTCAAACCACATGATCGTGGTGTCCAAATAACATCGCCACGACGTGAGATAACACGGCCATTGAATTTATCGCGCAAAAGAGCCATTGTTTCGTTGGCTGTGTGGCAAGTGGTACCATCCTGTTGGAAGCACATAGCTATTATCGTCCAGGTCCATATGCTCAATTTTTGGCCAAAAGAAGTCCGTTATCATCTCGCGATAGCAAACACCATATTCACGGTAACTCATTTTCGAAGAAGTACGGCCCGATGACGCCGCCAGCCCATAAACCGCACCAAACAGTCACTCTTTGTGGTTGCATCGGCTTATCAACAATGACTCGTGGATTCTCAATTGCCCAAATGCGGCAATTTTACCGATTGTGGACACATTTGGTCGATTATGCTGACCAAAAAAAGCACGAAGTGCGCATTTTGATTTGAGCGCCCATTTTCGTAAAAGGGTTCAACAACCTCTCGATGGTTGATTTTGTCAAACACTGAAACAAAGAAATTTCAAATTAAGTTCGGCAAAAAACTTGACGTTAAGGTGTGACTCACAATTTATATCGTGCATTATGGTTGGACCACCCTTTAAATGAAAATAAGTTTTTTCATCAATTAGACATTTACTAACTACTTATCAGGGGGTCAATTCCAAAACCAGCTATCCAAAAAAAAAACGGAAACAACCATCTCATTTTTTAAATCCTGCACGCCGCATTCTTATCTAAATAGCAGAAAATGATTAATTGATTAAAAATAGATTTTTCATATACAAAAATGGACTAAAAAGTATAAAATAATTTCTCCCTGTTCCATTCATTTAAAACGAAAAACCTGGGGCGTATGCATGCACTCTTTCTTACTATCTATTGCATGCGCCCCACGTTTGTCTTTCCAAATATATTATTAATTTATACTTTTTAGTTAATTTTATAAACATGCTACATTAAAATCTTATTTTTATTCAATTAATTTTTTTATATAAATATCGGTTTCATTTTTCTTTGTTTTTTTGTAAAATTATTTTCTTTTTTTGAGAACTTAACTTTTTTTCTTTTCTAATAGAAAATTAAAAATGGTTGTTTGACTACAAATCAAAGGTCATAGGTACAAATCTCTCTAATGAGCAAAAAAGTATTTAAGTGTAAAAGTAGGTCAAGTTTTTTTTTTACCAATTAAAGACTACCTACATATATCAGCAGATAATTATCCTTAAACCAGCATGCCTTTGCGACTGTGTTGATTCCTTATCTTTAAAAACAGATAACTCAACAATAAAAATGCTGGTGTCATTCGCTTAAGGATTGTGTTTATTTTCTGATTAACATCCCTATAATTGAATATTCCCAACGCATTAAATTATATACCTACATATAGTCGTTCAACGCGACTTCACCGACCTACTCGCAGTCATCAAAAATTATCCTCTTTTATTATTTTAGAACAATATTCATTTGTTGCCGCACATTTTTTAAAATAATAATCATTCCCCCCACCATATAGAAAATTAGAAAAACGAGCATTTTATGAGCACAATAACTTAAAATGAGTTAATGGTTGCCCCTCGTTAACATAGGCCCCGCCGAACACAATTATCACATCGCATGTCAACACCCGGCAATGTAATCCGATTGAGAGCCCGATACGATACGTCTCTCTATAGTCCTAAGCCCGAAGCAAAGCACCCCATTTAGGTATAGGAATAGGAAAAGACCCAAAAACCAGCCAACAATTAGTGTACCAAGATATTATAGTGGCGGTAAAATAGTTGGGCACGATGAGGTCGGGATAAGTGTTTCACATGCGTTTCAAATGAAAATGAAACTATGAGTGGATCCGAAATTTATAATTCCCCGACACCGATATTATGTCTGAAGTGTCATTGTGAATGTCTTAGATGTTTTGTATGTGTGTGTTATTCTTGTCATATATATATAAGCTCCTTCTAATCACAATAGTTTATTGTGGCATAAAATGTAAAGAGCTGCGTATGGAATTGGAAGAAGTGCTGTGCAGCCTGGAGCTATATTGGGTAAATTGGCCTTTTCTATCCCGTATGATGACGTATGTTCTTCTTGAGGAGTCCAAAGTGTGATATCAACCTTTCATATATAGAACTTTCATCATGTGAGATGATGAGATTATGATTCCCTAATCGGTTACATAAATATATGTCATTCTGGGATGATCTACATTTAATACTTTGAGGTGATTCCTAAGAAATTCTGTGCTGGAAGGCATTATGATTGTGGGGAAGTTTCTTAGGAAGTTTATTACCAATTATAAGAAACTTATTAGGAAGTTAAATGAGAAATTGTAACAAACATGTGAAAATACTTTAGAATTATAAAGCTGTCAGATTTAGTCAGGGAATGGTTTAAGGTTTGAAATTTTAACTCTGAAATGATTATATCATCATCATCATAACTTTTAAATATTTCAATCAAAGGTAAGATGTTCAGCGGAGTTGAAGGCAATTGAAATTAGTTTACACTAATGAATTATCGTGGGGTGGAATCAGAAAAGGTGATAGCTGTATATTGTTTGATTGCCGCTTTGACGATAGCTGGTCACTATCCTATCTAGAGAAATATAGAGAGAGCAATCTTGTACGATGCGGGCCCTGAGTTCTTTGCTCCTTTAATCTAAGTTCGATCCGTTTATACCCACACGGACTATAACTACCGATTCCAGTTCAGAACCGTACATTGCCGGAAAAAGGAGAAAAGTATTGCGATTGAAATTAACTCAACAATCGAAATGGACTCAAAAAATTGAACATAACATCTAAAATACAAAGCAAAACTACTTGTAAATTTTTAAAATACTGGTACCTGCGTGCAAAATTGGAACAAAATTGGTTATGAGACGTTGACGATATGTATAAATATACGGGAACAAGTCCGAATTCGATTTCTGTTAATTGAATTTTTGGTCAAAAACTTGAATCGCAGTTTTCACATAGTCACTTCAAAAATTACAAGTTAGATCCATTTTCGAGAAATAGTGAAAAAAAAAATAAATTGTTGTATGGGAGCAACCCTAGATGAGCTAACCTAGAGGTTGGGCAGAGAGAGGGCATAAAGTAAATACAAAAATAAACATTTCCAGAATATATTTATATACATACATACATAGGTAGTAGGTGTGTTCAAAGTCCAAAAAACGAAATCGGCGGGGCTAATCATTTTAAAAATTAAATGCAAGAACGTCTTATTCGTTACAAGCTTAGAACCGTCTTGAAAATTTTAAAGACAGTGTTACCAGGTAATTCACAACTCATTTTTTTCAATTTTTCCTAATTTTTCCTCATCTTCGTTTTTATTTTAATTGATTTTATTTTCACCCGGAATTATTAAATAAAACAAATTTGGCAAAAAAGAAAGAGTAAAAAGATCGGTGTCAAAAGGAGAGTATGATTTCTTTAAAAAAACATGTTCTGTTGGAACAAATTGATTCACATGTTTTTTACACTATTCCTCGATGCACAGAAGAATTACAGACGGGCATACCGACGACGAACCTATTCCTCCATCTTTTTAATCAAATGTAAAGTATTGATTCAATATAGCTTTAAACGGCCCTTAGTCCATACAAATTGGCGTTTAGTCCCGGGCATCTTACTTGTACTTATCAGGTTACTAGTGAGGGCCTTGTCAATATACGCAATTTCACATTGGAGTTTTGTCAAAAAATTCATGTATTTTTAACTGAACTTCATAAAAATTGCTTATTGACAAAGCCCTGACAGGCCATAGTAACATCCAAGGCAATGAGCAAGCAGATGAGCTTGCCAGGCAGGGATCAGCCCTTCTCGTCTCTCAGGCAGAAGGAGTCGACCTTTTCCTATCTGAATCAATAAAAAGGTGGCAAGGTCTGTCAAACTGCAAAATATCTAGGAAGATATGACCTACTATGACAAAAACAGATCAAGTGATACAATAAAGCAAAATAGAAAAGACACGGCCAGGAACATGCGGCTAAGCTAAAGATACCTTTTAATAGTTTCTGCCGTAGCTGCTAGAACCCTCTAGAGAAAGAAACCATCGAACACTTTTACTGTAACTGCCCAGCCCTGGACCGGTCTCGCTTCCTGGCATTTGGAAGCCCTTTTCTCGATAACCCAACCGTGCTGTCGAACAAAAGGATAAACGATTTTATCTCTTTTCTAAACAGCACTAGATGGATTTAATAATTGAAACAATAACTCCATCACAGCTCTTGCATTGGAAGTGTAAGAACTAGCGATGGTCTACCGGGGTTCGGTGAAACGGTAGTCGTGGACTGTATCGCTATCGACTCCGGTTCGGGCCGATTCCCGATTGACTATTGCTATTACCTAATAAGTTAGGTAAAACACTAAAAAACACAAAATTCATATACAAATATCGTCACTAACTCTCCGGACAACCATACTTAATCCATAACTGGTGAAGGACTTAAAGTTCTGACAAAACCTAGGTAGGTTTGCCTTGACTTTGAAGAAGCCCAACCTAAAGTAATTCTAGTGATAGGTTATACGGACGGCTCTCAACCGCAATAGAACTGCCTGGCACACAGTGTGAGCTTAACATTCCATTGAGATCGAGGGCACAGACCAAAACCTAGTCCCTATCAATCAGCAAACTCGTTATTAACTTTTCGGACAATAACCAACTCCATAACTGGTGCAAACCTTAAAGCAATGATATATACCTAGTAGGTATTACCTTGCTTAGTATAGGCACAGCCACGAGTGGATCTGGTGAAGGGCTATATGGTTGGATTGCAACCCTACCGGAACCACCTAGCACACAGTTGTGAGCCTGGTGGTCTTGTAGGGCTGCGTGAAAACACAATAACCTAGTCCCCTAAGTAATTCTGTCTAGACTGAAAACACTACCCCTATATCAAGAAACAAATCAGGTCAAACGAGTTATGGTATCAAAACGGCGCATTACAGCGCTAATTGGGTTCTTCGGGAACAGGTGTTCTCAGAACCGCCATAGTACCTACCTACCTACCTAGGCCGTCACAAGTGATGAGTCCAAGTGAGATCGCCTAAATTATTTTTCGACAATTTCGTCATTTAAGGTTTAAAATAAAAAACCGTATTTTTGTTTTCTTTCACGAAATTTTTAATATAACGATTTCTTTTAAATGATCTGCGGACTGTGCTACTTAGGTAAAACCCCATATGTCAGTGTTTTTCAAGCAACGATTCTCAATATTTAAAAGTAAACTGTTAATGAAATTTCTCATCGCATCGGTGAGGTTAATTTGATGTATGAGAGAAACTCTTTACAAAGTTCGAATTACGTAAGAAGAAAAAAATATGCCAAGTTTATCACCTGAATCTAGGAGCATGGACAAAAAAATCGATATCTTTTGGGATATCGGGTTTTGTCTAAGTTTCTATCTCAGATTTTACTTCAAGAAGCTTATAAAATAATAATCGATTTAACAATAAGTCTACAATGTTTTTCAAACTCATTTATACAAAACGTAAAGTGTCTACTGTCTTCTCTACATATTCAAATGTTCAACCTATCCGGAGGCTTTACTTAAATTGTTTAATTTAACATTTTCCACAAATCCATATCCCGTGTCAAATTTGCCCTACTTACAGCCTTCATCATTTCATCATTCAACAAATAACTCGTTGTTTAAATTCAAACAGAATACATACATAGCTTTGAAATGCGCTTACAAAAATCCTCTTACATTATACCACACTATATATGTAGGTATCTGTATAGGTACGCATCAGAGAATTAAAATCCAAAATGGATTTGCATTTTAAATCCCACACACAACACTAGCTCAGTCAAAAGTGTATCGATTTCAGGACTAAATGTTGTTTTCAAATTCAAAAGATAAAACCATTATGCTCATTTTAAACGGATTGAAGGAAATGCATATTTTTTTTTGAAAATAAATATACATATCTATCCAGCAATACGATTATCAGAGGCGACATGCGACAGCCAGCCAAAATAGCCAACGAAACAGAAAATACAATTTTTTTCGGCTTTCTGTACAAGATTGTTTAATTAAAAAGAATTGAAATCCTTTAATGCAAAAGGGATCAACTACTTATTTAGATTAGGCCAAGTAGGTATACAGTTGCTTTGTTTCGAAAGTAAATTGGTACGCTGGCTTGGATGGCTGCTGTCTCCGTCAAACAATCTTCTTTGCATTCAGAAAACGAGCACCGCATCAAACACAAAAAGGACACCGAACATTCAAAATATTTAACAAAAACTCCTTGTAATCCTTTGGCCTTGTTTTTCAATACAGTTTTCAATATTTATGAAAAAGGAGATTTTCAAACAGAATTACAATGCGTGAAAACATTGTGTTATTTTCTTGATAGTCATAGTTTTTCCACGAAGACGCAACGGCATCATGCAAATGGTCAACCACATTTTATTGGAACGCTTAAAATTACAACGCGGAATGTGTCACAACTAAAGTTCTCTTAAGTGTTGAACATGACAAAAAAAAAAGCCCCAAATGCTAAGAAAAATACGCACCGGATTCGTTTCGAGTCCTTGGATATACAGCCGGGACCTTTGATGTGAAATTGGAGAAGTGACAATGTTTTCCGGGTATTTTCACTGCACCATCATCACCATTTCCCATTACCATCCAGGAGGTGTTTATGGCGATGTCAACAAGCAACACGAAGTCATGTTTTAATAGTATAGTTCGTTGCGCCCCGACTATGGGATGGATAACGAAAACAGGGCCGGATTAGTTTGTTGTAGAAAAAAGGAAACCGACTGAAAGGGTCCGCAGTGTTGGATAAAAATAAGTCCAGACTTCAGAGGGCTAAGTTGGATTTCCAAGCACATAAAAAAAACTAGAATCTGCCACTTTGTTGTATAGTAAAGTAATAAAATGTTAAGAAAAATCAAATCCGAATCAGAATAGAGACAAAAAACGTACTTAACGACGAACGGTATAAAGTTGAGACTGTATTTCTCTCTTTCTGCCTAAGGTACCTACTGTTCCTCAACCTACAACCTTTTTATAGTTATGATTTCCTTAAAGGATATTTTTACTAGTGATACAAAATTTGAAGGATTTAAATAATCAAACACTTTTAGTTGGTCTTGTTAGTCGTACTTTTAAAGTAAAGCGGTTTTTACAGTCGTTTTTATTAGATTTTCTTAGAACACTTTTGCACAGTTAACAGTCCAGTTAACCACTGTCTAATTACTTGAAAATCTTTTTATTTATAAACGCATTCAAACAGTGTTCTAAAAACGTCATTTAATATTCACTGACATCCCTGTATCTGTCAATTTACAATGAATTAAATAAATTTTAGTGAACTTTTGTATATGTTCAATGAACATTTAATTCATTTCAAGATAACATTTCAACTTGAAACAAGGAACTCGCCTTACCTTGTGCATTGAACGTAGCCACCTTGGCACTTTATAATAGGTTTGGGCAACCAATTGCAGTGTCTAAGTTGGAAAATCGATGGATAATGTTTATGAATAAGGTTTTGAAGTTGGACAGCTATCTAAGGCTAGACTAATTTGGCATGGGTTTATAAATAACAAAAGTGTCATATCAACAGCTGTCTATTTGACAAAGAATGTAGTAGATTTAGAAAATACAGCGTTATTTAGTAAAATGCGTGACTAAGCAAGTTGCTGAATTAGGTCTCGAGGATAGTTGGTTCTAGTAGGAGGCAGCATACACTCATACAGCTAATTTCCTCAATGATTATTTCGAGTAATTTTACTCTAGATCATCGGTACCCTGGGTATCCGCCAAAGAGTTTTCAGGGTTCCGCGGTTTTCATAAAGTAAAAACAAAAAATAAATTTTGTTTCATTCTTCACACTAACTTTGATAAAATATCTTAATACAAAAATTGATTTTGAAATGTGTTGTTTTTTTATTTCGAGTTTGGGTTCCGAAATATACTTGGGCCTTGTTTAGGGTTCCACAGCTTGAAATGTATGGGAACCGCTGCTCTAGAGTGTGTGGAAATTTTATTTTTTTTAGTATCTTTGCGAAAGAATGAGTGGACAAAAAAGTACTAAAGTATTACAAATTTTAAGGATTTTTTACCAGCCTTTACAATTTTACCAAAAAACTATGAAAACTACCTGTATTTTGTATGGGAAAATGTAACTGCTCGGTGTTAACATTAGCCGATTTCAGTAAAATTTTATACAGAACTTTTTTGAATGTTTATGATCACTTTAAGTGAGGGACAAAAGTAATTTCTGAAATAAGCCCCACCCTAGTGAAGTAAAATTATAGCACCATTGTCAGCGACAAGAACCCTTATAATACCAACTTTTAGCTTGTGAAAGTATATATCTCCCTGCTGTAATATTTCTTCTACGAAATATTTAAGCAAATTAGAATTCACAATTTTAAATTTTGTTCTTTGAATAAACTTGATTCGAAAATAAATGCAAACTTTAAAAAAAATTTAGTTTTATTTTTTCGCCCAAATTTTCCCGATGTTTACATACATAAGTGCGGGACTGGAGAAAGAACGATAATGAAGACAGACGCATGGCAAAATGTGTTGTCCTTTTTGAATTCTCAAATTACATAAGCCAATAAACCATCATCGCCCCAAACGATACTGTATTGAGTGCAACATTTGTATTTGTATACGCATATGGTAACCTATCGATCCTGCAAGGTGCAACCTTGCCGCCTTTGGCACATTGCAATATCTTGATTTATTGAAAAGTCGATGAAGTCATCATGGGGATTGCTTGACAACAATACTGAACTCCTTATGATATCTCTTGTTGTGTAAGCAGATTTATACTGCTTTTGGCCATTGCCGCAACAATGACTTCAAACCAAACCGAAACCGACGAAAGATCACACCGACAACCGCACCACGTTACCGAGGAAATATCAAAATATCTCGGGCACTATACCTACATACATATATGTATGTATAAGGACAAACAAAATAATAAGGGCAGAAAAAAAAAAAAAAAACGATCAATTAAATCAAAGGAATGGTCATAATGAGTATCAAAAGAAAGGACACGTTTAATGTGTTCCGAAACGTTTTGATGTGCAGCCATTGTTAATACCTGCTGCATTTAGCCGAGAGCGCATTTGTAAGAGGAAGAACCAGCAATATCGTTTGCTTTTTTATTCTCAAGAAAAGGACACGCCATACACACAGCACAGCATATCACATACAATTAAAACCCCTACTGGGTAAAATACTATATCTCTCTTTTTGGGTTCGAAAAAATAGCAAATGCGCTGCCGACTTCAAACGATAGCTAAAGACGTCTCAATTTCAGCTATCGTTGGCGGCGACCCTTACATTTATTGTGTTGTTGACAATACTGGCTAGAGCAATTACATGTCCAAATGGTGACAATAATTTATTTTATTTCTTTTTTAAGGTTTTAGGTACTATGTTCCGCCTTGTTGTGTTCTGTTGTGTTGGAGAGTGTAACATGTGGAAAGACTGTGTGTGCTCTTTTTTAAGTTGAAAGGATAAAATAAAGACGTTTGTACTTTCCTCTCTAACTATGGTCAATGGTAATAGTCAAGCGGAAAATCTTCAAAGGAGTGTAATTTTGGCTGGGAGTCAATTTGGTCAGGATGTGTTGTACAATATAAGACGCCCTCAGCCCTCATGTTGTGACCATGCAAAAATGTTTGATTCTCAAATTTCTTGTTGTAAACTATCGAATTGCAGTTTGCAAGAGTGTTATTGTTGTTTAAAAACCTTTAACTCAGAAGAAGTATCTAGATGAAAAAGAACAAAAAATCCGTGGCGGCCGTAAATAAGTATAGGTATTGGTATAGGTTAGTTGAAATACTTGAAAATGACGAAAATTAGTTAGTAATTATCAAATAAATATTTTAAAAAAATTTAAAGTAACTTAAAACTGATCGATAAAGTGGCAAATACATGGGGAAAACAGTTTGTAATAAATGAGAATAATTAGATTTGGCGATGGCATAAGAACTGACCTACTAAAGTTTTAAAATTTTTGACATTAAATGAACTTTTTCCTGTTTATAACAAGAGCGCAGTTAATGGATGTTGGCTACCCTTACAATTTGTATAACACAGTGGCGCGGTTTGAACTCTACAAGAGGAGAAATCGATGAACATTTTGTATTGAATGCCTTTGAATTGCAATCAGTGGGAAATATAGAGTATTCACAAATGACCGTGCTGTCCGGCAACAGAAAGAATATCTTTATTTTATCCGTCTGAAGTCAATAGTAAATTTAGAAGCATTCCTAATACTGGCTAAACAAGTGTTGCAGAGGAAGGAAAATACATGCAAAGATGTTTGTGAAGCACCAAATGTGAGAATTGAACTCAGACTCAAGTTTTGAATAAATTGTATGTTTGCATAGATATTATAGCAAGATCCGAAAGAGTAAAACATTTCTTGTTACATTCAAGACAACATAAGAATTTTGGAGCATTTTTAGCAATTTCGAATATGTGGTCATTATACAGAAGGTGGTAAGTAAGGCAGCTTTGAAGAACTGAAAGCTGTTCGGTTTCATCGATGCCAATATGCGTTGACTAATTGGAAGTAGCAACGGGGGTTAATTACGCTTTAGCGACAGAAGGTAGCATTGGGTTATTGAAGCAACTCTATTTATATTGAACAATGCTGCAGAATTAAATGAAATTGATTTGCAGTTCTACATTCAAAGAGTGAGGAAGTGAAATCTGTGAAAGAATATGAAAAACTGAGAGTGCGTTTGTCAGCGAATGATGGATTAGAAGTTTTAACTAAAAGATCATTAACAAAAATAAGAAATTATGAAGGGTTTATAATACAAATTCTATATACTACTGAAATACCACAGCCAAGTAGAAGACAAAGCACTAGTTAATTGGACTTGTTGAATTATTGATTCAAAATAGCTTTTAACGGCCTTTAGTAGGTAAATTAAAATTGAAATTGATTGAAATTAATAAAATATAGCCATGAGGCACACACTTTTGTGGATGTTAAACTTGAATCCATCGGAATCCATTCTTGGCCATCGACGCAACCTAACCTAAATTTCGACAGAAGACAGCTTTATTTCAAAAAAGTTGGACTTAATTCGCATTCTGTGAGCAATAAACCCACTTCTGTTATGTGGACATAGCTACATGTAAGGTGAGCCAAATTTCAAAACAATACTCATTCCGGCAGGCGACTTATTAAGCCATATGATTTGTAAATTTTCGAATAAAAAAAAAAAAAAAATTCGAATTTTGTGAAACGTCGAATTTTGTGAAAAATCATCTACATAACTGGCGAAAATAAGAGAACGATTGTGAGTAAGTTCAAGTTGGAGTTTTTATCAACTCTTAGATATTTTGATCTCTTTAAAGGGAGTGCGTTCGAGACCAATCTAATCTAATCTAAAATAATTATTATTTATTTGTTTAATAATATTAAATGTAATTTAAAATTATAACAAATAAGAAACTTTGAAAGTCATCATTTCGATTATGGAGTAGGACTAAAAGATTTTTTTCTTCAGAGTCAAAACACACTTAATCTACTTAGTTCGTTTCCAAATTCATATTGCAATTCAAATAACTCAAAAGAAATCGCGTGAACAGAGGGATATTCTTCTGCCCAAGATATGTGAAAATAGTTCGCTATATCAGGAAAATATCGATCAATTCCTATTCTCCATTTCTTACTGTAAAATTGTTTTGAACTTCACAAAACTTTGTTTGTGCAAAGTGAGAATTTACTTCACACTCATATTTTTTTTGTAATTAAATTCCCACCTTTTAAGGGAACTAAGTCAACTTCACAAAGGGACTTTTTTACCTATACCGCTTGCGTAAAAAGAAGTTTCAAGTCATCTTTCAACAAGATAATAAGTTCGCATAAGAATCTTATTCAACCAGAATTTTAAAACACAGAATTTCGACCTCAACCTTCCAAAAAATAGGTCGCCAATTTATAAAAGGTTTGAACAACCAATAATTGCAGTGGCTGAGTTAGACAATCGATGCGAAATATTAATCAATAAGGGTCAATTTTTCAATAGCCAGTTAAACATCAGATAGTATACTTATTTTTCAGTTAGAACAAAAATTTGTTGCTATTTATCCGTCTTATAATTAACTGAATGTTTAATTGATGATTAAAAAAGTGGCTCTAAGGCCCAGTTTTTCAGTAGTGAGTCAGACCAGAGTTAGCTAACTCTAGAAGTAAATTAACTCAGAGTGAACTGAGGAAGCAGTTTATCGGTGAAGAAAACATTAAAAGCATCTGTTCAGTTAGTCCTGAGTTAATTCACCAAATTTGATGAGTTAACTCGGGTTTAACTTTAATCTTGAACTGAAAAACTGGAACTAAGAAGGACATTGCCTTAAAATGTTTTAGTTCTTGGCAGTTGTTTTAAATCTTTTTTAACTATACCTATGTAACTATAAATATTAGATTTCCAAGCATGTTTAGTGAGAGTTTAAGCTTGTCATATAATTTGGGGAATTGCGTACATATTGAAAACCAACAAAATAAATTTTTTTAATATTTCGATCAGTCAAAGATTATAACACATTATCTTGCCAAAGATCTATATATGTATATGTATAGGTATCTACGTGACAACTGCTTTATTCAATATTGAGCTGTCAACATTATTCTAACAATTCGTCACAGTTTTAGAATTTTCAAACATAAGGTCCTGTAGAGTGTAGGGCCCTGCATGAGTTTTTATTCTTTACAGTATACGTATCAAAGCAGATTAAGACCAGTATCAATCGATTCGTTTCACTGATAGAAATCCATTAAAGCCAATCATTTGACATTAGGACACAAAATACGGTCACCAATACCACAGTGGTTGCTACCCATATATAGCGTAGCAGGACAGCACAAAATACAGGACCTCCACAGACATCTCTATGAAATGTGTTTTGTGAGTGAAAGGACGCGTATCAAATCGGGCTCAGCTTGTTATCTTCATCTGCGATCGAGCAACAACAATGCCGCCGCGCCGACTGATGGTGTGTGTGTACAAAAAATGCGACACAAAAAAAAAATAAATAAAAATTGATCCTTAATGTAATTGAACATCGAAAACAATGCTCTGTGGAAACTCTTTGTTTGGACACATTCGAATGAGAAAAACGAAAAAATAGAAATATCGGATTCTTGGCGTGCCAGGGTTCCCACCAGCCGCCTGTGTCGCTATACCCTTATGAGCCTGTGTGTGTTTTCCTTATTAATTATCAATTGAATGCGGTAGCACAGTTCGGCAAGATTAAACGAAGCGGAGGTGGTAGAGCAGTAAAGGAACAATCGACCGGGATCCTGTCAAGTTAAAGGCGAAAGAAGATAACTTACCCGCCCACTTTAGGTATATTTCACATATATTCCAAGTGAGTTGGAAATGAAAATTTGCAAAACACCATGACATACGAATAAAGTAAGTTGTTCAGCCAACAGCATAAATGAGTTAAAGGATCATAGCCTGGACCAAAGGCACCGACACCGACAGTCGAAAGTCGACAGTCGATACCGAATGCGGTGGTCTCCGGTTTCAAAGGAGGCGAAGGCGACACTATCGACAAAACTAATTGATTTCAAACACCACACTGAAGGGGGTGTTTCTTGAATCTGAAATATCTATTGGTCCTTTGGGCCTTGTCTTGGTTTGCCTTGCTATAGAAGTGCTAAAAAATAATAAAACAAAATTGAAAAATGAGCATATTTCCTTCGTTAGGCATGGTGTCCTGTGTGGTTGCCGTTGCTTATGGACAAATGTGCGGGTATGTATGTATAGCTACATTTTTCCTCCATGCGTTTCCACAAAAGTGTCAAAAGGAAGAAATAAATTCAAATTATCCTGTGAACAACGCAATTATCGATACTAAGCAGTTAAATGTCCATGAACATTTCCAATAATGTATTTTTTTTTTGTTTTTCAAATATGCAACTAGTGATAGTGGTGGTGACTGGTGTAAGCCACAAAGAAAGCAAACTGTTTCGTCTCACCACTGGACAACATTGAAAGTAATAATTGGACATAATTTTGTACATTCTTATAGCAAAAACCTACAAGGTTGCATTTTTGTTCGAAGAGGAATAAGCTATTCGAAGATTTTACATTCAATACGCACAGCACGCATAAACCAATTCGTTGCGGTCGCGAAGGTCCTTTTACCTTATCCAATAGGTATGGTATATGAACGAGGTTTCCTCATCAAACAAAACATACATAAATCGCTAAGTGAAGGTCTTGTAAATTCATCATCAACCCCTAAAGTGAAGGTCTCGTAAATTCATTATCCTGTTGTAAATGAGGACTGTGGTGAAGCTAATAAAAGTCTCTTGTTTTGAAAATCACCAATAACGTCTTTCTGAATGCGTTGACAAAGCGTGGCTGATTGGCGTTTTTAGGTTCTTTTTTGTGTCAATTTTGCACTTATAAGTTTTTGTCCAGAGTAGATAAAGAGGTTTGGAAAATTGAAAAAAAAAAAAATTGTGTGGAACGATTTAAATTAAACTGCTTCGCTTTGGAAATTGTAAAATACACATAACGGGTGATTTTTTAAGAGGTTTAGAACTTTTTTTTAAAAAAAAACACAAAAAATTCGAAAAAATGAATGAAATATTTATTTGAATCGATAGTTTGAACCTTGCAATTTAATGTTTAAAGATAATTTCATGCAAATGTTTACCGCGGCTGCGTCTCAGGTAGCCCATCCGCTGAGTCCAATTTTGGCATACTCTTTCACACATATCGGCCGGTATCTCATGAATGAATGCATGGATGTTGGCTTCCAGTGCCTCAATCGAAGCGGGCTTCGCACCAAACAGTGGCTTTTTCGGGATGCATTGGTAGCTGTTGCAATGCTTCTGGCTGATCTTCACTCCAAATGCGGCAATTTTGCTTATTTACGTACCCATTCAACCAAAAATGAGCCTCATCGCTGAACACAAGCAGCGCGCGATGAACATTTCGAACCGAGCACGAATTTTGATAGTAAAATTCAATAATTTGCAAGCGTTGTTCATTTGTAAGACGATCCATGGTTAAATTGCAAACCAAACTGAAGCTGTTTGACAGTGACACAAGGTACTAAACACACGTCAGCTGTCAAAACCAGTGTTGCCAAAACCAAACCAGCTAAAAAATCACCCGTTACATATGTGTATGACAATTATCTTTTATCGTGAGTTCGGGTTCAGCCCAAAAGTCCTTTTTTGTTGACAACTTTCGATACATAATCTAGAAGCTAGAATATTATCTTTTTTAACTTCAAAAAAATGCACGACTGGATTGGATGAACTTGCTATTGTGGCTTGTAAATTAGACATTTATACATCTATATGTCTGTTTTTTAATTAATAATAATTATTATAAAATTATTAATTATTAAAATTGGACATAAACTTCAATTCAGCAGTCAAAGGAATATATTGTGTTTCAGTATCAGTCCCTTGCAGCAACATTCGGTGTAGAATGGAGCCCAATATCACAGTGTTGCATCTATGCACGAAAGAAGCAAGAAACAGTCTGTAGAGTAGTTCATCAAGTGTCGAATGTAATCATAGATGAATTTCTCCCAAACAGCATTTGCTGGCCACAAAATTCTTCAGAAATAGCTTGGCAAATTTGTTTCTCTGGGAGGATTTCTTTGTTTAGCTGGATGAAAAACATTTTGTCAACAGGCATGGAAAGCATGCTTAAATACAATTATGGTTTGTGGCTCAGATCGGTCTTTCTATGCTGTAAAAGTAAGCTGTCCAGGAAGGGTGCATGATGCAAGAGTGGTGAGGGTTTCTTGTTTGGCAACCAATTTCAATGCAGGATATCGACCTTTCCCTAATGCAGTGATTTAAGGAGTTAGTGCTTATATGCTTTGAGTAAATGGTTGATAACACCACTAAGGACAAATCCGCTCATAAAAGGACCAGGCAAATCATTGAAAACAGTTTTGGTATAAGATGAATATATATTTCGCGAACTTAGGACAACAAAGTTCTAACTAACATTTTTGTCAAAATTGAGTTATATATTGAATCGTACTTAAAAGAATATGCTTTTTTGTGATTGCCACCATCCGTATCTTAATCTCTTACGGTTTCTGAAATAAATAAAGAAAAAGTAGGGAACAGGGTTCTATATCTACACATTTTCCATTCGATCTAAAGTTCATAAGGTTCTAACTAGCCAGACGGAACCTTGTGTACTAAAGAAAATCAAATAGTGTAGTAGTGTATACATATAATATTTAAGCCGTAACACAAATGTGTATCAGTAAGTTACAAACTTGCGTTGTCCTACATCCAAATTAATACAATCGAAGTTTTACTTTGCAACTTTGCAAAATACGAATTCAAATGCAAAGTTCTATTTAAAATTGGTGAAAAACTTTTACTTTTCAAAAATAGTCTGAAAAATTGAAATGTGAAGTTTTGCAAATTTTGTGAAACACTTCGCACTTTTACTTTGCAGGAAATTATTTGTTTGCTAAGTTGTAAAGTGAAAAGTTTTTGGTAAAATAGGACCCATGTTCCGTTATTTGAGGTGATAAAAAAACAATGTCCAATTTCGCCTTCGACCAAAAAATATTAAGTTCCAAGTTTAAAGATAATCGTTTCAGTGGTTTGAGCTGAATATGACTAATTTCGCGTTTTGTTATTTTGCATTGTATCTAATATTTAAGTTCAAAATTACCTACTTTGTGTTGCAAAATAATGCCAAAATTGAAATCCTTTACCTACGTATACTTTTAAGATTCGGAAATACGTATAGGTACAATTAAATAATAAAATTGTCACAGAGGAGAGTCTTAATATACCTACATTATATGGCATCGTCGGAGCTAGCTTTTAAAATTGAACATTCAATATACAGACGTAATTCTTTCTAATTTATTTCTTAATCTGTTATTATGAATTTCATAAATTTACCTCAGCATCATTATATACAATAAGGTATATGATTGCGTCAACCTTTGGCTCGCATGTGCGAACTTTTAAATTTAAACGTAAATATCATTGATTTAAATATTAAAAAATTAAACTTAAAAGTATCTTAAAGACCAAATCTTTGATCCAGATTTGCTGCTCCTGCTTGCTTAAAGCTGTCTTGGACCTACCCTCTACCTACCTAGGGTATCTACTACTTACCTACTGTAAACAAAATGATTTTTTTTTTCCTCAGGAAAATACCTTAGTTTTGAAGCAGAGTTTTCAATGTCTATCAATGAAAATGAATATTTAAAGATGTTAAAAATATATTTTGCATTATAAGACTGAAAAACAAAACTATAACTTGGCAACAACTAGCTTAACAAATTACCAACGTTTCTCTATATGAGCTCGGTATATTGAGCAGAAGTAGGTACTAATTTGGAACTCTGGACTGTGGCCAAACTCCGTAAGAGTTAATTACATAATTTATATTTCCAACAAATTATTCAAAACACCTATACGCTTTGAGCTTATATTTCACCATCAAATCATCATATATCCACCAAAACTCCCTTTTTACCAATCAATATCTACGTACTTACAAATAAATTGAAAATGCCAAAACAATTTATACCTATCAACACAATCAAAACTTAAATTCTCCCCCGCTAATGAGCCGAAATACCATACCAAACGCATAACTGAAATCCGAAAACCGAAAACGTTAATCAATTTCCATTTGTTTAATCAAAATATCACATCAACCCCAAATTAAGACATTATTTTGGTATAAGATCTGAACCCAAAAAAGACATGTTTTCTCATATTATGTATCTACAACTTCCATTCGTTACCTGAACCTTCGATAACAAACAAAAAAAAAAATCAACGAAAACAGAAGCCTTATAGTCAGAGATGAGACACTCACCCTACCCTAACCTATACCTTACCATAATATCGGTGCAATGTACAAAATCTTTGTTGTCCGAACAAATACAAAACAACTCATCCCCAAACTAGAACACATGAGAAAAAAAAAAAAAAACAACAAAAATAAGGAAACGAGAAAAGTCTACAAACAATACAAGCAATTCGTCGCACTGTTTGCCCAACAACCCTTGTTGCGAGGGATTTCTGTTTGCGAAACAATAGGACTGTGTCTGCATACAAATGATCTGCCAACTACTAATCGACCAATCGCATCAAGCCTCTGCATTCTCTACACTGCGTCAGATACAAAAATAAAGAACCAAGAACCGGCTAAACAGGCAACCTAGGCCGCATGGCCATGAATTGAATTCCATGCGGGAGATTAGGGCGGAGTTACTGAGGCGTTGGTATAAATAGATGGACTTGTAGCTGACAGAATCAGTTTCAAGCAGTCTCTCAAGTTGTGAACAACGGTGAAATCTAAGTTCAGTGATAGCTGACAGTTAATAAAAATAGAGCAAATTGTGCAGACTTTTAGTGAAAATGGTGCAAAAAATGTCTGGTTTGGAGTTTAAGACAAATTTCTCAATCGATGCCATCCTCTCAAATAATATTAAAAAGGAATGCCATCAGGAAGTGAGTGTGAAGAAAGAAAACGTGCTCGCAGCGAGTTTTTGCGACGGCGAATTGACGTCATCATCGGAGGACTTCGAACATCCATCGAGAACCAGTACACCTATGAGCAGTGTGGCCGAGTCATTATCATCAGGTGAAGACAAGATCGATGGGGAAAGTTGTGACGGTGACGGTGATGGTGATGCTGAAAGCGGTGATGACAAGAAAGATGGCGATGAGAAGAAGCCTCCATACAGCTATAACGCTTTAATAATGATGGCTATTCAGGATAGTCCCGAACAGCGGTTGACTTTGAACGGGATCTACCAATATCTGATGAACAGATTTCCATACTTCAAGATGAATAAGCGCGGTTGGCAAAACTCGATACGTCACAATCTGAGCCTCAACAAGTGCTTTACCAAGATTCCCCGGAGCTACGATGATCCCGGCAAGGGCAACTACTGGATCCTGGACCCCAGCGCCGAGGAGGTATTCATCGGAGAAACCACCGGCAAGTTGCGTCGCAAGAATCCTGGAGCAAACAGATCCAGATTGGCAGCCTACCGACAAGCAGTTTTCTCACCAATTCTTGGTGGTTATGGAGGTGCGCCCCAATTCAGCGCATCGCCCTACAGTAATTATGTGGGAGCAGCAGCTGCCGCCGCCCTCTATCATCGCCTGGCACCGCCATCTTACCATGCTAGTTTCCCTGGACAGAACCCATACCAGGCAAATCCATACGGCATAACAATGCAGCAAGCAGCAATGAACCCCGCAGAAATGCTCCAGCGAATGCAATTCTTCAACAAATATGGAACCAGTTAAAACAGCGCGTGATTCCTCCTGGGAAGCCATTTTGAATGGCCTCTTACCGAGGCCATATTGATGTGATCAGTGATCAGCCTTGTTGTGACAAAGTCGTGTAACTAATCCACCAAGTGGGAAACCAAAACAAACGGGTCCACATTTAAATGACCGATATTATAGATGAATAGGGGGGCGGTCCAGTCTCCAGTCCAAAGATTCACTCTGCAGGCGAGCCCGATGGGAACTCGAAAAGCAACAAACATTTACAAAAAAAAATAATAATGTTACAAAACTTTTCTTTTGTTTATTAATAAATAAATTTATATTCAAATGAATTTTTGTGTTTCGGCTTTTTCTTTTGAAACATCAGAGTTCGTTGGCTGGTTGGTTATATTACTATCCTCAGCGTTTTGTCTCCATTATTGAAAGTGACATATCTAATGACAGATCCAGCTGCGCACTGGATTCCTGCTGGGTCTATATACATAACTAGCTCACAGGTAGAACAACCAAAATTTCAAAATTATGGGGTTGTTTCTTGCTTGGAGGATAGTTTTTGTTTTTATTTTTATTTTTATTTTCTCTTTAAATGAATAGAAGACAACTATATATCGGGCCCGGTTGAGGCGTCACCTTCGCCGCACTTTCTGACATCTCAATTTCTCATTTAGCGGCGGCAGTTGTTTGATCCGAGGTGCGGCGCAACTAAGAGATGGTCAGAACTCAGAAGGTTGGATTTGTAATTTATTTGTTTATTTAAAATTATTCAGTTCTTTTCTTGTGTAAATCTTTCGCCGGACACGCCTTTGAATTCGAGCAAGTGGATAAGCACAATACCTCTAGACATTTCTATAATTCCTATAGATTTTAAAGAGATTAAGGCTGGTAAATACATTTTCAAATTAAAACTTGCTCCGGGATTTGTATTTTTAAGTAGATCATAACATTTGAAATAATTGTAATCTTTACACATCTCATACGATATGCTGTTTAAAGGGAGAATCTATCTCTCTCTCTCTCTCTCTATTTTAAGCCAGATTAAACGGTACAGATTTCCTGAATTGGATTCATTTCACAAATCCACTTATAAACTCTAACCTCGCTAAGGAAGATCCGTATTTGCTTTTGTGGTTCAGAGAACCAAAGGTAGGTATCTTATTCTACAGCAGGAAATAAATCCACTCAACTACTTTGCAGTACCTATGTAAGGTAAGTTTTGGAAACAATGGTGGCACGGAGTGCTCGAAATGACATTAACAAGGTTATCTTCTGCTTGGCTTATGCACTTAAGGAACTTTTGTTATAAATACTCGGTAAGTAAATAAGAGTTTTCGAGTAAGTACACACATAGGTATAAGAAGGCATAAGAGCAGAAAAAGTGGATTAATTTTTTTAGAGTGCGATGGAGTCGAGGAATTGGCAGATGTGTTTATCTTAAATTACCTAATCCCAGATTTTTCATTATTTTCAACGAGGATTTGGACAATGTTATCATGTGTGTTAGTTAGACAATTGGTATACGGGTGATAACCAATTCACTTGATATTAATTTGTTCTTGATTTGAGTTTAAAGATTTGTCAAAAAAAAACTCTCACCAATTTACGCAAACTTGTATTTAATCTTCATTTCAGTTTTCTGTATTTTGTTTTATCTGTGTTATGTATTAAAATATTATTTATAGTTGAATTTTTTTTTTTAATTTCAAACACATGAAGATATTGAAAAAAATCTTAATAGCTATATAAAAAAAAGTCGGTTTATAGTAACTCAAGAACGGCTGGACCGATTTATATATCGAAAAAAATATCGCTTTGTAGGGTGAAATGGGGTAAAATGAAAAAGACGTATCCGATGAAAAAAACTCTACCTGCGTTTGAAACGTTTTTCTTAGGAAATGCCTTCAAGGATATTTCTTTTTAAAAAATTGCAATTCGTAGGGTGAAATGGGGTAAAATATAAAAAAATTGTCCGATTCAAGAAATTCCTCTTTTTTTAAAGGGGTTTTTCTTAGAAAATGGCTTAAGGTATATTAAGGAAATGGGGTAAAAATAAAAAATGTCCGATTTGAGAAATTCTTTTTAATTTGAAAGTTTTTTTTCAGGAAATGGCTTTAGAGATATTCTTTTTCAAATTTTATTATTTGTAGGGTGAAATGTCGTAAAAATTAAAAATGGTCCGATTGAAATGTTATTTTGAGTGAATGGCCTTTGGAAAATTTGTTTTAAAAAATTTGATATTTATAGGGCAAAGGGAGGTAAAAACGAAAAGCGTTTTCCGATTTCAAAAATTTCAATTCAACATCAGTCTTGGGTAGTAACGAAAGGCAATTTTAACTATTGTGCACCAACAAAATAGTGTCGGGATAGAGTATTTTTAAGATTCAAGAGTGAACACAAATTGATTTGAATGAATCATATTTTTTTACGACTGGAAAATACAATATTTTCATATTACCTTTTTACCGTAAAAATTCAAGTCAAAGGACCATGGCCATTTCGGGCCCAGTTTGAATATTGCTCAACAGTGATGAAATTTATGTCATGTGAAAGCTTATGGAGAGTACTTTATTTCATTATATGGCATCTAAATTGAAATCCAGCACGAAAATGGTGTTTTGGCACATTTAAAAAAAAAAAGTATTTAAATTGGAAAAAAAATAATTAGAAAAATGGCAACACTTACAAGAAGTGTTTTACCTTTTCCGAAAGCCAGGAATTACCTTATTTCTATTAATAGTTTTCGAAAAAAATTACTTTCAAACTCAAAAATGGTGAAAGACAAAAAAATTAATACACAAATTTAATTCTCTTTTATTTCGTATTCAATCAAGATTTAATAGACGAAGTGAATACTTGAAGCGAATTTTGAACTTAGCTTTTAAAAATCAGTATTCAATTCCCTTTTCTTTAAAATAGTTTTTTTGTTTATTTGATCAAGTACACTTCAATTTATATGCAATTAAAGCTAATAAAATAGGCTTTTTTATAA
Organism: Leucozona laternaria; assembly: GCA_932273885.2. Classification (NCBI taxonomy): domain Eukaryota; kingdom Metazoa; phylum Arthropoda; class Insecta; order Diptera; family Syrphidae; genus Leucozona; species Leucozona laternaria. Next base: position 112,695,472 of record OW026368.1, on the reverse strand, counting down.
AATTCATTTTTTTTGTAAAAGTTGAATTCTGTATAAAAAAAAGCAGAAGTTTGAAAGCAGAATTTCGTCCCGCTCCCTGATGTTTCATTTCGATTTTGATTTCAATTCGCAATATTGTGTATGAACTAAGCTTTAGATGAGTGACTTTATTATAAGGTAATTCAATAATAATAATATAAGTATTGTCATAAAGAGATATCTCACCGAAATATTTTGAAACAAACATGAAAGAGAATATGATTTCAGTCCGAACTGGTGTTAAACTAGTTTCGAGTCTGGTATACGTTTATCGAAGTTTATACGTCGAAGCGAAGTGATGTTTGTGCAAAAATTAAAGAACTTTTTCAGAATTGTTAAACACACACCACACTTTTCATCTCTCATGAATTTACTACCACAAAAGAAATTTTTTAGGTGGAATTTAATTTTTATACGTATCATTTTAAATTGGCCTAACTTTGATTAAAACTAACCTGTGACTTTGGCCGCACGATTATTCATCATCATCGTCGGCTCGACAAAGGGGGTCCGGTCCTGGCCTCCTTCAACAAGTCTCTCCACCCATCCCGGTCTCAAACCGCCGCCATCCAGTTGCGCACCCCAAGGCTCCGGGCGTCCTGGTCTACGCCATCTCTCCAGCGCAAGCATGGTCTACCACGCTGTCGTCTACCATAGAATGTACCACAAAGAACTTTCCGAGCAGGTTCCTCTTCGCTCATGCGAGCTAGGTGCCCTGCCCACCGGAGTCTACCGAGCTTAATTTTTGTCACGATATCTGCTTCAAGGTAGATTGCGTACAATTCATGATTGTACCGTCTCCGGGATCGTCGATTATCGCACGATTATTCAGTTGCAAAGAAATACAGACAGAAACTTATACATTCAGTTTTTGCCATCAAACATAAAAAAGTAAGGGAAAAGGAGGCGACACGTGTGAGGGTTGGACAGAATCGGAACGTACGGCAAATTTCCATCCGATTCTCATTCTTGTATTCACTTTTTATCGTTTTCTGTCTTTTTTTGATAAATTCAATGTCAATGACTAAAATAAACAATTAATGTGCAAAAAATAGAAATACGTACCTGCATATTTCTTTTCTTTATTGATCAATAATGTTTTTTTAGGGCATAAACTTTTGATTTAGTTGGTGTCTGATGAAAAAATAATAGTTTGGGAAATAGCGGACACACTCATACACATAACGACAAAAAAATAATGGATAAATGTTCTCATACTACGTTTTTATTAGCTGAAATTCAACCAAATTTGCACGAAATTATGTAGGAAGTTAAGTGAAATATTCACGAACACGCCCATTTGGAATCCATTTAAAAAGCAATACAAATGTCAAACATCGAATAATGGCCAATTGAAATTCAAAAATGAATGACCTATGAAACAAAAATTACAAATTTCAGTTAAATACAGTTTTTTTGTGACTTCCTACATCACCTCATTTCGGTTCCGATGAAAACGTTGTATAACGTGGAACGAAACGCTTAGGAAAACACAGCAGAAAAATATGTATGGAATCTTTCACAAGGCATTTAATTCTGTATTCTGTGCGAAAAGAGTGGATACTTTGTCAATTAATTCACTTCAATATTTTCTATTATTAGAGAATGAATCTTTTAGTTTATCATTTCGTTGTGTCATTTGCCATGTTTTTTTAATTTTGATATTCTTATTGAGCAGTGGATGTAGTAAAGTGCTCGACTGCTTAGTTAAAGGTGGGTTCTAGCCCCACTCAAGTCAGCATTTTTTTTCTAAATATCCCCAGTTTCAACTGAACGCCACTCGTGGGATTTGATAAAAAACACCTTATTTTTCAGTCTACTCTGGCAATTAATACTTATCCTTCTGAATAAAAAAAATTTAAAAAGACTTTAGGTCTTATAGGCAATATAGCCATATATTATTTAGTATTAAATGATTTTTAAAAATCCATTTTTCGATTTTGAACTTGCAAATTTTTGGTTTTCACACCGAAAATTGATTTCTTTGGGTAAATTTGCTTCCACTTTGCTCGACGCAAACTTTAATAGGGGAAGTACGTCCAAAATGACATACTGTTATCTGTTTTTATTAACAAAATTTATATGCAGTATTTATCCTACTGTCTTGGTTGTTATGTCTTTTTTCAATTCATTGCACACATTTACACAGTACTTTTTAAGTTTAAAATACAAATATATTAAATTAAAAAAATAGTTATAAAAAACCGTTAGAAAATCCATTTTGTCCATATAGTATGGACAAAATGATATATTTCATATGGACAAAATGACATACACCAAATCTGATGGGCCCATAGTGGTTCTTTAGTTCATTTTGTATAAAATGTATTAATAATTTTATGTAAGAATTTTTTTCTAGAAAACTTTGTGAAAAAACTACTATACCTTCAGGTTCATGGTAATTCAAAATTCATGATAATTCGCAAATGAATCGTTTGGTGTTCTTTGGAAACTCAGCACAAGATGCATGAGCCCAATGATTGCATTTTTCCATTTTTCCATTTTTTTACATTATTTCTTTTATAAAACTTTCGACGGCACTGGCACAATGGAGTACAGCATATGTTCGTGCGTGCATCACTCTCTTTATAGCTCAAAATGGAGTAATAATAAGGATACGTAGACTTTTGCCATTATCGCTTGTAAATTTCACACTTTATCAGTCTTTTATAGGTTTAAGAGCAATTCAGGGGTTTCAGGGGTGATATCCACGATTTTGTTGGTATTTAAAAATATCTAAATGCTAATTTATAACAGTTGTTCGCCATTAAAAGTAAGAGTGCATTAACAGACTTCGAGCGACTTGAAAAAGAAAATCTGAGAGCCCGAAGTATGCCCACCGACGGAGGGCCCTCTGGCCCTGAGAAGAGGGGCCGCATAAACGGTACTTCATAAACAAAATTGTAATAGAATTGGTATGTCAAGTCACTTATAGTTTCTCGACCTTTCATTACATTTCTCCTAATTTGACCTACAGAAATTACGAATTTCCCTAGTCTCCCTTACCTGCCAACTTTACTACACAGTATATATAAGGTTCTTTTAATATTTGAATTTGAATGATTCGCATATAGATAACGGCAATGAGGCTGACCTTGAGGAATAAATTTTTGACTTAAACGTGTTGCCCTATTGGCATACAATTTTTGTTCATCAATTGTTCTTTTCTCAGTACCTACCTATATAAACATTTAATATAACTGGAAATGTTTCAGTTTCAAACTGTGAACAAAATCAGAGTTTATGTGATAAAATCCGCAAAACAATAAAGTTTGTATTGGTTTATTTAATTATGTTCTTTGTCAGGCCAAAGTAATTCACCCTTTTGAAGACTAAAACACCCGAAAACTTCTTACTGTTTTTAGTCCCTTAGTTCCTTACTTCATTATATTGTTATTAATAATGTTAAAGGCAGAAGATAATGAAAGAAAATTACTTCAGTTTCAGTGGAGTGATTGAATATCTTAATTGGATTGCCTATATAAAGTTTAAGGTTCAACAGTAAACACTTTCGCGAGAAACTATGTATTTTGTGTTTTTCTATTTTTATTGAGACACAAATCGTTTATAAATTTTATTATGTTGGCTTGGTTGTTTATACACACATTACAATATTTAAATTTGAATCCTCTTCCACTACTCTTAAAAAAATAAACTATAAACTGTGTATATCTCTACACAGAATGTTATATTTCCCTAAATTAATATCATGTTTATCAGCCGACTTTCATATACAAGAGGGGTGAATCTGAGCATCAACTTATATCGTAGGCCATTAGCACTCCAAAGTACATTTCTACCCTCATATACACCCCTGCACACTTGGTTCATTATTTTGCCAACGCTGGGATTAGATTTAACGCCAGCCGTATCTGAAGAGCATGATTTCTTTTAAATTGAACCAATTAAGTGCAAAGCTTGCAGCGTGGGCAAAACTGGTTAAACAAAAAGCACAAGAAACCCCGAAGGCCTTTTGATGCGATGCCCATGGGGACACCACGGTGTCAAGAGCTGTCAAAAAAAAAAGAAAGGTCCATCACCGCTTGTTTTACCCTTTGCCATTCATTAAATTTAACAATCAAATTCGATGGTCGATGGACCTGGAAATATCCTATCTATCTAGCTTTGGCATCGGCATCTGTATAGCCCTTTCGTATGGCAATTAGTGCGGAAAATAGATTTCCATAAAACTCGACAGTCAATGGTGGGTGTTGTTTGCATTTGTGTCGCTTAAACCTCGCGCTACCTGTGGAAACTTTGTCCTCCTTTCACGTTAAATGCTTTTACGAGAAGCCTTTTTTGTATAGATAATCCGTTTATGAGTTTGACCGTGTGTCCTTCCTCAATATCTATATATGGACATATTTATTATACGAAAACGGATGCATGGAGGGAGAGGTCAATTTGGAAAATTTAGCTACTGTTTCAAACGAAGGGTTGTTTGCACAAAACAATGAAAATTCAGAAGCCATGAGCAGTGTTTTTAGTGCAACATGCTAATCCTGTGGTTAAGCGACTATTGAACCTACCCAAATAAACGAGGAATTCTCGGAAGTATAACCTAAGAACTACGAGTTTGTAGGATATAGGTACATCTACATTCTACATATCTTTTCGGTGGTCAAGGTATACCTCTTTACAATGCATAGAAGAAGAACGCGCCAAAAGGGTTAAACTATATTGTTTCTGAACTCAGCTAAATGTAGAAGGCACTTTTGCTTTGCCTACAATAAGTGGAAATTTGTTTTTAAAACAAAGATAATCCTTAAGGAAACGACAAAAATGTTTTGTTCTTCTGGAATGGAATTCTCCAATAAATGTTTGCATGGGAGTTGTCCTTTGAGAGTTATTAAAATATATTTATTTCTTTATAATATTTTACAAGATGTTGTAAAGTTTTATGACGATAGTATTAAAGCGTTAACCATATTGGCAATACAATGTAAATACATGTTATTTATTTTGTTGGGCTTTCGCTCAATTAATACCACATGTCGTGGCATTGGAACTCAAAATATCAAATTCGTTTTCAAATACGCAGAATAGAATTTCAACATTATTTTAAAATTTCCGCCAATATTCAGCTTAAGTAGGTAATTCTTGATCATATTAATTCCTTAATTCTTTGTATAGTTCGCATTTAGTCCTAATTTGCACCTCCTATATGAAATTTAAAATAAATTCGCTCCAAATTAATTTCCAACCTATGTTTTAATCACGCTCTAAATTAAATAGAAATAAAGGAATGTAATTTTGTGTTTACGGTCAACAATTTTTTAGAAGAATATTAAGTTAAATAAAAGGACTATATCGCTAGTCATTGATGTAAATGTTCGATTCAAATAAAATAAAATATTGTTTATCTGTAATTTTCAAAATTCAAATCCTAATTCAAACACAAGTATTCGTTGCTTAACATATTCCATAGTTTTTTTTTTCGAACTCTCGCATTAAAAGAATTATTTTTAAATGTTTTTGACTTTCAACAAAAATTAATCAACTACGAGCAAACTATGAACTTAATGACTGAATGAATATTCCAAATGAATGACGATATACGGTAAAAATACTCCCCGCTTTTATGAGTTAAATTTAAATATATTTCTAGGTAACACCCTCCCTCGCAGATGACCGATTTTTTTTTGTTGATAAAATTCAGGTAAAAATATCTTCTTTTTTGTGCAATTTTTACAACTGGCACGCGGGCTTCATTAACAATAGCTCATAAAACAATCACAGTTCTTTATTCGGCGCCATTATCCGTGTTATATTTTATGATTGTCATATTTTAGTAAATGTTTATTAGGTGTTAATAATTTCTATTTACGGTTTTAGGAACTATCCATATTATGACCCTCATTATGAATAGCGAATCGAACTCAATACTTTGAGAATTCGCTTTTTCGTGTTATGAATAGCGATTCGCTGAAATTTATTTCCCTTCATATGTCAAAAAAAGCGAATGTTCGTTATTCTAAACGCTCTATATGTCAAACCCAATCGAATCAAAATATTTAGTGAGAACGATAGCGAACAAAATTGAAGTGTCTTCAAAAGTTTTCTAACAATTGTTGTTTATTTTTTGGTATCGTTAATAATGAGTGATAAACGAAAAAGGTACATAATTCCAAAAAAATTCAGCCTTATTGTGAGTTTCAAACGAACAACATTCCACCCGGTATATTTGACATTTCACTTTTCGCCTATTGTGAGTTTCCCCCGAAATTTCATGATCGAAAAATTCCTCTTATTTTGAACATTTATTTTCACTTCTTTTTTGAAGGCGAACAAAATTTCATTCGGGCGAAAGACACAATAGCTTTTGAAATTCCGGGCGAACAAAAAATTTTAAGGTGAAATATTTTTTAGGTGAAACTCGCAATAAGGCTGATTGTGAATTAGATACTTATTGCAAAAAAAAACGAAAAAAAATATATTATTCAAGAACGAATGTAAATCAGTTTGACAAGCTAATAGAACTTATGGAAACAAATCCTGATATAGCTAAAGGCATAGGAGCATTTGGATCATAAACAAAAACCAAAACGATAATTGAGAGCAGTTTGCAATAGAACAGAATTCTCTTGGTCCTCTCTCACGTGAGGGAAAAGAATATGGCATAAGGTTGGTTGGAGTAAGGAAGGAGCCAGAATCTCCTAAATTTAACCATTGTTAGTATTTTCAATGTATACATATGGTTATAGTTTACACACGCAGGTACATCAACCTTTCTTTATTTTGCCATTATGTTTTTAAAACGTCTTTCAGAGTCCACTGCAGTTCCAAAAGAATCATGAGATGGACCAGGGAATCTGACAGCAGTGTTGCCATAACATATTTTTTGAAATCGGGAGATTACCACACCAGAAATCGGTGTTAATCGGAGAAACAGTTGAAAAAATTTGAAATATGAAATATATAGTTTGCTGTTTTTTGAAGAAAACAGAAGAAAAATAGACTACTAAGATTGATAGTAACAAATGTCGTTAACATATCAAAGAGGCATTGCAGGTTTGCACAACTTTTATTCAAAACCTATATTGCTTTGTTGTTTTCTAGAAACGGATAAGCTACAATTTTTATGTTCACACTTAAAAAAAAGAAAAACTAATACTTGCATACATATATCGTTATAAAGATATTTAGGTAAACAGAAGACTGAATTTCAACCATTTCAGTTCCTCCTTAAAACTACATCCGTGGTCAAAATTCAAGGTAATATTTAGTTTTTAAGGCAATGCTTAGTGAAAATATAGCTCTCAAAAAATCACTATTAAGTGTTAATTCAAGTTCATTTTTAATTTTTATTTTATTATAATTTATTCGAGAAAAGTTTTCACAACATTGGCTGAAGAATTTGGTTAAGTTAATATCAGTGCAATAAATTGAGCCACCAATCGAAATACTTTAATTTTATTGGGCTTTTGGTTGAGCAAACAATATTCGAAATATATTAAATTTAATAGAAAATATTAAACTCTTTCTGAATATCAGCGGGAGGAAAATATAGAAAATACATTTAGAAACCTGTACTTTGTTTAATTAAAAATCGGGAGAAAATATCATATTTACATCAAAAAACGGGTAATCGTAAATAGCTCTAAAAATCGGGTGTTTCTGACAACACTGCCTGACAGCAACATAGCGAATACTCCGTCATATTATGGTCACAAGCTTATACAAACAAATGTTTGTAATCCGCAATGGTTTGGAAAAAATAAAACTTACAATCATTGCTTTTAAGCTGTAAAAACCCATTCGATTTAAGTATTGGTGTTGCAACTGATTATAGGAGAAATCATTCCAATATACATATCAACACATCCCACTATACCAGGTAATTTGGACCTTATATACAAATTTCTTGCATGTTGTTTTTCCGTTGCTGACATTTCTGTTTTTATCCAAGCCGGACAAAGTTTAGCTTCTAACTTTAGAATAACTTCGTTCATAATTGCAATTTATAAGCTAATTTCATAAGTGCTGAAATTGTTCTGGTACTGGTCGATTGGAATGATCACTTATTTCGTTAAGTACATACACAAATGAATCCTTGTTTAGTCGAAAATAAAAAAAATAACTCTTAGGAATTATAGAACATCAATTCATATGCGAAATAAATTTAAAAATTATAATTATGAAGTCCTGTGTCGAATGTTTCTTTTTAATAAACGGCCTATCTTAATTTGTTTCTTCCCTCTTCCTTTCATATTCAGGTTCTTCAAAAAATAAATCAACTCTGCTCAACATTATAATTGGTTTTAAATAAACAAATTATTTAAAAATTTAAACAGATTATTTTGACGTTTGACAGTTCAAACATATTGTTTGTTTTGAATTTCCTTTTCTCAATTATTGGTTCTGTTTGTTTCTTAAGTTTGAGTAGTCTCCGATTGATTTTAGGAATATATAGGCAATACATTTAGGGCCAGTTTCACAGTCAGAAAAGTGACACTTAAGTACGGAATTCGAAAGATAAATTCCCAATATCACCGTTCACTGTTACCTGAATAAGTGGCACTTAAGTCTCCGATGTTGGTGACTTAAGTTCCATTTACGCTTGCTATGAAATTTAGCTTAAATTCCTAATATGGGAAACTTAAGTGCCACTTATTTCGGTAAGTGTCGACTGTGAAACTGGCCCTTAGAATATTTAACAAGTATGTAAGATGTAGGTATACTTTAAATGATGAAAAGAAGACAATCCCAATTAATTAAGAAAACGAAATTCCTGGACGCTACCCGCATAAGCCAAAAATACTACATGTCCGGAAAAATCCGAACAGATAGCAACTGTTCAGCTAGCTTTAGAACTACTGTGAAGTTTTTTTGGTGACTTTAATTTATTTAGTTGATATGGTGGGGCAAATATCATCAATGATCAACTCAATTATGACTTTAAATTACTTATTGATAGATACTGAAACAACACATTTTTTTTTAAGATAAAAATTTGTATCATACTTCAGACCGTTATGACTCACAAGAAAATTGATATTTATCGATGTATATAGTTCGTTGATAATTTTTTGTTAATCATTTGAGTTCTAAAGTTCCAAATTGCAATAATTAAGGCTCTCCCAAACCAGTGCGAAACATTCGCAGCGAAAATACGACGACCGAAGAATGTTCAAAGATTCGCATCGCACCAGTTTGGGTACTCTCATTAGTCTCCATGTAAATAAATTTAGACAAAGTGACTGTCCTTTAATGTCTGAATTAATAATGTTTAATACCCGGAAGCATACACAGTCATTAATATAACCAGCTGTCAAACTGATCTTACGGACGTAGACGAAAACATTTGTACCGCAAATGTCAAAATTAAGTGAATTCGAATGAACGGAATGAATAAGGTTCTCTTAATAAATCGAAACATTTTACTACGGCTCGTTAGTAAATTGCGGTTGCAGATGCTTTTTTTTAACATTCTTGAGCTATAACGCAAGTGTTACCTATAAAACGTTTTCATTAGAGCCAAAATAAGGTGATTTTACAAATAAATTACAGAAAAAGTGTTTTCATCTCGAATTTCCAAATTTCGTTTGAAAGCTCATTTAATTTTGAATTTGATTCGACTTGTTTTTGTTTTTTTTTCACTTTCTGTTTTTTATACATCGAACTTTGAAATTTTCAATAAATTCGGCTTTAAATTGATTTCACTTGGGTGTGTTCGTAAGGTTTTCAAGTAATTTCCTAATAAATTTCGTGTAAATTTGGTTGAAATCACCAAATTTCGAACTGTCAATTTGTATGGGAAATGAGATGATTTGGTACCGAATTTGGAAATATTAAACGAAATTACCTCATTTGCCTTCATCAAAACGCAGTATTAATAAAAAAATATACCTAGATCAAAAACACATCATAGCGAAATATGTAGGTACCTACCAATATTCCTTAAAACCAGAAAACTCGGCCTTTTATAAAATGTCACGAAAATTTAAGAATAATTGATATCATTATTGAGTTGAGTGCCTACAGATAAAACTAAAGTTTGGTAAAAGATTAATCATGAAATTCGACAACTCGCCCCTCTGTGTTTGACTTGTAAGGTCTATTGTTAAAATAAATATTTGTAATCAATTTATTTCGTCATTTTATATTGAAGCCCTTATGGTTAGGTTAGAAAATTGTCAAACACAAATGTTGCCTTTTTTACAAAAAAAAAAAAAAACTGTTTTCCTATTATGTTTGCACACCAATTAATAAAACGAAAGTAGAATGTGTAACCGTCATGATGGTCAGCATAGTCATCATCATGGCCAAAATCTGCGGGTTCTTGAATGAACTATTATAGAAAACTCTGATTTATTTCAGGACACATCAACATCAACAATAGTGGACAACATCGAAACCATCACATCAGATCCATTCTGTTTAAATTAAACCAACTAACCAACCAACCATCCACCATCCAACCAAACGACACGACCGCAAGTTCACTTAATTCGTCTTAATTGAAAAACGGGTCAACAAAGGCCACTGCTCAATGCATGTAACTAATTAGAGAGTTTCCTCCGTCTCAACGAAATGTTTCGGACAACAATGAATATTCATTGCGGGAATGTACACTATGACTATACATAGTCGCATGCACAGAATTAGACGGGTCTTTCTAATCGAATTGACTCGAGGAGCAATTATTATTATTTTTCTTTCGTTTCAAATGTCGTTACAGTCATATAAAAGTGCTTCCCGTATAATGTGCTCTATGTGTGTGGACACGCCACCGCTTAGAGGTTAAATATTGTCATTCTTAACACTTGGGCCGTAATTAGATTTGATTAGGTTAATTGGTGGGTCTATGTACATACTATGAGCTTCAGTGAGGCTGAACTCTGCGAACGTGACTTATGTTCGTTTATAATTCATAATTTAATTTTTATCTAGGGTATATTATGACCCCCTCTTTTCGTTTCGTTGTGAGAGGTCAAAACTGCCAAATAAGCAAATTCTAAGAGGAACAGTCATCGAAGACAATTATAACCGAATAAGACGAACAACAATAACAAAAAAAAAAAATTATATAAAAATATGAAATCAATTTGAAGTGCAAGTGCAATAACAAAACCACACGAGGAGGTAACTACAGCCATTTTGTAAACAAAAAACTCCGCACACACTAAGCCATCCCGATATCGTCCAAAAAAGGGCAGCCTATCGAAGGTAAACATAAAAAGTCTCCACATTCCATCCATTGGATGCAGCTCTTCTCAACTCCCACCACAGCGTGTACACAAGCGGCGTCAAATGGTTGCGCGCACCACGAAACAAAACTAAACAAACATCACATCCACATCCAATTCCACCCAAATCCATCCACCACTCGGCACTCTGTACCTTGCCATTTGCATAGACAATCCGTCGCGACGGCCGGCGAGCGGCGATTTCCGGTGCACCAACACAGTACCCCACCATTTCAACAGCAATAGCTATACACATTGAATTTCCACCAAGGGCGTAGCCAATGAGAGGAGATAGGGGGTAAATACTGTTCTTCTCTTTAAAAACCTAAATTCTAAAATATAATAAAGAAAACTTCAGGATTTAAATAAGAGTTTGATGGTATTTAAGTCAAGTATAATCGAAGTACGAAGCAGTGCTGAGGGATCATGGGAAAAAATCCCCGACTTTGTAAATTGTGACCTCAAAAGGAAAAAAGGGAAAAATAACTAATTTTGTTACAAAATGCAATTTGAAAATTCAAATAAAGCGTTTAATTTAACAGAATGAATAAATAGCAAAACTTTTAGTAAAATACTTTATTGAATCGTATTTCAAAATATTTATGAAAGGAATTTAATTTATTACAAAAAAAAAACTCCAAATATTATTCACTATGTACTCAATAAAATTCCTAACATTTTTTCTTTGAGAAATAAAAAGGGAAAAAAGAAATTAATTATGGAAGAAAAAAGGAATTTTTGATTTTTTGAAGGGATATTTCTTAACAATCGCCCCGAAACTGGTATGAAAGTATCAATTGCAGGAATAGAAATTTAAATAGGACAATTTTATCAGATAACGTTAAATATCAAATACACAATTTTTAATAGCACATTTGTATCTAAATCACTATACATATAACCAAAACGAAGTGAACATCATCGTCAGACAATGCGAAACAAATTTGTAAGTTTGTCATGCAATTTTGGTTGATATAAAAACTTCTGACTGACGAAAGAAGCTTTCGACAGGTCATAATAATTTCTTATACAAAACAAAAGATTGACTCTGAATTGTTTGGCCCCCACTCTTAAATAAAATACTTGCTACGTCCATGTCAATAGCCACCCACTGCTGCAGTGCAGGGATACCCGATAAGTTGGCTCAACAACAGCCAACAACCACCAGAAACAAGTATCCACTTCCACTTCCACATACAGTAGCTGTGTTTTCTGCTTGTATTCTATTGCTCAACGCAAGCAGCACCCTACTCTCTATAAAACAGAAAAAAACTACCACCACCATCACCGCCATCGCCATCGCAGTGCTATAGCTAAAATACTGTCGTCGGAGCAGTCAGTTTGTAAACTCTAGACAATAATTTACAGTACACACGCATCACAAAAGATCAGAACATTGGAAAACATTTGTACGCCAACGTGAGCTGACAACTTGCCGAACTGTTGTAGAACTAGAAGCAGCCCCGCAAGAACAACAAACAGAAACATTGCGGTATACCTACCTTCCTATCCTTTCAATCCAGGTAGTCAGAGTATCATATACGTCGGCATCGGGTGAAGGGAAAGAAGAAGAAAACCCGCTTTTGCGCAAGGAGCACAAGCAACGCCCATTTTCAGATACTCTCCATGAGTGGAGAGAATTTCCACAAATTTTATTGGCTGCAATCCGAGGAGTGGTTACGGAAAGTCTCCACTCCAACTGTCATATGCATACACCATAGCGCGACCGGCATCACATCAATCCAGTTTAGTCTACGAAATTATTCAGAACGAATTGGTCGCGAACGCTTTGTGGGTCTTTTCTCGATCGACCATCATCCCCCTTGAACGCGAAATGTGATATTAATCCAGTATTCATCTTAAATCATAATATATGTTAGTGTATTCAAAACAATTCTCCAATTGGATTACAGAGTGTCAAAATAAATGATTTTGCATAGACTGTGAAAAAAAAGTGTTGAAGAAGAAAAATAGTTTTGTATTGAAAACCACCCATGACAATGGTGAAAATTGACGGTATTCAAGCTACAACTATTCACCATCAAACGCACTCTTTTCACCATCATCAACAAACGGAACTTCCGCATACCCCAATTTTTAGCATGGCCCGGACGCCACATCTCAAGTCGAGCTTTTCGATCAACTCGATATTGCCCGAGACTGTCGAAAGTAATCGCGGCGAAATGGATCGGCACACTCCAACTCCAGAACACTGTCCTGGATCACCGTTGGGCTCTGAAGAGCAGGACATATCCGACATTGAATCCGATCTAGATGTGACGAGTATGTCACCCCCACCTCCTATTGACGGAAGTGAGGGAAGTGTCAGTAGTCAACAGAACGATGGCGGTGATAACGATAAGGACGGTGATGATAAGCCAAGCGATTCTACCACTGATAAGAAGGGCAACGAGAAGCCCCCCTACAGCTACAATGCCCTGATCATGATGGCGATCAGACAGAGTCAGGAAAAAAGACTTACGCTTAACGGCATCTATGAGTATATTATGACTAATTTCCCCTACTACCGGGATAACAAGCAGGGCTGGCAGAACTCCATCAGACACAACCTTAGCTTGAATAAGTGCTTTGTTAAGGTTCCCCGCCACTACGATGATCCTGGAAAGGGAAACTATTGGATGCTTGATCCGTCGGCAGAAGACGTTTTTATTGGTGGATCGACCGGAAAGCTGCGTAGGCGCACGACTGCGGCGTCTAGATCCCGGTTAGCTGCATTCAAACGTTCGCTAATCGGCCCCATGTTCCCTGGGCTCGGATATCCTCAATTCGGGCAGTTCTTGTATCCTGCAGCAGCAGCGGCGGCTGCATCAGCCCCTTCACTTTTAGCCAGCATGTACAGCCGATACAATCCTTTTGTACCAAAGTCTCCAGGACTTTCATTGCCCATGTCCTTCGCTGGAACGGGGGTGCCTCCTGGAATGGGTTCGAATCCAGGCTTCCCAGCTAACATGGAACGACTCCTCTCTTCACCCTCTCACCAAAGTGGTGCGCCTGCGCCTTCACTTCCATCCTCTGCCGAACTCTATCAACGCCTGCAATATCAGCAGCTCTTGCAACAGCATGCAGCCGCGGCAGCAGTTGCAGCTCACCAACGACAGCAGCAGCAGCAGCAACAACAACAACAGCAACAACAAAACGCTCACCTCCAGCCCCTGCAGCTCTCCACACATATAGGCCAAACCAGCCCCTCAGCGTCCGTTTCGCCGACGGTGCCACAGGGCCCCATCTATAAGCCAGTAACAGTTGTTTCCCGTAATAGTTGAGACTGCAAACATTTATCCCGTGATGACATTTGCTGCTGCGCAACCGATACACATTTCCCAGTGGCGCTGCGCTCTGTCACCACCAGATATTCCTTGTTGTGTAAATACATAGTTCGTACTCTCCTAGTTTAGTATTTTAACTTAAATTAATTTATTTGTTGACATTTTTAATTATAAACAAAAAAGAAAACCAACAGCTTTTGTATCAAAACAAACAGTACTAGAAAAGCTCTCTCTCTTTCTTTTAAGACAGTTCTATTGTAAATAGTTCTCTAACCGTAAAAGCCCCTAGTTAGAATAGGAAATTAACTCAAAGTCATTGTGAACTGATGAAATTGTTGTAAAAAAAAGTCGTTTTAGCCGAAAAGATATCTGATTTAATAAAAATATTTAAAAAAAAAAAATACAATTTAATAATGTTTGTACCTTTTGTTTTTGTTCCACAAAACGCTTTCCTTCTTGTGCGATGCGATTCTGCGCGGATTTTTTGCAGATTAATTAAGCTTGTTAAACTTACATGATGAACATGGTGCAAGGGTGACTTAATATGACAATAAAAACATAGAACGTTCTTGCTACACTATTGATAAGATAACCATCGCCAGAGCGCGCCACAAACACTTACACTGGCTATTTTTTCTGTCAATTAAGAAGCGTGTTGGTGGCGGCGCGCTCTAATTAAGTTGACACATGCGAGCAATTGAACAGGAAGTAATTGATAAAAAGAGATTTTTTCAGTCAGAGTGTTGTATGCGACGCAACAACGACACCCACACATAATTTAACAGAAAACAAGAAAGTGGTTGATGATTGCGTGCTGCACACACCACACATTCTGTCTGGAAGTGGTACTGCGCGAACAGTGACAGCTTCAAATCGAATTGTGCATCCGCACTTGGGTTTAAATCTAAGGAATTAGTGCTGTCGCACTGGACGCTTTGCTGTTCCCTCATACTACCAGCATCTTTATGATCTAATGGAAATGATG
The DNA here is from genome assembly GCA_932273885.2 of Leucozona laternaria. NCBI lineage: Eukaryota > Metazoa > Arthropoda > Insecta > Diptera > Syrphidae > Leucozona > Leucozona laternaria. The sequence continues at coordinate 112,679,993 of OW026368.1, read as the reverse complement.
TGAAGATGATGATGTATGATGGGGTTATGGTTTATGTCAATGTTTGTTTGTAGATAGTCTTGTTAAACTGCAGGAAATTAGATAAAGAAATGATGAAAATGTTTTTTTTTTGTTGCAATAGTTGGGGCAGAATTTTTATTGAAAAAAGTTGTTAAATTTTTGAACGATTTATATTTTTATCCAATTGATTATTTTGTTTTTGCAAAAACCATTAACACCATAATTATCGCCGTTATGCAAATACTTTGTGCATAAACATGACAGATACGAAATTAAATCAAAATCGTTAGAGTCATTTTCGAGAGCAAAACCGCTATATGAGAGCTACTCGTTCTAGCCTGGATGAAAAAAAATTTACTTTGCTTTTATGGCGCTATACATAATAATAGTTTCCAACAAATTTGAAGACAATCTGTAGATATAAAAGCGGTAAAATGGTGGGGAAGCGCATGGGAAGGTTAAACGCCATGTTTCAACTTGTGATATAGGTACTATACGTATATGGCAAGTTATGCATTCGCAAGAAAAACGAACTCAATATTTTGTGGAATATAGCAGTTTTTGAAATCTATCCAGACTATTTTATTAAATATAATTTTTTGGTACTAAAAATGACGCTCCGTACCATAAGAATAATACACATTCGTTAAAGAAAATCATATTTTGCTCAAAAACGGCTTCACCGATTTTGATATAAAATTTCACATAGGAGCTTCCTTTAAGTTTAAATAGTATTACCAATCAAAATGTTGAAAAATAATTTTTTGTGAATTTAAAAAATATTTTTTTTTTGACAACAATTTTTTTTTTTAAACAAGTAGGTGTATTTTCTAATTTAGTGCACATTAACTTAATTTTGACATATACCACTTTTCTATAGATTTTCTATAGGTTGTAATCAAAACTAGTACTACGATGATCTAGAAGTCCGAAGAAAAGGGTTTCGTCATACCGTCCGTCAGTCTGTGCGTCCACTGTAATTTGAGCTAGATCCTAAACGGATGGGGCGATTTGCTTCAACAGACGGACGGAAGGACGAAACCCACTTTTTCGGTCTTCTCGATCACCGTTATGCTTTGATTACAATCTCGAAATTTTCTTTTTACACGAAAGCCCTATAGAGCAATTAAAAGTAAAGCATTCAGCCTTTTACGAATTTTTGTGATATCCAACATTAGTTTGACTTAACTATTTAGACTTAGGGCCAGTTTCACAGTCAGAAAAGTGGCACTTAAGTGGGCAATGTGAAAGATTAAGGCGCATATCACAGTGCACACTTATGGATCTGAATAAGTGACACTTAAGTTTCCGGCTAAAGTCCTAATATGGGAAACTTAAGTGCCACTTATTGCGGAGAGTGTCGACTGTGAAACTGGCTATTAAATTTTTGAAATTAGGAAAAAAATTGAAAAACTCCTTGACAAAAAAAAACACTAGAAAAACGAAAAGCTAACTCATTTACTGATTCAAAATAGCTTTTGTCGGCCTTTAGTCCATAAAAATTGGCGTTTCGTCCCGGCGATCTCACTTGGACTCATCAGTTGACTAGTGAGTGCCTTGTCAATACGCAATTTTTATTAAGTTCAGTTCAACTTACATGAACTTTTTGACAAAAATCCAATGTGAACTATATCCAACAAGATTAAAATTCTTAATCATTAAGCTGGAAATTTTGCCCAGGGCCAGGCTTTGTTTTTATATGAAGGTTTTTATAATACAAATTCTATATACTACTGAAATACATCAGCCAAGTAGAAGACTTAGCACTATTTAATTGGACTTGTTGAATTATTGATTCAAAATAGCTTTTATCGGCCTTTAGTCCATAAAAACTCATTTACCTTTATTCAATAAAATTGCAAAAGAAAGAAATATTATTTTTCAGCCATGGCTTTCTATCTGTTTACGATTTTTATTATTACTTAACTTCTGAAGTAAACATAAGAAATTGTATAATTAATTTAATTTGTATGATAAATGATCAACTGCTTATTGATAAATTATTCTTCATATCAGCATACATGTGTTTATACGTAATTTGCATTTTAAAAATATTTACTTCGATGATTAAATCATCTTTTGTCTTTATTTAATGAAGATAGAAAACATATTAATGCCAATTCGAAGCATACATATTCAGGTGTTCGATATTTTATTGTTGATCATTTATATATGATACAGTTATAGTGGGTTATTATTATTAATCATATTTCCGCCAAAGTAGGTTTATCATCGTTTTACTATCAATTAAATGTCGTTATGTCTTCAAACAAATAAACATCTGCATAATAAATGCATAGTTTTTCTTAAAACGCTTGAGTTTTTTAAGTTATTTTAAACTAGGTAAACATTATGATTAAAGTTAAGTTAAAAGTTAATTTTCGTGCGTTGGAACCAAACAAATAATATACCTACAGATATTCATTTGAATTTATTAAAGCTGTTTTAATTATGAATAATTGATTTCCATCAATAATTAAAATTATGCATAATCCAAAGTTTTGATTTTGTTGGTTTCATTTTATGTAGTTAATGTATGAGATTTTAAGATTTCTTGAAGATTAAGTATTTTTTCTTAAGCCAGCTTAGACCATTTTTAATTCATGCCGACTCAAAATGTGCTCGTAAATTTCTAAATTGTCTTCTTATTTCTGCATTTTATTATAAAAAACAAATCTTAATCTAATGTTGAATTGAAATATAATTAATTTTTTGTAATATCGTAAGGCAATATAAAATTGGAGAATAGTCTAGTCCGCTGTTAGCATGTTTATGTAATGTTCTTCTTTCTTCTGTGAACTATACATAATGTTGGAAATTGCTCTACAAATTATACCCTGCCGGTAATTAGAATAGATTCACACATTGTCTCTTACTATTGTTACTCTCACTTCATAATTATTGTAATTATCCAACTTTGATTAATATTTTTTGTAAGACTATTCTTAGTTTGATAGAGAAAACTAACTCGAAAAATGCACCAATATTTTGATATGTTACTTTTACCATATTGTTTGGTAAAATCATGCGAATTTTATAGGTCATTAGAATAGGTTCACTAACAACAGTTTAATTAAAACTGTAATAGCTAATCGCCTAGTTTTATTTGCTAATCGATAGTTGTGATTTTTTTGTTACAATCGATTTTACAAACAGTTGGCAAAAAGTATTTCACGGGAAAAGAAGAAATCTAAGCGTTCAGTGAATCGGGTTTAGAACATGGGAATACCGCAAAAAAAAAAATCCCAAAAAATGATATGCAATTTTCTGCGAACTGAGTTCGGCTGTGGAACAAATATGAAAAAAGGCAGCTCCGTACTACAAAGACTATATAACAGACAATTATTCATCGAGCTGCATCAAATTTTCACGACAACTTTCAAATATAAATAATACAAAAAATTGGTGTGAACTATAGCCTGATGGCTTCTTGGCTATGGTGAAGCCTAAAGCGTGTTATTTAAAGTTCTTGATATTAATTAAGAACGAAAATTAAAATACAACACCGTTTAGTGTCACTCGAAAAGAACACTCGATTTAGACCTGTCGGAGTCAGCTGTCGTGAAAACCCCGAATCGTAACTTGCCGTTTTCTCTGGTGAAAAAAAAAATGGATTTTAAGGGGATAGACAGGTATAACTTCTATCGTATAAGAAGATATTATTATGCCAAATTTTTTAGCTAAAACCAAAAGATTTGGAGACAAAGATCGATTCGCGTTTTCCAAAATGAATGATTTCCCCAGAGGTCAGGGTTCCTGAAAACCTGATGAACGCAAACTTTTCTTTCGTTGCCCAAAAAAGTCTTTCTCTCCCGTACTAGTTGGGGATTCTTAATTTTTGGTGATGGTAAACTAATTGAAGAGACTTAATTTAATTATTTATTGCATATTTCATTTGTTCCCATATTCCTGTTGTGTGACAACCCAAAGATAAAAATGGTAGAAGCAATGACGATTTGTGAATCGTGTCGTGTAAATCCACCATTAGTCAACAGTGGGCAATTCTATTTTTGTTTTCTCATCAAGCCTAGTATGCTTCTGATGGGAAAGGAAATTTTTCGGTGGTCTCCAACACGACAGAGAAATGCTTACGGAAACCATGCTTTAATGAAAGAAGCAACAAATACAAGCACGAATAAAACTCAAAAGTCACTTTTCCGCACACAATTAATAGTCTGGAAATTAATTCATTGCGAAAAAAAGCGGATACTTCTCCAAATAATCTGCTACAATTACCAATTTCGCTCATTCGCAACAACTGGAAAACGAAAAGGAGAACGAATTATTTCGGTTATGATTTCGTTGAGTCATTTTTGTATGGAATTTTTCGTTTCGTAAGAAGCGGCGGGGTACTAGCATTCAGTTGGTAAATCAGTTGCGGAAAGATAAGTAAGCTGTTCTGAGCTGGCTTCTGCTTGCTTGTTGAACTTCAGCTTGTTTATCAAGTCTACTCCAAAATATTTCTTGGAATCATGCTTGTACCATAGAAGTAGTTTAATAGTTGATAAATGCATTTTAATATTGGCTCAAAATTTTAAACGATTTAGTACGATGTTAAAGCATTTTAGTGTGATCCTAGGTTAAAAGAGGATTTTCCTTGAGTTTATAAAGAAAATAGGTTTAGTATGATACTATAGTTAAAAATTGTTTAAAACTACGAACATTTAAGGAAAGAGTTTAAAAGATAGTGAATTGTTAAGTTGTATCATACTATTAATTACCTTAATATCAGGCTATTGCTTTTCGCATCTTTTAATTAAAATGGTTCAAAACTATTTCTTAATACAAAAATTTAATTATTTTAGCATAAGTTTTCGAAATTTGGCGATAACTTAGAAAACTGGCAGACACTTGATGTGTTGAGTATTTTTGGTTATTAATCTATTTTAGGTTCCTACTATTCTCAAAGTTTCCGTCTGTAACTTTATTCTTTACTCATCATGCTGCTATCTCTGGAGATAGGGATTCTAATCAGATGAGTGAATCGAATGCGATTTTTCCTATAGGCACCGCAGTGAAGATTTTGAATAGGAATGGTCCAAGATTTACAGAACTTCAATACCTTTTGATACCATTAGTAGTTATGGACTTGTGCATCTGTAATATAAGTACCTTTTTGTTATATTAGTTCCTTAGCTTAAAGATAACCTAGACAATCCGTCAAAAGCCTCTGGAATTATTGCATATGTGATATATGCGTTCAATAGATAAGCCATAAATTAAATTAATGAATATTTTCTGATATAGTATCTAATTACAGTGCAAACAATGCCAATTCAAATTTACTGTGGAAAATTTCAAGTTTTTTTCTATCATCATTTTCAGAGTTCAAAATCTTTTTGTTTAACGTTATAAATTAATCAAAAATATATACTTTTTTAATTATATTCTACAATAAATTACTGTGTTATTACATTCTGAATCTGCTTAAATAATAAATTAATTTGATAGGTACTGGTTTTATTTTTTTTTTATATTTTATTCAATTTATTTTTGTATATTTATTATGAATAATTAAAAAAAAAAAAAAAAAAAACGTTTAAATGTTCCGAAGTGAACGAAAAAATTGAAAGGTAAGATCTTTTTTATATGATAATCAGCTTCCGAATTACGCCAGGTAATTGTTTAAAAATTGGATAAACGCTTATTATATTTAATATGTTTTAAATGAAACAATAAACATTTAAGTGGATACCTAAAAGTTGTATAGGTTAAGCAGTACGAGAAAAAAAGAATTTCCACAGTCCTGTTTCTCACACATTGCAATGCGGAAAGTCTGGCTGGTAGGATATGTTTCCTTTTACTGGACGCTTAAATTTTGTCACAATAAAATGCTAATTTTCAAAGTCATTTAAATAGGTCAGGTGTCTGACGTTGTAAAAACTGTGCCAGGCACATTTTTATAACGAATAAAAATAATTGTCATTGAACAAATTAGTTTTCTTAATTTTGAAATTTCTCAAAAGCAAAAGGACATACAACCAGCGTTTGACTAAAAATTGATAAGAGTATTCAATAGTTTAACTCAAACTGGTGCTTAATTACAAGCCAAATTGAGATTAAAATTTTTAAAAAACTATTCATTTAAATATACAAATTTGAATTCCAATTAGGTTCTGGTTTTTAGTGAGAGATTAAAGTTAAACCCGAGATAACTCATCAAATTTGGTGAGTTAACTCATGATTAACTGAATAGATGCTTTTGATGTTTTATCAACCGAGTTTGCTTAGTCAATCCACATGCATTCTCCACCAAAAAACTGCTTCCTCAGTTAACTGTGGGTTGAGTTACTTCTAGAGTTAACTAACTCTGATTAAACTCACTACATTAAAAACTGGCCCTTAGAGTAATAGATTTTTAAATTTTCAAAAAGCTACATATAGTTGTTTTTTTTTTTCAATAATTTATTTGCGAATCTTTACCGTTTCAGTCACCATTTGGTGTAGTTCATGGGCTGGTGGTACTGGAAATATTGGTTCATATTTCTTCAAAACATGAGGCCAGCCGAAACGTAACCACAGATTAGCCATATGAAGATGAGAATCCAGGGCAGCCATATTAATTTGCCTACAAGCTTGAGCTGTCAGATATCAGATAAAAAATGAGAATGTGTGTATAGAAACCTCACAGATAGACAGTAGGGATCATCAGACACCGGTTAAATTGTTGTTGCAATTCACATCTATTCATCGACGCGGGAAGAAATTACAAATACAACAATGTAAACAAATGGGTTGTGGAGGGTGAAACGTACGACACATTCTCATCTTCATATGGCTAATCTGTGACGTAACTGTCAAATGCGCCAGTTATTGCGTCATGATCTGATCACGGACTATGTATTTGATACCTGAAATTGAAGCTCGTGATGTCGATGACGACATTTGGTTCCAAAAAATGGCATTACTTGTTACACAGCCCCTGAAACTACTGCTGTATTGCGATGACAATTCGGTGAGCTGTGAATTTCAGGCTTTAAATCGGTGAATTTTGATATAACACTTATAGACTACGTTACATTGACATACTATATAATGGACTGCTAGTCGGATCTTATTTCCATACAAAAGCCCTAATAAAAGGCGTTCAGCCACTTCTTAGCAACATTAGTGCTTTTGTAGAAAAGCGTCAAAAAAATTAACTATTTTCAGTGCCATCTCTTGCCACTTGGCAAAAATTATCATTTTTTGCCAAAGAAGCTAAGGACATCTATTATTTTTTCTTTTAAAAAAAACAGAGCCATCTGTTTTCATTCAAGTTTAAATTTTGACGTCTGTCATTTGTGGTGTGCCTTTAATTAGAAAAGTCAAACGTTCTTCATTTTGCGAAGAGAAAGAATTAAGCTTTGAAAATTAATTAAAAATAATACGTTAAAAAAACTTTACGTTCGTTTGCGGTTTGTAAAATTTGTGCGGGGTGATTATTACTTGCGTTGCACATAAATATGCATAAACAACACTGTTATCCACGGAATTCAGATTTCACAATTCTCTCAATTGCACTCCTATTCATTTGTGTTTCAATGCATCATCCTTGGTGCAGTTTTGTTTTTTTTTTTTTTTTCTGAAGAAAGTTCAAATAATAAACAAATCAAACGCAAACCTGAAGTGTCAAATGTTACATCGTGTTTTCCGCCATACCTACGCTAGCGCTGGTGGCGTTTAGTTGGATTAAAGAACACACGTGAAGTTGCGTCCTGGCAGTCCATATATAGTAAGTCAATGCTACGTTAAGTTCAAAGTCTACACGCATAAGTAGGCTATGATTGAGGAATTTTAAGCGAACATTGACGCTAGTAATACCAATGGCCAAATACCACTCCAGGGTATTTTTTTTTTAGACGTGTGGTTTTCAATCTGGCATTACTTTTTTCGGAGTTGGTCTTTTTGACAGCTGTAACTTCATTTATACTCAGTTTGGTTTGCCATTTCATAATGAATAGACTTACTCCTGAACAACGTTTGCAAATCGTGCAAATTTATGACCAATGGTTCCATCAAGTGACAGCTGTCAAAAAGACCAACTCCGAAAATAGGATTGCCAGATTGAAAACCACACGTCTAAAAAAGCACCCTTTAGAAAGCCTCATCGATTGATTGATCTTTGCTTAATTTCTACCAAAACATACATTTCTTGCTACAGTATACTTACCTTTCAACATTATTGCGTTATTGCGTCAAATTTGACACTATTTCGAGCTACAGCTATACCATTGTGTTCAGTCAGTATCATTTTTTACAACTTCTGAATTTTAGTTTTCGCTTATAATTCATAGCAATGTCAAACTTTTTGCAAGCACGGATTAAAATAAAGTTTGCAAACTTCTGCTGCAGGTAAAGTCTCTCACACTTACCTGAACAATGAATCAGATAGGTATTTACTGCAAACCCGGTGATGTCAAAGTACTTGCATATTTTTTCTTGATGTCATTCTGCAAATTCCAAAATTATTGATATAGGTATGCATGAAATAAATCTAACAATATAGCTACTACCTATAATCAATTTGCTGAATTACCAATAATTTTAGTTTTTAAACAATTTAGATGACAGTTTCGACTTCAATCTCTATAATGTAAAAATCAAGCTATAGCTTTAAGGTATGTCATTAACCTAGGTTTATCGGTTCTATTGGATTATACACTGCTTATTGGCTTTTGTAGCGCCATACTCAACAGAGAATAGTATTTAACGTTGCGGTCGTCCACAAGTCTAGCTTTCCTTTACCTAGAGAGGAGATGTAGACTTCTCCATACTTCATTTTTTTGTTCATATTCTTTTCAATGAAAACATGTCCAAATCATGTGAGAAACCACAAAGAGCCACAACTATAGAGACTCGACATATACAACAGGCACACAGAAAGAGTCCGTACACAAAAGCCCCACAACGACTAATAAAGATAATTGCTTTCGTCATCATAAGGCAGCTTGCCAACCAACACCTGATCCCAACTCGAGGCAGGTATTTTATTGGTGTTAGTTTATAGTCTTGAGCATATAATAATGCCAAGTATATCATCAGCTCGATCCAGAGCCCACCGCACCGCCAGCAACAGCATTCATGTCCAGCCATCCAGCCAGTTCGTATTCGCACAGAGACTTTGGGTATGGGTACATAAATATAAATGCGCGATAGGTAAATTGAGATAACAAATAAAGTAACAATGGCTGTCATGCAAAGTGAGTTGTGAAAATTATTGTCTAATCGACGGGGAACAACAAAACACAACAGCCGATGCCGCCTTGCCGCGTAAATGAATAATTAAGAAAACCGCCTGGTAACGCTGGACGCTGCCAAGTTCCCCAAACCCGACCGCGACCGCGCTCAACAATCCTATATGGGTACCTATAAGCTATAACATGCCATGCCAGAACCATGACTTATTCCGGCCCACAATCCGTCCCGAAAGAATTCTCTCTGTCAAGCGTGCATAATAATTTCCATTCAAACTAAAATAATAGATGTGTACCAACCAATGTAATGACCACGGCAATAATAGGTCATTCTATTGTGTTGTGGCTTTGACTGCTGCTTCAAGACTTTCTATACCTACTCGTAGCTAAAGCTATAGAGGACAGCTATTTATAAGCAGCTAGCTGTGTAGCTATACGTTTCGAGCAAGAGCAAGTGTCTTTGAGGTTGTTTCTCAATAAAAAGACGCAGAAACGGATAATAATCCACCAAAATTCTCAATAATTGGAATGATGGTATCGTATTGCTTAGCTTTTATTCAGATATACGAAGATGAAGATACTTTGACTGGCATCATGAGGGTATGGAAATGATGAAAATGATGCACTCGCCTGGATAAACAAATAAATTTGTCTTGATTGAATAATGGCCCGGTAATTGGCAAGCTGAATGGAATTGTGTTGCAAGCAAAAGTGACTCAAATATCTAGCAAATAACTTGGATGAAAATAATGATAAAAGAAATAGGCAGGCAGGCAATGATTTGGTGGGGCGGAGCGGCGCGAGATGCAAGAGGGCTTGTGTTTGTGTGTGACGACTGACGAGTTTAGGCAAATTTGGTTAAGAAAAGCGAATAAGTTTAACTTACAACAATAATAATAATACAAAACAGCAGCGCCACGGATAATGTTTAATGGCATCATGTCACTCACTCTGCGTACAATAGAATTACGTGTTCGTGTTTAAGTGGAGAGAATTTACGGTCAGTGTTCCCACATGTACCAGCAAGTCGTTATTGAAAGATATACACTGCAGAGGACGAGGAGGAAGAAATAAGGAAATGATATTAAGTATTTTTCCTACAACTTAACTTGGTCGAGGGTATTACATTATTATGATGATGAAATTTGTGCTCAATACAAACAAAATCGGATCTATGTTAAGGGTGGATTGCAACGTACTTATAGATGTTTAATGTGCTCACAGCAAAAGTGAGGCATTTTGCAGGGAAATTGTATGTTCATCAGTTTCTGAGAAATACAGAAAAAATAAGTATAGGATATATTAAGTTTATTTGAAAGGATTCATTAAGCAACAACAAAAACACAGGGTCTGTAAAATGAAGTGGTATACCATCCACATACCTGTAATTCCGTAATGGGTGGTGACAAATTTCTGACTGGTTCAATATTCGCCTTCTTTTTAAAAGTTAATTTTTTTTTTCTTTATTTCTTGTTTACAAAATTCATAAATTTTGTGATTTGAACTCGATTGACAAAATGCCATTATTTGCAGAATATTTTAGTCATTTATGCTGGATGAACGCGATCAGCGAATTAGTATAATATCTGCCCATTTTGTTTTGTATGTCGATGTATAAATTACGTCCGAATTAATGGTATTCCGTCGTGTGAATTCAGCGTTCACTATTCTGGACCCGAGTTCTGTAACTCTAGCATCGATAAATCAGTCTAGAAACGATAAAAATTGAAAGAAATCATATGAATTTTTTTCATTTTTCCAACGTTTTTTTTACTTTTTTGATCGATGCGAGAGTTACAGAACATAGGTCCTGTTTTTTGAAACGTTCGTGATATAGGTAGTTATAAATTTGTTGACAGAGTTGAAAATAACTAGTATTTATTTCGTTAATAAAAGTTTCAATACAAAAATTACACAGCATAAGCAGAATTTTATTTCATTAAATCTACAGAGAATTCGTATGAAATTCGAATTTTAGTTTAAGCTCCATACTACTAGTGAATGCTTCTGATTTTGATTCTGAAATAAAATTCAGAAACCTTCATTCTGACCCCAATCGAAAAGGGCATTAGTGTCCAAAGTGATTGTAATACAGAACTCTGTTTCAGTTTATTTTGGTGAAAATTAAAAAAAAGGTTTTAAGTATTTTTTAAAAAGATGCTATCAATATTTTTTAAAAAGATGCTATCAATAGCTTGTTTCAATAATTTGAAGAATTTAGGAAAGTTTATGTTGTATAAAAAAATCCAAGAAGAAAATCATTTTTTAATACTTTCGGCTTTTTTTACATTTTCTCGTGTCGTGCATTTTATTTTATGTAATTGCTCTATTTGGTGACGGCACATGCATGTGAACATCATTTACTTTGCCACTGTCGACCATTTACGAGTCGATATTTTCAAAATCGACTTTAGAAAAGTCGACATTTTGATCAGTCGGTATTTTTACTTATCGACTTTTCGAATTCTCTTCTGCAAAAAATTGTTATAAAATAAAATGTTAAAAACTCAAAGTTTTATATAAAACTTTAAACTTAATTTATTTCTCCATTACATTGGGGAATAAATCGTAATTTTAATTGCTTAATTTGGAATTTGTTTGATCACTTTTTGACCAACTCTTCTAAAAGATATTTAGAGAAACTTGAGCAATTTTCTAAGGAATCGATTTTTACAAGAGATATCAATGAAATAAGTACCTACTAATACCAGTCAAAATTCAAATTAAATCATTAAAAAGAATAAGTACTAGTACTTTTTAAGTTTAAATCGAGAAAAAAAGTATTAAATTTCGTTCTCAAAAAGTAGAAAATCAGAAATGAATTCGGAAGTTTTTTTCATTTTCAGGATTCTGTAACTCGGGATTTTGTTATTCGGGATTTTATAATTTTGGATTTTGAACTTCAGGATTGTGTAACTTTGTTCGTTTAAAAATTTGGGATTTCGTATTATGGGATTTTAACTCCTTCCTTTCACACTCACTACTCATTTGTAGCTGTGATTGTAAAATGTACTTGAAATATTGACAACGAAAAACGTGGGGCATATGCAATAGATAATAGAAAGTAGTTGTGAGAGTATAGATATCATTGAGAAATTTCACACAACAGTTTATATCATTATTCATTTGCAGGGCAATACAATTGTGAGTGGCTTCGTTTCACAGAACACATATTAAAGGTAATGGAGCAAACTTTTAAAAGGTTTTAGCATGATACTAATTAACACTTTACTAACTTTAAAACTCTTTAATAAAATGTTCTTAGTTCTAAACACTTTTTAACTAGTATTATACTAAACCTATTTTCATACGAAACTCAAGCTGAACGCGTCTAAAACAGTGACATTTCATGCAAACATACCTTTTTAAGGTTTTTCTATGTCAAAGTGACATATTTATGGATTTACTAATATGTTAAAAAGATAAAACAGAAGTCTGGCGATTTTAACTTTAGTAAAATGTTAAGAGATAGTATCATATTAAAAATGGTTTAAAACTTTACTAAATCGTCTTAAATTTTGCGCCAATATCATTAGCGTTTTCATTTTTGTTCAGTTCAGCGCATCCGTGAAAATTGCGGTTCCAGTGTCTCTTCACTTGTCAAAATGCTAAAATTTGTTGTTGCTTCTAGTAATGCCATGTGCACTCGAGCAGCCATGTTTAATTTCTGACTGACAACCTGCGCAATAAATTACCTTAGATTTGAGTAGTGTGGCTTAGGTTAACTTTTCATGCATCACTTATTATCTGTTGCAGTTTCAGGCGCCACATGTTTGTAGTTTTAAAGGCTTGCGAGCCTTTGATCTCCATTTTTAAAAAAAGTGCTAGAGCTGGTATATTACAAACTTTATAATTATTTTAATTTTAATTTAAATTAATATAAAATATTGACTAGTGAGGCAGTAAGGGCCTTGTCAAAATGCTTGATAAGTCCAAGTGAGATCGCGGGACGATAGGTATAAAGGTGTATAAAGTTAGCAGGACGCTTTTCACAATTCTGACTTAAAAGTATGTAGTTATTAGCTGGTATTTATTTGTTAATAAGTTACGCAAAACAAATTGTTAGATTTCGAGAAATTGGATGTTTATACGTATTTCTGAAAAAAAAAGTGTCCTGCTGTCTTGATGTCAAGTTAGCAGGACACCCAATTTTTCGGAATCCAACAGAGAGATTTTTCTTTTGCGTAACTAAGCTTTGTATAGATGAATAAATAAACTATCAACTAAATAGCAGCTAATTACAACATACTTTTTATTCCGAATTGTGAAAAGTGTCCTGCTTTTTAGTTAAGTTTACCTAGAGTAAACTCACCAAATTACTTAAGTTATCTTGGAGTTAACTCAAGATTAAAATTTACTCAAAAACAGGTCCCATAAATTAACTAGAGTTTGAATTTCGAAATTCCGGTGATAATCTAGAGCTAAGAAAGTTAGAACTTCGGTTGTATGAAAATTGTTTCTTCTAGGTACCTATATATTGAACTAAGAGTAGATATAAGGGGCTTTTACTTTTTTTTTTTGTCAGGAATGACGAACGCTACGATTCATTTTCAAACTCAAAATTAGAGGATAGGTTCCTGGTTATACCATAACACTGTTGCCGTTGTTTTTTTTTTTAAATACTTTTCTACTTTGAGTCAATTTTTGTTGTAAATCGCTTCTCTTAGACCCCCTCTATCAAATTAAAAGGAAATATCAAAAACGACTCTCATAATCCTTTTATAATGCATAATTATGCTGGATCTATATATCTTCGATCCCAACTTATGATGGTTTTAAATAAAATGAACCTATAGAACTCCCGCAAATAAAGCCAACCTTATCTTGATCCTTATTCAAGCTTTGCTTGTAAAACACCTATACCTGCTGGACTTTAACCAAAAATCGTTTACAAAATATACCCATCAATATTAATAAGCGGCCGGCAGTCAACAAATATATCTCTCACGCTTATTGCACCCATCTTTGAAAAGAAGAGACCATAACTCAAACAGATCATAAAATGTAAAAATATATAAAAACATATCCCGGTTCCGATATATGTAGATATAAGTTATACACGAAGGTAGTAGATATATACCTATACGGATGAATAAGAGCGGCAAAAAAAGAGGACCGAAAAGCAGATACAAACGAGCTGACAAGGTGGAAACCTAATGGCTTTTGCCATCTCCATCTCCTCGTGCGACGCGACGACGACGTTGGATTGGATATCAAATTGCAAAAGCGGGGCTGCTCTGCACTTTGCGTGGATGGGGCAATTAGTAAGATTCCTGGTAATTAACACATCCGAACCTATTTCTGCTATCTTTCGATGTGACACCCTCTGCTTTTGGTGGATCTGTATCTTGTCGGGCGTAAACATCTTGTTCGATGGCAGCAGAAGCGGCGCGGCGGCGGCCATCTAACACATGTAGCCTGTCTCAAGCGCGCACACTACAACAACGCGTATGCTAATCAGAGCACACATCATTGTAGGATTCTATCTTCTTCCCCCTCTTCGGCTTCGGCTTTGGCCCCAACTCTCGACTTGTGGATTCAGTGGCGCGACGTGAAGCTGAAGCGAACAATCTTTCCCTTCGCAAGTGTATCAGCAACGGTTTAATTAAATCAAGGGTCAAGTGGTAAATATTTTGACCCAAGAATGATTAGTAACGTCTCGCAAATACGCGGAGGAGTACGAAAACGAATATGAATGCTCCAATAAACTTCGAATGCTCCTTAATTGAATTGAATTTACAAACGGGATGTTTTCATTTATCGTATTCGTATAAACCTACTATACAGTCTTTGTTGAAGCTGGCTGGATTCATATGGAGTCATCATCATCACGGCTGCTGCTCGGACGGTGTGTGGGCTTCTCATTTCCTTTCAATCTCGACCACCATTCACTGGGAAGTGAATATTTGTTCCCGAAAAAAATTCTCATAGTTTTGCACTCGAAAACGCGAAGCTGAATGCTGAAGCTTGAGTTCTTTTCTCGCGCTTAAGTGTCTGCAAACCCCGCTGATGGGATAAAGACGAAAATGATTTTGAAGTGTCATCACCGTCAGCCGGAGGTTGTGGGAAACAATTACCTAGAAGAAATCATTTAGAGAAATATATATACCCAGTGTCAAATGCTCGAACGCCACCATTCGGGTCCATTTTGGCAATCACTTCACTTAATTAGGTGCAGTCGATTGGAATCGATGACGACGATTTTATTTCTCCTTTGATTGAGTTGTTTTCCTCATACACGTATTCATGTCCAAATTGCTTTCACACAGTTATACATATTTTTCTTTCACAAAACGTCACCGTTAAGCCTTGAGGGTTGGTTTTTCTCGTTTCCGAGTCTCAGACTCTTGTAGTAATGTCATAATCATAGAAAAAAATACCTACCGATTTTCGAACGGGCGGCATCGGCATCGGCATCGGCAGCGCGGCGTTTTCTTTTCGCAATTAGTTACAAGTTCTTGACTCTTCAAGTTGGTGCTGGAAAAGCCCTTCACTTTGGCACTGTTTCTCGCTAAATGGGAACTTATTTTTTCGCAAGCTACTTTAGTTCAATTTAGTTTTTGCATTCTTTCAGGAAAAAATATAATAAATGTTCGAGAAATTGAAAAATATGTTTGGAAACGATTTCATGTGGCGATTAGTGTTCCCATAATGCGTTATGGCTTATTATTGCATTTTTCATCTTCTTCAGTTTTTTTTTTTTTTGTTTCTTGAATTTATTTTCACAAAAAGCAGATGCTCAGCAAACCACTGTTGCGGAAGCCAATCAATTGTGGTAATCTTCCGAATAAAGGATAAAAGAATGGTTCATTATCTGCATCTGATAGCCTTTCGTATAAGCGGTCTAGGATTTCACATTCTTGAAAGATGCAATCGTAAGTCTGCAAATGGGTTTTTGCAGGTGATGAGCCATCAGCAATATTGAATGATAGGTTGGCGCAACAATTTTGTAATATTAGCCTTTTTTTTCTTTTGCTATCATAATCAGGGATTTGTGGGTTGGTTAATGGCATCTTGTTTAAGAACAATGGAGTTGAAAATCTTGTAAAAATATAAAATTTATATTTTATGTGCCTTAATGTCGGTGAGATTTTGTAAGTTTGTGAAGGTAAGTTAAAATGCGTATGAAGAAAGAAATTTAATAAGAATAACCAGAGTGTAGAGTTCTATTATGACATTACAATTTAAATATTTTGGATTGGATAATTATGACTTCAGATGTGACAGAAATATGAAATAGGCTTACTAGAAGGTTGTTTACTCTCACCACTCTTGTTTTTAGGGGTCATTTGTTATTTTCTTTACGTTTGTCCAAGCGCAGTTTTGAGGATCCATATTTGGATCGGTATATGCGAAGTCGTCCATACGTTGTTGACTACGTGCACGGATCCAAGGTAGGTAGGTTAAAAATGGCGGCCCAGAGCAAACTAGCTCCGCGGGCCGGAGGGCGCCGTTTTGATACCATAAACTCGTAATGACCTGTGGGTTGAACGTGGTTTTATTGGAGGGGTTTGCGGTTATATTCCCTTACGGGTCTGAAAGTAGGCACCCTTTTTTAGCTCACGTGCTGTCTAAGGAGTCTACCGGATACGGTAAAGAAGTTAAGTCAAAGTTAAACTTAGAACCACTTCGTCGCGTTGAGGAAAGTTCGTTTAGGTTTTGAAGAAAGGCTTTTTCAAATAATCTTGCTTTCAATTTGGCCGGAGCGGGGCATTTACAGAGGAAGTGAACTACTGTTTCCTTCTCCTGATGGTCCCCACAACTACGACAAAAGGTATTGTATGGAATGCCCATCTTCGCCGCATGTTCTACTGGCCAGTGACCAGAACATGTCGCAACAACCCTGGCTATGTCTCGCCTGGGCCTAGCTATCAGGTCAGTTGTCCGGGACTTACTATAGATGGGCCATATCTTCCTAGATATAGCGCAGTTTGTTAAACTTTCCCACCTGCTGTTGGATTCAGTAAGAAAAATTGAGTGTATTTTGCCCTTCACAACTCCAAGTGGAATGTTAACTCTTTCCGCAAGTGAGCTGTGAAGGGCCGTTCCTTGCCTGGCAGTGACAGTGACCTGAAACCCAGATAAGAGTGACACTGAGGTTGACATTAAAGGCTTGAGAGCTCATCTCGACATTGCTGGACCAATTTAGAAGATGATATAGCTGAATCAATGGCTTTAACAGCTGCCTGACTCTCTGTCAGGATCCAAAACTGACTAGTTTACTTGAAGGGGATCTTCAGATTTTTTCACTGAACGTATCCAATATCCTATTATGCAGATTTTCGTAACGTAACGTGTTACATCGTAAAGTGTGACATCGTAACGTATTACAGAGGAATGCCCACGTTTTTAGTTTACCCCACCGCTGCCGGCATAGATGTTTACACATCGAAGAAATGGTTCAGAAAAATGATTATTAATGTCACCTCCCAATGTAACCTTTTTTTAATTTTTGCTTTTCTCGAAAACGTGTCAACTGATTTTGATTAATTTTTATGAAGAATAATTGATACATTTTAAATAACATTGTGGGGAGCGTATACGATAACTAAGGCGGCGAAATATAAAAACTGACTCTTGTAGAAGGGTTTAATACAAGCATTGTTTACTATGGAAGTGGGGGTTCATTTCGGCACGTTTATAGGCGGGAGGGACAATTTTCCCAAAAAAAATCTCAAAATTACAAAAAATCTATTAACAAACAACGGCAACAATTAATACAATATTGTTTATTTTTTTGAGATCTATTTAGAAATCTGTACCACCCGAATCTGCACCCGAAAAAGAAAGTTAAAATCATTTGAATCCGTGAAACGGGCTTCCAAGTTAAAGTTGTTAAGGAAAATTGTTGACATAAGCGCCTCTTTCAATAACCATTTATTCATATTCAATTATTATTAACCTCAAAGAATGGTTACGTAAATATCCAAACAAAAATCAAATAAAAAGTAGTTTTCGTAATTTTTGATTTTCTTAATAACTAGAGAAGATAAAACTATCTGGTTTTCAGTTTTTGATACAAAATTAATAAGAACAGTAAATAATCAAAGCCATTTTAGTACTGAGTTTCAAAATTTGGACTTTTTGTTATTTTGACTTTGAAAGCAATTTTTCCAAAAATACTGACCGAAATAACTTTATTCAAAAATCAAATAATAGAATGGTCTTCTGGCTTTCAAAGCATATAAATAAATTTATTGTATATGCTACCGTTTTTTAATTTTTTTTTTCATTCTAAGTATTTTTTTTTTTTTTTGAAAATTGCCCCTCGGGCTTAAACGGAGGGAGGTATGTCTCCCTCACATAATAAAAAATATTGTTTCTTAACCTTCTAAAAAAAATTATCAATTTTCGCCGCCTTAGTTAACGTACTCGTGCCAATATTGTGTACCAAAATTTTCAACAAATAATTTTTTTGTATATTTAAAATAAGTTTGAAATTTATTTTTTTAAAACTCAATATTTCAAAAAACGCCTGGCAAAAACAATTTTTCGAAAATTCGATATTTCAAATTCGGATGGATGTTTTTTTTTTAATTTTAAATCAAAATTTGATTTTAAACATGAACGCTTGGCTTACACCAATCTCGTGTATACATGTAAGTAGCTAATTTTAATTACATTTTTGGAAAATACAACCACAAATTTACAAAATTTAGAACTTTCAAGAGGCTAACACAAAATAAATATAATTTGGGAATCACAAATTAGAAAACAGGTACCTAGTATAAATAATTGAATAAACTCTAAGGTCCTATAAGAATCAATCATTGGTTCATATTGAAATTCCGCCAGAAATGGGTTCAATCAAATCTATGTCTTCTGAGATTTTAATCTTCCACTATGCAAACATTCTTTTCCATAGTTATGAAAACAACAAGCTTCAATTGAACCTCAAAGATCTGTAGTTATCTTGAAACCCATGGGTGTTCAGTCTCATTTCTCAATGTAGTTGAGATGAGAGATAAAGCAAATCATGCGAACAACAATTGTTCGTTGAAAACTCTAGTCAAAATAACTTAACAAGATCAAAAAGCAAACAAATCTTAAGATTTTTTTCATTAATTAAAAGCTGTTTCTTTTTTTTTCAAAATAAACTACCAACATATACGACACGTTTATAATTATGATATTACCTCATCTATTCTGCGTTCGCATTCTCTCTCAATTTCATACCTGATCCTTGTGAAAAAATAGAAACATAAAACGATAAAAATGATGCAGCCATTACTCTAGTCAATGCAAAAAAAAAAAAAAAAACTCAACCCTTGGTTAACATTAAAATATGAAAATGTTAATAAATATTTTTTTTTTCTATTGTTATAACAACCGACATACAGTCGTGGAGAGAAAACAGCAAAATCATCCAGAGCAAGGATGACAAGGACACTCCCATATTTAACACACTAAATTTACTGTTGCCATACATATTACAATTCTGGAAACAAGCGTATAGTAATCCTGTGTGTCTATGTCCACACAGTTAAGGGAAACTTACACCAATAGAGTAGGTAATGCGTTCCATTTTCGGGGTGTTTGGCTCTGTACTGATGGCGGGTTAAATGGATGCGTCTGCCCTGCATTAAGGTTTCTGTTTCTGTTTTTGCACCCAAACCCAAGCGCGCTCGACAGCACCCATTTCTACCCTTGACTCGCGCATATGCTCGGCACTGCTTTATTTATTTGTGTTTATAATACAAAATCAGTTACGCTTTTATAGTTTGCAATCTGACAGGACAACTACTGAGCGAGGTACACGGCGGTGTTTACATTACACTGTTATTGTTTCCTTCTGCAACGTCCTTGTTTTATAGGCCTCGTCCCCTTTCAATTACTATGGCGTAGATAAATGGAATAATTCACCCTTCCCTTGGCTGATGTCTTTGCTTACCGATTGTACTCGTACATACCTACATATTATATTATGTAGGTATGAGGTGCTGTGTGTGATTTGAAACCAGTCTGTTGGGTCTATCATTTGCAATTCAACCTTCGATGAGGTCTTAATCTAACCAAAAAATTAACGCTACCATTCAATGCGATAGGGGGTTGTAGTTTATGTAAGAGATTCGACCCGAACAGTAACAGACAGGGGTGGGAAAAACAAAATAAACGCAATAAACATATTACATCGTATATTGTGCGTGCATTGTTTGCATTGCTTGTACATAAGTCTTGCCAACACGCATCTGATTAAGATGTCGCAACAAACTAATCGAGGAATAAAAATAAAAGCATTCGAAAATGGGGTTGAAGGCAGCCTATTGACTTCCCATAACATCATTTAGTTTCAAGCTTACTTAAGGACATTTAACATTTTTGATTAAAATCTTTGACGAATCTGGTAAAGATGTTAAAAAGGCTTATTCTAATGCAACAATTTGTACCTTTTAAGCTTATTACATTTTGTATTTGAATTTGTCGACATGGCGAATCAATTTTGGTTGCAACAAAAATTCTGTTTCAATCTAGCTTTTGGGCAAAAATAATTTGTTAATTTGTTGGTTGCTGATTTTTTATTGGGAAATCCTGTGGAAAAAAATAGACAAATTGTATCTACTGTATCTCTACACACATTTTGCGAAGAAGTTACATTTCGAGTGTAAATGTGTAACATAGATAGGTGAAAATTTCAATTAATTTTCTGTCTTTTCTTTTCTTCTTCAAATCTCGAAGATTTACCATAAAAAGGCCCATGGGCAAAATTGTATGTAACGGGTGATTTTTTAAGAGGTTTAGAACTTTTTTTAAAAAAAAAACACAAAAAATTCGAAAAAATGAATGAAATATTTATTTGAATCGATAGTTTGAACCTTGCAATTTAATGTTTAAGGATAATTTCATGCAAATGTTGACCGCGGCTGCGTCTCAGGTAGCCCATCCGCTGAGTTCAATTTTGGCATACTCTTTCACACATATCGGCCGGTATCTCACGAATGAATGCATGGATGTTGGCTTCCAGTGCGTCAATCGAAGCGGGCTTGTCCCTATAGACATTATAGCCTTGACATACCCCCACAAAAAATAATCTAATGGTGTCAAATCGCACGATCTAGGCGGCCAATTGACCGGCCCGAAACGTGAAATTAACTGTTCGCCAAACTCGCCTCGCAATTGCGCCATTGTTTCGCGTGCTGTGTGGCATGTGGCACCGTCTTGTTGAAACCACATATCATGCAAGTCAAGAACTTCCATTTCGGGCAAAAAAAAGTTTGTTATCATCGCTCGGTAGCGTTCACCATTGACAGTAACGCTGCCATTCGCATCATCTTTGAAGAAATAGGCCCAATAATGCCGCCGGCCCATAAACCGCACCAAACAGTGGCTTTTTCGGGATGCATTGGTAGCTGTTGCAATGCTTCTGGCTGATCTTCACTCCAAATGCGGCAATTTTGCTTATTTACGTACCCATTCAACCAAAAATGAGCCTCATCGCTGAACACAAGCAGCGTGCGATGAACATTTCGAACCGAGCACGAATTTTGATAGTAAAATTCAATAATTTGCAAGCGTTGTTCATTTGTAAGACGATCCATGGTTAAATTGCAAACCAAACTGAAGCTGTTTGACAGTGACACAAGGTACTAAACACACGTCAGCTGTCAAAACCAGTGTTGCCAAAACCAAACCAGCTTAAAAATCACCCTTTATATCTGGGCCCTTTTTCAATATTGCTCAACAGTGATGAAACTTTTGTCATATGAAAGCTTATGGAAAGTATACGGCAACTTAGTTATCGAGCGCGAAAATGGTATTTTGGCGCATTAAAAAAAGGTATTTAAAATGGAAACCAAATTATTTAAAAAAATGGCAACACTTACTAAAAAGTATTTTACCTTTTTTTAAAGCCAGAAGTCTGCTCTTTTATTTTATTTTATTTTATTTTATTTTATTTTATTTTATTTTATTTTATTTTATTTTATTTTATTTTATTTTATTTTTAGATCAACTTATTTCTTTTAATAGTTTTCAAAAAGAATTACTTTCACAATTTTAATTCTCTTTTATTTCGTATATAATCAAGAATTCTGAGTTATTAGAACATCATGGAATTACATATAGAGAGTAGTAAAAAAAACAGTGATGGTATACATCAAATGAAAAAAAAAACTACTTGCCCGATTTCCCTACGCCTACGTTAAGAAGAGAATTTTTCATAATTTTTGTGAATATTTTTGTTAATTCAATTTTCTCAGGTTAGGGTTTGGGATTAGGAAAACATTTCTTTTGGATAATTTAATGTGCTAAATTAGAATTTGAAAAATAAAAAGGATACGAATCTACGAGAAATCTCTTGAAATACCTATATTTTTCGCAAACAAAATGTACCTTTTGGAAAATATTTTTTCTTAAAAAAGCATTTATTATTTTTCCTGATGACAATTCTGTGGGGAAAATGAATTTTCATTAGGAATATTAATTATCCAAAAGATTTTTTTTCATGATGGCTATAACCAGCCTCTTATAAAGGGTCCGCCATCTAACGTTTTTTTTCAACTAGTGCTTATTTCGTGAATGGTAACACTTAGCTCATGTCTGGTTTGACAGATAATTAGTTTTATCCTTCCGCTGAACGAATATGGTTGTGTATACGCTTCGCTAAGTGGGCCTGCGATCGACTTAGAGAAGATGCCGATTTTGCCAAAAAAAATCATCTTTTCAGATGAAGCTCATTTTGATCTTGGCGGGTAGTAAACAAGCAAAATTGTCGCATTTGGGGCACAGAAAACCCGCACGCATACATTGAAAAGCCGATACACCCAAAAACGCCCGTAGCAAACTAGTGAACGTGGTCAAGAACGTATGGACGCCTTTGCATGCGGATTCAAATATGGGTTCTCAAAACAGCGTTTGGACAAACGTTGATGTTTACAAATATTAACAGTGAGTCCCGGCACTCACACATTTTTTTTTTCAACTGGAATCCTTTTGTGTTTGATAAAATATAGAGTGCATAAATCAGCCTACAAAAATGTTTGGAGGAGCTGGAATAGGAGTTTGAACTATCAAATCATCAACTTTATTAAATTATTTTAAGACTACGAAAGGAATAAAGTATCGTAGGATTACATAATGTTCGTTTCATTCGGATTCAGTGATATCAAATTCCTCTAATTTCAAAATTCGTAGGAGACTTTCCACTACTAATGGAATCTGTTATAGATATTTTTCCATTTGTAGACAATTTTCGATTACGATGGATTCTATGACAGGGCTGATAATTTTTTTCATTGAAGTGTTAATACTATGTCCAAAACATTGAATTTCTGTGAATTTATTTATTTTTCTCTGTATGAACTTTAGAAGATTTTGGATTGAAATTGCGGAAGA
This sequence comes from Leucozona laternaria, assembly GCA_932273885.2. Classification (NCBI taxonomy): domain Eukaryota; kingdom Metazoa; phylum Arthropoda; class Insecta; order Diptera; family Syrphidae; genus Leucozona; species Leucozona laternaria. Next base: position 112,656,486 of record OW026368.1, on the reverse strand, counting down.
AATTGCGCAATTTGGGTATATTTTCTGAAATCATCTTTATTCGTTGACGCAATTTCAAAAGCATCTCACATAATCTAAATTTCAATGTAATTGCCTTCCATATGGGATTTTATAACAGTTTAAGCCAGTTTTAGGATAAAGTGAGCAAACAGATCTTACCCACACTTACGGGTTATTGAGCAAATTTTCGCTGTCGGTTGGTGTTTACCTGAAAATAATTCTGTTTTGGAATTTGTGTTTGTACCTTTATTTGTTTTTGTTTTTATGTTTATTATATTTAAATATTTCTTGCATAGTAGTAGAATGAAATCTTGTAGTAGAATCATTACATAAATAACATCGTCGGTCTTTTCGGAAAGGAAGTGACTCTAGACCTGCCAATTATAATAGTTTTGGTTTATAAAAGTACTTATCATGCGGCTCCGCAGTGGCAGGGACCTCCCCCGGTGGGCATACTTAAGGAACCCAAATTTTTTTAGACGGTAAACTGTTATAACTGTTCAAAATTGGCAGTTGTAGGGCGTCGGTAATTTTGAAATTGAGTTCTCGAAATTACCCAATTTCAGGCTCAGTAGGAATTTATGTATTGTAACGGCAAATGTGTGTTTTCAATTTAAATATTTTTTGTTTTTCAATATTAACTGTGAAGTGTTAGGATGTGGGGTACTCCTAAGTAATATTTTACCCCCAAAAAATTTGCAAAACATGCACCTACCTACATAAGTAAAAAAGGAAAAAAAATATCAACTTAGTGCTAATAAATCTATTTTTTTAAACAATTTGTTTTAATTGATATAAACACGTAAGTAATGTTTTTTGTTGAACCCTTATTTAGGTAGGTATCTACATAATTTAAATAAAAAAAACTTAAAATATTCACCATCTCTTTCAAAAACTACATCATCTTTTATCTTTATTGTAAAGTTATTCAAGATAAAATAAAAAGGAATAATAATAACATTTCGGTGCAAACGTTCAATTGTCCCACACTTTTTCACAATTTCACATTGCAAAACCCAGAAACGTGCAAAAATGTCTTGAACATTCGTTATCATCTAAGAACTCAATTAAATTGGGTGTCAGGTTACAAGTTATATACTGCCAAGATCATAATTTAATTTTTGCGCTTTTCATCCAAATATATGTGAAGGAATTGCCTTCATTGTTCGATCCGTTGTTTATTTATGACCCAAAGACGACGACCGAAACGTCGCGTCGCCGTGGTCGGCGTTGCCGATCGTCATAGGTACGTTGTTTGGCATTGGCAACAACAACATCAGAACCAGAAGGCAGCAAGGGACAAACGTGAATTGAACGCATAAGGATTCTGGTTAACATGTTGAAAGTGTTTGCTTTTGTGGGCGCTCCATTTGAGTTCGACCGCGAAGCATATAAATTTCATGCCCCAACAAAGTGCGGAGTGTAAATTTGCGTGTAAACATTTAAATCGCCCGCTGATATTTTCAAATTTTCTCTGCCCATGGGTGCAATCCCGAGTGTTGACTGCGACCCCAGGAGCTCGCCGCAATCCACCACTAATAACACCACTGCACAAGCGTATTATAAGCGCGGTAGTGAGCGCTTACCGAAATATCTAAATAGTTTTCGCAATTCAAAAGGTAAATTATAACCTCCACATCTACTACTATCACCACCGAGGTGTCTTCTTGGCAAATGCCTTCATTCACCCAGCTGGCCATTGGCCATAGCTGCTCCCCGGTCAAGCTGAGGCAATCGGCCGGCGTGACGCAACGCGACTACGAAGACTCAACGCAAGGATGATAAAAGCTTAACCAGCATGCGGCATATGTAGTCGAGCATTATACGTTATTGTTGGCTTGAAAAGTTAATTAACATTTTGTCCAGCACTGCGGTACGCACCTTGTTGCTTGTTGTAAGTATGCAACAAGCCTTTTATTTATTGAAAATATATCATCACGCCTATATAGTAGCTTGGCTATGACCACTGTGACCACAAAATAAGGCTCACATAACACCATAGTCAGCAGACATTTAAATGGAGTTTTTGAATTGCACGATTTGGCGTTTCGGAGTTTTTTTTTATTTCATTTTATTTTATTATATTTTCCAGTCATCAGAAAGAGATGATCCATTCTTCTCCACAAGCTGTTTAAAACTCCTTTTTTATTTTTGGAAAGAACCCGTAACCCAATACAAATTAGACATACAAACATAAAAGGGTAGGTAATTGTTTTGTTTTCACTTCTTTTCTGTGTTCGATCCTTTAGATATCCGCGAAAATATTGTGCCGCCGAACGGCGACGTGTAACATGGGTGAAATTCGATACACTTTGGCAAGAGCAACCCTTATCGAGTCTCGGTTGAATGGAGAAAACATGATCTAGGTGTGCCTTCTTACAGCATCATCTTCTTCATCTTCATCTTCATCGTATCGTCGTCGTCCTTATGTATATCCTTAATCCTCATCGTCCTGGATGGGCACAATAATATGTGATGCGGATGAGTGCCCTTCATTTGAAGCTCCCTGAAGCTGAACTGCTGTTTCTAAATATTTTGGCGGTCTGGTCTTTTGTAAATTTGACACTTTTCTACAAGCAGTGCGCATCAATAAAGTATGGTTATTTTATAAATACAAGTCTGAAGCTGAATACAAGATCTTCGTGTGCATTGAGTCACAATGTTTCTGCAAGGTGTCGGGGGCCGAGAAAATAATACAAAAGATATGCACGACTTGATCGCACGAACTTGCTCTTGTGGTTAAATACTGTGTGTAACCCCACACTGAAGATGCATCATGTATATTTTTAACGAGAAAATATTAAAAGAGCCAAAAGCACTAAAAATTGATTTTTTGTTAGACTTTTTTTTGTTCATAAAAAAAATGTTTTAAACAATTTTTAAATCCATTATTGTTTAAACTATTGAGAAGCATCAGATTGCAAAATTATAACAAAATCGGTCTAATCATGGCAAAGATATACGCGAATAACAAAAAAATTAACCAATTTTTTCAAAAAACGTGGAATACCTAATTCCGTTATTTGAATTGTTTGAGAAAAACCTGGAACGCAATTTTTTTATAATAGACTTGGTTATTGCAGGCACGAAATTTTATCAAAATCGTAAGAGCCGTTTTCGAGAAAATTTGAAAAAAAAACTAAATTGTTGTATGGCAGCTACCCGTTCTAGATGAGCTAAAATAAAAATTCGAATTTTCCTCTAGGGAATCACATAAAAAAAGGTAAATTGAAGGCAATCGGTCCCCCCCTTTAGGCTCTAGCTCAAATTACAGTGGACACAAAGACGCACATACCAACGGACGGAATGACGAAACCCACTTTTTTGAACTTATCGATTATCGTGGTGTTAGTTTTGATTACAAACTCAAAATTTTTTGTAGACGAAACCAATACTTGCCCTATAGAGCAAGTAAAAAATAACTGCTTTGACCTTTGACCTGAATTGATTTGAACTTACAAACTTATAGGAACTTAGCACCTCGATTTGTTATTTCGAGAAGCATAAGATTGCTAAGGTTATCACCGTAGATGATCGCACACTAGTATTTAACTGCGTCGAATTACGAGGAAGGGTCTATAACTATCTGTCCCTGAACTCAGAGAACGTTTTGATGTAATTTGGCTTTTAATTAGTAAACATAAAGTGAGTTCATGATGTGCAGCCAAAATACGGAATTTTTAAAAAAACGAAATTTGTATCAAACTGATAATTTTTCAATGTTTTAACAAGAACATTAAATTATCAACCTGCTGTCAGACGAAATGTTATACGATTTGTAAATTAAACTGATTCCGAATTCAAACTTTAAAGCTTGTGTTACAACCGTAACATTCTTTCAACTTTATTTTGAGTATTGGTATTTATGAAGGGTACAGCCAAATGCTTCACGATTTACTTATATTCGAGTGATATAAATTGAAATTTATTAATTATCATTTTTCTTTTAAGTGGTAAAGGTATTTTCTGCTTCGTGTAAGAAATTATGTAGATGTCTCATTTCTAATCTGGTACAGAAGATCAACTTTTTGGTAAATATTTAAAAGAAAATAAGACATAGTCTTCATTCAATATTAATCACCACGGGAACATTAAATGTCCCATTAAATCACTTTAAATAAGCAAAGTATTTTTTTAAATTCAGTCAGTTATAATTTAAGTTTGTGTGAATTTTTTAAAAAGCTATTTGTATCAGTGATACAAAAGGAACAATAATAGACCCTTTTTAAACTTTGAATAAAGTCAAATTAATTACGAAAGTATAGTTCCCAGATTTTTTTCAAGTTTCAAAATGGCTGTCGGACGAATTTGAAACTAAAATAAAGTGCACTCTCTCTAAACGGACACCTCTCATAAAAGAGCACCTCTTATAACCGGACAGATATCACACACCGGAATTAAAAACATGATTTCTCATAGACATTACTCTCCCACAAGCGGACGCTCTTATAACCGGACGCGGACGCTGATATTAATACCCACAATGGAAACGGACAATGTGCAAGTGGAGTACTATAGTTTTCAACTTTTATATAAGGTCCATTCCGGTATTTTTGTGTCGTAATTCACATTTTGTGGAATTTTGAAGGCTATAGGGATGAAAGACTTGCGAATGAAAATGCGAAGTGAAATTTATTTATGATAGGTGAAATTTTTTAGTGTCTTGAGAGCTCTATTCTGTTAAAAACAATAGATATTTCAATTTTTTAAATACGGAAATGAACTCCGACTAAAATAAGACCATTCTAAGGTAATGTTAATCTATTTTTTGTTTTTACCGTCGTCAGTGTCCGGTTATCAGAGAGTTCAGTGTATATGCCTTTTGTATATTTTGATTTAAATATTTCAATTGTTTAGCCAACGATTAATCATATTTGAATAGAAACAAATGCTTATCAAACATTTTAAGTGCGATTAATATCTGCTAGATATTTTGCAATTCAAGTTTCCGCCGATCACTAAACTGAGATTTAATTATAGATTTAACTTTAACTTGAATCTTTATAGGGCCAATAGTTTTACAAATGGAACTAATTTATACCCTTCCACATATCGCGCTGAACGCATTCATTGGAAAATCGGATTTTATTTACTTCATTTGACACAAATGGAACTTTCTATCTCATTTTCACTACATACGAACAAATGAAACACCCACTGCAAAGTATACTGGTTAATCTTGGGTGGAAATAAAAGAAATACAAAATTCAATTTAGGAACTAGGGTTCACGAAACAGTCTGTTCAAGTTTTTGAATGCGTAGAGGAAATCAAATATTATGTATGTTCAAGTTAACGAGATCCTACTGTATTCCTGTTAAAGAATTCAATATAAATGCTCTTCTCTAACCTAAATATATTTTTTAATCATTATCTACATATACATATGTATAGTGACCTACCTATTGAAATTATGTTTTCTCAAATTTTTTGAATGCATATTCAAAATTTTCGAGATACTCGTAAAAACTGCCCTGCCAGAGAGAATTTTTCTTGGAATCTTAAGAACTGTTCGTCGATTCTGGGTATGGGGTATATCTAGCATTCCAGAAATGTTGTCAAGAGCCATTAAGTTGTCTTTTTTTCATAGCAAATTACAAACCAATGCCGCGTTATACTTGCTATACATGCTTATAATTCCAATCAAAACATCAAATATTGTTCTTCGTTTCAAGCGGGCGCAACCGCACATAATATTCAATGACTCAATGAATGACTGGCAAGACTATTTACCTTTTGATAATCCTCCTCCCCTAATACCTTTAGCAGGTGTTAATTGAATGCTATGACTTGAATAGAACGTTCTCCTTTCGGCTTGTTGCATCTTGCCGCATCAGAAGCCAAAATTAATACTCTCGCAGTCAACAAGAATGTTTTTCAATGTATGCATGGGCATGGCCTGGCCATATGCATAGCATACAATACATACAATACCTTTGAGAAACGAGAAACTTGTCCTCAAAGAGATTGTTTGGTGTTTTTTTTTTTTTTTTTTTTTTTTTTTTGAGAAATATTCCGATATATTAATTCTGATGAGTCGATTATTCTTTTAAGTTAGCGCAACAAACGCGCAAACCTTTGAAATATTTCCTCTACTATTATTATTAAATTTGCTTGTCCAGTCTTGGAATTATAGGTGACGCACAGGCCACAAACAATTGAGAAGACAATGAAGGCGGAGTCGGGAATGTTATGGCCTCAAAGGTTTGGTGCATTTTTTTTTTTTTGATAAGAATTTTTCATTTCTAGGGATTGTGTTGGGTTTTTGATTTCTTTACAAAATTCCAAAAGCCACTGCTAAACACGAGAACAAGAAAAACTTCAATCGACACTTTAAAATTACCCACCTGAAAAAAAAACAATCTATTTTTTAATGATGCCATAGAAAATTTTACATAAATACTCGAGCTGGCAAGGGCGCTATCGAAATTGGCTAGGCCTCCGCCAATTATGTACCGTTTTTCGTGAACTTCAGATTTCAAACCGAGATTATGAAAAATTGAATTTCAAATGAAAGAATAAAATAAAATAGCTTATTTTTTACTAAATCTATTGTGTATGAAATAAGAAAAATGAATTGATATATTTGTCTTCCCACAGATATGTAAGTTTTTAACGTAAATCAAATTTCAGTTCAGTGAAAAAAGGGAAATACATTCCGCCTATCTGCCGAATTTTCTACAAGTCTATATCAAGAATTTAAAAAAACCATGGGTTGACCCCAAGTAAAACCTGGAAATAATTAACATGAATGGAAAAAAAATGTTGGACGGTGAAAAATTCTAAGTTTTACCGGTGAATTCTAGAATTTCCGAATTTCGGGGTTTTACAGCGACAGATACATTTATCAAAATAAATTTAAACCGTTAACATTCTTTTTCTAATTGCATACATTGCATACAATACGGAAACAGTTAAGCCTAGTTCTTAGGTTAGGAAAATCTAAATTTTATCTATACACCATTTAAATCTCTACAAACACTTGCCAAAAGCCGTGCAAATTTTTGAAGTTGGAGAAATAAATAAAACTGTCAATCGTCTGTCAAACGAAAAATATTTGTCATTGAAAATTGAAATTTTTGTTTTGAAAAATGCATTTTTAATAAAAATATGGTTACAAATTTTATGGAAACTTGCGATATTCGTTATTGTACCACGCGTTATTACGTGCGTTTTTCTGAAATTGGTTGATGAGGCAGGCCAGGCAGTCGGGAAACTCTCAGTCTATGCTGCTATCCTCCGAAAGGTGTTCTTCCGTATATATGTAGGTACCTACTGATGAAGTTCCAGCACTCTCTGACTACAGTTTTTTTCCGGATTTGTGGTAGCGCAGACTGCCGCGGCGCAGCGACTTCCAAGTGGTCTTGAACTCCTCCACTGCAATCAAAAAAGCAAATAACTTTATAGGTACAAACCTGTTTTTTCCAGGTTTTTGGCTATGTATCTCCAATTTGAAAAAACTTCCTCTGTGTTGCTGTGGGACTTGCTCCCAAGATCCCAAATTGCTGGCCGTTCTTCGACAAACTTACACAAACTTAGACTTTTTTTGTTTCTTTTGTTGCTTCGGTCTTATATCCCTCCAAATACTCTTCTAAAAAGTCCATTTTTCTTGTGTTTTATTTTGTTTTTGTTTATTTTTTAATAGGTTTGAGCACGATAAACAGACACAAGGTATGCTCATTGTCATTAGATACACCCAAGATGGCGAATCTTGCCATTTTCATGACGTCACAATCATCTTTGGATATTATTTTCTTTTTTAAATGAAGACTGTAATTCAAAATTCAGCATTTAAACAAATTATTTTTAAGTAATAAGAACTGTAAAAATAAACAACAACAAATAAAAACAATCAAATGAAATGGAATTATCTTTTTGCTCTCCGAACAAAACCAGATGTTTGTGACCTCATACACCTAAAAGAGCATATCTTGTTTCTGTTTATCGTGGATTTGAGCAGCTGTAAAAATTCTTCTAGCAAAAAAATGCTTTGATCATTATTTTTCCCGGCAAAATAGAGTGGAGACTTTTTTGACATTTCAATATATATACAGCGGTTAAAAGAGTTTCGATTTTGAAATGCGTATTGCTCGGAAAAAATCCAAGACAACATACCACTTACGTCCTGGGAAAAAATTTGTATAAGAAAAAAAAATGTTCCCTATCTGCGTACTAGGCTTAAGCTAAATAAATTCTTGCAAAATAGCAAACTGTTTACCTTATATCAAGCGAAGTAAAAAAAATCGGAAAATGTTTTGCGAAATAACCAGTTTATGAAGTAAATCAAATAACGAATGAAAATTCGAACTTGTTTAGGGCTGAAAATCCCTAATTGAGGTTTAATGAAAAACGTTTCTGTTTATTCAACCTCGATAAAAGCGTTGGCAGTCAATTTTACCGAAAGTTTCTGATGCACTGAATCTAAATCCGTCCTCAAAATGAAATTGATCACGTTCCCTATTTCATAAAAATTGACAGGTGACAATTCTACAAATTTGTCACGACAAATTGTCTTGACAAATTTGAATTTCACAAAATATTGACAGGTGACAAATTTGTTAGAAAAATAATATGACAAATTTGTCATGACAATTTTGTCATTGTATGACACTGAAGTTTGTCATGACTCGTAGCCTACATAAATTTATGCAGTGCCCACGTCGAAAACCGACGAAAATGGAACAAAACCTATGCATTTTGTTTCAATTTTCATCGTTTCTTGAACGATTTTCTCAATGTTCTTTCAAATTTAAAATGTCACAGTTGTCGAAGTTGTTTTTTATTATTAAAAAGTGAAGTGTATAAAATATTTAGTCTCCGTTGAAAATGTCGAGGGCGCCGGCCGCCGACTTATTAAACAGAGTTCCAACTGAGAATCGTCAGCATTGACTTGAAAAAATATTATTTAGCACTTTAACTCAACTTCTGTCTTTTCATTGTCAACACTTGACTGTAACTGAGTTTCCTGTCACAATTGTCAATTAAATACTGACAAATTATGTAAATTATATATTTTTTTCATCTTATAAAAGAATTGTCCTGAGAAGTCTCGAAAAATACTTGACAATTCATTGTCATGGCAATTATTTTATGAACCGAAAAGTTGACAATTGTCGGGTATTTTCCGACAATTCTACAAAATTGTCAAATTGCTTATGGAACAGATTTTGACAGTTGTCAAATTGTAATTTAACAAATTGTCACCTGTCGCAATTGTCAATGTTTACGAAATAGGGCCCACAGGTAGGGTATTCGAAATATTCCAATAAAAATTACAAAACTGTTATTTAGGTAGGTAGTCTACATTATATACATAAACATTGCCATTTTTTTTACTCTATCAATAGCAACCTCAACAAATGGTTTTTTTTTTTTAGGGTGGCAAAATGGCAGGGAAGAAATACGGAAATTAGTTATTTATACTTAAGGGAGCAACAACACCGAAATCAAGTTTTGATTTTAAACTTAAAACACTTAACTCCATTTGCTGTAACGAAACTTAAATATTTAAGTTCGACATAAGAGCTTATGTGACAGTTTAAGCTGAGGAAAAAGAAGAAGATAAGCGCTGATGTGGAGCTTAAATAGGTATTTAAGTTTTATTTGAACAAATGGGCCTAAAGGTATCTAAAAAATGAAAGTTTAAGTAAAATAAAATTCCGAACTCAATCAAGTACAATTTGAAAAAAAGCGGACAAACTTCCATGGAGAGTTACACCTGTTGTAAAGAAAATATTAAAAATAAACTCAACGAAAGTTATCTTGTAGTAAAAGAAACAACGAAAACAAATAGGAATAAAACTCAAAAGTCACTTTTCCGCACACAATTAAAGGTCCGGGCAAGTAATTCTGTGCGAAAAAAGGGGGGAGACTTCTCCAAATAATCTACTACACTTATTAAAAAAAAAAAACAAAAATTTAACGTTTATGATTTCGTTGTTTTATTTTTGTATGAGACTTCTCGTTTCGCATCAGTATAGCGTACTAGACTTTAGAAATTACTTTTTTTCCAAAACTATTCATTAAAATATCTTGATTTACAAACAAAAAACAATAGATTTTTGGCTTGAGCAGTTATAATTGTGTTATCTTTAAAATTTCGAAAAACAGCTCTCCCCGTTAAGCAGGGAAAGTTGACCTCCTCCCATGCGACTTTTATTTCTTATATTGACTCAACCAACACGCTCTAGCCTTTTGCCGCATCTTATGCAGATAACATTATAATTTAAAACTGTACACCATCACGTTTTTAAAAACAACCGAACACAAAACTATAGTTAAAACTCTTCAAAAATTCTTCAAAATGTTATCATCTTTAAAACGCATAGAAATCTTCTAAGAGATTTTAAGTTGTCTCATTGACTACTACCAACTAAAAGGATGAAATTAATTCTCAAAATAGAGCTACCTATATTCTAGTTAGAATATATAATCGTAAGCTAAAGTAGCTTGTGAGTAGGTAGTTTAATTTATTTATTTGTTTTTCAATTAAGATAAAAGCACTGCATAAGTTACTACTAGGAAATAAAAAAGATATCACCAGCAGTTATCTTCACGGAAAGTCTCTGAAATAGCTTCCATTATACCATCAGCTACGTACCTAAATATGTGACTTGAAACACACTCAGTGATATCGTTCGTGTTTCTGCTTAATAGCACACATCCAATAAGAAACACAAAATATATATACATATATGTATAGTATATTTATATTTTGAATCCTCTGCTAATAGGCAGCTTGACATGTTCCAGAAAATCAATGAAATAATATTTCACGATATCTTCATAAAAGCCAACACCTCTTTAACGGCCGAGCAACCGGCCAGCTCGGACAACCACTGACACAATAACACCGCCCGATCTGAGCGAGCAATAGAACGCATCAAACGAGGTTCAATCGAGCCGACATCACAATTCCCCCATTCCACTCGCTCCTAAGCCAGAAATGTTGACAACTTAAAGAAAAACTTAGGTGATTACACACCTGAAGATCAACGTAAGTTATGTTGTATAATTTTGTAATATCACCGGTGATAACATAATAATGCCGAGTGAAAGAAGTCGGCTGCATTAAACGAGAATCTATGCTCCACGTGAAACCAGTAGGCCAATATACATATACATAGAGCCTGGATAGGTAATGGCAGCGCAGCGCGGTGGCGCGGCGGCGTCGTCATCTTCGGCTAGAAGAGCAGGGGCTGCCTTGAAAGATTGTTCAAAACAAATGAACAACAACGAAAATATTGGATCCGGAATGGCTCATCTGTGAATCGGTGAGTTTCAGTGTGTCTTGTGTCTTGTCTACCTGCCGACATCAGGCGGAGAACGGGCCGACAAATGATGTCGTATATTTAAAACCCAAAACAAAAATATACTAAATGCCCCAATAAATATGCTAATGGTGTAATCAAATCCGGGCCTTAATGGTGCGTTTTTTGTTCGAGCTGCGATCTGAATCGTCCAGCAATCGTACTTCGTCGATCGTCGACTGGATGGACAACATTGGACATTGGACAAGTGTCAGCCAGCCAGTCAGTCAATGGATTAGACTGTCGTCAAAGTGTTTATGAGAACCCAACTTAGGCCGGAGGCTGCAGAGGGAATTAGTTATGGTTCTTGTGAAAAATACTTCGGGCTAAAGATGAAGTGATGATTAACTTTTATGTCTTAATATCGAAATTATTTTTGCTGCTGTTCGAAATGGGATGAGATTGTTGTTCTTTTATATTTATGTAGATGGAAATTATAAATCACCGTTAAATTGACGAATTTGTTTATAAACAATAAAGTTGTTCAAACGTTTTAATAAGATGAGGCAAACTATTTGGGTTTTAAAATTTGAAAAGGTTATATGGTACGGAAATGCACAGGCACACTTAGGCCTAATAACCCGCTCGTGGGTTATCCATACTGTACGAGCGTGGGTCATGAGTGGAAATGGGTTGAGTTAGTGCACGGAACACGTTTATATTAACTCTATCTAGCTAAACTTATCAACTCATTTGGTGGCTAATATTCCCTCGTTTCCATCAAATCATATCAAAGGTTTACACGGTTTTAGACAGCTCCGCATGAAAATTCGTTCCAAAGCTAATTTTTGGTGCTGATAATCTTTTTCAGATGTATGAAAAAGTCACTTTACCCGTTTCCGACCATGCATTTTTGATATTTGAAATAACTTGTACAATTGAAAGTGAAAGAATTGAATAACGATCTCGAATGATGTTTCGGCTGGCTAAATCGAATTTTGGTTAGGCATTCTGCGCGTGATCCACTTTTTTGCGGCTCTAGTTTGTTTCAATAGACATTTGCACACGAGGATTAAACTTCACGTATTCGTCACAGTACACCATCTTCAAATCGACGGGCGATCATCAGTCAGCCAATAGAACATTTTATGAAATTGATTGAAAATTGTCGGTTTTTTTTTATGATGAGACGATTGTCGTGCAGAAGGACTTACTGTGCCAAAGCTGTACTATTCAAACAAAATGCAGAATATCTCAAAAATTTGACCTGATGGCGAACAACGTGTGACAGATTTGAGTTCAGCGTCCAAAAATTCGCATTATAATTCTAAATAAAAATGACACCACTTCATTAATTCGTGTTGTATTGGAAAAAAAAAACTATTACGCACCTCAGTGAGTGAGACTTAAATTCCTAGAAATTCGCATTTTTGGTCATTCTCTTGAATAGCCGTGTTCTATTGGGCCTTGCAAAGTACTTTTTAGTATACTTCCCAGTAGATGATGAATGGAATGCTTTCATTTTTAAAAAATTAAAATCTAACCTCAATATCATTTTAATTTCGGTTGTTTGTTTTCTTATTTTACTTTAAAATTAGAAAAATGTCAACAACAATAATCTATTACGTAATTTCTTTTGATTGGTGATGTCTTTTTCTTGTTTGGAAACAATTCTGTTGCTAGATTAATGAACTACTTCGAACACAGAGTAGAAGTAGTTGACTGCAGCCAACAGTACTTGGCAGTAGATACTGGAGACCAAAGGAACACACCTAATAATAAATAAATCATAATTTAGGGTCTTCCAATAGGGAGTTCCGAAAATTGACAGTTGTTAGCGGCCATATTGTTGAAGGTATATCTGTCAAATTGGCTGTCATTTATTGAGTCTGTTTTGCCAAAAACACGTGCAAATGATAAAAGTGATGGGTGTTCTGTTCGGGCAACGTTCCGCGAGCTTCGCCCACTTACGGTCATCTTCAGCAATGAGTCCCATTTCTAGATGAATACGGGTAAGTCAAGAAACAAAATTGTCGAATTTGGGACGATACCAGTCCACATGAGATCCAAGACCGTCCAATGCATCCAGAAAAACTCACTGTTTGGTGTGGATTTTGGGCTGGCGGCGTCATCGGTCTTTTGAGAACGTCAACGGCGGCGAATAATCCACAAACCACAGCAGCCCTCAAAGTCAACATAACCCATGCCATCGGTCAAATTCAGCCTGATTTATGCGCCAGAGTCATGAAAAATTTGACATGTCGGATGCCCGCCACCCAGAAAAGCCGCAGCGGACACTTGTACGATGTTATATTCCATATTCGATAGGACTTTCAAGGGAATACAAAATTTTGATTTTGTATTTAAAAGACCCTGTATAAGGTAATTGTTACTGAATTCACCTAAAGCACACATAGCCATTATTTTTGAACAGATTATAAAATTTAATCAAAATTATTGAAGACGTTTTCGAGGAATTTAAAATAAAACATACACAGTTTTGTGGGAGGTTATCAATCTAATTCAGAAGAAACTAACATTATAGTTCCTTATTTGGGGAATCACATAAAATATACTAAACGTTCTATTGATACTTAATTTGAAGCAAATCTGTCCATCCGTTAAGGCTCTAGCTCGAGGCACAGATGACAGATGGATGTACAGAGTGACAGAAAACATGCCAAAAAATACTTTTGCTTATTCGTCTGCGGTGGATTTGATTAAAACCTCGACTTGTCACCGAAATGAATAATATCTGCAAGACTATATGAGTAAATTTCGAATGAACTAAACTGACATCTAAAATTATGAGTGCAAGTAATCTCTGACATAACCTCACACAACAAAACTTTTGACTTCCGTTAAAAAAATGAATAACTTTTCCCCAAAGCCAAAGCGGATGACTGATGTCAAAGTTCCACATTGGTCGGTCGTATAGACCAAAAAATATCAAACCGTAGGTATAACTAATACATAATACTTATTTAGCGATTTTGTATACACATCTTGTTTCTTGTGTTTATTCAAAAGATGTCCAGCACATCGTCGTACACATTTATTTATTTTTAAATGGCAGTAGACCATATTATCTGGAAAGAAAAAAGTATAAATTGTCTCATATTGAGTTAATTGAAACCCACGTACTCGAGCTGATTGAGTTAAGGGTCAAGTGGTAAATATTTTGACCTCAGAATGATTGCCACTGTGGCATTTCGCTGTGTGTCGTACCATCGTCGTAGATCACACAATTGATCCGTACATCTACATTATTTGCCTTCATATACGAACAGAGTTATAGTCGTCGTGGAATTTAGCAGAGTTGATTTTCTTCCCGGTAATGATGATGCTGACGACGCGACACGACGGACGATTGCATTGTGGCCGCCTCCAATGTATATGAACGATAAGATTTAAGCCACCAGAGTCGAGGGGTATAAGGTTGGCACAGCGTTAAAAAAAAAGAAGAATTAATTCATTCACGTCTCACCCAATTAACATCACTGATTCACTATATATACGGAGGAAAAGTTGAATCATCTGAGAATAGAATGAGAACGTTTCGCAGGCTGAAGAGTCATAGATCGAATCCAACCGGAAGCTAATTTATTGATAGAGACCAAGGGCATCTTAATCCGGAGGTACTTTGCAAGTTTTGTCGTGGTCAAGTCTTGCGGTTGCATATAGGGCGTCGAATTACGACCTTTGTTTAATAGGCCACCTAATAGGCTTAAGTCGAACGGGACACCTTTGGAATGAGACATTTTCCCCATCACAACCTATACCATCCTATACCACTGAATTGAAAAGTGAATCCAGGTGACAGAGTGACACACAATATCGTCATTAATATCTGAAATATCTATATACACATTCACATTGAGTTGGTAAGTTTACATGAATAACCAACCACTGCGAGTAGGTACAATCCAAAATAAAAGTATCAGAAAACAACACAACACTTTATCTACGTCGAGTAATCGGATATTACCCTGACCATTTCGGGGCTGCTCTTGATTTTTGTTTCAAGATTATCGCAATTCAT
The DNA here is from genome assembly GCA_932273885.2 of Leucozona laternaria. Taxonomy (NCBI): domain Eukaryota; kingdom Metazoa; phylum Arthropoda; class Insecta; order Diptera; family Syrphidae; genus Leucozona; species Leucozona laternaria. The sequence continues at coordinate 112,641,197 of OW026368.1, read as the reverse complement.
TTGTTGTCTATACAAATATTCCAACCAATTGACATGAAAATAAAATGATTTGCAACCAAGAAGAGGGTAGAGTTCCGATTCCGAGTTCCACGTGAATAAAGGATCACATTACAGTTTTTGTATGCAATATAGCAAGTTAAGCGGACTAATAAGCTATGTACACACACATTGGAACATCGCATCGGTTGGTTCCTGAATGACGTAGTCAAGCGTAATCTCCATTTGCAACATTAGGACAATTTCAAAAAAATAAAAATACAAATGAATAATCCGAAAGGATGTTTGTTGTCGCTGCTTGGCATTCAAAAAATAAAAAAGGACTCAGAGTAGAGGAGAGGAGAGAGGACAAATTGAAAAACGTTACATTATGATTTATACCTTATTTCGTCATCAGTGTGCTGTCGCTGTGTAACACTACTGTTTCCGACCATTATTTGCACAGCTTATCTCGATTGTAACTGGATACATTTGTTTGTGATTCGAGGACAAACGATGTTGAAAGTAGGTAGGAATAAAAGTAACGAACTGTTGCCCCGACAACTCCAACCTCTTCTCTATTCAAGGATAATAAAAAGCTAATAACATGTTTACCTTCACACACATGGATATGTTGTATAAATCTATGCGAATCTTCCCATTCTCAGTCTCAGTCTCAGTCCCAGTCCAAGTCCCAGGTGCCCATACGAATTCGGACGACAAAGATTTTCCCCGTAATTAACCAAGTCCGTGACTTAAATCCTTCTACATTTCGATTGACTCTCACGACTTGCGACGCTGCTGGCTAAATGACAAAAAAGGGTGTCAGATATTATGTGCGGGGTATTTGATTAATCTAAATAGAAACATTGATTGAGAACAAGAATATCGGTCTTCCAAGTGTCAATCTGGGACGCGTGAATGCGTATCAACAGAACGAATATGGGTGTGCAAAAATTGCACGCTCCACTGACCGCACCACAGCTCGACGGCGCGCGCGGTGGCGGTGCTGTGTTGGGATTGACGAAGAGATGTTATTAGAATAGGTTAAAAGCCGCATACACATTATATACTGATGACGCTCCCCTATCATCATCGTCATCATCATCATCGGACTGAGAGGAATCTCAGCCATAAATAAGTTTATCGGATTAAGGTATTATAGAATTGGAAATGTCAGCATCTAGCATTGTCAAGCTTTAGCTGAAGTTTGGAATTTTTGCTTAAGCTCGATGTGCTGCTCGAACACTGACGGCCAAAAAAAAAGAACACTTCGCGAAAATTAATTTAAAGTTTTTCTTACATTTACGTATAAGTTGTAAGTTATGTATTATAAAATTGTTTATGTTTCAACAATCGAGAACTATGGTATTTGTAGTCTTGTATGATCCTTTGCTTTAGTGATTTGGTGTTTTATTAGATTTTGACAGTCTTGTATAATGTAAATGACATTTAATGAAAACTTTCTGCTGACTTTAAGTGCGTATTCCTCAACCCTGTGAAATCAACAGAAAATGTCGAAGCAGGACTATTCAGTGCCAAACCGTTGGATACATCACCGCCAGATTTTCACCACCAGCCTTTTAGTGCTTGGAATTTTCGGTACAGCGGTTCCGCAGCTGGGTAATTATTCGCTGTTGTTCTTTCAACACTAGACTTTTTTACACTGCCCACACACGGGCAATGAGGTGATAATTATTGAGTTTGGCTATTGTTTTTTTTGAAAGAAAAATGTGGTTAGTCACAATAGAATACATATTTGCCAGTAATACCCGTGTTTTTTGACAACTTTTGCATGGTGCAACATCTTAGAATATTTTATTCATTGCAATGTAAAGTGAAATCTAGCTAAAGAAGCGAATTCTGTATGTTTCAATTTTCGACGCAAATTTCAATGTGCCGGATTTGTCATTGAAAACTATATAGATGAACTCTTATTGTGAATTAATCATTTCTAATAAAATCTACACTAGGTCCTTTGCCAACACGAAAAATCTGACACTTAAATGGGTGGCACTCAAATATTGAGCACTACATGGCATCACTTAAAGATCCATCACTCAATCGGTGGTTAAATGTCCGTCTATCAATTTGCGGTGGCATATGGTACCGTACCGGAAAATGTGATTGTCACACTTTTCTCCACTCTTTGAAGTCCGGCATATTGTAATAGTATACTGTCCCTTGGCATAATGGTTATTGAGTTCAACTGTCATGACGGGAGTCTTTTCAATTGCCCCTCCCTTCCCCCTCACTCACGACCAAAGATTTACAACACAAAATTCATGGTATCAGTATTATATTTGAGTGACAAAGTCTCAAAGTATCCACTTCGAATGCAACTCCTCAGGCCCAGGGTTTTAAGCAGTAAATCGTAAGCGACCTTGAGACCATGGCTTTATTACCTTGACACACCCAAAATCGGTTTTTTAAAGCGCAAAGTGCATGCTGTATAGGTATAGCTTAAAATCAAAAGTCTAGATTTTGAATTAAAATAGAAATTTAAAAATAAAATTCTTCAAACGTCACTTTATTTCAAACCACCACTGTTGAAATGCGTTTGAATTTACATATACTTATTACTATATTTAAAAAAAAAAAAGGTGCCAAGGATATGTAAACAGATTGGCTGCCATCGAATCATATAGGTAGGTACTGCAGAACCAACATATCAAACTGGTTTATAAACTTTATTAACTTCCTCCCACAGATCTTTTAAATACAAAAAATAAAATTGAAACTCGATACGCAAAATCTCAGTCTGATGTGCAATATAGATTCTCCCAACAACAAAATCTTGGCCAGAGAATATAATTACCACCTAATATCTCGCCATTCAAGGAACTCGCACTCGTTCCTTTAAAAATCACGACTTTATTTTTGCAAAGCGATTTGTCGAGGTTTTAACATCCTGTCTTAGCGTTCAGCCATCCATTGTGTGTAGGTTATTATTTCTTCAGTAATATACTAAGAAAACTGCTGATTATTTCCATAAATCACAAAAACCAGGTATACTATAATGTACTTCCACACGTATATAGGTATAAACATGACACTTTGCCCTTAAGCTGGTCTGCTTTTTGTTTGTTTATGCTGTATTCGTGTTTGATATTCTTTTCTAATTAAACCTGGAATTAAATTTCGAAGGAGCTCATTAAAAAAAAAAAAATTATAAACCACCAGGGTTGTCGCTTTGAATTTTAATGATGACACTAAATAAAGTAGGGCCGGCGCTTATAGTGTTATCCGAAAAAGGCGTTTTTCGTTTTTAGGTCTGAGCAGAGTATGAGGCTATAGGGCGCTTTAGTGTGTGTTTTTTTTTTTAAATATAAAAACTCCTTTGAACACGCTTTGAGATAGAGAAGACAAAAAAAGGAACATATCTATCTAATAGAATCAATTGAAATGGCATACAGAGCTGGCAGGTGACATCTTAGAGTTCAACAGTGATTTCACTGCTATTTTCGCTTTAAATTTAGTAAGCGATCAAAATTGTTCTCAATGCTATTTCGAAAAAGGTTTTCGATACCTACCAAATTTTCGAATATGGAAGAATTCATGGAAAAATCATCTCTCGGTAACCCCAATATTGCGAATAATATTTGCTGATATGATACTATACAAAAATTATCATTTAAAATCACTTCAAAATAGCCATTGCAAAAAAGTGCTGTGGCAACCCTGAAATCTACTTGAGCTTGTAAGACAAAAAGCATGAAATAAGTCTCAAATTTCATGGCAAGGGGTAAGGGGCGGCGGCGGTGGTAAAGTAATAAGCTTATTGTGTTAATTTAACACTTTCATTGGAACACATTACCCAAACAAAAAAAAAAGTATTGAAAAGAGAAAACTTGTCGTCTCGTCTCCATGCAGGCGAGGCGGAACGAATCTGAACTGAAAACGAACTCCAATACTAAGTCGCACCAATTAGCTTATAGTTACTGCATGAGTGTATAAAAGTATACGCAACAGGTCAATTAGCCGCCATATATCTCTCTCGAACTTGTGATTTGTTATCACAGACACAACTTGGACCAAGGCTAACGATCCATAGTCTGCGCAATATTTGTCCCTCCATTTCCATCTATGATGCGACTTCAGCATCCTTCGATGCAGGGTAAAGTAATTTTTCATCAAAACATAAAAACATACCGCCTATGGACGGAAAACTATGCGATCAGACAGAAGCGCAAAGCAACCGAAGTCCATGAATACTGTGCGCTTATCGTCTAATGAAGTTGACAACACACGGATTAACGCACTAAAAACAGAACGAACCAGATCAGGAGGACAGCAAGAGGCCATCTCGGGCGGACAATTCACCAGAAGGAGCAGAGGATAATATAATAATAATAATGATGCATACAAATCGGTGGCAAGGGAAAAACCGACTCTGTGAGTTTGTGTTGTGAGGGGGTACGGTACGATTCCAACTTCCAACGCTATCAGAATTACGGAATGTTAAATGATTCAGAAACGCTGCTCCGTTCAGGGCCACGCAGAGAATTATAGAAGAAGAAGAGGAAGAAGCTGCAAGAGCACCAGAACACCAGAACACCAAACCGAATCTGCTACGGGTGGTTAGGGAATTAAGATGTAAATTTCTACACCGTGTCGACGATGTTCGTCCGCACCAACGGCTTAAAATCAAGTTTTCGAATTATTATATCAAGCTGAGAGTTTTATCTTTTTATGCTTGAAAGTTGTTAAGAGATAAAATTTTCTTATTCGTTACTCGAACTGTGCAATGGGCATGGGCTGGGCAGTAGTAGTTGCTGGATGAGGATGGTAGATGTAGATTCTCTCGTGCTCACTTACTCACTATTAGTGGATTGGGATGCCGATGCATGCCGGTGCCGAGTTGTCGTCATTTTGGTTTTGGTCATCGGATTTGATGAGATGCAAATGGGCGAATCTTAAACTAAATGTTTAGCGCGGTTTGTCTTTTAAGATTTTGTTATTTGTCCAAGTCCAATCTTGAGTATGTGTGTGAAGGATATGCTCTGCACGGTGCTGTGCGGTGCCGTGCGGAGTCATGCCGCTGCACTGCATTGCCCTGCTCCGCTCTGCTTTAGAGATATCAAATGGTCGTCCAGAGGTAGCTTCTGTGGTGACATCGAAAATTATATGATGTGATGATGAGATTAAGTTTTCAAACTTTTATTTCCGATTCTGTTCTTAATCTATTCGTTATAATAATGATGATGGCGATGACAGTGCTTGGTGCACCAGGCTGGGCCGGGCCGGGCCGCTTTTGTCAGTGAGTTAAAGAATGACCACTGTCTGATTTTCTTTTTTTTTTTTTTTTTTTAATAATATTAAAAGGCAAATGCTATTAAGATTAATATTGAAAAATCGTTCGCATTGTTTGGGAAATAAAATACTAATGTCTTTCTGTTTTTTTTTTTTTGTTTTTTTGTTAAAGTGAATTCCACACGGTATAGGCATTGAAAAGGTTTTTTTTTTAATTTTTGTGTTGGAGTTTAATTAAAAACAAAAAAGTGTGAAGTTTGAAAAAGATTTTTTATATTAGTTTTATGAGATTATTTATAAAAATGTTGAATATTATTAGAGCATTGACTTTACAATGGAAATTTATTGGAATTTTATTTTAGTTACAAAAAAAAAAAAAACAGAAATAATGTTTAAAGCTATAACTGCATAATTTAAATTAAAGCTTAATATTCTTGACTGATGAGTCCAAGTGAGATCGCCGGGACGAAACGCCAATTTTTATGGACTAAAGGCCGATAAAAGCTATTTTGAATCAATAATTTAACAAGTCCAATTAAATAGTGCTAAGTCTTCTACTTGGCTGATGTATTTCAGTAGTATATAGAATTTGTATTATAAAAACCTTCATATAAAAACAAAGCCTGGCCCTGGGCAAAATTTCCAGCTTAATGATTAAGAATTTTAATCTTGTTGGATATAGTTCACATTGGATTTTTGTCAAAAAGTTCATGTAAGTTGAACTGAACTTAATAAAAATTGCGTATTGACAAGGCACTCACTAGTCAACTGATGAGTCCAAGTGAGATCGCCGGGACGAAACGCCAATTTTTATGGACTAAAGGCCGATAAAAGCTATTTTGAATCAATAATTCAACAAGTCCAATTAAATAGTGCTAAGTCTTCTACTTGGCTGATGTATTTCAGTAGTATATAGAATTTGTATTATAAAAACCTTCATATAAAAACAAAGCCTGGCCCTGGGCAAAATTTCCAGCTTAATGATTAAGAATTTTAATCTTGTTGGATATAGTTCACATTGGATTTTTGTCAAAAAGTTCATGTAAGTTGAACTGAACTTAATAAAAATTGCGTATTGACAAGGCACTCACTAGTCAACTGATGAGTCCAAGTGAGATCGCCGGGACGAAACGCCAATTTTTATGGACTAAAGGCCGATAAAAGCTATTTTGAATTCTTGAATTTAATTTAATTAAAACTTACAGTCTGCGATATTGAGTTTTAAATTTAAGTTTTCTCCAATTTTTGAAAGGATGCGATATTTATTTAATTAATTGGAACAGGCTCACACAGTATGATTTTTCAGATTTGGTTTATAAGGAAAGTACAGGGTGTTTTATTTATTTTGAACAATACACATAACACATAAAATTTCATTAAAGAGCCATATACTTGTGTTCAATTAGGATAAAACATTCTGAAATTAGTTTTTAAATACAACTGGGCTGGATCTGATAAATGTCATCCGAGAGACAAAATTATCGACCACTTTTTCAAGCATTCAATACGCGTGTTTTTTGCAAGCCCGCAGGAAATTGATTGAAAAAAAATGAAGTCGGGGCTAAGCAATTAACATGTTAAATGCAACAAGAACTAAACGCCTTCGCTCTTTGCAAAGCACAGAGAATTTTCGGGGCTTAACTTAAGCACAGAAAAAACCTGTGTAACTGGCGTGAATTGCATACTTTGTATCGATAGTTTGTATGGAAACTCCATTTTGTTTCTTTATTGGCGTCGATAATCCACGATGTCGTCATTTTCAGCCAGCGTGCATTGGTATGTAAAGGGAAGCGTGATGTCAACTACTGAATAAAAATGACATTGACAGTTTCTGACTATTGGTTTGGCAGATATTACAGCCTGAAATTAGTACTGGGTTAAAAAAAAACACCCTTGCTTGCAAGTATGTTTACATTATGACTAAAAAATGTTGAACGGGGCGCGTAAAGTTAGATACGTTGACGCATATTCAATTCATATTCGTTTCCTAAACTAATGTTTTACTAAACTGCAGTTCTGGATATATTTGAACAGTGACTACAGGTTCTATCTATAACTAAATTCCATTCTGTATTTATAAAAATAGAAGTTTATTGAAATATTCGACTCCAAATATTGGTATAACAAACCATGTAAATGAAAATAGATTTCATAAAATTCAAATAAACCCACGGGCCATTTAGTTTAATTAGTTTAAAAATACTCTATATTAACTTCACTTGAGTCAGCACAAGTTTATAAAAATACACTTTACATTTAACAAATTAAAATAAAACAAACAAATTAACTAACCTGATTGAAGTTTTGTGGCTATCCTCAATAATTGCTCCCGAGCAATGTTTACCGCATTTCGAACTGCTCAAGGTCTTCGGATACGCAGAATATCACAGACAGCAACTTGTTGCTGAAAACGCTGTACCAATCAATACATTTTTGGAGCACTAGGCGCATTTCGAACATTAAAGAAATGACTATCAGCACAATTCTAAATGACAATTCCCAGGGAAATTTTTCCCTTTTCCCTACTCCCGTATTCTAAACATAAAATTCCCGGGAATTTCTCTCAAGGAATTCGGAATAAGAATAGGTACTACTACTCCCGAGGGAACACGCCTCCCGGGGAGTTATTTCCCGGAGAGTCATTTTCCAAGGGAATGTTTAGAATTGGGCTGTATATGATCTTTCAGCAAGAATAATCGAATGCTGCCTCTCAAAATACAATTAAACAACTTGCATTCTTTGATCTGTGCTGAGTTACTCCATTATAAATTATCCAAGTTTTCCAAAGCCATATCCTGGAAAAAAAAGTAAAACAGGTAATAGCTAAGGGTTACATACATATACTGAAATAAAAATACTAATGTAATAAGGCCTAGCTAAGGGATATTTGAAATAATACAAAAACCATTTATCAGAATGAACAAATTTTATTGTTTATTAATGTGACAGATATCAAAAAATAACAAAACATGGCGGCTTCTGCCTCAAACAAAAACAAAATTCGACATTTTTAATAACCCTGTCAATAGGCCATATTAAACTATGGTCGGGTAATAAGGCCTTTAACATACTTAAAAAATCAAAATAAACTCCATACATTTGGTAATTGAGATAAACAAAATTATAAATACATTAATAATGCTTAAAGTAAAAAAAAACAAGACATTTATATCTTTGTTTAACACATCAGGGCACTCAAAATTGTCTCAACCATCCGCTGATAAGCCGACGCACTCCTCATGATACCACTTGCCGCATTTATAACACTGCTTCATATCAGCCATTTTGTCTACCTCACAACCGTGACAGTCATTGGCCGAGTTCAACGCACATCTGAATATTCAGAATTCTGAATTTTTGAAGCTCTTGATTGGCCAGCTGTCAGAAGTAATATGAATTTTCAGAACTTTTTCTGACAGCTGGCCAATCAAGAGCTTCAAAAATTCAGAATTCTGAATATTCAGATGTGCGTTGAACTCGGCCATTTTCAGACCAGATTGCTCGTTTAAGAGGCATCGAAGTTTAATTCACGAAAAAAAACAATAAATCAATTAGCAAACAGTTGTAATTACTTACTTACATATCTAAAATTTTGAAAAACACATGAAATTAACTTTAAAACAGACAAATGTTTATACCAAAAGAAGGAGGATAATAAGGCCTAATATCAAATTTTGTAGGCCATAATAACCCCCGACACCATTGGTAATATAAAACTAAATAAATCATTATTGAAACTATAATACATTTTTCAAACATAAAAATCAAACTAAACAGGAAATAAGCGAAAACTAAAGCGCAAATTTATACACATAAGTGTAATTTTACAAAAAAAAAATACTTATGATTGAATAGGATGATTTCTTATTAGGTATTTGGACCGCACAATCACCTTTGAAAATAAATGAAACAACGCTGACGACGATAAGCGAGCGAACACATAGTGACAAGTCTGATGCGTCATTTATGAGTGTTAGCTACGTAGTAGGCTGGCCGTTAGACGTGAATGTCTACTACTATTTTAACTTGGTTTTTTGAAACTTAGACCTTATTAGCCGACAGGCCTTATTACCCGCACCTACCTTATTTACTATTCAAACCATAACGCAAATAATGCGCCACCATGTTCCTATTTGAAACAATACATAACAATACATTTTATTTAAATATTGTATTTCGGAGTTAGAGAAAGATTAATCTACAATATGATTATCTTCAAAATTGACGCCTAAAATTTTTTGGGAATTTTCTATAAATATTTTCAGTTTTATTTATAAACCCATTTCAAAGTGTGTATAGCTTTAGACATCAGCTGCCCAAATCCAAAACTTTATTTATAAACGTTTTTCCATCGATTGTCTAACTTAAACAATGCAATTGGTTGTCCCACCAAAAAAGGTAAGGCTTTTTTTTGAAAATATATCTTGAAATCTTCATTTAATAAATTGGCAGATTGCAGGGATGTGAGTGAACAAATGAGGACATATTTAGACATCTTTGGAATACGTACATATGTATAAATAAAGAAATTTTGAACTATTTAGACAGTTGCTGGCCAGACAACGGTCAAAGAGTATTCTAAGGACCTTTAAATAACCCCTTATATGTCGTTAATTGCTTTAACTTATTTGATCAAATGCTAATATTTTTAGTAATTCGGTGTACATTTAGAAACCCAAAGACTTACGGTTGAAGATCCAGAATCAATTTTTAACCAAATCCCTCCGGGATTGGAAAAACCACACCTTTCATCAGTGAAAGACTTTCATAAGGTAGGTGTACATCTTTATTCCTTTCTACTCAGCAATATCTAAACTTTATCGATTGCTATTTTCAGTTTTCATAAAACAATGAATATTAACATAGATTCAACAAAAAGGAAACATCACCAGATTTTTTAAAGGGAATTTTAATCTGATTATATGAATATATCTTTTCGAAGTCATCCAAAGTGTCATTTTAAATTAAGGAAATATTTCCGTTTTCAATGTAAAAAGGAAAAACCAAACAATGTCATTCAATTTGAGACACAAACAAACATTTCTGATCAACAAATAACGACAAACCTCTAGCGAATTGATCCATCAAACATCTGGCATTATTTGCATTCCAGCATTCCACAAGGGGCATCATTGTAAGACGCATCCTTTTGTTGAAACAGTTGATTGCCGAACCCCAGAACAAGGTGTGAAAATCTACATTACCCGACTTCCATCAACTACTACTATAACTCTAAACCGAAATGCGAATCATCACAAAGGCCCTAACATATTTTCACATTAGCCGAGGCACAAACGCAAACAAAAAGGAAAACATTTTATACGAGTAGGTTAGGTACCTATATGTATGGTATTTCAAATGCATGATATCGTGTCCTAGCGTCGTCCTCTGAGTCCGGACACAGTGAATGGAAGCCAATGATTTATGAGGATACACAACAAATGAGCATCTCATCCGAGCAAATCAGCTCCGCCAAGAGGTAGAGAGGATTCAATTATTATGCTTTGCTTGTATGTTTTTATGAGCTACAATAAGGGAATGGTTTTTGGTGACAGGAATCCAGCGTTGTTGCGGTCTCAATCGGAGCTCGAACAAATTATTAATGATCGGTTGATCGTAATAATTGTCTCCTTTTTTTCATTGGTTAGAACACAATGGAAGCGCTAATACCTTATATCTGTGTAGTATGTACCTACACCTATAGATGTATTCGTTTTTTTTTTCCTGGATGCCGACAATCGTGTTTCATTCAGTTAAGCTGTATACGTGATTACTTGCCTTTGAATCAAAATGTCATGTTGCCTAAACGAGAATTTGTGATAAAGGAGACAACATTAACGCTATGATGTAAGGACGAGTTGATTCGGATTGGAAATGGTTACATTTGATCAAAAAAAGAAGGCTTAACTTGTCTTGATGATGAGATTATTTTTTTATGTAGTTTTTAAGACTCTTGTTTCCCTTTAAATTGTTTTATTCAATTTTAATAAATGAAAAAATCCAAATATTTACAAGACTCTAAGCATGTTTGTTTCTTTAAAATACATATGTAGGTGTCTATTCGCATAAATAAGTGTTGTATGCGTACCTACTAGGGCAAAATCCGAAATATCAAACAAATCGATTTTTCCTGTTTGCTGCCAGATTTGCTTTTTTAAAAGTCAGAAATGTATTCTCTTTTAGTGCCAAAAAAAGATGGCGGTCGATATAGTTCCCCAAAATTAGTAGGTAAGTTTTAACCTAAAAAATATAATAAAGGGTATATGGTTAAATTTTTTGAATAAAACACAAATTACTTAGGAAATTATTGTCATTTCTTTTTATTATGATAATATTGGTATGGTTCAATTATGTATGGAACAAAATATCGGCCAAATGGCCGCCGCGACCTCGACTGCACACCTCCATCCGATGGTCCAAATTTTCGATGACGCTGAGGCATAATTGAGATTCTATGCCGTTAATGTGCCGAATAATCTCATCCTTTAGCTCTTGAATTGTTTCTGGCTTACGGTGTCAAATCACATGATCTTGGCGGCGGATTGACATCGCCACCACGTGAGATAACACGGCCATTGAATTTGTCGCGCAAAAGAGCCATTGTTTCGTTAGCTGTGTGGCACCGTCCTGTTGAAACCGCATATCGTCCACATCCATATCTTCCAATTCTGGCCATAAAAAGTTTGTTATCATTTCACGATAGCGAACACCATTCACAGTAACTGCCTGAACGGACTCATTTTGGAAAAAATACGGCCCGATGATGCCACCAGCCCATAAACCGCACCAAACAGACACTCTTTGTGGATGCATTGCTTTTTCGACAATCACTCTTGGATTATCATTCACCCAAATGCTGCAATATTCTGCTTGTTGACGAATCCACTGAGGTGAAAATGTGCTTCATCACTGAAGATGATTATCTTCGAAAATTGATCATCCACTGTTGTTAAGCCTGAATAACTTTAACGCGTTGCTCGATTGTGTATCTTTCCTTGGTTCAAATTGAGTTAGTCTGAAATTGAGAAATGTCAAATGAAATGCAGAAAAAAACTTGACGTTTAGGTGTGGTTCACATTCAACATCGGCCCTTAAAATGTAACCAAAATTTAGTTCCCCAAAATTAGTAGGTAAGTTATAAGCTAAAAAATATAACATTTGCATACCACAGGCAATACATTCCTCCCTACCGCTTCTGTCTCACTATCTCCAGATTTTTTTGGTCACACTTTTTTTCTCCGATCAATAGGAATTGAAGTACCTAAGCAGATTACAAAGAAGGGGTTAAATGGGGGAAGGGATAGGGCAACTGGGCATTTTATCATTTGGACAAGGTATATTTATTATATTTATGGACTTTTACCCACCATTTTATTGTGAACGAAGTTTTAAATAAAACAAATTGTCAGTTTTCTGTATAATTTACATTTTGTCGCTTAAGCTTGGTACCTATTCAGTTCGTGCTAAATTTAATCTCTCATACGAAATTCTCTTCAAGCATTTTAGTCGAGTGGCACCCAGCTCCAGCTAAAAAATCAATTTTAATATTTCTTACTGAAAGTCACTTATCTGTCAAAATTTACCGCACAAAATTCCTGAACTAAAGTTTGACAGATTCAATAATTTTTGAATTTTGTCTGGAGTTTGCTTTATGAAAATCGGAAAAATTTTAAGGCGAAATGGAGGATTATTTGGAAACAAACGTCAAAGAAAAGAATCTTTGTTTTGAGAAAAAAGTGGGAGCTTAAATTTTGTGCAGTCTGCGTACTATAGACTTTAAGGTAAAATGGAGTTTGACGCTCGGAAAATAATTTTAAAAGTCAATTACTTTCAATTAAGTGTTGACATGTGATCAAAGGTAATCGACAGCACCGAAATCAACAGTAACTTCTTATAAGAAGATTTTTATAATGGAAGTGACTCCAGAAATATCGAATATAACAGTTTTTTTTACTTTATTGAAGATCTGTTTATGCGGCCCCACAGGGCCTGGCCATGCGTCAGTGAGCAAAGTTCGGTATTTGTTTTAAAGTCGCGCCAAGTACGTTACCGAACGCCTACTTTTAATGACGATAAACTGTTATAACTGCTATAAATTGCGATTTCTCTAGTCTCGTCCTTTTATAATACAAATTCTTTATATCTACCACTGATATAAGTCAGCCAAGTAATTGTTTTAGCAATATTTAATATTCAATAGCTTTAAAAAGTCTATAGTTCACGAAATTGTCGTTTCATCCTGCTGATCTCATTGGAAAAATGATTTTAATGGTGGGAACCTTGCCAATAGTTTAATTGACCCAGCAGTTTCGTAACTTCGTGGTGCAAAAAAAAAGCATCTTTCTGTAGTGTCGCTAGGTACTTTCCAAATACTGTTTAGAACAAAAAAATAACAATTTAGAGTGCCGTATATTTCCGCTGAGAGCGGTCTTACTTTAAACCTGAAACAGATCTTTCTGCCCAAAAAATGGCAAAAATGCACTTTGAAATCATGAATCTAGAAACGAATAATATAATTTCATGCAACATACGAGACATTTCTATTTCATTAAGTTTTTAAGAAGCATCACTGGAATACTTAATCAAATCAGATGATTATAATAAATCACACAAACATCTCTCAAACGTCTCCCCTTCTCAATGTTGTCAAAGTTCACTGGAAAGGGCCACTTTTCTAATCATTACTTTCACAACTATTAAACAATTTTGACCACTAAACACCTAATACCCGGTTGCTTGCCCAATTCCCAAAACTCATTCAAAGATACAAATAACCCAATATCAACCGCAAAACTTGCCACAAAGTGTGAAGCGAGTAAATGGTAATAAAAACGTTGTAGTGCGTACTTCGGATACATGAAGCACGTTTCTTTTATTTTGGGATTCCAACATCCATAAAGATGATGAGATGAAGATTAGACAGTGATCTTACTATACGGACTATGGTATATGGTGATGGTAATCTTAGAGAAGCTCTTTCTTGCTGCCGCAATCGATCGACGCGACGGCAACGGTGGACGACCGATTCCGATTGTCGCGGTCGATACGGTGCGCTGTTTAAATTTCTTGAGAGCGTATTGATTAATGGATCAAAGTCTTTTGACACGAGCTATTTGGGGGAAATCCTTTGTTGATTTTGCCGTGTTGTACTTAAACTCTTTATTCAATAAATTTTCAATTTTGACTCTTGACTGTGTGCAGTGCCAGTGATCGTTTTGAGTGATCGGCTTCGCTCTTTGGATCTTTAGCTGCGGTTGTTTAGTCAGTCAGTCAGGCCAGCGAGTTATTCATGCTCCTCGCAACAGAGTGAAATTGTTTTGTTGTGGCATTGGTATTCATTGTGGCCAATGGCTATTATGAGATTGAGAAAGAGCATTCCTCAAAAGCCTGGCAGCATTTGATTTGGTTTCTTATTCAATTAAATAACAATCAAGAGGATTTCGCTGCTTTTGTTTGGCTCGTACCTTGCTCGAACACAACAAGCAGCTATTTTTAATTTTTTTTTTTTTCGAAGAAAACAGTATTTCTAAAGAGCACATCATTCCATTAGGGAATGCGAGAAGACATTATGGACCCTAAGCCAATTTGGGCCAAGTTTATGAGTGTATTTTTGGGCTTAGAAATGTTAAGAAGATGTATCGATGATGTGTTTGGGTAACAGTTATATTCAAACAACAAGTTACTTCTATATCTACATACATGTGTGTCGTAATGTCTGTTCCAGTGAAGCACGTCAGCTCAGCCGCCGTGCGGATGATTGATGGCTTTGTCCACAGCTATCTGTCAACAAGCGCATACATCCGATGTCATTCGAAAGCCATCAAGCAGCATTATGGCTGCACAAAGGAAACACAGCTCATTTATTCCCATATTCATGTTTTCCACACGGATCACAACTCTTTTAAACACAATCAATGCGAAAGGAGCTCATTGCTCACCTGAGACGGAGACCTGAGAGTTGGGCACACAAATTTTCATCAAATCCTCCATCTTCTTGTCTCTGTATACCTAAATGGAAACAAAATCTTCCCATTGTACGAGTTCACAATGTTGGTTGGTGAGTCTGAGTCGGTGACTGCCTGGCCTGGGCTCTTCGTCGAGATCAGTCCTCTGGGTCTGGGCTTACAAAGAACACACGATCACATAACACAACAATCCCTCGTAGACAGAGTCTGGAGCCGAGCCCGATTCGGGTTTCGATTTCGATTCCGATTCCGAGGAGGCATCATCATTATCGTGCTCGTCAGCAGCAAGCAGCAACGGCAGCAGCAGCAAACCAGTTGGATCCCGAGTGCCAGTCCGTTGTCTGTTACACAGCAAAGGAATAACTGTCATCTTTGATTATGCTGGGCTTATTTAAGCATAAACACACAACAAAAATGGCAAGAGTGATACATCATCATCAGCAGGGTCTTTCTGATAGGTCAACTGTCACAGCTCGAATGATTCGAATGATTGCGCCGCAGTGATTTGTACAAATTTGGTTTTAAATGCTCGTGGGGCACAATATGTATTTTTAATAATATTACTGTATCTTGTAGATAGAAAGATATGTAGATACAGATTTGGATTTGGATGTGGATGGATCGTATTGAAACCAGCGGGTGTTGGGACTTGGGAGTTCATGGAATCGATACGACTGAGCAATTTTATATGCTGGGAATTCTTTTGAACTCTTTTTGTATATCTTGTTGTTTTCACATCGGGGATGTGTTTAGGGAAATATGGAATACCTTTCCCCTTTGATAAACAACGTTTTGTGGGATTTAATATTTGTAATCCTACCGATGACAACAGCATAAAATTGTATGTGGTTTGTTCAGAATTGAATGTACCTACATCTTATTCCAGTCTAATGAATTTGGATGGTTTAAGTTGTTTTATAGGGACTTGAGCTGGTATTAATGTAAAAGAGGTTTTAATAACCCTGTATTTATCTATTTGATAAAGATATGTACCTACAAACATATGCCATCAACGTCTTTGCAAAAAGTACATTTTTTTTAAACAGGAAGCAGACTATAGGTACTTTCCGGAAGATGTGCGATGTCCTGAATTTGACCTCACTCAAAAAAATCCATTTCGTCAGGTTTTCGAGATATTAGCCGTGATTATCTGTGGAAGCATATCCGCTTTAAAAAATAATTTGCATGTGAAATATAACAACAAATACGCGTAGTTATCAGTGGCGCAAATTTTTAAACAGTCCTCGTTTAAGGAATAAAACCAACTCTAGTTAACGCAGTCGTTTAGTTGCGAGCCCTTGTCTAACATTTTCTTAATTTCAAACACTTTAAACAACTCTTCTAACTAATGAAGGTTCTAAGCGCATTTGTAAGGTTTATAGCGCATTTTTAAGTTTTTTTTTTATAATTTGTGGTAGAGCATTCGACTGCAGATCGAGAGGTTCACGGTTCAAATCCGGGTGTCCCCTTTGAAAATTAAATTTGTTTGTAATTTTTTTTTTAACTCCCCTTTCCAGCTAAGATTACGGGCGATTTTGTAAGAGCAGAAAATGATTTGCCATGATATGGTAGTCCAACACTATGTACCACATTCTTTTTTGTTTTTGTTGGGGCGGTCGACCGAATACAAGTTTGCATTGTATATTATTTGGTGTCGTAGTCTATTCAATCGGGGGGTGGAGATGCTGTTTTTTTGTCGTGGTTATGGTTACTGGGTGCATGCACCACAAATTAAAGCTAAGACAATTTTCTTGATTGTTGATTTACATGCTTAAAATCTTCATCAAACATTTTTCTTTAAATTGTTGTTATGAAATTACAAACGTTGAATGGATAAAGTATACTTTAGAAAAGAAGCATTTTGCTGCTTTTAAAGTTAGACGAGTGCTTTAGCGTTAAAGTTTACTTTATATCGTTTAAAATTATCAAAGCGCCGACTCTCATTCTAAAACTCATTTTTAGAGTCGGCGTCGAATTTAAAAATGATTTAGAGCAGGTTTTAAATGTTTAAAATTTTGCCCCAGTGCTTCCAAAATCTATTTTTGGATGAATTGCTATGAAATGTCAGGAATTCATTCAAAAATTCATTCGTTTGACACAAAAATATCATTTGACATACAAACAAATATTCATAATCTATTAAAGAGGTTAGTAATTAGGAATATAATTAAATTCAACAATTTTAACCAATTTTATAACATCTGGTTTTAGTTTTACAGTGCGAGATTAAAGTTAAACACGAATGAACTCATCAAATTTGGTGAGTTGACTCAGGTTTAACTGAACAGATGGTTGTGATGTTTCATCCACCGAGTTCGTTTAGCCATTCCGCATGAATTCTCCAACGAAAAACTGCATCCTCAGTTAACTGTGAGTTAATTTGCTTTTAAATTTAGCTAACTCTGGTTTAACTCACCACTGGAAAAACTGGGCCAAAGTGCAAAAATAATATTTTTGGTACGTTTAAGTTATTCGTATTCGTTTGGACGTTTGTAGTATTCCTTTTTCGCTTCTACTACTAAAAAGCTTTCGATTGGCTGTTATGAGTAACGTTTTCGGACTGTTTTTCTTTCATAAAGGAGTAAATACACACACATTTATGTACATATAAAGTTTTTCGTTTCGTCAAAAGTGATAAATGGTTGATAAAAACCATATTGTTAAATGATAGCATTCCGTAGTTTGGGTGTCAATGTTTTCATATTCGATTGGAATCAAAAACGAGTAGCAAAGTCCGAAAATCCACTCGAAAACGATACTTTCGTACAAATTCCTCCAGACTTGCAAAAAAACACGCTTTATGTTAAATTACGAAAGAATTTGTCTCCAAACAACTCCTACCAGAATCTAAAATTACAAACTTATTTCCTTCATAAAAACTTGTCAAGAAAAACTCACGCTTGCGGATTTGGGCCGCTGACTAATGCTGACATAATTTTTTTTTTGAAAGATATTCATAGAAAAATCGACCAACTCCGGCGATTTAAAGAAAATGATGGAAAATCGCTTCGCTTTTTTTTGCGAGCTCAATGAATTTTCCTATTCAAAGTAAATTTAAGACTCTTCCAAACCGGCACGAAACATTCGCAGCGAATGCGACAACCAAAGAATGTTCAAAGATTCGCATCGCCCCAGTGTGGGTACTCTCATAAATAACCTTGTAAATAAATTTGGACAGGCGAAATTTTTATTGTCGTTTCGAAATATTCGGGTTGGTTTGGGAGGGCCTTTAGAAAATTTGTATCAGTCTTATCCGCAAAAATAAAGGGCCTGGAATATCGAAAAACACAAAAATTTTGTTTTCTTTTTTAAAAAATTCAGTTTTTTCTTCATATCTATTGGATTTCAGTTTGCCTGTACATGTACCTACCGCTTATGGTGACTGGATCGCGTTTTATTGGAATGCAAAGCAGTTGTGATTCAAATATTACTAATTGAATCTGTTTTATTTTCAAAGTAGAAGATCTTCATGCTCAGTTTGTAATAATTATACGGCCGTATTTTTTTTTTCCTTCACTGAATATAGAGCTTAATTTCTAACTTACAGGATCGGAGTTCAAGATCTACTCGTATGCAGAATTATTTTCTATATATTCCCCTCCGTTTGTGATATTGATTAGATAATGAACAACACCTTTTTTCGGTCCACTGTACTAACAAAAAATATTTCATTTCATTAGGCTAGGCTATTGTTTAAAAAAAAAGAGGATTTGTCCATCCCGGGCCCGAGATTCCTCTCGACAGCCCTGCCTATACCCACTTAAATTCGTTTCAGAAAAATCATTATAACGTTAAAATACAAAAGTTTTTTTGCACTTTTAGGATTTGAATTAAGGACATCAAACATCTTCGGAAAAGTAAAGTCTAGTTCAAGTTCAAGAAATCATGATTTTTGAAATCGGTTTTATGGGCCCTATTATGAACGAACGTTCATAACGACTCATGTCGAACGATTTGGCGAATTATCAGTTCCGTGGTATTACGAATAGCGAACTTCGAAGTTCGCATTTGAAGACAAAACTGTCAACATTTTGACATTAAAGGCGAACTTCAACTAGGCGATTCGCAAACAGTAATGCCAAACAGTCACATTCGCCGATTTTTGAATGTAGTAGTAGTTGTAGTTCATGGAGAAAGTAAGAGCTTATTTTTGTATTCCTATCGATTCATTCAAACACAAGTTTACGAATGCATAGTTTTTATGTTTAACCCCCACGGCTTAAACTTAGAACATTTATTCTCAAAAACACCACAATACAAATCATAAACAGCATACATTTGCTTAAAAAAATATTGATTCACTTGTGAGTTGTTGTGTTATACCTTCCCATTAAACAATATTTCTAATGCAAATATTTTCTCTTCCTAAAGTATATATAATAATTATTCATAAAAAAAAAAACATTGCTTAAATATTCTTCAACTTTTCTGCACATCGGTATTGAAAATTTATAAGTTTTCATAGAAAATTTAAAATCAATAAGTTCAAAAAGTCGATACAAAAACAATCACCTTTATGTTGTAAATAACAGACCCGAAGTTTCCGCAAATTACAGGCAAAGTTAATAATTATTTCTATACTCATCGTATGTGACAACACATGATCTAAGACCACAACTTGCTAATTTCTTCCCCAGATGCCAACAGAGCTACTTTTCCCTTAGAAATTAAATGAAAAACAAAACCATAAAAAAAAACAAAAAACAAATTAAATCGCGTGCGTGATCTTTAGATGGCAAACAAAAAGCTGATGTGTGTCCTTACATCCGCTTCAAAGTGAAACCACCCTAAATGCATACTGTTACAATCCCCGGGTTCTATAGATTATATGGAATGCGTTAATGACAGTGCAGTACGTGAACGAGGATGACCACTTATTAAATAATTCATAGGCCATAGCTGCTCGAATTATTCCAATTCACATGAAAGTCTACGCGTTAGCATGTAAGCCTCAGTATTGTCCTGGCATATAATTTCAACCCCTCTAGTCAGTTGGAAGAGTCGACAAAAACACCGACACGGAACATCTTCACGAACGACAGTATAACTTTTGAACAAACAACGACTTGGACTTTAAAATGCACCAGCACCTGCTGAGATTCTCAGAAGTGTTTGTGGCATATTATTATTGGTCTTACATAATTTGTTTTATACACAAGTTGGGAGTTTTCAGACCTCTCAATGAAATTAAATTGAGTTTCATTAAAAATTACTTACCCTTATTCTTCGTCCCAACTTCTTGGTTCAGCTATTTCGGGGAATAGTTCAAATATATTTAAAAACACATTTTTTTTTCAAATCTCGGACATTTCTAAGCGAAGAAGATTCATAAACTAGCTGTCAAAATATTTTACGAAAATAGTCACAATCAATATAATTTGTTGGTTGTTTTAATTCCGAATAAATTTGGCCAACTCTGGAATCCAAATCGGATCAAAGATCACTGCCGCGAGCTCGATCGGGCTGGTATACCTGCAATATACATAATATATACCTACCTATATATGATATGGTATATTGAGTATTATTTGCTTCTTCCACTTTAAAGGCATCGCATTGTCGTGGCCGGCCGGCCGCGGCCGTCTTTTGCCTTTTTTTTTTTGGAGTGATGGTCATAAATTTCACATTATTGTTATTAATATTTTTATTTTCTGTGTAGCTGCTAATATTGGTCGACGGTTTTACCATAAATACGCCATGGATGCCCCATTCCGAGGCATTAACAGCTCCAGCTTAGGAATAATAACTCATTTGAATTGTGGACGGGATCGGGGCAGCGCGCAACACAGAACGTGAATGCGACACAAGAAACTTGTTTGGTTTGATTATAATTAACACATTATCAAGTTCTCTCTTAATTTCGAAGGGTAGACGGTGGCGTTGGCCACTGGCTATGCCCAGGTCCATAATGCCCCCATACACACCGTTCGACATGGGCGCATGCTTGTTTATGTGTGTTTGCTGGACCAGGTTAAGGTTTGCTTAACAGGGCCGAATTTTGTGTTTTCAATTGAGGCCCTACGCCTAAGACACCACTACAGTTTTATATTTTGTATATATTTGAAGTGGTTCGTGTGTATCTAAAACAAAAAATGGCGCAACCGTAAAGTGCGATTTGCACATAAGACACGACCTGCGAACTGCGAATTATAATTGGTCGCGAATTTTCATATTTCATTTACATGAGTAGTCGTTGACAACTGCGAACTGTCATACAACATAAAGAAGTAAAATGAGTGTTTGAAGGCGATTTTTCTATTCGCCAGTTTGTGGATTGCGTCCAGATGTTGTGGATTGCGAATTTTCTTTTGACAGTTCGCGGAAGATAAGTTTTTGGTCGCGTAGAAAACATTAAAGTACAAAATTGTCCAGTTTAAACTAATTCTACGCAGTGATTAGTATTTATTTTGGATTTTTTATTTAGTTGTCCAAAAGATTTATTCGTAATCGCAGGTCGGCGTTCATGTGCAAGGCACTTAATAGTTGTCTTTCTACTAACGCACTTTGACAAGTATATCGAGAACGTACAAAGCATTTGTAGGTTTAATTTTGGATAAGAAATTTGTCAGTTTTTGCCACTTCTAAGAACATGACATAACACATAACCAGTGCGGTTTTGGCAACCTATATAAAGTACAGTGAGAAGTAAAATTAAATTTTAAATAAAAGACGGAAAGATTACTGCCGTCTTGTCTTTATAAGAGGCACCCGTAAAACAAAACTTATTTTAGAGTTTATAAAAAGAACTCAAAGAGGATAAATACGGTGATGGCGCGGCCGTACTTTATAAATTTAATTTAAATTAGTTTTTATCATCACTGATCAAACCAACAAAATAAAATCATTTATTTCTTCGCCGCATGGCACTGATTTCGCTCTAAGCCTATATGTTATAACTTTTAAGCATAAGTCATAGTCACTTTTAAACTCCAGTTTATCTTAGACCTGGGTTTTTCCCATCTAAATAACATTGAATAAACCCCAGTCTAAGATAAACTGGAGTTTAAAAGTTACTATGAATATGCCCCAATCAGTTTCATCTCACGAGTTATTAGGAAAATGAGTCCTTGACCAAAAAGATTCTCCATCAAAAGGAATTGTAAAGAATGTTGAGCTATCGGAACAAAATACTATTGGCTTTGTAAATAATAGACGTGTGTTTTTGCAAGCCCGGAGGGATTTGGTTGAAAAAAAACGACATCGAGGATTAGCGACGCCATCACAGAAACAAAATAGAATTTCCATACAAACTATCGATAACAAATAAGAAATTCGCGCCGGTAATACAGTTTTTCTCCGTGCTGAAGTTAAGCCCCTAGAATTCTCCGTCTTAGCTGTCTCCAGAATGGGATTAGTTGTTGTTGCATTTTACATATAAATTGCAAGCCAAGACGTCAATTTTTTGACCAATTTCCTCGGGGCTTGCAAAAAACACTGCTAATAAATATTACACTATCTACTATATCATGTAGTTTGTTACAAAATTCGTCCCTGTGCTTTACCATGTCCACGACCATTGTGGATTAATTTGGACGATTTGTCGTTGTGCTATGGCAATGTGATTTGTCTCTTAATTGGTTGGAAATGCATAAAATTTGGTGGGTTCGCAGCGTCGCTGGTCGCCTTCGCCACCGACCGTCATGTTTATTTGCTTATTTTTTTTTTTTGAGAAATGTTTATGAAAACATTTGAAAAAGCCTAAGAAGCCGAATTCCCATGTGTTTTGTAAACAACAACAACAAAATGTGAAACCAAATCTCGGCGCACCACGTATAGGCCCATTAATACAATACAATGCGGCACTTTGAGATCTAATAGAAGGTTCGAAAAAATTCTCAAGTAGACCAAAGGCCCTGCGCCGGCATTTCCAGCGCGAAAGGATTGTTCTTCTAGCTCTAGTCGCTATATAGAAAGGAGCATTGTATGTATGGATGTATGGCTGCCACACGGAATGAGGGAAGGCGGCATTTCGAAAGTGAAATGGGTTAATGGGAATAATGATAAGGATTCAGATAATAATGGTATATGGTGTAAGAAATTGACAAGAAGAGGAAACTAGTTGGCTGATCAAGTAGGCTCTCGATGATATCCTTTTGACGAGAGGACATTATTATCGGTGCGCACAAAATCTATATACACAACACACATCTGATGGTGAAATTCGATATCGCCTATTCATGTGTGATTCGCATCATGAATGATGAAGGCTTCTCGGTGTGGCGGCAGCGGCAGCGACATCAGCAGCAGCAGCACTAGCACCGGCAATGGTAAAGCGGCAGCGCGGGGCGTTTCCTTTCCGTGCAACCATACAAATCCAATTGCTTCATTAAATGATAATAATCATCGAAATTATAGTTTCCCTCTGTTCTCTTAACTTAACTCAGAAATATGCCAAGATGTTGGCCTAACAATTGTGATTTGTTTGGAAACTTTTAAAGGCATACATATATGTACATATAGTAAACAATGTAGTACATAAAGTTGTAGGTATGTATAAATGTATATACCTTTATTCAGGTACAATATGGTGTTCTATTGTATGAAATACAATATGGCATCCATGTGTGTGAAACGTGGGTGCTATCGAGTATTGGTATTGGTCGTATAATTGTATTGGACGGTGTAGGGTTGATATATTTAAATTCTATGTTAATGCCTAATTGTTATGGATTTAATATTCAATTTTTCTAAAAACAAAACAAAAAAAAAATAACTTAATAGTTTGAGAGCAAAGTTGATAGTCTAAGACAAAGAATAATAGTGTATCCACTTGATGTTAGGGTTTGGATTTCTTTTTAATACCTATGCAGTTTTTTAAAAATTATCCACGATTCCCAAATCTGTTGAAAAAAATAAAAATTATTGTTATATCTCCTTTGCAATACGGTTTAATTAGTGGAAAATCTACTACAACTTATCTTATTGGGACATACTCAATCATGTTAACACACATTGGGGCATATTCATAGTCACTTTTAAACTCCAGTTTATCTTAGACTGGGGTTTATTCAATGTTATTTAGATAGAATAAACCCAGGTCTATGATAAACTGGAGTTTAAAAGTGACTATGAATATGCCCCATCGAGTTTAACCTCAGACACTCATTTTACTTCTTTATGTTTTATGACAATTCGCAGTTGTCAGCGAATACTCATGTGAATAAAATATCAAAATACGCGACCATTTGCAATTCGCAGTTCGTGTCTCATGTGCAAAGCACTTAAGTGTAAGACTGCGATTTTTATATTTGATGGCCATCGATATTTTTGATACCAAAGATTCGTCCATGTTCTTAGCTCTCGGTCAATTATTGGCTTCAAAATTTATGATAATTTAACGCTAGATTAACTGAAGAGATATTTTTGACAATACTCTAGTTTAGCTAAGAGTTAACCCCAATGTAACAACCCTGTAATTGAAAATTTATATAATCTTCCGATGCGGGGGGAGTGATTTTATTGTAAAATATATAAGTCGGCAAAATCGAAGACGAAGCAAATCCCCAAAAATCAAATTAAAAAAGTCAAAATGTCACAATTACTGTGATAACATCAAAATTACAAAACAATTAATCTTTAGGGCGAAGGATCACTATCATCATCGTCGGCTCGACAACCGGGGTCCGGTCCTGGCCTCCTTCAACAAGTCTCTCCACCCATCCCGGTCTCGAGCCGCCGCCATCCAGTTGCGCACCCCAAGGCTCCGGGCGTCCTGGTCTACGCCATCTCTCCAGCGCAAGCATGGTCTACCACGCTGTCGTCTACCATAGAATGTACCACAAAGAACTTTCCGAGCAGGTTCCTCTTCGCTCATGCGAGCTAGGTGCCCTGCCCACCGGAGTCTACCGAGCTTAATTTTTGTCACGATATCTGCTTCAAGGTAGATTGCGTACAATTCATGATTGTACCGTCTCCGGAATCGTCCTTCCTCACATATGGGGCCAACAATTCTCCTTAAGACTTTTCTCTCGAACGCGGCTAAGAGGTCGGAGTGCCTTTTGCTAAGCACCCAAGTCTCGGATCCATATGTGAGTACTGGCAGGACCATGGTCCTGTACAGCAGCAGTTTTGAAGTTATGGTGAGATTTCTGGATTTGAAGAGCTTTGACAGACTATAGTAGGCTCTGTTGGATTTGAGAAGCCGCCCGCGTATTTCTTCTTCTATATTGTTATCGGCTGCTACTATTGACCCAAGGTATTTAAAGGATTGCACCACTTCAAATTCGTGCTCCGCTACCTTGATTGTTTGACCAACTGTTCCTCTCGCATTCGACGCCACCATGTACTTTGTTTTACCTTCACTAATGTGCAGCCCCAGATTTTGTGCCGCCTGCTCGATCTGGATGAAGGAATCATGTACAGCTTGCTCAGTTCTTCCGATGATGTCGATGTCGTCTGCGTAAGCCAGTATCTGGCTGGACCTGTTGACGATGGTCCCTCTTGTTGCCGTGCCAGAGTCACGGATTGCTTTCTCCAACGCCAGGTTGAAGAGGAGGCAGGCCAAACCATCCCCTTGTCGGAGTCCATTAAAGATGTTGATTGGTTTGGATAGCAATCCGGCTATTTTTACTTGGCTTGTTACGTTGGTCATGGTCAACCTACATAGTCGTGTCAATTTATTTGGGATGCCGAATTCTCTCATGGCTTTGTAAAGTTCTACCCTGGCTATGCTATCGTAGGCGGCCTTAAAGTCTATAAACAGGTGGTATGTTGGGATGTTAAATTCTAGACATTTTTCCATCGCCTGCCTAAGGGTAAAGATCTGATCAGTTGTTGATTTGCCTGGAATGAAACCGCACTGATATTGTCCGATGATGGTTTTAGCGTATGGGGTTATCCGGTCTTGTAGGATAGAGGAGAGTATCTTATAGGCGGTACTCAACAACGTGATACCTCTATAATTGCTGCACGTTGTGACATCTCCCTTCTTATGTATGGGGCAAATGATACCTTTTCGCCAGTCTTCTGGAATTTCTTCATGCTCCCACACGTGCACTATAATCTCATGAATTGCTTGACGTAAAGCTGGCCCACCGTGTTGAAATAGTTCGGCTGGTATACCATCGGCTCCCGGGGCTTTGTTTTTCTTTAGCCGGCCTATAGCCTTCTCAACCTCTTCTATGCTTGGTGGCGGCAACATAGGGTACTCTTCTTGAAGTAGTAGAGCCTCCACTTCTGCAGTGAGCTGACCATTTAGCAATTCATTGAAGTACACTTCCCATCGCTCCAGTATGCTTTGAGGATCGGTGATCAGATTTCCCTCTCCGTCCTTGCAGTATGTGCAGCGTGGTGTGTACTGCGTCATGTTTCGGACGGATTGGTAGAACTTCCGCGCCTGGTGCGGACCTCGCTCTCGGCTTTTCTCTATTTCACAGATTATGTTCTTCTCCCAGGCTGATTTTTTCTGTCTGTGAAGCCGTTTTTCAATTCTTCTGAGCTCTTTATATTCGTCTTCGCGTGCCCGCGTTCTATGAGATTGTTGCATTGCTCGGTACGCAACATTCTTACGTTCAGTCGCTAGCTTGCATTCATCATCAAACCAGTCGTTCCGATTTCTACGACTGCTGCCTAAGATGGAGTTGGCAGTACTAATGACAGTATTCTTAAGGCGTGTCCACTTCTCATCTACGCCCAGCAAACTGGCTCCAGGACTTACTCTACCCAGTTCTAGGGCGAGTCCTAACGCATTACCAAAGGTGTTACTGGTGTTTTCATTGCGCAGAGCAGCCGTGTTGATTCGAACCTGATCGGCGGATGCAATACGTCTTCGCAAGGCAATCCGCCCTCGGAAAACCATACCAACAAGATAGTGATCCGAGTCGATATTGGCACCTCGGTACGTTCGTACCGTCATCAAGTTCGAGTAGTGGCGACGGTCTATCAACACGTGGTCAATTTGGTTACGAGTGACTCCATCAGGTGATACCCAGGTGGCTTTGTAGATATCTTTACGCGGGAACCTGGTACTCGCAACGACCATGTTTTTCGATGCTGCCAATTCTAAGACTCGAAGTCCATTGTCATTAGTGTTCTCATGCAAACTATGGGTGCCTGCGTAATGCCTGAATACCGGCTCCCGACCTATTTTTGCATTCAAATCCCCAAGGATGATTTTTACGTCATACCTTGGACAGGCATTGAGGGCCCTCTCGACTTGTTCGTAGTAAGTCTCTTTTTCTTCGTCTGAGGACTCCTCCGTAGGTCCGTGAACGTTAATGAGGCTGATGTTCTTAAATTTGCCTCGCACGCGAAGGGTGCATAGCCTTTCGCTTATAGCGTTAAAGCCGATGATGGCAGACTTCATTTTTTCGCCGACTAGGAAGCCTACCCCGAGCACATGGTGTTTTGTATGACAGCTGTAGTATAAGTCATAATCTTTCTTCTGTAGAACACCATTCCCTGTCCATCTTATTTCTTGAAGTGCTGTTATGTCAGCTTTATATTTTGACAGGGCATCGGCTAGCTGCTGAGCAGCTCGAGCTCTATAGAGCGATCGTACGTTCCATAAGAAAATTCGTAAATCGTTATTCCGTTTTCTTTGCGTGGGTTGTCGTCGTGAGATCAGTCCGTTTCCGAGGCTTGTTGCTGGTCTCGTAATTCTTCTTGTTTTACGGAACAGGGAATTAACCTGTTGCCAACCTGTGGAACCAGCCTGATCATATTAGCCAAACCTTTTTAAAGGCTTGTTTCTAGCGGCCGCCGCGAATCACTATAGAAGTTAAAAATTGCTCAAAAGTAGAACACAACATAGACCCTCATATAAAACACTTATTTAGTTATGTCGTAAAATTAAATTGTTAAGTCCAATAACTATAAAAATTTCAAACCTCCATCTAATTAAATTAACAAAAACTTTACTATTAATTAATTTTCTTTCAAGTCATATAAAAAATGCGACTAAAGACTTATTTATTTATTTTTGTCGGCGAAATCGAATTTTGACGAAATTTTACAAAAAATTACTCCAAATTGACAGTGATGTTTTTGTATTAATTTAATTAAATTTAATTTAATTTAATTTTTAATTTAAGCTTAATATAAGGATAATATATCTTAAAACTAAAAACAACACAAATTTATACTTAAAACTAAATAAAATAGAAAAAACATAAGAGGAAGGTTAGGAAATTAGGATAGGAAATGATTATGATTGGAGAGCAAGTTTGAGAGAAGTTTTTGAACAGTTTAAATTAAAAA
This sequence comes from Leucozona laternaria, assembly GCA_932273885.2. NCBI lineage: Eukaryota > Metazoa > Arthropoda > Insecta > Diptera > Syrphidae > Leucozona > Leucozona laternaria. Next base: position 112,612,806 of record OW026368.1, on the reverse strand, counting down.
TGGAGGAGTTATTTACTTTGCGAAGCATTCTATTGATTGGTTCATTTTGGCCGTAATTGGTACGGTGGAAGGGGATACTCAAAAGTGTTATGGATCTGAGACGACGATGATTTGTGTAAAATTTTATTTTATTAACTAAGCCTGTGCATTCAATGTTTCCAGTTAATAGCAGGTGTACGAAGAGTATGTCTGCATTTTCACGACGTCTACTTAAGGTATGTAGGTTGATTAATTTCAGACGGTTCTCGTAGGGGGTAGATTATATGGTTCATCCCAAAAAAGGCCGCGAAAAGCAAATCGGATGAATCTGCGTTGAACGGCTTCTAAACGTTGAACGTGGCGATGGTGGTAAAGTGACCAGACTTGGGAGGCATATTCAAGAAGGGGTCTAACGAAGGTAACATACAGATTGTAATTAACCCCGTTATGATATTGAAATTTATTTATTTTTTTTTTTTTTAAATAAAAGAACTTGTATTTGTTCACATGGCACGAAAATGGCAGTGTTTCAAATATGGCAGCAATGCTCAAAAACACCTCTATTATTAAAAACAAAACTTTAGTATAATGGTGTGTCAAAATCATTGTGGTAATTATTTAAACAAATCTTTACTCATCAAATGTCAAAAAAAAAAAAAAAAAATATTGAGTATTTATCGCCCTTGATGGATCCTCATACCAATGCGATTCTCTTTCTCAAAATTGGACACAGTTCTTAAAGGCCAAACAGTTCCCCGCCCAAAAGCAGATGCTCTGATCCGATCTGACCATTTTGTAATGAAGATGTGCCAAATAATAGATTTATTTTTCGGTTATTGAAAAAGACGAAACAAACACAGCAAACTAAAATCATTAACTCTGCCAAGGATGTGCATGTATCTTCGGTATATAGAGATGTATCTGAGATAGATCAAAATGTTTTTACAGAGCCGCCGAAAGCGATCGGCATTAATAAAAAGCCAAAACATTTCAGCAATCCGACACGCCCTTCATTGCCTCGGCTCGCCGGCCGTATAAAGACCCAACCAAGATTTATGTACAGTTGGTGTGGGATCTTTTGGTTGCTTCTGGTGTGGTTTTCTTATTATCCTTTTACGAGCAGAGGTTAGGTATGCAGTATGCTTATAGTATGCACCATGTTTTCATATTATTGTTTTTTTGACGATTTCATTACGACAGCACAAGGAGAGGTCGATAAAAAAAGAGAATCCTTCAAAGAGACGGAAATAAACACGTCTCCTTATCTCCTACCTTACAATGTATATAATCATTGCATAATAATCCTTATCAGATCTTCAACTAGGTAGGTAGGCGTATGGCTATTCTAGGAGGTCTTGGGAACCTATATGAGTACCTATAACCTATCTCTGTTTTGATGTTGACTATATACCTAGATAGACTGATTCTTTAAGAGCCTGAAAGGAATGTCACTGCGATGTAAGTAGAAGATGGTTGGAGAAATTTCAAACTTCGACGCCACTCCGTAGCGTAGTCAAGTGGCACTATGAAAATCAAAGTGAGTCTGTTTTGATTGCAAGTTGTGGCATAAGTGGTTGTTGTGGGCCCTATTAGCTGATCGCTGTGTGTGTGGTCGACAGGGGGATCTTCGGGATAATTAATGGTTTCTTAAGGGCGGAAAGTATTATAAAGTATGGATAATTATGTTTTGTGTTGCGATCCTTCTTTCTTTGACGGCGACGATACGATAGTGGCGCGGTGGAGGCTCAATCTCAAGTGGCTCAAATTGGGCAAATTTAACGAGCCAGATTTAATTATCCAATTGAGTCCAGTTTAAAAGAAATGTATTTATGTAATATTTTTTTCGTTTTAATCGGTAAATTGATTAAGGATGTGTGTTTAAAAACTACTTAAAGCATCAACTTCCGCGATAAAAAATATACAAAAATATACCTAAGGATTCATTGAAGGGTCGTGAGTAGTTTTATCAAACTTCAAAATAGATACACAAAAAACTGCCATAAACCCAAATTAGTTTGTGATAGTTTGAATTTTGAAATATATGATTTCGAACCCAAAAAATGTGGTTTTAATTATAAAACAAACAAAAATATGCACAAAATTTTTAAGTTGTAGGTTTCTGTAAATTTAATTTACTGTCCCATTTATTTAGCTAAACGATTGTTTGTTCAGCAGGTTCAAAGTGACCTGTAAAGAATTGTTTAATTTTCGATTACTCCGTTTTAAATTCATCTCGCATTCAAAGCTTCGCTATTGACTATAGGCCAATTCGCCTTCGATCTTTCGTCATCTTTTTTTTTCAACTGCGCATTTCTTAACCATGTTGTTTTTTTTTTTTTTTAATTGTTGATGAATTCGGGTTATTTTGGCCACAATTTCATCAACAAACTTAAATTTCATAAATCTAGGACAAGATTCAGTTTATAAATTATTTATTTGCAATTCTTATCAGGAAAGAAAAGAAGTGGTTTTAAGGATTAGTTAATCCTGAGTTAACTCACCAAATTCGATGAGTTAGCTCGGGTTTAACTTTAATCTGGCTGCGATTTTTATTGAATGTAAACTTTGTGCAAGTGAAAAAATATCATCTCCCTGCACTCTTATTATTCCACATGATTAAGCGAAGTTATCTGAGTGGACGATGAATGAAAATAAAACACACTCGAACAATAAGGAAAGGCACAAGGAAGAATGAGCGATATCTCTGCAATTTGTTCAAATGTTGTCTACTCCTACCACCACATAATTCTCTCGTCCACGTGCTTAAAAATCACATGAAATTGCAACGTTTAAAAGCAGTCAACAAATCAAAAGAAATAAAAGGTCTGTTCGTGTACTGTTCCAAACTCTGCTATTTAATTTCATCAACTAGGCTTTTCCAGAAACTATCTTTGTCTTTTCTCTTTCTAATTTTGACATAAAAATATGTAGGGAAAACAAACAAACGATCAATCACAATCACATGTTTTTGTTTTCCCTACATATTTTTCTGTCAAACTATTGATTTTTTTTTTGCTTGTTTGGCACTGAAGTCTGGTGGAAGTTCCAAATCGAGTATTTCATTTCCCATACCCAGTTCTACATTTCTTAGACCCAACTAATTTTAAATTCAACTTTTTTCTCTTTAAAAGAACTTTTCGATTCCGGGAGCAAATAGAATAGGCGAATATAACTCGATTTTAAGATGTTTTTTTGAATTTGTTTAGACGTGGAACATGGTTGATGACTATTCTGAAATCAAATCCAGAAGCTTTTTATCCTTTTTTTGGGAAAAGCACTGCCATTTTGAATTCCCACAGAACACTCTGAATTATTCCGAACGAACTATCAACTATGCATAGAAGGCACACATAATCATAATTGAATACTTGGCATCACTTTTAGTTTTATTTGACAGTTCAATTTCTGAGCAAGACTTTTGGCAAATTCTTCTTTTTTTTTGTATTTTATTCCGATTTCTCAATTTTCAAATGGAAGTTGCTGAAAATTCTCTGTTTATAAAAAAATTATATTTGCTAAACCATTTTTTTTAATAACAAATAATATTCAACAAAAAAAAGATTTTCATTCCACCGAACTTTAAGAGGTAAGAAAATTATATTGAAACTAGTGCATTCAAAAAGGGAGAAATGAAACTGCAAACGATTGAGGTTAGAAACCATTTATTGCACAAAGCGGCTAATGCAGTCAGAGTTTCTCTTAAAAAAATGTAAACAAAACTTCAGTCATCAATTAGATAATCATAATCATAAGAACTAATTAATAGTTTTTGAATAAAAATTAGATTTCAAATGAAAACAATAAAGTGAACTAATGAGGAGCAATATATTTAAGCAAAAGTTGAATGTATCATTGGCCCTCCTCCTTCACCTTCCCTGATAAGTCAAACGTAAGCCCGAAATTAATCACTGATATGCTTCTAATAACTTGGCCGTTGGCACACATAATGAGTTTTTCTTTATAATCACAGATGAAATTTGTTTTACTACAAGAAACTCGCGACGATATTCTATTTTCGGGTTTGGCATTGCAACTCTCGATTCCACTTATCAGAGGTAGAGAGAACACGAAAAGAATAACAATCTTTTTTTCTTGACAAATTGCATTACATCTATTTTCATTTTACCTATTTATGGTCCAAAGCATACCAAACATGCGACCCCGCCACGGTCACAATCCAATTTTCACCTTCGTTTGTTCCCAAATGTCCAACATGACATGTCTGGCTGATGCACAAATGAACCAAATTGCACACCGCCTCCACTGTCGTCGTTCATGATGATGCCCTTTGTGCAGACAAACATGTGCCTAATACAAACTGACTGTACTGTGCTTCCCTTCCTCACATATTCTGGGATTGTTGCTTATTCTCTCTCAAGTAATGAACCTTTGAATCGATGCCAAAACTTGCATTGAAGTAAAAAAGAACAGATATATATTTTAGATGCACTTGTAGTGCTGCGTTAGTCACGAAATATGCTCGGAGCAGATCGCTAATTTATCGTCATATGATTTACTTATCTAACACACAGTGCTATAGAATCGATTAACTGTCTATGTTCCTCCGCCAGCAATAGGCAGACAGTAAGTCAAGATAGAGTCCAAGGATTAAGGTTACGCAGCAATACAATGGCCCCAATTAGTGAAAAAAGGTCTCTGCCGCCACATGCGAAAGAAAATGCCAAGGAAAATGCCTCCAAAATTCATAACAGTAACAACAAGAAAACTCTAGAGATTCAAGACTTCCACGAGTCCTGGTTGAGAGACATCGAGAGCTACAAAAATCAGGTGAGAATTCAACAGATGCTCACAACTCACAACCACGTCCACACGCCCGAAGGATGTGCCACTGATTCCGCAGTGCTGATAGCGACTGGAAAGCGTCGCAGTACTTCGCAGCAAAACGGAAACCTAATTGTAGACTACGAAGGGGTGAGTAGGATTGTATGATGTAAATAACACATCTTCCTGTCGTGTATACAAATAAGTTTCTAATAATACCTGCAACTAACAATGCATGTTTATTTCTGTGTGTTTTGTGTTCTTCCTGTTTTTTTGTATTACTGTGGGTGGCTTTTCCTAAAACACTTTCTAAAAAAAGTTAAATTTAAAGCGGCCCCGAGAAGAGACACCAGCATTAACGCTAAGTCAATCAGCCAGCAACGCTATGCGCCATCATAACAATAACACGCCTCAAAATCAATACCATCAATTAAATTCAAGCCAAGAATCGCCTAGTTCCACTGCCAAAATAATAGTAAACTCATTTCATGCCAGTAGCTTGCTTAGTTCAAATAAAAACGGCGATCTCACAGCGAGATTGCTACCCAACGGCAATCAACTGCCGCAATCTAACACCTCCTCAGCTTTGGGTGTTCGCTTAACAACTCACCAAAAACCAAAAAATAATAAAATCCTTGCTCCTCCCAAAGACGACGAAGACGGGGTCGAGAAACTAAAGTTGATATTGACCCGACCGCTTAGTTCCCGTTTAGAATCGCAACGATTAACCATTTCCGAAGAATCCAAAGGTGAATCGCCAACGCCCGACGATGAGACATGCAGTCATCCGAATGTTGATGACGATGACAATAATTCAATCGACGATATTGGAGGTTAGTTTAAATTGTTTTGCCTTCTTATATTCTCTTTTATGTATCTATTCTACTTCCATCAGATATTGATGACTTGAATGTTTTTGAAGAGGACACCGATGATGATGAAGAGGTTTATGTTGGCTCTCCATTCGTGCTGGACAGTGATTCCGATATAAAATTGATGAGCGAAGCAGTCACGGTGTTGAAGCCGAATCCCAAATCCGTCCTCTCGCCTAGTTTATTCCCCCAAGTAGCACCGTACATAAACTTCTCCTCGCATCTCGAAAAGGGCCCACCTGTTCCAGCGACTTTGCATAAGATTCTTAAATGGAGATTGAGTCCAGTGATGCCCCGAATTGTTCGTCGAGTGATCTTCAATTCGGGATTTCGGCTAATCAAGAGTAAGCTTCTGGCATTTCAAACAAAAGAATATGCTAAATTATTCCCTACAGAAACAACTGATTGGATGGCCGTGTGGGAGAAGCACATGAGAAGTCCAGGATTCAAGACAATTAGATCACATCAAAAATTCAACCATATGCCCGGATCATTTCGAATCGGTCGTAAGGACAGTATGTGGAGAAATTTAAGAAGCTACATGACCAAACATGGCAAAAGTGAATTTGGATTTATGCAAAAGTGAGGAAGAGTTTGAGTGCAAACGTATAATTCGGAGTAATCACTTTGTTTTTTTTTTTTTTTTTTTTCGTAGGACTTACATTTTGCCAGATGAAATAGATGCATTGAAAAAAGTTTGGCCACGTTCAGCGGCACAATCTACAAAATGGATAGTCAAGCCACCGGCAAGCGCTCGCGGTGCGGGTATAAGTGTGGTGAACAAGTGGTCGCAAATACCAAAGGACAAGCCGGTTGTTGTGCAAAAGTATGTTTTTGATTATTATTAAAAATAGATAAATCCAAACTGAACTGGTAGAGATTGGTTGTTTAAAAAAAATTTCCTTTTTGCAGATACATCGAAAAACCACTGCTAATCAACGAAAACAAATTCGATCTAAGACTGTACGTGCTCGTGACATCGGTCAATCCTCTCAGAATTTACATGTACAAAAATGGTTTGGCGCGATTTGCTTCAGGTGCTTAATTTAATCATCACAAAAGCTTTCAGAAATGTAATCATGTTCTTCTATTCCAAAATTCCAGTGAAGTACAGCTCGGATTTGACATCACTG